>CM059868.1:4442872-7002872 GCA_030490815.1 Acer saccharum
GCCGTAAAAGTAGTTACCGTAACCGTGAAGTAGTTACCCACTACCGTGAAAGTAGTTTACAAGGAAAAACCCTTAAGTAGTTACCAAACCATGAAAGTAGTTCCCATTTTCCTTAAGTATTACCAAAGCCGTAAAAATAGTTACAAGCTAATTTTTTTTGAAAAAACCCTTAAATAGTTACCAAAGGATAAAGTAGTTACCACGAAAAAAATAAAATAATAATAATTTATCTGATGAAAATTTTTATTTTATTTTTCAATATTAATAATTTTTTATTATTACTTTTTATTTTTTTATTTATTTTTATTATTAATAAGTCAAATCAATAAATATATTATTATTTTAATGAGATAAGGGCAATAGTAGGTTGAAAACCTACACTATTCACTGTTTTTTTTCCATTTTTTTGGCTGTATCATGCAGTGATATAAAATCACTGCATTGTAGCCGGACCCTCCTAAGTTGAGAAGATAACAGCTGCTCTAGATGACAGCATGATGGAGATAATTACAAAGGGAAGATAAATACAAAGAGTACAGGTATGATTAAACTACATCATCTTTAATACCTGTCACCTAAATCCAAACAACATCATTTAATTCAGGTAATCCAATTTCAGAAAAATTTGAAATGAAATTAATAGGCAGTCGGTTTTAGTTTGCTATATCGGGATTCGGGACCCATCACATCCAAACAACATCATTTAATTCAGGTAATCCAATTTCAGAAAATTTTGAAATGAAATTAATAGGCGGTCGGTTATATATATATATATATATATATATATATATATATATATATATATATATGAGTGGTGCTATTAGCACCCCCAACCCCACAATTGAACTATTTATGTTCTACTTTTTAAAATTTTGATTTAATTATATAAAATTAAATAGTTTTATTAATTTTTTTGATTTATTTCTAGGAATAACCTTTTACTTATTTTTCAAATTTAATACATACCATATCTTTTTCAAAAAAATAAAAAAATACACTTTATCTATAATTTGTATATATAATTTTCTCACATCCATTTGTAAGATTTTTTTTTTTTTTTCCTTCTTATTTCACAGTAAAACCATCTTTATTAGATTCGATTTTTTTTTTAGTAGTTGATTGGATTGTTGATAGTAGATTGTAAGTGTGATATTAATCGTCTGATGAATTTTATTTTGAGCGATTGAGTTAAAATTTTGGTGTGGTTTCATTTTGTCAGAGATTAGGTTTTATTGATTGCGATTCTAGTGTGATTTCATTTTTTTTTTTTTAAATAACATTAAACTAACTTTAGAAGATTCTGAATAAAATCTACAAAAGAATTGATACAAATTATAGTATACCTGGAAGATCTAAAAGGAAATAAATCGAGAGAAGAAAAAATAGCAAACATGGATCTGGAATTTGAGGAAAAAAAATAAAACAAACATATGAAACAATAAAATCAATAAATACTAAACATGGTAAACATAAGATCGAGATCTGAAATAAAATATAAACAAAAATAATAATAAATCAATAAATACTAAACATGGGAAACATGAGATCGAGATCTGAAAGAAAATATAAACAAAAATAGTAAACACTGAAATAATCTATGTCATTAAAGCTTTTGTCATTAGGGTTTTGAAATAAGGAAAGTAGGGTTTTATTAGTTTTACTTTGTACATGATTTTTTTAATAAAAATTGTATGTCTCTTTAAGTAATTTGATAAAGGAAAAAAAATAATACTAAATAATTTAAAAAGTGAGGCATAAATAGTTTAGTAGTTGGTGTGCCAATAACACCATCCGTTATATATATATATATATAGGAAATAGGGGTTAATAGTCAAAAATTAAGGCCTCTCACTGTTTTTGTCCACCATTATCATTTTTATTGTTTTTGTCACTAAATGGGCTGTGAGGACATAATTGCCCTTATTTGTTTTTTCTTAATCTCTTCTCTTTCCTTTCTCTCACTCATTTCACGCCTCCCACTTCTCTCTCCTTTCCCACTTCTCTCTCCTTTCTCTCTCCATCACGCCTCCTCCTCCTTCTTCTTCTTCTTTCTCTCCTCCTCTCTCCTCCTCTTTCCTTCTTCTTTCATGCCTCCTCCTCCTCCTCCTTCTTCTTCTTCTCCTCTTTCTCTTCCTCTTTTTTTTTTTTCCAGATTTTTTAAAATATTTCAGATTTTAAAAAAAAAAAAAAATTGAAGATCGGATGACCGATCAACAATCAGACGTCCGATCTTCCCTCCTTCTTCTTCTTCTCTTTCTCTCCTCTCTTCTCTTTCTTTTTCACGTTTTTTCCATATTTTTTTTTTAAATTTCAGTTTTTTTTTTTTTTTTGAAATTTTGTTTCAGATTTTTAAGTTTGGTTGTGGTTGTGGTTGTGTTTGTGGTTGATTTTAGGGATTTTTTTAAAAAAAGTTCAGGTTTTTTTAGGGATAAAAATTTCAGATTTGAAAAAATCACGTTTTTTTTTGCAGTTTTTTTTTTAAATTTTGAAAAAAAACTCAGATTTTTATGTTTAGGTTGTGGTTGTGGTTGATTTTAGGGATTTTTTAAAAAAAATTTCAGGTTTATTTGAACAAAAAAATTTCAGATTTGAAAAACACACCAGATTTTTTTAAAAAAATTCAGTTTTTTTTTTGGTTGAAAAATTTCCAGATTTAAAAATGGTTTGGATTTGGGTTGTGGTTGTGATTTTAAGGGTGGTTGTGGTTGTGGTTAAGGTTGAGTATTGTTTGTTTAAAAAAAATTCAGATTTTGTTTTGTTCAAAAAATTTTCCAGAAATTTCAGGTTTGAATATTGTAAGTTTGAGTATTGGTTGTGTTATTTTTTTTCCAGACCGGTGTGTTTAATTGTGTTACTGGTGACCAATTAAACACAACACAATTAAACACACCAGGTGTAAACCAATTAAACACACCAACATTATCATTAAACACACCAGGCAAAATAAATTAAACACCGGACTAATTAAACACACCAGACCGCTAATTAAACACACCGGACAAAATGAATTAAACATACCGGACTAATTAAACACACCGGACTAATTAAACACACCAGGCCACTAATTAAACACACCAGACAAAAACCAATTAAACACACCAACCCAAACCAATTAAACACACCAGTGCAAACCAATTAAACACCATAGGCCAAACCAATTAAACACCTCAGTGTAAATCAATTAAACACACCAGTGCAAACCAATTAAACACCCTAGGCAAACGAATTAAACACACCAAGCAAAATGAATTAAACACACTGGACAAAAACAATTAAACACACCAGTGTTTAATTGTTTTTGCCTTGGTGTGTTTAATTAGTCCGGTGTGTTTAATTCATTTTGTCTAGTGTGTTTAATTGATGGTCTGGTGTGTTTAATTCGTTTTACCCTGGTGTGTTTAATTGTTTTTGCCTTGGTATGTTTAATTGTTTTTGTCTGGTGTGTTTAATTGGTGGTCTGGTGTATTTAATTGTTTTTTGCCTTGGTGTGTTTATTTGTTTGTCTGGTGTGTTTAATTGGTGGTCTGGTGTGTTTAATTAGTCCGGTGTGTTTAATTCATTTTGCCTAGTGTGTTTAATTAGTCCGGTGTGTTTAATTTATTTTGCTTGGTGTGTTTAATTCGTTTGCCTGGTGTGTTTAAACAAAATAAAATCTGAAAAGTTTGTTTGAAAAAGATCAAATCCGAAAAATCTCAAAAAAATTTCAACAAAACCCAAACCCAAATACAACTCCCACCATTCATAAAAACAACCACAACTCAAACTTAAATACAATCACAAATTAACAACTAACACTCAAATCCAAACATTTTTTTTAAATCTGAAAATTTTTCAAAAAAAAAAAACTGAAATTTTTTAAAAAAATCTAGAAAATTTCCCAAATCTGAAAATTTTTGTTTAAAAAAACCTGATTTTTTTTTAAAATCTGGAAAAAAAAAGAAGAAAGAGAAAGAGAAGAAGAAGAAGAAGAAGAAGAAGATGAAGAAGAAGAAGATGAAATTGTGAGAGAGAGGAGACGTGTAAGAGAGAGGAGGAGAGAAAGAGAGAAGGAGGAGAGAAAGAAGAAGAAGAACTAGGCGTGAGAAAAGGAGAGAGAGAAAGAAGGAAAACAAATTTTTGTAAAGAAGGGCAATCTTGTCCAAAAAGTGGAAATTTTTACAAATATAGTAAAAATATTAATCATGGACAAAAACAATAAACCCTATAATTTTTTGGCTAGTTATGGAGTTCTCTCTCTCTCTATATATATATATATATATGTAGTGCATACACTTTGAGTCAAAGTATGTAAATCTAGTAGTCCACATTCTTCGTCCTGATATATTTATTGTCAGTTCGAACTGATAATAGAAAATCCGTATATATATATTTATATATTTATACAATTTTTCTATTATCAGTTCGAACTGACAAAAGATATATCAGTTCCTTGCATGTGGGTCATTGGATTTAAATACTTTGACTTGGGTGCATGCACTTGTCAAAGCATTTTTTAAATCCAATAACCCACATGCAAGGAACTGATATATTTTATATCAGTTCCGAATTGATAATAGAAAGACTGTATATTTATATACCCAAAACATACCTAGAATAAACAAACTTTCAAGCATATACCAATCTTCTTAAATAAAATGGGTCTTCTCAAAAGTATCCATTAAATTATAGAAAATATTAAATTTATTAACCCTTAATAATTTAGTTATTTTTGTCAACATTTTTCCATTGTGGACAAAAATGCCATTGATAGAGAAGAGTTGAAGAAAGTAGATCTGGAAATTAATATACATATAATGTTTTAAATAAACCAAAAAAGATGAAAACTATCAGAGAAAAAGAAGGGAAATAGGTGGGAGTCAGTTCTTAGCCTTAGATTTGCTTGGATTGAGCGTTGTAATGAAAAATAGATGCAAAATACGTTAACGGAATTCAGATGACCGGGGTTTAATGTTTATGTTTTGGTAGAGTTTTGGTATGCAAGAGCTTTAGAAAAAGTAGCGAGTGTCCAGATTCCTCCTATAGT
Source organism: Acer saccharum (assembly GCA_030490815.1). NCBI lineage: Eukaryota > Viridiplantae > Streptophyta > Magnoliopsida > Sapindales > Sapindaceae > Acer > Acer saccharum. The sequence continues at coordinate 4,447,896 of CM059868.1, forward strand.
GAGAGATGGGTTCTATTTATAGGTCTTCCCAAGAGGTTGGTCGTGGAAGATCGTTGGTGTATATCCCTGAAATCTCAGATCGGATTGGCGGGATAACATGATATTTGACCGGTTAAAATATCAAATGGGTTGAGTAGTTGAGTTAAGAGTGAAAATGTTTGACTGAATCAAACTGGGATTCAAGCAATGTCTCTTGGGTCGACCCAAATTAGGTGGGCCTAGATCGGGGTCCAACACGGATAGTTGATCGTGGGCTTTGACGTTGGGTCTAAGGGCCATTTTTGACTAACATAGTAGATACACAATATAAACATATTTATAGCATACTAATACGCATGGTCACACTTTCACTATGTAAACAATACAAAACTTTAATCGTAATCATACATATGACAAAAGTATGATATAATGATATATATTAATATACTATAAAATAGGAATACAAGAAAGGTATTTTGATTTTGATCATATCATGATTTTTTTTTTTTTTTTTTTTTTGAAGAGATGCCAAAGGCAACTTACAACTGGGGCTCAATAGCATAGAACACACAGGCACGCCCAGACTATCAAATGGAACCAGAAAAACCCACGTACAAAGGTGGGACTTACAAACGGAACCAGGATCCCCACGCACAAAGGTGGGACTCACAAAATACAGATCACACCCAAACAAACCTAGGCACTCAGGTGATGGAGGATCCAGTAGAAGGGCCAAACACACGGGCTGTCCACAAGCGGCCATACAGTTCACCTGGGAATCATCTGTACTACACCGAAAATGAAAAAACAAAATCAAAAAAAAAACCCCGCAAGGAGGACTAAACTAATACTAAACCGACCAAACAAGACCCAATCGGAGGAGAAGGAGCCCCCGGCTGCCGGCGAGTGCCCCGGCGAAGAGGAACCGGTTGGAACGCAGATCGAGCCGAAGCACACTAGATCTGGCCGGAAACCAACAGGATCTGGCCGATCTACCAGCTGCCGGAGCCGGACGGAAAAAACGAACCCTCGCGGTGGCAAGAGAGGGACGGCCGGACGGCTCCAGGGCCGGCGTAGCAGCTGCAGAAAGCCCCCACCCGGATCGGACAAAGTTCAGCGCGAGGACACCATCGTCGCCGACTCCCTCCGCCACAAAAAGGAGGCGGCAACGGACTGAGGGCGATATCGGTTTTAGGTTGAGAGAAAAGTTTTTAGAGAGAGAAATAGGAGAGAAGGTCACCTTCAAAAACATTTCTGATCATATCATGATTAAAGTTGACAAAAGATATATAATAAAATTATTGGAGTAAATTTAAAACCCCCACAATATTTAATGCCAATAGTAGCAATTTCATCTTTTTCTAAAAACAGTAGTTCAATTCTTTATAATAATGGACCCATATTATAAATGTCACAATTGTTGTAAATTAATTGAAGAATAGGTGAAGAAGAATTAATTGAAGAATTGAAGAATAGGTGAAGAAGAATTAATTGAAGAAGAGATGAGAGATGAGAGATGCGAGAGATGCGACACGAGAGAGAGAAGATATATCTTTGTATTGACTATTGAAGCTTCAGCTGAAACAACAACCTAACAAATGAGAGGGATACAAATCTATTTACAGTGATCTCAGAACACAACTTGACCACTTGTATTTGTAATGATGATGAAGCCAAGTAGAGAGGAGGAACATGTTGGAGAGGCAAGGCGGTCGAAAATGAAGACAAGTGGGCCTATCAAGTCAAGTGGTGGAGGAATCCATAAATAATATGACATTACAACAACAATCTACTATTTCTTTTTTATTTGGATGACTCAAATCTTTATTTAAAAGGAAAAAAATACGGTACAAAAAGTCACGTATGATTCTCTAATTAGCAGCCAACACGCATAAAGTGTGTTTGATTAAGGTAAATTTCAAATCCACACTAACCTGTCTAGTGTCAGATTAAATAAATAAATAAATAAAATAAAATAAAATAAAAAACTTATTCATTATAAGAGTAGATGAGAAAAGAGAGAGAGAGTGTAAACCAGGTATGGAGAATCATGAAGAGAAGAAGCACTTTGTTTTGGTTCATGGAGCTTGCCATGGAGCCTGGTGCTGGTACAAGGTTTTGACCCTACTCGAATCTTCCGGCCATCGAGTCACCGCGATAGACCTAGGCGCTTCTGGGGTCAACCCGAAGCGTCTCGATGAGATTGCTTCTGTCTCAGATTACGTACAGCCGTTGATGGATTTGATGACCTCTCTCTCTCAAGAAGATGATCAGAAGGTGGTTCTGGTGGCTCACAGCTATGGCGGCCTCTGTACATCTCTTGCCATGGAAGAGTTTCCTGAGAAAATTTCGGTTTCAGTGTTTGTTTCTGCTTATATGCCCCATTACAACTCTCCACCAGCAACTCTCATACAACAAGTAAGTTCATATATTTTCATCAAATCTTATAGTTGATTACTAAAATTATTAGGCGTGGAATCCCGTACGGATTCCCAATAGCTACCGGTATTTCAATGAATTAACACCGATAGCTATTGGGAATCCTACGAAAAAGCTGATCAGTACTAACTCCTTATAATTATATGTCAATTTTAACAAGTTCTGACTTGCTTTGAATAAGATTATATAATTTATTTTATTTTTTTTTGGTTTTATGTTATTAGTTTTTTAAAAGCATTCCAATAGAGTCATTATTGGATACCCAGCTTACATTTGAAAACGGCATGGAAAAACTTCCAAATTCTGCTATTTTTGGTCCTGATTACCTGAAGACCACTATGTACACGCACTGCTCATTAGAGGTAAATTTTCTATAAGTTTTTTATCAAATGATTTTCGGTGCAATTTTATTTTTTTTAATTTTTGAACTATATATTATAATAAATTCGGGATTTGTTTACCTTTCTCTGAAACCAAAAAGTTATTTATCGATAAAATGGGAAAATGTGTGCAGGATTTGGAACTGGGGAAGATGTTAGTAAGACCAACTGGGTTGTTTGTGGAAGATTTTTCGAAAGAAGGTATGCTAACGAAAGAGAAATTCGGATCGGTCAATCGGGTTTTTGTCTTCTGTAAAGAAGATGAAGTGATTGCGGAGGAGTTTCAGCAAATGATGATCGACAACTACCATCCAAAAGAAACCAAAATTATTCATGGAGCTGGTCATATGGTCATGTTTTCCAAGCCTAGACAGCTTTGCCAAATCTTGCAAGATGTTGCCAACTGTATATGAAATATGGTTCGGTTGACAAAATATTTTAGAGTTTTCTTCAAGGGATTTTGAATTCTAATCAACAATATCAAGGTTTGGCCTTCTCTTTTCTTTTCTTTTTTCGGGAAATAAACTGAAAACATTATGGACAATAATCTGTGGGTTACATTGTTTTGTTATTTATTGTCGATTATTATTAGTTTCTTTTACTACAAAATAATCTTTGTTTTTTTATACGGGGTGACGGCAACTCGAACATACATTGTTAAATCGAATGAGCACTTTTATCGTCAAACCACATTAGATGATATTATATGATCATTTGGTTGAATATATATACAATTGGTAGCTGCCAGATAGAACCAGCTTCCAGGTATTTTAAATGCAGTTAATGGTGAGTTGATTGCCCTTAGGAAGGTCTTCTTTTAGCTCATTTCTTGAATCCGCAAGTTGATCTTGCTGAGGTGAATTCTCCCTCTGTGGCTACTACTATGTTTAACGATTCCAAACCTCTTGAAGGGGAATCTAAGTTCTTGATGAACGATATTAAAGCGCTGTTCTCTAAATCTGGAAATACCTTAGCACTTAAGCTAGCATGTTCAGCTTTTATTTCCTTTAGAGAGCAACTTTGGCTGGACAATAGTCCTCCCCTTGGTTACTCTTCTCTGTAATGTTTTCAGTGTTTATTACAATAAATATATATATATATATATATATATATATATAATTGGTCGGGTTAGTGTCACAATGGATCTTCATTAGCATGTTGATGGGCTTATTTAATTTTTTACTTGCAAGCGTGAGAAGATTAGAGGTATAGGTGAATCTCATCTCTTTAAAAATCTATTCAAAAGGAATAATAGATTTTTAATAATTAGAGGTATAGGTGAATCTCATCTCTTTAAAAATCTCATCTCCTTTATGTTTCTTTGTTTGTTGTGTACTGTGATTACGAGTTGACTTAAAAAATTATTGTGCGTTTTGAATGAAGAGGGAAGAGTTTGTTTTAATTGGAAGGTATATGGGGTAATTTTTCATAGTATGTGGTTACAAACAATTACAGTTTTACATAGGATTAAAATAATAATAATAATAATAATAATAAAATTAAAAAAAAAAAACTTCAATAAATTTTAAAAAGGGTAAATTACACTGCATCCCTTGAGGTTTGGGTGAAAGACACTTAGATGGAAAAGTTTTGTTATTCTACAGTAACACTCCTATTTGACCATGGTAAAATCCAAAATGCCCTTGTATAATAATAAAAAATTAAAGTTTTTTTACACTGACACCCATGGGCATTTTGGACCTTACCATGGTCAAACAGGGGTGTTAGTGTAGAATAACAAAACGTTTCCATCTAAGTGTCTTTCACCCAGACCTTAAGGGGTGCAGTGTAATTTACCCTTTAAAAAAATATATATACCTTTAATATATTTATAAGGGTTATACGTGGCATTGATGTACTTAGGTTAAAAATTCAAGATGCATGCACGTTTACACAATTTTTATAGTGGTTAGACTTTGGAGACGTGTACGGTGGACAACATTATTCTATATGTTTATTATTATTTTTATCTCCTCCTGCATCATTAATTGTTATTTTTTATTTCTTCTCTCCTATTTTTCGTCTTCGATATTCAATATTTTAATTTTTTCCCCTACTTTTTATCTCTCCACTCTTCCAATCCCCAAATTTTTGTCTTTTTCTCGAGGTAACAATTTCGTAAAGGACTAATTGCACAAACGTCCCTTGAATTTAGACATAATTGCATGTATATGGAATTTTACCCATAATTACACAAACATCCCCTGTAATTAGTTGACTTCGTTAAATCTAACCATTAACCACAATTTTAACCAAAAAATGACCAAAGTACCCCTAGTTACCTATTTTATTATTAATTATATATATACTTTATTTTTTTTTTTGACAATTTATATATATACTTAAAATAATAATTATGTACAATACTTAATTTATTTATTTAAGTATATATATAAATTGTCAAAAAAAGTATATATATAATTAATTATAAAATAGGTAACTAGGGGCACTTTAGTCATTTTGGTTAAAATTATGGTCAATTGTTAGATTTAACAAGTCAACTAATTACAGGGGATGTTTGTGCAATTATGGGTAAAAATTCTATATACATACAATTATACCTAAACTCAGGGGATGTTTGTGCAATTAGTCCTTTCGTAAATGATATTGATTTGGTTTGATTTGATTTGATTATCGATTAAAATATCAAAAGGAATTTGAATTTGAATTTGAATTTGAAATCGACAAGAATTGTCAAGGACATCTTCTATTCTATTCGAACTCTTCTTTCTCCACTTGAATATTCAGACACAATGTATCTAAAAACACAAAGTTGTTGGATAGGTTTTGGCCAATTAATGGTCAGCCATTTTAGATTTTGTTTGGTTGTCTGGTATAATTAGAGTCGTGATTAGAATTTAGCTCAATTAGTTGAAAATCTTGCTTGTGTGTCATGTTGAAAGATATTTATGTATTGTCTAATTATTGGCTTTTGTAAATTAAAATTAGGAAGGACAAGGAGAGAGTGCAAATTGCACAAACGTCCCCTAATTGCATGCATATAAATTTTTTATTCGAAATTACACACGATCCCCCTTACGTTAGTTATTCCTCATTAAAAGACAAAGGTGAAGAGGTAAATAGTTTCCTGCAAACTTAAATTAAAGGATATTTTAATCTCCTATGCTGTTGATCGGAGGAGATTGATGATCTCCACCTTAGATTATGAGTTTTATTTTGTAAATTTTAACTTTTTAATTTCTAAAATTAAGAATATAGTTAATCTAGGGCACTTTGGACACTTCATACGTGAAGATTATTCGGTGGCTAAAGTTGACAGTAGTCAATGGAAGACAAATAAAGTTTATACAATTTGCAAGCAAAAGTTAATGGCGAAGTGTCTGTGCAATTTCGAAGAAAAAAAAAAAAGAAGGGGGAAATATATTAAAATGATAAATTTATGAGAGATTGGTTGATCCAATGATAGTTCTTTCATACTGACACTATAAGGTTATGGGTTCAAGCGATGTTCCTTTCCTAAACCCTAAAATAAGTAATAAATAAAATGAATCTATTCCATCTCAAAGTTCCTATGCACTATAAAATCGTCGGCACTACTTCCCCAAATGTATATATAAAGTCGGTTAGTTTCTTGTTTTTTGCATGCTTGTTGTCTCTAATAATACATATTGGTTGGATATATAAGAGCAACTCCAACAAACACACCAAACACACCAATTTGGTATAAAAATCCTCTACAACCAATACACTAAAAATATAAAAAATATTTGGTCACTTATTTATTTATTTATTTATAATATCACATTAGTCAGTTTTTATTTTTTTTTAATATTACTAATTTAACACTCTCATACTTAATTATAACAATATGTATTTCCTAAAAATATACCGTTAGAAAGATCTCGTTGAGATCTTTAAAATGACACCAATATTGATATACATATTTAATTTAATTAATATATTTATTAATTATACATTTAACCAATTTAAAATTTTATAATAATTTAAAGATTTATTGGAAGAAAATTCTTTAAAGATGCTCTTTTGGTGTAAAATTTGATGTGGAACATTGGAGTGGAAAAAAAAATTGGTGTGAGTATATTCTCCCAGAATGCTCTTTTAACGCTAAATTAGTGTAATACATTGGAGATACTCTAATACAGGATATGTAACCAGTGGTGAAGATGTTGGCCGGCTTGTTGGGTAAGGACAAGTGGGTTGTTTCTAGAGGACAAGACCCTGCTAACAAAAGTGAAATTTCGATCCGTGAATCTTTAGGGGGACGTTTGGATCCATTTTATAAAATTGTTTTCTGTTTTTAAAAACAAAAAAAAAAAAACAATTTTAAAGTAGTTTGGCAAAACATTTTATAAAATGTATTTTTGTAAACAAAAAATAACTTTTAAAAAGTTGAAAACAATTTTTTATTGTTTTTCACTGTTTTCAAAACATTTTTTCAAAACAAACCATAATTTTTCTCTCAAAACAATTATTTTAACCATTTTACAAACAATACCAAATACATTTACATCGTTTTCCGTTTATGAAAACTACTTTTTAAAAAGTTACTAATTGCATTTAAATTTTTAAAAATATCATTTTAAAATATGATTTTCATTTTAAAAATAGTTTTCAAAAACACTATTTTAAAACTGATACCAAACATGTCCTTATTTTTATTATCAGCAAAGAAGATGGGCTGTTTTTTTTTTTTTTTTTTTTTTTTTACACCCTTGAAAGCCAATACCATAGTGACTTGTGAATCAAGGATCTATCAGAATATGACGAGATTACACATGTAATTCAAAATAAAACTCATGATTAGTTATTCAAAAATTTATCGAAACTTGACGAGATTAGTCTTTACAAACACCATCCTAAATAAAACTCCCGCCACAAATCGACGGTTTAAGAGGTGGCTGGCACATTGAGAAGAGTGAGAGCCCAACCAACAATGTGACCGTGAGTCTGTGAGAGTCATAACTCTAAACTCATAACAAAACAGTAGCCGATCACATGCGAGTATGCGACTCAGCTCTGCTTCCGCTTCTTGGAAGTTGCTCAATCACAATCACTTTGAGTCTATTTAATAAACAATAACTGTTAAGACTTTATTTTGTTTTTTATTTTTTTTGTTTTTATTTCAAAAATGGTGAGGCCACCCAGATTTGCAATCGAATTGGTTGATTTTTTTACTTTTAAAATAGTCAACGAACAGATTTGTTGTTGTATTACTTATTAGAAAAAAATTATATAAAATTATAAACTTAGATCTCTTCGGATCAGTTTTGTAGTGTTACTTCAACACCTGTGCCCTAATTATGAGAGTTAACATGGCCATATCAATATATATATAATAATTTTATTTTTTTAATTTTTGAACTATATATTATAATAAATTCGGGATTTGTTTACCTTTCTCTGAAACCAAAAAGTTATTTATCGACAAAATGGGAAAATGTGTGCAGGATTTGGAACTGGGGAAGATGTTAGTAAGACCAACTGGGTTTGTTTGTGGAAGATTTTTCGAAAGAAGGTATGCTAACGAAAGAGAAATTCGGATCGGTCAATAGGGTTTTTGTCTTCTGTAAAGAAGATGAAGTGGTTGCGGAGGAGTTTCAGCAAATGATGATCGACAACTACCATCCAAAAGAAACCAAAATTATTCATGGAGCTGCTCATATGGTCATGTTTTCCAAGCCTAGACAGCTTTGCCAAATCTTGCAAGATGTTGCCCACTGTATATGAAATATGGTTCGGTTGACAAAACATTTTATTGTTTTCTTCAAGGGATTTTGAATTCTAATCAACAATATCAAGGTTTGGCCTTCTCTTTTCTTTTCTTTTTTCGGGAAATAAACTGAAAACACTACGGACAATAATCTGTGGGTTACATTGTTTTGTTATTTATTGTCGATTATTATTAGTTTCTTTTACTACAAAATAATCTTTGTTTTTTTATACGGGGTGACGGCAACTCGAACATACATTGTTAAATCGAATGAGCACTTTTATCATCAAACCACATTAGATAATGGTAAAAAGAATCTTTATTTTAATGTGAAATATAATTAAAAGGAACAAAAATAATAATTCCCATTTATAATATTATATGATCGTTTGGTTGAATATATATACAATTGGTAGCTGCCAGATAGAATCAGCTTCCAGGTATTTTAAATGCAGTTAATGGTGAGTTGATTGCCCTTAGGGAAGGTCTTCTTCTAGGCCATTTCTTGAATCTGCAAGTTGATCTTGCTGAGGTGAATTCTCCCTCTGTGGCTACTATGTTCAACGATTCCAAACCTCTTGAAGGGGAATCTAAGTTCTTGATGAACGACATTAAAGCGCTGTTCTCTAAATCTGGAAATACCTTAGCACTTAAGCTAGCATGTTCAGCTTTTATTTCCTTTAGAGAGCAACTATGGCTAGACAATAGTCCTCCCCTTGGTTACTCTTCTCTGTAATGTTTTCGGTGTTTATTACAATCAAAATATATATATATATATACACACACACAATTGGTCGGGTTAGTGTCACAATGGGTCTTCATTAGCATGTTGATGGGCTTATTTAATTTTTTACTTGCAAGCGTGAGAAGATTAGAGGTATAGGTGAATCTCATCTCTTTAAAAATCTATTCAAAAGGAATAATAGGATTATAGTTACTTAATTCACTAACAAATAGCAGCTCTAATGCTTTTCAAATCGACATGAAAATGTCTATAGGTAGTATATATAAGCCCAAGTCCGTGGTCTTATACAATTATACTATCATTCAATGTGACTTGACAGTAAAATGTGTTTATTCAGTCTATCATGTACCAGATTTGAGTCATCATAATATCAAAAAAATCCACATTCTCATATAAAATAAACCCAAAATTGATACTTTTAAAGCATAAAAAGAAGAACAAGATATCTCTAAATTCAAACCACAATCTACTTGCACATGCAATAAACTATATACATATATACAAAGATGTCACTTTCCTAACATGTATATGTATACGATTACAATTTACAAACATGATAATATCAAAATAAAATAAAAAAAACGAAAAATAAAGTTGTAGGAGCACAAAGATTGGAAAATTATTCACACCTTAGAAGGGCTCCGACAACTATGGGTGGATATCAAATATCAATTAAAGGAAGATGTCTAGTATATATCAGAAGCATCACATGCCCACATTCGTTACAATTTTGCCATGTAGTAATATGTATAGGAAGAATCACACATTTTCGTTACGATCTTGCCACGTTGTATGTATGATAAGATTATGGATATATTGCATGGTTGCGATCTTGCCACGTTGTACGATAAGATTAGGGATGCATGGTGTATACTGATCCACCAATAAAGCTCTCCTCTCCGATTAGAGATGAGTTTTTTGGTTTTGTTTTGTTTTATATTTGCATTTCTTTAAATGGACAACCGATGAATCGGGTTATGGACATGCACATTCATATTTAGGTCATGGCCCAAAAAAACCCACAAACCTCAGGCATTTTTGGTCCAAATTACTTTGGAAAAAAAAAATAAAAAATGCTGTATTACAACTACCCAACTAATTAATAAGGCCATTTTCAAATTTTCAACCTAACAGTCCCAAATTTCCTAAATCCAAAACACTATCAAATCACGAACAATTATACATTTTGTCGTCACGCTGGTGCTCGTCCTCTACTGAGTCTACTGGCGGCGTCGTCTTCGGTGCTTCTCTAGTCGGCAATGCTTCTTTCACTCTCTAGTGTCTACCTCTCCTTTATGTTTCTTTGTTTGTTGTGAACTTGTGATTACGAGTTGACTTAAAAAATTATTGTGCGTTTTGAATGAAGAGGGAAGAGTTTGTTTTAATTGGAAGGTATATGGGGTAATTTTTCATAGTATGTGGTTACAAACAATTACAGTTTTACATAGGATTAAAATAATAATAATAATATAATATAATAATAATAATAATAAACTTCAATAAATTTAAAAAGGGTAAATTACACTGCATCCCTTGAGGTTTGGGTGAAAGACACTTAGATGGAAAAGTTTTGTTATTCTACATTAACACCCATGTTTGACCATGGTAAAATCCAAAATGCCCTTGTATAATAATAAAAAATTAAAGTTTTTTTACATTGACACCCATGGGCATTGTGGACCTTACCATGGTCAAACAGGGGTGTTAGTGTAGAATAACAAAACGTTTCCATTTAAGTGTCTTTCACCCAAACCTTAAGGGGTACAGTGTAATTTACCCTTTAAAAAATATATATATAAGGGTTATCCGTGGCATTGATGTACTTAGGCTAAAAATTCAAGATGCATGCACGTTTACACATTTCATGAATAAACAAAGCATTACAATGGGAATTTGGGAGGTGATTGTGTATCACTTTTCTCCCTTTCTTCTACTTTTCTAGTATCAAAAAAACATGATTTGATGCGGATATTGGTGTTATTATCGATGATATTCTGTCTCTGATGAACATGTATCCCATTATTGTTACTTTCTCTCCCAGGAAGACCAACAATGTTGCGCATTCTTTGGCCAAACTTGTTGCCAGGTCTGCTTCTAGTTTTTCCTGGATGTACAACTGTCCTCCTTCTGTGGAGATGTTAGTGCTGGGTGAATACCCTAGTTAACTTTGTTTCTTTTCTGGTTTCTTGTAAACCTTACTTAAAAACAAAAACAAAAAAAACAAAAAAAAACATGATTTGAGATCTCTTTCAAACATTGTCTCACAAATCTTTTAGTCATAAATCATAATTCATTAAACAAATTATCCTTGACTAAATGTTTAGACGAAGATGATCTTTTAGGGATTATCAATTTAATCCCTGTGGTTTTTTTTTTAAAACTATGTTCTACTTTTTTGAAATCCGTGATTGCTGAAATTATGTAAAAATATCAAATAGATTCCTCGATAAATCTGATGTAAAGACATGATTACATGAATATTAAAAGATACAAAGACAAAATATTTGACACAATTTTTATAGTGGTTAGACTTTAGAGACGTGTACGGTGGACAACATTATTCTATATGTTTATTATTATTATTATTATTATTTTTTTATCTTGTTATTTTTATTTCTTCTCTCCTATTTTTTGGCTTCGATATTCAATATTTTAATTTTTTTTCTCTACTTTTTATCTCTCCACTCTACCAATCCTACAAATTTTTGTCTTTTTCTCGAATTAACAATTTTGTAAATGATATTGATTTGATTTGATTTGATTTATCGATTAAAATATCAAAAAGAATTTGAATTTGAATTTGAAATCGACAAGAATTGTCAAGGACATCTTCTATTCGAACTCTTCTTTCTCCACTTGAATATTCAGACACAATGTATCTAAAAAAACACAATGTTGTTGGATTGGTTTTGCCAATTGGGGGAATTAATGGTCAGCCATTTTAGATTTTATTTGGTTGTCTGGTATAATTAAAGTCGTGATTAGAATTTAGATACGCTTAATTAGTAGAAAATCATGCTTGTGTGTCATGTTGAAAGATATTTATGTATTGTCTAATTATTGGCTTTCGTAAATTAAAATTAGGAAGGAAGAGGAGAGAGTGCAAATTGCACAAACGTCCCCTAATTGCATGCATATAAATTTTTTATTCAAAATTACACACGATCCCCCTTACGTTAGTTATTCCTCATTAAAAGACAAAGGTGAAGAGATAAATAGTTTCCTGCAAACTCAAATTAGAGGATATTTTAATCTCCTATGTTGTTGATCGGAGGAGATTGATGATCTCCACCTTAGATTATGAGTTTATTTTGTAAATTTTAAAATATATTTCTTAAAAAATATGTTTAAACTTTTTAATTTCTAAAATTAAGAATATAGTTAATCTAGGGCACTTTGGACACTTCATACGTGAAGATTATTCAGTGGCTAAAGTTGACAGTAGTCAACGGAAGACAAATAAAGTTATACAATTTGCAAGCAAAAGTTAATGACGAAGTGTCTGTGCAATTTCTCAAATAAAAAAAAAAAGGGGGAAATATATTAAAATGATAAATTTATGAGAGATTGGTTGATCCAATGATAGTTCTCTCATACTGACACTATGAGGTTATGAGTTCAAGTCATTTCATCTCAAGTTTATGTTTGATTTAGGTAAATCCCAAATCCACACTAACCTGTCTAGTGTAAGATTTAAAAAAATAAAATTAAAAAAACTTATTCATTATAAGAGTAGATGAGAAAAGAGAGAGAGAGTAAACCAGGTATGGAGAATCATGATGAGAAGAAGCACTTTGTTTTGGTTCACGGAGCTTGCCATGGAGCCTGGTGCTGGTACAAGGTTTTGACCCTACTCGAATCTTCCGGCCATCGAGTCACCGCGATAGACCTAGGCGCTTCTGGGGTCAACCCGAAGCGTCTTGATGAGATTGCTTCTGCCTCAGATTACGTACAGCCGTTGATGGATTTGATGACCTCTCTCTCTCAAGAAGATGATCAGAAGGTGATTCTGGTGGCTCACAGCTATGGCGGCCTCTTTACATCTCTTGCCATGGAAGAGTTTCCTGAGAAAATTTCGGTTTCAGTGTTTGTTTCTGCTTATATGCCCCATTACAACTCTCCACCAGCAACTCTCATACAACAAGTAAGTACATATATTTTCATCAATCTTATAGTTGATTACTAAAATTATTAGAAGTGGAATCCCGTACGGATTCCCAATAGCTACCGGTATTTCAATGAATTAACACCGATCTATTGGGAATCCTACGAAAAAGCTGATCAGTACTAACTCCTTATAATTATATGTCAATTTTAATTAACAAGTTCTGACTTTATTTGAATATGATTATATAATTTATTTTTTTGTTTTATGCTATTAGTTTTTTAAAAGCATTCCAATAGAGTCATTATTGGATACCCAGCTTACATTTGAAAACGGCATGGAAAAACTTCCAAATTCTGCTATTTTTGGTCCTGATTACCTGAAGACCACTATGTACAAGCACTGCTCATTAGAGGTAAATCTTCTATAAGTTTTTTATCGAATGATTTTCGGTGCAATTTTTTTTTTTTTAATTTTGAACTATTATAATAAATTCGGGATTTGTTTACCTTTCTCTGAAACCAAAAGTTATTTATCGACAAAATGGGAAAATGTGTGCAGGATTTGGAACTGGGGAAGATGTTAGTAAGACCAACTGGGTTGTTTGTGGAAGATTTTTCGAAAGAAGGTATGCTAACGAAAGAGAAATTCGGATCGGTCAATCGGGTTTTTGTCTTCTGTAAAGAAGATGAAGTGATTACGGAGGAGTTTCAGCAAATGATGATCGACAACTACCATCCTAAAGAAACCAAAATTATTCATGGAGCTGGTCATATGGTCATGTTTTCCAAGCCTAGACAGCTTTGCCAAATCTTGCAAGATGTTGCCAACTGTATATGAAATATGGTTCGGTTGTCAAAGTATTTTAGAGTTTTCTTATAGGGATTTTGAATTCTAATCAACAATATCAAGGTTTGGCCTTTTTTTTTTTTTTTTTTTTCGGGAAATAAACTGGAAACACTACGGACAATAATATGTGGGTTAAATTGTTTTGTTATTTATTGTCGATTATTATTAGTTTCTTTTACTACAAAATAATCTTTGATTTTTTTATACGGAGTGACGGCAACTCGAACATACATTGTCAAATCGAATGAGCACTTTTATCATCATCAAACCACATCAGATAATGGTAAAAAGAATCTTTATCTTAACGTGAATATAATTAAAAGGAACAAAAATAATAATTCCCATTTATAATATTATATGATCGTTTGGTTGAATATATATACAATTGGTCGGGTTAGTGTCACAATGGATCTTCATTAGCATGTTGATGGGCTTATTTAATTTTTACTTGCAAGCGTGGGAAGATTAGAGGTATATGGTGAATCTCATCTCTTTAAAAATCTATTCAAAAGGAATAATAGAATTATAGTTAATTAATTCACTTACAAATAGCTGCTCTAAAAGCTTTTCAAATTGTCATGAAAATGTCTATTGGTAGTATATATAAGCCCAAGTCCGTGTTGTTATACAATTCTACTATCATTCAATGTGACTTGACAGTAAAATGCGTTTATTCAGTTTGTTATGTATTAGATTTGAATCATCATAACATCAAAAAAAAATCCACATTCTCATATAAAATAAACCCAAAATTGATACTTTTAAAGCGTAAAAAGAAAGAACAAGATATCTCTAAATTCAAACCACAATCTACGTGCACATGCAATATACTTATACATATATACAAGATGTCACTTTCCTAACATGTATATGTATACGAGTACAATTTACAAACATGATAATATCAAAATAAATAAAAAAACGAAAAATAAAGTTGTAGGAGCACAAAGATTGGAAAATTATCCACACCTTAGAAGGGCTCCGACAACTATGGGTGGATATCAAATATCAATTAAAGGAAGATGTCTAGTATATATCAGAAGCATCACATGCCCACATTCGTTACAATTTTGCCATGCAGTAATATGTATAGGAAGAATCACACATTTTCGTTACGATCTTGCCACGTTGTATGTATGATAAGATTATGGATATATTGCATGGTTGCGATCTTGCCACGTTGTACGATAAGATTAGGGATGCATGGTGTATACTGATCCACCAATAAAGCTCTCCTCTCCGATTAGAGATGAGTTTTTTGGTTTTGTTTTGTTTTATATTTGCATTTCTTTAAATGGACACCCGATGAATCGGGTTATGGACATGCACATTCATATTTAGGTCATGGCCCAAAAAACCCACCAACCTCAGGCATTTTTGGTCCAAATTACATTGGAATTTTATTTATTTTTTTTTTTTAAATGCTGTATTACAACTACCCAACTAATTAATAAGGCCATTTTCAAATTTTCAACCTAACAGTCCCAAATTTCCTAAATCCAAAACACAATCAAATCACGAACAATTATACATTTTGTCGTCACGCTGGTGCTCGTCCTCTACTGAGTCTACTGGCGGCGTCGTCTTCGGTCAGTTCGGTGCTTCTCTAGTTGGAAATGCTTCTTTCACTCTCTAGTGTCTACCTCTCCTTTATGTTTCTTTGTTTGTTGTGAACTTGTGATTACGAGTTGACTTAAAAAATTATTGTGAGTTTTGAATGAAGAGGGAAGAGTTTGTTTTAATTGGAAGGTATATGGGGTAATTTTTCATGGTATGTGGTTACAAACAATTAGGGCGTGTTTGGCGCCTGGGATTGGACTGGGATTGGACTATTTTAGTCCCAATCCCACGTTTGGTGAAGTTTCAAGACATAGGATTATTAGTCCCACCAACCAAATAATCCCATGATAGTGGGATTAAATAAAGGACTAATTGCACAAAAAAACCCCTGAGTTTAGGCATAATTGCATGTATATGGAATTTTTACCTATAATTACACAAACATCTCCTTTAATTAGTTGACTTTGTTAAATCTAACCATTGATTATAATTTTAATAAAAAATGACTAAAGTGCCCCTAGTTATCTATTTTATAATTAATTATATATATACTTTTTTTGACAATTTATATATATATACTTAAAAAATAATTATATATATACTTAAGAAAAATAATTATATATATATTTAAAAAAATAATTACATATATACTTAAAAATAATAATTATATATAATACTTAATTTATTTATTTAAAAAAATGGATTATAAAAATGTAAAAAAATGGATTATAAATTGTTAAATAAATAAATTAAGTATTGTATATAATAATTATTTTAAGTATATATATAAATTGTCGAAAAAGAAAGTATATATATAATTAATAATAAAATAGGTAAGTAGGGGCACTTTGGTCATTTTTTGGTTAAAATTGTGGTCAATGGTTAGATTTAACGAAGTCAACTAATTACAGGGGATGTTTGTGCAATTATGGGTAAAAATTCCATATACATGCAATTATGCCTAAACTTAAGGGATGTTTGTGTAATTAGTCCTTAGATAAACCCACTTCAACCCCAACACTATTTATCCTAGGACAATTTTATACGTGAACCCCACCCATTTAATGCATCTCACCAACCCACACTCACCATCTCTCACTCTTTCATCAGACTCACAATCTCTTTCACTCTTTCATCAGTATCATCGTCTCTTTCATCAATATTGTTTCTCATCACTTCCTTTTTTATAAAAATCTCAGCAAATCACAACAAAGAATCAATATTGTTTCTCATCACTTCCTTTTTTATTTGCTCTGTTTTGTAGGGGGCCTTTGTTGTTTGGTTCCTTGGTTTCTTTTTTTGCGTGGCTTTTTGCCTTGTCTCGTGTGGCCTTGGTTTTTTGTTTTTGTGTTGGTCTGGCTGGTGTTGTTTGTTGGTGGCTCTTTTGCTTTCTTAAAATTATTGTAAGATGTACTCTATTTATTTTATTTACTTCATCTTTAATTATTCCATGTTTTCTCCTAGTGGCTTTTTGCCTTGTCTCGTGTGGCCTTGGTTTTTTTGTTTTTGTGTTGGTCTGGCTGGTGTTGTTTGTTGGTGGCTCTTTTGCTTTCTTAAAATTATTGTAAGATGTACTCTATTTATTTTATTTACTTCATCTTTAATTATTCCATGTTTTCTCCTAGTTTCTATGGCTATATTGTGAAGAGCCATTTTAGGTAAAACTTTTTTACCTTCAAACATTTTTTTGATACCTTTAAAAATAATATAGTTAAAATAATATATATCTATATTTTCAAAATACTTTTGGATATTATTACTTTAATAATATATAAATTAAAACATTTATTCTTTAAATACATATTTCAATATTTTATTATTCAATTTTTAAATATTATCAAATTAAAAAAATTATTATATTTAGTCCAGTCCTATGTTTCACCATACAAAACATAATATTAATTTAGTCCAGTCCCATGTTTCACCAAACACAGCATAGTATTAATTTAGTCCAGTCCTATGGTTCCCCAAACACAGCATAGTATTAATTTAGTCCAATCCAGTCCAGTCCAGTCCCATCCCATCTAATCCCAGTCCCATATTAACCAATCCAATCCAATCCTATGAAATAGTCCAATCCAATCCTGCGCACCAAACGGTGCCTTATAGTTTTACATAGGTTTAAAAAAAAAAAAATTCAATAAATTTAAAAAAGGGTAAATTACACTGCACCCCTTAAGGTTTGGGTGAAAGACACTTAGATGAAAGAGTTTGTTATTCTACACTAACACCCCTGTTTGACCATGGTAAATCCAAATGTCCTTGTATAATAATAAAAAAAATAAAGTTTTTTTACGCTGACACCCATAGGCATTTTGGACCTTACCATGATCAAATAGGGGTGTTAGTAGACCTGGCACGGTTCCGGTTCGAACCGGAAACTGAACCGGAACCGAAACCGGAATCGAAATCGAAAATCGAAAAAAACTGGAACCGGAATCAGAAATCTGGTTCCGGTTCCGGTTCCAAGGTTTGAGGAACCGGGCGGTTCGATTCTTTTTCTGGGTACCGTTGAGGCCAACGGCTACCCCCTTTTTATATATTTATTTATTTATTTATTCCTTTCCTTTTTTTCTATAAATAAACACAACACCCCCCCCCCCCCCCCCCCCCCCCCCCCCCCCCCCCCCCCCCCCATTTTTCCTCACACCAATTTCTTCTCAATTCTCTCCAACACTCTCAAGTCTCTCAAGTCTCAATCTCCAACTCTCCAACTCTCCAAGTTTCCAAGGTTATTAATATTTTATTTATTTTGTAATTGTTTTATTTGAAATTAATTTTATTTGCAATTTGCAATTTATTTTATTTACAATTTATTTATCTCCAATTTATTTTATTTGCAATTTATTTTATTTCCAATATATTTTATTTTCAATTTATTTTATTTGCAATTTATTTTATTTCCAATGTATTTTATTTTCAATTTATTTTATTTGCAATTTATTTTATTTCCAATATATTTTATTTCCAATATTTTATTTTCAATTAATTTTATTTCCAATTAATCTTATTTCCAATTTATTTAATTTCCAATTAGTCAATAATCAATTACTAACTTTCCAATTTCATTTTCATTTATTTGCAATTACTAGTTTACTACTTTTGTACTTTACTACATAGTACCTACTATTCTACATTTCTACTAATAGTCTAATACCATTATTCTTCTAAGTTCTAAGTTCTAAGTTTCCAATTCTCTCCCAAATTTATTTTTAAATGGCAAGTGGAAGTGGAAGTGGAAATGGAAGTGGAAGGGGTCACGGCCGTGAAGGTCCTAGACTCCTAGGCGTTCGATTTCGATGAAAGGTAAGGGTCCTATGGTCGATAATCTCGGTCATAACGACTCCACCTATCACGAATATCTGCAACGCCGGGCCTATGCTGAAGACCTAGGCATAAACCTTCCTACTCCCCCTCTAATAATTTCTGAATCCGATCCCAATGACACCACCCCCAATTTGACAAGCCAGTCAGAAAATATGCCTGATATTGATACACCTCCGGGTTTTGGTTATGATCCATCGGAAGTGGAACTACAAGAGGAGGAAGATCTGATATAAAAGCGGAACAAATCTAATCTCTTCTCTAAACATATGAAGAAAGTTAGGAAAAAAGATGGAGACTTTGTAGCGGCTTGCAATTACTGCACCAAAACATATAAGTGGAGCAAATCCGGAGGATATGGCACTTATTGGAAGCATATTGAAACCAAACATCCAGACGCAATGACCAGAACGAGGTCACAATCACAAATTCCTAGGTACGCTACTCCTAACCAACAGTTATTTCGTTATACTGATGAACAAAATAGAGAATAATTAGCTAGGATGGTAGCAGTAGAACACTTATCATTCAGTTTTGGTGAAAAGGTTGGTTTTGTTAACTATTGTCGACGAGCATTAAACCCTGCTGCATGCCGTGTCCCTAGAGCCACGCTCACACAAACACTTGAAAAGATTTATTCGAGAGAGAAAAAAAAGTTAGAAAAATATTTTGAAAAATATAATGGTCGTGTTAGCGTATGTGCCGACATATGGACTGACCATTGGCAATCGCATTCATACTTGGGTGTCACTTGCCATTATATGGATAATGCATGGACTATCCAAAAAAGAATTCTTGCATTTAGAGTTTTTAATGATGCACACACTGCTCAGAATATTTATAGACAGCTTAGAATTATTTTTTCAGAGTATAATATTGAAAACAAAATTTTTGCAATTGGTTTTGATAATGCTTCTGCCAATACCGCTGCTATTCCATCTTTAATTGATTTATGCAAACCCTTTCTCGGTGGTACATTTTTTCATCAAAGGTGTGCATGCCATGTTTTAAATATATGTGTTTAAAAGGATTAGAAACTCTTGGA
The DNA here is from genome assembly GCA_030490815.1 of Acer saccharum. NCBI lineage: Eukaryota > Viridiplantae > Streptophyta > Magnoliopsida > Sapindales > Sapindaceae > Acer > Acer saccharum. The sequence goes on from CM059868.1 coordinate 4,468,014, forward strand.
GAATTTATTGTACCTATTAGAAAAGCCCTAATGTTTTTATGGAGACAGCCTTCTACAATGAAAGCATGGGCAAGATATTGTAAACAAAATGGTAGACGTGTCGTTAAATTTGCTCGTGATGTTCCAACACGTTGGAATTCTACTTATAAAATGCTTGCTCAAAGTTATGAGTATAGGGATTTATTAGTTTCTTTTATTCAATTTCATGTTCCTACCATTGAACTTTTTGAAACTCATTGGGATGCTTGTTACAATGTTTTCAATTTGTTAAAAAATTTTCATAATGCTACAAATAATTTATCTAGTATTTATTTTCCTACAACACATTTATTTATTATTGAGAGTATTAATATTGCTGGTGCATTTTTTTATTGTGAATCTGACCGAGCAATAGCGGAAGCCGTTAGTGCTATGAAGGCAAAATGGTTAAATTATTATGAGGAGTTTCCAAATATTTATTTGATTGCTATGGTTTTTGATCCACGTTGTAAATTACAATCTTTGTCTTATTATTTAGATGGTTATTATGGCAAAAAAGGTTTAAATATGCAATATGATGTTGAAGCATGTTGTGGTAGAGTTAAGAAATTATTGTATAGTTTATATGATGAATATGTTACATTGTATGGATCCTCACCGAACATAGATGTTACATGAACACACAAACAGCATCTCAGCCTCCATCATCCTTCTCCTCTGGATTTTTGAATTTAGGGTATAGTATGTTATTAAAAAAAACCAAAAAACCAAGATGTTCTTCATCAAGCTCCGGTTCATATTCCGAGCTTGAATCTTATCTAGCTTCTTCTTGTGAGTTTACAGAAGCATTTGATCTTTTAAAATATTGGAATGAAGTTACAGAGTACTATCCAATCATGACTATGATAGCCAAAAATATTTTTTCAACACCTGTTTCTACTGTGGCGGTGGAACAAGAGTTCAGCGCCGGGGGGAATATCTTAGATGAAAGACGTTCATGCTTGACACCGAAAGCACTTCAGATACAGGTTTGTGTTGATGATTGGACAAAGGCGGAAAACAGACAACAAGAAATCAATCAGGAGCTAACATACGATTTCTTTAAAGATGATGAACCTGAAGGCTCTAGAGCAGTGGAGCCGGAATAGCAAACCTGTAATAAAAATTAATCCACGACTCCACGGTCTCCAGTCTCCACCATCTCCACGTCATCACCAAACCTGTAATAAAAGGTAAGAGAACTACGTGGCCTTTGATTCCTCTAAACCCCCCCCAAGAGGATACGTAGGCAATTTAATTATGGTAAAAATTAAGTGTAAGGCTAATAAGTTTACATATTATTTTATTTTTGTTTTTTTTTTTTTAATTTAATTTTGTAATTTGTCATTTATTTATTTTATGTTATTTTAAAAATTTGGGTGACTCAATTTCCAAATACCCAATGAAATGTAAATTGTAATTTGTCATTTTGTTTAGTTTTATTTTAATTTAATTTTGTAATTTGTCATTTGTTTATTTTATTCAAATAATAAGCCAATGAATTTAACTTAATTTTGTAATTTGTCATTTATATACTTATAAGTTACAAGTTGTCAAGTTAGAACTTAGAAGTCTTTTTTTTTTTTTTTTGTTTAATAAATAAATAAATAAATTAATTAATTAAAAAAAAAAAGACTGGTTTAGAACCGCCGGTTCCACCTAACCGTGGAACCGGAACCGGAACCGAACCGGAACCGTGTCAGGTATTATTATTATTATTATTATCTCCTCCTGCATCATTAATTGTTATTTTTTATTTCTTCTCTCCTATTTTTCGTCTTCGATATTCAATATTTTAATATTTTCCCCTACTTTTTATCTCTCCACTCTTCCAATCCTACAAATTTTTGTCTTTTTCTCGAAGTAACAATTTCGTAAATGATATTGATTTGATTTGATTTGATTTATCGATTAAAATATAAAAAAGAATTTGAATTTGAATTTGAAATCGACAAGAATTGTCAAGGACATCTCCTATTCTATTCGAACTCTTCTTTCTCCACTTGAATATTCAGACACAATGTATCTAAAAACACAAAGTTGTTGGATTGGTTTTGGCCAATTGGGGCAATTAATGGTCAGCCATTTTAGATTTTATTTGGTTGTCTGGTATAATTAGAGCCGTGATTAGAATTTAGCTCAATTAGTTGAAAATCTTGCTTGTGTGTCATGTTGAAAGATATTTATGTATTGTCTAATCATTGGCTTTTGTAAATTAAAATTACGAAGGACGAGGAGAGAGTGCAAATTGCACAAACGTCCCCTAATTGCATGCATATAAATTTTTTATTCAAAATTACACACGATCCCCCTTACGTTAGTTATTCCTCATTAAAAGACAAAGGTGAAGAGGTAAATAGTTTCCTGCAAACTCAAATTAGAGGATATTTTAATCTCCTATGCTGTTGATCGGAGGAGATTGATGGTCTCCACCTTAGATTATGAGTTTTATTTTGTAAATTTTAAAATATATTTCTTAAAAAATATATGTTTAAACTTTTTAATTTCTAAAATTAAGAATATAGTTAATCTAGGGCAATTTGGACACTTCATACGTGAAGATTATTCAGTAGCTAAAGTTGACAGTAGTCAATGGAAGACAAATAAAGTTTATACAATTTGCAAGCAAAAGTTAATGGCGAAGTGTCTGTGCAATTTCTCGAATAAAAAAAAGGGGGAAATATATTAAAATGATAAATTTATGAGAGATTGGTTGATCCAATCAAGGAATAAAATATCGGTATCAGTATCCATATCGGGCTTCTAAATTTACGGATATATCGGGGATATTATCGATATCGGTGGATATTCGGTAAAAAATAAAAAAATGATGGATATTTACATCTAAAGTTTATAATTTTTTTGTGAAACTTTAGAACAAACTTAAACAAATAATTATACATCAAATGAATCATATTTCAACGATAAATTAGCATAGTTATGAGTTTATTATAAATTATAACACAGATAGAGTCTGTATATAAGTTTTAAAATTGAGTATTTAATAGAATAACATTTTCTTTCACTTTTACAATATTATATACAATATAAAGAAATTAAATATTTAATAAACAAAATTATCATTAAAATATATATATAGTTCCATACTTCCAAGATTCTATCATAAATCATAATTTATACATAATAATACATTGCATGTCTGAAATTTAAAACCAAAATGAATTCCTTGCTGGTTCAAATACATAAAATACATTTCTATCTTGATTCGAACAATAATTTTCCCAGGAAAACGTGCTAGCATAGTTTTCAAGGTAGTTATTATTTATTAATATGTCACACGTATGTTGCTTGATCTCTTCCAACTAATCCATGAATTGGGTAGTTTGGATTTACCCAACTTGGTGAATATTGTTGATCTGCATGCATAGGTATTCCATATGGCATTTGTGGAGAAGGATAATCAAATATACTGCAGCCACCATAACTACCATAATACGGTACATGAGAACCTGACCTTGTATGCGAATCACTCAAAGAACTATTTTTTGTGTCTATACTTATTGAGGAGAGAGACATATTCAAATAATCTTCATCAATTTGACTTGTTCCTCCATGTTGTCTACCACGATTTTGATCAAAATTACCTACATGAGCATCCCAACCTGTTGCACTAACATTCCAACATGTTGCACCAGCATTCCAACCTGTTGCACCAGCATCCCAACCTCCGGCACGAACATCCCAGCCTGTTGCACCAGCATCCCAACCTCTTGCACCAGAATCCTAACCTCTTCCATCATCTCCATCATCTTTTCCTCCACTATTTCCATCGGAGGTATGTTGGTCATCGGAAGAGCTGCTAACAGTAATTCCACGATCTACACCAACTTCTTCTCTAATCACTTGTTCAGCATTTATTCCCATGTCTCAAGCATGAGAAGCAATTTGTGGATCAGGATTTCCCTCATCATCATCAAAATAGGCAGGTCTAACCCAGTCAAAAAAATGATTCTCATTGTCGTCCCTTACTTTAGCAGTTACTTGAAGTAGATCCATAAAATCAGTTTCATATACTTTATCTTTTTCATCTGCTGTATCCCTAATTTTCAACTTCATATTACAATAACAATAAACAAGTTGTTCAATCTTTGCCCAATTCTACTTCAGTAATTATACTATTGACTATTTTGTTTGAAAATTTTATAAATTTGTTAATGCTTCTTTTAAAATAATTTTCAATATAGATTATTTGAACAATAATTTAAGTGTTTAGGATTATTTTTTTAAAAAAATAATTTGCAAAATATTCCTAGATTTCGAGATGAAATTCACAATATTTCGAAAATATCGGGAACTCTGCAAATAATACATCATGATGATTTTTTTTTTAATTTTAAATGCATTGATTGCATTTCACTTTTTTAAATGCACTGATTGCATTTGACTACTTTTCAAACGTATGCATGTGAATAATTGTTGTACTTTGATTTTTTGAATAATTGATGTACTTTTTGTTTTTTTGTTTTAATTTTTTAATAAACATCATGGGTTTTAGTGTTTTACATGTTTTACATAAGCAAATCAGATTGCTTTCACAATCTTTGCCAAATTCTACTTCAGTAATTATACTATTGAATATTGTGTTTGAAAATTATATAAATTTGTTAATGTTTCTCTTAAAATAATTTTCAATATAGATTTTTTGAACAATAATTTAAGTGTTTAAGATTAATTTATTTTTTATTTTTTTATTTTTTTTTGCAAAATATCCCTGGATTTCGGGATGAAATTCACAATATTTCGGGAATATCGGGAGATTTTTATAGATATTTCGAAATCAATCGGATATTTGCTAGACATTGGATATTACCCTTGTTTCGATATCGGTCCCTCCAAAATATGGATATATAAGTGGATATGTCGATTTTACAAACCCCGGATCCAATGATAGTTCTCTCATACTGACACTATGAGGTTATGAGTTCAAGCCATTCCATCTCAAAGTTCCTATACACTATAAAATCGGGTAAAATAGTGTGTCAAATTACTTCTCCAAATATATATATAAAGTCATTTAAAATATGGAATCTATATTTATTTTCTTGTTTTTTGCATGCTTGTTGTCTCTAATAATACATATTGGTTGGATATATAAGAGCAACTCCAACCAACACACCAATTTGGTATAAAAATCCTCTACAACCAACACACTACAAACACGAAAAATATTTGGTCACTTTTTTTTATAATTTTTTATAATATCACATCAGTCAGTTTTGATTTTTTTTTTTAATATTACTAATTTAACCCTCTCATACTTAATTATAACAATATGTATTTCCTAAAAATATACCGTTAGAAAGATCTCGTTGAGATCTTTAAAATGACACAAATGTTGATATACATATTTAATTTAATTAATATACTTATTAATTATACATTTAACCAATTTTAAATTTTATAATAATTTAAAGATTTATTGGAAGAAAATTCTTTAAAGATGCTCTTTTAATGTACAATTTGATGTGGAACATTGGAGTGGAAAAAAAAATTGGTGTGAGTATATTCTCCCAGGATGCTCTTTTAACACCAAATTGGTGTAATACGTTGGAGATACTCTAATACATGATATGTAACCGGTGGTGAAGATGTTGGCTTGTTGGGTAAGGACAAGTGGGTTGTTTCGAGAGGACAAGACCTTGCTAACAAAAGTGAAATTTCGATCTGTGAATCTTTAGGGGACGTTTGGATCCATTTTATAAAACTGTTTTCTGTTTTTAAAAACAAAAAACAATTTTATAGTAGTTTGGCAAAACATTTTATAAAATGTATTTTTGTAAACAAAAAATAACTTTTTAAAAGTTATAACTAAAAAGTTGAAAATAATTTTTTATTGTTTTTCACAGTTTTCAAAACATTTTTTCAAAACAAACCATAATTTTTCCCTCGAAACAATTATTTTAACCATTTTAAAAACAATACCAAATACATTTACATTGTTTATCGTTCATGAAAACTACTTTTAAAAAAGTTATCAATTGCATTTACATTTTAAAAATATCATTTTAAAATATGATTTTCATTTTTAAAAATAGTTTTCAAAAACACTATTTTCAAATTGATAACAAACATGTCTTTATTTTTATTACCAGCAAAGAAGATGAACTGTTTTTTTTTCCTTGAAAGCCAATACCATAGTGACTTGTGAGTCAAGGATCTATCAGAATATGACGAGATTAGACTCTACACAGGTAATTCAAAATAAAACTTACGATTTGTTAGTTAAAGATTTATCTAAACTTGACGGGATTAGTCTTTACAAACTCGCTCCTAAATAGAACTCCTGCCGCAAACCGACGGTTTGAAAAGTGGCTGGCTCATTGAGAAGAGCGAGAAGCCCCACCAACAATGTGACCGTGAGTCTGTGAGAGTCATAACTCATAACAAAACAGTAGCCGATCACATGCGAGTATGCGACTCAGCTCTGCTTCCGCTTCTTGGAAGTTGCTCAATCACAATCACTTTGAGTCTATTTAATAAACAATAACTGTTAAGATTTTTATTTTATTTTATTTTTTAATTTCAAAAATGGTGAGGCCACCCAGATTTGCAATCGAATTGGTTGAACTTTTTTAATTTTAAAATAGTCAACGAACAGATTTGTTGTTGTATTACTTATTAGAAAAAAAACTATATAAAATTATAAACTTAGATCTCTTCGGATCAGTTTTGTAGTGTTACTTCAACACCTGTGCCCTAATCATGAGAGTTAACATGGCCATATCAGTATACTTATATATATGAGCCAAGTCAATTGATTTTATTTTTTTCAACAATTGTCTTAGCGCCACTGGTCTCTTGCCAATGTGGTGTGACTCTTCAAAAGGAGACTCCACCACTATGGTTCAAAGCCCATAGCATGCATGAATATATGCAAATTTTCCCACCAATAGTGTGGGTGCTCTCTCCCCATTTGTGGGGGCTGCAGTCCGAACTGTGCTAGTAGAGCTCAATCTCACCGGTCTTATAAAAAAATAAATAATAATAATTGTCTTAGCCAGATAACTTTTATATTAAAATAGTGTTTAGAATCTCTATGAACTTGAAATCAAGATATGAACACATGGCACATCTATTTTATTAATTAATAATTTATAGTTAGAATTTATCTATGTGTGTTTTAATGTGGAGAATTATCGTGTCTTAATTTTTTATTTTTTTAAGAGAAATTTTTTTTTTTTTTTTTTTTTTTTTTAAAATCTAAAGAAAAAGATTGTTTATTAATTGCAATACAGTATCATGTTCTATTTTACTTTCTTAATTAAAATAAGACAAATTTTGGTTTAAAATTTTGTAATTAACAAATGTTACTTGGATAATGAGACGTGTATGTGTGCTCACCATATAATAATGCTACTTTGCCCAAATTTGGTGCTCAAATGACGTGGCAACACTCTCGTCCATTCATTTAGATTGTATTAGATTTGCTTGATTTAAATGAATGGATGAGAGTGTTGCCACGTCATTTGGACACCAAATTTGGGCAAAGTAGCATTACTCTTAGTCCTTTCCCGTTCACATCTTTCATCTTTCCCATTAGCCATGCATAATGTATTAAGTTATATTAGTTTATTTGCTGAAAATATTATGTCAGAGGGATATAAACCCTAGCTCGGCCCCAAATATTAATTTCTTTTTTTAATCCTATTTCATGCGACTATATAAGATGTCAAACTATTTACGGTAAACGGATAAAACGTCTCAATAATATCTATAATCTATTAAATTTTAATCAAATTAGTTAAATAATTAATTTGGAGTTCTAAAAATAGTTTTTAAAAAAGTTAAAAATTGGTAGCAATTCTCTTGTTATATATTGTGCATGGCAAGTAAATTAATATAAAGAAAAAACTTGTTTAAATTCATACACAAATGATATGGTATGTAAGTTGTTAACATCATATCAATTATGAGATTATGGGATAAATGATGTGATGTTAACAACTCACGTACCAAATCATCTGATTATAAATTTGGATAAATATTTTGGACAGCCTATCATTACTCTAGTAAAATCAACCAAACAATAGATATCTAATGTATCTAAGTAATGCCGGACTATTTAAAAAATGAGCAAATTGCATAAACTTCTATTCAGTTTTTTATTTTTTTATTTTTTTGAAAGGACCACTGAGTTTTGTTGAAAAGCCATAATATTCAATAAATACCTTTAATTACACAAAGATCCCCTACCATTAAGTGTAGTCCGTTAGAAATTAACACTAGATGAGTAAAATAGACATTTTAATGTTTGAAATGAAATAAATGAATAAAATAATGGGTGAGTATTTAGACACTTTTAAATTTACGTCTTTTATCCTTCACTTAGCGCAGTTCATGAGTTTGATGGTGGGAGAGTTCGCGGATGAGTATATACCCCTGCACTATTGGGGACTGGGGAGTTGATGGGTAAAATAAATCAATTGAAATTTTTATTAAGTTTTAATAAAGTTGAAGGGTAAAATAAAAATTAAATATTGTCCACAATAAATCAATTTGTCAGGTCACATCACATTTATTGCATCTCAAGGGTATTTTATAACTTTCAGCACAGACCCAGTCAACCGTTAATAATAACGGATGTTGACTAACGGTGAGGGCTCTTTGTGTAATTAAAATCATTCATTGAACATTATGCCTTTTCAACAAAAATTAGGGTGAGTTCATGCAATTTAACCATAATTTTTTTTCCAAAATAATAGTACTATGAGAGTTGTTAAATTACGAGATTATACGGTAAATAACGATGTTGACGATTCAAATGCTACTTACTATATTTATAATCAACGTATCAAAGTCCAAGTAGAAGAGTGTAGAATTAGGGCATATATATAAATATTAGCAACACAAAGCTCATACAACAGAAATCAACAAGAAAAACAAAAATGGCAGAAGCCAAGAACCAAAAGCATTTTGTTCTAGTTCACGGAGCAAACCACGGAGCTTGGAGTTGGTACAAGCTGAAACCACGTCTAGAAGCGGCCGGCCACCGCGTCACTGCGCTGGACCTGGCGGCTTCCGGCATCAACATGAAGGCAATTCAAGATGTCCACACACTTTATGAGTATACCGAGCCTTTGCTGGAGATTCTGGCCTCGCTTCCTGATAATGAGAAGGTGATACTTGTCGGTCACAGCCTTGGAGGCCAGAACTTGGCTCTGGCAGCCGACAAATTCCCAGAAAAGATTTCGGCTGCTGTCTTCTTTACAGCTTTCATGCCCGACACGGCACACAAGCCATCTTATGTTATGGATCAGGTACGAGATTTCCTCATGTTTTTTTTTTTTTTTTTTTTTTTGTACAGGATTCTAAATAGATACCAGTATCTAGTATAGATCCGATATGAAAACCTGATAAATTTCATATATTAGTTTTATAGAAAGATTGGCCTCTCTTACGAGTTTGTGTTTGTTTGTTTTTTTGTTTGAAAAAGTATTGTGAGAGGATCCCAGCTGAGAATTGGTTAGACACTCAATTTGCACCTTATGACGACGACAGCTCAAAATCATCTCGCATGACAATGTTTTTTGGCCCCAAGTTCTTGACTTCTAAGCTCTATCAGCTGAGCCCTATTGAGGTACGTAACTACCTTTCTATATGATAAATTAATCACATTTACATCTCTTATATCTACATTTTATATTCTTGATAATAGTTCGAGTCTCACATTTACTTATAAAATTACAAAATGTATGTGGGAAGATCCACTTATAGTTAAGTGTTGTTTTCTAAACTGTGCGGTAGATCCTTGACTTGGGTGGGTGTAATCGGTGTTGGACTTAAAAAAAAAAAAGTTTTTTTTTTCAAGAATTTTGTAATAATTCATTCTCTATAATTAAACTACAGATTTAGCTACTATATTTCAGGCGAGATTATTGAAATTGATATACAAAATTAGACTAAGATGGTGGATTATTGAAATGTAATCATAAGATATCAATAATATATATAATCAATTTTCTCTATCATTTTTAAATTTTTTTTTTTTTTTTTTTAATCTGACACTAATTGAGTCGGGGATCAATCGCTAAAAACACAATTTTAATATAACTCCCACCGCAATGCCGCATGTAGTGGAGAAGCCAACTTATAATAGTATGGGGTCCATAATTTTTTTTTTAAAAAGATTTATTTATATTTTACTCTATATTTTTGTTATTCATATTTTTTTAATTAAAATTTTATCAAAACTTCAGATTGACAACAAACCCTCTAAATTTGATAAAGTTGGCTTTGTTTCTTAATTCCACCGGGGTGGAGTCTCCAGTCTCCCACTCTCCCCACACTTTTCAACTATGGAATAATATAACATATAATGGTCTTTCTTTTTTAATTTCAAAGGATCTAGAGCTAGCAAAGTCGCTGATTAGGCCCGGGTCACTGTTTCTTGACGACTTGTCAAAGTCAAACAATTACACTAGTAAAGGATATGGAAAAGTAAACAGAGTTTATATTATCTGCGAAGAAGACCAAGGGATCCCCAAGAAATTCCAGCAGTGGATGATCGACAACTATCCTGTTAATCATGTGATGGAGATCAAGGGTGCAGATCACATGGGCATGTTGTCCAAGCCGAAAGAACTTTGTGATTGCCTCTCGGAGATTGCACACAGATTTGCTTAATCAAAAATGGTGGATGGACCATCGAATCATCGATGACAAGCTACTAGCTATCATAATAAATTGGGATTTTATTGACGGTTGGTGTAATGTATTAGAATTTTGTGAGTGGATTTCACTTTCAAAACGTTGAAGTAATGTATGTATAATATCCCAACTAATAAAGTGAATTCATTGATGTTGGAACTGTCACATTTTTGTTTTAAAAAAGCTTTATGATTATATATACAAATAGACTCGAACATCAAATATTATGAGATTGAATTAACACATTAAACCATATTTGGGTTGAACTAGTTTTACGATTATTAAAACATGAGCAAATTGCAATCCATTACTTTAAAGTTTCGGATAAAAACGTGAATATAATGTTAATTTTACTGTAATGACACAAAAGCATCATCGATTATGCTATTTAAAGCTAATTGTTGACCAATTAAAATTGTGAAATTTCCATATTATCTCTGATTTAATTGTTTTATCGTTTATTTAACTACTAACAATATAAAAAGGAAAAACAAGAAACTTTTTATCAAAAAACACCTTTTCACATGTAAAATTTCATTAAGCACTTAATATGGTCAATTCGGTCAAATGTATTTGTGTGACCATACTAATTTTATCCTTTTTTTTTTCCTTTCAATTTTTTTTAACCTTTTTCTATTGTAAAATGAATATCACAAATATTTATAAAATAAAAAAATAAAATAAATAAATAATAAATAAATAAAAACATAATTTGAGATGATGTTTATCCTAGATTCCTAGTCAATGGATATATAATTAGTAAATTAAAGAGATGCTCTTAGTATAGTTAACTTAATTATTGTAAAGTTAATAAAAAAATGTCAAGGGCTATAAATTGATTGCAATTGATCGGGAATTAAGTGGGGGATCACTTGAGAAAATGAAGGCCAATGTCAATATTGTAATCATAATAATTACAAAGATACATATCCACTGGACCACTGCTGTGATGATTAAAAAGTTTGTTTACTTATTCACCTCTTATTAATGGAAAGATAGAAACAGCTATCAGGAAAGTTGTTTGGTATTAATAAAAGGTAAAAACGTAAACAAGCTTTACAGTAAAAAGTGAGAGTTTTTTATTAAATGAAAGAGTGTATACGTGTCAAGTGATAAGTGGAAAAGACAAATAGGAAAGACGAATGAGAAAGGCAGATAGTATTCCCCAATTAACAATCATGTATAGACACTTGGTAAAGACCAACATCAATTTTATTGCTCGGAGTCCATTCCATCTGACTTAAGACTGTAATATTACATAACTCAAAAAATTAATTTCAATAATATTAAAGTGAGGAATGATATTATATAGCAAAGATAAATATATGTCACATATATCTATGAGTTGATTTTTATATTAAAGTATATATATATTTTTTGTTTATTGTTGCTTTTTTGACAAAATTTACTTCAAATATAATATAATCTAGGTTTAGGACAGCTATCAAATCATGGAAAATAATGTAAAATAAATATTATAATCTATTTAAATCAAAATATATACAGTAATTGCTTTTTTAATCATCGTAGTAGTGGTCTAGTGGATATGGATCTTTGTAATTATTATGATTACAATATTGACATTATTCGGCATATCTTATCTGAAGACAATCAAAATTGCTATCGAATTTTTGAAAGTATCCCAATAATTTTGTGAAGTGAGTTTTTAACATATGATACACATTTTCTTTCTTAAAAAAAATAAAAAAAAACATATGATACACACTATTTTCCATTATTTATTTAAAAGTTGTGCTAAGAATGCAAGATCCTATTCAAGGGTATATATTTCTCTGCAATCTGTTGGAGGCAAAAGCACAGCTCCTAGGGTTTGGAAAACATGTGCATGTGATCAGAACCAGATATCAGCTTCATGTCGTCCGCTGGATTGTTTTCAATCATCCATCATTGTAATGCATTGTCTCGATCAAACACAATGAAAACTCAATTAACTGATCCATACTTGGCTGGTGAGGACTATTGTTTTATCCCACATTGCTTTATCATTGTCGGGGAGAAAATCTTCCATGGGTCCATCTCGTATCTGATATTGGTGAGACAGACTAATAAAAGAGTGACATCTTTTATAATTATAAAACCTTAAATTTATTTTTTCTTTCACCAATAACACAGTGACAAGTCGTAAAGTAATTAAATCAAAAGTTTTGATTACTATTTTTTTTTTCCCATACCGCTTGTTATCCTCAAAGTCCCAAATTTTCCTTTGTATTTTCCTAGACAGTTCCTCTTCCTCACAGACATTCATTTCTCAAATTCTTTTAAACTTCTCTTTCATCTTATTTTTCTCTTTATTTTACAAATAATATATACTTTGATTTCTTCTTATTTTTCTCTTTGTTTCTTCCCTCCCAACACACGCCACAAGCCCACAACATCTCTTTCCCAAATCATTTTTTTTTTTTTTCCAGTTTTTGATATTCATTTTCTTCTCAAATTCTTGTCCAAGTTATTATATTTACAGTTTTTTTTTTCTTTTTTCTTTTTCCTCTTGCTCTTACATCTCAAATTCATGTAATCATGAAAAAAAGAAAAATACATATAATTATTTTTCATTTTTTTGGATGAAATAAAAGAGTATGAATTAGTAATAAATTGTTTGTGTTTGTGAACTAAAAATTTGGTGTTTGGTGTCCTCTGCATTGAAAAGATATAAATCTTTTAATATATATATATTTAAAAAAAATAAAAAGATATAAATCTTTCACTAAAAGAAAAAAAAAATGGAGGAGAAGCTACTGTTGAAATCTTTTTAATCTTGAAGATTGAGAAGAAGAAGTTAATGGAATATGCAGATGAGTATCTGATGAGGAGTAGAACTGAGGAAGGGGAACATACATATTTATTTTCGAAAAAAATAAATAAGTAATAGCAAAAAATTTGGATCCATTTCATTTTTTCTTTGTACCACGTGGCACTATACAATTGGTTAGTCCCATAGATCAGACAAATGTCATGTTATGATTTTAGGAAACATGTCATGTTTTTAGGAGAAAAGTGAACTCCAAATAAAGTTTTGTTTTAATAGTTTTGCCAGGGGATTTGCACAAACATCCCTTACCGTTAAATGGATCCGTTAGTCAATGGTCAAGAGTGTAAAAAGTCTAAAATACCCTTTATTTTTATTTTAAATAAATTAAAAAAATATGATAAAAAAATATTAAAAAATATTTTAGAAAACATGAATGTATCTTAAATCTAAATCCTGAAAAAAAAAAATCATCTTTATAAATTAAAAAAAAAGTTTTTAAAACAATTTAATAATAATTAAATTTTAAATTTTAAATTTATTTAAAATTATGAGGGATTGCACGAACTAGTTTTTTTTTTTAAGATAATTTTTTTTTTATAGGTTTCAGATTTAATACACGCTCATGTTTTCTAAAATATTTTTTTAAATAATTTTTATCTTATTTTAAAATTTTAAAATTTATTTAAAATAAAAATATAGGGTATTTTATTCTTTTTACACGTTTGACCATTGATTAACGGATCCATCTAACGGTAGAGGATGTTTGGGCAACATTTTTCAAATGTTGAGGGAAGTTTGTGTATCTATAATTAAAACTGTCATATCCATGTAATTTTATCAAATATCGGGGGATGTTTGTACAATTCCCCCTAGTTTTGCCATATGTCAAACTTTCATTGATCCGTCTCACCACCATCAGATGTTAGATGGACCTATCGAAGATTTTCTCCCCACTGACAACACTTCAAGTGTAAGATACTCTTCCAATTCATAACAAATGAAAATACACATACATATGCACTTAGCTTACCCTTAAGAGGAAATTTCAAGATTAAACTTTATATGATTATGGACATTTGTTTTTAGGTATACGCAATAAGTTTCATGTTTTTAACTATATGGAAGTTCGCAGAAAAAAATAATATGGAAGTTACAATGTCTAAAAAGCCCTCGTCACTGTTGAACCAAATAAACACGGTAAGAAAGAGAAAGTGAATCGTTTTTAAGAGAGAGAAAAAGCCGGCGAAAAGAGATACCGTCAGTTCCTCACTTGCTATGTCATTTGAATTTTATTTTATTTTATTTTATTATTTTTTTTTTTGAGTTGTGCAACTCCAAAATTACACTCAAATGAAGATTACCTGAGGTGTGGATAGCTGGTAAAAATTACTGGAGAGCATGAAGTCAGGCCCAATGAGTAAGGAGGTGGGCTGGTTGTTGGGCCCATTTCCAAATATAAACACAGTGTCCATATACGAATCCACTCTTTAATTAATCTGTATTAACATCACATTTATTGTCACCTACTAGTATTCAGTCTAAGTTCTAAACACACTAAACCAGAGCGACATTGACATTACAGACATGGGTCGATCCTGCAACTGAAACCTCCCCATCAACTATATACATTAAAGTATTAAACCATCATGATATGAAGTTATATAGCTTAATTTTCTTGGTCAATTCGAATCGCCGTTTCTACAAGTGATATATATATATATATATATATATATATATATATATATATATATATATATATATATATAAAATAAAAAAATCGGGCGGGGTAGATTTCATTCAGCTTATCGTCCAAACAAAAATCAAATCAAAATTCATTAAAATTGATGAATCCTAGTTACCTACAACAGATAATAAAAAGATAGAAGAAAATATGATACCTCTACAGATAATGTTGTGTAATTGAATTCAGGGTTTGGCATAAAAGCAGTGCAAAAAACTTTCTTAGGGAAGCTTTCCAGGGCAGCAGAAATGCGTGCAGTAGCCACCCATGCTGTGACCCACCAGAATCACTCTCTCCTCTGGTGGAAGAGAAGCCATGAATTCTGTCAAAGGCTTGAAGTAATCAGAAATGGAAGGAACTTCATGAACTTTATGAACTCACTCCATGATCTCCTTCAATAGTAATCTCTCTAGCTAACACTTGCAATTATATGTAGTTTTATGATCTTATAAATTGTATTATTATAGAAAATGTGATCAATTAGTGATAAGTGGTCCCCAAAATGTGTTTATTTATCTTTTGGACCACTACAAGAAATTTGGTCTTTGGCAGCATGCAAAATACGTTGCCAAAACTTTTCGTAATGCACAGGTGTGTGTTGTTGATACGCTTGTTGCTAAAAGTCCAAAGTCTTTTCACAATGTGCAACCCATGTAGTCTTATATTAATGACAACGAATTACGTGTGTTACGGTAGATAATGCGTGTTGCCATAGACATTTAAAGCAATGTACTAACGACGTTTCCTTAGATGTTTAAGGCAACATGCACTTGTGCATTGCAATACGTGTTGTTGTAGACATTTAACGCAACACGCATTGCACATTGTCGTAGGCCATATAAAAAATAAAAATACGCGTTGCAATAAGCATTGTTGTAGATATTCAATGCAACGCGCATTGCGCGTTGTCGTAGGCCATATAAAAAAATAAAAATAAAAATAAAAAACATAATCGAGATCCCTCGCATCCTCCCTCTTGGGCTCCCCTAGTAGACCCCAACATTATCGGTCCACAAACCCTACATATGATAATGTCTCTTAATTTGAGTAGATGGAGGTTTGATCTCAAGGCAGGGAGCACTATAACATGTGATAGTGCAGTTTTGCTGAAAGTTTTACTTTATTAAGTATTACATACAAATTTATATATAACATATATATTATTTAAAAATTTTAAATCAATATTTATTATAAAAATTAATCATTTTTATTACTTGATAATTTAAATTCATCCAAATAAATCTTTACGATTCTTTTGAATAAAAAATAAATATAAAAAACATTATTGCATCATTTAATTAAATTATTTTTATTTGAAATCAAATACAATCGGGTTAGGGGTTTATCAGAATTTAATTATATCAATCGTTACAAACACACAACTCGGAATGTAACTCCTACTACAAGCGAGGGGTCTCCCCACATTTTACGATTTAATAAACAAAAGTGACACTAGAATCCTTATTAGAAAAAACAGGAGGCTCTTTCAAAAAAAAAAAAAAAAAAAAAAAAAAAAAAAAAAAAAAAAGGAGAAGGAAATGCCTAATCAATTAGTTAATGGTGGTTATACATTTTAATATTTATGATCACAACATTCAAGATATGTGTGTTACCAAATATTAACTTTTTTTTGTAACGCGCAAGTCAACAATTCCTAAAGATACTCCTACGGTAACATGCACAATATGTGTGTTGCAGACTTTTAACCTTTTTCGCAACACGTAAGCCAACAATTGTTAAAGGGTGCGTTTGGTACGCGGGATGGGACAGGACAACGTGAGACAGTTTTTTCTTGTCCCACATTTGGCGTGACTTTAGCATGGGACAAGGTGGGACAAAAATCACCAAATTCTGTCCCACCTAAGACCCAAGGCTTGTCTCATGCATGGGACAAGTCTCAAAAAACCTTTTTACCTTTAAATCTTCAAAAAATCACAAACTTGTGCAATATTATATTTGTGTATATATATATATATATATATATATTATAATAATAATATATAATAATTATATATATATATATTAATAATATATATTATAATATGTATATGTTATAATAATATATATAATATTATTATAATAAATATAATAATAATATATATGATAATAGATAATATATAATATATATACAAATTAAATAATATATATTAAATAATTTATGTATATATTATATAATATTAACTATATATCTGATATATATATATATATATATATATTATATATTACAATTTATTATTATAATATAATATATTAAGTATTATTACATATATAATAATATATATAAGATATTATATATATATACACATATTATTATTATATATAGTAATATTTAATAATTATATATATCTTATATAAATATTATATATAATTTAATATATCATATATATATATATATATATTATAAATTTATAATACAATATATATTATATATTATTATAAATATTAATAATATATAAATATATTTAATATTATATATATATATATATATATATATATATTATATTTTATATTTTATTATTATATATAATAATATATAATGCATTAAAAATTATTACATATACAATAATATATATACAGAAATTCTATTATCAGTTCGAACCGACAAAAGTTATATCAGTTCCTTGCATGTGGGCCACTGGATTTAAATACTTTGATTTGGCTGTATGCACTTGTTAGTCAAAGTATTTAAATCCAGTGACCCACATATAAGGAACTGATATAACTTTTATCAGTTCGAACTGATAATAGAAAAACTGATATATATAAGATAATACATATGTATATATGTATATATATATATATATATATACATAAATTTTTAAGTCAGTGCATCATGATATAATTTCGTGAGGATATTGAATATGAGCCACTCGTTTTACATACTTTGACTTAAGTGTGTATGCACTTGTCAAAACTAGTGGCTCACATTTAATATCCTGATAAAGTTATATCAGGATGCACTGACCAGATCGGGACTAATATAATTATATATATATTTTTTATATTTTATTGTTATATATTATATTTTAAAAATTATTTAATAATACAATTATATATGTATATATATATATATATCTATATAATTGTATTTAATTATATATATTATTGTATTTGTAATAATTTTTAATATATTATATATAATATTTTATATAATATTATATATACATATGAGGGGCACTCTAGTCATTTGAACCTCTTGTCCCGTCCTGTCTCATCCATACCAAACACATAACTGTACATTTAACAGTTCTGTCCCAAACGTTCCAAACACAATATGGAACAACTGTCCTGTCCTGTCCTGTCCTTTCTTGTCCCGTCCCACCCTGTCATGTCTCATCTCTGTGTCAAACGCACCAAAAAAGGCTTCTAAAACAATGTGCATAAAATGTGTGACGCTGAATATTAGTCTTTCTCAAGACGTAAGCTAATGATAACGTGCATGATATGTGCGTTGTTGAATATTAGGCTATTAGCCTTTCGCAATGAACAAGTCAACAGATGCTAAAGAATTTTCAACGATAACATGCATGATATATTTGTTGCGTATTATTAGGATTTATATATATATATATATATATATATATATATATATTTTGCAACACGCAAGTGAATAGTTATTAAAGAGGCTCATATGGCAACGTTCATGTGTGTGCTACCAAATACCATTTTTTTTTTTTTTTTAACAATGTGCACATTTGTAAGTTGCTAAAAGCATATTTATAGCAACGTGCATGACATGTGCGTTGCTGAATAATAGTCTTTCGCAACGCGCAAGCTAATAATTGCTAATGAAACTCTTATGACAACGTGCATGATATATGTGTTGCAGAATATTAGCTTTTTTCAAGTGAATAATTGCTAAAAAAGCTCTTATTGCAACGTTCATGATGAGCGTGTTACCAAATATTAGTTTTTTTTTTTTTTTTTTTTTAACAAGTTGTATATTTGTACGTTGCTAAAAGCATATTTATAGCTATGTGCACAAAATGTGCATTATTTAATGAAGGAACTATGACAACGTACATTCGTTGTGCGTAGAGACGGAGCTAAGGCTGGGCTAGGGTGGGCTCAAGCCTACCGTAGCCTTTCCCCCAAAAAAATAAATTGGAAAGTAAAAAAAATATGAAATAATTAATATATATTTTTTCTTTTCTAAACATTTAAATATGTAGAAGTAGAATTGTAGAAGCGTTTACTATTGCACTTTTATTTTATCTGACTTCACGACTCACGAGGCGTGAGTTATTATTATTTTTTCTTTTCTTTTTTGTTTTAATAATTATTATCTATCTCAATATTTCCTAAATTTACTTAAATTTGACCCAATCTCTTTATCAACATCAAGAATTGATTTTTCAATTAGATATATTTTAAGATTACTTTAATTTTTAGTTGTAAAAGTTTAGGAGTAATCTAATTATAGGTTATTCTAATTTTAAATATATAAACTAATAATATTATTTAATGAATTTCTTTTTATTTTGGTTGAAATTTAGATACATGCTTGTTAAGTTCATTTTTTTTAAAAATCATTCTTTTGTTTTTAGATTTTTTAGTAAATAGTAATATAAGTGTTTATTTATTTTCCTATGTTACGTGAAGGCTCCATCATAATTAATCTAATATAAAAATTAAATAAATTATAATATTTAAAAAAGTAATAAATTAGATTTATTTTAACATTGTATTTTTTAGAGTATACATTTATAGGGTAAGCCTTGCTATGTGTTCTTGACTATGAGTATCTATATTTTTAATTAATACAATTTTTTCGTATCGTTAATGATCAGTAGAAAAAATTATTTTAGCCCACCCTAATGTTTAATCTTAGTTTCGTCCCTGGTTGTGCGTTTCTATATATACTTAATTATTTGTAACATGTGTCTGTATGTTGTCATAGATTGTTTCCAATACACATATTTTATGCATATTGCGATACCTGACTTTTAATAACGTGCATTATCTGTGCGTTACGATAGATGGCTTTTGGCAATGCACATTGTCTACGCGTTGTCTTTTGAATGTTACTCTAAACCATTTTTCTTGTATTGGACAGACCTAGCAGGTCATGAACCAACAACAGACGAACTTTTAGACAGAGATATGACACATGGCACATCTATTTTACTAATTAATAATTTATAGTTAGAAATTATTTTATGTGTGTTTTACACTTTTACTGTTTTAATGTGGAGAATTATCGTGTTTTAAATTTTTATTTTTTAAGAGAATTGAAAGATTGTTTAATAATGGTGATATCATGTTCTATTTTATTTTCTTAATTCAAGTAAGACAAATTTAGGTTAAAATTTTGTAATTAACAAATGATACTTGAAATTCAACAAGACGTGTGTGCTCATCATAAAATAATCCTGCTAGTTTCCAAAACATATATCTCGAACACTGTTTTTTTTTTTTTTTTTTTTTTTTTTTTAAAAGGAACACAGTCTCTTTCTTAATTCTTATTAATTCTAATTATAATAATTAATTTCTTTGTTAATAATCCAAATCAACTGTCATCAGGTTGGGGTTAATTTTTATTATTTCTTAAATCGAAAAATGAAACCATGACATTAAAAAAAATGTAATTTTAAGAGAAGAATATGTCATGCATCATGTATTAAGTTATATTAATTTTTTTGCTGAAAATATTATGTCAGAGGGATATAAACCCTAGTTCGGACCCAAGCATTTATTTATTTTAATCATATATCATGCTCCTATACAAGATGTCTAACTAGACAAGAATATATTGTCTCAATAATATTTATAATCTATGAATAATGTTAGGTTGTGTAAAATATTTGTTCGAATGATATGATATGTGAGTTGTCAAGATCTTGTCATAAGATTTTGACAACTCACATACCATATCATTTGGGTATGATTTTAAGCAGCCTAGCATTACTCATAATCTATTAAATTTCAATAACATTAGTTAAATAATCAATGAGGAATTCTAAAAACAGTTAAAAAGGTTAAAAATAGGTAGAATTCTCCTGCGTATAGGGATGGCAAAATTATCCACGGATACGGATATCCGTAAGAATCCGTTCCATTTAAAATGGAGATGGATACTATTATTTTGGGGACGGAGCGGGGATGGATGTCATCCTAATATCCATTTTACTTTCAGGTATAGGGATGGATATCGTCTATGGATATCCATCCCCATCCGGATCTATTATAGATTTCAATATTTTAAAAATATAAAAATTTATTATGTAATTATAATTCTAATTATATAAGTTATTATTAATTTTTATAATTAAACTTTATTAGATGTATTTGTTTCTTTTTAAATCAGAAATTCTATTATCAGTTCGAACTAATTTCGAACTGACAAAAGTTATATCAGTTCCTTGCATGTGAGCCACTGGATTTAAATACTTTGACTTGGTTGTATGCACTTGTCAGTCAAAGTATTTAAATCCAGTGACTCACATACAAGGAATTGATATAACTTTTATCAATTCAAATTGATAATAGAAAAACTGCTCTTTAAATAGGATAAAATATATCGTTACATATGTTAGTTACATTTTTTTCTTGTAAACTATAAAAATTTAAAGTATTTTCATCGGATACGGATATAAATGGAGCGGGGATGGATATCTCTACCTTAATTAGCGGATTATCCGAATCTGCCCCGCTCACTTAGAAATGGGGATGGTACGGGGATAAAGATATATATTTCAAATGGATATGGGGATGGATATTAGGGTATCCATACCCAATCTGATCCATTGCCATCCCTACCTGCATGAGATTATGTACTCATAATCTATTAAATTTCAATCAAATTAATTAAATAATTAATGAGGAATTCTATAAATAGTTAAAAAAGTAAAACATAGGTTGAATTCTCCTGTCAATCAATCGGTGAAATTATGGGATAAATGATGTGATGTTAACAACTCACATACCATATCATTTGGGTATGAATTTGGATTAAATTTTGGACAACGTAACATTATTCACATACTATATCAAAGTCCAAGTAGAAGAGTGTAGAATTAGAGCATATAAATATTAGCAACACAAAGCTCATAACAACAGAAATTAACCAGAAAAACAAAAATGGCAGAATCCAAGAACCAAAAGCATTTTGTTCTAGTGCACGGAGGGAACCATGGAGCCTGGTGTTGGCACAAGCTGAAACCACTTCTGGAGGCGGCTGGCCACAGCGTCACGGCGCTGGACATGGCGGCCTCCGGCATCAACATGAAGGCAATCCAAGATGTTCACACACTTGGTGAGTACACCGAGCCTTTGCTGGAGACTCTGGCCTCGCTTCCTGATAATGAGAAGGTGATACTTGTTGGTCACAGCCTCGGAGGCCTGAACTGTGCCCTTGCAGCCGACAAATTCCCTGAAAAGATTTCGGTTGCTGTCTTCCTTACAGCTTTCATGCCTGACACGGCACACAAACCATCTTATGTTATGGATAAGGTACGAGATCCTATACGTTTTTTCATATACGGGATTTCAAATAGACGTACATCGGTATCTATTGGGATTGATCCCGCACTGAAACTTGATGATTTTCTTTTATATATATATATATATAGTAATTTTATATAAAGAATATTGGCTTCTCTCTTATCAGTTGTGTTTGTTTGTTTTGAAAAGTTTTGTGAGATGATCTCAGCTGATCATTGGTTGGACACTCAATTTGCACCCTATAACGACAGCTCAAAATCATCTCTCATGTCATTTTTGTTTGGCCCCAAGTTCTTGACTTCCATTCTCTATCAACTGAGCCCTATTGAGGTACGTAACTACCTTTCTATACGATAAAATCACATTGAAATCTCTCGCTTACATCTAATGAACATGAATGATTAATTAGATGTAAGCGAGAGATTTCAATGTGATTTTATCGTATATAGAAAGGTTTATATTCGTGATAATAATTTGAATCTCACATTTGTTTATAAAATCACAAAGTTTATGGAGATCCCCTTGTAGTGAATGTTGTTTATTGAATTGTATGGTAGAGTAGTAGACCCTTGACATGGGTGTAAGTGTAATTGACGGCAAACTCAGAAAAAAATGAAGAATTTTGTAATTATTCATTTTCTCTATAATTAAACTACATACATTTAAGGCGATGTTATTGAAATATATATATATATATATATATATATATATTAATAAATCAACTTCCTTTATCATTTTTAAAAGATTTTACAATGTCAGTTAGTGATATGTTCGAAACCTGACGATATTAATCGCTATAAACTTTGTTTAAATTTAACTCAGGGTAGTGGTGAAGCCATCTTATAATGATGTGGTGGTGGGTCCACAATTTTTAAAAAAAAATTTATTTAAACTTTATCTTACTTTTTTTATTATTTATATTTTCCTATTAAAGTTTTATCTAAATTTCAAATTGACCCCAAACCCTTCAAATTCAATATAGACACTTACCCTGAATTTTGTAAGGTGTGGGGTCCCCGCACTTTTCTTTTTTCAACTATGGAATTTTGTAATCCTTCATTTTCTCTATAATTAAACTATATTTCTGGCGAGGTTATTGAAATTAATATACAAAATTAGACTATCATAACGGTAGCTTATCATTTTCAAAAGATTTATTTAAAAAAATGACACCAATCAAATCAGGATTTATCGGAACCTGATATCTACAAACACAATTTAAATACAACTTTCACCGTAGCTAATAGCAAAATTGAACCAATTTTTTTTTTTAAGTCTGTTAAAATTTTACCCTATTTTTTATTATTTACATTTTTTTATTAAAATTTTATCAAAATTTTAAATTGGTCCATGACTCTCCAAATTTAATAAAGTTGGTTTCAACTGTGGAATAATATATTGAGTCTAATGACCTTTCATTTTTAATTTGAAAGGATCTAGAGCTAGCAAAGTTGCTGATTAGGCCAGGGTCACTATTCCTTGACGACTTGTCAAAGTCAAACAATTTCACTAGTGAAGGGTATGGAAAAGTCAACAGAGTTTATATTATCTGCGAAGAGGACGAAGGAATGCCCAAGGAATTCCTGCAGTGGATGATCGACAACTATCCTGTTAAACATGTGATGAAGATTAAGGGTGCAGATCACATGGGCATGTTGTCCAAACCACAAGAACTTTGTGATTGCCTCTTAGAGATTGCACAGAGATTTGCTTAATCAAAAATGGTGGATTGGCCATCGAATCATCGGTGACTATCATAATAAATTGGGATTTTATTAATGGTTGGTGGATTGTCTTAAAATTTTGTGAGTGGATTTCGCTTTCGAAATGGTGAAGTAGTTTATGTATAATTTCCCAATTAATAAAGTGAATTCATTGATGTCCAAATTGTCATGTTTATGTTTTAATAAAGAGCAAAATTGCAATTCGATCGGTACTTTAAACTATTTAAATTTTTTGCATTTAAAACGTTAATAATACATGGATTCGAATCTAGAATATTAATAGACTGGATGAGATATTTACCTTTAAATTGTTTTTATTGATAAATTGATGAACAACCCCTAACATAGGGGTAGGGCTTTCCATTGAAGGAGGGAAATTTGGGTATAGCATGATGCATTTTCTGTTACGATTGTATATATGTCTTGATTACAGAAAATGCGTAGTCAATTTTATCTCCCAATAGTGTCCATTAATCCCATCAACATGGGACTAAATAAACCCACGTATACTCCTCTGTTTACTTATCATGGGACTAAAAAAGTTATTTTTGTTTATTCCTTTTCATTATCTTTTTTATTTTTAATTTTATAATAATTTTATACATTAGTCATAATTTAATTTACTATCAAAATAATTTATTTCTGTTTGATTTATTTTTTAATTAAAATTTACTTTCAGGTTTTTGAGCTTTCCCCACAATGGCGGCCTACCCACGGCCTAAACAGGGTAATCACAGATCAACCATCTAGAGACAGACAGGGACCTTCAGCCGATAACATCAGCCAAAAACATCTCATTTTCTGATGTACAGGATCCTCAACTAGAGGCAAGCACAGAGCATACTGAGATAATTACAGACTGCTAATATACTGAAATAATTTTTAAATATTTATTTTCTTAAATTATACGATATAACTTTAATTTAAATAAAATAATAATAATATGATACATAATTATTTAAGTTCAATCCTAGGTACCAAACATATGACAAATACTAATTTAATCAAATCCAATTCCATCTCAATCCTATCCGATCCCATAAAATAGTCCGATCAAATCTCATGTACGAGACGGTGTCAATATGAGACAAAACTTTGGATAAGTTGTCATGTCAATATTCTAATATCTATAGGAATGCAAATCAATACAGTAGAAACGTGTCAATTATCAAATGGTATAATTGGAGATTTCTATTACACATTTATCATGTTCGAGTTCTGGTATTATAAAATATTGTTTTGCATTTACTCTTTAAATCGTAGAATGTGGAGAAATTCCTTCTCTTTATTAGGAGTCATACAAACAGAGATCTCTTCAAGTCCCGATAAACCTAACACAATACATTATTAGACATATCTTATCAAAAGATATCAAAATTGTTATTGAAATTTGGAATTATCCGAATAATTTTGTTATTTGAGTTTTCAACATCTGATAAGTATTATTTTTCCATTATTATTTAAAAGTTTTGCTAAGACTGTAAGATCCCATGCATTCAAGGGCATTTCTCTACAATCTCTTGGAGGCAAAAGCATAGCTCCTTGGGTTTGGAAATCATGGGCATGTGATCAGAACCAGAGATCAACCTCACGTCGTCCGTTGGATTGTTTTCGATCATCCATCTCGGAAAATCTTCTGGTATTGTATTGTCTCGATCACACACGATTAAAACTCGAGGAATTGATCCGTACTTGTCCTTGGTGAGGGTCATTGCTTTATCCCACATTGCTTCATCATTGTACAGTGGGAGAGGTCTCGCTAACAACACTGCAAGTGTAAGATCCTGTAAGAAATGAAAATACACATTTAGCTGACTTTTATTAATTATCATACCAAAACCTGTGCTCCATATTTTGTACTACAAACGATATTATATTCCTTTATTAAAAATTTCAAAAACCATCGAAATCAATAACCACTATACAATTTCAAAGAATGTTTTCTAACTATGACAAATCACTTGCCACGTTATTTCGATTTTATTTATTTTTTTCGAATCGTGTTAACTCCTGTTCTAATCAAAATTATTATGAAATGAAAATAATTGAGGGGTGACTAGTCTTACCTCGGGTGGGGATAGCTGATATAGCTTGGAGAACATGAAGTCAGGCCCAAAGAGTAAGGAGGTGGGCTGGTTGTTGGGCCCATTTCCAAATGTATACACTGTGTCCATGTGCGAATCCAGTCTTCGATTAAACTGTATCAACATCATGTTACCTATTAGCATTCAATCTAATCTAAACATTCTAAGCCAATAAATCAATATATCACTTGAACATGTCCGTGATCCAGCCTTTACACTAACAACAAAGTATCATTACCATCCAATAAAATCCGTTCAAATTCACCATCATGATGGTTTAATGTAGTGATGGTCGAAGAGGATCGACTACTATGTGTAACGTTACAAAGTGACATTGACATTACATACGGGAGTTGATCCTACAACTGAAACCTCATCGTCAACCATCACTACATTAAACCATCTTGATATAAATGTATATAATTTGAGTTGGTGAATTTCAGACTACTTTGATATTTATAAAGTAGATTTCTCTAAACTTATCTTCCAAACAGGGTCGGTGGAAGGGGGCAACAAACCCAACATTTTGCTAGGTCTCCCACCTGGTCTAATTTTTTTTTTTTTTTTTTCTCAATTCAATCTTTTATAATATATATTGTCACATTATATATGGACTGTTTTAGAAATATACTGGGCCCTATTGACTAATTCTTTATTTAAAAAGAAAACCTAATGCTCAATTCCTTACTTAAAAATAAAACCCAAAATCCTAATCTATAGATTGTAACCCTATTAATATTATTATAACCATAATTCTATAGATTGTTAATAATAATAATTGTTTTTTATGGGGTCCCGATTTTTGTTAATATATATCCTTAGGGTCTCGAAATGTCTAAAGACGGTCCTACATCCAAATAGAAATCAAACACATAAAAAGATAGAAGAAAATCAGGTACCTCTACTGATAATGTTGTGTAACTGAGTTCAGGGCCTGGCATAAAAGCAGTGCAAAAAACAGCAACAGAAACTTTCTCGGGGAAGCTTTCCATGGTAGCAGATATCCAGTAGCCACCCATGCTGTGACCCACCAGAATCACTCTCTCCTCCGGTGGAAGAGACGCCATGAATTCGGTCAAAGGCTTGATGTAATCAGAAATGGAAGGAACCTCATGAAGCTGACTAGGGTGTGTGCCAGAAGCAGCCATGTCAAGAGTTGTGACTCTGTGACCAGCTGTTTTCAGCAGAGTTGCTACCTTGTACCAACACCAAGCTCCATGACAGGCTCCATGAACCAGCACAAAATGCTTCTCATCTCTCTTTTCCATGATTTCTCTAGATAACACTTGCAATTATATGTAGTTTTATGATCTTAATTGTAACATATATATATTATTGAAAATGTGATCAATTAGTGGTAAGTGGTCCCCAAATTGTGTTTATTTATATTTGGATTGACCTTAGCCAGGTCATGAAACAACAACAAATTATTTCATTTTCTTAAGTATTATATATAGTTGGTGCGATCGTCCATATTTAATGAAAATCAATGGAAATCGGGAAAGAGGTGTGAGGGGGATTAATGTAAATAGCACTCTTTACTCCCCTGATTTTGTGACTAACACCGCTTTAATAACTCTAATTTAAATAGCATCAAAACTCCATATTGTTATGATTAATGTGGATTTACTCCACCTTGTGTTGCCTATCAACTCACCAGAGAAAAACTTGGGTGCAACCGATGCACCACACTAGAATCTGATGGTGGTGCATCGGTTCCACTCATAAACTGACATGTGGTACTAAATCTATTAAATTTTTTTTCTTTTCATTTGTTCTCTACGCAGTTGAAGAGAATGTTGTCAGTGAAATATATAACAAGTGTCAGTTATTGAATGGAATCGATGCACCACCATCAGATTCTAGCGTGGTGCATCGGTTGCACCCAAGTTTTTCTCCAACTCACCGCCTATGCAGCTCTCTACCCGGTCCATAAATAAATCTCATTTTTCTCCTACTTTGCTTGTGATGTAAGCGATGATGTTGAGTGCAAGTTGGTGGTGTTGCTTTTGCTAATTATATGTAGGATAATGTTAGACATCTAATACTTTTGTCCAACATTTACATCCAACTGTTGATGTGTCAATTGATGAGTGGAAACATGGATAAATCATTATTAATGTGTATTCACTCACCAATTGACACATCAACAGTCGGACAAAAGTGTTGAATGTCTACCATTGTCCTTATATATGATATATATATATATATATATATGCTCTCTCTCTCTTGTAAATGGTGTTCAAAGGATCAATAAAACAAAGCACATATTTTCTCTGATCTTATCTCTCTCATCTTTATTTCTTTTGTTATTTATTATTCTTTGATTCACAACACATATTATATTTTAAGCAAGTTTTATCAACAACAAAAAAATATAATAATATGTTTTAATATAAAATCAAATCAAATAATTTGACAGACTATTTGTTTTGCTAGGATAATTACATTCCTCACTTATAATATTATTTAAGTTTTAAACTAATGTTTGAGTTGTAATATTAAAATGATCAGTCACAGACTCACATGGACGTCCGAGCAATAAAATTGACTTTGGTCATTATTGGCTTTTAAATCTTTTGTCCACCGCTAACATTTCCCGACATGAGACAAACTTTGAATAAGTTGTCATGTCTCCATGGATCAGAGGATATGATCTTTTGATCTTTTTTATGACCTAAAATAGTTAAAAATAATAAAAGTAAAAAATAAATAAATAAATAAATCTCATATTCTCAGCCATTTATTACATATGTCATAAGATCTATGCAAGTCAGGATAAAAATCAGATAGTAGAGGATCCAAATTCCATATGAATATTTTAATGTCTACACAAACAGAGAACAAAACATTAGAAACATGTCAATTATCAAATGGCATGATTACCAATTGGAGACTTCGATGCCACTTCTATCCTGATTCGAGTCTATTACAAAATATTGTTCCGTATTTACTCTTTAAATGATAAAATGTGGGAAAATTCTTCCACCGAATAGAGATTGATTTCGTAAGGTCCCGGTAAATCCAACAGAATACATTATTCGTCTATTCAGCATATCTTATCCAAAAACAATCAAAACTGCTATCGATTTTCTAAATTATCCGAATTCTTTTGTTAAGTGAGCATTTAACATCCGAAGAGCATTATTTTTCCATTATTATTTATAAGTTTTGCTATGAATACAAGATCCCATGCATTCAACGGTATTTCTCTGCAATCTCTTGAAGGCAAAAGCACAGCTTCTTAGGTTTGGAAAACATGGGCATGTGATCAGAACCAGAAATCAGCTTCACATCGTCCGTTGGATTGTTTTCGATCATCCATCTCTGAAAATCTTCTTGTAAAATATTGTCTTGATCGCACACGATGAAAACTTGAGAAACTGGTCCGTACTTGTCCTTGGTGACGGCCATTGCTTTATTCCACATTGCTTCATCATTGTACAGTGGGAGGGGTCTCGCTGACAACACTGCCAGTGTAAGATCCTGCTTCCAAAAGAAGAAATTTCAAAATTAACTTTATAAAATTAAGTCTACATGTAATAATTTTTCATGCTTTTAACATCCGGAGGTTCGAAAAAAAAAAAAAAAAAAACATGCGGAATTTACAATGTTTAAAATACCCTATCACCTTGAACCAAATAAACACAATAAGAGAGCTAGCTAGTCTTACCTCAGGTGGGGAAAGCTGGTACAACTTGGAGAACATGAAGTCAGGCCCAAAGAGTAAGGAGGTGGGCTGATTGTTAGGCCCATTTCCAAATGTAAACACTGTGTCCATGTACGAATCCAGTCTTCGATTAATCTATATTCACATTATGCTTGTCACCTATTAGCTTCAATCTAAACAATTACTACAGTAGGCCAATCTGTAACTTTACAGACGTGTTTATAAATCAGGCTTCCTATTTGAGAAAGGGAATTAACTACTCGTTTTGTTGAGCTTTCTACTATCTCAAAAGGTCTACAAACATCTATTTGAATTTCTTTAGAGTTGTTTGGTTGGGTTTTTGAGATTGTCTATTTTAAATTTAGTAGAAACTAGTAGAGTTTAAATCTCTAATAGACAAAAGCTCTTGGGGAGGAGCTTTTCCAAATAGACATTTTTTAAAATAAAGTCTACCAACCAATCAACTATAAAAAAAAATTCAAAAACTTTTTTTCTAATGGATCTACTACATATAGACTTTTTACAAATATAGGTTTTTCAAAAGTTCAAGTAATAGCTGCCCAACCAAACAAGCTCTAAGTTCCTATCAAATTCATGTGTTTACTAAATTTGTGGGGAATTAAGTTTCGTAGACCCCACACACATATCAGAATTAAGTACCTAAATGAATGAGAACTTGATTCTCCTCATCCACCCTAGGAATCAAGTTCCATCTACTAATTGGAAAGAGGAATTCATATCTTTTTACTAAAATATCACCACTAAATTTTTTTTTAAAAAAAAAACTATATACATAATTATAAATATAAATATATTTATATACTGTGCAGTTCACTTTTTTTATCATACTTCACTGTTCATTTTTACTATATATATGTATATATATATATATATGAATTGTGAATTGTAAAAAAAGTGATAAAAAAAAAAAAAAAAAAAAAACCATATTGCAGCAAAAAAAAATTGTGAAAAAAACCTTTTCTATTTATTTATTAGCTATACTCATGCATCTCTCATATGTATATGTATACATACAGCTATTTTGTATATATAAGGGTATTTTTGTAATTAATTTTGTATTAATTTGATTCCATTTCTAATTCTAAAAAAGTTAGTAAACCCAATAATGGAATTTGTAATTTAATTCCGATTCCCTTCCATTCTCTTTCCGATAGAACTTGATTCCGATTCCACTCATTCCTGATTAGTAAACGCGCCCGCAAATGAAACCACCTCATCAACCATCAATACATTAATTAAACCATCATTATATAAATGTTTAAAATTTGATTTATTTATTTTTTTGGTGAAATCAGACTACTTTGGTATTTATAAGTAGATTTTCCTTAACTTATCATTCAAATCAAAATTCATTAAAATCAATAATCCCTTACGAGATAACCACACACGAAGTTTTTTTCTGGAAGTTTTTCTCTGGTAAGCATATAACTGTGTGCATACTTATAGTACACTTATCCACCTCATCACTTTTTACTAGAAAAAAATAATACAATTAGGTTAAATAATGCTTACATAGTAAAAAATGATGAGGTGGATAAGTGTGCTATAAGTATCCTCACAGTTATATGTCTACAGGAGAAAAACTGACACGTAAAAAGATAGAAGAAAATGAGGTACCTCTACAGATAATGTTGTGTAACTGAATTCAGGGCTTGGCATAAAAGCAGTGCAAAAAACAACAACAGAAACTTTCTCAGGGAAGCTTTCCTTGGCAGCAGATATGCAGTAGCCACCCATGCTGTGACCCACCAAAATCACTCTCTCCTCCGGTGGAAGAGACGCCATGAATTCCGTCAAAGGCTTGAAGTAATCAGAAATGGAAGGAACCTCATGAAGCTGACTAGGGTGTGTGCCACAAGCAGCCATGTCTAGAGCTGTGACTCTGTGACCAGCTGTTTTCAGCAGAGTTGCCACCTTGTACCAACACCAAGCTCCATGACAGGCTCCATGAACCAGCACAAAATGCTTCTCATCTCTCTTTTCCATGATCTCTCTAGCTAACACTTGCAAATATATGTTGTTTTATGATCTTATGTGTAATATATATTATTGAAAATGTGATCAATTAGTGGTAAGTGGTACCCAAATTGTGTTTATTTATATTTCGTTCGGATTTGGACTGACCTAGCCAGGTCATGAAACAACAACAGGCGGACATTTAGACAAATTATTTCATTTTTTTTAAGTATTATATATACTTATATAGTTGTTGTAATTGTCTATATTTAATATGTCAAAGGAAATCGGGAAAGAGAAGGGAGGTGTATTAAATTCCATTTACATAGTTAACTTAATTTTTAATTTGTGTACGAGAAGTAACTCAATTTCGGATAATTTTTAGACAAGGAGAGAATCTACCATGCATCGGCGTACATGCCTAAGTTTTTTCAATAGTCATGAATCACGATGAGATCAAGATACAAACAAAATAATATAATAGTATTGATTATTGAATAAATAAAAAATAGGGAGTTAAAGAACATTTCCTATTTGCACAAGTGTGTGCATCTTCTCTATTAGGTTAATGGTGGGATTCAAGTCCCGCTATATGCTTTTACCAATATGTATAAGAAGTTTTCTTCCCATATATAATAGGGGTAGATATTCGGACATGTCTTGATAGTTAACTCATTTAGTGTCATATTGAAAAAATAAAAAATAAAATATGAACAAACAACAGAAATCTTGTGGTATGATTGTTTAGTACTTGTTACACATTTATGTAAAATTAACATGATTAGACATTGTATATGAGTATATTATGTGATTGTTTACTTTAGGTATCATAAGTTTTAGAATTCTATACATTTGATGCGTTGATCAACCAATTTTCATGTAAATTTTTCAAAAGCTTAACAAGTTTACCTTCTAATGTTTTTGTTCAATAACAAAATTCTGTCTATTCAAGAAATAACAATTAACATATGACAAATACTAATTTAGTCAAATCCAATTCCGTCTCAGTCATATCTAATCCAATAAAATATTCCAATCAAATCTCATGTACCAGACGGTGTCTATTTGAGACAAAATTTTGGATAAGTTGTCATGTCAATATTTTAATGTCTATAGGAATGCAGAACCATGCAGTAGAAACGTGTGAATTATCGAATGACATGATTGGAGATTTCTATTACACTTCTATCATATTCGAGTCCTGTATCCGAATAATTTTGTTATTTGAGTTTTCAACATCTGATAAGTGTTATTTTTCCGTTATTATTTAAAAGTTTTGCTAAGACCATAAGATCCCATTCAAGGGTATTTCTCTGCAATCTCTTGGAGGCAAAAGCATAGCTCCTTGGGCTTCGAAAACATGGGCATGTGATCAGAACCAGAGATCAACTTCACGTCGTCCGTTGGATTGTTTTCGATCATCCATCTCTGAAAATCTTCTTGTATTATATTGTCTCGATCGCACACGATGAAAACTCGAGGAACTGATCCATACTTGTCCTTGGTGAGGGTCATTGCTTTATTCCACATTGCTTCATCATTGTACAGAGGGCAAGGTCTCACTAACAACACTGCAAGTGTAAGATCCTGTAAGAAATGAAAATACACATTTAGCGGAATTTTATTAATTATCATACCGAAACCTCTGCTCCATATTTCGTACTACAAATGATATTATATTCCTTTATTAAAAATTTCAAAAACCATCGAAATCAAGAACCACTATACAATTTTAAAGAATATTTTCTAACTATGACAAACCACTTGCCACATTATTTCGGTTTTTTTTTTTTTTTTTTTTTTTTGAATTGTGTTGACTGTTGTTATAATCAAAATTATTATGAAATGAAAATAATTGAGAGGGGTGACTAGTCTTACACTCTTACCTCGGGTGGGGATAGCTGATATAGCTTGGAGAACATGTAGTCGGGCCCAAAGAGTAAGGAGGTGGACTGGTTGTTGGGCCCATTTCCAAATGTAAACACTGTGTCCATGTACGAATCCAGTCTTCGATTAAACTGTATCAACATCATATCACCTATTAGAATTCAATCTAATCTAAACATTCTAAGCCAATCAATCAATATATCTCTTGAACATGTCTACGATCTGGTCTTTACACTAACAACAAAGTATCATTACCGTCCAATAAAATCCGTTCAAATTCACCATCATGATGGTTTAATGTAGTGATGGTCAAAGAGGATCGACGCCTGTGTGTAACGTTACAAAGTGAAATTGACATTACGTACAGGAGTTGATCCCGCAATTGAAACCTCATCGTCAACCATTACTACATTAAACCATCATGATATAAATGTATATAATTTGAGGTGGTGAGTTTCAGACTACTCTGATATTTATAAAATAGATTTCTCTAAATTTATCTTTCAAACAGGGTCGGTCGAAGGGTGCAACAAACCTAGCATTTTGCTGGGTCCCCCACCTGGTCTAATTTTTTTTTTTTTTCTCAATTCAATCTTTTATAATATATATTGTCACATTATATATGGTGCATAAGGTGTGTATTGGGTAATGACTGTTTTAGAAATATACTGGGCCCTATTGACT
Source organism: Acer saccharum (assembly GCA_030490815.1). Taxonomy (NCBI): domain Eukaryota; kingdom Viridiplantae; phylum Streptophyta; class Magnoliopsida; order Sapindales; family Sapindaceae; genus Acer; species Acer saccharum. Next base: position 4,502,680 of record CM059868.1, read on the forward strand.
AATTCTTTATTTAAAAAGAAAACCTAGTGCTCAATTCCTTACTTAAAAATAAAACCCAAAATCCTAATCTATAGATTGTAACCCTATTAATATTATATTGAGTAATGCTACTTTGCCCAAATTTGGTGTCCAAATCTGGTGCCCAAATGACGTGACAACACTTTCGTCCATTCATTTAGATTGTATTAGATTTACTTGATTTAAATGAATGGATGAGAGTGTTGTCACATCATTTGGGCACCAGATTTGGGCAAAGTAGCATTACTCTATTATATTATAACCATAATTCTATAGATTGTTAATGGTAATAATTTTTTTTTATGGCACCCCGATTTTTGTTAATATATATCATTAAATAGATCGGGTCCCGAAATGTCTAAAGACGGTCCTATATCCAAACAGAAATCAGACACATAAAAAGATAGAAGAAAACCAGGTACCTCTGCAAATAATGTTTTGTAACTGAATTCAAGGCTTGGCATAAAAGCAGAGCAAAAAACAGCAACAGAAACTTTCTCAGGGAAGCTTTCCATGGCAGCAGATATGCAGTAGCCACCCATGCTGTGACCCACCAGAATCACTCTCTCCTCCGGTGGAAGAGACGCCATGAATTCGGTCAAAGGCTTGAAGTAATCAGAAATGGAAGGAACCTCATGAAGCTGACTAGGGTGTGTGCCAGAAGCAGCCATGTCTAGAGCTGTGACTCTGTGACCAGCTGTTTTCAGCAGAGTTGCCACCTTGTACCAACACCAAGCTCCATGACAGGCTCCATGAACCAGTACAAAATGCTTCTCATCTCTCTTTTCCATGATCTCTCTAGCTAACACTTGCAAATATATGTTGTTTTATGATCTTATGTGTAATATATATTATCGAAAATGTGATCAATTAGTGGTAAGTCGTCCCCAAATTGTGTTTATTTATATTTGGATTGACCTAGCAAATTATTTCATTTTCTTAAGGATTATATATAGTTGGTGTGATCATCCATATTTAATGGAAATCAATGGAAATCGGGAAAGAGGTGTGAGGTGAATTAAATGGGGTGTAAATAGCACTCTTTACTCCCTTGATTTTGTGACTATCACCACTTTAAATAGCATCAAAACTCCATATTGTTATGATTAAGAGTAATGCTAGACAACCTAAAAATTTAGCCTAAATTTCAACGTAAATAATGTGGTAAGTGAGTTGTTATCACCACACACAATATGAGATGATGTGATTAATGAAAAAATCATTTGCCATATTATTTGGGTTGAAATTTAGACTAAATTTTTTGGTTATCTAGCATTAGTGTATGAATAATGTGGATTTACTCCACTTATATTGCCTATCAACTCACCGCATATGCAGCTCTCTACTTGCTCTATAAATATATCTCCTTTTTCTCTCCACTTGCTTGTGATGTAAGCGATGATGTATGTTGAGTGCAAGTTGGTGGTGTTGCTTTTGCTCACTATATATATAATTTATGTGCTCTCTCTCTTGTAAAACAAAGCACATATTTTCTCTGATCTTATCTCTCATCTTTATTTCTTTTATTATTTATTATTCTTTGATTCACAACACATATTATATTTTAAGCAAATTTTATCAACAAAAAAAATACAATAATATGTTTTAATATAAAATCAACTCAAATAATTTGACAGACTATTTGTTTTGCTAGGATAATTACATTCCTCACTTCAAATATTATTTAAGTTTTAAACTAATGTTTGAGTTGTAATATTAAAAGGGAAATTTGCACAAACTTACCCTAACGTTTCCCATTATGGCATAATATTCAACTAATACCTTTAATTGCACAAACAACCCCTCATGTTAGTCAACTTTGGTTAAAAATAGCCATTGACCATGCTTTTTTTTTAAAAACCTAAAATTGCCCCTGCACTTTATTATAAAAAAATCTTAATTGCCATTTATTTAAAACATTATCTACTTTAAATTATTATAATATAAAAAACAAAACAATTTAAGAAAACGTTATTTTAAGAAAATACAATTTAATAATATATTAAAAACAAAACAAAAAAACGTTATTTTGAGAAAATATAATTTAAAATTATGCAAGTCCAATATGAATAGTGGTAATGTATTACATATTTTTGAATTTTTTTTGTTTTTATTATATTATTTTTAAATTTTGTTTATTTAAAAAGGATTATGTTTAGTATTCTAAATACAAATATAAATAAAATCATCAAGAGTTTGAAATAAAAATATAATCATTTGTCATAATAAAATACAGTAGCACCGAAAATTTGTTCATTGTTCATCTCTATAAGACAAAATAATTTGACTCAATATAAATTACGCATTATATTTTGGTTCAAAAATTTAAAAAAAAAAAAAATACTAAACATAATCCTTTTTAAATAAAAAAAAATGTTTTAAATTTTAAAAATATGTAGCACATTACCACTATTCATATTAAACTTGCATAATTTAAATTATATTTTCTCAAAATAACGTTTTTTTTTTTGTTTTTTTTAATATATTATTAAATTGTATTTTCTCAAAATAACGTTTTCTTAAATTGTTTTGTTTTTAATATATTATTTTTGAATTTTTTTTAATTTAAAAAGGATTATGTTTAGTATTTATTTTTTATATTCTAATAATTTAAAGTAGATAATGTTTTAAATAAAGAGCAATTAAGATTTTTTTGTAATAAAGTGCAAGGGCAATTTTAGGCTTTAAAAAAAAATCATGGTCAATGGCTATTTTTAACTGAAGTTGACTAAAAGGAGGGGTTGTTTGTGTAATTAAAGGCAATAGTTGAATATTATGTCATAATGGGAAACATTAGGGTAAGTTTGTGCAATTTTCCAATTTAAAATGATCAGTCACAGACTCACATGGACTTCCGAGCAATAAAATTGACGTTGGTCATTATTAGCTTTTAAATCTTTTGTCCACCGCTAACATTTCCCGATATGAGACAAACTTTGAATAAGTTGTCATGTCTCCATGGATCCGAGGATATGATCTTTTGATCTTTCTTTATGATCTAAAATACTTAAAGATAGTAAAAGTAAAAAATAAATAAATCTCAGATTCTCAGCCATTTATTACACATGTTACAAGATCTATGTAGGTCAGGATAAAAATAAGATAGTTGAGGATCCAAATTCCATATGAATATTTTAATGTCTACACAAACAGAGAACAAAACATTAGAAACATGTCAATTATCAAATGGCATGATTACCAATTGGAGACTTCGATGCCACTTCTATCCTGATTCGAGTCTATTACAAAATATTGTTCCGTATTTACTCTTTAAATGATAAAATGTGGGAAAATTCTTCCACCGAATAGAGATTGATTTCGTAAGGTCCCGGTAAATCCAACAGAATACATTATTCGTCTATTCAGCATATCTTATCCAAAAACAATCAAAACTGCTATCGATTTTCTAAATTATCCGAATTCTTTTGTTAAGTGAGCATTTAACATCCGAAGAGCATTATTTTTCCATTATTATTTATAAGTTTTGCTATGAATACAAGATCCCATGCATTCAACGGTATTTCTCTGCAATCTCTTGAAGGCAAAAGCACAGCTCCTTAGGTTTGGAAAACATGGGCATGTGATCAGAACCAGAAATCAGCTTCACATCGTCCGTTGGATTGTTTTCGATCATCCATCTCTGAAAATCTTCTTGTAAAATATTGTCTTGATCGCACACGATGAAAACTTGAGAAACTGATCCGTACTTGTCCTTGGTGACTGCCATTGCTTTATTCCACATTGCTTCATCATTGTACAGTGGGAGGGGTCTCGCTGACAACACTGCCAGTGTAAGATCCTGCTTCCAAAAGAAGAAATTTCAAAATTAAATTTATAAAATTAAGTCTACATGTAATAATTTTTCATGCTGTTAACATCCGGAGGTTCGAAAAAAAAAAAAAAAAAAAACATGCAGAATTTACAATGTTTAAAATACCCTCATCACCTTGAACCAAATAAAAACAATAAGAGAGCTAGCTAGTCTTACCTCAGGTGGGGAAAGCTGGTACAACTTGGAGAACATGAAGTCAGGCCCAAAGAGTAAGGAGGTGGGCTGATTGTTAGGCCCATTTCCAAATGTAAACACTGTGTCCATGTACGAATCCAGTCTTCGATTAATCTGTATTCACATTATGCTTGTCACCTATTAGCTTCAATCTAAACAATTACTACAGTAGGCCAATCTGTAACTTTACAGACGTGTTTATAAATCAAGCTTCCTATTTGAGAAAGGGAATTAACTACTCGTTTTGTTAAGCTTTCTACTATCTCAAAAGGTCTACAAACATCTATTTGAGTTTTTTTAGAGTTGTTTGGTTGGGTTTTTGAGATTGTCTATTTTAAATTTAGTATAAACTAAAAGAGTTTAAATCTCTAATAGACAAAAGCTCATGGGGAGAAGCTTCTCCAAATAAAGTCTACCAACCAATCAACTATAAAAAAATTAAATGGATCTAATACATATAGACTTTTTAGTTTTTACAAATATAGGTTTTTCAAAAGTTCAAGTAATAGCTGCCCAACCAAACAAGCTCTAAGTTCCTATCAAATTCATGTGTTTACTAAATTTGTAGGGAATTAAGTTTCGTAGACCCCACACACATATCAGAATTAAGTACCTAAATGAATGGGAACTTGATTCTCCTCATCCACCCTAGGAATCAAGTTCCATCTACTAATTGGAAAGAGGAATTCATATCTTTTTACTAAAATATCACCACTTAAATTTAAAAAAAAAAAAAAAAAAACTATATACATAATTATAAATATAAATATATTTATATACTGTGCAGTTCACTTTTTTTATCATACTTCACTGTTCATTTTTACTATATATATATATATATATATATGAATTGTGAATTGTAAAAAAAGTGATAAAAAAAAAAAAAAAAAAACCATATTGCAGCAAAAAAAAATTGTGAAAAAAAAATTTTCTATTTATTTATTAGCTATACTCATGCATCTCTCATATGTATATGTATACATACAGCTATTTTGTATACATAAGGGTATTTTTGTAATCAATTTTGTATTAATTTGATTCCGTTTCTAATTCTAAAAAAGTTAGTAAACCCAGTAATGGAATTTGTAATTTAACTGCGATTCCCTTCCATTCTCTTTCCGGTAGAACTTGATTCCGATTCCACTCATTCCTGATTAGTAAACGCGCCCGCAAATGAAACCACCTCATCAACCATCAATACATTAATTAAACCATCATTATATAAATGTTTAAAATTTGATTTATTTATTTTTTTTGGTGAAATCATACTACTTTGGTATTTATAAGTAGATTTTCCTTAACTTATCATTCAAATCAAAATTCATTAAAATCAATGATCCCTTACGAGATAACCACACACGAAGTTTTTTTCTGGAAGTTTTTTCTGGTAGGTATATAACTGTGTGCATACTTATAGTACACTTATCCACCTCATCACTTTTTACTAGAAAAAAATAATACAATTAGGTTAAATAATGCTTACATAGCAAAAAATGATAAAGTGGATAAGTGTGCTATAAGTATCCTCATAGTTATATGTCTACAGGAGAAAAACTGACACGTAAAAAGATAGAAGAAAATGTGGTACCTCTACAGATAATGTTGTGTAACTGAATTCAGGGCTTGGCATAAAAGCAGTGCAAAAAACAGCAACAGAAACTTTCTCAGGGAAGCTTTCCATGGCAGCAGATATGCAGTAGCCACCCATGCTGTGACCCACCAGAATCACTCTCTCCTCCGGTGGAAGAGACGCCATGAATTCCGTCAAAGGCTTGAAGTAATCAGAAATGGAAGGAACCTCATGAAGCTGACTAGGGTGTGTGCCACAAGCAGCCATGTCTAGAGCTGTGACTCTGTGACCAGCTGTTTTCAGCAGAGTTGCCACCTTGTACCAACACCAAGCTCCATGACAGGCTCCATGAACCAGCACAAAATGCTTCTCATCTCTCTTTTCCATGATCTCTCTAGCTAACACTTGCAATTATATGTAGTTTCATGATCTTAATTGTAATATATATTATTGAAAATGTGATCAATTAGTGGTAAGTGGTCCCCAAATTGTGTTTATTTATATTTCGTTCGGATTTGGACTGACCTAGCCAGGTCATGAAACAACAACAGGCGGACATTTAGAAAAATTATTTCATTTTTTTTAAGTGTTATATATACTTATATAGTTGTTGTGATCGTCCATATTTAATATTTAATATGTCAAAGGAAATCGGGAAAGAGATGGGAGGTGTATTAAATTCCATTTTCATAGTTAACTTAATTTTTAATTTATGTACGAGAAGTAATTCAATTTCGGATCATTTTTAGACAAGGAGAGAATCTACCATGCATCGGCGTACATTCCTAAGTTTTTTCAATAGTCATGAATCACGATGAGATCAAGATTCAAACAAAATAATATAATAGTATTGATTATTGAATAAATAAAAAATAGGGAGTTAAAGAACATTTCCTATTTGCACAAGTGTGTGCATCTTCTCTATTAGGTTAATGGTGGGATTCAAGTCCCGCTATATGCTTTTACCAATATGTATAAGAAGTTTTCTTCCCATATATAATAGGTGTAGATATTCGGATGTGTCTTGATAGTTAACTCATTTGGTGTCATATTGAAAAAATAAAAAATAAAATATGAACAAACAACAGAAATCTTGTGGTATGATTGTTTAGTACTTGTTACACATTTATGTAAAATTAACATGATTAGACATTGTATATGAGTATATTATGTGATTGTTTACTTTAGGTATCATAAGTTTTAGAATTCTATACATTTGATGCGTTGATCAACCAATTTTCATGTAAATTTTTCAAAAGCTTAACAAGTTTACCTTCTAATGTTTTTGTTCAATAACAAAATTCTGTCTATTCAAGAAATAACAATTAACACATGACAATACTAATTTAGTCAAATCTAATTCCGTCTCAGTCATATCTAATCCCATAAAATATTCCAATCAAATCTCATGTACCAGACGGTGTCTATTTGAGACAAAATTTTAGGTAAGTTGTCATGTCAATATTTTAATATCTACAGGAATGCAGAACCATGCAGTAGAAACGTGTCAATTATCAAATAACATGATTGGAGATTTCTATTACACTTCTATCATATTCGAGTCCTGTATCCGAATAATTTTGTTATTTGAGTTTTCAACATCTGATAAGTGTTATTTTTCCATTATTATTTAAAAGTTTTGCTAAGACCATAAGATCCCATTCAAGGGTATTTCTCTGCCATCTCTTGGAGGCAAAAGCACAGCTCCTTGGGCTTGGAAAACATGGGCATGTGATCAGAACCAGGGATCAACTTCACGTCGTCCGTTGAATTGTTTTCGATCATCCATCTCTGAAAATCTTCTTGTATTGTATTGTCTCGATCGCACACGATGAAAACTCGAGGAACTGATCCATACTTGTCCTTGGTGAGGGTCATTGCTTTATTCCACATTGCTTCATCATTGTACAGAGGGCAAGGTCTCACTAACAACACTGCAAGTGTAAGATCCTGTAAGAAATGAAAATACACATTTAGCGGAATTTTATTAATTATCATACCGAAACCTCTGCTCAATATTTCGTACTACAAATGATATTATATTCCTTTATTAAAAATTTCAAAAACCATCGAAATCAAGAACCACTATACAATTTTAAAGAATATTTTCTAACTATGACAAATCACTTGCCACATTATTTCGGTTTTTTTTTTTTTTTTTTTTTTTTTGAATTGTGTTGACTCTTGTTATAATCAAAATTATTTTGAAATGAAAATAATTGAGAGGGGTGACTAGTCTTACACTCTTACCTCGGGTGGGGATAGCTGATATAGCTTGGAGAACATGTAGTCGGGCCCAAAGAGTAAGGAGGTGGACTAGTTGTTGGGCCCATTTCCAAATGTAAACAATGTGTCCATGTACGAATCCAGTCTTCGATTAAACTGTATCAACATCGTATCACCTATTAGAATTCAATCTAATCTAAACATTCTAAGCCAATCAATCAATATATCTCTTGAACGTGTCTACGATCTGGTCTTTACACTAACAACAAAGTATCATTACCGTCCAATAAAATCCGTTCAATTTCACCATCATGATGGTTTAATGTAGTGATGGTCAAAGAGGATTGATGCCTGTGTGTAACGTTACAAAGTGAAATTGACATTACGTACAGGAGTTGATCCCGCAACTGAAACCTCATCGTCAACCATTACTACATTAAACCATCATGATATAAATGTATATAATTTGAGTTGGTGAGTTTCAGACTACTCTGATATTTATAAAATAGATTTCTCTAAATTTATCTTCCAAACAGGGTCGGTCGAAGGGTGCAACAAACCTAGCATTTTGCTGGGTCCCCCACTTGGTCTATTTTTTTTTTTTTTTCTCAATTCAATCTTTTATAATATATATTGTCACATTATATATGGTGCATAAGGTGTGTATTGGGTAATGACTGTTTTAGAAATATACTGGGCCCTATTGACTAATTCTTTATTTAAAAAGAAAACCTAGTGCTCAATTCCTTAAAAATAAAACCCAAATTCCTAATCTATAGATTGTAACCCTATTAATATTATATTGAGTAATGCTACTTTGCCCAAATTTGGTACCCAAATAACGTGGCAACACTCTCGTCCATTCATTTAGATTGTATTAGATTTACTTGATTTAAATGAATGGATGAAAGTGTTGCCACATCATTTGGGCACCAGATTTAGACACCAAATTTGGGCAAAGTATCATTACTCTATTATATTATAACCATAATTCTATAGATTGTTAATGGTAATAATTTTTTTTTATGGGACCCCAATTTTTGTTAATATATATCATTATATAGATCGGGTTCCGAAATGTCTAAAGACGGTCCTATATCCAAACAGAAATCAGACACATAAAAAGATAAAAGAAAACCAGGTACCTCTGCAAATAATGTTGTGTAACTGAATTCAAGGCTTGGCATAAAAGCAATGCAAAAAACAGCAACAGAAACTTTCTCAGGGAAGCTTTCCATGGCAGCAGATATGCAGTAGCCACCCATGCTGTGACCCACCAGAATCACTCTCTCCTCCGGTGGAAGAGACGCCATGAATTCGGTCAAAGGCTTGAAGTAATCAGAAATGGAAGGAACCTCATGAAGCTGACTAGGGTGTGTGCCAGAAGCAGCCATGTCTAGAGCTGTGACTCTGTGACCAGCTGTTTTCAGCAGAGTTGCCACCTTGTACCAACACCAAGCTCCATGACAGGCTCCATGAACCAGCACAAAATGCTTCTCATCTCTCTTTTCCATGATCTCTCTAGCTAACACTTGCAAATATATGTTGTTTTATGATCTTATGTGTAATATATATTATTGAAAATGTGATCAATTAGTGGTAAGTGGTCCCCAAATTGTGTTTATTTATATTTCGTTCGGATTTGGACTGACCTAGCCAGGTCATGAAACAACAACAGGCGGACATTTAGACAAATTATTTCATTTTTTTTAAGTATTATATATACTTATATAGTTGTTGTGATTGTCTATATTTAATATGCCAAAGGAAATCGGGAAAGAGATGGGAGGTGTATTAAATTCCATTTAGATGGTTAATTTAATTTCTAATTTGTGTATGAGAAGTAATTCAATTCCGGATAACATTTAGAATTTTAGATGAGGAGAAAAGCTACCATGCATCAGCGTGCATGCCCAAGTTTTTTCACTAGTCACGATGAAACCAAGATACAAACAAAATAATATAAAAAATACGGAGATAAAGAACATTTCCTATTTGCTCAAGTGTGTATCTTCTCTTTCAGGTTAATGGTGGGATTCAAGTCCCACTATATGCTTTTACAAGTATGTATAAGAAGTTTTCTTCCCATGTAATAGGGAAAGATATTCAGATATTCGGACATGTCCCGACAGATCCCTAACTCATTCGGTGTCGGATTGAAAAAAAAAATAAAAATATGAACAAACATAAATCTTTTGGTATGATTGTTTACTTGTTACACATTTATGTGAAATTAACATGATTAGACATTGTATATGAGTAAATTATTTAACTTCCAAACATTAACAAGATCCCATCTAAGGGTATTTCTCTGCAATCTCTTGGAGGGAAATGCAGAGCTCCTTTGGTTTGGAGAACATGGGCATGTGATCAGAACCAGAAAGCAGCTTCACCTCGTCCGTTGGATTGTTTTCGATCATCCATCTCTGCAAATCTTCTGTTATCGTCCTGTCTTCGTCGCACTCAATATAAACTCGATGAACTGATCCGTATTTCTCATCTGTGACTGCTGCTGCTTCATCCAGCATTGATTCATCACTGTATAAAGGATGAGGTCTAGCTAACATTACAGCAAGAGTCAAATCCTGAAATGACAAATTTAAGAGGACACATTAGCTGAATCCCCAATCCTACCGTAAACACAAACTAATATTCATTAATCTTAAAAGTGAAGCTTGTAGATAAATGATCAATAATAATATCCTACATTCAATCTAGATATCATATTGAGTACCCGATACTCATTCATCTTAGGATAAATTTACGAATTGATTAATTGAATCAATGAAATTGAAGAACAATCTTACCTCAGGTGGGGGGAGCTGGTAAAACTTGGATGACATGAGGTTAGGCCCCAGGAGTAAGGAGGTGGGACGGTTGTTGGGCGCATTATCAAATGTATATACCGAATCCATATACGAATCCACTCTTCTTGTTTGCTGTACATTTTCCCAAAGATGCCACTTGTTATCATGTGATATGCTGACCTAAAATACTATTTAGCTGGTTCACAAAAGCCTGGCTAATACAATTTAAGATGTTTAGGTTTACATTACATCAAAGTAACTATCATATGGGACCCCAAGTAGGATCAACCACAAACATATTTGGCATTTTGTTCTATCCTTTTTTAGATAATTATGCTGCCCTAGATGCATATGGCAAATCTACATGTCAAATTAAGCTAAATGAACTTGTGTGATAGTTATAGATTTGTTTTCGCATGTGCAGACTATACAATATCATTTAGGCCCTCTATGCACAATGAATCAAAATCTATTTGAATCAAAATGGTTAGTCTTTTGCATAATGAAATCCTTACTCCACCATGGCAACAGATGTGGTCATCAGAATTCATAGGACCATTAGTTGATATTATTGATAAAGAAACATAATTCAATTACATAAGATGGAAAATCTTCAATTTCTTGAAAGCAGTAACTATAACATGAATAAAGATTTAACAAACAAACAAACATAAGAAGCTGGAATTGATTTAAAAGCCACTGTTGTGCCTGTCTGTTCTCTATATCATAGCATAGTAAATATTGAAGACTACCTATCATTTTAATGTGGAACTCACTAAAAATATGCACAAACAGACATCAAAATATTCAATACAAATGTATATATTTAGTGGCCACAGTATGGATCTTGACCAGTGCAGAACACACGGATGCAAAAACTTGTGAGAGAGGGAGAACAGGTACCTGTTCAAGAAGAGTTGTAGAAGAGAGGTCAGGGCTTGGCATGAAAGCAGTGCAAAAAACTGCAACAGAAACTTTCTCAGGGAATTTTTCCATGGCAGCAGATATGCAGAACCCATCCATGCTGTGGCCCACCAGAATCACTCTCTCCTCTAGTGGGAGAGATGTCATGAATTCCATCAAAGGCTCAAAGTAATCAAAATATGAAAGAACCTCATGAACCTGCTTTGGGTGTATGCCAGATGCAGCCAGGTCCAGAACTGTGACTTTATGACCTCCTGATTTTAGCAGAGTTGCCACCTTATACCAACACCATGCTCCATGACAGACTCCATGAACTAACACAAAGTGCTTTTCTCTCTTGTCCTTCTCCATCTCCTGCTAGTCTTTCTATCTCAGGCTCAAGTTTTGTACTTTTTTTGTGCTTCCCCACAGAGTTGAGTGCACCATCTGCTTGACTAAAACTGACATCTGTTTAATATCCACTCTGTGGGGCCAAATAAGGTGCCACTTACGTGACAGGGAAACAGACAAATGAACAAATTCACTAAAATTATTCAAGATGAACGGCTTCTGCTTGACTAAAACTAATATCTGTTTCCCTGTCACATAAGTAGAACCTTCTGCTTGAAAGCTAATGTAGATGACCGAACAGCTGGCATAGAGAAAAAAGTGAGAGGCCTTCTTTGTCCTGTTGAGGGGCTGCCTCTCATAGTCCACATCATTATTAAAGATAATAGGCAGAATATTCCAACAGCTTAAACAAGGTGCACACAATCCTCATAAGGATCCTTTGGGAGAGCATCCATTTTGGACCGGCTCAATATATCATGATCTTGCAATCCAATTTCAAATGCAAATTTTAGTCCCAAAAAAAAAAAAAAGATTTCAATCATCTCCGTACCTTAACTCCTTTAATAGGACCCAAAAAATCAATAATAATTCTCACAATAATTACATATGTATTTTAACTCGATTTTTACTGCAGCCCACTGTTTCAAAATTATCTGTAACAACATTAAAATAGCTGCATGAATATTTCTTCAAAGACATGGACAAACTTAAAAACGATCCACATACATCTGCGATCTGCCAGGGTTGCTCTGACTACCAACTTCAATTTGACCAATAAGAATAATGTCTCTAAAACAGGCCAAAAGATCTCAATTTTACCGTATCTTCTTAATCTTATAGAAACAGATGATACTGGGTGAATGTCTTAAGAGCTTAAGTTCCTAAAGATGTCCTTCGCTCTTTGAATTGTCATGCTGATCTTGCTTGAAGCAGAGTTCATGAAATCTTGTCAAACTGCAAAATCAATAAACGAACAAAATATATACTGCCATTAATAAGAAGCCACGAGTTAAGAAAATCTGCATACCCAAGTTAAACATTCAGTTACATACACTTGGAGTTGATACATACAAGGACTCTTAAACCTATAATGTAGTACATTCATGTTAATTAAAATTTAACTTAAAAGATAAGAATTATATCTACTCATTTATATATAATGACTTGTTCTATGTCATTCTGTCTCATTATCATGAAACATAATGAATTTAAAGACTTCAAAGTCTTTTGTCACTAATAAAGGCATAGACACTTTCAGGAAATAAATTATCAATTCTCAGTGAATCCATGCATGTTTACGAATTTCATTAATGATCAACCCATACTCTAGTGAGATCATTAACCTATTTAGGAATATGTTTTCATAAATGAGAAGATATAAGTCACATAACATTCAAGCTAATAAATATTTCATTTTCCTAAAAAGTATGAATAGAGGGACAACCAATTACAGAAATCACAAGGAAAAAGAACCATAATTCAACTGAGAGAAGAATGCACCGTTTCAGAAGCGCTTCTGGATTATATAAAAATAGATTCTTCCGACAAAGTTTTTCCACAGATGTTTTCAAAGAAAGCAGACAATCTTTGGCTTCCTTGTAATGTGATCCTCTAGTTATACAGTGCACATAGTCATATTCTCGGTCACTATCCTCAAGTGATTGAATAAAGTTTCTTGAAGTTGGAGATGGTACCCTACCAGGAAAATTTGAGCTATCCGATATTTTTCTTTTCTTGTCAGATGATTGATTTCTAGCTTTTTTGCCCGGTGAAAATTCTATAAACAAGTGAAAATGTTCACATACCAGACGTAAGCACCTAGACAGAGAGCATGAAAAGGCATGTAAAGTCACATTGAGATTTGAAATAAGATTTAAAATAATTATGAGAGACAATTCTGATCAATTGCCAATCTTGACAGCCAACTACGTTTATAATGCAGCACAATTTTTATATATATCATTATGACAGCACAACTTAAATATAAATCAAACATCCCAAAAACCTTGGTGTAAGTGAGATTTAACCCAAGATCTTTTACATAACTATAAGAGATCTTAACAGCTTTGCTAGTTGGTACCCACACAGAACATTTTATTCAATATTGAATCAATAATAAAATAGCAACAAATGAATTTGTTGAATACTCAGCCTATGAACAAAGATAATTCCCAATTAACAGCAATTTTACCTACCTTAAAAGATATTCCGCACAGGAAATACCTATGTCTTTTGAAATAAGGTAATCAAGAAGCATTTGATGGTCATAGTGCAACTGCGGACAAGAGAAGCTCATTATATCAAAGATTCGTATATAATTCCACCATTTTACTAAATCAATGAAGAACATCATATGATATGGATGCATAAGACTTACCTCTGCAAGAAAAAGATGGAATAGGTGTATAGGATTAAAAATGTTTGATACTTGAAAAATAACATCTTCCTTTACATCCTGAAATGTCCATTTTGTTTTGTCAAAACTGCATTCATTCCAAGAATCTGTTAAAAGAAGTACTGAATCAATTCATTCAGCAAAAAAGCAACTAGAATGTTTATTCCTTACTTTTGCTCCCCGCGAAATGGTATAATAAGCAATTGTAATAGGACTTTGAATAATAAATCGTCCTATAATTTCAACAGACAAAATATTAGAATTTAGAATACTAAGAGAGCAGAAATAAGATGACAAAAGAACAAACTACAATAGGATACTACTGTGCAACTATCAACAAATAGACGCATACAGAGAGACAAACAAAAACATATTGTGCTGTTAAATATGCCTTTCGCTTTAAAATAATCATTTATTCTGCATGATTGTTCTTATCCAAAACATTTTTAATATCTCAGACAAAAAATCGTTGACATATAAGGACAACCAGACTTTAACATGAGTCGGCAACAATGACGCCAGTCACATAACAGACTCCACATTTTGAAATTTGCACACTTGCCTAGTCAAGGCATTTACAGATATAGTTGGTACCATAACTCAATTAAGGATTCAAGTCTTGTTTGGAGCCCAAACATTGTTTTCTCCTGCTAGCTCCCGAATGAAAAATAGGTACTAGCTCATCACATTTATACTCTCAAGATGCATCTTTCTATTCAGCATAGCCATAGAACTAGTTTCTCAGCCTGCCCCATCAAGTTAGGAACAAGAAGGATAGAACAAGAAATATCTTGCAACCCATTAAACAAGTTTTCAACTTTTTAAATGTTATAATTTAGCAAAATATTTTGAATGACAACTAATTAAGGATTAATAAAAGAAAAATTCAGCATTTCTTGTGTCATACAAATGATTGAACTCAAAGAGAACAAATAATTATATCTAAGTATCTCTCATCAAAGATATTTTTATATCATAATTAGAAGAAACCCAGTAGCCTCTGAAAACATTCTTTAACAGTATCCCTCAAATTCCTTCTGCCACTGAAAACAAAAATGTGTCTGATGCACAATGAAGAGCAATCAAGGTTTCCAAATGACAGAAAACGCATTGGCATACATAGAACATAACTAGATGTTATAACTAGATAAACAAAACCATGTGGAAACATGGATTTTTATTCAGCTAGAGAATACTATACAGCTTCTCATTGTACTCATATTTTTGGAATAAACAACTAGAAATTCAGTATGCAGTAATTAAACTTAAGGACATAAATTTTCAAGGAAGAAGCATACAATCTTCAACTATTATAGAAGATTTAAAATAAAAGCTCCCTGGGGGCAAGAGGACAAACCTCATGCATATATAGCTGGAGGAAGGATAAGGAAAAGTTGATGCACTTTTCCATATACATTTCATATTCCAGAAAAGTATATATAGGAAGATGCCCTTGAATCCATTGATAGAGCTCTAGCAAACCTCTCTTTTGACCACAATTATCCAAATCTGAAATTGAGTCAAAGGTCAAGCAAGAATCTGCAGTTGCACATGCACAATGCCTGTTGGTGTCTTCTCTCAGGCTGGTCAAAATGAAGGAACACCTTATGAGGAGGAAAACAGCTTGTCTTTGTACATGGTGAGGATGTATATTGCGTATTTCTCCATTTGAAACACTCATTACAAATGGAGAGCCTTCTAGACAATCATCGCCAGCAGACTCAACTTGAGCTATGGGTTGCCACAAGAGCTCTTGAAAGTAATTATGGAGAAGCTGCAACCATGAAACAGTAATGCAACAATCCAAACGAGATTGGAAACTTAGCCTTATCATGAGAACCTGCAAAGTATGTTTCCATTTATTAGACTGTATTTCTGTAAGTGATAACGTGTTATCTCTAATCATAAGTATATTCTGTTAAATAAATTTATTAGATTAGATTTTTGTAATAGTGATAACGTGTTATCTCTAATCAAAGGTATATTCTAATACATTTGTACATATAGTAGCACAACATACTACATACAGTTCCTAAATAATCAAAAACACTTGAAACATAGTTTGCATTTAACAGGAAAATAGCTGAACATGTGCCCAGCTGTTGTATTCATGGTAACTAAGAAGGGCCGTGTTTTGAATCCTTCCATATGCATGCTCAGAAAAAATCAAATATTGAAATAAAAAGACCTTTGGAGACTTATTTAATACATTAATACAAAACTCTCATCACTACCACAACAACCTAAAAATTTATGTAAACATTTTTAGTCTCTTGTCCACAAATCAGCATAATATATGATGTAAATTTTTCTAATTGCATCATGGCCAGAATTCCTAGGATATTCTGACCACCAATGATTAATAGTGTTCATACATACTTTTTTCTAAGAACCCTGTTCATATATTAACATCCTGAATTCTAAATTCTTCTTGCAGACAGCTGACTTAAATCCATACCAACAACTTGTGTCTGAAGTACTGAGATATACATGATTTAACATGTTCTCCTTCCTTGCCAAGGCACCAATACAAAAGTTTGGGTACAAGATTGGCGATTGTACAAAGAATCGGATGCTTATCGAGGGAACGATCTGCATCATCCACACAACTGCTTTGCTCAACCAATGAACATAATAACTGAATAAAATTCCCCAGAAACACAATTCTTGGCTCCTCTTGACTAACTGATCTAATATCTAAAGAAACTATAGTACAGCTCTTCCGAGTACCATAAATCACATCCATGGAATCCCAATGCACATTTGAAAGGCAAGAATGGACTGAATCTAAATAAACTACAGCAAGATTATCCTCATTGTCATAATCTTGCTTCAAACATTTTAATATGTTACGTAAAACTCGAATAACTCCAGCCAAAGTAGACCAACCAGCATCTTTCAACCTAGGTCTTATGATAGGCACAAAACTTGACAAATCAAAACATGGATTTCCCGGTTCAGCTCTCGAAGGAACAGAAAACAAAGAAAATATATTGTTAACTGCCAGCTCCAAACACAGACACAAGGAATGAATAAAAAGTTCCCAGTTGCTTCCCTGCAAAATAATATAGCTAAAACAATTAAGCAAGTAATCCACAAGCATTTCGCAAAACAGAGAACTATATCCACTTACAGATGTAGCAAGAAACTCCGAGATGACAACTAGAATGTTGCCGGCCAAATGTTGAACATACTGACTCTTAACAGTAAGCAAAAATACCTGCAGCCAGACACAAAACATGGACATCACAAGCGATTACGAACGATCTTATAAGCCTTATCATATTACGAAATTTTCTAGTGCAGACGTCCGCAAACAAAATTTTCGGAATTCCTAGTAAATATGCGCACACATTTTCATAAACTTCCATACACAACAGAAACCAAATCAGTTACTGATTGTTGTATAGGCTATAGTTAAAGATTTATGAGATCAAATTACCGAGTCAGCCATTAATTTGGATAAATATTGATGGTCCTTGGAATGTGTTTTCAATTCATCATCAGAATCACAGTCAAGTTCACGAGTCCAGAGCTGAATTTGTCTAAAAACCTGAAAAGAAATCATTTCATGAATTCATGTAGATTTTCGTTTGTATTGAAATTAAACTGGAGATGTCAGTTCAGAAATTAAGGGAAAAAAAAAAGAACCTGAGAGAGAGAAGCGAGAAGTTGTTTCTCTTGTTGTTTGGTTAACGAAACTGCCTCCGGTTCCTGCAAATACAGTGGAGACAGAAATTCAAGAAGAGACAAATACACTCAAAAAAAAAAAAAAAAAAAAACAGAAAGTGAAGAGTTTGTAGAACTGACGGTGTACGGACGGATAGAATCATTGATCAGACGGTAGAGACGCGAGTATGCAGAGTCGCGAGACATTTTCCTGCTACAATTTCTTTCACTTTCAGGTTTCAGCTCTCAATCAATGTTAATGGTTTCGATTTTGAAATTTGTTCGATTGAAATGGAACTATGGAAGTGATGAGAGGTGAGACCCAAATAAGCTGCGTTTTGATGACGTGTGTAAGCACGTCATCACCTTTCGCCGAGTGGCGAATCATATCTGCCCCCAGGAAATGACATGTCTACCAAATTTGATGACATGTCAACACATGTCGGTGCATGTATCATGATTGTGTGCGCACATCAGCCCTTTTCGCCGACATGGCAAATAGGTCCGCCGAATGAGATGACGTATTTAGACAAGTCATAACTAATTTGTTGACTTGCAAAAATCCACGTCGGGACCTTACCATGATTTGTCTGTGCACATCATCACCGTTCAATGACGTGACTGGCAAGTCATTACCCCCTGACGTGTCTGGACACGTCATCACCCTTCACTGTCTATTGGGTCTGGGCCGATCGGTTGGCCCAAATTATCCGGTTAAACGGTGCGTTTTTGAACTTGAAAACGAAAAGCCTCTGCCATGGGAACAACGCTTGTACAAATATGCAGCTCCGTGACCACCCTGACGAGAGCGCGTCAGCTCCACGCTATCATTCTAACCACCGCCACGTTCTTCGATGTCCAATCTCCGTATCTACACAACAATGTCCTCTCAATGTACGGGAGGTGCGGCGCTCTCAGAGATGCGCGGCAAGTGTTCGACAGAATGCCAAAGAGAAGTCTCGTTTCATACAACACTCTCATTTCGGCCTGTTCTCGTGATCCTGATTATGCGAGTTTGGGTTTCAGGTTGATGACCCAGAAGGAATTTGAATGCATGAGACCTAATGGTTCGACTTTTACTAGCCTGATACAGTCGGTTTTGTTGCTTGAGGATCAGCTGATGGGTTCTTTGCTTCATACCCAAGTAAAGAAATTTGGATTTTTGGATGACATTTGTGTTCAAACATCTTTATTGGGGATGTACTCCAATTGTGGAGATTTAGTATCCGCAACGAAGATGTTTAGTTGTATAGGTGATAAAGATGCTGTTGCTTGGAATAGTATAATTCTTGGGAATTTGAAGAATGATAAAATAAGGGAAGGGCTTTATCTGTTCAATGCCATGGTGAGGTCTGGTGTAACTCCTACCAAGTTTACGTATTCGATGGTTTTAAATGGTTGTAGCAGAATGGGAGATTATAGTTCTGGAAAACTTGTTCATGCCCGAGTGATCATTTCAAACATAGTAGCTGATTTGCCTTTGGAAAATGCCTTGCTTGACATGTACTGCAATTGCAGTGACACAAAAACAGCAGTTAGAGCATCCACAATGGTCACAAAAAGAGACCCACTTTCACTAGATCCATTTTAGAACCTGTCAAATTCTTCCACAATGGTGACAAAAGGGATCCAAAAAAATGGACTCAAAAGTGGGCCTCACCCAAGTAGACCCAAATTGGGTTCCAAATTTGGAACTCAATTTGGGTCTTTGGGTCTTTGGGTCTTGCCCAATGATTGAGTTGGGTTCCCAACACCTCATAATCATTGGATTGGGCTTATATATATATATATATATATATATATATATACAGAAATTATATTATCAGTTCGAACTGACAAAAGTTATATCAGTTCATTGCATATGGGCCACTGGATTTAAATACTTTGACTTGGCTGTATGCACTTGTCAGTCAAAGTATTTAAATCCAGTGGCCTACATACAAGGAACTGATATAACTTTTGTCAGTTTGAACTGATAATAGAAAGACTGTATATATATATATATATATATATATATATTTATTTATTTATTTATTTATATAATTTAAATTAAAATATATAACTATTAATTTTAATAATTATATATAATGAAAAAATATAAATAAATTTAATATATATATATATATTTTTTAATTATTTAAATTTAAATATATTATTATTAATTTCAATAATTATATATATAATGAAAAAAATATAAATAAATTTAATTTCAATTATAAAATTTTATTTCAATGAAATTAAAATAATTTAAATGAAAACATTAATTTTT
Source organism: Acer saccharum (assembly GCA_030490815.1). Taxonomy (NCBI): domain Eukaryota; kingdom Viridiplantae; phylum Streptophyta; class Magnoliopsida; order Sapindales; family Sapindaceae; genus Acer; species Acer saccharum. The sequence continues at coordinate 4,522,894 of CM059868.1, forward strand.
TAAAGATTTGGAATCGGAACCAAACCTTCAAAACCGAAACCAAAACCAGTTTTGAAGGTTTGGAATCAAAACCGGTTTGGAATCAAAACCGGTTTGGAACTGAAACCGAAACCGAACAGTCAAAACATCCAGAACCGAACCAAATCGAACCGGAACCGAGGAACCGGACCGAACCGAACCGAACCGAACCAAACCGGAATCTCTCCGAGGGAGGTTCCGGTTTCGGTTTTGGTTCCGGTTTCGGAACCGCCACTTTCGAAACGGAACAGGAATCGAAATCGAAACTAGAATCGAAATTGAAATCAAAATCAGAACATCGGAACCGAAACCGAAACCGAAACCGAAACTGAACGATCGGAACTGCCAGACCCAAACCTTCGGAACCAGACCGGACCGGAACCGAGCCGAAACCGAAACAGAACCAAACCAAACCTTCAAAACTGGAACCAAAATCGGAACCAAAACCAAGCCTTTAAAACCGGAATCGAAATCGGTTTTGAAGGTTTGGAACCGGGGAACCGAAATCGGATCGGAACCCACCCGAACTGAACTGAAACCGACGCCATGTCTAATCTTATACAATATTTTGTTTTAAATATTTATTTTTATTGTTGATGTAATTCGGTTGTGAAAAAATTATTTTAAATTAATCATAATTTGTTAAATAATTATTGAATATATATATATATATAATATTTTAAAGAAGAGTAATGATTATTTGGAAAAAAGTTTAAAAAGTGGATCCACTTTTACTTTTTCAATTTAACACCATTGTGGGAAAATGAGACCCAAATAAATATGACCCAAATGAGAAGACTCATTCTTTAAAAACAAGACTCATTTTTGATGATGTGGCACAAATGGGTTTTGTGTTTGGGTCTCCACCATTGTGGATGCTCTTAGTGTATTTAGCAGGATCGAGAATCGGGATCTAGTTTCGTGGAACTCAATGATTGCAGGGTATATGGACAATGGAGATGGAGAAAGAGCTATGGATTTTTTTGTTCAATTGCGGAGAATGTCAATTCCTGAACCAGATGATTATATTTTAATGTCTACAAGAATGCAGAACAATGCAGTAGAAACGTGTCAATTATCAAATGACATGATTGGAGATTTCTATTACACTTCTATCATGTTCGAGTCCTGGTATTTTAAAATATTGTTTTGCATTAACTCTTTAAATCGCAGTGTGGAGAAATTCCTTCTCTTTAGTAGGAGTCATATTCCAAACAAAGATTGATCTCTTCAAGTCCCAATAAACCTAACACAATACATTATTAGACATATCTTATCAAAAGACAATCAAAATTGTTATCAAAATTTGGAATTATCCGAATAATTTTGTTATTTGAGTTTTCAACATCTGTTAAGTGTTATTTTTCCATTATTATTTAAAAGTTTTGCTAAGACTATAAGATCTCATTCAAGGGTATTTCTCTGCAATCTCTTGGAGGCAAAAGCATAGCTCCTTGGGCTTGGAAAACATGGGCATGTGATCAGAACCAGAGATCAACTTCACGTCGTCCGTTGGATTGTTTTCGATCATCCATCTCTGAAAATCTTCTTGCATTATATTGTCTCGATCGCACACGATGAAAACTCGAGGAATTGATCCGTACTTGTCCTTGGTGAGGGTCATTGCTTTATTCCACATTGCTTCATCATTGTACAGAGGGCAAGGTCTCACTAACAACACTGCAAGTGTAAGATCCTGTAAGAAATGAAAATACACATTTAGCTGACTTTTATTAATTATCATACCGAAACCTCTGCTCCATATTTTGTACTACAAACGATATTATATTCCTTTATTAAAAATTTCAAAAACCATCGAAATCAAAGAATGTTTTTTAACTATTACAAATCACTTGCCACGTTCTTTCTTTCTTTTTTTTCTTTTTTTTTTGAATTGTGTTAACTCTTGTTCTAATCAAAATTATTATGAAATGAAAATAATTGAGAGGGGTGACTAGTCTTACCTCGGGTGGGGATAGCTGATATAGCTTGGAGAACATGAAGTCAGGCCCAAAGAGTGAGGAGGTGGGCTGGTTGTTGGGCCCATTTCCAAATGTAAACACTGTGTCCATATACGAACCCAGTCTTCGATTAAACTATATTCACATTATGGTTGTCACCTATTAGAATTCAATCTAACCAAAACATTCTAAGCCAATCAATCAATATATCACTTGAACATGTCTGCGATCTGGTCTTTACACTAACAACAAAGTATCATTACGATCCAATAAAATCCGTTCAAATTCACCATCATGATGGTTTAATGTAGTGATGGTCAAAGAGGATCGACGCCTGTGTGTAACGTTACAAAGTGAAATTGACATTACATACAGGAGTTGATCCTGCAACTGAAACCTCATCGTCAACCATTACTACATTAAACCATCATGATATAAATGTATATAATTTGAGTTGGTGTATTTCAGACTACTCTACTATTTATAAAGTAGATTTCTCTAAATTTATCTTCCAAACAGGGTCGGTTGAAGGGGGCAACAAACCCAGCATTTTGCTGGGTCCCCCACTTGGTCTAATTTTTTTTTTTTCTCTCAATTCAATCTTTTATAATATATATTGTCACATTATATATGGTGCATAAGGTTTGTATTGGTTAATGACTGTTTTAGAAATATACTGGGCCCTATTGACTAATTCTTTATTTAAAAATAAAACCTAGTGCTCAATTCCTTACTTAAAAATAAAACCCAAAATCCTAATCTATAGATTGTAACCCTATTAATATTAGTTATATTATAACCATAATTCTATAGATTGTTAATGGTAATAAATTTTTTTATGGGGCCCCTATTTTTGTTAATATATATCATTAAATAGATTGGGTTCCGAAATATCTAAAGACGGTCCTACATCCAAACAGAAATTAGACACATAAAAAGATAGAAGAAAACCAGGTACCTCTACAGATAATGTTGTGTAACTGAATTCAAGGCCTGGCATAGAAGCAGTGCAAAAAACAGCAACAGAAACTTTCTCAGGGAAGCTTTCCATGGCAGCAGATAAGCAGTAGCCACCCATGCTGTGACCCACCAGAATCACTCTCTCCTCCGGTGGAAGAGACGCCATGAATTCGGTCAAAGGCTTGAAGTAATCAGAAATGGAAGGAACCTCATGAAGCTGACTAGGGTGTGTGCCAGAAGCAGCCATGTCTAGAGCTGTGACTCTGTGACCAGCTGTTTTCAGCAGAGTTGCCACCTTGTACCAACACCAAGCTCCATGACAGGCTCCATGAACCAGCACAAAATGCTTCTCATCTCTCTTTTCCATGATCTCTCTAGCTAACACTTGCAATTATATGTAGTTTCATGATCTTAATTGTAATATATATTATTGAAAAGGTGATCAATTATTGGTAAGTGGTCCCCAAATTATGTTTATTTATATTTCGTTCGGATTTGGACTGACCTAGCCAGGTCATGAAACAACAACAGGCGGACTTTTAGATAAATGAAGATCATCCATATTTAATATATCAATGGAAATCGGGAAAGAGATGGGAGGTGTATTAAATTTCATTTTGATGGTTAATTTAATTTCTAATTTGTGTATGAGAAGCAATTCAATTCTGTCTAACTTAAAACTGAGGAGAAAAGCTACCATTCAACGGCGTACATGCCCAAGTTTTTTCACTATTCACGAATCACAATGAAACCAAGATATACAAACAAAATAATATAATTTGGGAGATAAATAGTATGTATAAGAAGTTTTCTTCCCATGTAATAGGGAAAGATATTCAGATATTCGGACATGTCCCGATAGATCCCTAACTCATTCGGTGTCGGATCGAAAAAAAAATAAAAATATGAACAAACATAAATCTTTTGGTATGATTGTTTACTTGTTACACATTTATGTGAAATTAACATGATCAGACATTGTATATGAGTAAATTATTTAACTTCCAAACATTAACAAGATCCCATCTAAGGGTATTTCTCTGCAATCTCTTGGAGGGAAATGCAGAGCTCCTTTGGTTTGGAGAACATGGGCATGTGATCAGAACCAGAAAGCAGCTTCACCTCGTCCGTTGGATTGTTTTCGATCATCCATCTCTGCAAATCTTCTGTTATCGTCTTGTCTTCGTCGCACACAATATAAACTCGATGAACTGATCCGTATTTCTCATCTGTGACTGCTGCTGCTTCATCCAGCATTGATTCATGATCACTGTATAAAGGATGAGGTCTAGCTAACATTACAGCAAGAGTCAAATCCTGAAATGACAAATTTAAGAGGACACATTAGCTGAATCCCCAATCCTACCGTAAAAACAAACTAATATTCATTAATCTTAAAAGTGAAGCTTGCAGATAAATGATCAATAATAATATCCTACATTCAATCTAGATATCATATTGAGTACCCGATACTCATTCATCTTAGGATAAATTTACGAATTGATTAATTGAATCAATGAAATTGAAGAACAATCTTACCTCAGGTGGGGAGAGCTGGTAAAGCTTGGATGACATGAAGTTAGGCCCCAGGAGTAAGGAGGTGGGACGGTTGTTGGGCGCATTATCAAATGTATATACCGAATCCATATACGAATCCACTCTTCTTGTTTGCTGTACATTTTCCCAAAGATACCACTTGTTATCATGTGATATGCTGACCTAAAATACTATTTAGCTGGCTCACAAAAGCCTGGCTAATACAATTTAAGATGTTTAGGTTTACATTACATCAAAGTAACTATCATATGGGACCCCAAGTCGGATCAACCACAAACATATTTGGCATTTTGTTCTATCCTTTTTTAGATAATTATGCTGCCCTAGATGCATACGGCAAATCTACATGTCAAATTAAGCTAAATGAACTTGTGTGATAGTTATAGATTTGTTTTCGCATGTGCAGACTATACAATATCATTTAGGCCCTCTATGCTCAAAGAATCAAAATCTAATTGAATCAAAATGGTTAGTCTTTTGCATAATGAAATCCTTACTCCACCATGGCAACGGATGTGGTCATCAGAATTCATAGGACCATTAGTTGATATTATTGATAAAGAAACATAATTCAATTACATAAGATGGAAAATCTTCAATTTCTTGAAAGCAGTAACTATAACATGAATAAAGATTTAACAAACAAACAAACATAAGAAGCTGGAATTGATTTAAAAGCCACTGTTGTGCCTGTCTGTTCTCTATATCATAGCATAGTAAATATTGAAGACTACCTACCATTTAATGTGGAACTCACTAAAAATATGCACAAACAGACATCAAAATATTCAATACAAATGTATATATTTAGTGGCTACAGTATGGATCTTGACTGGTGCAGAACAAACAGATGCAAAAACTTGTGAGGGAGTGGGAGAACAGGTACCTGTTCAAGAAGAGTTGTAGAAGAGAGGCCAGGGCTTGGCATGAAAGCAGTGCAAAAAACTGCAACAGAAACTTTCTCAGGGAATTTTTCCATGGCAGCAGATATGCAGAACCCACCCATGCTGTGGCCCACCAGGATCACTCTCTCCTCTAGTGGGAGAGATGTCATGAATTCCATCAAAGGCTCAAAGTATTCAAAATATGAAAGAACCTCATGAACCTGCTTTGGGTGTATGCCAGATGCAGCCAGGTCCAGAACTGTGACTTTATGACCTCCTGATTTTAGCAGAGTTGCCACCCTATACCAACACCATGCTCCATGACAGCCTCCATGAACTAACACAAAGTGCTTTTCTCTCTTGTCCTTCTCCATCTCCTGCTAGTCTTTCTATCTCAGGCTCAAGTTTTGTACTTTTTTTGTGCTTCTGTTTCCTTATCAACTCTGTGAGGCCAAATAAGGTGCCACTTACGTGACAGGGAAACAGACAAATGAACAGATTCACTAAAATTATTCAAGATGAACGAACGGCTTCTGCTTGACTAAAAATAACATCTGTTTCCCCGTCACATAAGTAGAACCTTCTGCTTGAAAGCTAATGTAGATGACCGAACAGCTGGCATAGAGAAAAGAGTGAGAGGCCTTCTTTGTCCTGTTGAGGGGCTGCCTCTCATAGTCCACATCATTATTAAAGATAATAGACAGAATATTCCAACAGCTTAAACAAGGTGCACACAATCCTCATAAGGATCCTTTGGGAGAGCATCCATTTTGAACCGGCTCAATATATCATGATCTTGCAATCCAATTTCAAATGCAAATTTTAGTCCAAAAATAAAAAGATTTCAATCATCTCTGTACCTTAACTCCTTTAATAGGACCCAAAAAAAAACAATAATAATTCTCACAATAATTACATATGTATTTTAACTCAATTTTTACTGCAGCCCACTGTTTCAAAATTATCTGTAACAACATTAAAATAGCTGCATGAATATTTCTTCAAAGACATGGACAAACTTTAAAACGATCCACATACATCTGCCAAGGTTGCTCTGACTACCAACTCCAATTTGACCAATAAGAATAATGTCTCTAAATTAGGCCAAAAGATCTCAATTTTACCGTATCTTCTTAATCTTATAGAAACAGATGATACTGGGTGAATGTCTTAACAGCTTAAGTTCCTAAAGATGTCCTTCGCTCTTTGAATTGCCATGCTGATCTTACTTGACGCAGAGTTCATGAAATCTTGTCAAACTGCAAAATCAATAAACAAACAAAATATATACTGCCCTTAATAAGAAGTCACGAGTCAAGAAAATCTGCATACCCAACTTCAACATTCAGTTACATACACTTGGAGATGATACATACAAGACTCTTAAACCTATAATGTAGTACATTCATGTTAATTAAAATTTAACTTAAAAGATAAAAATTATATCTACTCAAATATATATAATTGACTTGTTGTATGTCATTCTATCTTATAATCATGAACATTATGAATTTAAAGACTTCAAAGTCTTTTGTCACTAATAAAGGCATAGACACTTCCAGAAAATACATTATCATTCTCAATGAATCCATGCATGTTTACAAATTTCATTAATGATCAACCCATACTCTAGTGAGATCATTAGCCTATTTAGGAATATGTTTTCATAAATGAGAAGATATAAGTCACATAACATTCAAACTAATAAATATTTCATTTTCCTAAAAAGTATGAATAGAGGGACAACCAATTACAGAAATCACAAGGAAAAATAACCATAATTCAACTGAGAGAAGAATGCACCGTTTCAGAAGCGCTTCTGGATTATATAAAAATAGATTCTTCCGACAAAGGTTTTCCACAGATGTTTTCAAAGAAAGCAGACAATCTTTGGCTTCCTTGTAATGTGATCCTCTAGTTATACAGTGCACATAGTCATATTCTCGGTCACTATCCTCAAGTGATTGAATAAAGTTTCTTGAAGTTGGAGATGGTAACCTGCCAGGAAAATTTGAGCTATCCAATATTTTTCTTTTCTTGTCAGATGATTGATTTCTAGCTTTTTCGCCCGGTGAAAATTCTATAAACAAGTGAAAATGTTCACATACCAGACGTAAGCACCTAGACAGAGAGCATGAAAAGGCATGTGAAGTCACATTGAGATTTGAAATAAGATTTAAAATAATTATGAGAGACAATTCTGATCAATTGCCAATCTTGACAGCCAACTACATTTATAATGCAGCACAATTTTTATAAATATCATTATGACAGCATAACTTAAATATAAATCAAACATCCCAAAAACCTTGGTGTAAGTGAGATTTAACCCAAGATCTTTTACATAACTATAAGAGATCTTAACAGCTATGCTAGTTGGTACCCACCCAGAACATTTTATTCAATATTGAATCAATAATAAAATAGCAACAAATGAATTTGTTGAATACTCAGCCTATGAACAGAGATAATTCCCAATTAACAGCAATTTTACCTACCTTAAAAGATATTCCGCACAGGAAATACCTATGTCTTTTGAAATAAGGTAATCAAGAAGCATTTGATGGTCATAGTGCAACTGCGGACAAGAGAAGCTCATTATATCAAAGATTCGTATATAATTCCACCATTTTACTAAATCAATTAAGAACATCATATGATATGGATGCATAAGACTTACCTCTGCAAGAAAAAGATGGAATAGGTGTATAGGATTAAAAATGTTTGACACTTGAAAAATAACATCTTCCTTTACATCCTGAAATGTCCATTTTGTTTTGTCAAAACTGCATTCATTCCAAGAATCTATTAAAAGAAGTACCGAATCAATTCATTCAGCAAAAAAGCAACTAGAATGTTTATTCCTTACTTTTGCTCTCCGCGAAATGGTATAATAAGCAATTGTAATAGGACTTTGAATAATAAATCGTCCTATAATTTCAATAGACAAAATATTAGAATTTAGAATACTAAGAGAGCAGAAATAAGATGGCAAAAGAACAGACTACAATAGGATACTACTGTGCAACTATCAACAAATTGACGCATACAAAGAGACAAACAAAAACATATTGTGCTGTTAAATATGCCTTTCGCTTTAAAATAATCATTTATTCTGCATGATTGTTCTTATCCAAAACATTTTTAATATCTTAGACAAAAAATCGTTGACATATAAGGACAACCAGACTTTAACATGAGTCGGCAACAATGACGCCAGTCACATAACAGACTCCACATTTTGAAATTTGCACACTTGCCTAGTCAAGGCATTTACAGATATAGTCGGTACCATAACTCAATTAAGGATTCAAGTCTTGTTTGGAGCCCAAACATTGTTTTCTCCTGCTAGCTCCCGAATGAAAAATAGGTACTAGCTCATCACATTTATACTCTCAAGATGCATCTTTCTATTCAGCATAGCCATAGAACTAGTTTCTCAGCCTGCCCCATCAAGTTAGGAACAAGAAGGATAGAACAGAAATATCTTGCAACCCATTAAACAAGTTTTCAACCTTTTAAAAGTTATAATTTAGCAAAATATTTTGAATGACAACTAATTGAGGATTAATAAAAGAAAAATTCAGCATTTCTTGTGTCATACAAATGATTGAACTCAAAGAGAACAAATAATTATGTCTAAGTATCTCTCATCAAAGATATTTTTATATCAAAATTAGAAGAAACCCAGTAGCCTCTGAAAACGTTCTTTAACAGTATCCCTCAAATTCCTTCTGCCACTGAAAACAAAAATGTGTCTGATGGACAATGAAGAGTAATCAAGGTTTCCAAATGACAGAAAACGCATTGGCATACATAGAACATAACTAGATGTTATAACTAGATAAACAAAACCATGTGGAAACATGGATTTTTATTCAGCTAGAGAATACTATACAGCTTCTCACTGTACTCATATTTTTGGAATAAACAACTAGAAATTCAGTATGCAGTAATTAAATTTAAGGACATAAATTTTCAAGGAAGAAGCATACAATCTTCAACTATTATAGAAGATTTAAAATAAAAGCTCCCTGTAGGCAAGGGGACAAACCTCATGCATATATAACTGGAGGAAGGATAAGGAAAAGTTGATGCACTTTTCCATATACATTTCATATTCCAGAAAAGTATCTATAGGAAGATGCCCTTGAATCCATTGATAGAGCTCTAGCAAACCTCTCTTTTGACCACAATTATCCAAATCTGAAATTGAGTCAAAGGTCAAGCAAGAATCTGCAGTTGCACATGCACAATGCTTGTTGGTGTCTTCTCTCAGGCTGGTCAAAATGAAGGAACACCTTATGAGGAGGAAAACAGCTTGTCTTTGTACATGGTGAGGATGTATATTGCGTATTTCTCCATTAGAAACACTCATTACAAATGGAGAGCCTTCTAGACAATCATCGCCAGCGGACTCAACTTGAGCTATGGGTTGCCACAAGAGCTCTTGAAAGTAATTATGGAGAAGCTGCAACCATGAAACAGTAATGCAACAATCCAAACGAGATTGGAAACTTAGCCTGATCATAAGAACCTGCAAAGTATGTTTCCATTTATTAGACTGTATTTCTGTAAGTGATAACGTGTTATCTCTAATCAAGAGTATATTCTGTTAAATAAATTTATTATATTAGATTTTTGTAATAGTGATAACTTGTTATCTCTAATCAAAGGTATATTCTAATACATTTGTACATATAGTAGCACAACATACTACATGCAGTTCCTAAATAATCAAAGACACTTGAAACATAGATTGCATTTAACAGGAAAATAGCTGAACATGTGCCCAGCTGTTGTATTCATGGTAACTGAGAAGGACCGTGTTTTGAATCCTTCCATACGCATGCTCAGAAAAAATCAAATATTGAAATAAAAAGACCTTTGGAGACTTATTTAATACATTAATACAAAACTCTCATCACTACCACAACAACCTAAAAATTTATGTAAACATTTTTAGTCTCTTGTCCACAAATCAGCATAATATATGATGTAAATTTGTCTGACTGCACCATGACCAGCATTCCTAGGATATTCTGACCACCAATGATTAATAGTGTTCATACATACTTTTTTCTAAGAACCCTGTTCATATATTAACATCCTAAATTCTAAATTCTTCTTGCAGACAGCTGATTTAAATCCATACCAACAACTTGTGTCTGAAGTACTGAGATATACATGCTTTAACATGTTCTCCTTCCTTGCCAAGGCACCAATACAAAAGTTTGGGTACAAGATTGGTGATTGTACAAAGAATCGGATGCTTATCGAGGGAACGATCTGCATCATCCACACAACTGCTTTGCTCAACCAATGAACATAATAACTGAATAAAATTCCCCAGAAACACAATTCTTGGCTCCTCTTGACTAACTGATCTAATATCTAAAGAAACTATAGGACAGCTCTTCCGAGTACCATAAATCACATCCATGGAATCCCAATGCACATTTGAAAGGCAAGAATGGACTGAATCTAAATAAACTACAGCAAGATTATCCCCATTTTCATAATCTTGCTTCAAACATTTTAATATGTTACGTAAAACTCGAATAACTCCAGCCAAAGTAGACCAACCAGCATCTTTCAACCTAGGTCTTATGATAGGCACAAAACTTGACAAATCAAAACATGGATTTCCCGGTTCAGCTCTCGAAGGAACAGAAAACAAAGAAAATATATTGTTAACTGCCAACTCCAAACACAGACACAAGTAATGAATAAAAAGTTCCCAGTTGCTTCCCTGCAAAATAATATAGCTAAAACAATTAAGCAAGTAATCCACAAGCCTTTCGCAGAACAGAGAACAATATCCGCTTACAGATGTAGCAAGAAACTCCGAGATGACAACTAGAATGTTGCCGGCCAAATGTTGAACATACTGACTCTTAACAGTAAGCAAAAATACCTGCAGCCAGACACAAAACATGGACATCACAAGCGATTACGAACAATCTTATAAGCCTTATCATATTACGAAATTTTCTAGTGCAGACGTCCGCAAACAAAAGTTTCGGAATTTCTAGTAAATATGCGCACACATTTTCATAAACTTCCATACACAACAGAAACCAAATCATTAACTGATTGTTGTATAGGCTATAGTTAAAGATTTATGAGATCAAATTACCAAGTCAACCATTAATTTGGATAAATAGTGATGGTCCTTGGAATGTGTTTTCAATTCATCATCAGAATCACAGTCAAGTTCACGAGTCCAGAGCTGAATTTGTCTAAGAACCTGAAAAGAAATCATTTCATGAATTCATGTAGATTTTCGTCTGTATTGAAATTAAACTGGAGATGTCAGTTTAGAAATTAAAGAAAAGAAAAGAAAAAAAACCTGAGAGAGAGAAGCGAGAAGTTGTTTCTCTTGTTGTTTGGTTAACGAAACTGCCTCCGGTTCCTGCAAATACAGTGGAGACAGAAATTCAAGAAGAGACAAATACACTCGAAAAAAAAAAATTAAAAAAAAAAAAACAGAAAGTGAAGAGTTTGTAGAACTGACGGTGTACGAACAGATAGAATCATTGATCAGACAGTAGAGACGCGAGTATGCAGAGTCGCGAGACATTTTCCTGCTACAATTTCTTTCACTTTCAGGTTTCAGCTCACAATCAATGTTAATGGTTTCGATTTTGAAATTTGTTCGATTGAAATGGAACTATGGAAGTGATGACAGGTGAGACCCAAATAAGCTGCGTTTTGATGACGTGTGTAAGCACGTCATCACCTTTCGCCGAGTGGTCAATCATATCTGCCCCCAGGAAATGACATGTCTACCAATTTGATGACATGTCAACACACGTCGGCGCATGTATCATGACTATGTGCGCACATCATCCCTTTTCGCCGACGTGGCAAATAGGTCTGCCGAATGAGATGATGTGTTTAGACATGTCATAACTAACTTGTTGACGTGCAAAAATCCACGTCGGGACCTTATCATGATTTGTCTGTGCACATCATCACCTTTCAATGACGTGACTGGCATGTCATTACCCTTTGACGTGTTCGGACACGTCATCACCCTTCACTGTCTATTGGGTCTGGGCCGTTCGGTTGGCCCAAATTATCCGGTTAAACGGTGCGTTTTTGGACTTGAAAACGAAAAGCCTCTGCCATGGGAACAACGCTTGTACAAATATGCAGCTCCGTGACCACCCTGAAGAGAGCGCGTCAGCTCCACGCTATCATTCTAACCACCGCCACGTTCTTCGATGTCCAATCTCCGTATCTACACAACAATGTCCTCTCAATGTACGGGAGGTGCGGCGCTCTCAGAGATGCGCGGCAAGTGTTCGACAGAATGCCCAAGAGAAGTCTCGTTTCGTACAACGCTTTCATTTCGGCATGTTCTCGTGATCCTGATTATGCGAGTTTGGGTTTCAGGTTGATGACCCAGATGGAATTTGAATGCATGAGACCTAATGGTTCGACTTTTACTAGCCTGATACAGTCGGTTTTGTTGCTTGAGGATCGGCTGATGGGTTCTTTGCTTCATACCCAAGTAAAGAAATTTGGATTTTTGGATGACATTTGTGTTCAAACATCTTTATTGGGGATGTACTCCAATTGTGGAGATTTAGTATCCGCAACGAAGATGTTTAGTTGTATAGGTGATAAAGATGCTGTTGCTTGGAATAGTATAATTCTTGGGAATTTGAAGAATGATAAAATAAGGGAAGGGCTTTATCTGTTCAATGCCATGGTGAGGTCTGGTGTAACTCCAACCCAGTTCACGTATTCGATGGTTTTAAATGGCTGTAGCAGAATGGGAGATTATAGTTTTGGAAAACTTGTTCATGCCCGATTGATCATTTCAAACATAGTATCTGATTTGCCTTTGGAAAATGCCTTGCTTTACATGTATTGCAATTGCAGTGACACTAAAACTGCAGTTAATGTATTTAGCAGAATCGAGAATCGGGATTTAGTTTCATGGAACTCAATGATTGCAGGGTATATGGACAATGGAGATGGAGAAAGTGCAATGGATTTATTTGTTCAGTTGCGGAAAATGTCATTTCCTGAACCAGATGATTATACTTTCGCAGCCATCATATCTGCAACTTGTGATTTTCCGGCTTATTATTACGGGGAACCTCTACATTCACTAGTTATAAAATCAGGATTTGATAGGAGAGTGTTTGTGGGAACTACACTATTGTCCATGTATTTCAAAAATGGTGATACTGAATCTGCTAAGAAGATTTTCCAGTCGATCTCAGAGAAGGATATTGTTCTTTGGACCGAGATGATAATGGGTCATTCGAGGATGGGTGATGGAGAAAGTGCAATCAAATTCTTTTGTGAAATGTGTCGAGAAGGACATAAGATTGATAGCTTCGCTCTTAGCGGGGCTTTAAGTGCATGTGCTGATCTTGCAATTCTGAAGCAAGGTGAGATGATTCATTCCCAGGCTATGAAGACAGGATACGAAGTTGAATTGTCTGTTTGTGGGAGTCTCGTAGATATGTATGCGAAAAACGGTGATCTTCAAGCTTCTCAAACAATATTTTCTCACGCTTCGAACCCTGATTTAAAGTGTTGGAATGCAATGCTTGGTGGGTATAGTCACCATGGAATGGCAGAAGAAGCATTAGAGTTCTTTGAGGCAATCCTTAAACATGGCCTGAGACCAGATCAAGTAACTTTTTTGTCACTGCTGTCTGCTTGCAACCATAGTGGATTGGTCGAGAGAGGGAAATTCTTGTGGAATCATATGATGGAAAATGGTGTGTTTCCTGGACCTAAACACTACTCTTGTATGGTGAGTTTGTTAAGTCGAGCAGGACTATTGGATGAGGCAGAAAAAAAGATTATCGAATCGCCTTACAGTGAATGCCAGCTAGAACTATGGAGAACTCTGCTAAGTTCATGTGTGATCAATAGAAATTTCAGATTAGGAGTTCATGCTGCAGAGCAAGTTTTAAGATTAGATTCGGAAGATAGTGCTACGCACATATTGCTTTCGAACTTTTATGCCGCGGCAGGGAAGTGGGACGGTGTTGCAGGAATGCGAAAAAAGATGAGAGGATCAATGTTAGAAAAGGGTCCCGGACTAAGCTGGATCGAAGCCAAGAACAACATTCATGTATTCTCTTCCGGCGATCAATCACACTCTGAGGTTGATGAAGCTCAAGCTGAACTACATAGGTTACATGGAAACATGCAAAGGCCTGTAACAGATGATTTCGATGCAAGTGTATATCTGCAAAAGATGTAGAAACAAATCCCATGAAAGAACGGACCTGTAAAAAGCATGACAGAAAACTGAAGATTTCTCTTCATGAGTTCAACAAATGAAGCTAATTTTCAAACATGTATTTATAAAATTGAAAGATTTTTTCCTCATTGAATTCTTGATTCAGAAAGTGAAACCTGTCAACAAAGACAGATCGCATATCAACTACATGATATTTCTGTATCGTCTTAACTGGAGAATTGAACGATGAACACTTTTCAATCATTGGTCCAATCAGAGCGAAATCCGAAAAAAAAATCAAATGAAATCCACATAGGACAACTAAAGAGTTTATTTTGCTTTGATTCGTTGACACCCAACTACAATTTTTTTTTTTTTTTTTTTTTATGATAGCCATGTCCGCAAAGTCCTAACTAAAATGTATTGTACAACATTATAGCAACATGACTCTCACAGTCGGCAAATATCAGAAGATACAAAGAAATCGCAGGATTTCATGATGCAGCAGAAACTGATCTTCTCAGACTCAAACAAAAAATCATTGGAGATCGATTAAACTCCAGAGCAAAGCCACTACAAAGACAAGTCGAGAGCAAAGACGCTTTGATATTGTGTGGTTCCCATTAGAAGCAAACAACCATTTGAGCAAGATGAGGTGCCCTCCAAATTTCAAGACCTGTAACCAATGTGATTAGCGTCGAGCAGTTCGAGTTTTTGGTCTTGTTGACTTCTGCAATGACAGAGAGATAGGAGAGAGAGTTCAGTATATGAACAGTAAGTTAGGAAACATATAAATTAAAGCAAGGATATAGACTGAGTTCCATAGCAAGGAGCTGCTCCTAGAGTTCATTTAAAAACATGAAAAATTTTACTCTGGATTCATTGCAAGATTCTTTAAACTAGTACAATAAAAAAAATATGAAGCTGAGAGTATTATATACTCACAGATGCAGCCCCAAAGCTAGCCCCAGAACTCGTTGCAGCACCTGGGATTCAGCGAAAAAGAGATGCAAAGAACAAAAGTTATCAAAAATTGCCCAATATAACTAATCACTACATGAATGATAACTGTATGTGTATGGAACATGCTACTCATAAAGAAAAGATGTGCTCTCTCTCGCTTTTTTCTCTTTTTCTTTACTTGAGCAGTAATAATTTTGCAACGGTATCGGATAGTAATAATTTTCCTGTAAATAGTAGCCACTTTCTATTGTTATGATAATTAAAGGGTATTTTACCAAGTCATCTACAGGTTGTAAACAATAAGAATAGCGAATAAGAAAATCAATTACCAATAAAGAGTTCTTTGAGGTATTAGGAATTTCAAAAGCTAATTGGCCAGAGTCCAAAGTTCTTAACTATCTAAGATGGGAAACATCTTGAGATCGTTCAAAATTATTTAATAATAACAAAGATAAACAGCTAAGAAATATTAGGATAACACCTGATTCCACCCCATAGTTCTTTTGCAGAACAAAATTTCAATTATGCTGCTCTAGTTTAAATGTGGTTGCCAAAACTAGTACCTCCAAACAAAACCCACTTTGGTATTTTTTGGATGAGAATATATATATTATTGGTATTAATACAAACAGAATTCTTAAATACAACCAACCAAAATCCAGAGTGATAACCCAAGCCTTCAAGAACAATGCTGTATGCATCCATCTCATATGAAAAAGAAAAGATGTTGACAGTAAGAGATTTCAACTTAAAACGATATAGGATAGAAGATACCTGAAGCAAATGGAGTTGAAAAAAGTGAACCTCCAGCAGATGGGGTAGATCCGAAAGCTGGTGCAGTATTACCAAACAATGATGGATTTGAAGCATTAAACAGAGATGATGATATCTGAGGTGAAGCACCAGATTGCCCAAACAATGAGGATGTTGGAGCAGATGTGGTTGGTGTTGCAAACAGAGCAGACGGCGTAGAGGAGGCAGGTGTAAAAGATGGTGTACCAAAAAGAGATAACCCGCCCCCTGAAGAAGCTGAAGCTGCTGCTGCTGATGTTTGTGGGGTAACTGGTGCCCCAGAAGTTGGTGCACTCGTAAGTAACCCAGCAACTTGTGTTGATGGTTGAGAATTTGTTGGCAAATGCAAAGTTGGGTGTACCCTCTTTGCAGCAGCTTCTAGTTTGGCTGTTTCTCGTCGATCAGCCTCAAGAAATGGGTCATTACTATCACCTCGACGACGCTGGTCAGCGAGATAAGCTGTCTTCATAGTTTCAACGTACTGATGAATGCTCTCCACCTAAGGATATCATATATAATAAATATTAAGTCAAATGAATTGAGCACCAACAACAAGCTGAAACCACCAACAACAAAAGACAGCAAGTAACAGTATGAACCTTGACATTATGTTCTGCCAATGGGCAATGTTTGCGTATATTTAAACCATTATCCAATAATATTTGATAAACTTCAGTTGAAAAGTACTTTTCAGAATTTTCATGTGGTTACAAAACTTCCATTCTAGGGTTCTATACTTCTATCTATATTAGTTTATGGTAGGAGATGTAAGAAGGTCAAGAAACGACATAATTCGACCATAAATAACATAAGGCATCGCATAACACTATAACAGTATGAAACCTTGACATCATAAGGCTTATGGGCAATGATTTCCTTATATTTAAACCACCAGCAACCAACATAGCATACACTTTTTCTGTGGTTGCCAAAAACTTCCACTCTTTCAGGGTGTTATCCCCATTAAATATACCATAAAGCATTCTCTCCAAGAGAAGAGTATTCCAGCAATTCAACAAATCTTAGAATTTTCTTTCAGCTAATTTGAATCATCAATTTCTTGATAAGCCTTTGGTATCAGCAAACTATTTGTTGTCAGCAATTAAGCTTCCGTCCCACATATGGAAGTATTGAAATAATTCCAGAATTAGTGTAGCACATACATCACTTACTAAGTACAAGCTATGAAAACACAAAATTGCAGATAAATAAAAGCCATTTTAAAGTTTTCTTTAACACTGAGAGTTAAACAAGATATCTCATTTTACCTTGGCAGCCACATGAACAAAAAAGTCATGCACATTGGCCATGATTTTTGGAAGGGACATCAATAAAGATGATCCAGGGTGGAAAGAGTTCCTTTCAGAGTCTAGGAGAAGCAGTTGCTCTAACTCTTCTATCCATTGGCGGCATTCACTGAGATACTTTTCAAACCTGGCAATTGTTTGCTGCAAAAAGGGAGATGGCTTCTTCGGAAGCCCACGGTAAAAGTCAAAAACTGGCACTATGGAGGTAGTTGTTGGTTGACCAGCGGAACCCGGTGTAGCTGTTGCTCCAGGAGCTTGGGAGGGTGCAGTAGCACTTGAAGCACCACCTGCATTTGGATGAAGAAATCTTGGACGTAACATCATGAAAGAACGAACAGCTACCTCTGTGTTCCTTAACATATCTTTGACCACCACCATCAATCCTTGCAGCTGAGCTTTCTGCCGGTCCATGGAAGAACTGATTCCCCCAAGTTCCTTTCAGATGAAATTAAGCAAAATCGTTATCATGTCATAAGACTGCACTTTATAAGAATAAAAGAGCATCAAAAAGAAAATGCAATAGTACTTCAATTGATAAACGTTCGGGTTATTATTTCAATAGTTAATTGCCTATCACATAATAGTATAATACAAAACACAATTATCATAGAGGTCCAAAATCACCAAGTAAGCAAGTCTTCATCTAGTTGAACTGAAAATACATTGCTAATACAATTGATAAAGGTCTGCAATCATTCAAGCACTAACTTAGTATTCATCAATCATCACCATTGTGCTCTTCAATCATCCCACTAAAAGGTGCTCTTATATTTATTGACAGCATTTGCAACATGAACTAGCCAAAAAATAAAAAATAAAAGACGAACAACAGTAAACTACAAATGCATACTTGAACAATATGGCTTGCATCAAGCTCGAACCCTTCATTTGAAACTGAAGAATCGTAAAGGCGACTACATTGGTCTAGCCTCTGGCTCTCATCTCTATACTCCAAAATTCGCTCTCTACATGCAAACAAGAAATGAGTGAGCTCAAAACCCATCAAAATGGTCTTTATATAAACTCAACCAGATAAGAAATCACCAAGATAGATGTAAATTCAACTCAAATTATACAATTTTACAAATATACTATCGAAACGAATTTCCATTCTTCACCCTACCATTCAAGGTTTCAACACAAAACCCAAGAAAAGAAAAAGATTAAAAATTGCTCAAATTGTTCTAATTGCAAATTGAAACAACAACAACAAAAAATACCCAAAAACCTTCTCTTGCCTCACGTTTCCTATACATTCTCAGCCACCAAAACAAATAATTAAGGGGAAAAAAAACCTTAGTGAAACAGAACATACTCGATCTGAAGAAGAAACTTTTGAGAATCCGGATGGAGATCGGCCCATTTGGTACTATAAGTCGCCAGAGCCTTGTCATTAGTAAAAAGAAACAATTGCTGCTGCTGCTGCTGCTGCTGTTGCTGTTGTTGCTGCTGCTGCTGCTGCTGCTGCTGTTGTGGAAATTGTTGTTGCTGTTGTTGCTGTTGTTGCTGTGGAAACATGGACGACGGGTAGCTTTGAAAAAATGCTTGTGGTTGTTGTTGTTGCTGCTGTTGCTGCTGCTGCTGGGGCTGGAAGAGTGGCTGAGATTGTTGCGGTTGTGGAGTCGAAAACAATGGAAACGCCATTTTTTGTTTTCAAAAAAATTGGGGTAGGGTTTTGAATTGGAGGGGAGAAATTGAAAAACCCTCTTCAAAACCCGCCTTTGCCTTTCGTTGATTCTTCGGGAAATTTATTGGGAAGGGCTCACATTTCCTAAATATTCGCTGAAAGCACAACTTGTGTGCGTTATTTTCATTTATTCCCTCTTTTAAATTTTTTTAATATATCTATTTTGCAATTTAAGTCAATGTTTTAGTAAATTTTCCGATTAGTCCCGAATTCTTTATTTATTTAGAGTGAAATGATAAGAACATGTAGCCAAGGGTCCATTGCCTTGTTTTAAAGTCTCTCATCACTAGGTTCAAAATTCAAACCCTGTTTTTGTAAATATAATTCATATACGTTATATACGTATAACGTGTATGTAAATTAATCTTCGTAGATGTGACTATTAGTTACATCAGGAAGAGTTTTGAAATCAAACCATATTCAAGTCAAACATCAAGCCACAAACAAGCTGGGAAGGCCAAAGTCTCATGCACATCAATCGTCTTTTATTTTTGAAATGTGACACCAAAAAAGTTCAAAGTGATCTCCTCATACATGCAAATAAAATCCACTCACGGGACTTGAGCACAAAAACATCCACAATGCTCACAAGTCACAATCACAAATGCTTGAGCTATCCACCATAAAGCTAAAAGCTTGTGTTATGAACCAATGGTCTCCTGATTTGATGATCGGAGGCTTCAAAATGAAAATTACGCCACAAAGATTAAAACCCTGGTACTGTAAATACAATATCATATTTACCCATTAAATCATAAATCGTAAAGAGATTCCCTTCAAATGGGAGTTGCATATCGGGTCATGCACTCATGCCCCATGCCCCATGCCCCATGCCCCAATAGACCTTCTTGCCACAATCGAAGCATATGTAATATTGTTGATGTATGGATAAATCGATAAAGATTACAGCAGTAGAGCTAGGCATCCTCTTGCCGACTCTACACATAGATGTGGCCAGTGAACAGTAAAGACAATACCCCATTGCCAATTGGTGTTTACTGTTTTTTTTTTCTTGTAGGCCAGAAAATCTTATCTTGTAGTGTTGTAGAAAATAATATATTCCAATCAATCAAAGTACATGAGCGGTAAAAAAAAAAAAACAAAAAAACAAAAAACAAAAAACAAAAAAACCTTTGAAAATATCCATGTTACAGAAACTTTTCAGAGAATGTGAATTTTTTTAACTGGATTTTATTCGTTATGCATTTTCTTTCACTCTTCCTGCTTTGTCTAGTAAATTTTCCAGTAATAACTAATAAGTACACCATATATTTAAAGGTTTCAATAATATTTCAAATGAGATGGTAACAACTAAAAATACCCAACCATGGCAATTTTTGGGTCAAAATAACCCCAAAATATTGGTCAGCCCAAACATGCATTCCCACTTTTGAAATTGACCCAACAGAAGCAAACAGCAAAGCTGCTATAACTAAGCAGCCTAAAGAAGAGAAGTCACATATTATCACAGTTGGTGATAGTTTTTATACCATAAAAAGAAACAAAAATGAGAAAAGTAGCTAACAGGAGACACTTGTAAAATGGTGTCTTATCTGCTTCATTGTCCGTCTCTAAGTCATTTTTTGCTCATCTGGTTGAGACACTTTTTACATGCTCTTTTTTTTTTTTTTTTTACGATATTTAATAATTCGAGACCAGGTATATTTTTAAAAGCTTTTGCCATTGGTAGAATTCGAATCGCTAACCTACGAGTCATTTGCCCAAACCCCAAACTCGTTCATTTACCAATTGAGTTATTCCCATGTTGGCCACTTTTTACATGTTCTAGTACAATTATTTTTACAACCTTTGTTGATTTGTAGTATATGTTGAAGAAAGTAATCAGATTTTCTTGTAATTGAATCAAACTAGGACAGAAATGGGTTTCACAGGAAACAAACAAAACATCAAACAGATATAAACGAAAACAGAAGAGATGAGATTGACCCTGTGGTGTAATTCGTCTTCCCCAAATAAGATTTTATTTTATTTTATTATTATTATTTACATAAAGGGATTGTTTATTATAATTCATAAATAAATGGTGTGAACAAAGGGTACTGGATTTGAGAAGATTTTGTCAAAGCTGATGGCTTTTAAAGCATTAACAATTAAACAAAAGAAAGAAAGAAAGAAAGAAGTTCTCAAGTGTATGTTCAAGCAAACAAGTTAAAAAGTTGGGTTTGGTATGAAAGCACCAAAAAGTACACACCGATCAGTTTCTGCTGCCATGCCCACTACAACTCCACAAAGAAAGGCACACACAAAAAAAAAAAAAAAAAAAAAAAAAAAAAAAAAAAACCAAACACATGGCATGCAATACACAGATACAGAGTCAAATGTGACCAAAAAAACAAAAAAAAGGTAATATATAACTCTATTTCTTCTAATTTCATCCTACTACTTGGTAATTAATTGATTAACTAAACCCCTTGAACCACATTAATTCCCACTAAAATCCCAGAAAAAAGACAAGAACAGAGAATAAAAAGAAAGAAAAGATACAGAGAAGATTAAACAGAGAATCAGAGATCACTTGAGACCATTTCCAGGAGTTGAAATTGCCAAATCAGGCCAAGAAAAGCAATCTCCACCAACAAACCCAGTTGTTGTAGTTGTAGTTTCTCCACTCTCAAACTGCCACGTGTTACCTATTCCAGTTGCACCACCACTACTACCACCGTTGCCTCCTCCTCCACCTCCTCCGCCGCCGTTTGAATTAACACCAACAGCACCACCACCATCTCCCATCCCGGAAAAACCCCACACTCCTCTCCCGATCCCACCTAGACCCACGTCACCAACAAACCCGGAACCGAGTCCGAGTCCGAATCCACTCAAAGCCAAAAAGCTTGGACCTTGAGTACTCAAAAGCGAAGTAAAACCACCACCACCACCACTACTCCCACAAAAACCCACATTGCCATTAATGTTTCCGGCGGCGGACTTCAAATCACCGCCGCAAAACTGCCCCGCCGCCGATGAACCCTGAAAGGGCATCAAAACAGGAGTTGCGTGCAAAGGGTAGTCTTGAATTTGATGACCCATGTTGTTGACAGAGGAGGAGATGGCGGTGTTGGTGGAGTGTCCAGTACGAGAGCGCTTAGCGTTCTTACGTGTCCCACCGCCGACGGGTATGTCACGAAGAGTCCCACCTTGAGTCCAGTAACGACGACAAGCTTTGCAAAAATGGCGAGGCTGAGAGAAGTTGTAGTTGTTGTAGTAACAGAACTTGGTGTTAATGGAATCACAACGTGGACATGGAAGCTGTTGCTCTTGCTCTTGTCCTTGTCCTCCATTTGAGCTCTTCACTAGAGCTCTCACTCTATTGTTGTTAACATTATTGTTGCTGTTGTTGTTGTTTTCAACGAAATCCGTCGACATTTCCACCTTCATTTTCCTTGCTCTGTTTTTTTTTTTTTTTTTTTTTTTTTTAAAGACTCTGTTTCTCTTCAACAGTATGATGGTGATCAAAGAAGAAGAAGAAGAAGAAGAATGATTTGGTTTGATTCTGGAGAGAGTGGTTGATGGGGATTTTAAAAAGAGAGTGAGAGAGAGAGAGAGAATCTGATACTAGTGAAACATCTTCTGAATCTGAGGGTTATATGAGCAGCAGCAGATAGAGAGAGAGAGAGAAAAGAGCAGGCTTTTTACAGTGTTGTGTTGGGCACGACATATCAGTCGGCTACTCTCTATATGCGTCTCTGTTTACTGTTCAAGTCGGCTCTACTACACTACACTCACCTAGGCGCATGCACCTTTGTGTTGTGTTTTGCTGTCTTGTGTTCTTATCTTCGTTTTTTCTTCAAAAAAAAAAACACAACATTTTGAGTAGTCAAAAATGGGGCCCTTGTTTGATGAATTTTGCTTTCCTTTGTAATGATGAAAGAAGAAAAACAAATTATTTATGATAATTGTGTTTTCAATTCTCTTTCTATATAATAATAATAAAAACAAACTATACTTTTCTAGTTTCTACTTTCTAGCCATATATAGTTTGATAATTTTAATAATTCAAGCATAATGTATAGAGAGAAAGAAGCTTTAATACTCTAGTGTGTGTACCTCCTTTGTCCTTGACTCCTTTTTCTCTCTCTCTCTCTGTAATCTAATTTGATAATCAACATTAAATATTGTAATATGTTTTGTGAGAATTCATTAATTGTTTGTTTTCTTTTTTCTAAATGTTGTCGTAGGAGAAATTAATCTATGTATTCATTACAGTGGATGAGAGGAAGGGAATTTAATTTCTGATACTGAATTCCCGTTTTTATTTTTTAAAAATAATATTGGTAATCAATTTACGTGGACTCTGTATTTTCCAATGAAACTAGCCTGGTTATCTCATATAAGTAATAAAACTTGATTGAATTTTGAGGTGTTGAAATTTGAAATTATGATTCAAAAATCAAAACACGAGTGTACAGTTGTGTTTTGAAAATGTGTAGTAGGGATATTGTAAGCATATGAAGAAAGGAATGCAACACATCTTTAACAAGGCAACTTGTTAGGTTTTGTTTCAAACATGGGCATGTGACATTACATCACTTCACTTTAAGTTGAAGATGTTACTTTTAGACATTGATGAGATGGGAATAAATCAAAATTAAAAAAGAATTTTTAAATAACTTTTTATTATTATTATTATTATTAAACTTGTATAAAAATAAATGTGGATAATAAAATGGAAAAAAAAAAAAAAAAAAGTTTATTTGGAAAAGCACCACCCTACATGCTTTTACCTAGACTCTACTCAATTTAAAATAGACAATCTCAAAAGCCATACCAAACAACTCTACAAAACTCAAATAGACGTTCGTAGACATTTTGAAGCAGTAGAAAGTTCAATCACACAAACACTAAATAACTTTTGAGGTAATATATCTATTCATTTAAAATATAAGATTTGAAAAGCTTAGAGTGTCTTGTCCGTAAAATAAATAATTAGTTTTTTATTATTATTCTTTTTATAATTTTTATCGGCATATCCGTTCTAGTTTAGGAGAAAATCTTGGCTGGGACGGTCTCATACACGTGGCCATGGGACCGTCCAATGAGAGTGTGCCACATAGTCTGCACATACTGTCCAATGTATATGTGGCGCACTCTCATTGGACGGTCGCATGGCCACGTATTTGGGACCGTCCCAACCAAGATTTTCTCCTAGTTTAGATGGTATCTAACTCTATTAGTGTCGGGGATTAAGTTATACCATTATGATATACATTTTAATTTTCTTTAAGGTATCTACGCAGACACTATCACACTGCATTAATTAATAGGGTAATAGCTTACGATATTTAATAATTCTATCCTAATAAGTGATAGAATTTTACCAAATCAAATGTTCTAGTACACCATTGAAGGCAAATAATTGAAACGATGGTCAGCAATGTCGTTTTCGTCATCATACATTCACCACAACTATCTCTTTCAAATTTCAATTCCATCACCACCACCCTCTAATCAAATCAATCATCTTCTAATCCCAAACACTAATAAAACAACTTTGGTGTGATAATTGATTGAAGACTATATAAACCATTTTTGAAAACGCCGCAACTTCTTATCAAATAAATTCATAAGTTCTATTAATGCCGTGTTTTAAGTTCACACATTGATATGATTTTCAAGATTAAATATTAGATGAAAAAAATATATATATTTTTCAAACTCTAATGAGTTTTACAAATTTTGCCTTTGCCTTAACCAAAATGATTCATTATTACTAATTATATGAGTTTAATTTTTGGGCAAATTGCATAAATACCCTAATAATAAGTGTAATTGTATGTATATAACATTTTTACTTGAAATTACACAAACATCCTTATCGATGTTATGGATATTTCAGGATTTGGATAAGAGGGTATGATTCGAACCTACAACTTATTGAAACTAAGGGCAAATCATATTGTGGTTCCCAAATGGCAGGTGCCTAAAAAAGGGGTGTTCAATATCAACACTGATGCTACTATTCCTAAGGATGAGCAGATGATTGGTGTTGGGATTGTTGTGAGAAACAAGCTGGGTTTGGTGATGGGTTCTAGTGCGCAACGCTTGGAGGCAAATTTTTCTCCACTTATCGCTAAAGCCGTGGCAGTGTTACGGGGTATTCGTTTTGCTATGGAGTCTGGTTTAGTCCCTTTTATGGTGGAGTCAGATGCTTTGAATGTTGTTAATCTTATTCGCTCTGGCAGACTTCCCGATGAGAATGTTAGGTGTGTTATTAAGGAAATCCTAGCCTTGCTATATGCTTGCTCTAATCCCCTATTCTTTTTACTTCTAGGAAAGTAAATTCGGTTACGCATTGTCTTGCAAAAATGGCATTGACCATTGATGAAGACATGTTTTGGTTAGAGTATGTTCCTCCCTCTGTGGAGAAGTTGGTTCTAGGTGATTGTCTAGACTGAATTTTGTTTTTTTTTTGTTTTTTCTTTTCCTATTTTTTTCCCCTTCAAAAAAAAAAAGTGTGAGATAAACTTTAATTGTCTTGTGCATGTACAAGTGTACAACATTAAAAATACCCATTGTTATTTTGCATATATATTTTTAAAATTATTTTATTTGATAAAATTTCTTTAATTGTCCAAAAACGTTAAAAATGTACATAAAATTAATTAAATAAATAAATAAATAACCCATATGATCCGATATGGTAATCTAAAACCCAATAGAATCCAAAATTGAACGAGACAAAGCGCCAAATGGTGTTTGTATTTCTGCATTGTACGTATTCTAGAGAGAGAGAGAGTAGCGTGAGCGAATTGGATAGAGATTTGATTTGTAGAGAGAGAGAGAGAGGGGGTTTGTTTGGTTGGTGGGACAGTGGCGACAGAATGATGAGTGTCGGGCAGCGTGGGTTACAATAATTGGGTCTTCCCTCTGATTTCGGACGCGTCGTGTCCGCATCAGATTCCTCCTCCGTACTCCTCCCCCCTCTAATCTCCTGCCGGATTTTGCGCTCCACTGTTCCCATTACCAAACAAAAACTGTTTCCATCTTTGGACCAACATATCATCTTCTCTATCTCCCCCCACCCACACCCTCCATCCACGGCTATCATTCATTCTTCGTTTTCGAAATTCGATTCTCTTAATAGGTTATGGTCGGTCGGAACCTGTCAAGATCAAAAATGGTAGTTTCAATCAAAAATGAAAATATCGATATCATTTAGTAATAACGACAATTTTTGATGTAAATTTTACAAAAAAAATGATTTTTTTTTTCCCTAAATTTAGGTACTATTATTCATCTGGAAAACATTAACGATGCATTTAGACAATGTTCTAGTAGGCGCTAGGCACCGGTCGTATGATAGATTGGCACTTAGCGCCTAGATCGCCTAGGCACCGCATAGACAGTGAAACCGTTAGTTAAAACAACGTTGTTTTGGAAAAACGAAATTATATATAAAAAAAAATTACTGGACCGTTGACTCTACCTAGGAGCCTTCCTCGTGACAGGCCGATAGCTAGCTCGGCTTAAGGCCGACAGCTAGCTCAGCTTAAGGCCTAAGCGGCCGCTTAGGCTAATTACTAGAAATATGTTAGGTATATTGGATACAAAAATCCTATTGTCCATCTATTCATTGTTTTAAAAATGTAATCCCCTGAACGGATTAGAATCGATTGACAAGATCAAACACTACATATACGTTAGCATTAACGATATATCTAGAAGTGGAGTATATGTAACAATACATTTCATCCTTTAAAAGGAATCTCCTAACCACCCTCCATTCTCTTCCCTCTATGTAAACAACGGTCGACTATCATTCATCGTTTTCGGAATATGATACTCCGAATAAATTAGAGCCAATTGAAACCCCGTCAATATCAAAACACTACATATATATTATTCCACCGGAAGAACATGCATTTGATGATACATTTAGATATTTTGGATACAAAAATCTCGTGGAACCTTGCATTTCATCCTCCCAAAAAATATATATATATCAGTCCCGTTCTCATGAGGGTGTCCTCATATAACTTCACGAGGATATTGAATGTGAACCACTAGTTTTGACAAGTACATACACACTTAAATCAAAGTATGTAAAACTGGTGACTCACATTCAATATATATCCTTATAAAATTATACCAAGACGTCTTCATTTGATTTTATATATATATATATATATAATCAAATTACGTGTATAGAGAATATAAATGTTGGTTGGGTTTGATTATTTCAAACATGGAACCAGACAAATTCACATCTACTAATCTTTTCAGTGAGACTTTTGTGCATGTGTGTTTGATTATTCGATCCAACACACCCATGACATAACCTCATAATTCATAAACCATAACCGGACAAACCGCATCACTATTTTACAAATGGATTATTTTCTACATGCAGTGTATATAATTATAACTCATGACATAATAATCATCAATACTATTTTGCCTGGAAATAATTAAAGAAAACGACCGATTAGATGTCGAAGCTTCCTACCAATACAAAATTACATAGACATAATATATATATATATATATATATATTTTAAAATACGTATGTTAGGAATCGAACCCCACAAAAAAAAATAATGGATAAGGTGAATAGATATAACACTTTTTTGTTCCGTTTTAAAGTAACAACATTATTAAAACAAAGAGAATAATACATTAATCTGGGAAATCATCCGGTAATTAAATATGTACCTCTTCATACACGGTGGGTAATCTTCTATAAAAAAAAAAAAAAAAAAATAGTCTTCAACAACATCTAAAGTCATTTACGAAGGAGGTAAAAGCTACAAAATTTACCTTCCTTGACACAAACACCACAGAGCCGCCTACAACACCCCGAAGACAGTCAATAATTTCTCCGATAACCTGATCAATAATACACTTTAATCTAGATTAATTAATTTGTAACAATATAAATGAATATTTTCTTTATATATTCCCAAGTACATATAATTTTTTTTTTTTTTAAGATTATTTTAAATTACTTGTAGGATGATGATAGTCAAATAATGTCATTCAAGTTCACATCATTAAGATGCGGACAAAACTTCAAATTAATTGCATTCGGTTTTTTTATTTTTTTTATTTTTTTTATTTTTTAAATTAAAGTGTTTAATTTATACTTTAATTTTAAATTTTAATTAAGATTATGTTGGTATTAACTGAAAGGAATGATTTTTTAAACAAAAAAACAAAAACAAAAAAACTAATAGAAATAATATGCAATGGAGGACAAAAGATGATGATTTGGTACACAGCTGCTGCAGATTAGATCAACAGAGATGCATATATATTGCATGTTGAGAGCAAATGAGGAGTAGTGACTGACAGAGTTCCATCCAAACAGCAAAGACCCACCACCATGAGCAGGGAGGAGTGCAAGGAGGAGGAGGAGGAGGAGGCCGGGTGGGTCCATCAGAGAGACAGAAGCACATGTCAGTCAAGGAGTACGGCAGCTGGCATGGAGGAGATAGATGGTGGTGGGGCGTGGTGTGGCACGCGCGCTCTGGGTTCAGGAACCATCGAAATATATATATATATATGTCTCCAGCAATCAATCATGTGTCACTTTCACTTTGCATATATGCCAATGTACATGCATGTAAAATATGTGAACTATTCAAATTAAGCTACCTAGCTTTCAACTTCTCTGATCTGATCTGCAGCTGCTGCTACTGCCTCCACTGTGTTTTTATTCTCTTGCTCATTATATAATATATATATATATAATAGTCACTGACAATTGACAACTTCTCTCTCTCTCTCTTCTGATTTCAACACTAATCTTTATCTCTATAGACTATTCTCTATCTCTGTCTTTGTCTCTGTCTCTGTCTCTGTCTCTCATTTTCTTTTTGGCATTTTCTTTTGGATTATGAATTTATCAATTATGATAATTCCTTCACATGAATTATATGTAGTTTGACTAGACATTGAATGTGCTGGCCAAATTAAATTAAATTATTTGTTCAAAATTATGAGGAATGGAATGCACCGTATATTAAATCATGTGTATATATATATATGTTTGTAGTGTATTGATATGTATATGGTTGGTTGCCATTTTCTGGTCCACGTCAGTATCATCAATTATCATTCAAAATCTATTTTCTAATACTATCCACCGATGTAGAGCCGCCATTCAAATCCGACAATATCATATGTTCAAATTATCATATCCGTGAATGTTATATTAAAATATAAAATATAAAATATATAATGATCTTATCTTAATTACAAAATATGTATATATAATGTGATTAGGAGTGAGAGGGGCGGAATTTGTGTATAATATAGTACATTAAATTTATTGAAATTAATAAATAAAAAAAATATATATATATATAATTATATATATTTTTGAATTGCGTAATATTAGGGTTTTCTAATTTTTTCCTTAAAAACTTCTCAGATTATGTGGTAAATTATGGGCATGATGAGATATTAACATCACATTCCTCACCATATAAACTCATGATTTATAATATGTTGACAATTCATCGTACCACATAGTTTCGAAAGTTTTTTGGAAAGAAATTTGGAAAGCTTAGTATTATTAATTTGAATTTAGTTTTAAACTCTTTAGTAACATAAATTATCGTAGTAGATTGTTAAAAATACACTAATAAAATTATGAAATCAAGAAGGTTAATTAAAGGCATGCATGAGCGATGAGCCGGACAGGTTGGTAGATTTATTCAACATCTATCATATGAACTCTCATAAAGTATTTTGAGCTTTTTTTTTTTTTTCCTGTCATTTTGTTTGTTTTAACCGGGTCGACAAGGCACATCACATCTTAGCACATGTGATTGTGCACGTCTCTTCCACTTTAACGGTGATGTATTCAAATCTCACGATACGTATTTTCAAGTATATGTATGGATAATTATCTCTCGTTATGAAAGTAGATATCTGGACTATATATATATTATTAGATCTAAATAGGTCTTGATTGTCCTATCATAATAATTCTTGTAATACTTTAAAATATATATATAAAGAATAAAAAACTGTGTCGATGGCCCTGTCAGTTTCGATTTTGGATTTACTGTGGGCTTTTCAATAAGATCAATAGCTGATTTTATTATTTTATTATTTTTTATTTTTTTAAGTTGGACACCGGTCGGTTTATGGGTCTACCACTTACCGAAATCAACCATTACAAATAGGTTTGAAAAAAAAAAAAAAAAAAAAAAAAACCACCAAACAGTAGGAGATGGGTATTTCCACACTTTGCGATTTAAAAGCAAATGTAAAACTCTAACCCTTATCACCTGAGCTATGAGTTGGTGTGCAATCGATCGCCGATTGTAATCATGATTCTTCTGATTTTGAGAATTAAACAAAAAAAAATTTGTTTTAATTCATTGGTTTTAATACTCATATGTGGTTAATCAAGAATTACTCAAGAGACAACAATATGATTTATAGGTAGATATTGACGAAAAAGTCTTGGTACGTCCTGGACTTTGGCATATATTTTAGACCGAAGAACAAGCAAGATGTAGTTGGGCAGATCAACTACCATCATCAACTACGTAAGTACAATGAAATTTAACACATCCATGCACTGATTAACAAATTTAGGCAATTTTTCTAAACAACTTTTTTTACTTTTCATTTTCACTTTCGATATACGATTGCAAGTCTCAAAAATTAATTATACAAACAGGAATGAGAAATAATTTAACACAAACCAAACAAGAAAAAGGAAAATGCTACATTTTGTATATCAAAGTTGCACACATTACACATAACGTATATCATATATATATATATATATGATCGATGCACGAAAAGTAACTAGAGATCTCGAAGCTGTCTGAGGTTCACCGGCGATATGTATTTCTTTTCTCCGTCAACCAGTTTTTTGGCGACTATAAGGTTTGCGGCCTCGCTAGGATGATAAGGATCCCAGAATACGTGCTTGTCGCGGTCTTCACACATAGTAGACGTCGGTCCACATGGAACTATACCAGCGAATTGCCCTCCGTTTCCACAACAAGCTTTACTTGACGTTGTAAATCCTGCATGAATGAACCACAATTATAATGTTAATTATATATTAAGGCTATATTAATTTGAAATTGCTGTTGCTTAAGAGATATACGCTTATATTTTAACTTAAGAAATAATTCGTTAATCGAATTACAGAATTGCATGGAGATCCTATGCACGTACCATATTTTTTATAATTTACGATGAGGTCCATGACAAGATCATAGACATTGGCATGCACAAAAGTTGATCCAGGGAGGTTTTCGTTGAGCTGAGTGAGCAAATCTTTTAACTTGCCATTGTATTGAAGAGCTAGCTTGTTAGACAAGTCCACACACTCGGTTTCCTTCAATTGATTTATGGTCTTCTGATACGGTATGCAGCCGATTGGACCTACGTTTCCCACCACGAACTTCCGAGCATCCAATCGGTAAAGCCTCTGTACAATATAATAATCAATCATATAAAATCCTTTATATACGGTAGATAATAATAACCAGGAGAATCAAATATTCAACAGGTGATAGTCGTATATAATTTTACGTTACCGTAAGTTGGTCTCTTAAATGACTGATCATGTCATCAACAAAGGCATCTGGGGTCTCTGTAATTCTAGCTCCAATTGAGAGAACTGGTAGGAGATAATTGTTGAGAAAATCATTTGCTCCAATTGTGATTGAGAAGAAGGATTTCTTCATTATATAGTCTCTTGCCTTGGATGCACCCAACAATTTATCAATTTGTTTTCTGGTGATGTTGAAGTAATCAATTTGAACATCCATTCCAATCCTATTAACCTGTAATAAAATTATATATAATATACACAAATGTAAAAAAATTATCAACATTAAAATTATATCAATCAATCAAAGTAAAAATAAATTTTAAAAAAAAAAAAAAAATTGTTTGAGTGCTAACAAAGATTCTCCCAGTTGCATTCAAGATCCCTCCTCCTCCAGATGCATAATTCACACCATTTAATATAATTTTTCCAGTTGAATTTGGTGCCAAAAATGGAACAGCATAGTTTGGTGCTCCTAGTTCTTCTCCTGAAATCATATATATATAAATCAAACTCGTTAGATAAGTGAGAAATTGATGAAAGTCTATATTTTACAATAATGAATATGTACAATATATATGAGACATAGCTATTTATAATAGTCTGAAATCAAATCAGGAACTAAATCTACCGTAATGGAAATACATGCATGTTAAGATTAACATACCTACAATGTCACCAATGGTTCTTCCATTGGTATACCTGCCAGTAGGGTTGCCTCCATTTGATTTAAAATCAATCCCATTTGGTTTGATATTTGCTTTAGACAATGTTTGTAAATAATTATTGTTTCCAGCATCCACTAAAGAATCACCAAAAATAAAAGAAGCACCCAAGTTTCCATTATCACCAGCTACCAAGCAACTCAAGCTAACAACAGCAATAGAGAAAACAACCAAGACCACCCTGTTGTAGTAGTAGTAACTCATCTCCATTGATAATTTGACTGGTAATTGATCGATGAAACCAATTATGCTCTATAACACCCTTAAATACTTTGTGTTTGAGAAGAAAAAATTATTATAAGTGAAGAAGAGAATCGGTGGATTATGTTAAAACTTGTAAGCTTGTTCTTAATGAGTTGCATTTGGTTTGACTCACTGTTTGGTGTAACAGAGAATTATAGGACTATCTAGTTGATGACAGAGTTACATTCTCGTGGTAGTTCATCAACATTGTTCATTTTTTCTCAACGTGTTAGATTTTGCTTTTCTTATAAGCAAACGGCGAGAGCAATATGGTCAAAGACTCAAAGAGAGCGTTTAAGAATCAATTATGATGACGTACTAGTAGTCTGGAAATATTGAGAATATTGTGGACTTGTGAATCTCTCGTTGAAAAATGGGTTGTAGACAACTGCATGCACACTAATATATGTACCCTCCCTAGCTAGAATCTAGATCACACCAAAGAATCCATATTTGATTATTTGAAAAATCATAAGAAAAAGAAAATCTTCGGTAAACCGGGTTATTTGTTGAAGGGTGCACCGTTCACCCAACCACTTATATATGACAGTATTAAATGTGACACGTGTTATCTCTCATATATTTTCTTGTTATATGTCGTATCTTCGATGCACGGTTTCAAACACTAAACAGAACATATATATATATAGGTCGGGTTCGTTGATAGCCCAATAGCCCAATAGCCTTTATAAATTGGGCCTAAACAAAACAAAACATGTGGTGAGCTGGCGGGTTGTATATAAACTCTGTTTGGTTTCAAAGAAAATCTAGAGAGAGTATTGAAGGAAAACCTCACCTCACCAACACCTCACCAATAACCGGTGCCGGTCCTGATTATTCCAAGGGCCCTAGCTGGAATCTAAAAAATGGACCCTATACCAACAAAATCATCCCTATTTTCCCAAAATAAAAATAAAAATTAAAAAATCCATGTTTTTTATGTCTCTAGTTGCCGGGTTTTTTTTTTTTCTTTTTGGTGGGTGGAAAATAAATGAAGAATATATAGGTAATAGGTGATAGGAAAGTATGAAACTTTAAAAAATTAGGTTTTGTACTAGAATAAAACGAATTGGGCCATGTTCAAAATTTTTATTTATTTATTTATTTATTTATTTATTTATTTATTTTACAACTTAACCCATAACAAAAACTCACATCATATATTTGAGGCCCCTAGGCATGACTGGCCCGGGGCGGGCACCCCTGCCAATAACAAGAACTAACCTATTGTCACCTTTGATTTGGTGAAATTGGTTGAGAGGAGTCCATACAATTAAAACCATGGTAGAAGGCAATCGTTCGATCTAATAATATCCAGATTGGAGTTGCCGTATTGCAGGATATATATATATATATATATATATACAGACTTTCTATTATCAGTTCGTCCTGACAATAAATATATCAGGACAAAGAATGTGGACCATAGATTATGGAAAAGTTTTGATAAGTGCATACACTTTGAGTCAAAGTATATAAATTTAGTGGTCCACATTATTCGTCCTGATATATTTATTGTCCTGACGAAATGACAATAGAAAAAAAATATATATATATATAAAAAAGAGTGTATAACCCATAAATAAACAGAGAATATTCTCTAAGCTAAGTATAATATCATTTTGTAATTATTTATGTTTTCCTATAAAGTCATGTAGTGTGTTCGATAAACATTCAGCATGACAATTGGAATTATTATTAATATTTTATTTTATATAATATTAGTCCAGAAAGGAAAAAATAAAATAAAAAACTCCCTGAAATTTAGTTCAAATAATAATAATAATAATAACAGCTAGAAAGAAAGCACAAAATAAAACAAATAAGCAAGTGGGAATAATTTTGAAGAATTCCAAAACCTCTAAAGTTGGGAACAAAATGGCAAAATTAAAATATTGCTATACAATTCAACAAATCTAACCAAAAATTAATTAAAGGCTTATTGGCACATTTGGCCCCTGAATTATACGTTCGTTGCTGTTTCCCCCCCCCTATACTTTTTTTTTAGATGGTAAACCCCCGGATCTCCCATAAATTGACAATCATCGACGGAATGGGGACGAAACCCTTATTCTGTTTGGTTTCTCATCACGTGCCTTGCACGTGTAAGGGTAAAATTGGAATTATATTTTTAAAAATTAAATTTAAATGGGGAGATCCAAAATGGATCTCTATCATCCATCTTATTCAAATGGATGGTAGAGATCTAATCTGGATCTCCCCCTGAAAAAAAAAAAAAAAAAAAAAAAAAAACAAACAAACAAACAAACAAACCCAGATTCATCTTCATCTTCATCAAACCTAGATTCATCTTCATCTTCATCAAACACAACATTCATCTCATCAGTTCCAATAACAAACACAACAAAATTTCAAAAGCCACAAATATCCATACCCAAATCAAACATCATACACCAAAAATCATCAAACGTGACCTTCTTCAAATCATCAAACATAACCCAACCCTTCATCAATCCATAAAACAAAGAAAATTAAAAAGATTCATCTTCATCAATCGACAGAAAAAAAAAAAAAAAAAAAAAAAACCATCTTCATCAATCCACAAAACAAAAAAAATAAAAAAATTCCATATCTTCTTCATCAATTCCACAAAAAATAATTTTCATTTCTCCATATTCTTTTCATTCACAACTAAATCCAACACAATACAAACACCATAATCACCACCCAACCTCATCTTCATCAGATCCACCACAATCCAGACCGCCAAACATACAAACCAATCAACACACCCATACACCGAATCCAACCTTCAACCACTACAAATCAATCGAACCAAACCCTACCACCACCACCGCCCTGAACCACCACCAATCCCACAAAAAACTGCCCTAAACCCGCCATCAATCTTCATTGATTGATAAACACAAAAAAATTATTAAAAAAAAAAAAAAAAAAAAAAAAAAAAAAAAAAAAAAAAAAAAAAAAAACCTATAATAAGGCCGCACAAAACCAAGCCACTACCACCAAGTGCGGCGACGACAACACCAATCGGCACTCGAACTCACCGGCAAGGACAAGTGCAGCGACAACAATGACGATCTCCCATGCCTTCTCTCTCTCTCTCTCTCTCTCTCTCTCTGTGTTCTCAATCTCTCTCTAACCGACGCCATTTGGGTTCAATTGTGTTATGTGGTTGGTTTTGAGGATCGAATTGGGGGCAATTGGAAGTTAGGGATTTTCAATTGGGGATCGTGAGTTGGAGAGAGAGAGAGAATCTGATGGTGGTTTTGAATCTGTTTTTCAATTTTTTTTCTTACAAAAACAATACTGGTTTTATATATATTAATATATTTAAATTCTTTTTAATTTATTAAATTTCTTAGTTTTTAATTAATTTTGATTTTGATTTCTTTTTAATTCCGGAATTTTTTTTATTTTTGTTGGTTTTTTGTTTTAATTTTTGATTTTTAATTTAATTAAATACAAAGTTTCCATTTTGCAACATACCCCCCAAAAGATACCCTTCAAATGACTAAATTGCCCTTAGTGGTTTGACATGTGAGGCGCACATGTCTATGTCAGAAGACAAAATAAGGGTTCCGTCCCCATTTCGTCGATGATTGCCAACTTATGGGAGTTCCGGGGGTTTACTGCCTAAAAAAAAAGTAAGGGGAGGAAATAGCAACAAACGTATAATTCAGGGGATAAATGTGCCAATAACCCTGAATTAAAATAACGTAACAAGTTATTTGAATTTACCGTATGAATTATATGATGATATCATATATATAAATAATGTAGTGAATAACTAATTTTTTTTGACAATTTATAAAAATTACTCATCGGGAAAATGATCTTACCATTTTAAAACGAGATAAATATTATTTATTTTTATGTCAATCACACCTCTCAACCAATATTCTAGGTTTCAAGTTCAAATCCATCCTTATATTCAAAAATGCATGTCACCTCTTAGTATTTTCTTACACTTTTCTTACACGTTAGAGCATCTCCAATGCAATGTTAAATCATTGTGTCAATGCTATAATTTAGCATAAAGTAAAAAAGCATACTCCAATACAATGCTAAAAGTTGTGTCAAATTTGGCATATGTTATAAATTGTGCCAAATTTGACACAGTGTATAGCATATGTCAAAGTTGGCACAGCAATAAAAGCAGCCATATTTATTGACTTTTTAATTTTAAATAATAAAAATTTAACAAATTTGGTAGGGAAAATTGAGATTAAAACAATTCTAACAAAATATCAATGCATTCATTGAATGCATTGGTTGTATTTTATAATTTTAAATAAATAAAAAATAAAAAATAACATATCAAATAGAATTTTACATTGGAATACAAAGCTAAAATGATGTGCCAAATATAACATTTTACTATATTTCGTGCCAAATTTGGTATTGGCATTGACATATGCATTGGAGATGGTCTTAGTGGTTGGGTTCGAGTCTCATCGTATATGAAAAGTTTTATACCGGATCTCGGTGACATATCTCCTGTTTTGTGTTAGAATTTATGGTAATAACTTATATGGGTTAATTGCACTAACTTACTATTAGTTTATTAAATCTAGCAAGATTTTAAGAAGATTCCTTAAA
The DNA here is from genome assembly GCA_030490815.1 of Acer saccharum. Taxonomy (NCBI): domain Eukaryota; kingdom Viridiplantae; phylum Streptophyta; class Magnoliopsida; order Sapindales; family Sapindaceae; genus Acer; species Acer saccharum. The sequence continues at coordinate 4,560,333 of CM059868.1, forward strand.
TTAACACAAACACCCCCTATCATCAAATAAATCCGTTAACTTTAACGATTGATTAACCTTGACAATTGGAAAGTAAAATATACCCTTGCCACATCATCTCAAACATAAAAAAGTTTTTTTAATAAAAATTGAAAAATCAAATTATTTTTTTCAAATAATAATAATTTACTGGTGGTGGAGTTTCACTGCTGAAGGAAACAAGGGATCTTTGACAATCTCCTACTTATTGGAAGAGATTTTCGCCTATCTCAGAGATCGAACACCTACAGTTTATAGAGGAGGCTCCTTTGCGAATTGAGGATGTTTCCCAAGGCAGCCGTTATATTATTATTATTATTATTTTCAATTTTTAATTAAAAAATATTTCATGTTTGACATGATTTGGTAGGGGTATATTTGGTTTTGTATAGGTCAATGTTAGTCAACCCTTAAAGTTAACAGATTGACTTTATGGCAAGGGTTGTTTTTGTTAATTTATGATATCTTTTTAAAAGCTTGCTAGATTTAATAAAATAAGGGTAATCAGTGCAATTAACCTATTTATAATTCCCATGACATTTTAAAAAAAATTCAAAATATTTTTTGAAAAGGGAACATTTGCTTGGGATCTGGAAAAGACAATAAAGTAATTGAAACGTGACCTTTCTCTTGCTCCAATTTTCCATTTCCAGATGTCATACCACCACCTACATTTTTAAGCGGAAAAAAAAAAAAGAGAGAGAAAACTTGTGTGGGATGGTCTCACCATCGGATAGATAGACTATCCAATCACTTGTCAAATTTGTATTAAAAATATAAAAATAAAATTTAAAATATTAAAATTGTATAAAATAAGGCAACTTGATTGGACGGTCTTCCAATCAACTTGTCCAATTTATATTAAAAATGTAAAAATAAAATTTAAAATATTAAAATTGTATAAAATAAGGCAACTTGATTGGACGGTCTTCCAATCAACTTGTCTAATTTATATTAAAAATGTAAAAATAAAATTTAAAATATTAAAATTGTATAAAATAAGACAACTTGATTGGACGATTTCACCGTCTGAGAGTGAGAGCATCCACACAAGATTTTCTTTAAAAAATAAAATAAAATCCGACCGTTGGAGACTCACTCAAAAACCCAACTTAGAAAATCACATAAAAGACAAAGGGAGGTATAGGCAGAGAGAGAGAGAGAGAGAGAGAGATCTTTACAAGCACCAAAAATGCCGAATCCCAAAACCCTAAGAGAAACCCAGCAAAACCCTAAAACTTACAACAACAACCAGGGCCAGAAAACCCCAAATGTCTCTCTCTACGAACAGTCGAGAGAAGAGAGAATCAAAGATAATCTTCAAAGGTTGCAAAAGCTCGGCATTCTCGATATCTCTGACAAGCTCAAGTCTAGTGTGCGTCCTAAACGTACACCCAAGAACTCTCCCTCTGATTCGCAGGGATCCACTTCTCTGCCGCAATCTGGGCCTCGCCGTCGCTCCTCTAGGTACACTTTTATCACTGTTTTTGTGGGTTAAAAAAAAAAAAAAAACCTAAATTTGGCGATTTATGGGTTGATCTTAGGTATTTTGATAGGTTTTGTGGTGTTTTGCTTGAAAATACCATGTGGGTTTTGTATTGTATTTTCAACGAATGTTGAATGAGTATGAAACTCAATGAGACTTGAAATTTAGGTTTTCTTTCTAGTTTTTCTCTTCAGCAATCAAATGGAACTGTGGAAGATTTTTAGCTATTGATAGGTCACCTTATGATGAATTATTGATTTTTATTTATTTATTTTGCTGTCTTGTGATTGGTTTAGATTGCAAAATTTGTTACCAGAAGAATTTATTTTGCTGCAATCTGGACCTCGCCGTCGCTCCTCTAGGTACACTTATAGCCTTAGATTTCACTGTTTTTGAGGGTGGTTTTTTTTTATATATATATTTTTTTTACGAAATTTGGCGATTTATGGGTTGATGTTAGGTTTTTTGACAGGTTATGTGGTGCTTTGCTTGAAAATACTATGTGGGTTTTGTATTATATTTTCAATGTATGTTGAATGAGTCTATGAAAGTCGAGAACTTGAAACATGAGACTTAAAATTTAGGTTTTCTTTCTTGTTTTTCTATTCAGCAATTTTAGCGATCAAATGGAAGATTTTTTGCTATTGATAGGTCACCTTATGATGAATTATTGATTTTTATTTATTTAGTTATTTGGCTGTCTTGTGGTTGGTTTAGACTGCAAAATGTGACACCAGTTAGCTACGCGGAAAGGCTGCCGAAGAAGGATGATTGTGTCAAGGATGAGGATGTTAGATTAGAGCAGGGCTCAAAGCCAGAAGTTTATACAGAAGAGCATGAGAAACTGTTGGGTAATACTGAGAGAAGCTGGACACTTTTTGTGGATGGGTGCGGAACAGATGGAAAGCGAATCTATGATCCGGTGAAGGGAAAGACTTGCCACCAATGCAGGTCGGGTTAATTTACTGTATTTGTACGGTAATGAAAATTTGGCTTGTTATTTGATGATACATGGTATAAATTTTGTTAAAATACAATATTAGTTAACAGGACCACCCTCTTATGAAGATTTTTGGTAAACTTTAGTAACTATGTTATTTATTGAAGAATGTGGTAATCTAACTGGAAATTCTGATTTATTACTATATAACTTTACACTAGCACATGGTATATGGTTTTAGGTTCTTGGTTGATTATGAGATGAATGTCGTAATCTAGCCATAAATTCTGTTATTTACTTTATAACTTTACACTTGCACATGGTTTTAGGTTCTTGAATGATTATGAGTTGAATGTTGTAATCTAACCGAAAATTCCAATTCACAGGCAGAAAACTCTTGGTCATCGTACTCAATGCAGTGAATGCAACAAGGTTCAAGGGCAGTTCTGTGGAGATTGTTTGTACATGAGGTAGAACTTTTCTTAACATCAGCTTCCTTAACATAGTTTAATATCATTATTATATGACAATATAATTGAAACATGAATCAAACCCAACCTTTTGTCAGTGGGATTCGATGCCAAGGCTTCCTATGTAACTATAAGAAATCTTACTAAGTTAGCTGGTGCCACTTGATCACGGTTCTAATATTTACACCTGTTCTAATAATTTTTGTATTATATAATACCTATTAAAGGTTACATAAGAGTATGGTTAAGATATCTTTCATTTATAATATATACGTGATCATCCATACATCTTCATAGGTTTGATCCCCATCCAACTTTGTTATGCTGTTATGGAGATTAACAAATGTTGAAGTTTGAATTCTAGTTTCCAGATTATATGTGCTCTAAATTTGTTACAATAAAATTCTTGCAAAAAGTATATATCTTTTAAATTATTCTTTAAAGTGCAGATATGGAGAGCATGTACTTGAAGCCAATGAAAATCCAAATTGGATTTGCCCTGTGTGCCGTGGAATTTGCAACTGCAGTTTGTGCCGGCAAGCAAAAGGATGGTGTCCTACTGGCACTCTTTACAAGAAGGTATTTCTCTTAACTGAATCCGATTCCTTCTCACACATTTTTCATCTTTGGTAAAACAAAATCTTAGGTGACCTTTTCTTTTCAACCTTCCAGATATCAAATCTGGGCTTCAAATCAGTTGCGCATTATCTCATTGAAACCCACCGCTTGCAAACAAATTTAGAAAAGAATCCTGATACTGTCAATCAAGCTTCTTCTGTAAAGAGGTCACTGTCCTTTAAAGTGGAAGCATTGCTAGAGGAATCTTCGAAGAAAGATAATAAAGACTTGGATATCGAGAAGGAGAACAAACTGCAAAACCACTCATATGATATTACTAACCATCAAAGTGCTGCAAAGCGATCATTGCCCTTTTCATATATTGAAGCAGAGCCTGAGAATAACTCCACAGAGGACGTTAAAGTCCTCAACCATATTGTATTGTCTAAGCCTCAATTGGAAGATCAGAGTGACAGTGGGGTTAAAGATGAGCAAGAGAAGAAACTGCATTATACCAATGAACAAATTGCATTGGAGAGTAGCCCAAAACCTAAAAAGAAGCGTGCTGCTGTTGTACCAAGTCCAGATAGTATTGCTGGCAGACTAAGGCAGAGACGCAGAAAAGTTGATGATGGCCTTAATAACATGGAGTTAGTTTTGTATGTTGGGCTGCCTGCAAGCAATAATTTGTCAGAGAAAGAAAAGGAAATGCAAAGTTGTGATGATGAACATGGTGATAGAAATCAGACATCAGATGTTAGTCCAAAACTTGAGGGCAAACCTGCTGTCACGGCTGTGAGTTCCGAAGAAGCTGGCCCGGATAGTATTGCCAGAAGGTTGAGGTCTAGGAACCAAACAACATGAAGATGAAAGGTGGATTTCTTTCTTTTTTGTGCAATGCTGTAGTGTTGCTGGTGTGGTGGAAATTGTTTTGGTGCCATGAATATATATGTATTTTGCAGGTCTGTATGTGATCTGACATTTTGAGTCTACAGACTCCTATTTTGTAAACATCATCAAATTAATTGTAGGAATGCATTTGACATTGTAGTTTACTAATTTGATGGGAAACAGTAACAGCATGAAGTGTAATTTTATTAGTTTCATTTCAGTTATTAATCTCCCTGTGTTGTCAGTTTGATGATGGATAACATTAACATGACAGATTCTGGAATCTGGATTATATTTTATATGAAGCTTCAAATTACCACCTGTTCAAAGGTGACAAAAAGTTCAGATTTCTCAGACAAACTTTGCTTAACTTTCTTGAGGTAAACAAAATTATAAAGTAGAACCAACTATTTTGTTTCTTGAGTGAAGACCCTTTTAGAGGAGTTCTTTTGAGTAAATTCTAGAGAGGAACATATGATAAAATTGACAAAATTTTCCTGTCACCATTCAGAGAAATAAAATTGTTTTATACATAGAAAAAGAAAAAGTGGTCAATGAGAGTAGCATTTGATAATGATGAAGTAGCAAAAGTTGAGCATCTAATGCATATTCACACAATCAAGCTCTTTTGGGGGGGGCAGACATGGTTGATGGAAGAGAAAAAAGAAACCCCATAAAGATAAAAAAGAGAGAAAAAAGCATGATTAGAAATAAAGAGATGATCCATCACTCATTACAAATCAAAATGAAGTTGTAAAATATCTCCAACTTTTAACAAAGGTTTTGTGGGTGCACCTAAAAAAGTTGATCATTCACATTCACATTCACTTATATATGGACAGACAGGAAGATAATAGACTAATTGACTATTGATGATAGACATCTTCCCACTATGAGCATGCTCAAGTGAGAGACAGTTTGCAAAAGCATTTTCTACTTTCTCTTCTTACAATTTTAATGACCCACTTCACAACTCTTCTAGCAAAGTTTTTTTTTTTTTTTTGTTTTTTTTTTTTTTTTGTTTTAATCCTTTATTGCATTTATCATTACAGTACTTTGTATGGTACATTTAAAATAATTACTTTTGAATTATTATAATTTAGGATTCGAGGGAATTAAACAAGATTTGAACCCATAAACTTATTGATGTAGGTTTGAGAGACATATTATTTGTGAGTTAATCTCATCTAGTATAGTTGTATGTGAAGTTGAAATTTGACCAGCTATGAATATACAGTAAGACTGTCGAGACTTGCCGAGATTAAATAATACATATACGGTCCGGATATCTATTCCCATAACGGGAGATAACTACTCCCACAATCCGAGAAGAAAAACTCCCCACAGATACCTGTAAAATACACAATGTGGGATTTGAACCCCTCACCGCTTATGTGGGGAGATGCACTACCAGCTCTGCTAAGAGATAATGTGCGGATAAATCTGTTTAATTCCTAACAATAATACCTTTTTTTTTTTTTTACACTATTTGATTGGTCAGAAATATTGCACTACATATTTAATGAGTGTCATTGGATTGCATTTAATAACAAATACTAAATTGACTTATTGCAACACAATTATTATTATCATTATTATTATTTTATTATTGTGAGTTAGAAACCATCATTAACAGTTAAACCCACAAAACAAAAAAGAAGATATTAAGAGAGAAAATTTTGATGAGATGAGAATATTTTGAAGAATAACCAGGCCTTTATGTCAAGAATTAAGCACATGATTCCTATTTTTTATTTTAAACTTTTTTTTTTTTTTTTTTTTGGGTAAGAATTTTAAACTTTTTTGACTTTTGGGAGGAGTAGTCAATTTGGTCCCCTCCAAATTCCAAACAAAGAAAATGGAAGTCTAAAATGTCTAACACATGCCATTGACCGGAGCCATTTCTTTTGAGAGAAAAACTTATATGAGATTGTCGTATTACCACGTGGTGAGACAGTCCAACAAAAATACACTATTTATATTGAAAATATAAAAATATACTTTCAAAGTTCTATACAATGTATTTTTCATTACATAGTGTAATTGTCACGCCACGTCAATGAGACCGTTAATGGAATCCAAAGGCCCTGACCTCCTTTCCCTAAAGCTTGTCTTAGTTAGTTTTATGCTTTTCCCAAAATTTAACTAATTAATTATCTACTATACTCTTAACAAAGTGGTTGTACATTATCCCTTTCCAATTCTAAAATAAGAGTTTGAGTTACACATTTGTCCATTAAATTGCAAAGTATCGAAAGATCCTTATTTTGTAATGAGAGGTGCATTTTAGACTATACATATAGTGGTTGATTTTGTCAACTTCGGTCGTGTGGGGGTTGCATTATGGGTTATACTTATTATGGTTGATCTCGTCAATTCTTATAATGATATGAGAGTTGCATTCCGAGGTATACTTATAACAATTAATATCGTCAAGTTCGGTTGTGCTTGTAGCGATTGATTTCATCATATGCCAACAAATCCCTAGACCGATTGATGTCAGATTTCTAAATCCCTCTCGCTCTATATTCACTTTGGAATTTGATGCCCTAGATTTTGATTTTGATAACAACCATGTCTTTTTATTAAATGGATTAAATTAATTTGCGGTTTAAGGAGACATGTAACATCAATTATATAATTGAATAAAAAACAAAAATTTATAATTTGTTTTAAGTTGAAAGTTTGTGCAATTTAATATGTATATTGATTATCCATATAAATAATTGTCTTTGTCTTAAAGGCATGAGTTAACAACTTTATTAAATATAAATATATTTTACAAATTTGACATTTATGTCCGTTCAATAAAACTGTCATAATTAAGATACAAGTTGAGATTTTTAATGAAAAACTGAATTTAATATATCAAAAAATGAAACCACTGAATTTTTTTTTTTTAAAAAAATAATTAAACTTACAAGTAAAAGTCAAAAAGACTTATCAGGTAGCCCATGTTTTAGCTAAAAACGGCCTCTCTTATGTTGATGATCTGTTTTGGCTGGAGGATTTTCCTTCCTATGTTGGTTCCGTTGTTTCGACTGAGTGCCGTATTTGTTTGTAATCCTTGTTTTGTTTCTAATAACTTCATTAACATTCTCATTTCTTAGAAGCTCAAAAATATTCTTAATTAACAAATATTAGAGTTATATGAATCTATATATAGTTAAATTAAATCTACTAAAAATTAAAAAAAATATATAAACTCTCAAAAAAATAATGCTGTTGCTGCTGCCATTGCTGTCTGTGACACCAATTCACCAGACCAAAATGTAAAAGAAGAAAAAAAGTGGAGTATCTTTTAGCTGTGTACATGGTGGTGTCTTCCTGACTTTACATTGACAAATATTTTTTTTAATAAAAAGTGATTGCATTAACATTCTCTCTTTAATCTATCCATTGGATTTTGGAACAAAATATTCTACCTTTAATATGGAATTGTACCAAAATCAACCATTTTTTAAGCCTAAATCAAGACTGCAATAAAACATTGCAAATCTTTTTCATTTATTTTTTTTCTGCAGAAACAGACAGCATCATCCCCCACAACAGCTAACATCTTTTAAGAGAGTTACCATAATAACAAATTCCATTAATAATAGTTGGATGTATTATATAAAGTACATCTTATTAAATACCTCTTGTTAATAATGCTAAGAAGCTGCCACACTTCCATTTTTGGCTGTTTTTTTGGAGATATGTATAGTCCTGAGTCTTAGGCAAATGACTCTCAAGTAGCGGCTCAAATCCTATTAATGATAAAAAGCTTTAAAAAGATATTTAGTCTAAATATGTAGATAAACCGTGGTATAAAAAAATTGTACAGTCTTGGGCACAAGAAACAAGAGACTTTTTTTAACTTCTTTTACATATCACATGCGATGGTAGTGACTCGAACCTTATACATTTACGTAATGGGCGGTGGTAGAAACAAGAAAATTGATTCGGTTATTATTACGAAAAATAGGGAGACTCCCACAAATCCTCTGAGGTTTGATAGTTTTTATAAAACAATCTTCTAGTTACAAATTTAGATGAAAACCCCCATATAGTCGGGAAAGTTAAAAGGTATTTTCGCTATACAATAAGAGGGTTTTTAAAAAAAAAAATCTAAATTAGAAAGTAGAGAGTTATTTTAATAAATTGTCAAACCTAAGGGAGTTTTCTGTAAATATCCCAGAAAACTATGAATCTATGACTTAAAAGGTTAATGGAAGTTTCTTAGCAATAATTTTGAATTATGTTTCTATTAGAGTGGGTTTGGAGTTCCCTCGTGTGATAAACATTTTCAGGGTATCAACTTGAATCCTATTCATTGAGAATCATCTAAAGTTTTTCCTATTATCGTCCTTATTCTGTGAAATTATCACTTGTTGAAAAATATTAATTTTTTGTTTTCAACTTTTTGATAATTCAACTCATTATTTTATTCCATGAAATGGGAATAAATAAAGTGATGCAAAAAAATATGAATTTGTTTTCTACACATGCTTGATTAATTTCCACACATTATTCGATCCCTTGATTTATTGAAACCATGAATCAATAAAAAGACATTTATCATTCAAAATAAAAAATAAATAATTGATGGAGATTATTGGGGTATAATGCTTCTTTTAATTATTGTTTATTTAAATAATACCTCTTGTAAGAGTTGACCAAAATTTTCATTTATTTTTGTTTATGATGGACTAATTTCTTTATATATATATATTATAAAAAGAAGGAAAAAAAAAAAAAAAACTAGAATGATTCCACATCCAACTTGGTGTGCAAATCCATTATATAAGATTTTCCTCTACATAATATTTTGTCTTTTTCTCCCAAAAAATATGGATAATTATCTCAATCTTGACTTGGCCAAATTATTACATATACCAATAGAAAATTATTGATTAGAGTTTTAATTAAAAATGAAAGGTTTTGTCTGTAAAAAAAATAAAAATAAAGATTTTGATAGAACAAATTGTATATGTTCATGTGATTAGTGTTATTTATTCTTGTAATATTTGCTTACATTCAAATGATTTTTGACAATCATTTGATCCCAAATTTTCCCATTAAACAAAGAAAAATTAACATATAAGAAAATTAAAGTTAGTGATGAATCTAGCTGTGTATAGCTGGGATTCTTATTCATTTCATTGCAAGATCAAATTTTTTAAAAAATAATAGTATTGGAATGCCATATAATGAAGCAATTCAATTCAAGAAATCAAGAGTTTGCAAAAGTAAAAATTACAATGGAAGGAACAAAGTCACAAACCCTTGTATAGTACTACTCAATAGGCAGATTGAATCAAGCTAACATTTTTCCCTTTTTAGTGAAAGATGGAAGCTTTGAAAATAAATGAAGTAAATATTAATATTTGATTGAAATATTTTTGATATTTTAAAAGGATATATATTAAAAATATCATTGAATATTTCCGATAAGCTAAGGATACTGTTAATATTTCATCGAAATGATATTTACCTGTTTACAAAATCGTTAATTACGAAATTGAAACCAATATTTACTTCATATAACATGCAATTGAAGTAAATAAAAAATATTAAAAAAAAAAAAAAGATTTAGTAATTTTTTTTTTTTTATTAAAAGCTTAACTCAATAAAAGCTGTATTGTAAAAGATATACTCAAAAAACTCTAATTGAAAAGTCATACCAAACACGTCCTCACAAGGAAAAAATCAGGGTGGGGATCGGACAGTGTAAATTTTGCCCAGTTGGACAGAAAACAGCTTTTAAAAGCCAGCTGATTATTTGACTTTTAGCAAACACTGTTCATAGGAGAATAGCTTTATTTTGGGTCCCACCTTAAAAATAAAAAACAAAACTTTAAAATTAATTAAGAAAATAATAACAAGCACTTAAACATTTGGTTAGTGAAAGTCAATGTCCTTTCTCACTGTTTGTTAAGTTAAGGGAGGTTATTGTGGAAGATTTTGAGGGAGAGAGAGAGAGAGAGAGAGAGTCAATGTGAGTGGTGTTATCAATAACAGTATATGTTTCTCTCAAACTAAATGAGCATTTGATGAGGAGGCCAGGAGAGGTTTCATTGTTTTTATTTCTGCTGCAGTGGACACAGTGACAGAAAGAGAGATTTTTTGTTTTTGTTTTTGTTTTTCTTTTTTTAATAGGGTTTTTTTCTGGGTTGTTTGATGGAGTATTGGGTTTTCTGTTGAACCCTTTTCTTCTCTATTGCTTGGTTTATGAGATTTTCTCTGTAAATTTTGGGATCTAGGGTTTGAGACTTTGACTCCCTTTCTCTTTCACGGGTTTTGACTTTTTTCCAAATCACTTCAGTTCTGGGCTTGTCAAAATTCTGTGTTTTCACCTGAAAGTTGTTTAATTTGATCCACTTACTTGTTTTTTTCCTTTTTTGGGTGTTTGTTTATGGATTCTCTGTCTCTAAAATTATTTTCTTTATGGCTGTGTTAGGGCTCTTTTGATCTGGTTCAAGATCCGTTCCTATTTTTTGCTTTCTGGTTCTCATTTGATGGATAAAGAAGTGAAATTTCTTTGTTCTTTATTAATTTCCCTTTCTGGGTTTTCTCTAAAGTTTGTTTCTTTGAATTGAAACCATCTTTTTTGATGCATCTTTCACTGTGGAAACCGATATCTCACTGTGCTGCTCTAATCTTAGACAAGAAGGGCAGCAAGAAGAAAGATGGGTCTGATTCCACCGTTGACATCAAGAAGAACTCATCAATTCTTCGAAAGCTCGAAGAACACAAGCTTAGAGAGGCTCTTGAAGAGGCCTCTGAAGATGGTTCACTTTTCAAGTCACAAGATATGGAATCAGAGTCTCTTGCCAATCAAGATGAGAGCTTAGGACGATCAAGATCGCTTGCTAGACTCCACGCCCAGCGGGAATTCTTGCGTGCAACTTCTATGGCCGCGGAGAAGACGTTTGAGACGGAGGAGAGCATACCGGAATTGGAAGAAGCTTTGTCCAAGTTCTTGACAATGTACCCAAAGTACCAATCATCAGACAAGATTGATCAATTAAGATCAAATGAGTATTCACATTTGTCACCAAAGGTATGCCTTGATTACTGTGGATTTGGTCTTTTTTCTTATGTTCAGACATTGCATTATTGGGAGTCTTCTACGTTCAGTTTGTCTGAAATTACTGCAAATTTAAGTAATCATGCCCTTTATGGTGGCGCGGAGAAAGGTACTGTTGAATATGATATAAAGGCTAGGATAATGGATTATTTGAACATACCTGAGCATGAATATGGACTTGTTTTTACTGTGAGTAGAGGGTCTGCTTTTAAATTGTTAGCCGAATCGTACCCTTTTCAAACCAATAAGAAGTTGTTGACCATGTTCGATTACGAGAGTCAGTCTGTGAATTGGATGGGTCAGAGTGCTAAAGAGAAAGGGGCAAAAGTTTATAGTGCTTGGTTTAAATGGCCAACTCTTAAACTTTGTTCTACTGATTTGAGAAAGCAAATTTCGAATAAGAAGAGGAGGAAGAAGGATTCTGCGGTTGGTTTGTTTGTGTTCCCAGTTCAATCTAGAGTTACTGGGGCGAAATATTCGTACCAGTGGATGGCATTGGCTCAGCAGAACAATTGGCATGTCTTGCTTGATGCTGGGTCATTAGGTCCTAAAGATATGGATTCGCTTGGGTTGTCATTGTTTCGACCAGATTTCATTGTAACATCATTTTATAGAGTATTTGGGTATGATCCAACTGGCTTTGGATGCCTTCTAATTAAAAAATCAGTGATGGGAAGCCTTCAGAATCAATCTGGGCGTACAGGGTCTGGTATGGTGAAGATTACCCCTGAATATCCTTTGTATCTTAGTGACTCAGTTGATGATCTGGACCGGTTGGCTGGAGTTCAAGATGATGAGGTTGTTGAGAATGGTGGTGATAAACCGTCTGAGACTCGCCCGGTGTCTCAGTTGCCTGCCTTTTCTGGTGCATACACGTCTGCTCAGGTGAGAGATGTATTCGAGACAGAATTGGATCATGAAAACAGCTCTGACAGGGATGGAACGAGCACCATATTTGAAGAAACTGAGAGTATTTCTGTTGGGGAAGTAATGAAAAGTCCAGTCTTTAGTGAAGATGAATCGTCGGACAACTCATTCTGGATTGATTTGGGTCAGAGTCCATTGGGGTCTGATAATGCAGGACAGTTCAACAAACAGAAAATTGCCTCTCCCTTACCACCCTTTTGGTTCAGTGGAAAGAAGAGCAACAATCGGCTCTCTCCAAGACCAACATTGAAGATATATGGTAGCCCACTTTATGATGACCGAGAGGTAAATCTAGGGTCACATGATGACCGCCATGTGCTGTCATTTGACGCTGCTGTTCTATCAGTTTCACAGGAATTGGACCGTGTTAAGGAGGTTCCTGAAGAAGAGCAATTTGCTGCAGCAACCCCTAATTCCCGCTTAAACAATAAGGGTTTTGATCGTACACGTATTCAGGAGATACAGGAAGAGCCCAGTGTCAGCAAGCCACTTTCTACTGGGTATGTGTCAAATTCTACCATAAATGGATCTCGTCTTGACAATTCAAATTCTGCTTCACAGCATCGGAGCCTGGCAAATGGCTCGACCTCTGAAATTTGCTCAGAGATCAAGGAGAGTGCAATAAGACGGGAAACAGAAGGTGAATTTAGGTTGTTGGGGAGGAGGGAAGGGAGTAGATATACTGGCGGTAGATTTTTTGGTTTGGAAGATAATGAACATTCGAGCAGGGGGAGAAGAGTATCCTTTAGCATGGAAGACAGTCATGGAGATCGCCTAAGCCATACTTTAGAGCCAGGAGAAGTATCTGCAACGAGCCTTGATGATGAAGACTACACCAGTGACGGAGAATATGGCGATGGACAAGACTGGAACCGCAGAGAACCTGAGATTGTATTGAGGCATCTTGATCATGTTAATATGTTGGGTCTAAATAAGACCACCCTCCGGTTGCGTTTTTTGATCAATTGGCTTGTAACTTCGTTGTTGCAACTGAAGTTCCCTAGTTCAGATGGGGAGAGCAGAGCACGCCTTGTTCACATTTATGGCCCAAAAATTAAATACGAAAGGGGTGCAGCTGTAGCCTTTAATGTGAGAGACCGAGAGAGGGGGCTGATCAATCCGGAGATTGTTCAGAAGCTAGCCGAAAAAGAAGGCATCTCTCTAGGTCTTGGTTTCCTTAGTCACATACGAATCTTGGATGCTCCACGTCAGCAGCGCGGGTCTTTGAATCTTGAAGATACTACATTGTGCAGACCAATGGAGAATGGGCGACAAGATGGGAAAGGTGGATTCATAAGAGTTGAAGTTGTTACAGCTTCTCTTGGATTCCTTACAAACTTCGAGGATGTTTACAAGTTGTGGGCTTTTGTGGCAAAGTTCCTTAACCCGGCCTTCATCAGAGAGGGTGCACTTCCAACCGTTGAAGAAGGCTCAGAGACATAATTTCCTAAAACAGCTATAGATCATTTTGTTCTGGTTTGGAAAAGGATAAAACCTCACACACGGGAAAAACATTCGGGGAACAAATCCGAGAGTCGAAGCAAAAGATTCAGATGCCTGAGAGAGCGTCAGAAGAAGGTGCTAATAATCTCTACCTGGCTGATTTTTTTGCTTTTCCTCAGAGACTCTTGGATGAATTTGTTAATTCATGTTTTGTTGTTTGAAATTTTATTTTTGTCCTTTTGAGTACATGTAGAGTTGGCTTTTTAGATCATATATGTATCATCATCTCAGGAAGAGTCACAGTGACCTCAGAAGCAGAATTATTTATGGGCACTCAATCTTCTTCACTTAACATCCTCCTCCGCTATACATAATTGAATTTCTTGCCATATTGTAAACAATTATAGCTTCTTTTGCCTGCTTTAGTTGAATATACTATACAGTGGCATCTTCACTTCATTGCTTTTATGGCTGATGAAAATGTTGGTTGGTGTCATAATTTTATAGAGTTTGACACGAAAACATTGTCTTAATCAATTTAAGCTCATGATAATCACTATGTCTTAATCAGTTTACCTGCAACGACCCGGTCCCCCGGGATTATAAGGATATATATTAGAGTAGTCAAGGATCAAGTTTTTTACCAAAGTGGTTGTCATTTTCTTGACTTCATAAGAAAATTGTCTTGGCTTAGTCTGGTTTCTTGTAGAGAGAGGCACAAACAAATGGATGATTAAAGGTAAAAAGCAAGCACCAACTAGATAGTGATTTATTGTATGTATTGATGTTAACAGGAAACAGATATATTCCATTTGCATCATTAAACTTAGAGAAAGTTAAAAAAATCAAAGAAGTTTGGCTGATTCGAGGTTATGGTTTCACTTTTTTCTCGTAGTAATTATCAGGATTGGGCCATACCCACCTAGTTTTGTTTCCCATTACAATAATGGTGAAGATTCTGTATATTATTACTCTGCTTCACTTTCTTTACAATATAAAGTTGGTGTACATGAACCTGTTTTTGAAAACATGATGATGATGATGATGATCAATCAACCTACTTTGCCATAAAAGAAACAAGACAAGAAAAACCTACCCTGTTCTACATTCAACTCTTCCAAGTATCAAATTCTGAGGGCTCTTGTAGTAGTAGTTGGTGACAGTGAACCGTTGACGAACTTCCCTGCACAAAGATGATGTAGTTGGCTGGCTACTGAATTAAACTATTTGATTTTGGAGATACTGCAAGTCATCGACAGGATATTATTGATATAAATAAATGGAAGCTCATAGAGACACTTTTCAAATAGAAATTGGATTTCTCCTTCTTTAATTTAAATAAACAAATAAGGTAACAGTGTGATATGTACAGGTTAACAAATCTAGATATGAGATTGCAACTCCAACCAAAACTCCCAAGGTCTCATGCGTGCGTGCGTGCGTGCGTGCGTGCACGTTGCACCATCTAAAGCTCTTCTTGTCTTCATTACTAAATAACATCATGCCATCATGGTGACCACAAATGGGACTTAAAATAATGTGAGGGGTGGCCAATTTGGAGTAGAGGAACCTGGTTTACATAACTTGCCACCTCGTAAATATCTTCACATTGTGGAGATTGGTTTGGGATTCGAAGTTTAAGACTCCATCATCTTTAAGAGAAATGCAGTCTCCAAAGCTGACTCCTTGCATTGCAAGTATTTGTTTTCTTCCACTATATCTGTTGTTAAATTAAGCAGTATGGGACGTTTGGGGTCATTGAAAGTGGATTCGCGTACTCTTGCAACCCATTTTGCCGCTTCCCAGACCCCGAAACTGAAACAAGCCGAACATCAAATGTTAAGAACACTCCGCTTATTAAAAGTACAAAAATGCGAAAGGAAAACCAAAAGTGGAAAGAACACGGACCGTTTTGACATCACAAAGAGTTATATTTAGATGAATGTCAGATAATATTGCAAGGAAATTACCTTGTACTGAAAGATGAAGTAATCAGTACAGCTGGATATAGAACGTCCTTCTGAATATTGTCATAAGGAGAATAATTACGAATGGCATGAAAATCATCGATGTCCCCAGGGTACCCAAACTCTTCATATTCAGCAGCTGTAAGTGGTAAAATTGGATAGAGCAGTGTGTTGGTCGCATCTAAAAAGGGAACCTGAAACAGATAAAGATGTTAAACGTTTTACAAAGTAGTAAGAAAGCTTAGCCAGCTCTAAATTCAGTTTAATATATATAAACCGAACAGCCTATATAATAGAGTTCTAAACACAACAGTCTCAGTAATGTATTCTTAAAGCCATATGCTAGGGATGTTAAACATCCATTGTTCTGGCTCCACTTAGTTACCATTGTTGGATGGTGACGCAACCTCATCCCAAAACAATGTTAGGAAGATATAACAAATTAACAATAACAATTTAGCGAGAGATTGTTCCGAGTAAAGAATAGTGAAATCCCATCTTACAAGCGAGCAGATTAGAACCATGCAACAAGAACAGATATGTAGATTCATGTATACCTTCAAAACAGCAGCACGAAATAAATCAGGGTGGCAATTGATGGCTGAAGCAATCAAAAGCCCTCCAGCACTATATCCCCAACCAGCAAGCTTGTTTTCGTGCACAATCTCTTTCTCGATAAGAAATTTAGCACAAGAGATATAATCTTCAATGGAATTCTTCTTGTTTGTACGTCTACCACAATGATGCCACTTCTTACCCCCACCGCCTCCTCCCCTGGAAACAGATCATCCAGACCATTCTATTATGAGGTAGAATATCTCAATACTAAGTAGAAGTTGAAAGTTTATCTTCAATAGAATATTTGGCATTACATAAAGAGAAATTCAAACATTAATGAAGAGGCACTGCATTTCTAAATACGGTGAACAAACCTAACATCAGCATATGCGACAACCCAACCACGATCAAGAAGGCTTTTCAACTCACTGCGCCACCGCTTGTCTAGCAATTCACCATAAGCTCCATGCCCATGAAGCAATCCAGGATTTTGATTCTCTTGTTTATATTTGCGCGAGTATACAATAGTTAAAGGAACCAAAATCCCATCGTAAGAGGAGACATCATAATGTTCACAAGCATAAAACTCAGAGAGGTCATTCCACAAGTTATCATCTTCATATTTGACATCATTCATAGAATCACAACTTTTAATATTCGAATATTTTTCAATGATTTTTTCAGATGATGCTGTTCCATACAGAACTCTTGTTCTTTCGTGAAGCATATTTTGCTGTTGAATGATATTCCACTTGCCATTTGATAGGTCATAATCAACCACAGCATCGGGCATCTACATAAGATATAGAAAGATGGATACGGTTGAAAAAATGTATGCCTTACCCAATTGAGGAGGAAAAGAAACTGATATACATGGCTCAAAGAAATGCAAAAATCATAATCACAAATATAGATTGGTTTTAGAATTAAGAAACAATATGCTATGGCATGAGCAACTAGGTAGTTCAACTTTAGTGTTCATAAATTCATGAATGTATGCTATGCTAAAACCTCATAAATTCAAATCATAGAGGGGCCAAATGCACAAAAACTTTCAATTCATCCATTCTTCGAGAAAGGGGTCAATTTACACAGCTTACATTGGAAGCTAGAAGTACGAAAAAAGGTTCCAAAAATTGAGTTAGTATGTTCAGTTTAACTGATATAACATATTTAGAAAGAAATCCGTAAACCAGTTCTCATCATGTTTGGATCCTAGGCCACTAAAACCTCATAAATCTATAACATAGAGGTGACCATAAGACCAAAAACCACATATTTGTAAGGAATTCATGAACCCATTCTATTTCACATCTTCCAATCTTTCTTAAATCAAAAACCATGTACAGAAGTGAGACTACTACCACTGATGGGTGTGATATGAGAATATACAGCAACATAAGCATATAAACATATCCAGAAACAGTCATCCCAAGAACTCACATACCACAGGTGATGATAATGTAAAGCGCATAGTTGATGAGCAGTAGTCATAATTTGGCCCTGGTGAAATTTGAGACACATGTTTTGGAAGAGGAAGAAAATAAGGATGTAGCTCCTTCAGATGAACTGGTCCCTGCCACTCAGGGGAGGACCCAATGAGAAATATTTACTAGCACAAGATATTTCTATTCATATTACAACTCATGCATAATACAAACAAACTTAAATAGTTGTTTGTTGTCTTACCTTGCTAACTGACAAAGGTAGAGCAACCGAACAAAGCCTAGATTTCCAACCTTCCCTAATTATAAGTGCCAAATGTGTTTTGCAGAAATCAACATCTTCTACAACCATATCTTTGTTATCAGTGAATACACTCTGCAGTTAATGAGATGGTCTATTACTAAAAGAGGGTATCAAGTAAAAGGGAAAAATAGAAACAGATAATCTAGATTAAGCAAACATAAGGACATACCAACGTAAACACTAAAATCAGTAAACCAGGAAAAATTGGCAAATAAAAACCATCCATTTAGAAAACATAAAGAGGAAATAAGAAAAGAAAAGAAAAAAAAGGTTATACACCAAAAAGAAAATTGAAGCAACGAGATAACACAAAGTAATTCATTGGATGTGTACAGCATCTCCTTTTCTTTCTTGTGCTAAGTCTTTATAATCTGAATATCCATTATGACATATAATGAAGAAAAATTGTTAATCACCAACCTCCCAGATTCGTGGGCTGGAGGAAGCGTCAACAGGACTACGAAGAAGATAATGATTATCAACAACCTGACCTTCTTTGGCAGCATCTGTAAATAAATACAGGTACCCTTGATGATGCTCAATTATGCAGTGGGCTAAACCATCACACTCCCAAACTAATATCATGCCAGACAACGGATTAGCTGCATTGATCAGAAAGACCTAAAAGATGATCATAAATATTATAGAAATCATAGTCAATATAACTAATGTAAACAGATCTTGAGTTGACAACAAACCATCTCAAAGTAATACCTTTGATGATTTAGTGGAAAACGTATTCACAGACACAAAGTGGAAATCCTTTGTGTGTCTTATGTTAACATAAACATTTTCATCTGGTTCCTCTAGAAGCAGCACATCTTCATCGGTAGATCCGATAATGCTACAGTAAATCCTGAAGATATAAGAACAAATTCAGGTTTATTCTGTTAAATTCAATAGGCAGTACAATAAGTTAAATGAAGATAAAACCCACAGAAGTTTTTTATTTTTATTAAACACTTACCGATACGGCCTCTTATTGTGATCAGTAACAACATAAAGCAATGCCTGTCCATCCTTGGCCCATGATATATTTGACACCCGAACTGCTTGAGGCTTGCTACATAACGAACCAGAATTCAAATTCCTCACACTTAACATAAAGTAGTCATTGTCCTTATCATACATGGTATATGCAAGAAACCGATGATCTGGAGATACTTCCGATAATTCTTCATAAGCATAGCCTGTAAAAAAATCATCATGATAAGACAAATTGGTTACAAAATGAACAAGGAATCAGCAAAGGGAAAATTCTTAGAAATACTTTCTTTTTCTTTTTTCAGCATTACATTAGATTAAATTTTCCTTTCCATTGTTAAATGCAAGATTCAGATAAAGGTAAAAGCAGTGGCTATTGTTACTCATCATTCTTTTCCTTTCCTTCTGATGTAAGCTGTTAGCAAGGCTGTTTGGAGAAGAAAAGGCAGTACCTCCAAATCTCTCAGCCTCTTTATTGTAATCAAGCAGCTTCTGCTCAATTTTCTTCCCAGAGGTGAAATCAAAACCCGCTGCTGGAGACTTATGTGAAATGAATTCTTCATTTAAGCTTGCCAGTCTCCGACACAGTACTGGATACTGCTTTCCTTCTTCAACTCGCCGATAGTACAACCTGCGGTGATGAAAATTCACCTTCAAATAGTCAAATAGAACACTCAGATTCTGAAACAAGAATCAGATTCTAAAATAGTATTATCAATGATCCATCCGGCTGATTGATAGAGGTGACCATAAAACTACATATAAGTTATAACAATAACTTTCTTATCAATATTTCATCTATCGACCCATGATCTATGAAGTAAAAACATTCCCTTCACGGTGTTTCGAGTAAGCTACTCACTTTTTCCAAACCAAAACAATTTAAATTATTAGAGTCAAAATTGTGTTCAAAGCAACAAAAATGTGCTCGAAGAATCTAACACTTTGGGCTTAAATTTCATACTTTGAGAAAACAAAAGCAACCATCCTCATTCTATAACCTCCTAAATTTCAATCACAACCAATCATCAAATCATCGACCAAGCATAAGGCAGTCTTTGTGAACAAACTAACTTCAACCAATTCAAACATCAAAATCAGTAATTTTTTACTACAATTTTTTTTCTGTTATTATTTTTCCCAAAAATTAAACCAACATAAACCAGTAACATACAACAACTCTTTTTCCTTTTCCTTTTTTTCACACTAAACCATTGTTGTTCCTTTTAAACTTTCATTTTGATAGCAGTCTATATAGTTCAAATTTCTCATTTCATCCAAGAAAAAAATATATTAACTAACATGTATTAAACAATCAAAACCAACAATTAACAAAAAGATTAGCATCAATACCATGGACCCCACCGAAGTGGAGGGGTAGAAAGGTCAAAGGCCAAGCGAGAGGCCATCTCGGACTGGAGCTTAGATTGAAGTCTCTCTGTGTCAGACAAAACAGCTTCTGTGTACTTCTCTTCTTGCTCCATGCACATATCCATGTGCCGCATGGCCACCTTGTCGTTCAGGTTCGACATCCAGCTGTACGGATCCTCCCATGTGTGGTCGTGGAATGTGAAGCTCTGAGGTTTTTTCGGGGGTTTTGGTGGCGAAGGTGGCGCCGGGGCTGTCGCAGTTTTCTGAGGCTTGTAGTGACGGAGATGAATTAATGAACGCCGGTTGTTATGGCGGTGGAGGATGGAGGTCGCGAGGTGGCGCATGGTTGCGATTCTGGGTTTAGGGTTTAACGGTCTAAAGAATAGTTATAAAAAAAATTTATTTATTTTTAATTAATTGCGCGAAGTTTAAAGTGAAATGTCAAAATAGTCCCTACGGTTTTGTACAATACTACTCTTTTTTTATTGTTTTAAATTGGGAAACTATCATTTTCACCCCTAAGGTTTGACATATTAGATAAACAGGTCCTTCTAGTTTCAATAATAGCCGGTCTCCCCCCTGAAACCAAAAATAATAGTGCATTTACCCCTTATGTTACCTTTTCTATTGAAAAAGGTAACTCTGACAACTTTCAGTGAGTTTAAAGACGATATTGCCCTTGAAAGGTGTTGAACACCGTGGAAATACATTTTTACCCTTGAATCACGAAAATACGTTTTAAACCTTATATATCAACACACCACCACTGATCATGACTCTTCATCCATTTTCTTCTTCATTAATTCATTTCTTATTCAATTCCTTTCTACAAAATTACTCAACAAATAAAAATAATAATAATAACAATTATGGGGAGATAGTTGTTTTCATCATTAAAACCTTGTTTAAATATGGCAACAAATTGTCTCATAAGATTTAACAATTAATAATTAAAGTATTCCAGAAAATTCCTTTTTTTTTTCAACAATTATATTTTTATAAACTTATTTATTAATTGCATGTATGAGACTTAATTTTTTTTCTCATGTTGATTTATAAGAAGTTTAATCAAGTCATTTCATTAATCACCCTTGAATTATTTCAAAATCTCATTCACTTGAATTTAAGCTAATAAATTTCAGAAATGATGAACTATCTCTTTTCATTTGCAGTAACAGAAGAACCCACAACCGTCTCAGCACAACCGACCACCACCGTCCCAACAGAAAGCTCTGCATCATATGAAGAAACCGGAGAATGACAGAGAAGATACAGAGGGGTGAGGTAGAGGCCGTGGGGAGAGTGGGCGGCAGAGATTCGCGACCCTCACAAAGCGGCGAGAGTCCAGCTGAGCACATTCGACACGGCGGGGGCCGTCACCAGAGCCTACAACGAAGCTGCTTTGAGGTTCAGGAAAACAAGGCAAAACTCAAATTCTTGGAAAACGTTCGACTTGTTCCACCATCACAACAACAACAACAATTATTGCAAAACTTTCTTTCAGAACAATCAGTAATTGCGAGTTCCCTAACAACTTATAACAATCAACAGTATTAGAAATATATATAAAAAAATAAAAATAAAAAGTAAAGAATGGCATTAGGAACCACACCCCTGGTTTTTCTTTAATGGAATCTGGTGACTTTGTATAGGTGAGTTGTATCCCACTCATCTACTCATTTATTTTTTATATCAATTTGTATTTTACATTTTTAACCTTTAATATTAATTACAAAATGTGCCCTCACTTATGAGTTTACGAAAATACCCTTCATTTTTAACAGTCAAAGCTATTTTCAAACAGAAAAGGTAATAGAAGGGGTAAATGCACTATTATTTTGGGTTTCAGGGGGGAGACTGGCTATTATTGAAACTAGAGGGACCTGTTTATCTAATATGTTAAATCTCAAGGAGGAAAATGATAGTTTCCCTTTTAAATTTAACCAAAACAATCCATACTATTCAAATGTATATACATTTTCAATGATTCATTCCAACTTTTCTCAATGAAATTAAACTGTTTGAGGATATTATCATTTTCTACAATTATAAAAATAAAATTAATTCAAATAAAAATTATAAACCTATAAAATAAATATTAAACATGTTTAATAAATAATAATCAATAAAATCTTTACTGAATAAACTAAGGAGAGTGTATTCAATTAGGATTTTAAATGACTTTTAATGACTTTTATGAAATTAAAAAGTTTAGGTGTATTCAATGTAGACTTTTAACGACTCTATAAAAGTCATAAGGTATTCAGTATAGACTTTTAAAAAGTCTTTAAAAGCTTAAAAGTCATGTGGTATTCAATCAAGACTTTTTAACAGTCTATGAACGTTATGAGGTATTCAAAATCTCAATGACTTTTAATAACTTTTAGTCATAACAAATCTCACAATTAGTCTTCTATTCCTACCAAAGACTTTGAATGACTTAAAAAAAAAAAAAAAAAAAAAAAATAGAAAGAATTTCACTTTAAAAGAAAAATATAAAACTCTTAAAAAAAAAACATCAACCACCAAATATATGTTCTATTTTCAAATAAAAGCACACTCTTCTTAACTAATTTCATAAATAAAATAAAACGAATGACTTTAAAATGAATAAACATTATAAAATAATAATAATAAAAACATACAAACATTAATGATCTATAAAAAAATAATAAATAAATAAATAACAAAAAAATAATATAAAACAACTCTTCATCGGCTATGCAATTAAGGATGAGAGATTTCATATTGTTTTTACCTATATTTTTAAAACAACTAAACAACACCGAAACAAATCAAATGAACTTCATTAATTATGTAAAATAAAAATAATAAAAGATAAAAACCACTACTTAACCATGTCAATATGTCATAATCAAAGTTGCATATGAGTGTGACTCCATGTAATTATGATCAATATCAAACTACCCACTTTTAGGCATGGATCTTATTCAACAATTAGGTGCAGTTTTTATATTTTATCTTTAGTAACTTGAATGAACCTTTGGTTGATTTTTTGTACTTATTGTCATACTTTCGTGGAGATATATAAACGTTAATATTATTGTCGGTTTGCTACATTTATTCTAAAAGAAAATTTATAATATTTTGACTAATTATAAAAAACAAATAAATTTTTGACTAACTAAAAAAAAAAAAAAAAAAAAAAAAAAAAAAAAAAGAGCATAATGTCCTTATAATGTAAAATATAATTAAAATAATAATAATTAAAACCACATATATAAACATGAATGTTTTTGTCAAGTTTATTTAACAATGGTTTTTTTTTATTCATTTGAAAAATTATTTTTATTAACATGATAAATATATATAATTTTACTAAAACAAATTATACATTATATTTAGAAGTCAATGAAAGTCTGTAAATGTCTATAAAAGTATTTTAAAAAGAAAGTTTATGAAAGTCTTTTAAATAAAAATCTATGAAATTTTTTCATAATCTCGAAATCCTAATTGAATACACCATTTAACTTTAATTTACTTTTCTTTATTTTCAATTTAAATATTTATTTGATTTGAAAAAAGGTAATTTTATCTTTTAACAAGCTAAATTAATAGTTTGATGGCGAAGACACGATCTACTTCAACAGACCATATGTCTAAAATTGTTGTCATTTTATTTCTATCTTACCGATTGTTAAAAATATTTTTGATAATTTTTCAAAAATCAAACAATTAATCCTAACGGCACATTTTAAATATTATAAACTGTTTTAGTTAAATTTCAAACAACAAAAAAAATATTATTTTATAATTGGGATTATTTTGAAATTTCCATTTTCTTCAGCTATTCGAATTTCCAACCAGGGGCGAATGATTGTGGGGGCTACACGGTGCTGCAGCCCCGTTTACCTTTTAAAAAAAAAAAATTGAGTTTATACTGATATTTCAAATTTACAGAAACCCAATATAAGTTTTCAAAGTGCTGTACTGCTAATTATAGATGACTAATATATATATATTTTTTTGAATTATAATTACAATTACAATTGTAGATGGGATCCGACGAGAAAGGCCAAAGGTGAGACAAATATATATATACCAAGGCTTGAACCTTAATGATAGAACCTCCCTTGGAAGACTACAACCACCAAGGCAAGATGCCATTGATATAGATGACTAATATGTTTAACAGTCTACCTCTTATATTAATTTAAAATTATCAGATTGTCACCCACTCACCCATAACCCACATGTGGACTCTTGAGTTACGTGCCCTTTATTCTAGGCTTCGTTTTTTTTTTTTTTTCTTTCTTTCTTTATTCTATTATTGTTTTATGCATTATTTAATCTCTCTCTACTCCACTCTGAATATTTATTTTAACAATATTGGGATCATATTTACAAAACCTCTCTCTCCATACAAGGTAAAAAACTAAAAATGTTTATTCTTTTTTATTTACTTATATATTATTTTATTATTTACTTATTTTTTTATTTTTATTTTGTTAGGGTTTCTTAATTACATTAAAATTGATTTAGTATTAGTTTGGTTTAATCAAATTTGTATATGATTTGTTTGTTACTAGAATTATAGAATATATAGATACAATTATTTGTGTATTAGCTTATTGGAACATTTTCCTTTTTACTATTTGGTGATTAAAATTATTTTTTATTCATTTCATTTTATTTTGTTAGAATATACTTTTTAAGAGATTAGATTTAATATATCTTATGACTCGTTGTGTATTTACTTTTTATTAATGAAATATATTTTCCTATTAAGGTTGTTCAAATTATTTCATAATTTGTATTTAATTCAGTCCCGCTGGATAGAATATACTGGATTCGCCCCTGCTTCCAACTAGGACCAGAAACATCACAATAACAGCCGAACTGATACGATATGATATGCCAATCTCGTTTCAAAATGACACAAAATTTAGATATAATCATATAACTACAAACTTAAATGGCCGTAAAAAACGAAGTCGAAAAATATGAATTTAACGTGGTTTTTTTCAATGGCGGTGGCGGGTAAATCGATGGTCGATTGGCCTGAAAAAGGCCGTGAACTGTGAACCAAATTTACAGAGACAACAAGAGAATCCACAGCTCAGCAGCCATGGAATTCACATCCATCTTCTACTCATCATCGTTTTCAATCTTCTCTCTTATTATTACAATTACTATTCTTGCTTTCAGGTTCTTCGTTCAATATTCAAAAACAGAGTACAAGAAGAATTACCAGAACCTCCCTCCAGGTCCTTCTCCGATTCCAATTCTCGGGAATCTACATCTTATGAAACTACCTGTACACCGTACTTTATACAAACTCTCGCAAAAATACGGTCCGGTTTTCTCCCTCCGGTTCGGTTCCCGCTTCGTGACAGTCGTGACGTCATCGTCAGTTGTCGAGAAATGTTTTACTAAAAGCGACGTCGTCCTCGCTAACCGTCCAAAGTTTCTTGCGGGCAAACACGTAGGCTACAACTACGCTAACATCGTCAACGCGCCGTACGGCGATCACTGGAGGAACCTCCGTCGTATAAGCGCGTTAGAGATTTTCTCGACGACTCGTATCAACAAGTTTCAAAGTATTCGAAAAGACGAAGTCCTTCAGCTGCTGAAGAAATTGTCTCGCGATTCGCTTCGCGGTGGTCCCGACGCCGCCGCCTCCGCCAAGGTGGAGTTGAGACCGCTGTTGACCGAGTTGACGTTCAATGGCATCTTGAGAATGGTATCGGGAAAACGATTCCACGGCGGCGACGACGGCGGTGAAGCTAGTACGTTCAGGGAATTGATGGCGGAGGTAATGGATGCTTCTCAGACTTCGAATCCAGTAGATTTTTTGCCGATTATGAAATGGATCAATTACTCTGGTTACGAGAAGAAATTGATAAGGCTTGGTCAAAGAACAGACGAGTTTCTCCAGAATTTGATTGAAGAGCATCATCGACAAAAGGTGGAGGAGAACGATTCGCAGAGCAGAAACACCATGATTGACCATCTACTGTCTCTGCAAGAATCTCAACCTGAATACTACACTGATCAGATGATCAAAGGGCTCGTGCTGGTTGGTTTCATGATCAAAAGCTTATAATTATATCGTAAATGGTTTCGATTTATTTTCAGATTAATTCATTTTTTATACAGGTGTTGTTCGTCGCCGGAACGGACACATCGGCGGTGACGCTAGAGTGGGCCATGGCAGAGTTATTGAACCGACCTGATATTTTGAAGAAAGCAAGAGCTGAATTGGACGGTGAGATTGATAACACACGCTTGATCGACGAATCAGATCTTCCAAGACTACGTTATCTACAAAGTATCGTCTTTGAGACGCTTCGTCTCTACCCAGCGACCCCACTTTTGCTACCTCACACGCCATCAGAAGATTGCATGATTGGAGGATACAACGTGCCACGTGACACGATTGTGTTCGTGAATGCATGGGCCATACACAGGGATCCGACGTTGTGGGATGACCCGACGAGATTCGACCCGGAGAGGTTTGTTAACGGGCCGGAAGATCTGGTCCAGAAGATATTGACTTTTGGGTTGGGAAGAAGAGCGTGTCCTGGATCTGGGCTGGCCCACCGGACTTTGGGCTTGACATTGGGGTCGTTGATACAGTGCTTTGATTGGGAGAGAGTTTGTGAGAAGGAGATTGATATGAGTGAAGTAGGAGGGCTTACAATGAACCTAGTTCAACCATTGGAGGCTCTATGTAAGGTTCGTCCTACCATGATTGACCTTCTCTCTCAAATATGACAAACTA
The DNA here is from genome assembly GCA_030490815.1 of Acer saccharum. Taxonomy (NCBI): domain Eukaryota; kingdom Viridiplantae; phylum Streptophyta; class Magnoliopsida; order Sapindales; family Sapindaceae; genus Acer; species Acer saccharum. Next base: position 4,587,512 of record CM059868.1, read on the forward strand.
GTTAAAAGATACGTCCGTTCAATCTGTCAATGTCCAAGATTTGAATCGTTGTCACTATAAGTAGTATACATAAAAAAAAAATACATGTTAATGTTGTTGTGTCGTTTTTACTATACTTTCAAAACAAAACGTATTGTGTTTTATGTTAAAATCTAACTTGTTGCACATTCCATTCGATACTGTGGGAGTAGATATTCGAATTGCATATATAATGTTTAATTTTGATAGGTCCTTGGTACATTTCGTATAGTTCCAAAATCCAAAGAAACTTTATATATGTGGTCAAATCATTTAGTTCATATCGTGAAAACAGTTTCCAAGCAACGCGTTTCATGATTCTTAATATTATATTTGATTATTAATAATTAATGAAATAGCTATAAGAGTTTTTGAAAAAAAAAAAGAAAAAAAAGTTACGTGCCTTTTCAAAATCCAATCCAATTTTACAAAGGTAAGACTCGAGAATCAATCCTTGATAGGTACCCCTATCAAGGATGAAATAAAATAGATGTGCTAACTCATTATAATTAACACAAAACCCAAAAATAAAAAAAAAAATAAAAAAAAAAAAATCATAATATTTAAGGTCATTTTTTTCATTTGAATGAGAGTAGAGAGTAAATCATTAGTTTTAACTAACATATGGGTCTGAAGTGAATTTTTTTGGGGGTGACAATAGGGCCACCCATGCATAAATTAACTGACATATCAAATTTCATTATTTTTCCTCTTTGTTTTTCAAAATCAAATTTGAACTAGACCCTCAATGGACAGTCTTATACGGAAACTAAATTAGTTGGAGAAGATAATCATGTCATTTATACTTTATTCAATGTAAATTAATTATACAGTAAAACCTCGATAAACGAATGTTCAATAAATTAATAGCATCGCTTAAATAATAAAATCTTTCGGTTCCAACTCGGGTCAATGTACTAAAATAATAACTTTGCTAAATGTATAAGATAATAATTTTTAAAAAGAGTGGCGATATTTGCATCCCTCAAAAACTGTTTGTACATCCCAAATTAGTATGTTTTTGAAAATCCAATAATTACCTTTAGTAAAATTACCAATAAGACTAAATAATTTGTAAGTATACCCACCAATCATTATTAATTAGTTTCCAATTATAATATTTTTTGAAAAAAAAAAAAGTTTCCTTTCAATGATTTGATTTTGATATTAACATATATCATTAAAAATTCTTTCCATTTTCTTAAACCCTAGATTCTCTTTTAAAATATAATATTAAATATATTTTCAATTTCTTTTAGGGGAAATTGCACAAACATCCCCGAGGTTTAATAAAATTGCACAAATATGGCAGTTTTAACCATATACGCACAAACTTCCCTCAACATTTGAAAATTGTTGCACAAACATCCCCTACCGTTAGATGGACTCGTTAGTCAATAATCAAATGTGTAAAAAGTCCAAAATACCCTATATTTTTATTTTAAACATTATTAAAAATTCAAAAATAAGATAAAAAAATATTAAAAAATCTTTTAGAAAATATGAATGTATTTTAAATCAGAAAATTAGAAAAAAAATTCATCTTCAAAAAAAAAAAAAAAAATTGTGCAATTCCCCCTTTATTTTAAATAAATTTAAAAATTAAAAATTATTTATTATTAAATTGTTTAAAAAACTATTTTTTTATTTGTAAAGATGATTTTTTTTTTCCAAGTTTCAGATTTAAGATACATTCATGTTATCGATTTTTTAAAAAATATTTTTTTTTCTTATTTTTTAATTTTTTAGTTTATTTAAAATAAAAATAAAGGTTATTTTAGACTTTTTACACTGTTGACCATTGACTAACAGATTTATTTAACGGCAGGGGATGTTTGTGCAACAATTTTCAAATGTTGAGGGAAGTTTGTGTGTATATGGCCAAAACTGACATATCTGTGCAATTTCATCAAATCTCGAGGGATGTTTGTGCAATTCCCCCTTTCTTTTAAGGAAATACAAATTGACTACCGGAGAACGAATCAAAATTTTCCAAAGTTGATTGTAAACAAACAAGTTTTAAATTATTTTAATTAGAAGAACAAAATCATTATAAATTGTTGTCTCTATAATATTTGTATTTTTTTTTTCAAACACTCTTTATACTTTGTTTTTGTTTTTTGTTTTTTGTTTTTTGTTTTTTTTTTTGTTTTTGTTTTTTTTTTTTTATCAATATTAGTTGTTCTTCAATTTCATTAAACACTTTACTTCCAAATCAATTGATACATGATATTAACCTTGCATCCTTACAACTTTTAGAAACGAAAAATGTATCTTCAACCGGAAAAACCTCAAATTTGGTAGATTTTGTTGAGGGTTAATTGCACTAACTTACCCTTACTTTATTGGATTTAGCAAAATTTCAAAAAGATTCCTAAATTAACACAAACAACCCTTGTCATCAAGTCAATCCGTTAACTTTAACGGTTGACTAACATTGACCTATGAAAAACCAATACTTCATCCCAATCATAAAATATTTTTAATTAAAATTTGATAAATATATATATATATATATATATATATATATATCGGCCGCCTACGGAAACATCATCAATTCGCGGAGGAGCCTCCTCTGCGAACTGCAGGAGGTCGATCTCCAATATCGGCAAAGGTCTCTTCCGGTAAGTAGGAGATCGTCAAATATCTATTGTTTCCTTTGGCGGTGGAGCTCCACCGTCAGTAACTTATCTTTTTTTTTTTTAAAAAAAATAAAATTGATTTTTTCCATTTTAATTTAAAAAATATTTTTTGTTTGAGATAATATGGCAAGGGTATATTTGGTTTTTCAAGGGTCAAAGTTAGTCAACCATTAAAGTTAACGGATTGACTTTATGGTAGGGGTGTTTATGTTAATTTATGGCATCCTTTTGAAATCTTGCTAGATCTAATAAAGTAAGGGTAAGTCAGTGCAATTAATCCTTTTGTTGGTAGAAAACAGTTAAGAAGAAATAGAGAGAGCTGTTTGATATGAGGAGAGAGAAAAAGAAATAAAGAAAAATGGAATTTGGTTTTGTGAAAGAAAAACATAGAAGAGAAAAAGAAGTAAGTGAAGAGAAAGAACAATGATAGATTTGTTTTTTTTAAAGAACATTGATATAATTTTTTTTATTTTTTTTAAATAACTGTGATAGAATTAAAAGAATTAAAGATAATTGTGGTAGCCAAAAATGGCCAATTGGCCCAATGTGTTAAAGCCCAGACTTTGCAATGTAAGATTCTACCCGGGCCCATCGTGTTGGGTCGACCCAACACAAACATCAGCGGTAGCATGACTTAGTCTTTGAAGAACCAAGTCAAACTATCAGTTGAGCTTTCTTGGAAGAGAAAATCTCTCCCACGATCACCAAGTCTCCCAAGAATCTCGCCCACGATCACAACTGGATCAGTAGATGTTGGGGCTAATTTTCTCCTATAAATAGAGTGGCCCTCTTATTTGGCCCTGTTTGGCTAAGCTTATTGAGAGCTTAAAAGCTCTTTTGGAGCCCAAAAGTAGCTTTCAGACCTGTTTGGGTGTTTCATGATAAGTGCTTATCATGATTATAAGCTCTTTTAACAAAAGCCAAGTCCAACCAGCTTGGGCCAAAAGAGCTTTCAACAAAATCAGGGAAGCTAAAATGAGGTTTAATGAAACTTTTATAATGACTTATTTACCCTTGTAGGTATAAATACCAAATCAAATAATTTCAATTGTATCCATCTCACTGCTCTAACACATCCAAACACGATTTTCCCCTTTCAGATGAACCCTAACCGTGATTTTTATCTAAAATCTCTTCAAATCCTTTCTATATTTTGAGTTTTTAAAACAATCAACCAAATTTCCATGGAAACCCACCAACTCTCACCGTGTAAACTCCACCATTGATACGATTTCGAAGAACCAAGCATCAACTCTTGTCTTTTGCTCCGAAAAAATCCATTCAACCAAGTAAGTATTCGATGATCATCTCTGCTTCTAGTTTTTGTAGTTTATCTTCGTAGTTTATCTTGTTTGACATAAAGTTTGTATTGGATTTAAAGATTGACCTCAAATTTCTCTGAAACTATTTGATTTTTTCTTTTACTTTTAACATGTAGTGTATGTGTTTATTTCTGGATGTTTGAAAATGGATTCTGCGTGGTTTGGAATTTGAATGTGGGTTTTTATTGCTGTAAATACAAGTGGGTTTTGGTTAATTTTGCATTTGGAGGTCTGGTATTGATAAGAATCAGATATGATTTATACATACAAAGTGGGTTTCTATTTTGCTGTCATACTGCCAGTTTTTTGTTTGTTTTGAGTTAGGTTTTTGGATTTTTTTGAAACAAACAGTTTCTCAAATTTCATTAAAAATTTGATAATCTTTACCCATGATAGTCCTTGCTCGTCCTTCACAAGCATGAAACTTTCCAATTTGTGAAATCTTTTCTCCATATTATGTACTTGGAATGAAGTTCATTTTAATCCCACTTGAAGATAGGATCCTGTCCTTCATAATCAAGAAATTGTCAGTCACAAAGCCTCAAACTCTATATCTCACTAGTCACTATTATTCAATTGCTAGTTTTGCATGTAATAAGGGTCTTGTTTTGACATTCCTTAAGTTTAGTTTGGCTATTTAAATTACAGATACACGATCGAGCTTTTGGGTTAATGTCAATCGTTCGATAAGCAAGTAGCTATTGTTACTGCTTCACTGGCTTTGCATAATTTCATAAGGAGGGAGGCCATTGCAGATGTTGAGTTTGAATCATGTGATGAAAATCAAGATTACGTGCCTGAGCCAGAGGACGAAGAATCGTATATAAATTTAACAATAGATGAAAATCAGATGGGGGTTGTTCGTGATAGAATTGCTAGAGAACTAATGCTTTGATTAATTTGTAGTAAATTATTATGCACAAATGTATTTATAATTTTAAATGAATTTGACAGTAAATCTCAGCTCATGAGCTTTTATTCCTCTGCTGATATTTTTGGTGTTGTAGTGGTTGTTTGAGGTCGGGGAAATTATCTAGTGGTTGATTAGCAACTAAAGCATGTGTGTTGATCTCATCTTGTTCGCTCTCTGCAGGGGTCTGATGTGCTTTTTTGTGTGACTTCTTGGATTAGCTCTATATTGAGGCATCTGTTTATGTGTGCTCATTTGTTTTGGTTTTGTTTTGGCTTGTATGTTGTTGTGCAAGGTCTTAGTTTCTATTTGGCTTGTTTTTATGGTTTGGGTGCTGTCAACTTCCACCTGGTTGTTTTGATTGTTGGCTTTCATTTGCCTTTAGTGGCTTCTCTAATAAAATTGCCATTTCATAAAATAAAAAAAAAAAAATGAATTTTATTGCTTTATTTATTTTAGTATATACTTTTTAAGTAGATATAATTGAAAGAATGTTATATTATCCCATATGAAATAAACTTTATTTATTCCAATTAAGGTAAAAATGTTATATTATAGTTAGAAGTGATTTTAATTAGTTACAACCAAACAGACTCAAAAGCTCTTCTTCAAGGGTAAAAAAGTCATATCATAATTATAAGTGATTTTAGAATGATCCAACCAAACAGTCTCAAAAGCTCTTTCTGATACAAAAGCTCTTCTGGAATATACCATCCAAACAGTCATTGAAAAGTTTAGGCTTTTACTTCTCTTCTTCTACTGCCAAAAGCCAAAAGTAAAAGTTATCCCAAACGGGCCCTTTGAAAGCTCTCTGAATTCTCTCTCAACTAAAGCCTACAAACAGCGTACTGAAACTCTGCCTCTAAAGACATTCCGATCACCAACGATCACCAGAAATCAACCATTGCCACCTTCACAATAGATTGCTCAGCCCAAGCACACCTAAAGCTAAACAATCTAAACCCACCTTCTCCATCTTTATTCCGTATTATTTCTGTTTTAATCTTGTTAGCAGGTTCAACCAGGTACTCGACCTCTGTCGATAGACGCAGCGTTATAAGCTCAAACGAGGAGTCGACCTCATTCATCTCACGGTTCAATTGAGTTGCTTTGGGCTTGATACAACCCGACCCATTTGACGTACCAAGTCGTTCGACCACCTACAATAATAACAAAATTTTAAATAATAATAAAATTGATTAAATAACATAATAATATATGTAAGTGGTGTCTACTTACAAAAATACAATACAATATAATTAATGAAAGTATATTTTTGGCATTAAGTGGGATTTATTTACAAACTATAAAATTTTCAAAAATTTTGATGGGTAAGATTACGAAAGGGGTGTACAAACAATTTTTAAGGGGGTGTCATTATCGCCACTCTTTTAAAAAATCCTTTAAGGCCCAACGAATATATAAATTAATAATTGGTTAATTAATTATATATATAAAAAAAATAGGTAGAACATAAAAATTCATAATATATATTAATCAACTTTTTGGCTCTCTTGTTTATTTTTTTGTTGCGGATATATTTAATTGGAATTTAATTACTTGTTTGTGCTGCTCTACTTGTTGAATTTGTGAGAAACTTGTATGAATTGTGCATGTTACAAATATAATTAGTTGTGACGTTTGGGTTAATCAATATGTCAAACCTATGAACTGTTTGATATCTATAGTAGAATCAGGTTACATTGATACATGTAGAGAAAGTTTGTTGCTGGTGATTTAGGTGTGAGGCCCTTTTCCTTCGGATATGATTACGTTGTATTTGGTAAATGAAGAATTATTTATTTAAGGTGAAAAATTACATTGTATTTGGTATATGGGGCCCCGATTTTTGTTAATATCATGAAATGGCTTGGGCCCCGAAATGTCTGGAGACGGCCCTGCTCAGACTTTTATGGATTTGTTATCTCGGACTTCTATTATAGATGGATGTATTATACCTGTATAAGGCTTAATCAGTCGGCCGAAGAGAAGCTTCATTTCGAAGCTCAATTTTCACAAACATCTCAACTTTCATGATAAATCCAAAAAATAACATATGAATACATAAAAATTTACGTATGAATAAACGTTGCACACCAAAAAAAAAAAAAAAACTAGCGACAATAATTTCCATTCAATTACTAAAGTCAATCACAAATGAAAAAAAGTGACACAGTTTATAACAATTTTGAGAGCAAAATTAAAAGGAAAATACTCAGCATTTATATTATATATATACAAACAACTAAATAAAAATAATTCAACAAACCCTAAGAACATTGTCCAATGGAGTCACTAAAATTACAGATTTTACTAGATATTTGAATTGCATATATAATATTTAATTTTGATAGGTCCTTGGTACATTTCGTATAGTTCCAATGAAACTTTATATATGTGGTCAAATCATTTAGTTCATATCGTGAAAACAGTTTCCAAGCAACGCGTTTCATGATTCTTAATATTATATTTGATTATTAATAATTAATGAAATAGCTATAAGAGTTTTTGAAAAAAAAAAGAAAAAAAAGTTACGTGCCTTTTCAAAATCCAATCCAATTTTACAAAGGTAAGACTCGAGAATCAATCCTTGATAGGTACCCCTATCAAGGATGAAATAAAATAGATGTGCTAACTCATTATAATTAACACAAAACCCAAAAATAAAAAAAAAAATAAAAAAAAAAAATCATAATATTTAAGGTCATTTTTTTCATTTGAATGAGAGTAGAGAGTAAATCATTAGTTTTAACTAACATATGGGTCTGAAGTGAATTTTTTTGGGGGTGACAATAGGGCCACCCATGCATAAATTAACTGACATATCAAATTTCATTATTTTTCCTCTTTGTTTTTCAAAATCAAATTTGAACTAGACCCTCAATGGACAGTCTTATACGGAAACTAAATTAGTTGGAGAAGATAATCATGTCATTTATACTTTATTCAATGTAAATTAATTATACAGTAAAACCTCGATAAACGAATGTTCAATAAATTAATAGCATCGCTTAAATAATAAAATCTTTCGGTTCCAACTCGGGTCAATGTACTAAAATAATAACTTTGCTAAATGTATAAGATAATAATTTTTAAAAAGAGTGGCGATATTTGCATCCCTCAAAAACTGTTTGTACATCCCAAATTAGTATGTTTTTGAAAATCCAATAATTACCTTTAGTAAAATTACCAATAAGACTAAATAATTTGTAAGTATACCCACCAATCATTATTAATTAGTTTCCAATTATAATATTTTTTGAAAAAAAAAAAAGTTTCCTTTCAATGATTTGATTTTGATATTAACATATATCATTAAAAATTCTTTCCATTTTCTTAAACCCTAGATTCTCTTTTAAAATATAATATTAAATATATTTTCAATTTCTTTTAAGGAAATACAAATTGACTACCGGAGAACGAATCAAAATTTTCCAAAGTTGATTGTAAACAAACAAGTTTTAAATTATTTTAATTAGAAGAATAAAATCATTATAAATTGTTGTCTCTATAATATTTGTATTTTTTTTTTCAAACACGCTTTATACTTTGTTTTTGTTTTTTTTTTTTTGTTTTTTTGTTTTTTTTATCAATATTAGTTGTTCTTCAATTTCATTAAACACTTTACTTCCAAATCAATTGATACATGATATAAACCTTGCATCCTTACAACTTTTAGAAACGAAAAATGTATCTTCAACCAGAAAAACCTCAAATTCGGGAGATTTTGTTGAGGGTTAATTGCACTAGCTTACCCTTACTTTATTGGATTTAGCAAAATTTCAAAAAGATTCCTAAATTAACACAAACAACCCTTGTCATCAAGTCAATCCGTTAACTTTAACGGTTGACTAACATTGACCTATGAAAAACCAATACTTCATCCCAATCATAAAATATTTTTAATTAAAATTTGATAAAAAAAATACAAAAATAATAAATAATAATAATATATCGGCCACCTACGGAAACATCATCAATTCGCGGAGAAACCTCCTCTACGAACTGCAGGAGGTCGATCTCCAATATCGGCAAAGGTCTCTTCCGGTAAGTAGGAGATCGTCAAATATCTATTGTTTCCTTTGGCGGTGGAGCTCCACTGTCAGTAATTTATCTTTTTTTTTAAAAAAAAATAAAATTGTTTTTTTCAATTTTAATTAAAAAAATATTTTTTGTTTTAGATAATATGGCAAGGGTATATTTGGTTTTTCAAGGGTCAAAGTTAGTCAACCGTTAAAGTTAACGGATTGACTTTATGGTAGGGGTGTTCATGTTAATTTATGGCATCCTTTTGAAATCTTGCTAGATCTAATAAAGTAAGGGTAAGTTAGTGTAATTAATCCTTTTGTTGGTAGAAAACTGTTAAGAAGAAATAGAGAGAGCTGTTTGATATGAGGAGAGAGAAAAGGAAATAAAGAAAAATGGAATTTGGTTTTGTGAAAGAAAAACATAGAAAAGAAAAAGAAGTAAGGGAGGAGAAAGAACATTGATAGATTTGTTTTTTTTTAAAGAACATTGATATAATTTTTTTTATTTTTTTTAAATAACTGTGATAGAATTAAAAGAATTAAAGATAATAACAAAATTTTAAATAATAATAAAATTGATTAAATAACATAATAATATATGTAATTGGTGTCTACTTACAAAAATACAATACAATATAATTAATGAAAGTATATTTTTGGCATTAAGTGGGATTTATTTACAAACTATAAAATTTTCAAAAATTTTGATGGGTAAGATTACGAAAGGGGTGTACAAACAATTTTTAAGGGGTGTCATTATCGGCACTCTTTTAAAAAATCCTTTAAGGCCCAACGAATATATAAATTAATAATTGGTTAATTAATTATATATAAAAAAAATAGGTAGAACATAAAAATTCATAATATATATTAATGAACTTTTTACTTATAGGGTTTTAATGTACATATATATATATATTTTTTTCTCAGTTATTCTAATTATTATATCTTATAAATATTTTAAATAGTTGGATTCGTTTAGGACTGTCAATTGTAAACCCAAAATTAAACTGTGTTTGTTTTACTGGAAAAAATCAAACCAATATATATATTTTTTAAATGTGGCAATTAATTTGTAATAATTATACCGTATCATAATTATAATATTTATGGGATGTTACAAATCATCAAACACAAATGATTTAGAGACGAATTGTGATTTTTTTTTTTTTTTTTTTTTTGAATGGTGAAAGCAAGCAGGAATAGGTCTTTTTCTGATAACCATGAACATGAATTCTTCAAAGTTTATCTCCCCAGATTCAGTTCTCAGCAACTGGTAAGTCTCTCTCTCTCTCTCTCTCTCTCTACATGGCGGCAACAATATTGTGCATGTCTGAGGGTAACTTTGTCGAGTTTAGGGCATGCATGAATGTATATATATATTTTGTGCAATAGTTTAAGTTGTGCACAATCAATCTTAGCAAAGTGATTGAACACTTCCATTCACTTCTTCGATAGAGGTTCGAGTCCCGTTTTTTTCACATTAAATCATAAAATTTGAGAAAAACACTCTCCCGTAATGGGAATTACATTCAAAGTGGCGCTTATAGCTATTGATCTCGCTAGTTCAGACATACCCTTAATAAAATGCTCTTTTCGCTGTTTTTATTTTTTATTTTATTTTATTTATTTTTTATATATATATATACTTCTCGTGGAAGCGGGGACTCGAAAAATATGCTTTTGTTAATCTATTTTTTAAAATATAATTTTAACTAAAATATTTTTGAAATCGATTTTTAATTTTTTAATATTTAGATGAGATTCTTGTTCTTAACTCATAAGAAAATTTTATCCTAAAAAATATGAATTTACACCCACCAAGTGTTTGTAAAAAGCTATGAATTATAATAGATGGTTTTATTCTACTTAGGTAAAGACAACAAGACACACTTTGGCCTTCTATTTCTAGAAAAGATAAATATGCATGGATGTGAGAACTTTGGCCTTTCATGTTTCTACAAATTAGTTGCATTTGATACTAAACTTCCAATTCATCTGACCTCTCTTGTGATAGCAAATTGAATTTTTGTTCTTAGAAGTCTGTCATTAATCTACCTGAAAACTGCATACAAGAAAAAAAAAATGAAGTAAAAGTTGAAGTTGAACTTGCTTCATCTTCCAAATAGTTTGTATTGCATTGCAATTGAGTGATATAAATCAGTCTTTTCGTGTAGCAAATATTGATCCTACAAAAGGGTATATCAAGTTTGATATAAAATTGGAATGGTTTTTGTGTCCTGTTAAAATGTTTTGTGCTTCTTTCGATTATCTAACCGATGATGATAAACATTTCGAACTTCATTACTGTGAAGGTCATACCACCGGCTTTTGTCAGGCATTTGAATGAGACAATACCGAAAGATGTCATTCTCGAAGACAATGCTGGAAGGCAGTGGCATTGCAGATTAGAAGAAGCTGAAGGGGGCCAATTAGCTATAACAAATGGCTGGAAAAGCTTTGCAATTCAACAATCTATAGAGACTGGGGACTTCCTAACTTTCAAATACAATACTACACATTCTACATTTACGGTGAAAATATTTGGTAGAAATGGATGCATCAAGGAAGGCAAATCAGACGTTATTAGTGTAAAGAAAGAAAAAGAGACGGAAGAAGAGCATACTTCCAGTATACGTGATCATGCCCGTGAGAAGAAGTACTCAGAAATCGTTCTCAGAAGAACTAATAAATCAGGCAGTAAGTTGTAGTTTCACAATCTTATAATTCTGACTACATTTCAACGCGTTGCCATACGTTTGATGTTCGGTCTGTGTGATGTAACAGCTGTTGTAGAATGCAAAACTCGCAAAAATGCAGCATATGTTGTCCCAAAGAATCCATATTTTGTGACAACCATTGGATCAAAATATTTTATGGTGAGTTATTTGAATATCTGAAGTCTTTTATACAAGTACTCAAAAGTAGTATACTATTAGAATATTTAGTTATCAATAATGTGTCTCATATTATTGTTGCTTGCTGGTTGTAGTATGTTTCTGGATATGTGGTGAAATTGAACAGCATCGAATTGAATACCGATATGACTCTTCGTGATGAAATGGGAAAGAAGTGGCCGGTGAAGATTGCTTGGGGGAAGGACGGTCGTGTTAATATAGTGAAGGGATGGGTCGACTTCTACAACAATCACAATCTGAATGTAGGAGACAAATGTTTGCTTGAATTTATCTGCACAAGAGGGAAAGAATGTAGTGAAATGAAGGTGCAAGTGATCACCACAGATCCTACCAAAACAGTTTGATGCCTCAAAAAGGGACTTAATTGCAATGGAAATCTGCAATTGCCTGCACTCACTCTATCAACTTTGCTAGCTAGTTTGATTGAAAGAGAAGGGACTTGTTCAATGTAAAGAGATCGAGGAGAGGAGGAATAATTTGTAAACCGACTTTTTGGTCATTAGATTTCAAGATTACTCTTAAATCATTTGTTTTACACTCAAACAAATTACATGCCAAATAAAATCGAAATGTTCGATCATTGTTTATTGAGAGAGAAGCTTATGCATGTTATCTTGAACGATATCAATTTTAAAATAGGGTGTAAAAAGATACGAGATATCAAACTTTTGTTCCCAAACAACCCTTTATCTTTTCATATTTCTTTATTCTAAAGTCAAAAATTAATTTATGTTTTTTTAACAATGTCTACCGGGACCTACCGATATCAAACAATGCAAGCGCGACCTAGAAATATACTTTCGTAATCAGGAGCGAAACTAGAAAAAATTTTCTAGATGGGCGTGAACAATTTTATATAGATAAAGAATCATACTATATAATAAAAAAAATTCATTTTGATAGCGAATCTTGACGGCACAAGAGAATTTTTATTAGTTAAAAGTGTGTTCTTGTCAAAAAAAAAGAAACAAAAAAGTATATAGATAAAGAATCATACTATATAATAAAAAAAATTCATTTTGATAGCGAATCTTGACAGCACAAGAGAATTTTTATTAGTTAAAAGTGTGTTCTTGTCAAAAAAGAAAAAGAAAAAAGTATATATAGTCGCGGGGGGTTGGGGGGGGAGTACAAAGAATCTTACCATCAAATACATATTTTAACAAAAAAACACAAAAAAAAAAAAGAAAAAAAAAAAGAAAAGGAAATATGCATGCAACGTAAATACAATAAGATCCTATTTAAATTTTGACTTATGAGGCTTCAAAGAGGTAAAAACATCTATTATCGAATTCGAATCAATTGTAAAAACAAGTTCTCTTTAAATATAAACAACTATACAATTCTTAAAAAACTCATCATCCATCTTATGGCCTAAAAACGTTTTGACAAGTTTCATATCTGAAAATAAAACTTAATTTTACAACATAAACTTTAAAATAAAAATAAAACTTACAATTTTCTCATACCAACGTCTGGATACCTCTACAAATCCAAAAGATATGAAATTTTTTGCCTTTGTTAATAATTTTGAAAACATCACTCAATAAAAACAACAACAAAAAAACGAAAACATCACTCAATAATTTGTAACATCATATGGTCACATGGGGCCCGTTTGATGCGCTGGATCTCACATTCTCACTTTCCACGAATCCACGGTTGTTTGCACTTTGCAGCAACCGATATCGAGATCCCAGACACCATTTAGAAGTTTTATTAAAAAAAAAAATTCAAAGCAATATAAAGCAAGTATTCTTTTTCTTTTAAAAAAGAAAAGATAAAAAAAGTATTATTTTGTTCAGGGAAACTGCAAAAAGAACCATAAATTTAGTTGCAATTGCAGTTAGAATAACTTTTTGTCAAAATTACAGTTTGGTATACTTGACCTATACATTGACCATTAGAATTAACCGTTAACCGGTCAAATACTATAAAATGTCGAAATTTCCCATATGTTACATATTTCAACAATTACTCTTTAAATAATTTTTGAAAAAAAGTGAATAATTTTAAGAAATAAAATAACAATAAAAAACAATGATAAATATTACAAAAAAAAAAAAAAAAACATCAAATAATAAAAATTGGAACAAATTCAGAAAATAATATAAAAAATTAAAATGATTTGTTTTTTCTAATTTGGTAAGATCCAATTGGTAGAGATTTAGATTTTTTTATATATATAAAATTTATAATTTAAAATAATTAATTCTTTTCAGTAATTTTTATATTATTATTATTATTTTTTAATTTTGTATTTTTTTCAAAATTAATTTTTGTATTGTTGTTATCTTATGTTTATTTTTTTCAATTTCTTAAAAATTTTCGCTTGTTTTAAGAACTAATTTAAAGAATTATCAATTAAATAGGTAACTTAGAGGCAATTTGGACATTTTGAGGTGTATGACAGTCAATAATTAACTCTAACGGTAAATGATTAGTTTAAGAGTACAAAACTGTAACTTTAAAAACGTTTCTTCATATCTGTAATTTTATAAAAAGACAGGGAATCGTATTGCAAGTTTCCCTTTATATTTTAAAAAATCTACGGGGGATGTATTGAATTAGGATTCTTGAGGACATTTAACGACTTTATAAATACGGGTGTATTCAATTCGGACATTTAAAGACTTTAAAAGAGTCTATATTAATCCAGTGGTATTCAATTTAGATTTCTATGGACTTTTAAAGAGTCTTTCTAAATCCAGGTGTATTGAACTGAGACTTAAAAAGTGTCTACAAAAATCAAGGTGTATTTAATTGAGACTAAATTTTAAAGGTTTTTCTTAAGTCATAGATTTTGGTAGACTTGATGGTGAGATGTATAAATATCAAAGGCCACAACAAGTCCAGCCTTCTCCTCAAGGATTTTGAGTTTTTTTTTTTTTTTTTTTTGCTAGTCAAAATACAAATAGGATTTTGAGTTTTTCTTGTAAATTTATTTGGGTGGGTTCTTCTATCTCGAAAATTATGAAAAATTATATGTTGATAGAATGTTATGTCTACTATTATTCTGCAAAATTTTGTGATTTTTAAATAAGTACAAAAATTGTTATAATTTTTGGAGTGGACAAAGGTCAATATTGATTTCTGTTGGACAGATTCAGGAAACAAGAAAAGAATGAATGTTTTCAAATACAAATGACCATGGATTAAATTGATAATTTTTACTGTAGCATGTCCTATATGTCTAGATTATCCATGTCCAATTTTGTAAGATTTAGAGCTGTAAAGAATAAATTAAAAATTGTGGATCAAAGGGTGGTCAGTTGTGACAAAGTTTGGGTTAGGGTTATGTTTTTTTTCTTTCTTTCAATATTTTATGTATAGCTTTGCTTGGTTATTCGATTAGTTGATTATTGTTTGTTTATATGATTAGTTAAATAACAATGAGAATTAGTGACGATAAGTTATAAATGTTGAGTATTTTCCTTTTAATTTTGCTCTCAAAATTGTTATAAACTGTGTCACTTTTTTTCATTTGTGATTGACTTTAGTAATTGAGTGGAAATTATTGTCGCTAGTGTTTTTTTTGGTGTGCAACGTTTATTCATACGTGAAGTTTTATGTATTCATATGTTATTTTTTGGATTTATTGAGATGTTTGTGAAAATTGAGCTTCGAAATGAAGCTTCTCTTCGGCCGACTGATTAAGCCTTATACAGGTATAATACATCCATCTATAATAGAAGTCCGAGATAAGAAATCCATAAAAATCTGAAATATATATCTAAATAAATCCATAAAAGCCTGAAATAAATGTCTAAACAAATCAATGAAAATCCATGTAGATTTATAAAAGTACGTAAAAATTCAAGAAAGAATGTTACTTAAAAAATATCTTTAAATGTCCTTAAAAATCTTAATTGAATACACCCCGTACAAGTTGACAGTGTGAACGGCGAGTCTCTTGTCTACACTGCAATTTCCATGTAATATGCTGGAAGTTGGCATCAATGTCAACACTCGTTAATTATCTTCATGGTTATGGAACTGCTTTCTAATTAAAATTGGTGATTTCAAAATCTGCTTCGTTACTTACTGTAATTTTCTCTTCTCTCGTGCATGCTCTTTTTATTTTGTTAATTTGTTTTGTTTTTCTTTACTAGGGTTCTTGTTTTTTTTTTATCCATTAGATTTCATCAATTATGAAATTATGAAGAATAAAAGTAGGAAAAACCAGGTTCACAAATTGCACTTTATTGGGATTCTTGTCTGGGAATTTTAGCTTTCATTATTTTACCTTGTTTTTCTCAGCAACCAAACAGATAGCTAAAATGATTAATTGGTGTAAAATAGAGATGGGTTTAAGTAATTTGTGTGTGTGTGTGTGTGTGAATGTTATTGCAGATAACACAGGAGCTGGAGCATAGAAAATGGGTTTTGATGCCAAGGATCTGTTGACCTATCTCTGTTACTCTATCTTCTTCGTTCCTGTTTTTTCGTTGCTCTTGGTTATTGGAATCCTCAAAGGTAAAATATACCAATGAATGACTAATAAGTAATAAACAGAAAAATACAACAAGTATGCAAAATTAACAATTGTTGTTGATTCTTTCATTGCTAATAATTCATCTAAACTATATGTGAACAGGTGTTACATTCAGTCCACTAGTGTTTATAGTAATTGCTGTTGGTGATATCGGAGTTGTTTTTGGATTATGGCCCCTTCATCTTTTTTGGAGTACCTTCTGCGTAGCAAGGTCACTCTTCCTTAAATTTTATATCATAGCTGAATTGAGAATAAGAGGAGCATCTAGTTGTTTTTCTAAGTATACTCTATTCTATATACACAACTTGTTTATATTTGTTTATTTTGTATTATTGGAAACAGAACAAAGAAATTTGGCCCATATATGAAGTGCCTCCTGATCTTACTTGTTCCAGTACAAACAATGCTTTATATAGTAGTAGGATCTTTTGCGAGTATGGTTATGGGTGCGGGGTATGGCTTTATTTGGCCTGTCATGGAGACATTCAGGGCTTTTAGCAAGGAAGGGGTTCCATTTTGTACGAGGGTGGAAAATTGCTTCACGGTAATGGTTTCGTCTTTCAGCTACTTTAATATTGTATTTGAATATGGTGAGATTCCACTGTGCTTAGTGGAGAAAATTAATTTCTTTTAGTATTTCCTTAACAGGAGGGCACTTGGAGCTGTGTCCTAGGAGCATGCACCATTGTACGCGATTTTGCAGATTTTTCCTTCCACTCATACTTCTCCATTGTGGATGAGCTGCTTGAGTCAAAAGGGGAGGAGCCTATCGAACTCAAGTATTAATCTATGCAAAATTGATTTTAATTTCATGCATTTTAGTATAGAGATTATGTTAAAAGAAGAAGGGTTGTTTAGCTGTTGGACTCTCAAGCTGTGCTTTATTCTTTCATGATATTGTGATTCCTGACTGCATTACATAATATCAACAGAGCTTTGAAGTTCAGGTATTTAATTATCATAATATAACGAACTTCACCTTCCTTGTTCACAGGGTTCTTATATTACCTGGTTGCTTTCTGTCAGCAACTCTTGGGATTTTGGTTGACTTGATTGTTATTCCCGCTATAGTTGTGTATAAAGCTCCTATATTGCTATTCAAAGGGTGGTACCGGCTTATACAAGATCTTTTCGGGAGGGAGGGCCCATTCCTGGAAACAGTTTGTGTTCCCTTTGCTGGGTTTTGGATTTTGTTGTGGCCTATTGTGGTTGTGCTAGGAATTATTGCTGGCGTGTTTTCAAGTTTTGGTTTTGGTTGTTATGCTGCTGCTGTTGCTTATCAGGTGTGAATTTGATCGTCAGATTATAGTTGTAGCCAAGCCATCTTTAGCTCTTTCTTTGATTTTAGAGTTCATAATGCTCAGGGCATATGTGTGTGCATGAGTGCCTGCTTCCTTGTGTTTGTTGCTTAATTACTTTGTTATATACCAGGAAAACTCGACCAAGAGAGGATTGCTCTATGTAATTGCTTCTGCATCTGTGTTTGATGAATACACCAATGATTTACTTTACCTGCGAGAGGGTTCCTGCTTCCCCAGGTCTGCAACTCTTTTAGTACTATTACCAACTTATGAATATCAATTTCATGATACTTGGTGAACTGCATGATACCTTCTACTTATATGGGCAGCCAGACCAAGATATCGCGAACGGATGGATTCCAGTGCTTCGATGCTTCCCATACACGGACTGTGGGACCAGTTTGACGCTATTTATCCCAGTGAACCATTGATAAGGACCCCATCAGAGAAAGATAAGACGCTGAAGGCTGCAATGGTAAGACATCAAATAAATGGAGGAAGGCCAATTCATTGCTTAAATTACGCCCACCCCTCCTCCAATGCCAGTCTCTTTTTATATCCTTCCATTGAGAATCAAGTTGGTTGGGGTGAGAATGGATACATGTATTTCTAACTTTTGCTTCTGGTGTCTATACTAGATACTGGATTGTTTCTTCACAGCATGCAAGGATATCGGAAAAGAACTTCTGAGAGATGGAGCAATTCAAATTTCTGATCTAGAAGAGTGGCGGCACTCGAAGAACAAGATAGTGAACATTGGAATTCCAGCGTATGCTTTTCTTGAATGCTTCATCTACTCTATCTGGAGTGGTTCCAGGGGTTTTAGCTTGCGTAAGAATTATTTAGCTGATATGCTTCCATCTGTGTGTTTAATTTTTCACACGTGCACGAACTTAATGACTAGTTATCTCAATCATATTTCTGCTGTTTGATTGGAGATTTGTGGATTCGTGCTCAACAAAAATACTCTTCACTACATAATCCCAATGTTTAAATCAATTGTTTTATCTCTTTTCTGTTTTGCCATTTTTGCCCTGAATTTTTCTTCAATGTTTAAAATGGGGTCCATGAGAAAGTTAATAGCGTGCTGAGGAATAACACATGGCCCTTGGTGGAATTTACCTCGTTATTGCCTTCATGGAAATTCAGTACATGACAGCTTGGCATAAGAAACGGTATATATTACCTATCTTTCATTTTTCTTTCAGGTGATAATGTTGAAATAACCAGTGCGAATAGACCTGAAGGAAGAGTTTTTGACTGGCTATATGAACCAATGTGTATCATGAAAGAGCAAATCAGGAGTTTAAATTTAAATAAAGCCGAGGAGTGGTATTTCCTCAAACTTTGCCTTTATAATGGTGATACGACAAGAATTGATTCTTGGCAGAATGGTGGCATTCCTCCTGAGGATCCAATTAAAAGAGCTCAGTTGGAGGGTATAAGTAGGAGGTACTGTTTAATTTTTCTATTTGTGTTTCTTGATATTCATATTTAGAAATGTATTTTGCATAGTTATGGGTTATGGTTGATAACGAAAACTGACATTATGTTGCTTTCGTTGTTCATTCTCTCTTTTATATTATTTAGTATTTGGGCGATCGAGCTAGTAATACTTAATTTTATGTTGCCATCAGGTTGCAAGGCATTTGTTTAACATTGTCAAGGCTGCCAACATCCAGGCGTCGCTTCTTTGAAGTTGTAAAAGCTATTGAGGATGAAGGGAATAAGAACTTCGGTGACCTTGGGAGTAGACATGATACAGAAGCAGCTTGATAAATCCACTCTCCATCGCATTCTTTCTAGTTTGATTGCTCATTATAATTCGATGTTCCATCAAATTGATGATGTCTAAATGTCTAATGTCCATGTATTTCTAAGGATTCAATATATTGGTGAGGCAGCTTAATATATCTTGTATCAGATACAACAATTTTGGAATTTTGGAATTTTACATTAAGCTATTGTTCCTTGTCAGTTTATTATATTTCTTTGTTGTGTGTATCGATCTCATTGTTTCATGTCAGTTTTTGCTCTTATGAGTCTTAATGAAGATACTGATTCCAATGTAATCTTTGTTGTAATAGTTCTATTTAAGAACAATCTTTGTTGATTCTGATACTACTGTTTCAAATAATCCGAAGAGTCAAACAAAACAAACATAATGGGATTGGTTGGCAATATCACAATAGATGGCAATTCTTATGCTCCAAAGAAAAAGACAGCCATGAGAATATTTTTGTCTGAAACAAAAGGTCTTCGGTCAGCTTAGGCACACAAACCTGTTCTGTTGCTTAGATACAAACTTTTCCTTCTCTCATGGACCCTCTTCTCCAATTCCAATTCCTGTTAACTCTGATTTCTAGCCTCCTTGCCCTGCTAATTGGTGTCTACTTTTATCTTTTTAAGCGAAGGAGCTGCAGTAGCGCACCTCAAGCCGGTGGTGCTTGGCCTATTATTGGCCATATGCACCTATTTGGTGACCAACAACTGACCCACAAAACTCTAGGTGCCATGGCTGACAAATATGGACCTGTTTTCACTATAAGACTTGGTTCCCACAGAGTCTTGGTTTTGAATAGTTGGGAAGCCGCCAGAGAGTGTTTCACTGTCCATGACAAAGTTTTTTGCACCAGACCAAGAACTGCAGCCTCCAAGTTACTAGGTTATGACTATGCTATGTTTGGTTTTTCTCCTTACGGTTCTTACTGGCGCGAGATGCGCAAAATATCTACAATAGAACTTCTGTCGAACCGCCGGATTGATATGCTAAAGGGTATACGGACTTCAGAGGTAGAGACAGCAATAAGAGAACTGTACAAGATATGGAAAACCAAAGGCAGAGCTACTGAAAGTGGAATTACTGTGGATATCAAAGAGTGGCTTGGAGATTTGACTCACAATATTGCTTTGAGAATGGTAGGTGGGAAGAGATACTTTGGAGCTAGTGCTGATTGTGAAGAAGGAGAGGCGCGGAGCTGCCAGAAAGTTATGAGGGATTTTGTTTTTCTGTTTGGTGTGTTTGTATTGTCTGATGCAATACCATTTCTTTGGTGGTTGGATTTTAATGGATACAAGAAAGCCATGAAGCACACAGCAAAAGAATTGGACACTCTCATCGGAGGTTGGTTGGAAGAGCATAAAATGAAGCGATTGTCGTCTGGGGAGAAAAAGAACGAGCAGGATTTCATGGATGCAATGCTCAACGTCCTGGAAGAAGCCAACATTTCTGGTTATGATGCCGATACCATTAACAAGGCCACTTGCCTGGTGAGTAACTCAATTTCATGTAGAGGGCAGCGTTCTAATTTATATAAAAATGAAAGGAGAAGGCCAAATCAGGTGGCCTACAGGAAATTTCACAAAGAGTAAATAGTAAACGAATCTCTTTATAAATTGTCAAAAGTTATATAGTAAAAGCTAGTAACCAGTGGTTGCCGCCGTTGTTGTCTTCTGATTATTACTTGTTTTTTACTATTTGAGAATCTGAACTATTGCTTTCTCCGAATATCTTTAACTAGTTTATGTAGTTTTGTCTTCTGATTATTACTTGCTTTTTACTGTTTGAGAATCTGAACTATTGTTTTCTCTGAATATCTTTAACTAGTTTCTATAGTTTTCTTGTTTTTCTCTACCAATGAGAATCTTTTCTGTTTTTGTTTGGCTTTGTGTCCATGTTATGATAAGCTTCATCATCGAGGTTAGGATTGCTATCTTCGTGTTCATTAACATATTCTAGGAGCCTAGCTTTCTCCTGTTCCTGGATGTCGGTCATGAAGTCATCTGTTTCTGGTCCGAGAAAAATACATGGAATAGGGTATTTGGACTAAACATAGACTTTGTCCCAACCGTATGCAGTCTATCACATGAATTCTTTTCGGTTTTCAACATTCTTCTCTACCATGTTTTTATATGATTCTATTGTTAATAAGTCCCAGGATGATCTCTTGCTCTTTGTTTTTACAGAATTTAATTTTAGGAGGAGATGCGATAAAAGTCATGTTGACATGGGCTCTGTCTCTTCTTCTCAACAATCCTCATGAGTTAAAAAAGGCACAAGAAGAGCTACACATCTACATTGGCAAGGATAGGCAGGTGGAGGAATCCGATATCAAAAATCTGATCTACCTTCAAGCGATAATCAAAGAGACACTATGTCTATACCCGCCTAATCCAATCATTGCTCTTCGAGCAGCAATGGAAGATTGCACACTCTCAAATGGCTATCATATTCCTGCTGGTACACATTTAATGGTGAATGTCTGGAAAATCCAGCGAGATGAACGTGTTTGGCCTGATCCTGACAGGTTCTGTCCCGAGAGATTCTTGACTAGCAATAAAGACATAGATGTGAGGGGTCAAAATTTTGAACTAATTCCATTTGGCTCTGGAAGAAGATCATGTCCAGGGGCCTCACTAGCCCTGCAAGTGGTGCATTTTACACTTGCTAGCTTTTTACATAGTTTTGAAGTTGCTAAGCCATCAAATGAAGATGTGGACATGACTGAGAGCACTGGCTTGACAAATTTGAAAGCAACCCCACTTCAAGTTCTCTTGACTCCATGTCTTGAAGCTAAGTTTTATGAACATCAATGAAACTATGGGGACCAAGTGCTGTCTAGTCTGTTTTGAAGTGAAATAAAATTTAGCTTCTGATGTATAGCTTTTATTACTTGTAGTCTTTATAACATCATTAGCAGAGTCTACAAAAACATTGTATTCAATCTGATTATGAACTCTAATGAGCGACTAATAATCATATTTTCAACAATTCTGATCTTATTCTACAAAATGATGGCAACTAGAGATGAGTCGTCAACTCGTAAATTCATAAATATAATACGAAAATTAAATTAATTAATGATTATAATATAAACCCAATTCATCAATATCTACTTCGAAGTAGATATTGATGACTTGGGACTCTTCGTTGACAATCAATATAACTTATTCAATAATATTTGACAGCCACTTCGTGATGTATGCTCCACTTCATGATGTACACAAACATGTATGGAGAGTTTTTTTCCCGGGTTGTGGGAGTAGTTATCTCCTGTTATGGGAGTGTATATCTGAACCGCACATGTATTGTTTGATCTCGACAGGTCCCAACAGTCCTATTGTAATATTCTTGTAATACTTCAAGATATATATATATATATAGTGACAACTGACAAGATCATAATAGTCAGGAATCATATCATTAAAAGAAAAAAAGACAAAACATAAGAAGATATTGTTCAAAACCAAAGATATTCAATCGGTGGATCTAGACACACAAACTCTTCTACCTCTCATGGACCCTTTTCTCCAATTCTTGTTACCTCTGTTTTCCGGCCTCCTTGCACTGTTAATCGGTGTCTACTTTTATCATTTCAAAAGAACAACAAGCTGCAACAGGTACAGTGCACCCCCACAAGCAGGTGGTGCTTGGCCTATTATAGGTCACATGCACTTATTTGGTGACCACCAACTGACCCACAAAACTCTAGGTGCCATGGCTGACAAATATGGACCTGTTTTCACTATAAGACTCGGTTCACATAGAGTCTTGGTTTTGAACAGTTGGGAAGCTGCCAGAGATTGCTTCACTGTCCATGACAAAGTTTTCTCCAACAGACCATCCATTGCAGCCTTCAAGTTACTAGGCTATGACTATGCAATGTTTGGATTCGCTCCTTATAGCTCTTATTGGCGTGAGATGCGCAAGATTGCTACAGTTGAGCTTCTCTCAAACCACAGGATTGATTTGCTCAAAAACATACGAGCTGCTGAGGTTCAGACAGCTATAAGAGAACTGTACATGACATGGACAACGACCAAAGACAATTCTCAAAGTGGAGTTATGTTGGACTTGAAACAGTGGTTTGCAGATTTGACTTTGAATATTTCATTAAGATTGGTTGGAGGAAAAAGATTCTCTGGGGATAATACTGCTGATTGTCAGAAAGTGATGAGAGAATTTGTGTTTTTATTTGGTGTTTTTGTGTTGTCTGATGCAATACCATTTCTGGGGTGGTGGGACTTCAATGGATATGAGAAAGCTATGAAGAGGACAGCGAAAGAATTGGACAGTTTAATTGGAGGTTGGTTGGAGGAGCATAAACAGAAGAGATTGTTGTTGTTATCTGGGGATCATGATCATCAGAAGAGAAAGCTAATGGTGGAAGAGCATGATTTCATGTATGTTATGTTGAATATCCTGGAAGATGCTAAGATTTCAGGTTATGATGCTGATACAATTAACAAGGCTACTTGCCTGGTAAGTCGCACAAAAAATTCATATTGTCTTCTTGAATGTTTAATCACCAAAACTTGTCCAGTTTTTACATTGTACAGAGGTGTCATTTGGGGTAGGTGGCCCGATCCTAGCTCTTTAATTGAGGGTGTTTTAGTCCGGTTTTCAAATTGTGAGCTTTAACACGTGTTTAAGCTTGTTGAGTCGGTGGGTTGTCGGTGGGTTGAGTGTGACTATTAAAGATCATAGGCTTAAGCTTTCATTAGCTTAAAAATCAATAATATTACGTACCAAACGAGGTAAAAGCCTATTGAATCGTTCAAATTCATGCAGGAAGATCTGCTTTGAAGAGGACTTGTAGACAGACCGGATATTAGTACATTACCAAAAAATTTAGGCTCAAACCTAACCCTTAAACCCGATCAAAACTTAAATTATGGTTGACTACTAGAACCCAACAGAGGCCTAGCTAGCTTGTATACTGATAAGTTGGTTGTTTTGCAGAATTTGATCTTAGCAGGAACCGATACCACCCTGGTCACATTGACATGGGCTGTGTCTTTACTTCTGAACAATCCCCATGAATTGAAAAAGGTTCAAAATGAGTTGCTTATCCACATTGGCAAGGACAGAGCAGTGGAAGAATCCGACATCAAGAACTTGACCTACCTTCAAGCTGTTATCAAGGAAACACTTCGGCTATACCCACCAAGTCCAATCATACATCGAGCTTCGATCGAAGACTGCACACTCTCATCGACAGGCTACCATGTTCCTTCTGGTACACGCATGATGGTGAATGCCTGGAAAATTCAGCGCGATGGGCGCGTGTGGTCCGATACTGACAAGTTCCAGCCTGAGAGATTCTTGACTAGCAAGAAAGACATAGATTTCAGAGGTCAAAATTTTGAACTAATCCCATTTGGCTCTGGAAGAAGGTCATGCCCTGGAATCTCACTTGCGCTACAGATGGTGCATTTTACACTTGCTAGCTTGTTACACAGTTTTGAAGTTGTTATGCCACCATCAAGCGGTGAAGATCATGTGGATATGACTGAGAGCAATGGCTTGACAAATTTGAAAGCAACCCCACTTCAAGTTCTTGTCACACCATGTCTTGATCCCAAGTTTTATGTACATTAATGCAACCATGGAAAGGACTGAACTTTGTATATAAATAACACAGCTGGTTTTCCCATGTAATGTATATTAGTATTGACGGATACATTTGGGGATTCGAATTTATCGTAATATCTGTGAAACTATCGATATAGATCGGATATAAGAAAAATTAAATAAATAAATTGTTATACTAACTTGAACCCATATACTCGTGTTGGTGTGAGAGGCGCGTTTACAGGTGGATATGACTGAGAGCACTGGCTTAACAAATTTGAAAGCAACCCCACTTCAAGTTCTCTTGACTCCATGTCTTGAAGCTAAGTTTTATGAACATCAATGAAATTATGGGGACCAAGTGCTTGTAGCTCTGTAGACAAATAAGGTTTGGCAGGTTTTACCTCTTTTTGTCTTTTATATGTGAAATCTAACTTCTGAATTCTGATGTATAGTCTGTTTAAACTAAAATGAAATGTAACATAGCTTATGATGTATAGCTTTTACATCTTGTAATCTTTGTAACATCATTAACACGGTCTACAAAAACATTGAATTCAATCTGATTATTTTCAACAATTCTGATCTTATTCTACAAAATGATGGCAACAGAGAGAAGAGTCATTCATATATAATATAATATGAAAATTAACAATATATTTAATTTCCAATCAGATATTGTTGACTTGGGAGTGTGATTGGGGAGAGTATTATTTCGTCGCTTCCCTACGATGACAATCAATATAACTGATTCAATTTTAAAAAAGGACTAATTGCACAAACGTCCCCTGAGTTTAGGCATAATTGCATGTATATGGAATTTTTACCCATAATTGCACAGACATCCCCTGTAATTAGTTGACTTTGTTAAATCTAACCATTGACCATAATTTTAACCAAAAATGACTAAAGTGCCCCTAGTTACCTATTTTATAATTAATTATATATACTTTTTTTTTGACAATTTATATATATACTTAAAAAAATAATTATATATATACTTAAAAAAATAATTATATATATATTTAAAAAAATAATTACATATATACTTAAAAATAATAATTATATATAATACTTAATTTATTTATTTAAAAAAATGGATTATAAAAATGTAAAAAATGGATTAAAAAATGGATTATAAAAATTGTTAAATAAATAAATTAAGTATTGTATATAATTATTATTTTAAGTATATATAAATTGTCAAAAAAAAAATAAAGTATATATATAATTAATAATAAAATAGGTAACTAGGGGCACTTTGGTCATTTTTTGGTTAAAATTGTGGTCAATGGTTAGATTTAACGAAGTCAACTAATTACAGGGGATGTTTGTGCAATTATGGGTAAAAATTCCATATACATACAATTATGCCTAAACCCAAGGGCGTTTGTGCAATTAGTCCTTTAAAAAATTATTAGGTGTGAGAATGACTCAAATCAGCTGTCAAATTTTGGTGTAATTATTATTTTTCAACTTCTTTCATAAATGTAAACACATGTTCCAATCTAATTGGTTGGACACAAATTGAGACATTAAAATTTGACAGCTGATTTGAGTCCGTACGAGAATCCTGAATATATTTTTCATGCAGGATTCAATTGCATGACCTTGTGAAATCTTATGAATTCATATTCATAAAAGTCCACTTTATGGTGTATAATATTACTAGCTAATGACAAGAACTTGCATGACGTTGTGAAATCTTAAAAATTCATATTCATAAAAGTCCACTTTATGGTGTATAATATTACTAGCTAATGACAAGAACTTGCGTGACGTTGTGAAATCTTAAAAATTCATATTCATAAAAGTCCACTTTATGGTTTATAATATTATTAGCCACTCCTCTCAGAGTTGGAACCCTTTCCAAGATTCTTACATGATTAACTCACAAGACCCTATGGACTTTGCCACCTGGCCTTGTTTGATCTGTGGGGCCCAGGATTCTGATGATGAAGATCGTGCTTACTACAATCTCAGCAGTCCTTGATCTCGATCTTATCAACCTGTATGCTTTAATAATTGTGTGCTTTAATAATAGGACTAATTGCACAAACGTCCCTTGGGTTTAGGTATAATTGCATGTATATGGAATTTTTACCCATAATTGCACAAACATCCCCTGTAATTAGTTGACTTCGTTAAATCTAACCATTGACCACAATTTTAACCAAAAATGACCAAAGTGCCCCTAGTTACCTATTTTATTATTAATTATATATATACTTTATTTTTTTTTTTGACAATTTATATATATATACTTAAAATAATAATTATATATAATACTTAATTTATTTATTTAACAATTTTTATAATCCATTTTTTAATCCATTTTTTACATTTTTATAATCCATTTTTTTAAATAAATAAATTAAGTATTATATATAATTATTATTTTTAAGTATATATGTAATTATTTTTTTAAATATATATATAATTATTTTTTTAAGTATATATATAAATTGTCAAAAAAAGAGTATATATATAATTAATTATAAAATAGGTAACTAGGGGCACTTTAGTCATTTTTGGTTAAAATTATGGTCAATGGTTAGATTTAACAAAGTCAACTAATTACAGGGGATGTTTGTGCAATTATGGGTAAAAATTCCATATACATGCAATTATGCCTAAACTCAGGGGTGTTTGTGCAATTAGTCCTTAATAATATCTTATCTTCAAAAGAAAAGAGACCATACAAAAGAAGATATTTTTCAAAACCAAAGACATTGTTCAATCAGTAGATCAAGACACACAAACCTGTATTACAAACTCTTCCATCCCTCATGGACCCTTTTCTCCAATTCCTGTTGCCTCTGATTTCCGGCCTCCTTGCCCTGTTAATCGGTGTCTACTTTTATCATTTCAACAGAACAACAAGCTGCAACAAGTACAGTGCACCCCCACAAGCAGATGGAGCTTGGCCTATTATAGGTCACATGCACTTATTTGGTGACCACCAACTGACCCACAAAACTCTAGGTGCCATGGCTGACAAATATGGACCTGTTTTCACTATAAGACTTGGTTCACATAGAGTCTTGGTTTTGAACAGTTGGGAAGCTGCCAGAGATTGCTTCACTGTCCATGACAAAGTTTTCTCCAACAAACCATCCATTGCAGCCTCCAAGTTACTAGGCTATGACTATGCAATGTTTGGATTGGCCCCTTATAGCTCTTATTGGCGTGAGATGCGCAAGATTGCTACAGTTGAGCTTCTCTCAAACCACAGGATTGATTTGCTCAAAAACATACGAGCTGCTGAGGTTCAGACAGCTATTAGAGAACTGTACATGACATGGACGACGACCAAAAGTAGTTCTCAAAGTGGAGTTATGTTGGACTTGAAACAGTGGTTTGCTGATCTGACTCTGAATATTTCATTGAGATTGGTTGGAGGAAAAAGATTCTCTGAGGACAATACTGCTGATTATCAGAAAGTGATAAGGGAATTTGTGTTTTTATTTGGTGTTTTTGTGTTATCTGATGCAATACCATTTCTGGGGTGGTGGGATTTCAATGGATATGAGAAAGCTATGAAGAGGACAGCGAAAGAATTGGACAGTTTAATTGGAGGTTGGTTGGAGGAGCATAAACAGAAGAGATTGTTGTTGTTATCTGGGGATCATCAGATGATCAGAAAGTTGGAAGAGAGTGATTTCATGGATGTTATGCTGAATATCTTAGAAGATGCTAAGATTTCAGGTTATGATGCTGATACAATTAACAAGGCTACTTGCCTGGTAAGTCACAAAAAAAATTCATTTTGTCTTCTTAGAATGTTTTTCGCAATAGCGTATAGAAGTGTCATATGGGCCGGACGGCTCGATCCCAGCCCTTAAATTGAGGTTTAAGCCTGTGTTTAAGTCCGGCTCTCAAATTGAGGGCCAACTCATGTCTAAGGACCGTTGAGTTGATGGGTTGGCTGAAGCCCATAGGCTTAGAGGGTCGGGCTTTCATGGGCTTAAAAATCAATAATACTACATATAAAATAGAGTGATGATATTTGCACTCCTTTAAAATTATATGTATAACCCAAATTTATATATTTTTGAAATTTCAATATCATCCTTAAATTATGTGATTAATATTTTAATTAAAAAAACATAATAATTTTATAACTATTTTACTGTTTTTAATTATTAAGTAACTAAACAAAATAAATAAATAAATGAAAACAAAATCCAAATTAAAAAGTGCATAACTCAATAGCCTTCTTCCAAACCTAAAAAAGCAGCCTCCTCCATTAAAAAGTAAGGAGATCGAAGGCTGGTTTTTCCCCAAAACAAAGGAAAAAAAAAAAAATCTCATATCATTTTCTTTTAAATCTCATATCTAATAATAATTTTAGCTTCCTTTTTTGTGCAATATTAATCATGATATGTCTACCCTTTTATTGCTGTAAGTTTATTAGGTTTCTTGGTGCTAGGGATGGGCGTTTCCCCATGGGGCCCCATCCCCCACGGGCCCCCATGGGGTTTTGGGGGCAAATTTTGCCCCCAAATGGATTTTGGGGGTGGGGGTGGGGGCAAACTTTGCCCCCAAACATATTTTGGGGGAGGTGGTGGGGGTACCTTCCCCCAAACCCAAAACCCCATTGGGGCCCCCAAAATAATATATATATATATATATATATATATTATTTTTATTTTTATTTTTATTTTTATATAAAAATTTTAACAATTAAAACAAATTATAAATTATAATATTAAATTATTAAAATTAAATGTTATAGTTGTTCATTTATAAGATGTAATTAACCCCCAAAATAATAAATATATGTATTATGCAATTATTTTGGATTTTGTATTGTATTTTTTATTATGTTTTTATTACTTTTCGGGTTGAAGATTTAAAATTTAGAATTGAAAAGGAGATGAAATGGGGGAAATGGGTTTTGGGGGTGGGGGTGGGGGAACCTCCCCCCAAAATGTCTCCCCCACTGGTCCCCCCAAATGGATTTTGGGGGAGGTGGTGGGGGGAGGTTTGAGGAATGGGGGTGGGGGTGGGGGTACCCTCCCCCGCCCCATTGGGCCCCCACGCCCATCCCTACTTGGTGCTATAATTTTAATTATATATATATATATAATATGTATAATTTATTTATTTAAATAGCTCTTTTTTATAGTATTTAAATAGTTATTTAAAAATTGAAAGAAAGGGCATATTTGTAATGTGTGGGGTGTTCTTACAAAATTTCATTTTTTGAAATTTTTTTAATGGGGTGTAAATACAAAAAGGGGCACACAAACAGTTTTTGAGGGGTGCAAATATCGTAACTCTTAAAATAAGATAAAACCTATTGGACCGTTCAAACTTGTATGGGTAAACGTGTCGGACCATTCAAACCCGTGTGGATTGCAGGTAAACCTGCCAAACCATTCAAACCCGTGCAGGTAAACCTACTTCGAAGGCTCATTGGTAGGATTGAGCCTTACCAAAAAATGTAAGCCTATACCCGACCTTCAAATTCGATCGAACTTTAAAATTTATGGTCTGGTCAAGCCCAGCCCACCCATTTGACACCAATAATATTGTATTATGATTGACCACCAATACCAAACACAGGGGCCTAACTAGCTTGTATACTAACAAGTTGTCGTTGAATTGTTGTTTTGTAGAATTTGATATTAGCAGGAGCTGACACCACCATGGTCACATTGACATGGGCTGTGTCTTTACTTCTAAACAATCCCCATGAATTGAAAAAGGTTCAAAATGAGCTGCATATCCACATTGGCAAGGACAGAGCAGTGGAAGAATCCGACATCAAGAACTTGACCTACCTTCAAGCTGTTATCAAGGAAACACTTCGGCTATACCCACCAGCTCCAACCATTCATCGAGCTTCGATCGAAGACTGCACACTCTCATCGACAGGCTACCATGTTCCTGCTGGTACACGCATAATGATAAATGCTTGGAAAATTCAGTGCGATGGGCGCGTGTGGTCTGATCCTGACAAGTTCCAGCCTGAGAGATTCTTGACTAGCAAGAAAGACATAGATTTCAAGGGTCAAAATTTTGAACTTATCCCATTTGGCTCTGGAAGAAGGTCATGCCCTGGAATCTCACTTGCACTACAAATGATGCATTTTACACTTGCTAGCTTGTTACACGGTTTTGAAGTTTCTGTGCCACCGTCAAGTGGTGAAGATCATGTGGATATGACTGAGAGCAATGGCATGACAAATTTGAAAGCAACCCCACTTCAAGTTCTTGTCACCCCTCGTCTTGATCCCAAGTTTTATGTACATTAATCATGGAAAGGACTGAGCTTTGTATATAAATAACACATCTGGTTTTCCCATGTAATGTATATTAGTATTGATGGATACATTTGGGGATTCGAATTTGTCGTAATACCTGTGAAACTATCGATATAGATCGGATATAAAAAAAATTAAATAAATAAATTGTTATACTAACATGAACCCATATACTCGTGTTGGTGTGAGAGACGCGTTTACAGTTGAATCACCTCAACTTTTATCGATATCTCAATATATCCGGTATATTCTGAAAGAGTTTTATCGATGATTTTAATATTGGTATCCCAAAATTATAAAAATATCGGTGATCTTATCCATAATTACTTATTTCATATAACTATAATTGTTTACAACCATTTGAAAGGGTCGAAATGCACCTAATAAAATGGTAAAATATGTGAACTGATAGAACATTGTATAGTTGTCCTTTTCAACAACAAAAAAAAAAAATACAAAAACAAAAGCATCGTAGTTTAAAACAAACGCTGCCGTTTTGTCGTTTTCATGTGACAATGGAAGATTGCACACTCTCAAATAGCTATCATATTCCTGCTGGTACACGTTTAATGGTGATTGGTGAATGCCTGGAAAATCCAGCGCGATGAACGTGTTTGGCCTGATCCTGACAGGTTCTGTCCCGAGAGATTCTTGACACAGATGTGAGGGGTCAAAATTTTGAACTAATTCCATTTGGCTCTGGAAGAAGATCATGTCCAGGGGCCTCACTAGCGCTGCAAGTGGTGCATTTTACACTTGCTAGCTTTTTACATAGTTTTGAAGTTTCTAAGCTATCAAATGAAGACGTGGACATGACTGAGAGCACTGGTTTGACAAATTTGAAAGCATCCCCACTTCATGTTCTCTTGACTCCATTTCTTGAAGCTAAGTTTTATGAACATCAATGAAATTATGGGGACCAAGTGCTTGTAGCTTTGTAGACAAATAAGGTTTGTCAGGTTTTACCTCTTTTTGTCTTTATATGTGAAATCTAACTTCTGATGTATAGTCTGTTTAAACTAAAGTAAAATAAAATTTAGCTTCTGATGTATTACTTTTACTTCTTGTAATCTTTATAACATCATTAACATGGTCTACAAAAACACTGAATTCAATCTGATTATGAAGTATAAACTCTAATGAGCTACCACTAATCATATTTTCAACAATTCTGATCTTATTCTACAAAATGATGGCAACGAGAGAAGAGTCATTCATATATAATATAATATTAATAAAATAAATTTACAATATATTTAATTTCCAAGCAGATATTGTTGACTTGGGAGAGTGATTGGGGAGAGTATTTGTCGCTTCCCTATGGTGACAATCAATAGAACTAATTCAATTTTAAAAAATTAATCCTGAATATATTTTTCAAGCAGGATTCGATTGCATGACGTTGTAAAATCTTATAAATTCATATTGATCATAAAAGTCCACTTTATGGTGTATACTATTACTAGCTAGTGACAAGATCTTGCATGACTTTTGTGAAATCTTATAATTCATATTCATAAAAGTCCACTTTATGGTTTATAATATTACTAGCAGCCAGTGACAAGATCATAAAAATCAATATCTAATCTTCAAAAGAAAAAAGACAAGACATAAGAAGATATTGTTCAAAACCAAAGACATTGTTCAATCAGTAGATCAAGACACACAAACCTGTATTACAAACTCTTCCACCTCTCATGGACCCTTTTCTCCAATTCCTGTTGCCTCTGATTTCCGGTCTCCTTGCCCTGTTAATCGGTGTCTACTTTTATCATTTCAACAGAACAACAAGCTGCAACAGGTACAGTGCACCCCCACAAGCAGGTGGAGCTTGGCCTATTATAGGTCACATGCACTTATTTGGTGACCACCAACTGACCCACAAAACTCTAGGTGCCATGGCTGACAAATATGGACCTGTTTTCACTATAAGACTCGGTTCACATAGAGTCTTGGTTTTGAACAGTTGGGAAGCTGCCAGAGATTGCTTCACTGTCCATGACAAAGTTTTCTCCAACAGACCATCCACTGCAGCCTTCAAGTTACTAGGCTATGACTATGCAATGTTTGGATTCGCTCCTTATAGCTCTTATTGGCGTGAGATGCGCAAGATTGCTACAATTCAGCTTCTCTCAAACCACAGGATTGATTTGCTCAAAAACATACGAGTTGCTGAGGTTCAGACAGCTATTAGAGAACTGTACATGACATGGACGACGACCAAAAGTAGTTCTCAAAGTGGAGTTATGTTGGACTTGAAACAGTGGTTTGCTGATCTGACTATGAATATTTCATTGAGATTGGTTGTAGGAAAAAGATTCTCTGAGGACAATACTGCTGATTATCAGAAAGTGATAAGGGAATTTGTGTTTTTATTTGGTGTTTTTGTGTTGTCTGATGCAATACCATTTCTGGGGTGGTGGGATTTCAATGGATATGAGAAAGCTATGAAGAGGACAGCGAAAGAAATGGACAGTTTAATTGAAGGTTGGTTGGAGGAGCATAAACAGAAGAGATTGTTGTTGTTATCTGGGGATCATCAGATGATCAGAAAGCTGGAGGAGAGTGATTTCATGGATGTTATACTGAATATCTTAGAAGATGCTAAGATTTCAGGTTATGATGCTGATACAATTAACAAGGCTACTTGCCTGGTAAGTCACAAGAAAATTTCATTTTGTCTTCTTAGAATGTTTTTCGCAATAGTGTATAGAAGAGTCATATGGGCCGGACGGCCCGATCCCAGCCCTCAAATTGAGGTTTAAGCCTGTGTTTAAGTCCGGCTCTCAAATTGAGGGCCAACTCATGTCTAAGGACCGTTGAGTTGATGGGTTGACTGAAGCCCATAGGCTTCGAGGGTCAGGCTTTCATGGGCTTAAAAATCAATAATACTACCTATAAAATAAGGTAAAGAGTGACGATATTTACACCCTTTAAAAACTGTATGTACACCCCAATTTAGTATATTTTTGAAAATCCAATATTATCCTCGAGTAAAATTACTTAATTGTAAGTACACATCAACAATTATTAATTGGTTTTATATCAATCCTTTGTAAAAAAAAAAAAAAAAAAAAAAAAAAAAATGAAGTTTCCTATTAATTGTTTGATATGATAATAAAAACATTTCTATTTTATCAAACCCTATTTCTATTTTAAATACTAATTTCAATTTCTTTTATGGAATACAAATTGATTGAGTTGACAAACAATTTACTACTATAATTAAGTGAAACAAAATCAATACCAACAATAAACTTTCTTATGAACAATTGTTTTTTTTTTTTTTTAATAAATATTAGGAACAAAGGAATTGGGATACATTGATGTGTGCTGAGAGCCTATTTTTTCATAAAGAATTAAAAAAAAAAAAAAAAGGTTTTTTATGCAATGAAAATAAATTTTTTTCATACAATTTTTTAGTGACATCAAATGTTTTTGCAGGAGTTAGAAATTATTTTTTTAAGGATAAATTATTTATTGAATAAAAAGATATAAAATAATAAAATTTTAAATAAATCTAATTAGATAACAAAATAGTGGGGTGTGCTAACAAAAATATAATACAATAAAATTAAAGAAATGGTATTTTTTGGCATTAAGTGGGGTTTATTTACGAACCAGAGATTTTTAAAATATTTTAGGAGTGTACTTACGAAAAGGGTGTAAGTAAACCTGCTAGACCGTTCAAACCTGTGCAGGTAAACCTACTTCGGAGAGGGCTCATGGGTAGGATTGAGCCTTACCAAAAAATTTAAGCCTATACTCGACCTTCAAATTCGATCGAACTTTAAAATTTATGGTCTGGTCAAGCCTAGCCCACCCATTTGACACCTATAATATTGTATTATGATTGACCACCAAAACCAAACAGAGGGGCCTAACTAGCTTGTATACTAATAAGTTGTCGTTGAATTGTTGTTTTGTAGAATTTGATATTAGCAGGAGCGGACACCACCATGGTCACATTGACATGGGCTGTGTCTTTACTTCTAAACAATCCCCATGAATTGAAAAAGGTTCAAAATGAGCTGCATATCCACATTGGCAAGGACAGAGCAGTGGAAGAATCCGACATCAAGAACTTGACCTACCTTCAAGCTGTTATCAAGGAAACACTTCGGCTATACCCACCAGCTCCAACCATTCATCGAGCTTCGATCGAAGACTGCACACTCTCATCAACAGGCTACCATGTTCCTGCTGGTACACGCATAATGGTAAATGCTTGGAAAATTCAGCGCAATGGGCACATGTGGTCTAATCCTGACAAGTTCCAACCTGAGAGATTCTTGACTAGCAAGAAAGACATAGATTTCAGGGGTCAAAATTTTGAACTTATCCCATTTGGCTCTGGAAGAAGGTCATGCCCTGGAATCTCACTTGCACTACAAATGGTGCATTTTACGCTTGCTAGCTTGTTACACAGTTTTGAAGTTTCTATGCCACCATCAAGTGGTGAAGATCATGTGGATATGACTGAGAGCAATGGCTTGACAAATTTGAAAGCAACCCCACTTCAAGTTCTTGTCACCCCTTGTCTTGATCCCAAGTTTTATGTACATTAATCATGGAAAGGACTGAGCTTTGTATATAAATAACATTGCATTCGAATTTATCGAAATACCGGTGAAACTATCAATATGAATCGGATATAAGAGAATGATTTAAATAAACAAATCGTTATACTGATTTGAACCCATATACTCGTTTGGGTGTGTGAGACGGCTTACAACTGAACCACCTCAACTTTTGTCGATATCTATGAATATCATGAAAGAGTTTTGCTAGTGATTTTAATATTGGTATCCCAAAATTATAAAGATATTGATGATATTATCCATAATTACTCTTATTTCATATAATTATAATTGTTTACAACCATTTTGAAAAGGTCAAAAATGCTCCTAATAAAATGGTAAAATATGTTAACTAATAGAACATTGTAGTTGTCCTTTTCAGAGAAAAAAAATATACAAAAACAATAACATTGTAG
Organism: Acer saccharum; assembly: GCA_030490815.1. Lineage (NCBI taxonomy): Eukaryota > Viridiplantae > Streptophyta > Magnoliopsida > Sapindales > Sapindaceae > Acer > Acer saccharum. The sequence continues at coordinate 4,623,768 of CM059868.1, forward strand.
TTTAAGACAAACACTGCCGTTTTGGTGACATTGTTTATTTTAAACGCGATGCCTAATACTCCAAAATCCGTGCATTAAAATATCTTCATCCAAAAACTAATATTGAACAATTGATAGAGGCCCAAACTTTGTTAATGAGATATTTGAATGTTTAAAAAAAAAACAAAGAGTTTTGAGAGAGATTAAGGCTGTAAATAAGTAGTTACAGAGAAACAAAGTTTAAGAACTTTATCTTGAAAACACTCTAACTCAATCTACAGAAAAGTAGTTTTCTATATTCTTTTGTGAAAGTTATCAATTTTTTTTTGGTTGAAAAGCAAAAGTAGAAAAGAACATAAAAGTTTTGACGTGAAAACTCATTTATCTTTTTTTAAAGAGAAGAATACAAATCAAATTCAATTTTCTAATATCTCTACACATTCAGATAAAGATAATAGGTTAAGGAGTTAGTGGTTTTGTGCTAATAAACCACTTACCAATATTGATTAAACTAATAGACTAATGTACAATGCTTCTATTATCTATTATTATTACTAATAAAGAGGAAAAAATTTCAGGTCTTACAAAACCCTAAGCCATAGTACCAGCCATTGTAATACAAATACAAAGCTGGTACAATTTTGGCGGGGAAATTAGTAACCAGAAAATTTCCTAATTTCAAATCCTAATTCTATGCAATCCACTCTAAATCCAACTTCCAATTCTCGCCAATTCCAATTCCCATGGAAATCCCCGAAATCTCCAGAATTTTTTTCCAAAACCCTCAAATTCGTTCCCAAAAAAACCATAATTTTCACTTGCAATTCTTTAAGGACCTCAATCAACTACGAACCCGGAGAAAGTCTCGACGAAGGGCCCAAACCCACCGGACCCACGAAGCTCCCGGTGGTCGTTCGGGGTTCGGGTCGGGTATCGAGGTACTTCTGGGACGGGAATTGCTTGCAATTGGTCAGTGTTGATGGTGGTGCGTTATCGTTCTCTTTCGATTTCGATGATGGGTTTAGAAAATTGTTTAGGATTTGTAGTTTGAGCGTCAGGGATTTTTTTATACCCAAACAAGTGAGTGAGAATTATATGGGGTATGTCAAGTGGAAGTTTTTGCACCGTGTTTTTAGCTCGGCTCTTCAGGTTCTTGCTACTCAGGTAATTGTTTTGATATAGAAAGGTAACTATTTGAGGATTCAATGATTGAAATTGATGTGCAAGGTCAATGAAATGAATGTAAAATAGTCTCGTGTATAGAGCAATAAAAACTGTTGAAACTAATACTTATTTGAGTATCGTTGAATTGTTGAACATTTCATTGTAAAGATATTGTAAATATGTATTTGTGCATTAGTTGGAGAGAACTCAACCTTTACAATAAAAAGAAAATATATCTTTGGATGAAAATTTTGGTTTATATGGTTGCTTATGTGGGAATGGATTTGTTCAGGCAATGTTTCGGGCTATAGGGATTGGTTACTCGCGGTCATTGCCAGCAGCAGCTGCACTTAATTGGGTCTTGAAGGATGGGCTTGGACGATTATGTAGGTGCATCTACACTGCTAGCCTAGCATCTGCTTTTGATACTAATTTGAAGGTATGACTTTTAACTTCATTCGAAATTTTGATCTTGCGCTTATAATTTTCTTTTGTTAATTTATTCCTAAGATTTGATACCATCACTGCATTTAGTGTTTGGATAAATTTATCCCAAAAGTCCCAAAAATTGAGTGCAATTGTTGGTGATTGTGGAACTGCGAAATCATAAACTGTGGATCACACTGTATGTGTTGTTTATCGGTTTGATAAAAAAGCTAATCTTGTGTACTCTCTTTTGAAGAGAGTTAGGTTCTCAACTTCCGTTATGTTTAGTTTGAGCATTGGCGTTGAGCTGTTGACGCCCACGTTTCCTCAGTACTTCTTGCTACTTGCATCTCTAGCCAACATTGCTAAACAAATAAGTTTGGCGTGCTACTTGGCAACCAGTGTAAGGATTCAGTCTTCAATAAACTCTCATGCTCCTTTTTATTTTTGGTAAAATAAGCTGTTATGTTTTCAAATTTCTCTGAAGAACAGTATTAAGGCAGAGCATACATTATGCATTAAAGTGCTAAATTTACATTAATTCTTTTGATTTTTCTTTTTGGAAATTATTTTTATGTTCTGTTTTCTCTATTTATGTGAACCATAATTTTAGTTAAAGCTCCATGCTGAGATGACTTTGATCATGATATCTGCTAACCTCAGCTATCACTTGCTAATGTTTTATGTCCATGAGTTGGCTTACTAAAAATGTATACCTGCGATGTCTACTTCAGTGATTCTCATTCTAAAAGGACTGTTTTCAAATGCATTTTTTTTGTTGCTGAGTATATTAAGTTGTTTTTACAATCCTTCAAGTGGAGTATTGATGACATCACTCTGTATGAGCAGTCTGCAGTTCACCGAAGCTTTGCAGTAGCAGATAACCTTGGTGAAGTTTCAGCAAAAGCCCAGGTTATAAATTCTCTTGGCATGTATAGTGTCCTTTATTTAATATCTTTATATGGTATCGGATTCTGATTTTTGGTATTTGTGTTAGATTCAATCAGTGTGCTTTGATAATCTTGGCCTCATGCTTGCTGCATCTTTGAATATGTTGTTGAAGAACAATCAAAGGTTTTTCTTCATTTACTCTCTACTATGTAATTAAGTTCAGAAGCGAAAATTTTTACATTCTATGGATCAAAATAAACCGATAAAATTGTTAACCGTGCATTCTGAAGAAGGACGTTTCCTGCTATTTGATATTTCCTAACTTGTCATTGCTGTGGAAGCTTGCTAGCAGGTTTACCTTTTGTTGTATACCCTATTTTCTCAGCAATTGACCTTTTTGGAATATATCAAGGGCTGAAGTATGTCCATCTTCAAACACTAACTAAGGTTGGTCAGCTCGAGTTATTTAAGAAATTGAAGTGATTATTTGTCTATGTTTTCTACTTCTCTTTTTCTTTCTGAAGGAACGTAATTCTGTCTTGCATCTGATGTTTATATACATTGCATAGGCCCCACCCATTATTCATGGAATCCGTTTGCTATGTTAACAGACTAGCGCTATCTCACAAGCAGATTTTACTAAAAATGTTTATGAGATAGACATCTGATTGCTTTTTTTAGTTTTAAAATAAGATTGCTTCTTGTTTATACTCAAAAAAATTAATATGCAGTTGCTCCCTCCTTGTTTCTATTATTAAATTATCTATCATACATGTTATCATTTTCAGACAATTAGTCTCTAGCAAATAAACTCCCACCTGGATACCACACCCATACAAACACACCTATGGACCTTTCACTACACAAATTTGCGTTGATAAAATGCATGATCTGTTTATTTGCTTTACTTTTTTTGCATTTGGGAATATCAAGGTATCTTGCTTCAGCATCTAACTATTTTTATTTTCGTATGTATTCAGGATAGGCTCGAAATCATACTTAAAACATGGATTGAGTTGGGACGCGTCCCTACACCCGAAGAAGTGAGTAAAGAAGAAGGCATTGATTTTATGTGGAGTAAAGGTGGGTTCTTACAACTGCATTTTAGTGCTTCACTATGAATTATGGTATAACTAATGCACATATTAAAATTCAATTAATGATATTTGTATCAGGCAAAGAATTCTGGCCCATCAGAATAGGGTGCTTAAATCCAAAGAGTCGAGTACCCAAGTTCTCGGTTGCAGCAATGCAGTCTTTAAGTGGGGATGATTTTTACTTCATGTGCATGGAGATATTGCACAGAAGTGCAACCAGAAATGATCAAGTGAGTATATAGCAATAAAAGTCTAAACCAAGCTGTCAGACATACAATGTGGACCTGACCTTTTTTACTGTTTTTTTTTTTCTGTGGTAAAATTCTAGCGTGGTATTCTTCTTTGTCTCCGGGAAGGAGCTAGTACAACAGATGTCATCACGGGCTTGTTGCAGGTAAATCGTTTAAAAATTATCTGTGAAAAAAATTTACGGTCATTGAGTTTTGCTGGAAAGGAGACAATCCGAATTATATTTATTTTTCCGTGTTTGTTGATTTTTGAGCTTTAATATGCTGTCATGCAGGCATGTTACGTACGCAAGGCCCTGCAATTGAGTGGTAGATGGGAGAACTTGATAGTAGATGGTGATACCTCAGACTTGGATCTTAAGGAATGGTCCAAATTGATTGAGGATAGCAAACGATGTGCCCAAGCAGACTTGTCCCAGTTGAACGAACAAATGTCGGAACTAGGTTGGGCTGCGAAAAACATTCTATTGAATACACAAGAACAAGCTCGATACAGTTTTGTTGATGACTGAATGTTTTAGGGTTATCTTGAATTTTGATCTGCTCTCCTTTTTACCAGAAGATGGTTTTGGAGATCAATTTGATTTATCAATTTAAATTAACAAACTTGATTCACATAATTATCATCTCTGAACTGTGAAATCTTTTGGCTTGTGTTACAGATTAATATAATCAATCAATGACACACTTGGACAAACATGATATCAAGCCCGAATATCAAATGATTGATTCACTCTAAACAAGACAGTGAGATTCAATGTTTCAACCATTAATTTGTATGCTAGTACTCCAATAAATCGCGCTATAGCAGCAGCATGTCTCAACAATCTTACATCTATGGGTCATGAAAGGGGACAATCATCTTTTTTTGTTGATTTACATGCTATATTATATGTACACCAGCAAATTCTAAGACCGATTTACAGGACTTATTAAAATCAATGAGAGAAGGAGCTTGCCTCGGTGCTATACATCGAGTACTCACTCAGGCTGAAGTTGGCTCTCTCTTCCTCCCACTTCAGAATCTCCCTAGCATATTTAAGAGTCGTATCAACGCTAGTTGGCTCCAATCCCCTCACCGGGGAAACATACAATTTCCGCCCAGTGATAGAATAATAAAGCCTCTTGAACTTGACAGCAACGTAGTGACAAGCAAGCTGACCCAGTGTGGGGTTGTGATTTATGTTGTTGCTGCTTCTGTTGCTACTGCTGTGATGACGGCTCATTACTGGATGAAAATCCTCAAACCAGTCACACTGAGTCAATGGCACGTGTTCTACTTTTTCCTCAAACAGATCAAATTTGTTCAGTATCAAAAGGAAATCCATCTGATCAAAGGTTGGATGAGTAACAATGCTTTCAAAGAATTTCTTGCTCAGCAACATCTTGTTAGTGAGAGACCCACTCCCATCAACAGCATATTGATCATAGTCGCTCAACGCAACACTAAAAATGACCATTCCGACATCTTCAAACATCTCCAGCCACTTGCAGTTTTCCCCAAGGCCTCTTGCTTGTACTCTGATTAGTTGGTACCTGATAACCAAGTCCAGAAAGAAAAATGGCAACTATAAGTGATAACCAAAATAAAAAATTGATTCACATGACAAAATTAATGTCACGATGTCAGTATGAGAGAATTGAAGATTGTTATTGATAAGACCACATAATCTCACACCAAGTATAGCTAATCTTAAAGAGAATTGTAGAAGGAATTCCTAGAGTAAATGTAAAAGAGATATTATTAGTACAATCCTTGGATGACTTTAGCCTATCTTTCTGTGAAGTCAGAACCGCCCAATAGTTTGTTTTTACAGAAATGACCAGGACAACTGTTTAGTGTTTACCTCTTTAGACATCGGCACCTTTATTATCAACTTATTTTTTATTATCAAACTCATTTTCTTTTTGCTGGATATTAAATATTAGCCCTTTACCTGAGCAAAGATTCATGCTGATCAGCAGTGTCAATATTATCATCAGAGGCAGAGTGGGGAAATGTGAAGTCAACAGAAGCAAGCCCATTTGTTGAAGTAACACCCTCAGCATACAGGATATCCAAATGTGAGGGCTCGTAGTCTGTTCTCAATACATCAACAGCCTGAAGAGTAAAAGATAATGACAGAAAGCATTTGCAACAGTCAGACATAGTTATACCCTGGATTATATGCCAGGAACACAATTATATGGAAAATAAATAAATATATATATAAGACGTGAATGCATGGAGCCAAGATACTGGTTGAGATTGCTTGAGAGGTTGACAGAGGGGCAGGCAAAAGTAGTATATATTTAAAATCAGCTTGAGCTCGACTTTTGCTTGTAAAGTTCAGTCATGCTATACTAACACTACATTTTCTATCATGCATGGTAGACAGCAAAACAAATCTGACATTTTACGAAAGTCTGGACCCACCTACCCGTTGCAGCTTGTAAAGCAATTAATTATTGAGAAGCATAAGTGTCCACAACTGGACAAATTTAGCAGAGCATAGGAACAAGAAGCAAAAGCTTACTCGATCTAGGAAATAACTAGCCACACTTGGTAGCATTTCCAATTCGCTTTTCCGGTTGTAAGTGGCCTGGATGGCCGCATCCTTCCATAGCTCCTCAACCAACGGTGCATATTCACGAGTAGCGGCTGGAAAAATGGCTTCCAAATTGCCCGACACCATAGTCTTTAGAAGCCAATCAGAAAAAGATTTAAATCTTGGGCCAATGGCATAGATAGTTTTACCATCATCGCCATCTGAACTCCCTGTCATTGTCCAACAACTCTTCTCAGACACTTTCAAAGTGTATGCAATATACAAGAAACTATAAGGTCATAGTCATGCTACTGGTTCATGACAATATAATTTAGAGATTTTCTACCCAGTTGAAAAATACTTCACAAGCCAATAAGGAGTTCAATAAATGTGGCATACATGATAACATCACTCATAGATCCTTTGGGGGGATTAACTGGCATTCATATAACAATTTCAAATCTTTAACAGTTACATCATAGAAGTGATTCACTTGAGTTTTTTTTTTTTCCGCACACTCCAACTCCGCCCACCAATTCAGAAACACAAATTAAATTGATTCCCCCTCCATGATTGGTATGAGAAAGATTAATCCGTAAAACAAGAGATCTAATGATTTAGGCAATAAGATCATTTCAGCCATTTATGTGACACCGGCAATTAGCTTTGTGAAGCAACTGTATCAAGTTGACATGACAATGGGCATGAACAAGTAACATGCGTCGGCACATATAAGTAGAAATGGCATGCATATGGGAACAGGAGATTACATACAAAGTCAAACAGATAAAAGGGAAAGAAGAGAATCAATATACTTCCATACCAGCAGTTTCAGTTTCATCTGAAGACTGTTTCTTCTTCCTTTCACCCAAAATCTCCTCTTCAAAACGCTCACGCCCTTCAAGGAGTATACCAAGATAGCCATACACATTACTCTGGATCTTCAACTTAATATTCTCACGCTCATCCTCCGAGAATGGTACGTCTTTATAAAGAATCCTGGCCTGCAACATTTGATTTAATAAATAGACTAATATATTAAAGTATAATCAGCAATTAGCATATTTTAAACCAGAAACATTCCTTTATAGACCCAATGAAGCAAACAGGATCAAAATGATTTGGCTCAGAGACACCTATACAACGATGTATGGAAAACGAGTGTCGTTATCTAGCCTTTTCCAATTTGCACACAAAATCATAAATGGCTTGTATGATCATGCCCCCATTAAAGTCAACTCTAGAAAGCCATCAACTCCAACCTATAAATCATCCTTCATCATATTACACTGAATTAATCAGAATCGGTTCTTTTAAGGTAAAGGATAGAGTGGAATTTAATTCCAACACAAGAGCAAGTGTGGACAGCCGGACACAGAAGTCACGCCACAAAATTTTCTAGGCTGTCTGTAAATGAAATAGGCATATCATTATATCCACAGACTCTGTATTAACACTATTGCAATGGGCTTAAATAGTTTTGGGCCCCTGCCAGAACTAGGTTTTCTTCACTTATCTAATACCAGGACATTATTTTGATCGATTCAATTATATCAATTATGAATGCAAGATAGAGAATTCCTAATTTAGATAAGAATATGACACTGACTTAAGCCACGTGGCATTCAGTATACAACAGATATCTTGACATAAATAGAATTGCCATAGTAATACAAGGTTAGAGGCCAGGAAGCACCTGCTTAAATATGGTACTTGTCCCAGATCCATGATATCCAACTAAAAGCAACTTCTGAAGTGTTCTCCGTTCAATATAGTCAGGAACACTTCTACTCATCTGACTGCTCACTAGTTCACCACTGACATTCGAAGATTTGGAAGGAACAGGCAGTGACAAGACAGCACAAACAAGCTTAGTCCCAGCCTGAAAAGAAATGTTACGTTTAGTTAAGACCTAATTAATGCAATGAAAATTTATGAAGAAAGAGTAAAAAGATTAGTGGATAAATGAATTCAACACACTAACAGTACCTTGCCCCAAATAAATCCTTTAGTATTCTTCTGTCCCTCTTCTTGATAAGAGCCATCATCATTCACCCAAAAGTGTGGATTGCCAGCACATTGAACTCCTGCCAACTGAAACATCCAAAAGAAAACAGTCTGAACAATCCCAGTAGATTAATTAGTTTCAGAAAAGAATTTTGCTAGTCTAGAAGCTTCACCTGCAACATCCTCAACTCTACTTTTGTAATCTCCCGACCATTGATGAAAACTAGTGTGTTTCCATTGCTAGCATTTTGCTTGATTGGACCCCCAACATTCATGTGGGGAGTAATTATCTTCGACGGCTTCCGTCCTTCCTGTGGAATTCAGTAGAACCATCAATATCCATAATGATGCATTGAATACACTATAAATGAAATACCTAAAATTTATTATATTCACCTTTCCCCATAGACCAGATACTTTATCATACCAATAGTTTCCAGGTTTTAACTTCTTTGGCGGGTTTGGACATTTCTGCAATGTAACCAACTCCTCAAGACAAAGAGGTTTCCCATTCACACAAACATAATCGGGCGGCAACTGATTAATCTCACACAACTTCTCAGCCTTCATTATTTGCCGAACCTCCAACTGATTAAGTAACCGCTTAAGCATTCTAGAACATTTCCCCAAATTCCTTCTTTTAGTCTCATCAATAGGATACCCAATACATGTAACACACTTCCTTCCTTCTGGCATCGACCCCATCGCTCTAAGCACACAAGTACTACAGTACTTTGCGTCACAAACAATGCAAACCTCTTTCTCTGTAAACCGGTTCCCTTTAAAACACCTATAACAAGACCCCTTCTTGCCTCTAGTTTCAGGCTCTCTCTTCACTCTAGGTATTATTCTTGGCTCCTCCAGACTATATTCTTCATCAATATCGTCATCCTCATCCTCATCATCTGATGTAATATCACGAAAAGTAACAACAGGCCCTCTCCTAACATCACCGATATAATCAACATCATCATCATTATTATTCTTATTAATGCAATCTCCTGTTTTAAGAGATGAAACCCGTGAAGACGGATAATCCATACTCAAGACAGAGTCACTTGATTCCCAATCAGCCTGATTTAATTCATCATTAAAATCAAAACTCTCTTTACCACAAATAGATTCCCTCAGTCTAGCCGAACTCTCTCTTGATTTCGTAAAACTACCAGAAAACTCTATTGTGCTAGAATTCAAATTCTCATTACTTTGATCAAATACTTTTGAACTACTAACTAACTCACCAGAAGCATAATTGGAAAACTCTAAAGCACCTGAGCTACTCAACTCACCGGACAACACGCAATTGGCATTATCTGTGGCTCTCTCGATGACTGACGTCGGAGACACGGTCGTCTCGGATTTCACTCCGGCCTCTTTCGAAACACAGCAATCGTCACGAGTCTCGACCACCGAAGAAACAACCGCAGTCGGTATAAGCTCTTTCGAGAAATTCTTACTCAACTTATCAGCCGAGACTATCGGCTGGACGACCGGAAGCGCCAGTTTATCCGAGAGCGTGACTTGCTTGACCACCGCAGCCACCGGTATCTTCTGAACGTTGATCGGAACAGCTCGCGGAAGATCGTACGGCACCGGCGGACCTCTGTATTCCGCCGCGAAGGAGTACTGGATCCCATCTTCAGCCACTTGAGCCGACGCAATTACCGGCGTCATTGTTTCCTCGATTATTAATAGAAACCTTTCTTAGCTCCACAGAAACCAACCCTAAGACTGATCCATATCCAAATCCAAATCCGAACACAAAACTTACTATTTTTTGTTCGGTGCCGTAAAATCGAAAAACAAAGCAACAGCTGCCAAATAACTAGTAACAAAACAAAACAAAACAAAAAACACTTGACCTAATCTAATTAACTGTTTTTTTTTTTTTTTCTTTTCTTTCTTTTTTTGTAAATAAAATAAAAAAGAAACGTTATTGATAATGATTCAAGGAAGGTAAAACAAAAAAGAAAAATGGAAAAAAGAAAAAGAAAACGGAATTGGAATTGGATTTACATGCGAGCGAGAGAGAAGAATAAAGCGAAAGTGTTTGGGAGGTAGGAAAATGTGTTGTGGGGAAGTGTGAGAGCGAATGGAAAATGACAGCTAAAGCGAAGAAGAAAAAAAATGAGCGAGGCGGAGAGAATTGGTGTGTTTGGGTTTTGGTTTGGGGAGTGAGGAATCTTTGCTTAGTTTTTAGTTTTTATTTTTAATTTTTATTTTTAATTTTTTTTAATCTAACTTTATTTAAATTGTTGTTGGAGAAAGTAGCTCGTGGGGTCCACAGAACTTTTGTCTTTTAGATGGATTTGTACTGTTGTTATTGGCATCATAGAGGTCTGGGTGTATCATGTACAGTATGTGACGTGTACAAATTCGATTTTGTAACATTGTAGGTTTTAAACGGTAACGTTACAAAATCCTTCAAAATTATTATTCAGAGTTATTATGTAATGTTATATAGTCGAAATTCTACGTAAGAAAACATGCAAAATTCTATCCCTTATAATTATTAATTTAGAAATAATAGGATGTTTGTGAGAGTCATCCCGCTTTTTATTGAATTTAATATGTAACGTTACAAAGTTACTTAAAATAGTAATATAACAGAGTTGAGGGTTCTGCTATGGTACTCACACAAAAAACATTGGTATGATACAAACTTCTTATTGAGAATAACTTTATGTTGAAATTAACGATAGAGTGGTTTCTAAATATCAAAGTAGTGTTTAATAACCAAGTCGTAGAGTTGAATTTGACAATCTCTTACGAAATCTTACACATGATAATTATTATTTTTGAATATATATATATAATGTGTTTGAGTGGACTAAAAGGACCGTAACAAAGAACTAACCTTCCTATTTTTCTACTTCATGAGTTTAAATAGTAATGTTATAGAATCGAAATCAATATGATTTCGTACAGAATCCCACATCTAATACTTATTATCTCTAACGTGTTTGTGTGGGCTAAAGGACCATTAAAAAATGACTAATCATTTTCTTTTTTCGCGCGTAAGTTGATCCTATAATGTTATATATGGAGTTTAAATAGTAATGTCATAGAGTTGATATCAACACGATTTAATATAGAATCCCGTATCTGATAATTATTGTCTCTAGTTAACGTGTTTGTGTGGGCTAAAGGACCACCACAGCAAGTTCTGGCCTGTGTTTTTCTAGGCTGCTACTTACCGACAGTGCCGGTTCTCACTTTGAAATGGATGGAGGCGATACTGTGATAGCATTAGCATAGCCATTTTATGCTGTTTTGGAGCTAGTTTGCGTGAGAAATGGAAAGGAATCATATGATTCTCTTTTTCTTTTTTTCTTTTCTTCTATGATTGTTATATTTACATGTTAATTTGAAACGTCACTGTACAATAAAGTAATTCCCTCTAGATTTGACCAATCATTTCAAAATATCCATTGTTCAAAAAGATACTAATCCAATGGAGGCATGGAGCTTTTCATATCAATGGCTGTTTTTTAAATAATATAGGTTAATTATTCATTCACTTATGTTAAACATCAAACCAGGGGCAAAGCCAGGACTCATCGTCCTGGTGGGCTAAATTAACTTTTTTTTGTTTGTATACCGTGTACGGTGTATCGACTCGAATCTGAGTTATTGTCATGCTAAATTAACGTAGTTTTCTACTCAAACCACATTGAGCGGTAATACAAAGTTTTTAAAGCAACCCTAAAGGAAAAAATAATAATAATAAGCGAAATAAACTTAAATACTTATTCGGACAAGCAAACGAAGTAAGGAATTCAAAATTTGTTTCATTTATCTATGGAAGAATAGAGAATTGAGAGGAAAAAGAAACTTTAATGTGTTTAAGTGTCAGTAAAATATCAAGTTTATCACTCCAATGAATCTATTGAGATTATCTCAAGTAAATTAAATTATAAACAATTTTTATGAATTATTAAACAATTTTAATATTGTAAATGTCTTTATTATATAACTGACTACGTAACTTTGTATAATCGGCTTAACATGTAGCCCAAGGCACACGTTTACTCTTACGATTAAGTATATCTATATAGTCTAAGATGATTAAATCGATCGTGAACAATCCAATTACTATAGAATAGACAAAGCAAAGTATTTAAACAAAGACAAAACAGAGTATTTTTATAAATTGAAACTATGATCATTAGATGGAAACGTTAATTATTTCATCAATAAATTAAAGAAAAGTATCAGAACATTTTTTTTTTTTCTTGATAAACCACCGTGGACACGGTATCTCGAATGAATGGGTACTATTTACCATCTAGTTGGATGGTAATAATATGATAACATATATATTTAGACAATTTATTTAGAAATAAGGTTGGTCTATTAGTATGTCCTTCACACATACACATAGAAATCGTTATTTCAAGTCATGTTTACCTCCCTCAAATCCCGAAACTAATAAACTATAACGGATTGACGACTAAAATCAATATTTAATGAATTGAAAGAAGAGCATCAATGTTTGAAGTGTAGATTACAGTTTACATGAAAACTCAAATCACTCTGGAATCTGGATCATCCACGAACCGGATTTTAAAGTACAGATGGCGGTGGAATGAGCCCTTACCTGTAAGCAGTTTAGGGTTCATTGGCCCAATTTTGTGCCTCATGAGTTACTCATTTTTATTATTATTATTTGTATCCTTTTTTTTTTTTTTTTTTTTTTTTTTTTCATTTGACTATATTGAGCCGTTTAGGAGTCTATCAAAACCTATCGAGATCATTTAAAAATCTATTCTCACACTAAATGTGAGAGTAGGGATGGGCATTGAGAAAATGGGGAAACGAGAATGGATATAGGTCCCTGTAATAGCTGTATTTTTTCAAACCGAATTAAATCAAGAAAGAAATAAACTCTTTCTATATTAGTTAGTCAACCCAAAAATCTTGCAGGGAATAATAGCTAATAGAGACAATTAAATCTTAATAAATGGAGTTTCCATTCTAGAGTGACTCCTTAATGAGTTAGGGTTTTGAATACTCTTGTTATATATATGCACCTTTTACAAAAGAAAAAAAGAATATGAAGGGAATCGGCTGTAGTTTCTTTGGAAGAGGGTTCGTGTGATTTTTGGTGTTAAAATGTAGAGCTAAATTCTTGTACGGATTGGAGGTAAGTAAACTCACTCATAACTTATTAGGGATGGCAACGGGGCGGGTCGGGGCAGGGGGAATGCTTTTCCATCCCCATCCCCGCCCCCTAAAACCATCCCCATCCCCATCCCCGTCCCCGTCCCCGCATTAAGAGAATCGGGGGCGGGGGCGGGGATTCCCCGTTGGAGGGGCCTTCCCCATACCCGCCCCATTCCCCGTCTAACATAACTATACATTTAAAAATTAAAATTTAAAATAAAGGAAAAAGTAGAAATTTATGTTTAGTTCAAAGTCAAAGATTCTATAAAACAAGCCAACTTCTAAAGTTTAGTTTAAAAAAAAAAAAAAAAAAAAAACTATTTATGTTAAAAAAATTAATGTTAAATGATATTAAAAATCTGAATATTATATATATATTCAAGCCGCCTATTACTTGTTACTCTCTTTTTACTTGTCCAGTTTTTATTTGTTAATCTTTAACACGTTACTTGTCCGATTTTTGTTCTTTTATCATTTTTCTACAACCTACAACTAAATCTCTTAGAAGAAACCATTATTATTATTATTATTATTATTATTTTTATTGAAGACTCTTACGGTGTGCGTGTGTATATATATATATAAATATATCGGGGCGGGGATGGGGCGGGGAGTGCTTCCCCGTCCCCGCCCCGTTTCACCTTCGGGGATAAAACTTTATCCCCGTCCCCGTCCCCGTCCCCGAATACTATCCCCCATCCCCGCCCCATTCGGGGCGGGGCCCCGCGGGGCCCCGGCCCCATGGGGAATACTGCCATCTCTATAACTTATTATGTTTTCAAATGTGTTTATATTAATACATTCATTCGTTGTTTTATGTTTGAAATATTTTAATACAAAAATATACATGTTGGATATATAGTTGTATTTTACTAGATAACTTCAGTGATTTAGTTTTCAGTCAAAGGATTTTAAATGCTGAAAATACAAGTCCAAGGTTATCAGAATCTTGTGATTTATTTTATAGAGCAAATGATATTGGAAAATTCTGAAACTTTTTATGTAATATGTTATTGGTGTCTAGTTTCATGTTCTAAAATTTCATAATTTTTAAAATTGTATTCAAAGAGTTTTCAATTTTAACGGTATAAGTGGTTCGTACTGGTTGCACTATATTGGAATTATTTGGGTTGGGTCACCGGGCTACGGATGACACTAATTGGAATTATTTGGGCCAGGTCACTGAGCTACGGATGACACTACTGGAATTATTTGGGCCGGGTCACCGGGCTACGAGTGACTACTGAAATTATTTAGGCTAGGTCACCAGGTTACGGGTGACACTATTTGACTTATTTGGGCCGAGCCACCGGGTTACGAGTGACACTATTTGGGATTTGTGACATTATGATATATGAGCTATTTGTTTACGTACTGTTTTATAAAATGATTAATTTGTATTGATTATTTCCGTCAAATTAGAGAGTATCAAATTATGATTTTATTTAAAAAGATCTTTGATTTATAAATGTCTATTACTAATGAAATTCTTATGATTTCAGATTATGAATATATAAATGATTTATAAAGGTCATTCCATTTGTTATATTGATATTTATTACATGAATTGTATTAAACGTTTTTTATTTTTATTTTTGTTATAATACACGTGGCTTTCCCACCACTACTCAAGAGCTTACTTTGTTCACTATATATATATGCTCTCTCTTATAAAAAACGAGCTGTTGCTCATCCAATGTCAATAAAAAACTTAACATGTTCTCTCTCTCTCTTTCTCTCTCGTTTTTCTCTCTTCTTTATCTGATATCTCTCTCATCTTATTATTGCTGTATATCTCGCCTCTCTCATCTTAGTTTCTCTCACTCTATTTCTATATCTCATCTCTTATTTTATTAATTATTTCATCTATTGTTCTTCATTAATTTTATAACACGTTATCAGCACGATGCTGTTATTTCCAGAGCCTGAAGCCTCTGAATTTATTACCACTAGAACCTAAAGTTCCTAGATCTATTACCAGAACCTGAATTTCTGAATTTATTATTACTAGAACCTGAAGCTTCTAGACTTTTATTTATTAATACCAGGACCTGCAGTTCTGAATTTACTTTCCCGTATTTTATTTTTTACGCAATTTGCTTTCTCGTATTTTATTTACTTTTACCCGATTTATTTTCTCGCATTTATTTATTTATACGCTGTTATGAGATTGGCTAGGCTAACCTACCAAAACCTGCAGTTTTGGATTTATTTATTATGCACTTTATTTATCTGTATTTATTTATTTATTCGTAATTTATGAAATTGTCTAGATTTACTTTTTTTTTTTTTTTTTGCATTTATTATTACGCATTTTATTTAAACAGTTTGGTCACCCATCCAGAACCTGGAGTTCATGGATTTATTTATCATTACTGGAGCCTGAAGTTCTAGATTTATTTACTTACAAACAAATATTTAAATTCCTCGGATTTTTATCAGACCAGAAGTTCTGACTCCGATTGTAATTTTCAGATAACCAGAAGCTATAACAATGCCAAAGCTTGCAAGTTTAAAATTTACTGCACTATAAGTGTCTGGAGAAAATTACATGTCATGGGTTATTGATGCCAGATTACTCCTAAAATCAGAAGGCTTGTATTACACCATTGAAAATGCGGATGATGCATCTGAACAAGACAAATCAACAGCCATGGTTATTATCCATCACCACCTACATAAGGATCTAAAGGCCTAATACCTAACTGTCACGGAACCAGATGTTCTATGGCAAGAACTAAAATATCGATTTGATAACCAACCTGATGTTACATTACCAAATACCAGGTGTCAGTGACAACATTTACGCTTTCAAGACTATAGATCAGTCTCTGAGTACAATTCTGCTTTATTCAAAATCACTACACAGCTGAAATTGTGTGGTCAGGATGTAATCCGAAATCATCAATAAAAGTTAATAGTAAATTTTCTCCCCTTTTCTCTTTATCACATACTGTTGTTCTCTCGTTCTTCTTCATCTTATTTATGTTATATTATCTGTTATTTTAATTTTATGCATCTATTTAATTTTATGCAATTTATGTATCTGAGTATGCGAACTAACCAGAACCTGGAGTTTCTGGATTTGTATAGATTATGTGTTGAGCCTAATTAGGTCAATCGTTAAGTCTCTGGAATTTAAGCCAAGCACGGCTTGACTGACTAACCAGAATCTGAAATTTCTGGATTTATCATTATAATATTTAAGTTAGTGTGGTTTTACAAACCGATCAGAATATGAAGTTCTAAACTTTAAATTTCAATAAAAATATGGAGTTCTAGATTCATTACTATGTACATGAATGTCATACTTGGGACCTAAAATTCCAAAATTCGAATTCTATATAGAACCTGAAGTTCTAATTTTGAATGCGAAATATTGAATCTGAACTTGAAGTTCTAATCAGACTTGAAGCTCTGAATTTAATTTAAATTGTGATATTAAAACTTTTATATCAAAGTTTATTAGAACCAGAAATTCTGAATTAGATCAAGTTACGATTTTTTCATCTAGAAAGTCAATTTGTAATTTCTATTTAGAACTTGAAGTTTTTTGAATTTTATGAACCTGCAGTTCATGGTCGAACCGGAAGTTTGAAAAATCAATATGATTCATAATTTTGTTTTATGAAGTGATATATTTTCATATCTTTATGTTTACACTTTTGATCACTTTGTCTAATATGCACTTTATTTTTCATTGTGAATAGATATATCTTTAAACGGTAAATTGAGTGATATTGAAAAGCAAGATACTGGAGATATATGTCTAGCCGATAGTGCAACAACACATACGATTCTGCGGAATCAGAAATACTTTCTGATTTTAATACAATATTAGGTCCAGCAGATCTGACAGAAGGCTCCTATAGAGCCATGATATTGTTGCCAAACAATACTAAAATATGGCTACCACATATAAACTATAAATGATGAGAATATTGAGTATCTGTGCATTACTTCTCATAATTCATGCCAGAAACTCATTATGGAAAAGCTGCGTGCTTTATCATCTGGATTATATTACACTCTCATAAGAGGTGTAGAAGTTTATGCAGTTATGAACCAAAAGTTCTCAGATCCAAAAATATTTATGCTTTGGTATGACTGTCTTGGTCACCTAGGATCTACAATAATGTGTAAAATCATTGAAAATGCTCATGGATATCCATTAAAGAACCAAAAGATTCTTTTATCCCATTAAAATTTATGTACTGCATGTTAACAAGGGAAATTAGTAATAAAACTATCTCACTCTAAGGTTGGTTTTGAATCCCATCATTTCTACAAAGAATTCAAGGGGACATATGTGGACCCATTCATCCACCAAGTGGACCGTTCCGCTATTTTATGGTCCTAGTTGATGCATCCATCAGATGGTCACATATTTCCTTATTATCAACACATAATGTTGCTTTTGCAAGGTTACTCGCACAAATTATCAGGCTTCGGGCACATTTTCCTGATCACTCGATTAAATCAATACGCCTTGATAATGCGGGTGAATTTACTTTCAAAACATTTGATGAATATTGCAAATCAGTTGGAATTGATGTTGAGCATCCAGTTCCACACGTTCATACTCAGAATGGATTAGCAGAGTCACTTATCTAGCGTCTCCAAGTAATTGCAAGAACTTTATTATTACGAACATAATTACCAACTTCTGTTTGGGGACATGCTATTTTGCATGCTGCTGCATTAATTCGTCTTCGTCCCACTTCTTATCATCAATGTTCTCCAGTGCAACTTGTATTTGGCCATCAATCAGATATTTCTCATCTGCGTACTTTTGGTTGTGTATTATATGTCTCAATTGCACCTACACATAAAACTAAAATGGGACCCCAACGGCGTTTGGGAATATATGTTGGTCTAGATTCACCATCAATTATTAGGTATCTAGAACCTTTAACTGGTGATCTTTTTACTGCACGATTTGCAGATTGTCATTTCTATGAGAAAAATTTCCCATCATTAGGGAAAGGAAAAACTTCTCCTGAAGAGAAGCGTGAATTTTCTTGGAAAGTCCCTAGTCTAATTCATCTTGACCCATACACATCTCAATGTCAGAATGAAGTACGTAAGATAGTTCATCTTCAAACAATAGCAAATCAGTTACCCGCAAGATAGTTCATCTTCAAACAATAGCAAATCAGTTACCAGATGCATTTACAGATGCTACTAGGGTAACAAAATCACACATCCCAGCTGTTAATGTACCATCATTGGTAATTGTTCCAAAAGAACAATCTAAATAAATAATAGCAAAAGAATCATCTACTGTATGCCAGAAGCATGGTAGGCCACTTGGTTCGAAAGATACTGTTCCCCGGAGGAAGAAAGCAAAATATCAAGATCATACTCCTGAAATTATAAATAAATCCACTTTCTCTAAATCAACTCCACAAGAGTTAAATGTCCCTGAAAGGACACAAGAAACCCCCGCAAGGGAAGGAATCTCTGAAGAGATACAAGAACCTAGAAATGAGGAAATTTCTATAAATTATATGGGAGGAATGTGGAATCGTGGAGAAACAATCATTGATGATATATTTTCGTACACTGTGGCTACTGAAATTTTAAATGATGATTATGAGCCTCATAACCTCGACGATTGTAGGCAAAGATCTGATTGGCCTAAATGGAAAGAAATAATTCAAGCAGAATTGACTTCGTTAACCAAACGTAAAGTATTTGGACCAATAGTCCAGACGCCTGAAGACGTCAAACCTATTGGATACAAATGAGTTTTTGTAAGGAAACGTAATAAGGAAAACGAGGTGGTGCGATATAAGGCACGACTCGTAGCACAGGGTTTCTCACAGAGACCTGGTATTGATTTTGATGAGACATATTCACCAGTAATGGATACAATTACTTTTTGATTTCTGATAAGTTTAGCCGTCTCAGAAAAACTTGAAATGCGTCTTATGGACGTAGTAACTGCCTACCTATATGGCTCACTCGATTATGATATTTACATGAAAATCCCTGAAGGATTTAGAATGCCAGAAGCATACAACTCGAGACCTCATAATTTATATTCTATTAAATTACAAAAGTCCTTGTATGGATTAAAGCAATCTAGGCGCATGTGGTACAACTGCCTCAGTGAATATTTAACTAAAGAGGGATATATCAATAATCCCATATGCCCATGTGTATTCATAAAGAAATCAGAATCTGAATTTGTTATTATAGCAGTTTATGTTGATGATATGAATTTAATTGGAACTCCTGAAGAGCTCCTGAAAATTGCTGAATATCTGAAAAAGGAATTTAAAATGAAAGACCTAGGGAAGACAAAATATTGTCTCGGCCTGGAGATTGAGTATAAATCAGACAGAATACTTATCCATCAATCAACATATATTGAAAAGATCCTGAAAAGATTTAATATGGACAATGCTCATCCATTAAGTACCCCCATGATTGTTAGAAATCTTGATCCTAAGAAAGATCTATTCCGGCCACTTGAAGATGGTGAAAAGATACTTGGTCTTGAAGTACCATATCTTAATGCAATTGGTGCTTTATTATATCTGGCTCAATGTACTAGACCAGATATCGCATTTTCAGTGAATTTGCTTACTAGATTCAGTTAAGCACCAACTCAGAGATATGGAATGGGATTAAACATTGTTTTCGTTATCTTCGTGGAACGAAAGATTTAGGATTATATTATTCAAAATCTAATAACTTTTCAGGTTTAATTGGTTATGCTGATGCCGGGTATTTATCTGATCCCCATAAAGCCCGTTCACAAACGGGATGTGTTTTTACATATAATGGCACAACAATCTCCTGGCGCTCCACAAAGCAAACTCTTGTTACTACATCCTCTAATCATTCTGAGATCCTTGCACTTCATGAAACAAGCCGAGAATGCGTGTGGCTAAGGTCAGTTATTTATCATATTCAAAATACTTGTGGATTTCCATTATTTACAGAAATGCCTACACCGATATTTGAAGATAATGCAGCTGGTATTGCTCAAGTTAGAGGAGGATATATAAAGGGAGATCGAACCAAACATATTTCTCCTAAATTCTTCTACACTCATGAACTTCAACAAAGCCGACAAATTGATGTTAAACAAATACGGTCTACAGATAATCTAGCAGATCTGTTTACTAAAGCATTGCCTATATCAACTTTTGAGAAACTGGTATATGAAATTGGCATGCATCGGCTTTGTAAATTACAGGATTGATGTTGAAATTTTGTTCAGGGGGAGCAAAATTTTTGAATGGACATATGTATACTGTACTCTTTTTCCTTCTACCGGATTTTATCCCACTGGGTTTTACCGGAAAGGTTTTAATGAGATAGTTCTGAACACGTCCACACCACTTGATCCAGAAGATCATTGTATATATTTTTGCTAAGGTTTTGTCCCACTGGGTTTTTCCTAGCAAATTCAAATACAAGTGGTGGAAATCCAAGTATAAATATGAGAAAAACTCTAAAGAAAACATTAATTTTGGACTTATATGCACTGTACTCTTTTTCCCTTCGATCAGGTTTTGTCCCATTGGGTTTTCCTGACAAGGTTTTTAATAAGACAGTTATGAGAACATCCAACACCACAAGATCTAGAAGATCTTTATATATATATTTTCTGAGATTTTTGTCCCATCGGGTTTTTCTTAGAAAATTAAATACAATACAAGTGGTGGAAAATCCAATGGGGAGTGTTATAATACACGTGGCTTTCCCACCACCACTCAAGAGCTTACTTTGTTCACTATATATATATATATATATATATATATATATATATATGCTCTCTCTTGTAAAAAACGAGCTGTTGCTCATCCAATATCAATAAAAAGCTTAACATGTTCTCTCTCTCTCTCTCTCTCTCTCTCTCTCTCTCTCTCTCTCTCTCTCGTTTTTCTCTCTTCTTTATTTGATATCTCTCTTATCTTATTATTGCTATATATCTCGCCTCTCTCTTCTTAGTTTCTCTCACTCTATTTCTATATCTCATCTCTTATTTTATTAATTATTTCATCTATTGTTCTTCATTAATTTTATAACAATTTTTTATTTTTTATGTTTTGTTAAATATTATCTTGATTGAATTCTTCCTAAAGTTTATGAGCAAGGTTTTTGAACATAAAGGTTTTACAAAGGCTGTTTACTTTACATGTTATGCATGAATTTATTTACCGAGTTGACGGCTCACCCCTCGTCACCACCGTTTTGCAAATTAAGTTCTTAGATATGGGAGTGATGGAGTTTGTGTTAGCAATATTGGAGATATGTACCACTAGAGGATTTAGTTCCATGTGTGCAGGTGTTGTAAGGATTCAATTTATTTCAGGGTTTTAATTACGTTTGTCTTGGAGATTTAATTAAAATGAATGGCATCAGGTTTGAGTATTGTAATTTGTGGATATATTGTTGAAGATTCTAATTTGAATATTTGTGAATTAAGGTTTTTATAAGGTCCGAATCACGTAACATCCCGGTCAGTGGGGTCCCAGGTTTAGGGTGTTACAGTACCCACATCCCCATACATATTTCCAAAACCCTTCCCCATCCCTCCCCCCTTGGGGAAAATGGGGATGGGGGAGTTTTAGGGGAGGTATCCCCATCCTCATCCCCATTTCCCAATTTTTTTTTTTTTTTTTTTGTTTCCCTGTTTTGCTAAAACTTACATACTAAAAAAAAAAATCCATTACATAAAAATATTAAGAATAAAAATTATTAAGAAAAAATTTATATAAATATACACTTAGTAAGTTAGGGGTTAAAAAATAGAAAGAATAAAAAATATTAAGATATATATATATAAGGTTTGGGGAAATGGTGATGGGGGACTCCCCCATCCCCATCCCCATCAATTTTCTCATTTTTCTCTAAAAATTCCCCCCAAATAGATATAGGGAAGTGTGATTTGGATATCCAAGGATAAATGCTCATCCCTATGTGAGAGGTTGCCTCAAACTTGCTCGTTTGCAAGGTGGACTTCAACACTCGCACACAAACATATATAAAAGGGGGAGAAAGTACATACCACTCTACAATTCGGTTCATTAACCTTAACAAATCCTAGTATTTTGAGAATATTGTTTTTTCCACCAATATTTTCATAAATTTGAATCTATGATATATATATTTTAACCGAAACTCGTATTTACTTCCTTGTGTTATATAAATATATAATAATAATAATAATAATAATAATAATATAAGCATATTTTATTTTATTTTTCTATCAACTTTTCCCTCCGAAACCAAACTTTCTCTAAGGTTGAAAAGTTGAGACTTGCTATTCTAGTCTGCAGATTAGTTAGGCTTTTAATAGTCGGCTGATATGTATATATATATCAATTGTCAAACATATTTCAACAAACACAAAAAAAAATCAACAAACTTATCCAATTTTTCTTGATGTTGCTTGATATCTAATTATCTACCTAATATTTGCTTCTTTGATAAGTAATTTCACATCATTTTCAATTTTCCATAACTGGCGCCTCTTATACTTTTGTGGTCACTTTATGGACCCTAGTAGTCATCTATATAAACAAGTAGATGCATTGTGTTGATTAAAGGACTAATTGCACAAG
Organism: Acer saccharum; assembly: GCA_030490815.1. NCBI lineage: Eukaryota > Viridiplantae > Streptophyta > Magnoliopsida > Sapindales > Sapindaceae > Acer > Acer saccharum. The sequence continues at coordinate 4,646,858 of CM059868.1, forward strand.
CATCCCCTAATTTTAGGCATAACTGCATGTATATGGAACTTTTACCCATAATTGCACAAACGTCCCCTTCCGTTAACTCTAACCGTTAACCACAATTTTAACCCACAATGACTAAAGTACCCCTAGTTACCTATTTTGTTATTTAAATTAATAATTAAAAAATGTAACAGATAAGACAAAGAAAACAAAAATACAAAATCAATCATTTTTTTTTTCTCTTTCATTTTCTTAACCCCCAAACACAATTCAAAAATAAACTTAACAAACAAAAACCAAAACTCAATCCCACTGATCAAAACCAAAACTCAAATCCTTAAACAACAACCAAAAATCAAATCCACAAATAAAAATCAAAATCTATCAATACCACAACAAGTTAACCACATCCATTTTTTTTATAAAAAAAAAATAGAACTTTAACCTAGAAAGTTAAAAATCCACCGTTAAAGTTCAATTTTTTCTTTTTTTTTTTTGGTTTTTTTTTGTTAAGTTTATTTTTGGATTGTGTTTGTGGGTTGAGAAAATGAAAGAAAAATAAAAAATGATTGATTTTGTTTTGTTTTGTTTTGTTTTTTTTTTTTTGTCTTTTCTGTTTCATTTTTTAATTATTAATTTAAATAATAAAATAGGTAACTAGGGGCACTTTAGTCATTGTGGGTTAAAATTATGGTCAACGGAAGTCAACTAACAATAGAGGACGTTTATATAATTATAGGTAAAAATTCCATATGTATGCAATTATGCCTAAATTTAGGGGTGTTTGTGCAATTAGTCCTTGATTAAACACAAGCATTATAACATTCATGCACAGTCCAAATTAGCATTCCAATTTCCGATCATCAATGTCACGATGTCAATTCAGTGGTATGATTTACCTTTCACGTATATCTATATACATTTAAAGTTATGGATTCGAATCGTGTTTCTCTTAAAGTTTTATTTATCGATAGTAATGATTCAAAGAACCAATAATATTACAAGTTTCCAATCATACATTATGTGATCAAAACATTGGACGATGCATTATTCTTACAATCATGATCATGTAATATATATATATATATATATATATATATATATATATATAATCAATTTGTTTTAAAATTAGACTTCTCAAAAATTGTTTCAACCTCTTTATTTTCATCTACTATATATATATATATAAATATATAATTTCTATTATCAGTTCGAATTGATATAAAATATGTCAGTTCCTTATATATAAGCCATTGTATTTAAAAGATGTTTTGACAAGTGCATGCAGTCAAGTCAAAGTATTTAAATCCAATGGCTCACATGCAATAAACTGATATATCTTTTATCAGTTCGAATTGATAATAGAAAAATTGTATATATATATATATATATATATATATATATATATATATACATATATATGTAGGTAGTCTACTAACTTATTTATTTCCAATTCGAGATTGTGTATATTATAAAATTAAATACACATATGATAAGATGAGGTTGATTCGGTGGTAAACCCCTTATACTTACACCATAAGGTTGCTGATTCAAGTTCTCTCCCACCCCCAAAACCTTGAATTTATTTAATAAAAAAAAATACACATATGATACACAACTAAACACAATATATTTGTCGGTCTACCTACCTCAAATACTTTGGTACTAAGTAACTACAACAGTTACGGATCTGGTTGTGTTTTTTTTTTTTTCATATTGGTCGGCTAGCTTTAGAAACTTAGAAGGCTTGTTTTTCTTTTTGGAATTATATCATATAACTTTTTAGTTTTTACAAACCAATATTCGTGGTTACAAATCATGAAGTCAACAGTTTTTTTTTTTTTTTTTTTTTTCACTCTTCATTCATTAATTTCCAACTTCAAACCAGATAAAATAGAATTATTGTTGCTCATCATGGTCCACAGTAGATTATTTTATATTGTAATACTAATTTTTGTTCTTTAATTATTATATATATATGGTCTTGATTAATTTCTTGGACCTAACTGGTCCTTTTGTTTGTTTTTCTTCTTTGACTAGAGCTTACATACGTCGTCTAAAGTGCAATTACGTGTGTATATATATATATATATATATATTTTGACAATATCTATTAATTCGGTACCAGATAATTTTTTTAAAGTTTTCATTGTTGGTAGGATTCGAATTGCTGACCTGAGAATAACTTGTCTAAACCCCAAACTCGTCCATCTATCAGCTGACCACGCTACACCCCTATTGGCAAATTACGTTTTATTTTTGAATGAAATTAAATATTTAACAACATGCATTCAAAAGTCTAAACAGAAGCAGCTCCTTTATTCAGAGATAAAGTCGATTTTTTTTTTTTTTTTTTCTGGCCATGTATATCAATATTTTCACTCATTTAATTCTGTTGATCACATAATGTTTATGGAAAAATACTGTCTAAAAACAATTTTCAGGACTTAATTTAGTTCTTTAACGTACAAAATTGCACCCTCGATCTTAATCTGATTCTTAATTATACAATTCAAAAGATGGATTTAAAAACAACTAAAAGTGGAGAATGAAATCAGATTTTTCTGCAGCACCAATTAAGCTGTATAAAGATCGACAGTCATCTTGATTCGGATTCTTTTTAATCTTTTTCGCTATCTAGGATTCCCTGAAAATTCTTAAACAATCAATAGAATTTCTGACGTCCCTTTCCATTGGCAGTGATGGAAAACGCTCAAAATAAAAGTAAAAAAATAAAATAAAAAAATTGATGCGATAGGAGTTTTGAAGGTGATATGATACTTTTTTTCTTAATTACAAGATTCGTGCATTGTAATATTGTAATCAAATCAACATTAAGGAAATAGCAAATTTGATCCAAGCTTTTACGATGGAAACAAGAGTAATTAAACTAAACAGATCAATACATGCTACGAGAAATTAAATAATTATCAAAATTCCGATATCAACAACTCCATGTGCAACAATTGAACCAAAGAGAACCTCATGATCAAAAGCAGCAAAAACTGATCAAAATTTGAGAAACTTTTCCCACTTAATTTGTATATCTAATTAATCAAATTAAATTTCGTATACAATCGATCCAACATGCATGCTCTAGTATTTTCACCTTACGTACACATATCACACCCAATCAATCGATTTTTAATATATTACGACGAATTGAAATCAACAAAAATATTTACAATCGATCCCCATATTTTTGATTAATTAAATTTTGGTCTATATAATTCTGGCCTGGGAAGAGAAGCTAGGAGCATATGGCAACGAAGTAGGACCCCCCGCCGCCGCACCACCACCACAATCGTCATTATTATTGTTCTGCTCCATCATCATCATCGGCGACGCTAACTCCGACACCCGCCACATCTTCACCGACTTATCTAAACTTCCACTGTAAAGAATCCACTGTTGTTCACCACCCGTCGTGCCATCATGATCTTTCTCCACCGCCAAGCACTTCACAGGTCCACTATGAGCCGTCAACATCGACAAACACAAATGCTCCTTCCCTTTTCTCCTCCACACACAAATCCCCATATCAGCCGATCCACTAAACACCAGACTCCCAGCTGTCACCAAACAGAGTATCGCCAATTTATGTCCTCTCAAAACGCCGCCGTGTGACAGATGCATTTCACGTTCCCAGTAGTTGACCAACCCATCTGACGACCCACAATAAACGACGGTAGCGTTTGGGTTAACGGCAAGAGCCGTAACGGCGCATTCTTGCTTTAACAGAGCTTGTGAAAAGAAATGCTTCGTGCCTTTCCCTTGTAACTCTCTTCTCCAAACTTTAACGGTTCCGTCAGCTGAGCCTGTGAAAACCAAACCGTCAAATCCAGATACTATAGAGTTAACGGCGTCGTCATGTGCCACGACGGATTCTAAACACTTGTAATCTGAAGTTCTCCAAACTTTGAATGTTTTGTCCCAAGAAGCAGAGTATAATAGTCTTTGATCTTCACTCAAACTTAGAGACGAAATCGCATCGAAGTGTCGAATCCACAACGCATTTCGATGTTTTCTAACTTCAACATAATTGCTTGGTTTCATTGAACTCTTTATATAATCTTTCAATGTTGGTAAAGTTCCGACACGTTTATGAACACTAGCGTCTTTGCCTGAAACTTTCCAGATTCTGATTTTTCCATCTTGATGACCCGTAAAGATTTTATGATCACCAGCAATAACAATGGCTTTAACCAACCCGCTATTCGATTTGAACCCGGAAAATTCTTTCTGGTTCTTCCATACCCGGATGTTTTTGCTATCCGACCCGGTATATAAAAGATCACCGGAGGCAGCTAGTGAATATATATGACCTTCTTCACGTACCAATGACCCTATAAGAACATTCGTTGAGAGACCATCGTCTTCTGTTGTTGATGAATTTTGTTGATGGGGTAGAGACACGTGAGAGGACCATGGTGACTTGGAAAACGGAGAAGAAGATGAGTCATTGTAATCCGCCATTGAAGGTCGTTCTTGGTCGTATTTCAGAGGCGATTTGCTGTAGTTATTGTTATTGTTATTGATACTACTGCCAAGTGGAATTGTGAGATCTTCCTCCATTGGATCACTAGTGTTCTTTAATCTTCCAAATTTTTGGCCACGAACGCTGTGTTCTTCTTCTGAAAATATTCGGCCTCCTCGCAGTGAACCTTTCATGACGTAATTTGAATGAAAGCCGAAAGCTTGAAGAATTTTATTAGCTGGAAAATAAGAAAACTAGATCGCGAGAGAGAGAAGAAGAATATTAAAAGAGAGAGAACAAGAAGGAGAAGATTTGGTTTGGTCGTTGTAATGAAAATTAAAACAGGACCAATCAACGGTGCCGTTATTCGGTTGTATCGTTAAGATTACGTGGCACGGTTGGAGAGTAATGATCTCCTGCCGTTGTTTCCATGTTATTATCTTGTGGTGGACTTTGGAATTGCCAATTGTAGGCTGTCACGTTGGTGTAGAGTGTGAGGAAATGACGATTTCGTCCAAAGGAGTGTTAGCTGGCAACGGAAAAAGGTAGGCCGTAGATGACCTGGAATGTAATCGTGGTTATTCTGGTAATATTTGGTAACGGAAGAAACGGAAAGTGGACGATTGTGGTTCGGAGAATTCCAGGAAAGGACAAAAACGTTAGAATTTTCTATGCAAATGAGAGGATGTTTTGATCTTTGACTTGGTCAAGCCGAAATTTGTTAATTGTTTTCGGTGAGAAACTTGGGTGTGCACCGTCCTATTCATCAAATTACAAAAGTTTACCCTCTAATTAGGATAAAATCTTTAATATACTAGGTGTAATGGTGTATAATTTCATGTTAAATGATTTAAATAACTAATTAAATATGTTTTTTTTCAGATTATACGTCACTAGAATGGTCTTCCATACATACATGTGTATATGTATGTTTTGGATATGTATATAGATGAACTACGATGCAGCAGTAGAGCCGTTGGATATTTGTAAACGAAGGAGTGGAGGAAATGCAAGGTTCGAGATAGCGGTTTCTGGACAATATTTATTGAGCGAAGTTAAAACCAACGTTTCTATGTAATAGCGAGAGCTCGTTCTTCACTACTAAAGGGTTGTTTGTTTTTTCCACTTAAAACTTAATGGGTTTGAACTGAACTTATTAAGTTGTTTTTTTTTTTTTTTTTTTAAGTGGTTAAACAACTTAAAAATATCAAAAAACAACTTAAAAAAAAGAGTAAGAAATCAGGATTTTTAACTTAATTCCAAATCACTGAATTACAATTAAAATATTTTCTTTCAAGTCTATCCTTACATGACATTGCTGGCTTGTGGTGTCTTGTTATATATATATGGTGAAAGTAACATCTGAAGTAGTTTTGTTTCTCATTGCTATCACAGAAGACTGTTGGAACGGCCATGCATATGGATTATGGAATGGTATCAAACGGCCATGTTACTTATTTGCAAGGAAATTCTACCTAGACACCCTTGATAACTTGTTAAACCTTTTCTCCAATTATACAACACTTTGAGTGAAATATTTTTGACTATAAATTCTTTGGTCGGATCAACAGTCCTGTTCGACCCCTTCTCTCCATCTGGGTTTTTCTCACATATCTTGCAAAGTTGTAAAGCGCCACATTATAAGGTTGGAATGTACATGTCCCCTTCCACAATTCTTGAAGTACAAGGGGCAGCATGGAGAGCAGTTAGGTTGTTACTTGAGTCAGGCTGGAGGCTAACAAGTTAGTGTTTGTTTCCATTGGACTGTGTAATTGTTGGTTTTTTTTTTTTTTCTTCCTTCCCTTTTTACCTCCATTTGGGCTAGTAATGTTCTATTTTTACAGGACATAAAATATTGGGGGATTTGTTTTAGTTGTAATATATGTTTGAATTCTTTGTAAAACTTGATAACATGAAGTTTAAAACAACATTGAAGTGCACTCTGTTTCCAGGAAATATCAGGCTTAAAATTCAAATTTCAATTGCAAGTCTAAAATGTTGACATATGTACTTTTTTTTTTTTCTTTCTTTCATTTTTTTTTTTTTTTTTAAAGCCGGGACTCAGCGAGGATTAGACTCAACTATAAGCACAGCCCGGAAGTCTGCTCCCACAAGGGGAGAGGGCTACTCCCACTAATATAGGGAGAGGGCACCCACACATGGTGTTAAACCAAGGAGGGACAAGTTCATTCTTTTTGTTTTAACATCTCTCTATATGCTTTTCTGATTTTTAAAGTAAAAGAAAGTATACACAATATTGAGCATATCGAAGGAGATGAAAAGCATAATAAGATTAATTGAAGAAGTTATGTTGGTTTTTTTAGTTGATCATGAATTTCTTAGAAATTTAAGCATTAGAAATTTCAAAACATAATCGAGAATGATAATTTGTTATGATTGTTATTGTTGCAGTTATATAATTTATGAAATATTCTTTTGGTGGTTGCATTCGATATTGAGTAAATTTCGTGGCTTGAATAAGTTATAGAACAATTGTTTATATATATATATATATATATATTAACAATAAATTGAACTTGAATTTTGTTTGCAGAATAACATGCAAAATTATATTCCTTGATGATTTTTTTGTTTTGTTAAATTAAAATTTGTTTGCGGAAGAACATGTAAAATCTTATAAAGAGTGGTGCATGTTAAATTACTTCTTTTAATTAATATGGATATAGATGTAAAATTATTTCTTTTCAAACAATTTTTTTTATATAAAAAAACATGTTTACAGTATATTCAGATGTGAGGAAAAAAATAACAAACTTGTCATTCAGATTCAGGTTTTAGTCACCATTCAGTTCTTCAGTAAAATTCAGGACTATTCAATCTTCAGACAAAAAAAACAAACGACCCCTAACTCTTTTAATTTACTCGAAATTTCTACAAATTGGATAACATGATTACAAATGTTTCAAGTGCATTTTTTCATTGGAAGCTCAGCTTCGTTTAATGTTTTAATGCTTACCGATTGTTAACAATTAAGAGCATACTTATTAATAAAGAATTATAATAAGATAAAATAATTTATTATTATTTCAAATCTCTTTATAAACCCTTCCAACGACTAATGTCATTAGTCATTACCGATTTTTCCTCAATTTTTTTCTAGCGCCATTGTTGTCGTCATAGTTTCCATTACAAAAGTCGTGTTTGATGGAAAAGTCAGTGGACTCCGGTGGCTTCGATCGGAACTTATTGAAGAGTTGAAAAAGAAGAAGAAAGAAAGATAAAGTAAAAGAAAAACTTAATGAAAACAAAATGTTAAGAGTGCGTAATAGAAAAATGTAGTCGTCGACTGTATTTATATCTCGAAGGCTTCGAGTAAAGCCGGAGGCAGCAGCTTTCGATACTTCACCGCTTCAAAGACCCGAAACTAGTGGAAATTCAGATTTAGGAAATCTAATAATCTGACCACCAACATCGAATAACATACCATCTTTCTTGTCACCCTTCATCGAATAAATCTCATGGCAACTGCAATCTATTCCCCTCTGGTGGCCAAAGCAGAAGCTATTCTTTGGGACTGCAGTTTGCGCTATAAGCAAGGGCGAAATTAGGGGGCCCATAGGGACAATGGCCACCCCCAACCAATGAAATTGCGACATGTATTTATTATACATAAATTTTGATATTATAGTATGTATATAATCAATTATGATATTATTAGTATAAATTAATTAATAAATGTCTTTCTTATTTTATTGTCCATTAAATTAGAAGATTAGTGCTTGTTCGGTTGAGCTTTCTACTAGTTCAAAATGTCTATCAACGTCTTATGAATTTTTTTTTTTTTTCAAAACTCTATTTCTAATAGACTACTACAAGTAGATCTTTTACCAATAGAGGTTTTTTTAGAAGCCCAACCAAACAAGCTCTTAGTCTCATCAATCTATTTTCCCTCCTTAATTTTAATTTTCAATGCAAAAAAAAGAAAGAATTTTTTTTTTTTTTTTCATAAAAATACTTATCTTATGTTGACAAAATTATTTACTCTAAATAATTTGTTTATTAGTAATTATTCAATATGACCTTTCATATTATCTTTATCGCTCTTCAAGATTTTAGGTTGGAAATTGTAAATTAATAAAAAATTTATGTTTTTCACTTAAGCAAATTTATTCCTATTGTTGCAACTAAATTCTTCTTATCCTCTATATGTAATTTCCTCTATGAATAATTTCAAGTACTATATTATAAAATAGTAAATATTTTGGGTTATTAATATGATTTTGCTACATTGATTATATAGTTTGTTATTTAAACGTTTTCAACTGCAACTACTTAGATGTCGTTTCCAGCTATATGTATTGTCAAGATTAGGTTTCGTAATAAGATGAAAGATGAATTTCTTACAAACTCTTTGATCATGTATATTGAAAGGGAAATCACATGGCAATTTAGTATATATTCAATTATAGACGATTTTATAAATTTAAAAGAGCCTTAGGTTTCATTTTGATTTATAAAGTTGTGTCTATTTTATTTATTAATTTATTTGTTGTACTATTACAATTTACATATAAAACTATACATTATTACATTTGATTTTTTTTATTATTTTAAATATTAATATATTTGTCTTCCGTCAACTTTAATATTTGTTTTTGTATTGACCCTTCTAAAGCCATAATTCTGGCTTTGCCCCTGGCGATACAGGTCTATTACCGGTGATTATTGAGTCGGATGCGGCTGTGATAGTAAAATAGATAAATGAGGAGAGCCATTATGATTCGGATGTGGGTCTCTTGTTAGAAGAAATTCGAACTTTGAGCAAATTCTTGGGTTGTGTGGCAGTCCAATTTGTGCCTCGGAAGGCTAATCAAGTATCTTATTTCTTAGCTAAAAATGCTTTGTTGAGTGTAGAGAACATATTTTGGATGGAGGAGTATCCTCCATGTGTGAGTAGTTTTGTTTTGGCTGATCAAGAAGGTTGTAGTTCTTTTCGTAGTCGATGGTTTTTCTTAATAAAGGTGTTGCTTAAAAAAAAAAACAACATTTAACTCAATTATACGATTTGAATTCACTAAACACATTCGTCAAATGAAAACAAACAACTGTAATACAATTTCCATCCAAAAAATATATATTTTGAAAATCTCATGAAAAATTAAAACATTTTTCCCATATAAAATCCTATATTTTGAAAACAATGTGTCATACTAATTAACGGATTAGAAGGAAATCCACTTAAACACAACCCATTTATTTTATTTTATTAGGTAAAATATGTTAATCCGATGGTAACCCAAATCACCCAACCCACTGATTTTATGTCGCATTCGTATTAGCAATTGCTACCCTTAATCACCGTTTATCTTGTTATTATTGATTCTCATGTATTTGATAGTGAAGATTTTTTTATTTCTTTTCAATACTATAAATTGGGAGCTGGGTGTAGAAAGATACATGTGATTGATTGTATTATTACATCATAGTTTTTACTTGTTCAACTCAAGTTTTCTCATATTTTTGTTTAGTCTCCGATATACAATATATTATGACATCAACTCAAATCCGAGACAAATTGAATAAGTACAGTTTCCATCAAAGCTTCATTGGGTGGTGATCGGAAAATACAATCTTAAATCGTGAATTTGTGAAAGTAAAAAACTTAACAAAAACTTTTTTTAATTTTTGTTAGAAAATAAAAACCAGACTTTAAAATGAGTAAAAAGACAATAACGAAAACACTAACGCTAGAAAAAAAAAGTTCAAAATCGATCAAAACAACATGGAAAGTAAATATATATATATATATATATATATAGTTTTTCTATTATCAGTTTGAATTGACATAAGTTATATCAGTTCTTTGTACGTGGGCCACTGGATTTAAATATTTTGACTGACTAGTGCATACAACCAAGTCAAAGTATTTAAATCCAGTGGCTCACATATAAGGAACTGATATAACTTTTATCAGTTCAAATTGATAATAGAATTTATATATATATATATTTTACGGTATCTATCAATCCACCTATGTACTTTTTGAAGTTTTTTACCATCAGTAGAATTCGTGCCGCCGACTTAAAAGTCATTTATCTAAACCTCAAATTCGTCCATCTAACAGATTTCCTAACGCATATATATATATATATATATATATATATATATATATATAGCCAATTTTTCTATTATCAGTTCGAACTGACAAAAGATATATCAGTTCCTTGCATGTGGGCCATTGAATTTAAATACTAAATCCAATGGCCCATATGCAAGGAACTGATATATCTTTTATCGGTTTGAACTGGTAATAGAAAGACTGTATATAAAGTATAGTATTATTATTATTTTTTAAATATGGGTCTTATCTAGGAAAGAGTAAAACAACCACCGCACAAAAAAGCAAGAAACTAAAAAATAAAAAATAAAGAAAACAAAACGGAAGCGTTAGAGTGCAGAAAAGAATAATCACGATTCAGTAGTAGAGCTGGACAGTGGATGCGTGTCGTCATCGACTGTATATATATCTCGTGTCAGTTATTTTTCCCGCTCCGCCTGAACCTTAGTCACGACTGTATTAGGGCATAAACTTTCTGGTTGTTTCTCGAGAAAACCTTTCACAATTTTCTAATTGAAAATTTCATCTACTAATGAATCCGCAATGGTTTTAACAAATTTAATCCATCGCAAACTATCCGCTCTCTTGCGGCCATGGCTGCGAGACGAGCCGGAGCTGGAACTGAAATTTGGTATCATTAATTCTCTCGCGATTCTTAACAACTTCAGTTTGAGCACTCTGGCTCTCGATCAGCTCCTAAACGACGACTCCAGTAGCTTTTGCGTCAAAGAAGTCAATGTCGATTACTTGAGCCTTCGCTTCTCCAACTGGTCGGTCCCCGCCTTCAACTTCGAAGTTCGCGGCGTCCATGTCACACTCTCAGTTAGGTGATACATCGTCAAAACACAGTGTGTTCGACTCATGTTCTCTTTTTTGTTTTTAATTTATTTGATTCTGTTTATTTAAATTTTCTTTTGTTTGATTACTTCTTGAAGAGAAATAAAGGAGGAAAGGTCGAGAAGGGATCAGAAATCAAGTAGTTTGGCTTCAGAGGATGCAAAGAACAGTATTTCTGCCATTGATCCTGAGGTAACTTTGTGTTTCGTGTTTTGTTTTATTTTTAGTTGCTAATTGACATTGCATTGTGGTTGAATCCTATGCTTTTATGGAGAATTAAGTGATTAATGTTATGAGAGTCGTGACATTGACTTTCAGTCGTTTGTGTTGTGAAAGTTATTACTATCAATTCATTTTCTTAATAAAGTTAAAGGGTTGAGTACGAATGTAGCATTACAAATTTAAAGGAGCTTGTTAAGTAGATATTCAATCAAAGCATTGTTTTGTTAAAAAGAGGAAGAAGAGAGATTAAATAGAAAACTTGATAAACAAACAAATGGTGGTTAGTGAATACTTAACTTGTTTTTTTAGTCTTGTTTTGGTATAAACTTGGGCAAAGCCTTAGTTTAGTTCGCGTGGTGCTTGATTCATTTGTTAGTCAGGAACAGTTCTATATGGTGCATTATGTCTATTCAAAAGTAAGATATTTAAAAAATTAGTGAAGTTAATCACTTGTTCTCCCGAGTTAACGCAGGCATGTGAAGCTTGTATGCTAATTTGTTCTGTTATGCTTTACCATAATCACTAAGGCCTCTTAATCTATTTCAGGGTAGTGCTCTGCATGATGTTCTGGAAAGGATCTTGGATACCACTCCTTCAAGAGATCGAATTGCAACATCTTTCCTAAATCTTATTCTCAATCATTGTCGTTTACAGATGCTTAGCTTTGATTTGCAACTGCAGTTCCCCACTGCTGATGATTCCTTTGTGTATATTTGGGAAATCAAGGAGCTTAATGCAGAATCTCTATCTTTTCAGCAAGGATGTCTTTTGAGAGGTTTAGTTGGTGCACTTTTTCGACCTCTGAAAGAGAGCTCTTTTGTCATTAATGGCAGTGGTTTTGAGATTGGTTATAAGAGAAATGATCACGTGAACCATGTTTGTATTTCAAACGAGCTGTTCACCTGTGTTAAATTGGATAAACTTCAGCTTGTAGACTTTCATCTTCGTGTTCCAGAATTAGTTTTTTTATTTTCTCCATTTGATGTCAGAGTTTTGGCATTTCTTGGTAAACTATCATCAAAAGAGTCAAAGCATGCTAGGAATGGTCGCTTACTATGGAAACTAGCTTTAAGGAGAATTGGTTATGTAATTTCAGCTCCTAGTTTGTCATTTCATAATTTAGTTGAGCTTGTTAGTTTATGGCTACGTTATGTCAATGCCTATGAGACTTTACTGATCTTAGTTGGATATTCTGCTGACCACTTACTAAGAAGATCTATTGTTAAGATGTCCCGTGATAAAATGTTTGTAGCTTCTGTCAGAAACAATTGGGAGGTGATTTCTGATATTGAGAAAGAGCTGCCTCCTGAAGCTATTGCACAGGCACGGCGAATAGCCCGTTATAGAGCTGTGTCCAACGTTCAACATGCTGAAGATAGTCATAGAGAATCCTCTGTCTACAGCCACCTAAAAGTTTTCAGCAAGATCCTTCCACTACTAGCATGCATTTGGAAAATTATGTACAGAATGTTCTACATAGTTCTGCGCTTTCTATTTTTATTGACATTTTTTACTCAAGAATCAGAATCTGCTGGGCATCTGGGCATTGTTTCTGAATATTCCTGTTCACAACACTGCTTCATTCTAAACCTTGAAAAAGTTTTAATTCGTTTCTCCCCAGAAAACTCAGTCAAGCCTGTTAGTGAAAGAGTAGAATCACAAATTGGAACTTCATACTCAAATTTTCTTTCATTCAGTCTTTCGGTTGATGCACTGATATTGATGTTCTTAGAAGACATTTCTGAAAAGTCTTTGTCCATTTCCTGTGGGCAGCTGAATGTTATATCCTCAACTTTTATCAAAGGTCCTATTATGAAAAGCAGCTCAAAGACTTTTAATGCATCTCCGAGAGGACATAGGAAGGGGAGGGTTAACGAGGTTAACAGTATACTGCGGAGTGAACCTGCACAAATGTTTCCATTTCCTGAAACTAATAAAACCATTCCCAATGGTCATGCTGAAGGTGAATGTAATTCGGTTCTGGAAAATTTGCTGCGGGAAATGTGGTTGAATTGGAAAAGCTCTTGCAAGAAATTTGAAGATAGTGAAATAGAATATTCTGAAAATCCCTGGCTTCTTTGTGAGATTAAAAGCTCTTTGACATATCCAGAACAAAATAATCCAGATTCTGGGTTTTGGAAGTGCAATTTGGCTGTGGGAAAGTTGAATTTGGTTTTGGGATATTCATCTATACTGTCAATCACTATTCTTCTTCAGCAGATAAAGCATGCTTTATGTTGGGATGAGGATATTGGGAAGTCAAGGGTTATTTCAACAGATGACGGTGAACCAGAAATCAATTCATGTGATAAGTACAAGCACTATGCTAATGGAATAAAGATGGCCTTGCTCAGAATGCTTCCAGAGAAACATATCCAAGTTGGAGTACTCATAGCTGGTCCTCACATCCAAATGCCATTGAAGAAGGTTGGGTTTGTCAATGGAAATGAAACCATTAATCTTGCAGTTGATCAGGATGATTTTCACCTTGAATTTGATGTTCACAACATTGAATTTGTTGTCCTGCCGGCGTCAAAATCAGATTTCACGCCATTTACCAGACTCTCTGCATCTGATGATGCAGAATCAGAGTGCATCAGGTTGACGGAACCTCAGATAATTGATATACCTAAATCAGATAACGAAAAATATGCATCTCAAGGAAGGATTCTACTTAGTGCTTACCTCAGAGTTGATGGTTTGAATGCTTACTTGGCAGACTCAGTGGAAAAACAGCATAATCAAATTTTTGCTTTGAAGCCAATAACCATCCACTTTTCATCCTTGAGGTAGGGATTTTGACTCTATGATTTCACTTAAAAAAAATTTCATCTGAAAACTCTGGTTAAGTTAGAATATGTCTGTGTGTTTTGAAGTAGTTACATTTAGCTAATGAAGGAAGGTGGTTCTCTCTCATTCCATACTCCCTAACCCACACCACAAGAAAAAGTAAAAACTAGGCATCTCATTAATTGTACGGCAAGGTGTCATTTTTTCTTCTTTATTATTTCCCTTCATTTTTTTCTTCCTTTACTCTTTTCAAGTTTTTTTTTTCTTTCACTAAAATTCTTTCGTTTGGAAAAGTTACCCTAACCTCTTATTTTTTTCTTAAAAATATATGTTAGGCTTTCCAATGGGAACAGCAAAAAGTAATTTCTTTGATATGGAGGTTTATACATATGAATCCATTCTGAGATGTAGTTCCACTTGCTCCTTTTTATTTTTTATTTATGCGGAGTGCAATCCTTCCAGATCCAGACTCATGTCTTTTTGAGATGCTTGCTAAAACTTATTGATTTCTTTACCTCCACATTTGTGAAAAAATCGGTTGATAATGAGAGTTATGAATTGATTGAAGAAAACGATTTTGTATTTTTGCCAAGAAGACTGTCTATCTTGCCTTGATGGTGAAATTATTATATATCTATTGCAGGGACTCCGTTCATTCATTAACCACAACTGTTATTGCCTTCTCAGCAGCTTTGGATGGGATGGCATCCGGTTTCATGATTATGTCATTTATGGATGAGTTGTATGTTTTCTTTCAGGTGATTCTCATTTTTATCAAATTAAATTAGAGAATATATTTTGATATGTGTCCTGCATTAGTCATTTATTCAGAATGATATATATATATATATATTTTCATACTGGCATGCATTCATATGTTTTATACACCTTGAACACTCCTATCCCAAAAAACAGGTGACGTGAAAAAAAAATGGAATTGTTTATCTGGACATTAAGTAGAAATTGTAACAAAATCACAAGAGAAAGAGTTAAAAAGAAAGTGAAAAGCAGTCCAAATCCTAAGAAGAAAGAAGGAAAAGAGCACTATTAAAAAAAAAAAAAAAAAACTAATGAAATACACTGAAAACAACAATCAGTTCAAGAACTAGGTCATCACAAGTGCTAACTAGCAACTTAATGACTAATAATTGATGCCTATGATGCTGGTGTCTCCTTCAATGCATAAGTTTGTGAACAGACTTTGCTACTTTGGAATCAGAAATAAATTAATTGAAGGTCAAAGCTATTAATAAAATTTATTCTCACATAATGTCAATTTTGAACACATGGTCTTTCTAAGTCTGAAACAGAAATTAATGTGTTCTGTATAGTCCATACTTAAGAAGTTTTCAGAAAGTTCTGTTGGTAGAAGTATACTCATGTGGTTCTGAGTTCCTTTTTTTAATAGTTGAAGGATTTCGTAATTGGGTTGATAAAAAAATCTGGAGTAAGTGAAGGGCATTCATTTATGTCAGTATGCTTTTGCACAAAGAAGTGGTTACGCTAGCCTTATTGTTAATTGTATTTGATATTTTTAGTGTGGTTACAACAACGATAATGGTTATAATTATTTCTAAAAGGAACAGAAGTCAGGGTCTTTTGCTGTCCTTATCATTTCCTCAAACTTAGATTTTTTGATTTATATTACATACTCTTATGAATTTAATCCAATTTGTGACTAAACAATACCAATACTCTTATCCCAGATGGTTGTAGACTTGCTCTCTACAGTGTCTGATGCTTTCAGTAGCCCAAGTTATGTTGCTAACTTACCCTTTGAAGAATTTATGGGGCGTCATATGGTATCTTTGGAACATGAGAACAAGGAGACTGCTTTAAAAGGAGCATCTTTGATATGTACTAGCACTCTGCTTTCACTTAATGGAACCTTTAAGCTCAAGTCAATGGATATAATATTTTATAATTCTAGGATAAGCAATAAGATAGTTTCTGTGCAAAATATTGATGCTTCAAGTGACAAAAAGTTGCCTGATGATTTGCTGGATTGCGGGTTTTGGATTTCTGTTCATAAAACATGTATGGACATATTTTGTGAAGAAGAGAAAATGGAAGCACTCATCAATTTATCTGGAATTATGGCTCTGATGTTCAGATATGCAGATTATATGGGAAAGCATTTTGATCAGCTGGTTCTTAGAAATTTGCTTCTACAGTCACATAATTGCTTACATGAGCTATTTCTCTCTAACTGCATATTTGCTTTATGGTTCGGTTGCCCTCATGATGCCTCATCTCTGGCTATTGTGAGTGACAGAGCTGGTAGCTCTAATTCTGGAGGTAATATATCACATTCAATGGAGACTTCACCATTAACAAGTGAATCTGAAAAATCGGGCGTTTGGTCTTGCCGTTTTGTTCACAAACTGGGGATCACTCCTGACATCTTCACACTGGCCCCTAGTCACTGGATACTCATAAACGTTGCATTTGGTGAGGTTTCAATGACAAGGTGCTCAACAAAAAATGGTCTGGTTGGAGCACATCAAGTTGATAAGCTTCTGTCATCACTTTCAGTGGGGGGAGAATTTCAAACAGTTTCTTGGGGAATCCAGGTGAAAATATTCTGGATTAGAAAATTAATATTCTCCTTTGTCTTTTATGGCCTGCTCAGACAATCAAAATTTGAAACCTTTTTAAAAATAAATAAATTATATATATCTATATATATATATATTTAAATTATTTAAATGCTTTTGAAATTTCTCCTGAATTCTGATTTTCCCATATCTTTTTAATGGAAGTTACCCTTGATGCTATTGGCAGGGTGGAGTTCTTTTCCTTGAATTAACAGCTCTGGAGATGTTTGTTTGCTGTTTTTCTTTATACCTTGATCGCTTTGTAGATCTTTTATCCATTTTACAAACATTTGCTAAGCACGTTGAAAATGATGAACATGGTGTGGACATGACTAGACCAAATAATCATTTTGTTGAGGGATCACGCCAAGAAATACTCCCAACATCTTGTAAAGCCAAAAGAGGATCACTTGAAGCCTTTACCGTAGACATGTCAAAATTTTCTCTTGTTCTTGTTATTGACGTTGAAGATGGTATATACATCCCTTCCTTAGTCCTAAACCATAATTAGCCCAAATGAACTTTAATAATTAGTCCATTTATGTAGGTGGTGTTCGGGAACTTGTGCTAGAGGTTGATGCCCGTGTAAACCTTGAGATGACAAACATGCAAAAGAAGTTTGCAATTGACTTTTCTCGCTTGTCATTCCTTTCTCAAGTTCTTCAAGAAAGTGTGGAGAATGAAAGTGAATTACCTCATTTCTCTTCTGTCACATCAAATGAGTCATCTTCTTGTTCTGCAGCCGAAGAAGGCCCTGCAACAGTTCGGTATTATGATAGTAATGGTCCATTTGATGGTGCAAGTTGCTCAAGGAATCATGTTTCAAAAAATGATTTTGCAGTGGACAATTGTGCTTCTGATTTCTTCCGCTTAAGTCATCAAAACTATATCTTGAAACACTTCAAAGCTTTTGTATCAGCTGAGAAGCTTGAGAATTATTGGGTTGGCAGTGGTTTTATTTCAGGTTTTGACATGACAATTTCTCTTTCTGAATTACAGGTGCGAGATGCAATAGTATTTTTAGCTTCTTTTTAAAAATGTTTGGGCCTGTCTTTGTTATTGGTCTCTTTCATTCTGCTGATACTTGTACTTCTACCATTTTTAACTTTTAAGGCATATAATTGCATTGTTTTGTGCTTACAAAGGTTTAGGGAATCATGGGTCTAATCTTATCTTTTACATCAGATGATTTTGTCTACAGTTTCATCTTTCTCTGGGATATCCAGCAAAGAAGTGACTAGTGAAATGACACAAAGGCACTGGTCTGTTAACCAAGGATCTGACAACAGTTTGAGAGCTATTATTCCTGATGGTAGTTTGATTTTTCAAAGCTTAAATCTTTTGCTTGCAGGTTATGTTAATTTAAACTAAATGTAACTATTGATCTGTATAGGAGCAATTGTTGCAATTCAAGATGTAAACCAACATACGTACTTTACAGTTGAAGGTAAAGAAAGAAAGTATACTCTAGTGGGTGCAATTCATTATTCTCTTGTGGGAGAAAGGGCACTTTTCAGGGTAAGGAATTCTAATTGCTTAACATTTTGATAGTATTGAAGGCCTTGGAAATTGACAATTTTCTAAAAGATGCTAATTTGCAATTTAAACTTTTATGTCATGAGAAGCTGTTTACATTAGGACTCAGATTTATTGGTGCTTTGTACTTGATTTATGTCATAGTTTTGTTACTTTTGTAGCTTATATTCATTGTAGCTCAGCTAGAAAGCCTAGAATGTAGAAAATAATTAAGTTGACAGGCACTGATGCTTATATTATAGATACACGACAGGAAATGAGAAACGATTAAGGGACAAAGAAATGAGAGTGAGGAATGCTAGAACGATAATTCTGATAGAAATACTAGAAATGGGAGAAATTATTAAAATGGATCATACATAAATCCTAAACTATACCTAAAACAGATATATATTGCAGTTGACATTACATAGCAGTAGCTGCAGGAAGATGCCATACTAAGAAGCATTAAAAATGGTCACCGATTCATTTACCATCCATTCTGTGATTGAACTTATAATTTGTTGGATTCAAGATAGATGTCTCCTTGTTTGTTTACTCTGTAACCTCTTCTCCAACATATATGTAGGTCAAGTACCATAAACAGAGGAGATGGGAGTCATCAGTTTTGTGGTTCTCTTTGATATCATTGTATGCTAAGAATGATTCGGGGCAACCATTGCGATTGAACTATCGGTCAGGATCATATTTTGTTGACATTTCCTGCACTGACGATAGCGGATCAGCACTTTGGAGAATGTTTCCTTGTGAACCTGAGAGTGACAAGGGTGATGCAGACTGGGAGCCTCACAATGAATTGGTTAAAAAAACCTTTTACCTGGTGAACAAGAAGAACGACTGTGCAGTTGCTTTCGTTGATGGGATTCCAGAATTTGTTAGGAAGCCTGGAAATCCATTCAAGTTCAAAGTGTTCCATAACCTTCCTATGGCTTCTGACTTTGTAACATCAGAGAAATATTTGGATGCTTCAGTTGCTAATCGTATTGAAAGTGAAGATGAAGGGAGAACTTCTGGGAAGAGTGGACATCTCCCTTGCATTGTTATTACAATTGACAAAGTTACTCTGACCATTGTCCATGAACTTTTAAAAACGAAAGACAGGATTCCTCTCCTTTGTGGTTGCATCAGTAATACCCAGCTTACTATTCAAATTCTATCTACGAAAACCCGGGTAATTAACACATCAAGTGCTTTGCTATCGTACTTTGATGCCCAAAACAATTTATGGTGAGTATCTATTTCGAGGTAAATGGTAAAGCTTATTTCATATTTCTATATTTGTCTTCTCTTCAAAATCTTTTTCCCGCTGAAGCACCAATTTATTGAAATTATAGGAGAGAACTTATTCGCCCGGTTGAAATATGTATTTACCACCGTTCTAGTTCCCAAACTCTGGGGTCAGAACTTCTTTTGCAGAGAGTGCCAGTTCACATCTATTGCAAAACTAAAGAGGTCAGAATTTTGAAATTTATTTCCTTTGAAGACTTTTTTTTAAAATCTCTTATGATACTTCTAATGATTTGTGTTGTGGCATATTAGCAGTTGGAGATATTTCTAACTGAGCTTTCATTGGACATTCTTCTGTTTGTAATTGGGAGATTAAATTTGGCTGGTCCATATTTAATCAGAAGCTCCAGAATTCTGGCCAACTGTTGCAAGGTTTTCTACGCCATATGTAGTTTCTTCATATAACTCTCTCTCTTCCTGTCTCTAATTATCTTTGTTTGGTTTTTAGTGGGTTGCAGGGGTAGTTTGTTCTGGTGGCTTTCTTGTATATCTAGTATTTGCGTGTGATTATATGTATGTGTGTACGTATGCATCTATCTACTTGTTTGCTGTGCATATGCATATGCACATATCTTTCACAAGACATGTTTCATTCATATCTTTTATACATTCTTTACTTTATCATCAATATGTGATGAGCTTAATATTTCTTTATTACTCTGTTAAGGAAGTTCATTGGTAGAAGAAAGAAAATCTCAGTTCTACTCTGCTAAATAATTACAGAAACATACGATGTTTATAGAGACGAATGCCAAAAATGCAATCTTCTGGATAGCTTGGATATGGTGTTGATTTCTGTGAAATAATCACAGAGTCATATTGCCTTTTCACCTCATTTATGGATAAGTTCAATACATATTTAATCATGTATTTTTGCTGATTGTCAATCTGTCACCACTTTGGCCTTGTCATACATATTTAGATTAGCTTTTGCATGTTAAAGATTTAATTTGGATGCTGATATGCCTGAACTTGATCCACCACTGGATTGAAAATTACTTTTGAGTCCATATACATGTATGAAAGCTAGCTGGATTGACAATGTTATAAATCACTTTATGGAATTTAACTGAAGCACTGTGTGACTGTAATGGAATAAATCTGATTTGACGCTTCGGCAATGGGATAAAATTGGATCTGAATTATTTTGGATATTTAGTATTCAACTGCTATTTTTGGTCTCATTTTTAGTGCAATTAACAGCTGTTTATGGAGAAGCATGAATTGGTTGGATTAATCACCTCTATTGTTCTTCTCTTTCTATCTTCATTCTTTTTCATCTTATAAGCCGTTCAATAAATTTTGATTGTGGCTTTTTGAAATGTATTATAAACATATTTTTTATGGTAGGTGGAAAACCATTCTGGCTTAAATCTTCACTGTCACTTCGATAATCAGCAAAGTGTGACAATAGGCAGAAAACAGTCTGCTTCCATTTTTTTAAGGTACCTAGACTAAAATACTAAATAGGTCGGTAAAATAGCACAGTGACTGCTGGATTTTTCCTTCCAGAAATAATTTCTAATTGAAGTTCGTCATTTGCTGTTTGTAAGGCACTCAACTTCAGCAAATCAACATTCAGATATTTCATCTGTTGTTTCAATTCAACTCTCAGTTCTTGGAGCTTTTACAACTTCAATTAATCTCTCACTTTTGGAAGCTAGATCACTTGCTTGGAGAACCCGGATACTATCAGCCCAAGGTAAGAATTTCTATCTGCTCTATGCAACAACATTGTATAACTTGGCCTACTTTTTATTTTTGAGAAACTTCTGACAATATGGGAGGACCATTAGAGTATTATAGCTAAACATAAACTACTGGGTACAGTGTATCCATTACTTAGGCTGCATCAGTTACTCAGTTATAAGACCCAAGTGATGTTGCCCATGTTCGGACTCCTCTATGTGTCTCAGGCGGAATTTGTGCGATTTTTAAGCTAGTTGAATGACCATTAAAGTTATCGACTTTAAGTTTGCATATGTAGTGGCTCTTCTTTATATTTGAACTCAACAAAAAATCACCTTGTGATTCTCTAGTATATCTTTGGTGAAATTAGATTGGATGATCATGAAAAACCTCCTTGAATTTTAAACTTATCCTTTTTTTAATTACTGAATCAATCAACCAGATTTTGTGTGCTATTCTTTGAAGTTCCACAAATGATTTAGAAATCAAACCCATGTTACTTATATACTTACTTATTTTCTTTTATTATTGAACAGATTCAAAAACTTACCCCGGGCCATTCATTGTGGTAGACATTTCAAGGAAATCTGAGGTGTTTGCTCAAGTTCATATATACTCATATTATTCCAGTGTTTATTTTAGGAAACAATGAAAAACACTTTTATTATTTGGATGTTGATAACTTCTATCATTTTTAACTATCGTGATGACTTGTAGGATGGTTTGTCAGTTGTGGTTTCTCCTTTAGTAAGAATACACAATGAAACTGAGTTCTCTATGGAGCTACGCTTTCGACGAATTCAAGAGAAGGGAGATGAGTTTGCTTCTGTTTCGATAAAGCCGGGGGATAGCATTGATGATTCCATGGCTATGTTCGATGCTATAAGTTTCTCTGGTGGATTAAAGAAGGCATTAATGTCTTTAAGTGTTGGTATGCATTGTTGATTTTATTGATTTAATTGTATCCAACTTCAACATTAATTCAGCTATTATTTTTTTTTATTCTGCAATTTTTTTCTCCTTCTGCCCCTATTCTTTTCATTATTCTGTGTAGATTTTTATTTTTCACGTTAGAAGCATAGATCGAGAGTGGGTATATGATCCGTATGGAGAGTTGGCACAGATCAAGACTGATGCAAAGGGACATTTGGGATGGGAGTGTGTGTTAAGTGTGTCCACACTTCTGCATGACCTTGTTTTTATCAGGAAACAAAAATGTAGGGTGAACAAACAGTTCACAACTAACACATAACTATATAAGATCCCACCTTCACAAATGGCAGAACCTGAACACTGGATAAAGAATAAACAAATGAAGTGTGCACTGCACTATATTGGAGCAATATTTAATTTAGTCTAATATTGAGTGTTTAGACTTTCAATGCACAAAAAAGATATTTTGATGATAATGGTTTGTGCTAAAAAGTTCAACTTCAAGGACAGGATTCTGATTATCTTGCTTTGTTGTTTCTAGTCTTTGTGGGAGAAATTAAAATTAAATTTGCCGAAGATTACCCAGTTCAGTAGTAAAGGATGGCTTTGGAACCTAGTGTTTGGATCTTGCTGCTGAGTCGGGATGACCAATGTAAACCTCCCCAAGTTCGTCACAGTAAAAGTTCTCTGAATTTGTTTCACTTAGTTTCTCTTGGTAATAATTATGATTCTTTCCGTGAAAAACAACTAGTGCCTTTTTCCTTTCTTTTGACTCTTTAATCTTGCCTTTTTGTAGTTTGGGTCAAAGAAGTTAGAACTTGCTCATTTTTTTTCTCTTAATTCTTCTTGTATCCTGAAATTGTCTGAAATTGCCTGAAATTATTGTGGCTGGTAATTTTGCAGGAAACTTCTTATTCTCTTTTAGGCCAGATAGTCCAGATGGTTTGATCAACTCTAAGAGCTCACTTTCAGTGGAATGGTCAGACGAGCTTAAAGGCGGAAAGGCAGTCTGTCTTTCTGGAATTTTTGATAAATTAAGCTATGAAGTCCGAAAAGCTTTATCTGTTGAATCAGATAAATGCTCCTTTAGCACGGCATGCTGTGCTCTCAAATCAAAAGATACATGTGTCGCTAGCATGCATTTTCTAATTCAAAGTGTCAGAAGAAATGTGCCTATAATAGAACCTGATACATCTAGTGATGGATTCGAGAATAAAAATTTGCCCATCGCATTGCAAGAGCTGAAGGAAATTTTTCTTCTTCCTACTGTGCGAGTGTCTAATTTATTGCACTTGGAGATACATGTGCTTTTAACTGAGACTGGTAACGAGCATGAACTAAACTGGAATAATAATTTTTGTATTATAGAACTGTCATAACTTCCATCCTTCTGCAGATCTACCTACTAGCACTGGCCCTGAGAACATTGGGAAGCAGGCAACTATACCGTGTGGATCAATGACAAATTTTTATGCTAATCCAGCCATAATGTACTTCACTGTTACTTTTGCTGCATTTAGATCAAGCTGCAAACCAGTAAACAGCAGTGATTGGGTTAAGAAGTTACTTAAGCAGAAGAATGATGTTCGCTGTTTGGACATTGAACTGGATTTTGGTGCTGGAAAGTATTATGCTTCTTTAAGACTATCTCGTGGGCACAGAGGCATATTAGAGGTTGTTATATGAAAATTTCCAATCATGTGCAGTTCCACACACACACGCACACGTGTGTGTGTGTGTTTTCCAATCATCTTCCTGATTGTTTATCTGTTTGCAGGCTGCCATCTTTACATCATATACCCTGAAGAATGAAACTGACGTTTCGCTATTTCTCTATGCTCCTAATCAGAAGCCTCTATCAAGGTAGTCATTACAATGATTGAGATGGAACCGTTCTACTGTCTGCCCTTTTGTGTATTTTAACCTCAAGTATTTGCAGGGATGAAGTAGAGAAATTTGGTTCCAGCATTCCTCCAGAGTTAGGATTGCTTTTGCCTCCCAAGTCAACTAGATCGTGGTTTTCAAAGTAAGAGAAGAATTTTGACCTCTCTGTATGAATGCATAAAGTTTATTTTCTTCCTTTATAATGCCTAAAATTGCTTAATGTTTGTCAGATCCCACCAAGTGAAGCTCAAATTGTTAGAAGATCATTCATCTGAAGCAATGTTAGACTTGGATGCTATATCAGGCCTTACAGAGATAAACTTGGTAGTAGAGGAAGAATCTGGATTCAAATATATCACTAAGTTTGGGGTGTCTGTAGGACCATCTTTAAGCAAAATAGCAGTTCCATCTCAAATAACAACTATTGTCCCAAGACATGTTGTAGCTAATGAGTCAGAGGAAAGCATCATTGTCCGTCAATGTTATTTGGAGGTTTGCTTTCAATCCATTAATTCTTGAGGTGTCGTTTCCTTGTGGATATTTTTGGTAGATTATTATGGCTTGTGTAACACCCCTCTCCCCCTGTTCTTTTAATAGGATAGCATGGAAGGCATGATTCAGATCAATAGTAAGCAGAGAACAACGTTACAGTTGCGAGATGGAGTTAATAGGAAGAGAGAATTCAGTTTATTTGAAAATTTCATTAGAAAGCATAGAAATGATAATGATAAATCATTGATGTTCATCCAGTTTCGACCAAGTGACTCAGAATTTAGTTGGTCGGGGCCATTATGCATTTCTTCACTAGGACGCTTTTTCCTAAAATTTAGAAAACAGTCAAATCAAGTGACAGTTCAAGACAAAAAAATAACAGAATTTGCAGCTGTTCATGTGGCAGAAGAAGGCTCTACTCTTGTTGTGCACTTTCACAAGCCACCGAATGTCAACCTACCATACCGGATTGAGAACTGCTTGCATGGTGAATCTGTCACTTACTATCAAAAGGTTGTCTTGTTGTGCCATTTCCTTTGTATTTTGTCAAGTTCTATCTTAATGAACACGGAATGGAATTATTATGTATCATAATTTTATCTAATTTTATTGGAGAATTTTCCAGGATTCATCAGACCCGGAGGTTCTTGGATCTGAATGCACTGTTGATTATGTCTGGGACAATTTGACTCTTCCCCATAAATTGGTTGTTCTAATCAATGGTAATCAATGACCTTCATACTTAAAAAAAAAAATATTAATTTGTTTAAGTGAATCTGATTCCACAATGAATATAGCAAATATGAAGTGCTCATATTTAAGAAGCTTGTCAATTTTGTCATTATCATCTCTGTCCTTGTTCATTTCAATAACAGCATGTACAAAGATAGTCATCTATCCATCTCTAGAAATGTGACATGTTTATGTGACCTATCTTCTTGGGTGTTTGGGTAGCATCATTACTGATCATTTGGGGCACAAAATATTAGATTGATGTGAGCGCATTTAATTGTAACAAATTTAGGCGTTTAGCTCATTAAGTGTATTGTATTTTATTAGCCAATATTAACTATGGTGCAATCATTGCCCCTTCTTTATGTTTCCTCTTCTTCATCGGGTTGATCAGGTAGGGGTTACACTTCCTTTAGATGGTGAACCCAGCATGGCATGATGTGATCGGTCTTCTCTCTTTTATATCGCATACCCAAGTCTGGGAGTAGATTAAGTCTGTTTGTGTTAATTTATGGAATATTTTTAGGTAAATATGTGCCTCGTAGACAATACAAAAAGGATTCTTTAACATGTACCTTGTGTAGTTTAAACTGCTTTTGTATATTAGAAGGGTGTTTCTGACACTTTTCATGCTCATGTCGTGTGCAATAGTCATTTCACATATTAAATGTTCATTTAAATGGCCATGATTGACTATAATCTGATACCATGGCTAGTCAATTCCTGGTTATTGGCATACTAAGGCTCTATGAATATATTGATTTGATTTGTAGATGTGCATCAATTACGTGAAATTAACTTGGACAAGGTGCGGCCATGGAAGCCCTTATTCAAACTTAAGCAACACAAACGATTGGCATCTCATTTACTATTGGACAATATTTTTGGTGACCGGAGAACTAGTTTTGGTGAATTTAATGTGGGCTATGAAGTATGTGCAGAGGGTCCCACACGAGTTTTACGAATTTGTGAGTATTCAGATTGTCTTAAGGGAGACAGCATTATTCAGTTCTCTGCTAAGATTCAGCTAAGAATATCCCAACTTGCAATCCACCTACTTGAACCTAGGAAGCAGGTCAGTGTTAATTATATAATATTTAGGTCATTAGTTCCGCTATTAATATTTTTTCTTTTAATATAGTATGTCTTCTTCCCTTTTCAACTATATTAAGTTTGCTAATATACAATGTTTTTATTGTCAACAAATTTTCCATAAGGATACTCATCAATCTGGTTTCTTTTTATTGCTTCACCGCAATGGTTTTCACTATACAAATTCGTGGTATGTATTATAGCCATATTAATGAATGATTTATATGTTTCCTCCCACTAGACTATTAAACTTTTGAGTAATGCTAGATTACCCAAAATATTTGTCCAAATGATGTGGTATGTGAGTTGTCAACACCATGTAAATCATGAGATGATGTGGTGAGTGGCGTGTTAATTACAACTCACATGCCACATCATTTGGGCAATCTAGCATTACTCTAAACTTTTTTATAGATAATACTAAACTCTAAAGTACTTCCTTTATTAAAGAATTATAGAGAGGAAAACTCTATTTTTTCTTATTATATTCTTCTCCACATAGGAGGGGTTGTATAGAGGAAATACAATTAGAAAAGAAATCAATCAAGGAAATCAATCTACAATCCCTACAATTAGGCTAATTGTCAACTACACTAATCAAGCAATCAATCACACTAATCAAGTAATCAATTAGTCAACTATACAATAATTAATTGATTATATTCTAACAAAAACTAATCCCTAAACTTTAGGAATTAATTTCGGAATTCAACATTTATGATCTCCATTGTCATCATATGGTGTCACTATATTATACTTATCATCGAATAGGCAAAGACAAATGAACTTGTCATGTGACCAAGCCCAAGCCCAAACACAAATTCTTATATAGAACAAACACATAACAAATACAAATACATAAATGTGAGGAGACTCAAACCCAAGTGCTGCTAAACCCAAAAGCTCAAGTTGGTAGGTAAAGGGCCAAACAATAGTATCTAAGCACTCTTTACATGTATCACTTGGAAATGAGTGATTCCATTTTGTAACTTAAAGATGAGAATGACATTTATCTAACTATCTTGATATGATTTTTTTTATTTTTTTATTTTTTTTTTTTAAGGATTTAGATGAAAGTGATGCATTATTCTATACACCAATCATAGTTGGGAGGCTTGGCAATATCAATCTGGATTCTGTTTTCACTGATCAGCAGAAATATAACCAGATTTGTGTACAGGTAATAATTTTCCTATGTTTAAATGCCTCTGCTGTCATTCACTTACTATCATCATCTAGTTCTTATAGTCCTGGAGTAATGCTTGAGGCATGTATTAATGGTTAATACTTAATATTGATAGATGCTCAATTTTCAAATCAATGCAGTCACTGAATGTTGAACATAAGTGGTTAGGAGCTCCTTTTGCGGCAATGCTTCGGAGACATCAACCGGACAGTGATGACTCAGATGACTGTGTATTCAAGATTGTCTGTGTCCTGCTTTCAACCAGATCAAATGTTAAACAAGTCAAATACTCATCGATTGTTCTGCAGGTATAATCAGGCACGATTGCTGTGCTCTTACAATGTGACCAAGTTTATATTCTGTTTGTTTCTACTGTCTTTGGTTGCTGTTTGATTCTAAAACCAATGGTTGGTGAGAGATTGTTGGAAGAATTAATATACCTTAGGTTATGTAGAAATGCACACCTTGATTTCAGCAGCCTAAATTTGTAACTCCACTGTGCAGCCTGTTGATTTGAACATTGATGAGGAAACTTTGATGAGAATTGTCTCATTTTGGAGAACATCTCTTAGTGACTCAAATACTAAGAGTCGGCAGTTTTACTTTGATCATTTTGAGATTCACCCAATAAAGGTTTGATGTTTTACTCTGCCTTTGCTTTGACTATGATATTAAGTTGGAAACTGACCTGTGTTGTTTTGCGTATATACTTATAGATTACTGCTAACTTTCTCCCTGGGGACTCGTATTCAAGTTATAACTCAGCTCAGGAGACTCTAAGGTCTTTACTGCATAGTGTGGTAAAGGTGTGAAAAACACTCTTTCTGAATATATATTCTAAAGTTGATATTTTCTAATATAGAAGTGTGAACCATATGTCTGTTCCATCAATATCTGAGTTCATTTTGTGCTTTGTAGGTCCCCACCATAAAAAATATGGTTGTAGAGCTCAATGGCGTCCTGGTTACTCATGCTTTGCTTACAACACGTGAATTGTTTAATAAATGTGCACAGCATTATTTATGGTAATCATTTTATATGTTTTCTTTTGATTTTTGATCTATTTAACATGTTAAGTCATGCCCAAAAGTTGATATCAGGTATGCCATGAGGTCAATCTACATTGCTAAAGGGAGCCCATTGCTTCCACCCAGTTTTGCTTCCATTTTTGATGACTCAGCGTCATCCTCTCTTGATGTCTTCTTTGATCCTTCCCGTGGATTGATGAATCTTCCAGGTGTAACATTAGGTAACCTCTCAATATAGCATTTCGTGGTTTTTTTTTTTTTTTTTTTTGGCTTTCTCAACATTATTCTTACATGAATATTTCTTTATTTATATATTTCATCTTCATTCCTTTTGAAATAAATAAAACTTCCTGCACCCATAGCTCTCAGTAGTAAATTACTGAGTTTTTTGGAACATTTGTTAGTGATATTGATCCTGCTTTGTGACTGCTCTGAAGCAAACCATTGTTTCATCCCCTTCATTTTTTTCTGGTATGCTATGTGTGCATGCAAGTATTTCTGTGTCTGTTTTATTTTGGACTCTGCTTTGTACGCCATAGTGTATAGAATAGGTTGTAGACTCGTGTTAGATCTCTGAAAACACAGTTGTGTGTCTGCTTAGAGTGTGGCATGTGTGTACATGTATTATTTGGGGTTAGTTGGGATGTGCAGGAAACAGGTGGTAGGCTCATGGATTATATCACTGGAACCAGGGTGGTTGGGACACTGGTTATAAATTTTACTCGTTGCTCCCTTTTTTCACCAATGAAAAAGATTTGGGACTTTGGTACTAGATTCTTGCTTCAAGAATGCTTCAAGAAGTATATAGAGGTTTATAGCAATAACAGATGTATCCAACAAAATGAATCTAGTTATATTTTTCTAGATAGTTTTTGTTGAGTCAATTGATCAAGCATCCCAAAAAAGAAGTTTCCAGTGTCGGGCATGGGACTATTCATTTTTTACTTATTAGTAGGGTAGTGTTAGTACAATATGTTTTCTGTTGGTTGACACGGAATTCATGTTGTCAATATGGCAATATATATCGGCTTGGCAATGCTTCATATACTAATTTTAGGTACTACCATTATGCAATAAATACTGAGTGGGTAGTTATGTTAACCAAATTTTCGATCTCTTTTTCAATATATTTGCTTGGCCATAGAGTCACAAAGCTCTTTATATTCATGTTGGAGATCAGCACCAGCTCCATAAACATTTTCTCCTTTTGTTTTAACTTTGAGTTCCTTGTTGCATTACTTTTCTATAGTTTTGAAATATGATTTCTGTTCTGGCTATTGAGGACAGGTACCTTCAAACTCATTAGTAAATGTATAGATGATAAAGGATTCTCAGGGACAAAACGCTACTTTGGTGATCTGGGAAAAACTGTAAGTTTAATAAACTTCCAATTTCTTAATTATTATAATTGCACCTGCCAAAGCTTACTTAATGGTGGCCTTGCAGTTAAGAACAGCTGGCTCTAATGTAGTTTTTGCCGCTGTCACTGAAATATCAGACTCTGTCCTGAAGGGAGCAGAAACAAGCGGTTTTGATGGATTGGTACAATTCAAGCTCTTGAATCTCTTTTGTGCAAATTATTTTATTACTACTATTATCTTTTTTGTTATTATTATTGACATTTTGACTGTACTTTTTTCCAAGGTGAGTGGTTTTCACCAAGGAATACTGAAGTTGGCTATGGAGCCATCACTCTTGGGGACTGCATTGATGGGAGCTGGCCCAGATCGAAAAATAAAACTTGATCGAAGTCCTGGGATTGATGAGGTATATGCTGTGCAAGTTTAAAATGAAACTGAAAAAAAAAAAAAAAAAAAACAAATGAACAAATAAGAGTGCATCAAAGAGACTGAACATAATTCAGTCTGGCTGAGAAAAGTTGAAAGGTAGTGAACCAAGATGAACCTAAATGATTTATCAAGTATCTTGATTAGATAAACCATTTAAGTGGGTCTGTCAATTCCTGCTGTTCCGATGAATGATTTAAGGTCAGAGTATTGTAACTGATATTGTGTCAGCTGTCTGAATACTAGATGGAGAATGACTGCGGGAAATAAGAACGGATAGGTTTTGTAGAGTAAATTATTGAGAAGCTTCTGCTTTTATGTCCTGCAGCACAATCAGGCACCTTATTATATTCTTAGTTGTTTCAGGCAGCTAAAGCAGCCTGACTTACCATTAGCTTTTTATTTATGAAATCACTCACTAATTAGTTAATTTTTGAAATTTCAGTTGTATATTGAAGGATACCTGCAGGCTATGCTGGATACAATGTATAGACAAGAGTATCTTAGAGTCAGAGTCATTGACAATCAGGTAACTGGTGATGGATGATATTCACCTTTGTGCATGAAAGAATGTATGTTCATAAAAGGAATGATTCATCTTGTGTTTAATCTCGAGGCTCGAAACTCATGTTGAGGCCTGATGACTTAATTGTTGAACGTATGGAAATCACATAAAAACGTAGGACTGGATGATGATGATGATGAAATCAAGTAATTAAATGTTTTGATTTAACCCTTAGGTTCTCCTCAAAAAATTACCCCCAAACAATGCCCTCATAGAAGAGATCATGGATCGTGTGAAGGAGTTCCTTGTAAGCAAGGCATTACTGAAAGGAGATCCTTCAACAACTTCACGCCCCTTACGTCATCTCCGAGGAGAAAGTGTAAGTGCCCTGAATTCTTCTGCCACTTTTTTTTTTTTCCATTTTATTGGTTTCATATGCCATAACGATAAATTTGGAAGCAACATTAATATTTATTATGTGAGCATGATCTATTGTTTTGTGTCATCTCTCATGCTAAAACTAATGGCTTCAATCTCATGCTTACATGAGCAAAGACTTTTCAAATTAATATTTTACCCGACTTTTTGATGTTTGACTCAATGACTTGTTAGAAATATTTACTTGGAAGGAATAACATATTTATCTATCTCTATGCATTGTGGATGTTAGTTTAAAATCCACTTTTTTGTTCATATAAGTGAAAAAGTAGTCAAATATGAACAAGTCAATTTGCTTCATGCCTTTGATTGTATATCATTTCTATGGCTGCCAATAGGCCGAAAGTTGGCATATTTATGTATGGTATTTGAATATCATTTGAAGTTCATTATTATATCGACAAGATGAGGTTGGTTCGGTGGTAAAACCCCTCACACTCACACCACGAGGTTGTGGGTTTGAGTCTCTCCTCCCTCCCCCACAAAATCCCAAATTATTGTAATATTTCAACAATTTTTTTTTTCTTTTCATTATTGTATCCATTGGAATAATAATACTAAACTGAAAAATATTACAACAGGAATGGAAAATTGGACCAACAGTATTGACACTCTGTGAACATCTCTTTGTGAGCTTTGCAATCCGCATGCTGAGAAGGCGAGTGGATAAGCTTATAGCCGGGGGCATCAAATGGAAGAAAGAACCGGAGGAGGGTGATGATAAAGCAGTTGTCCCTGCAGAGGACGAGAAGAAGTTGAAGTTTATTTGGAAATGGGGTATCGGCAAGTTTATATTCTCAGGCATTATAGCATATATTGACGGGAGGCTATGTCGCACCATCCCTAATCCTGTCGTGCGACGGATTGTGGGTGGCTTTTTATTAAGCTTTCTTGAAAAAAATGATAGTTGATGAAGCATATTTCTTGCACATACTATCATGGTTTCTTGTACATTCATTTTATCATTTATTTTGTTCTAATTTTTGTACAGGTTAGGAATTGGGGGATACAAGTAAATTTCAAACAAGTCTTTGAGATAGAATTGTCATTACTTGTCATAACTTTTACAAAGAATGGAAAGTGAAGGAAATAAAGCCTTATCAATCATGGCCCCCAGTTTAAACCCAAAACAATTGAAACTGCCCACGGTTTGTTTAATATATTTTGGAACTTGCTACCTTGTCATTTTCAAACTCACTAGTTCATCCTATGATTCTATTTCATGTGTTTCATACAATTGCATTGATTGAAGAATAGCTAGCTCTTGAAAACCCCTTCCCTTTTTTTTTTTTTTTTTTTTTTTTTGAGTGTTCATCTGCGTATAAAAGTACTAAAATTGTTTCACTACGGTCGGTCTTAGGGTATGTTTGTAATGATTTTTCAAGTAGAGTTTTAGGGGTGGAATTTTTACCATAAGATCTTTTAAATATTTCAATGACACTCTTTCATTATAAATACTTTGTTTATGTCTGGTTTTCTAACTTTTTTTTATTTTATTTTTTTTTATCAAATAATATATTCCAAACACGCAATTGTTAGTTTATGTTTATGGCTAGATACCCGGGTTTGACCATGAACATAATTTTAGTATACAAAGTATACATGCAAGTGTAAATAAATTAAAGGGAAAAATCATACATTGGGTTCTACTGCGCAATGCGTATCTACTTAATAACCCTCTCAAGTTGGGGGACATGATGAGAAGGAAGGATGTATTGTGCTTGCTGATAAGGATTGAGGACCCCCCCTCTCCCCCACAGCATTCATCCTCCTTGGACTACCGCCAAAGCACCTAGTTTCATCAACCATGAGGAGCAGCCCATTGGCCCGGCCCAAAATCTGCACTGAAGAGATCAAGAAGCAACGAATCTGTCAGAATCAAGTATTATATATGCGGTCTATCGGGGAGAAAACTCTCAACACATACTTCTAAAATACGTATAATGACATTCGAATCAAAAAATTTTAACATTAAAAAATTCTAATTTTATCATATCCCAATATTACCTGTTATTATGTGTAGGAATGTATTTTTAGATTCAAGAGATATATTACAAAAGAGAGGAAATTAATTATCAAGTAAGATGTGTTGATTGCAATAACTTGACGCATTTTTTTTTTTTTAGTTAAAAGAGCAAAACAATTTCAAAAAGTGCTGCTTTTAAAGTAGAGGTGCTCATTGAATAACTACTCGTATAAGTAATATAACTTTTACCTCCCAAAATCATTTTCTAAATTCTCATGCTCACATCACATTTTACTAAGCCTTTTAGTTCCTTTTTTAATTTATTCATGAACTAATGTTACGTTTCATGAATTAGTTGTCGAAATTCATACCCAAATAATGTGTCAAGTGAGTTGTAACACGTCCGTATCATTTGAAGAGTTTAACATTATTTTTTTATTGATTATTTTATTCTGCAAAGCAGCCTGCCGCTGATTAGCTCCACTCTAATCCACTGTTTTGTTGTGAAAACCAGAAAACCACATGCAAGCAATCAAGCTCTGCTCTTTCTTTATAAATATAGAAACTCAATAATTATAAGTCCATTTATCCCACTTTCTTTCATTTCTCTAAAGATCTCTCCCAACACTAAATTTTATAATTTCTTGCAAAAAGAAATGGCTTTTCTGATATCAAAAGCAGAAACTTCTTCTTTCTCCAACTCCTCTGATCAGAAGATGAATTTGATGAACCACTCAAAAGAAGATCAGACTCAAACTACAGACAACAAAGAATCACTTGTTAGTCCCGTTTCAACACAGCTTCTTTTGAGATCATCAGCAGCAGCAGATAAAAATGCTGTCCTCAGACGTATCCGTCACCATAAGTGCTTATACAAGGTCAAAAGCGCTTTTGAAGGTCTGGTTAGTAGCAGCAACAACAACAACGAGCAGAAGTGGCTGGAACAGTATGATGCTTTCTCTTCCCCATGAAATGAAGGTCTCTCTCCCCAGCCCCCACAATCAATAAAATTATTATTAATATATTAAATTTGTTTGAATATAATCGTCTTGTATTATTATAAATATATGCAAGTTGGCATGACTATGACTAGAAGACACTAGTTTATTATGAGTTGAAGAAGAAGAAGGTTGATTTTTGTAGTCGGTTTGATGGGAGAGTTTGAGCTGTTTTTGTTTCTAGTAAGAATACTTTTATTAACACTTCCATCAAATGTAATGTAATTATTTGATTCTTCTTTAATTTCCATTTAAGAGACCTTTTACTTAATTTCTAAAGAGATTTTCATGGCAGTGACTTCAATATCACCTTGGATGTGTTTAATCTTAATTGTTGGGTTGAAAACATTTAAAATTTACAGTGTGAGAGGTAACACAGGTACAGAGAAGCCATGGATGGACTTTATTTATGTTTTTTTTTTTTTTTTTTGAACTGCTAAACTTTATTAATATAAAGAGAGAAAAATGAGCCCAACAAAGCTAGCAAAAGCAACAGACAACAAAACAGAGGAAAGAGCAAGCACCCAAACGCCCACCAAAGGCACCAACCTCAGCACGAAACAGAGGAAAAACAGAGCATAGACTAATTATTAATATTTATAATTTGTTCTTGTTGCACCTTCTCACAATGACTTGTTGTATTTACAATTTGAGAAATCAACTTAGAAGTATTTAATTGCCATGTCTTTAGTATTTGTGCAAAAACATACTTTTTAAATATATATTTTTAAATTTCTAGATTTATTTTGTAATTGGATAAAAATATTTATAATTCTGAAAAAAAAAAAAAAAAAAAAACACACACACACATTAGACAATATGCACTAGATGTTGTTAATAAGAATTTTACAACAGTATACGAAAGTTGTAATATCTTAGATAAATGACAACTTTCTTTGTTTGTTATAAAAGATGAAGAATGTTTTAATATCGACAATATGTGTATGCATGTTGTGGAGCATATTAACATGCGTTTCATGTTGTTAAATGACTGTTTTGTTGAAGTGGTTTATTACTATTTGATCTTAAATGAATATATACTAAATTGATTTTAAATATAATATTGTAGGAATCAAAAAATCATATTTTGAAAACCTTTAATTAGTGATGAAAATTGCAAGTGAGAAGGAAAGGAGGAAGGATGGGTGATCATTGCTCAAAAAAGTATTTGTTATGGATTTATAGACTATAGTCTATATTTATCATTTTTTAAAACAACTTTCAGGAGTTTGAACAAAACCCTCGGGTGAGAACCTGCATAGGTATGGTTGAGGCCAAAACTCGTGGATGGAAACTAGAATCAGAACTCGTTTTATTGTCAAGTTTATAATTTGTTCTTCTTTTATCATGCTTTTGAAAATCACATCACGTGAACATAAACATATTAAAGTTTATAATTACAAAGATCACAAATTGAAAGAAGTAATAAGAAACTAAAAATAAAATAAAAATGAAAACTAAGTTAGAACTTAGAAGTTATGTAGTAAGGGTGATGGAATTTATATGCTTGTATAGACATAATATCATTAATCAGGACTTGTATATTTCCAGAAATTCAAGAGTTTTAGCAATAACAAAACATCTTACATAGTTACATGCTGATAAAAACAAAATGTGTTTTGTCAATTTTATTACATGATACATGATGAAGACAAACAACACAGATTTGTTGCCATAAGACTGTAACACTCACCATGGTGGAGAATTATTGACAGCCACTGAATCTTCTTCCTTTGTTTCTGTTATTTGGCCTTCTCAACTTTCTACAGTTTTCCTTCTTAGCAATTCGTACAAGCCACCGAGGCTTTCCGGTTGAGAATACGAGATATCCCATTATCATTCCAAGCACCATTCTGCATCCGTAACCCATCAACACAACTATCCAACCAAATCTATATTCAGACTCTGTATCATCTTCTGATATTCGAGATGGTTGTGGTGTCTCACCTTTGTGACAATCACTTGATAGTGGAAATCCACATAATCCCAAGTTATCACTGTAAGAATCATTTCCAAAAGTATCAAGTTGGCTGCCTCGAGGTATAGGTCCAGAGAGTTGATTTCGCGATAGGATTAGATCTTCCAGAAAATTCAAACTTGCCAACTGCCTTGGAATCTCTCCAACAAGCCTGTTTGAAGAGAGGTCCAAGGATTCAAGTGCTGACAAATTTCCTAGCGATGAAGGGATATGACCTGTCAAGCTATTTTGAGAAAGGTTAAGAAGATGAAGTGATTGTAGCTTCCCAATTACTTCTGGAATCTCTCCACAGAAGCTATTGTTTGAAAAATCTATGGCAGTGAAAATTTTAAATATTTTCACCATTTCAATCTCATTTCCTTTTATCGTCAGTGATACAGAATCATCATAATAGGAGTACCCCATATATTCCAACTTACCTTCATCTCCACCAACATTCATCATAGCATTAAGACTTGCAAAGTACCCTGCTGGCAAAAAACCACTGAAATTGTTGTTTGAGAGATCAACTATTTGCAACTTAGAGAATGAATTACTACCCTCAAAATCTCTTAGAAAACCGTAAAACATATTGGATCGAAGAACAAAAACCTGCAGTTTCGGAAGAGTTCCCAACCAATATGGGAAGGTATCTATTACCTTGTTGTTTCCAAGATCTAGAACTTGAAGCATTCTACAATGGACCAAAGATGGTGGGACTGGCCCTTCAAATCCATTGCCATTGAAGTTGAGAGTATGCAATTGATTGCCCTTTGAAAACGATCCAGGAATGGTGCCACGAAATGTATTCTTCCGTAGATCCAACACGGTGAGATTGGTGCTAAAATGTCCAATGCATTCAGGAATAGTGCCACTCAAGTTGTTATGAGAAAGATTAAGAATTTGAATTGAACTAACATTGCAGAAAGATTGAGGGATCTCCCCCGTCAGACTGTTACCAGATAAGACCAAATTCTCGAGATTGGTTAGTAACCCAAATTCTGAAGGTATACCACCGTAAAGTTGATTTTGGCTCAAGTCTAGATTAGTAAGGGATATCAAATTTCCTAACTTTTCAGGAATGAGCCCAGAAAGTTGATTTTCTCTGAGATAAAGAACGTTGAGGTTTCTCAAACCACCAAATGATGGTGGAATTGAACTAGAAAGATTGTTTCCACCGAAGTGTAGCATGACAAGAGACTTCAAATTTCCTAATTCATGGGGGATTGGACCAGAAAGTTTGTTATAAGCGAGAATTATAACTTCTAGATTAGTTAAATTACCAAAGGAAGAAGGAACTGAACCGGTCAGTTGATTTTGCCACAAAGATAGATTTGCCAGGGATATCAAATTTCCTAACTCTCTAGGAATGAGGCCTGAAAGTTGATTTTGGCTGAGTTCAAGAAGAGTGAGGTTTCTCAAACCACCAAATGATGGTGGAATCGAACCAGAAAGATTGTTTCTACCAAAGTGTAGCTTGACAAGAGACTTCAAATTTCCTAATTCATGGGGGATTGGACCAGAAAGTTGATTTTGGCTGAGATCAAGAAGAGTGAGGTTTCTCAAACCACCAAATGATGGTGGAATTGAACTAGAAAGATTGTTTCCACCGAAGTGTAGCCTGACAAGAGACTTCAAATTTCCTAATTCATGGGGGATTGGACCAGAAAGTTTGTTATCAGCGAGAAATATAACTTCTAGATTAGTTAAATTACCAAAGGAAGAAGGAACTGAACCAGTCAGTTGATTTTGCCACAAAGATAGATTTGCCAGGGATATCAAATTTCCTAACTCTCTAGGAATGAGGCCTGAAAGTTGATTTTGGCTAAGATCAAAAAGAGTGAGGTTTCTCAAACCACCAAATGATGGTGGAATCGAACCAGAAAGATTGTTTCCAGCAAAGTGTAGCATGACAAGAGACTTCAAATTTCCTAATTCATGGGGAATTGAACCAAAAAGGTTATTTTGGTATGCAAACAACATAGTTAGTTTATTCATGTTTCCCAAAGTGGTAGGAATTGGGCCAGTAAGACTGTTGGTACCAATGTCTAGTTCAAGTAAATTTGTTAGATTTCCCAATTCTAGAGGAATTGAGCCATTTAACTGATTTTTGGCAAGATGCAGGACCCGAAGATTTGTAAGGAGACCAATTTCTGGTGGGATTTCTCCAGTGAAGCGATTAGTGGATAGATCTAGATATATGAGTTTGGAAAGGAATGCAATCTGAGATGGAATGGTACCGAAGAGTGAATTCATATAAAGATCAACATATTTAAGATTAGGAAAAGAAGAGAATGAAAACTCTTGAAGCGTACCATTCAAACCAAAACTGGTAATGTTGATCTTGATGACGCTTCCAGCAGAGTTGCAAAAAATTCCAAACCAAGTGCATGGGCTTGTGGTGCTTGGTTTGTGAGAAAGCAGATTCCAAGAAGGTAGACGAGATTGGGTATGGTTTGCAAAGCTGGCTTTCCAATTCAGAAGAGCATTTGCTTCTTCAATAGAAGCAGAAGCCATATATGGATTTGAAGAAATTAACAGGACAAGAAAAACAGGCAAGAGTAGCATTTCCAAATTCAATTTCTCAGCCATCTTTTATGATTTTTGGGTTTTGTATGGTGGAGTGATGGTTATCTCCGTATATTTATAAGCACGATCCTTGTGGTTTGTTTAGAAATTTTGGCAAGACCTGAGACTTGGGTCAAGTGTGGAACTGTGGAAGGGGTCCATCTCTGCCATTATTTATGGAGATAATTGTCAAGCTTATTAAATATACATTATTATAAGGTTCTTATACTAGAATAGGACACCCATTGAAATGTTGCCGGCTATCCACATGAATAACATCATCAATAATATTCAACTTGCTGTCATTATCAAGCAGCAGAGATGAGACATTTTTCTTCCTGCGACTTGAGTCCGATTGGACGCAAAATGAACCGTTAGAATAGTAGAAAAGATTTAGTGCTTACTTGGTGAATTCCACTTGCAAAGTTTATTTAAGTCAAGTCGCTGATCCGAGGTAGGCCAGTCTTTTTCAAAAGGGTTTGACGAACTTGTACTGTGGATGCTCTGCTAACATTCATGATATGGGCCAATCTGTTGGGTAGCAGAGAAGGCCCATCTCAATTCTCAACTAGATCCCATTTAAGCTAAAACGTCACCGTATCAACCACTTCTCTGTTTTAAACATCAAAAAATTCCAGCAACAGTTTGCTCTATTTTCCCGCGATTTTTCCCACACTGGTTTTTTTTTTTTATAACAAAATTGACTGACTTCAACCGACCCCTTTAGTTCCGTGAAGATTTAGCCTGATGAGATTGAACAATCATCAAAATCATTTTTTTTATATATATGATTGAAGCTGGTGGAGCTCCAGATGGTTGATTAATTGGAAGTACAAACTGATCTAGATGTTTGATGACACATGGGATGAAAAGGCACTTACAATCTGAGATGGAATAGTACCGAAGAGTGAATTTATATTGAGATCAACATATTTAAGATTATGCCAAATTTAAGAGTGAATTTGGCACGGTGTATAACATATGTCGAATTTGATATAGCAATAAATGTAGCCGTATTTGTTGACTTTTTTTAATTTTAAATAATAAAAATTTAATAAATTTAGTTGAGAAAATTGAGATTGAAACAATTCTAAAATGATATTTGATGCATTCAATGCATTGGTTGTATTTGTTGACTTTTATAATTTTAAATAATAAAAAAATAATAATAAATAGTATATCAAGTAGAATTTTGCATTGTAGTACAATGTTAAGACCATCTCCAATACATATGACAATGCCAATGCTAAATTTGGCACAAAAAATAGTAAAATGTTATATTTGACACATCATTTTAGTATTGTACGTATTCTAATGCATAATTCTATTTTAAATACTATTTTTATTTTTTTATTATTTAAAATAATAAAAGTTAACAAATATAATTAATGCATTCAATTTATATAATATTTTTTATTATTTAAAATTATAAAAGTTACATTCAATACAATTATAAAATGGTATTTTTGTAATTAAAAAAGCAGCATTTATTGCTTTGCCAAATTTACCATATGTTATTCTTTGTGTCAAATTATAAAATGGTATTTTTGCAATTAAAAAAACAGCATTTATTGCTTTGCCAAATTTGGCACAACATTTGACATTACATTGGAGCATTTTTTTTTAAAAAATTTTTTTTTAATTTTTTTTCTTTATTTTTAAATTTTTTACTTTGTGCTAAATTATAGTATTGACACACTAAAATAGTATTGCATTGGAGATGCTCTAAAATGATAAGCCAAATTTGGCATATACATTGGAGATGGTCTTAAAATACAAGTTGAGATATAAAGTTGGCGGGATGTTTAGCATTACTTAAAATTAATATAAACTAAAATTTATAGTCATTAATTCAAGATTCATTAGTGTTTAAGATTTAAAAACAAATTTAAATTTAAATTGTACTCCTAATTTTTTTCTAACATCCAAAAACTATTTTAATTGTTAAAAAAATATAAAAGTTTGTTTGATAAAATTTCTAAATAGTTAAACATAAATCAACATATATATATTTTTAAATAAATAACATGCTTAGCAAAAAATATATACATAAATAAATAACATATCAAAAGTATGAAATGGTATTAGTAAGATTATGAATAAAAAAAATATATATTTTAAGAATATAATAAAATTAATTAAGATAGAATTGAGTAAGTGTAATGTTGATAAGAAGAAAACAATTACAATTAATATAATAAAACATATATGTTATGATTCACTTTTGATTTATATTTGAGATATAAAGAAATAAATAATATATTTAGAATCAAATATATTCTCTAGGTGATTGAGATAAAATTATTAATAGTGTATTTTATAAAAGAATTAGAAAATCTAAAAATGAAAAAGGGATTAAAAAAATATAAATCTGAAAATTTAGGACGAAACTCAAATTAAAGTAGAGACAGAATTGTCCCCCTAGTCCTAAGGTGGCTCCGTGCAGGACAAGAAAAACAGGCAAGAGTAGCATTTCCAAATTCAATTTCTTAGCCATCTTTTATGATTTTTGGGTTTTGTATGGAGTGATGGTTATCTACGTATATTTATAAGAGTAATGCTAGAGAACCCAAACATATAACCCAAATTTTGGACTCAAACCTATGTGGCAACATCATACATCACATGGGATCATTGGGAAGAGTGACGTGGGCCCATGTTGTGTATGATGTTGCCACATAGGTTTGGGTCCAAAATTTAGGTCACTTTTTTGGGTCTTCTAGCATTACTCTATTTATAAGCATGATCCTTGTGGTTTGTTTAGAAATTTTGGCAAGACCTGAGACTTGGGTCAAGTGTGGAACTGTGGAAGGGGTCCATCTCTGCCATTATTTATGGAGATAATTGTCAAGCTTATTAAATACCAGTGTTGTAAAAGTCGCTAGGCGCTAGTCGGGCGGCGACCCATCGACTAGCGCCTAAGGGGATTAATCGGGGACTAGTCGGGG
This sequence comes from Acer saccharum, assembly GCA_030490815.1. Classification (NCBI taxonomy): domain Eukaryota; kingdom Viridiplantae; phylum Streptophyta; class Magnoliopsida; order Sapindales; family Sapindaceae; genus Acer; species Acer saccharum. Next base: position 4,688,862 of record CM059868.1, read on the forward strand.
ACTAGGTAGATGGTCGGAAGTCGACCGGCCGACCGGCCGGCCGGAAGCTAATCGGCAGTCAATCGGAATTTTTTTAAAATTTAAAACAATCCATATATTAGTGTATTTTTAAAACTATCAATGTATTTTAACTCCAACAATAACTAATATAGTATAAAGTACAATGTACAAGCCATTTATACATAATGTACAAGCCACTTATGCCATATATAGCTGTAGTACAATGTACAAGCCATATATAGCTGTAGTACAATGTACCAGCCAAACCACTTATAATTTTTAAATAATAATTAAATATATAACTCAACTCAGTGAGTTATGTTTGTTGGTGTTTATTTGGCGAGAGAGAAGATCTGCTTCGACAGACGGCGGCGACGATGATGGCGACAACGGCGACGAAGGAGAGGAGAAGATTCGGAAGAAGAGAGAAGACCCTGGATTCCTTTTCTTTTTTTTTTTTTCTTTTTTTTTTTAAAATCGATCGGCAGTCAAAGTCGACTTCTTCAGTCGTTGACCGCCGCGTCGACTTGCTCCGACTTACTCCGACTTTGACCGACTATGATCGACTTTGACCCCAGCCGCCTACTTCAGCCGACTGCCAACAAATCGCAGCGGTAGACCACCGCCGAGCGACTAGTCGACGCCTAGTCGGCTCTAGTCGCCGACTTCTGCAACACTGTTAAATACACATTATAATAAGGTTCTTATACTAGAATAGGACACCCATTGAAATGTTGCCGGCTATACACATGAATAACACCATCAATAATATTCAACTTGCTGTCATTATCAAGCAGAGAGATGAGACATTTTCCTTCCTGCTACTTGAGTCTGATTGGACGCAAAATGAACCGGTAGAATAGTAGAAAAAATTGACCGACTTTATTTTTTTTCCCACACTTTTATTTTATTTTATTTTATTTTTTTACAAAGTTGACCGACTTCAACCGACCCCTTTAGTTCCTTGAAGATTTAGCTTGATGAGATTGAACAATCATCAAAATCTTTTTTTATATATATGATTGAAGCTGGTGGAGCTCCAGATGGTTGATTAACAGTAATGCTACACATCCCACCTATAATCCCACAATTTTCATCCCAACACACGTGGCAGCTAAGGTGTCACTTGGTGAGTGGACACACATTAATTGATACTTATCTCTCTTACCAATATATTCACTCACCAATTATTATTTATCTACTCACCAAGTGACACCTCAGCTGCTACGTGTGTTGGGATGGAAATAGTGGGATTGTAGGTATGATGTTTAGCATTATTGGGTTGATTAATTGGAAGTATAAATTGATCTAGATGCTTGATGACACGTGGGATGAAAAGGCACGTGCAATCTGAGATGGAATAGTACCGAAGAGTGAATTTATATCGAGATCAACATATTTAAGATTATGCCAAATTTAAGAGTGAATTTGGCACAGTGTATAACATATGCCAAATTTGACATAACAATACTATTCATTGTGCCAAATTAGAAAATGGTATTTTTACAATTAAAAAAACAGCATTTATTGCTTTACCAAATCTGGCACAACATTTAGCATTATATTGGAGTATGTTTTTTTTTTAATTTTTTACTTTGTGCTAAATTATAGCATTGACACATTAAAATAACATTGCATTGGAGATACTTTAAAATGATGTGCCAAATATAACATTTTACTATTTTTTTTGTGCCAAATTTGACATATACATTGGAGATGGTCTTAGGATATAAGTTGAGATATAAAGTTGGCGAGATGTTTAGCATTACTTAAAATTAATATAAACTAAAATTTATAGTCATTAATTCAAGATTCATTAGTGTTTAAGATTTAAAAACAAATTTAAATTTAAATTGTACTCCTAATTTTTTTCTAACATCCAAAAACTATTTTAATTGTTAAAAAATTATAAAAGTTTGTTTGGTAAAATTTCTAAATAGTTAAACATAAATCAACATATATATATATATATATATATATATATATATATATATATATATTAAAATAAATAACATGCTTAGCAAAAAATATATACATAAATAAATAACATATCAAAAGTATGGAATGGTATTAGAAAGATTATGAATAAAAAAAAAAAAATATTTTAAGAATATAATAAAATTAATTAAGATAGAATTGAGTAGGTGTAATGTTGATAAGAAGAAAACAATTACAATTAATATAATAAAACTTATATGTTATGATTCACTTTTGATTTATATTTGAGATATAAAGAAAGAAATAATATATTTAGAATCAAATACATTCTCTAGGTGATTGAGATAAAATTATTAATAGTGTATTTTATAAAAGAATTAGAAAATCTAAAAATGAAAAAGGGATTAAAAAAATATAAATCTGAAAATTTAGGATGAAACTCAAATTAAAGTAGAGGCAGAATTGTCCCCCTAGTCCTAAGGTGGCTCCGTGCAGGACAAGAAAAACAGGCAAGAGTAGCATTTCCAAATTCAATTTCTTAGCCATCTTTTTATGATTTTTGGGGAATTAAGAACATACAGATCCTGTAGAGTAGTATATTATTGAGAAGCTTCTGCTTTTATATCCTGCAGCACAATCAGGCATCTAGTTTTTATTATCTTCTTAGTTGTTGCAAGCAGCTGCAGCAACCCGACTTATCATTAGCTTTATTTATGAAATCACTCACTGATACCTGCAGGATATGTTGGATACAATGTATAGATGGACAAGAGTACCTTAGAGTCAGAGACATTGACAATCAGTAACTGGTGATGGATGATATTCACCTTTGTGCATGAAAGAATGTATGTTCGTAATTGGAATGATATGTCTTATGTTTAATAGATCTTGAGGCTCAGAATTCATGTTGAGGTCTAATGACTTAATCGTTGAAGTTTATGGTCGTTGCATGTATGGAAATCACATATAAAAACGTAGGACTGGGTGATGATGATGCAATCAAGTAATTAAGGGCCAGTTTGTTTAATGGGATAGGATGAGATTGGCTTAATTTTAAGCCGTTTCCCATGTTTGGCTCATTGATAGGACAAGATAAAAAGTAATCCTGCCAACCCATTTTATCCCATTGCAATGGGATAAATTAGTACCAACGAAATACATGGGATTAATTTCTTTCCCATCTTCCTTATTACACAAACACCCATTGACTGTCAAAACCAGCTTCTCTCTTGATTTTTACAAACCTAGATCATCAATCTTTCACAAACTCATCTTCACTCATCATAAACCCAGATTCTCCAATCCAAAACCCAACATATATCATCAATCAAAACAATATCTCACCTCACAAACCCAAATTTGTTCAAAAATGAAAACCCAAATCCGTTCACAAAAGAAAAAAAAATGAAAAGAGCAGATCGTGGTACATACCCAGATCTATTCATAAAAGAAAAAAAAATAAAGGAAAGAAGAAAAAGAAGAAGAGAGCAGATCGTGGAATTGTTTGTTTTGATAAAGGGTACTCAAAGATGTGTGCTTTTCTTTGTTTTGAGAAGATTTGGGTCTTCAGGAAGGCATATTGGTGTGAGTGCGGTCATGGATCACGGTTTGAGAAAGAAAAAAAAAGTGATAATGGTTATGTAATTTTCGAAGAAGAAGAAGAAGAAGTTGAGAGAGAGGAGACTAGATCTAGGTCTCCACATAAGAACAGATCCATCTCTTTTTTTAATTTCTTTTTCAATTCTTTTTTTAATAAAATATTAACAGCTTGGATGAAAATAACGAAAACAACCCTTCATTTCATTTTGTTAAATTTAACTAAACTTGACTTACACCGGGAGGTGTATGTCATTTTCTCTTCTATTTTTAATCTTATCTTATATTGCGTCAAACATATGATAGCATTAAAATTAATCAAATCCTATCCTATCCAATCTCATCTCTCAAAATAGTTCAATCTTATCTCGCACAACAAACACAACCTAAATGTTTTGATTTAACCCATAGGTTCTCCTCAAAGACCTACCCTCAGAGGAGATCATGGATCATGTGAAGGGGTTCCTTGTAAGTAAGGCATTACTAAAAAGCGATCCTTCATGCCCCTTATGTCATCTCCGAGAAGAAAGTGTAAGCGCCTTGAATTCATCTGCCACTTTGTTTTTTCCCTTTTATTGGTTTCATATGCCATAACTAAATTTGGAAGCGACATTAATAATTTATTATGTGAGCATGATCTATTGTTTTATGTCATCTCTCATGCTAAAGCTAATGGCTTGCAGGAGTAAAAACTTTTCAAATTAATATTTTACCCAACTTTTTGATGTTTGACCGACGCTATGACTTGTTAGAAATATGGGAAAGTATTATTTGGCCCCTATATTATGATCTATTAGTAAATTTACCTCCTATATTTTTCTTAATGGCCAGTCTCCCCCTGAAACCAAACATATTCACCATATTCCCCCTTCCTGTTAGATTTTCTGTTAAAAAAGTTAATTTCCATGTTAAAAGACATTTTTGCCCTTCAATAATCATGATAAATGGGTTTGAAAAAAAAAATCATAAAAAATATAATTTTTTTACAAAGCAATTTTTTTTAAAAAAAAAATGACGGTGGAGATCTGGATCTCCAACATCTTCAATGGAGATAAATAAATAAATAAATCAATCAATCAATTTCATCACATTCAAAGTTCAAACAACCTAGAAATTGAAAAACAATTTTTTTTTTCCTAAAAATCAAAAAAGATTCACAATCCTAATTTTAAAATTCAAATTAAAATTGAAAAATAATAATTCTAACAATCACCAAAAACCATCCACCCAAAACACACCACCATCATTTTTCTAGAAATCTTCATCATCTCCGACCATCTACACCCTCAAATCCAACCAAACCCAAACACAACCACCACCCCTAAAATCGACCACCAACATCCATTGCCAAACACAACCACCAACACACATGGCCACACCTACACCAACGAGCGCCGATCTCCTCTCAATGGAGGAGATCGACCCTCGATCTCGATCTCGTTGGTGAATAGGAGAGAAATAATGTAGAGAGTATATGGATTGGAGATCGGTAATGGAGGAGATCGATGGAGACGGATTCGTGAAGAGAGAGAGAGAGATGAACTAGATGTGAAGAGAGAGAGAAGATGCGGTGGCTGGGAGGAGATCGGCACTCGTAGGGGTAGAAGTCGGTGTGATTTTGGTCAGTGGCTAGGGTTTTGGTGTTTGAGTGGTGGTAGTGGTGGCTAGGGTTTGGGTGTTTGGGTTGTGGTGGATTATGTTAGGGTTTGAGTGTAGATGGTGGAAGAAGATGATGATGATTATATATATAGTCCCGATCTGGTCAGTGCGCACTGATATAACTTCATGAGAATATTGAATGTGAGTAACTCATTATAGAGAAGCTTTGACAAGTGCATACACACTTGAGTCAAAGCTTGTAAAACTAGTGGCTCACATTCAATATCCTCATGAAGTTATATTAGTGCGCACTGACTTGAAAATTTCTCTCTCTCTCTCTCTCTCCAGAGCCGGCTTTACCCTTAGGCGACTTAGGTAACCGCCTAAGGCCTCAATTTTTTTAATTTTCTTTTATTACTCGTAGATAATTCTTAGAGGCCTCCTAAATGTAGCCATAAAAGATATAAAGCTACCTAAAAATAAGGAAGCAAATTACTTTTTAATAAATTTTAATTCTTTTTTATAAATCAACAACTTCTAAGTTCTAACGTATTATTTTTATCCAAAAAAATCTACAAATTAATAGTTTCCTAGTTCAAAAAAAAAAAAAAAAAAAAAAAAAAAAAAAAACTATAAATACTTTTCTAATTCTAAAACACTTCCTCGAAATGTTTTAATTAAAGTTATAATTTGATAACTTATTCCCATTTTTTTTCTACTAATTTTTCTACCGATTGATACCGATTTGTTTCCATTCAATTGAAAATTGAATATCAATAATATGAGTTATTTGAAGGCAACAATTGTTAGATGAAAAATAATTTTTTTCAGGTTCTATTGTTCTAAAATTTTCTAAATTAGTTTTTCTATTTTTAAGTTTTTATTGTTAATGTTTTTGTTCATTGTTTTAGTTATTTAATTGCTTGCAATTGATTTCATTATATAAGGCCTCAATCAAGGTTATTGCCTAAGGCCTCCAATAGCATTGAGCCGCCCCTGTCTCTCTCTTTATATATATATATATATAAATATATATATATATATATATTTATATAAACCTGTTGTTTTTCTCTAAAATAATAATCTGTTTTTTTTTTAGGAAATATTCTGTTTTTTATATTTTTATATGTTATTAAATCTTTTTTTTTTTTAATAATATATATAAATCCGTTTTTTTTCTTCTCTAAAAAAATATTGTGTTTTTTTAATATATTATTAAATCTGTTTTTTATTTTGAAAAAAAAAAACCTGTTTTTTAATTTTTAATTTGTTTAATGATTTAAGTCAAAGTTACCATACTACCCTTAGAAGATAACGGTCAACAAGAGATTTTAATGGAAACCTAATGGAAGGGGGAATATGATGAATACGTTTGGTTTCAGGGAGTAGATTGGCCATTAAGAAAAATACAGGGTGCAAATTTACTTATAGGTCATAATATGGGGGGGGGGGGGGGAGATGATACTTTCCCTAGAAATATTTACTTGGAAGGAATAACATATTTATCTATCTCTATGCATCGTGGATGTTAGTTAAAAATCCACTTTTTTGTTCATATAAGTGAAAAATAGTCAAATATGAACAAGTCAATTTGCTTCGTACCTTTGATTGTATATCATTTCTATGGTTGCCAATATGCCCCGGAAAGTTGGCATATATGGTATTTGAATATCATTTTAAGTTCATTATTATATCGACAAAATGAGATTGGTCTGGTGGTAAAGCCCCTCACACTTACACCATAAGATTGTGGGTTCGAGTCTTTTCCCCCTCTCCCACAAAACTCCGAATTATTGTAATATTTCAAAAAAAAAAAAAAAAGGTTCATTATTATATCCATTGGAATAATAATACTAAACTGAAAAATATTACAACAGGAATGGAAAATTGGACCAACAGTATTGACACTATGTAAACATCTCTTTGTGAGCTTTGCAATCCGCATGCTGAGAAGGCGAGCAGATACGTATCAAGCGGAAGAAAGAGCCGGAAGAGGGTGATGATAAAGCAGTTGTCCCTGCAGAGTGCAGAGGACGAGCAGAAGTTGAAGTTTATTTGGAAATGGGGTATCGGCAAGTTTATATTCTCAGGCATTATAGCATATATTGATGGGAGGCTATGTCGCACCATCCCTAATCCTGTTGTGTGACGGATTGTGGGTGGCTTTTTATTAATTTTCTTGACAAAAATGATAGTTGATGAAGCATGCATATTTCTTGCACATACTATCATGGTTTCTTGTACATTCATTCTATCATTTATTTTGTTCACCCAATTTTTGTAAAGGTTAGGAATTGGGATACAAGTAAATTTCAACAAGTTTTTGACATAGAATTATATTGTCTATATCTTGTTATAACTTTTACAAAGAATGGAAAGTGAAGGAAATAAAGCCTTATCAATCATGGCCCTCAGTTTAAACCCAAAACAATTGAAGCTGCCCATGGTTTGTTTAATATATTTTGGAACTTGCTACCTTGTCATTTTCAAACTCAGTAGCTCATCCTATGATTATATTTCATGTGTTTCATTCAATTGCATTGATTGAAGAATAGCTAGCTCCTGAATTGTGAGTGTTCATCTGCACATAAAAGTACTAAAATTGTTTCACTACGGTCGGTCTTAGGGTATGTTTGTAATGATTTTTCAAGTAGAGTTTTTAGGGTGGAATTTTTACCATAAGATCTTTTAAATATTTCAATGACACTCTTTCATTATAAATATTTTGTTTATGTTTGGTTTTCTAACTCTTTTTTTTTAATCAAATAATATATTCCAAACACGCAATTGTTATTAGTTTATGTTTATGGCTAGATACCCGGGTTTGACCATGAACATAATTTTAGTATACAAAGTATACATGCAAGTGTAAATAAATTAAAGGCAAAAATCATACTTTGGGTTCTACCGCTCAAGTTGGGGGACATGATGAGAAGGAAGGATGTATTGTGCTTGCTGATAAGGATTGAGGACCCCCCATCCCCCCCAACATTCATCCTCCTTGGACTACCGCCAAAGCACCTAGTTTCATCAACCATGAGGAGCAGCCCATTGGCCCGGCCCAAAATCTGCACTGAAGAGATCAAGAAGCAACGAATATGTTAGAATCAAGTATTATATATGCGGTCCATCGAGGGGAAAACTCTCAACACATGCTTCTAAATTACGTATAATGACATTCAAATCAAAAAAATTTAACATTAAAAAAATTCCAATTTTATCATATCCCAATATTACCTGTTATTATGTGTAGGAATGTATTTTTAGATTCAAGAGATACATTACAAAAGATGTGTTGATTGCAATAACTTGAAGCATTTTCTTTTAGTTAAAAGAGCAAAACAATTTCAAAATGTGCTGATTTTAAAGTAGAGGTGCGCATTGGATAACTACTCGTATAAGTAATATAACTTTTACCTCCCAAAATCATTTTCTCAATTCTCATGCTCACATCACATTTTACTAAGCCTTTTAGTTCCTCTTTTAATTTATTCATGAACTAATGCTACGTTCCATGAATTATTTGTCGAAATTCATATCCAAATAATGTGTCATGTGAGTTGTAACAAGTCCATATCATTTGAAGAGTTTAATATTATTTTTTGTTGATTATTTTATTCTGCAAAGCAGCCTGCCGCTGATTAGCTCCACTCTAATCCACTGTTTTGTTGTGAAAACCAGAAAACCACATGCAAGCAATCAAGCTCTGCTCTTTCTTTATAAATATAGAAACTCAATAATTATAAGTCCATTTATCCCACTTTCTTTCATTTCTCCAAAGATCTCTCCCAAGTCCCAACACTAAATTTTATAATTTCTTGCAAAAAGAAATGGCTTTTCTGATATCAAAAGCAGAAACTTCTTCTTTCTCCAACTCCTCTGCTCAGAAGATGAATTTGATGAACCACTCAAAAGAAGATCATACTCATACTACAGACAACAAAGAATCACTTATTAGTCCCGTTTCAACACAGCTTCTTTTGAGATCATCAGCAGCAGCAGATAAAAATGCTGTCCTCAGACGTATCCGTCACCATAAGTGCTTATACAAGGTCAAAAGCGCTTTTGAAGGTCTGGTTAGTAGCAGCAACAACAACAACGAGCAGAAGTGGCTGGAACAGTATGATGCTTTCTCTTCCCCATGAAATGAAGGTCTCTCTCCCCAGCCCCCACAATCAATAAAATTATTATTAATATATTAAATTTGTTTGAATATAATCGTCTTGTATTATGAGTTGAAGAAGAAGAAGGTTGATTTTTGTAGTCGGTTTGATGGGAGAGTTTGAGCTGTTTTTGTTTCCAGTAAGAATACTTTTATTAACACTTCCATCAAATGTAATGTAATTATTTGATTCTTCTTTAATTTCCATTTAAGAGACCTTTTACTTAATTTCTAAAGAGATTTTCATGGCAGTGACTTCAATATCACCTTGGATGTGTTTAATCTTAATTGTTGGGTTGAAAACATTTAAAATTTACATTGTGAGAGGTAACACAGGTACAGAGAAGCCATGGATGGACTTTATTTATATATTTTTAAATTTCTAGATTTATTTTGTAATTGGATAAAAATATTTATAATTTGAAAAAAAAAAAAAAAACACGCACACACATTAGACAATATGCACTAGATGTTGTTAATAAGAATTTTACAACAGTATACGGAAGTTGTAATATCTTAGTTTGTTATAAAAGATGAAGAATGTTTTAACATCGACAATATGTGTATGTATGTTGTGGAGCATATTAACATGCGTTTCATGTTGTTAAATGACTGTTTTGTTGAAGTGGTTTATTACTATTTGATCTTAAATGAATATATACTAAATTGATTTTATATATAATATTGTAGGAATCAAAAAATCGTATTGTGAAAACCTTTAATTAGTGAGAAGGAAAGGAGGAAGGATGGGTGATCATTGCTCAAATAAGTATTTGTTATGGATTTATAGACTATAGTCCATATAGTTGAACTTAAAGATGACTTAATTTACGATTTAAATTGTATTATTTCTTTCTTCAACGGCATGTCATGTTGTGAAGATTAGTATTAATCCATTCTCCATCAATAATTTTACTAAAACATTCATATTGTCTTTTACTAAATCATTGTATTTTAGATTCTGGTGATACAATGAAAAATGTGAAATTAGTCATGATTGGTGAAAAAAAAGGAAGAAAACTCAACTCTTTTATGTTCAAGTGGGATCAGTGATTAACTGACCAAACTTTGGTTTCCAGAAATTCAAGAGTTTTAGCAGTAACAGAACATCTTATATGCTGATAAAAACAAAATGTGTTGCCAGAACATCTTACAAACTCAACTCTTTATTACATGATACATGATGATGACAAACAACGCAGATTTGTTGCCATAAGATTGTAACACTCACCAAGGTGGAGAATTATTGACAGGCACTGAATCTTCTTCCTCTGTGTCTGTTATTTGGCCTTCTCACCTTTCTACGGTTTTCCTTCTCAACAATTCGTACAAGCCACCGAGGCTTTCCGGTTGAGAATACAAGATATCCCATTATCATTCCAAGCACCATTCCGCATCCATAACCCATCAACACAACTATCCAACCAAATGTATATTCAGACTCTGTATCATCTTCTGATATTCGAGATGGTTGTGGTGTCTCACCTTTGTGACAATCACTTGATAGTGGAAATCCACATAATCCCAAGTTATCACTGTAAGAATCATTTCCAAAAGTATCGAGTTGGCTGCCTCGAGGTATAGGTCCTGAGAGTTGATTTCGCGATAGGATTAGAACTTCCAGAAAATTCAAACCTGCCAACTGCCTTGGAATCTCTCCAACAAGCCTGTTTGAAGAGAGGTCCAAGGATTCAAGTGCTGACAAATTTCCTAGTGATGAAGGGATATGACCTGTCAAGCTATTTTGAGAAAGGTTAAGAAGATGAAGTGATTGTAGATTCCCAATTACTTCTGGAATCTCTCCACAGAAGCTATTGTTTGAAAAATCTATGGCAGTGAAAATTTTTAATATTTTCACCATTTCAATCTCATTTCCTTTTATCGTCAGTGATATAGAATCATCATAATAGGAGTACCCCATATATTCCAACTCACTTTCATCTCCACCAATATTCATCATAGCATTAAGACTTGCAAAGTACCCTGCTGGCAAAAAACCACTGAAATTGTTGTTTGAGAGATCAACTATTTGCAACTTAGAGAATGAATTACTACCCTCAAAATCTCTTAGAAAACCGTAAAACATATTGGATCGAAGAACAAGAACCTGTAGTTTCGGAAGAGTTCCCAACCAATATGGGAAGGTATCTGTTACCTTGTTGTTTCCAAGATCTAGAACTTGAAGCATTCTACAATGGACCAAAGATGGTGGGACTGGCCCTTCAAATCCATTGCCATTGAAGTTGAGAGTATGCAGTTGATTGCCCTTTGAAAATGATCCAGGAATGGTGCCACGAAATGTATTCTTCCGTAGGTCCAACACGGTGAGATTGGTGCTAAAATGTCCAATGCATTCAGGAATAGTGCCACTCAAGTTGTTATGAGAAAGATCAAGAATTTGAATTGAACTAACATTGCAGAAAGATTGAGGGATCTCCCCCGTCAGATTGTTACCAGATAAGACCAAATTCTCGAGATTAGTTAGTAACCCAAATTCTAAAGGTATACCACCGTAAAGTTTATTTTGGCTCAAGTCTAGATAAGCAAGGGATATCAAATTTCCTAACTTTTCAGGAATGAGCCCAGAAAGTTGATTTTCTCCGAGATAAAGACCGGTGAGGTTTCTCAAACCACCAAATGATGGTGGAATTGAACCAAAAAGATTGTTTCCACTGAAGTGTAGCTTAACAAGAGACTTCAAATTTCCTAATTCGTGGGGGATTGGACCAGAAAGTTTGTTATAAGTGAGAAATATAACTTCTAGATTAGTTAAATTACCAAAGGAAGAAGGAACTGAACCGGTCAGTTGATTTTGCCACAAATGTAGAGTTGTCAGGGATACCAAATTTCCTAACTCTTTAGGAATGAGGCCTGAAAGTTGATTATTGCTCAACGTAAGATAAGTCAGGGATATCAAATTTCCTAACTCTTTAGGAATGAGGCCTGAAAGTTGATTATTGCTCAACGCAAGACAAGTCAGGGATATCAAATTTCCTAACTCTTTAGGAATGAGGCCTGAAAGTTGATTATTGCTCAACCGAAGATCAGTCAGGGATACCAAATTTCCCAACTCTTTAGGAATAAGGCCTGGAATTTGATTTCTATAGAGGTGAAGAAGAGTGAGGTTTCTCAAACCACCAAATGATGGTGGAATCAAACCAGAAAGATTGTTCGAACTAAAGCTTAGCTTGACAAGAGACCTTAAATGACCTATTTCATGAGAAATTGAGCCATTTAACTGATTTTGGTCAAGGTACAGGATCTGAAGATTTGCAAGGAGACCAATTTCCGGTGGGATTTCTCCATACAAGTGATTATTGGATAGATCTAGATATATGAGTTTGGAAAGGGATGCAATCTGAGATGGAATGGTACCGAAGAGTGAATTCATATAAAGATCAACATATTTAAGATTAGGAAAAGACGAGAATGAAAACTCTTGAAGCGTACCGTTCAAACTCAAACCGGCAATGTTGATCTTGATGACGCTTCCAGCAGAGTTGCAAAAAATTCCAAACCAAGTGCATGGGCTTGTGGTGCTTGGTTTGGAATTAGAGGCATTGTGAGAAAGCAGATTCCATGAAGGTAGACGAGATTGGGTTTGGTTTGCAAAGCTGGCTTTCCAATTCAGAAGAGCATTTGCTTCTTCAATAGAAGCAGAAGCCATATATGGATTTGAAGAAATTAACAGGACAAGAAAAACAGGCAAGAGTAGCATTTCCAAATTCAATTTCTTAGCCATCTTTTATGATTTTTGGGTTTTGTATGGAGTGATGGTTATCTCCGTATATTTATAAGCACGATCCTTGTGGTTTGTTTAGAAATTTTGGCAAGACCTGAGACTTGGTTCAAGTGTGGAACTGTGGAAGGGGTCCATCTCTGCCATTATTTATGGAGATAATTGTCAAGCTTATTAAATATACATTATAATAAGGTTCTTATACTAGAATAGGACACCCATTGAAATGTTGCCGGCTATCCACATGAATAATATTCAACTTGCTGTCACTATCAAGCAGCAGAGATGAGACATTTTTCTTCCTACGACTTGAGTCTGATTGGACGCAAAATGAACCGGTAGAATAGTAGAAAAGATTTAGTGCTTACTTGGTGAATTCCACTTGCAAAGTTTATTGTAAGTCAAGTCGCTGATCCGAGGTAGGCCAGTCTTTTTCAAAAGGGTTTGACGAACTTGTACTGTTGGGTAACATTTATGATATGGGCCAATCTGTTGGGTAGCAGAGAAGGCCCATCTCAATTCTCAACAAGATCCCATTTAAGCTAAAACGTCACCGTATCAACCACCTTCTCTGTTTTAAACATCAAAAAATTCCAGCAACAGTTTGCTCTATTTTCCCGCGATTTTTCCCACACTTGTTTTTTTTTTTTTTTTTTAACAAAATTGACCGACTTCAACCGACCCCTTTAGTTCCTTGAAGATTTAGCCTGATGAGATTGAACAATCATCAAAATCATTTTTTTATATATATGATTGAAGCTGGTGGAGCTCCAGATGGTTGATTAATTGGAAGTACAAACTGATCTAGATGTTTGATGACACATGGGATGAAAAGGCACTTGCAATCTAAGATGGAATAGTACCGAAGAGTGAATTTATATCGAGATCAACATATTTAAGATTATGCCAAATTTAAGAGTGAATTTGGCACGGTGTATAACATATGCCAAATTTGACATAACAATAAATGCAGCCGTATTTGCGAACTTAGTTTCCTTGAATCTTTCATTTAGAGGTAAAGGATTCAAATGAAATCCTTTTAAGAAATAAATTTTTTGATCAGAATATGAATGAAATTGAAGAACCCCTTAACTATTAAGAGGATTAATAGAACGAATCGCACTTTTACCACTAAACTATACCCGCTACAATACGATTATTGTATAGAAATGGGACTTTTGTCGAACAGGGGAATCAGACGTAATCAATATAGGACAGAAATTAAAAAAAAAAATCATGAAATGCAAATTAGAGCTTAGAGTATTGACGTGTTTGTTAGGAGTCCTAATGAAATTAGGAAAAGAGGACTTATTTTGTTTAAAAATAAAAAACGAAATTGAATAACTAAATAAAATAACAAATTTGGTTCTTGAAGGAGTTTTGACAGATACAGCTTGACAAAACAATTTAAGCCATAACAGAAAATGCATTGTGCAAAAAAAAATACATCGTTCTGTTTTTCCTTTTTTCGAGTATCCGGTAAAAGTAAATTAAATATATAAAAAAAGAAGAAGAAACAAAAGAATAATAATGAATAAGAAATGACACTTTGATTCCATCTAAATCATTTTTTCTATGATTTGGCGGTATGGTTCATTGGAACAAAAAAAGGCCCGGCTGGGTACCGACCAGACTAGGCCGTGAAAATAAAAAAAAACGGCCTTTTGTAATTTTGTAAAGAGATATTCTTTATTTTTTTCTATTTTGATTCGAGATATCTCTTTCGAGGCCATTCTTTATTTTAATTTTGAATTTTATAGAAATAAAAAATGGAATTGCTGATAAAAGTTGTATCCATCTGTATAATACAATACAAAATACAATAAAAAAATATATAAGCTATATAATAAAGTTAAAGTAAAGAAGGGCCTTTTTTTCAAGCATTATCTTTTGTGTAATGTAACATAGTAATTATTATTTTATTTTTTCAATTAGGAGAGATGGCTGAGTGGATTAAAGCGTCGAATTGCTAATCCGTTGTATGAGCTATTCGTACCGAGGGTTCGAATCCCTCTCTTTCTGTTTCCGTCGCTGACTGGGTATCTTTCAAATTCAAATTTAGCGAACCCTTTTGCTTTTTTTTATTTGACTAGTTAAAGATGTAGAATAAATAAAATCAAATCCTAAAAACATTTCTAAGAATAAAGTAAAGAAAATTTTTTTATTTTTTAGTCTTCACGTCCAGGATTACGCCCAGGATCATTAGATAGGAACCCGAAGATGAAGAGAGAAACAAAGAATATAACTACGGTGTAAACAAAGAGTTTGAGAGGTAAGCATTACACAATCTCCAAATTTTTTTTTTTTTTTTTTTTTTTTTTTTTTTTTGGGGGGGGGGGGGGGGTATCCTATTTTGACACCAAGAAATGAAACGGTTTTTCAAATTGATAGAAATACAAAAGAGTTTTTATTTTTTCGAAATTAACACAATTCGACTTCGATATTGTGGCGGACTCTAATAGGGTCTTTCAGTGAAAAAAAGGGTCAGAATCGTGAAATGGGGAAATCGAAATTCATCGTGTCTGCCCAAGAATTTTACTGTTTTACTTGAGGGTTCATTCAAATTGGAAGACTCATCTGGTCTTATCAATTGTTAGAAATTTTTTTTTTCGAGCTTGAATAAATCATGAATTTTTCTCAGACACCATTAAAGATCTTATCGAAAACTTACAGCAGCTTGCCAAACAAAGGCAAAGAGAAAAAAGAGAAGAGGTATTACTGGCATAACATCTACAATTGGATTCAAAAAAGCGTACGCCTCGGGTAATTTGCCGAATAAAAAACTACTCGAATAAAGGGCAGAATTAAGAAAAATATAGATCAAACTAAAGGTATTAAGCATAACAAACATTTTGTTCTTGGAGATAATTGTATTTTGATTGAGTTAAAAATATGTTATTGATATAAGCTAAAAATGACGAAAAGAAAGTAAGGTAGACAAAAAAAAAAATACTTCTTTGAACCGAACCAATCAAAACAAAAATCCTTCAATTCTCACAAGAGAATAGAAGAAATCATACTTTCATACAATATCTTAATTGAATTCTATGTAATGATCAATAAATGGAGTTTAATTCTGCATCTACTTGTGTCAAAATCTTTAAAAAAAAAATCTAATTTATTCTATAGAGATTTGGCCGGGAATTGACGAACAACCAATATTAGTGTTTATTAGTATCGAATAGAAAAGAAATTCAAATGGGGCGTGGCCAAGCGGTAAGGCAACGGGTTTTGGTCCCGCTATTCGGAGGTTCGAATCCTTCCGTCCCAGAGCGACCTCTTATATATATCCGAATATCAGACTCAAAATTACTTTTTTGAGCAACCTCTCATTCATCTCGCTAGTGGTTCGCCAAGTTTTCCGAAGCCATTTGCTTTGCCGGTTATGAACAATCTCGGGCCGATTACTCTCTATTCACTAGAAAACAAGGCAAGTCTTTTACAGCTCTCCTGATATACGTTGATGATATTTTAATTACTGGAAATGACCCTGTTAGTATAGCTGCAACTAAAAAATTTCTGCATAGTAATTTTCATCTCAAAGATCTTGGTGGTTTGAAATATTTTCTTGGTATTGAAGTTTCTGCTTCTAAGAATGGGATATTTATTTCCCAACGTAAGTACGCTCTAGAAATCAGTAAGGATGCAGGTCTGTTGGGCGCAGCTCCTATTGATACCCCTATGGAACAAGGCTTGAAATTATCAGACAAGAGCGACTTACTCAAGGAACCAGGATCGTATAGAAGACTGGTTGGTAGGCTAATCTACTTGACTGTTTCAAGGCCAGATATCACATACGCAGTGCATTCCTTGAGTAGATTTATGCATCAACCCCGAAAATTTCATATGGAGGTAGCTCTTCGGGTTGTCCGATATCTAAAAGGTGCACCTGGCCAAGGTCTATTCATCTCTTCAAACAGTGATTTCAAACTGAGGGCTTACTGTGACTCAGATTGGGCAGGTTGCCCACTCACTAGGAGATCTACTATGGGTTATTGCGTCTTTCTTGGACCTTCATTGATATCTTGGAGGTCGAAACAACAGAAAATAGTTTCTCTATCTTCTGCCGAGGCAGAATACCGTGCAATGATAGGAGCTTGCTGTGAGTTGACATGGTTACGATATTTATTGAGGGATTTGAGACTTTCACATCATGAAACAGCTTTACTGTATTGCAACAACAAGACTGCATTACACATTGCAGCCAACCCAGTTTTTCATGAGCGAACTAGGCACATTGAGATGGACTGCCATTTCATTAGAGACAAGATCCAAGATGGTTCAGTGATTACAAGATATGTAGGTTCTGCACATCAGTTAGCAGACGTCTTGACCAAGCCTTGGGCAAGGAGATTTTTGTTCATATGATTCGCAAGTTGGGAGTACATGATATCCACTCTCCAACTTGAGGGGGAGTGTTAGGAAGTTAAACTTTAATATTCTTTGTATTTAGTAAATAGATTTACAGTATATATTATCTTTTCTATTGTAATGCCTATCTTATAGTTAGTCTCCCTGTATTGTAGTTTCTTGTTCCTGACTTGTAGGAGTGATTAGAATTCTTGATGTACAAATGCACGTCTTGATATCAATAATATTCATTCTAGCAAATTACATCTCTCTTTCATCTTTTCAAATTCATATAAAGATCAACATATTTAAGATTAGGAAAAGACGAGAATGAAAACTCTTGAAGCTTACCGTTCAAACCAAAACCGGCAATGTTGATCTTGATGACGCTTCCAGCAGAGTTGCAAAAAATTCCAAACCAAGTGCATGGGCTTGTGGTGCTTGGTTTGGAATTAGAGGCATTGTGAGAAAGCAGATTCCATGAAGGTAGACGAGATTGGGTTTGGTTTGCAAAGCTGGCTTTCCAATCCAGAAGAGCATTTGCTTCTTCAATAGAAGCAGAAGCCATATATGGATTTGAAGAAATTAACAGGACAAGAAAAACAGGCAAGAGTAGCATTTCCAAATTCAATTTCTCAGCCATCTTTTATGATTTTTGGGTTTTGTATGGAGTGATGGTTATCTCCGTATATTTATAAGCACGATCCTTGTGGTTTGTTTAGAAATTTTGGCAAGACCTGAGACTTGGGTCAAGTGTGGAACTGTGGAAGGGGTCCATCTCTGCCATTATTTATGGAGATAATTGTCAAGCTTATTAAATATACATTATAATAAGGTTCTTATACTAGAATAGGACACCCATTGAAATGTTGCCGGCTATCCACATGAATAACATCATCAATAATATTCAACTTGCTGTCATTATCAAGCAGCAGAGATGAGACATTTTCCTTCCTGCTACTTGAGTCTGATTGGACGCAAAATGAACCGGTAGAATAGTAGAAAAAATTGACCGACTTTATTTTTTTTCCCACACTTTATTTTTTTTTTTTTTTTACAAAGTTGACCGACTTCAACCGACCCCTTTAGTTCCTTGATGATTTAGCTTGATGAGATTGAACAATCATCAAAATCATTTTTTTATATATAGGGAAAATTGCACAAACTTACCCTAACGTTTCCTATTATGGCATAATATTCAACTAATACCTTTAATTGCACAAACAACCCCTCATTTTAGTCAACTTCAGTTAAAAATAGCCATTGACCATGATTTTTTTTTGAAAGCCCAAAATTACCCTTGCACTTTATTACAAAAAAATCTTAATTGCCCTTTATTTAAAACATTATCTACTTTAAATTATTAGAATATAAAAAATAAATACTAAACATAACCCTTTTTAAATAAAAAAATTTCAAAAATAATATAATAAAAACAAAACAATTTAAGAAAACGTTATTTTGAGAAAATACAATTTAATAATATATTAAAAACAAAACAAAAAAAAAAACGTTATTTTGAGAAAATATAATTTAAAATTATGCAAGTCAAATATGAATAGTGGTAATGTGCTACATATTTTTAAAATTTAAAACATATTTTTTTTTATTTAAAAAGGATTATGTTTTGTATATTTTTTTTTAAAAATTTTTGAACCAAAATATAATGCGTAATTTATATTGAGTCAAATTATTTTGTCTTATAGAGATGAACATTGAACAAATAACAAATTTTTGGTGCTACTGTATTTTATTATGACAAATGATTATATTTTTATTTCAAACTCTTGATGATTTTATTTATATTTGTGTTTAGAATACTAAACATAATCCTTTTTAAATTAAAAAAAATTCAAAAATAATATAATAAAAACAAAAAAAAATTCAGAAATATGTAACACATTACCACTATTCATATTGGATTTGCATAATTTTAAATTATATTTTCTCAAAATAATGTTTTTTTTTTGTTTTTAATATATTATTAAATTGTATTTTCTCAAAATAAAGTTTTCTTAAATTGTTTTATTTTTAATATATTATTTTTAAATTTTTTTTTATTTAAAAATGATTATGTTTAGTATTTATTTTTTATATTATAATAATTTAAAGTAGATAATGTTTTAAATAAAGAGCAATTAAGATTTTTTTGTAATAAAGTGCAAGGGCAATTTTGGGCTTTCAAAAAAAAATCATGGTCAATAGCTATTTTTAACCAAAGTTGACTAACATGAGGGGTTGTTTGTGCAATTAAAGACATTAGTTGAATATTATGCCATAATGGGAAACGTTAGGGTAAGTTTGTGCAATTTTCCCTTATATATGATTGAAGCTGGTGGAGCTCCAGATGGTTGATTAATTGGAAGTATAAACTGATCTAGATGTTTGATGACACGTGGGATGAAAAGGCACGTGCAATCTGAGATGGAATAGTACCGAAGAGTAAATTTATATCGAGATCAACATATTTAAGATTATACCAAATTTAAGAGTGAATTTGGTATAGTGTATAACATATGTCAAATTTGACATAACAATAAATGTAGTCGTATTTGTTGACTTTTTTAATTTTAAATAATAAAAATTTAATAAATTTGGTTGAGAAAATTGAGATTGAAACAATTCTAAAAAGATATTCAATGCATTCAATGCATTGGTTGTATTTGTTAATTTTTATAATTTTAAATAATAAAAAAAATAAGAATAAATAGCATATCAAGTAAAATTTTGCATTGAAGTACAATGCTAAGACCATCTCCAATGCATATAACAATGCCAATACTAAATTTGGTACAAAAAATAGTAAAATGTTATATTTGACACATCATTTTATCATTATACAAATTAGAAAATGGTATTTTTACAATTTAAAAAACAGCATTTATTGCTTTACCAAATCTGGCACAACATTTAGCATTACATTGGAGTATGTTTTTTTTTTAATTTTTTTTAAAGTTTTTTACTTTGTGCTTAATTATAGCATTGACACATTAAAATAACATTGCATTGGAGATACTCTAAAATGATGTGCCAAATATAACATTTTACTATTTTTTTTGTGCCAAATTTGACATATACATTGGAGATGGTCTTAGGATACAAGTTGAGATATAAAGTTGGCGAGATGTTTAGCATTACTTTAAATTTATATAAACTAAAATTTATAGTCATTAATTCAAGATTCATTAGTGTTTAAGATTTAAAAACAAATTTAAATTTAAATTGCACTCCTAATTTTTTTCAAACATCAAAAAACTATTTTAATTGTTAAAAAAATATATAAAAGTTTGTTTGGTAAAATTTCTAAATAGTTAAACATAAATCAACATATATATATTTTTAAATAAATAACATGCTTAGCAAAAAATATATACATAAATAAATAACATATCAAAAGTATGGAATGGTATTAGTAAGATTATGAATAAAGAAAAAAATATTTTAAGAATATAATAAAATTAAGTAAGTGTAATGTTGATAAGAAGAAAAAATTACAATTAATATAATAAAACTTATATGTTATGATTCACTTTTGATTTATATTTGAGATATAAAGAAAGAAATAATATATTTAGAATCAAATACATTCTCTAGGTGATTGAGATAAAATTATTAATAGTGTATTTTATAAAAGAATTAGAAAATCTAAAAATGAAAAAGGGATTAAAACATATAAATCTGAAAATTTAGGATGAAACTCAAATTAAAGTAGAGGCAGAATTGTCCCCCTAGTCCTAAGGTGGCTCCGTGCAGGACAAGAAAAACAGGCAAGAGTAGCATTTCCAAATTCAATTTCTTAGCCATCTTTTATGATTTTTGGGGAATTAAGAACATACAGATCCTGTAGAGTAGTATATTATTGAGAACCTTCTGCTTTTATATCCTGCAGATCCTGTATAGATGGACAAGAGTATCTAAGAGTCAAAGACATTGACAATCAGGTAACTGGTGATGGATGATATTCACCTTTGTGCATGAAAGAATGTATGTTTGTAATTGGAATGATATGTCTTATGTTTAATCGATCTTGAGGCTCGTAATTCATGTCGAGGCCTAATGACTTGATCGTTGAAGTTTATGGTAGTTGCACGTATGGAAATCACATAAAAACGTAGGACTGGGTGATGATGATGCAATCAAGTAATTAAGAGCATCTCCAATGTTTTACTCTAACTTCAATTTCAATTTGAAGTTAAATGAGAATCTTCTGGAAATATGTTTACATTAAATTTTTTTCCACTCTAATGTTTAACACCAAATGTTACACTAAAAAACGTTTCCCAAGAATATTCTTCCAATAAATATTTATATATTATCAATTAGTTTCTATTAGTTAACATATATAATATTCAATAATTTTATTGACATAAAATATATATCAAAGTGGGTGTCATTTTAAAGATCTCAACGAGATCTTTCCAATGGTATATTTTTTGGGAATACATATTATTTTAATTAAGTATAAAAGGGTTAAATTAGAAATTGTTTAAAAAAAAAAAAACTTGATTTGACATTTGCAGAATAAAAAAATTAAAAATTAAAGAGAAGTGGATCGTTTAGCGCGTGAACAGTGCGCTTTATATAAAAGTGCACTGTAGCGCAACACAAAAAAAAAATCTAGGGATTAACAATTTAAAGCAACGTTGGAGAAGGGAATAGTGAAAATATGCTTCAAAGTAGAGTTTGGCGTGTGTTTTAGAGTGACGTTGGAGATGCTCTAAGGGTCAGTTTGTTTAATGGGATAGGATGGGATTGGCTTAGCCCCCGTCCTGCAGGCTATTTTCAGCTGTTTTTGTTTTTATTTTCTAAAAATGATTTCGAATTCGTGTCCTGTAAACCGTTTTTCATTTTATTTTCAGAAATAAAAAACAAAAACAAAAACAAAGTCAAGTGTTAAAAGTGGAAATTTTGAAAAACAAAAAAAAAAATTGTTTTCTGTATTTCAAATACAATTTCAAAAAAATTAACAAAAAAATATTTTTTTCTTTTTTTTTTTTTTTTCTCTTGGACCAGATGAACTTCACATCTTCATCTTCTTTCTTCTTCACCTTCTTTCTCCTCCTCCTTGCCGCCGATCGTCACTGCCTGCCGCCGGTCGTCGCTCGCCGCTGCCTTCCGCCGGTCGCCGGTCGCTGCTGCTGTCTTCTTCTTCCTCTTCTTCTTCTTCTTCCTCTTCTTCTTCCTCCTCCTCCGTTCGCTGCTGCCATCGCCGCCGTCTTCTTCTTCCTCTTCTTCCTCTTCTTCTTCTTCTTCTTCTTCTTCTTCCTCTTCCTCCTCCTCCGTTCGCTGCTGCCATCGCCGCCGTCTTCTTCTTCTTCTTCCTCTTCCTCCTCCTCCTCCGCTCGCCGCCGATCGGCTCTGCGTTGCCGATCGCCACTCGACGCCACCGATCTGCTCTATTGAGTCGCCGATCTACTCATCTTCTTCTTCTTCCTCTTCCTCTTCCTCTTCCTCTTCAACTGATAACTTTTTTTTAATTTAAAAATTACATTTCAATTTTTTTTAGTTAATTATTTAATCAATTTGTTTATAATTATTATAATATTAAACAAAATGTAAAAATTGATATTTCAATTTTCGAAAGTTTTCGGTTTTCCTACCAGACGCGTTTTTCCCGTTTTTATTTTTAAAATACGGATTCCAGTAAATGCTACCAGACGCGTATTCGGAATTCAAAAACAAAACCAAAAACACTGTTTTCATTTTTATTTTTCTTTTCGAAAAACAAAAACAAAAAACGGTTTACAGGATGGGCCCTTAATTTTCAGCCGTTTCCCATGTTTGGCTCATTGATAGGACAGGATAAAAAGTAATCCTGTCAACCCATTTTTATCCCATTGCATTGGGATAAATTAGTACCAACGAAATATATGGGATTAATTTATTTACATCTTCCTTATTACACAAACACCCATTGACTGTCAAAGCCAGCTTCTCTCTTGATTTTTACAAACCTAGATCATCAATCTTTCACAAACTCATCTTCACTCATCATAAACCAAGACTCTCCAATCCAAAACCCAATTTATATCATCAATCAAAACAATATCTCACCTCACAAACCCAAATTTGTTCAAAAAAGAAAAATCCAAATCCGTTCACGAAAGATAAAAATAAAATGAAAAGAGCAGATCGTGGAACATACCCAGATCTATTCATAAAAGAAAAAAAATAAAGGAAAGAAGAAAAAGAAGAAGAGAGCAGATCGTGGAATCGTTTGTTTTGATAAAGGGTACTCAAAGATGTGTGCTTTTCTTTGTTTTGAGAAGATTTGGGTCTTCAGGAAGGCATGTTGGTGTGAGTGCGGTCATGGATCATGGTTTGAGAAAAAAAAAAAGTGATAATGGTTATGTAATTTTCGTAGAAGAAGAAGAAAAAGTTGAGAGAGAGGAGACTAAGGGGTCGTTTGTTTTTTTGTCTGAAGACTGAATAGTCCTGAATTTTACTGAAGACTGAATAGTGACTGAAACCTGAATCTGAATGACATGTTTGTTTTCTTTTTTCTCACATCTGAATGTACTGTCAACATGTTTGTTTTTTAAAAATAAAATTGTCTGAAAAGAAGTAATTTTACATCTATACCCATGTTAAACAATTATAATATAATATAGAATAAAAACAATCCAACAATAATAATTATATATGAACACATATGATCATGATCTTCTTCTTCGATTACAAACAAACATTATTTTTACTAAGAAAAGAAAAGATTTTTTTTTTTTCAAAAAATAAAAGGTGCAGCAAAAAAACTCATACAAATCACTCTAAAAAAATAATATTTATCATAATATCATAATAAAGTATTGATATTAAACATCAATATGAGAAGTGATTAGAATTCTTTTTTATTTTTAAAGCTATTTAAAATCAGCAATATATTAAAATAAAGATTTCTATACAATATAACTATGATGAAATTGGATATATGTTATATATGGAGGATAGTATCGGAAGAAAAGATTTTGGATTGCATTTAATGCAATTCAGTGATTTACAATTAAGTTAAAAGTCAGGAATTTTTACTTTTTATTTTAAGTTGTTTTTTGGTATTTTTAAGTTGTTTGACTACTTAAAAAAACAAACAAAACAACTTAATAATTATGATTCAGACCCATTAAGTTATAAGTGAAAAAAACAAACGACCCCTATCTAGGTCTTTTCTCCTCCACATAAGAATAGATCCATCTCTTTTTTTAATTTCTTTTTCATTTTTTTTTATAAATAAAATATTAACAGCTTGGATGAAAATAACGAAAACAACCCTTCATTTTGTTAAATTTAACTAAATTTGACTTACACAGGGAGGTGTATGTCATTTTCTCTTCTATTTTTAATCTTATATTATATTGCACAAAACACATGATAACATTAAAACTAATCAAATCCTATTCTATCCAATCTCATCTCTTCAAAATAGTCCAATTAGAGATGCACATTTTTCCCCGGGGTCCCAATTCCCCGCGTCCCCATCCCCATTTGGGGATTTTTTTTTGGGGAAAAATGGGGAAATGGGGAGGGATGGGGATGAAAATCATCCCCAAACTGAAATGGGGATGGGGATGAGGGACCCTTCCCATCCCCATTTCTCCATTTTCCCCACAATTATATTGAAATGGGGAAAAATGGGGAAATGGGGAGGGATGGGGATGAAAATCATCCCCAAATTGAAATGGGGATGGGGATGAGGGACCCTTCCCCATCCCCATTTCTCCATTTTCCCCACAATTATATTGAAATGGGGATGGGGATGGGGATGGGGGGGAGGTCCCCCATCCACATTTTCCCATTTCCCCCAAACATATATAAATATAATTATAATTAATATATATTTTTATTTTTATTTTTATTCTTATTCTTTGAAAACCCTAACTCCCTAAGTATATATACACATTTACTCTTTAATTTGTTTTTGTTTTTTTTATTGAAATGTTTGTTTTTTAAGTTTAATTTATAATTTTTAGTCAAATGGGAAAATTGGGGAACGGGGAAATAGGGAAAAACGGGGAAAATGGGGAATTGGGGATGGGGATGGATATAGGTCCCCCCAAAATTCCCCATCCCCAAGTTTAATTTATAATTTTTAGTCAAATGGGAAAATTGGGGAACGGGGAAATAGGGAAAAACGGGGAAAATGGGGAATTGGGGGGGGGGGGGTGGGGGGGGGGGGGGGGGGGGAGCGGGGGGCGGGGTGCGGCAGAGGGGGCGGATGGGGGAAGGGTCTAGGAAGTGGGGATGGGGATGGGGATGGGGATGGTGGGACCTATATCCATCCCCATTCCCCAAACGTGTATCTCTAAGTCCAATCTTATCTCGCACAACAAACACAACCTAAATGTTTTGATTTAACACATAGGTTCTCCTCAAAAACCTATCCTCAAACAATGCCCTCAAAGAGGAGATCATGGATCGTGTGAAGGGGTTCCTAGTAAGTAAGGCATTACTGAAAAGCGATCCTTCACGCCCCTTACATCATCTCCGAGGAGAAAGTGTAAGCGCCCTGAATTCATCCACCACTTTGATTTTTCCCTTTTATTGGTTTCATATGCCATAACTAAATTTGGAAGCGACATTAATAATTTATTATGTGAGCATGATCTATTGTTTTATGTCATCTCTCATCCTAAAGCTAATGGCTTCAACCTCATGTTTGCATGAGCAAAAACTTTTCGAATTAATATTTTACCCAACTTTTTGATGTTTGACTGACTCTATGACTTGTTAGAAATATGGGAAAGTATTATTTTCGCTCCTATATTATGATCTATTAGTAAATTTGCCTCCTATATTTTTCTTAATGGCCAGTCTCCCCCTGAAACCAAACGTATTCACCATATTCCCCCTTTCCCGTTAGATTTTCTATTAAAAAAGTTAATTTCCATGTTAAAAGACATTTTTGCCCTTCAATAATCGTGATAAATGGGTTAAAAAAAAATCATAAAAAATATAATTTTTTTACAAAGCAATTTTTTTTTTTTTTTTTTAAATGATGGTGGAGATCTGGATCTCTATCATCTTCAATGGAGATAAAAAAAAATCAAAAAAATAAGTTTCATCACATTCAAAGTTCAAACAACCCAGAAATTGAAAAGCAATTTTTTTTTTCCCCTAAAAATCAAAAAAGATTCACAATCCTAATTTTAAAATTCAAATTAAAATTGAAAAAAAAAAAATTCTAACAATCACCAAAAACAATCCACCCAAAACACAACACCATCATTTTTCCAGAAATCTTCATCATCTCCAACCATCTACACCCTCAAATCCAACCAAACCCAAACGCAACCACCACCCCTAAAATCGACCACCAACATCCATTGCCAAACACAACCACCAACACTCGTTGGTGAATATGAGATCAACCCTCGATCTCGTTGGTGAATATGAGAGAAATAATGTACAGAGTATATGGATTGGAGATCGGTAATGGAGGAGATCGATGGAGACGGATTCGTGAAGAGAGAGAGAGAGATGAACTAGATGTGAAGAGAGAGAGAAGACACAGTGGCTGGGAGGAGATCGACGCTCGTAGGAGTGGAGGTCGGTGTGATTTTGGTCTGTGGCTAGGGTTTTGATGTTTGAGTGGTGGTAGTGGAGGCTAGGGTTTGGGTGTTTGAGTTGTGGTGGATTATGTTAGGGTTTGAGTGTAGATGGTGGAAGATGATGATGATGATTATATATATAGTCCCGATCTGGTCAATGCACACTGATATAACTTTATGAGGATATTGAATGTGAGCCACTCATTATGAACTCCCGGTGGACCTACGGGAAAATAACTTATAGATTCAATGACCAACACAAAATTGACAAGCCAGAAGTAGAAAGGAGGCGAAGAGCTTTGTTGGGGTTGTTCAGAACTGCATATGACCTTGCCACCTGCGTTTTCCTTTTCTTCAAGAATTCCAACGAATTCTTCAAGCCTTCAGGAGGAGGCATGTCATTCAGGATAACAGTTTCTAACCTGTAAACAAGAACACAGGAGGTTAGAAATTCTATTTTAAAAGCTTTTCCTACTATCGAGTGAAATGGGCAAAAAGAAATAATCCTTTACCCGGAGCTTTTCTTCTTTTTCTTTGTTGGATTGCGTTTCACTTCAGCCTTCTCATCTTCAGAATCTGATAAGAAAACTTGTCTGCAGAAGAAAGATGACATCTTGGTTATAATCTGAAAGCTATAAGTTCGACACATATAACATGAATTTGCATGTTCAAACCACACACACAAAGAGCAAGAAGCATCATACTTTTCACGAGAAGCAAGCAACTCAACAATGTCACTTGGAAGCATCCCCACATTAGCCGTAGACTCTTTTTCGGGTTCAGTTTCTGCTACAACTTGGATTCCTTAACCTTCTTTGTTTTCACCTCTTTTTGAAGACCGTGGTGTTTTCCTTTGAGCCCATAGTCTGTGACGTTGAAGAAGAAGAAGAAGAAGAAGAAGAAGAAGGTTGATTTTTGTAGTCGGTTTGATGGGAGAGTTTGAGCTGTTTTTGTTTCTAGTAAGAATACTTTTATTAACACTTCCATCAAATGTAATGTAAATATTTGATTCTTCTTTAATTTCCACTTAAGAGACCTTTTACTTAATTTCTAAAGAGATTTTCATGGCAGTGACTTCAATATCAGTATATCACCTTGGACATTTAAAATTTACAGTGTGAGGGAACACAGGTACAGAAAAGCCATGGATGGACGGTGTCTCCGTGAAGCTCTTTTTATTTGTACGTCTATTTATTTATGTATTTTTTTTTTTTTTTTGAACTGCTAAACTTTATTAATATAAAGAGAGAAACATGAGCCCAACAAAGCTAGCAAAAGCAACAGACAACAAAACAGAGGAAAGAGATCAAACCTCAGCACGAAACAGAGGAAAAACAGATCAAAAACAGAGCATAGACTAATTATTAATATGTATAATTTGTTCTTGTTGTACCTTCTCACAATGACTTCTTGTATTTACAATTTGAGAAATCAACTTAGAAGTATTTAATTGCCATGTCTTTAGTATCTGTGCAAAAATATACTTTATATATATATATTTTTTTTTAAATTTCTAGATTTATTTTGTAATTGGATAAAAAAAAAAATATTTTGAAAAAGAAAACACACACGTTAGACAATATGCACTAGATGTTGTTAATAAGAATTTTACAACAGTATATGAAAATTGTAATATCTTAGATAAATGATAACTTTCTTTGTTTGTTGTAAAAGATGAAGAATGTTTTAACATCTTGATAGACAATATGCATTTGCATATTGTGTAGCATATTAACATGGATTTCATGTTGTTAAATGGCTGTTTTGTTGAAATGTTTTATTACTAATTGATCTTAAATGAATATATAATAAATTGATTTTAAATATAATATTGTAGGAATCAAAAAATCATATTATGAAAACCTTTTTGAAAATTGCAAGTGAGAAGGAAAGGAGGAAGGATGGGTGATCATTGCTCAAAAAAGTATTTGTTATGAATTTATAGACTATAGTCTATAGATGAACTTAAAGATTACTTAATTTACTGTTCAAATTGTATTATTTTGTTGTTTATTATATTTATCATTTTTTAAGACAACTTTTAGGAGTTTAAACAAAACCCTCGGATGAGAACCCGCATAGGTATGGTTGAGGCCAAAACTTGCGGATGGAAACTTGAATCGGAACCCGTTTATTGTCAAGTTTATAATTTGTTCTTCTTTTATCATGCTTTTGAAAATCACATCACATGAACATAAACATATTAAAGTCTATAATTTACGTTTACAAGAAGTGAAGACTAAAAGAATTACAAAGATCACAAATTGAAAGAAGTAACAAGAAATTAAAAAAAAAAAAAAAAATGAAAACTAAGTTAGAACTTAGAAGTTATGGAGTAAGGGTGATGGAATTTATATGCTTGTAAAGACATAATATCATCAATCAGGACTTGTATATTTCTTTCTTCAACATGTCATGCTCTGAAGATTAGTATTAATCCATTCTCCATCAATAATTTTACTAAAACATTCATACTGTCTTTTACTAAAACATTGTATTTTAGATTCTGGTGATACAATGAAAAATGTGAAATTAGTCATAATTGGTGAAAAAGGGAAGAAAACTTCAACTCTTTTATGTTCAAGTGGGATCAGTGATTAACTGACCAAACTTTGGTTTCCAGAAATTCAAGAGTTTTAGCAGTAACAAACTAACAGAACATCTTACATGCTGATAAAAACAAAATGTGTTTTGTCAATTTTATTACATGATACATGATGATGACAAACAACGCAGATCATTTGATGCCAAAAGATTGTAACACTCACTAAGGTGGAGAATTATTGACAGACACTGATTCTTCTTCCTTTGTGTCTGTTATTTGGCCTTTTCACTTTTCTACGGTTTTCCTTCTCAACAATTCGTACAAGCCACCGAGGCTTTCCGGTTGAGAATACAAGATATCCCATTATCATTCCAGGCACTATTCCGCATCCATAACCCATCAACACAACTTTCCAACCAAATCTATATTCAGACTCTGTTTCATCTTCTTAGATGGTTGTGGTGTCTCATCTTTGTGACAATCACTTGATAGTGGAAATCCACATAATCCCAAGTTATCACTGTAAGAATCATTTCCAAAAGTATCAAGTTGGCCGCCTCGAGGTATAGGTCCAGAGAGTTGATTTCGCGATAGGACTAGAACTTCCAGAAAATTCAAATTTGCCAACTGCCTTGGAATCTCTCCAACAAGCCTGTTTAAAGAGAGGTCCAAGGATTCAAGTGCCGACAAATTTCCTAGCGATGAAGGGATATGGCCTGTCAAGCTATTGTGAGAAAGGTTAAGAAGATGAAGTGATTGTAGCTTCCCAATAACTTCTGGAATCTCTCCACAGAAGCTATTGTTTGAAAAATCTATGGTAGTGAAAATTTTTAATATTTTCACCATTTCAATCTCATTTCCTTTTATAGTCAGTGATACAGAATCATCATAATAGGAGTTCCCCATATATTCCAAGTCTCTTTCATCTCCACCAACATTCATCATAGCATTAAGACTTGCAAAGTACCCTGCTGGCAAAAAACCACTGAAATTGTTGTTTGAGAGATCAACTATTTGCAACTTAGAGAATGAATTACTACCCTCAAGATCTCTTAGCAAACCGTAAAACTTATTGGATCGAAGAACAAAAACCTGCAGTTCCGGAAGAGTTCCCAACCAATATGGGAAGGTATCTGTTACCTTGTTGTTTCCAAGATCTAGAACTTGAAGCATTCTACAATGGACCAAAGATGGTGGGACTGGACCTTCAAATCCATTGCCATTGAAGTTGAGAGTCTGCAATTGATTGCCCTTTGCAAACGATCCGGGAATGGTGCCATGAAATGTGTTCTTCCGTAGATCCAACACTGAGAGATTGGTGCTAAAATTTCCAATGCATTCAAGAATAGTGCCACTCAAGTTGTTATGAGAAAGATCAAGAGTTTGAATTGAACTAACATTGCAGATAGAATGAGGGATCTCCCCCGCTAGACTGTTACCGGATAGGACCAAATGCTTGAGATTAGTTAGTAACCCAAATTCAGAAGGTATACCACCGAAAAGTTGATTTTCGCTCAAGTCTAGAAAAGTCAGGGATATCAAATTTCCTAAATCTTTAGGAATAGGGCCTGGAAGTTGATTTTCAAAGAGGTAAAGATGAGTGAGGTTTCTCAAACCACAAAATGATGGTGGAATCGAGCCAGAAAGATTGTTCGAATTAAAGATTAGATGGACAAGAGACTTCAAATTTCCTATTTCATGGGGTATTGGACCAGAAAGCGAATTGCTTTCGAGATACAAATAAGTCAAGGATACCAAATTTCCTAACTCTTCAGGAATGAGGCCTGAAAGTTGATTATAGCTCAACTCAAGATCAGTCAGGGATACCAAATTTCCTAACTCTTTAGGAATGAGGCCTGAAAGTTGATTGCTATAGAGGTAAAGAAGAGTGAGGTTTCTCAAACCACAAAATGATGGTGGAATCAAACCAGAAAGATTGTTCGAACCAAAGTTTAGCTCGACAAGAGACTTCAAATTTCCTATTTCATGGGGGATTGGACCAGAAAGCAAATTGTTTTGGAGATACAAATAAGTCAAGGATACCAAATTTCCTAACTCTTTAGGAATGAGGCCTGAAAGTTGATTATAGCTCAACTCAAGATCAGTCAGGGATACCAAATTTCCTAACTCTTTAGGAATGAGGCCTGAAAGTTGATTCCTATAGAGGTAAAGAAGAGTGAGGTTTCTCAAATCACAAAATGATGGTGGAATCAAACCAGAAAGATTGTTCGAACCAAAGTTTAGCTCGACAAGAGACTTCAAATTTCCTATTTCATGGGGGATTGGACCAGAAAGCGAATTGTTTTGGAGATACAAATAAGTCAAGGATACCAAATTTCCTAACTCTTTAGGAATGAGGCTTGAAAGTTGATTATAGCTCAACTCAAGATCAGTCAGGGATACCAAATTTCCTAACTCTTTAGGAATGAGGCCTGAAAGTTGATTCCTATAGAGGTAAAGAAGAGTGAGGTTTCTCAAACCACCAAATGATGGTGGAATCAAACCAGAAAGATTGTTCGAACTAAAGCTTAGCTTGACAAGAGACATTAAACGACCTATTTCATGAGGAATTGAGCCATTTAACTGATTTTGGTTAAGGTACAGGACCTGAAGATTTGTAAGGAGACCAATTTCCGGTGGGATTTCTCCAGACAAGTGATTATTGGATAGATCTAGATATATGAGTTTGGAAAGGGATGCAATCTGAGATGGAATGGTACCGAAGAGTGAATTCATATAAAGATCAACATATTTAAGATTAGGAAAAGACGAGAATGAAAATTCTTGAAGCGTACCATTCAAACCAAAACCGGTAATGTTGATCTTGATGATGCTTCCAGCAGAGTTGCAAAAAATTCCAAACCAAGTGCATGGGCTTGTGGTGCCTGGTTTGTGAGAAAGCAGATTCCATGAAGGTAGACGAGATTGGGTTTGGTTTGCAAAGCTGGCTTTCCAATTCAGAAGAGCATTTGCTTCTTCAATAGAAGCAGAAGCCATATATGGATTTGAAGAAATTAACAGGACAAGAAAAACAGGCAAGAGTAGCGTTTCCAAATTCAATTTCTTAGCCATCTTTTATGATTTTTGGGTTTTGTATGGTGGAGTGATGGTTATCTCCGTATATTTATAAGCACCTTCCTTGTGGTTTGTTTAGAAATTTTGGCAAGACCTGAGACTTGGTCAAGTGTGGAACTGTGGAAGGGGTCCATCTCTGCCATTATTTATGGAGATAATTGTCAAGCTTATTAAATATACATTATAATAAGGTTCTTATACTAGAATAGGACACCCATTGAAATGTTGCCGGCTATCCACATGAATAATATTCAACTTGCTGTCACTATCAAGCAGCAGAGATGAGACATTTTTCTTCCTGCGACTTGAGTCTGATTGGACGCAAAATGAACCGGTAGAATAGTTGAAAAGATTTAGTGCTTACTTGGTGAATTCCACTTGCAAAGTTTATTTAAGTCAAGTCGCTGATCCGAGGTAGGCCAGTCTTTTTCACGCACTTGTACTGTGGATGCTCCGCTAACATTTATGATATGGGCCAATCTGTTGGGTAGCAGAGAAGGCCATCTCAATTCTCAACTAGATCCCATTTCAGCTAAAACGTCACCGTATCAACCACCTTCTCTGTTTTAAACATCAAAAAATTTTAATGGGCCGACCTGGCTCGACCCGGGTTAGTCAGGGCCAGTGGACTTCTGGATACCGGTGCTTAAAGCAAAAAAAAAAAAAAAAATCCAGCAACAGTTTGCTCTATTTTCCCGCTCTTTTTCCCACACATTTTTTTTACAATATTGACCGACTTCAACCGACCCCTTTAGTTCCTTGAAGATTTAGCTTGATGAGATTGAACAATGATCAAAATCATTTTTTTTATATATATATATGATTGAAGCTGGTGGAGCTCCAGATGGTTGATTAACTAGAAGTACAAACTGATCTAGATGTTTGATGACACGTGGGATGAAAAGGCACGTGCAATCTGAGATGGAATAGTACTGAAGAGTGAATTTATATCGAGATCAACATATTTAAGATTATGCCAAATTTAAGAGTAAATTTGGCACAATGTATAACATATGTCAAATTTGACATAACAATAAATGCAGCCGTATTTGTTGACTTTTTTAATTTTAAATAATAAAAATTTAATAAATTTGGTTGAGAAAATTGAGATTGAAACAATTCTAAAAAGATATTCAATGCATTCAATGCATTGGTTATATTTGTTGTTTTTTATAATTTTAAATAATAAAAAAATAATAATAAATAGCATATCAAGTAGAATTTTGCATTGTAGTACAATGCTAAGACCATCTCTAATGCATATGACAATGCCAATGCTAAATTTGGCACAAAAAATAGTAAAATGTTATATTTGACACATCATTTTAGCATTGTACGTATTCTAATGCATAATTCTATTTTAAATGCTATTTTTATTTTTTTTATTATTTAAAATAATAAAAATCAACAAATATAATTAATGCATTTAATTTATATAATATTTTTTATTATTTAAAATTATAAAAGTTACATTCAATATAATTATAAAATGGTATTTCATAATTAAAAAAGCAGCATTTATTGCTTTGTCAAATTTAGCATATGCTATTCTTTGTGCCAAATTAGAAAATGGTATTTTTGCAATTAAAAAAACAACATTTATTGCTTTGCCAATTTTGGCACAACATTTGGCATTACATTGGAGTATGTTTTTTTTTTACTTTGTGCTAAATTATAGCATTGGCACACTAAAATAACATTACATTGAAGATGCTCTAAAATGATGTATCAAATATAACATTTTACTATTTTTTTTGTGCCAAATTTGGCATATACATCGGAGATGGTCTTAGAATACAAGTTGAGATATAAAGTTGGTGGGATGTTTAGCATTACTTAAAAATAATATAAACTAAAATTTATAGTCATTAATTCAAGATTCATTAGTGTTTAAGATTTAAAAACAAATTTAAATTTAAATTGTACTCCTAATTTTTTTCTAACATCCAAAAACTATTTTAATTGTTAAAAAATTACAAAAGTTTGTTTGGTAAAATTTCTAAATAGTTAAACATAAATCAACATATATATATTTTAAAATAAATAACATGCTTAGCAAAAAATATATACATAAATAAATAACATATCAAAAGTATGGAATGGTATTAGTAAGCTTATGAATAAAGAAAATATATTTTAAGAATATAATAAAATTAATTAAGATAGAATTGAGTAAGTGTAATGTTGATAAGAAGAAAAAATTACAATTAATGTAATAAAACTTATATGTTATGATTCACTTTTGATTTATATTTGAGATATAAAGAAAGAAATAATATATTTAGAATCAAATATATTCTCTAGGTGATTGAGATAAAATTATTAATAGTGTATTTTATAAAAGAATTAGAAAATCTAAAAATGAAAAAGGGATTAAAAAATATAAATCTGCAAATTTAGGATGAAACAACTCAAATTAAAGTAGAGGCAGAATTGTCCCCCTAGTACTAAGGTGGCTCTGTGCAGGACAAGAAAAACAGGCAAGAGTAGCATTTCCAAATTCAATTTCTTAGCCATCTTTTATGATTTTTGGGGAATTAAGAACATACAGATCCTGTAGAGTATATTATTGAGAAGCTTCTGCTTTTATATCTTGCAGCACAATCAGGCATCTAGTTTTTATTATCTTCTTAGTTGTTGCAAGCAGCTACAGCAGCCTGATTTACCATTTGCTTTGTTTATGAAATCTCAGTTGTATTGAAGGATACAACTAATTACTTAATTTTTGAAATCTCAGTTGTATATTTAAGGATACCTGCAGGCTACGTTGGATACAATGTATAGATGGACAAGAGTATCTTAGAGTCAGAGACATTGACAATCAGGCTACGTGATTGATGAAAGAATGTATGTTCGTAATTGGAATGATATGTCTTATGTTTAATCGATCTTGAGGCTCATAATTCATGTTGAGGCCTAATGACTTAATCGTTGAAGTTTATGGTAGTTGCATGCATGGAAATCACATAAAAACGTAGGACTGGGTGATGATGATGCAGTTAAGTAATTAAGGGCCCGTTTGTTTAATGGGATAGAATGGGATTGGCTTAATTTTAAGCCGATTCCCATGTTTGGCTCATTGATAGGACAAGATAAAAAGTAATCCTGTCAACCCATTTTATCCCATTGCAATGGGATAAATTAGTACCAACGAAATACCTGGGATTAATTTCTTTCCCATCTTCCTTATTACACAAACACCCATTGACTGTCAAAACCAGCTTCTCTCTTGATTTTTACAAACCTAGATCATCAATCTTTCACAAACTCATCTTCACTCATCATAAACCCAGATTCTCCGATCCAAAACCCAACATATATCATCAATCAAAACAATATCTCACCTCACAAACCCAAATTTGTTCAAAAATGAAAAACCCAAATCCGTTCACAAAAGAAAAAATAAATGAAAAGAGCAGATCGTGGTACATACCCAGATCTATTCATAAAAGAAAAAAAAATAAAGGAAAGAAGAAAAAGAAGAAGAGAGCAGATCGTGGAATTGTTTGTTTTGATAAAGGGTACTCAAAGATGTGTGCTTTTCTTTGTTTTGAGAAGATTTGGGTCTTCAGGAAGGCATGTTGGTGTGAGTGCGGTCATGGATCATGGTTTGAGAAAAAAAAAGTGATAATGGTTGATGTAATTTTCGAAGAAGAAGTTGAGAGAGAGGAGACTAGATCTAGGTCTCCACATCATAAGAACAGATCCATCTCTTTTTTTAATTTCTTTTTCATTTCTTTTTTTAATAAAATATTAACAGCTTGGATGAAAATAACGAAAACAACCACTTTTAATAGGTCCAAAAATTCTTTCACAAAATAATCCATCCCTTTCCGGTTTATTCGTTTTGTAATGAAAAGTATAGGGTTTTGTCACTTCTCCAACTATGTCTCCATTAGGTAGGATTTTCATTTTGTTAAATTTAACTAAATTTGACTTACACAGGGAGGTGTATGTAATTTTCTCATCTATTTTTAATCTTATCCTATATTGCACCAAACATATGATAACATTAAAATTAATCAAATCCTATCATATCCAATCTCAAATCTTATCTCGTACAACAAACGCAACCTAAGGTGCTGTTTGGAACCATTTTTAAAAATGGTTTTCTGTTTTTAAAAATAAAAACCAACTTTAATGTTATTTGTTTACACATTTTACAAAACTGTTTTTGAAAACAAAAAACAACTTTTTGAAAATTATAACTAAAAAGTTAAAAACAATTTTTTATTATTTTTTCACCATTTTCAAAAACATAATTTCAAAATAAATCAACTTTTCCCTCCAAACAACTACTTTACCCATTTTAAAAACAACAACGAAACACTTTTATATCGTTTTCCATTTCAAAAAACTACTTATAAAAAACACTACCAAACACATAACATTTTTTAAAACATCATTTTTAAAACATGATTTCCATTTAAAAAAAGTTTTCAAAAACACTATTTTAAAAACGATACCAAACACGCCCTAAAGGTTTGATTTAACCGATTGGTTCTCCTAAAAAAACTACCCTCAAACAATGCCCTCATAGAGGAGATCATGGATCGTGTGAAGGGGTTCCTCGTTAGCAAGGCATTACTGAAAGGCGATCCTCCACGCCCCTTACGTCATCTCCGAGGAGAAAGTGTAAGCGCCCAGAATTCATCTGCCACTTTGTTTTTTCTAGTTTCATATGCCATAACTAAATTTGGAAATGACATTAATAATTTATTATGTGAGCATGATCTATTGTTTTATGTCATCTCTCATGCTAAAGCTAATGGCTTCAACCTCATGCTTGCATGAGCAAAACCTTTTCGAATTAATATTTTAGCCAACTTTTTGATGTTTGACTGACTCTATGACTTGTTAGGAATATGGGAAAGTATAATTTTTGCCCCTATATTATGATCTATTAGTAAATTTACCTTCTATATTTTTATTAATGACCAATCTCCCCCTGAAACCAAATGTATTCACCATATTCCCCCTTCCCGTTAGATTTTCTATTAAAAAAGTTAATTTCCATGTTAAAAGACATTTTTGCCCTTCAATAATCGTGATAAATAGGTTTGAAAAAAAAATCATAAAAAATATAATTTTTTTACAAAGCAAAATTAAAAAAAAAAAAAAAAAAAATGATGGTGGAGATCTCCACCATCTTCAATGGAGATAAAAAAAAAAAAAAAAAATCAGTTTCATCACATTCAAAGTTCAAACAACCAAGAAATTGAAAAGAATTTTTTTTTTTCCTAAAAATAAAAAAAGATTCACAATCCTAATTTTAAAATTCAAATTAAAATTGAAAAAAAATAATTCTAACAATCACCAAAAACCATCCACCCAAAACACACCACCATCATTTTTCCAGAAATCTTCATCATTTCTAACCATCTACACCCTAAAATCTAACCAAACCCAAACACAACCACCACCCCTAAAATCGACCACCAACATCCATTGCCAAACACAACCACCAACACTCATGGCCATACCTACACCAATGAGCGTCGATCTCGTTGGTGAATAGGAGGGAAATAATGTAGAATATGGACTGGAGATCGGTAATGGAAGAGATCGATGAAGACGAATTTGTGAAGAGAGAGAGAGATGAACTAGATGTGAAGAGAGAGAGAGAAGACGCGGTGGCTGGGAGGAGATCGGCGCTCATAGGGGTGGAGGTAGGTGTGATTTCGATCGGTGGCTAGGGTTTTGGTGTTTGAGTGGTGGTGGTGGCGGCTAGGGTTTGGGTGTTTGAGTTGTGGTGGATTATGTTAGGGTTTGAGTGTAGATGGTGGAAGATGTTGATGATGATTATATATATAGTCCCGATCTAGTCAGTGCGCACTAATATAATTTCATGAGGATATTGAATGTGAGCCACTCATTATGGAGAAGTTTTGACAAGTGCATACACACTTGAGTTAAAGCTTGTAAAACTAGTGACTCACATTCAATATCCTTATGAAGTTATATCAATGCGTACTGACTTGAAAATTTCTCTCTCTCTCTCTCTCTATATATATATATATATATATAAATTTATATAAACCTGTTGTTTTTCTCTAAAATAATATATTGTTTTTTTTAGGAAATATTCTGTTTTTTATATGTTATTAAATCTGTTTTTTTTTTATAATCTATATAAATCAATTTTTTCTTCTCTAAAAAAAAATATTATGTTTTTTTTTTTTATATATTATTAAATTTGTTTTTTATTTTGAAAAAAAAAACATGTTTTTTAATTTTTAATTTGTTTAATGATTTAAGTCAAAGTTACCATATTACCCTTAGAAGATAACGGTCAACAAGAGATTTTAACGGAAAACTAATGGAAGGGGGAATATGATGAATACGTTTGGTTTCAGGGGGGAGATTGGCCATTAAGAAAAATACAGGAGGTAAATTTACTAATAGGTCATAATATGTGGGGGGGGGGGGGGGGGGGGGGGGGGGGGGGGGTGGTGGTGAAATGTGGGGAATGATACTTTCCCTAGAAATATTTACTTGGAAGCAGTGGAGAAGATAGGCAGGGGCCGACAGGGGACATGGCCCCCCCAACCAAAATATTTTCAACAAATTTTCCTTTTATAAATTGTCATAATGTCTTATATAGGCAAAGATATATCTGACCTATTATATTATTTTTTTTTTAATTATAAACATAATTATTACCCTTTAAAGTCTGGTCCAATCAATATATCTAAGAAAGTTTGATGGGGGGGGGGGGGGGGGGGGGGGGGGGGGGGGGGGGGGGTGTGGTGAAATGGGGGGAATGATACTTTCCCTACAATTATTTACTTGGAAGCAGTGGAGAAGATAGGCAGGGGCCGACAGGGGACATGGCCCCCCCCAACCAAAATATTTTCAACAAATTTTCCTTTTATAAATTGTCATAATGTCTTATATAGGCAAAGATATCTCTGACCTATTATATTATTTTTTTAATTATAAACATAATTATTACCCTTTAAAGTCTGGTCCAATCAATATATCTAAGAAAGTTTGATGTGGGGCAGCATCAGCAGTGATGAGCCTATGACCATAGACGTTTTAAGAAGAAATTATTTGTATGTTCCTATTTAATAATGTATCTAATGAATAGATATCATGAAGGTTATTAACCATGATCACTAAGAAATACCGGATGTGATAGATTATTTACTAAAGTAATAAGTTCATTTTGTGAGACATGCAATATAGATGTTCTAGATATTAATGCTTATTACATTGCAATACAAGATCGAACTCAACATCAACAAGATAATTTTACAATTAAACATTTCTATTGGGTATGTATATATTTTATGTTGCAATTGATTCTCAATTACAATAATTAAATATGAGTATATATTCAATTATAAATGATTTTTTAGATTTTAAAGAGTGTTATTTTGATTTATAAAACTTATGTTTATTTTATTTATTAATTTATGAGACTAAACAGTGTTATATTTTTTATTTTTTATTTTTTAATAATTTAGTTTTTAAATATTAATATATTTGAACGTCTTGCACAAACTTGAATTTCTTTTTGTCTTGGCCCCCCCAAAGCCAAAATCCTTGCTTCGCCCCTACTTGGAAGGAATAACATATTTATCTATCTCTATGCATCGTGGATGTTAGTTTAAAATCCACATTTTTGTTCATATAAGTGAAGAAGTAGTCAAATATGAACAGGTCAATTTTCTTCATACCTTCGATTGTATATCATTTCTATGGTTGCCAATATGCCCCGGAAAGTTGGCATATTTATGTATGGTATTTGAATATCATTTTAAGTTCATTATTATATCGACAAATGAGATTGGTTTGGTGGTAAAACCCCTCACACTTACATCATGAGATTGTGGGTTCAAGTCTCTCCCTCCTCTCCCATAAAACTCCGAATTATTGTAATATTTCATAAAAAATAAAAAATAAAAAAAAAGTTCATTATTATATCCATTGGAATAATAATACTAAACTGAAAAATATTTCAACAGGAATGGAAAATTGGACCAACAGTATTGACACTATGTTAACATATCTTTGTGAGCTTTGCAATCCGCATGCTGAGAAGGCGAGCAGGTACGCATCAAGCGGAAGAAAGAACCAGAAGAGGGTGATGATAAAGCAGTTGTCCCCGCAGATCCAGAGGACGAGCAAAAGTTGAAGTTTATTTGGAAATGGGGTATCGGCAAGTTTATATTCTCAGGCATTATAGCATATATTGATGGGAGGCTATGTCGCACCATCCCTAATCCTGTCACGCGACGGATTGTGGGTGGCTTTTTATTAATCTTTCTTGACAAAAATGATATATAGTTGATGAAGCATGCATATTTCTTGCACATACTATCATGGTTTCTTGTACATCCATTCTATCATTTATTTTGTTCACCCAATTTTTGTAAAGGTTAGGAATTGGGATACAAGTAAATTTCAACAAGTGTTTGACATAGAATTATATTGTCTATATCTTGTTATTACTTTTACAAAGAATGGAAAGTGAAGGAAATAAAGCCTTATCAATCATGGCCCCAAGTTTAAACCCAAAACAATTGAAACTGCCCATGGTCTGTTTAATATATTTTGGAACTTGCTACCTTGTCATTTTCAAACTCAGTAGCTCGTCCTATGATTCTATTTCATGTGTTTCATTCAATTGCATTGATTGAAGAATAGCTAGCTCATGTTTGGAGTGTTCATCTGCACATAAGAGTACTAAAATTGTTTCACTACGGGCGGTCTTAGGGTATGTTTGTAATGATTTTTCAAGTATAGTTTTCAGGGTGGAATTTTTACCATAAGATCTTTTAAATATTTCAATGACACTCTTTCATTATAAATATTTTGTTTATGTCTGGTTTTATAACTCGTTTTTTGTCAAATAATATATTCCAAATACGCAATTGTTAGTTTATGATTATGGCTAGATGCCCGGGTTTGACCATGAACATAATTTTAGTATATGAAGTATACATGCACGTGTAAATAAATTAAGTGCAAAAATCATACTTCGGGTTCTACTGCGCAATACGTAT
This sequence comes from Acer saccharum, assembly GCA_030490815.1. Classification (NCBI taxonomy): domain Eukaryota; kingdom Viridiplantae; phylum Streptophyta; class Magnoliopsida; order Sapindales; family Sapindaceae; genus Acer; species Acer saccharum. Next base: position 4,730,422 of record CM059868.1, read on the forward strand.
CTACTTAATAACCCTCTCAAGTTGGGGGTCATGATGAGAAGGAAGGATGTATTGTGCTTGCTGATGAGGATTGAGGACCCCCCACAACATTCATCCTCCTTGGACTGCCGCCAAAGCACCTAGTTTCATCAACCATGAGGAGCAGCCCATTGGCCCGGCCCAAAATCTGCATGGAAGAGATCAAGAAGCAACGAATCTATCAAAATCAAGTATTATATATGCAGTACATCGAGGAAAAAACTCTCAGCATATACTTCTAAAATACGTATAATGACATTTGAATCAAAAAATTTAACATTAAAAATTATAATTTTATCATATCCCAATATTACCTGTTATTATATGTTGGAATGTATTTTTAGATTCAAGAGATATATTACAAACGAGTGGAATTTAATTATCAAGTAAGATGTGTTGTTGATTGCAATAAACTTGAAGGATTTTTTTATTTTTATTTTTATTTTTTAAAAAAATTTTAATTTTTTTTAAAATAAAAACAATTTCAAAAAGTGCTGATTTTAAATTAGAGGTGCTCATTGGATAACTACTCGTATAAGTAATATAACTTTTACCTCCCAAATCATTTTCTCAATTCTCATGCTCACATCACATTTTACTAAGCCTTTTAGTTCCTTTTTTTAATTTATTCATGAACTAATGCTACGTTCCATGAATTATTTATCGAAATTCATACCCAAATAATGTGTCAACTAAGTTGTAATATGTCCGAATCATTTGAAGAGTTTAACATTATTTTTTGTTGATTATTTTATTCTGCAAAGCAACCTGCCGATGATTAGCTCCACTCTAAGGCAAACAAAATCCACTGTTTTGTTGTGAAAACCAGAAAACCACATGCAAGCAATCAAGCTCTGCTCTATTTTATAAATATAGAAACTCAATAATTATAAGTCCATTTATCCCACTTTCTTTCATTTCTCCAAAGATCTCTCCCAACACTAAATTTTATAATTTCTTGCAAAAAGAAATGGCTTTTCTGATGTCAAAAGCAGAAACTTCTTCTTTCTCCAACTCCTCTGATCAGAAGATGAATTTGATGAACCACTCAAACTACAGACAACAAAGAATCACTTATTAGTCCCGTTTCAACACAGCTTCTTTTGAGATCATCAGCAGAAGCAGATAAAAAAGCTGTCCTGAGACGTATCCGTCACCATAAGTGCTGATACAAGGTCAAAAGCGCTTTTGAAGGTCTGGTTAGCAGCAGCAACAACAACAACGAGCAGAAGTGGCTGGAACAGTATGATGCTTTTTCTTCCCCATGAAATGATCAAGGTCTCTCTCCCCGGACCCCAGTCATCCACACAATCAATAAAATTATTATTAATATATTAAATTTGTTAGAATATAATCGTCTTGTATTATTATAAATATATGCAAGTTGGCATGACTATGACTAGAAGACACTGCTAGGTTGATTTTTGTAGTCAGTTTGATGGGAGAGTTTGAGCTGTTTTTGTTTCTAGTAAGACTACTTTTATTAACACCTCCATCAAATGTAATGTAATTATTTGATTCTTCTTTAATGTCCACTTAAGAGACCTTTTACTTAATTTCTAAAGAGATTTTCATGGCAGTGACTTCAATATCACCTTGGATGTGTTCAATCTTAATTGTTGGGTTGAAAACATTTAAAATTTACAGTGTGCGGGAACACAGGTACAGAGAAGCCATGGATGGACTTTATTTATGTTTTTTTTTTTTTTTTTTTTTTTTTTTTTGAACTGCTAAACTTTATTAATATAAAGAGAGAAAAAGCTAGCAAAAGCAATAGACAACAAAACAGAGGAAAAACAGATCAAAAACAGAGCATAGACAATTATTAATATGTATAATTTGAAGTATTTAATTATACATATAAAAACACACACATTAGACAATATGATTAGATGTTGTTAATAAGAATTTTACAACGGCATATGAAAGTTGTAATACGACTAATATCTTAGATAAATGACAACTTTCTTTGTTTGTCATAAAAGATGAAGAATGTTTTAACATCTTGATAAACAATATGCATATGCATATTGTGTAGCATATTAACATGGATTTCATGTTGTTAAATGGCTGTTTTGTTGAAGTGTTTTATTACTATTTGATCTTAAATGAATATATACTAAATTGATTTTAAATATAATATTGTAGGAATCAAAAAATCATATTGTGAAAACCTTTAATTAGTGATGAAAATTGCAAGTGAGAAGGAAAGGAGGAAGGATGGCTCAAAAAGTATTTGTTATGGATTTATAGACTGTCTATAGTTGCACTTAAAGATGACTTAACTTACGGTTCAAATTGCATTATTTTGTTGTTTATTATATTTATCATTTTTTAAAACAACTTTCAGGAGTTTGAACAAAACCCTTAGGTGAGAACCTGCATAGGTATGGTTGAGGCCAAAACTTACGGATGGAAACTTGAATCGGAACCCGTTTATTTTCACAGGTTCACAGTCAAGTTTATAATTTGTTCTTCTTTTATCATGCTTTTGAAAATCACATCACATGAACATAAACATATTAAAGTTTATAATTTATGTTTACAAGAAGTGAAGACTAAAAGAATTACAAATATCAAAAATTGAAAGAAGTAATAAGAAATAAAATAAAATAATTTTTTTTTGAAAACTAAGTTAGAACTTAGAATTTATGTAGCAAGGGTGATGGAATTTATATGCTTGTAAAGACATAATATCATTAATCATTACTTGTATATTTCTTTCTTCAACAACATGTCATGCTGTGAAGATTAGTGTTAATCCTTTCTCCATCAATAATTTTACTAATACATTCATATTGTATTTTAGATTCTGGTGATACAATGAAAAATGTGAAATTAGTCATAATTGGTGAAAAAAGGAAGACAACTCTACTCTTTTATGTTCAAGTGGGATCAGTGATTAACTGACCAGACTTTGGTTTCCAGAAACTCAAGAGTTTTAGCAATAACAGAACATCTTTTTTTTTGAACGGCAGATTTTACTATAGGCCGAAGAACGGCAAGGCAAACAACAAGAAGAAGCAAAGGGCAACAAACAAACACAAAAACTGCAAGCTCAAAACGAGCCCAGACGGCAGCTGCCAAAACAAACCCACCCAAAGAACAAACTAAACAATAGAAACAAGCAAAGACAAACTGAAGCAAAAGAAACAAAGCAAAATAAGAACACAGACTGCCCGACAGAGAAGAGCACATCAAGAATCGCCCCATTCCACGAAGTCACCAGCCACCAGCGATGCCCTCTTAGCAAGCATAACATCTTACATGCTGATAAAAACAAAATGTGTTTTGCCAATTTTACTACATGATACATGATGATGACAAACAACGCAGATTTGTTGCCATAAGATTGTAACACTCACCAAGGTGGAGAATTATTGACAACCACTGAATCTTCTTCCTCTGTTTTTGTTATTTGGCCTTCTTGCCTTTCTACGGTTTTCCTTCTCAACAATTCGTACAAGCCACGAGGCTTTCCGGTTGAGAATACAAGATATCCCATTATCATTCCAAGAACCATTCCGCATCCATAACCCATCAACACAACTTTCCAACCAAATCTATACTCAGACTCTGTATCATCTTTTGATATTAGAGATGGTTGTGGTGTTTCATCTGTGTGACAATCACTTGATAATGGAAATCCACATAATCCCAAGTTATCACTGTAAGAATCATTTCCAAAAGTATCAAGTTGGCTGCCTCGAGGTATAGGTCCAGAGAGTTGATTTCGTGATAGGACTAGAACTTCCAGAAAATTCAAACTTGCCAACTGCCTTGGAATCTCTCCAACAAGCTTGTTTGAAGAGAGGTCCAAGGATTCAAGTGCTAACAAATTTCCTAGCGATGAAGGGATATGGCCTGTCAAGCTATTGTGAGAAAGGTTAAGAAGATGAAGTGATTGTAGCTTCCCAATTACTTCTGGAATCTCTCCATAGAAGCTATTGTTTGAAAAATCTGTGGCAGTGAAAATTTTTAATATTTTCACCATTTCAATCTCATGTCCTTTTATTGTCAGTGATACGGAATCTTGATAAAAGGATTCCCCCACATATTTCAACTTAGAATTTTGATTTAAGGATTTCTCCATATATTCCAACCCATTTTCATCTCCACCAACATTCATCATAGCATTAAGACTTGCAAAGTACCCTGCTGGCAAAAAACCACTGAAATTGTTGTTTGAGAGATCAAATATTTGCAACTTAGAGAATGAATTACTGCCCTCAAAATCTCTTAGAAAACCGTAAAACTTATTGGATCGAAGAACAAAAACCTGAAGTTTCGGAAGAGTTCCCAACCAATATGGGAAGGTATCTGTTACCTTGTTGTTTCCAAGATCTAGAACTTGAAGCATTCTACAATGGACCAAAGATGGTGGGACTGGCCCTTCAAATCCATTGCCATTGAAGTTGAGAGTCTGCAATTGATTGCCCTTTGCAAATGATCCAGGAATGGTGCCATGAAATGTATTCTTATGTAGATCCAACACGGAGAGATTGGTGCTAAAATGTCCAATGCATTCAGGAATAGTGCCACTCAAGTTGTTATGAGAAAGATCAAGAATTTGAATTGAACTAACATTGCAGATAGAATGAGGGATCTCTCCCGTCAGATGGTTACCGGATAGGTCCAAATGCTCAAGATTAGTTAGTAACCCAAATTCTGAAGGTATACCACCAAAAAGTTGATTTTCGCTCAAGTCTAGATAAATCAGGGATATCAAATTTCCTAACTTTTCAGGAATGAGCCCAGAAAGTTGATTTTCTCTGAGATAAAGAAAAGTTAGGTTTCTCAAACCACCAAATGATGGTGGAATCGAACAAGAAAAATTGTTTCCATCAAAGTGTAGCCTGACAAGAGACTTCAAATTTCCTATTTCATGGGGGATTGGACCAGAAAGTTTGTTATGACTGAGAAATATAACTTTTAGATTAGTTAAGTTACCAAAGGAAGAAGGAATTGAACCGGTCAATTGATTTTGCCACAACTCTAGACTAGTCAAGGACACCAAATTTCCTAACTCTTCAGGAATGAAGCCTGAAAGTTGATTTTGGCTTAACCTAAGCTCAGTCAGGGATATCAAATTTCCTAACTCTTTAGGAATGAAGCCTGAAAGTTGATTTTGGTTCAACAGAAGATGAGTGAGGGATATCAAATTTTCCAACTCTTTAGGAATGTGGCCTGATAGTTGATTTTGCCACAACCATAGATATGTCAGGGATATCAAATTTACTATTTCATGGGGGATTGGACCAGAAAGGTTATTTTGGGATGCAATCAACAAAGTTAGTTTATTCAAGTTTCCCAAAGTGGTAGGAATTGGGCCAGTGAGCTTGTTGATTTCAATGCATAGTTCAAGTAAATTTGTTAGATTTCCCAATTCTAGAGGAATGGAACCTGAAAGCGAATTGTTAAAGAGATACAAATAAGTTAGGTTGTTCAAATTGCCCAAAGAAGCAGGAATTGGACCATGTAGTTGATTGCTAAACAAGGCAAGATCATAAAGAGACCTTAAACGACCTAATTCATGAGGAATTGAGCCATTTAACTGATTTTCGGAAAGGTAAAGGACCTGAAGATTTGTAAGGAGACCAATTTCTGGTGGGATTTCTCCAGAGAAGTGATTAGTGGATAGATCTAGATATATGAGTTTGGGAAGGGATGCAATCTGAGATGGAATGGTACCGAAGAGTGAATTCATATAAAGATCAACATATTTAAGATTAGGAAAAGACGAGAATGAAAACTCTTGAAGCGTACCATTCAAACCAAAACTGGTAATGTTGATCTTGATGACGCTTCCAGCAGAGTTGCAAAAAATTCCAAACCAAGTGCATGGGCTTGTGGTGCTTGGTTTGTGAGAAAGTAGATTCCATGAGTGTAGCCGAGACTGGGTTTGGCTTGCAAAGCTGGCTTTCCAATTCAGAAGAGCATTTGCTTCTTCAATAGAAGCAGAAGCCATATATGGTTTTGAAGAAATTATCAGGACAAGAAAAACAGGCAAGAGTAGAATTTCCAAATTCAATTTCTTAGCCATCTTTTATGATTTTTGGGTTTTGTATAGTGGATTGATGATTATCTCCGTATATTTATAGCCACGATCCTTGTGTAATTGTGTTTTTTTTTTTATAGAAATTTTGGCAACACCGGAGCCTTGGGTCAAGTGTGGTCCATCTCCGCCATTAATATTGAATTTATTTGGGTAGTTGGGTCTACTGTGGTCCATCCTTGTGTAATAGACTTTGCAAGTTAGCTCCATGCTTTGGTAGTTGGGTTGGGTTAAAGTTTTGTTGTACAATATTATTCATATATCCATCTCTGTTAATAAATATAAATTTCAAATTATATAATATATATTTAATATTATTTATGATGACATGAAATTTATAAATGTTATATGTTTTTAAAATCATATACTATCTGATTATGCACCATTTTCATGTAAAAATAATTTTTAAAATGTATTTATTTGTCATCAAAAGGGTAAGATATTACAAATATGCAGGTCTTGTAACTCGTACATTTTTTTTTTTAACAGTAACTCATACATTTCTTGCATTCAATAAATATTTCTCAAGGATCAAAAAAAAAAAAAACATAAATATATCACATGAAATATGAAAAACCGGTTAAATAAAATAATAATAATTCGCATTGTTATTTACATCTACTTCATATCAAGAGGCTGCCGCTCTTTTTATACAATCACAATGTTCAATTGTCAAGCTTATCAAATATACATTATAATAAGTTAAACTGTCTCCATAAATAATAAGGCTCTTATACTAGAACAAGACACCCATTGAAATATTGCTAATAGTTGTGTGTCAAGTCACATGAACAAACTGTCTCCATTTTTATTCACCCCTGTTAAGTGTTAACTAGGGGTGAACAATTGTGGGTGGTAGCTGAGGATTATCTTAAGGGAAACTTCAATTGTGGTTCTAATAAAGTCTTTTGGTCTGCATTTGATCCTGACAGCTATCAATTTTTGTTCAAATAAGGTAGCCCAACCCAAAAGCAACGGCAGGCATCAGTTTTTGGAAACGTGATTGAATTTTTGTCCTTTAATGAATCTGAAACGTTTCAAATCTAACATCCAACGAAAAACTAATAAACATTATTGCTTTTACTGCCATAGGTCGGCAGTCATTGGATTGCATTTTCACTATGTAATATTTACCGCTGGATGATTTCAGTGAAGTTACGATTTTTTATTACACTTAAATCCTTCTATATAAGTTTAGTATGTTGAATTCTTATTATTTTAGAAGCTTTTTGCCATTGGAAGGATTCGAGCCATTGACTTAGGAGTCATTTGCCCAAGTCTCAAGTCCCAAATTCACCCATCTACCAACTGAGCTACATTCCTGGAGGCATTTTTTCAATTAATTGCCAGAACTTGTTTAGAGGTTCAAAAGCAAGACCAAGACTTATTAGTGTCCATTTGAGAGAGCTTGTCTACTGACTAAAAGAGCTTATTTAATTAAAAAAGCTCTTTTCAATTTTTTTTTGTATCGTTTGGTTGTCACCCAGTAGAGCTTTTAGATGATTAAAAAAGTTGTTTTACGTCTACTTGGAGAAGCCCAAATTTAAAGTTTTTCCAAGTAGATCTTTTGAAGTTATTTTAATAACACTAAAATCTCTAATATAACCCTATAATTTAATATTTACTAGAGTATTTTGGTAATTCTATCATTAAAAAGCTCTTTTTTAATTGACAACCAAACGACCAACGGCTTTTATTTAAAAGCTCTACCTCTAAAAGATCTACTTCTAAAAGATCTACTTGAGAATCTCTCCTAAACGTACTCTTAAATAAAGTCTTACACAAGGTTAGACCAAAGAATCCATTGGAAAATTGAGTTAGCTCTATATATCGATCAGTATCCATCTCACTTGACTGTTATCTTGGCCAACCATGAAAATTCCACACACACACACGACTAAATCTCGCATGGCTTCTCATTCATGAATCAATCTTTCCGTTTGTTGCTCAGGATTGTATTAGTATTGGATTACTTTTAGTTCAATCTCATGTTTGTTGACTTCACAATTCAAGCAACATGAGACACGTTTGGAACCGGGTAAAATAAGCCCGTATAAAACAATGAAACAGAATCGCATTCAGGAACGAAGCCATAAATTCAAGTTTGGGGAGCAATTATACAAAAACAAAACAAAACAAAAAACAAAAAAAAATAGGGGGCAAAATGAAAAATTTTAAAATTTTATATAATATTTTAGCTCCATAGGCGTAACTCAACTATTAGATGAACAAACTTGGGGGTTGGACAAATTCTCAAATTCTACCGATGGTAAAAAAAACTTCAAAAAAAAAATATCTGGTCTAAATAAGTAGATAAATAGATACTAAAAAAAAAAAAAAAAAAACCTTTAACCCAAGCTTAGAGCAAACTTGCAAAGTCTTCCCAAATAAACTCAACATAATGGCAGGTTGATTTTTGTATTCAGTTTGATGGGAGTTGAGCTCTTTTTGTTTCTAGTAAGAGTACTTTTAACACTCCATCAAATGTAATGTAATTATTTGCTTCTTCTTTAATCTCCACTTAAGAGACCTTTTACTTTCTAAAGAGATTTTCATAGCAGTTAACATTTAACAAATCAACCAGCAAGTCCAATATCACCTTGTAGTTGGATTTGTTCAATCTTAATTGTTGGGTTGAAACTTGAAAACATGTAAAATTTACAGCCAGGGAAAAAACAGGCACAGAGAAGCCATGGTCAACCTATAAGGAGAACACTACTATTTCTGATTAAATGTTAGTTTTCAGGACTAATTCGACCAAAACTCACTAGCAAAAAACGATTATTAATGGGTAATTGCCAATCAATTTACAACTCGACAAGTATTCAATTCGTTCATTTGCAAGGCATCACACTTGCTAATGTAACCAGAGAGTCAGATAAGTTAAAGATGTCAAAGGCATAGAGACTCATAAATGTTAAATCTCTTGTTAGGATGATAAGGATTCCATGCATAAATACCACCAAACAGATTTGATTGCTAGCTTAATTGGTGAGAGTAATTGTAGTTATTATGTAAGGAATCTTGTAATCGAATTTGATCTATATTTCATGAATTATCATATAATAGTTAACAAAAAAAAAAAAAAAAGGAAAGAACATTTTTTTTTCCATGTTACCACATGAAAGTCTTTATAACAGTTTTTTTTTTTTTTTTTTTCCAACAGCAAACATCTCTGTAAATTGTAATCACTTTTTTTTTCTTGATAAGAGACATAATTAGTAAAACTAGTAGCAATTTCACAGCATAACAAATTCGTATTTGGGTCGCGTGGACCAACCAAATCCGGGCTAAACTTTGTGAACCTCTACAGAGAGCATATGGGGTCAGATCGTCTATTATAATATGTTTCCGGAAAGCCCAAGACGAGCGCTACAGATGTTATGAAGACTCCGTCCTCCATAACTGATCGCAACAGGCCCAAATTCGGCCATCTATCTTGTTGCGCGAATACTTGAGCTGGACGAGAGCTGGACGCCGTGAGCTGGACGAGAGCTGCCGGGCTGAACTTCGTGGACCTCTACAGAGGGCATATGTGGTCGGATCATCTATTATAATATGTTTCCGGAAAGCCCAAGACGAGCCCTACAGATGTTATGAAGACTCCGTCCTCCGTAATAGATCACAAAAGGCCCAAATTTGGTCATCTATCTTGTTACGCAAAGACTTGAGTTGGACGAGCCGGATGTTTTTGAGTCCTTGTTAGTTTCATTGTTAGTTTCCTTTTTAGTTTAGGATTGAGTCTTGGAGTCCTTTTATATTTATGTTATTTGAGGAGTTTGAATCCATTTAGGATTCAAGGTTTTGGATCTTTTAGGTTTAGTTTATTTTCCTATTTAAATTCATTGCAACCAGTTGTTTGTTTTTTAGTTTTTGATGATTAATAAAATTTGAGAAAGAGTATCTCCTTTTATCCAATTTCGGTATCCTGAGTGGATCAACGAATTTGAAGCCTATTATTCTGGTATCTGTGCGCGGATCAACAGATTAATAGTAGGGTTCACTTCCGGTATTCGTGCGCGAATCAACGGATCCGAATCTTTTATCCTTGCTTTTATCGATTGTTGTTTTTGTGGATATTCCGCTGCATCACTTTATAACAGTTTTTTTTTTTTTTTTTTTTCCAACAACAAACATCTCTGTAAATTGTAATCATTTTTTTTTTCTTGTTAACAGACATAATTAGTAAAACTAGTAGCAATTTCCCAGCATAACAAAGCTAACTCATTGGCTCATCGGTACCAAAATTAGAATCCTGATAAGAGCTTTTCTTCTTTTTCTTTGTTGGATTGCGTTTCACTTCAGTCTTCTCATCTTCAGAATCTGATAAGCAAACTTGTCTGCAGAAGAAAGATGACATCTTGGTTAGAATCTGAAAGCTATAAGTTCGATAAATATAACATGAGTTAGCACATTCAGACCACACACACAGAGCAAGAAGCATCATACTTTTCACGAGAAGCAAGCAACTCAACAATGTCACTTGGAAGCATCCCCACATTAGCCGTAGACTCTTTTTCCGGTTCAGTTTCTGCTACATCTTGGATTCCTTCGCCTTCTTTGTTTTCACCTCTTTTAGAAGATCGTGGTATATTCCTTTGAGCCCATAGTCTGCGACGTTCTTTTCCCTCACGAACAAACCTATGTAGACGAATTCAAGTTCATGTTTCAGTAAATTATAATTCCTCCTCAAAACCATAGATATTTCTACTCATCATCATTCAACATAAATAGAATATAAACACCACTACACCAAAACTAAGCTACACACGACCAAGTTTAAGACTCATATACATCTCGATTTCTCATTATAACACAAATCTTAGATCCTACAAACAGGAGTAGTTCCTCGGTTTATCGGAATTGAACTCCTACAAACAGGAGTAATTCTATCACTATTTTGAGAACAAAGAAACAAATTAAGCCCTAGCAAACATTTATATATTTCGATCTCCATTACATCATACTAAAACATCAATCAATTAAGCAACAATTCAGCTACCAGTATTGGATATATACAAATTCTACTAGCTTAAATAACAATTTACAGAGCTATTCAAAATTGAATCTTTCACCATCCTCACATCACCAAAGATCAAAATACATCATGATCGAGCATATATATACATACCTGGCCTTGTTATCTTTCTGGACTTTTTGTATCTCCTCATCTTGCTGTATTCCCTGCAAAACCACAACAACAAATTAATTTTGTTTTCAACAACAAAAAATAAATAAATAAATAAAATTAAAAAATAAAAGATGATACGTAATCTTTAACTTTCTGTTCTGCATCAAGAATTGAAATAATATCACTTTGACTCAACAAAGCTGCACTTAAAAACTTTTTGATTTAATTCACAGGATTCTAAGAGGCGTTATTGTACTAGCAGCAAATGCTGGTGGTGCATGGACTCCAGTTGGTGATGTTACCACTACCATTCTATGGATACATATGGTCAGATATCAACATTGCAGACAATGAAGGTCTTTTCATTCATTATATTGCTCAAGCATATGTTCACTGGGGATTTATGCATGATGCATGTGTCATGTTTCCTATAGAGATGAATCACAAATAATAGTCATAGGCTCTTAGCTATAAACATTTAGGCTTAATATATAACCACCGTTCAACGTGGTTTGCAGGTAAAAGTGCTCATTCATATGAACAATGTTTCTGGTTTAAGTCGTCACCACTACATTTTAGTATATTAATATAAATAAAAAAATGCTTTTCAAAAAAAAAAAAATACAACGCTTATGTTTATGAAATCTTAACATAGAGAAACTGTTTAATTGAGAGCATAATTTTCAATTATAAGGGGCCCCTAAGATGAATTTTGCGTCCAAATGTCTTCCATCGATGGTCGAAAAGAGTTGTGAACAATGGAATTTGGGCCACTTTAGGCCCATTAGAAATTTCATGGGCTTGATGAGATACAGTTCTTCGATTTGTTGCTATTTTGTTTGCAATGACATCAAATGATTTTTAATTTTTCAGCAAAATCAAATGCTTGTCCAGGGAAATACCATACATATATAATTTATGTGACAAATTTTTTTTTTTATTAGAAGAGCAGGTATAGGGCTTGTCTAGTAGCTGTTTTTCAGTTCATTTTCGTTTTCCGAAAACGATTTTCGAATTCGCGTTCATTAACCGTTTTTCATTTTGTTCTTAAAAGTAAGTAGAATTAATTTTTTAATTTTATTTATTTATTTATTATCCACCAAAATCATTCAAAGCAGCAACCACAATGAGAAAAACTGTTGTGATGGGCAGACGTTGCTGCTGGTGTGATCTCTCCGACGTTCAAATTAGAAAATTACATGTTCTATTCTCACCGGTGATCCTTTAATTTATATTCCATAATTAATAGTAATTTCTTAGAAGCCCGGATCTCAAATCCCAAATTATATATAATTGTTCCAAAAATACATATCTTTTCCTTCTCAGATTTTTCATTACATCTATCCACATACTTGTTTTCCATACAATAATATCCAGTTTTGAAGCAGAAATGGTGATATGAATCATTGTGAAATTGATTTAGTCAAGTAATCAACAAAAAGATGTGACAAGGCCACCCAGAATTGTCGATAAGTGTGGAAAATTAAACGAAAATTGGAGTCAAGAGTACGTTGCTGCACATGGATTCTTGGCCTTTACAGTATACGATTGGTTTAGCGCACCGAAAAGTAAGAAAGTGATGTAATTTGGTCCCTATTATTTTCCTCCTATCCAAACACATTCTCCAAACAAGTCAATTAATTCTATAATTTTTGCCCTTCGATAGTTTGATTTCAATTATGAACAAGTCAATTTGTGAACAGAGACAAAGACTTGAAAATAGGGACAGGTAAACTTCCTAGTCATGTAGATTAATTTCCACACGGCTTGTCCCAATACGTGCCCAAATGTTACAACAACGTAGAAATTAAAGTAGATAACCCAAAGTCTCTCCCTCCATTTGGTTTCTTGGCAATTTCTAGGAGACGACCACCTTGAAAAAGACGTAGTTCTACTTATATTCCAATGGAACTTTTATTCGAATTTGCACTAACATCTCCTATAGATATATTTCTGTCAATTTAAATTAAAAATTGACTTAAAATCAATATTTTAATATTTAAAATAATGACTTAAAAAAATATTCTCTATCAAATCTAATGCAGAACATTTAACTCCTCCACCAATTCGATGATTGGAGATGATCCGAGGAGGATATGACTTCAACGATTTTTTTTTTCTTTTTTTAATATATATTTTGTTGGATCATTAAAAATAATAATGTTTACATTATTAAGACGAGATAGTGGCCGGTGAAATTGAAGGAAAATATAAACGTATCATTGCAGCATATATGCATCTGCATGCAGAGAGACTTAGGTCGGTAAATTCAAAACTCGATGAGATAATTTAAGTCGCAACGCGAATGAATTCTATATGCTATTTTTTTATACCTTATGTGGTGGCGACTCGAATTTGAGATATTATAAATGCTACTTTTAATTTCCTTTTTTTTTTTTTTTTTTGTTTACATTTCTGGTTTAAAAAAAGTGTATATAATTGAATTTTTACAATTTTTGTTTTTGATATACCATATGCAGTATGCTTCTGGTTTAAGAAAAGATGGTGGGCTTGGAAATGGGAAGGGTAGTTTGAGGACAGTATATAATTGAGATAAAAAAAAGTGCTTTTTTGCAGGCTCTCTTTGCTGTTGTTGGAAGTGCTTTGCAAGCTCTGTTTGCTACTTCCACACTAAAGTTTCTTTTGGAGACATCTTACTTGATTTCCCTGTTATTTCATTTGTTCGAGGTTTGACAAATATGCTTTGGTGTGCACATATAATGATCCCGTGACTTGAATCCTTATAGTTTTTTCATGGTGAAGATTGTACCGAATTACATTGAACTATTTTAAAGATTCTCGGTGACATCTCATCGATAATATTTGCCCAAACAAAATACAAATTTAATACCAAAAGACCAATTTGTTCTTCTTTTATCATGCTTTTGAAAATCACATCACATGAACATAAACATATTAAAGTTTATAATTTATGTTTACAAGAAGTGAAGACTAAAAGTATTACAAAGATAACAAATTGAAAGAAGTAAAAAGAAAAAAATAAATTTGAAAACTAAGTTAGAACTTAGAAGTTATATATGTAGTAAGGGTGATGGAATTTATATGCTTGTAAAGACACAATATCATTAATCAGGACTTGTATATTTCTTTCTTCAACGGCATGTCATGTTGTGAAGATTTAATCCATTCTCCATCAATAATTTTACTAAAACATTCATATTGTCTTTTACTAAATCATTGTATTTTAGATTCTGGTGATACAATGAAAAATGTGAAATTAGTCATGATTGGTGAAAAAAAAGGAAGAAAACTCAACTCTTTTATGTTCAAGTGGGATCAGTGATTAACTGACCAAACTTTGGTTTCCAGAAATTCAAGAGTTCTAGCAGCAAAACAAAATGTGTTTTATTACATGATACATGATGGTGACAAACAGCACAGATTTGTTGCAATAAGATTGTAAGACTCACCAAGGTGGAGAATTATTGACAAGCAATGATTCTTCTTCCTCTGTGTCTGTTATTTGGCCTTCTCACCTTTCGACGGCTTTCCTTCTCAACAATTCATACAAGCCACCGAGGCTTTCCGGTTGAGAATACGACATATTCCATTATCATTCCAGGCACTATTCCGCATCCATAACCCATCAACACAACTTTCCAACCAAATCTATATTCAGACTTTGTTTCATCTTCTTCTAATATTAGAGATGGTTGTGGTGTCTCATCTTTGTGACAATCACTTGATAGTGGAAATCCACATAATCCCAAGTTATCACTGTAAGAATCATTTCCAAAAGTATCAAGTTGGCTGCCTCGAGGTATAAGTCCAGAGAGTTGATTTCGCGATAGGACTAGAACTTCCAGAAAATTCAAATTTGTCAACTGCCTTGGAATCTCTCCGACAAGCCTGTTTGAAGAGAGGTCCAAGGATTCAAGTGCTGACAAATTTCCTAACGATGAAGGGATATGACCTGTCAAGCTATTTTGAGAAAGGTTAAGAAAATGAAGTGATTGTAGCTTCCCAATCACTTCTGGAATCTCTCCACAGAAGCTATTGTTTGAAAAATCTATGGCAGTGAAAATTTTTAATATTTTCACCATTTCAATCTCATTTCCTTTTAACGTCATTGAAACAGAATCTTGATAATAGGATTCCCCCAAATATTTCAGCTTAGAATTTTGATTTAAGGATTTCTCCATATATTCCAACCCATTTTCATCTCCACCAACATTCATCATAGCATTAAGACTTGCACAAACCCTAACATGTTGTCAAAGAATCTCATATAACAACCTTCGTAAAGGGTAGGCCATGGTGGGCTATATACCCTAATAAATGTGAACAGTTGTTGAATTTTATTGCTAATGTCCCACAAAACTATGAAAATAAATATTGTAAACAATAATTTTATTGGCAAATGTCCAATTAATACTAGTATACAATGGATCTACAAAAATTAGGAATCTCCGCTACTCGAGAACCCCATGCATATTTTATAAATATAATATCTAAACCACATATATTATGTCTGATCTCGTTAAGTCCCAGTATATTACTAACAAAATCGTTATCATATTTCAATATATATATTGAGAATTTCAACCTAGATCTTATAAGTCTACTAGTACAAATAATAAAACAAAATAAAATCGTCTGCAAGAATCTCTAATTAGCATTATATTTTAAACAGTAGTTGACAAATGGATTACCTGTATTTTGAAATTATACTTCAATGATTAACAAATATTTTTGACTTAACAAGCTTCAACATCAACTTGCATGTTAAGCTAGTCTAACAAACTTATTTTTTATTTATAAAAATAATAAAAATAGTTATACATAAATTAAGCAACAATTCAGCTACCAGTATTGGATATACATAAATTCTACTAGCTTAAATAACAATTTACAGAGCTATTCAAAATTGAATCTTTCACCATCCTCACATCACCAAAGATCAAAATACATCATGATCGAGCATATATATACATACCTGGCCTTGTTATCTTTCTGGACTTTTTGTATCTCCTCATCTTGCTGTATTCCCTGCAAAACCACAACAACAAATTAATTTTGTTTTCAACAACAAAAAATAAATAAATAAATAAAATTAAAAAATAAAAGATGATACGTAATCTTTAACCTTCTGTTCTGCATCAAGAATTTAAATAATATCACTTTGACTCAACAAAGCTGCACTTCAAAACTTTTTGATTTAATCCACAGGATTCTAGGAGGCGTTATTGTACTAGCAGCAAATGCTGGTGGTGCATGGACTCCAATTGGTGATGTTACCACTACATGGTCAGATATCAACATTGCATACAATGAAGGTCTTTTCTTTCATTATATTGCCCAAGCATATGTTCACTGGGGATTTATGCATGATGCATGTGTCATGTTTCCTGTAGAGATGAATCACAAATAATAGTCATAGGCTCTTAGCTATAAACATTTAGGCTTCATATATAACCACCGTTCAGATGAAACTCAACAACACTTTTCAACCACCGTTAACGTGGTTTGCAGGTAAAAATGCTTATTCAGATGAACAATGTTTCTGGTTCGAGTCGTCGTCACTACATTTTAGTATATTAATATATATAAAAAAAAAATTCAAAAAATAAAATACAACGCTTATGTTTATGAAATCTTTACATAGAGCAACTGTTTAATTGAGAGCATAATTTTCAATTATAAGGGGCCCCTAAGATGAATTTTGTGTCCAAATGTCTCCCATCGATGGTCGAAAAGAGTTGTGAACAATGGAATGTGGGCCACTTTAGGCCCATTAGAAATTTCATGGGCTTGATGAGATACAGTTCTTCGATTTGTTGCTGTTTTGTTTACAATGACATCAAATGATTTTTAATTTTTCAGCAAAATCAAATGCTTGTCCAGGGAAATATCATACATATATAATTTATGTGACAATTTTATTTATTTATTAGAACAGCAGGTATAGGGCTTGTCCAGTAGCTGTTTTTCAGTTCGTTTTCATTTTCCAAAAACGATTTCGAATTTGAGTTCATTAACCGTTTTTCATTTTGTTCTTAAAAGTAAGTAGAATAAAATTTTTTAATTTTATTTATTATCCACCAAAATTGGTCAAAGCAGCAACCACAATGAGAAAAACTGTTGTGATGGGCAGACGTTGTTGCTGGTGTGATCTCTCCAACGTTCAAATTAGAAAATTACATGTTCTATTCTCACCAGTGGTCCTTTAATTTATATTCCATAATTGATAGTAATTTCTTAGAAGCCCGGATCTCAAATCCCGAATTATATATAATTGTTCCAAAAATACATATCTTATCCTTCTCAGATTTTTCATTACATCTATTCGCATACTTGTTTTCCATACAATAATATCCAGTTTTGAGGCAGAAATGGCGATATGAATCGTTGTGAAATTGATTTAGTCAAGTAATCAACAAAAAGATGTGACAAGGCCACCCAGAATTGTCGATAAGTGTGGAAAATTAAACGAAAATTGAAGTCAAGAGTACGTTGCTGCACATGGATTCTTGGCCTTTACAGTACACGATTGGTTTAGCGCACCTAAAAGTAAGAAAGTGATGTAATTTGGTCCCTATTATTTTCCTCCTATCCAAACACATTCTCCAAACACCGATGATTAATATTAATTCTATAATTTTTGCCCTTCGATAGTTTGATTTCAATTAAAATTTCGCGCCACAGATAAATATAACATATATATATATATATATATATATAGCACATGCGGGTATGACGATTCAAACCTGGAATATTATTAGTATGAATGAACGTTTTTAACGCAAATCACCACCACTGAATGGTGATATCAATAAGCTTTTTAATAAAACAAAATAGGTGTATGGTTATTACACTTGAATTTTTTGTATATTAACTAATAAGCCAAATTTGTAGATTAATAAATATAAAATTATGGACAAGTCAATTTGTGAATAGAGACAAAGACATGAAAATGGGGACAGGTAAACTTCCTAGTCATATAGTTTAGTTAGATTAATTTCCACACGGCTTGTCCCAATACGTGCCCAAATGTTACAACAACGTTGAAAAGTAGATAACCCAAAGTCTCTCCGTATATTTATAAGCACGATCCTTGTGGTTTTTTTAGAAATTTTGGCAAGACCTAAGACTTGGGTCAAGTGTGGAACTGTGGAAGGGGTCCATCTCTGCCATTATTTATGGAGATAATTGTCAAGCTTATTAAATATACATTATAATAAGGTTCTTATACTAGAATAGGACACCCATTGAAATATTGCCGGCTATCCACATGAATAACACCATCAATAATTTCAACTTGCTGTCACTATCAAGCAGCAGAGATGAGACATTTTTCTTCCTGCGACTTGAGTCTGAATGGACGCAAAATGAACCGTTAGAATAGCAGAAAAGATTTAGTGCTTAGTTGGTGAATTCCACTTGGAGTTGGCTAGTATATATACCCATATAGAAATGGGCAGGTATGATGGCAATTGAATTTGGCTGCCAACTGGCACCCAATTGATGCCCTCAACCGGTTTTCAACCGGTCACTTTTGTATATATTAAAAAGAATTGCTTTACCTGCTGCTGCTGCCTAAAATATATATATATATATTGTTTTATACAATAAAGTTTATTAATATCTATTTATATATAAAAAATTACATAAAGAATTGAAAAACTCAAAGCATTAATATAATATTGTTGTTAAATAATATAATCACATTTATAAATAAATATAGTAGTAATAAACATTAAAAATTATGATATTTATAATAGTTAATGTAATTTTATAGTTATTGTAATTAAAATTAAGATGAAAAATATTAAATATTATAAAAAAAGTGTGTAATTTGGAATTTTATAGTTAATGTAATTTTATAGTTATTGTAATTAAAATTAAGATGACAAATTTTATAGTTAATAATTTTGAAAAAAAAAATGAATACAATATAAAAATATATTAGATAAAAACAATTCATGAAATTATATAATTAAAGAAAATAATAAATTAAAGTAAATGGAAAAGTTAAATATAAAATAAATTACTTTTAAAATATAAATTAAGTAAACATTGGTGGAAACAACTTTAACGTTGGTGGAAACGTTGTAGTTGTTTCCGGGAATCACTTGACTTGAACAAAGGGAACAACTTTTACATTATGGAAACTACTTTAACGTTGTAATGGACGTCAAAGTTGTTTCCGAGAATAATTACTCGTTGGGAACAACTTCAACATTGATGGAAACCACTTTAACGTTCTAACTAACGTTGTAGTTATTTTCAGGAATCACTCGACTTTAACAAAGGGAACAACTTTTATATTATGGAAACTACTTTAACGTTCCAATGAACATCAAAGTTGTTCCCGGGAATAACTACTTGTTGGGAACAACTTCAACGTTGACGGAAACCACTTTTACATCATGGAAACTACTTTAAAGTTACAATGAACATCAAAATTGTTCCCGGGAACAACTTCAACGTTGACGGAAACCACTTTAACGTTCTAACCAATGTTGTAGTTATATCCAGGAACCACTCGACTTTAACAAAAGGAACAACTTTTATATTATAGAAACTACTTTAACGTTGCAGTGAACGTCAAAATTGTTCCCGGGAACAACTACTCGTTGGGAACAACTTTAACGTTGATGGAAACCACTTTAACGTTCTAACCAACGTTGTAGTTGTTTCCGGGAACCACTCGACTTTAACAAAGGGAACAACTTTTACGTTATGGAAACCACTTTAATGTTCCAATCAACGTCAAATTCGTTCTCAGGAATAATTACTCGTTTGAAACAACTTCAACGTTGATGGATACCACTTTAACGTTCTAACCAACGTTGTAGTTGTTTCCGGGAACCACTCAACTTTAACAAAGGGAACGACTTTTACGTTATGGAAACCACTTTAATGTTCCAATCAATGTCAAATTCATTCTCGGGAACAATTAATCGTTTGAAACAACTTCAACGTTGATGGAAACCACTTTAACGTTCTAACCAACGTTGTAGTTGTTTTCGGAAACCACTCGACCTTAACAAATGAAACAACTTTTACATTATGGAAACTACTTTAACGTTGCAATGAACGTCAAAGTTGTTCCTAGGAACAACTACTCGTTGGAAACAACTTTAACGTTGATGGAAACCACTTTAACGTTCTAACCAACGTTGTAGTTGTTTCCGAGAACCACTTGACTTTAACAAAGGGAACAACTTTTACATTATGGAAACTACTTTACGTTCCAATGAACGTCAAAGTTGTTCTGGAACGTTAAAGTAGTTTCTGGGAATAGCTACTCATTGGGAACAACTTTACCGTTGATGAAAACCACTTTAACGTTCTAACCAACGTTGTAGTTGTTTCTGGGAACCACTCGACTTTAACAAAGGGAACAACTTTTACATTATCAAAACCACTTTAACGTTGAAGTGAACGTCAAAGTATTTCCCGGGAACAACTTCAATGTTGATCGAAACCACTTTAACATAATAAATTGTAATAATATAAATTAATCTATTCCTCTCCTTTTTTTTTTTTTTTTTTCTATTTTTCTATTATATATATATATATATATATATATATATATATATACAGAAATTCTATTATCAATTCGAACTAACAAAAGTTATATCAGTTCCTTGCATGTGGGCCATTGGATTTAAATACTTTGACTTGGCTGTATGCACTTGTCAGTCAAAGTATTTAAATCCAGTGGCCCATATACAAGGAACTGATATAACTTTTGTCAGTTCGAACTGATAATAGAAAGACTGTATATATATATATGCATTGAAGATGAATAAAAACAATCCCTAATTCCTTATAATGTTTTATCATAAGTATTTAATTCTTGCATTCAAAATTAGATTTGTATGTATGCCAAATAATATTTTTATTAATTTCTAATTAATTATAACAATATATTTAAATGATTTTCTCATTGCAATCCCATTTTATTTTTATGAAGTCCTTTGTTTTTGAAATACATTTGATTCTAAAAATTTAAAATTTTTAAAATTCTATAGTTATTAATTGTAATAATTTTTTTTTTCTAAAGAGAAGTAGAGCTGTATTAATTTTAATAATTTTTATTTTTTAAACCAATTTGTAATAATGTTCTTATTAATTAGTAATAGGGTCAGGTATATCAACTCAAATTTCTAACCCTAACCCATAATTGACCGTTTGGTATGGGATAATGTTTACATGTGAATGAGAATCTGATAACATTCTCATGTTTGTTATTAGGTTTGCGTTTTTTGATTCCCAGGAAATTGAATCATATGGGAATCACATTACCCTCCAATGGGGTAATGTGAAAGCCATCCCAATAGGTGAGTTTCAAATTACCCTCCATCTGATTCCCACTGTGGGACCCTCATTAAAAAAAAAAAAAAACAAATTATTATTATTCTTTATTCGATTCTTTTCTTCTTCTTCATTCTTCTATTTTTTTTTTTCCTCCTCTTCTATTTTCGTCTTCTTCTCTTTCTAATTTTTTTTTCTGGTTTGTTATTAATCAATCAGGCAAATTTTCATTTTTTAGAATTAAAATTTTAACTCACGTTTTTGTTTTAATTGTAGATGAAAACAATTGATTTTATAAATAATATCAGAACATGGAAAGGAAACCCGTCTATGACGAGAAATAGAGATGCAACGAGTTCGAGTAGTTTTCTACCCAAGAGTTCTCTTAGAATATAAAACGGGTTCGACAAGTTTTCTTTCTGATACTTATTTCTTTATCCTTTGAATAATTGATGGTAATTAAAGTAAAAGATACATGTTTTTATGTCTAAATGTGTTAGCTTTTGAACTTGGATGTTGATTTTTTTATGGATGTAAAATTCAGTGAAAAAAGTTTGAGGATTATTTTAGTTGTAAACCTTTTTTGTTTTCTTCATATTATTATAACTGAAATTATAATTTGACAAAAGAATCATATCCCAAATAATGTACAATCAAATATCATTTTAACACCTCATACCGTCGTACTGCTCAAACATGAGAATAGTGCATTTAATATTTGTATGGTTTTAATCTAGAGAGAAATGCAATAGTAACCACTTGAAACATTAAACTTTCCTTAATAACCACTTTTGAAATTTTAATTGTTAATAACCACTTTTTTAAAAAACTTTCAGTGTATGTCTGTAAATTACCAGAGTACCCTTGAAAATAATTTTATTTTAAATCTCGAAGCAAACTTGAAATCATGGGTAAATTGAAATGTCAAAACTTGAAATCATGCCTAAATTGAAATGTCAAAACTTGAAATCATGCATAAAATTGAAATGTCCAAACTTGAAATTTGGACTAAATTGCAATTTTCCCTTTCTTCTTCTTCCTCAAACATTAGGGTTTTTTTTGTTTTGTTTTGTTTCCCTTTTCCTGCAGATCACCCCGCCGGCGAAGGGGGATTGATTTCGTCGCTGGTTAAGTAGCAGCGGATGGCGAGGAGGCAGAGCATGACTGTCTCCCGTCGCCCGCTCACGCCCATGCCCGGCCGTCGCCCATGCCCATGCCCACTTCCAGCGATGAACCAGCACCCACCACAACGCATGCCGGCGAGAGAGAGAGAGAGAGAGAGAGACTAGAAGAGAGAGAAAGAAAAAGAGAAAAGAGAGAGAGTGTGTTTGGGGACCCTTTTTATATGAGGGCTTTCCAGTAATTTCTCAAAAAAGTGGTTATTAATAAATAAAATTTTGTTTGTAGTTAAAAACAAATTTTCCATAATATCTGTGGTCAGTTTTGGCAATTTTCACTTTAATCTATCCATCTAATATTTATATGATCTTATTTTACAAGACTTATAAATCTATTCCAATAATATATTCAATAATTATGGATACCCCGAATTGTTATACTCAATTACTCATCAATATTCCAGAGTTTCGAGTTTCGATTTTTCCCAAATTATAAATTAAATATTTGGTATTAATAATTTCCAATTTTAAATCGATATAAATTTTACGATAATAATTTCATAATAATAAACATAAAACTTCTTAAAATTTAAATTTCAATAAATTAATCCACAGTAAAATATATTAAAGGTAACAATACATTTCCAAATAGCTTAAAAAAATAACAATGCATCCTCATATATATAGCAAAATGAGTAATTTTAGTACGTAAATTTCAATAATTAATTTATAAAACAAGAAAAAGGATTGGTTCAAAAAAAAAAAAAACTTACTAATCATTTTAAAGAGTTTCTATTTTTTCCCAAATTGTGACAATACAAAAATAAAATTAAAATTGGTAAGACCATCCCTGTTAAAAAAAACACCTAAATTTTCTTAACTCCTATATAGTATATATCAATATTTTTCACAAAATAATATGCAAAATATCATTACACAAAAAAAAAAAAAAATCAACTTAACAGAGATTCAACGAGTTTGAGTAGTTTTCTACCCAAGAGTTCTCTTAGAGTGTGTGGAAATTTGATAAGAAATGGATGTAAATGTAATGTGGTCGCTGGAATAATTGATGCCATGCTCACACATTAAACTTACTACATGATATAATTTTTTTTTTTGGGCACGCAGGGGGACAACAAGCCCAGAAGAAAAAAGAAACTAAAAAGAAATAGAGGAAGATCAGAGCCTTGCACACACAAGACCAACACCATCAGCAGCGAACACATCAACAATCTCAGAAGGAGGATCATCAAAAAATTGAATACCATAATCTTTACCATGTCCCAGACGAGCTAATCCATCCGCCAATCTATTCCTTTCTCTGAAAACATGCTTCACTCTACAATCCCAATCAGCAGCAATGAGGCTTTTACAACTTTGAATAATACTAAACAGGGGGTGGTTGGAGATGGAATCATGGGAGATAAGATTCACAGCAGCTAAGGAATCAATTTCCACATAAACGCACCTGAATCCAGACCTCCACGCCAAGGACAGGCCTTCAAATAAGCCCTACAACTCTGCCTCTAAAACATTACCAACGCCTTTGTTCAACACATGATATAATTTCGTCTGGTATGAATATATATATATATATATAATTGCTTCCAATTTTTTTCTTCCAACTTGCTCTTGTATTTTCTCACCAAATTAACAAAACAATCACATTGAATCACTGATCTAATGATCCTCATTA
Organism: Acer saccharum; assembly: GCA_030490815.1. Taxonomy (NCBI): domain Eukaryota; kingdom Viridiplantae; phylum Streptophyta; class Magnoliopsida; order Sapindales; family Sapindaceae; genus Acer; species Acer saccharum. The sequence continues at coordinate 4,754,724 of CM059868.1, forward strand.
CAAATATAAACTTTTAAACAAAAAAAATCTAGAAATCAAAGCAAACCCAGAAAACAAAAAGACAGAAAATCAAATCAAACCCAAAAAAAAACAAAGTCAGAATACTAGATCAAACCTAGAAAAGAAAAGAAAAGAAAACCATAATAGGAAAGAAGAGTCCTAGTAAATCTCTCAATGATTCTCCTGTGTATATTAGGATTACTATTGTGTTTAGGGTAAACAACCCTCCATATTGTAAACACTGTAATGGTATAAATACCAACTGAGATCAATGATTAATATAAATTTTCATTCTTCTCAAAACTATTCTATTCTATTATGGTATCAGAGCTTCCGCTAAGAAATAGCCGAAGATCCTGAAACCCTAAAACCCTCATATTCTTTCTCCTCCTTTCTTTCTCTACAGATCCCCACATTCTCCAATGACTAATACAACTCCAGAATCCTCTGCCTCTGCATCTGCTGCATCCTCCTCTGTCTCTCCACAGGTGGTTCTCTTGGGCGCAAATAACACAAACCAACCTCAAGCACAGACACTTGTTGCCATAAATTCGACATAGGTCCCTATCAAGTTAACAAAAGGAGACAATTATGCAGCCTGGAGATCGCAGTTTGAAAATCTCCTATTTGGCTATGGAATCATGGGATTTTTGGACGGCACAAAACCGTGTCCTCCAGCAACCATTCCTGCACCTGCTTCTATTTCCGCCGTTGACCAGCAGTCCGGCATGACAGTTCCAAATCCGGAACATCACCTCTGGCTCCGCCAAGACAGGCTGCTGCTTCATGCAATCCAAGTCTCTTGCATGGGTGATGCTCAATCCATCGTCACTTGTTCCACAGCCTCTGCTCAAGCCTGGGCGAAATTGGAGGCTACTTATGCTAATCGATCCAACACTCGCCGACTCGGACTCCTAGATTCTCTCACTAATGTTAGCCTAGCTGATAAATCTATTGCTGAATACATGCAGGGAATCAAGAACATTCTAGACAACCACGAACTCATTGGCAATCTGATTGATGATGGTGCTACCGTAATACACATATTAAATGGCCTTGGTCCAGCCTATCTTCCACTTGCTTCCGCAATTCGAGCCTGAGACACACCAATATCATTCGAAGAGCTCTATGATAAACTACTTGATCATGAAGCTTTCCTTAATCGTGATGGATCGAAGAAAACTGAATCAGTGGTCACAGCGCAATTCAATCAAAGGACAAACAACAGGAGAGGTCGACCATATCAAGGCAACTCGTCAAATAACATGGGGTACAACCAATATCAGAATTATGGCAATAATCACGGTTAACAGCAGAATTATGGGAATGCGCCGAGCAGCTACCGCGGGTACTCGAATCAAGGTAACCAATTTAGGGGCCCGAATCAGTCTCACTCTCCCTCTAATAATTAGTGGCGTCCGCAGCAATACAACAATACCTCCTGTCCGATTTGCCAACTGTGTGATAAGATTGGTCACACTGCACATGTCTGTCGTTCACAACCACAACCGAGTTCCCAAGCGTGGCCACAAGCAAATCATATGACTTCTGATCAGATCAACTCTCGCAATAACTGGATTCTTGACTCAGGCGCCTCTCATCACATGACGTTAGACCTTCAGAATTTGTCTCTTCACTCTGAATATGGTGGCCCAGAAGACATCATGGTTGGGGATGGTAAAACAATTCCTATAACCCATACTGGTAGTACTTCCTTACACACATCTACTAAATCTTTTCCTCTCTCCCATGTTCTATGCTCTCCTCACGTATCTCACAATCTTATCTCTGTGTCTAAGTTTTGCACTAACAATAACACGTCCATTGAATTTTTTCCTGACTGTTTTCTTGTGAAGGATCTAACCAGAGGGGTATCCTTGGTTCGCGGCCGGAATAAGGGAAACCTTTATATCTGGCCGAAGTCCGTGTCTCCAGCCACCCTCTTGACCACAACCTCTCAGCAACAAGTCTCTTCCCTGGCATGGCACCAACGCCTTGGTCATCCGTCTCTCCAAGTCCTCCGTCACCTAGTCTCGTCTCAAGGTCTACCAGTTTCTAAGTTAGAGTCTCAATTTTCGCATTGTCATGCATGTCTATGTAATAAGAGTCACAAACTACCATTTGGTGTCTCAACATTGCACTGCAATAAACCATTTGAAATTTTATTTACTGATGTCTGGGGCCCTGCTCACTTGTCATCTTTTGATAATTCTCGATACTATGTTATCTTTGTGGATTATTTTTCAAAATATACTTGGCTATATCCTCTCAAACATAAGTCTGATGTTCCACATGTTTTCAAACGTTTTAAAACACTTGTCGAGAATTTTTTCAATACTCAGATAAAAACTGTTTACTCAGATGGGAGTGGGGAAGGTCAATCCCTTGGTCATGACTTAGCAAATTTTGGCATACAACATCTAAAATCCCCTCCTCACACACCTGAACATGTCGGCACTGCTAAACGCAAACACAGACATGTGGTGGAAACTGCATTGTCTCTTCTTCATCATGCTTCCATGCCCTTAAGGTTCTGGTCACTAGCCTTTCAAACTGCGGTTTACTTAATTAATCGCATGCCAACCAAAGTCCTTAACAATAACAATCCCTACTCCATCCTATTCAACAAGGATCCGAATTATCGTAAACTACGAGTATTCGGTTGCTTGTGTTATCCTTGGTTACGTCCATACACATCCCACAAACTAGAGCCTCGTTCCAAACCTTGTGTCTTCGTTGGCTACTCAATTGAGCATAATGCATATTTGTGTCTAGATAGGCTCTCACATAGAATCTACACCTCTCGTCACGTCGTGTTTGTCGAGTCTATTTTCCCATTCGCAAATCACCTTGGCACCATGTCTCAGGCACTTCCCGAACAGGTCAGTAGCTGGTTGAAAAACCTCACCTCCAACACCACTCACCAACCGGAAATTGAGTCAACCACTGTCCCAAACCTTCAGACCGACCATGCCACTTACCTTCCCGATATGCTACAAATTTCTATACCAAACACTAACCCTCCTATGCCTGCTCAGTCGGCCATCCATGACCCACCTCCCGCATCAGCTCAGCTGCCCACACCAGTCCAGTCGCTCCCACCATCTCCACCGCCAACAGCTGTTGAGCCAACTATGAGACCAGTATCACCCACACGCCTTATCCAAACCAGACCAAAGAACAACATCTTCAAGCCAAAGACCATCCTAGACCTTCACACCATGACCTACACCACTCCCCAAACTGAACCAACTTCTCTTCTACAGGCCCGTAAAATGTCTGAATGGCATCAAGCAATGAGTGCCGAGTACAATGCACTGGTCAAAAACTCAACTTGGGAATTGGTCCCCGCTCACTCCTCCCAGAAAGTGGTGGGATGTAAGTGGATTCACTACAAGAAAAATAGGCTTTTATCATGCAATTTTATCATGGTTTTTTTTAACCGTGATCAAGTGATACTATCTTTTTAATTCGTCGTATGTTTATGACGTAATTTAAAATTGACATCAAAGTATCACGGTCCTTTAAAATATGCGATAATTGGATAACATTTTTTATTAACCGTGATTAAGCTATCACACGTTTATCAAACCGTAATCAAGTTATTACGAATTTGATTAATCGTGATAAAGTTATCATGTGCATTGTTTTTATATGTAATCTAATTATCATACTATTTTGTTAGCGTGATAAAGAAAAATGTTTTTTTTTTTTTTTTTTTTAATTTCAGAATTACACTAAAACTATAATTTTAAATTTTAAATCTCAAATTTATTAGTCACAACACTTTAAGAACAAAAAAATAACAAAGTACAAGCAATCATATGCTTTCTTTTTGTAGTGAAATATTAAAATATAAAAAATTAAGAAAAGTTAAAATATAAATTTACGTTAATTTTTGATATATTTAAACATATCATTATTATAATTGCTATCCTATTTAGTTTTTAATTGTTTAAATAAGTGATTAATTACTCTATTTGGTCTAATTGCACATATGTCAATGAATGACTAAGTGGACACAAGTTAATATTATAGGTATGTACACATCATATCTTTACTATATATTTATATTTATTTTAAAAGCTAAACTTTCCCCACTTTCTAACCCTAGCCACCCGCCACTCTCACATCTCTTACCTTTTTTCTTCTTTTTTTTTTCCTTCAATATTCTCTCACTCACAATCTTCACTCTATCACAAATAAAAGAACTCCAGTCATGGTGAGTGTTTAACTTCAAATAAATTCAACGCATGATTTGGGTTATAAATCTCTTATTGTTCCTATATATTTATTTATTTTTATTTGTTAATTTGTTTATGTATAACTTGTTACGGTCTCCGGTAGCGAGTGATTTACTTCAAAACATTTATATTGTTTTGAATATGAATGTTTATACAAACAGAAGATCATGATCTCTCTCACCTCTATCTATGCAATCGGGCATCGTTTCGTCAAAGTTGTCTAAAAGAAAGTTTATGTCGATATTAAAAAGAGGTTAGTTAATTTTTGTTTCGATCTCCTTTTGTTTTCTCATTCTTTTATTGTTAAAATAAATTTTTACTATGATTTGTTGTTATAGTATAGTGTTTTTTTTTTTTTTTGCCAATTTTATTGTTCGTCAAACTTACTCCTATCGTTTCTCATACTTTGTAGCTGTATGTTCGAAAGGAAGCCTCAAGGAAGATGAACAAAGATTTTTATTTTTTATTTTTTTATGTATATGAACAAAGAAAATTTAAACATAGCTTTTGTGTATAACAGTTTGTCTTTTAGAATTGATTTTGTTAATAAATGTTTGTAACATTTTATTTTAATTTCTTCAATGAATTTTGATCTTGAATAGATTTTTAAATATTTTTTTTTTTTAAGTATGAATAGAGATCTTTAATATTTATTATATATATATATATGGAAAATATTATAATATTAAAAATAAATTAACAAACAAATGAAGCAGTATATCTTAACAATATCATCATCAAGAGATTATATATATACATATATATATATATGGAAAACAATATAATGTTAAAATAAATTAACAAAAAAGTAAAGTAGAATCTCTTGATAATATTATCAAGAGATTCTATATATAATTTTTTTTTTTTTTTAAAAAGAACTTCGTGACAATTTTTAGCCATCATCAATTAATCACAATGTTTAAAAGCCGTCAAAAATTGATGAGTTTTTAAAAAACCGTGATAAAAATTCATGACGGTTTTTAAAAACCGCTATAAAAGGTAAAACCGTGATAAACTTTTTATTACAGTGGCTTTAACAACGCTTATAAAACTGTCATTAAAACCCTTTCATGATGGTTAAAAACCATCATAAATGACATTTTTTCTTGTAGTGATTTTTCGAATTAAGCGGCATCCTGATGGTTCAATTGCTCGATACAAAGCTCGCCTTGTGGCGAAGGGGTTTCACCAACGGCCTGACATAGATTTTACTGACACTTTTAGTCCTGTAGTGAAACCTGTCACAGTTCGATTAATTCTAACAATTGCAGTAACTAACGGTTGGTTCCTACGACAACTAGATGTGAATAATGCTTTTTTACAGGGAACTCTCTCAGATGATGTGTACATGGAATAGCCTCCTGGGTTCACTCACTCCACATTGCCGCACCATGTCTGTAAGCTTCAGAAAGCAATCTATGGTCTCCGATAGGCGCCGTGAGCCTGGTACAATGAACTACGTACCTTTCTCCTGTCAACTGGATTTGTCAATTCCAAGAGCGACACATCCCTCTTCACCCATCACCCATCACCCATCACCCATCACCAGTCAGGCCACACACTATACTTACTAGTATACGTGGATGATATCATTGTCACTGGCTCTTCAGACTTGAAGGTCCATCAGTTTATTGCAACGCTGGCTCAGAGGTTCTCACTCAAGGACTTAGGCCCGCTATCATATTTCCTTGGCGTTGAGGCCAACGACACCTCCCGTGGTCTCTTCCTCTCCCAACAAAAATACATTTGTGATCTCTTGACGAAGACAAACATGCTTGAATCAAATCCTGTCTCTACCCCTCTCTCGGCAGCTGAAACTCTAAAACTTACAAATGGTAGCTCCCTCACAGACGTGACTCAGTACAGACAAATCGTGGGATCCCTTCAGTACCTCTCCCTCACTTGACCTGATGTCTCCTTTGCGGTAAACAAATTATCTCAGTTCATGCACCGTCCAACCACAACTCACTGGAATGCAGTCAAGCGTGTTCTTCGCTACCTGAAAGGCTCGCCAAATCATGGCTTACTTATCCACTGCAAGTCTCCATCACACCTACATGCGTTTGCTGACTCGGATTGGGTGGGTGATCCGGACGACCGTCGCTCCACCACCGCATTTATCATTTTCCTAGGCTCCACTCCAATCAGTTGGAGCTCCAAGAAGTAGCACACGGTCGCTCGCTCCTCTACCGAAGCTGAATATCGTGCGAGTGCCTCAGCTGCAGCTGAGCTGAATTGGCTTGGTCACCTCCTATTTAAGCTTCGAATACAATCACCCACTGCTCTTGTCATATACTGTGACAATGCTGGTGCCACATATGTCTGTGCAAATCCAATCTTTCACAACCGCATGAAACATGTCGCCATAGACTTCTATTTTGTTCGAGATCAGGTGGCTTGAAAGCAACTTTCGGTCACTCATGTGCATACAAACGATCAGCTGGCTGACTCACTGACAAAGCCTCTCAATCGCAAGCAGTTTTCAGATCATAGATTCAAGATAGGCGTCATCGACGGAAGCTCTATCTTGAGGGGGCATAATAGGAAAGAAGAGTCCTAGTAAATCTCTCAATGATTCTCCTGTGTATATTAGGATTACTATTGTGTTTAGGGTAAACAACCCTCCATATTGTAAACACTGTAATGGTATAAATACCAATTGAGATCAATGATTAATATAAGTTTTCATTCTTCTGAAAACTATTATATTCTATTAAACCAAACCAAACCAAATTCAGAAGAAAAAAAAAACTCATACACAGTTACAAACATCATAAAGCAAACCCAGAAAAAAATTACACAATTATAAACATTACAAAGCAAACCCAAAAAAAAAAAAAAAAACATTACAACATTACAAACAAAACCTAGAAAAAAGAAATCCATAGCTTTAAACTCCTGAATTCCAAAATGATGAACTCCAAAAAACAATTTCAGTAAACATTTCTAAAAAATACAAAACCTCAAACTCCGCCGGCAGTGGCTCTTCCTACGAGAGTTGGAAGGTCTCCTCTAGTCGAAGGAGATTGGCGTTTTCAGCGTGGAACTCTTTCGCCACTAGAGAAGATCAACTCTCGTCTAGTTGATTTCCTACTGTGGCGGAGGTGATCGATGTTGATCTGGCTCCTCTGCGTTGGATCTCCACGTCCATCTCCTCCGATTAACTGTGGAGATCTGACATCTCCGACCGGCAACGGAGGTGGTGGAGACCGACCTCTAGAAATCAAGATCCAATCTAGCGAAAACTTTTGAAGGTTGGGATTTGAGGTCTGTAAAGTTCTGATTTTTGTTTGAAATGGATGAGGTAGAGATAGAATGGAGTGAGAGACATAACAAAAGGGCGAATTGAATGTGAAAGAAGAAGGTGAGAGTGAACAAATTCTGGAATCTGGAATGTGGACTGCAATGGGAGAGAGGTTTTTTTATGGAACCGGTGTAACCGGTTGCTTGTTAATTGTTTATTTTAATTGTTATCTTTTTTCCACCGTTGGATTGACATTTTTCTCGATCCAATGGTTGTGTGTAATTTTCAAAAGGCTAGGTATCATACCAAGGACTTTCCCTGCGTACAGTAGCCAGACCCCATTGCACTTGCAAAGTTTAGTAAGTCAAGTCGCTGATCCGAGGTAGGCCAGTCTTTTTCAAAAGTGTTTGACGCACTTGTACTGTGGATGCTCTGCTAACATTTATGATATGGGCCAATCTGTTGGGTAGCAGAGAAGGCATTCTCAACTAGATCCCATTTCAGCTAAAACGTCACCGTATCAACCACCTTCTCTGTTTTAAACATCAAAAAATTCCAGCAACAGTTTGCTCTATTTTCCCGCGATTTTTCCCACACATTTTTTTTACAAAATTGACCGAATTCAATTGACCCCTTTAGTTCCTTGAAGATTAGGTTGATGATATTGAACAATCATCAAAATCATTTTTTATATATATATATGATTGAAGCTGGTGGAGCTCCAGATGGTTGATTAATTGGAAGTACAAACTGATCTAGATGTTTGATAACACGTGGGATGAAAAGGCACGTGCAATCTGAGATGTAATAGTACCGAAGAGTGAATTTATATCGAGATCAACATATTCAAGATTATGCCAAATTTAAGAATGAATTTGGAATAGTGTATAAGAGCATCTCTAATGCTGTGCCAAATATCTGTGCCAATGCTAAAATTTAGCACAGAGTGTAAAAATCATTCTCCAATGCAGTCCCAAATGATGTGTCAAATTTGGCATATGCTATATTGTGTGCCAAATTTGGCACACAATATAGCATATGCCAAATTTGGCACAGCAATAAATGCCTCTTTTTTAATTACAAAAATACCATTATATATATTTTTAAAATGAAATAATAAATGCATTAATGGAATTTTATATTGGAGAATTAAAAGAAATAATAAATGCATTAATGATAAGTGTTTACTTTTATAATTTTAATTAATAAAATAATAAAAATAGCATTTTAAATAGGATTGTGCATTGGAGCACAATGCTAAATTGATGTGCCAAATATAGCATTTTAATATTTTTTGTGCCAAATTTGGCATTAGCATTGGCATATGCATTAGAGATGGTCTAACATATACCAAATTTAACATAACAATAAATGCAGCCGTATTTGTTGACTTTTTTAATTTTAAATAATAAAAATTTAATAAATTTGGTTGAGAAAATTGAGATTGAAGCAATTCTAAAAAGATATTTAATGCATTCAATGCATTGGTTGTATTTGTTGATTTTTATAATTTAAAAAAAATAAAATAATAATAATAAATAGCATATCAAGTAGAATTTTGCATTGGAGTACAATGCTAAGAGCTCTTCAATGGTATAAGCAAATTTGGATCATCAAAAGTTGCCACCTCAGCATTTGAGGATTGTTTTCAGGGATTGCTAAATTTATTGATTGTATAGTCCACAATGGTACACTTGTAATTATACCACAATAGTATATTAGTTTTTTTTCCTAAAAAAAAAATAAAAAAAAATAAAGGTATATGATATGGGTATTGATCCATTCGTAATGAAGAGACGAATTTTACTTGATTAAAATTTTTAGGGTTGAAACAATGATGAAATACATAGATGATTAGAGAAAAAAAGAGGAAAAAAAAAACCACAGAAGAGAGAGAAAGAATAAAATTACAACAGTTAATTTGGGTTAAGTTTGTATTTGATGATTGAAAGTCAATCTTCAAATTTGATTATTGAGGAGGCAATTTGATTATTGATAACTGTTATTGATAAATTTTAGTGACTCCATTGGACAGTGTTTTTTTGATAAATAATCAAATTTTGATTACTCTCCTACTTTTGAGGATATCATTGGAGATGCTCTAAGACCATCTATAATGCATATGACAATGCCAATGCTAAATTTGGCACAAAAAATAGTAAAATATTATATTTGACACATCATTTTAGTATTATACGTATTCTAATGCATAATTCTATTTTAAATGCTATTTTTATTTTTTTATTATTTAAAATAATAAAAATCAACAAATATAATTAATGCATTCAATTTATATAATATTTTTATTATTTAAAATTATAAAAGTTACATTCAATACAATTATAAAATGGTATTTTTGCAATTAAAAAAACAGCATTTATTGCTTTACCAAATTTGGCACAACATTTGGCATTACATTGGAGCATTTTTTTTTTTTTTTTTTTTTTACTTTGTGCTAAATTATAGCATTGGCACACTAAAATAGCATTACATTAGAGATGCTTTAAAATGATGCTTCATTACATTGTGAAACAAATTAACGGTGTGTATAAAACTATCTAGAGGGGGGGTGAATAGATTTTAATCGTTATTACCCAATTTTCGCGTTTAGTCAAATTTACGAAAATGCCCCAAACTAGACAATATAATAATCAAGTGTAATATGGTGCGGAAATATAAACGACACTTGATTTTTACGTGGAAACCCTCACGGGAAAAAACCACGGGCTGGTAAGTGTGCCACACTCGAACCTCGAATCCACTAATTGTGATAACGTATACAACCTAATCCAGGTTTGACGGCCTAATCCCGGCCAATATCCCGCTACCACTACCCGCAGGCCTGTAAAAGTGGACCTAGTTCAATTTGCTCATGTGACCACCTAATCCCGGTGTCCGACCTAATCCCGGTCAATCACACAAGACTTAAATCTCTCAAAAGAGATGCACAACCCTATGTGAATATGCAATGATATCCAAATATTGCAATAAGAGCTAGGGTACTCTAGATGCTTACCTAGGATTATAAGATGACAATATAATCAATCCTAGATATCACATATAGCTATATGTCATAGCATACAACTTTAGCTAAGTAAAGGATAACCAATCCTAGATACAAAGCTATCACAAATAACCCACAAACATTCAAAAGATTAACTAGTTGATTAAAAAACAATCTATCAACCTAGTTATCAATAAATCACACAAGAATGTTTATGGCATAGCTTTTAGGCAATAATAACCTAATCAAATAAGCTATGAAAAATTAACCCAATCAACACATAATCTCAATCATGTATGTAGAAATTAATCTAAAACATACAAGTAATAAATGAGATAAAATTGACAAGCAGAAACACTAATTATGTAAGATAAAAGTGTTCAACAAATCATACCATGTGTGTTGAAGAAGACCCATGCATTAGCACATGCTAGATGATCCTAGATGATGCTTAGATGATGATTTATGCATGTGGAAATGGGTTTGGATGATCAAAGATGAGTTCTTGATGGAAAAACTCTCTTTGAAAATCCTCTCAATCAAAAATATGAGTTTATTGAGTCATGAAGTGACCTAAGGTCAAAGAGGCATATATATATGATGTCCAATTGAAGCTATGTCGTTTTGGAAATTTTCCAAAAAGTTTCCGCGCAAACCGCTCTACGTAGGGCGGATTTTGGGCGGGTGTAGAGCGGATTGAAAAATCAATCAGGTGCCCGCTCTACGTAGGGCGGGTGAACAGCGGAATAGGCGCGACAGTGCATCAGCTTCAACTTCAAGTGCCTCAAAACATGACCAAACGACATCGAAACCTTTCATATGATATATCGTTGGAAAGGTATGGATGTCTAATTTCTACTCCAATTTATGGAATGACATTTCGATATCTGTAGAAAAAGTTATGGTCAATAGAGTGACCAAAGGTCAGAAACGGACAACAACATAGTTGCCCTGTTTTGGTGGTCACTTTGGAGATTTCAAAACCAATCCAAACGGTCATGAAATATTACGAATAATATACCGTTGGAAAGGTATGGGTGTCTAGTTTGTCCAGAATTTTACAAAACTCAATTTAAATCTTTTTATAAAAAGTTATGGTCACAAGACCATACAAAGATCAGTTTTGAAAAAACATTGAAATTCAATCTTTTGAAACTAGACACATTACTCCAAACAACCAAACCAAAACTACCACTTATCCAAGAGAAGAATGAGACCTTCTCAAGTGGTCAACCATCGCGCTAAGACATGCACACCATCGTGCAAGCGCGGACGTTTCCGATCACACAAATGGAAACGAATTACACCACACTTAATACTAATCATGAAGTGCAAGTGTGAGAATTGAATGCATCCTAATGCCTATCATGTCATGGCATTTCATAGAACAAGATGCAATCAATTAAATGCAAGAAGAGATATTGAATAATCAATAAAGCACAATGCACACAAAATATAAACACAACATTCAAGAATAAGAGTTATGCATGTTGTGTGTGTGTGCAACTATATCTCTTCAAGGCAAAGTAAGCACTAGATATACCTTTGGTGCTTGTCCTCTTGAGGTCTTGGAAAGGGTCTTTGATCTTCAACAAATCACTTAGACTACCCTTACAACCAAACCCCAACTTGTGGTTTGACCACGAAATAAGCCAATCAATAAAAGGGAATCCTTACACATTGGAATGATATGTCTTATGTTTAATCGATCTTGAGGCTCAGAATTCATGTTGAGGCCTAATGACTTAATCGTTGAAGTTTATGGTAGTTGCATGTATGGAAATCACATATAAAAACGTAGGACTGGGTGATGATGATGCAATCAAGTAATTAAGGGCCTCTTTGTTTAATGGGATAGGATGGGATTGGCTTAATTTTAAGCCGTTTCCCATGTTTAGCTCATTGATAGGACAGGATAAAAAGTAATCCTGTCAACCCATTTTATCCCATTGCAATGGGATAAATTAGTACCAACGAAATACATGGGATTAATTTCTTTCCCATCTTCCTTATTACACAAACACCCATTGACTGTCAAAGCCAGCTTCTCTTTTGATTTTTACAAACCTAGATCATCAATCTTTCACAAACTCATCTTCACTCATCATAAACCCGGATTCTCCAATCCAAAACCCAAAATATATCATCAATCAAAACAATATCTCACCTCACAAACCCAAATTTGTTCAAAAAAGAAAAACCCAAATCCGTTCACAAAAGAAAAAAGAAAAAAGAAAAGAGCAGATCATGGAACATACCCAGATCTATTCATAAAAGAAAAAAAAAATAAAGGAAAGAAGAAAAAGAAGAAGAGAGCAGATCGTGGAATTGTTTGTTTTGATAAAGGGTACTCAAAGATGTGTGCTTTTCTTTGTTTTGAGAAGATTTGGGTCTTCAGGAAGGCATGTTGGTGTGAGTGCGGTCATGGATCATGGTTTGAGAAAAAAAAAAAAAGTGATAATGGTTATGTAATTTTCGAAGAAGAAGAAGAAGAAGAAGTTGAGAGAGAGGAGACAATCTAGGTCTCAACATAAGAATAGATCCATCTCTTTTTTTAATTTCTTTTTCAATTTTTTTTAATAAAATATTAACAGCTTGGATGAAAATAACGAAAACAACCTTTCATTTTGTTAAATTTGACTTACACAGGGAGGCGTATGTAATTTTCTCTTCTATTTTTAATCTTATCTTATATTGCACCAAACACATGATAACATTAAAATTAATCAAATTCTATCCTATCCAATATCATCTCTTAAAAATAGTCCAATCTTATCGCGTGCAACAAACGTAACCTAAATGTTTTGATTTTACCCATAGGTTCTCCTCAAAAACCTACCCTCAAACAATGCCCTCATAGAGGAGATCATGGATCGTGTGAAGGGGTTCCTCGTAAGGTATTACTGAAAGGCGATCCTTCATGCCCCTTACGTCATCTCCGAGGAGAAAGTGTAAGTGCCTTGAATTCATCTGCTACTTTGTTTTTTCCCTTTTATTGGTTTCATATGCCATAACTAAATTTGGAAGCGACATTAATAATTTATTATGTGAGCATGATCTATTGTTTTATGTCATCTCTCATGCTAAAGCTAATGGCTTCAACCTCATGCTTGCATGAGCAAAAACTTTTCGAATTAATATTTTTACCAACTTTTTGATGTTTGACTGGCTCTATGACTTGTTAGAAATATGGGAAAGTATTATTTTCGCCCCTATATTATGATCTATTAGTAAATTTACCTCCTATATTTTTCTTAATGGTCAGTCTCCCCCTGAAACCAAACGTATTCACCATATTCCCCCTTCCCATTAGATTTTATATTAAAAAAGTTAATTTCCATGTTAAAAGACATTTTTGCCCTTCAATAATCGTGATAAATGGGTTTGAAAAAAAAAATCATAAAAAATATAATTTTTTTTTACAAAGCAAATTTTTTTTAAAAAAGAACGAATTACACCCACCTCCCCTGAGGTTTGCTAAATTACAGATGAAAACGACTTTATCATTAAATAACACTCACCTCCCCCGCCGTCAGTCAACGTCCGTCAGACTTAACCGTTGACCGAATCATGAAGGGTAATCTTGTCTTTCAACTTATTAAACCCACTAAAAGACAAAAAAAATATTTTTAAAAAATAAATAAAAATAAAATAAAAAAGGCTCACACTAATAATAATAATTATAACTAATAATAATAATAATAATAATAATAATAATAATTATATATATAATATATATAACTAATTAAAAAAATGATACATATTAAAAAAACTTATTAAAATAATTAATATTACAAATAATTAAAAAACAAAAACAAAAACTGAAATTAAAACTTTTTTTAATTAAACTTGAAAAACAGAAGTTAAAAAATAAAAAATAAATAAAAACAATTATCATTTTCATCATCCCACAACCATCTTTATCATCAACCATCACCATCTCCAACTTCACCAGCAACATTCATCACCAACTTCACCAGCAACGAATCCAGATTTATCACCATTGATTCATCCCCACCAGAACATCAAAACCTAATCAGTCAAAATCCCAGTTCATCTAGAAAAATCAGTCAAATCTACATCCAATCCATATCTGCATCTCAAACATAAACTCCACAATACACACAAATCCATTGCAATCAAACCAAGCCCTATCAAAATCCACACCCAATTCATACCATAACCAAAACCAAGATCCATCAAAATTTACCCAAAACACCACCGCCTCACACTAATGAAACCTAGACCAACACCACCACAACACCGCCGCCTCTCACCACAACATTGCCGCCGCACAACCCAAGCCCAGAAACCGCCATTCGACCACCTGAAATCAACACCAACTCAACAACCAAAATAAAAATCAAACCAAAACCCTAATCAAAATCAAACCACCACCATCATAGCCGTCACCACCACCAAATCGGTCGAGAGAGAGAGAGAGAGAGAGAGAGATGAGATCGGATCTAATTTAAATAGAAGAAGGTTGCGATGACAGAGGCAAACAACGCGGGAACACCGAAGAAGAAGATTCGGCGGCCAATTGGGAAAAAAAAGCCTGGACCTGTTGATGGAATCTGGGTTTTTATTTTTTTTATCTGGAATCTAGGTTTTTAATTTTGATGTGGGCGGATTTTGTTTTGATGATTGCTGTTTTGGTGATGGTGATGATTCAAGGTCTGGATTTGGGTTTTATTTGGATTACTGATTGTGTTTGTATTTGGTTAGGATCTGGGTTTTATTTGGATTACTGATTGTGTTTGTATTTGGTTACGATTACTTTTTAATTTTGTTTTTTATTTTTTATTTTTTCTGTTTTTTAAATTTTGATTTATAAAGATAATTTTTTTTCTTTTTTTCTTTTTGATTTTTTTATTCAATTCTTAATCTCCTCCATCCATTCAATTCTTAATTTCTTCTTTTTTTATAAATAGATTTTTGGTTTTAGATATATTTGTTAATAATTTCATTTTTTTTTAATTTCTGTTTTTATTTTTTTAATTATTTGTAATATTAATTATTTTGATAAGTTTTTTAAATATGCATCATTTTTTTTAATTAGTGTTATATTTTTTTATATAATAATAATAATAATAATAATAATAATAATAATAATAATAATAATAATAATAATAATTATTATTATTATTATTATTATTATTTTAATTAGTTTTGTTTGGTTTTTTTTTAAAAAAATTTAAAAAAAGTTTAGTTTTTGTCTTTTTTTAGGGATATAAAAGTAAATAGACATACTTAGGGGTATTTTGGACTTTTATATGGTCTGACAAAGTCAAAGGTTAAATGTAACGGACGTTGACTGACGGTGGGGGAGGTGAGTGTTATTTAATGATAAAGTCGTTTTCATCTGTAATTTAGCAAACCTCAGGGGAGGTGGGTGTAATTCGTTCTTTAAAAATGATGGTGGAAATCTGGATCTCCACCATCTTCAATGGACATAAAAAAAATAAAAAATAAAAAATAGTTTCATCACATTCAAAGTCCAAACAACCCAAAAATTGAAAAGCAATAACTTGATCTCCACCATCTTCAATGATGTGTTGATTGCAATAACTTGAAGCATTTTTTTTTTTTAGTTAAAAGAGCAAAACAATTTCAAAAAGTGCTGCTTTTAAAGTAGAGGTGCGCATTGGATAACTACTCGTATAAGTAATATAACTTTTACCTCCCAAAATCATTTTCTCAATTCTCATGCTCACATCACATTTTATAAGCCTTTTAGTTCCTTTTTTAATTTATTCATGAACTAATGTTACGTTCCATGAATTATTTGTCGAAATTCATACCCAAATAATGTGTCAAGTGAGTTGTAACACGTCCGTATCATTTGAAGGGTTTAACATTATTATTTTATTGATTATTTTATTCTGCAAAGCAGCCTGCCGCTGACTAGCTCCACTCTAATCCACTGTTTTGTTGTGAAAACCAGAAAACCACATGCAAGCAATCAAGCTCTGCTCTTTCTTTATAAATATAGAAACTCAATAATTATAAGTCCATTTATCCCACTTTCTTTCATTTCTCCAAAGATCTCTCCCAACACTAAATTTTATAATTTCTTGCAAAAAGAAATGGCTTTTCTGATATCAAAAGCAGAAACTTCTTTTTTCTCCAACTCCTCTAGATGAATTTGATGAACCACTCAAAAGAAGATCAGACTCAAACTACAGACAACAAAGAATCACTTGTTAGTCCCGTTTCAACACAGCTTCTTTTGAGATCAACAGCAGAAGCAGATAAAAAAGCTGTCCTCAGACGAATCCGTCACCATAAGTGCTTATACAAGGTCAAAAGCGCGTTTGAAGGTCTGGTTAGCAACAGCAACAACAACGAGCAGAAGTGGCTGGAACAGTATGATGCTTTCTCTTCCCCATGAAATGAAGGTCTCTCTCCCCAGCCCCCACAATCAATAAAATTATTATTAGTATATTAAATTTGTTAGAATATAATCATCTTGTATTATTATAAATATATGCAAGTTGGCATGACTATGACTAGAAGACACTAGTTTATTATGAGTTGAAGAAGAAGAAGGTTGATTTTTGTAGTCGGTTTGATGGGAGAGTTTGAGCTGTTTTTGTTTCTAGTAAGAATACTTTTATTAAAACTTCCATCAAATGTAATGTAATTATTTGATTCTTCTTTAATTTCCTTTAAGAGACCTTTTACTTAATTTCTAAAGAGATTTTCATGGCAGTGACTTCAATATCACCTTGGATGTGTTCAATCTTAATTGTTGGGTTGAAAACATTTAAAATTTACAGTGTGAGAGGTAACACAGGTACAGAGAAGCCATGGATGGACTTTATTTTTGTTTATTTATTTATTTATTTTGAACTGCTAAACTTTATTAATATAAAGAGAGAAAAATGAGCCCAACAAAGCTAGCAAAAGCAACAGACAACAAAACAGAGGAAAGAGCAAGCACCCAAACGCCCACCAAAGGCACCAACCTCAGCACGAAACAGAGGAAAAACAGATCAAAAACAGAGCATAGACTAATTATTAATATTTATAATTTGTTCTTGTTGCACCTTCTGACAATGACTTGTTGTATTTACAATTTGAGAAATCAACTTAGAAGTATTTAATTGCCATGTCTTTAGTATTTGTGCAAAAACATACTTTTTAAATATATATTTTTAAATTTCTAGATTTATTTTGTAATTGGAAAAAAATATTTATAATTCGAAAAAAAAAAAAAAAAAAAACACACACACACATTAGACAATATGCACTAGATGTAATATCTTAGATAAATGACAACTTTCTTTGTTTGTTGTAAAAGATGAAGAATGTTTTAACATCGACAACATGTGTATGCATGTTGTGGAGCATATTAACATGCGTTTCATGTTGTTAAATGACTGTTTTTTTGAAGTGGTTTATTACTATTTGATCTTAAATGAATATATACTAAATTGATTTTATATATAATATTGTAGGAATCAAAAAATCATATTGTGAAAACCTTTAATTAGTGATGAAAATTGCAAGTGAGAAGGAAAGGAGGAAGGATGGGTGATCATTGCTCAAAAAAGTATTTGTTATGGATCTATAGACTATAGTCTATAGTTGAACTTAAAGATTACTTAATTTACTGTTCAAATTGTATTATTTTGTTGTTTATTATATTTATCATTTTTTAAGACAGCTTTTAGGAGTTTAAACAAAACCCTCGGATGAGAACCCACATAGGTATGGTTGAGGCCAAAACTCGCGGAAGGAAACTTGAATCGGAACCCGTTTATTGTCAAGTTTATAATTTGTTCTTCTTTTATCATGCTTTTGAAAATCACATCACATGAACATAAACATATTAAAGTTTATAATTTATGTTTACAAGAAGTGAAGACTAAAAGAATTACAAAGATCACAAATTGAAAGAAGTAACAAGAAAGTAAAAAAAAAAAAATGAAAACTAAGTTAGAACTTAGAAGTTATGTAGTAAGGGTGATGGAATTTATATGCTTGTAAAGACATAATATCATCAATCAGGACTTGTATATTTCTTTCTTCAACATGTCATGCTCTGAAGATTAGTATTAATCCATTCTCCATCAATAATTTTACTAAAACATTCATACTGTCTTTTACTAAAACATTGTATTTTAGATTCTGGTGATACAATGAAAAATGTGAAATTAGTCATAATTGGTGAAAAAGGGAAGAAAACTTCAACTCTTTTATGTTCAAGTGGGATCAATGATTAACTGACCAAACTTTGGTTTCCAGAAATTCAAGAGTTGTAGCAGTAAAAAACTAACAGAACATCTTACATGCTGATAAAAACAAAATGTGTTTTGTCAATTTTATTACATGATACATGATGATGACAAACAACGCAGATCATTTGATGCCAAAATATTGTAACACTCACTATGGTGGAGAATTATTGACAGACACTGATTCTTCTTCCTTTGTGTCTGTTATTTAGCCTTCTCACCTTTCTACGGTTTTCCTTCTCAACAATTCGTGCAAGCCACCGAGGCTTTCCGGTTGAGAATACGAGATATCCCATTATCATTCCAGGCACTATTCCGCATCCATAACCCATCAACACAACTTTCCAACCAAATCTATATTCAGACTCTGTTTCATCTTCTTCTGATATTAGAGATGGTTGTGGTGTCTCATCTTTGTGACAATCACTTGATAGTGGAAATCCACATAATCCCAAGTTATCACTGTAAGAATCATTTCCAAAAGTATCAAGTTGGCTGCCTCGAGGTATAGGTCCAGAGAGTTGATTTCGCGATAGGACTAGAACTTCTAGAAAATTCAAATTTGCCAACTGCCTTGGAATCTCTCCAACAAGCCTGTTTGAAGAGAGGTCCAAGGATTCAAGTGTCGACAAATTTCCTAGCGATGAAGGGATATGGCCTGTCAAGCTATTGTGAGAAAGGTTAAGAAGATGAAGGGATTGTAGCTTCCCAATAACTTCTGGAATCTCTCCACAGAAGCTATTGTTTGAAAAATCTATGGCAGTGAAAATTTTTAATATTCTTACCATATCAATCTCATTTCCTTTTAACGTTAGTGATACAGAATCTAGATAATAGGAGTTCCCCATATATCCCAACTCACTTTCATCTCCACCAACATTCATCATAGCATTAAGACTTGCAAAGTACCC
Organism: Acer saccharum; assembly: GCA_030490815.1. Classification (NCBI taxonomy): domain Eukaryota; kingdom Viridiplantae; phylum Streptophyta; class Magnoliopsida; order Sapindales; family Sapindaceae; genus Acer; species Acer saccharum. Next base: position 4,774,370 of record CM059868.1, read on the forward strand.
TGCTGGCAAAAAACCACTGAAATTGTTGTTTGAGAGATCAACTATTTGCAACTTGGAGAATGAATTACTGCCCTCAAGATCTCTTAGTAAACCGTAAAACTTATTGGATCGAAGAACAAAAACCCGCAGTTCCGGAAGAGTTCCCAACCAATATGGGAAGGTATCTGTTACCTTGTTGTTTCCAAGATCTAGAACTTGAAGCATTCTACAATGGACCAAAGATGGTGGGACTGGACCTTCAAATCCATTGCCATTGAAGTTGAGAGTCTGCAATTGATTGCCCTTTGCAAACGATCTGGGAATGGTGCCATGAAATATATATGTTCTTCTGTAGATCCAACACTGAGAGATTGGTGCTAAAATGTCCAATGCATTCAGGAATAGTGCCACTCAAGTTGTTATGAGAAAGGTCAAGAATTTGAATTGAACTAACATTGCAGATAGAATGAGGGATCTCCCCCGCTAGACTGTTACCGGATAGGACCAAATGCTCGAGATTAGTTAGTAACCCAAATTCTGAAGGTATACCACCGAAAAGTTGATTTTCGCTCAAGTCTAGATAAGTCAGGGATATCAAATTCCCCAACTCTTTAGGAATGGGGCCTGAAAGTTGATTTCCATAGAGATAAAGACGAGTGAGGTTTCTCAAACCACAAAATGATGGTGGAATCAAGCCAGAAAGATTGTTCAAATTAAAGAGTAGCTTGACAAGAGACTTCAAATTTCCTATTTCATGGGGGATTGGACCAGAAAGCGAATTGTTAAAGAGATACAAATAAGTTAGGGATACCAAATTTCCTAACTCTTTAGGAATGAGGCCTGAAAGTTGATTATGGCTAAACTCAAGATCAATTAGGGATACCAAATTTCCTAACTCTTTAGGAATGAGGCCTGAAATTTGATTTCTATAGAGGTGAAGAAGAGTGAGGTTTCTCAAACCACCAAATGATGGTGGAATCAAACCAGAAAGATTGTTCGAACTAAAGCCTAGCTTGACAAGAGACCTTAAACAACCTATTTCATGAGGAATTGAGCCATTTAACTGATTTTGGTCAAGGTACAGGACCTGAAGATTTGTAAGGAGACCAATTTCCGGTGGGATTTCTCCATACAAGTGATTATTGGATAGATCTAGATATATGAGTTTGGAAAGGGATGCAATCTGAGATGGAATGGTACCGAAGAGTGAATTCATATAAAGATCAACATATTTAAGATTAGGAAAAGACGAGAATGAAAATTCTTGAAGCGTACCTTTCAAACCAAAACTGGTAATGTTGATCTTGATGATGCTTCCAGCAGAGTTGCAAAAAATTCCAAACCAAGTGCATGGGCTAGTGGTGCCTGGTTTGTGAGAAAGCAGATTCCATGAAGGTAGACGAGATTGGGTTTGGTTTGCAAAGCTGGCTTTCCAATTCAGAAGAGCATTTGCTTCTTCAATAGAAGCAGAAGCCATATATGGATTTGAAGAAATTAACAGGACAAGAAAAACAGGCAAGAGTAGCGTTTCCAAATTCAATTTCTTAGCCATCTTTTATGATTTTTGGGTTTTGTATGGTGGAGTGATGATTATCTCCGTATATTTATAAGCACGATCATTGTGGTTTGTTTAGAAATTTTGGCAAGACCTGAGACTTGGGTCAAGTGTGGAACTGTGGAAGGGGTCCATCTCTGCCATTATTTATGGAGATAATTGTCAAGCTTATTAAATATACATTATAATAAGGTTCTTATACTAGAATAGGACACCCATTGAAATGTTGCCGGCTATCCACATGAATAACATCATCAATAATATTCAACTTGCTGTCATTATCAAGCAGCAGAGATGAGACATTTTCCTTCCTGCTACTTGAGTCTTATTGGACGCAAAATGAACCGGTAGAATAGTACAAAAAATTGACCGACTTTATTTTTTTTCCCACACTTTATTTATTTTTTTTTTACAAAGTTGGCCGACTTCAACCGACCCCTTTTAGTTCCTTGTAGATTTAGCTTGATGAGATTGAACAATCATCAAAATCATTTTTTTATATATATGATTGAAGCTGGTGGAGCTCCGGATGGTTGATCAATTGGAAGTATAAACTGATCTAGATTTTTGATGACACGTGCGATGAAAAGGCACGTGCAATCTGAGATGGAATAGTACCGAAGAGTAAATTTATATCGAGATCAACATATTTAAGATTATGCCAAATTTAAGAGTGAATTTGGTACAGTGTATAACATATGTCAAATTTGACATAACAATAAATGCAGTCGTATTTGTTGACTTTTTTAATTTTAAATAATAAAAATTTAATAAATTTGGTTGAGAAAATTGAGATTGAAACAATTCTAAAAAGATATTCAATGCATTCAATGCATTGGTTGTATTTGTTAATTTTTATAATTTTAAATAATAAAAAAATAAGAATAAATAGCATATCAAGTAAAATTTTGCATTGAAGTACAATGCTAAGACCATCTCCAATGCATATAACAATGCCAATACTAAATTTGGTACAAAAAATAGTAAAATGTTATATTTGACACATCATTTTATCATTATACGTATTCTAATTCATAATTCTATTTTAAATGCTATTTTTATTTTTTTATTATTTAAAATAATAAAAGTCAACAAATATAATTAATCATTCAATTTATATAATATTTTTTATTATTTAAAATTATAAAAGTTACATTCAATGCAATTATAAAATGGTATTTTTGTAATTAAAAAAGCAGCATTTATTGCTTTGCCAAATTTGACATATACTATTCTTTGTGTCAAATTAGAAAATGGTATTTTTACAATTAAAAAAACAGCATTTATTGCTTTACCAAATCTGGCACAACATTTAGCATTACATTGGAGTATGTTTTTTTTTTAAATTTTTTACTTTGTGCTAAATTATAGCATTGACACATTAAAATAACATTGCATTGGAGATACTCTAAAATGATATGCAAAATATAACATTTTACTATTTTTTTTGTGCCAAATTTGACATATACATTGGAGATGGTCTTAGGATACAAGTTGAGATATAAAGTTGGCGAGATGTTTAGCATTACTTAAAATTAATATAAACTAAAATTTATAGTCATTAATTCAAGATTCATTAGTGTTTAAGATTTAAAAACAAATTTAAATTTAAATTGTACTCCTAATTTTTTTCTAACATCCAAAAACTATTTTAATTGTTAAAAAAAAATATAAAAGTTTCTTTGGTAAAATTTCTAAATAGTTAAACATAAATCAACATATATATATTTTTAAATAAATAACATGCTTAGCAAAAAATATATACATAAATAAATAACATATCAAAAGTATGGAATGGTATTAGTAAGATTATGAATAAAGAAAAAAATATTTTAAGAATATAATAAAATTAAGTAAGTGTAATGTTGATAAGATGAAAAAATTACAATTAATATAATAAAACTTCACTTTTGATTTATATTTGAGATATAAAGAAAGAAATAATATATTTAGAATCAAATACATTCTCTAGGTGATTGAGATAAAATTATTAATAGTGTATTTTATAAAAGAATTAGAAAGTCTAAAAATGAAAAAGGGATTAAAACATATAAATCTGAAAATTTAGGATGAAACTCCTAAGCATTTCCAAATTCAATTTCTTAGCCATCTTTTATGATTTTTGGGGAATTAAGAACATACAGATCCTGTAGAGTATATTATTGAGAAGCTTCTGCTTTTATATCCCCTAGCACAATCAGGCATCTAGTTTTTATTATCTTCTTAGTTGTTGCAAGCAGCTACAGCAACCTGACTTATCATTAGCTTTATTTATGAAATCACTCACTGATACCTGCAGGATATGTTGGATACAATGTATAGATGGACAAGAGTACCTTAGAGTCAGAGACATTGACAATCAGGTAACTGGTGATGGATGATATTCACCTTTGTGCATGAAAGAATGTATGTTCGTAATTGGAATGATATGTCTTATGTTTAATCGATCTTGAGGCTCAGAATTCATGTTGAGGCCTAATGACTTGATCGTTGAAGTTTATGGTCGTTGCATGTATGGAAATCACGTAAAACGTAGGACTGGGTGATGATGATGCAATCAAGTAATTAAGGGCCCGTTTGTTTAATGGGATAGGATGAGATTGACTTAATTTTAAGCCGTTTCCCATGTTTGGCTCATTGATAGGACAGGATAAAAAGTAATCCTGTCAACCCATTTTATCCCATTGCAATGGGATAAATCAGTACCAACGAAATACATGGGATTGATTTCTTTCGCATCTTCCTTATTGCACAAACACCCATTGACTGTCAAAGCCAAGTTCTCTCTTGATTTTTACAAACCTAGATCATCAATCTTTCACAAACTCATCTTCACTCATCGTAAACCCGGATTCTCCAATCCAAAACCCAAAATATATCATCAATCAAAACAATATCTCACCTCACAAACCCAAATTTGTTCAAAAAAGAAAAACCCAAATCCGTTCACAAAAGAAAAAAGAAAAGAAAAGAGCAGATCGTGGAACATACCCAGATCTATTCATAAAAGAAAAAAAAAATAAAGGAAAGAAGAAAAAGAAGAAGAGAGCAGATCGTGGAATTGTTTGTTTTGATAAAGGGTACTCAAAGATGTGTGCTTTTCTTTGTTTTGAGAAGATTTGGGTGTTCAGGAAGGCATGTTGGTGTGAGTGCGGTCATGGATCATGGTTTGAGAAAAAAAAAAAAAAAGTGATAATGGTTATGTAATTTTCGAAGAAGAAGAAGAAGAAGAAGTTGAGAGAGAGGAGACTTCTCTTTTTTTAATTTCTTTTTCAATTCTTTTTTTAATAAAATATTAACAGCTTGGATGAAAATAACGAAAACAACCTTTCATTTTGTTAAATTTGACTTACACAGGGAGGTGTATGTAATTTTCTCTTCTGTTTTTAATCTTATCTTATATTGCACCAAACACATGATAACATTAAAATTAATCAAATTCTATCATTTCCAATCTCATCTCTTAAAAATAGTCAAATCTTATCTTGTGCAACAAATGCAACCTAAATGTTTTGATTTTACCCTTAGGTTCTCTGCAAAAACCTACCCTCAAACAATGCCCTCATAGAGGAGATCATGATCGTGTGAAGGGGTTCCTCGTAAGGCATTACTGAAAGGCGATCCTTCACGCCCCTTACGTCATCTCCGAGGAGAAAGTGTAAGCGTCTTGAATTCATCTGCCACTTTGTTTTTTCCCTTCTATTGGTTTCATATGCCATAACTAAATTTGGAAGCAACATTTTTTTTTTAACAGCAATTTATTGCAAGCCAAAAGGCACAAGGCACCAAAACAGGGGAGGGCGAGCCACAACACAGGCGCCCATAAACAATAGAAAAAAACAAACAAAACACCCAAAACAAGCCACAAGCCGGCACAAAAGGGAGAGCCACGCAAAAGCAAGAAGCGCAGCCCCTAGCAGAAAGCAAAAAACAAAAAACAAAAAACAGGGGAAAATCAACTAAAATCCCAAGTCAGAATATCCCCTTCCATAGCGGAACCTTTCTTGGCCAGGCTATCTGCAAACGAGTTGCTAGCTATGGAGCATTAATAATTTATTATGTGAGCATGATCTATTGTTTTATGTCATCTCTCATGCTAAAGCAAATGGCTTCAACCTCATGCTTGCATGAGCAAAAACTTTTTGAATTAATATTTTACCCAACTTTTTGATGTTTGACCGACTATATGACTTGTTAGAAATATGGGAAAGTATTATTTTTGCCCCTAAATTATGATCTATTAGTAAATTTGCCTCCTATATTTTTCTTAATGGCCAGTCTCCCCCTGAAACCAAACGTATTCACCATATTCCCCCTTCCTGTTAGATTTTCTATTAAAAAAGTTAATTTCCATGTTAAAAGACATTTTTGCCCTTCAATAATCGTGATAAATGAGTTTGAAAAAAAAAATCATAAAAAATATATTTTTTTTACAAAGAAATTTTTTTAAAAAAAAAATGATGGTGGAAATCTGGATCTCCACCATCTTCAATGGACATAAAAAAAATCAAAAAAAATAGTTTCATCACATTCAAAGTTTAAACAACCCAGAAATTGAAAAGCAATTTTTTTTTCTCCCTAAAAATAAAAAAAGATTCACAATCCTAATTTTAAAATTCAAATTAAAATTGAAAATTTTTTTTCTAACAATCACCAAAAACCATCCACCCAAAACACACCACCATCATTTTTCTAGAAATCTTCATCATATCCAACCATCTACACCCTCAAATCCAACCAAACCCAAACACAACCACCACCCCTAAAATCGACCACCAACATCCATTGCCAAACACAACCACCAACACTCACGGCCACACCTACACCAACGAGCGCTGATCTCCTCTCAACGAAGGAGATCGACACTCGATCTCGTTGGTGAATATGAGAGAAATAATGTAGAGAGTATATGGACTAGAGATTGGTTATGGAGGAGATCGATGGAGAGGAATTCGTTAAGAGAGAGAGAGAGGTGAACTAGATGTGAAGAGAGAGAGAGAAGACGCGGTGGCTGGGAGGAGATCGGCGCTCATAGGGGTGGAGGTCGGTGTGATTTCGGTCAGTGGTTAGGGTTTTGGTGTTTGAGTGGTGGTAGTGGTGGCTAGGGTTTGGTGTTTGAGTTGTGGTGGATTATGTTAGGGTTTGAGTGTAGATGGTGGAAGATGATGATGATGATTATATATATATATATATATATATATAGTCCCGATCTGGTTAGTGCGCACTGATATAACTTCATGAGGATATTGAATATGAGTCACTCATTATGGATAGGCTTTAACAAGTGCATACACACTTGGGTCAAAACTTGTAAAATTAGTGGCTCACATTCAATATCCTCATGAAGTTATATCAGTGCACAATGACTTGAAAATTTCTCTCTCTCTCTCTCTCTCTCTCTCTCTCTATATATATATATATATATATACAGATTTTCTATTATCAGTTCGAACTGACAAAAAATATATCAGGACGAAAAATGTGGACCACTAGATTTACATACTTTGACTCAAAGTGTATGCACTTGTTAAAACTTCTCCATAATCTGTTGTCCACATTCTTCGTCCTGATATATTTATTGTCAGTTCGAACTGATAATAGAAAGATTGTATATATATATAAATTTATATAAACCTGTTGTTTTTCTCTAAAATAATATTCTGTTTTTTTAGGAAATATTCTGTTTTTTATATGTTATTAAATCTGTTTTTTATTTTAAAAAAAAAACTGTTTTTTTTTATAATATATATAAATCTGTTTTTTTCTTCTCTAAAAAAAATATTCTGTTTTTTTATATATTATTAAATCTGTTTTTTATTTTGAAAAAAAAAACCTGTTTTTTAATTTTTAATTTGTTTAATGATTTAAGTCAAAGTTACCATATTGCCCTTAGAAGATAACGGTCAACAAGAGATTTTAATAGAAAACTAATGGAAGGGGGAATATGACGAATACGTTTGGTTTCAGGGGGAGACTGGCCATTAAGAAAAATACAGGAGGCAAATTTACTGATAGGTCATAATATAGGGGGGAAAATGATACTTTTCCTAGAAATATTTACTTGGAAGGAATAACATATTTATCTATCTCTATGCATCGTGGATGTTAGTTTAAAATCCATTTTTTTGTTCATATAAGTGAAAAAGTAGTCAAATATGAACAAGTCAATTTGCTTCATACCTTTGATTGTGTATCATTTCTATGGTTGCCAATATGCCCCGGACAGTTGGCATATTTATGTATGGTATTTAATATCATTTTAAGTTCATTATTATATCGACAAAATGAGATTGGTCTAGTAGTAAAGCCCCTCACACTTACACCATGAGATTATGGGTTCGAGTCTCTCCCCCCTCTCCCACAAAACTCCGAATTATTGTAATATTTCAAAAAAAAAAAAAAAGAGTTCATTATTATATCCATTGGAATAATAATACTAAACTGAAAAATATTACAATAGGAATGGAAAATTGGACCAACAGTATTGACACTATGTGAACATCTCTTTGTGAGCTTTGCAATCCGCATGCTGAGAAGGCGAGCAGATACGCATCAAGCGGAAGAAAGAGCCGGAAGAGGGTGATGATAAAGCAGTTGTCCCTGCAGAGTGCAGAGGACGAGCAGAAGTTGAAGTTTATTTGGAAATGGGGTATCGGCAAGTTCATATTCTCAGGCATTATAGCATATATTGATGGGAGGCTATGTCGCACCATCCCTAATCCTGTCGTGTGACGGATTGTGGGTGGCTTTTTATTAATCTTTCTTGACAAAAATGATAGTTGATGAAGCATGCATATTTCTTGCACATACTATCATGGTTTCTTGTACTTTCATTCTATCATTTATTTTGTTCACCCAATTTTTCTAAAGGTTAGGAATTGGGATACAAGTAAATTTCAATTTTGACATGGAATTATATTGTCTATATCTTGTTATAACTTTTACAAAGAATGGAAAGTGAAGGAAATAAAGCCTTATCAATCATGGCCCTCAGTTTAAACCCAAAACAATTGAAACTGCCCATGGTTTGTTTAATATATTTTGGAACTTGCTACCTTGTCATTTTCAAACTCAGTAGCTCATCCTATGATTCTATTTCATGTGTTTCATTCAATTGCGTTGATTGAAGAATAGCTAGCTCCTGAAAACCCTTTTTTGTTTTTTTGTTTTTTTGTTTTTTGTGAGTGTTCATCTGCACATAAAAGTACTAAAATTGTTTCACAACGGTCGGTCTTAGGGTATGTTTGTAATGATTTTTCAAGTATTGTTTTCAGGGTGGAATTTTTACCTAAGATCTTTTAAATATTTCAATGACACTCTTTCATTATAAATACTTTGTTTATGTCCGGTTTTTAACTCTTTTTATTGTCAAATAATATATTCCAAACACCCAATTGTTAGTTTATGTTTACGGCTAGATGCCCGGGTTTGACCATGAACATAATTTTAGTATACGAAGTATACATGCACGTGTAAATAAATTAAAGGCAAACATCATACTTTGGGTTCTACTGCGCAATACGTATTTTACTTAATTACCCTCTGAAGTTGGGACATGATGAGAAGGAAGGATGTATTGTGCTTGCTGATAAGGATTGAGGACCCGCCACCCACCCCCACCCCAACATTCATCCTCCTTGGACTACCGCCAAAGCACCTAGTTTCATCAACTATGAGGAAGCAGCCCATTGGCCCGGCCCAAAATCTGCATGGAAGAGATCAAGAAGCAACAAATCTGTCAAAATCAAGTATTATATACGTGGTCCATCAGGGAAAAAACTCTTAACACATGCTTTTAAAATACGTATAATGACATTCGAATCAAAAAAATTTAACATTAAAAAATTCCAATTTTATCATATCCCAATATTACCTGTTGTTATTTGTAGGAATGTATTTTTAGATTGAAGAGATATATTACAAACGAGTGGAAATTAATTATCAAGTAAGATGTGTTGTTGATTGCAATAAACTTGAAGCATTTTTTTTAATTTTTTAGTTAAAAGATAAAAACAATTTCAAAAAGTGCTGATTGTAAATTAGAGGTGCTCATTGGATAACTAATCGTATAAGTAATATAACTTTTACCTCCCAAAATCATTTTCTCAATTTTCATGCTCACTGCTCAGTACATCACATCTTACTAAGCCTTTTAGTTCCTTTTTTAATTTATTCATGGACTAATGCTACGTTCCATGAATTATTTGTCGAAATTCATACCCAAATAATGTGTCACGTGAGTTGTAACACATCCATATCATTTGAAGAGTTTAACGTTATTTTTTTATTGATTATTTTATTCTGCAAAGCAGCCTGCCGCTGCTTAGCTCCACTCTAAGGCAAACAAAATCCACTGTTTTGTTGTGAAAACCAGAAAACCACATGCAAGCAAATCAAGCTCTGCTCTTTCTTTATAAATATAGAAACTCAATAATTATAAGTCCATTTATCCCACTTTCTTTCATTTCTCCAAAGATCTCTACCAACACTAAATTTTATAATTTCTTGCAAAAAGAAATGGCTTTTCTGATATCAAAGCAGAAACTTCTTCTTTCTCCAACTCCTCTGATCAGAAGATGAATTTGATGAACCACTCAAAAGAAGATCAGACTCAAACTACAGACAACAAAGAATCACTTATTAATCCCGTTTCAACACAGCTTCTTTTGAGATCATCAGCAGCAGCAGATAAAAAAGCTGTACTCAGACGTATCCGTCACCATAAGTGCTTATACAAGGTCAAAAGCGCTTTTGAAGGTCTGGTTAGCAGCAGCAACAACAACAACGAGCAGAAGTGGCTTGAACAGTATGATGCTTTCTCTTCCCCATAAAATGAAGGTCTCTCTCCCCAGTCCCCACCAATTAATAAAATTATTATTAATATATTAAATTTGTTAGAATATAATCGTCTTGTATTATTATAAATATTTGCAAGTTGGCATGACTATGACTAGAAGACACTGCTAGGTTGATTTTTGTAGTCAGTTTGATGGGAGAGTTTGAGCTGTTTTTGTTTCTAGTAAGACTACTTTTATTAACACCTCCATCAAATGTAACGTAATTATTTGATTCTTCTTTAATGTCCACTTAAGAGACCTTTTACTTAATTTCTAAAGAGATTTTCATGGCAGTGACTTCAATATCACCTTGGATGTGTTCAATCTTAATTGTTGGGTTGAAAACATTTAAAATTTACAGTGTGCGGGAACACAGGTACAGAGAAGCCATGGGTGGACTTTATTTATGTTTTTTTTTTTTTTTTTGAACTGCTAAACTTTATTAATATAAAGAGAGAAAAATGAGCCCAACAAAGCTAGCAAAAGCAATAGACAACAAAACAGAGGAAAAACAGATCAAAAACAGAGCATAGACTAATTATTAATATGTATAATTTGTTCTTGTTGCACCCTCTCACAATGACTTGTTGTATTTACAATTTGAAAAATCAACTTAGAAGTATTTAATTGCAATGTCTTTAGTATTTGTACAAAAACACACACATTAGACAATATGATCTAGATGTTGTTAATAAGAATTTTACAATGAAAGTTGTAATATCTTAGATAAATGACAACTTTCTTTGTTTGTTGTAAAAGATGAAGAATGTTTTAACATCTTGATAGACAATATGCATATGCATGTTGTGTAGCATATTAACATACATTTCATATTAACATGCATTTCATATTTTGAAAAAAAAAACACACACACACACATTAGACATTATGCACTGGATGTTGTTAATAAGAATTTTACAACGGTATATGAAAGTTGTAATATCTTAGATAAATGACAACTTTCTTTATTTGTCGTAAATGATGAAGAATGTTTTAATATCTTAGACAATATACATATGCATGTTGTGGAACATATGTTTTAATGTCGTAAATGATGAAGAATGCATTTCATGTTGTTAAATGGCTATTTTGTTGAAGTGTTTTATAACTATTTGATCTTAAATGAATATCTACTAAATTGATTTTAAATATAATATTGTAGGAATCAAAAAACCATATTGTGAAAACCTTTAATTAGTGATGAAAATTGCAAGTGAGAAGGAAAGAAGGAAAGAAGGAAAAAAGTATTTGTTATGGTCATGGATTTATAGAATATAGTCTATAGTTGAACTTAAAGATGATTTAGGGGCCGTTTGGTAACGTTTTCGTTTTTCAGTTTTTGTTTTCTTGTAATCTAAAGTTTTCGAAAAACTGATTTTTGGATTTTTTGAATTCGAAAACGCGTTTGGTAGCAATGGTTGAAAACAATATTTGGAGAATCAGAACGTAAAAAACTTGTTTGGTATAATATTTTTAAAATCATTTTTAAAAGATTAATATTATATATAATGAAAAAGTGATATTAAAATAATTAAACATTAAAACTAAAAAAAATTAAAATTAAATAATAAATAAATTTAATTTTCATCATCAAACCTATCGAAATCATCATCATCTTTTTGGTATAGATCCATGAAGATCCAAAAGATGGATTTGGTTTGAGTAAATTTTATTGCTAAAAAAAAAAGTTTTCAAGAATACTGAGAACAACAAATTGTTGTTCTCAGAGTTCTCAATTTTTTGTTCATTAAAACTGAGAACTGTTTTCAATGTTTTATAAAACAGTTTTTTGAAATCATCCCACCAAACAGGTTTTTCCAGTTTTTGTGACTCAAAAAACAAAAAACAGTTTTTGAAAACGTTAACAAACGTGCCCTTAGTTTACGGTTCAAATTGTATTATTTTGTTGTTTATTATTTTTTATATTCACTACAAGAAAAAAGGGCAATAGCAACAAATCCAAATTGTCACAAAAGCATTAAATTCGTCATAAAAGATCTTAGGTAACAAAAAAAAATTGTCGCGTAGTTCGTTACAATAGGCCAAACAATTGCAACAAAATTTGGTTTCATTACAACAGGTATATTTACCCACGAATTAGTTTCGTGGCTAAAACTATGTTTAGGCAACGAAACTTTATTGTCACTAAGAATATGTTTTTACAACGATATATATTGTCACAAAAAGATAGGTTTTAAGGTAAAATTATTCTTTCGACCACCTGCCACCGACTCGCCCCATCGTCGACCACCTCCGATCACCCGGGCCCCAGCCCGCCACCCCACCCTACACTTGGTAATAATGATAATTATTTGTCAATATGAGGAATTGAACTTGCAACCTCAAAGTCAAAGTGGTAAGTCTTAACCGCCTGACTACAAGATTGGATATGTTAACAATTGCGTAATATTTATATATAACCTATATAAATTGTTAAAAATTAAAAAAAAAAAACAACTTGTTAGATAGATTTAAATTCATTCCAATAATAAAAATTCTAATTTCTACAACAAACATATATTATAAAAAATATTTATTGAAACATTTAATAAAATTATATTTTTTTAAAACATATATAGTCGAGTTAGGGATCTATGAGACTGGTGCATGTGATATCAATTGTAATAAGCATGATTTAGAATACAACACTCACTATAGGGGAGATATTTCTCTACATCTTGCAATTTTATGAACAAATGTAAGACTTATATTCCTAATTTATATGGTAATTAAATTATTAACGTGCCTCTTAGTATGAACAACTTAAAAAAAAAAACTAATCTCAATCTCTCATCTCCACCTCAATCTCTCATCCTCATCTCCAACTCAATCTCAATCTCTCATCTCCATCTCAAAAAAATTAAAATCGAAAGGGTTTGGGTTGCGGTTGTATGACAATGTGGTGGTGGTAGTGGTGATGCTTTGCAAAACGGGTTTGGTGATAATGTTTTTTTTTTTTTTTTCAATTTCTAATTTTACAAATTGGGTTTGTAAATCGTTTGATTGTTGTTAAAGATTTGGTGTTTGTTCTTGCACAAAACAAATCTCTACCAAATTAATTGGAGTATCCCATGAACAAGATCTCCATTGTTTTTATTTTTATTTTTATTTTTTATATTTCATTAAATTTTAAAATTGTTTAATTGTTTTCTATTAAATAGAAATGGTAAAATAGTATTTTAATGAAAATGCTAACATATGTTAACAAAGGGTGGAAAATGGCCGATACTGAAACAAGAGGGTGCAAAATGACCAATAACCTCAAAATTTATGGGGGAAATAATAATACCCCTAAATCTTTTTGTCCTTGTATCTCAATTTTCGTGTAGTGTTAATTTTAAAATTATTATTAAAACCTTAAGTGACGAATTATATTTGTCTCTAGAATACATCTTTAACAACAAATCTTGTTTTCGTGGCTAGAACATATGTTGTGGCAACAAATAATTTAACGTCACCATAAATATGTTATAACAATGAAATTTTTTATCGCTAAAATGATATATAGTAACAAAATTTATATATTGTCATAAGAACTTATATCTGTTGTAACGAAATTTACGTTTTGTCACTACAAGTGCTTTTTAGCGATGAATATTTGATTGTTGTTAAAGATCTGGTGTTTGTCTTTTCACAAAACAAATCTCTACCAAATTAACTGGAGTATCTCATGAACAAGATCTCCACTATTTTTTTATTTCATTAAATTTTAAAATTGTTTAATTATTTTTTATTAAATAGAAAGGGTAAAATAGTATTTTAATGAAAATGCTAACAAATGTTAACAAAGGGTGGAAAATGGTCAATACTGAAACAAAAGGGTGCAAAATGACCAATAACCTCAAAAGTTATGGGGGAAATAATAATACCCCTAAATCATTTTGTCCCTGTATCTCAATGTTCCTGTAGTATTAATTTTAAAATTATTATTAAAACTTAGGTAATGAATTATATATGTCTCTAGAATATATAACAACAAATCTTGTTTTCGTGTCTAGAACACCTATTATGGCAACAAATAATTTAACGTCACCATAAATATGTTATAGAAACGATATTTTTTGTCGCTAAAATGATATATAGTAACAAAATTTATATATTGTCGCAAGAACTTATATCTATTGTAACGAAATTTATGATTTGTCACTACAAGTACTCTCTAGCGACAAATATTTGATTGTTGTTAAAGATTTGGTGTTTGTTTTTGCGCAAAACAAATCTCTACCAAATTAATTGGAGTATCCCATGAACAAGATCTCCACTGGTTTTTTTATTTCATTAAATTTAAAAATTGTTTAATTGTTTTCTACTAAATAGAAAGGGTAAAATAGTATTTTAATGAAAATGCTAACAGATGTTAACAAAGGGTGGAAAATGGCCAATACTAAAATAAGAGGGAGCAAAATGACCGATAACCTCAAAAGTTATGGGGGAAATAATAATACCCCTAAATCTTTTTGTCCATGTGTCTCAATTTTCTTGTAGTGTTACTTTTAAAATTATTATTAAAACCTTAACAAATTATATTTGTCTCTAGAATACATCTTTAACGACAAATCTTGTTTTCGTGGCTAGAACACATGTTGTGGCAGAGAATAATTTAACGTCACCATAAATATGTTATAGCAACGATATTTTTTGTCGCTAAAATGATATATAGTAACAAAATGTATATTGTCACAAGAACTTATATCTGTTGTAATAAAATTTACGTTTTGTCACTACAAGTGCTCTCTAGCGACATATATTTAATTGTTGTTAAGGATATTGTCGTTGAAATTCTTTAATAACGAAATTTGATTTTCCTCACTAAAAATGATCTTTAGTGACAAAAATTAAATTGTTGTTAAAGAATTTGTTGCTATTGCCCATTTTTCTTGTAGTGATTTTTTCAAGCTCTATAGAGCTTTTTTATTAATAAAAAAAAAAGGGCAGGAAAAAAAAAAAAAAAAAAAAAGGCATGCGTGTCCTAAAACACGCTAATCTAAAAAGGCACGTAGGCCTTAAAAAAAAAAAAAAAAACATGAACTTAATTATTCTGCCTCATCATGTGCAGCCTAATTAGCGACAATGCGTGAAGCTGCAGAACTTCTCTTACTCACTTGAGACTTGGAACTAGATAAAATCTTAAAAGTTGGCTTCACTTTTCTTTTTGATTTTGTCACCACGGGAATCCAATTATTGTCAAACACGGGATCTACTGGACCATGATTAGAATTTGAAGTATTAATATCTTGGTCTTCTGATATATCCTCCAAATTAATCTTTCCTCTTTTATCTCCTGAAACCTCATCCAAAACTTGCTGACCAAAATTCTAAAAGTTTGAAATCTTTGGATTGTCAAGAATCACTCTGTTATTAATGCAAATATTCTCTAGAGAACGTTGATGATTCTCATTATTATTTTCCTGATTTAAATACTTGGTATTCAAATCATTGGAGATATTAACATTAATTCCCATATCTTGATTAGGAAATTGTTCAGCTGCTTGAATTTGAATTGAAGAAAAACTCTCAATTAGATCCTAATCTTCCGTAAGTGCATTAGATGTGCCGGATGTAACTAGAAACTGCCCTTCATAGATTGGGTCAACTTCTTGAGACCCAAATTTGTCAACTTCAAAATTGGCCGTTGTTTCCCGATTCACTTCATGAGTATCAATCACATTTAATTCAAATAAATGTGGAGATAATTGGATGCTGCCATTTTTGTCTTCCACATTAATTACGGGATTTTTAAAATTTTGAATCTGCACAATTTCCTCTTCCTCTATCGTTTCCTGATTTTGTAGGATTGTTTTGCATTCCTCCACGACAACCTGCCCATTATGGTGGCCATTGGTAGGCCGGTAGGTTTGCCTTGGATTTCTTGATTGCGATCGACCTCTGTTAGAATTAATCTCCTTATTTTGGTGGCATCTAGCAGAATCATGACCAAAAGCTTTACACTTCGTACACATCTTTGGAAGATTTTCATATAAAACATCGACAGAGAAACCTCTATGGTCATCTCTCTCCACATTCAAAAAGGATGGTTGATTCGAAGTTAAATCAATGTCCACCAGAACTCGGGCATAAAACCCATATGCTTGATCCCTTGTAGCTTGATCTAGTTGCAGAGGGATGCCAACTCCTCGTGCAATCTCCATGATTGTAGTTGGGTGCCAGTATTCCGAGCATAGACCGTAAAACCTCACCCAAACTTGAGCATGCGATAATTGTTGATTATATGGATTAAAATCCGGTTGCCATTGAAAAATACGAAAAATACCGTTTGAAATTGAGCAAGACCCTCCACTCCAAACCCTTTTTAAATCTTCTTTACTAGAAAAATGAATATCAAAATATCCTTTTGGAAACGGAGTAAGCTTCCAAGGATTTTTGAGTTGCCAAATCGATTGCAATATAGATTTTAACTCAACAGGCTTTAAAGGTATAGAACCTTTTCTTAAAAGTAGATGTCCAAAAAGATTTTTTTGACAGTATTTCAATCTTTCTTGGACATATTTTTGGCTAATGTGAACACACGTAATGTCCCCTTTCACAACTGGCATCGGGAGAAGATTTGGTTGAACATGTACTTCATCGGTTTTGAGCAGAGCAGCAAAAGTTTTCGGTTTTGATGATGGTTGCGGTAAAGTATCAGGAACTTTTGAGAGAGGGGCAAGGAAATTCCACGGACATACTTTTGAAGGATCCATGGACAAGGCTACAAAAGTGAGAGAAAACTCAAGAGGGAGAGAAAGTCATCCATCTCATGTGAGAAAAAATATTTTGTTGTTTATTATATTTATCTTTTTTTAAGACAACTTTCAGGAGTACAAAACCCTCGAGTGAGAACCCGCATAGATATGGTTGAGGCCAAAACTCACGGATGGAAACTTGAATCGGAACCCGTTTATTCTCAAGTTTATAAATTTGTTCTTCTTTTATCATGCTTTTGAAAATCACATCACATGAACAAGAACATATAAAAGTTTATAATTTATGTTTACAAGAAGTGAAGACTAAAAGAATTACAAAGATCACAAATTGAAAGAAGTATTAAGAAACAATAAAAAAAAAAAAATGAAAACTAAGTTAGAACTTAGAAGTTATGTAGTAAGGGTGATGGAATTTATATGCCTGTAAAGACATAATATCATTAATCAGGACTTTGTATTTTTCTTTCTTCAACATGTCATGCTCTGAAGATTAGTATTAATCCATTATCCATCAATAATTTTACTAAAACATTCATACTGTCTTTTACTAAAACATTGTATTTTAGATTCTGGTGATACAATGAAAATTGTGAAATTAGTCATAATTGGTGAAAAAGGGAAGAAAACTTCAATTCTTTTATGTTCAGGTGGAATCAGTGATTAACTGACCAAACTTTGGTTTCCAGAAATTCAAGAGTTTTAGCAGTAACAGACTAACAGAACATCTTACATGCTGATAAAAACAAAATGTGTTTTGTCAATTTTATTACATGATACATGATGATGACAAACAACGCAGATTTGATGCCATAAGACTCTAACACTCACCAAGGTGGAGAATTATTGACAGGCACTGAATCTTCTTCCTCTGTGTTTGTTATTTGACCTTCTCACCTTTCTACGATTTTCCTTCTCAACAATTCGTACAAGCCACCGAGGCTTTCAGATAGAGAATACAAGATATTCCATCATCATTCCAGGCACTATTCCGCATCCATAACCCATCAACACAACTTTCCAACCAAATCTATATTCAGACCCTGTATCATCTTCTGATATTAGAGATGGTTGTGGTGTCTCATCTTTGTGACAATCACTTGATAGTGGAAATCCACATAATCCCAAGTTATCACTGTAAGAATCATTTCCGAAAGTATCAAGTTGGCTGCCTCAAGGTATAGATTTCGTGAAAGGTTTAGAACTCCCAGAAAATTCAAACTTGTCAACTGCGTTGGAATCTCTCCAACAAGCCTGTTTGAAGAGAGGTCCAAGGATTCAAGTGCTAACAAATTTCCTAGCGATGAAAGGATATGACCTGTCAAGCTATTTTGAGAAAAGTTAAGAAGATGAAGTGATTGTAGCTTCCCAATTACTTCTGGAATGTCTCCACAAAAGCTATTGTTTGAAAAATCTATGGTAGTGAAATTTTTTAATATTTTCATCATTTCAATCTCATTTCCTTTTATCATTAGTGATACAGAATCTTGACAATAGGAGTTCCCCATATATTCCAACTTGTTTTCATCTCCACCAACATTCATCATAGCATTAAGACTTGCAAAGTACCCTGCTGGCAAAAAACCACTGAAATTGTTGTTTGAGAGATCAAATATTTGCAACTTAGAGAATGAATTACTGCCCTAAAAATCTCTTAGAAAACCGTAAAACTTATTGGATCGAAGAACAAAAACCTACAGTTATGGAAGAGTTCCCAACCAATATGGGAAGGTATCTGTTATCTTGTTGTTTCCAAGATCTAGAACTTGAAGCATTCTACAATGGACCAAAGATGGTGGGACTAGCCATTGAAGTTGAGAGTCTGCAATAGATTGCCCTTTGCAAATGATCCAGGAATGGTGCCATGAAATGTATTCTTCCGTAGATCCAACACCGAGAGATTGGTGCTAAAATGTCCGATGCATTCAGGAATAGTGCCACTCAAGTTGTTATGAGAAAGATCAAGAATTTGAATTGAACTAACATTGCAGATAGAATGAGGGATCTCCCCCGTCAAATTGTTACCGGATAGGAACAAATGCTCGAGATTAGTTAGTAACCCAAATTCTGAAGGTATACCAATGAAAAGTTGATTTTCGCTCAAGTCTAGAAAAGTCAGGGATATCAAATTTCCTAACTTTTCAGGAATGAATCCAGAAAGATTGTTTGAAAAAATGCTTAGCTCGACAAGAGACTTCAAATTTCCTATTTCATGGGGGATTGGACCAGAGAGCGAATTGTTATGGAGATACAAATAAGTCAGGGATACCAAATTTTCTAACTCTTTAGGAATGGGGCCTGAAAGTTGATTTTCATAGAGATAAAGAAGAGTGAGGTTTCTCAAACCACAAAATGATGGTGGAATCAAACCATAAAGATTGTTCGAACTAAAGCTTAGCTCGACAAGAGACTTCAAATTTCTTATTTCATGGGGGACTGGACCAGAAAGCGAATTGTTATAGAGATACAAATAAGTCAGGGATACCAAATTTCCTACCTGAAAGTTGATTATAGCTCAACGCAAGATTAGTCAGAGATATCAAATTTCCTAACTCTTTAGGAATGGGGCCTGAAAATTGATTACTATGGAGATAAAGAAGAGTGAGGTTTCTCAAACCACAAAATGATGGTGGAATCAAGCCAGAAAGATTGTTCAAACTAAAGTCTAGGGAGACAAGAGACTTCAAATTTCCTATTTCATGGGGGATTGGACCAGAAAGTGAATTGTTATAGAGACACAAAAGAGTCAAGTTGTTCAAATTGCCGAGAGAAGCAGGAATTGGACCATGTAGTTGATTGCTATACAAGGCAAGTTCATAAAGAGACCTTAAATGACCTATTTCGCTAGGAATTGAGCCATTTAACTGATTTTCGAAAAGGTGCAGGACCTGAAGATTTGTAAGGAGTCCAATTTCTGGTGGGATTTCTCTAGAGAAGAGATTAGTGGATAGATCTAGATATATGAGTTTGGAAAGGAATGCATCTGAGATGGAATGGTACTGAAGAGTGAATTTAAAGCAAGATCAACATATTTAAGATTAGGAAAAGATGAGAATGAAAACTATTGAAGTGTACCATTCAAACTAAAACCGGTAATGTTGATCTTGATGACGCTTCCAGCAGAGTTGCAAAAAATTCCAAACCAAGTGCATGGGTTTGTTGTGCTTGGTTTGTGAGAAAGCAGATTCCATGAAGGTAGTTGAGACTGGGTTTGGTTTGCAAAGCTGGCTTTCCAATTCAGAAGAGCATTTGCTTCCTCGATAGAAGCAGAAGCCATATAAGGTTTTGAAGAAATTAACAGGACAAGAAAAACAGTAAAGAGTAGCATTTCCAAATTCAATTTCTTAGTCATATTTTGTGATTTTTGGGTTTTGTATAGTGGAGTAATGATTATCTCCGTATATTTATAACCACGATCCTCATAATTGTGTTTTTTTTAATAGAAATTTTGGCAAGATCGGAGACTTGGGTCAACTGTGGTCCATCTCTGCCATTATTTTCTATATTGAGTTTATCTGGGAAGACTTTGCAAGTTTGCTCTATGATTGGGTAGTTGGGTTGGGTTCTTGTTATACAATATTTTAGTTACTTGTATCAATATTCATATGTCCATCTCTGTTAATAAATAAAAAATTCAAATTATATAATATATATTTAATATTATTTATGATGACATGAAATTTTAAAATGTTATATCTTTTTAAAATCATATACTATTTGATTATGCAAAAATTTCATGAAAAGTGTATTTATTTGTCATCTAAAGGATAAGATATTACAAATATGCAGGTCTTGTTACTCATACATTTCTTTTTTTTTTTTTTTTTTTTTTTTTTTTTTGTGTGACAGTAACTCATACATTTCTTGTATTCAATAAAATTCAATAAATATTTCTCAAGGATCAAAAAAAAAAAAAAAAAAAAAAAAAACATGAATATATCACATGAAATATGAAAAACCGGTTAAACAAAAAATAATAATTAGCATTGTTATTTACATTTATTTCATATCAAGAGGTTGCCGCTCTTTTTATATGATCACAATGTTCAATTGTCAAGCTTATTAAATATAAAACTGAGGTCTTTCTATTATCAGTTCGAACTGACAAAAGATATATCAGTTCCTTGCATGTGAGCCATTGGATTTAAAAGATGCTTTGACAAGTGCATGCAGCCAAGTCAAAGTATTTAAATCCAATGACCCACATGCAAGGAACTGATATATCTTTTGTTAGTTCGAGCTGATAATAAAAAAATTGTATAAAACTATCTCCATAAATAATAAGGCTCTTATACTTAGAACAGGACACCCATTGAAATATTGCTAATAGTTGTGTGTCAAGTAACTCAAGTCTCTCCGGCTATCCACATGAATAACACCATCTTTTATTAATTTCCTCATTTGTTGAGTTTATACCTACGAATTTCATAAACCTCTTATTTAAGAAACACTAATGTAAGACAACCTAAAAATTTAATCCAAATTTCAACTTAAATTATGTGGCAAGTGGTTTTTTCATTGACCACATCATTTAACTCATTTGAAAATCAAAAATTGAAAATCAACATCTAAAACAAAACAAAAAAAAACCAGAAATTGAAAATCAATTAAAAATAAATAAATCAGTTTTCCGGATCAACACCAGAAACCAGCATCTTCTAAAACAAAACTCGACACCATTCATCTCAATCACCAAACCCTAACCCTCAAATCCAACCAAACCCATCTACCACAACCACATTATTGCCTCACATCCAACCGCCACCACCTCAAAACCAAACCCAACCTTTCTGTCTCTCCACAAAACCAAAATGCAACCAACAGTTGCTGCCGCAAAACACCCATCCCCTCACCTCGCGACGGCTGCCACTCCTCTGTCACGGGAAACAGGAATATGTACAGCTACAAAACAAAATGTTGAATGATAAACAATTGTGGCCGGTAGCTGAGGTTTATCTTAAGGGAAACTTCAATTGTGGTTCTAATAAAGTCTTTTGGTCTGCATTTGATCCTGATAGCTATCAGTTTTTGTTTATATAAGGTAGCCCAAAAGCAACGGCAGGCACCAAATTAAACTTGTCCCGATTATATTTGGAAATGCGGTGGAATTTTTGTCCTTTAATGAATCTGAAACGTTTCAAATCTAACATCCAGCGAAAAACTAATAAGCATTATTGCTTTAATGTTACTGCCATGGTTGGTAGTCATTGGATTGCATTTTCACTATGTAATATTTACCGCTGGATGATTTCGGTGAAGTAGCAATTTTTTATTACACTAAAATTCTTCTATATAAGCTTAGTATGTTGAATTCTTATTGTTTTTTAATCTTTTTACCATTGGAAGGATTCAAGCCGCTGACTTGGCCGGAATCATTTACCTAAGTCCCCAATCCCAAGTCTCAAGCTCGCCCATCTACCAGCTGAGCTACGCTTCTTAAGGTCTTTTTTCAATTAATTGCCAAAACTTGTTTAGAGGTTCAAAAGCAAGACCAAGACTTATTAAATAAAGTCTTACACATGGTTAGACCTAAGAATCCATTGGAAAATCAAGTTAGCTCTATATGTCGATCAGTATCCATCTCACTTGACTGTTATCTTGGCCAATCTCGCATGACGTTTCAATTTTTGGTCTGCATTAATCTTTTGGTCTGCATTTGATCCTGATAGCTATCAGTTTTTGTTCAAATAAGGTAGCCCAAAAGCAACGGCAGGCACCAAATTAAACTTGTCTCGATTATATTTGGAAACACGGTTGAATTTTTGTCCTTTAATGAATCTGAAACGCTTCAAATCTAACATCCAGCGAAAAACTAATAAGCATTATTGCTCTAATGTTACTGCCATGGTTGGTAGTCATTGGATTGCATTTTCACTATGTAATTGATGCAACGGAAATCACAAAAGAATACGACCAACGTCAATATTTTGAGGTAAATTCTGGAATCCACCAGAAACAAGAAAAACTCTCAAAGAAAAGTCTGAAATTTTATTGAATAATTGAATAATTCGGCCAAAAGGCTTAAAAGCATATTTAAAGCGAAAAACCTAATCCTAATCCTTGTTGGACAAGAAACGGGACTAATTACTAAAAATTACCAAAAATAACAAAATTGAGATAATTGCGGAAATAAAAACTATTAAGAAACCTAAGCAAGCCGGAATTGACGGAAGTCAATTCAGACTTGGAAAACAAAAGTTATGGCTAAAACGAAACTTTCCTAAAATAGTAAAAAACGGCAATTTCGGGGCCTAAACGACGGAATTCTGCTAAAAAAGGGTATGCCGCAACAGCAAAGCTGTTGATTATTGACGGTCACGCCGAAACGCTTCAACTGTGAAAGTTTCGCGTCATTCCGACTTCAATGCCCGGACTACTGGAATTTGATTGCCCTTGAATTTAGGATGTTTTCTCTTCAACATGTAAGCATCGGCCACTTGTCCTACATCAATATTGCCCAAGCATATGTTCACTGGGGATTTATGCATTATGCATGTGTCATGTTTCCTATAGAGATGAATCACAAATAATAGTCATAGGCTCCTAGCTATAAACATTTAGGCTTAATATATAACCACCGTTCAGATGAAACTCAACAACACTTTTCAACCACCATTCAACGTGGTTTGCGGGTAAAAGTGCTCATTCGGATGAACAATGTCTCCGGTTCGAGTCATCGCCACTACATTTTAGTATATTAATATATATATATATATATATATATATATATATATTTATACTTTTCAAAAAAAAAAAAAAAATACAACGCTTATGTTTATGAAATCTTTACATAGAGAAACTGTTTAATTGAGAGCATAATTTTCATTTATAAGGGGCCCCTAAGATGAATTTTGCGTCCAAATGTCTCCCATCGATGGTCGAAAAAAGTTGTGAACAATGGAATTTGGGCCACTTTAGGCCCATTAGAAATTTCATGGGCTTGATGAGATACAGATCTTCGATTTGTTGCTGTTTTGTTTACAATGACATCAAATGATTTTTAATTTTTCAGCAAAATCAAATGCTTGTCCAGGGAAATATCATACATACATAATTTATGTGAATTTTTTTTTTTTTATTAGAAGAGCAGGTATAGGGCTTGTCCAGTAGCTGTTTTTCAGTTCATTTTCGTTTTCCGAAAACGATTTCAAATTCGCGTTCATTAACCATTTTTCATTTTGTTCTTAAAAGTAAGTAGAATTAATTTTTTAATTTTATTTATTATCCACCAAAATCGGTCAAAGCAGCAACTAGAGATGCACGTTTGGGGAATGAGGATGGATATAGGTCCCCCCATCCCCATCCCCACTTCCCATACCCTTCCCCCATCCCCCCCACCACCCCCCACATTTCCCCATTTGGGGAAAATGGGGATGGGGAATTTTGGGGGGACCTATATCCATCCCCATCCCCAATTCCCCAATTTCCCCAATTTCCCCATTTTTTCCCATTTCCCCGTTTTCCCCGTTCCCCCATTTCCCCATTTGACTAAAAATTACAAATTAAACTAAGAAAATAAACATTCCATTACAAATACAAAATAAAATTCATTAGTGCATTTTATATAAAATGTGTATATATACTTAGGAAGTTAGGGTTTTCAAAGAATAGACAAAAAATTAAAAATATATATTATAATTATATTTATATATGTTTGGGGGAAAGGAGGAAATGGGGATGGGGGACCTCCCCCCCATCCCCATCCCCATTTCAACATAATTGTGGGGGAAATGGGGAAATGGGGATGGGGAGGGGTCCCCCCATCCCCATCCCCATTTCAATTTGGGGATGATTTTCATCCCCATCCCCCCCCCCCCCCCCCCCCCCCCCCATTTCCCCATTTTTCCCCCAAAAAAAATCCCCAAATGGGGATGGGGACGCGGGGAATTGGGGCCCTGGGGAAAAATGTGCATCTCTAGCAGCAACCACAATGAGAAAAACTGTTGTGATGGGCCGACGTTGTTGCCGGTGTGATCTCTCCGACGTTCAAATTAGAAAATTACATGTTCTATTCTCACCAGTGGTCCTTTAATTTATATTCCATAATTGATAGTAATTTCTTAGAAGCCCGGATCTCAAATCCCGAATTATATATATATAATTGTTCCCAAAATACATATCTTAACCTTCTCAGATTTTTCATTCCAACTATCCACATACTTGTTTTCCATATATACAATAATATCCAGTTTTGAAGCAGAAATGGCGATGTGAATCGTTGTGAAATTGATTAGTCCGGTACTCAACAAAAAGATGTGACTAAGGCCACCCAGAATTGTCGATAAGTGTGGAAAATTAAAAGAAAAAATGGAGTCAAGAGTACGTTGCTGCACACGGATTCTTGGCCTTTACAGTATACGATTGGTTTAGTACACCTAAAAGTAAGAAAGTGATGTAATTTGGTCCCTATTATTTTCCTCCTATCCAAACACTTTCTCCAAACACCGATGAGTAATATTAATTCTATAATTTTTGCCCTTTGATAGTTTGATTTCAATTAAAATTTCGAGCCCCGAATATATATATATATATATATATATATATATATATAGTATGTACGGATATAACAATTCAAACCTGGAATATTGTCAGGATAAATGAACGTTTTTTTAACGTGAATCACCACCGGTGAATGGTGTTATCAATAAGCTTTTAAATAAAACAAAATCGGTATATGGTTATTACACTTGAATTTTTTTGTATTCTAACAAATAAGCCAAATTTGTAGATTAAATATAAAATTATGGACGTACAAGTCAATTTGTGAATAGAGACAAAGACTTGAAAATGGGGACAGGTAAACTTCCTAGTCATGTAGTTTAGTTAGATTAATTTCCACACGGCTTGTCCCCATATTCCAATGGAACTTTTGTTCGAATTTGCACAAACATCTCCTATAAATAGATTTCTGTCAATTTTAATTAAAAATTGACTTAAATGCTTTTATTTGATTATTTTATCTTTAAATCAGTATTTTAATATTTAAAATAATGACTTAAAAAAAATATTCACTATCAAATCTAAGCAGAAAATTTAACTCCTCCACCAGTTCGATGGAGGAGATGATCCGAGGAGGATATGACTTAACCGATTTTTTTTTTCTTTTTTAATATTTTGTTGTATCATTAAAAATAATAATGTTTACATTATTAAGACGAGATAGTGGCCGGTGAAATTGAAGGAAAATATAAATGCATCATTGCGGCATATATGCATCTGCATAGACTGCATGTAGAGAGACTTAGATCGGTAAATTCAAAACTCGATGAGATAATTTAAGTCACAACGCAAATGAATTCTATGTGCTATTTTTTTATACCCTCTGTGGTGGTGACTTGAATTTGAGATATTATAAATGCTACTTTTAATTCGCTTTTTTTTTTTTTTCAATATAATAATAGAACTCAAATATGTTTCTGGTTTAAGGAAAGTGTATATAATTGAATTTTTACAATTTTTGTTTAAATACATATATATATTTTTTAACAGTAAATTTATTCATCGAACCAAAGGTTCGAAAAGAAAGAGCAAAAGGCTAACGCCAAAAGAAACCCACGCAGACACAACAAAAGCAAAAAACCAACAACCCAGACCAAAGGCTACACAGACCCAAAGTGAAACAGAATGCCGGAGACAGCCCCTAGAACATAGAACCCACAACCCTTTCAGAAATCACCACATTCAAACACATCGCCTTCCAATTTTTGTTTTTATATTCCATATGCTTCTGGTTTAAGAAAAGATAGTGGGCTTGGAAATGGGAAGGGTAGTTTGAGGACAATTTATAAATGAGATAAAAAAAAGTGCTTTTTTGCAGGCTCTCTTTGCTGTTGTTGGAAGTGCTTTGCAAGCTCTGTTTGCTACTTCCACACTAAAGTTTCTTTTGGAGACCTCTTACTTGATTTCACTGATATTTCATTTGTTCGAGGTTTGACAAATATGCTTTGGTGCGCACATATAATGATCCCGTGACCTGAATCCTTATAGTTTTTTCATGGTGAAGATTTTACCGGATTGTATTGAACTATTTTAAAGATTCTTAGTGACATCTCATAGATAATATTTGCCCAAAAAAAAATACAAATTTAATGCCAAAAGACCAATTTGTTCTTCTTTTATCATGCTTTTGAAAATCACATCACATGAACATAAACATATTAAAGTTTATAATTTATGTTTACAAGAAGTGAAGACTAAAAGTATTACAAAGATAACAAATTGAAAGAAGTAAAAAGAAAAAAATAAATTGAAAACTAAGTTAGAACTTAAGAAGTTATGTAGTAAGGGTGATGGAATTTATACGCTTGTAAAGACATAATATCATTAATCAGGACTTGTATATTTCTTTCTTCAACATGTCGTGCTGTGAAGATGAGTATTAATCCATTCTCCATCAATAATTTTACTAATACATTCATATTGTCTTTTACTAAATCATTGTATTTTAGATTCTGGTGATACAATGAAAAATGTGAAATTAGTCATAATTGGTGAAAAAAGGAAGAAAACTCAACTCTTAATTTTATGTTCAAGTGGGATCGGTGATTAACTGATTAAACTTTAGTTTCCAGAAATTCAAGAGTTTTAGCAGTAATAGAACATCTTTTTTTTTTTTTTGAAACAGCCGCTTTATTAAAGAGCCACAAAGGCCAAGGCACACCACAACAAAACACCAAAACGGGAGCAGCCACAGCACCGAAGAAACAGGGGCAGAAACAGCCCCCCAACCCCAAAAACACACCCCAGAAAAAACACACCAGCAGCCTAGAAAATCAGACCTGATTTCGAAACAGCAAGTTAAAGAAATCAACCCTGATAAACACACCAGCAATAACAGAACATCTTACATGCTGATAAAAACAAAATATGTTACATGATACATGATGATGACAAACAACGCAGACTTGTTGCCACCAAGGTGGAGAATTATTGATGGGCACTTATTCTTCTTCATCTGTGTCTGTTATTTGGCCTTCTCACCTTTCTACGGTTTTCCTTCTCAACAATTCGTACAAGCCACCGAGGCTTTCCAGTTGAGAATACGAGATATCCCATTATCATTCCAAGCACCATTCCGCATCCATAACCCATCAGCACAACTTTCCAACCAAATCTATATTCAGACCCTGTATCATCTTCTAATGATATTAGAGATGGTTGTGGTGTTTCATCTTTGTGACAATCACTTGATAATGGAAATCCACATAATCCCAAGTTATCACTGTAAGAATCATTTCCAAAAGTATCAAGTTGGCTGCCTCGAGGTATATGTCCAGAGAGTTGATTTCGCGATAGGACTAGAACTTCTAGAAAATTCAAACTTGCCAACTGCGTTGGAATCTCTCCAACAAGCCTGTTTGAAGAGAGGTCCAAGGATTCAAGTGCTGACAAATTTCCTAGTGATGAAGGGATATGACCTGTCAAGCTATTTTGAGAAAGGTTAAGAAGATGAAGTGATTGTAGCTTCCCAATTACTTTTGGAATCTCTCCACAGAAGTTATTGTTTGAAAAATCTATGGCAGTAAAAATATTTAATATTTTTACCATTTCAATCTCATGTCCTTTTAACTTAATTGAAATAGAATCTTGATAATAGGATTCCCCCAAATATTTCAACTTTTGATTTAAGGATTTCTCCATATATTCCAACCCATTTTCATCTCCACTAACATTCATCATAGCATTAAGACTTGCAAAGTACCCTGCTGGCAAAAAACCACTGAAATTGTTGTTTGAGAGATCAAATATTTGCAACTTAGAGAATGAATTACTGCCCTCAGAATCTCTTAGAAAACCGTAAAACTTATTGGATCGGAGAACAAAAACCTGCAGTTTCGGAAGAGTTCCCAACCAATATGGGAAGGTATCTGTTACCTTGTTGTTTCCAAGATCTAGAACTTGAAGCATTCTACAATGGACCAAAGATGGTGGGACTGGCCCTTCAAATCCATTGCCATTGAAGTTGAGAGTCTGCAATTGATTGCCCTTTGCAAACGATCCAGGAATGGTGCCATGAAATGTATTCTTCTGTAGATCCAACACGGAGAGATTGGTGCTAAAATGTCCAATGCATTCAGGAATAGTGCCACTCAAGTTGTTATGAGAAAGATCAAGAATTTGAATTGAACTAACATTGCAAATAGAATGAGGGATCTCTCCGGTCAGATTGTTACCGGATAGGTCCAAATGCTCGAGATTAGTTAGTAACCCAAATTCTGAAGGTATACCGCCAAAAAGTTTATTTTCGCTCAAGTCTAGATAAATCAGGGATATCAAATTTCCTAACTTTTCAGGAATGAGCCCAAAAAGTTGATTTTCATCGAGTTGAAGAAAAGCAAGGTTTCTCAAACCACCAAATGATGGTGGAATCGAACCAGAAAGATTGTTTCCATCAAAGTGTAGCCTGACAAGAGACTTCAAATTTCCTATTTCATGGGGGATTGGACCAAAAAGTTTGTTATGACTGAGAAATATAACTTCTAGATTAGTTAAATTACCAAAGAAAGAAGGAACTGAACCGGTCAATTGATTTTGCCACAACTCTAGATTAATCAGGGATACCAAATTTCCTAACTCTTCAGGAATGAAGCCTGAAAGTTGATTTTGGCTTAAACTAAGATCAGTCAGGGATATCAAATTTCCTAACTCTTCAGGAATGAGGCCTAAAAGTTGATTTTGGCCCAAGTGAAGATGAGTCAGGGATATCAAATTTCCTAACTCTTTAGGAATGAGGCCTGAAAGTTGATTTTGCCCCAACCCTAGATATGTCAAGGATATCAAATTTCCTAACTCTTTAGGAATGAGGCCTGAAAGTTGATTTTTGCTCAACTCAAGAGCAGTCAAGGATATCAAATTTCCTATTTCATGGGGGATTGGACCAGAAAGGTTATTTTGGAATGCAGACACCACAGTTAGTTTATTCAAGTTTCCCAAAGTGGTAGGAATTGGGCCAGTGAGCCTGTTGATATAAATGTATAGTTCAAGTAAATTTGTTAGATTTCCCAATTCTAGAGGAATGGAACCTGAAAGCGAATTGTTATAGAGATACAAATGAGTCAGTTTATTCAAATTACCCAGAGAATCAGGAATTGGACCATATAGATGATTGCTAGACAAGGCAAGATCATAAAGAGACCTTAAACGACCTATTTCGTAAGGAATTGAGCAATTTAACTGGTTTTCGAAAAGGTATAGGACCTGAAGATTTGTAAGGAGACCAATTTCTGGTGGGATTTCTCCAGAGAAGTGATTAGTGGCTAGATCTAGATATATGAGTCTGGAAAGGAATGCAATCTGAGATGGAATGGTACCGAAGAGTGAATTTAAAGAAAGATCAACATATTTAAGATTAGGAAAAGACAAGAATGAAAGCTCATGAAGCGTACTATTCAAACCAAAACCGGAAATGTTGATCTTGATGACGCTTCCAGCAGAGTTGCAAAAAATTCCAAACCAAGTGCATGGGCTTGTGGTGCTTGGTTTGTGAGAAAGCAGATTCCATGAAGGTAGCCGAGACTGGGTTTGGTTTGCAAAGCTAGCTTTCCAATTCAGAAGAGCATTTGCTTCTTCAATAGAAGCAGAAGCCATATATGGTTTTGAAGAAATTAACAGGATAAGAAAAACAGGCAAGAGTAGAATTTCCAAATTCAATTTCTTTGCCATCTTTTATGATTTTTTGGTTTTGTATAGTGGAGTGATGATTATCTCCGTATATTTATAACCAAGATCCTCATCCTTGTGTTTTTTTTTTGTTTTTTTTAGAAAATTTGGCAAGACTGGAGACTTGGGTCAAGTGTGGAACTGTGGAAGAGGGGAAAAACTTGGGTGCAAGAATTTCAATATTGAGTTTATTTGGGAAGACTTTGCAAGTTTGCTCAATGCTTGGTAGTTGGGTTGGGTTAAAGTTAAACTTTCAAGACTTTTAAGACTTTGCAAGTTTGTGTCTACATTATCACTTTTAATATTTGAGTGATAATTGTATATTTCTCGTGAGTAGTGAGTTAGGGACTTGAATCGAAATGTATCTGCCAAATGAAATGAAGTTTCTACTTTTTTTGTCAAGATGGTAATGATTATTCAACCTGCAAAACTTTTCTAGTGTATTTGTTGATTACAATTTCCAGGAAACACAAACTATGAGCCAAGCGAGAATTTCCAACAAATGGAATCATATTCTAATATTCTATGCATTTCATGATTGACTCCTTGGAGTAAATTTCCATGTAGAAGCTTAGTATAATACTTGAATTTCTGATTCTAAAGTAAATTTCCAAGAATGAGAGGGCTAAAAAAAGAGAAAAACGTGAGCGGCAGGATTCGAACCTGCGCGGGCAGAGCCCACATGATTTCTAGTCATGCCCGATAACCACTCCGGCACGCCCACTTCTTGATTGACTTTTGCAGTTTACTGTCTTCATCTCAATCTTAAGAACAATATGCTTAATATAAATATATAATAAGAATGCAAAATTTTTATTTTATTTGAGCTATTACGATTAATTTGCTTTTTAGGGAGGGAGACACAATTCGAACCCACGACTCATGGTGTACGAGAAAATCTTCAGTACATTGGATGCATTAGCTGAGTGGCACACCCGGCTATTGAAATAATGACACGTAATCATGTGTCAACTTTCTGGGTTGTAAAAAAAATATATAATGAAAGGAGAAGAGAAAGTAAGAGAGGAAATATATATAAAATAATAATAATTCAAAAAGCAGACACGTTATTACGTGTTAGCATTTTAGTGGCCAGGTGCACCACTCAGCTAATTCACCCGATGCACTAAAGATTTTCTCCATGGTGTAAATACGAGGGACATATCACTGAGTCAATTTCATCTTGTTAAGAATGCATGAATTACTACCCGTAAAACTGATTTCTTTACTCGACTTTAATTAAATCCTAAATATGGGAGAGGGTCAAACTCCAAAACCTCTCTAAAAAGCTTGAAGAAAATACAACACAAAAAATAATGAAGAGAGTAATTTTGAATCGATAAAGGGTTTCTTTATTAAACAGTATGAATAGATCAATTAGATAAGTCCTCTTCAATGATCATGCCACCAACTTGCCATGAAGTTCTTGAGATGTCATGTTTTTACTGTTAAGCTGTGGAAAAAACTGTCTAAATTCTAAGTTTTGTCTATTATGTTGACCAATGCACTACAAAAAAAAAGTGACCTATAGTGACACATTTTTTTGTGACAAATTTCAAATGTATCACCGTAGGTATTATTTTATGACAAATTTTATTATTTGTCATTATGTTTTGTTCAATTGAGACTTTAAAAAAATAATTGTCACAATTAATTAAAAAGTGACCTATAGTGACACATTTTGTCACTGTGACAAATTTCAAATGTATCACAGTAGGTATTATTTTGTAATAAATTTTATTATTTGTCATTATGTTTTGTTCAATTGAGACTTTTAAAAAATAATTATCTCAATTAATTAAAAAGTGACCTATAGTAACATATTTCTTTGTGACTAATTTTTAATCAATCACTATATGCATTATTTTGTGACAAATTTTTTTTATTTGTCTCTATGTTTTGGAGTAAAATCTCCCTCCAAAATTGTTTACCAAAAATTTAGGTTAACTGAGACTTTTTAAATTAATTTGTCACAAGTAATTAAAAAAAAATTCAGAAATTGTGACAATTTATATAATTAGTCAGAGAATTATATATTAAAAAGAAAAAAATATATTTTTTTGTGACTTAATAAAATG
Organism: Acer saccharum; assembly: GCA_030490815.1. Classification (NCBI taxonomy): domain Eukaryota; kingdom Viridiplantae; phylum Streptophyta; class Magnoliopsida; order Sapindales; family Sapindaceae; genus Acer; species Acer saccharum. Next base: position 4,807,179 of record CM059868.1, read on the forward strand.
TAAAAAAATATATATATATTCCCACACAATGTTGCCGCCTTTTTGTTTCTTATTTTGTGAAGGAATCCTTGTTTAACTAAAATATCTCATGTATTTCTCCTTTCTATACAATTGATTTGATTTAGGAAAAAAATAAAAGAAAAGAAAACAATTACAATATTTCAATTGGCAACAACATGGCTCCCTTCCAGCAAACCTAATTGCACTGCTTTGTCAAGAGATAGTGTGGGTAATGTTTTTCTTCAATTAATCTCTCTAATCTCCTCTGTTTTATTTCGTTTTTTTTTTTTTTTCTAGGGCCTTTGTCTTGCTCGGTTGTTTGGGTGGGGTGAGCTATTTTCGTTTTGCTCTTGTGCCCCATTTTTGTTGTTGTTTAATAGACCCTAATAAGTGACGAAACAAAAAATATATACAAGTTAGTGACAATTAACCGTTTGAAGATTTTGTCACTGTATACATTTTTCGTGACAATTTATTGTTTAAAAATTTTGTCACCATTCACAAACTCAATGACAATTAATTATCTGAAAAATGTGTCACTGTACACAAATTTAGTGACAATAATCCGTTTGAAGATTTTGTCACTATACACATTTTTAGTGATAATTTATTGTTTAACAATTGTATCACTATTCACAAACCCAGGGACAATTAATTATCTGAAAATTTTGTCACTATACGCATAGTTAGTGACAATTTAAGGTTACTATTGTTTTAGTATCTAAGTAGTTATGTCAGTAATGTTAATATTCCAAACAATTGTCAATAATTTAAACTATTACGATCAAATTAACATATTTATTGAAAACAAACATATAAGAAGACATATCATATCTATATGACATACTTGTATTATGAAATTAAAATAATTATAATATTCATAATTCAATTATAATATTAAATTTAACATTAAAAAAAAAAAAAAAAAAAAAAAAAAAAGAATAAAGAACATCTTTAATTAAATCCATAATGTTTGAATGTTAGGCATTGGAACACTTTCGAATGATTTTCCACAACGCAACTTGCTTTGCATCCTGCAAGAAGTTTTTTTTGGCTCATCCAAACTTTGCATCTCCATGTATAGATAAAATCTCAACCGAATCAACAAGCTCTAACATGGTATATTGAGACAATCAAGAAGATAGTAGAGAGAGAACTTGTTTGCGGTAAAATCGTATCTCCATGACATGCACTTCCACTATATAGAAAATAAAATCCTCATTAAAATTGAATTCCAAACTGTAATTGTTATATGTAGTCTTCGATAAATGTGTGAGTTTCATTTTTTTTTTTTACTCAAATCTTGATTAATTTTTAAGATTCCAATTGATTTAGTTGGCTCTACCAAAATGGAATACAAGATGAAACAAAATCATATATGTATTAGCTTGCAACCACATAAAAAACTGCAAGGTACATTCATAATTATAAACAATTACCTTAACAATTTAAGCATTTCTACGTTATAAAATGTAATAGTACCCAAAAAAAAATAGGTGCATTATTTGCTTCTTCTTTTTTTCTCTTTAAATAGGATGACATTCAATTTCAAGTTCATATAATACTCAGGTTAGTCAATTAATCAATTGACAATAACACTTTTTTTTTCATATACATTAAAACACAACCAAAAACACATAAAAAACAAACAATTAGAGAACAAACCGAGATAATTGGCTAGCTTATGGAAAAAGATTGTCAGATTGAAGTGATCGCTGAGTGCACGTTGCAGCGTCAGCTTGACGATGGTGACAACAACCTTTTCTTTACCTAGTGGCGATGGCGATCACCTCAAGCTTGATGATGGGAGTAACTTGAGCAACCATGTCTTTGTTGTTGTACTGGTCATCATGAATGTGACGGTGAATTCAATAGAAATGAAATCATGGAGAAATTATGTCCGAGGAAAAAAAATAGAGAAATAAAATAGAGATTAGAGAGAAATATACTGTAGAAAAATCAATTAAAGGATCACTTTAATTTTGAATAGGCAGAGAAAATTATGAACCGTAGAAAGAGAAATTATGTGAAGTTTTTTTTTTTAATTCCATTGTTGAATTGCAAGGCAATATTAAGGAGGCAGGAGAGGATAAAAAAAAGTTTGCTTATATTCATACGTATGTTTTTTTGTTTTTGAACATCAAAATTTTATTGAAAGAAAACAGAGCCCCCAAACAGGGCACAAAACCGCCAAGGACAACAGAGCAAACACCAAAACAGAAAGAAAGACAAAAGACAGCCAACATACTAAAGCAAAACTACACATCCCCCCACACAAACACGTCTCCACCCATACTCGAACCCCTTTTTGCGAGCATGTCCGCGAAGGAATTTGACGCTCTAGAATTAAAAATAACCTCCGTTTTGCCGAGCTTTAAAAGGTTGCTCCGGATTTGATAAATCAACTGGACATGATTGAGGCTGCCAAAACTGTTGTCATTGACCCAAGACACCGCACTCTTGGAATCGCTAACGATGAAGATGTCTCTACCCACAAAATTCTGATTCGAAGCACAAATTTCCACAGCCCTATGAATAGCCCAAATCTCCGCCGAGTTGGAATCAAGAATCCCCAAATGATTAGCAAAAAGACATAACACCCTCCCAACCGAATTCCTTAACACACCCCCCATTCCAGCTGAACCCGGAGACCCTCTTGCCGAACCGTCAACATTGAATTTCAAGACATCTAAAGAAGGAGGGATCCACTTCTCCAAACCACTCATTTTCGCTGGAATGCTTTCAGAACAGCATTCTTTAATATTTAGGAGAATCGAATTAATAGGCTCTTTCGATCCCTTGCCATAGTGTTTAAACCACCACCCAACACGAAACTTCACCGTGTCCACAACAAGCGAGAATTCAGGCTCCTTATCTCTAAAAATCATCCCGTTTCTAACCTCCCATATCATCCACACGATAGCGAAGAATAACGAGTGCCAAGCTCTGCCATAGTTAGCCTTAGGACATAATCCAGCCCAACCCTCTAACCACGCTTCAATAGTCTTGGAAGGACAACAAACCACTTGCCACCATATATAATTTAAAATATTTATATGTATGTATGTATGTATTTATCAGAAACCCTAAAAAAAATAATTCAAAATTAGAGATACCATCAATGAAATTAGGAAATATGATTAGCTGTTTGGAACCATCAACTGCTTTCGATCTTGAACAAAAAATTTAAAGATTCATGATATGGTTTAGGAAATCTGAAATAAGTGAAAAGAAAATAAGTATTTACAAAATAAAATCTTTCCTTTTTTCTTCTTTTTTTTTTTTTTTTGAAAAAAAAAAAAAACTTTCTTTTTAAAAAAAAAAATCTTTCAATTTTTTATAATGTAATTTTCTAACTAATTATATTAACTGTCACAAATTATCAAATTTAACTAGTTGTAACAATTTTTGTAAAAACATTTGAATTGAAAAAAACACAATGACAAATAATAAATTTTGTCACAAATAATACCTATAGTGATATATTCAAAATTTTCCACAAAGAAATGTGTCACTATAGGTCACTTTTCTTGTAATGCCTCTAATTTTAATAATGGCCAATCAACCCTCCGAAATCCTAAATATTGGTCATTTTGCCCCTTCTGTTAAGTTTTCCATCCAAAATCCCTTTGACCGCCTCCATCAAAGATTGAACCTCCAACATTATGGTTAAAAGTCACACCTCCAAAAAAAAAAAAATTTAGAAAATTTGGCAAGACTGGAGACTTGGGTCAAGTGCGGAACTGTGGAAGAGGGGAAAAACTTGGGTGCAAGAATTTCAATATTGAGTTTATTTGAGAAGACTTTGCAAGTTTGCTCTATGCTTGGTAGTTGGGTTGGGTTAAAGTTAAACTTTCAAGACTTTTAAGACTTTGCAAGTTTACTTCTTTTTTTTTTTTTTTTTTTTTGGACTCCATCTATCCACCTAGTTAAATCAGGTATTTTTTTTGAAGTTTTTTGCCATTGATAAGATTCGAACCGCTGACTTAGGAGTAAAATCCATAAGCTCGTCCATCTACTAGTTAAGCTACACCCTTAGGGAGTTTTTTTCAATTAATTGCCGGAACTTGTTTAGAGATTCACAAGACCAAGACTTATTAAATAAAGTCTTACACAAGGTTAGACCAAAGAATCCATTGGAAAATCAAGTTAACTCTACACATTTTAATCTTGTTGGAACAAGATAAAATGAGCCCCTATAAAACAATGAGATTACATCGCATTCAGGAACGAAGCCATAAATTCAAGTTTGGGGAGCAATTATACAAAAACAAAAAATATTAGGGGGCAAAGTGAAAAAATTTAAAATTTTATATAATATTTTGGCCCTCATCGGTGTAACTCTATGGGTAGATAGACGAACTTGGGCTTGGACAAATTCTCAAATCCTACCAATGGCAAAAAAAACTTTAAAAAAAAATACATGGTCTAGATAAGTGGATAAATAGATACTAAAAAATAAAAAAAAAATAAAAAAATTAACCCAACCCAATTACCCAAGCATAGAGTAAACTTGCAAGTCTTCCCCAAAAAACTCAATATAGAAAATAATGGCAGAGATTTGAAGAAATTAATAGGACAAGAAAAACAGGCAAGAGTAGAATTTCCAAATTCAATTTCTTAGCCATGATTTTTGGGTTTTGTATAGTGGAGTGATGATTATCTCCGTATATTTATAAACACGATCCTCATCCTTGTGTTTTTTTAACTTATAGATTCAATGACCAGCACAAAATTGACGTACGCCCAAGATCATTGGTGTTAATTTTAACAAGCCAGAAGTAGAAAGGAGGCGAAGTGCTTTGTTGGGGTTGTTCAGAACTGCATATGACCTTGCAACCTGCGTTTTCCTTTTCTTCAAGAATTCCAACGAATTCTTCAAGCATTCAGGTGGAGGCATGTCATTCAGGATAACAGTTTCTAACCTGTAAACAAGAACACAGGAGGTTAAAAATTCTATTTTAAAAGCTTTTTCCTTCCATCGTGTGAAATGGGCAAAAAGAAATAATCCTTTACCTGGAGCTTTTCTTCTTTTTCTTTGTTGGATTGCATTTCACTTCAGCCTTCTCATCTTCAGAATCTGATAAGAAAACTTGTCTGCAGAAGAAAGATGACATCTTGGTTAGAATCTGAAAGCTATAAGTTCGATACATATAACATGAGTTAGCACATTCAAACCACACACACAAAGAGCAAGAAGCATCATACTTTTCACGAGAAGCAAGCAACTCAACAATGTCACTTGGAAGCATCCCCACGTTAGCCGTAGACTCTTTTTTCGGTTCAGTTGCTGCTACATCTTGGATTCGTTCGCCTTGTTTGCCTTCACCTCTTTTAGAAGATCGTGGTGTTTTCCTTTGAGCCCATAGTCTGCGACGTTCTTTTCCCTCACGAACAACCCTATGTAGACGAATTCAAGTTCATGTTTCAGTAAATTATAATTCCTCCTCAAAACCATAAATATTTCTACTCATATCATTCAACATAAATAGAATTTAAACACCACTACACCAAAACTAAGCTACACAGCCTACACACGACCAAGTTTAAGACTCATATACATGTCGATTTCTCATTATAACACAAATCCTAGATCCTCCAAACAGGAGTAGTTCCTCGGGTTATCGAAATTGAACTCCCTGTAATTCTATGACTATTGTGAGAACAAAGAAACAAATTAACCCCTAGCACACATTTATATATTTCGATCTCCATTATATCATACTAAAACATCAATCCATTAAGCAACAATTCAGCTACCACTATTGGATATACACAAATTCTACTAGGTTAAATAACAATTTACAGAGCTATTCAAAATTGAATCTTTCACCATCCTCACATCACCAAAGATCAAAATACATCATGATCGAGCATACATACATACCTGGCCTTGTTATCTTTCTGGACTTTTGTATCTCCTCATCTTGCTGTATTCCCTGCAAAACCACAACAACAAATTAATTTTGTTTTCAACAACAAAAAATAAATAAATAAATAAAATTAAAAAATAAAAGATGGTACGTTATCTTTAACTTTCTGTTCTGCATCAAGAATTGAAATAATATCACTTTGACTCAACAAAGCTGCACTTAAAAACTTTTTGATTTAATCCACAGGCTTCTAGGAGGTGTTGTTGTAGTAGCAGCAAATGCTGGTGGTGCATGGACTCCAATTGGTGATGTTACCACTACATGGTCAGATATCAACATTGTATACAATGAAGGTCTTTTCTTTCATTATATTGCCCAAGCATATGTTCACTGGGGATTTATGCACGATGCATGTGTCATGTGTTCCTGTAGAGGTGAATCACAAATAATAGTCATAGGCTCTTAGCTATAAACATTTAGGCTTAATATATAACCACCGTTCAGATGAAACTCAACAGCACTTTTCAACCACCGTTAACATGGTTTGCATGTACAAATGCTCATTCAGATGAACAATGTTTCTGGTTCGAGTCGTTGCCACTACATTTTAGTATATTAATATATATATAAAAAAACTTTTCAAAAAATAAAATACAACGCTTATGTTTATGAAATCTTTACATAGAGAAACTGTTTAATTGAGAGCATAATTTTCAATTATAAGGGGCCCCTAAGATGAATTTTGCGTCCAAATGTCTCCCAATCTCCCATCGATGATCGAAAAGAGTTGTGAACAATGGAATTTGGGCCACTTTAGGCCCATTAGAAATTTCATGGGCTTGATGAGATACAGTTCTTCGATTTGTTGCTGTTTTGTTTTCAATGACATCAAATGATTTTTAATTTTTCAGCAAGATCAAAGCTTGTCCAGGGAAATATCATACATATATAATTTATGTGACAATTTTTTTTTATATATATATTTTTTATATATATATATTAGAAGAGCAGGTATAGGGCTTGTCCAGTAGCTGTTTTCAGTTCGTTTTCGTTTTCCGAAAACGATTTCGAATTCGCGTTCATTAACCGTTTTTTATTTTGTTCTTAAAAGTAAGTAGAATTAATTTTTAAATTTTATTTATTTAGTTATTATCCACCAAAATCAGTCAAAGCAGCAACCACAATGAGAAAAACTGTTGTGATGGGCCGACGTTGTTGCCGGTGTGATCTCTCCGATGTTCAAATTAGAAAATTACATGTTCTATTCTCACCAGTGGTCCTTTAATTTATATTCCATAATTGATAGTAATTTCTTAGAAGTCCGGATCTCAAATCCCGAATTATATATAATTGTTCGAAAAATACATATCTTATCCTTCTCAGATTTTTCATTACATCTATCCACATAGTTGTTTTCCATACAATAATATCCAGTTTTGAAGCAGAAATGGCGATATGAATTGTTGAGAAATTGATTTAGTCAAGTAATCAACAAAAAGATGTGACAAGGCCACCCAGAATTGTCGACAAGTGTGGAAAATTAAATGAAAATTGGAGTCAAGAGTACGTTGCTGCACATGGATTCTTGGCCTTTACAGTATACGATTGGTTTAGCGCACCTAAAAGTAAGAAAGTGATGTAATTTAATCCCTATTATTTTCCTCCTATCCAAACACATACTCCAAACACCGATGATTAATATTAATTCTATAATTTTTGCCCTTCCATAGTTTGATTTCAATTAAAATTTTGTGCCTCAGATAAATATAACATATGTATATATATATATATATATATATATATAGTACATGCAGGTATGACGATTCGAACCTGGAATATTGTTAGGATGAATGAACGTTTTTTAACACGAATCACCACCACTGAATGGTGATATCAATAAGCTTTTTAATAAAACAAAATCGGTATATATGGTTATTACACTTGGATTTTTTGTATACTAACAAATAAGCCAAATTTGTAGATTAAATATAAAATTATGGACAATTCAATTTGTAAACAGAGACAAAGACTTGAAAATGGGGACAGGTAAACTTCCTAGTCATGTAGTTTAGTTAGATTAATTTCCACACGGCTTGTCCCAATACGTGCCCAAATGTTACAACAACGTTGAAATTAAAGTAGATAACCCAAAGTCTCTCCCTCCATTTGGTTTCTAGGCAATTTCTATAAACCTATTTTACACGGCAATTTCTAGGAGACGACCACCTTGAAAAAGACGTAGTTCTACTTATATTCCAATGGAACTTTTATTCGAATTTGCACTAACATCTCCTATAGATATATTTCTGTCAATTTAAATTAAAAATTGACTTAAATGCTTTTATTTGATTATTTTATCTTTAAATCAGTATTTTAATATTTAAAATAATGACTTAAAAAAAATATTCTCTATCAAATCTAATGCAGAACATTTAACTCCTCCACCTATTTGATGGAGGAGATGATCCGAGGAGGATATGACTTCACCGAATATTTTTTTTCTTTTTTTAATATTCTGTTGTATCATTAAAAATAATAATGTTTACATTATTAAGAAGAGATAGTGGCCGGTGAAATTGAAGGAAAATATAAATGCATCATTGCGGCATATATGCATCTGCATGTAGAGAGACTTAGGTCGGTAAATTCAAAACTTGATGAGATCATTTAAGTCACAACACGAATGAATTCTATGTGCTATTTTTTTATACCCTCTGTGGTGGCGACTCGAATTTGAGATATTATAAATGCTACTTTTAATTTGCTTTCTTTTTTTATTTTCTTTTTATATAATAATAGAACTTAGATATGTTTCTGATTTAAGGAAAGTGCATATAATTGAATTTTTACAATTTTTGTTTTTGATATACCATATGCTTCTGGTTTAAGAAAAGATGGTGGGCTTGGAAATGGGAAGGGTAGTTTGAGGACAGTATATAATTGAGATTAAAAAAAGTGCTTTTTTGCAGGCTCTCTTTGCTGTTGTTGGAAGTGCTTTGCAAGCTCTGTTTGCTACTTCCACACTAAAGTTTCTTTTGGAGACATCTTACTTGATTTCCCTGATATTTCATTTGTTCGAGGTTTGACAAATATGCTTTGGTGTGCACATATAATGATCCCGTGACTTGAATCCTTATAGTTTTTTCATGGCGAAGATTGTACCGGATTACATTGAACTATTTTAAAGATTCTCGATGACATCTCAAAGATAATATTTGCCCAAAAAATAAATACAAATTTAATGCCAAAAGACCAATTTGTTCTTCTTTTATCATGCTTTTGAAAATCACATCACATGAACATAAACATATTAAAGTTTATAATTTATGTTTACAAGGAGTGAAGACTAAAAGAATTACAAAGATCACAAATTGAAAAAAGTAATAAGAAATAAATAAATAAATAAATAAACAAATTGAAAACAAAGTTAGAACTTAGAAGTTATGTAGTAAGGGTGATGGAATTTATATGCTTGTAAAGACATAATATCATTAATCGGGACTTGTATATTTCTTTCTTGGGTTTTATTGAAAACTAACCCTTTTGAGAGGGTGAAATTGAAATCTAACTCATTTTTAAAAAACTTACAAAACTAACTCATTTTCCATGGACAAGTACCATATTACCCTTACTTAAACATTTTCACTTTACTTCACTTCCCTCTATACCGTCTTCCTCACCTCTCTCTTTCTTTATCTACCCTCTCTATTTTTAAACCGAATCTAGAAATTCTCTACCTCTCTTTCTCTTTATCATTTACAATTTCGAACTCCTTCATCATCATCACGAATCTATTTCCATTCTTCACCAACAAAAGGGGATTCTTGTTTCAAAGCTTCAAATGTGAGTTTAATTTTTATTTTTTTGTTTTCTCCACAAATCAGAGGTTAATGTCTTGTTTATTTTGGTGAAAATAGTTACAATTAGAGCTAATAACACGGGTCTTGATTGAACATTGTGTCATAACTATTTAAATCCTAAATCCTCTTCTCAGTTCTGACGAGCAAAAGCCCTCTCTCCTCTCTGAAATCCCTAACAAATTCTCTCTCTCTCTCTGTTGAAGCACAACGAAGCTTGACGACGCCGGCTCGATGGAAGCTTGAAGACGACGACACGACGGCAACTCCATTTGGGTTCTGGGAAAGTTCAAGAAAAAAAAAAGGTGAATGGTTTTTCAATTTTTGATTTTTTTATTTACGTTGTTGTGTTGTGATCTGTACCAATGAGATTGGTAATCCAATGTACTTGGCATGGATTTTTTTTGTGAAGCTTTCTGCTTCAATTTGTGTAGTTTGAAAAATCCCAAATTTGAATTAGAACCCTAATTTTTTTGAGCTTGAAAAAAATTTCTTGACAGTAGAACTTTTGCATAAAATCACTAATTTGAATTACAACTTCTGAACTTTTGAAAAAAATCCCTACTGTCAAGGCATTTGATGTGTCTGTATTTGGTGTAATGCTATTGTTTTGAATCAAGGTTGATGCTTCGATGAGAAGAGAACTTTTAAATAACATAACAAATTCAAGGAATCTTGTTTATTCTGAACTGGTTTATGTTGTACCAAGCTTCAGAAATCGTGATTGGGATTATGTGGAATGAAATTAAATTAGGTGCTCACAAGTATGTGGTGTTTGGTGTTTTTATTGCCATCTAATTGTTATGGTTGGTGTTTTTGCCAACCATAACACATTTTGGGTCTTGTAGTGGTTGAGTATGTTAAGAGTATTATAAGTATATTGGTTGGTGTTTGTGATGTTTGGTTTTCGATATTTCTGGGTTCAAAGTTGCTGAAATTATAACAAGTATATTGGTTGGTGTTTTTACAATGTGATTATTATGGTTGTGTGGGGTGTTTGGTGATGACAACAATGTTTGGGTGTTTTAGTGTTTGGTAATTTTGGCATAGTGATTTTTTATTTGCTATATTACCGGCGTTTTTGCCATCTCATTGTTATGGTTGAGTTTCAGTGATGTTTGAATGTTTGGATTGGATTTTGTAGTGGTGTGTACTCTTAGGTTTGGTATTATGTACTACATTTTGGTTTCCTAACCAGTGTTGGGAATTCCTAACAATAGTTAGGAATTCCCAAACACCCGTTAGAAATTGTTAGGAATTCCTAACACCCGTTAGGAATTCTTAACAGATGTTAGGAATTCCTAACGGGAGTTGGGAATTCCTAACACCCGTTGGGAATTCCTAACGGGTGTTAGGAATTCCTAACGGGTGTTAGAAATTCCTAACGGGAGTTGGGAATTCCTAACACCCGTTAGGAATTCCTAACGGGTGTTAGGAATTCCTAACACCCATTAGGAATTCCTAACGGGTGTTTGGAATTCCCAACCGCAGTTAGTAATTCCTACCGCAATTCTGAACTGCAGTAAGAATTACTAAATAAACTTGAAAATGCTTATTTATTTATTTGATTAGGAAGACTTCAGTTAAAACATGTGTACTGATTTTAATTTTGTTTGGTATTATGTTATATTTCAGGTTAATATAATGGGAGAAGAGGTTGTTATAATGCTTGTGTGAGAGCATTTGTAAGCTTATGTATGTTGTCTCTTAAAAAAGTCCCTGTAGTGCACAACATCTAGTAATTTACTATCAACTTCTGCAAGTGGCAATATCAGTGGAACCATTGAAAGTCCAAAACTGGAAACTTCCCGAAATGCCTAGACTTATAACTGATTTTCTGATTTCTCTTGATGATTGTTTTCTTTACTTTGTGAACTGGCTTCATGGAGATATCCGACAGTATAACATTGCGGACCCCAAAAATCTTGTATTGGGACAAACTAATAAATATATCTAGGACATCATCAACCTTTGAGAATCTCAATAAGTTATGTAGTTTCTTCATATAATTCATTGTTTGTATCTCTCCTGCATATACTTTTGTTCTCTGCTATATCTACTTTCCTTTTTTCTTTTTTTCATATTTTTGTTGGTTTGATGATTCTCTTGCGTGTTGGAACCTGTATGATTGGTGAAATGCTTTAAAAAATCTACTCTATTTTCTGAAGTCAAATTTTAAGAAAATGAAAACTTGGTTGCATTTCTTCCATGGAAGCTTTCATTGCAAAAAACACCAGATTACTACTACAAACCCATTAATCAAATGAAAAGGCAAAATATGATTATCAAAATTCACAACTCATAAACTTATCTTCCAAATTTGCCAATTCTTTGAAAGAACCATGCGGTTGAAATATTACAAAGTACATACCTCACAGAGTAGTTTTAACTTGGAGGCATAACAAATACAAATCGACGACCTTAGCGTAAATGAGTGTGGAACCGTCATGATCTCCTAACCCTAAAACAAACAACTAAGATTTACATAGCCATTACATGATGAAAAGATTTGTAGAATGATTCATGTTCTATAGTACATACAAGTTGCTACTCTCATAAAGACATTAAATGCCCAGGTGAAAAACAGATGGGCAACAACTTATATAATGGAGTTTTATTTCATACTGCATTAGTTTGAATATATCTAGATGGATGAGGAAATGGTCACGTCTTGCTCATGAACTTCCTTTGCGCTTTCAGATCAACCACGATCACACTGATGTTATCCTTGCTTCTCTTTTGGAGAGCACGGTTTGAGAGGCCACATTTAATTATCCTGAAATATAACACAAAACCATAAAATATTAATAAAATATTAATATAAGTACAAATGTTTTAACCGAATAAGCAATTTAAGGTGATATTTGTTACTGTAGTTCAGAATTCAAAACGTTGTTGGGAATTTCCAACAGCTGTTAGGAGTTCCTAACTGCTGTTGGGAATTCCAAACGGTAGTTAGGAATTCCCAACCGCTATTAGGAATTCCTAACACCAGTTGGGAATTCCCAACTGCTGTTAGGAATTCCTAACACCAGTTGGGAATTCCTAACTGGTGTTAGGAATTCCTAACTAATGTTAGGAATTCTTAACACCAGTTAGGAATTCCTAACAGAAGTTAGGAATTCCCAATAGGTGTTAGGAATTCCTAACTGGTGTTAGGAATTCCTAACAAGAGTTGGGAATTCCCAATAGAAGTTGGGAATTCACAATAGCTGTTAGTTGATGTTGCGAATTTCGAACGTAGTTAGAAAACCAAAATGCCGTTGAAAATACCAACTTAGAAGCACATGCAAGGGGATTTGGTCACACCTTGCAAATCAAACATCACTATGTAAATCAAACATCAAACACCAGCAATATAGCAAATCATAGAAGGCCATAAGGCCAAGCACCAAACAAAAAGACAAGCTATAATCAGCATTTCATCTTCATGACAGCAGGCTCAATAACCCCTTGAATATAATTTCAGGAACTTTGAACTCACAGCAGGCTCAATAACCCCTTGAATATAATTTCAGAAACTTTGAACTCACAAATATCGAAAATCAAACATACACCTGAACAACGCCCAAGACCCTAAAATTGGTACCTCCAAGATCTAGAGCATAATAAGTTCCTTTTTCATTCCTGTGACAAAATTGATTATCAATTTACTAGTACAACCTATTGAATACATTAAAAACATGAATCGAGCAACATAAATGAAAGTCATGACAAAGCACTTCAACGCTCAAAACTGTATTTTAGAATTTTCATAATAGTACAATTGCAATTGCAAGTTTTTTTGCTAATCAAATCCCTTTCACGAACTAACGGGGCCTGCAATACTTGGCAACGATACATCGACAGTGGCAATTATTGGCAAATTAAACCCCAAAACTAGATAAACAAATCTGAAGGCAACTAAAGAATGTAGATTTCCATACAAATCTATAAATAACTGCCCAGAACAGCTACAGGTGAACAACGCCCCTGGACAACACATGCCCTAGAACCAACAAGAAAAACACCAAAAAGCAGAGCAACACAGGCCCCTGAACAACGCCCAAGAAGCTGGGAAAACACACCAGCAACAAGAAAACGCCCAGAACAAAAGCAAAAACAAACCAGAAAGTACACAACAAAACAACTACCACAAACAACCGCACACTAAGTCACACATCTCCCCACTCCACGAAATCACCACAAGAGGTAGACCCCATCTTGGTTCGTGTCAGGAGTTCAAACTCCTTACAATGTCCAAAATTAATTCCAAGTTCACTCAAAAATTAATTCAAACAACACACATTAAACAAACCTTTTAGGATTCTAATTCAAAAAAAATTCAAAAATTGAAGAACCACCATTCACCTTCACAAACAAAAATTCAAAAATTCAAGATGTTGTTCACCTTCTTTTTGTTCAAGCCAAACAGATTTGAGGCTGTGTTCAACCTTGTGTCCCGTCGCGCCGTCGTCGACTAAACAAACGACCTTCGCACCGTCGCGCCACCGTCGACGTCAAGCTGCCGTCCTGTCACGCCATCGTTGACTTCAAGCTGCCATCCCGTCACGCCATCGTCGACTGCAAGCTTCCGTCCCGTCGCGCCGTCGACTTCAAGCTTCCGTCGCCGTCGGCATGGTTGGAGAGAAGGAGAAGGTCGTTTGAGAGAGATTCATAGATGAGGTTTGGTCATTTTCAAAGAAATTAGGGATTTTGAATTGAAAGAGGTTTGGTCTATTACAAAGAGTAGATGGGGATTCAAAGTGTTGAGGTTTGGTCGATTAGAAGGATTAGATAGGGGTTTTCAAATTTTACAAGGGCAATATTGTCTTTCAACAACCCCAAAAGAGTTAGTTTTGCAAGTTTTTCAAAAATGAGTTAGATTTCAATTTCTCTCTCCCAAGTGGGTTAGTTTTCAATAAAACTCTTCTTTCTTCAACAACACGATACATAAAAACAAAATATGTTTTGTCAATTTTATTACATGATACATGATGATGACAAACAACGCAGATTTGTTGCCATAAGACTGTAACACTCACCAAGGTGGAGAATTATTGATGGGCACCGAATCTTCTTCCTCTGTGTCTGTTATTTGGCCTTCTCACCTTTCTATGGTTTTCCTTCTCAACAATTCGTACAAGCCACCGAGGCTTTCCGATAGAGAATACGAGATATTCCATTATCATTCCAGGCACTATTCCGCATCCATAACCCATCAACACAACTTTCCAACCAAATCTATATTCAGACTCTGTATCATCATCTTCTGATATTAGAGATGGTTGTGGTGTCTCATGTTTGTGACAATCATTTGATAGTGGAAATCCACATAATCCCAAGTTATCACTGTAAGAATCACTTCCAAAAGTATCGAATTGGCTGCCTCGAGGTATAGTTCCGGAGAGTTGATTTCGAGATAGGACTAGAACTTCCAAAAAATTCAAACTTGTCAACTGCCTTGGAATCTCTCCAACAAGCCTGTTTGAAGAGAGGTCCAAGGATTCAAGTGCTAACAAATTTCCTAGCGATGAAGGGATATGGCCTGTCAAGCTATTGTGAGAAAGGTTAAGAAGATGAAGTGATTGTAGCTTCCCAATTACTTCTGGAATCTCTCCACAGAAGTTATTGTTTGAAAAATCTATAGCAGTGAAAATTTCAAATATTTTCACCATGTTAATCTCATTTCCTTTTAACGTCAGTGATACAGAATCATGATAATAGGAGTACCCAATATATTCCAACTCACTTTCATCTCCACCAACATTCATCATAGCATTAAGACTTGCAAAGTACCCTGCTGGCAAAAAACCACTGAAATTGTTGTTTGAGAGATCAACTATTTGCAACTTAGAGAATGAATTACTGCCCTCAAAATCTCTTAGAAAACCGTAAAACTTATTGGATCGAAGAACAAAAACCTGCAGTTCCGGAAGAGTTCCCAACCAATATGGGAAGGTATCTGTTACCTTGTTGTTTCCAAGATCTAGAACTTGAAGCATTCTACAATGGACCAAAGATGGTGGGACTGGCCCTTCAAATCCATTGCCATTGAAGTTGAGAGTTTGCAATTGATTGCCCTTTGCAAACGATCCAGGAATGGTGCCATGAAATGTATTCTTATGTAGATCCAACACGGTGAGATTGGTGCTAAAATGTCCAATGCATTCAGGAATAGTGCCACTCAAGTTGTTATGAGAAAGATCAAGAATATGAATTGAACTAACATTGCAGATAGAATGAGGGATCTTCCCAATCAGACTGTTACCAGATAGGTCCAAATACTTGAGATTAGTTAGTAACCCAAATTCTGAAGGTATACCACCGAAAAGGTGATTTCTTCTGAGATAAAGAAGTGTGAGGTTTCTCAAACCACCAAATGATGGTGAAATCGAACCAGAAAGATTGTTATGACTAAGAAATATGTATTCTAGATTAGTTAAATTACCAAAGGAAGAAGGAACTGAACCGGTCAAATGATTTTGGTCCAAGTCAAGATCAGTCAAGGATATCAAATTTCCTAACTCTCGAGGAATGAGTCCAGAAAGTTGATTTTCATGGAGAAAAAGAGTAGTGAGGTTTCTCAAACCACCAAATGATGGTGGAATCAAACCAGAAAGATTGTTTTCACCAAAGTTTAGCTTGACAAGAGACTTCAGATTTCCTATTTCATGGGGGATTGGACCAAAAAGGTTATTTTGGAATACAGACAACACAATTAGTTTATTCAAGTTTCCCAAAGTGGTAGGAATTGGGCCAATGAGCCTGTTGGTTCCAATGTACAGTTCAAGTAAATTTGTTAGATTTTCCAATTCTAGAGGAATGGAACCTGAAAGCAAATTGTTTTGGAGATACAAATAAGTCAGGGATACCAAATTTCCTAACTCTTTAGGAATGAGGCCTGAAAGTTGATTTCTATACAGAAAAAGATGAGTGAGGTTTCTCAAACCACCAAATGATGGTGGAATCAAACCAGAAAGATTGTTTGAATGAAAGTTTAGGTAGACAAGAGACTTCAAATTTCCTATTTCATGGGGGATTGAACCTGAAAGCAAATTGTTACAGAGATACAAATAAGTCAGGTTGTTCAAATTGCCCAGAGAAGCAGGAATTGGACCATGTAGTTGATTAGTGGATAGATCTAGATATATGAGTTTGGAAAGGAATGCAATCTGAGATGGAATAGTACCGAAGAGTGAATTTCTAACAAGATCAACATATTTAAGATTAGGAAAAGATGAGAATGAAAACTCTTGAAGCGTACCATTCAAACCAAAATTGGTAATGTTGATCTTGATGACGCTTCCAGCAGAGTTGCAAAAAATTCCAAACCAAGTGCATGGGCTTGTGGTGCTTGGTTTGTGAGAAAGCAGATTCCATGAAGGTAGCCGAGACTGGGTTTGGTTTGCAAAGCTGGCTTTCCAATTCAGAAGAGCATTTGCTTCTTCAATAGAAGCAGAAGCCATAAATGGTTTTGAAGAAATTAACAGGACAAGAAAAATTGGCAAGAGTAGAATTTCCAAATTCAACTTCTTAGCCATCTTTTATGATTTTTGGGTTTTGTATAGAGAAGTGATGATTATCTCCGTATATTTATAACCATGATCTCATCCTTGTGTTTTTTTTTTTTATAGAATTTTTGGCAAGACCGGAGGCTTGGGTCAACTGTGGAAGACTTTGGAAGACTTTATTGAGTTTATTTGGGAAGACTTTGCAAGTTTGCTCTACGCCTGGGTACTTGGGTTGGGTTAAAGTCTTGTTATAAAATATTAGGTTCTTGTGTCAATATTCATATATCCATCTCTGTTAATAAATATACATTTCAAATTATATAATATATATTTAATATTATTTATACTGACATGAAATTTTAAAATGTTATATATTTTTAAAATCATATACTATTTGATTATGCACCAATTTCATGAAAAAATATATTAAATTATCAAACATGTTTTCATGTATATATTTTTTTTAAATATAAATATAAATTATTTTAATATCTGTATCCTACCTTATCCGTATCCTAATTTTTGGAGATTTTTTGTATCCCCATATCGTGCCGTATCCGTGCTATAAAGACAGCTACAAAACAAAATTTTGAATGATAAACTATTGTGGATGGTAGCTGAGGATTATCTTGAGGGAAACTTCAATTGTGGTTCTAATAAAATCTTTTGGTCTGCATTTGATCCTGATAGCTAGCTATCAGTTTTTGTTCAAATAAGGTAGCCCAAAAGCAACGGCAGGCACCAAATTAAACTTGTCCCGATTAGATTTGGAAACACAGTTGAATTTTTGTCCTTTAATGAATCTGAAACGTTTCAAATCTAACATCCGGCAAAAAACTAATAAGCATTATTGCTCTAATGTTACTGCCATGGTTGGTAGTCATTGGATTGCATTTTCACTATGTAATATTTACCGTCAGATGATTTCGGTGAAGTTAGGGATTTTTTAATACACTTAAATTCTTCTATATAAGCTTAGTATGTTGAATTCTTATTGTTTTTGAAGTTTTTTGTCATTGGAAGGATCCAAGCTTGCTGACTTGGGAGGCGTTTTTTCAATTAATTGCCAGAACTTGTTTAGAGTTTCAAAAGCAAGACCAAGACTTATTAAATAAAGTCTTGCAGAGGTTAGAACAAAGAATCCATTGGAAAATCAAGTTAGCTCTCCATATGTCGATCAGTATCCATCTCACTTGACTGCTGTGCATTGCTGTGTCTGGGTTAGGCTTTGTTGCCTGTTGGCTTTTCTGGCCTGTTTTATAAATTGCCTATTCAAAAAAAAAAAAAAAAAGTATCCATCTCACTTGACTGTTATCTTGGCCAACCATGAAAATTCCACACACACACACGACTAAATCTCGCATGACTTTTCATTCATGAATCAATCTTTCCGTTTGTTGCTCCGGATTGTATTAGGATTGGATTACTTTTAGTCCAATCTCATGTTTGTTGACTTCATACAACTCAAGCAACATGAGACACGTTTTAATCTTGTTGGAACTGGATAAAATAAGCCCGTATAAAACAATGAGACAGCATCGCATTAAGGAACGAAGCCACAAATTCAAGTTTGGGGAGCAATTATACAAAAACAGAAAAAATAGGGGGCAAAGTGAAAAAATTTAAAATTATATATAATATTTTAACCTCATAGGCGTAACTTTGCGGGTAGATAGACAAACTTGAGGCTTAGACAAATTCTCGAATTCTACCAATAGTAAAAAAAAATTCAAAAAAAATATCTGATTTAGATAAGTAGATAAATAGATACTAAAAAAAAAAAACAAAACAAAACAAAAAACCAAAACCAAAAACAAACAAAAAATACTTTAACCCAACCCAACTACCCAAGCTCAGAGCAAACTTGCAAAGTCTTCCCAAATAAACTCAATGTAATGGCAGGTTGATTTTTGTAGTCAGTTTGATGAGAGAGTTGAGCTCTTTTTGTTTCTAGTTGTTAGAATATAACCTATTAATTGTACAGATTGTATAGTTGACAATTAGCCTAATTGTAGGGATTGTAATTCTTTCCTAATTGTAATTGTTTCCTTCCTAGATTAGGACTCTTTCCTATTTGTAATTCTTCTATATAATCCCTCCTTGTGGAGAAGAATAATAACAAACACAATTGATTTGTTCATGGTATCAGAGCCATAAACAAAGTGTTTAGGGTTTTGATTCTACTGCTCTTCTAAATTTCTTCTACTTCTTTTTTTCCCTTTCTTTTTTTCCTAAAGCAATAGGACTGCTACCTATTGTTTTTCCGGTGAGTCTTACCGGATTATCTATCGCCGGCATTGTACCAACCTCGACGATCGTCCTCAACCCATCGCCGGTCGTCCTCAACCCATCGCCGGTCATCCTCAAACCCAGACGAGCCTTACCAGACCCATCTGGTTGCATCTACTCACTGTCTCATCGCGACCCGACCCGACCCGACCCTCGTCAGTTCTTCCTCCAACATCGACCCACGTCGCCGATTGGTCCCTCCGACACCGACGTGCGTCGACCGACGGTCGTCCTACCAGATCCGACGACCTGCGTCGTCCCTGCTCGTCGTCTCTGCTCACCTGTGTTCCCTCACGCGACCCGACCCGGCTGTTTCTCCTTCAACAGCGACCCAAGTTGCTTCTTCTTCACCATTGAGCCATCGTTGCTTCTTCACCATCGTCAGTCTTAGCCGCTGCTACGTGTTTGCTTCCGCTGTCAACCTTGCTGTCAGACTTTGACAAAGTGAGATTTTTTCTTCTTTTGGTTTTTTATTCGTGTTCTCTCTACTTTCACTGTTAACTTTAATATGACAAAACCAATTGAAGAAGAATCTGAAACATCTAGCCACATAGTTCCACCACTCCCTCCAATTTATCCTCATGACAACTCATCTAAGATTGAGATTAAATTGGATGGGTCAAACTACTCTTTATGGTCTAAGTTTGTTGAAATTTTCGTGGCTGGGAAAGACAAGTATGGTTTTCTCACAGGAGAGAGTGTTAAGCCTGCAACCACCAGTTCCACATATAGACGATGGTTGGCAGACAATGCTCTTGTGCAAGGATGGCTCCTTGGATCTATGACTCCTAAAATTATGGGGATGTTTATTCGATTACCTACAGCTCAGGCCATTTGGGAAGCAGTTGCCCGTACCTACTATGATGGTGCAGATCAGTCCATCATTTATGAACTCAACAGCAAGGCATTCCATATGCGCCAATCTGGGCATCTTATTTCTGAATACTATGGGGAATTGAACACAATCTGGCAGGAGTTGGATCACCGTTGTCCGAACGACATGACTGATGCTACAGATGTGGTTCGACTTAATGATCGCATCGAGAAACAAAGAGTGTACATGTTCCTAGCAGGTCTAGACCCTGAATTTGACAAGGTGCGAGCTGATGTTTTACGTATGGATCCATTTCCTAGTGTTGAAGGGGCATTTGCCTATGTCCGTCGTGAGGCACAGCGTCAAGCCACTATGCTAGCTCCACCACAAGTAAGTGACAGCTCTGCCTTACTAATCAATAAGGGGAATTCAGGGGACAGGAAATGTACTCACTGTGGACAGAAGAATCATATTCGAGATGCATGCTGGAGATTGAATGGATATCCTGAGTGGTTCTTGGAAAAAAGGAAGAAGGGGCCTTCGAAGAATGGGACTGCCTCCCTTGCATCATCCTCTGGCAACTCGTCTTCCACTCCACAGGGTAACATTTGTGATTCTCAAAATCAATTCTCCAACTCAGGTATTTTTCATTCTGCTTTCAGTGTTTCTACAATTTCTAGTAATAATACTTGGATAATTGATTCTGGTGCAACAGATCACATGACCTTTAATTCTCAAAATTTCAGCCATCGTAGTCCAACTGAAACCAATAATGTGTCATATGCTGATGGTACACCCACCCCGGTTCATGGGGCTGGATCTGTATCTTTAACTCCGTCCTTAAATTTATCATCTGTTCTACATGTGCCCACTTTATCTAACAACTTACTCTCGATCAGTCAAATCACTAAATCTCTAAATTGTGTTGTTACGTTCTGGCCTTCTCATTGTGTTTTTCAGGACATCACAACCAAGGAGACGATTGGAACTGGTAGGGAAAAAGGAGGGTTGTACTACTTTATAGCTGACAGTGTTTCCAGTCATCCTCACAGAGTAGTACAAGTTAGAGCTGACAATGAGAGTAATATTCTTCTTTGGCATAGGCGTTTAGGTCATTGTTCTTTTGGATATCTCAAGTTTTTATTTCCTTCTTTGTTTAAGACTATTGGGCACAATAATATGCAGTGTGAGACATGTGTTTTGTCTAAACATCATCGCACTGTTTTTCCCCCTAGTAATGGTAATAAAAGATCCGTACCTTTTTCTCTTGTTCATTCTGATGTTTGGGGTCCATCTAACATTGTGTCTATATCTGGTATGCGCTGGTTTGTTACATTTATTGATGATTGTACTCGCATGACTTGGATTTTTCTTTTAAAAAATAAAAGTGATGTATGTGACGTTTTTCAAAATTTTTATCATATGATTCTCACACAATTTCATAAAAAAATTCAGGTTTTACGCTCAGATAATGGTGGTGAATATCTGAACCATAGTGTCAAAGCTTTTTGTTTGAAAAATGGTATTCTCCACCAAACATCTTGTGCATATACCCCACAACAAAACGGTACCGCTGAGCGTAAAAATCGTCATCTCTTAGAGGTTGCACGATCTTTACTGCTCGGAATGCATATGCCTAAATCTTTTTGGGGTGATGCCGTACTATTTGCTGCATATCTCATTAATCGTATGCCATCCAGTGTTCTGTCGTTTCAAACTCCATTACAATCCTTGTCTCATTACTGTGATATTAACTCTGCATTGCATATTCTTCCTCGAGTCTTTGGATGTGTGGTATATGTACATCTGCATACTCCTCATAGAGGAAAGTTAGATCCACGTGCTCTTAAGTGTGTTTTTATAGGGTATTCTAGCTCACAAAAAGGGTACAAATGTTATCATCCTCCTTCCCGTAAAATGTTTGTGTCATTGGATGTTACGTTTTGGGAAACTGAGGCATATTTTACCTCCGAGACTTCTCTTCAGGGGGAGAATCCGAACTATGAAGAAAAGTCTCCTAAAACTGACACTGTTATACCCATTAGTCTGAGAAGTCAATCTTCTGAGGAAGAAAATCTATCTTCTGAAAGTGAGATTCCTGATAGTCTCATAGAAAAGACAGAACCAACCTTGAGAGTGTATGAAAGGCGGAATAAAGGGAAAGAGAAACAGGGGGAGTCAGTTCTCAGACAGGTAGTACAACCTTCCTCTTCTCCATCACCGGTTCGTCAATCAGACTCTGAGGTTGAAAATGCTCCTGAGGTAACTCTTGAACCCCTCACTTTAACTAATGACTTATCCAGTGAAAATCACACAGATCCTGACCCTAGTCTATCTACTAGACGGTATCCTAGTCGAGAACATAGACCACCTGTACGGTTTGGTTTTTCCCCTGAGCGACCTCCAGCAGATAGTAAGGCTCTTTATTCTATTTCTGATTACACCTCAAGTCATAGACTATCTGAAACCTTTAAAGCTTTTGCACATCAATTATCCTCTGTATCTATTCCTAGTAAATTGCAGGATGCACTGACAGACCATAATTGGGTCCGAGCCATGGATGAGGAGATGAAAGCTTTACAGAAAAATTATACTTGGGAAATAGTAGATCTACCTAAAGGGAAGAAGGCTGTTGGATGTCGATGGGTCTATACTGTCAAACACAAGGCAGATGGTTCGATTGAAAGGTACAAGGCTAGGTTGGTTGCTAAAGGGTACACTCAGACTTATGGAGTTGACTATCAGGAAACCTTTGCCCCGGTAGCAAAGTTAAACACGGTTAGGGTACTTCTCTCACTAGCAGCTAATCAAGAATGGCCATTAAAACAGTTTGATGTAAAGAATGCATTTCTACATGGGGAGCTCAGTGAAGAAGTTTATATGGATCTTCCCCCGGGTCTTGATTCCAATACTGGTAAAGTCTGTAAACTAAGAAAGGCTCTTTATGGACTAAAACAATCACCTAGAGCTTGGTTCGGACGACTTAGTACTTCCATGAGGAAATTTGGATATCAACAGAGTAACTCCGATCACACCTTATTTTTCAAACGTAAGGGTGACAAAATCACTATGCTAATCGTCTATGTGGATGATATGATTGTTACAGGAAACAATGATGTGGAGATGACTAATCTCCAAAGTCACTTGGCCACAGAGTTCGAAATGAAAGACCTGGGGGTCTTAAGGTATTTTTTGGGAATTGAGGTAGCCCGATCAAAGCATGGGATTTTCCTCAGTCAGAGAAAGTATGTTCTTGATCTACTTACAGAAACTGGGATGCTTGCTAGCAAACCAGCAGATACTCCTATGGATCAAAATCACAAGTTATGTGAATGTCCAGATCATCCTGATCAAACCCCAGCAAATAAAGAAAGATATCAAAGGCTTGTTGGTAAGCTTATCTACTTATCACATACTCGTCCTGATATTGCATATGCGGTGAGTGTGGTAAGCCAATTTATGCACGCTCCCACTGAGAGTCACATGGATGCAGTCCTTCGGATTCTGAGATACTTAAAAGGAGCTCCTGGCAGAGGATTAATGTTTTCTAAAAATGGACATCTAGATATCGAGGGATACACGGATGCTGATTGGGCTGGGAATGCTAGTGATCGGAGATCTACTTCTGGTTATTTCACCTTTGTAGGAGGTAACCTAGTCACTTGGAGGAGTAAGAAACAGACCGTGGTGTCACGATCTAGTGCTGAGGCAGAATTCCGAGGGATTGCCCAAGGAATTACTGAATTGTTGTGGTTGAAGAACTTGTTGGGAGATTTGGGGTTTCATCCAAAAGGTAGCATGAAGCTATATTGTGATAATAAAGCCTCGGTTCAGATTGCCAATAATCCTGTCCAACATGATCGTACCAAACATGTGGAAATTGATCGATTTTTCATCAAAGAGAAGATAGAAGGAAAGATAATTGAGCTTCCGTATGTACCAAGTAAGGATCAGCTCGCAGATATCCTCACAAAGGCGATTAATGGAAGGAACTTTCATGATTCGATTAGCAAGTTAGGCATGAGTGATATCTATGCACCAACTTGAGGGGGAGTGTTAGAATATAACCTATTAATTGTACAGATTGTATAGTTGACAATTAGCCTAATTGTAGGGATTGTAATTCTTTCCTAATTGTAATTGTTTCCTTCCTAGATTAGGACTCTTTCCTATTTGTAATTCTTCTATATAATCCCTCCTTGTGGAGAAGAATAATAACAAACACAATTGATTTGTTCACTAGTAAGAGAACTTTTAACACTTCATCAAATGTAATGTAATTATTTGCTTCTTCTTTAATCTCCACTTAAGAGACCTTTTACTGTCTAAAGAGATTTTCATAGCAGTTAACATTTAACAAATCAACCAGCAAGTCCAATATCACCTTGTAGTTGGATGTGTTCAATCTTAATTGTTGGGTTGAAACTTGAAAACATGTAAAATTTACAGCGAGGGAAAAAACAGGCACAGAGATGCCATGGTCAACCTATAAGGAGAACACAACTATTTCTGATTGAATGTTACAAAAACCTGTTCCACACCCGAGTTTTCAGGACTAATTCGACCAAAACTCACTTGCAAAAAACGATTATTAATGGGTAATTGCCAATCAATTTACAACTCGACAAGTATTCAATTCGTTCATTTGCAAGGCATCACACTTGCTAATCTCACCAGAGAGTAAGATAAGTTAAAGATGTCAAAAGGCATAGAGACTCATAAACGTTAAATCTCTTGTTAGGATGATAAGAATTCCATGCATAAATACCACCAAACAGATTTGATTTGCTAGCTTAATTGGTCAGAGTAATTGTAGTTATTATGTAAGGAATCTTGTAATCGAATTTGATCTATATTTCAATGAATTATCATATAATAGTTAGAAAAAAATAAAAAATGGAAAGAACTATATGTACCATATGAAAGTCTTTATAACAGTTTTATTTTTTCATGTTAACAGACATAATTAGTAAAACTAGTAGCAATTTCACAGCATAGCAAAGTTAACTCATTGGCTCATCGGTACCAAAATTAGACTCCTGATGGAACTATGGGCAAATAACTTATAGATTCAATGACCAGCACAAAATTGACGTATGCCCAAGATCATCGGTGTTCATTTTAACAAGCCAGAAGTAGAAAGAAGGCGAAGAGCTTTGCTGGGGTTGTTCAGAACTGCATATGACCTTGCGACCTGCGTTTTCCTTTTCTTCAAGAATTCCAACGAATTCTTCAAGCATTGCGGAGGAGGCATGTCATTCAGGGTAAAAGTTTCTAACCTGTAAACAAGAACACAGGAGGTTAAAAATTCTATTTTAAAAGCTTTTCCTACTGTCGAGTGAAATGGGCAAAAAGAAATAATCCTTTACCCGGAGCTTTTTTTTTTTTTTTTCTTTGTTGGATTGCGTTTCACTTCAGCATTCTCATCTTCAGAATTTGATAAGAAAACTTGTCTGCAGAAGAAAAACGACGTCTTGGTTAGAATCTGGAAGCTATAAGTTCGATACATATAACATGAGTTACCACGTTCAAACCACACACACACAAAGATCAAGAAGCATCATACTTTTCACGAGAAGCAAGCAAATCAACAATGTCACTTGGAAGCATCCTCACATTAGCCGTAGACTCTTTTTCGGGTTCAGTTTCTGCTACATCTTGGATTCCTTCACATTCTTTGTTTTCACCTCTTTTAGAAGATCGTGGTGTTTTCCTTTGAGCCCATAGTCTGCGACGTTCTTTTCCCTCACGAACAACCCTATGTAGACGAATTCAAGTTCATGTTTCAGTAAATTATAATTCCTCCTCAAAACCATAAATATTTCTACTCATCATCATTCAACATAAATAGAATTTAAACACCACTAAACCAAAACTAAGCTACACACGACCAAGTTTAAGACTCATATACATCTCGATTTCTCATTATAACACAAATCTTAGATCCTACAAACAGGAGTAGTTCCTCGGTTTATCGGAATTGAACTCCCTGTAATTCTATCACTATTTTGAGAACAAAGAAACAAATAAACCCCTAGCAAACATTTATATATTTCGATCTCCATTATATCATACTAAAACATCAATCAATTAAGCAACAATTCAGCTACCAGTATTGGATATACATAAATTCTACTAGGTTAAATAACAATTTACAGAGCTATTCAAAATTGAATCTTTCACCATCCTCACATCACCAAAGATCAAACTACATCATGAGCATACATACATACCTGGCCTTGTTATCTTTCTGGACTTTTTGTATCTCCTAATCTTGCTGTATTCCCTGCAAAACCACAACAACAAATTAATTTTGTTTTCAACAACAAAAAATAAATAAAATTAAAAAATAAAAGATGATACGTAATCTTTAACTTTCTGTTCTGCATCAAGAATTGAAATAATATCACTTTGACTCAACAAAGCTGCACTTGAAAACTTTTTGATTTAATTCACAGGATTCTAAGAGGCGTTATTGTACTAGCAGCAAATGCTGGTGGTGCATGGACTCCAGTTGGTGATGTTACCACTACCATTCTATGGATACATATGGTCAGATATCAACATTGCAGACAATGAAGGTCTTTTCATTCATTATATTGCTCAAGCATATGTTCACTGGGGATTTATGCATGATGCATGTGTCATGTTTCCTATAGAGATGAATCACAAATAATAGTCATAGGCTCTTAGCTATAAACATTTAGGCTTATTATATAACCACCATTCAACGTGATTTGCAGGTAAAAGTGCTCATTCATATGAACAATGTTTCCGGTTCAAGTCGTCACCACTACATTTTAGTATATTAATATAAATAAAAAAATGCTTTTAAAAAAAAATAAAATACAACGCTTATGTTTATGAAATCTTAACATAGAGAAACTGTTTAATTGAGAGCATAATTTTCAATTATAAGGGGCCCCTAAGATGAATTTTGCGTCCAAATGTCTCCCATCGATGGTCGAAAAGAGTTGTGAACAATGGAATTTGGGCCACTTTAGGCCCATTAGAAATTTCATGGGCTTGATGAGATACAGTTCTTCGATTTGTTGCTATTGTGTTTGCAATGACATCAAATGATTTTTAATTTTTCGGCAAAATCAAATGCTTGTCCAGGGAAATACCATACATATATAATTTATGTGACAATTTTTTTTTTTTTTTTTTATTAGAAGAGCAGGTATAGGGCTTGTCCAGTAGCTGTTTTTCAGTTCGTTTTCGTTTTCCGAAAACGATTTTCGAATTCGTGTTCATTAACCGTTTTTCATTTTGTTCTTAAAAGTAAGTAGAATTAATTTTTTAATTTTATTTATTTATTATCCACCAAAATCGGTCAAAGCAGCAACCACAATGAGAAAAACTGTTGTGATGGGCAGACGTTGTTGCTGGTGTGATCTCTCCGACGTTCAAATTAGAAAATTACATGTTCTATTCTCACCAGTGGTCCTTTAATTTATATTCCATAATTGATAGTAATTTCTTAGAAGCTTGGATCTCAAATCCCAAATTATATATAATTGTTCCAAAAATACATGTCTTATCCTTCTCAGATTTTTCATTACATCTATCCACATACTTGTTTTCCATACAATAATATCCAGTTTTGAAGCAGAAATGGTGATATGAATCGTTGTGAAATTGATTTAGTCAAGTAATCAACAAAAAGATGTGACAAGGCCACCCAGAATTGTCGATAAGTGTGGAAAATTAAACGAAAATTGGAGTCAAGAGTACGTTGCTGCACATGGATTCTTGGCCTTTACAGTATACGATTGGTTTAGCGCACCGAAAAGTAATAAAGTGATGTAATTTGGTCCCTATTATTTTCCTCCTATCCAAACACCGACGATTAATATTAATTCTATAATTTTTGCCCTCCGATAGTTTGATTTCAATTATGAACAAGTCAATTTGTGAACAGAGACAAAGACTTGAAAATAGGGACAGGTAAACTTCCTAGTCATGTAGATTAATTTCCACACGGCTTGTCCCAATACGTGCCCAAATGTTACAACAACGTTGAAATTAAAGTAGATAACCCAAAGTCTCTCCCTCCAATTGGTTTCTAGGCAATTTCAATAAACCTATTTTACACGGCAATTTCTAGGAGACGACCACCTTATGAAAAAGACGTTAGTTCTACTTATACTCCAATGGAACTTTTATTAGAATTTGCACTAACATCTCCTATAGATAGATTTCTGTCAATTTTAATTAAAAATTGAATTAAATGCATTTATTTGATTATTTTATCTTTAAATCAGTATTTTAATATTTAAAATAATGACTTAAAAAAATATTCTCTATCAAATCTAATGCAGAACATTGAACTCCACCAATTCGATGTTGGAGATGATCCGAGGAGGATATGACTTCAACGATTTTTTTTTTTCTTTTTTAATATATATTTTGTTGTATCATTAAAAATAATAATGTTTACATTATTAAGACGAGATAGTGGCCGGTGAAATTGAAGGAAAATATAAACGCATCATTGCGGCATATATGCATCTGCATGCAGAGAGACTTAGGTCGGTAAATTCAAAACTCAATGAGATAATTTAAGTCGCAACGCGAATGAATTCTATATGCTATTTTTTTATACCTTATGTGGTGGCGACTCGAATTTGAGATATTATAAATGCTACTTTTAATTTCCTTTTTTTTTTTTTTTTTTTTGTTTACATTTCTGGTTTAAAAAAAGTGTATATAATTGAATTTTTACAATTTTTGTTTTTGATATACCATATGCAGTATGCTTCTGGTTTAAGAAAAGATGGTGGGCTTGGAAATGGGAAGGGTAGTTTGAGGACAGTATATAATTGAGATAAAAAAAAAAGTGCTTTTTTGCAGGCTCTCTTTGCTGTTGTTGGAAGTGCTTTGCAAGCTCTGTTTGCTACTTCCACACTACAGTTTCTTTTGGAGACATCTTACTTGATTTCCCTGTTATTTCATTTGTTCGAGGTTTGACAAATATGCTTTGGTGTGCACATATAATGATCCCGTGACTTGAATCCTTACAGTTTTTTCATGGTGAAGATTGTACCGAATTACATTGAACTATTTTAAAGATTCTCGGTGACATCTCATAGATAATATTTGCCCAAACAAAATACAAATTTAAAACCAAAAGACCAATTTGTTCTTCTTTTATCATGCTTTTGAAAATCACATCACATGAACATAAACATATTAAAGTTTATAATTTATGTTTACAAGAAGTGAAGACTAAAAGTATTACAAAGATAACAAATTGAAAGAAGTAAAAAGAAAAAAAAAATTGAAAACTAAGTTAGAACTTAGTAGTTATATATGTAGTAAGGGTGATGGAATTTATATGCTTGTAAAGACATAATATCATTAATCAGGACTTGTATATTTCTTTCTTCAACATGTCATGCTCTGAAGATTAGTATTAATCCATTCTCCATCAATAATTTTACTAAAACATTCATATTGTCTTTTACTAAATCATTGTATTTTAGATTCTGGTGATACAATGAAAAATGTGAAATTAGTCATAATTGGTGAAAAAAGGAAGAAAACTCAACTCTTAATTTTTTGTTCAAGTGGGATCAGTGATTAACTGACCAAACTTTGGTTTCCAGAAATTCAAGAGTTTTAGCAGTAAAACAAAATTTGTTTTATTACATGATACATGATGGTGACAAACAACGCAGATTTGTTGCAATAAGATTGTAACACTCACCAAGGTGGAGAATTATTGACAAGCACTGATTCTTCTTCTGTCTCTGTTATTTGGCCTTCTCACCTTTCGACTGCTTTCCATCTCAGCAATTCATACAAGCCACCGAGGCTTTCCGGTTGAGAATACGACATATTCCATTATCATTCCAGGCACTATTCCGCATACATAACCCATCAACACAACTTTCCAACCAAATCTATATTCAGACTCTGTTTCATCTTCTTCTGATATTAGAGATGGTTGTGGTGTCTCATCTTTGTGACAATCACTTGATAGTGGAAATCCACATAATCCCAAGTTATCACTGTAAGAATCATTTCCAAAAGTATCAAGTTGGCTGCCTCGAGGTATACGTCCAGAGAGTTGATTTCGCGATAGGACTAGAACTTCCAGAAAATTCAAATTTGCCAACTGCCTTGGAATCTCTCCAACAAGCCTGTTTGAAGAGAGGTCCAAGGATTCAAGTGCCGACAAATTTCCTAGCGATGAAGGGATATGACCTGTCAAGCTATTTTGAGAAAGGTTAAGAAAATGAAGTGATTGTAGCTTCCCAATCACTTCTGGAATCTCTCCACAGAAGCTATTGTTTGAAAAATCTATGGCAGTGAAAATTTTTAATATTTTCACCATTTCAATCTCATTTCCTTTTAACGTCATTGAAATAGAATCTTGATAATAGGATTCCCCCAAATATTTCAACTTAGAATTTTGATTTAAGGATTTCTCCATATATTCCAACCCATTTTCATCTCCACCAACATTCATCATAGCATTAAGACTTGCAAAGTACCCTGCTGGCAAAAAACCACTGAAATTGTTGTTTGAGAGATCAAATATTTGCAACTTAGAGAATGAATTACTGCCCTCAAAATCTCTTAGAAAACCGTAAAACTTATTGGATCGAAGAACAAAAACCTGAAGTTTCGGAAGAGTTCCCAACCGATATGGGAAGGTATCTGTTACCTTGTTGTTTCCAAGATCTAGAACTTGAAGCATTCTACAATGGACCAAAGATGGTGGAACTGGCCCTTCAAATCCATTGCCATTGAAGTTGAGAGTCTGCAATTGATTGCCTTTTGCAAACGATCCAGGAATGGTGCCATGAAATGTATTCTTTTGTAAATCCAACACGGAGAGATTGGTGCTAAAATGTCCAATGCATTCAGGAATAGTGCCACTCAAGTTGTTATGAGAAAGATCAAGAATTTGAATTGAACTAACATTGCAGATAGAATGAGGGATCACTCCTGTCAGATTGTTACCGGATAGGTCCAAATGCTCGAGATTAGTTAGTAACCCAAATTCTGAAGGTATGCCGCCAAAAAGTTGACTTTCGCTCAAGTCTAGATAAATCAGGGATATCAAATTTCCTAACTTTTCAGGAATGAGCCCAGAAAGTTGATTTTCACCGAGTTGAAGAAAAGCAAGGTTTCTCAAACCACCAAATGATGGTGGAATCGAACCAGAAAGATTGTTTCCATCAAAGTGTAGCCTGACAACAGACTTCAAATTTCCTATTTCATGGGGGATTGGACCAAAAAGTTTGTTATGACTGAGAAATATAACTTCTAGATTAGTTAAATTACCAAAGAAAGAAGGCACTGAACCGGTCAATTGATTTTGCCACAACTCTAGATTAGTCAGGGAAACCAAATTTCCTAACTCCTCAGGAATGAGGCCTGAAAGTTGATTTTGGCTTAACCTAAGATCTGTCAGAGATTTCAAATTTCCTAACTCTTTAGGAATGAAGCCTGAAAGTTGATTTCGGCTCAACTGAAGAAGAGTCAGGGATATCAAATTTCCTAACTCTTTAGGAATGAGGCCTGAAAGTTGATTGTGACTCAACTCAAGAGCAGTCAAGGTTATCAAATTTCCTATTTCATGGGGAATTGGACCAGAAAGGTTATTTTGGGATGCAGACAACACAGTTAGTTTATTCAAGTTTCCCAAAGTGGTAGGAATTGGGCCAGTGAGCCTGTTGAAATCAATGTCTAGTTCAAGTAAATTTGTTAGATTTCCCAATTCTAGAGGAATGGATCCTGAAAGCGAATTGTTATAGAGATACAAATAAGTCAATTTGTTCAAATTACCCAGAGAATCAGGAATTGGACCATATAGATGATTGCTATACAAGGCAAGATCATAAAGAGACCTTAAACGACCTATTTCGTGAGGAATTGAGCAATTTAACTGATTTTGGCCAAGGTGCAAGACCTGAAGATTTGTAAGGAGACCAATCTCTGGTGGGATTTCTCCAGACAAGTGATTCTTGGATAGATCTAGATATATGAGTTTGGAAAGGGATGCAATCAGAGATGGAATGGTACCGAAGAGTGAATTCATATGAAGATCAACATATTTAAGATTAGGAAAAGACGAGAATGAAAACTCTTGAAGCGTACCGTTCAAACCAAAACTGGTAAAGTTGATTTTGATGACACTTCCAGCAGAGTTGCAAAAAATTCCAAACCAAGTGCATGGGCTTGTGGTGCTTGGTTTGTGAGAAAGCAGATTCCATGAAGGTAGCCGAGACTGGGTTTGGTTTGCAAAGCTGGCTTTCCAATTCAGAAGAGCATTTGCTTCTTCAATAGAAGCAGAAGCCATAAATGGTTTTGAAGAAATTAACAGGACAAGAAAAATTGGCAAGAGTAGAATTTCCAAATTCAATTTCTTAGCCATCTTTTATGATTTTTGGGTTTGGTATAGAGAAGTGATGATTATCTCCGTATATTTATAACCATGATCCTCATCCTTGTGTTTTTTTTTTTTTATAGAAATTTTGGCAAGACCGGAGACTTGGGTCAACTGTGGAAGACTTTATTTGGGAAGACTTTGCAAGTTTGCTCTATGCCTGGGTAGTTGGGTTGGGTTAAAGTCTTGTTATATAATATTAGGTTCTTGTATCAATATTCATATATCCATCTCTGTTAATAAATATACATTTCAAATTATATAATATTATTTATGACGACATGAAATTTTAAAATGTTATATATTTTTAAAATCATATACTATTTGATTATGCACCAATTTCATGTAAAAATATATTAAATTATCAAACATGTTTTCATATACCAGCTTGGGATTTGAGATTTGGGAATCATTTGCCCATGTCTCAAATCCCAAGCTCACCCAGCTACCAGCTTAGCTACCCTTTTGGAGGCGTTTTTTCAATTAATTGTCGGACCTTGTTTAGAGGTTCAAAAGCAAGACCAAGACTTATTAAATAAAGTCTTACACAAGGTTAGACCAAAGAATCCATTGGAAAATCAAGTTAGCTCTATATATCGATCAGTATCCATCTCACTTGACTGTTATCTTGGCCAACCATGAAAATTCCACACACACACACGACTAAATCTCGCATGACTTCTCATTCATGAATCAATCTTTCCGTTTGTTGCTCGAGATTGTTGACTTCACAATTCAAGCAACATGAGACACGTTTTAATCTTGTTGGAACTGGGTAAAATAAGCCCGTATAAAACAATGAGACAGCATCGCATTCAGGAACGAAGCCACAAATTCAAGTTTGGGGAGTAATTATACAAAAACAAAAAAACAAAAAACAAAAAATAGGGGGCAAAGTGAAAAAAATTAAAATTTTATATAAATTTTAGCCCCATAGACGTAACTCTGCTAGTAGATGAACAAACTTAGGCTTGGACAAATTCTCAAATTCTACCAATGGTAAAAAAAACTTCAAAAAAAAAATATCTGGTCTAGATAAGTAGATAAATAAATACTCAAAAAAACAAAAAACAAAAACAAAAATTTTAACCCAACCCAACTACCCAAGCTTAGAGCAAACTTGCAAAGTCTTCCCAAATAAACTCAATATAATGGCAGGTTGATTATTGTAGTCAGTTTGATGAGAGAGTAGAGCTCTTTTTGTTTCTAGTAAGAGTACTTTTAACACTTCATCAAATGTAATGTAATTATTTGCTTCTTCTTTAATCTCCACTTAAGAGACCTTTTACTGTCTACAGAGATTTTTATAGCAGTTAACATTTAACAAATCAACCAGCAAGTCGAATATCACCTTGTAGTTGGATGTGTTCAATCTTTATTGTTGGGTTGAAACTTGAAAACATGTAAAATTTACAGCCAGGGAAAACAGGCACAGAGAAGCCATGGTCAACCTATAAGGGGAACACTACTATTTCTGATTAAATGTTACAAAAACCTGTTCCACACTCGAGTTTTCAGGACTAATTCGACCAAAACTCACTTGCAAAAAAGGATTAACGGGTAATCGCCAATCAATTTACAACTTGACAAGTATTCAATTCAATCATTTGCAAGACATCACACTTGCTAATCTAACCAGAGTCAAATAAGTTAAAGATGTCAAAAGGCTTAGAGACTCATAAATGTTAAATCTCTTGTTAGGGTGATAAGATTTCCATGCATAAATACCACCAAACAGATTGGATTTGCTAGCTTAATTGGTGAGAGTAATTGTAGCTATTATGTGAGGAATCTTGTAATCGAATCTCACTCATAAAAGGGTTTGTATAAGTTTGATCTATATTTCATGAATTATCATATAATAGTAAGAAGGAAAAAAAAAAAGGAAAGAACTATATTCCATGATGGAGAATAATATAATTACCACATGAAAGTCATTATAACAGTTTTTTTTTTTTTTTTTTTTTTCCAACAACAAATATCTCAGTAAATTGTAATCATTTTTTTTTCTTCATGTTAACAGATAATTAGTAAAACTAGTAGCAATTTCACAGCATAACAAAGCTAACTCATTGGCTCATCGGTACCAAAATTAGACTCCTGATGGAGTTATGGGAAAATAACTTACAGATTCAATGACCAGTACAAAATTGATGTATGCCCAAGATCATCGGTGTTCATTTTAACAAGCCAGAAGTAGAAAGGAGGCGAAGAGCTTTGTTGGGGTTGTTCAGAACTGCATACGACCTTGCGACCTGTGTTTTCCTTTTCTTCAAGAATTCCAACGAATTCTTCAAGCATTCAGGAGGAGGCATGTCATTCAGGATAACAGTTTCTAACCTGTAAACAACAACACCTGAGGTTAAAAATTCTATTTTAAAAGCTTTTCCTTCCATCAGGTGAAATGGGCAAAAAGAAAAAATCCTTTACCCGGAGCTTTTCTTCTTTTTCTTTGTTGGATTGCGTTTCACTTCAGCCTTCTCATCTTCAGAATCTGATAAGAAAACTTGTCTGCAGAAGAAAGATGACATCTTGGTTAGAATCTGAAAGCTATAAGTTCCGATAAATATAACATGAGTTAGCACATTCAAACCACACACAAAGAGCAAGGAGCATCATACTTTTCACGAGAAGCAAGCAACTCAACAATGTCACTTGGAAGCATCCCCACATTAGCCGTAGACTCTTTTTCCGGTTCAGTTTCTGCTATATCTTGGATTCCTTCACCTTGTTTGCCTTCACCTCTTTTAGAAGATCGTGGTGTTTTCCTTTGAGCCCATAGTCTGCGACGTTCTTTTCCCTCACGAATAACCCTAAGTAGACGGATTCAAGTTCACGATTCAGTAAATTATAATTCCGCCTCAAAACCATAAATTTTCTACTCATCATCATTCAACATAAATAGATTATAGACACCACCACACCAAAACTGAGCTACACAAGACCAAGTTTAAGACTCATATACATGTCGATTTCTCATTCTAACACAAATCCTAGATCCTCCAAACAGGAGTAGCTCCTCGGGTTATCGGAATTGGAATCCCTTTAATCCCATCACTATTGCGAGAACAAAGAAACAAATTAAACCCTATCACGCATTTACAACTTTCAATCCCCATTATATCATACTAAAACATCAATCAAACCAACAATTCAGCTACCAGTATTGGATATACACAAATTCTACTAGGTTAAATAACAATTTACAGAGCTATTCAAAATTGATTCTTTCACCAACTTTCCATCACTAAAGATCAAACTACATCATGAGCATACATACATACCTAGCCTTGTTGTCTTTCTGGACTTTTTGTATCTCCTCATCTAGCTGTATTCCCTGCAAAACCACAACAACAAATTTTTGTTTTCAACTACAAAAAATAAATAATTAAAAAAAAATTAAAAAAGAAAAGATGGTAGTACCTGCTCGGCTGTGAATTCCTCCGGAGCATCGGAGTCGTAATCTTTTTCTCTGTTAGACATTTTGATTACGTTTTTTTCTCAATCTCTTCCTCTTCGACAACTTTTGACGTCTAGGGTTTTAGATTGAATATTGACTGATTACTCTGGTTGAGTTGGGCCAGTGCTAAAAGCTATTTAGGCCCATTTGATTTTCTATCGGGCCTAGTGGCCCAAATCTACCAAACTAATGAGATTCTGTTCTATTGGGCTTAAATTCGCTTTCCTTACACGGTTTTCGATTGGATTGTGAAAAAGCCAATTAAAAGGCTTTTTTTTTTTTTTTTTTTTTTTTTTTTGGTAAGAGGGAGGGCACAGCCCAGAACACAGAAAAAACTAAAAAGAAATAGGGACAAGTCTAGCCATAGCCAGCCCTTTAGCATCGTTATCTAGAAGACCAAGCACCTGCAGAGGGGGATCTTCAAAATAAGTAACACCCAGCTCAAGAGAGTGACCCAAATTGGCAAGATAGTCAGCAACCTTATTGCTCTCTTTGTACACATGACGAATCAAGCATTGCCAATCCTCATCAATCAAATTCTTGCAGCTGTGAATGAGACTATAGAGAGGGTGGTTCACAGGGGTCGTTTTATTCAGGACATTAACTATAATTTGAGAATCAAATTCCACACAGACTTTCCTGTAACCATTCTTCCAGGCAAACTGCAGCCCTTCAAACAAACCCCAAAGCTCAGCCTCTTGGACGCTACTAGTCCCCTTATTCAGAGAAAAATCACCAAGCCAATCACTACTGTGGTTCCGTAACACACCTCCTGCTGTAATGGTCTTCAACTCCGTGTTCATACTACCATCAATATTAAGTTTAACCCAGTCATCCAAAGGAGACTTCCAAACAATCATACATGTTTTCAACACATCAGTTCTATCAATCTCACAATTAGCATTAATTCTGGTTTTTTTTTTTTTTTGGGAGGGGTGAGGACACTCAAACCTATAACCTCGTGGTGCATGTGTGAGTGGTTTACCAACTAACCAATCTCATCTCATCTCAATTGAGGCTTTTCGGCTTAGATATTATCAAGAAAGTAATATCGGTTTCGGTGAGGGGTCCAAAATTTTGGTAGGATATTGGAAATATCGACAACATTCTTAATATTTTGGGATATTCAAAAATATTTTTTATATTGTTTCCATACCCAAAATATGAAAAATGTCAGGGATGTTTCGGTGAAAATATCTATATATACATTATACATAATATATGTAGTTAATAAGTAGAATATTTATTTATTTATTTAGTTTCAAATTTCAATATTATTGTAGATCCTTTTATTGGAAATGGAATTCACTTCTGTATTTTAGTGATTTTTTTTTTGGTAAGGTTATTGGGGATCGGAATCAACCTCATCCCAACATATTATTAAAGAAAAAGAAAGATAACAAAAGAGAAAAGATAACAAAAGAAGAAAAACAAATCAACAGAACCTAAAAGAATGACTGCTATAAAAATCATTGAAAGTGCAGAAGTGATTAATAACTCATGTAATAATGTTGATTTTGCCAAAAAAAATAAATAAATAAATAAGAGAAAAAAAGAAAAAAACTGATGATTAATGAAGATCAAAAGGAAGTTTCTAATGCGCGAATGCTAGATTAATCATTAATGATAACGCGTTGAATACATTATATTAAAAAAGTAAATAATTAAAAGTATTAAACTAGTTCATGTGAAACTCATTAGCTTCATAAGATTTATATAATCTTTTTTATAATCGAGTCCGCATGTGGCTGTTTGAAAAATAATAATAATAATAAATAAATATCAGATTTCACACTGGTATTATTGTTTATCATCCATCCATCCATCCACCGAAATCGGAGAAAAACTGTTGTGATGGGCCGACGTTGATGCCGGCATGATCTCTCTGACGTTCAAGTTAGAAAATTAATTTATATAAACTTCCATAATTTATTGTAATTTCTTAGAAATCAGGATCTCAAATCCTGAATTATATATAATTGTTCCAAAAATACATATCTTATCCTTCTCAGATTTTTCATTACATTTGTATCCACAAACTTGTTTTTCATACAATAATATCTAATTTTGAAGCAGAAATGGCGATGTGGATCGTTGTGAAATTGATTAGTTCAGTATTCAACAAAAAGATGTGACACGGCCACCCAAAATTGTCGATAAGTATGGAAAATTAAACGAAAATTGGAGTCAAGAGTACGTTGCTGCACATGGATTCTTGGCCTTTATAGTATACGTTTGGTTGAGCACACCTAAAAGTAAGAAAATGATGTAATTTGGTCCCTATTATTTTCCTCCTATCCAAACACTTTCTCCAAACACCAATCATTAATATTAATTTCATAATTGTTTCCCCTTTGATAGTTTGATTTCAATTAAAATTTCATGCCCCGGATAAATATAACACATATATATATATATAGCACACGCGGGTATGACGATTCGAACCTGGAACATTATCGGAACGAATTGAATGAACGTTTTTTAACATAAATATACTGAAGTGGTGGTGATATCAATATGCCTTTTAAGAAAACAAAATAGGTATATGGTTATTGCACTTGAATTATTGTATACTAACAAATAACAAATAAGCCAAATTTGTAGACTAAATATAAAATTATGGACAAGTCAAACTGTGAAAAGAGACAAACTTGAAAATGGAGACAGGTAAACTTCATAGTCATGATGTAGTTTAGTTAGGTTAATTTCCACACAACTTGTCCCAATACGTGCCCAAATATTACAACAACAAAGTTGAAAAGTGAACAAATTATATAACCCAAAGTCCCTCCATTTGGCTTTCTAGATATTTTATAAACCTGTTTTACACGGCAATTTTTAGGAGACGACCACCTTATGAAAAGGACATTAGGTCTACTTAACACTTGTATGTAACTTTTATTCGAAATTGCACAGATATCTCATGCCGGAAATTGATATCTATCGATTTCTAGTTGATTATTTCATCTTTATTTTTTTTTTATAATTAAAATCAATTTAAAATAATGACATAAAAATAAAAATCCCCGTCAAATCTAACGGAGTACATTTATATACTCTATAGGATCAATCATCCTCCATCGAGTAAATGAAACAATATGTTATGAAATATATAAACTCAAAAGCAATTAAACAATTACATATAAAAACAAAAATAAATAATGATAAAGAGAGACACAATAATTTATGGAGTTCGACGTAAGTTTACATTCATGGAGCATACCATATTCACTCTTCACTATCAAACTATTGTTTACAACGATGAATCTCTCTTCTTATTCTTTATGTCACACAAAAACCATAGGAACACAAGAGATTAAATAATAAAACCTCACTCACTCCACAATAATACAACTCTAGGGATCTATCCCCATGTTGTGTTAGCGTAACGAAACCCAATTGATTCAAAATTCACAACCCAACACAATTAGACTTAACATCGGGGTAATATGTGCAATTTGCCTTAAAAATATAAAATGTAATAAGCAAATCACAGATTCCCAAGAGACTATGACTGAGAATAAATTGAAGCCTGTCACTTTCCGGCATTCGGCGTCGCGCGTGGTGTCCCACTTCATGCCCTACGGTCGTCAATTATGGCTGCTAATTTGTTCCTCTTAAGTGACCAAAACTGCTTTTTCGGTTTTGCTTTTGCAAAAGCTCTTCTTCGGATTTACTAAAATTTGGTTTAAAACCACACAATTATATCACTCTCACTTACAAAACTAATGAGCTTGTCGGTTGCCACGTCTTCGAACCTAAACACAAATTAGCAACAAATGCAAATGTAATCAAGTGGGATATTCGAACCCAAAACTCTTTGGGGGTATAAATTAAATAAGTCTCTGATAGAAATCAAAGGAGTGTTTGGTAAGAATTTTGACATAGTTATTATAAGAAGATGAAGATCAGTTATGCAAGCTTGATAGCTAATGGGAAAAAAAATTAATAATAATGAGCTAAGAGAGGAAGACTTAGCAGAGGCCGGACAACCAAAAGCTAAACCTAACCCGTGTATGATGTATATCAGCAACACTAAGTTGTTGCACCTGTTCCAATGATAACCACTAAACCGGTTCTTCCTCTTGTTTTATACATTTGTTAACTTAATTTTTAATGTTTTATACTTATATTGGACCATATCAAATGAACAAAACATGAACTTCGATCCTAATCACCCTCATAATTATATAGATTAGTACGGTTACTTTGAGTATCACCATTCGTTTTTTCTCTCTATTGTTGTGAGAGTAGATATCTCACAGTTTATAGGTGTAAATATTCGGACCGTATATTTAGTAATTGATTTCGGTAAGTCCCGACAGACCTTTAACCTGTTCGGTGTTAAACTAAAAACATAAATAAGCTCAATTCAGGATTTAGGGAGGGAGACACGACTCGAACTCACAATCTCATAGTATAGATGTGAGATTTATTACACTATACCAATCTGGTATCGTCGAAATAGTGTTTTTTTCCTTTTCGATATACCACGTGGACTGAATGATTGTTCTTTCCCGCGAAAGTCACATTGGACTGGGTCGTCTAAAGAGATTTACAGGAGAGTCTCATACGGTTTTAGAGTTTGAAGTTTCAAATTACATATAAAAATAAAAACAGTGACGACGGATCCCATGTTTGGACTTTGCCTTAATTACCGGATTATCATGGCACAAATTTCCATTAATTGTCAGAAGAAAAAAGAGCAAAAATAATTATATATATAATTCCCTTTGTTAGAAAGTCAACAACCTGAAATAAGGACTGTTCTTGGTCAACTATTTTAGCTGGAAGGGCAACATCGTCAAATTCCTTTATTGACATATTGTCCTAAATTGCCAACTTTTCTTTTGTTTATCACGGATTGTCCACGGTCCTTACTCGATACGGCAATCTTGCACAGATAAAACGCGGCGGATCACTGCACGAAAGAGACGGCAGTCTTATCTCGAATTGACAATACTACCCTTAAGATCATTTTGTCCAAAATTATTATTTAACATTAAATTAAAGGTTAAAGTCTATGAATTTAACAATCTAACATTAAATTAATGTTAAATTATTATTTAACATTAAATTAAGGGGTAAACTCTATAAACTTAAATCATGTGACTTCATAATCTATCTATTTATTTAGTTTAAATCTAAGGATTGTGATTTACTATTATTCTTCTCCATCGTTGGATTAATAGAAAATGGATAGATGATCATTAAAGTCGTTAATTTAAATTGATTTAAATTTACTCTTAAATTAATAACTAAATTACCTCAGCTACAAACTATAAAGTTTAAATCTAAGGATTGTGATTTACTATTATTCTTCTCCATCGTTGGATTAATAGAAAATGGATAGATGATCATTAAAGTCGTTAATTTAAATTGATTTAGATTTACCCTTAAATTAATAACTAAATTACCTCAGCTACAAACTATAAAGTAATAACGTTAAACATCAAATTTATACATATATGATTGTGCAACCTTACCATTTCACTTTCCAAGCGAGCGACACTTCTATTATATGTGTTATTTTAAGAACCATAGATGTTAGATTCAATCGTGAGTGTAGTGTTGACATATATCACATTTTTTAAATTTTAATTACAAAATTGTCATATAGATGGACACCTATCATCCATAAGAAAGCTACTAATG
This sequence comes from Acer saccharum, assembly GCA_030490815.1. Classification (NCBI taxonomy): domain Eukaryota; kingdom Viridiplantae; phylum Streptophyta; class Magnoliopsida; order Sapindales; family Sapindaceae; genus Acer; species Acer saccharum. The sequence goes on from CM059868.1 coordinate 4,849,023, forward strand.
CACTCACATAATTCATAATATAAGCAAATGAATACAAATAAATTTGCAATAAATTGATTTGAAGTTTATTCTCAATTAATGTATATGAATATGGAGAAAAACTGTGCGGGGTGGTCTCACTGCCAGGTGGTGAGACCGTCCAATCAAATTGTCTAAAATTTTATAATTTTGATACTTTAAATTTTATTTTCACATTTTTAATACAAAATGGATAATACGATTGGACAGTCTCACAAATCCTGTACAAGATTTTCTCGTGAATATGCTATATTAAATTCACACCTTACAATACATGACAGGAGCTACATAAATTATATAATCCAGAGCCCACTTGGTCCGGTTGACTTTAGACTTCTTTAATAACTTTTTTTTATAAAAAAAAAAAATTATATTATATTTATCAGAATATAATTTATAAGTGAAAGGAGAAAAAGAAGAAGAGAACATAGGTTCCTTTGGATTTAAATATACATGATGCCTATCTCAAATCACTTTATAACAAATGGAACAAAAGTGGGCCCAACACATTGTTCTAACAATGGTGGTGGGCCACCCTTTCCACCATGATCAGATTAGATCAGATCATATGGTTAGTATAGTATTTTATCAACAAATAGAAGTGAGAGGCTGTCCACACAAAACTTTGCCTAGTCAAACCATTTTATAATTACGTGCTGACTATACTACCACATAACCACTAAATTACTCACATGTAAGGGCATTTCCGTACCATTATTTTGTTTTAGAAAAAGTTCTCCTTTTTAAAAAAAATTTATTTATGATTATTTTTTTAAATTGGATTGATCTGGAGAGGAAAAAAAAAAACATCACATACGATTCATATGTCGAACAATAGATGTAAAAGAAAATACCTGTTTTAGGAACAATATACATATTTTCCAACGTGTATTACAAAAATAGATATATAGTGTTTGTTCTCAAACCCTGATCCGATCGATTATAGGAGTCACACATGTGGTGCTTGTTCTCAGCCTGAACAACCCCATATTCAATCGGTTATATAGTGCTATTTTATATTTTAGGAATACAAAAAAGAATACTAATCGTATATCTTTTCTCAACTCAAATGGTGTACACATTCCCTTCCACTCTTTTGATTCGATAAAATAGATATTTGAGTCTAGACACTGACGTAATGTTTGATTTTAATCCCTTATTCGACCGTTTATATGTGAGCCATTTATCTGAAGCAAATGACCCGATTTATCTTATAAAATATAAAAATTAAGATAAGGGTAATTTTGACATTTTGACACGTCTTGAGTCATGAAAAAGAGGAAGCTAGCTCTCTACAAAGAATCGTCTGGTCTGCTTGCTTTTCTCCCTTCAAACACTCTCTTTATTTTTGTTTTTGCCTTTTTTCAGTTCACTCGGAAATTGCAGAGCAATTATCGCCCATTGAAGCAATTTTGAGGTAAGTTCACAAATTTTTGACCAAATCACTTTTTTTTTTTTTTTTTTTTTTTTTTCCTTTATTTAAAATTTAAAAATGAAATATGAAAAATCAAAGTAGAACTTGAATTTACCATTAATGGACCTCTGCCTGTCTCTGTCTCTTCTACGAGTATTAATTGATATAGATGGCCTCCCAACGGCTCCTGAGCTCCACCTTTAATTCCTCCATTAATAGCCTCTTTGATCAAGTTTCGATGATCAACACACTTTGATTCATTTTTTTTTTTTTTTTTAATCGACATCTTTTGGCGCAGAATACAGGTGATGAACTGATGATCACTCTGTTCCCATCACAATACAGTCAAATTCTTCGTCTTCAAAATGATTCTTCATCACGCTAATATAGCTATAATCGTGATTGTGTTCGTGTTCGTCGTTTCTTCAATCGAAGCCAACCACAACCACGACCACTGTGAGCAAAAGTGTGGAGTCGGCAAAACCCCAAAAACTGTACCGTTCCCGTTCGGGTTCTCGGACGGTTGCGGGATCCGACTCAATTGCTCCGACCCGAACACCGAGTACGTTACAATCGGAGAGTTCCAAGTTCAAAACATAACGGCGGACAACATCTTCGTCGGCTTTCCGGCGAAATGCGCCCGCAACATGAGCGCACTACATACACTGTTCGGCAACAAATACGCGATGACGCGAAACAACGGTTTGCTTCTCCAGAATTGCTCGTCTCATCTAGACGACTGCGTCATGTCGAGAGGTTTGATCGAGCAGAGGTTCGATTTGAAGTCGTGTAATCAGAGCGATAGCATGAACTGTTATTCTCTAAGAAACAACAGGACTGGTTTGCTGAGATTCGACGACTTGAATCAGAGTCAGTGCAGGTTTTTGTTCTCTTCGTTTGCTTTTAACTCGAGAGGTGACTCAGGCGTTTCGCTCGAGTTTCACCGACTTGAGCTGGACTGGTGGCTCCCTGGAAATTGTAATTGCTCTAAACATGCCGATTGTGCAAAAGTTGAGCTCGCCAACAACAGCCCAGGTTTCCGTTGCCAGTGTAAAGAAGGCTTTCAAGGTGATGGCTTCGCCGCCGGTAACGGCTGCCGGAAAAGTGAGTCAACTCGCAGTTTTTTTTCTTTTATTGTTTATTTATTTACTAAATTCGTTTTATTATTATTCAATATTTGGTTTTGATTTTTGGTGGCGGTGACCGACAGGCCGGTGAAATTGGCTCTGACAAAGAGAACCGTAAAATTAGACTGTTGTGTTCGTTGTATGTATTGGCCAATAAGAGAATGACACGTCATTGATAGTAAAGGACTAATATAGCAATATGAATGTAGACATTGTGCTCTGGTCTTTAGAAATGGCTTGACTTTTGACCAAAAACCTTTTTTTTTTATAAGAGAAACCTGTGGAATTTTCAATTATTATTATTATTATTTTTGAAATAGTGGAATTTTCAATTATGGTTTCCAAATCAAGTGGGTGTTTTTTTTTTCTTTGACTTTCTTTTTTCTAATTTTGGTTTTAGATATGCACAGAATGGAGAAAGATTCGAATCATTAGAATTGATAGAGTTTGTTAAAAATTGTATGATTAATGTTTAGGTTATCATTAATCAAGGGATTTCATATATAAATTTAGGTATTTAATATAGGTCCCACCTGTCTTGAATTGCATCATAACTTGTCACGCACAAGATGTGGTAACCATAACTTTATAGGTTGGTATTTGGATTAGAATAGGATTCCATTGTAACAATAAAGTGGGGGATTTGTCTATACGAAAAATGCAGACACTATAAATTTTGTGGTCAAAATTAGGCTAAAAAAAAAAGAGAGGAGAATTTGATTGATATGATACATTGATACCTGACCATAATTATTGGTCTATGTCTGCTAAGAACATGATTGCTAAATTTGGCAGTCCAATCTTGTACAGTTATTTTGATTTTGTCAATCCAAATTTGCTAAATTTTAAATAGTAATGTTAGATATCACACTTAAAATCACAACTTTTTCATCACAACACATGTGGCAGCTGATGTGTCAATCAGTGAGTGGATACACATTAATAATGATTTATTTTACTTATCCATGTCTACACCCACAAATTGACACATTAACGGCCACATGTGTTCTGATGAAAAAAGTTATGATTTTAGGTGTGATATCTAGCGTTACTCAATTTTAAATGCTTGGGGGTTCCCTAAATTGAAACTTTATGGTCTTTTTACTTTGGAAGACATATATGTGTTGCTTATTTCCTTTTTCTTCATTTCATGCATCAGCTTCTGATTGCGATGCTTCAAACTTTATAGCTGGCCGGTGTGGAAACAGAATTTTTGCTCTTGTTGGAGGTAACTTTCAGTTCCCTTGTTGGAGGTATACATTTAGCATTTTTAACTTGAAGAACATAATGGCTCATAATTATTATTTTTTTAATTAATTCTTAGGGCTTGTTGTTGGAGCTTCTTTAATGGCTGGTTTAGCCCTCTTTTGTTACTGCATCCGAAGGCGAACCCCTTCTTTTAGAAACACGCTGAGTGCTAAGCGCCTTCTGTGTGAAGCTGCAGGCAACTCTAGTGTACCTTTTTATCCATATAAAGAGATTGAAAAAGCCACCAGTGGTTTTGATGAGAAACAAAGGCTGGGAACTGGAGCCTATGGTACGGTTTATGCAGGAAAACTCAACAACGATAAATGGGTTGCCATAAAAAAATTTAGATATAGAGACACTGACAGCATCGATCAAGTCATGAATGAGATAAAACTTCTCTCTTCTGTGAGCCACCCAAATCTAGTCCGCTTGTTGGGTTGCTGCATAGAGGAAGGGGAACCAATCCTTGTTTACGAGTATATGCCTAATGGAACTCTATGTCAGCATCTGCAAAGAGAGAGAGGCAGAGGACTTCCATGGACAATACGTCTCACCGTTGCCACTGAGACTGCTCGGGCTGTTGCCCATCTCCACTCTGCCATGAATCCACCGATTTATCACCGTGACATTAAATCCAGCAATATACTCTTGGATTACGACTATAAGTCAAAGGTAGCTGATTTTGGTCTTTCTAGACTTGGCATGACCGAATCATCCCACATCTCAACAGCCCCACAAGGGACGCCGGGCTACCTTGATCCTCAATACCATCAATATTTCCATCTTTCCGATAAAAGTGATGTTTACAGTTTTGGAGTAGTTCTAGTAGAGATCATAACTGCATTGAAAGTGGTTGATTTTGCTCGCCCTCACAGTGAGGTAAATTTGGCTGCATTGGCTATTGATAGGATTGGGAGAGGTTGTATAGACGAGATAGTAGATCCGTACCTTGAGCCAAATAGGGATGCGTGGACACTCTCATCTATTCACAATGTGGCTGAGCTAGCTTTTAGATGTCTTGCATTCCACAGGGACATGAGGCCTACTATGATGGAAGTAGCAGAAGAGCTAGAACACATCAGGGTCAGTGCGTGGGCTTCAAATATGTACATGGCATCACCATCAGCTTCGTGTTGTTCATCATCAGACTGTGGAAGTGAGAGATCGCTAAGCGGCTTGTCGACTAAGAAGTCAACGGTGATGAGTCAGAGGCTGATTGTTCCTTCAAGGGCTGCTGATTGTCTGACTAAACTAGAGGAGGTGAAAGATAGCTCTCCTGTTTCCGTACAGGATCCTTGGTTAAGCGAACAGAGCTCACCTTCTACAAATAGCTTGTTGGGTAATGTAGTGCGGTGACCTAATAGCTGTTTCTTCTGGTGTCTGGCTTCGTAAAATTTTGTGTATACTATGAGTATCTTTCAACTTCACCGCATATAAATCTCGTAAAAGTTATAGATATCTTCGTGTATGCATGATCTACCTCTCTTCTTGAGTAGTTAGATTGTTGAAAGTGGATATTGTAAAAGCCATCACTTGATTGATTATACGTATATATATATTTATATACAGCGATAGCGAAATTCTGTACTGATATATCGTTTGTATTAAGAACGATCGTGTAAGGACACGACAAATACTAAAAGCTGTATTATTTTTCCTCTGAGCATTTTAGTTTGTTGATTTGATCGCTTGATTCCTTAGTTATAGCGAAATGTTCAAATAAAGTTTAGAAGAACATCCAGAAACTACATGTCCGTTAAGAGGAAGAGACTCGGGTGTCACGGAAGACATACAGCATCCGAAAATTTTGTGAATACTATGACTATCTTTCCACTTCACCGCATATAAATCTCGTAAAAGTTATAGATATCTTCGTGTATGCATGATCTACCTCTCTTCTTGAGTAGTTAGATTGTTGAAAGTGGATATTGTAAAAGCCATCACTTGATTGATTATACGTATATGTATATATTTATATACAGCGATAGCGAAATTCTATACTGATATATCGTTTGTATTAAGAACGATCGTGTAAGGACACGACAAATACTAAAAGCTGTATTATTTTTCCTCTGAGCATTTTAGTTTGTTGATTTGATCGCTTGATTCCTTAGTTATAGCGAAATGTTCAAATAAAGTTTAGAAGAACATCCAGAAACTACATGTCCGTTAAGAGGAAGAGAATCGGGTGTCACAGAAGACATACAGCATCCGATTTGATCGCTTGATTTCTTTGTTACACAAATATATTTCTTCCTACTACTTCAATGAAATATACAAGCATCTCATTCCAAGAGACACAAACGAAAATTGAAAACATAAATTCCATATAGATTTCACATCTGAAAGATGTACAATTAAAAGAATTTACAAACAACATATGTATGTCACAGTTCATGAACTCCCTCCCGACAAAATTTTACAGTCGAGGAACAAATCTAACCTGTGATAAAGAGCCAACTATGAATTAGCCAGAGTAGTTGCCACTGGCTCAAGCGAAACAAACAATTACAGACCATCAAATTTCACATAAAGCATTCGACCTGCACATACAATGAAGGAACGGTTAAGTTGTTTTCATTACTTTAGACTGTCGGTGTGTTAGCTTAGAACTCTTAGATTTGGACTATGGGGATAACAAACATGTTCACTTCTTAACTACTATACAACTTATATATCTCACCCTCGTTTTGTTGGGGCGACGTATTACGACAATTGTACAAGCTGGATTACAAGATTCAATTCAAAATGTTATACAAAGGAAAATTTAGATAACCTCAAAAAGAGTTTGTTCAAGTCAAAAAACTTGGTGTGAATATTTGCATTAAGGCGCTTGTAAAGCCTGTTTTAAGAGAATTTCGGAAGTGATTGGGACAAATGCAGTCCTCAAATGCATTGGGATGGAGTCATTTTTTCAGGATTCTCTTCTGAAAATTTCACTTAAAGTGAATGTGATTGCAATTAGTTACATGATGATAAGTCAAGTTTGGAAGACATTACCTTGTATGCATACACCATTGACAAGTTGATCGGCCACTTTAAAAGGGAAGCTAGTGTCTATCCATGACTTCTGGGATCAACAATTTGGTGCACCTTCCTGTTTTCAGCACTTGTATACTGCCCTACTACACGGGCATGAGGAACGGAAGCTTCTCCTCGAGCAAGAGCATCCACATTCTCAAGCAGGTACTTTCTCGGAAGCCTACCTACGACATTACCCTCCTCATTCCCTTCTCTATCCAGGAATGCAAAATGCGGTATACCCTCAACACCAAACTCATCAAGCTCTTGTTCCCATCTCGTGTTGTCAACATTCAACATAACAAAATTCACACGGTTCCTATACCAAAACAATGTATTCAGCCTCGAGCAAAACAAAGTTCGATGTATCTATAAAACAAAAAGACTTCATCGACAGGACCAACAACTATTTGGATACAAATATCTTCCATAGAGAACTGTAATAATCATTACAAATTACAATATCAATAGACATAGATCAACAAATTAGAGCTTAAAGATTATTACTTGTATTGTTGTTCAACTTTGTAAACATCTGGAGCCAATTCTCTACATACTTCACACCAATCTGCATAGAACTCCACTACTGTTGGCTTCCCATTTCCAAGGGCCTATAGATAACCAAAAAGAAAACTATAAGCAACAGATTTGTGGTTTCTAAAACAACATAAAAGCTTTACAAATGTGATTCTAAACTGTGGAATTGTATATGTAATAAGTCTTATTGTCTTAAGAATTGGAAATGAAAATCAAACCTCTTCATAAGGTAAAGCAGCAGCAGATAGGTCCTTCAAAGAAACACCAAGATCTAGACGTGTAAATATGAAAAATCCAACTGCCCCAAGAGTGGAAAACAAAGCAACTCGCTTGTTGAATTCTCTGTTTGGAAATTGAATAAAACCAGAATCTGGGGATGGATTTGTACTTTGGTTTGTGCTATTACTGACTAAATCCTTCTCATTTTCATTATCAATAACTACTTTTTCCTGCAATTGACAAGTTACCAAAAAGCTTTATTGAAAAGAAAAAATACCCAACTAAAGCTGATGAACAGAAGAAAAAATAAAATAGAAAAAGACAAACCTTTTCAGTTTCAGATGGATTTGGGGATGTTTGACAAGTTATAATGGATGGAAAGCGGCGAGTTTTGGGTTGAGATTGGTGAGAGGTTTTAATGAGCAGTGAAGGTTGATGGAGAGATTGAGAAAATGGTCGGAATCTGTGAAGACCAACTGGGTTAGAACACAGACGAGCCATGGACAGAGAATCCCTTGAGATTTTGTTAGTGACTTTCTAGTGAGTAGTTACTGCTAATTCAGGTGTTTAAAGCTATGGGGTCGTATGAATTTTGCTTTGTTTGATGCAGATAAGATAACGCCGGTTGCTTTGTTAATTTCTCAGTAAATCAACTGTTTAAAACGAAAATTCAAACGGGATATTGCATTGTCATGCCCTGAGGTTTGGGATAATTGCAAACATATTGCAAAAGATTGTTTTCTTACAACACCTATGGAGTCAACAATTGTTATTAACCTGTGTTATGTTTACTATATAAATATATATTGCGTGCAATAAACTCACATACAGTACACCACAATGAAAAGAAATTTGAATACATAAAAACTTACAGATCGTAGAGATGCAAAAATTAAAATAATCCAAGCCTTGTGATATTCACAATTTTCTTAAGATAATTTTTCGCCCTCCACGAATGGTGCTTAAGGTTATGAGCAATTGTCTTCCAGGATAGAACAGATTTCGTTCTTCAAGTAGCTACATTTCAAACTTAAAGAACCGTCGAACTCAAATCGGTGTTTTGTACTTGAAACTTTTGAGACACTATTTATTTTTATGCAGAGACAACAAGAGTGCAGAAAATTAATTAATTACAAATGGTTATAGGGTATCCATATTTATAGACATCCTCGTATCTATTCGAAATGACACATATTTTTTTGAATGGACATGTATTTAAAGGAAAGACATATCTTTTAAAAAATGATACTACTTTTATAAAAAGATACAACTCTTATAAAATGATACAATTGTCATGAAAAATCACAACCGACTTAATCAAATTTTATCATTCAATAATACAACAATTTCCAACAAACAATTGTTATGAGTTCCTTTAGGTTGATTAAGTCTTACTGTTTGAAAGTCAAAAATACCCTTAAATTAAATCAAAACAATAATAATTAAAAAAAAAAAACAAATGAAAATAATGAAAAAGAAGACCATTTGAATGTGGTCATTATGTACCTCATTCATTTTGATAACTTTATTGTTATTTTTTTTTTCATAGAAACAAATATATATTGCTTGTTTCAATACATAGAACAAAACTTTATAATTGTACTTCAATTTGCAAATCGAAGGAGTAGCCGTTAAAAAACAATACAAACAGAATTGCCTTCTTCGCCACAACCCTCTGGTAAGAAGACCTTGCTATCTTTTTCCTCATTTCTTTTATTTGTTTAAAACATGTGGAAGGACTAAGTTAACTCAAGGGGGTTTCCCTATAGAAGAAGCATATTTTCCCTATTTGGTTGTAATTAAATCAAACTTCAAGGGTTTTAGTGCAATTTCCTCGAACCAAAAAGAAACGCACACGGCACAACAATTCTCTTGATGAGTGCTTCCAAAAATGTATGTTTTATACCATGTATGTACTTGTGAATTGTGATCTTGTCTAGGCCACATGTTGCCTAAATATCTTCCCTTTGAATAAAATTAGAACAAATCATGTTGACCATTTTTTCTTCATGTGTATCATTAAATTTAAATCTTTTAATCAAATAAAATCAATGGAATATGAAATTTATGAAAAATATTCCTTTTGAATTTTTACCCATCTACAAGAATGAATCCTTCTGAATTATGAGCTCATCAATTGTTAAAAAAAAAAATATATCTCTATTTCTTCTCAATGTATGTGATTTAACGGTTTCCATCCATCTAATGAACTCAGTTTTGTCTTTGTTCTTCATGTATTCATGCAACAACACAGCAAGAACTCATAGAGTGAGTGACCGAGTCTAGTAGCTCATCATCCAATTCCATGTTAACACCAAATAGTTGGATGATGAGTTTGCATTTTGGGGAATCTGAGTTTGCTTTGTGGTATAAAAATACAGTAAACTGTTTTAGAACCAAATAGTTGAAAGCTTAATGGAAATCGACCCATCAAACATGGTGGCCTCAACTTTAATTTCTTCATTTTCTCCAAATTTTCTATCAATGTTGAAACTTGCCAAGAAAACACATAACGTAAAAAGACATCAAACATTTCAAAACAGAACTAAAAAAATTAATAACAATAACAAAGTGAACACTTTTATAGCCATCGTTAGGGTTTTTGAAGGTTTCTTTGCTTCTCAGATCGTGAGAAAAAAACAGTGACGCTCGGCTGGGGTCGGTTAGCAGCTGAACCCAGAAACGAAAACTGTCGCCGCCGCTACTTCTGAGACGACTCGTCGTTTTGAGTCATCTTCCTTCTTCACCAATTTTTCGGTGAGAGAAAGTCAAAGAAACCAGAACTTGTGTGAGCACGTCACAGGTTATTCAGGTATCAAGTATTGACGTGCCCAACCACGTCATCACATTATCGATAAATTACTTATCTGGCACCTTATTCAGTAACTATGAGATGACATGTCGGTCATATCACACGTATTCGATGACATGGTCAGATATATCAGTTTTTATTCGTTACCATGTGATGACGTGTTCGAACACGTCAGTACTTATTAATTAGTGAAGTGGAATGTCTATTTTGTCCTTCCTTTTTTCATATTTTACGGCTGAGAATTACAGGGACGCCCCGTAATTTGGGGGAATTAATGAATTTCATTCAAATTCGTCCTAATCATTTTATTTATTTATTTTTAATCTTATACAAATTTCTTTTTCTTTTTTTACAGTTTATACAAATTTCATTTTAATTTGACTTGTAAACTTCAAATTGGAATGATTTTTATTTTTTACTGCTTATATCATCATCTTCTTTAGTTTTCTTAAATTTTGAGATAATTTATATATTTTTTTATTTTCTAATAAATAAATTATATTATTTATGTATTTATTTAGAACATTGAAGGCATTTTTTTATATATTTTTTTTTGGTATCAAAAATTGAAGGCATTTATGACTACTAATTAGAAATTTAGAAGTTTTTTTTTTTTCGAACAGAGAAATTTAGAAGTTTAGAACATCAAATTTTAACATAACTAACATAATTCAACTTCTTTAATTACAAAAATATTACAATAAACACAAAATCCACACAAAAAAATTAAAATAAAAAATACAACAATTTTTTATTTTTGAGGTGCTAAAATTCCATTGACAACAGAAGTAGCAACCAACAGTCCAACAACCTCCGCTCCCGCCACCGCTCCTGCCTGCGCCAAACCCCCAAAACCAACAACTCCCGTTTCGATCTCTATCTCTGCCGTTTCGATCTCTTTTTCCGCCGTTTTGATCTCTCTCTCTCCGCTTCCTTCACAAACTTCACCGCTTCCTTCTCCAACTTCACCGCTTCCTTCTCCGCCTGCCTCACTTTCTTCCTCAGACCGAACAGCCCAATGTCCTCCGCAAAACACGCCGACTCCATCGCCGTCAAAACCGGCATTGCTGTCAGCGAAAAGAACAGTAACTTCCTCCTATTGGTTTGAATCGCAAGCGCAGATTTAGGCGATTGCGCCGCCTTGTGAGAGACAGTGCTTGCACGAGGTGGTGATAGAGTTTGTAGTGAAATCAAAGAGACTGTGGAAGCAGCCATGGCTCTATTCTTGATAATCTCTTCACAAATGTTGTGTGTGTGTGGTTCAAGACAATTTTGTGTGGTGTGGTGTGTGTGGACGAAAATGGCCAGCTAGTAGAAGGGCAATATTGTCAAATTTGTTTCAGTTTCAGACAACGGTGTCGTTTTGAAGACAAATATCAAATCTTTGTTTTGATTCCAGAATGATTAAAACTTAAAAGCAAAACAACAAATTTTAGGAAGTAACAAATACAAAGAGAGGAAATGGCGGAGGAAGAAGCGTCGGTGACGATGACAGAACAGGAACAGACTCTGAAAGTGACGGAAACCCTAGAAACAAACAACAAGGCGTCAGTGGAAGCCACTATAGAGTCTGCTGCGGAGGGAGCCACTGAGTCGACTTGCAACAACAACGATAACATCGGCGAAACCTCTGGCGTCAGCGCCGATGACGATCGAGAGAAGACGGTGGAGTTCGCCGACGAGTTGATAGACAGAGGAAGATTAGCTTTGAAAGAAAGTGATTACAGCGAGGCTTCTGACTGCTTTAGCCGTGCTCTTGAGATCAGGTTAGGGTTTTTTTTTTAATTACATTTTTTGTTTCACTTCTATATGTTGTTTCTTTCAAGAATGTGGAATTGAATTTTATTCTCGTCTCCATTGTAGGAGATAAACCCTAACATATTACCATAATGTTGATGAATGAATTAGTGTGGGTGCTTGCGTTAATTAGGGTTTAGGGTTTTTGGCAACACAAGGTTTTCAAGAGGGTTTAACGTAGTGTTAGTTATTTTGTTGGGTCATTTGTTAACTATACTATCACGTGCCATGTAGAAAGCAAGTTAAAGATTGGATTATTTTTTATTAGATGTGACTAAAGCTTGGTAGAATTTTTCTTTTATGGATGTTTATTGAGAATCAAGGAATGCGAATTAGTACTCTCTTGGATGGAAAAGGAATCATTCCATGCATGTACTAAATGCTTCTCTAATTTACTGAATCTGTTTTGAAGTGAGCTTTTGGCCTCTTGTGTTATTGGTACTAAATCCTTGAAGTTCTATCCTTGATCATCAGGGTTGCTCATTATGGTGAACTTGCTGTTGAGTGTCTAAATGCTTACTATCAATTTGGACGCTCCCTGCTGTACAAAGCTCAAGAGGAGGCAGATCCATTGGGTTCAGTGCCCAAGAAGGAGGTTGAATCTCAGCAAGATACTGACAAAGATGGACCTGTTAAGAGTGCTGTAAATGGAGAATCTTCCATATCTTCTGCTTCAAGTAACGCTGAACAGGCTGGGAGTTCTAACAACCTGGAAGGAGCAGGAGATGGTTTGTATTTTGCTAACGCGGTTTTTAACTGATTTATGAATTTTTATATTAGAATTATATCTGCTAATGATTTAACCAATTACTGGTGATTATACTGATACTTTCATGCTTATATGGTGCACATTCCTGGAATTTTATCTATAGTCAATTTGTATTTGTAAAGTGATATCTAATGTGTATTATTTAGGAAACTTCTCTTCATTAACAGGTTGTTAGAAATTTGTTGACTTGCACGTACACAATAACCTTGTAGTGCTGTAGCTTTTTTTTTTTTTTTCCTTTCCCTTTTGGTATTAGCTGAAATAGGTGGAAGTCTCATGTGTAATATCAAACATTGGTTGTCTGAGCTCGAGTAAATGTGACTCAATGAAATTAGCATGTGTTTAGGTATTTGATTTTACAAATTCGAATACATCTCACTTCATCTAGCTTTTGGCGAATTTTTGTTATAAGTTGTCGCAATTTGTGGTGGATGGTGATAGTTGAGTCTGTGTTTAATGCCTGCAAATGCTTTAGGGAGCAAAGCATTTTACTTTGCATGGAAAATGGGAACCTGACTATTATGTTTTGAACTTATTACGTGTGGTCTATTCACATTTCTATATGATTATTTTGGGAATCATGCATATGGATTTGAATCTCCTTTTACTTCTGTCACATGTCACATGGTTGAAAAATGATCAATTAAAAATTTTACAGAACAGGTTTGGAATCATAATGGAATTTATGTTTTTTAATGAAGATAATACAGAATTTATGTTACCCTATCACATGTGATGTTGGAGATGTGATCTGCAGCAAGTAAAAGATGTTTACGTTTTCTATGGGTATGACCAAATCAAACTCGCCACTTTTCAGAATCTAGAAGTTTTCGTATTTGTTTGTCTATTACTCTGGATTGGAGGGAAGATGAGGATAGAGGGTGAGGTAATAGGTGATGGTTTACTTGTCCAATAAGCATTTAACTTTGTCTTTAGAGGTATTAGAAGAACCCTAATGGGAGAGACTTTACATTTTCTGTCGTAGATAGTTTCTGATTCTTTTGGAGTTCTCTTGCAATTTTACCTTTTATTGCAACAATTGATATAATTTCAGTATTAACAATTCACTCTAGTCTGATCTCCATGGCATGTCGCTTCAAAATATTTCTTCTGTGCATCATTAATATCCCTGTTTTAAAGTGCTACAAGAGTGGAAGTTATATTCTTTCCAACTTCTATAAGAATGTCCCAGTTGTCATATTAATTCTCTTGGGACCTAACCTCTTTTTAATCCTGGTTGAAGTAATAAATTATTATATTAGTGCATATTGCTGATGACCAAATTCATAGATTTTCTATTGAACTCTTATAACTCAAGGTTGTGGATTTGATACCCTGCAATGTCCATTGGTGCATTTTTTTTAAAATTTTTTTTTTTTTTTTGTTAATGTTTGTTTCAATTTTTCAAATAATTTACAGCCAAGTATGTGTGTATGAGTGTTTCATACGATTGTTAAAAGATATCTGATGAGGCAAGAGTAATTTTCTGCTATGTGAAAGGGCTCTTGAGGGGATATTACTTTTATATGATCTAAGATGGTGGTAGATGACTTGACTTGCTACCCTGAAATTGTTTTGTTTAGACTCATAAAATGTTGTTACATGCGCCTGTTGCTATTTGCCAATTTATCTCCATCTTAAGTTTTAGAGATATTGTCCATATATGAAACTTACTGTTTTATATGTTTACAGTTACTGGTGGGAAAGACCAGGAAGATGATGAAGGGGCTAGTGATGATGAGTGCCTAGCTGAAGCAGATGAAGATGAATCTGACTTGGATTTGGCATGGAAAATGCTAGATGTTGCTAGGGCAATTGCTGAAAAGCACTCGGGTGACACAATGGAGAAAGTGGACATATTATCAGCACTAGGGGAAGTTTCATTAGAACGAGGTTTGTTAACGTGTTTACTTTTTATTAGCTGTGATTTTCTGGAAGTTTCTCATCTGGACTAACAATGTTTATGCCTCTGTTATGCAACATGCAGAGGACATTGAAACTTCACTCAGTGATTACCAGAAAGCATTATCCATCTTAGAACAACTGGTTGAACCTGACAGTCGGCTCTTAGCTGAACTGTATCCTCTTCAATTTTTAATATAGATGATAACTTTCAATCATCTGTTTATGTTCAAGTTTTCAGGTTTATTGAGCATTATGTTGTCTGAACTATAAAGCGCTTTGATCTCTCTCACCTTATATTTTTGATCTGCTCTTTCATTGGTGACAACCTTAATTCTATTATTCAGAAATTTCCGCATATGTTTATGTCTGGAGATTGGATCCAAGCTTGAAGAAGCAATTCCATATTGCCAGAAGGCTATATCAATTTGCAAGTCACGGGTACAGCGGCTCATGAGCGAAGTAAAGAGTTCTGCAGAGTCAGCAACATCATCAGCTGCTTCTGAATTAGATGATGGCATACAGCAGTCTTCCAATGCATGCCAAAATGATAAAACCCTGGTAGAAAAGGAAGCAGAGATTGAGACTCTCACTGGCCTCGCTGGGGAACTGGAAAAGAAGGCAAGTGTAATTACAACGTCCGTAAGAAATTTAAAACGTTCGTATGTTAAGTTACCATAGTTAACAGTTTATTCTTGGATTTGCAGCTTGAAGATTTACAACAAATGATCTTGAACCCAAAGTCAATTCTCTCAGAAATCCTTGGGATGGCAGCTGCCAAGGCAAATTCAAAAGGCAATGAGAAGATTGCATCTTCAGCTACCATGAGCTCTTCACGGATGGGTAATGCTACTGGCAGTGGCGAGTTTGATTCTCCAACTGTTTCCACTGCTCACACAAATGCTGCGGCTGCTCCAGTTACACATCTTGGCACGGTAGGAAGAGGAGTGAAGCGAGTGTCAACTAGTTCAGGCTCGGGAGAATCAACGGCAATGAAGAAACCTGCGTTGGACCCATAGATTGACATGGGGGTGCTTGATATCTGTTGATGATTTTGGATCCTTGGTCCATAATTAGAATGTTTATGTTCTAACCCATATAAATTTTGGTGGGTCTTTGGAAGCTCACCATTAAAATGTTGATTTAATGGATCCTCTCTAGCTGCTTAACGGCATAACGCTACGGTACTTTGTTGCACTTGCATCTTGTTGTAGTCTACTCTTGATAGAAAGTGTGGATGTTTCAAAATTATCGAAAATGAGTCTCGTGACTGATGCTTGGTATTTTATTTGTTGAACCATAATTGAATCCCTTAATCAGATGGTTATTATTTACAGGCTCAATAGTACCAAATATCATATTTGTCTTGTGTTTGGGTGGTCATCAAGAACTTGTTAGAAGTTATCAATGGCCAGGCTGGAAGGATGAGCATTTACGATGGAGAGGGTAGCTCTTCGGGCAAAAGATTCTTTTAATAGCCCGTCCAATAAGGCAACTGGCCATTGATTTCTTACAAAGATTCCAAGTGCAATTATTTCCATGGAGAAAGAGTTCCACATCGCTGAATGGTCCGGATGGTGACGGTGATAGTGACAACAATGGCATTTTCGATAAGAAAATTGAAACCAACCAAAGAAAATTGAAACCAACCACAATTAAGGAATTTTGGGATTTGATTGACCAACTAACTAATCACAAGAAAAAAAAAAAAAAAAAAAAAAAAAACTACAGAGCATGTGAGTCTTTGTACAACGGCTATATTCCAAAATGCATAAAACATGCCAGAGAAGACCTGAAAATATATATACACCCAGTATATGTAAATAGATATACGGATCATATGTAGTGATTGATCTCGGTAAATCCGATCATATCCCTAAAAATATATGATATATCCACTCAAGACTAAAGGACGGACAGGAGTTGCCAATATTGTACTAAGCAACCTAAATTTTGTCACTAAACAAGAGCAAAGCAAGCAAGCATTGTGAACAATGCCAAATCGATAAGCTCAAAGGCACTCTAGGTAGATGAAATCAAAGTGATCTCAAACTTAAAAAAAAACAACCTTAAAAATGGATATATATAATAGAAAGTGATCATCATTCCCACAAAACATATATCTTCCACATCAAAGATTATTAAAACACAATCAATCTCTGATCATGTGTTTTAAGGTGGTTTGCAAACAATGTGGAAAATATTCATGGGGAGGTTGCGGCAGACACCTCCCCACCGTCTATGCGGGAATAGAAGAGGGCAAGCACTGCATGTGCCGCTCGTGGCCTGGCGTTGTCATCCCAACTGACGCAACAGCTACTCAACACCAACCTTCTTCAACTTCAACCACCACTACTGGTATTTCTTCATCTACACAACTTGCTTCATCTTAATTCTTAAGCCACAAGGTATATATATTTAAAGCGCATCGAGCCTCACGGTTCTATCTTTAAAAGGGGTTAGTATTTGTTTATTTACGGCGTAGACTAGTCTTAACTTTCACCCATATGGGAGAAAATCCACTAACAATACTTGCTGTTATAAATTTGGGAATGAGATATGACTCAAACTCATAATTTTATTAAAGATTAATATCTTAACATCTTTTGGTGATTAGGATAATTAGTTTTAATTAACTTGCATATATGTCATCTCACTTTCGTCTTTCTAGAGTAAGAAAAACAGTAAATTTTGATCATTCCAATCCTGCCCACTTTAAAAGTTCTGCTTTTTTGTTAAAGAAAAAAGTGTTAAAAATCTTTCTAGCAAATTGAATCCATAAAGTTGCAAAACATGACAAATAATCCAAGCTAAAACTACTTTTATTTGGTTTTGTTTGATTTGAAATGAAGTGTAATCACGCACTAATTGTTGTTTTGTTTTTGGCAGGCAACAACATTTCGATTTCTTGAAATGCTTTGGATGCTGAATCAGTAGGTGTTATGTTGGAATCATGGTGGGGCTATATGTGCATAGATAATTCACAAAAATTTAAAAAAAATAAGTGGAATAATAATTTGTGTATTTAGTTGGACACCATTACCAACACTATTTTACTATTTTCAAGCTTCAACACCACAGTTGAATCAAGCTTTAAATAATATGAAGTGGGTATTTTTGGTCAATGTTCTATTGACCAATTAATGTACCCTCTTTTTTATTTTATTTTATTTTATTTTATGTGTATGTGTGGATAAATTATTTAAATAATATGAAGTGGGTGTTTGTGGCCAATATTCTATTGATCAATTAATGTACCCTCTTTTTTATTTTATTTTATATGTATGTGTGGATAAATTATTTAAATAAAGAATCCAAGAACTTGTTATCTTGTATAGACTATAGAGAGCTTGAAATGCTTCATCTTAAAGCATTAACCTCATAGTTTTTTTTTTTTTTTTTTTGATTCTTGTATTTCCTTTCTTTTCGACTTTTCTAACCCAATAGTTATTTTTATGAGAAATTAATTATATCATTCAAAACCAAACTTAAGTAACCCGTGAGCTTTAACTGTTAAAGAGATTACATGAATATATATATATATATATACCGAAATTCTATTATCAGTTCGAATTAACAAAAGTTATATCAGTTTCTTGCATGTGAGCCATTGGATTTAAATACTTTGACTTGGCTGTATGCACTTATTAGTCAAAGTATTTAAATCCAGTGGCCTACATACAAGGAACTGATATAACTTTTGTCAGTTCGAACTAATAATAGAAAGACTGTATATAATATATATATATCTTAATCACTTAAATCCAAATGTCAAATATTATATGCCCAAAACACAATCTCTTTGTATGTTTAATGTTTGGGAAAAAATATATATATATATGTATGTTATGTTACCTATTAGCAAAGTACATATAAATAAAGGCAGCCTAGCTTCATTGTATTTTTATATATTTTTAATATATTTGACTATGTCACTAATGTTGTGTTTATGTGGGTGTAAAGAGTTAGGTGATGTGAATGACATTTGAAAAAGAAATAAATATAAATATGTAAAGACAAATTAAAGTCATAGTAATATATGATGGTTTAAATTTAATGTGTGCACTAGACTACTAGAGGGAGTGAAAGATTTGAAATTTTGGGATTGAAAAGTTCAAGGAAATGATGAATCTGTTGTCTAATTTTTTTTGCTCAAGTTTCTAAATGTTGACCCACATCATAACATTTTATAACCCTAAAGCAAGACATTTTTTGGCTTTTTATTGTTCATCTTTTTGTTGTCTTTGATTGGAATAAGAGGGCCACAAACAACCCCACAAATCATACACAAACAAATAAAGGAGCCCAAATTAACTATTATTATTATTATTACTCATCATTTCATTGAGCATTTTGTTCTAAGGGCAAATTACACTCCACCCCTTGAGGTTTGGGTAAGGTACACTTAATTGGAAAAGTTTTGGTATTATAGACTAACACCCCCAAGAATTAAATTTGACTTTGAAAATATCTAAAATACCCTAATTATATTATTTTTTATTTTTATTTTTTTTACCTTTTAACCAAAAACTTTATAAACTTTAATAAAATAAAGTAAAAAATAAAATATATGATTCATTAAATAAATAAATAGTTTAAACAGATTAAATAAATATATAGTTAAAAAAAAATGAAAAAAACGAAAAACATTGATTTTTTTAAGGATATCCGTTAATAGGGACAAGAAAAGCTCTAAATATCAAAACTATTTATTTATTTATTTTTAAACTATTTATTTAATTAATTAAAAAAACTATTTATTTATTTAATTTTTTTTAACTATTTATTTATTTAGTGAATCATATCTTTTATTTAATTTTTTTATTTTATTTACAAAGTTTTTGGTTAGAAGGTAAAAAAGTAAAGTATAAAATAATGCAACTAGGGGTATTTTAGGTATTTTAAAAGTCAAATTTAAGTTTTGGGAGTATTAGTGTATAATTCAAAAACTTTTCTAACTAAATGTACCTTACCCAAACTTCAAGGGGTGCAGTTCAATTTGCCCTTGTTCTAATGATTTTAGTCACCAAAACCATGTGAATTTTGCAGAAATAGAGGCATCTCTTCATGACTTAAATGATTCTATTTTATTTTTTCAAAGGCATGCACACAATTTTATTAGTAGAAGATTCATTTTTTTAAAAAAATAAATAAATTTGAGCAAAGTCACAAGTGGGGTTTGCTTTGTATTCATCATTGCCACTGTTTTTGACATCATTATTATCACTCTTGACTCTTCCTTTTCTCTAGCTAATCACAATCCTACTTTAATTATTTGATCATAATCCATATGGTTAATGCTCTAAATTATTTCAAAATTTTCTTTCATAAGCCACTGTTTTATTTTGTCATCATCATCACCAAATCATAATCCTGGCTCAATAATTTGATTACTTATCTATGAAGAGACCTATTTTCAAAAACCATGATAATTATATCCACAACCTAATTAACTTATTAAGTAACATTTATTGTTGCACACATTTCTCTTTTAGTTAAAATTATGTGCATCTACCATTCAACGTTTGTGGTGGAGATCAACTTTCAACTTTCATCATGGCGGATGCCAAATCGGAATTCCAAGTTTAACCGTAAAAATTTTATTTTAAAGGGATGAAAGGGAGAAAAAAAAAACTTAACATTAAGGATTAAATTGAACTTTTTCACGATGCGATAAGGGCATAGCCAGACCTCTTAATAGTTTCGCCGCTGTTTACTTATGGGGATATCCCCACTATTGTTCCGGCATAGTTAGTAGTCCCTTATTCGATGGCGGATTTAAAAAAATAAAAAATAAAGTTATATCTAATATAGTATTATCCTATTTAGTTTTTTGGTAACAAAATTAAATGTTAATTATAAAAAGTTTTTAGTAGATACGTAATTGTGAAAATGAGAAGAAGAAAGAACTCTAATGTCATTGTAGAGAAATTAATATCCAATAAATTATTGGTGAGCAGCCCACAGCTAGCCTACATTCAAAATTCTTTTAAAAATAAATTCCCATCACAATTCACACGACCACATCAATATTATTTCAAAAGTAAATGATTGCATACTTTCCATCCCAGTCATTAATGAGAGTCATGAATTCTTGCGTTTAATGGTTCAAAGGGTAGATATGTTAGCAATAAATGAAAACCCAGCTACCCTATATTTTTCCTCCATGTTCAGACCTAAAATTCCAAATTTCCACAGGCCAATATCATCAACAAATGCAAATTTAATGTTCAAAATTTTTGAGAGGATTGGAACTCAACATCCCATCTTAGCTCAAACGGTGTACACCTTCTCTACCACGCTAATTGTGGGGTATTCAAAATACGTATTTAAGTTTTCTCTATGGTGTTGTAAAAATAAATATATAAGTTACACGTGTAGTGTTTAATCTCGATAGGTTCTATAAATCTCTGATACATTGGTGTCAATTTTTTTTTATTTTTTTTAAATAAAAATAAAATTGAAGTTTGCAAAGATTGTAATCTCAATGTGGGTCATGTACAGCATGTGAATATTTATGTTCCCAAAAAGATATTACTAGTATTTAATGGACCTCTAACTTATGGTTTATTCTTGAGGGCCAAATTTGTAATTTCCAATATTTGGATTGGTTTATTAACAATCTCCAATTAATGAAAATTTTAACCAGATTTTTGTATGATGAAAAATGGTGCTTGAACTGGACCAGTTAAGAGACTGTATGTCCTTGTGCACCGTTGGATATTTTTGGAGCTTGCATGATTGACATTTATGATTAATATGTTTAATTATGTTTAATTAATTAATTGGCTCTATCTGGATTAATATCAGTACATGGTTGGTATAAAATCTTAGATATGAATGGGTATTAATTTCACCAGGTCAAATTGTCACACAAACAATGTCGACTAGTCAAGCCGACTATGTGAGATATGACTGCAATGAGTGGATTTTTTACTGAAATGGTAATATTCTCGGGTAATTAATCATATGAATCTTATCTTTGACTAAGCGAGATTTATTTTGACTCTCTTGAGATAAAAGTGAATTAATTATAATGACGAAACTCATATTTCATGTGTTTTTCATCAAGCCAATTGATGGAATTAGAGTCATTTTAGAGACGCAACATTCTTGTTCTTTAACTTGATTATCAAGCATAAAATGAAATGAAAAAGCTTTTATAAAAAAAAAAAAAAGATTGCATGATTTACGCAAAAGGTCTGGTAAAAACACGCACACACACACTACACCAGTTGGCAAGCAATTTTGATTATTCTAATTCTGTATAAAGCTCGTGAGGGAAAAAGACGTTTTCTTTTTATTCCAATTTTTGTTTTTTTTTTTTTTCTCGAGAGAAGAGCGAGTGGTTGAGATCCTGGTCTGATTCAAAAAGAAAGAGAAAGAAAATTTTGTTAAAGCAATGATCATAATCATATATGATATATATGAATGATCCACTTTTTCGAAATTTGTTCAAGTTTCATTTGTCCCGTCTCAGTTTTTCAGGATTCCAAAACTCTGAATCCTCTCTTTTTATATTGTTCTGCATACACACTCACTCAAAACTTTTACTTTTAGTTTTTCTCTTTCTTTCTTTTCATGGATCTGGAATAGTTTGTGAAGTTTCAACTGTTAGAGAAAGCAAGAAGAAATGGCAGCAGAGAAGTCCAGCTCTAAAGGCCAAGCATGGTTAGTTAGTCAAATACACAAGTTTAATTTGTTTCTCTTTTCAATATATATTTTTTATTTTATTTTTTTAATTTATTTGAGAAAATTTGTTGCAGGTTTTGTACTACTGGATTACCAAGCGACATTGTGATTGAAGTCGATGAAATGTCGTTTCATCTTCATAAGGTCAGTAGTTTGTTATCTTTTTTGCTTATAGGATTTGAAATGAAACGAAATCTTCAACTGACAATTTTGTTTTTCTTTTTGTTTGTTTTTGTACCAGTTTCCTTTGATGTCAAAGAGCAGGAAGCTGCACCAGTTGATAACCGAGCAAGAGACAAATCCTGTCAACGCTTCGAGACAAGACGACGATGATGCTGATAATAATAATAATGAGACTGAAATCGTAGAAGAAGAGGACGAAGTTGAAGAAGAAGAAGCAGAGTGCCACATCAGCCTCCCGGATTTCCCGGGAGGATCAGAGACGTTTGAGATGGTGGCGAAGTGGTGTTACGGCGTGAAGATGGAGCTGTCGTCTTCAAACGTAGCTCCTCTTCGCTGCGCCGCTGAGTTTCTCGAAATGACCGACGATTACTCCGAAGATAATCTCGTTTCCAAGACAGAGAGGTTTCTCTCTCAATCCGTTTTCAAGAGCTTGAAGGACTCTATCAAGGCCTTGAAATCCTGCGAAATCGTCTTGTCTTCGGCAGAGTCTTTGAGCATTATTCAAAGATGTATAGATTCAATAGCTTCCAGAGCTTCCTCTGCAGATCCTACTCTGTTTGGTTGGCCGGTGACTGAAGGAGGAGGAGGAGGAGGAGGAGCTTCGAATCAAGCTTTGTGGAACGGAATCGAAGCCGGTCTACGTAGAAAGGCTACCAAAAATGCAGAGTCCTGGCTTGAAGATCTATCGCTGTTGAGTCTGCCATTGTTGAAGCGTTTGATTTCTGCAATGCAACAACGAGATCTGAATCCGGACATTATCGAGAGCTGTTTGATGTATTACGCTAAGAAATACATTCCAGGAATATCAAGGTCTAGTCGAAAACCTAGTTCGTCTTCAACAATACCTTCAGAGGACGAACAGAGAGAGCTCTTGGAGACTGTGATCGCGAATCTTCCATTAGAGAAAAGCAGCTCTTCCACTTCTTCAACTGCTACAAGGTTCTTGTTTGGATTGCTGAGAACCGCGAACATACTAAACGCATCCGAATCGTGTCGTTCTGCTTTGGAGAAGAAAATCGGATCTCAACTCGATCAAGCTACACTCGATGATCTTCTGATCCCAAGCTATTCGTATCTCAACGAAACGTTGTATGATGTTAATTGCATTGAAAGGATCTTAGGTTTCTTCTTGGACAGTCTGCAAATTCAACAATGTCAGCAACAACAACAAGATAACAATGCAAGATCTCCACCATTGATGCTGGTTGGCAAACTGTTCGACGGTTATCTTGCGGAGATCGCATCGGATTCAAATCTCAAACAAGACAAATTCTACAATCTAATAATTTCTCTTCCCGATCAAGCCAGACTCTTCGACGACGGTCTATACAGAGCCGTTGATGTGTATCTTAAGGTATTATTATTGTGATTGTAATATCCGTTTTAGAAAATTTTTATTTATTTTAATCTGAAATTCTGGTTTTTTTCTGTTTTATAGGCACATCCATGGATATCGGAGGCAGAGCGCGAGAAGATCTGCGGAGTACTAGACTGTCAAAAGCTCACACTTGAAGCGTGCACACACGCGGCACAAAACGAGCGTTTACCGTTACGCGCGGTGGTTCAGGTTCTGTTTTTCGAGCAGCTACAGTTGCGTCACGCGATCGCCGGGACGCTGTTGGCGGCGGATGCTGCGGTGCCGCAAGTAGCGGGGAGAGCGTCTGGAATAAGAGAGGACGACGATGACGTGGAGGAGGAGGAGGAGGAGACGATGACAAGGGGCGAAGTTGTTGTTGCGGAGGCGAGCAACAACGGTGCCACGTGGAGAAAAGCAGTGAGGGAGAATCAGGTGCTGCGACTGGACATGGATAGCATGAGGACGCGGGTACATCAGCTGGAGAGAGAGTGTTCGTCGATGAAGAAGGTGATCGATAAGATCGACAAGAAAGGTGGTTGGAGGGAGTCGTTGACCAGGAGGTTCGGGTGCAAGTTCAAGACGCAGGTCTGTGATTCTCATGAACAGACGGTGCTGGAGAGGAGAAAGGGGAGGCAACACCACCACCACCACCACCACCATGAACATCAACAATAGACGTTAACTTCACCGTATACGGTAACGGTGGGTCCTACATTAATTAATATATTCCTCAATTTCTTATGTTGAGCCCATTATATTTGTCAATGCTAAGTGATTTTTTTTTTTTTTTTTTAATTTATAATTGGTGCCATTTTCATCAATCATTTTGTTAATACGGTAATTAACAACTTTTTTTTTGAGGTGATGGATATATAGCCATATAGGTAGACTTTCTATTCTATTGAAAACATTTAATCATACACTAAAAATCCTATTTAACAAAATTCACATTAAATCATAGAAATCTGTAATACACTAAAAATCCTATACATATACATCACCTTTTAGCTCATTTTTTTTAGTGCACATACCTTTCATCGTCAATAGTCGTACAGACTCCTAATCCGATCGTTTGGAGTCATAATTTATTGTAGGAATTTTCTTCGCATTAGTTTAGTTTCGGAAGAATGGTACAATATATGGTAAGTTAGTTAGTGTTGAACCAAAAATTAATTAATATGTATATAAATATACGGTATATATAAAATTAATATAAATCTTATTATCTTATTAAAATCTCGAGAAAAAAAGAAAAAGAAAAAAAAAGTAGGGGTTGGTGGTAAGTGGAGGTCCGTGTCAGCATTGGTGGCCTGACATTTTATTTATGGAAATGCTTTTAGCATGGTAATTGCTATGGAGTTGACAACATATATTATTAGAAGCATCACTTAATTATTACTCACTGCTCAGTTCACTTCATATTCCTTACTTTTTATTAATGGATTGGTTCAAAAGAGTCATTATCAGGAGAAGATGACAAATATGCCGTAGCCTTTTCCCTTTGATGTGTTCTTATTTGTTGTCTTGTTATGATTATTTTGTGGTTCTCCCTCTTTATCTTCTAACTTAAAAAGTATCATGATTATTATTTAAAAAATAATCAACTTTGTTATAAATTATAAACTAAACGAGATAAAAGCTAAAAATAATCTTTTATATTAACTCATTAGTCGGCACAATGTAAAAAATAATAAGCACGCAATGCATTATATATTTCAATTAATGCTGGAAATTTTATTTTTAGAATTCGAGAGCCACACATTTAACATAGATTTCATATTTATATATAGGTAAGAAAAGCAGGGATTGCAGTTTATCACGTATTTGCCACCATACAACACATGTCATTGCTATGGCATGTCTCATGCCACTTATCTATGTGTGTTTGCTTGGTGGCAATCGAACTTTGGTGTTGGTAGCAAATTGTAATAATAACCCTTAAAAAGAAAAATTAAAAAAAATCATGAGGTGATCTCCACACATCGGTGGGATTAATCCCTGCTCGGGACGGAGACTGGGGGATGTGCCTTCGTCCCTAAATGGGAATTAGTCTCACTAATGTATGGGAACCACCTCGTGGTTTAAACCAAAAAAAAAAAAAAGGGGTTATTTTTTCTTACTTATAAATATATATATATATATATATATATATATATATATATATATATATACAGTCTTTCTATTATCAATTCGAACTAATAAAAGTTATATCAGTTCTTTGTATGTGGGCCACTGGATTTAAATACTTTGACTGACAAGTGCATACAGCCAAGTCAAAGTATTTAAATCTAGTGACCCACATGGCTACATGCAAGGAACTGATATAACTTTTGTCAGTTATAATAGAATTTCTGTATATATTTATATATATATATATATATATATATATATATATATATATATTTATAAATAAATAAATAAAGGATTTCTCTTGTAAATGTGTGGCTCTAATCTCTCTAAAAAAAAGAAAGAAAAAAAGAAAAGAAGTGTTGCTCTCAGATTTTTAAAATAAAATTCTCAGTATCATTTGAAATCTACGAATTGAGTACTTATTCTCTTTATAAAGTGTGCTGAATTACGAGTTATATAAAAGATTATTTTAGTTTTTATCTATGTTTGTGGATTTAAGTCTGTCCCCTTCTCCTAGAATCTCGAATTATTATTATATTTAAAAAAAGAAAATTGAAATATTATTTGTAACCGATGTAACACGCATACTTATCCCATAATTTACATACTAAGGTTAGTAACTTATTATTAATAAGACACAAAGACTGGGCGGCCACTCATGAGATTTTTTTTAAAGGTAATTATCAAACTATCTAGATCAGGTATTTTTTTTTAATTTTTTTTTAATTTTTATTTTTAAGTTTTTGTCATTAATAGGATTCAAACCATTGATTTATGAGTCATTTATCAAAACTTTAAACTCGTCCATCTACCAACCGAGCTACGCTCCTAGGAACAAGTTTTATAGAGATTTACTTGCACAGTTACACATATCAATTATTTTTGTTCATACTTTACTTCATGTCCAGTACTGTTACAATCGATCCACTCTTCCGAAAATTTTGTCTTCTTTTCCGAAATTGAGCAGAAAAAAAACACTAAACATTGGATATAATTATATTCCTTTTCACAATTTAAAACACACCCACCACCAGCAGCGGTGGAGAAAGGTGCATTTAGCATAAATTGATGAATTAGAAGCAAATTGAAAAGGAGAGCTTAACAAACTGGTCCTGGCCAACAACACGAACACCGCAAAAACAGGTTCTAGTAGCCAATTCTTATACGAAAGGGACAGAAACAGATAACAATATGGTGACTATGGTAGCCAAAAATGGCTCCTAGGCCCAATGATCAGAAAGGCCCAATCTATTATGAATTAAAACTAACTTGGCCCGTAACTAATCGGGTTGACCCAAAGGTTTTATCAGTTGAAACTTGGCTAGTTGACTCAGTCTAAATAGCAGTTACAGTTTTAATAAGCTTTAATTGTGACGATCGTAACCACCGGGTTTAATGGGAGTAAATTTCTCCTAAAATCTCTCCCACAATGAAACCTTCAAGAGGTGACCGTTGGAGATAGGTCTCAAGATATAAATACCCCCTACAGCTACAGAGAGAGGAGCGGAAAAAAAGATACTAAACAACTCCATAAGAAAGGCTATTGGAACTTGATCCAAATTACGATCATCGTTCTCCGTCAGCCCAAGCGCACCTAAGGCTATACAAACGACACAACCTATGGCTCGACAAGCCCAGCCTACGGTTTGTTTTAGAATTTACATTGTTTATTTTTCATTCGAATTATTAATTTGTTGTAAACGGTTTAACTTGGGTGTCGAGTCGACTCCTACAAGACACCCCTTTTAGCTTTGTTCTACAAGGAATCCAAAGCATTCGACAAAGAACCATTCATAGATTGCCGGTGCCCCGAGTATCACGATTTTGACCGAATTTTGACTGTAGGATTTTCTGGTTCTACAGTTACAATTAAATTTGTATCAATCCAAATATGGTCAATTACTTTTTTACCAACCCGAATACGATCCGTTAATTTAAAGATCATAAAAATTACACGATAAAACACAATTTGATTAATTCATTTACCTCTAAACCTTTAATTTTTTTTACATAATTCAATCCTCTACATCCATTTAATAAACATTCTAAATATCAAAATATTATATAAATCATGTACAAAATGAGGATGCAACTGGAATGGGTTGCTGTTTGTGGGGTGATTGGTTGGTTGTGTGGAGAAAGTTGGAGAAGCAGAGCTATCAAAGATGTGATTGCAGCAAGTAGTTGGGCAAATCCCAAGCATATCACTCCCTTTTGCTTGCATCACTAATCCCATTCCCTTCATCTCAGGGACGAAGCAGACCAGAATATGAACTTGGTGGTGACATGACATGTAGTGATATTATGATACTTTTTATGCAAATAAAAAAAAATAAAAAATAAAAAACCAGCTTCGCATTATTAATGTAGGAAATTCACATTAGAAATGACCCACAATCCACCATCAGCAAATAAGATTAATGAAAGAAAGTGTTCAAACATAAAAAGGATTAATTTTCATACCCTTCAACGTACGTATAGCATTTTTGTTTTTTATTTAATATATGATTTAATGAAAGCGATAAGAACACCACCGTCTGCTACAGTCTCCTCGTCATTGCCATTTTTTTTAATCTATGATGTGACATGGTTTATATAATTAAACGCTTGTTTACCTGTCGGGAATGAAATGAAAGAGAATCAAATTCTATAGAAAAAAAAAATTAGGAAAAAAAAAAAAACTTAATCCCTTTTTTTTTTTTTTTTTTTGATTTGAGACTTAATTCCTTAAATGAGAGGGGGAATGAAGTTCCATTTCCTGCATGAACTTAATTTCTGATTTGTGTGTGAGACCTATGTAATTTAATTCTCGATAATTAAGTTCCCTTTCCCTCGTTAGTATTCCTACTTAGTAAACGAAATATTCATGATTAGTAAACACAACATTCATAATTACTAAATGCACCATAAAAAACTTAAAGTTGAGATTTGAGACATAATTTAATTATAGATGTGATAATTATGAATTTTTCATATGACATCGAACGATCGAGAGATCAAACAATACATATACAGTGAACACCGGAGAGAAAACTACTGACACATGCTCATAACATATGTATAGTGGGACTCGAATCTTTCACCGCTAATATGAAAACTATATATGACACTTGTCATGTATAAACCATCAACGTAAATTAAGTCTATATTCACTAATTGTCACATGATACAATCAGTTTTGTAACACTATATAATGAATCCGTATGATGGATGTAATTGGGTTTACACCTAAGATGTGAGACTTTTTTGAAAATCTTACATCCGAATAGATGGAAAGAATTGATTGTTTTTTTTTATTTTTGACCTTTTATTGTCATAGTGGAGAATAATTACGTGAGCCCAATGCCACCGAGTAGTTTTAATTTTTAAACTCTATTGTTGTTCAAAGCAAAAATCTACCAATCAAATGGTCAAGACAGTCCAATCCCCATTACAAGAAAATCTGCAATTAATATTCAAACATGATTTCACAGATAACACACAGAAACATTAGTATTTCTTCACAGTTTTTCAATACCAATTGTGTTGTTTTTTTTTAAAAAAATATATAATAATATTCAACTGTTGGTTTTATAAATATGTGCTAAGGTTTTGATGGGTGCAATGGGGCTCTCTGAACTCCAACTCTGAAAGGAGGCGATGGCATCTCACAATCCAGGTAAAAAAACTCATCCCATATGTTTGTAAAATACGAATTGTTGGACTCAAACGGCGGGATATATACATCCCTAGTCGGTAGCCATTCATTGAATACTAGGTTTTCATCGAATAAATTAGTATTATGAAAGCATGCATTAATATTAACAGCCATGCATGCATCAGTAATTAATGTTTGATCACTTATTCTACGATCGATTGGACTTTTTTTTTCTTTTTTTTCGAAAGCTGGACTTGTTAATTTAACTCAATTAAAAATGAAAGACCCTTCATTTGACTCATTCACCGAAAACCAAGAAAACATTGACTTTTCAATTTGATTTTTCTGGTTATAAAACAAAGAATAGGATTAGGGTTTACAGTAGTTTTTAGGCAGCAGGCATATATGGATTCAATAACCATGCCCGATTGGAGTAGTCTGCCAGAAAGTTTGCTCAACTTGATCTCCAAAAATCTTGACACACGAATTGACATTCTTCGTTATCGTTCCGTTTGCAACTCATTTCGAGCCTCAATACCTCTTCCACCAAAATTCTCATCCACATATGCTTCTCTCGAGATTCCCAGTCCCGTTGGACTAAAAGGCGATCACCTTCTACTCACAGAGTCTACCGTTTATGCCATCCAACCCCTTAACGAGGCAAAAACATGGCTGATTAAATTGCAGGAGACAAACTCATCAGGTAAACTCACAATCTTTGACTTGTTCAGCACAAAACATACGGTGAAACACTTATCAAGCCACAAGTTTCCACCAAAGTCTTTGAATTTGTTGGATTATCGGGTTAAAGAAATATCCAAAAGATATGGATACAATAATCAAGTTAGGAAAGAACTTCTTTATCGTTGTGATCCAATGGAATTTATGTTTATTGACAGCGTATTCACTAAAGTTGTTGTGTCAAAGTGTTTTGATAATATGGATGATGAATTCGTAATCATGGCGAAACATCAACATAAACTGATTGTGTGGAGAATTGGAGACAAAAGCTGGAATACTATCAAATTTGGTGGTCATGATTCTTCTAGAGTTCTTGATATCATTTATCATAAAGGTAAGTTCTATGTTGTGGACAACACAGGTCTTACTGTGGTTGTCAATTCCAAGACATTGTGCCTCACTGAAATTGTTGCTCCAATACAGAATTATAAGTGGGATAGTATTTTTTTTCATGGAGTCGTGTAATGAGTTATTTTTGATTGTTGTACGCTTATTTTTAGTTAGCTATGGTTCTGGTTATGGTCCTCTTAAAAATACAAAATATGATTTGAATGTTTTCAAGCTCAATGATAAATGTGTGGGTGGGATCAAGTGGAAGAGGATGGATTGAAGGGTAGTGTGTTTTTTGTTGGTGATGATTGTTCCTTCTCTATTTCGGTTAAAGACCTCTCTGGATGTGAAGTTAATTGTGTTACTTTCCCCAGACATAGTAGCATTTCGTTCCGGAAATTTGATGCTATTATAACATTCCCTGAAGCAGGAAAATTTAGGTTAATGTTATTATTTTAAAATGTACACCCTTTTAGATCGCTAATTTTTTTTTTTTTTACTTCTATTTATTGTAAGTTGTTTCTTATTCGGATCAAGATCCCCTGCTCATCTCATTTTTACTCACCTTTTAAACATCTAGTGACATGTGGCAGCTAAACAAATGAATGGTTATGATTAAATTTTTTAATTTTTTTTCTCTCTCCACCTAACAAACGACACCTTTTTTTTAAAGTTTTTTTTTTTTTTTTCTTTTTTTCTCTCCTCTCTCATCATCACCGTCTTTCTCTTCTCTTTTCTCTCTCTCTCTCTCTCCTCTCCATCTCCAACTCAATCTCAGCAATGCCTTGGACTGAATATGATTTCATTGTTTTGGTCTCTCTCGTATAAAGTCTCAAGAATTTGTTTGCTTCCTCTTGACTTGACTTGCGAGTCTTCTAATGGAAAAATACTCCATTTTTCCTCTATATAAACACGAGTCATTGCTTAGTGTTGCACAGAAAAAGTAGTAAGAAAAGGTTGCCAAGAAAATAAAAATGAGGGCAAGCTCAGGATCCCTCTAAAAGCTGGGAATTTTGGGATAACTTAAGACCGATTTCATTAAAAGGAAATCCAATGGATTAAAATCAGTCAAGGAATTGAGCCGGAGCTCTTACGTTCACAATCAGTCAAGGAATTGCTTGATCCCGGTTGCCGATGAAGAAACCTGTTCTTGGCATCATAATTTATTTTTTTCAATTTTACTTCTAAGTGAGATTGAGTTGGAGATGGAAGGAGAGAGAGAGAGAGAGAGAGAGAGAGAGAGAGAGAGAGAAAAGAGAAAGACGGTGATGATGAGAGAGGAGAGAAAAAATGAAAAAAAAAATTAAATTTTAAAGAAATGGTGTCGTTTGTTAGGTGTAGAGAGAAAAAAATAAGAAAAATTAATCCTAACCATTCGTTTATTTGGTTGCCACATGTCACTAGATGTTTAAAAGATGAGCAAAAATGAGATGAGTAGGGGATCTTGATCCTTCTTATTCTGTGTCTTTGGACTTAATTTACTCTTATGATAAATAGGAAATTTGCGTAGATATGATGGAGAAATGTATATTTTCGTTGATGAGATAATCTATGTGGAATGCTTGAATATTATTATTAGAGATTTTCTCCTTACAATCCAATTTTATCTTTTCACACACCTTTTCTAAATAAACTTCATCCTAAAACTTACATTTTAAATTTTTCTAAGAACACTCCATTTTGTTCCAAAATTATCCTTTTTATCTTTTAACACTCCTTTCTTAAAAAAATAAAAAATAAATAAAGCCATCATAAAAACCTATTTTTTCTATAAAGAAACAAAATCTTTTTTTTTTTTTTAATTTTATTTTATAGATTCTACAAATCATTTTGTTTCAATTTATTTTTTTGAAATAATTATTTTGTTTCATTTACAAAAGGTAAAGAAAAAGAAAAAACTCAACTCAAAACTTTTAATCAAAAAATACCCAAAACACAAAACAATAAAATATTGGACCGTTGTTTAATTTAAAAGATCACCCTTGTTTGAATTTATATGATCTCCATATCCAAAAATGTTTTTTGTTGTTGTTGTTGTTGTTGGTATTATTAGATTTTTATTTTTTATTTTTAAAGGAGATCAAGAATCTCCATTAATAGAGATTAATCTCCATCAATGGAGATTCCGATCTCTATTATTGGAGATATAAGATTTATGGTTTTTATTTTCTTTAATTTTTATTGATTGTTTTGTCTAGTATGTTTGTGATGATAAATAAAAAAAGATGGGTAGGAAAAGTCGAAAAGAAGAAGAATGTGTTTTAGGGTTTGTAAACCAGTATAGAGAAAGAAAATAATGTTAGATTATAAAAAAAATGGGCTGTAGTGTTTTTAGAACTTTTTTGTCTTCTTTAGTAATTTTAATTCAAGTTAACATTGTCACTAGCGAAAAAAAATTAAAATGAAATGTAAAAAGACATTAGGTGAATTGTCAACAGTGTCTCTCTTAGTATTAATATGAATGCCATTAATATTAGTTTCGATTATAAATTATAATTAAATCCATTGGGTTTTTTTTAATTAGAGAGAATGGTCAAAATTATGCAATCATAAACATAAAACATGGAATTGTTTTTTTATTTACGAACTGAACAATATTATGATTATACACGAGAAAGTATTATTGTACGAATAGTGTAACATTTCAAAAAAAAAAAAAAAAAAAGTGTGTGTTAGTTTAACTCTCTATTAAAGACCATTCATTTGACTTATATTATCCAACACTAATTAAAAATTACACATTCGTAGGTTAATTACTTAGTCGACAAGGACAGAAACAGATTATAAGTTCTTTGGGCTTGTGAGTTATGACATTCACTTCACAATAGGGTGATAATATGGGTTATAGTATCGTATTTGTTTCAATTTAAAAACGGTCCATTATTTTTTTACTCAATCCGAATACGACTTGTTACCTACGTGTCACGAGTCAGAATCTCAAACATGACTCATAAAATTAGTTTGTCTCTTATAAAAACCGTTAATTTATATGACATGTAAATTACATGATAAAACACAATTTGATTAATTAATTTACATCTAAACCTTCTTTTAATTTATTTACATGATTCAATCAACTACATCCATTTAATAAACATTCTAATTAAATGTCAAAATATTTATCTCTATATATTTATAAATTACATATTTATTCTTGATATTTCATCTTGTTAAATGAGTTAGTTGATCAGGGTTTAATCCAAATATGACTAATTTACTTAAAATTGTTCTAACATATTGACCCGTTAGTAATTCGAACTCAATAAGATCGAACCCAAACTTCCAATATTCGTGTCGTATTCGTGTCGTGTCACCGGTGGTGTTGACAATTGGGCTGGGTCTGTATCCGAATTTGGGCTCAAACTACAGAGAGACACAAGACAACACAAAAAAGCTGTCAACTCTACTTCCACGTGTCAATCACCAACCACACACACGCTAGCAAGATGGAGTTGTGAAATTTAGGCACGTGTCAGTACTGTCGTAATCAGTGCAACCCATCAGTCAAATTCTTTTATTTAAAAAATAAATAAATAACGGTTGGGATCCGAAACTTCGCAATAGAATTTCAAGTTTTATTATCATCATCACATTCACATTCCTTGTTCAAGTGAAGTGAGCTGGAAAAAAGGGGACCCTCACAATTTCTTCACTAAAATTAGCAAATTTTCACCAAATTCATCGTTATCAATTCAACATAGTCCTATAAACTGCACCTAAAAAGGGTATTTTTATTTACATAACTGATAACTTTCTCTGTTGTCACTCTGTTTGTCTTCAAGCTGCTGCTCTGTTTTTTTGCAGTGTCGGATTGAGTCTTGTTTCAATTTTTTTTGTTGTGTTTTTGTTTTCCCAGATCTGAATCGAAAAAATGGGGCGGATGGATTACTTGGCTATGAAAACTGATGATCAGGTCACGGCAAATTTGATCAATTCTGATATCAATGACCTAAAAGTTGCCGCCAAAAATCTCATCAACCATGCAACCAAACTTGGTGGGCTTGGTTTTGGAACTTCTTTTCTCAAATGGGTTGCTTCCTTTGCTGCCATGTGAGTATTCTTGATATTTATAACAATTCATTATTATGTCTTCTTCTTTTTATGATTGAGATATGCTTGATATTTTTAATTAAGGGCTCAGGGACTGTGCAGATAATTTATTTATATAATTCTTAGATTATCCCATCTTCCTGTCAAAAGTGGGTACTGGGTAGTCAAGAAAGCGATTTGTTTAATCTAACTTGCTAACAATATTATATATTCTTTGATTGGTTTGACCAAATTGTGATTGACATACTATTGGAGCATTTTAATTTTACCTTGGCCCCAGATGAACAGTCATTGAATCACTGGGTTCAGACTTTTTCTTACTTTTGTTTTTCTGTTGTTTGAATTGTTTGAATTGTTTCTTGGGTATAATAGCATGGTCATTCATTTGAATTGTGAAGTTTAGATTATTGATTAATTAAGCATCAATAATCTTTTTGAATGTGAAAGAAAGATACAGAACTAAATGATTGTTAAAAAAACAGTAATAATAACTAATCAAGAACCCAAGTTTGCCTTCGTTGATGAAGATTGTTGGCAGTGTATGCAACATAAACAATAGCGCCGTGTATTTTTTTGCATAAATTTTGTAACTATAAGTCATTATTGATTACTTATATGAGCACATATGTTTTATAGATAAATTGTGGTTTGAAGTGTGATAGTTTGTGTTGCATATGATTCTGGATTGGCAATCCATCCACTCTATAGGTGACTCAACCCGGACAACCAAGGATAGTCATGTCGACTCTTTAATCTTAAAATGTTGATGCAACATTATTGATTTGAATGACTGAATTAGTCCGGCACATCCATATGCTTTCCCATATTGCTTTGCATTTAAGGACAGTGAAACCTTTTTTTACTTCTTGCCATTACATAATTTACGATAGTTTCCTCCATTGGTATCCTAAATTTGTGTGTATCAGCACCACGAAACTATTGTGTTTTGTTTAACTAGAAAGAAAATTAATAACTTCATTTCCTAAATGTATACTTCAGTTATTTGTTGATATTGGATCGCACAAATTGGAGAACGAACATGCTGACTTCGCTCTTAGTACCTTACATATTCTTCAGTCTTCCTTTAGTGCTGTTCAACTTTTTAAGGTGAGAATCTCTGCGATCACTGGATTATATTCTCTTTTAAAAAATTTCAACTTATACTTTTATTTTTTAATCTTCTTCTGAACTTATTTTCTTGTTGCCTATATTATTTTTGTCAATCACCCAGAGGAGAGGTTGGAAAATGGATTGCTTTCATTGCAGTTGTACTAAGACTTTTCTTCCCGCGACATTTCCCAGGTGTATGCTCAACTCAATCTCGTGTTCCCGAATCTGATTTTCTTGGCAACGATCGTAATTCAAACACAAACATATGCACCACATCACAAGCACAATATTGAAACTAAAATTCTGTTCTTAGAAATCTTTGCTGATACTAACAAGATCTTTACATGACCCTTATAAACTTTGCCTATTGCGTACGGCTGGATACTATGGCTATCTCCAATTCCCTACTCATTTAATGTGATACCGAAACCTGTAAATTTCTAGTATCTCTTCCGTTAGTTGTTTGTCCTTTCTTTGTTATCATAATAGCCAGATGAAATATCTGTCTTGTTGTCTCAACAATTGGTTGTATTTTCATTTTTGTAGATCTTATTTCTGAATGTCCTGACTTGAATGCATGGCATAGAGTTATTTACGGAACCTCTTAATGTGCTACATTCATGTTCGTGTAACGCATACTATTCTGAAATGTGCATCTCATTGCAATATGTTTATGGATCATGCTTGATGTCCTTTGCTCGATTTTTTACAACGATGATTGCTTGTGCAGACTGGCTGGAGATGCCTGGATCATTGATTCTTCTTCTAGTCGTGGCTCCAGATTTCTTTGCACACACCTTGAAGGGTAGCTGGGTTGGTGTCGTGATCTGTCTTCTTATCGGTTGTTACCTACTTCAAGAGCACATCCGAGCATCTGGCGGATTCAGAAATTCGTTCACCCAAAGCCATGGAATATCGAACACTCTTGGCATAATCCTTCTGTTAGTCTATCCTGTCTGGGCTATGGTACTTCACTTCATGTAGGAACTAGGAACTATCATAAGAGTCTGGAGTTGTGAATTTTCATTGCTCTGCAACTTGAATAGAATTTCGAATTTTATTGAGATTGTCAATCTGGGTTTGTTTAATAAACTTTGATCGGTTCCTGTCAAGCTGCTGAATTATATGAAGCTTTGCACTTTGATAACAAATAAAATGGTTGCTCTTCTATGCACTCTCTGGAGGATCCATTTCTTCTTATAATTCATGAGTAAACTAATTTAACACAATGTTATGTTTGTTTGTTTGTTTAAAAGAAAAAAACTGTATATATTTTTTATTACTATTCAGTTTATTTTACCAATTCAAGTTAAAAATCTACTTCTTAAACAGTAATATAATTTTAGGATGCCCATATTTTATTAAAAAAATTAATTATAAAAATATGTTAATACAAATTTAACATATTTTTTTAAGTGTTACAACTATTACAATAAGACTACAGGGACTTGGACTTGTTAAGATTAGACAATATATGTGTGGTCTGAATATTTATTCTCATAAATCGGGAGAAAACTCTACGTATAGTGAGACTTAAACCCTTCACTACAAGTTACTTTAATTAAAAATAAATCAAATACTATATACACCTATTAATTACATCAATCATATCTTCAACTGTCTCTTAAAAAATAATAATAATAAATAAAATAAATAAAATAAAATAAAAAAAACTTGCGATGAACTTTAATTCTATTTCAGGTATCAAAATTTCACACCATCGCATGATTATTATATAACAAAGTAATGAAAAATAATAAAAAAAATTGTCATTTTTTAATGTGAAGTTATGAACTCAATCGATAAATAAAAGGTGAGAAGTATTTTTTATTTTTATTTTTTAAAATGATTAGGTGGATTGATGTATTCGTGAGAGTTTTTTTTTTTTTTTTTTTTAAGAGAAAAATCATATGTTGTTATTTGCTTTAACTATCAATGATGACTCATTAATTCAGATAAAGTTGGAACATAATATATGTTATAAAAAAAATTTGAGTGTATTAATAATTTAAGAGGGTTTACAAATAAAATGTATAAAAATAAATATATTCATTTCAATGAGAGTACAATTGGTATTAGGATGTGTGCTTATTGTTATAGTAATGATTTAATTTTTAAATTTTAGACATGAGTGTACTTATAAAATAGATGTGTAAATCATATTTATGGGTGGCAATATCGGCACCCATAATTTTAAAATTATATGTGTGATTTATTTTATTATTATTATTATTATTATTATTAATTTGAAGCATTACAATAGGATTGTCGAGACAAGATTAAATAATACATATACAGCTCTAATATTTACTTTCATAACGGGAGATATCAACTCCAACAAACCGCGGAGGAAACTCCCAATACATACTTGTAAAATGCCAATTTTGAAAAAAAAAAAAAAATATATATATATATATATATATATTAGTATTATTGGGCTGAAACTATGTGTTTGGCCCAAGAAATATGGGCCTCTTATCTTGGCCCAGAAGACATGTACCCAAAAGCCAGAACAGCTCACCTATTCGACCCAAAACATGAAGAGCAAACCCTAAGTCCCTAACCCTAACAAACATTCGCTTATAAAAAGCCAACATCTTCACCAATCTCTACCGGCAGCACCACTCGATCCATCACTTATTTAGTCGACGCTCCTCTCTGGTTTCTACTCGTGTTTTCTGTATTTTTGTCGAGTACTTATCTTCTTTTTGCTTTTAATTGTTTTTATTATTATTTATATTTCTTTGATTTTAATGATTTAAATCTATGTCGGTCAATGATGAGTTTATAATTATAATCATATAATGATGGTGATTTAAGCTTGGTTTCTCGGTGATGATCAACAATGATGACGAGTCCGATATCCATTCTTAAAATCGTGACGACAAATCGAGGCATTTGTCTGAGAGAAACCCCTATTTTCATCATTATTATTTTTCCTTCTTTCGCTTTCAAACAACTAAAAAAGTTTTTATTTATTTATTTTTTAATTCTCTCGTAATAGTTTTTTGTGCGCATAATGATGATTGGAATATTATCTTATTTTTATATGATGATTTAATTACCTCCTACTCATTCTGAATGCCTGCAAAAAAAAAAAAAAAAAAAAAAAAATAGTAAAAGAGAGAATTTTGGAACTTGATTTTGGTTTTTTGATTTCAGAGAAGATTGAGCATTGAAAATTTAATATAATTATAATCAGACCCATTTAAATAAAAGCTAATTAATATGAGAAAGTTGAAACATTTATTGATTTTGATTTGCAGCGATGATGAGAGAAAATGAAACTCTCAGTAGTGCAATGAGGAGGTTACGATTTCCTGTGATTGTGCTTCAAGCACTTTTGAGCTGCTATTCTCTTTTTTCTCTTGTCAAGTTTTTTGTATTCTGTTCAGTTCCTGTCTGGTTCCTTGATTCAATTAAACAGGTTTTAAGTGCTTGTCCAGAATCTGAATTTGAATTAAACAGGTTTAAAGTTCTTGTCCAGAATCAACACGTGTAGGATCTATTTGCAGAAGTTTCAGCTTACAACTCCAAAAGCAAAGCAATTGATTGTGGGGTGGTACAATTTGTGATAATGACTAATTGGTTAAGGACATTGACAAAAAATATTGAAATCGTACACTTTAATCTTAATAAATTAAATTTGGAACCTGGAATTGATCATTAATGATCAAAACTTAAAAAAAGTAAGGGTAACAATATTGACCCCAATGAAATTTATCGGTACACACATTTTTATTAAAAAATTTAGTTATAAAAAATCATAATAGAAATTTATTAAGGATAAATTACTTTAATTTAAAATAAACCAAATATTATATATACTTGTTGATTATACCTGTATTTTTTACTATATTTCTTCATTAAAAAAAAAAAAAAAAAACTTATTTTTCAAAAAAAATATAATTATAATAAACTCTAATTTTATTTCAAGTATCAAACTTTCTCATCATCATATGATTATCATATTGTTTTTGTTTTTATTTTATATGTAGTTATTAACTTTATCAATAAATAAAATATATATTTTTTAACGATAATTATAAATATCAACAAGTTTTTTTTTTAATTTTTTTTTTTTTTGGTGAGGAGGAGGGCTAAAAGCCCGAAAGAAACAAAAAGGGACTAAAGGCCAGGGATGAGCCTAGCAAAGGACGACTCCATAAGGTCATCAGACAGGAGATCAGCAATTTGGGGAGGAGGATCAACAAAGATGGAAACTCCCGGGTCTAAGGAATGGCCCAGGCCAGCAAGGCCATCAACAACTCTATTGCTCTCCCTGAAGACATGTTTCACAGAACAACACCAGTTCTTGCCAATGAGAGCTCTACACTGATGAATAAAACTGAGCTGAGGATGATTGCAAGGAGGTTCAGAATTGAGCAGTAAAACAACATCATGAGAATCTGATTCAACAATAATTTTATTTTTATCCTTTTAAGATGGTCGTAGATAGTAATAAGTTTTTTTTTTAAATTTTAATTTTAATTTTTTTTATCAATAAATAAAATATATATTTTTTAACGATAATTATAAATATCAACAAGGTTTTTTTTTTTTTTTTTTTTTTTTTTTTTTTTTTTTTTTTTTTTAAGATAGTCGTAGATAGTTATAAGTTTTATTTATTTATTTATTTATTTATTTTTAAGATAGTTGTATAAATAAGATAATTTTAGATTGAAATTATCTTGACCCCATATACGTTTACACATATTCCCTTTTATAAGGCTTCCACATTTGAGATCTTCTTAAAAGTAAATTGGACCATCATTAAAAGAGGATTTGATTCCAAAAATAATATGATTTTTTTTATATATAAATTGAGTGTGATAATAATTTAAGAGTATTTATAAATAATATGTATTAAAATGAATATATTTATTTCAATGAGTGTACTATTGACATTAGGATGGGTTATGGGTGCTTATAGTAATATTTATTTTTTAAATTTTAGATATGGATGTATTAATAAGTTTTATAGGTATTAATATCTGCACTCAAAAATAAACCTTTGATAATTTTCTAGTATATAGAATTTGTTCAAATGAAATATGTTATAACATTAATAAATGGTTATGCTGTGATCAGAAATCAAATTGGCCCATTAGCTCAGTTGGTTAGAGCGTCGTGCTAATAACGCGAAGGTCGCAGGTTCGAGACCTGCATGGGCCATTTTTTTTTTTTTTTCCTTTCTAAATGGGTGATTTGATTTCTGCTCTATTTGACTGCTGTATGTAACTTTATATTTAAACCAACTGACATTTACGGAACAGAAGATGGTTCATTTTTAACTAAGTAAAGAATTTTGCTTCAAGA
Organism: Acer saccharum; assembly: GCA_030490815.1. Classification (NCBI taxonomy): domain Eukaryota; kingdom Viridiplantae; phylum Streptophyta; class Magnoliopsida; order Sapindales; family Sapindaceae; genus Acer; species Acer saccharum. Next base: position 4,890,436 of record CM059868.1, read on the forward strand.
TTGATGCCAAAAAGCAATTTTGATTATTTGATTTCAATAATTAATTGTATGATGAGCCTGCAATAAAATGACACCATGGCAATTGTGAACCACAACAGAGATTAATAACTTTGAAAAGGTTCCCCACATCATCCCCTGATTCATAGAGTATCATATCATATCATTATCCCAATTGAAGATTTTGCCACGTGGCAGGCCATTAAATCAGTGAAATTAGCTTGAACCATCCAATGAGAAGAAAACCCTTATCCAATATCTTATCTATCTCACACCAAAGCCACCAAAATTTGGACTTGTCCTTCCTCCACATACAAAACAACCTCTCTTTTGTAAAACACTTGATAGTTTTTGCTTCTCACAGAGAGCAGCAAAAAAGAAAAAAAGATGGCAGCTTCACTACAAGCAGTGGCTACTCTGATGCAACCCACCAAGGTGGGTGTGTCACCTGCTCGCACAAGCAGTGTCCAACTGAGGTCTTCACAGAGCATTTCAAAGGCATTTGGTGTAGCGGACACAGCTGGTGGTAGGATCACTTGCTCCTTGCAATCTGATTTCAAGGACTTGGCTCAGAAATGTGTTGATGCTACCAAGATCGCTGGCTTTGCCCTTGCCACTTCTGCTCTCGTCGTTTCGGTCTGTCTGTTTTACTCTTTCTCTCTAACAATATGATCATAAATATGTGTTGTTTTGTGTTCTTTATTGATATGTTTGTCCTAGTAGAGAAAGGTAGTATTTTTTTATGTATTGTTTCTGTTGCAGCTCTTAATTGATTTCATTTTGATCTTTTTCATATGGGGGAAGATGGAAAAGATTGTTTTTTGAATTTAGCAATGAACAATTAACAATGAAACTACCAATCATTCAACAATATAAAGCCAAATATGTCATTTTTATTTATTTATTTATACATCATGATGCACAAATATCAAATCTAGAGGCCAAGCTTTTGTGTCATCTGAATCAATAAGTGATTGATTTAGCATTGTTATTAGGCCTGTAATGAATTTGTTAATATGTTTAGTCATTTTAATCAAACTTAGCTGTTATGTTGTGAGATTGAGGCGTGATATTGGGGGAGGAATCAGGATTGTAATCTGACTCGTTTGATCGGTTAATCTATTTGATCAGGGAGCTAGCGCTGAAGGTGTACCGAAGAGGCTAACCTATGACGAAATCCAGAGCAAAACATACACGGAAGTAAAGGGAACTGGAACTGCTAACCAGTGCCCAACAATTGATGGTGGAATTGATTCATTTGCCTTCAAACCCGGCAAATACCAGGCGAAGAAGTTCTGCTTAGAGCCCACTTCCTTCACCGTCAAGGCTGAAGGTGTGAACAAGAACTCCCCGCCAGAGTTCCAGAACACGAAGCTCATGACCCGTCTCACCTACACACTTGATGAGATTGAGGGACCTTTTGAAGTGTCTTCTGATGGCAGCATTAGATTCGAAGAGAAGGATGGGATTGACTATGCTGCAGTGACAGTTCAATTGCCTGGTGGTGAGCGTGTGCCTTTCCTGTTCACCATCAAACAGTTGGTGGCATCAGGCAAACCGGATAGTATCTCAGGAGATTTTCTCGTACCATCCTACCGTGGATCATCTTTCTTGGACCCAAAGGGAAGAGGTGGTTCAACTGGTTATGACAATGCTGTTGCATTGCCTGCTGGAGGTAGAGGAGATGAGGAAGAACTCGTGAAAGAGAATGTCAAGAATGTTGCTTCTTCGACAGGAAAGATCACCATGAGTGTAACCAAGAGCAAGCCCGAGACTGGTGAACTCATCGGAGTTTTTGAAAGCATTCAGCCATCTGATACTGATTTGGGAGCAAAGGTTCCAAAAGAGGTGAAGATCCAGGGGATCTGGTATGCTCAGCTTGATTCATAGAGCATCACTCTTTGATGTTGTTATTAATGTGTACTTATTCTTGTTCAGGTTTTTGAAATATGTTGAAAGGTGTTGCTAAACTTTTCTGTGACCCAATTGAGAAAAGCAGTACTGAGAATGTTATCTTTCTTGTATATTATTATGACTTGTTACAAATAATGTTTTCAATTTTCAGCAAAAAAAAAAAAAATTAAGTTAATGATACCTTCTGGATCTTAGCAAAAAAAAAAAAAAAATGCACTTCGGTTGTTGTCGTCATGAAAATTGAAAACCATGTTTTACACTTTTACAACAAATTCTGTAAGGAGAGATATACAGACTCATATACTACCATTTGTACTAAAAGGCCCATAACCCTGATGGGCTGGGCTTGAGGGCAAGATCGTCCTAAAGAATAAAAAAAATCAATAGTATTTTATACAAAATAAGCTAAAATCCGATGGATCGCCCAAGCCAATACGGGCAAATAATATATATGCGGTATGAATATCTACTTCCATAATACATGGAGAAAACTCTCCATACATACATATAAAATGTATATGGTAAGAATCGACGAAGGAGAGATGTATTACCGTACGTGCTGAGGGTGGATGATCAATGATGTGCGTTTTTTACGCACCATAGTTAACGGATTCTTGGACTGGGAAGCCATTCCTTTATTAATTTTTCACTTCTGGAGAAACCTGTCTCTCACGTCTAAGCATATGAATCTTTTGATTCATATTTAAGGGATTTTCCATGAAAATTATTTAATGTAAAGATTGAAGACGTACTTTTCAATTGATTTCCAAGTTGTCAATATTCAAAACATGTGCTGGGATTGGTTTGAAAATCCTGATGGAACCCTTATTTATTTGTTAATTAATTAATTTATTTATAAATTCATTAATGATAGTTCTTCCAAACGTGACATGTTGCCTTTATGCACTATCATATGTGATTTAAACTTTAATATAAACTATTTGATTAATTAAAACCTTTTTTTTTTTTTTTTTTTTAACTTTTACTATTTATAGTCTTGTCAAAAAAGAGATAATTGTCTGGTTCATGGAGTTCCAAGTGGCAAAAATAGACAAATTCATCCGAATATTGAAAAGTCCAGTTTACATATATATATTGTCGGCAACTATGGACAATTTTTCCGATAAAAAATAAAGTAAATTGATACCTGACGCATAAAGATTTTATTTTTTATTTAAAATATAATATCGAACTGGTCAAGATTGTCAAAACATGTAATTCATTATTATATAAGTTAGTTTAACAGATAAAACCTGTTCTTGCTATTAAATATCTTTTAAACGACGAATTCATCTTTTTTTTTAAAAAAAGTCAAGCAATTGTTTATAAAAATGTGTAAGCAATTGCCAATCAACATGCAAATTAGTAATTTTTGCTGAATAATTTATATTAATTAGATTTTTTTTTTTTTTTTTTTGTTGAAGTATATATTAATTAGAATTCAATCAAATGATTAAAATACTTTGCCAATTCTTTCAAAAAAAAAATAAATAAATAAATACATTAACAAAATAAAAATTTTAAAAAAATGTTCAAAATAGACTGTATTATCTTCCATATATTCTTAGTTTCTTGTACAAAATAAATAAATAAAACTGCTGAAGTAATTAAGTTTCCATTCATGAGAGCAAAATCCTAAAAAGAAGTGTAAATAAATGAGGAAACAAGGATATATATATATATAAAAGGAAACTTTTATCCTCGGCGCGCACTAATAGATATATATCAGCATTTTGTACGTGGGTCATTAAATTCAACTGCTTTAACTTAGTCTGTATGCACCTATCCATATTTATCTATAATCTATGACTCACATGTAATGCACGGATATATTTTACATCAGTGCGTACCGAGAAGAAAAGAACTATATATATTCGAAATCCCAAACTCAATAGGTCACGGTGTGTATGATGCAATACATATATCATATCGGAGAAAAATCCATCACAAATGCTTGTAAAATATATATAATGAGACTCAAGCCTTTCACTTTTAACATGTAAGTGGAAATACACACCAACTAAATATAATATAAACTCTTAATGTTGTCTTGTATACGAGTAAGTAAGTAACGGGTCCAATTTTCTTGAAAATTTAGTTGAAAATTTAGTTGAAAATATTGAAATTAATATAGAAAATATCGAGAATATTATCCACATTTACTTAATTTGTTGGGTGCTATATTTGTAATGAATGATTAGTGGAGGCTTAGTTGGTGTTGTATTGCTGTAAATAAAATTACTGCGAAGACCGAACAGAGTGCCGGACAGGAAGAAAATCCAAACAAAAAGATAACAAAAAACCAATCACCAGAAACAGTTCTTGGTCCTCTCTCACCAATTTTTGTAGGGTCAAAGTTCTCTGCTCTCTGCTTTGCTCTGCTCTATCTATCTATCTATCTAAGTTTCTTTTTTCCATTTGAATTAGATATTTAGATGTCTTTCTGGATATGATGAATCAGTTGTTGTGCTTGTCCATGTATAAGTACTAGAGAATCAATGGAAGCGGCGGCGCCACTCCCGGGAGCGATCGGCACAAGCGCCAGTTTGGCTTTGCGTTTGGGTCAAACGGTTTTCGCCTCCGCTTCTCTTCTCTTCATGTCTTTTCGTATCGAATTCTTCGGTTACACTTCTTTCTGGTAATAATAATTCCTCTTCTTCTCTGTTTTTTTTTCTTCTTTTAATAAAGTGGAAATTAGAGAAAATAGCCTTTCCCAACATTCAATAAATCTTTAATCTTTTTATCGAATTGGCTCAATTTCTGTATCGAATTGGATCAAAAAATCCTGCAAATTGAGTTTTCGATCGTGGGAATTCTCTGTTTTTGTCAGCTACTTGGTGGTGATTATGGGTTTGGTGATTCCATGGAGCACAACATTGGCTCTGGTTGATGCTTATTCAATCTTCTTAAAATATGTACCTCGACAACCAAAACTAATGCGTGTTGTCATCGTAGGAGATTGGGTATGTTTTTTTTTTTTTTAAATCTTCTCAATGAATTTCAACAAACATAATCATCATATGATTTTCTTGAACAAAATGTTGCTCTGTTTTTTATGGAATTTTTACAGGTTCTGTCGTTTCTTTCACTGGCGGCGGCCTGTTCCACCGCCGTTGTCACTGATCTGTTGCTCGATGTTGGTCAGCCGTTTTGCCCTGTAAATTTGTGTAGAAGATATCAATTGTCGGCGGCGACGGCTTTCTTATCTTGGTTTCTGTCATTTGCTTCTTCTCTCTTCAATCTTTGGCTCCTTCCTTCTTTGTAGTTACATACCCTTTCAGGTTTTAGCTTTTCACCATAAATAGAATTTTCATAATTATAGTGAACTGTTGATTACTCTCTCTCTCTCTCTCTCGCTGGAATTGTATAGAGACAGAAACAGGCAGTGTTTGTATGAAAATCACCAAATATTGAAAACTTCTTCTGTATATTGTCAAAAACTGACTTTTTAGATGGGCTGTGATTGATCAAATTTGAAGACTAAAATGTCGATTTATACGATCGACCAGCCCATGTGGTTTAGTGGTAAACAGCACCTATTCGATATGTTAATATCTGATGTTCGTGTCGGCATACCAATAACTGTTATTAGTTAGAGATGCACGTTTGGAGAATAAGAATGGATATAGGTTCTCCATCCCCATTCCCATCCCTACTTCCCATACCCTTCCCCCATCCAACCCCCCCAATTTCGAAAATAGGGATGGGGAGTTTTGGGGGACCTATATCTATCCCTATCCTCAATTTCTCATTTTCTCCGTTTTTCCTCATTTGACTAAAAATTACAAATTAAACTTAAAAAAAAAACAAAAAAAAAACATTCCATTACAAATACAAAATAAAATTCATTAATGCATTTTATATAAAATGTGTATATATATTTAGGGAGTTAGGGTTTTCAAAGAATAAAAAAATATATATATATTTAGTATAATTATATTTATATATGTTTGGAGGAAATAGGGAAATGGGGATGGGGGACCTCCTCTCCATCTCCATCCCCATCCCCATTTTAATATAATTGTGGGGAAAATGGGGAAATGGGGATGGGGAGGGGTCCCCCCATCCCCATCCCTATTTCAATTTGGGGATGATTTTCATCCCCCCCATTTCTCCATTTTTCCCCCCAAAAAAATCCCTAAATGGGGATGGGGATGGGGATGGGGACGCGGACGCGGACGCAGGGAATTGGGGCCCCAGGGAAAAATGTGCATCTCTATACACATCCTACCTAAAATCCCACCTTTTTTATCCCAACACATGTAGCACTTGAAATGTCAAATGGTGAGTGGATACATGTGGTAGGTGGCATCATTAATGTATATCCGCTCACAATTTGACACCTCACATGCCATATATATTGGGATTAAAAAAAATGGGATTTTAGGTTAAATGTTTAGCATTATTCAAATGCTATATAGATTGCAATCACACTAAAATCATTTGTTAATATACATGACGAGGTTAGGTTAGCCGTTAGCCTAATGACAAGCCCTTTCACCTTGTACAAAACTCCATTGTCACATCACTAAATTGGAACATTTTTTTATTTACGCTTATAATGTTGGTAAGTCGAACCAAAACTACTATCGGACCGAATAAAAGTGTAATATTTTTATATTAAAGAATAAAAATATTACACTTTATATATGTTTGGAGGAAATAGGGAAATGGGGATGGGGGACCTCCCCTCTATCCCCATCCCCATTTTAATATAATTGTGGGGAAATTGGGATGATTTTCATCCCCCCCCCCCCCCCCCCCCCCCCAAAAAAAAAAAAAAAAAAAAAAAATCCCCAAATGGGGATGGGGATGGGGACGCGGGGAATTGGGACCCTAGGGAAAAATGTGCATCTCTATACGTATCCCACCTAAAATCCCACATTTTTTTATCCCAACACATGTGGCACTTGAAATGTCAAATGGTGAGTGGATATGTGTGGTAGGTGAGATAAAACATTATTAATGTATATCCGCTCACAATTTGACATCTCACATGCCATATATATTGGGATGAAAAAAATGAGATTTTAGGTGAAATGTTTAGCATTAATCAAATGCTATATAGATTGCAATCGCACTAAAATCATTTGTTAATATACATGACGAGGTTAGGTTAGCCGTTAGCCTAATGACAAGCCCTTTCACCTTGTACAAAACTCCATTGTCACATCACTAAATTGGAACATTTTTTATTTACGCTTATAATGTTGGTAAGTCGAACCAAAACTACTATCAGACTGAATAAAAGTGTAATATTTTTATATTAATATTATTTAATTATTTCTCCCAGGAGCGTAGCTAACTCTTAGAGCATCTTCAAGGGGCTCCCTAAATGACCTCCTTAGCTAAAATAGGGAGCCAATTTAGCTTTTTTACACTCCAAAGGGCTCCCTAAATAGCTCCCAATTTTAGAGAGCCTTTTGGTGGCTCTCCAAATGTAGGGAGCTCCCTATCTTCTCTTTTCTAATTTTTTAATATTTTAAAATTGATTTTGTTATTAAAAAAATAATATCATGAGAGCATGGTTATTTAAATACAATTTAAACAAAAAATTTAACAAAAATTTAGGGAGTATGATTAGAGTGACCTCATGAATAGTTGCTAGCTAAAATAGCATTTGAGCTAAAATAGCTAAAATTTAGTAAAAATTTAGGAAGCATGGTTGGAGATGCTCTTAAATCAGCGGTTTAAATCCTACCGATATCAAAAAGCTTATAAAAAAAATATATGTTCTAAATATGTACCGTTAAAAAAAAAAAAAAAAAAAAAAAAATTATTTGTCATCAATCTAAACGGTGGTTTAGACTCTATTGAACCACGTGTCCGAGACATGGTTCATCAAAACAGTGCACTTGTTCCATCTACGAGGTTCCAAAACCATCTACATGTTTTTACCTCTCAAAAATTCGGCAGTTGGTTCTCGCTTGAAACGCACTCTCTATTGTTTTCACTCTCTTCACAAATTCAAATCCACATCTCACTCTCACGAAACCCTCCATTTGCACTTGGAGAAATGCACTTCAATGAACCAAATCAACCAGGTCCATGCCCAGATCATACTTCAAGGTCTCACAAATCAGAGCCTCACACTTGGGAAGCTAATCGCCTTCTGCGCCGTCAATCACGCCGGCAATCTCGAATACGCGCAGCTCGTGTTCGACCAATTAAAAGAACCCAATAAATTCATGTACAATAGCTTGATAAGAGGTTACTCCAATAGTGACAACAACCAGGTAAAGGCTGTTTTATTGTACCGTGAAATGGTGAATATGGGTCACTCTCCTAATGAATTTACTCTTCCATTTGTTCTTAAAGCTTGTGCTTTTCAATCGATGTATTGGGTTGCTGTACTTGTTCATGGTCATGGTATTAAACTTGGAATTGGTTCTCAAGCCTGCGTGCAAAATGGGCTTATAAATGTTTATGTTGTTTGTGGGTTGCTTTTAAATGCCCGGAAAGTGTTTGATGATATTTCTGACAGGACTTTGGTTTCGTGGAATTCGATGATTGGTGGGTATTCTAAGATGGGTTGTTACAATGAAGCGTTTTTGTTGTTTAAGGAGATGAGAGAATTGGGTTTGGAGCTTGATGGATTTAGCTTAGTTAGTTTGCTTTCCGTTTGCTCTCAGAATTGTGCTTTAAATTTGGGGAGGTTTGTACATCTTTGTATGGAGGTTACAGGGGTCCAAATTGATTTAATTGTGATGAATGCACTTCTAGATATGTATGCCAAGTGTGGGGATTTGGGTTCTGCTCAATTAGTTTTCGAACGAATTCCTAATAAAAATGTGGTTTCTTGGACTTCCATGGTTAGTGCATATGCTAAACATCGGTTTGTTGAATATGCTAGGGAAATTTTTGACATGATGCCAGTGAAGAATGTGGTTTCTTGGAATTCTATGATTTCTTGTTATGTTCGAGAAGGTCGTTGCAAAGAAGCTTTTGATCTCTTTCACGAGATGTGTGAAACGAGAGTGGTGCCTGATGAGGCTACACTTGTATGTGTTCTTTCAGCCTGTAGCCAGGTTGGTGATTTGGCCATGGGAAAGAAAGTTCACGATTACATACGTACTAATGATATTATACCTAGTGTTACTCTGCGTAATGCCTTAATCGACATGTATGCAAAATGTGGTTCTCTAGGAATCGCTATGGATATCTTTAATGAGATGCCCGAAAAGAATTTAGTTTCTTGGAATGTGGTTATTGGAGCTCTCGCACTGCACGGGTGTGGTTTAAGAGCAGTTGAGCTTTTCGAAGAGATGCTGGCAGGTAGGAATAAGATCTGGCCTGATGAGTTCACCTTCATGGGATTGCTTTCTGCTTGTAGTCACAGCGGTCTTGTAGACAAAGGGCGGTATTACTTTGTAAGAATGGAAACTTTTTTCGGGGTTTCACATGAAATCGAGCATTATGCTTGCATGGTCGATTTGTTCGGGCGTTGGGGACTCGTAGAAGAAGCAGTTAGGCTGATTGGAGGTATGCCAATGAAGCCTGACGTCGTGGTTTGGGGTGCTTTGCTTGGTGCTTGCAGGATTCATGCCAATGTAGAGATCGGAAAACTAATTATGAAGCAACTTCTGGAACTAGAACCGAATAGCTCAGGGCTTTATGTGCTTCTGTCAAACTTATTTTGCGAATCGCACAGATGGGAGGATGTGAAGAACATCCGGAAACTAATGAACGACTCTGGGATCATAAAATGTAGGGCAATTAGCTTCATTGAAATCAAGGGTCGTGTTTACGAATTCATGGTTGACGAAAAGGGTCACGAAACTTCAACCAACATATATACCATGCTTGATCAATTAACAGATCAACTGAGATCAGTAGGGTATTCATGCAACCATTTGATTTCATCTTTTGATGTAGACGAAATATAGAACTATGCTTATGTATTGAAAGAAAAGAGTCACTTGACTCGCTTTTCCCATACAATTTTTTTATTTTTTATTTTTTTCCGGTTTATTGGAAATTTGGAATTTTTTTTTTTCAGGATTACTCGATAGGTCCATGGTCATCTGAAGATTATCATTATAAATAAAAAATAAAAATAAAAAATAAAAACCAAACCCACATAAAATAGGAAATCATGATTTTATTTAAAAAGAATCCAACTAAGAAACTAAAATCCAAAAAGAATTCTATTGCAACCTCAATATTGTTCTTTTTCTAAATTTGAAATCACATTTATGCTTTTATTAAAAACACCGTCTTCTATTTTGAGAAACAACATGTAAAAAAAAGAATTCCTAGACCTATAAGAAATAGGAAAACCAATCAAACTTCACTCAAATATACCAAAAATTCAAATCCACTATATAATTAACTGAATAATAAGAAAAATTCTTCAAACAATCAAAAGAGAACATACAGAGAAGAGAAGGAAAAAAAAAATCGATGGAGGAAAAAAATAATTGTCAGCCATGGTTAATGCCAATGATAAATGCCCAATTTTACAGGGCATGTGAGTGCGATAGAACTAATAGAGCCTCCTTTTGTTTAGAGTGCAAGGGACTAGCCTATTGCCAAAATTGTCATAACCCTAGCAAACATGATGATCACAAAACTATTAAAGTAAGTTCTTAATTTTTTAGTTTTTTTTTTTCCCTAGTGTATCATTAGCATTCATGGTTTTAATTTTTTTGGGTTTTTTTTTTTTTTACTTTTTTATTTTTTTATTACAGGCTTTCAGAGCTTCCCGTAAACCAGCATTCGAGATAAGGGTGATAGGTGAGTTAATTGATGTATGTAACATCCAACAATACATAATAAATAGTAAAAAAATTGTTTATATCAATCAAAGACAACATGAGAGCCAGAATAATAAGGAGAATTGCAATTACAAGTGTCAAAGATGTGGATACAAGGTGGATTATAATTTTAAGTTTTGTTCAATCGAATGCAAAGTAAGAACTTAGAATTATTTTTTTTATTTTTTATTTTTTGTTAATGGTTTTGTTGTTTTTGTTTGTAAATATAGTTACTAAAATCATAATTTTTGTTTTTATAGGTGAATAGTCGGATGGAATTACATCAAGGTTTGATTCCAGCAGGTGATGATCAGGCCTCATCTTCCACCACCACCAACAACAACAAAGCCAATAAAAACTTTCAAGAAACCAAAGAGACCTCTCAAAGTCCTACATCTTTCAGGAAAAGAAGTAGAAAAGGGGTACCTGTTAGGTCTCCTAGTAAATAGATTTGGATTAGAGTACAATAACTTAATTTTCTTAACTTCTAACATTTTCATATCGTAGTTGTAGCAGTTGGTCTCATCTGATGAAATCCCAACTAAATTTGAGTTAATTTTAGGTTAATATTATTTCAGCTAATTGATTTATATTTTTTTAAATGATACTACTTTTTTTTTCCTTTTATGGAAGGTTTGTTTTCACTGTGCAAACGACAGAAAATTAAGAATTAATTAGAAGGATATGAAGGCAATTAAGCCCATTGAATAAATATGATTTTAATTTTTTTTTTCAAATCTTCTTTAGGTTCTCTTTAATTATATTTTTTGTACTACTTAAAACTCAACGTTGGATAAGGTATGGTATCATGTGATCCATAAATGATAAGAGGAGAAGATTTTATAATTTAAACAAGAATCTGAAGTATAAAACAAAAATATTGTTTGCTTCTACATTATAATTTAATTAAACCAAAGCACCGATTTTCTATTTGGGTCGTCTAATTAATTAACCCATTGTTATATATTCATGAACCACATATAATATGTTTATGGTTAGCAATTAATTAATAGCATCATTTATTATTTTGTTGTCGACTTATATAAATAATGTGGCGATGAGATTATCAGCTCAGTTCAATAATATATTCCTCACACTTACATCATTAAAGTTATGGGTTCGAGTCATGTATCATTCCTTAAATCCCAAATTAACTTCAGTTGTGAGATTAAATATCCAGACTGTATATGCAGTGTTAATCTTATAAGCTGGTTGGAGTTTTAAATATGAAGTCTTAATTGAGGACCCCAATAGTGTTCCCCACAAAGGGAGGAACTTTCATGTAAATGACAAAGGCCAGCTTTTTTTGGTTGAATCTTTGAATGGATGAAAGATACCGAAAGGAAATATTGTCCGTAAAATGTGAGAGATACCTAGTCGAAATAATTTAGATTAGTATGTGTTTTAGGGTGCAAATATTATTTTAATTAACAATAAATTTTTGACAAAATAACAAAATAGAAATAGAATTAATTAAAAAAAAAAAATTAATCGTCAACTGTCAACTGTCAAGACTCTAGAATACATTAGTTATTGATGCCATTAGGAAGCTTAGGTGGTGTTTGGATCAGTTTTTAAAAACTGTTTTTTGTTTTTAAAAACAAAAAACAACTAAAATGTTGTTTGGTTGAACATTTTACAAAACTATTTTTAAAAACAAAAAACAACTTTTTAAAAATTATAACTAAAAAGTTAAAAACAACTTTTTATTGTTTTCAAAACAGGTTTTCAAAATAAACCTTAACTTTTCCCTCCAAACAACTATTTCACTCATTTTAAAAACAACAACCAAACACTTTTACATCGTTTTCCATTTCAAAAAACTACTTTTAAAAAACACTACCAAACACATTACATTTTTAAAAACATCATTTTAAAAACATGATTTCCATTTTTAAAAAAAGTTTTTAAAAACACAATTTTAAAAACGATACCAAACGCGCCCGAGTTATCGCTGCCGGGTTGTATCGTTAGTTTTGCCCCGAGAGGGGCCAACTTCGTTGCTCATACGTTAGCAAAAAATGCTCTTTCGATTCCAAAAGATCGTGTTTGGCTTGAAGATTTCCCTCCCAGTATTCGTAGGTTTCTTCTTATGGATGCTCCTGGGTGTATCTGATGCCCTTGTTTGTAATGTGTGTTTCAAAAAAAAAAAAACAAAAAAAAAAAAAACAAATGTATTCGCATACAATGTCATGGATCAAATTTATCAAGATTTTGAATTATTGTGATAAAAATTAAATCATAAAATTAAAAAGTCATTACATACGTAATTAGACCATGTACATCAGTTATTGGAATCCAATAGATTTTTTTCGGGCGATATCTTAATCGGTGCATTTTACTCCGGTGTCAATCTCCTAAGGCTATGTTTGGCAGGGAGGAAAGAAAATAGGAATGATGGAAAGATTTGGAGGGAAAGAAAGGAAAATAATTTTCCCTCGAGCTGTTTGGTAAACAGGAAGGAAAGAAAATATCATTTTATCAATTTTACTATTTTACCCTAATATTATATTTTATATATTAAAAAAATTTGGATAAAATTGTAATTTTAAATTACCCAAAAGCTTTCCCCTTTCTTTCCCTCCCATTTCCTCCCACTTGTGGGAGGAAAAAAAATTGTGGATCCCACACATAAAATTTTCCTTCCACTTTTCCTTTCCCTCCACTTTTCTCTACATACCAAACACACACTTCTCCATTTTCTTCTCCTTTTTCCCTCCACTCCTTTCTTTCCTCTCCCTATTCCTCCCTACTAAACATACCCTAAGGCTATGTTTGGTAGGGAAGAAAGAAAATAGGAAGGATGGAAATATTTGGAGAGATAGAAAACATGAGGAAAAGAAAGGAAAATGATTTTCCCTCGAGCTGTTTGGTAAACAAGAAGGAAAGAAATGATCTTTTAATCACTTTTACTATTTTAACCTTACATTATATTTTATATATCAATAATGCTAGAGGACCCAAAAAAGTAACCCAAATTTTGGACCCAAACCTATGTGGCAACATCACACACAACATGGGCCCACGTCACTCTTTCCAAAGATCCCATATGATGTTGCCACATAGGTTTGGATCAAAAATTTGGGTCAATTTTTTGGGTCCTCTAGCATTACTCTTTATATATTAAAAAAAAGATGATAAAATTGTAATTTAAGTCTCCCAAAAAACAATCCTTTCTTTCCCTCCCTTTTCCTCCCACTTTTGGGAGGAAACAAAATGGTGGGTCCCACACACACATTTTTTCTTCCACTTTTCCCTTCTCTCCATTTTTCTCTCCATACCAAACACACACTTCTCCATTTTCTCCTCCCTTTTCCCTCCACCCACTTCTTTCCTCTCCATTTTCCTCCCTACCAAACATAGCATAAATCTTGATATATAGGTGTGGAACTAGAGGCATTTTACTCCGGTGTCAATCTCCTAAATCCTGATATACAGGGGCGGAACCCTGTAGAGGCAGAGCCATGGACTCCGTTGGACAACAGAAATATATATATATATTACATTTATAAATTTGTAAATTTTACTTTTCAATTTCAAGTTTTTATAATTTAGCCCTCAATTTCACTGTCCAAGTTCCGTCCCTACTGATATGTATATATATATATATATATTAATTTTTAAAATATATATTTTTTAATATATATATATATATATAGAGAGAGAGAGAGAGAGAGAGGGAGAGAGAGAGACAGTGTGTAGGATAAGAGATAGTCTAAACTAATTAATATATATATAAAAGAAGATAGATTTATTATATAATACAATCATGAATCTATAACATAAAACAAAAATCAGTGTTTGATTCTACATATTATAATAATTAATTAATTAAACCACCGATTTTCTAAATTGGGTCGTGTGAGCCACCTATATATTCATCAACAGTACATAAAACCAATATGGTTTTTTATGTTCTTCATAAAATAAATAAATGTAGTTGTATAATTAATTAATTTGAGTTTTAAGTACAATCCCTCCTACTCAAAAACGATTTTTATTTTATATATATATAATTAGATGCAATCAGATTTGTGGAACCTTCATGGAAATGACAAAGGCTAGCTTTTTTAATTGAATCTTTTAAATAAATATTTAGAGAGAGGGGAGAGAGAGAGAGATTTAGTCAAAATAATTACAGATTAATATGTATTTAGTGGTGTCTAAACACACTACAGCCCACAATACATAATTGTGATATAATGTGTTTTTGTTGGTTGGTGCAGGAGTATTTTGTCTACTAATTTACCAACTGTACTTGCTTGTCTGCTTCACAATCCAATTAATTAATCAAAAACAGAAATGTAATCTCATAGAATTTCATGGCTCAAATTTTTTTTAGGATTATAAATAAAATCATTGACATGAACCAAGTCGTTGCCATCAAAAAATGGTTGAGCAAACTTAAGAATAAAGAATCAGACCACACATTTTTCTCTTAAAAAAAAAAAAGAATTGATTTTGGAAGATATATCTAATCAAACTCTTACTAGTTAATTTTGAAAATTATTACAAATCTCTGTAAAAAAAAAAAAAAAATAGGGAGCCGATTTGACACCCATAAATATGATAAGTATACCCATATTTTAATAAAAAATTTAATTACAAAAATATCTCAATAGGAATTTAGCAATAAGGACAAATTAGTTTAATTAAAAATAAACAAAATACTATTTACACCCATTAATTACACTCATATCTTCAACTATATCACTTTATTTTTAAAAAAAAAAAAAAAACCCAAACCCTAATTCAACATTTCTAATTTATTTTTTTAAAGAACGAGAAGAATAGAAGCCCAACGGAGCCAAAATCTCCCAATATCATATAACAAAGTAATAGAACAAGAATTTTCAGAGGACTCCGATCAAACAGAGGTATATATTTCTTTATTTACAGTAGAACCCCTCTAAATTAATATTCTTGGGAGTTGGGACCCATCCTTAAGTATTAATTTAGAGGGGTTATTAATTTAAAGGGTTTTACCTTGTAAAGTATTATTTTGTCTTAGAAAACGTATGAAAGTCAATTTCTTGTTTAGGGAAGGTTCCTTTTCAGGATTTCTTGTTTAGTCGGTTTTCTTTTATGTGGAAATTAAGTTCCTTTTTTTTTTTTTAGGATTCCTCATCACAATTGCACTGCCCATGTCAATTGAAAGGTTTTGCTTTTCCTCGCAATTGCACATCCCATGTACCACTTATAGAGCTATATAATCACATCCAACTCAGGAACACCACAATGCATTATCTACCACTAAATTTGAAGAAGTGTGTTACACTCCAACTGAAGAGGATATCATCAATGATATCACAAGACAGAATAATGATGGTGTGGTTGAGATAGATGATGATGACGACGATAGTCATGAGGTACCTAAAATCTCTACAAGTAAGGCTATTCAAATGCTAAATTTAATTGAAACCTTTTGGCTACAACAAGAGGTGATCACAATAACTTATTGAGGACAATTCAAAAGATGAATGATGAAGTCAAAAATATCAAACATGGTGGCCTAGTGCAAACTATCATCTTGAAATACTTTCTTAGTTCTTGAATAATTTGTAATATATATTTTACTTTTATGAAATTATTAATTTATATGACAATCGGAACCGAAATTTTACTCTTCAAAAAAAATATATTAATTATTACGATAGAGAGGTTTATTAATTTTTTACGTTGTCCCGAGTCGGGACTGAGATTTTTTATTAATTTAGAGAGGATATTAATTTATAGGAGATTAATTTACAGGGGTTCTACTATATTTATTTTTGTTCTGAACTCTATCAATGAAAAAAAAAAGTGAGAAGTATTTTTTTTATTTTTTTTTAAAGATAGCAGTACATATCCCATTGTTGGAACATTATCGAATTTTTGTGAATTTTCAACAGAGCATGAACAATGTTGGAGTCGAATGTACTATGGACTACAGTCTACAGTAGTGAATTTACAAATTACGATGTATAGTTATGCTTATACATTATATCAAAATTTTAGTTTTTGTAGAAGAGAAAACAAACTTAAATTATTTTTTACTTGAAAACTGAATTTTGGGTGTTCTCTCTGGATTAGAAAGAATCAAAGTAAGGTTTCAAATTGTTGTCTTAGTGGGTGTTTGTTGTGGCTTGTTGGTTTGTTATTCCTCTATTCCCTATTTTGGTTGTTAATAAAATCTTGCTATTTAAAAAAAAAAAAAAAAAGGTTATTGTCATAGCTAGAAGAAAGTTTGTATTGGATACAAGTTTGATCACATAGTGTTTTCTTGTTACTCTAAATTTTTTTTTTTTTTTTTTTTTGGAAGAGAACTCAGTTTCTTCATTGCTATTTTTTTTTAATTATATTTTTCTTTTCTTTCCTTTTTTTTTTGTTTGCTTATTGAGTTCTCATACATTATATCAGAAAATTAATTTTGTTTTTATTTGTGAATTGTATTACCTATATATGTATGTACTATATACAGGTATTTAAAAGCAGAGAATCTTTAATTCAATGGACCCGTGAAGTAGGAAAAAACAATGGATTTGTGATTGTAATAAAGAGATCTGACACAGGTGACGGTGATACCCGACTTTGAATGCATATATTGATGCATTTCCAAAAGCATTCCAACCATTCATTCATCGAGTCCAAAATGTTATAGGTGATGACAATTGTGGATTCAGAGCTATTTGTCACGAGCTTAGAATTACGTAACGGATCCCATGTGGCACTTAGACAACTTCTGGGTGAATGTTGCTATTAGAGAGTCTTGCTTGTCACTCTCAAATACGAAAGAGAGACTAGAGGAAAGGGTTGGAAGATCTTGGTTGGAAATAAGAAAAGCTTGTATTGCTTAACAAGGGAGCTTTACAAGGCTTTGATTACAAATTGCTTGGATAGGCTTGGATGCCTTACAAATGAGAGGGGTTGGCTATTTATAGAGTGCCACCTCCTCAATGAATGGTTAGGATCACTTTGATCCAATGGCGGAGGTTTTACCTTTGGAAATATCTACAAGCATCTAGAATTCTCTACATGTATTTACATGCCTCTAAAATTCTATACAAGTATCTACACTAATCTAAAACATTCATACATGTATCTAGATATGTACATGTGTCTAAATCCTTCCTACAAGTATGTGCAAGAATGATTTAGAATACTTTGTGTAGCTAGAGACTTCCGGAAGCATCCATGGCTAGAACTATCCGGAGATCTCTAGAATCTTTCATCAACTAGAGACTTCCATTATCAAACCATGCTTGAAGTGTATGGAAATCTCTAGAGCCTTCTAGGAGCTTGGCCTTGTTATGGGCATGTTGGCTTCGTAGTACTCCTTGGCTGGAAATCGAATTTTGGATTTTGCAAGCCGTGACATATTGTTGAATTGCTAGGATTTGGTCAAGATGGATGGTTACAAGTAAGGTAGGATTTGTTAAACGAATTGCATTCTCCTTTAAGTAATTACAAAAATTTATATAAAGCATCAGAAAGGATATAACAATTGACTCAGCGACTATCATACTTTGAGGAATTTCCAAGAAATGATTGATGGATGAGTATACCTGACATGGGGCATCTTATTGCATCACGCTATAATGTTATTCTATTCCACTTTTCAATGCAGCAATGCCTCACTTTTCTTCCTCTTATATCATTGCCAGTCGATTCAGTATCACCAATTGTCTTATTTATTTATTTTTAATACATATTTGTCACCTATTGGCATTAACAATATATTTATGATTTTATTTTAGGTATTCTTTTTACCGAATCATCATATTCCACCTATAGCAGCTGATTGGCATAGATGTCATCAACCCATTGCAAAAGAATGGGAGACGACATATACTACTCGTATATAATATTTTCAAGAAACTGCAACTAATAATGATGGTGACAGTGAGAAAACAATAGATCTTGCTACTGATTAAACTATTTTGCACGGAAACTCTTGTCAGCACTTTTTTGTTTTTCAGAACATTTCAATACTTGTTTATTTACATTTGAAAATTGTATTAATTTACATTAATAATCTATGAAATATTTTTTGTTTAGAAGTTTTCTAATGATGATGCTTTTACTAGTATAATAGTGTAATATTGTTTTCCTCTGTTGTTGGTAAAGAACAAATAGCAGGGTTTTACTTTGGAGGAAAGCTTGATAGCTGAAAGTCTTGATATTTATTTTGTTATTACTGTTAATATTTCTTTTGGTAAAGAACAAATAGTAGGACTTTATTTTTCATAGATGCACGTTCAAGTACTCTTGTTCATATAATAAATATAATAAGTATGCCTTAGGTAAATACACAGCCTGAAATTGGTCTGAAGTAAAGATTCTCAAAATTTAAGAATTTAAGAATTCCCGAAACTGTGTTTTCGAGTCCAGAGAACTTAAAAATGTATCATTTGTAAAATTGGGTGTGTTAATAACTTATGAGGGTTTATAAATAAATTGCATTAAAATGAAAACATCCATTTAAATAATGGTACTATTAGCATTAAGATGAGTGTTTCTAGTAATGTTTTAATTTTAAAATTTAGACATGGGTGTACTTATAAACATGGGTGCGTTTATCATATTTACGAGTGTCAATATCTATACCCAAAAAAATAATATCAGACATCTCCCATGAGAATGAAGATCTCTAGATCCAATTAAGCTTAAAAGGAGATTAATGAAATTCACTTCAATTATGCATGCATCAGAGCAAAAGGGTTGTGCATTTCTCTTTCATTTATGTGATCAGGGTTTGAATCTTACATTTACCTATTAAATCATTCTAAATTGTGCTTGTATCGATTGATTTGTCCAGGTTCCGTTAGATCCCTGATCCGATTGGGTGACAAATTTCAAAGAAATAAAATAAAATAATGCATGCACTAGATGAACTAACATGAGTCCCCATTGTGTAACATACATAGGTTTGAGAGAGGAAGCAACAAAGAATTAGGTGTAGGAAACAAAAATAAAAATAAAAAATGGGCCTATGAGCCTATCTAAAGACTAAAGCTATAAAGTTATAAAGCTTTAATTAGCTCGGAAGAAAACAAAAAGAAAAAAGCGGAGAAAAGAGTGGTGGTTCATGAAGATAAGACTCTCAACTTGGGTTTCACTTTCCAGGAAAATGAGACTCAAAAATGGTGAAATAAGTTAAATTTGATTTCAAACAAATGATAGAGACTACTTTCCATCTTTAACAGATCAGTAGGGTATTCATGCAACCATTTGATTTCATCTTTTGATGTAGACTAAATATAGAACTAAGCTTATGTATTGAAAGAAAAGAGTCACTACCAATCATGTGTTGGTGTGAGTGGTTCGGCACTCTCATCCCCTAAGCAAGGTCGTGGGTTCAACTCCCCTTGTGAACGGAGCTACACATATTGGGAGCACTTTACCCCTTAGTGGGCCGACCCGGTGCGAGTCCGGATTAGTCGGGGTGTGGTTTGGGCTGATTGCACCGTATGGTGGATCCGCCCCACCCGGAAACCGGATGGTGTAAACCAAAAAAAAAAGAGTCACTTGACTCGTTTTTCCCATACAATTTATTTATTTATTTCCGGTTTATTGGAAATTTGGAAGTTATTATTATTATTATTTTCAGGATTACTCGATAGGTCCATGGTCATCTCAAGATTATCATTATAAATAAAAAATAAAAAATAAAAAATAAAAACCAAACCCACATAAAATAGGAAATCATGATTTTATTTAAACAGAATCCAATTAAGAAACTAAAATCCAATAAGGGATTTTATCAAAAGAATCCTATTGCAACCTCAATATTGTTCTTTTTCTAAATTTGAAATCACATTTATGCTTTTATCAAACACCGTCTTCTATTTTGAGAAACATGTAAAAAAAAGAATTCCTAGACCTATAAGAAATAGGAAAACCAATCAAACTTCACTCAAATATACCAAAAATTCAAATCCACTATATAATTAACTGAGTAACAAAAAATATTCTTCAAACAATCAAAAGAGAACATACAGAGAAAAGAAAAAAAAAAAAAAATCGATGGAGGAAAAAAAAAATTGTCAACCATGGTTAATGCCAATGATAAATTCCCAATTTTACAAGGCATGTGAGTGCGATAGAACCAATAGAGCCTCCTTTTGTTTAGAGTGCAAGGGACTAGCCTATTGCCAAAATTGTCATAACCCTAGCAAACATTATGATCACAAAACTATTAGGGTAAGTTCTTAATTTTTTTTATTTTTTTTTCCCAAGTGTATCATTAGCATTCATGGTTTTAATTTTTTTGGGTTTTTTTTTATTTTTATTTATTTATAGGCTTTCAGAGCTTCCCTTAAACCAGCATTCGAGATAAGGGTGATAGGTGAGTTAATTGATGTATGTAACATCCAATAATATGTAATAAATAGTAAAAAAATTGTTTATATCAATCAAAGACAACATGAGAGCCAGAATAATAAGGAGAATTGCAATTACAAGTGTCAAAGTTTAAGTTTTGTTCAATCGAATGCAAAGTAAGAACTTAGAATACGTTTTTATTTTTATTTTTTGTTAATGGTTTTGTTGTTTTTGTTTGTAAATATAGTTACTAAAATCATAATATATTTTTTTAGGTGAATAGTCAGATGGAATTACATCAAGGTTTGATTGCAGCAGGTGATGAGGCCTCATCTTCCAACAACAACATCAACAACAAAGCCAATAAAAACTTTCAAGAAACCATAGAGACCTCTCAAAGTCCTAAATCTTTCAGGAAAAGAAGTAGAAAAGGGGTACCTGTTAGGTCTCCTAGTAAATAGATTTGGATTAGAGTACAATAACTTAATTTTCTTAACTTCTAACATTTTCATATTGTAGTTGTAGCAGTTGGTCTCATTTGATGAAATCCCAACTGAATTTGAGTTAATTTTAGGTTAATATTATTTCAGCTAATTGATTTATATTTTTTTAAATGATACTATATTTTTTTTTTCTTTTATGGAAGGTTTGTTTTCACTGTGCAAACGACAGAAAATTAAGAATTAATTAGAAGGATATGAAGGCAATTAGGCCCATTGAATAAATATGATTTTAATTTTTTTTTTTTTTCAAATCTTCTTTAGGTTCTCTTTAATTATATTTTTTGTACTACTTAAAACTCAAAGTTGGATAAGGTATGGTATCATGTGATCCATATATGATAAGAGAAGAGAAGATTTTATAATTTAAACAAGAATCTGTAGTATAAAACAAAATATTATTCGCTTCTACATTATAATTTAATTAAACCAAAGCATCGATTTTCTATTTGGGTCGTCTAATTAATTAACCCATTGTTATATATTCATGAACCACATATAATATCTTTATGGTTAGCAATTAATTAATAGCATAATTTATTATTTTGTTGTCAACATATATAATTAATGTGGCGATGAGATTATCAGCCCAATCTCATAATATATCCCTCACACCTACACCATTAAAGCTGTGGGATTAAATATCCGGACTGCACATGTAGTGCTTAATCTTATAAGATGGTTTGAGTTTTAAACATGAAGTCTTAATTGAGGACCCCAATAGTGTTCCCCACAAAGGGAGGAACTTTCATGTAAATGACAAAGGCCAGCTTTTTTTGGTTGAATCTTTGAATGGATGAAAGATACCGAAAGGAAATATTGTCTGTAAAATGTGAGAGATATCTAGTCGAAATAATTTAGATTAGTTTGTGTTTTAGTTTTAATTAACAATAAATTTTTGACAAAATAACAAAATAGAAATAGAATTAATTAATTTTTTTTTTTTGTGTTTTTGTTGGTTGGTAGTGGGTTTTAATGTCTGCTTCACAACACCATTAATTGATTAATCCAAAACACAAATGTATTCGCATACAATGTCATGGATCAAATTTATCAGGATTTTGAATTATTGTGATAAAAATTAAATCATCAAATTAAAAAGTCATTACATGCGTAATTAGACCAGATACATCGGCTACTGGAATCCAATAGATTTTTTTCGGGTGAGATCTTAATCGGTGCATTTTACTCCGGTGTCAATCTCCTAAGGCTATGTTTAGTAGGGAGGAAAGAAAATAGAAAGGATGGAAAGATTTAGATGAATAGAAAACATGAGGGAAAAAAAGGAAAATGATTTTCCCTCGAGTTGTTTGGTAGACAGGAAGGAAAGAAAATATCATTTTATCAATTTTACTATTTTACCTTTATATTATATTTTATGTATTAAAAAAAATTGGATAAAATTGTAATTTTAAATTACCCAAAAGCTTTCCCCTTTCTTTCCCTCCCATTTCCTCCGGGTGGGAGGAAAAAAAATTGTGGGTCCCACACACAAAATTTTCCTTCCACTTTTCTCTCCATACCAAACACACGCTTCTCCATTTTCTTCTCCCTTTTCCCTCCACACCTTTCTTTCCTCTCCCTTTTCCTCCCTACTAAACATACCCTAAATCCTGATATATAGGGGCGGAACCTTGTAGAGGCATTTTACTCTGGTGTCAATCTCCTAAATCCTAATATACAGGGGCGGAACCCTGTAGAGGCAGAGCCATGGACTCCGTTGGACAACAGAATATATATATATATTACATTTATAAATTTGTAAATTTTACTTTTCAATTTCAAGTTTTTATAATTTAGCCCTCAATTTCATTGTCCAAGTTCCGTCCCTACTGATATATATATATTAATTTTTTTTAAAAAGAAATATTTTTTAATATATATATATATATATATATATATAGATAGAGAGAGACAGTGTGTAGGATAAGAGATAGTCTAAACTAATTAATATATATATATATATATATAGTGGTTCTCTTATAAGGGATCCCTTATTTTAATTTCGGTAAGGACTTTGATGAAATCACATCCATTTCTATGAATTTTGATCTGAATTTTTTTGTGGATGATATCTTCAATGAAATCTACCTATGAATAAAATTTGAGAATTTTTCAAACACTGCAGCTATTTTTCTTGAATTTTCCTATATTTCATCCATTTTTCGATGCCTTCATATTTAACAAAATCATGATAAATAGATGTAGTGCTTGAAAAATTCTTAAATTTTATTGATAGGTAGATTTCATTAAACTCATCATCCACAAAAAAATTTAGATCAAAATTCATATAAATCGACTCAATTTCATGAAGGTCCTTACCGAAATTAAAATAAGGGATCCCTTATGAGAGAACCACTCTATATATATATATATATAAAAGAAGATAGATTTATTATATAATACAAGCATGAATCTATAACATAAAACAAAAATCAGAGTTTGATTCTACATATAATAATAATTAATTAATTAAACCACCGATTTTCTAAATTGGGTCGTGTGAGCCACCTATATATTCATCAACACTACATAAAACCAATATGGTTTTTTATATTCTTCATAAAATAAATAAATGTGGTTGTATAATTAATTAATTTGAGTTTTAAGTACAATCCCTCCTACTCAAAAACAATTATTATTTTATATATATATATATATAATTAGATGCAATCAGATTTGTGGAACCTTCATGGAAATGACAAAGGCTAGCTTTTTTAATTGAATCTTTTAAATAAATATTCAGAGAGAGAGAGATTTAGTCAAAATAATTACAGATTAATATGTATTTAGTGGTGTCTAAACACACTACAGGCCACAATACATAATTGTGATATAATGTGTTTTTGTTGGTTGGTGCAGCAGTATTTTGTCTGCTAATTTACCAACAGTGCATGCTTGCCTGCTTCACAATCCAATTAATTAATCAAAAACAGAAATGTAATCACATAGAATTTCATGGCTCAATTTTTTTATAGGATTATAAATAAAATCATTGACATGAACCAAGTCATTGCCATCAAAAAATGGTTGGGCAAACTTAAGAATAAAGAATCAGACCACACATTTTTCTCTTAAAAAAAGAAGAAGAATTGATTGAATTAATTATTAATACTTTTTAGATTCAACTGTGAGCTGAACTTTGATATGTCTGAAAATATATATAAGTGTTGGTCTTGCATTTACTTATATAGTTTTTATTTTTTAAGATATATCTAATTAAACTCTTACTAGTTTTGAAAATTATTACAAATCTCTGTAAATAAATAAATAAATAAATAAATATATATATATATATATATATATAAAAGACTTCTCCCATGAGAATGAAGATCTCTAGATCCTATTAAGCTTAAAAGGAGATTAATGAAATTCACTTCAATTATGCATGCACCAGAGCAAAAGGGTTGTGCATTTCTCCGTCACTTATGTGATCAGGGTTTGAATCTCACATTTACCTATTAAATCATTCTAAATTGTGCTTGTATTGATTGATCTGTCCAGGTTCTGTTAGATCCCTGATCCGATTGGGTGTCAAATTTCAAAGAAATAAAATAAAATAATGCATGCACTAGATGAACTAACATGAGTCCCCATTGTGTAACATATGATTGAGAGAGGATAGCAACAAAGAATTAGGTGAAGGAAACAAAAAATAATAATGGGCCTAGCCTATCTAAAGAGTAAAGCTATAAAGTTACAAAGCTTTAATTAGCTCAGAAGAAAACAATAAGAAAAAAAACAGAGAAAAGAGTGGTGGTTCGTGAAGATAAGACTGTCAACTTGGGTTTCACTTTCCAGGAAAATGAGACTCAAAAAATGGTGAAAAAAGTTAAATTTGAGTTCAAACAAATGATAGAGACAACTTTCCATCTTTGATGAATATATATAAATAAATAAACATAATAAAAAATTGAAAAAGCAATGGTGGTAGGGCTTTTTGTCCAAGAGAATATGATTGCATGAGTTTTTAGAAACTGATGATGAAGGTTCAAGTGGGGACATCTCCATCTCTCATTTCTCAATTATTAATCCAACTAGGAGAATTGAAGCTAAATATCTACTAAAAATTAGAGATCAAATCTTTCTAATTAAACAAATTAAATTAAGATTGGATTATGATGAATGTATCTATCTATCATGACAAACTTATTAATATATCAATTTAATTAATCCCTTCAAAAAAATAAATTAATAATATATAGCAAATTTAAAAACTTGTAATGTTGGGCAACTATTAAAAGTAGTAGTACAATACATTTTGTCATGTTTCTTGTTAAGGGTGTTTACTTATATCACAAGTTTGGAATCTCACTAATAAAAAGAAAGAATTAAAAGGTTACTTAAAGAATTTTTTTATTCTTTAAAGATAGAATTTTTTTTTCATTTGATATATATATGTGCAACAACTAATTTCTTTATATTATTTAAACTTCAAGCTATGCAAAGTACATAAATGTATCTAGATTCAATTGATATATATGCCTTACAAATAGTACAAGTATATTAAGATCATAATTAGAAAAGCTCTATAGAGCTTGTTGTCGATTAAAAAATATTAAGATCAGAATTAATTATCATATGTGAGATCAGATGCGAAGTCAGAAATTCAAGTTGGGAAATCATTATACACAAAAAAAAAAAAAATTAATAAATAAAAATAAAAAATTAGGGGTTAAAGTGAAAATTTTTTAAAACTTATTAACAATTTTATAATTTTTTAAAATAAATTCTTCCCTCTATATTCGGAGGAGTCTTGTATTGAAAACATTTTGGTAATGTACGTTTTTTTTTTTCATACGAAATTAAGATTTTTTGATATCACGGAGTAGAGATAATTAGGTAGGTTAAAATCTTGATTTTATAACGTTACAGACACTATAATTTCGAATAATTCAGGAAATAAATGTGCGAAACCACCGACAAGATAAATAATAGAATAAGAAGAGCTTGAAGAAAATGCTCGCCGGTATACAAGGAGTGGTGTGCAGAGCAATGCAGGAGCTCAACCAAAGCAGAGCCCGAGATCAGCTTAAGACATCTCTGATCTCTTGTCGGATTGTTTTGTTTTTTACTTTTGTTTTTGTATTTTGGTCTGTTTTTTAGATATTTCCAACGACACCACTCAGTTATGAATCATGAATCATGATCACCGGTCACCACCACCCTCTTGTTTTTTGGTCTGTTTAAGCTTCGTGCTTTTTTTTTTATTTTTAGGGAAATTATCATTCTGTCCCCTGTAGTTTGCCGTATTCTCCAGTCTTTCCCCTCTAGTTTCAAAATTCTCCAATTTCTCTCTTCCCATGCCTATTTTTACATGGTGAGATTGGCTGAATTTTTTCATGGGAGGGGGGAAATTGGAGAATTTTAAAACTAGAGGGGGGAGACTGGAGAATACGGTAAAATACAGGGAGAGAATAATAATTTCCTTTTTTTATTTTTCAATTTCATGAACGTGTCGTTTTCTCTCCCACTGCATTTGCATCGAAGCTCCATTGATACTCTGTTGTCTTGCCACGTTTCTCTCTTCTTCGATCTTTCTACGTACTATTTTTGTTTCCTTTTTTCACCCTCCTTTTTTCACTTTATTTACATCTCCGACCCTGATTCATTTTTGTGTCTAGGTGTCGTTTCGTCCGTTTCTCATTTCCTTTATCGAATGAATTGTTACATTGAACCAGCAATTTCTCCATCGATGATCAGTCTTGTCACTCACTTGTAAAGAGAATCTCAGAAAAAAAAAAAAAAAAAAGTTAAATATGGAACATTGACGTGTTAAATGAACACCAAATTAAAGTGGACCATTGTTACGATTTCTAGTTATTTATAAATTTTAAAAAAAATAAATTGAATTTGACTACTTATTATAACTAAATAAATTAAACATCTAAAATTTAATTTTTACATTTTTTTTCATTTATCAAATATTAGGTGAATTATAATCTAATAGGATGTTATCTTATCTAGAGTATAAATTGTTGCCGTCAATTTGTTCACTTTATTAAAGCATTTTAAATAATTTTTTGCCATAAATAGAAGTTGCATTGTATCATTCAAGAATCGAGATACATCTATCTCTCCTTCACACAACTAGAAATGAGCATTTATCCCTGGGGATCCAAATCTCCACATCCCCATCCTCATTTGAGGGAGAATTTTTAGGGAAAAATGGAAAAATGGAGAGATAGGGGAGGGTTTCGAAAGTGGGGATGGGGATGGGGGAACCTATATCCATCCCCATTCCCCCAAATGCGCATCCCTGCACACAACTCCACGTGAAACGCACAATACTTACAATCCATCCCATCAACGCACATAACATGATCAAACATAGTAATTAATCAAATGAATTCAATTTTTACTCAAATTAAAAGTTAAAACAATAGAGGGACAATCCCACAAACTCTTGTCCACCCCTGCCAATAATAGTAGTAAAGGGGTTGGTGGCAGTTTGTTCCACGGTGACACGGTGTTATGGTAGTAGCGACTTGACAATGTCAAGTTGACATAGGCTTAACATGTTTACATAAAACAGTTATCACCCATCGTACATAAACCAATTACCAAAGGGGCATTACGTCATTACTGTCTTAAGTATATCGATTACTATGGGCATTATCGGTTTTAAGTATAGCAATTACCATGGCCATTGCCTGTTTTAAATAAAACAGTTATCACGAGCATTATCCACTATAATACCGTTATTAGCTACGGTTACGATCACATACATCATCTGTTGTGGAAAAGTGTTGTTTGACAGATTACCACAAACATTACCTGTTTTAAGTATACTAATTACCATGAGCATTATCGGTTTTAAATATAACAGTTACCATGGGTGTTGCTCGTTTTAAATAAAACAGTTATCACAAGCATTGATCACGGACATCGCCTGTTGTGGAAAAGTGTTGTTTAATTGATTACCACAGACATTGCTTGTTTTAAGTATTAAAGTATACAAATTACGATGGGTGTTATCTGTTTTAAGTATAACAATTACCATGGGTATTGCCCGTTTTAAGTAAAACAACTTATCATGATAATACCATTATTAGCAACGGTTACGAACATGGACACGTGTAAAAGCTTTGTTTACCATCACAACTTCATATACAAAGTGCATCATATCCGTCGACTTTATTTCGATATATCCAAACAGACTATTAAGTATTAATCCGCTAACTAATTCAATGGGTAAAAAATAAATAACTAAAAATAAATAAAAAATATATATAATAAAAAAATCCAGTCCCTTTTTCGTAATATCAGCTTGAAACAAGGGTTTTTATTGAAGGACACATAAATGATACAACCTGTCATCACCAATTTACAGGCTGGCAGGCCCATCCCACAGATCCATGAAGAGAGAATAAAACCAGAAAGCATCGAAGAACACGACAAATCTGACGTGGCAACCAGGTACAATATACAATAGCATTCTCTCTTCTCTCTCTATATATACTCATCAACCCTCACTCTCTCTACTTCAAAATCAATATCAAACTTGTTTTCTCTCTCTATAATTTCTTCAACCTCCATTGACGACTTTTCTTCGTCGGTCGCTAATGGGCATTTGCAGTTCGTGTGAGTCGACTCACGTAGCGACGGCGAAACTGGTTCTTCAAGACGGTAGATTACAAGAGTACTCGTACCCAGTCAAGGTCTCTTACGTTTTACAGAAGAACCCTTCCTGTTTCATCTGCAACTCCGACGAAATGGACTTCGACGACGTCGTTTCCCCCATTTGCGAGGACGAAGAGCTCCAACCCGGTCAGCTCTACTTCGCATTGCCATTGAATAGGTTAAAGCGCCCGCTTCAACCGGAGGAGATGGCCGCATTGGCCGTCAAAGCCAGCGCCGCTTTAATGAAGAGCGGCGATAAATGCGTCTGCCGTAAGAAATCAGTCTGCCCGATCGCTCTTCCCGGCGAGAAGTCTCCCCGGAAGATGGCTTCCGGTGGCGGCGCTCGCGGCGGCCGGATGAAGAAGGGGATGACGTCGAAGTTTACGGCGTTGTTGAGTGCAATCCCTGAATAAAGGGTATTTGTGGGAAAATGAGTGAAAAGTGAAGGGATATTTTTGGAAATAAATGTACATAAAGTGATGAAGTCTATAGTTTTGGCTGGCGGTGATATGATGAGCTTGGAGTATACAATTTGCGTATCACCCATATAAGGGTCCGTTTTACAATTTTACCCCTAGATGGGTTGATGAGGAAAAAAATAATAATTTAAAATTAATGTACAAAATTATTGAGTAGTAGTTAATCGATCTAGTATTAGATTATTTGAATCAAAACTGTGAATTGTATTTGATTTCCAACCAAATATCACTCACGTTGACAGATTAATTAGCAGTTGACTTGCCATCTATATCAGACTTGAATTTCTGCGTACGTTTCTCTCTTCCCTAAGTTAAACACATAAAATTATTAAAAGCAAATGCCAAAAATAAAAAAATAAATAAAGAAAGAAGAGAAAATTGAATTCCTTTTCTTGCCTAGATAATGTTAATGCCCTGGAAAATGAATTAAAAAACAAAAATAATAATAATTCAGCGAACGTACGTATAGTGTTGTGATATTGACCAAACAAGCCAAATTTCGTCTTGCAAGTTTTGACACTAGTTTTGGAGCATGCAGGCTTGTATTTCCGTGTCGATAATATAGCCTGTAAATGTTTTTATCGGACACATGGCCTTTTGCCAATGTGGCTGGACGCTCCAAACAGAGCCTCCACCACCATGGTTCAACGTCATGGTGTGTGTGTAAATATTGTATATATATTCTTTGTTCCACCTTGGCCATAAAATCCCAAGTGTGGGGAGCCCTCTCCTGATTCTAATCTCGCCAAATCCCGGTATTGGTTATACATAAAAATAAAAATAAAAAGTTTTTATTGGAATTTTAAATTTATATAAAATGGAAATATCGAAAATATCGTTAATTTTTTTCCAAGAGTAGAAAATACTGAAAAATATTTATAAAACATATCATCATTATATCGAGAATAACATCAATATTTATGTACGAGTTAATTAGAGATGTAAAGTTAATTAGAGAAAAGGACAATTACAATGAAATTCAAAACAGGTGGTTGCTGGAGCTACTACGCGGAGTGTGCTTAACTGGGTCTAGAGATGCACATTTTCTCTCGGATCCCTAAATCTCCATGTCCCCATCCCTATTTGGGGAAATGGGTGAGGATGAGGATGAGGATGATTTTCATTTACAAATTGAAATGGAGACCCTATTTCCCCATTTTCCTCGTAAATATAGATGCCTCCCATCCTCATTTCTCATTTCTCTCAAAAAATATATATATTAACATATTTTTTAATTTTTTTTTTATTCCTGGAAATCCCTAACTATATAAACTCATTTGAAACACTTTATTTTGTAATGAATTTTATTTTGTATTTGTAATGTACTAATGGATTTTATTTGGTATTTGTAATGATTTTTTTTTTTTTAATTTATAATTTTTAGTCAAACAAGAAAATGGGGAAACTGGAGAAAACAGGAAAACGGGGAAAATTGGGAACTAGGGTTGGGGATGGAGATACCTCCCCCCAAAATTCTCCATCCCCATTTTCCCAAAATAGGGAAATTGGTGGGAATGGGGGAAGGGTTTAGGAAGTGGGGATGGGGATGGGGGACCTATATCCATCCCTATTTCCCCAATGTGCATCTCTAATTGGGTCACTTAATTATTAATTACAGTGGGTGTTCAAGGGTAGGTTAGTAAATTCACTACAGTGACTAAGTTACAGCTAGAGACATGCAAAAGTATTGGTGCGTGATGGTAAAAAAAAAAAAAAAAAAGGGGGCTCATTATAATTATTAATTAGCCAATGATTAAAAAAAAAAAAGGCTCGTTTTACTCACTAGAGAAACGTTTGAATTTGATGATGCAAAAATTGATGGGCAAAAGCCAAAATGTGTGTTTTACGCGTAGAGAATATCTTCAATAGAACGATTTCATTGTCAGACCGTCCAATAAAATTGATTGGCAATAAGATTTTCTCATATATATAACGTTTGAATTTGATGATGCAAAAATTGATAGTTAAAAGCCAAAATGTTTGTTTTACACATAGAGAAAATCTTCAATAGGACGATCCCATTGTCAGACAATCCAATAAAATTGATTGGCAATAAGAATTTCCCATGCATATAACGTTTGAATTTGATGATGCAAAAATTGATAGGTAAAAGCCAAAATGTGTGTTTTACGTATAGAGAAAATCTTCAATAAGACGATCTCATTGTCAGACCGTACAGTAAAATTGATTGACAATAAGATTTTTTCATACATATAACGTTTGAATTTGATGATGCAAAAATTGATGTGCAAAAGCCAAAATATGCTTTACACGTAGAGAAAATCTTCAATAGGACGATCTTATTGTCAGACCGTACAATAAAATTTATTGGCAATAAGATTTTCTCATACATATAACGTTAGATCATCATCATCAATTCATCACCATTTATAATGGTGATTCTGACATTGATATTTATAGGACGGTTTGGACTATTATTTGGTTTTGTTTGGCTGCCACACTGTATTTTTTTGGTTGGTTGAAACTTGAAAGAGAGATTCAAACAGTATACAGTAAACAGTAGTCAAGGTTCTGTAGAAAAATGGACTTAATTGATTTGCATGGGAGAGAGAGATAGAGATCAGACAGCTGTTGCATTACAGATTATGAGTAATTGAGTAGTAGTAGTACTCCACACTGTTGGTTTATTAGAGCATGAGATGATGATGATCTCATTGGGATTTGTTCAATAAAATGAAGATGGGTCTCTTTTGTTCAAGCCAGTGCATATATATTTATATATATCATGTGAGAGTTAGGTTCTAAATTTTGGGTGAATTGAAGATTTTAAGGGGTGGGTTAGGTTAGGTTTAAGTAACGGGATTTGACAAGATTAACCGTTATAAATAGATTGGGATTTGAATAAGCAAGCAAATGCATATAATTATATGAGAAGTTTGGTAACAATTAATAGCATGTGATGAAATGAACCAAGTGGGAAGAAATTGATGATCATATATAGACAAATAGACCAATATCGATCACTAGCTAACTAGTTGCATGTAGAGTGGACCATATATGACCAACCCCACTCATGATTCGTCATTATATATACACTCTTTAGTCTTTACATGCAAGATATATATGTTGGCCAGTGTGGTCCTCCTTGATTGCTCTATTTAAGCTGCTATACAATAATACCCCACACTAGCTATTCAAGAAAATTAAATTTAAAAAGCACTCCTTGATTCAATTCATGTATGTGTGGTTAGCAGAACGGTTAGATCTGTGATTTGTTTTTATACGATTTATGATTCAAATCTTTTTATAGGTAACCGGTTAATTTCAACATTCTCAGAGATTGTAGGGTTCAATGGGATACCTAGTTATAGATTAATATATATATATATATATATATATATATATATATATACAACTATACAAGTAGCACGATCCATATAATTGTAAAGTTTTTTTTGCTGGTTAGAGTTAGAAGCACTTTTGGAATTATGAGAAAAGGAGAAGATCATTCCAATTTTCTATATTGATTATTTGATAGAAATGGAGCTTTTATATATATAGTTTTTTTTTTTTTTTTTTTTGACTATTTGAATGCAATTTCGTTTTCACTTTGAGGAAATTATATATATTGGAGTTGACCCACTACTTTTATAGGTTTTTTAATTATCTTGCTTGCTTGCTTGCATGCTAAATTATTCACGGCTTGTATTTATTTTGATATTCGAGCTCTTTGGATCCAGCTGTTTCTCATATTGACCCCATCAACTCCAAACTCTATTTGCTTAAATTTTTATTATCTGTTTCAATAATAATAATAATAATAATAATAATAGTAAGTGATAATTCATGATTCTTTCATATTTTCAATCAATGTTTTTGTATTTTTCTTAGCGGTTGATATTATGATAGTGGCAAGTAAAAAGGCTACGACGACTATCTGTATCCAGGTCCAGCAAATATAAAGAAAATGCAACCAAATAAACCAAGTCGGTGGTCAAACCATTAAATATAGTGAGTACTGTTTTTAAATTTTATTAGAGACCTAATTAAATTTGTTAACTTTAAATATTCTAAGGGACGTTGAGCTGTTAGCAACTATCCTCAACCCTTTATCAAAAAAATCAAATGAATGATTAGCAGATTAGATGTTAAAGTTAAAAAATTTAAATTGTAAATTAATATTAAAGGTTATTTGACACTTTTCCCTTTACTTTGTGTTATAGAAGATCAGATATCTATTATGATAGGAGTTGTATTTTGAATCGTACTTTCTGGAAGACTAGACCTTAAACTATCGGTATAGATTTTTATTTTATTTAAAAAAAAAAAGAAGATTGAAGATAGAAATTTTAAATTATTTTTGCACAGGTCAACATGTGGTCCTCCCTCTTTCCTTTTTTAATGCAAACTATTGTTGTCACTTCTCATACAATGAAATTGACCGGTGAGATCTCTTATCCTAAATGAAAATCTGTGTATGATGTCAAAAGATAAGGATAAATTTTAGGAATTTAAATGAAATTTGTTGTGTTATTAGTAGGATTTGAGCGTTAATTTGGGAGTAATTTACCTAAATCTCAAGTTCGTCCATCTATCTAGCTAAGCTAGGTCTCTAGAGTGATTAATAATGCTACTTAAAAAAAAAAAAAAAAAAAAAAGCACAGTAAATTATATATCTTTGTACGAATTAGAGTTATCTTAGTTACTTATTTTGACTTGTTTAAGATAATGTGTCAATTATATATATAGTTGGAGGCAATTATATATGTACCAAGATTCGTCGTAACTCATTCTAGCTGGCTAGCAGATTTGATCTGGATAACATAAAATTAATAAAAATGTGAGAATTGATCTATAGCGTCCCAATTCATACATTGCCATGCATAGTCAACAATATATATATATATATATATATATATATATATATATATCGGTCTTTCTCCTCTTAGAACGAACCGATTTTATTTATATCAATTCCACAGCTATCAACAGTTAGATTTACATACTTAGTTTAGTCAAAGTCTTCTTAAATTTAATCAATGATTCGTCATAATTAATCTTAAAAATCAGTTCGATCTAGACGAGATAAAAACTATATATATAGATTTATATATATTTATATATATAAAAAATATTTATTGGTAATATTTGGTATGGGTTAATTTATCCACAATTACTATTTGTTTACTAGCTAGATGCCTAGATTAGGCATGTTAATTAGTCCATTTGAAAGTGACTGTATAGATTCTTTACAATTTTTTAAAAATTCTTCCATTTCTTTTAAATTTATAATTGATTTAGCTTTTAGTGTGCTAATTACAACTTATTTGCCGAAGTGGTCTAAAATTATTAATAAATAAATAAACAATATCAAAACTTTCCCACTCTAATGAGTTTGAGTAATTATAATTATTTTTAGGGTACTAACTATTTGCACTTTATCTTTGTGCACAACTAAGTTGCAAAACTAGTTATTGGGGCATGTTAATGAATTTTCAAATTAATTGTAAAACTAGCTAGTTATCCGGATAAAGAGGATGTCTATGTTTCAAATACGGACCCTATCCATTTTTTTCACAAGAGATCATATTTTATCTCATGTGACAAGCAATTTTATAATTATAAAAATATTAATTACATGAAATAAACGGTGATTATAACGAAAGAAAATATGCCAAATCACACATTTGATAAATTCTATCCGGATCAAATTATCAAAAATAATATATATACACACACCGACCCCATTTGACAATTTTCATATTTTCAAAGTTAATTAAATAAATATACCTTTAAATTTATATTTATTAATTTTTAAAAAATATATTTAAATTGTTTATTTTTTATTTTTTGAAAGGTTGTTTAATTTATTAAGCTTACAAAACATATATACTCCTATATACAGAAATTCTATTATTAATTCGAACTGATAAAAGTTATATCAGTTTCTTGTATGTGGGTCACTGGATTTAAATACTTTGACTTGGCTGTATGCACTTGTCAGTCAAAGTATTTAAATTGGCCCACATACAAGGAACTGATATAACTTTTATCAGTTCAAACTAATAATAGAAAGACTGCTCTTATATATATAATATATAGACAGCTTTTTTCACTCACTACTTGTTAACTCTCTGATCTAATCTCCCACAGATAACCACATCAAATGGGTGCATGTACTTCTTCTCCAAGATCAAAAGCAAGCAAAGGAGGAGCAAATTTCATCAGACGGCCATTAACGGCCAAGGTGATCCACGTGGACGGTCGAATGCAAGAGTTGAAGGTTCCAGTTGCAGCCAAAAACATAACCTCCCAGAATCCAGACCAGTTCCTCTGCAGCTCAGAATCCATGTCTATCAACACGTGGGTGCCGCACGTGCCAGATGAAGAGAAGCTACAGCTGGGTCAAATTTACTTCCTCCTTCCAGTGTCTCAGTTTCACAATAAGCCTATAACTCTCAAGGACCTGTGTGTTCTTGCCATTAAAGCTAGCTCTGCAATTGGTCATGACTCATGACTCACGAAGAAGATGACACCGTTGTGGACTTCTCATCCAATACTTCTTCTGGTAACTTTTCATTAATGGGGTTAGGTTAAAGTCAGCTATTTATCATTAGAAAGTTAGAAACTTATTAGTTCATGCTCTTAATGTCAACAAAAGAAAAGAAAAAAATTGTTGTATGTGGTAGTGGCATGGGTGTATAGTTGTATACTAGAAAGTCAACTTGTTCATTTAATTTTGGTTGGGACTTTAGGCATTTTTATTTATCGTTTTCAAAGCTCAATAATTAAAGGTTTAATTATAATTGTACTATGACAATATTTTTTTTTTTTACTTGCTACTATATTTCAGAATTCCAGTCACTAAATCAGTGATGGTATATCTAAGAAAAAAAAAAAAACTATAATTGCACTCATCACTATGTGTGTTTAGTGAACGAAGAGAAAACCCATTTATTGTGGTTTTTACATTAATGACATGGGTTAATTTAATATTTAGAGATTGTATTTAGTAGAAGTTTTAAAAAGTACAAAATGATGGATCTGGAATTTTTTTTTTCAAGGGAAATTGAGAGGATTCAATGATATACTGTTCATTCGTTCACACCATTATAGTTAGAATCATCATATTCTACTCTTTAAACACTTAAATTTTGAATTATTTAAATTTTTAATAATTCAAAAGAAAAAAAAAAAATGTTTGAATGCTAGAATTTATGAGCACAAACCCCACCAAATCATGGGAGCATATGGATTTGTGGTCATTGTCTACTTCTTCATTTAACCCACTTACACTCAGGGGTGAACCCAGGAAAAATTAGCCGCCCGGGCTAGTTTATATATATATATATAGTATTATTTTCCCCGTTACATACTAACATTATAAAGTCAATAGTTTGATCTATTTACTTTTGTTTAGTCAAAATATTATAATGCTTTATTAATAACTCACAAATTCTCACATTACATTTTTAAATTCGGTTTGTATTGTGGAGAAAACTTTTGTGATTTTCTTCCTCAATGCACACATATATAATAAAGTCGGTGCGAGACATGCGAGCCGTTAATTAAAAATAATTTTATATATATATAATTCTCGATGAATATTTGTTTATTTTTTTGAATAATAAGATGATACCAATTTGATAATGGACTACTTAAGCATATGAAATATATTGTAAAATTTATGCATAAACAATTATTTAAACTTGTAGTTAAAAAAATTATTTAAACTTTTGGATGATTTAATTCTATAATGTTAAAAGTCATAATATTATGTATATTTTTATAACTTTGAAGAACAAAATATTTATATTTCACTAAATTAAGAGAAAATATCATATTCTTGTAATATTATTAAACTTTAGGGTTGTTAATGTAATTAACCATTTATGTATTGAATTTTTTTTTTTTGGACTGCCCGGGCTACAGCCCGGGGCTGTCCGCCTTTGCTTACATTGATCATTAAATATTGGCTTCAAGTTCAAAATAATTCATGAAAAAATTTGTCATAATAATGTACTACCTCTATGGCAGTATTCTTGAAAAATGGGAAGTCAACACATGTATTCAACTATAACCTCTGTCTAATAATTCATAACTAAGCAAATACCAAAAAGATAATTTTATTCCAAACAAATCATAACAAAAAACTTAAGAGTTGAAACTGACATTACCGAATAATATAATAATTCAAAAAACATAATACTTAATAATTAAAAATGAGATTGGTCAAAATAAATTATTCACTATCCCATTATTTACGTGACTGTCTCTCGATTACCTATACATTTTTAATTTAAGAAAAAATTAAATTATTATAATAAATATTACAATTAATAACTTACCAAATATTATAATATATATTATATAGATAACTAATTAACAATACTTTTTTTTTTTTGAAATATTACAACTACTGTAATTAACAATACTTAAAAAAAAAAAAAAAAAAAAAAAAACAACTAATTAATATGAATTTATGGCTTGTTGGCAAAAAATAAATTATGCCTTGTCTTTTAAACTTACCAAATAATGTAATACTTCTAAAAAAATACATAATAATTAAAAATCAATTATGAGATTGGTCAAGAGAATTTATTCATTGTCCAATTAATTACTTGATTGCCTCCTGATTTCCTATAGATTTTTTATTTGGAAAAACAATTATATTATTGAAAAAAATCATGGCTTGTCTTTTAATCTTACCAAATAAGTATATTACAAATGAAAAATACTTAATAATTAAAAATCAATTATGAGATTGGTAAAGAGAATTTATTCTCTATCCCATTAATTACAGGATTGTCTCTTGATTACCTATAGATTCTTGATTTAGGATATATATATATATAATTAAAAATTATTACAATTAATAACTACTTAATAGCTTTGGCGAAAAAAAAAAAAATTAGAGCACAAGATTGCCTTGAAAAAAAATTAATTAAAAATTAGTTATGATATTGGTTAAGAGAATATTTCATTATCCCATTAATTATTGGACTGCATATTGATTACCTAAGACAAGAGTCAATCCCATTATTAATGGATAATGAATATAGATGAAGAGCCAACTTCATAAATAAATAAGAATTTATGGCTTGACTTCTAAACTTACCAAATATTATTATATATATAGACACACAATTATAGGATTAATGTTCAAGGGAATTATCTATTGATTACCTATTGATTTGTGATTTATGGATTAAAAAATAAATATATTACTGATTAAATCCTTATTAATTAGTATATAAAAATCAAGAGTCAATCCCATCATTAATTGGATAATGCATAAAAATCAAGACCCAATTCTATAAATAAATCAGAATTTACAGCTTGTCTTTTAAACTTACCAAACATTACAATATATATAACTAATTAATAGTGCTTAATAATTAAAAATCAGCGGAGGCTATGGCTGTCTTGCGTGGTCTCCATTTCGCTGTTGACACATGTTTGCTTCCCATCGAGGTTGAGTCGGATGCCTTGGAAGTGGTTAACATGGTTGTTTCTGGTTGTGATATTTTTGCAGATATTGGGTTGGTTGTGGGGGATATTTCTGATCTCCTTCGACGTATGTGTGGTGTGTCGATTCGGCACGTTTCTAGGAAGGCGAATGTTGTTGCCCATAATTTGGCTAAATTGGCCTTATCTACTGATGAGGACCTGTTTTTTATGGAATCTTACCCTCCGTGTGTGGAGAGGTCTATTTTGAACGATTATCCTTTTTAGTTTCTATTAATTTTCCTTTCAAAAAAGAAAAAAATTAAAAATCAATTATGGAATTATTTAAGAGAATTATCCCATTAATTATGGGATTGCCTCTAGATTGCCTATTGAGTTTTATGGAATTAGTTAAGAAAAATATCCCATTACTTGTGGGATTGCCTCTTGATTATCTATTGATTTAGGAATTAAAAAAATCGTAATAATTTTGAGAATTCTACACTAATTTTTAATAAATAGTCATACCACTAACCAAGACTATTTAGAGAATCGATTTTGTTTCAATACATGAATGTTAATTCATTATATTCTCTGCCTCAAAAAAAAAAAAAAAAAAAAAAAAATCATTATATTCTCTGGATGTTGTCATTAAGCTTCCTTAAAAAAAATGCTTAAATGTTTTCCAAAAGAATTAGACCGAAAAATACATCAATAACGGTTTCCAAAATTCTAGTTGCACATATTGATTGGTCTTGCAAACGTACTATCATCCATGTGCTTTGCAGCACCATCTCCTCATCAATCATCAAATGTAAATTCGTGACCCTCTTCTGTAGTTCGTCAATATTCTCTTTGTTGTAAGTGCTAACTCAATATTTGAATAACCATTTTATCAAACACATTATATGCATTGCATCGTGACTATTTACCTACATTTCCACAAACACGTAATAAGCCTTTACAAAAAAAGGAGACAAAACAGTCAATAGTGGTGTAGGATTAAAAAAAAAAAAAACATGCAATAACCCTGAACAAAAAAACACAAAAAAGATATATATGTAAAGACAATCAGAGAGAGAGAGAGAGAGAGAGAGAGAGAGAGAGAGAGAGAGAGAGAGAGAGAGAGAGAGAGAGAGAGAGAGAGAGGAATAGAAGATTAACGAACTTACCGGTGACTGATGGAATTGTGGCCGGTGGTGACGTTGCAAGCCATGGAAGTTCAAGAAAAAAAAATGCAGTTTTTGATAGAGTTTGTTTATGAAAGACAAATGTACAGTATATGGAATTTGAAAATGTAAATTGGTGTTAAGAAATATTTCAGGTGTCCACCCTAATATACAGGGGTGGTGCAATAATGTATATAAGTGCATTGAATACAAATGGTCACCATATGGAATCAAAATTATAACTCTGCAGCCAACCATGTCATTTTTAATAAATGCAACCTTTTACACAAAATTGAAATGTGTTGTATTGATTTTTTTTGGAGGAATACCAAATGAATTTTAAATAATTATTAATTTAATTATATATTAAATTAGTTTAAGAAGAAGAATACTAAAAACTCTTCACAACAATCTTTTCGATTCTCACACCACTCTATTAAAAAAAAAAAAAAAAAAAATTTTAAAAAAGGGCAAGATCCATGGCTCCATTTTTTTACACTAGATATTACACAATTTATGTCCATTAGATTTTAGTTGTTTTGATGGACAAGTTTCAATGAATCTCTTTTCTCTTTCTTCATTTAACATTTTTATTTTCTCTCCCCTATTAATTCAATTCTCTCTCCTAAATTTTATTATTTTATTCCATTCTTTCTCCTCTTTTAATTTCTCTCTTTCAACTTTTTTTTTTCTTCTTTTCACTCTTTTTTATTTCTTTTTATTTCTCTCTTCCTATACCGATCTTTTTCTTTTTTCCCCTCCTCTTACTTTGTCATACCGGTTGGTTTTTCACTCTCCTCGTTTTTTTTTCCTTCTTAACTTTTTTGTTTTATCTTTTCATACACTCTTATTATGTGCTTTTTCAAAACTGACAAATAGTATTATTTTCACTAATATTGACTTTGTTAATGTATTTGGTATGGCAGTTTACAAACAATTTTTGTTTTAAATTGGTTAAAAAAACAATTAGATGCAATAATTTTGGCATAAATTTAGAAAGAGAAAACTTAATATCTCCATGATTTACAATAGAAATCATATCAAAGAAGTAAAAATAAGTAATTATAGGATACTTGGAGTTGTCATATGTCATTAAAACTCGTATAAGAAAATATGCAATTTAATAAATTTTCATTACTAGTTGAATGTAGAACATTCTCATAAATTTTAATCGAAGTTTTTTTTTCCCAGTAATTAACTTCTCTTTTTTTTTTTCCCTGACTTTTGAAAGAATATAAAAGAAATGCTAATAATTTATTACAAAAATTTTCTTTGATATCAATGGACAACATTGATCTTGGTAAAATAAAAATGTGAAAAGACAAAGAGATAAAAAATTAAGGGGAATGCTATCTACCTTTCCCATTTGTCTTTCCCATTTACCTTTCCCACTTATTATTTGACACGTGTACACTTTTTCATTTAATAAAAAACTCTCACTGTATGCTACAAAACTTGTTTACATATTTACCCTTGATGGTTGCTTTTATCATTTCATTAATAAAGGGTAAATATGTAAACAAGCTTTGTAGCAAAAAGTGAGAGCTTTTTATTAAATGAAAAAGTGTACACGTGTCAAACAATGAGTGGGAAAGGTAAATGGGAAAGGCAAATGGGAAAGGTAGATAGCATTCCCCAAAAATTAAAAGAGAGAAAAAAGAAAAAAGAAAAAAAAAACGTTGAAAAGGGGGAAAAAAGGAGAGAGATAATAATAAATAAGGGAGAGAAAAAACAAATATTAAATGAAGAAAGAGAAAGAAAGATTAAAAACCATTGAATCTTATCCATCCAAATAACTAAAATCCAATGGACAATAAATTGTGTAAAATATTGTGTAAAAAAATTGGGCCATGGATTCTACCCCCTAAAAAAAATATTACAAATTTAAGAGTTTTGGGAGGACATAGGCATTAGGCACATAGCTAATTCATTAATGTTTTGAATTTACAAATCAATGTGCAAACATATCACTAAACGTCTAAAAGTAAAAACAATGTGTTATTCAATAAAAAAAATTTAATGATATTTTTTACGTAGTGAAATAAAAAGGATGTGTTATTAATTCAATAAAAAAAAAAAATTGGATGAACCCACAGATATTGAAAAAGTCTGCTCGTGGATTTTGGATAGTTGAACGCGCCTAGTGCGTTTCCAAAGATCTGAGGTTTGATGAGAGTCTTGTTCACGCGCCACCTTCATTCTCAAGCTTCCTAGTTCTTCTTTGTGCCGCTTGCTCGATATTGGTACTCAAAATGATGTGTTTGTCTTCTCAGCTCAACAAAATATGAATAGCAAGAAGGATGAGATGATCGTGGAAGAT
Organism: Acer saccharum; assembly: GCA_030490815.1. Taxonomy (NCBI): domain Eukaryota; kingdom Viridiplantae; phylum Streptophyta; class Magnoliopsida; order Sapindales; family Sapindaceae; genus Acer; species Acer saccharum. The sequence continues at coordinate 4,932,904 of CM059868.1, forward strand.
AGTGGGTCTGCCAAACGTGCTGGATCTGAAGATGAGGCATTTGGTCGAAATGGTTTTTCTGCTGCAAATTCGAAGAGGGAAGCTATGGGCAGCTTCAAATCCAAGCTTCTGGGCATGACTAACCCCAATTCTTGGCCTGGATTCGCTGTTAACAAGGCCAAATTAAACATCGAAAATGAAGATGTCATCATTTCAGATGATCCTACTGGTCCTGTCATGAAGATTTCTCCAAATTTGAAAGCACAATTACACAAGCCGTGGTCTAATGCTCTAATTTTGAAGAACATAGGTAGATCACATACTTTGAATTTCATGCTTAATTAAATCAGAAATGGACCCTGTTTGGGCAGTGGCAATTAACTGATCTTGGAGATGGCTATTTTGTTGCTCGGTTCCAAATGAAGGGAGACCTGGACTACGTTCTTACTGGAGGGCCATGGGTTATAGCAAACCAGTATCTGGCAGTCCAACGTTGGAAGCCGAATTTCATCCCGGGAGAAGAATCTATCCAAAGCATGCCGATTTGGGTTCGTTTAACCAAGCTCCCTATGGAATGGATGGACTATGATCTGCTTTGGCTCATAGGAGGTATGTTGGGTACTATGTGTAAGGTGGATCCAATTACAGAGACCCAAGCTCAAGGTATGTATGCTAGAATTTGTGTGGAAATTGATATCTCAAAACCCCTTTTAGGATCTATTATTATTGATGATAGAACTATTCGGGTGAAATATGAAAGTTTAGGTTTGATATGTTTTAAGTGTGGAAAATATGGACACGGTAAAGAAAGCTGCAGAGAAGGTATGGTGGAGCTAAATGTTGAAATGTTATCCACTAATTATGACAAGGTGCAAGATGATAAAGGAAAAAACCCATTTTGGTCCATGGATGATTATATCTTATGGTAAACATGAGAATCAAAATAATGGTAACAGATTTGGGAATAATGGTAGCTTTGTTGGAAGAGCCACAGGTGGAGGTAATCAATTTGGGAGTGGAACTGCTGGTAAATCAGTTGGGGTACCTACGGATAGTATACAGGGGAAAGCCAACAAGGATGTAAATCCGGATGTTGTGAAGAAAGCTAATACTAGTAAAGTTGGTGGATCTAGATTTGAAATCTTTAGTGAGGAGATGGATGTGACGATGAATGAGAATATAGGACAACCCAAGATGAGTTCTGATGGAGGCAGTAAAATAAATGAGCAAGGCATCTTGGCTGAGATCACTAACCAGACTGAGAAGCATGCTGAGGAATCTATCATGATTAGCCATAGTTCTGAGAATAGAGCCCATAAGAAAATAACCAGCAAAATATCAACTATATTTACATCTTTATTTTGTAACTATTGTCTCTCGAGTCTCAATGTACTATTGTTGGGACTGTATTTTAGCCTTCCACAATAAGGATGAACTTCTCGATCATCGTGTAAAAATTGATCATGACGATAACGATGACGATGACGTTGACGATGAAGATGACGAAGACACTGATGACGACGACGACGATGACGATAGTTACAATTACAGTTTTGGTCCATCCGATCTGACTGACTCCTTTTTTTATAATGAAGAGGAAGGATGAGATAAAGTGGAGCTCGGCATCATCGTCGATGAGCAGCCTCCGCTCGTCGACGGTGATGAGCAGGCCCCAAAAGAAAAAAGAGAAGAGAAGATCGCCGCCGACGATGAGTAGGCAAGTGGTAGCAGTTCTGGAAAGAGAAGTGGTGGTGATGGACAAGCAAGTGGCGGGGGCGATGAGAAGAGGAGGAGGCTTAGGTAAAACTAGGTTTTTGTTGAAACTAGAGAGAGAGAGAGAGAGAGAGAGAGAGAGAGAGAGAATCACGTGTGTGGTTAATGATGTATTTAATTGCAGGTTTTACATGCATTAACTAACAAGTTAGTTATTATTTTTTTATTTTATTTTTTTGGTATAACTGGAAACAGCAAGAACAAACAAACAGAAAGGAAGAACAAGAAACAAGAGAAACAAACTAATTAGGCATATCAGCCTCCACTAGCAGCTTAAGACTGAGAGGAAAATCCTCCATCCAGTAGGTATCTTTGTTGATAGTAAACGCATACCGAGCAAGGTTGTTAGCCACTTTGTTGGCCACTTTTCGAGTGTGGGAGAAGGTCACCCCACCCCAAAAAAAAATAAAAATAAATAAATAATAATAATAATAATAATAAATAAATAAATAAAAAATCTCATTTTCTCTTTTAATCCCAGAATATTAGAGATAAGCAAACCAAATGCAGTATCCAGAAAACCTCCATTATTTATGCAATTGACTGCATTAGCATCATCAATCTCAATATTACCCAGATTCAAACCACAGTCAATCCCAAACTAGAGACCCCTGTGAATAGCCATAAGTTTGACCACTTTAACACTTAAAGTGCTTTCCATTACCAAGGAACAAGATGCAAGCACATTACCATCAGAGTTTCTAATAATAACTCCAATTCCCCTTACCAATCCCTTGATTCAAAATTGCATCACGGTTGGCCTTGTAATTGTCATTTTCAAGGGGGCGCCACCTGCTGTTAGGCCTATTAACACAAACCTCTGCGTTCTGAAGGATGGGGTTACTAGTTTGAAACTCTTGGAGGAAGCTTAAACTCCAATTGATCACCTCAGATATTTTGTATTTTTTAGCTTCATGGATAGTAAAATTTCGGCAAAACCAAATTCTCCAAACCACTATACAAAAAAGGTCAGCATTCCTGACATTCTCAGCAGAAAAACAATCACAAATTAAATCAAGGAAGTTGTTATTGTCACCTCTTAGAGTCATATTTTTGGAGCCTCATTCATCTCTAATACATTTGAGTTTGCTGCAGTACCAAATGGTGTGTAAGGTATCATCAGCAGAGCAATTATAGGCTTCATAGGCCTTATTTGTTTGAATACCTCTCCGACCAATGTTGATCTTAGTTGGAATCCAATCCTGCCTAGCTTTCCATATAAACAACTTCACTTTCAAAGGGATCTTCACACTCCAGAATGTATTCCACCAAGAAGTCCGATGGGTAGTATTAGAAGGCCCCAACGTATTATCTAAGCTATGACCCAACCAGTAGCTGCTCTTAACTGAATACTGACCATTTTCATTGAAATGCCAAAGATGGTTGTCACCTCTATTACCCCTAACAATAGGGATCTGCAGAATAAGATTAGTATCCTCTAAAGTGAAATTATCTTTGATAACATGAGTGTTCCAGCCGCCAGAGGCAGAAATAAGCTGGTTCACAGTTGCAATTGCATCCATTTTGGGAATAGAGGTAATCTTGAATGTAGCCGGCCTAGGAATCCATTTGTCTCTGTAAATTTTAGTGGAAGTCCCGTCGCCAACCCTGCATCTCACACCAGAATCCAAAAGACCTTTCCCCTACATAAGGCTATTCCAGATATACAAACCATCCCCTTTCTTCTTGGCTTCCAAAATACTGCCCTCTTAGTAGTAACAGCTTTTCAAGACCCTTCCAGCTAACGAATTATGGTTCTTAAGTAGTCTCCAGCACTGCTTGGCAAGGAGGGCCCTATTGGAGATTTCGAGATCGTGGAAACCCAAACCCCCATCGCTTTTTGCTTTGCACAGGTTTTTCCAAGTGCACTAATAAATTTTCCTTTTCTTTTCATTACCTCCCCACCAGAATCAGGCACTCAACCTATGAATTTCATTAATCAAGACTTTTGGTAAGCAAAACATACTCATGGCATAGGACGAGGCAGCTTGAATCACAACTTTGACTAGGATATCTTTACCGGCCATAGAAAGAAGTTTTTCTCTCCAACCTTTAATTTTGTTCCAAACTCGATCAGTAATAATAGCAAAGAGATTCCGTTTACTCCTTCCAGAGAAACACAGAAAACCCAGATAGCTTTCATGGCACTCCATAAGCTTTATTCCTACTTTAGAAGTGAGATTCTTACCTTCCGTAACTGTGAATGAAGGACTAATCACATGGCTGACCTGTCGAAATTAATAACTTGGCCCAAAGCTCTCCCATAATTAGCTAGAATATTCCTTAACGCCACACAATTCTTCTCATCAGCCTTGGTGAAGATGAGACTGTCATCTGCAAAAAAGAGGTTCATTATCACAAGTTTGCCTCTGCTGCACTTGAAACCAGAAATACCCCCTCTCATTTGAGCTTTTTGGATAAGGCTAGTAAGTCCTTTAGCGTAAGTAAGGAAGAGGAAGGGAGACGGAAGGTCTCCCTATCTAAGCCCTCTTGTTGGAGTGATGTTATCGCACATATCATCGTTGATCATAACTGAATAAGTGACTGAAGAGATACATCTCATAATCAAACTGACCCAACTAGAGGAAAGGCCTAAGTTTAACATCATACTTTCCAGGAATTTCCACTCAACTCTATCAAAAGCCTTGGACATATCTAGCTTGATGGCCATAGAACCCCTTTTCCTCTTCTTTCTCTTGAGCCTATGAAGACATTCAAACCCAACTATGGTGTTGTTCGAAATCAGCCGGCCCAGAATGAAAGCACACTGGTTCTTAGAGATGACGTCTTCTAAAGCAAGCCTAAATATTTTTGTAATAACTTTGGCTATGATCTTGTAGATGACGTTACATAGGCTGATAGGTCTGAAATCTGCCATTTTTTCCAGAGTCCGAATTTTTGGAATTAGACAAATAATTGTGTGGTTCATACCTTCCACCGTTGCTCCATTGTTTAGAACATACATTCAAGCAAGCCTCAACAATACTAGACCCAATCAAATCCCAATATTTCTGATAAAAAATAGCAGGCAATCCATCACTTTCGGGAGCTTTTATCGGATTCATATCAAAAACTGCATTTCTCACCTCCTCACCTGTGTAGATAACATCCAAGAAGTGAGAGATATTGCTGTCCAGCCTTCGGTTAACTCATTCAGCAATTTTCCCCATGTCTCTCTCTGTAAGACCAGTTGAACAAAATAGATCTTTAAGGTAATCACTAGCCACAGATTCCAATTCTCCTTCGAATCCCTCCAAGTGCCACCCTCATCAAAGAAATCATTTATCCTATTTCTCACCTTTCTTCCTATTTCTCACCTTTCTAGCAAAAGCTTTGAAATGAAAGAACCGGGTATTTCGGTCTCCATTCTTAAGCCAATTTACCTTTGCTCTTTGGCTATAATATCTTTCCTCAGTAGCTAAGGCATCATCAAGTTGTATCTCCAGATTTTTGATCTCTTTCCAAGACATTGGCACATTGGCATTACAGGTTTTGCGCAGAGCTTCTTTCTTTATTTGGAGGTCTTGACGATGTTCCCTTCTTTTCCTCATGTTCCAAGAATTTAACATACTGCCACAACGATCAATTTTTGTGCAAAACACACTCAGTTCTGCTCCTAACATCAGAACCCTTCCAAGTGGCATCAACAATAGAATAACATTCCTGGTCTTCGGTCCATCATTCTTCAAAATAGAATCTTCTACCATTGTTTCTCTTGAGCTGACCATTCGAAACATCTAGAACCAAGGGTCTATGATCAGAGCCCCAGAATTCTAAATGCTTAATAACAAAGTGAGGAAAAAGCCTTTCCTAATCCTTATTGCATAACCCTCTATCCAACCTTTCCATAATCAATGAACCACCATCCCTCTTGCTGCTCCAGGTAAACCTGGGCCCAATGAACCTTATATCCTCAAGACTACAATCCTCCAAAACTTCCTTAAAATCAGATAAATCTTTCCAGTTCTTCTTAACCCCACCCATCTTCTCTTTATCCCAAAGAATTTTCTTAAAATCTCCCATATACACCCAAGGGAGAGAAGATGTGGCCATAATCTGTTATAATATGTGGTCGTAATCTGTTATAATGTGGGTCATGAACTGTAATTGTAATAGAGTAACAAAAACAATGCATGATTAGAAGAGATTGTTTTTTGATCATCAGGAGCTGTCATTTTAGTTCTTTAAGTAGAAAGTGTTAGAAGTGTACTACTTTTTTGAGGGCCGAATCAACCGTAATGATGCTAGCAAAGTGATTACCTGTTCTGTTGAGTCATTAACCCATTCTAATTTCTGGTTCTTATAAAAATAAAGATATTGTTTAAAAATAAATAAATATATTTAATTTTTTTTTAAGCTAAAGATATTTGATTATTTATTAATATAATTTTTATAAATTTAGTATACATGTTTTTTTTTTAAAATAATTACAAATTTAAGAGTTTGGGAGGACATAGGCGCATAGCTCATAGTTTGATGGTTATAATATTAATATTAATAAGAATTTAAGACTAAAGCCTTGAAATAGTTATTAATAGTCTATAATATATTAAATCATATATTAAATATTTAACATTATGATACTTTTTTAGAATAATATCAAAAGAGTTTTAAATATTTATTAATATTCTTAAATATAGTTAAGTGTGAAACTGTGAATAGAGGTGCATGTTGTTTAATATATAGTAATTGTAATAGAGTAACAAAAACAATGTATGATTAGAAGAGATTGTTTCTTGATCATCATGAAATATCAAAGCAGGGTGTATATATAGTGTCTTACTTTGTTAAGGTTCCAAATCTTGAGCATGGTTTTGCTATCGTGTAAGCAGTATTTAAAAATAAAGATAATTTTAAAAAAAATTTAAAAAAGAGATTTCCATTAGGCTAAGGCCCTCCAAGGCCCGGACGCCATCCGAAGGCATCCTGAGCCCAAGAGCCCAAACCCATGTATCATCTTTCTATGTGGGAGCTCCAACAAACTTGGGCCCATATCCAAGCCGGTTGGCTATTCATATGGTAATGATCACATAATGTCTTATATACAAGGAAATGTCTTCCTATTTTGTCGATGTGGGACTTTTCAACTCTTCTAGTACCACATGCTAGTCGCATCTGCGCCTTTGTGTCCCTTAAACTAATGCCACTTTCCTCTTGTCGTTACTTCTTAGTCCTTTACAACAGGAACAGTATGTGGTACAGCAGAGTCAGGAATTTCAGGCATGTTCCAGCTATCAGAAATACCCCAATCATCTAAGTACTTGGGCTGCTCTTTCCCTGAGCTTACATAAGGCTTTTGGGGTTGCTGATGCTCAATTGATTTCTTAAGGTTCTGTTATAGGTAAAAATAGTCGTGATAGGACACGTCATCACCATGGAAGGCCAAGTCAGCAGAGGTCAAGATAAGTCGACCTATGGAGTATGAACCTTCACGATAACTTACTCGGAAAAGAGGATAAGTAGTCCGACCACAAACAAAGACGATCAGCATGAGCAGCAGATCGGATTCGGACACACTCGGGCACACTCGGGCACACTCGGGCACACTCGGGCAAACTCACTCGGGAAAGAATAAAACAGTCACCAGCACTTGCAATCAGCAACCGGCGGGTCCATGATAAGCAACGATGTGGATCATAAGAGGTAAAAAAGGAAACAAGCAGTTCTCCCGTAAATAAAGGAGAAAGAGTTTCATTCAGAATTAAATACAGCCGAAAAAGGGAAGTACAATTTAAATAGGACTAGGAAACCGCTCGAGACTTGGGGGCCACAACACTAAACCCTAGCGGTCATCTTAAAACCCTAGATACAACATGTATAAATACCCCTTTTTATTCATAAAGCAGGGGTACGTGAGAAGTAGAACGAGAGAGAGAGAGAGAATCGTATTGAAGAGCTTGTAATCATTCTGTCATTCTTCATCTTGTAATCGTGATTCATAGTGGATTTGGCTTTGTTGCTAGAGGCAACGATCCCGTGGATGTTTCTCCGATCTTTTGGAGTTTTACCACGTAAATCACCTGTTATTTCTTTACAATCTTTGACCATACTCACATATAAATTGCAACAACTCGAGAACGAATCATTGACTTGGTGATCACCAAAAATCACCGTCAACAATTGGCGCTAGAAGGAGGGGGACCCAGAACTTTGTGACAACAATGGCTGGCGACGGAGATGGTAGCGATTCCAGGTACAGTCAGGGCGTGCCAAGTAACGAGTTGGAAGATGACACCGCGCTCAATACGGCGGATGCAACTTTGACGACGGCAGACCAGTCAGCTGCCCTGGCTGGTATTCGACGTTTACCTACAGCGAATGAAGAAATCGCGCAGCGACTCCGTGCTTCTCTACAACAACTCATATCAGACGCAGCAAGGCAGGGAATTGATCTCTCTGTTACGGAAGGTTTGATGTCACCTCATGAACTGTCCGCCCCAAGCCAGCAGACAGCAAGACTGCGCTCCGCGGTGGTGATACCAACCCCTGATGCACCCCCAAAGGCGAGACAAGACCCTACAGGCAGGCCAGAGATGCTATCTGAAAGAATAGCCAGGAGAAGCAGGGAGCACAGAGAGGGGAATGATTCCGACAAAGAGTACTATCAAGATCGGGTAGCCGGAGATCGAGACCGCCCCAGGAGGCGTGGCCACCGGAGAGACCGGTCATCCTCGGAAGAAAGTGAGCAGAACCATCATCGCAAGCGCCAAAGGGGCACAGTCCGACTGCATGGCCTAAACCGAGATCATAGAGAATTGAATCCCGAGGAGAGGGGCCAAAAACTGACCATAAGCCAGAACTTCAATGCGTCAGGAGAGCCTGAAGGGGACAGAGACATACTTATACAGAGCCTCACCCGGGAAGTTCAAAATAATCGTCGGCAAATGGATGCTTTGGTCAGGCGGTATGGGCGTAATGAGCTGTCAGACGATGAATCCGGAAGCCCTTTTACCAATGGGGTTTTGAGGATGCCTTTCCCAGAAAGATTCAGAATGCCCCACATCGAGCTGTTCAAAAAGGATACAGACCCAAAAGAGCATGTCCGGAGGTATAGGAGCGCTATGGCGCAATATGTCCATAATGATGCACTACTATGTTTAAATTTTCCTCAAACTCTTGGGGATCTAGGCTCCCGGTGGTTTGGAAGGTTGCCAGCAGCAAGCATAAGTAGCTTCGGCGAACTGAGCAAGGCTTTCTCAAGGCAGTTCCTCGGGAATGTACACAGGAAAAAGTCAGTAGCTCATTTATCCCAACTCAAGCAGGGAAAAGACGAGTCGCTGAAGAAATATCTGGGAAGATTCGGCCAGGAAGTGTCCGAGATCGGAAGTGCAAACGACGAAGCAATAATTGCCGCGTTTATTAACAACCTTCAGAATGGCCAATTGTCCTTTGACCTCAGAAGAGCCCGACTAACCAGCTATGCCGATATGATGGACATGGCAGGAGGTTACGCCTTGGCCGAAGAAGAGGAAATTGCCACAGGAGGTTACTTCGTACATGGCGGTCGCCCAGAGGGATCCAAAACCAAGGACCAGACCAAGATGCCCGATACCAAAGGTGATAAGCAGAAGAATAAAGCACGGGATGGTCGGGATGGACGACGAGCATACGACCCAAAAACCGATCAACCACGGCAGAGGTTCCAGGGCCGATATACAAATTATACCCCGTTGAAGAAAGATCAAGAAGAAGTCCTGGCAATCCTAGAAGAGAAGAACATGTCCAAAGAACCACCTAAGCAATCGACATATGCTCGGAGGGACACCACCAAATATTGCCGTTTCCACAAAGAGAATGGGCACGAGACATCCAAGTGTTTCCAGCTAAGGGATCATATCGAGACTCTTATTAGGGAAGGGCATTTGAAGGACATTGTTTTCAAAAAGACGGACAGGGCAGATGGACAGAAAGATAGCCGACAGGACGGACGGGCAAGAAAACTTAGTCCCAAGAAAGCTGAGGATGAAGGAGCAATTAACACCATCTTCGGAGGTCCAGCAACGGGCAAGAGTAACAGGGAAAGAACCCAGGAGATTCGGGAAGCTATGGAGGCACGGAGAGACCTGGACGTTAATTCTATTGAGCCCGACCCGAAAAGAATCAAGGAGGGCTGGGACCCGATCGTGTTCATAGAGGCCGACTCACACGGAGTGGATGTTAGGCCAAATGACGCACTAGTAGTCAGCGCTCGGATCGGCCATAGAGAAGTTCATCGAATTCTGATCGACAATGGGAGTTCGGCAGACATTCTTAGTGCAGAAGTATATGACCAGCTGAGGCTAGACAGGAAAGACCTACAGCCTTTTCCCACACCCCTTAGAGGATTTGGAGGGGTCGAAGTGAGGTCACTCGGCACGGTTAAGCTACCTGTGAAGATCGGGAAAGCCCCTTGCCAGAAAACAGTGCTGCTCGACTTTGTGGTGGTAGATACGGAGAACTGGCCGTATAATGCTTTACTGGGCCGACCATTTTTGAATAAAGCCAAGGCGGTGACAGCAACCTATGCCCTCATGATGAAATTCCCGACCGAATATGGCGTGGGAGTGGTCAAAGGGTCACAAGAGATGGCCCGTAGAGCAAACTTATCAGTATATAAAGATAGGGAGGTACGCCAGGTATACATGGTAACAGTTCAGCAAAAGGATAGAGAACCTGAAGAACAGGCAGAAGTGCCGAAAGATTTTGAGTTGGATCCCAGAGAAGGACCGGAGGATAGGGAAGACGAGCCGACCCAAGAGGTGGCACTAGACCCGGAGGATCCAGGTAGGACAGTGAAAGTAGGGGCAAGTTTGAGCGTACATGTCAAAACCGTACTTATTGCGCTACTAAGAAATTATAAGGATGTTTTCGCTTGGAGCCATGAAGATATGCTGGGGGTAGACCCAAAGGTGATTTCACATCATCTTTCCACCGACCCCGAGTTCCGACCCGTGGTACAAAAAAGAAGACTATTCAATCCAGAAAGAAGCGTCGCAATCAAGAAGGAAGTAGAAAAGCTACTTTCCGCGGGGTCGATAAGGGAAGTCAAGTATCCGGAGTGGGTGGCCAATGTGGTGTTGGTCAAGAAAAAGAACAAGCAATGGAGGATGTGTGTAGACTTTACAGACTTGAACAAAGCTTGCCCAAAAGATAGTTTCCCACTACCAAGGATCGACCAGTTGGTAGATGCGACAGCAGGACATGAATTGTTGAGCTTCATGGACGCCTACTCGGGATACAATCAGATCCGGATGAATAAGGCAGATGAGGAAAAGACGTCGTTTACCACGGACCAGGGTTTATATTGCTACAAAGTAATGCCATTCGGATTGAAAAACGCCGGGGCAACATACCAGAGGCTAGTAAACAGGATATTTGCTCGGCAGATTGGAAAAAATATGGAGGTTTATGTGGATGATATGCTGACTAAGAGCACCACTGCAGAAAAACACACGGAGGATTTGAAGGAAACTTTTGACGTCCTAAGAAGGTATCAGATGAAGCTCAACCCGAGCAAGTGTGTGTTCGGGGTACCTTCGGGAAGGTTTCTAGGTTTTCAGGTGCACCAGAGGGGAATCGAAGTAAATCCTGAGAAGATCAAAGCACTAGAAGGAATGGCTTCACCCAGGACGCTAAAAGATGTGCAGAGGCTAACGGGATGCCTCGCGTCACTCAACCGGTTTATAGCCAAGTCAACAGACAAATGCGCCCCATTCTTTAAAGCAATAAAAAAGGGGAAAGGGCTCGAATGGAGTACAGAGTGTGAAGAAGCCTTTCAAAAATTAAAAGAATATCTGGGGAGAGCACCAATCCTTTCAAAACCGGTGGTAGGAGAAACATTATACTTATACCTCTCGGTCACCGAGGTGGCGACGAGTTCAGTGTTGATCCGACTGGAGGAAGGAATACAAAAGCCAGTGTACTATACAAGCAAAGCGTTGTTAGCGGCGGAAACCAGATACTCGCCGGCAGAAAAAATAGCGTTAGCTCTGATCACATCGGCCAGGAAGCTAAGGCCATATTTCCAAGCACATACAATAGAGGTATATACAGACCGCCCGCTGAAACTCATTCTTCAAAAGCCAGAAGTGTCAGGAAGGCTAACCAAGTGGGCGGTAGAGCTCAGCGAATACGACATCAGATACACACCAAAAACGGCCATCAAAGGGCAGGCGGTATCCGACTTTATAGCAGAATTCACCGAGCCAGACGCCGAGGTAAGGAGGGCAATGGAGGATGAACAGACTACTAAATTCCAATGGAAATTACATGTGGATGGGTCATCGAACACGCATGGCAGCGGGGCAGGAATAGTCATAACGACCCCCGAAGGGGATACTGTAGAATGTGCCATGAGGTTCGATTTCAAGGCAACCAACAACCAAGCAGAATATGAAGCCTTGCTGGCCGGTCTGAGAGTCTGCATAGCACTAGGGGCAGATAAGCTGGAAGTTTACAGCGATTCACAGGTAGTGGTCCATCAGGTACTGAATGAATACCAGGCCAGGGAAGAGCACATGATAGCTTATTTGGACATTGCAAAAAGACTACTTAAAAAGTTCAAAGCATACAGAATCTCTCAGATCCCTCGGGAAGAGAACGAAAAGGCAGATGCTTTGTCCAAATTAGCTTCAGCCACCACAAGCATCAGATCCAAAGCAATACCAGTGGCGCACCTGACTAAACCAAGTACAGCGGAACCCGAGGAAATCATAATAGCAGAGATCCGACCTAGCCCGGGCGACTGGACATACCCACTCAGAAAGTACTTGGAGGAGAACATACTACCGGAGGATGCTGTGGAAGCTAAACGCATCAGATACAGGTCAGCCCGGTACACGATTCTGAGAGGAGAATTATATAGGAGAGGATTCTCGAAAGTATTGCAGAGATGCATTTCCGGTGAGAAGACTGGAGAGATCCTGAGAAGTATCCACAGTGGAGTATGTGGGAACCACACTGGGGGTAAAAGCTTAGCACACAAGATACTCCGGCAAGGGTTCTACTGGCCGACTCTGTTCGCGGAAGCGCAGCAATTCGCAGAAAGTTGCGAAACATGCCAAAGAGTAGCAAATGACATTCGGCGACCCCCAGAGTTGCTCAGAAGCCTAACCTCGCCTTGGCCCTTTGCCATGTGGGGACTCGACCTGATAGGACCAATGCCCACAGGAACGAAGGGAGGAGCCAAACATGCTATTGTGGCAGTGGATTATTTTACCAAATGGGCAGAGGCAGAAGCACTCGTACACATCACCGAGGCAAACACTACCAGCTTCGTTAAAAAGAATATAATATATCGGTTTGGGATCCCGAGCATCATCATAACAGACAATGGGACTCAATTCGATAATAAGAAGTTCAGAGAAATGTGTGAAGAGTTCAAGATCGCAAACTACTACGCATCGCCTGCTCATCCTCAAACCAATGGCCAAACGGAGGCCGTGAATAAAGTAATCAAGCACACATTGAAGGCAAAGCTAGAGGCAAAGAAAGGTGGCTGGGCAGACAAACTGCCTGAGGTGCTATGGGCATACCGAACAACTGTGAGGTCTTCCACAGGGGAAACTCCTTTCGCGCTGGCATTCGGGACAGAAGCTGTTATCCCAGCAAAAACTACTTTCACATCCCCCAGGGTCCAGCTATATAGTCCCGAGCACAATATAGACATGCTGCAGCAGAACCTAGACGAGCTTGAAGAAATCAGAGACGCAGCACAAGTAAGAAATTCCGCATACCAGCAAAGGGCCGCTAGGTACTACAACTCTCATGTTCGGGAGCGGAGATTCCAACTCGGGGATCTAGTGCTGAGGAGAGTGTCACCGAATACCAAGGATAAATCATCAGGATTCCTCGCCGACAAATGGGAAAGACCATATATCATCAAGAGAATCGCAGGGCACGGGGCCTACATGATAGCCCGACCAGAAGGTAGCCTGGTACCCCGACCATGCAACGCACAATATCTGAAGATCTTCTATCCCTAAAAGAATCCGGTTATGGTTCTACAGTTTATTTATTCTGCTTTAGCTCAGTTTTTAGTTTCTGCGTTGAAATTTCAGATTTATTTATTAATTTCATGTTCATGATCATCTAATAAAGTTCAGTTGCAAATATGATGTGGCGGAATCAATAGAATCCATGAGCAATATTTCAATGGAGGTCACTCAAGGCGACCGAATAAATGCCGAAAAAGTCGAGCGCTATAAGGCCGCGAAAGAGCGGACGAGTGGTGCTCGAAGGGCGGAAAAGCTGTAGTAGCATGCTCGCCTAGTTAAAGCGATGCAAACGCGTCCCTTAGCAAAAAGGCAAAACCGAGGCACCAGGATAACTGGGAAAATGCTCGGAGCGCCGCTAGAAAGTCTAGTGAGATGCGCAGTCGTGTTGGCCGGTACAAAGTACCCCAACGATTCGACGAACCCTTGCGCAGATAAAACCAGGAGACGTCCTAGGTGACTTGTGCAAGGACCTCAACGTATGGTCGCGGCGAGCCCCGACGCAACGTGAAGGTTAAACAACCCCAAAAAATCAAAGGGTGTAAGCCAGTTTAATAAGATACTTGGTCTAAATCAATAAGCCAGTTACATAAGATACTCGGCACAAAATTAGTTACCAGTTTAATAAGATACTCGGTCTAAATCAATAAGCCAGTTACATAAGATACTCGGCACAAAATTAGTTACCGGTTAAATAAGATACTCGGTCTAAATTGATAAGCCAGTTACATAAGATACTCGGCAAAAAGTAGAATGTAAGAGTAAAATTTGGTCTTATATTCATATTGTGTAGAAAGATACAATGTACAATGTATATATGAAAGATGTACAAGTATAGTTACAAAAAGGCTTGTACAAGTATAGTTACAAAAAGGCTTGAAGATCAAGAGGAAGGCGCCGGGGGTGGTGAGCTGCTTCTGCCGACATCAGGGTCAGGCTCCATCACATACTCGCTCAGAAGACTGTCGTCCGATGGCCATATGATCACATCTTCTTCGTCATCCATCCAGTGACTGTAGTCGGTACCAGGAACGGGCCCCAAGTCGGGTATCTCGTTGCTAAAACTCGCCCTTTCACTGGCGTAAAAGGTAGAGAACGACTCGGCGGTCGGAACCTCAAGGTGCATGGGATGTGGCGTTTTTCCTTTACTTCTACAATACGCCCGCCACTCCTTCATTTGGATCCGGAGAGACTCCAAGGATGTATCCACATGCTTTCTAATTGACAGGCTCCAGTTGGCCCGGGCCCGATCAGTCGCCCTGTTCCTTTGCTTAAAAAATTCGCCGGCCGAGACCATCCCACGCTGGAACTCCCGAAGAAGCAGAGCATCATAGGCTGGAGATTTCTTAAAACGGTCAACGCTTTGTAGCTCCATTTCCAGCCTAGATCCCTTCGACAGTTCCTTGGCCGTCAGGGCCTGACACTCCAAGTCGTTGATTCGACGTTCATAAGCAGACTTGGCGTCTTCGGCGTTCTGTTCGGCTCGAAGCAAGGCTTCCCGGGTGGATGACAGTTGATCCTGCAGAGTCCTGACCTCCTCCGCAGCAGAAGATGCCCGTTGCTCGGCTTCCATTTACCGTGCTAAGCACTGATTTACGAGCATCTCACTCGACCTGGCCTCCTCCTGACGAGCTAACTCAGCCCGAGAACAGTGATCTTCGCTCTCCTTCAATTGGGCTTCTAGCCTTCTTATTTTTTTCGCTTGGGCTTCGCCAGCTTCGCAAGCCCCAGACATCTCGGCCACCATCTGCAACAAACACATCAACAACGAATATAAATAAAATAAAAAAAAAGGAAGAATGCGAAATGACGCATATGAGAGTCACTCACGTAGGAAGCGCTGTTGAAGAAATTGCAGAGTCGGTCAGACACAGTCCCGGTCCTGAAATGACTCCAACGATCCTCCCCAATATAGGCTCGGCCCGAAGCCATGGCCCTGAAAATAGTCTCGGGGGTGGGATCATCGATTTGGGGAGAGGAGCCCATATCACCCACATCGCCTTCGGGGAGTTCGGCGGACGGGGCCGCCCGAGGAAGGCCGGCTGAGCCACCAGCACTCTCTCTGACCTGCTCCCGCGGCGGGGTGACGCTCGCATCATCCTCCCCCTCATCCTCCGAAGAGGAATTAACATACGCAACTACTCGGGGAATCTTTGGGAAAGGGCGACCAGAAGAAAACGAAGCCTTCCTTTTCCCAGTCTGCCCAGCTTCAGCGTTGCTGTCCCCAGGAGTAGAAATCGGATCAGCAGAGGCAGGAATCTCCGAAGAAGAACGGTTCGGTTCAACTGAAGTCGGAAACTCCGAAGCTACCGCACCTGAAGGCCCCCCAACTGCTTCAAAAGGGACGTTTTGCATATCAGCAGCAGAGTGGGGGGAACCAGATCCGCTGAGGGGATTTGCCTGCTCGGGCTCAGGGAGATCCCCTACTTTTTCTTTCCCCTTGGAGGAAGGACCTGCGAGATTGTCCGAATCAGCAGAGGTCCTACTTACTCCAAAGTTCCCCGAGGCGCCCTCAGCTCCCGCCGAACACACGGTCGGTTCTTGATCGTGAGCCTCCTCGGGCACATAATCGGGTACTCCCTCTTCATCATCTCCCTCGGGAACGTTCCCGGGAGTACCCTCGTCAGATTCGTCTTCGGGAGGGGCTATCCCAGCATCTCGTTGACGAAGGACTGCCTTTCGACTCGCCTCGACGATGCCTTTCATCCGGCGTGCCAGACCATCACTGACTATATCAACGTCAAACACTTTAAAAAAAAAAAAGAGAAGAAGCCGAGTTAGCAAGCAAGCTTAGAAGTCAGGTTGCAAATAAAAAATGCACACAATTAAACTTACGGTGTCGGCGGCACGCGGAAATCTGAGGGAAGAGACGGGCCTTGATCATCTTCCCCTCTCTATAGAGATAGGGTTTTCCCCTTTTCTCTAGGGGGCGGACTGCAGCCCGAGCCAAGGTCTTCAGCTCCTCATCAGTAAAAGCTGAAGTTAGATGGTTCCACTGCGGCGTGCAGAAGTACCGAGGAACCCGGCAGGTCATCTGAGTGCCGTCCAAATCGAAACTAATCGACTGGCCCCAGTCTTTGCCCACGAAGAACCAGCTGTTCTTCCAAAACTTGTTCGAGGTCGGGAAGCCCCAAACGAACCCTTTCATCTTCTCGTCCGTGGTCGGTTCGACACAGCCCTTGACCACGACATTCTTTGGAATCCAGAACTCGGGCTGGTTCGACTGGAGAAAATAAATCGCGGTTTTCCCCACTGGCCTCAGCGAATAAAAATGGCGAACCTCGCGAGGAGTGGGAGGTGGCCACTTCATTCTATGCCACATGTGCCACATGCACATCAGGATGCGATAACTGTTCGGCGTTAGCTGGGCCGGAGCAAGTCGGGCTTCAGCCAAGAACCAAGTAATGAAAGGCTGAAGAGGAAGAGTGACGCCGCAGGTGAGCATGGACCCGTAAATTGCTACGTGGCCGGGGGGTGGGTTCCATGCAGCCCGACCTTCGGCTGGAATCAGCGAAATCTCATTGCTGTCCAGATCAAACCGCCGCATATATCGCGTTATCTCGTCAGGGCCGACCACGTTCGGCTCAACATCATAGACGCAAATACGCTCGGGGGAAAAGGGAATGCGAGCGGCCCTGTGCTCCTCTTCAATATCGTCTTCAATAATCCTTTGGGCCGCCACTCGGCTTTCCCGAGAATGCGAGTCTTTGTAAACTTTGCGAGTGGTCATCCTCTTTCCTGGTCTTCTGCTCGGGCGAATATCAGTACAAGCAGAAGAATCCGACCAAGCTTCAGGTTGGTATGAGTAAGGTGGTGATGAACTGGCAGAGGCAGAAGCAGAAGGGATCTCTGAAGCAGGAGGAACCTCAGAAGTCGCAGGCCTTTCCGGAAAAAGTCCAGAAATATCAACGTCGGTATAGCGCGGCTGATCGAAACGGGGCTCGTCTAATAACCTGTGAACAACCGACGCAGTGAAAGCATCATTTCGCTCAATAGCAATCATACCAACAGTAAAAAGACGATATCTAGCTCCGGAATCCATAAAGACTAACCTCGATGAAGTAAAGAATGAAGACGGCGCAGATCGCAGAAGAAAAAGCCTCCGAGGAGAAATCTGGGGGTTGAAGCAGGTAAACTCAAAGATGGCAGGGTTAGAAGAAACGGGCTAGTAAACCAAACAGAAAACAGAGGATCAAAAGGCACAGATGAAACCTCCTTCGAAGAACACGCAAAGATACTGGAAGGTAAAAGCGAAAAATGGAAGAAAAAGGTATAAGAGAAGAGATCAAAACCAGAATATATAGGCGACGTCTCGATTTTAAAAATACCAAAACCCTAGGAGCGGTTGCAGAAAAAGCGGGAAAAAAGAGGGGTTAGGACTGATGACGTAGGTTGAGCGCAGATGAGCAGAAAGGTCACATCCCATAAATACATCGTACCACAGCCAAACAAATGGGGACAAGTGGCAGCAAGGGAACGTCAGGCGCCGCCGAAGAGCAGAAGCATCGCCATCATAAAGATTTGAAATGATTGATAAATCAAACGTGTGCGGTCGCAATTAAAACACGTCATTTAAAGCTCTGATCCAAACGAGGATACTTTAATGCAGGAAACGACAAGTAAGGATTAACTACAGAGAAATATTGAAGTTAAATATCAGACCCGAGAGAACTTGACTAAGCGTGATCGGCTCAAATATTTAAGGGGGTATTGTTATAGGTAAAAATAGTCGTGATAGGACACGTCATCACCATGGAAGGCCAAGTCAGCAGAGGTCAAGATAAGTCGACCTATGGAGTATGAACCTTCACGATAACTTACTCGGAAAAGAGGATAAGTAGTCCGACCACAAACAAAGACGATCAGCATGAGCAGCAGATCGGATTCGGACACACTCGGGCACACTCGGGCACACTCGGGCAAACTCACTCGGGAAAGAATAAAACAGTCACCAGCACTTGCAATCAGCAACCGGCGGGTCCATGATAAGCAACGATGTGGATCATAAGAGGTAAAAAAGGAAACAAGCAGTTCTCCCGTAAATAAAGGAGAAAGAGTTTCATTCAGAATTAAATACAGCCGAAAAAGGGAAGTACAATTTAAATAGGACTAGGAAACCGCTCGAGACTTGGGGGCCACAACACTAAACCCTAGCGGTCATCTTAAAACCCTAGATACAACATGTATAAATACCCCTTTTTATTCATAAAGCAGGGGTACGTGAGAAGTAGAACGAGAGAGAGAGAGAGAATCGTATTGAAGAGCTTGTAATCATTCTGTCATTCTTCATCTTGTAATCGTGATTCATAGTGGATTTGGCTTTGTTGCTAGAGGCAACGATCCCGTGGATGTTTCTCCGATCTTTTGGAGTTTTACCACGTAAATCACCTATTATTTCTTTACAATCTTTGACCATACTCACATATAAATTGCAGCAACTCGAGAACGAATCATTGACTTGGTGATCACCAAAAATCACCGTCAACAGGTTCCTACTTGCACTTGAAGACTGACCATCTTGCAAACTTTGCACTCTGTTGATGTCCATTGGCGCCACGAGCCATGCACTCTCCCCTGTTTATTCTGCCTACTATTCCCATACCTAGCCTCTATGGCAACCCTTACTTTCCCACTAGCAAACTAAGCATGTTCTCCCAACAATTTCATTTGAAGTAGTCTGATACTCTGATCAACTGAAGGAACTATCAGGTGTTGTTGATTACTTCCTTGCTGAGCCATTTCTTTGGCTACAGATTTTTGGTTAAGGATAATTTTTTCCAAAACCGACCTTGGGCTAGGGCTCCGCCTACCCAGGGCCCAGCATTTCTAGGGCCTTTTCAAACATGAAATGAGTTCCATGTCTTATTGGACCTTTTCACCTTCCATTCAAAGCTCTACCGCATTGCAAAATGGCCAACTAGCCTCTTCAAATCCTTTTTACTCGGAAAAAATTGACCTTTATAAATCATGGTTCTAGGTTCTTGCACTGCCAAGGTGCTGCTTCTACCAAGACCAAACACGTATGAATCTGCTTTGGGAGTAATCCACGTAGTCGTATTATCGAAATCGGATGCAGTTACATTATGCTGGACCTTGGAAGTCCCAGGCATATCTGGTGCAGTGCAACTAACTCCTTGTACATGTCTTCCACGTGTTTGAATTTGTGTAGGCTCTTCATCCACATTTTGTAGATCATCTACATGCTCATTGTACTGCTCATCATTCATCTCAATTCCACAACCAAACACATCGCCGTATTGAGGTTCAACTACAGCTGCATGGTCGACCACTACCAATGGGACAACACACATGTTTTCCCTACCTTCAGTGTCACTCCTTTGTGTGAACACTTGATTGCCACCGCTAAATGATCCAAATTGTTGGGTATTTTCATGAGGAGGAATATCATTCCCTATCACATATCCAACTGTCCTCTCAGTTAGACTGACACATACTTGAGGGATCACCCGATCTTCCCCTAGCAGAAACTGAACATCATCGTCATTTCTTATAAATGTGCGACATGTAGTGCCAGGAACAATTAACATTGATGACAGATCAACATTGAATTTGTTTACATCATACTTCACAATGGTATGCACGATCACCACCAATTCTTCGTAAGTCATATTCTTTGACACATACATGCCCTAGTTATCGAATCTAACAAACCTCTGACTTCCATCGGGTAACTGCTTTTATTGACCATTGTAAGATATTACTATTCTAACTCGATTCATGATGCCGTCAAATTAATCATCACAAACCATTAATAAAAACCCAGGACTACAACACATATTACATTTACAAAGGCTCAGATTACAAATACATAGGCTCGGATAAAGATATGGAAAAGGCTCGGACAGCAAGTGAAAAGGCTTAAGGAATGCTTGAAAAGGCTCGGGGAAGACTTGAAAAGGCTCGGAGAATACTTGAAAAGGTTTGGATACTAATTCATTGAAAAGTCTCAGACAGCAAGTGAAAAGGCTTAGAGAAGATTTGATAAGGCTCGGATAATACTTGAAAAGGCTCGGACACATATTCATTGAAAAGTCTCGGGGAAGACTTGAAAAATCTCGAAGAAGACTTGAAAAGTCTCAGATACATATTTATTGAAAAAGTCTTGGAGAAGACTTGAAAAGGCTCGAACATAAATTTAAAAAGCTCAGACAGAGCTTTAAAAGGCTTAGAGATCCAAAATTCTCACAATGGCTTAAGGTTTACAAAACACTCGGAGAACAAATGAAAATGTGCACAAATTAAACAAGGTATTTGTAAGAAATATTACCTTGTTGTACTGAAGAACGTCCACTTCTTTCTAAGTTGAAGAAGGAAGGGGAGGCAACCTTGAACTTTTATCTGTAGAGAGAGAGAGAGAGAAAGTTACTGAGTTAATACTACTGTCGCTTTTGTTGGAAGTGTGGATAGGAAAGTACAAACTGAATAACATAAATGATTATCTAAGGGCAATTTTGGTAGTTTACCATAATATGTGTCTTTTAAACTTAACTTATTAAAGCACTCACTTTCAAAAATGTGACATTTTCCACCAATTCCACCATAGACCTAAGATTGCTATTTCTTATTTAGGGGAAATTCAGAAACTAGTAAAATTATATAGTTAGTTTAATAGGCCTTTACATCCCCTTATAATTGGCCATATAATCTAACACCAATTAGGTTAAAGGTCTATTGAGATCCGATGAGATCAACCATTGCAAGTAAGGTCTGAAATGCAACTCTCATTATATGGGAGAGATCTCACTACATGGGAGAGATCTCCCTATAATTTACGATTTAATCGGAAAATACGAGACTCGAACTCCTATGTAAACATGAATGACTAACCAATTTCAATATAGTAAATGTTGGCCGAGTAATCCATGGTGTAAACAAGAACAAAGGTCCAAATACAATTATGGACCAAAATCAAACAAGTCCAAACGAGCAAAAATTTAGTCATGGATTTGTGTAATAATAAATTGATCACGCGTGTGAAGATTACTGATTACATCATATGATATGCATATGATGTGTACGCAGAAGTTAATAAAGAAACACATCACGTGGGCAATTGACTACCACAGAGATCGAAGTCAACAGATTCACGTGCTGTGATCTGACTCTTTAACGTTAATGGATCTTGATATTAAACAACATTAAAGTACACCCAAACCCATGATATCGGCGACCATCCCCGTTATTCTATTATTTCTATGCTTCTCTGTCCCCGTTCCCATTCTTCTTGCAATGCACTCGAATCCTTTTTGAGGGATATGATTTTTTTTTTTTTTTATAATTTTAAAAGTAATACTTGATAGTTTGTTAAATTTAATATGATTTAGAAAGTTAGTTTTGATAATGAATAAAATTAAAATAAACAATAGAATATCCAAAACATAATTTTCAATTAAATTGGTGATTGTTTTGTAATTTTTATCAATAAAAAACACATCACATATTTTATTAGATGAATGGGATATATAATGGTATGCTTATATTCGATTATTTTTTGAAAAAACATTTGAATCACATTAGTCATTACATTAATCCAATAAAACATACACGATTGTTTTATTATTTGAAAAAAATAAATATACACGGTTGTATATATGGTGGTTGAACTTGAAATAATATGAAAAATCTTGATTTTGAATGAAATTAATTAATATATACACAATATTTTATTTAGATTGATGCACCCAAACTCGATGTAGAAAAGTTTTGGTGTGCTTGGGTATATACTTTCGTTACATTATATGATTTTCTCATCTGAACAACATGATTAATTTTTGATTTGTTCAATTCTATCGTGTGTATGAATTTCTCATATAAAGTTATTGAGTGTGTACTTTCAAACCATTCTATGATGTTACTTTATAAGAGTTTCTCGTATGAACAACATGATTAATTTTTGACCTGTTCTATATATATTATGCCATGTGATGTATTTGATGTGTAAAGTTTCAAACCATTCTATAATGTTACGTCCAACTTTTTCAAAATCACACTATAAATAAGTTGGACATGTCAAGGAAGGAATTACAATTCATTCTATTATATTCAAATTCAAATGGCTCTTCCTCTTGTTTTACTAGTAGTTATAGCCATATGTCACGGCTCATTTCTCGGGGTAGCAAGCAGCTGCAGCAAGAGCAACGTTAACCCAGTTGTAGTTGCAGTCCCAGTACTGTCAAACGCAGCCAGAGAGTTCCTGGAAGCACACAACAAAGCTAGAGCTCAAGTCGGAGTGGCTCCTCTTAAATGGAGTGATCACATAGCCAATGCCACCAGACGCTTTGTCAGATACCAAAGGATCCGTAAGGGCTGCCAATTCTCAAAATTGGCCGGCAGCAAGTATGGCGCCAACCAGGCATGGGGCAGTGGCAAGCCTGTGACGCCGAGCAGGGCTGTGGACATTTGGGTGCAGCAGAAAAAATACTACAACCACGCTCATAATTCATGTGCACCGAAACATGAGTGTGGTACTTACACGCAGGTGGTGTGGAGGAAGTCTATGGAGTTGGGATGTGCTCAGGCGTTTTGTGTTGAGAGTGGAGATACTTTGACCATCTGTTTTTATAATCCTCCTGGAAATTATGCAGGAGAGAGTCCCTATTAGTGTTTATTTGCAGAGAACGATTAATAATGGAATGCAAAGTTATGGTTAAGAGCTCTGTAATTTTAAGATATTATGATGTTGTTTATCTATAAAACAACCAAGAATAAAATAAGGGCCAATCATGGTCGTGGCTTGTATTATTATTTACTACTAGAAAACAAGTTTAACTGGGGAGAAAAACTCATATGGTACGGTCTCATTACCATTTGATCAGACCGTCTAATGTAAGTGTGTCATTTCATGTTGGAAATATAAAACTATAATTTAAAATTCTCACATAACACATTTATATTTGACGGTCTCATCAAATAGCAATGAGACCGTCCCGTGTAAGTTTTTCTCTTAACGAGAAGAGAATCTGAGTGTAGTTGGATGCATCATAGGACAATTATTGTCATGTTGCGGAATTGCAACAAAAGATGGTGTATCTCACTGCACTCAAGATTTTTCTCGATAGCCATTTGATTATCTTTTTGTTCTAAAATTTTAATTTTCTTCTATATTATTATTTTTAGGTAACTTTTCATTTGGATTCACGTGTAAAGCAAAACTAACAACTTCGTTAAATTTAGAGGGTTTGAAGATGTCAATTAAATTTTTATAAAAATATAAAATTAAAATAGAGTAAAATTTGAATAAACTTTCAAAAAAAATTATAGGATTAAGGATCGTCACTATACTTAAATGGCATAGGAGTATAGGACCCATTCTATCATGTTATACATGTCTGATTTAAGTGGATTGGACTGCATACCTCACAGGTTCAACTTTTCCAAAATCTCTCTATAAGTAAATTTGACATTTCAAGTAAACATATCATTTTACTCAATAATGGCTCTTGCTCTGGTTGCACTGGTGGTTGTATCCATATGCCCCGGCTCATTTCACGGGGTGTCGGCAGTCTCAGTGTCCGTGACCGCTACACCTAACATCAACCCATCTCCAGCCCCACTCTCAACAGCAGCCAGAGAGTTCCTGGAATCACACAACCAAGCCAGAGCTCAAGTCGGCGTAGCTCCTCTCATATGGAGTGAAAATCTAGCCAATGCCACCAGTCGCCTTGTCAGATACCAAAGGATCAATAAGGGCTGCGAATTCGCAAACTTGACCAGCGGCAAGTACGGCGCCAACCAGTCATGGGGCAGTGGAGGAGTGGCGGTGACACCGCGCATGGCTGTTGACAGCTGGGTCAATGAGAAGAACTACTACCATCACAGTAACAACTCTTGCGAGCCGAACCACATGTGTGGTGTTTACACGCAGGTTGTTTGGAGGAAGTCTCTGGAGTTGGGTTGTGGACAAGCTTTTTGTAACAAAGATCAAGCGACTTTGACAATCTGTTTCTACAATCCTCCTGGAAATTATGTAGGAGAGAGTCCCTATTAGAAGACAATTAATTTGCAGTCAATAATGGTTCTGTAATTTTTAGATATTGTGATGTTTTTGTTGTGTTGTTTTATCAATAAAAGAACCACAAGGATGATTGTTGTTGTTGTTGTTGTTGTATTATTTACTATAAGTAAGAAAATAAGTTTAATTAGATTCCACCGACAAATTTTGTTCATCATCTGAGTATTTTGTTGGCTTTGATTCATCTGGGTAGAGCTGCAATTCTTTGAAATGTTATTGACTTGCCCTGTTGAGCCTTCTGTGTATATGCATACACTGTAGATAAATAAGCAATCCATGATAATAGAACAAAAAAACAAACTCTGCGAAAATATTTGAACGGCTAGATTATTCAGTTTCCTTCACAACTCTGCCTCTTCTATGGATTCTTATCTACATTATCTTCCCTTAATTTTCGTGTCTCTTGTTTTGATCCATTGTTGAGAAAAATATGGTAAAAAAACAAAAAACCCAACAAAAATCAACAGCATCAGAAATCTCTCAACTTGCTGGTAAACAAAGATTAAACCATGGAAGACAGTCACTTGCAAGTGATATTGTTGAATGCTTATTGTCAGATCAAGGACTTCGTTTCACAATGCAACCAGGCATGTCACAATATATTCCTGTCTCAGTGTCTGCCAGAGACAGCAACAACATTCACTGGGACAATCATTTGCCCAGTTAATGGTGAACAGTTGAGGCTCTGCATACAAGAGGATTCTTCTTCAAGCTCACCGTTGATTCTCCTTGACATTCCTCTTAGCACATCATCTTTCTGCAGTTTAATCCGATACGGGACGATCAGGATGGTTCTCGAGTGCATGTCTGAGTCCAAGGAGGAGCTTCCACTCCTGAGTATGCCTAAGTGGGTTATGTATTGCAACGGGAAGAAAATGGGATTCGCCAAAAGGCGAGAGGTTTCCCAGAAGGATGCATGGTTGTTGGAGATGTTGCGGTCAGTTTCGGCTGGAGCTGGGGTTTTGCCGGATAAGGATTCCGGTGGATACAAGTATTTAAGAGGACAGTTTGAGCAGGTAGCTACTGGTTCTGATAATTCTGAGGCTTACCATTTGATTGATCCATCTAGATGTTTTGGGCAAGATTTAAGTGTATTCTTTCTAAGAAGCACAACAATGTAACTTGTTTTGTTTCTTCTATATTTCATTTTTCGATAACAAGTTGCCAATAATGTTTGATCATAAATTATAGACTTATATGTTGTATGCACTGAAGCAAGAAAATAATATGAAAATTGACAGAAGGAGCATTTGCATTAGATCTCTGTATTTACATGCCTGAATGCTCATCTTCTACTACTTTGTACAGAGAAAATATGAGACCTTCCTATATATAAAGATGTTAATAATGAGAAATGATGATTGATGAGCTTAGTACACTAAGCATTGGCAGGCGCTCACCTTACCAGCTCTTTAGATATCAGATAACGAAATGTAAAATTGTGTGGAATCCATTCGATGCTCTTGCGGGGGGATTTACTTGACTGACATTTCTTCACAATCTTCTTTAGAGATTCAGGTAGAGACTGTTGAATCATCTCCAAGATACCAGCTTGACATAAACCCGAATCCTTGCCATATGATTCTACAATCTTCGGTAAAAGGATTTTATGGTCCTTCTTGTGTACACCAAAGGTAGCCCTGATGTACTCTTCTTTTGCAGCTTCCAGCTCCTGAATTACTCTCTTGGGCGAGTACACACGAACCTGAAAAATATTAGAAGGTTCGTTAAATTCTTGTGGGAAACGATCAAACTACATAGATATCGATACATTTGTTGCTATGTTATATTTTATGCTTCTTCGGATGCATTAGTTTTCAAAACCTGATGATGCAGCTGATGCCGAACAAATTTTTAATCAAGTACTACTACTGAAACTAAAGATAAATAAAAAGATAGTGAAGTGTACCGCAGGATCAGAATGGCTTCCTGAACAGAGCCCAAAGTGCAGAAGGGATTCCGGATGCTCGATTGCATATGCTTGCCTTTCATCTCCAGTCTTGAATTTTGATTTTGAAGAGAGTAACAAGCGAATCCACTGCACGTAGAAGAAAGCTTTATAAGCACCGTTACAAACATGAAGTTGACAGAAGCTTGCTAGGTAAAGCAGAACAGCCAGTAATAAAAGTACTTTCTTTTGTAAGTAATGTCTACTGAGAAAGCTTTTCAAGATCAATTTTTTATTTTGAAACATATTGCTTAACAGATCTTCACAGAATGCATCATAATCATAAATGCAAGAAAATTAAGATCCTGAAAAGATACTTGGAATAATGTCAAAAGAAAAACCAAGCTTGACAACAACCTGTCCAGGACGAGACATCCGACATCCAAGAATAGAACTCTGTATCGTGTCTGCACTAATTGTGCGACCTCCGACATTGTATGCTGCCTGGATGATGCAAATGAGTTAGAAAACACATGGTGGTTTGAAATTTCTCATTCAGGAAAGATCAATAGCCTCTTCTCACCTTCAATAGTAGAAAGAGTCTCTTTACATTGTTTTGAGGAATACCATAAGCCAAAAATGCCTGTTACAGAACAAAGAACAGATTGATATTCCAACTCACATCGGACCTATAACCGCAAAAAAGAAGTATAAATGTCAAATAAATGTGTAGATGAAATCCATTACATGCATCACTAGCGCGTTATGTATGTTGATCCAGAATGCTAGCTTCTCCTCATGTTTTAACTTCCTAGGATCAACAGCTTCCAATCGAACAATAAGTGACCTGTGTAACAAAATAAACTTTTTGTTACATAATCAAAATTGCAATAGAACCTAGAATTCAAATGATATAAATGTGTTACAAAGACTCACCTGAAATTTTGTAGTAATTGTTCAACATCACCTAACTTCTGACTATCTCTATAGATCCATGGGATTTCAACCATTGTGCTATATGGTCCACTAAACTCTTGAAGTCCTTCTACATGAAACGGGTTATCTAACCGTACATCAAACGAAGAATTATTCCTAAAACCAGGACTCCACATATCACATTGATCTTGGGGAGAAAATGCGCTTGTTGATGATAGGGAGGAATTCGGAGACAAAAGGCCATTATGAGTCAGTGGTGGGTCTGCAAGCCTGCAGTAAATAGCTGACATGCACTTGATCATATCCTCTGAGAGCTTGTTAGGTGTCTCTGGAACATGATCAGAAATGCGAGTACCAAGGTGCTCAGCCAGACTTATAATGTTTGTTGCATTCTGTGCATACTGTAGAAAAAGACAATGAAAATCATAATCCAGAAAAATCCTCTAAGTTGCACATTCATTACATTCATTTGCAGAAGAATAAAGGTCTAAGGATCAATCCCCGTCACACCAATTTTCACCACAATGTGTTGAAAATAAGTCTTCAAGCTTTGACATTGAATTGTTATTGGTAATTGTAGAACAGTCGAAAGATTAATAAATAAATACACTTAACAGACTGTGAGATAAATTTACCTCCATCATGGACAATGGTTGGGAATGGCAAGCGCGTACAGCTCTCCCCAAAGACTCTTCAGGAGAAGTTCTAGTTGGAAATGCAGATCGTTGTGATAGTGTTGAATGGCAGCGATGAACACTGGAATCCAATAGCTTCTCTTCTCCTCCTATAACACTGGATTCCTTCCATGGATTGTCAACTAACTGGCAACCAGATTGAAGAGCAGGATTTTCTCCTTTTGTTGAGATATCAGATGCAGAAACTTCAAACAACCTCCTTCTTGGGGAAGTAGCTAAAGGTGACTTTAATATTTCGGCCTTGCTAGGAGATACAGAGGAAATTTGTTGATCAAATGCCTTCCGATACAGTGAGAGAAGATATTGTTCCAAATATACAACTTCCAACTCTAACACCGCGATTTCCTTAATCAGTTCTGTGGCAGGCTAGAGTTGAGGAGGATAAAAGCATTAAAAAATGTAGCAGTCATAGATATGTAGAGACAAATCAAAGACTCAACTCAAAGAATATTGTTAACTTCATATGTGACTTCTGGGCCAACCCGTAGACACAAAAAGTGCAAATATGCAATACAAATTTAATTAGTGACAAGGCATGTAACTTGTCAGCACCAAAAGGAATGATAAGAAGCAAGATTCTTACATTCACCTTTGCTGCTAGCTTCTTACATTCTTTTTCTATGGTAGCAAACAGACATATTTTGAAAGTATCTGTTATTGTAAAGTGCATGGAGCAATAGTCCTGCATATCTGTATTCAAGATATAGACTCTAGATGCTGCAAAATGTGTATTTTAGGTATAAACTTAATATGGAGAAAGTTAAACATTTGCTTTATTTAATGTTAAAAGTTGCACGAAGACTGATTTTAATCACGGACTCAGTTTTAAACCAATAAGGCTTTACTAAAAGCTGGTATAAACATTGATGCTCTACCACCTATGTTAGATTCTTCTAGAGAAAATGCATCTACGATTGTCACAGTGCATTGGAGCTTACAAGAAACAGTTCCTATTTCTGTAAACTAAAAATGGAAGCAATACCTTTGGCATCGACAGTTTGTCGGTATCACCATGGGAGGAAGTCCTATAACCCAATGCTTGTTCCAAAGCACATCGAACCTCAAATTGGTCGTGTAATCTTTTCTCAAGCTGTTGAATCTGCATACAAAATATGAAAACGATACAATTAACAAATATGCATCTCTTAAGCTAGAGCTTTGACAAGAAGACACACAAAGCTGAGCAATGACCAAGTTGGATTGAGTTCCACACCTCTTGCTGCAGAGACTTTTGGACTTCTGTGTTGGGCAATTCTTTCTTCTTGGCTCTAGCAGTCTCCTTCAACCGCCCCATATCCTAGTACCAGATCAATTCCAAAAAATTATCAACTGGAAATCACATTGGATGTAGATTCATTATGATGATTGTTCGTTTAGTGGAATGCAATTTATTTGGTACAGCTAAACATCCTAAACAAGGACTCATATCCCAATTCTTCAGTTGATTATATGCACCATTTCTGCTCATCCACTCCATTTATTTATTAATTAACTAATCATGCCTTCAATCACCTACTCTAAACTACCAGAGTTATTAAAAGAATCTGTTAGAAGAAAAGGAATACAATAAGATCATTTTGGTTTGCAATGTGTCCAAGGTCTTTATAAAAGATAAAAAAGAAAAGAAAAAACAGATAGTCAAACAAACAATTAGAGAATCTTATTATCTTGCTGTAAGTTTCCTAACCTTCTTTATAAAATACAACCTTTTGATCTTATTTTCTTTAAAGCAAAAAAGGAAAAAAGGAGTTATCTTACCAGCTTTGCACGGTGTGATGCATCAAGAGAAGTACTTAAGGTATCTTCCTCCTCAATTTTTTTCTTATCAGGAAAGCTGTCATTGCATAAAAATAAAACACAAAGGATCATTAGGAGAAGATAGGATTTGATTTGAAGAATGCCATTGCAATGCACAAGCCAAAGTTACAATAGATTTCTGTCACTGATTTCCATATCAAAGAAGAAGAATAATAGTCGTGTTTACAATTAATTACCTTCTGCCACTTACACTCTTCCACTTAGCTATCATTTTTTTCCCAAAACCCATCTCAAAACACTTCTCAAACAGCATCAGAAAAAGGAAAAGGGGAAAATTGTTTTTGAAAGAAATCAACAAACAAATAACAATAAGCAGAACACACATAATCTTTACAAGAAAAGCAATCAATTCTCTTTCTTCAAACTCTGATATGATTTTGATCACACTCACAAACCCAGCTGACTAAAAACTTGGAAAATGAAACCCAAAGAAATAAAAGCAATCCCCATTTTTACTCTTTCTAAAAGCTTGGAACTTGATCTGGACCACAGACTCTTTATGAGTGACAATAACTTGGTTAAGTACAGTCATGGTAATAGAACAAAATAGATGTGTTGTCACGGTTTTTTTTTTTTTTTTTTTGCTTGTAAAACACACTATAATGTAGCTGTAAATGATTAAGTTTCTATTTAGCCTATAAACCCATCTCTGGAAGTCTTTCCAGATACAGAAACAATCAATTAAATGTATCCAAAAACTGGGAAATGAACAAAAGAAAAAACACTGCAAGCTAAGAAATGAATGTATAGCTACCTCTTTGAACGCTTGTGTCTGGAAGTCATTCTCAGTCCAAACATTTTACTGTCTCCACTTCCTTCAAATCCCATCGCTAACAACCATCCCAAAAGAAAATGACTTTTATTAAAACAAAACACTTCCACTAAAACAAATGTTGAGAGAAACAGAGACAGAGAACAAATAACAGTAGCCACTTACCATTACAAATACAGACTATAACAAAAACAGTGACCAGTGACCACCACCAAGATGGGATTTTTGAGAGATGGACCGAGACCACCGCTCCACTAGTTAGAAGATCAAATGGGGTTTTCTCACAGAGACCACAAATTTCTTTTTTAGACTCCAAAAACTTCACTTGTCTTCTTGCTTGCTTTTTGAGCAAAGCAAGAAATTCCGGGAAGTGACTACGAAGTGATAACAATATGCTGCTAACATTGACATTTAGAGTCTGAACATAGCAGAGCTGTGAAATAGTAGCAAAAATCCCACAAAATACGGCTAACAAGAAACAAAGGTAAAGCCTTTTTGGCTTTTGACCAGTTAAGTTTTCTCTTTGAAGTGGCTTTTTGTATTAAAAGACATTATACTTGTAATACAAGTTCGTGGGGTTTCAAGACTTTAATTGAAGAGAAAAAAAAAAAAGAGAGAGAGAGAGAGAGAAAGTTTCCATAAGAGCCAAGGTAGTGACTAGTGAGAGAAGACTCCTTCAATGTCAAAATGTCCAAAAGTGGACAAATTTCACTCAACCAAATGTTGTGAGGAAGATAACACTTTCACTAATTGATAATGGAGAAGGATTTATATAGATATATATATATAATATTTTAATGTGATTGGAGGACTAGGCCAATTTCAACATTCTCTGCTCTTGTTGGCAAGCAAGAGCAAGCAAAGTGGGAGTTGGTGACCGTCCCTCCACCCTTGTCTTCTACTGTTACAGTACATAGTATATGATACTATCCTCCTACTATACCCCTATATTGTTCTTTTGTGTTTCATATGTAATGAAAAAGATTTCATGTAAAAAAAAAAAATCACAAGTAAATTCATTTCCCCAATTGACCTCTAGTGACATGACATTTGGGTGTGCATTTCCATATGAGACATCAAGCAAGGAGATTGCAAGTTCATGACAAAAAATATATATTTGTTCTTGTTGTGATTATATGTTCTTTTAAATGTTTTCAATTGTAGAGAATCAATGTCAACTTGTATATTTGTTTATGTAACCATACTGGTTTCTAAATCTCATTCTGCTGAAGTTACCACACTACCAAACTTCTCTTTTTTTAAGCAGAGCAGTTGGTGTTACTTGGATTATTAAATATGCAAATACAGTCTTGTAAATATATGCATATTGAACCCACCCAGATGAAATTATTTGTTATTTGTGTCTCCAAAAATGAGTCAAAAGGTGTTGTTATTGATCAAGAGAGTCCAAACAAACATAACGGACTTCAAACAGTAATCAAGAAAATGTTAGTGTTTATGTCCAAATGTGAATTGCTAAGAAGAAAAAGCAACAGAGATCTCTCAACCTCAAAAGAAATGAAAGTTGTGAGAGGAGGCCCTAAAAGAGACATTGGATGCTTGAAAGAGATTGAATGTTTTGTGGGGTTTTTTTTTTTTTTTCATTTTTTTCTTTTCTGTTTGTCAAAATCTCTTTTTTGGATAAATTTTTAGGCTTTTAAGCAAAGATGATACCCCAATATTGTCATCCAGTGCTCAAGTGAATAACGTTTGTCACAGAATCCACTTATTAAAATAATACATTTCCCAATATCAATGCAAAAGAAAAAGTGAGAAAAAAAAGAAAAAAAAAAGGTGAAGCTGGGTGTGTTTACTGTTTATGAGGTAATGAGCCTGCCTGTGGCCACCAGAGCTCTCTTTTTGTCGTCATCCTCTCTTGCCTTCTCAGAAAAGGCAAAAAAGATTGAGAGAGAGAGAGAGAGAGAGAGAGAGAGAGAGAGAGAATGGGTTGGTTGATTATTGAAAAACTTTTTGTTTTGACAAATTTTTTAATGGAAAACTTTTCATATTGATATACTGAAATCTTGTTAGTCTTAACTCTTAAGTATATACTGTAGGATTTGATTAGTGAACAACTTTTCATTTTGGGTATTTTGTCAAACAATAATTGGTGGTGGATGCTAGTCAAGATCAAAAAATACCCTTTGCTGTATTTACAAGTTAGTCGGTACATGCCCAGATTAAACGGTATATGTGTGGTCTGTAAAACTCTGAATATCTACCTTTACAACATCAGATAGAAAACAACTCAGGCATGCTTCCAGCTTTTTAGCACCTTAACTAATCTCTTGGGCCGGTCCAGGGCGGCTTCCACGCCGGGCCTAGCGAATTTACAAAGGAATTACCTCCTTTTCTGCTTGGCTCCAAGAATTTGATATTAGGGGAAATTGAACCTGTGACTGTGCGCCTAACCACACATCACATGCTCACCCTTACCACTAGGCCAACCCCTTCAGGTTTGAATTTACTGCTTTAAATGAATACGAATATGGCATATTTTGTGGATTCAACTTTGGTTTTTTTTTTTTTTTTAAAGCATTGGAATCATATGGTTTTAATATTACTGTTGTTGAGTGAGAGAGAGAGAGAGAGTGTTTGTTTGGACTCATCACCACAAGTTAAAATTGTTTAGTCCCAACAAATAAACAAATGAAACTTCTATTTTATGTCTTATTATCAAGTTTTTTTTTATGCAAAGTCAGATATGGATCAGTTTCTCAATGCCAAAAAAATATAAGAATATCGAGAAACCAAAATTTTCAAACGAAATTGACAGACATGCTTCATGGATTAATGGAAATTATCGATCTAAGTTGTATTAATTACATTCTTTAATTGTGGATTACAAAAAACAACATCCCCCATTTCAATTATTCAGTTTAATTTTTTTAAACACAAGATTAGCTAGCTAGGTTGATACCACCCATGTGTTTGTATCAAATTTAATTCAAGAGAATTGATTTTAAATGATTTTATGAGCAGTTGTTATTAAACAATGGCAAGATCCTGTGGGGGGGCTCTGACATGTTTTATGGTTTTTTTCATAAAATTTTCAAGCTTTGATCTGCAAAATGTCAAGAAAGAGTTAATAAAAAAAATGAGTACTATAGCTAATAAGATAATGTATAGTACTACCAGTTGCAGAGTAATCCAATGGAGATTTGAAATGAAGACAAATTAGAAGTGAATTAATACAATTGGAAGGAAGAAGCTTGAAAAACTCTAGAACCTGAAACTTTGGTGCTTTTTTTTTGTTTTGTTTGTGAGAGTAATTAATTTGTTTGTTTTCTAGGCAACAGAGTTATATATGTTTGAATTAACATGCACATTAATCTTGATTGGTGCAGAAGAAAAAGACAATTGTAGCTAATAAAATTGCTCAAATGATGATCACTTCATTGATTTGAGTTGTTCCAGATTTTGAATATGTTATATATATATATATATATAGATCTAGCTAGCTGATGCATACATATCCATGAAGAGTTTGTGGGGTGTTTTACAAGGTTGTAGTAGAACTAGAAGTAGAATCCCAGAATTGAGTTTGAGACAACAAGTAATAAAAAGTGAACTTTCCAAAGACATTTGGACAACTAAGTCAATGCCAATCATAACCAGCAAAAGGCATCTCTCTCTCTCTCACACTTCTCCATCCATTTCTGTCCCCACTCAACCACCTTTTCTCAACAGAGAAAATGGAGGGGGTTCTTTTGTGGTCCTAATGAGTCCAATAAATTAATTAAGGGAAGCTAGCTAGCAATTCTTGTTAGAGGGTCATTAGCATATTAATTAATGAAGTCATTAGCAGACTAGTCAATTTCATTATAATAGTTCTATCTACTCTTGCATTAACATTTGGTTCAAGTTTAAGGACAATGATCAGAAGATAAAAACTTGCATGAAACGTCTCACCGTCCAATTTAGTTACCTCGCTCATTTAGAGATGGGGATGGAATGATGGATATAGGGTGAAGATTTATATCTCAAATAGACATGGAGGTGGAGAGATTGACTAAAACAATTAATAGCACTCTTTAAAGAGTGAGTATTATGACTATCACTAACTTAATAACTTAAGTTTTAATAGCACCTAAAGTGTGGATTTGATAAAAATACCCTTAAAACATACTTATAAAAATAATTTTCACGTTTTTTTGTTCCAAGACTTATTTTGGTATTTCCGATACTTATTTTGGTGTTTTTGAGATTTATTTTGTACTTCAAAATCTTATTCTCTACTTTCCGATACTTATTTGTAGTTTCTAAGACTTATTAGATATATTTACAATTTCCGAGACTTATTTAGAAAAAATGAAACTTTCCAATTTTTTTATTTTAATTTGCTCATCTTCTTCATTGAGACCTCCATTGAAGGTTGATTTCGATCTCCAATTGGAGGCCGATTTCGAACCCCATTGGAGGTCTTTTCCATCTCTATTGATGGAGTACCTCCATTGGTCCTTCAACAATACAGGTTTCTGAAAAAAAAAAAAAAAAAAAAAAAAAAAAAAAAAAAAAAAAAAAAACCTAAAAATGGTAAAAATGTAATAAAAGAATGTTATGAGGGTATTTCAGTCTATTGATGTCAAATTTAACTTATTAAACTAGTAAAACTCTTAAAATTCAATATAAAAAGAGTGTTATTTCCCCCTATTTCCACGTGATGAGATTCGGGTATTCGTCGCTCCATTCCTTAAAGTTTTTTAATTAATAAAAAACATTTGTAAATTTACCTTGAAGAAAAATCAGTGGAATTCCATATTTTGCAAAACAACTCAATCATGAAACAAAAGCTATCATGATCACCAGCCTGACCCATACATGTAATATGTAATAATCTGTGCCTGATTATACACCAACAATGGATCCATCCAAGCCATCATCAATGGGTCCTCTACATGGTCTGCCTGGGTTTATCACACTAATGTATCAAGTACCAGTACATTGCATGCAGATGCAGTACAATAATTAATTTTATGTTGAAACAAAGTGTCTGTGATATCAAAAAGAGAAAACAAAAAACAAATAGATATGTTGTTTGCATGTTGAATTATTTATAAGAAAAGCTATTATGGATTGAAGCCAAGGCAATGCAAAGGAGAGAGAGGAGAGGGTACGTGGACAACCTTGTACACTTTTCTTTTCTTTTTTCACCAACCTTCAACCGCTCCAACTAAAGTTTCAACTTTCATTCAAGGTCAAAAAAGCACAATCTCTTCTTTTCTTTCTTCTTTTGCTATATACACTTCTTTATCTAACTCCCAGAAACTACATTAACGATCCGGATATCTTACACCGAAAGATATCTATAATCTATTCATATAATATATGGGACTCCATGATATATCTATTCCTATATACACTGATAGAGCTCTCCGCACATACTTATAAAGATATTATCGTTGTTAAATTAAAAGAGTAAAAATACATAATTACAATACTTTCGAAATAAAATTACCAATCAAATAAACATTACTTTTGAGTTTGGACTCTCACAGCAGTTTTAAAAATACAATTACTTAAATAATTTTCTAATTAGTTTGAAGGTTGTGTTTTCTCTTGACACAATTAAAATGGATTATTTTTAAAGCTAGGGTAAAATATTAAACTAGGAAAATATTGAGTGTGGGTTGTGAGCCCAAAGCAAATTTTGGATTTGGATCCAGGAGCAAAAACTATCTTATGTTGGGCCTAGGAGAGTACTCGCTTCAAATCCATCAATTTTTCATATGGGTCAACAACAACGGTTTTTCAATGCCAAAAAAAAAAAAAAAAAAAAACCAACGGTAATCTAATAGATACCGGTAGAAATCCAATAGATACTGGTAACGTTTAAGAATTATATTTGGGGAATCCTGTACTGATAAGTTATTAGTTTTATAATTACCATATTTATGTATTTTTGTTTTCAACTTGGGGGAGACATGATTTTTTTTTTTTTTTTTTTTTTTTTAAATAGTATTTGTAAAACGATAACAAATGTACCCTTAAGAATCAAAATATGAATTAAGGCAAAACATCATGGTTTGTTTTGTGTATAGACAGCTTAAATAACGTTTAGATAAGAAAAAAACCTTATCACTTTCTATAAAACAGATACGATTCCTGTATTTGAAAACCCCCTTCCACGTTAGTGATGAGATTTTGAGTTTTATCATACGTATTTTACTAGAATGTGTAAGTAGTTTTCTCTCTAGTATTGTGAGAGTTGATGTTCAGACCACACATATAGGGGTCATTTGTTTTTTTGCACTTAACAGGTAAGTGGGTATGAATTTGACCTATTAAATAGTTTTTTAAAGTGGCTAAACAACTTAAAAACAATTAAAAATAAAAAAGTAAAAAAATCGTAATTAAATAAATTATGTACTCACGTTTTGTTTTTTATTTAGTGTTGATGTTAATGAATTTCGAACAAACCATATAACAATATATAATTATAATTTATGAAATCATGTTGTAATTTATTTTTGTATTGTTTTACATCAATAATCTCATAACTATGTGGCATGTGAATGATGTGATTTTATCAAAAATTATTAAAATTTTATGTTATCATTATTGTATGAATTAAAATAATAGTCACACCATGTTTGAATTACCTAAGCCTTTGTTTTTATTTTTTATATAGTTCGTATGTGCATGATATTCATATTTATACCATATATTCGTTAAATATGATATGTCTTTGAAAACAAATGTAATTTTTTATTTATTTTTTTGTTAAAGTATTGATTATTTTAACTTTTAAAAAGTTTCATTATTTTTATTTATTTGTTTTTATGTTTGTAACCAAATTTCCATATTTTCCATAAATTTTATGTCAATATTTTCACCAAATCATAGTACTTATATTTCTGTCGATATCAATATTTTAATACATTAGCTTATATCCTTAATAAAATTATATATTCTTGAAATAGGAATAAAAATAATAAATGTTTTGATTTTCTTTTTATTGGACTTGACAAAAAATTAAAAAAAAAAAAAAAAAACGAATTGTCAAAAACATTTAAATATAAAGTGATGTGATGAACGATGAGTTAATTACAACTCAGTCACAACATCGGATAAACATATATATTTAAAATATTTCACTATTATATAATTTTGGGTTTTTTTTTTTTTCTTTAAAATAGAGAAAGATTTAAACGCTTAATCTCGTGATATATATGTGAGGGGATTTACTATTGAACCAACCTCATCTCATTAATTTGGACAAATATTTTTATGCGAGCGAGATGACAATTTCGGGGGGCTACATCGTGTGCACAGCAACGACGTCGTATCAATCTCCTTGTTTACCTAACAATTTTGCACAGGTGAGTCACGACAAACACGAGACATAAAACTCAACTCACAAACACAAATGACAAATCAATTTCGCATCCCGATCTCTACTACTAATGTAAATTGGAAAAACGCATCTCGATGTCTAATCTTGGAAACCCAAATTTAATTAAATAAATCAAAATACAACAAATTAAATAAACAGTAAAAGAAAAAAAAAAAAAAAAAAAAAAACTCCCGAAAGTCCCAAAACCAGTGAACCAGACCCCGATCTGAGAAAAAAAAAAAAAAAAACCAGTGACCCAAAAAGACTTTTTAGACCCACCAAACCAATCGTATAGACCCGCACTTGCTGCCCAATTGCCATAACTCACCTTCCCTATACATTACATATATACATGTATATATTTATCATCATCTATAAAAAAAAAAAAAAAAAAAAAAAAACCTAACCCAGTTGTCACTCTGATTCTTCTTTACAATTTTAGGTCTTCTTTTTTACTAGGTTTCTCTTCCGTGCCTGCGTGCCCCACAACACATTTTTATTTTGCTTTTCCAATTTTGGCCACGGGACCTGCCCACATCCCACATCCCACAACCAAAAACCAAAAACCACCACTTCTATTCTTGTAACACAGAATTGATGATGTGCAATCTAGATACCAAAAAGCCCCCCAACAAAGAATAATTAAGAGAAAAAAAAAAAAAAAAAAAAAAACACTCTGAAGTCTGAAGGAATTCAACCCACCAGCCTAGGCTTTGTTTTTAGCCTAACAAAAGCACCACAACAAAAACAACCATGGACAAAGGTGATCTCTTCTTTAAAGGTACATACATTACCATTACATACATGTCCTTGTTCAACTCTTATTATTATTTTGTATTTTCTATTATTATTGTGGCTCAGAATTCAGATACACATATCAACATTTGATTCAACAACATGTATATATGTATATATGTATATGTATATGTATGTATGTCACATTTTTCCAGTCAATTTCGTGACCTAGCTGCTGCACACCCCCGACACACCTGCCCTAAATTGATCATCATCATCATCATCATCATCATCGTTATCGTTGTTTTCTCCTTAATTAAACACTAAAACGAAAACCTCTCTTGTTATGGGGGGTTTAATTAGGGTTGATTTTTCTGGTACATGTTTGGATTTTGTTGATCTGGATTCTGGACCCACCT
Organism: Acer saccharum; assembly: GCA_030490815.1. NCBI lineage: Eukaryota > Viridiplantae > Streptophyta > Magnoliopsida > Sapindales > Sapindaceae > Acer > Acer saccharum. The sequence goes on from CM059868.1 coordinate 4,972,259, forward strand.
TTTTTTTGGGTTTTGGACATGTTGTACATGTTGATGATCGGATATTGTGTGTCTGTATGTGTTTTTTTTCTGGGTATTTTGTGTTCAACATGGGTTTATTAATTTTTTGTGGTATCAATTATAAATTTAGGATTTTTAAGGAATTTTGTTACTGGGTATAATGGACCTGCAACAACTATGGCTTCCTCTTATCTGGGTTTTTAGGTGATGACCTCCTTGTTGTCACAGTCACACTACATTTTTGTTGTTTTGGTGGTGTTGTAGAAGAAGCTATTAGTAACAAATTTGTGGTGGAGATAATCTAGATTCTAGACTGTATGCAGTATTTTTTGTTGTTGATTTGATTGTCAAATAGGAGATGTTTCTCAATTAGAATTTAGCTGCACAAATTTTCTAAGCTAAATTGGTTTTATTTTTTTATTTTTTATTTTCTCACAAGAGACAAAAGGAAAACATTTGAATGTTGAATTCCACAGGAATTCAGCTGAATCAACTTATATATATATATATATGGATATTCTTTTGATTTATTTCATTGACTAGCTTATTCACCTTTTCTACTTTATTATTATACCAAAAAAAATTCTTTTGTTTCCTACTAAAAATTAGCTCTTACGAAGCGTAAATTTGATTTTTTTTTAAGTTACAAATCTCATTTTTATGAACATCAATATCATTTAGAATAGCCTTTTCCTATATTAGGAGCAATAATCTTATTTTGTGGTAGATTTAGTATTACATTAGATTGGAAGAAGGATATAATCATAAGGTTATGAAAATATGGATTTCTTTACATAATTTTTTTTGCTTAGGTAAATGTAAATATGCTTGTTTATATTTCAATAACAATAGCTTGGGGCTTGTGCACAACTTTAGGAGTTATAATATTAAAATAATTTAGGACTTTGAATAATTATATTCTTTGCAATTAATCGTAAAAGTTTTTCACCTTTTGAATGATTTAGGACTGTGAATAATTATATTTTTCGCAATTATTTATTGCAACTGTTGGTTCACTGCATATTTTGCAGATATATTGGGGAAAAAAGGAAAGAAATGTGGGTGTCCTTATAATTACAAAGAATTCCTTTAGAATCTCATGAACTAAATATTCTCAATGCAAATGTTTGCTTCGTAGTTATGAGATGAATGTCGTAAAATATTAATTTGAATCATTTAGTTTTGAATAGAGAATGTGTTAAGTGTTTACATTAACTTGTTCTGTTTTTAAGTATTAATAATTAAGAAAAAGAAATTGCCTGAAGGAGTGCAATCGAAGTATAAGCTGTATACAAACATTATTTTCTATTATGTATGTTCATATTGTGAAATTTTTGTTCAAATACACATGAACTTCCCCATAGCGTACAGCGTACTCAAGCTGGCTTGACATTGGGTCTGATGCTTCATGAATCCAATGATGTCATAAATTCTAAGTGCGAGTACTTAATTACGTTCATTGTGATTAATTGTTAAGTGACATGATTTTCCTTCCACTGTTTATTTATAAAGAGGTTGGTATCTAAATCCCAAATTGGAATGTCAAAATATGCCTATTATTTTTTTAACTAATTCCACTTTCACTTCCACGCTCTTCAGCCAATGGAATTAACTCTTATCTCTTTCATTCTTTCTATTATTATCTTTAAGAAATACCTTTTTGATCATCAGTCCTTTTACATGCTGCTTGGGTTTTTACATGTTTTCGTGCACCTTGCCGTATCACCATCAGCTAAATGTTATACTACGTGCAGACGTAGTGCTTATTAGAGCTAAAAACTAATGGGGACTTAAGTTTGTGAGGAAGGATGATAACCTTAGCTTTTACATTTGCTTAAAGCCTGAAAGATGGCATGCATTTAGTTAGGTTCTTCCCCTTGATTTTCTACTTTCCTGGCTACAATGGAAGTTTTTATCCCCACAGTTGGGTAATAAGAAATTCATAACCACACTATGCTTCAGGTTGTTTAGTGACAGAGTATTCAGAGGTTTGCTACTAAGGCCATCGACAAATGGTACCATGCCTTGAGCAATAAGTTGTCAGTGGGTTCTTGGTATTATTGGGTGTTTCAATTAAGATCACCACACAAGCACAAAAATTTATATATATTTATGCACTTTGTTATATATATATATATATATATGAAAATTATCAAGTGTGGGATCCTGCCCGAATTTTTCGTGCGGGATCTAGGAGGTGATAATCCGTGTAAAAAAATTTACATTGAATCACCTCTGATAATCCGTGATCCCGCACGAAATATTTGTGCAGGATCCCGCATTAGAAAATTGCTCTCTCTCACTCTCTTATATATATATATATATATATATTTCTAATTCTCTATTTGCTCTAGTCTTCAAGATACCTTGTTGGTATCCATACATACATACATACAATATATATTACATTCATCTGACTCTTCCACCTTGTTGAACTTTATTTGAACAGGGAGTTGAGTTGGGCAATGGTCAATGATTATGCACACACTGTAAGGCTGTACTCATTTTAGCGAAAATAATGGAAGTGCTTCCTTGTTCTGATGTTCAGTATGTTGGGGAACCCGATGCTCAACAGAGTTCAGGGACGGATTTTGTTTGCATTGGAGAATCTAACGGCTTTCAACACAAAAATCAAGTTCAAATGGCAGATGGTAGAATGGATGAATTGTTGTTAAATGGCGGAGGGTCTCTATCAGAAAGACAAGGTGAAGGTCAGGGGACATCTGAGCAATTGCCTACTTCAGAAGGACACCATAGTGGAGCCTCGTATTGTGATAGTCAGGTGGAGGGCCAAAGATTATCTAGTGGTTCCCATGATTTGGAAGATGATGATTCAAATGCACAATATTATTGTATAGAACCAGCCCAAGCCTCTGAAAACTCTAATCTAATTGTGGACACCATTGAAAGTGAACTGCCAAGTGACAATAAGGAGGGAGAATCATCTTTTACAGAGCCCAAGTGGCTAGTACATGATGAATCTGTTGCACTGTGGGTCAAGGTAAGTGTTTGTGTTTATTGTTTTTCACCTCTATTAAATTCTTTTGCCAATTACATGATTTCGTTATGCATTATGTGCCACAGGCCCTAGTATTGGTTTAGTGGTTCTCCTGGATCCTTGCCTATGTGACTGCATATTGTTTATTGTTTTTAAGGCTGGATTCTGTTCTCTTGAGGATGCTTCTTTTAAGATCCCTAAATTATGCTAATTAAGCGTTTAATTTTTGTTATTTGATTATTGTATATATTATATAAATAGTGTCAGCATTAATATTTTTATGCTCTATAAAAATGAAAACAATTCTTGAACTTGTTCTCACATCGATACTTTCATGTTGTTGCAAGTGCAGTGGAGGGGGAAGTGGCAGGCAGGAATCAGATGTGCTAAGGCTGACTGGCCACTATCAACTTTGAGAGCAAAACCAACTCATGACCGAAAGAAGTACTTTGTGATTTTTTTTCCCCACACCAGAAATTACTCTTGGGCAGACATGCTACTTGTCCGATCAATTAATGAGTTTCCACAGCCTATTGCGTATAAGACGCACAAGGCTGGACTAAAAATGGTCAAAGATTTGACTGTTGCACGCCGGTATATAATGCAAAAGTTAGCTGTTGCGATGCTGAATATTATTGATCAGTTCCATTCTGAGGCATGCGATTCTCTATTGTGAATTTTTCTTTTTTTGCAAGTACTTTTTGATCTTCAGTACTAATGATCTCTTTACCTTGTGTAGGCTTTGACAGAGACTGCTCGCAATGTTACTGTTTGGAAGGAATTTGCTATGGAGGCTTCTCGCTGTACCGGTTACTCTGATCTTGGAGGGATGCTCCTGAAACTTCAGAGTGTATATCTCTAATTTCTTGGTAGCTGGAAGTCAGAGCATTACTTTTTCTTAATAAAAATAATATATTTTTTATAGAAATATAAACATTATACTAATAAAAGAAATTTTCATAATAAAAAAGATTTATATAACAAAAAGTTAGTCTATTAGTTTTTTATGATTGTCCGGTTTACACAACACTAGGTATTTAATAGTGAATAAAAGTTTGTGTTGACAATAGTTAGTTGCTGGGTTCAAGGCTTTGTTCAAGTGATTTGAGTATCACTATTGCCATCACTGTTGCTGCCTCTACAATTACCTTACCCTGACGTTTTCTGTGGCAACTTCCACCTCCACATATGATAGTAACATGACCCCAAAAAACACGTATTACTTCCGTCATCACTTCCCTAAGATTCAATATGTCTATGGTCAATTTATCATGTTATCTTTCTTTCTAATTTTAAGATTGTTGTGTTTATTTAAACCAATAAAATGGATGGTGTGTTAGTTCTTGTATGTTTTAATTGTTGTCATGGTTATTTATATAATTTTATATGCCTGAGAATCTGTACGTGCATATACATAGAGGACATAATATCAATGTCCTATATAATACATGTTTATTTTTTTAGACTGTTAAATTTAACTGATTTGGGGCTTACTAAACTCCGTAAGACCATGAATATTTTATTCAACTTGTATTCTATAAGTTTTCGTTATAATTGCTTCCAATCTGCTTTGCTTTCTCTCTTTCTTTTTGGGTGGTTGGGTTAGGGGTATTAGACAACCAGCTATGAAGTAATCTTGCTTGCTTCTCCTCTCTACAGATGATATTGCAGCAGTATATTAATTCTGACTGGCTACAACATTCTTTTCATTCTTGGGTACAACGATGTCAAAATGTGCATAGTGCTGAATCCATTGAACTGCTGAAAGAGGTACATATTCTTCTGTGACTATTCGTTTATTTTAAATGTGAATAGACTGTGATGAGGTAATATATGAGATTGCCTTAGATTTAGGAAGCAACACATTAAATATGATGTGATTTTAAAATAATAGAATCAAATGATTATTTTGATAATTTTACATCTATATATAAACAGTACACAGAGCTCAGTTTGAATTAAATTAAGCTATTCATGGAATGTTTTTTGCTGGTGATGAGACTGTGATATAACACTGTATCTGCTTGTCACACCCGTGGCAATTTATGACCCTTATTTTGTTTAAATATTTTAATATCTTTTGCTGATAGCATTATGCCGTTCTCTGGTTCAGGAACTGTATGATTCCATTCTGTGGAATGAAGTCAACTCTCTCTCAGTTGCACCAGTGCAGCCTACACTGGGTTCTGAGTGGAAAACTTGGAAGCATGAAGTCATGAAATGGTTTTCAACATCGCATCCCCAACCTAACGGTGGAGATGTGGAGCATCAGAGTGGTGATGGTACCTTGACCATGAGTCTACAAGTTAGCAGGAAGAGGCCCAAACTTGAAGTTCGTCGTGCTGAGTCACATGCTTCCCAGATGGAAAACAATGATTCAAATAAGCCTTTGGCTGTTGAAATTGACTCTGAACTCTTTAGTAGTCAAGACACTGCAAATGCTGCTATGTTTTCATCTGAGATTTCTAAACGGGACGATTTGAAGGAGGGAACTGCAGGAACAGATACACCAAGTAGCGTGGCTGACAGATGGGATGAAATTGTGGTTGATGCTGGAAATTCTGATGTCATCCAGACCAAAGATGTAGAATTGACACCTGTGAGTAGAGAGGCTAAAGAATCCATAGATCCACTTAACCAAACCAATGTTGTGGCACTGATACCTGTGAGTGAAGTAGGCAGTAAGAAATCCGTAGATTTTGGGAGCAAGAATAGGCAGTGTGTAGCTTTTATTGAATCGAAAGGAAGACAGTGTGTGAGGTGGGCAAATGATGGTGATGTTTACTGCTGTGTTCATTTGGCCTCTCGTTTCATGGGTAGTGCTACAAAATCAGAAGGGACACTCTCTGCTGATTCACCAATGTGTGAAGGTACAACAGTTCTTGGTACTAGATGTAAGCATCGGGCTCTATACGGCTCTTCATTCTGTAAGAAACACAGACCAAGGGATGATGCAGAAAGGACTTTAAATTCACCAGAGAGTACACTTAAGAGAAAGCGTGAGGAGACTATTCCCAGTTTGGAAACGACATCTTGCAGAGATATAGTATTGGTGGGAGAATGTGCAAGTCCCCTCCGTGTGGATCCAGTCTCTGTCATGGAGGGAGAATCCTTTCAAGTAAGAAACAGCTTAATCGATAATCCTGAGACAGAGGCACAGCATTGCATAGGCTTATATTCCCACAATAGCAGTAATCTATGTGACGAAAGTCCAAAGCGACATTCATTATATTGTGATAAACACCTTCCAAGCTGGCTTAAGCGTGCAAGGAACGGTAAGAGTAGGATAGTATCAAAAGAAGTGTTTATAGATCTTTTGAGTGAGTGCTGCTCACTTGAGCAAAAGTTGCATTTACATCAAGCATGTGAGCTATTTTACAAGCTCTTCAAAAGTATTTTATCCCTAAGAAACCCAGTTCCTATGGAAATTCAACTTCAATGGGCCCTTTCTGAAGCTTCAAAAGATTTTGGTGTCGGGGAATTCTTAACGAAGTTGGTTTGCAGTGAAAAAGAGAGACTTCATAGAATATGGGGATTCAGTGCCGATGAAAATGCACATGTTTCCTCTGTCATGGAAGAATCGGCTACATTGCCATTGACAGTTGATGTTACCTGTGAAGATGACAAGACAATTAAGTGCAAAATTTGCTCCCAGGTTTTTCTTAATGACCAAGAGCTCAGTACCCACTGGATGGACAATCATAAAAAGGAAGCGCAATGGCTTTTCAGAGGTTATGCTTGTGCTATCTGCCTGGATTCATTCACCAACAAGAAAGTTTTGGAATCTCATGTGCAGGAGAGACACCACGTGCAATATGTTGAGCAGTGCATGCTTCTCCAATGTATTCCTTGTGGTAGCCATTTTGGGAACAGTGATGAGTTATGGTTGCATGTGCTATCAGTTCATCCTGTTGATTTTAGAATGTCTAAAGCTGCTCAACAGAATAATCTGTCTGGGGATGAAGATTCCCTGAAATTGGAGCTGGGAGATTCAGCTTCCTTGGAACACACTGAAAATCTAGGGTCTATTCGAAAATTTATTTGCAGGTTTTGTGGCTTGAAGTTTGACTTGCTACCTGATCTCGGTCGCCACCATCAAGCTGCTCACATGGGACCTAATTTAGTCAGTTCTCGCCCTCCAAAGAAGGGGATTCGTTATTATGCTTATAAATTAAAATCTGGGAGGCTTAGCCGTCCTAGATTTAAGAAAGGTCTGGGGGCAGTGTCTTATAGGATGCGGAACAGGGGTGCTGCTAGTATGAAGAAACGCATTCAGGCTTCAAAGTCATTAGCCATGGGTGAACCAAGTGTAGAGCCTCAAGTAACTGAGGGAGGGACTTTGGGTACACTGGCAGAATCCCAATGCTCAGCAGTATCAAAAATATTGTTCTCTGAGATTCAGAAAACAAAACCTTGGCCCAATAACCTTGATATATTATCTATTGCTCGCTTGGCTTGCTGCAAGGTAAGCCTGAAAGCTTCACTTGAGGAGAAATACGGAGTACTGCCGGAATGCTTGTATCTAAAGGCAGCCAAGCTTTGCAGTGAGAATAACATTCAAGTGGAGTGGCATCAAGATGGATTTATATGCCCTAATGGATGTAAGATCTTCAAGGACCCACATTTGATGTCTCCCTTGGTACCTCTTACTAGTGATTTTATGGGAAAACATTCTACAGATTTGCACAATCATGAGAAGGATGAGTGGGAAGTGGACGAGTGTCATTATATTATTGATTCACATCATTTAGGACTGACGCCCTTGCAAAAGGCCACTGTCTTGTCTGACGATATAAGCTCTGGGAAGGAATCAGTTCCAGTAGCTTGTATAGTGGATGAGGGTCTTTTGGATTCACTTTGCATCTCTGCTGGCAGTTTACATAGCCAGAGTACTAGACGCTCCTTGTCTTGGGAAAGTTTCACCTATGTTACAAAGCCGTTGCTTGATCAGTCCCTTAATCTTGATTCAGAGGTAGCTCTTTGTTGGTTATTTTAGCCTTTTCAATCAATGCAGTTTAATATGGATACTTTTCTATTGACTTGTAAAAAAATGGAACATTCACTGAGAGCTTTGAACATATGTGCTTGTCAGCACATGCATGCAATAATATATGTATTTTTCTTCCTCATTTAAAATGAATTGATGAGTTTTGACGTGTAATCATTTTTGTCCCATTTTTTTTTCCTGCAGACTTTGCAATTCGGGTGTGCCTGCCAGCATCCTACATGCTGTCCTGAAACATGTGATCATGTATACCTCTTTGATAATGACTATGAAGATGCAAAAGACGTATATGGGAGACCCATGCATGGCAGGTTCCCATATGATCAGAAAGGGCGGATAATTGTTGAGGTAGTGCAATTTATTCTTCTATCAGAAGATAAATGTTCTTTCTTTCTTCCTGCGAAAGTCTGTTGACCTGCTCTTATGATTAAATTCAGCAGCGAATCAGTCATACTGTTCTTGCCTTTGCTACAACCTGGCATGCAATTAAGTAAAATGTATAGATTCCATAGAGCAAAAACTAAAGCATCGACTTGATATGATATTTATACGATTCCAACATAGATTCTGTTTGATAAAAAAATTGTTGGCCCATGAGATGATGTTATACATGTTAATCTTTCATTGTCGGCCATCCTTATAGCACAAAATTTGTGTATAAAGTAAATGGGAATGTTTGTTCTGGTTGCATTGTCTTTGTTGTCTTTGCTCTCTCTAAGACCGTGCCCTTCTTGGTAAGACTGGCATTTACTAACTTCTTTTGCTGAATGTGCAGGAGGGTTACCTTGTTTATGAGTGCAATCGTATGTGCAGCTGCAATAGAACCTGTCCAAATAGGGTCTTGCAGAATGGAGTACGAGTCAAATTAGAAGTATTCAAAACTGAAAACAAGGTAATGCTTTTAATTTAAATTATTTTCAATAGTTTCATGTGTTAACTTAGTTGTCTGTTTTTTTAATAGGGTTGGGCAGTTAGGGCTGGTGAGGTGATTCTGCGTGGTACATTTGTGTGTGAATACATTGGAGAGGTTTTAGATGAGCAGGAAGCTAACAATAGGCGCAGCAGGTTCACTTTTTGTACCAATATGGTTCCATTTTTACTTTTTTTTTTTGTTTTTTTGTTTCTATGCTATACGATTAATAGCTATATTGGATCCTCAGGTATGGCAGAGATGGTTGTGGGTATATGTTTAATGTTGATGCTCATATCAATGATATGGGTAGATTGATTGAAGGACAGGCCCGATATGTCATTGATGCCACTAAATATGGAAATGTTTCACGATTCATCAATCATAGGTGGGGAAAGAGTTATTTGCTTTTGTTTCCTAAAATATGCTTTCTTACTGGTTCAGGTATTTTTTGAATATAACCTTGCAACAATGGTAAATAATTGATTTGATCCAAAATCTGGCTGTTAGCATAAAAGCTGTCTCGAAGTGTTTTTTGCTTTATAATTTAGATGCAGTAAACCTGAATATTGCGTGTGGATAATTTTTATGATGTTATGAGGAATGAAAAATTATTGTGTATGCATCTGTGTGAATTTAACATTGAACAATTATAACGGTTGTGTGGACTTGATCATTGTATGTGTCCGTGTGAAGTTTTTTTTATTTGGGTAATGAAGAAAAGAAGTTACTGAAGGCATCCTAAGGTGTCGCTGACTTTGTTGCAGTTACTATTTACTTTTAATACGAATGGTGGATTTTTGTTTGGTCTACTATTTACTGCTGTTTTCTATTTGGTAGTTGCTTGCCAAATCTTGTGAATCATCAAGTTCTTGTGGACAGCATGGATTACCAGCGTACTCACATTGGTCTCTATGCAAATCGAGATGTAAGCATTCTTTCCTGCTTTTTCTAGAATGTCAATCCGTCATGCATGACACTTGAATATTCGAGCTTCAGTTATGTTTTTCCATTACGTTATATGGTCCTTCAAGATGACTGGAAAAATAGTGATTAGTTGCCGAAAAACATTTGCGTTTGAGATTCAATTTGCATGTTTTAAACCTTTTCCTGTAAGGAAACAGATGCTGTTTGAGTTTCATCTTTTTCTATTTTGATTGTTCTCAATTCTTCATATATATTTCACTTTTGGATAATAGCAACTAACATCTAAGTGTATAAGAACTTGATTGTGCAAAATATTTTCGTGTGCTAAACGCACCATTCCTTTTTTATAAGCAGATAGCCATAGGAGAAGAACTGACGTATAACTTTCGCTATGAATTACTGCCTGGAGAAGGATATCCATGCCAATGTGGAGCTTCAAAGTGCCGGGGACGCCTTTACTAAAATCTTTAATTGGCATGATCGTAGTCTCTGCAGCAAAGTCAATCACAGACACTCTAAGATGGTAAACATCTCTGAAGATCTGGTTGAAACGGTTGAGCAGGTCACCTTGTGTAAAGGAAACTAGAAATTGGCGAAAATCTCCGGAGATGGCAAATAGGCATTTTGGACAGCTGACCGGGTACAGTTTTTTGCTCTAGTAGATTGTACCTACGCTCCATTTATGCTCGTACTATGAAAAAAAAAAATGAGGTTTCGGTTGAAACCCCTCTTCTTTGTTTAGTGGCTTGTTTTTCTTCTGTTTTGAAGTAATTAGGTAACTCCATTGACAAGCTTAGACAAGAGAAAGAAAAGGTAAGAGTCTTGTGCTCTGCATAATTGGCAAATGTGTACAAAATTTCAATCAATCCCTTTTTCATATGACAACATATGCTATATTTTACATGATCTTATATAGCATTTATTAGTAAGATTGTTCTAATTACCTATAATAATAAAAACATTAATGGTCATGAACAGGTTTCAGAACTTAATTTCTCCCTTTTGTATTACAAAGAAAACAAAGGGAAGTCCATAGCTGAAGCACACCAAACCTGCCATTCCTACAAAGAAAAACGCTAATAAGATGGACGAATAAGCGACTGCCTTTAACATTACTCGCATAAGTTTAGTATCTCACTCTCACCGAAGTCGACAAGTCTTGAAAGTCTCTTGTTCTTTCTTTGCACTGACGATGCTTTCAAATGCAAAATCATGGAAATGACAACCAACCCACTTCCAATTTTCTCTCTAACAACTCTCTCCATTAAATTTAGTGAACAGAACCCAGCTATTCCCTTCACAAAATCTTCTATTACAACCTTCACAAACATGGATATTCCAAGCCATAATGCTATATTGACAGCATACCCAGTTATTTTTTTGGATGAGATTTTCCAGTTCACTAGATTAACACCACAAGCACAAGCATACAGAGGAAACCAGAAGTACCAATCTATATAATCAAATCAAATCAACAATTAGAACAAAACAAACAAAATAAGAATCAGAAGATTTATTGCTTGAAAAAGAATCAACAAGAATGGTGAAATATAGAGTACCAGGATCATTTAACTGAGCAGAAGCAGAGTAAGCAAACATAGAAGACATTAACAGAGAGCAGATGCTGAATAGCTTCATTGGTATTGCAATTTCTCTCTTCTTTTTACTTGGCCACTACTAATTGTTTCTAGTCAACGTTTTCTAGATGGAAGAAGTTCCTTTTTATTTGTCAAACTTTACAACTTACATATAAATAGTTGTATATTATGCAATGGAAGTTCAATCTTATTTTTAAATTCAGAGGTCAAATTATTGAATGGAAGTGACCATGATGAGCAATTTCTTCATTTTGATGAGAAGCCATAGAAATCCAGTATGAACCTGATAACAAAAGCTCATCTTCCTAATTCATTTACGTGCAATTTTCAGACTTCCTAATATTCTAGGACCATATATTGTCGTTTTCCAAGACTTCAGCTTTCGCACATCACTTTTTAGGACAGGTGTTGCCCCAAGCTCGTTCATTTACCAGCTAAGTTACGCCATGTTGGCTGTTCGCATAGATTTAATATGACTATCTTAAATAATAGCATGATGCATAAAAATATTAGTGATTTTGACCTCTGAATTTATGGTAGTTTTTAGAATTTTCTTTTTATAGATATTTAGAGAAATTAGGAGGAGACCATATAAAGAATTCCACGGTCCAAAACATTGTGCATTGCACATGAGTGTGACAAAACATGTTTCTCATCCTGTTGTTTTCACCTATAAAAAGTTCCTGTTTCTCTGTTTCCATAACTTCGGCTATTTCGCTAAAAATGACCCAAGTGGGGAGGATTGATTGAGGAGAATCAAAATTAAAGAAGAAGAAAAAAAAAAAAAACACAACATGAGAGCTGATCAAACAACTTGCTGTCATTAAGTAAAGAGTTGCTTTCTTTAAAATATAAAACAAAATTCAAGTACTATAGTTAGTATAAAAGATAGGGTTATGTTAATTTGAGGTGCAGGGAGAGAGGAACCGGGAGAATCGTACAAGTTATTTTACGACTATGTATGGAGAGTTCTCTCCCAAATGTTGTGGGAATAGATATTCGGACTATGCATATAATACCTGATCTCGACATATCCGGTAAATCCTTATACTGTTCTATATCAATTTTCTTTTTAATAAAGAAGGCAAAATGTAGCACATGGAAAAAGGGGGGATTTTCATTGATTAGTGATAATTGATGGATATGAAGAGGCACATGAGTAGTAGTGATGACTGATGAGATGGTGGACCAAAATTCCAGCTAAGGCCATCAAGAAGCCATGGCTTTTCTTTTTAGGAACATTTCAATATTTGATGATGGAAAACTCTCCTCTCTTTTTTTCTCACATCTAGCATCATCATTTCTATTTACCTCCATTATTGTTGTTTTTTGAGGCCCATTTGCACATTCAATATTATTAAATAAATTAAATAAAGCTAAGTCTTCTATGATATTTGGTCTCCTATGATGAAATTCTGTCACTAATTGATGGAGATATTCTCTCTCTCTCTTCTCATCTCCCCACTTTTTGTAAAGCAAAATGGACATTCACTTGAAAAAAAAAAAAAAAAAAAAAAAAAAAAAAAAAAAAAAAAGATATTTGCTCCTTAAACATTTTTTTGTGCTAGTTTGTCTTGGACCCACCAAAAAAATTGATTAAGATTTGAGTTAGATAGATAAACATTAAATCAACCGTTGATGGAGGATCAATCAGAGGGTGTACATATCATTAGGGGGATGCTTGCAATAATGCAAGGTTTGAGGGTAGTTTAGGTACTCAATTTTAGCATGGATTTGGATTCTTTTTTGTAATGAATTAATGTGGTGGCATATATAATTAATCAACTAAGATTGTGTTGCATGTTACATACATTAAATAAACATGGGAGATCACACCACTAGACTTGGTTATTGTTTGTTTGGAATTTAGGTGTACCAAATTTCCAAATCATAATGTTTTAATTTTATAATTTTTTTTAGGGTTTATGTTGTTGATTTGGTGATGGATTTGGAGATGAGATGAAGTTGGAAATGGGGATTGAGTAGAAGATGTGGTTTGTGATGGTGTGGGTGGTGAATTGGAGACCTACTTTCCTCCCAATTCATAGGCAAAAAATGACAATATTACCCTCCAATTTATAAAAGGATAATATAGTAAATTTATAATTATATATCAATCCATCCGGATAGATGTTATCCTCTCCATCCCTCCTAGTTTCTTCCCTTCCCACCAAATTCAAACCCACCAAATAGTCAATAGTTATAATGAGTTGGTTAGCCGGTTAGGAGACATCATGACTGATGCCAACTAACTGTTGTCATTTATTTGTCTATCTCTTTGATGAACATCATGAACTTGAACACAACCATATAATTTTACATTAAAGTCTTCAATTTTGCTCAACAAGCCCAAAAACTAGATTCTTTCAAACTCAAACTCAAACTCAAACATAAACAAATAAAATATCATCAATAGCAGCAACAGTGGAATCTACTATCATTTTCATAAAGTTCAAGCCCCAACTTTACTTTATCCATACACTATTATATAGATTTTATATTTATATATACAACCAAGGAACCAACCCACCAAGAGAAAACGATGGCCACTCAACCTTGCCTCGAAAATCCAGCGACGGTCCACAAAATCAATCTAAGAAACAGACACCAAGAACCCCATTTGAAAATAAAAGTAAAAATTTTTTGAGAGAGAGACGGAGACAGAATAGTACTATAGTAGTAGGCGTGCTTGCTTGATCATTTTGAAAGTATTTTGAGAGCAAATACAGAACAGAGACCCACCAAAGACATATCATCATCAAAAGCGCACACACACACAGAGACACAGAGTGAGTGGTAAAGTAAAGGAGAAGAGCATAAACAATCAGTCACTTCTTTCTTTTCTTTACTTTTTATTTTTCACTTTAATGGGATTTTTCTTTACTAGATAAAAGAGACACTTCACTCTTTATTTTTCTCCTATCTCTCTCCAGCAAAGTGATATGTTCTCTGGTTCCCTGGATGCTTTACACCATACCTCTCATTCAATCATTTTAGGCATTCGTGTGAGCTTAGAAAATAAGAGATAAGAAAAGAGTCAAGCAGTGAAGTTTTCTATACAATACAACCAGGTTTTGGTGAGTGTTTTTTACTCTTCTTTGTTTCTTTATGTTTCTGGGGTTTCATGATTCTCTTTGATAAGTTTAAAGAAGACCCTTTTCACTTTTCATTATTGTCTGTGGTTGTAAGTATATAAATATTTTCTCTTGTTGCTGGTTTCTGTCTAGGAGTTGATCTGTGTTTAGTTATGGAAGGGATATGAGAGGTAATTTAAATTATTATTATTTTTGTGCAATTGAAGAAATTTTAGGTAGTCTTGTTGATGAGAAAGTTATTTTCTTTTTTGAATTGAGAGTTTTCAGGTTCAATTTAAGAAGTCTAGTATTTATTTTCAATGCTTTGAAACCTTTTATGGAATATTTAGCAGTCCACAACCTTGCTTTCATTGTAAACGCCATATCTTGATTGGATTATAGTGTAAATTCTTGTTAATCATGGCTGAAATTAGACTTGCTACGGTAGAACAAGGTCGAACCAAGATTAGAAATGTTCCAATTGCAGTGACTCCTGAAGGTTTTTGGTGTTGCCCATCTCCTGTTGTGTTTCAGAAGACTCACAAAGCAAAAAATCCACTAAACAAACCCAAACCCTCCTCACCACCACCCCCTAAAACTACTTCCCAGAAGAAAGAAACCACCCAATTGATTGAGAAAAAAACAGCATCCACTCCATTAAGACCAGGGGTTGCTTCTGATGGTCAGCGAAATTTGCGCTCTGATACATCTGGTGTGAGTGCACCAAATGTAGTTCCCGAGAGAACTTCAAGACATAAGATAGAAAATCCGCCTAGGAAAGTGGCAATTGAGTTTGGTGAACCTGGAACTAGCAATATGAAGGTAGTTTTACTAGGAAAGCAAGGTTTCTGTGTGAAGCTGAGTGTGCACAAGAATGTTCTTGTGGATAATAGTAGTTTTTTCGCCGATAAGCTTTTGGAAGAGCAGTCTGGTTTGTCTTGTCTCGAGATTGATGACTGCGAGGACATTGAAATTTATGTTGAAACTGTGGGACTAATGTATTGCAAGGATATGAAGCAAAGGCTAATCAAGCAAAGTGTTTCTCGTGTACTGCGTATCCTAAAGGTAATTTGCAGATTTATGCAACTTTCTCCATATTTGAGTTCGCTGCATCATGTCGTATATGTTTTATGTTTTGCTGGTATTTGTACCCTAGGAAACGGTTACCTTATTAATAATGTTTCTGTCTTTGTTCAGATGTTAAAATTTTGATCAGAGTATTCTTTATCTTTTTAATGTAACTCACATCTTTTGCCCTTAGGCCAGCGTTGAAGGGGGTGGGGTGGGATGGGTTTGAGTCAGTCTTAGGTTTGATCTTGTGTGGCCCCTTTCTCTACTGGAGTAATCTTCATTTCATTACAAAGAGTAACTATTGTAGTTTGAACTCATGTATGCCAATGATCTGGTCTATGGTTAAATCTAGCTGAATATTATGTTCCTTCTGTATGTAGATGATAATAGACATTGCAATAGCATTTTTTGAATAGTGACAATGTGATATTTTTGTATCTAGTGATTTTCCAATCCAAAACTAGTACCAGGCATTCAGAACACTTGGCTAAGAAGTAAGAACCATGTCTTTAATGCTGACATAAGATGTACTAATAATTTCATATTTTGGTGGTTCTGTTGGGAATATAGTAGATATTAGTGGCCTCTAAACTAATAGGAAATGGTCTAACAATAGCATTTAAGGCTTTAAGCACTCTAACACACCGCATCATGTGCAAGATCAATAGACATGCCACATGGCCCAAGCCCAAACACAACGACAAATTCATATAACAAATGACGAATTCATATATAATCATGTGGAGGACTTGAACTCAAGCACTCCTGGTAAAACCAAATTCTGATCCCATAAGAAGAATTGAGATAACATTTATTCCACTTTTCATATTTTGAATTACAGCAAAATACAAAGCTATATAGGGTTTTATAGAAACATAAGCAGCAAATCATGGTAAACCTCAGGAAATCAAGGAGTATAGTCTACAAGAAAGGAATAGAAGGAAGATAACTTAAGCTGTTCTTCTACCAGGAAAATATTGTCAGATGTAACTATTGAGGATTTCATTGTTTTCATTTTATTTTCCAAAGTTCTTTGTTGAGTGGTTTTTGACCACTTTCAAAAATTTAGGATCAATGACTACTAACCACTGATAGATTGATTGTTTCTTTCTCCATTTATAAATTTAGTTCCTAGAGCACTTATAAAAATAAGATATAAAACATTGGATCAATCCACATGTTACGCGAGGAATAGGAAAAGTTATGTCATTGCAGTTCAAAGTTGCCTATCATGCCACTTTGAGTAACTTGAATGTGTTGTCACTAAGTGAAGTTTTAAGTCCAAAAGACATCTACTTGCATAGGTTTTCCACCACAGTAGTTATTGGTCTTTAAGGTTTGTGGATACCCAAAACTTGGGATTTTGTATCGCTCTATTCAATTTTCCTATTACTTCACAATTGTCATTAGAATTAAGTTACTGTCTTTTTAAGTATCAAATGTATTATTTTATCATTAAGGAGAACTAAATGCTTTTTGAACTTATCTTATTGTTATGTAACTGGTAGACCTTAAAACTTAAGCGTGTAGGTAAGGGCCTAAACCAATAGCATTCTTCACTAACACAACCTTTCACGTGTAAAAGATCAATGAGCTTGTCTCGTGGATCAAGCCAAAATACAAATACAAGTTCAACTGTTGGAGTTGGACAAACAACTGCTAATACAAATACAAAATGCATGTGGTGGGATTCAAATCCATGACCTTTTGACATAACGGGCTCTCATATGATGTATTATCATCAAACAATCAAACTCCATGTTGGTTGTATACTGTTTAGAGTACTCAAATTCAAATACAAGTAATCAACCCCATGTGGGTTTTTGGAACTAGTGATTATTAATATGATATAAGAGCCCGTTGTTAGGAAGTCCTAGGTTCGAATCTAGCTATCATTTGTATTTGTTAGCTAAATTTATGTTGCATCTTTGTATTTGTATTTTTATTTTTTCTTCATGATAACCTCATTGGTCTTGTATGTAAAAAGAGGTGTATTAGAGTACTTATATGCTATTGTTTGAGCTCTTACTTACAATCTTAAGTTTTTGGGTTGAGTAGTTACCAACACCCACCTCACCTCACACACAGATTAAATCGATACTTGGCAGACTTGCAATCTTTTGTGGGTATTTCAGTCTGCTTTTGTTTGTGCTCAACGTAGATAAACAGTTCATGCTTCATTGTATTCTTAAATTGTATTTGTAACGAGCTTTATGTGAAGCAACTGTGGCATTTGTATAAGCATGGAATGATATATTTTATTTTTCTTAAACAAAATAAAACAAAATTTTACTGTAAAAAGGGCATTTAGAAGTAAACCCTACAAAAACAGCACTGCCTGTAGTCAAAACATCCCCTATACACACTAGTGAACAAGTATCTTTATACTTTTGCCGAATGGAAAGAAAGCAAAAGTCCTATGAAACTGTGTTGTCCTTGCTTTGTTGTGAAAGGAAGATTGAGGAGAATATAGATAGCTTGCGGGTTTGTGTTCTTTCCTTTGCTTCCTTATGGGATTTTGTCTCCAAAGAATTCAAAGATATTTTTGTTTTATTCATTTTAATTGGTAGATGTTATGGTACAATTTTGTTTTTTGGGGGTTTGGTTTTGTCCATGAAGACTATTTTTGATAGGTAATTCACTTGCTAATGTTTGTAAAATAATTTGATATACATTAACTTGTATGGAACTTTTGTGCAGGTTGCCGAACTACTTGGCTTCAGCTTGTGCATTAAGTCATGCTTGGAATATTTGGAAGCAGTTCCGTGGGTTGGGGAAGAGGAAGAAGAAAAGGTTGTTTCATCCGTCTTACGACTCCAGGGTGAGGGTATTGGGGTCACCCCAGTATTGAAACGAGTCTCATCTGAAGTCTCAAATCCACCGAAAGACACACTTTCCCACATAATGGACCTAGTTCTCAAAAGCAATGAGGAGAGAGGTCGAAGGGAAATGAAAACTATAGTACTGAAGCTCCTAAGGGAAAATAACAGTGTCCCAAACTATGCAGGTTCAGCGGACATCTGCAATGAAACTATCTATGCTTCATGCAGAAGCTGCTTCAATTCACTATTGTCTCTATTTAGGCAAGCTACTGAACCAGAGTTTGCTGATAAATCTATGGACATCAAGGATCCTGTGGTGAAGAAAATATCGCTTGAGGCTGATAACCTCTCATGGTTGCTTGACATTTTAGCTGACAGGCAAGCGGCAGATGAGTTTGCTCAAATATGGGCTAGCCAGCAAGAGTTAGCGGCCCTGCATACAAAGATGCCTATCGTGTCTCGTTACCATGTGAGCTGCATTACAGCGAGGCTATTTGTTGGAATTGGAAGAGGGGAACTGCTACCGCCAAAGGAAGCTCGTCAAATGCTGTTACAAACTTGGTTACAGCCATTGATCAATGACTACAGTTGGTTGCAACATGGTTGTAGGTCATTTGATCGAAAGGTTGTGGAGGAAGGAATTGGTAGGACAATTCTCACGTTGCCTCTTGAAGACCAACAGAGTATTCTGCTTTCTTGGTTGGGAAGTTTCTTGAAGGCCGGTGACAATTGCCCAAATCTTCAAAGAGCCTTCGAGGTCTGGTGGCGCAGGACTTTCATCAGACCTTATGTCGATGCTCAAGGTAACCTAGAACAGTCAGATAACCCAGTGACATCTAAGGAGTAGCCGAGTAGGCCTAAATAAATACTGATATGTGAGAGTGATGATCTTATGTAAAACTATAGAAAAATTTCACAGTTTGCAGAGAACTTCAACTTCTAACATGAAGGGACTCAAAAGAAACTACTTAATGGAACGTTTCTCGTCTATTAAGAGCTAACATGATGAATCCTGCTGGAGTCATAACAGTCTCCGAGCAGACTACTTCATGCAATTGTCTCTCTGTCGATATGCAAAATATGGAGTGCAAGTATGAAATAATTTTCGGATTGATGAATTTGGATTTGATTGCCTTGATGTAGAAATTCCTAAAATGATAATGCAATTTGAGTGGTTGCTTCATGTGGGTTTATATTAGCCTTTTTAATTTTTTTGTCTTCCAAGTTCATTCACAAAACACACAAACTTCTCAGTAGACTTTAGTTACTCATTCTGGTTATTGTCAAGTTAGCTGCTTCGTTACGAGAGAAATCATCACTCGATGATCATACTTAACGTTGGATTTGATCATTTTAATTCCTGTTAGCAACCTTCCTGATCATGTATTAGCAGAATTGGGAGTGTTGTTCACCAGAGTAGTAATTGCTGCCCATGTGACCAGACCAAACAACATTCAAATTGTTTAATTTTGTCACAAACCTTATTGAATGAAGATGTTTAGATTTTCCTATTGTCTGAAAAAAATACAGCAGCTTCCTACTTCTTTAATATGTCTGCAGGTACAAAGAAGATTATACCTCCCCAAGGCCCAAGCAATAAAGTCTGTAAACAGGACAATAATGTTCATTTTGGGAAGTGATATTTCATCAGGATTATTAATATGTTTGCAATTAAAGTCTGTAAGCATAAATCTTCGATTTATCAACCTGTTAACGTATCATAAATCTCATCGATTTACGTCTTCAATACTATAATTGAGCCATTACATATTAGTTTAACCTTTTGGGGGTCTTGCGATTACTGACAAAAGGTATCAGAGTTGGAAGGTCTTCGGTTCGAATCCCTCCACGGTACACATTCGTATAGCAGTTATTGACACAACCTACCCACCCCATGAAGCATTAAGGATTTAAGATTCATTTTCAATAAAAATCTTATGCATTCATAAATTACGTCTCATGGTTTCCATTACTTGTAAATGTAATTTCTTCTTTTTAAGTCAATTTTCACCATCTTTATTGGCACAAGGCTCCAAAATAAAAACATTTTCGATAGCAACTATATCTATAATCCGATCCATGCAAATTCTTAATTGTTAGATTTGCTTTACTTGTACGAATTTCAGCAGTTTGACACTCTTATTACAATGGCCAATGGGTTAATTTCAGTCAAGGTCCCCCTATCTAGTTGTATCTACTACTACATGCTGCACTCTCGGCGTATGATTTCAGTGCAAGTCATTATATCGCCGTAGAAATCTGCAGCAGTGACTTCAATGGCCACTGGTCCACCATTCTCATTTAATATTTTTTGGGTCTGGTCATTTCTTCTTCTACTACTGTATTTGCAAGACTGAAAAGTTTGTTTTGTTTTTTTAACGATTACAATTTGGAGTTTCCGGGAGGGAGATAAAAACTCGAACATTACAATCTTATTGTCCGATTGTGAGAGTTATACCACTCGATTAACCTCGGGTCTCATTTTTTAAGAGTTGGATTAAAAGCTCATACACCATCGGTGGTGCAAAGTTTAGAAGTTTATTTAAATTTTACCATAATGTTTTTGTTATTTACATTTGTCTATTAAAATTTTATCAATTTTAAAAATTGGTCCCTCCAGAGTCCAGATCCTCTAAATTTGACGAATCTGGCTTTGCTCCTATATACTATAATCGGCCCACACTATTATTACCCACATGGGCTATCCCCACATGTGATTCTATCTATAGTCTGCACTCTCAATCAATAATTTTTATTTTATTTTTATTTATTTATTTGAATATTTGGATATATATTGTTGTTTGGTATGATATATTAATATTGTCACTGGAAATTAAAACTGGCCCACCAGGGATGGGGCCCCAATCTCAAAAATCTGATCATTAAGTCCCCATCCCAATTTCCCAAAAAACAAATTAAAAAATTGGAGGGGCCCACGTACAGGTATCTGGTTGGTCGACAGTCCTTGGATTGTATCCCATCCGACGGGTAGCTTTCCATCTATCAAGTTGAGGTAGGGACCACCCACGTTAATAGTACCCCTTTTCCTTCTTCTTCTTCTACTACTACTACTCTTCTTTGTTGCGGGTCCCTCAAGTCTTTAATTATTACAAAACACCCCCTCCTCTCTCACTCATATCAACATTTCGTCTCTTTCTTCACATTAAATGTTGCAATTTATGTAACCAAACAAGACAAAGAAACCATTCTGCTACATTTTCCTTGCCCCTATTTTAATATTATTAAATTTTGAAATCCATGATGTGAAATATATAGTTGTAGTAATTAGCAGTGCTAGTAGGGTTTGTAGCAGCTAAATTTCAGCCCAGGTGCTACAAAAAATAATAAATTATATAAAAATGGACCACCCAAGACATTAATTGATTGTGCAAAGAAGACAACAAAACTCACATTTAAGATCCATCAAACAAATGGAGTCTTTTTTTTTTTTTTTTTTTTTTTTGATCTTTTGTATTATTAATGTTTAGGAAAAAAAAAAAAAAAAACTTTACAGTGAGAGATCGATATATGAGAATGCACTTACATCAAGACAAGTGCAGTCTACAATTTGAATGTAGTTATCAGAATTCTTTATAGGTTGTATACTTGTATTATGAATCTGTGATGTCTATTGTCTCTCCACTGGATGTTACTGCAAAAACCCTACATCAATCCCTGCAGAATACATAAATTGCAGAAATATACATTTTTGCTGTTTGGTTTACCTTTTGGCCATCTAATAATCATCAATTCTAGCCCATCAAAGAATGGAATAATTATGCAATTGAAAGTGACACTGGTTGATAACCTGATATATATATATATATACACTCAAATGTGGTGTGAAAATGGAATCACTTGATGAGCTTGAAAGGGTTTTTGTATTTTTGCTTAAAAACTACTGCAATACATCAATATCATTACACCCAAAAACATGGAAGAAAAATAAAACTTATATGTGATGCCAATTAATTAATAGTTTCTCTCCACATGGATGGATTACAAAAATATATATATATATATATATATATATATATGTATGTATGTATGTATGTATGTAGCTTGATGAAGAATTGAAAAGGGATTGATGGCAGCAGGAGAACTACTTAGTAAAATCCAAATGTGGGGCATGTTTGTTTGTTTTTGGTTTAGTAGTAGTTAAATTGTATAGTGGTTTTGTAAGAGGAAATTAAAAGCAACATATATATTAGGTAACAAGTACTTGTTGCTTATTTACAAGTTGTTGTTTTGGATTTTAAGGAACCTGCTTACTGTTTTGATTTATATATTTAATTATATCGATCAAATTTCTCACAAAACGAAACCTACCAGAGCTCTAGCTATGAGAGACACTGTATATTACAGAGACTAATAATCTTCGCTAGCTAACAGACAAATTACATTTTCATGATGTTTTAGGTATATATAAAAGATCCATATATGGATCTTCCTCTACTTTTACTTCACTCATGGCTAGCTAATTCCATTCAACAAACCTAGAAAAATGATCATATCATGTAATGATTTATTTTATCACACTGACTTCTTTAAGATTTCACATTTTTTTTTTTAAACCTGGAATGATGTAATAATTTAGTTGTAGTTGTTGTCTTATATAGGACGAAGCTTCTTAGGTGCAAACCCCCGAACATAATTTATGTTTGGGATTAATTATGATCATCACATGTAATAATCCGTTTTTATATCACTACACTTTGATTATATAATACAATAATAAGTTATTTCGGACATAAATTATATCCGGGTTTGCATAATTCTTAAATTTTTTATCCACATGTATACCAAAATTAATAGTATATTATTCATATGATACTTGCAAATTATTTATGATATCATTAATTTTTTAACTATTATTACTTTGTCACTTTATTGAGAATAAGAAATTTTAGATTTTTTTTTTAAAGTAACTGTTATATTATACTCCCCTAAGTCCTATATTAGTAGAGAAAAACGGGGTTGATTCATGTTAATAGATTTCAGAAGACTAGAGGAAATTAAACAATCTAAATTTAAGGCTGTAAGAAAATTATTAACACGTGTAACTACTAATTAACTAATAATAGGAAGAAGAATAAGTTCTATTATATATCTTCATTATTCATCCATTTTAATTATCAATTGCAAACTTAATTACTATTCACCATTAATTAACATTGTGCAGTAGTATATACATGTTGCAAGTTTGGTGAGCACAATTGAACATCGAAAAATACTGCACTTCAACATGCACACTTTGATAAAAATAAGTTTTTCCCCTTCTCTTTTTTCTAGTTCCATGCATCATACAAAGCAGCATTTCCACAATATTCTCCATAAAACAGTAATATATTTCCCTACTACTTGTCACTTGTCAACATTGATTTATAAATTTGTGCAGCCCTGGTGAAAGTGAAATTCACAGGTTTTGGCTAAGATTTAAAGGAAGCTAGTAATAAATTAGATACCCTATGTTCATACCTAATAAAATGCCAAAATTGACATGTCTTAAAGTCAAGTTCATCGTCTGTCTACAGTTCCACCTAGTGATTTTTAATACATTTATCAACAATGTGTCGATAGCTTTCAATACGTACTCAATCATAGTCACAAAGGTATATATAATATTGAAGATGGATATAAATAGCTTGTCTCTTGAATTGTTTCATTATTTATTAAATGATAGAGATATATGATAATAAAATCCTTGATTACCCATGCAATAGGTAGCATATATAGATAGTCATCATTCTCTCTAGTTTATGTGTCCACATTTTAAACTATGAATTTAACTATAATTCAACCTTAATTATTTGTCCTTTAAATTGCCAAATGTATGGAGACATCCCTCTCCCCGTAGGCCCGTAGTGAAAGTTATATTCTGAATCATGTTTGTAGAGTCTAAACACGATAGATATTGGTAGAACAAAAATAAAAAATTTGTTTCCCAATTTCACGTTTTAAAGTAATTTTGCATAGAATTATAATTGATTATATACTTAAAAAAATGTGAGACAGTGGATAGCAGAAAATTTATAGCATAATACTTTGGTTATTAACTCTCTTTTCTCTCTTATTTAATATTTGACTAATCACAACCTGATTTGTTTTAATTTCTTTGGATGATTATCGGGTGCTGGATCCCGTAAATAATATAACCGGAATCTCAATTTAACATGGTTAGAAAACAATTTCGTAACAACATAACAAAATTGGATCCCCACCTAAGAATTTTATTCTGGTCATTAATATAAAAAAAGGTGCAAAACCTCAAGTACATAAAATAACATAAGATCATCCAAAAACAATATTCTACTATACAATTACATTAACATATAGTCCCCCAACATCTAACTAATTTAACATTTATATAAGCTACGGTTTTCATTATATGTATTTTCTTCTTAATAGAATGGAGAAAAAGGAATATTAACTGAATAAGAAAACATTAAAACGGGGATGAGTAATTCTTTTTTCTTTTTTTTTTTTCCTTTTTCTTTTGTTTAATTTTTCCCCTTAAAAAAAGGTAAAAAATTAATACTTATAAATGACTAAGAAGAGAGAAATTCGATGATGATGAATTCAACAGCCTCCAAAATCTCTAAGTGAGAAGGAAGCTTGAGAATTATCTGGCATATTTCCAGCGTGTCGTAGCCCTAGAGTGAGTGACACGTCACCAGTCGTTGTGGTCCCAAACCTTATTAGAGTAGACCCCATGTGGTCATGACCACCACCAGAAGTGGTCCCGTAATCGTCGACGACAATGTGGGTGACCGGAAACGATGATCCGGAGATGGGTATTGGTGGTGGTTGTTGCTGCGCCACCGCGGCCACCGCTACCACCTCGTTGGTGTTGGAATTACCAGAGTGTTGTTGTTTTGCGTGGCTTTCCGGGAAGCATTGTGTATTGATTGCGATGAGTGAAGGGTCGTTTTCAGAGTCATTGATTTGTGATCTTTTGTTGCCTGTTGTTGTTGTCGTCGTCGTTGTTGCAGCTGCAGCTGATGCTGGTGCAGCTGTTGTTGTTGTAGCAGCTGTTGTTGTTGTTGCTGTTGTTGTCGTAGTAGTAGTTGTCGTGGTGGTGGAAGGCGTTGGTGTTTGTGCAATGTTATTGTGATTGCTCATCTCTCTTTCTTGCCCTATTATTACTTCATCTTGCTCATGATCTTTTGCTTCTTGTTGGTACATTTCTTCCACCATGGGTTTCCACAATCGAACTCTCGCATTTATGAACCAATTTGAAACCTGAATAAAACACCATTAACACAATTAACATAATAACCTACATATATACATGCAACGTGTCTGAACATGGAAGAAAATACGTTGAAATATGAATAGTTAGCTGATTAGACAACACATGATTGATGATTCAAGTACACATGATTAATTTAAATTATTATAATAATTAATGACATGGTACATATTGGCTGTGTTACTGCTAGCTAACAGCTGGACAAACATTAAACTTGATTGATTTCTCATATTTCCATTGAAATCCAGAAAACCAATTAAATTTAAAATTTCCTTTAAAAAAAAAAATTAATAATTAAATTTAAGAGTACGTACGTTAGTTAGCAAAAAAAAGCAAAAAAGTTAAACCAACCACGGCTTTCAAGTTTCAACTCAACTAACAAATTAACATAAATGATAACGATGCAACAACAGTGTTGATGATTGAGCTTTGACTTATAATAAGAGAAAGATTTGACTAGTAGTATTGAGTTGATAATAATTATAAGACACACACACACACGACTATGATGATTAAATATTGAAAGAAAAATCATCAATACCAACATGTTCATGCAATGTAAGCTTTTAAAAGCAAAAGGTAAAATATATGACAGTAAAAATAAAAAAAAAAACACATATAAGAGATATTATTTATTTGTTTGAGTGGGAACCCTAACTATGTAATTTTGAAGTAGGCAATAAATTTGATTGACTATCATTATGGTTGTTTTCGTGTGGTTGGAGTTGTGTCATATTGAAACTGTCATTGACATGAGAGAGAGAAGAGTCAAAGCTGCAAACTCTCATGTCTCATCTCTTTGCGTACTTGCACCCTGCTCTTAAATATTAGAAGACACTCTTCCCACTCATGACTCACCATTAGTATTTACGTCTTTCTAATCTATGATCAGAATCTATGTTCTCCTGAGCTGAGAGAGTAAAAGAATCCAAAGGAAAGATAAAAAAAAGTGGTACAAAATCTAATGGTTTTTTTCTTACAGAAAAAACCATACACCCAAAACCATGCAAGTTTATTATCTGAGCTTTATAACTTATGTTTTTTTTTTTTTTTTTTTTTTTTTTTTCGTGAGAATCAGGTTTTAATGTATATAATTACTATATGGTGAAAGAGAAATAGAGAGAGAGAAGATTTTAACCTGACTTCTCGATAAACCAGTCTGGCGAGCCAACAGATGCTTATCTGCATCACTTGGATACCTGAGAGAGAGAAACCAAGAAAATGACATCAGAGTCCTTGCATATATATATATAAAGAAAACAGCTTTTTTTATTATGTATGATGAGGTTCAACTTTCTTTCTCTGCATGGGCGTGAGAATCTAAGAGAAGAAAAGATCATCAGCCCATCTGCTGCATTTTGCAGAAGTAAAGAGGACAACTGCTACACTGATCATTATCATCTCTCTCTCTCTCACTCACTCATTATTCAGTATTCACATACACTAGCTACTTCTTTATCTATCTTTATTACATAAATTTAAAATAAAAATAAAAGACAAAGTGTTGTATGAATTGAAGAGAACAATAAGAGAGATGATAGAGAGGTGGTCAGTAAATTATTATATATATATATACACTTTAACAAAGTTGTTTTTTATTGAAACTAATTCATGGGGTGGTCTGCAAATGGACTAAGTAAAGCTATAATAATGTATATCAGAGCTAGAGAGGAAAATGAATCTCTTTTCACAGCTTTTGGCTGACCAGACAAACATTGATCCAAGGACACTGTATCACTGTTTCTCTAATATACACAAAACAAAAAGCTGGACAAACAAAAAAAAAATTTGAATTTGGTGCCATTTAGATATAATTTCATAATTATTATTATTATTATTTTTTGGCTTTTAACTTTCTTCTTCATTTTCGTTAAAAGGGTTCAAGATTAGAGTACTAAAGGGTAATAATGGGTTCAAGATTAGAGTACTAAAGGGTAATAATAATATAAATATATAGATAAAAGGTAATTTAAGTCAGCGAAACGTACGGGTGAAGAAAATGCTCGAAAAGCCAAGCTCTTAAAATGTTGACAGATCGTTCAGGCAAGCCTCGTTGTGGCCTCCAAGCTTCTTGTTCCATCATACCCATTTGATGAAATGTTCTTTGTTGTCTCAGGCTTTGTTCAAGCATTTTCAGTCTCGGTGTCTCTCCTTTTGTTATGCCTGAATTTCCTGCAGCATCCTTTTCACCAAGCACTTCACAACTGTGCCTCAATTGGGCAGCTATTGCATCTTTTAGGCACCTAAAATGTCTTGACATTGCCTTCTGTGCTAGGGCAGTGTATGGAACTGCCGACCCGAAACCCATCACTACATCGAATGAATTCACCACCATTTGCATTTGTTCACAGTAATGGTTGTATCTTCTCTCCACCTGTGTAACCAAAACAAACAAACAAACAAAAAACTCAATTAGTTTTTTTTTTGTTTTTTTAATATTTTTATTTTACTAGCTTACCAACCAAAAGTGGAAGTAATCAATGAGAAAGACAGCTTAACAAGAACATGATTTGATATTCATGAAAGGGTCTGTGTAGAAACTTGTATCGATCTCCAAAAATAATTTGAAAAGACTTTGTGTTGCTCATAAAAGGAAAAAAAAAAATCAAAAGTATATGAGAATATAAATGCTTTGGATCAAAGCTCTGGTACATAAATATATATATATATATATATGTGTGTGAAATGATTGTTCATGAGAAATAAAGAAATAATGAATATATAATATGGTTTTTCTTTCCCGGTCTCCCCACTATAGCCAATTGACAGAGAACTGTTTGTTTTAAATAGCACCACCAAATAGAGGAAAGGATATATAAAACATATCCATGACTTTCTGCGGTTTCACTGAAATATTTCCATATATCTCTATCTATGAGCAGTAGTAGTAGCTTCGAAATCAAACGTGTTTACGTAATATATGGTGTATTGATTAAACGTCGCGTCTGTCTCCTAATAATAGTAGTTTTTCATGTTGTTGTTGTTGTTTGTTCTCTCACCAAACGAAAAATTCTCAACACTACTACTCTTTGGCTTTTGGACACACCATCCACCAATCCAATCACTGTAACAGTGCTTGCTTGCCTTATCAAAACAAAACAAAAAATAAAATAATTTTTTTTTTTGTGTAATAAAATTCTACCAACTAGATCCTATAGAACAGAAACCTATTGCACCAGCCGGCTTTTGGGTTGTTAAAATAATCACTAAAAAACTGGCCGGAAATTTCTATTCGTTGCAGTGGTTTCTGAAAAGTATGTATATAAATAAAATAAAATAAAAAAGATTGGAGTCTTTACTATTAGAGAGAGAGAGAGAGAGAGAGAGAGAGAGAGAGAGAGAGAGAGAGAGATTACATGCCTCATCAAGCATGGATAGTAGTTTGACCTTCCTTCTTTGATGTTCAATTCTATCAGCAGCTGATAAAGGAGGGAGATCTTTGGTAGATGAAGAAGAACCGCCACCGCCGCCTCCACCGCCGCCACCGTTACTACTACCGGGATTCGAACTAGGGTTTATTGTGTTTTGTCTACTGAACTTGTTCTTCTTGAACTGTCCTCTTCCAACACTACAAAATTCTTCTAACAAGTCTTGGGCAGCTTTCACATACTTTGAGTTCCTTAAAGCGTTCACAGTTCCTAGTGAAGAAGATGACCCGTACCCGACACGAATCTGGTGTTGGTTTTGATGACCCGGTCCAGCTTGCAAATGCAATGGCTGCTGCTGATGAAGACTAACCAAATTCTTGTAATGGTACTGAGCAGCAGCTGAAGAAGAAGAAGAACCTCCTCCTCCTCCTTGATTAAAATACAATAAACCACCATCTCCAATCCTGAATTCTTCAGCTTTTGCTGCTTCCAAGTGTTGTAATGATGACAATGAAAGTGAAAGTCCTTGGCTTTCCACTATTCCACCACCAATTTCATGACTTGTGTTGTTTTCATGGCCACTACTACTATGATGATCAGGAACCCAAGTGAATTGTGGTGGAGGAATCACAGTATTATTGGTGCCAAAAGGCTGTCCATTAAAAGTAGTAGATGGGTTTGGTAACAACATGTGAAGTGTAGAAGAAGAAGTTGAAGGAGGTGGAGTTGGAGATGGTGATCTTGGTTGTGGATTCATCAAGAAAAGTTGCATGGCTGCAGCTGAATCTGCATTGATGCTTGAAATTTGGTGGTGTTGTTGTTGATGATGATGATGATGATGATGATGTTGTGGTGGTAAACCATCACGGTCATTGTGATTCTTTGAATTATCACCTAACAAATTACCCATACCTTGTCTGTTGTTCCCATACCACTCACCACCACCGGCGGTGGCTGCCGCTGTTTGTTGCCGTGGACTTCGATAGCTCGACGGGTCCAACAATTCAGTGGAAGAAGCAGCTCCACCACCGGAAGCAAAATTGAACATTTCTGATAACATACCGTCATAGACAGGCAGACCACTAGATTCTTCCTCTTCGATACCAACTAACGGTGGCGGCGGTACTGGCGGTGGTTCGAAGCCGTGAAGCCTCAGTTTATCTCTCCGGATCTGCTGTGCTATGTGTTGCTGCTGCTGCTGTTGCTGTTGGTCTTGATGATGAGTCACGGCTGATCTCTCGAAGCTTCCATTCGAGAAAGCACTAAAGATGCCTTGGTGGTGATGATAATCTTGGGACATAGAATTAGAATTCTCAGAATTATTTGACCTTATAATTTCTTGATGATTCAAAATTAATGGTTGATGATGGTTCGAGTGAATCGGTAAAACTTGTGGTGTTGCTAATATTCCCATATCATCAATATCTTCTTCTTCATGATCATCTCCCTCTCCAATTCTCTAAATTTTCTCTGCAGATCGGCAAGTCGAACCAAAAAAGCAAAACAAACAACAGACAACATCTAGTAAATTAAACCAAACAATTCATATACATACATACATATATATATATATACAAGTAAAAGAAATCAAATTAGTCCTTGTTTGTTAATTTGTGAGTACCCTTTTTATCAGTTTCAGCTTGCTTAATATATATGCGAACATGTAATATATATATATATATATAGGCCTACCTCTGTTAGTAGTAGAGTTGCAGAGCATGAAAGGAAGCAAAGCTCTCAGACATCGTTTTCTCTTGTGTGGTATTGAAAGCTTCTTCAATGAATTCTTCTTCTCTCTTTCTCTCTCTCTCTCTCTTGCTTGCTATGTGTTGTCTTCTGTCGTCTCTTTCTTTCCTTTTCTTTCTCTCTTTTGTTGCAGTAGTGATGAGTAGTGTGTGTGTGTTCTTTCTTTGCAAATCACCTTGTGAAAAGAGAGAGCTGGTTTTTAAATATTTATTTTTAAAATAAAAAGAAGAGAAATGGAGGCTTTTAGAGAGGACACTGATATCTCTCTCTCTCTCTCTCTCTCTCTCAACTCTCTCAACAACAACACTGCTTACTACACACAACAACACAACACAGCACAGCAAAGAGAGAGAGAGAGAGAAGAGGTCGCTATTCTTTCTTCTTCACCTCCTCTTTTTACTCACCATTATTTTTATATTCATTGAATCATTTCTTCTTTTTTATTTTATTTCATTTTTTAAATATTGTTTTTCAATTTGACAACAAAAATAATTTTTTTTTAAAAACCCAAATATAATAACCGAAAAAAAACAAAAAACAAAGACTTCAGTTTTTAGTATTATATTATAAAATGACTGAATTGCCCTCATCTAGAATTCAAAGATTGAGGGTGTATTAGTCCATTCAAATTTCCACCACCTATTAATATATGTAAACTGACATTTTCGTAGAAATTGTCTTCCAAGGTCTGTGGTTTAGGGATCAGGATCTTCTGATATGCTGATCTTTTTCCTGATCTAAAACACTTTGAGAATAAGACATTGTATTTAAAAATAATGAAAATGAAATAAATAAAAAAAATAAATGACAGCTATTAATTACATATGTCAACAGATCTATATAGGACAGGACAAAAATCATCATAGCAGAGGATCCAAATTCCTGTGGGTTACTGGTTTTAAAACAAATTAATACATATTATTAGATTAAATTTTTTGTTTTGCTATATGTGAAATGACTAAAATGTACTTGGAAGTGTCGGCTTTTATTGTCATTTTATACACATCCTTTGGAAACAAACGCAAACTACGGAATAAAATAAAGATAAGGTCGGTACAAAGTCATCTCAATGATCCAAACTACCACCATCTTTCGATTTTTGTTTTCCTAAAATGACGATATTGCCCTAGCTAATCATTGTTTTTGTGATGCACTGATGCCCAAACTATATCAGTTGGTATGGTCGTTTTAGTCAATTCATCCACTTCATATAAACTCTCTCTTTGCATTAATAACACAACCATAGCTAGACAGGGGAGAGTTATTTTATAAGAAAAGCAGGCACGTGTGGTATGGGTGCCCGCACGTGCTATATATCAGGTTTAGCTCCGAACCAAGTTAGGTTTGTTTTTGGGCGGGTATTGTTTGAAAAGCACGCGTAACCGCTTACCGGTTTGCCAATATCAAGATTGGGCATGTTTGATTTACTCTTTTCAAGTGTTTAATTATGATTTCTAAAAAAAAAAAAAAAAAAAAAATTAAAAACTTAAAAAAATCTAACATATCAATCGGGTCGAGAGTTTACTGAAATGTCTACCGAAATTTAACCAAATCAATCACTCTAAATAGAGTCCAAAATGCAACTGTCATTACAGAATAGAAGTTTTCTTGCTCGAAAGTCGAAACCCTACAACATAAGTGAAAGGGAAAATCCACTAATACGCATTAATAACAGTAGATTTTATTTATTTATTTCTTTCTTTTTAACTTCATGCCTAACTGACTTTTAACCTAATCATCATTTTTGTAATCACATGTCGATTGGTGTTTTAAGGTTACATTAATGGATCGATATTGGTGCAAAAGTTCTAACAAAAAATATTTTTTTTTCACTTTTACTTTCAGTAATATTTTGACATTTAAATTCTTTATAATTATAAATTATGTTATATAAAAATCCAATTAAGGAGTTTATAGTACGGTACAATGAGAGAGATTATCAAAATTTTCAACAAAATAATGAATATCCTGATTTTTATCATTAATCATAAACATAATAATCATAAGATATGATAAGTACCAAGTAGTATTGTACATGTTCAAGGTATTATTATTTATTACACGTTCCGAATTAAATTAGTGGCCAAATTTATTAAACGGGTTACCATATTTCATATCTTGATGCTTATAGATGTGTTAATTAATTTATCTTGATAGATGATCTATTTCTATAGTTTTGATTTAATTCATTAAGTTCTAAGTTTCTTTTAATTAATAGTAGGAATTGGTTGCCCATTAACAACATAAATAGGTTTTGCCATGAAATTGTTTAGAATATTGTACTCGAATCATAGATGGTGATTATATTCATTCTTCCCATTTTATTACGTGAAAGGAAAATGACTCGAATCTTACAACCTCTTGGTGTAAGTGTGAGAGACATACCATTGAGTCAACGTCATCTCGTCATTATCTTCCCCATTTTAAAACTTCATACTAATTGATGGTATATATGAAAGAAACATACATAATAATATGAATTGAACACGTTTAATAGATACATCTATTATAATAATAATAAAGATACATCTGTTATAATATAAATGTGCAACAAGACATGAACTCATGAAGACACATGAAACATGATCCTCATAACCACACATATTTAGTGAATGTTCTAATAAAACCTTTCAATTTGATATAGAGATTCCTATTGATATACAATATATATTTTCGAAATATTTAATTGAAAAGATCTATTTTCCACATTGTTGCTAAAAAGCGACAGGTAATTATATCTATCTTTTAAAAGAAAAACAGGTTTGCAATCTTGCTGTTTCGACATGTGAGATTGCTTTTTCATTGATGTTGCCATCTAAATGTGTATCAATTTGGATGTGATTCTTTTTCAGAAAGAAAAGAAAGAAAAAAAACCATCTAAAACATAGTTTAATGGATTGAAGATAAATTAATTTCAACAAATATTTTTTTTTTCCAAAAAGCTAGGAGTCCAGATCCCAATAATTCCTTCAATTTTCAGCACTTAGAAACTATAATTTTTGATTTAGAATCCAACCCCAAACAGTCCCAGTACACGTGCGTGCATATATATTTAATTAATCATATCATAATATATATTAGGGCCAGGGAAAGCAATAATTGAAGAACCGATAATCAATCATTTACCTTTGTAGTAACTCTATATATTTTTTATAATATAATTGAACAATGTTTAAACATGATTAATTAATTTCCCAATAAATCCGTACAATATCGGTCCATATATTTAATTTACATCATATTAATGTAATATGCATATGGTTGACATTATCTTATTAATTAATGAAATGCTTTTAAGCTCCCGATCCCACTTTTTTTTCTTTCTTTCTTTCTTTCTTTCTTTTTCTTGTGTATATGTTAATGTAGGCATTAAAAAAAAGGACAGACTTGGATTTGATAGGTTCTGTTAAATCTAGTATATAAAATTTTGGAGGAAAAAAAAACTTATTATCTATCATGATATACCGTGCATCTTCTACTGTAACTTTTCCGTATAAAAAATCCATAGGGTCCATTGTCCAAGGTGGCTGGTTTCTTCCGTATTGAGGTTTTTTTCTTATAATTTCTCGTATATAGCTTGGGGGTAATCTATATATTTAGGGAGGGGACGGAGGGTTCTTCTTTGAAATTGATTGAGATAAATGAAGGCCTAAGTACAGCCAGTTTGTTAGCTTTTTTATTTTATTTTTATTATTATTATTTAATTCCATTTTAGATTTATTTTTTTGGTACCTTAGAGTAAAATTTTGTTGATGACTGTCACATTAAATC
This sequence comes from Acer saccharum, assembly GCA_030490815.1. NCBI lineage: Eukaryota > Viridiplantae > Streptophyta > Magnoliopsida > Sapindales > Sapindaceae > Acer > Acer saccharum. Next base: position 5,006,801 of record CM059868.1, read on the forward strand.
TACAATTTAAATGTTAATGATTGTTGCATTAATTAAATTCAACCATGAACTGAAAAATGAACCACGTTAATTAACTAATAATTAAATGTTTGTAACTTGCAAATATAAGTTCAATTCATTCTTAACAGTACTAAAATCCATACACATTTTAGTCTTCATTGGTTCTTATATAATATTAGCGTTGTATTTAATATTTAATAGAACAATAAGATTTCTCACTAATAATTGCAAATCAATAACAATTTTTGTAAATAAAATTTTATACTAAATTATGATGATGCATGGGTTAAAGATTTGTCGGAATTATAAGTGCGATTTGGATATATACCTACTCTCATAGTACCGAGAAAAAACTCTCACACATATTTTATAAATACGCTCTATGAGATTCGACCTCCCCATTATCCAATTATCTTCGAATTCAAGATTAATTTTATTTGTTAAGGAAAAAAAAAAGGTTAGTGAATTATGAGAGGAAGATAAAAGTTTGATTTTTTTTCAACTGCAAACAGTATTGATAGTTGACAGGCCAACTTTCTGCTTCACCCATCTGTCGTCTCTTTAGGTAATACTCACGTGAATCCCACCCTCTCTCTCTCTCTCTCTATATATATATATATATATGTTTCACACGCTTGCATACACACACGCTTGATACTCCATGCTCACGTGCCAAAGTCGGCTCATACGCACGTGTCCAAGCTTTACACATTTATTAATTAATTATTACCACACGTCCACACCACACCACAACACAAAGCTCAACAACATATATGTCTTTGGTTTCCATGCACACCCATGTACACGATTTTTGTCTCCTTTATTATTTTTCTCATGATCATCATATTCATCACGTATATATATAAATAATATATGAGAATTTTCAGTACAAAAACAGGTTAAAAATATAGGTGCCACCCCTTATAAAATAGGTGGTTGGCTTGTTGGCAACAATTTTATTTTGTTTATTTAAAAATAAATAATAATTAATTTCAAGCAACCACCATGAAAACCCCATCGCCACCTTTTTCACAAACTACACACACTTACATTACATCAAACACACCTACATTAAAATCTTTATCAACTACTTAATTATATCAACAATTAACGGGACCAAATAATTGGGTTCTGAATATATGATCATGACAGAAGCTTCCTGCTAGTTGCATGCGAAGCCAAGCTAATATTGATGGCACGATTGTGATCATCATCATCATCAAATTTGTAGCGCACAAGTTCATCGTGTGTGCTCCCTCCCTCTCTCTATCTGTTTTCTCTGAAAGTGATAATTGATGAGAAGGTGCATGTACCTCCTTCATGAATGTTTATCGATCACAGAAAAACACACACATGTTGTTCATGCCGCCATTTGTATGCACAAGTTGATCAATCAATTAAGCTCACATCGAGCTTTCTCATCACAATGAAATCAAATTAATTATATACATATTGATCTACATGCATGATTGTCCGATGAGTGTGACATTTTTCTCACATTTTTCTCTCTTCTTGAGAAAGGATGATCTATGATAGTATAAATCATAATAATAAGTATGATTTCATCAACTAGTTAGTCTGAGTTGATATCATCGATTTCATTTGCTTCTACGTACGTGGCTGCCATTTTCGCTAAGTTTTATTAGTGTACATTTCTCAATATCCCATCACGAGTAGCTGATAGAAACTGCAGTAGAGAGCAGAAAATGATGGTTGTGTCGGTTACTGTAGTACGTACATACACGAGTACTGTGTAGTATTTCATGATATCTGTGGAAGAAGCAGAGAAGAAAGATGTCATGTAACTATTTTTGCTTCGTGTTAAAGCACTTTATATTACACAACTTTTTTTTAGGGTTTCTCATGAAAATATATAAAGGCAAAAATTAAATGACACTTTTTCAAGTTGTAATTTTAAGAGTATCACTGTTTTAATAACTTAAGTTTAAATAACACTTAAAGTGTGGATTCGACAAAAAATACCCTTAAAAAACACTTACAAAAATAATGTTTCCGAGACTTGTTTTGTATTTCCAGGACTTATTTTCTAATTTTTGAGACTTTTCAAGTAGTTTCCAAAACTTTTTGGTAATTTCCAAGACTTTTTGGTAGTTTCCGAGACTTTTTTATATTTTTCGAGACTTTTTACAATTTCCAAGACTTTTTGTACAAAAATAAAATTTTCCATTTTTTTTTTCATCTTGTTCCTTGAAACCTCCATTGGAGGCCGATTTCAACCTCTAATGGAGGTCTTTCATCAAAAATAAAATAAATAATAAAAAATAACAATGGCATAAACGTAATAAAAGAAGGAGATGAGGGTATTTTAATCCTTTGGTGCCATTTAAACTTATCAAAATTGTGATACTTTCAAAATTCAACCTAACAAGAGTGATATTTTATATTATTTCCACAATATATATATATATATATATATATATATATGTTTGTATATACCGATCATTATCGGATTTTGCCATATGCAATTGTGTATGTATTTAGCAAAGCGAAAATGATAATTAATAATCGAATCTACAAGAAGAATTTCATTTCAAATTAACCGATTTTATTAATAAATTAGAAGTAACAATAGCTATATTTTCGGACCATGACTTAAATAAAAAACAAAACACTATTCCTAAATGGACTAAAACACAAAATCCCTAAAACAAAAATCTTAAATAAACTTAAAGAAACAAACCTTGCGGGGAGCGAAGGTTCTCCTAGGGTTTTGCTCTCTCTAAAACCCTAGTGTAGAAGTAGTAGGTTTCTTGGGTCGATTTTACAGGTTTTTCGACGGCAATTTTTTTCGATGGCTACTTTCTTTCTCAGGCTTAGTTAATGGATCAAGAAGAGATTGCGAGATTATGTGCGGCACTTTCAATCAAGAGCAAGGAAGAAAAACTCTGGTGTGTTCAAGATACTTTAAAGGTATCGGCGGGTAGGAAGCTTGATTATGTTTAGTTGGTAAGATTTTATCCAATAAACATGTTAACAGAGATGTTTTTCGAGCCGTGATTCCTAAAATATGGCAAACACCGATGGAGATTGAGGTGGTGCAGGACAATACTTTTCTCTTTTACTTTCGAAATCAGAGTGATCGTTTTAGGGTTCTAGCAGGGGTCCATAGAGTTTTGATAATAGTTTGTTAGTTTTGGAGAAGGATCCAAATCCTGAATGCGCCACTGCTATGTATGACAAAGGAGATGGATGTTTTCATGGGGAAACTCATTGGTGACTTGGTGGATATTGATGTGGGTGTGACGGGGGAGTGTTTTGGAAAATATATGCTCCTTAAAGTGGCGATTGATGTATCTAAGCCTCTTAAGAGATACCTGAGGTTGGATTTACAAGAGAATGGAAAGGAATCATTGTTATTGTTGCGATATGAAAAACTCCCTAAATATTGCTTCAATTGTGGAATTATTGGTCACTCTTACCAGGTGTGTCATAATGGTACTGTCAAGGATGATTGGAGAGCTGATACGGATTTTGAGTTCGATCCTTGGATGAGGGCTTCGAATCCTTCAAGTCAAAACAGGAGTTCAGGACAACATCGCTCAAATGGTGGGGTTTTAACACAAAAGATAAGGGTAAAAAAAAAATTCAACTTTGGAGAACAAGGATCAGAGTAGTAATAGTAGTTCTTGGAGATCAAGGACAGATGGAGAGGTCGAACTAAGTCAGAGTTCTTCTGCCTGTCGAAAAGTGGAGATAGATGTGGATAGGCAAACCATGGAAGCTGAAGGTAAAAAGGAGGGTGTTCAAGGGAAGACTAGGATGTCGGGGGATGTAGTTGCTGTGGAGGAAATTTTGATAGGGATAGGGAATTTTCAAGAATCTAAATTACAAGATGTTGAGGCAACAAAGGGTGCTGAAGATGCGACCATGGCTGTGTTTAAGGGGTCTACGGATGGAACTGAAGGGGTTACTATGGATTATAGCAGAACGGCAGGGAAGTCAATGGGATCAGAGAAGAGTGTCGTGGAACCATAGAATGTTGATGGGACTGTTTCAGTGGAAAATATTTTAAATAATGGCATTCTCTCAACTGGTGGCATGAGTGCAAAGTTAGAGGTTGTTAAAAAAAAAAAAGGAAAGTGGAAACGGTGGGCACGAGAGGGTGGTTTGTGAGTAAAGGGACCAGTAGATGATGCTCAGGTGGAGAAAAAAAAGACTTGCAGTGTTAATGCTGGCAGCCCTTCAGATTTGAAAAAAATGAAAACTGATTTTGCTTTTGGCCAAGAATCAATTGAGATATCGACGAGTCAGGAAGAATCTCCAGCTTGTCGTACTCAATGAACACCTTGTTCTGGAACGCTCGGGGTCTGGGAGGCAATCGAGTGTTTCGAGTTCTGCATGCGCTAATGTAGGACCATCATCTGGAGGTAATGTTCTTGATGGAAACTATTAGTGATCACAGTGCGATGTAATGTCTTCGTATTAAGTTAGGATTTGATTCAAATTTGGTTGTTGATATATAGGGGAATAGTGGTGGCTTATGTTTGTTTTGGAAGGTGGATATCGACATATCTCTTCTTTCGTATTCTCGGTATCATATCGATACAATGATTACGTCTTATAACAATAAAAAGTGGAGATGGACAGGTTTTTATGGTAACTCGAGCATGGCTTAAAGGGTTCATGGCTGGACGTTGCTGAGAAGGTTAGCGAATCTTTCGTCTCTCCCTTGGCTGATAAGTGGTGACTTCAATGAAATTTTATGTCTGAATGGAAAACAAGGGGGGTCAGTTCGACAGGAGGTGCTTATGGATAATTTTCGAAATGTGTTGGTGTACTGTGGTCTTAAGGATTTGGGCTATTCGGGACCTAGGTTTACTTGGTCGAATCGCCAGAAACCAAGTCAGTTAATTCAAGAGAGGTTGGACTGTTTTGTGAGCAGTGAAGAATGGCAGAAAATATTTCCTTATTTTTCAGTGTAAAATCTTGATTTTATCAAGTTCGATCATCGTCCAGATCTTCTTTGTTATGATGATCAACAGATCGTATACCCTATGAGGCATCGTTTTCACTATGAGTGATGTTGGGCTGAGAAACCCGAATGTCTTGAGATTATCCAAAGTAGTTGGAAGAGTGAGGTAGACTGTAATAAAATGGATGGTATGGTTATGGCGTTGTCTTCTTGTGCAAAGCAGCTCCAAAGTTGGAATATGCTAAATGTGAGTGACCTGAATGAGAGAATTTGTGTGAAGAAAAAAGAAATGGCGGGTTGCAGTAATAATGAGGTGGTGGTCGATTGGAAAAAATGGAGAGTGGCTGATCGGGAACTTGATGATCTTCTAAAGGAAGAGGAAGTTTTTTTGAGGCAACGATCTAGGATTTCTTGGCTTAAAGAGGGAGATTATAATACAAAGTTTTTTCATGCTAAAGCTTTCTCTACAAGAAAGAGGAATAGGTTGCATGGTCTTTTTGATGACAACGGTATCTAGAAAACGAAGTATGAAGAGATGGAAGGTATTATCTCTCAATATTTTCTTCTATTTTCATTAGTTCTCAGTCATCGTCTCAGCAGCTTGACAGGATTATCGGATCGGTTGAAAATAGGCTCCCACAAAATATGAGGGATTTTCTTGATGGTCGTTTTTCTGGGAGGAGATGAAGGAAGCCTTGTTCCAAGTGAGCCCTTCCAAGTCTCTTAGGGAAGATGGTTTCCCTGTGGTTTTTTTTTAGAAATTTTGGAGTGTGGTTGGTGATGATGTTACAAGGCTTTGTTTAGATTGTCTCAATGAGGGCCACTCAGTGCAGATGATCAATCATATCTTGCTTTGCCTTATCCCAAAAGTGAAGAATGTGGAAAGAATGTCTGAGTTAAGGCCGATTAGTCTCTGCAATGTCATATATAAATGTATCTCCAAGGCATTGGCTAATCGGTTAAAGAAGGTGCTTAATTATGTCATCTCAGATACTCAGAGTGCATTTGTGCTTGGTTGTCTTATTACGAATGATGCGATGGTAGGGTTTGAGTGTATGCATGCTCTTTGTCGGAAGGTTAATTGACAGAAAAAGGGGTTCATGTCTCTCAAGTTAGACATGTCGAGGGCCTACGATAGGGTGGACTGGAATTTTTTGGAAGGTATGATGAAACGCATGGGTTTTTTCTGACACTTGGATTTCAAAGATCATGGGATGCATTTCTTCGGTTAGGTACTCTTTTATTCTTAATGGTAATATCAGAGGGAATATTACGTCGTCTAAAAGGTTGAGACAAGGGGATCCCCTCTCTCCCTATCTTTTCCTCATCTGTGCTAAGGGTCTTTCTAGTTTGATTGCTAGGTCTGAGAGTAGGGGGAGTTCAATGGTTTCTGCTGTAATAAAGGGGGACCGAAAGTGACACATTTTCTTTGCTGATGACAGCCTTCTCTTCACGCGTACGTCTCTCATGGAATGTAATAATATTAAGAGGCTTTTGGGGGATTATTCGCAGGCTTCTGGTCAGATTATTAATTTTAGTAAGTTTACAGTTTGTTTTAGTAAGAGGATTTCTTAGTCCGAAAGAAAAAGGTTGGCGGAGGCATTAGATATGATGATTGTTGAGGTCCATGAGAGATATTTAGGGCTTCCTTGTGTGATGAATAGAAATAAACGTGTCCTTTTTGATGATATTAAGGAGCGGGTTTGGAAGAAGCTCCAAAATTGGAGGAATCGGTTTTTTTCAGGTGGTGGTCGTGAGGTTCTCCTCAAAGCTATTATTTAGTCAATCCTGGTGTACTATATGAATTTATTTAGGCTGCCTGGTGCTTTGATTTATGATCTTCATCGTCTATGCGAGAGATTCTGGTGGGGTGGTAATGAAGCGAAACGAAAGATACATTGGCGTTCTTGGGAATCTCTTTGTAAGGCTCATTGTGAGAGGGGACTTGGCTTTCAGGACCTGGGTGTTTTTAACAAAGCAATGTTGGCCAAACAATGTTGGCAGCTATTTAACAACTAGAATTCATTAATTGCTCGGATTTTGAAGGATTGTTACTTTTCTGATTCAGGTTTTCTTGAGACAAAGAAATGTAAGTCGGGGTCTATTATGTGGAATAGCTTAATGTGGGGTAAGGATTTGTTGGAGGAAGGGTCTAGATGGAGAGTGGGGAGTGGGAGATCGATTATGGTTTATAGGGATAGATGGATCCCATGGGTTTATACTTTTAAAATTTCTTCTCCTCTTGTGCTAGGTATGGAAACGTCCGTTTATGATCTTAAAAAGATATATGGCTCGTGTGATGAGGTTCTGTTAAGGCAGAATTTTTCGGAGGAGGAGGTGAAATCTATTCTTGGTCTCCCTACAAGCAATTCTGATTTGGATGATGCCCTGTTATGGCACTATGAAAAATCTAGCGTTTTCTCTGTTAAGAGTGGTTATTGGCTAGCTCTTGGCTCAAATTCTAACACTAGCTACTCTGGTCTCAGTAGTAGTGTCTCTTGGTGGAAATTTCTTTGGTGTCTTAAAATTCCGAATAAGATTAAATTCTTCATGTGCAAAGCGTGCAATAATTGGTTTCTAGCAAAGGTTAATTTCGCAAATCATGGTATCAATCTTGATACGCTGTGTCCTGTCTGTGCCCAAAAGATCGAAACCTCGCTCCATGCTCTTTGGCAGTGTTCTTCCCTGAAGAATGTGCGGGCCAGGTCTAGCTTAAATGGTTAGGGTAAGGTTTCTGTGTCCACGTCGTTTTTTGATTTCGTGATTTCCTGCAGAAGTAGTGTTAGCACTATGGATTTCGAGCTCCTTTGTGTTATTTGGTGGCGTGTTTGGTTTAGAAGAAATACGATGGTGCACTCTAAGGTGCTTTTATTTGATGTGGAGGTTGTTGATTGGGTAACCAATTTCGTCCAAGACTTCAATGCTGCAAACGTCATTGATGTGGGGGTTTCAACGGCTCAGGTGGCTCCTCCTCCCTGGTTGGCTCCTCCCGATGGCCTCTTTAAGATAAATACGGATGCTGCTTTAAATGAAAGAGGTCAAGTTTATAACATTGGGGTGATCATTCGTGACTGTGAGGGAAGGGTTATGGCTTTTATTTGTTGTCAGCTAGGTGTGAACTTTAATCCTGAGATTGCTGAAGCGTTAGCTATTCACCGAGGTTTATAGCTGGCTTTAGAATCTAGTTTGGTCCCGGCGGTGTTGGAGTCGGATGCGTTGGTGGTTGTGAATGCTATTATTTCGCGGGTGTTGCCCAATTCTGATGTTGGTGTTATCCTCCATGATATTTTGAATCTTCTTGGTAGCCCTTGATTTAGGTCAGTTAGTTTTGTCCCCAGATTAGCTAATAAAGCTGCCCATAATCTGGCTAAGCTCGCTTTGCATTTTGCGGGTGAGTCTGTTTGGATGGAAGACTGTCCCTTGTCTATGGAAAATCTGGTCTTGGGCGATTGCTCGAATGTCCTATAACCGTTTTGCTGTGTTTTAATGAAGTTCTCTTTTCAAAAAAAAAAAAAAAAAAAAAGAAAGAAAAGAAACAAACAAACCTTGCTGAAAACGAAAATTCCTAATATCTTATATACGGATCAAAAATGCGGTCAAAAAAGAAAAAAACTGAAAAACGAAAGACCAACTACCGTTTTTTTGGGGGGAAATCGTGATGAACATAGTGTGTCCCTCCAAATGGGCTCCCAAACTGCCCTACATCAATATCTAACCAAGCAACCATTTCATTTTATTAATTTTTATTTTGGCACATCTCGACGGCATGAGAGAAAAAATTATCAAACCAAAGCTGTATATATAAAAACATCCCAATCAAATTACTGTCATTGTATCCCAATATGAGTGCAACTTTATTGATCGATCCATGACAGCTACAATACATTCCTCTAAAATTAATTCTCGAAATTCCTCCTCTCACTGCTCATTTACAACAACTGAAAAAAAAAAAATGTCATTGTAATGGGGAAATAGAAATCATCTGTCACCGAGAGCAATCAAAATCGATATATATTTTTATCATTGCAAATTGCAATTATAGATTGTGACACTGCTATAAAAAAGATGGCTCACATCTTAAATCGCCACCAAATTTATTTTTTGGCTCCTTCTAACTATGAATTACAAAATCTGACATATTCATGTCATATTACCAAATTACATTCATTATATCTACATTTCATTATCTCATTCAATGAATTTGTTGTACGTTAACCTGTAGAAATCTTCATTCCTTAACTCGTACACGTTTAATTAAGGTTGCCAATGACGCGTTGTTATATATTTTTTTTATGTTTCATGTAGTTTTTTTTTTTTTTTCTTCAAATGGATAAGGAATCTGATAAGACTTATCGAAATTAAATAATAAATATGCAATCTAAACTGTGAATGGAGAGTTACACTACCCCTTGTACTAAGAGATGATGTCCCATGTAGTCATATGTTTAGATCTATTATCACAATGGAGTAAGAGATATGGATCAATTCCCCTTTACTAAATTTAGAGAGAGAGATTTGGCTTAATTTGTAATTATCATGTATGATGTGATGGGGATGGATGTGTGGTAAAATAAATGAATTATTTGAGTATGATGACGTGAACGGATTGAGACCAAAATAATCTATAAAGCATTAATGAAAAAAATTATTAGCATGGGTATATCAAAGTTTCATAAATGATGTTTATTGGTTGATTTATGATCTGCTTAATTACTATAATTGTACTACAACCCAAAAATTTAGTCCAAATTTCATGAAATTTTTTTTTTTTTTTTTATTAATTATTTGAGTTGTATAGCATTACTCAAAAAATAAATAAATCTACAATTAGTATTATAATATATATGCCGAGACATGTGACTTTAACCCAACCATTAAAATGGAAGGAGATTTACACTACAACCTATGACAAGAGGTGATATATGCAGTTAGGTTTTTTTTATTTATTATTATTTATTTTATTTTATTTTTTTGCATAATATACAACTTTTTTCCTTATTGAGACTTGAGCCTTGAGAGATGTCTTGAGTTAATAATTAGGTTTATGTGATGATAAATTAAAAAAAAAAAAAAAAACAGTTAAGGATTGATGCCTGTTCAATATTATCTTTATACATAACAGAAAAGTTTGAAGATCCCCAGGAAAATGCCTGCAAGTAATATCATAGGAACATTTTTATATATTCTTGACTGTGCGATCAGCTTTTACTTCATAGAAGCTTTCAAAGGCTTATAATAGTAATAAAATGAACCGTTTATTCATTTTCCAACAGATAGTGCTAATAATAATAATATTGTCACACTTGAACTCTTACCAATGTGGCTGAACGCTCCCGAGCGAGCCTTCGCCACTAGGGTTCAACGTCAAGAGTGTGTATATATTTGTGTAAATTTTCCTTGTCCCACCTTGGCCATGAAATCCTAAGTGTGGGTGTTCTCTCTCGATTCCGGGAGGAGCTGTAGTCCCTGTAGTCCGAGCTGCGCTTGTAGAGCTCAAATCTCGCCGGTCTCGACAGTTGTTGTATTATCAAAAAATAATAATAATAATAATAATATTGTCAATAAAGCAAGCAAAATGAGCTCAGACTGAATGTGGAGCTATTCTTTATTAAATTTAATAAGTATATATTAAAATTTTAATTATATTTTATCGAAACTATAAATATTAGTCATTATTTAATTGTATGGATATAATCTAAGGCTAAACTCATTGTGAAAAAAAAATAAATAAATAAATAAATGAACTTTACGTTTTATAACTAGATAAATGTAAAATAATATTTATGAACCAAATGGACCTCAAATTGTTATGCAATAAATTCATTTATTCAATTCAAATGTTTTGAATTTCCTTTTTTCTCATAAAGTGAAATCAAAAATTGAATTCCAATAAATGTGTTTCTAGATTAGATAGGATTTCATTAAATGATGAAAGTATCAGATTAAAAACGAAAGGCTTTGATTTAATGATAGGTAACATCACATTCAAAATTAGAGTACATTGGAGTGCTACCGGAGGAACTGTGGTCTGCTTTTGGCTCTTCCGCAACTCTTTCATTTTTCATTTTTTGTCGGTTAATTGTGAACGAGATTAATAATGTCTTCAGTCACGTTAGTCAAAAATCTAATTAATAAATCAGAATTCAGTTCTTACTGAAAGAGGAATTTGATTACCCCTCCCACATAAGGAATCAAGTTCTTTTTCCTGGTTCCATTTTCTATAGAAAACTTTTATTTCCATTAGTAAACGCATCTTACAAACAATTATGAAGGCGGAGAAAAAAAAAAAAAAAGATAGAAAGAAAATAAGAAATTAACAAGAAAAGATGACATATGGTAAAAATAAAGATAGATAGATAGGTATCTATATGTAGGGCAATTAGTTGTACGAGGAAGCGTCAACGCCAATTTGTTTAACTGTCTCTATACATAAAATTATATATACAGGAAAAAGGAGATATTGAAACTATACATGCAAAGAAAAATAAAAGAGATTAATAATGGCAACATCGACAAAATGGGGTGGTCACTGGTTCTGGTTCACCTGCTTCTGCTTCTGCTTGGTCTCACTTTAACTTCCAAAGCATACATTTTCTCTCCATCACAATGAAAGAAAAAAAGAAGAAAAGAAAACAATTAATGGTCCCAAGGCTTAGCTTCTCTTTGTCTTTGTCACTTTAGAAATTTGATGTCAATCAAATTATTCAATTCCTTTTCCTTTTGAGGATGCTTCCTCTTTCTTTTTTTTTTTTCTTTCTCACTTTTACAATTTTAACATGCCATTGTGTTCTTTGTGTGTTGTGACCACAACTTCACTACTGTTAGTGCCTTCCATGCTTTGCTTTAATTTCTTGTTATATCATATATGTGTGTATATCATTAACCTACCAATTTATTGGGATTTAATTCATCCTTTTAATGATCTTCAATAATTAATTAAATACCTTCCACATATATAAAGCTATGCTACTAGCTCTCTTGTCAATTTTTAGAGTTTTTTTTACATGTTTTTTTTAAACAGGTATTTTAATTTTTTTATTTAAAAAAAAAAATAATAATAAATAAAAACATTCTAGCACCTAACGTGCTATATATATATATATATGGAATATGAATTTTTATTTGAGTATCAAGCTTTTTTCTCTAAAAAGCACCCAATTCCCTATTATCCCTCTAACTTCACTAGCACTATATATATATATATATAGGGAATTGGATTTAATCCCTTTTTTTTTTTTTTTGTGGATTCTTATCGATTTAGATTGCATTTATAAAAATAAAAATTGTTTTTTTTTTTCTCTGTAAAATACTTGAAAACACTCTTTTACAATGTTTTAATTTTCAAATTTCAAATTATTTTTTGTTTAATTTCAGTCAAACATTACAAAATCTAGGAAAACTATTTGTTTGAAAATATGGATCGATATTCAGGAACAACTCACATGCATTAATTCTTAATTTTTCCTTTTTCATTGAGCTTTAACTATGAAAATCGAATATTAAAAAGGAAAATTAAAACAAGTAATGAGAGAGATCATGAGCTGGGTCCAATCTAGGGTTTTGATACACCGCTTTAATAAGAAATAGTGATTTCATGCTGCTGGCATTCAAATTTCTTGTGATAATTGGGTCAACTTTGATAATTAAGTTGGCTAGGTTTGAATCATTCCAATTGATAGATAAATTAATTGGGGTCCTAATTAAACTAATGATGACTTGTGTAATTAGAACTCCCCAATAAAAAACTAAAACACAAAATCATAAGCTTCAAATAAAATAATATGAATTATGAAGGGTTGGTCAAATTTTAGAAATAGAATTTAACAAATATATATGTAATTTTTATTTTTATTTTTAAGGGAAATTTTGAAACTGGCTTTTCGAAGAAATTCAAGAAATAAATGGAAAATGGAAATCTTGAAATAAAAACTCAGGAATTTTAATTTTATAACTACAAAACTAAAGATTCTATAATATTTTTTTCAGGACCTCCGCAACAAAGAAGCACCCTATATGTATGTATGTAATACTTCATATTTTGAAGAAAAAAAGAAATGTTTAGTAGGGTGACGATTTAAATCCACATTTAATTTGGAATACATTTAAATCCACATTTAAGACAATGCATGTGTGACTATGATCCAAATAATTACTTCCAAAATACATGTGCAAAAAAAAAAAAAATAAATAAATAAATTAAATTAAATCTTGTTTAAATTAAACTTTAAAAAAAATTGTTTAATTTATTAAAACTTTAGTTTTTATAATATTTTTAGATTGAAGTTGCCACCTTTAATTTTCTAACACCATATATTTTGTTTGTGCTGATAAGAAAATCGTGATCCCAGATTCCCAATTTTAGTAACTAATAATGATTTCTGCACACAACAATGTTGTCTAGTTGATAACTCAACGTCGAATTGACTAATTCAAAATTAACTTGATGATAGTGGCCCAATGCCTAGTAATGATGTCTATACAAAATTATCAAGTACTCCAAGGACATATTTTTGTTTGGTCTAGAAAAGAATTTTACTCTCCAAATTTTGTAAGTTTGTAAACGTTTATGATCGATCAAAATTGATTGATTGATTTACATTAGTCAATGAGTCCGAGACTCCGATGCATATCGATCACTTCTAGGTAGTTACTTTATAACATTATCTTTTTACACGTAATCATATATGAAAGTTCATTGAATATTTGTCTATATCAAATAATACAAACATTCTACGAGATAATTAAGGAAATTTGTTGCCTTAAGTAAACTCTAATAAAAATATTAGAAATAAAGTTTTAAGTTAAAATTTTGAATTATTTATAATGAAAGAAATTTACCCTTATGGTTAAATTATTCAAAATAGTTTAATATCCGTGTTCGTCCAATTATGTCTTATAAGATTATTGTTTCAAACACTTTTATATAGAATAGAAACAAGAAATTTTATTTTATTTTATTAGTATCTAAGAACATGTTTTAAACTTAATTTGAGAACAATTTTTAATAATAAAAGTTATGAAATATACCTTTGATACCATTATTTTTCAAATCATGTTCTCTTAATATGCAATCAAATATATTTTATTTTCTTTTAGTATGATTGGTTAAAAATAATTAACTAAATGAACAAAATTATTAGGTGCGGGGTCTTGTATGATTTTCGTACAAGATTCCAACACTCGATAACGTTATAAAATCGAAACTCATACGAATAAATTTGCATTATTTCTGTTCTATGTGCCACTCTTACTCTCCTATAGCCTAGGAAGTCTAGGTGTTATTGTGTTACAATATACAGCTAACAAAACAAAACACTAGTGTGAAAAAAAAAATTTATATCAATTTGAATAAGAAAATGAAGCTAATCTTTCTTTAAAATGTTTAATAATCACAAAAGCAATCATATCCTAATTGCTTGTTTGTACGTGAAATAATCAACAACAAAAATTATTTAAAAATATGGTAACCTTTACCTAATGATGTTAAGCTTTAACCAACATAGAAATCCAAAGTGAGGTATCTTTATTAGATACTATTTGTGATGTTAAGCAACCAATTTTTTTTTAATTTTTTTTTAATGTTTTATTACTTAAAAATTAAGCCTCGTGACCCTCTTGTGCGCTCCCACCAAACCCTAGATTTTTTTTATAAATAAAATAAAATAATTAATGATTCAGTCTTCTTTTTCATTGGTTGCAAAAGTTGAAGTCCATCCATGTTGACGCTTATAATATTATTGGAAAAACCATTAAAATAATTTATCGATGTTGTCTATTTCAAAGGTGCCATTTATGTCATATAAGAGTCATTCAAGATTGCGTTTATTTTAGATAAACAAATCATTAAATATATTTTAATTAACAGGAGATATTAAGCAAGACAATAACATAATAAATTCACTTGTATGTGGCCAATTAGTCAGAAGTTATATAATATATAATTATATATTAGCTAGCTAGTCACCTTAGCTTATATGGTCGTATTAAGTTTTGATGAGGTATTTAACATATCATGATATTACGATTGTATTATGACAAATACGGTGGAGAGACTTCACTATTTTTTTAATTAAAGATATTTTCTTCTTTAAAAATTAAAAACTCAATCTATAATTAACATATATATATATATATATATATATATAGTTATATATAACTTCGAACTTAACACCAAACTATATTAGACGGTGTATTATTATCCAATATCTTAAACAACGGATAATGAAAATTTACAAAAGAGTATAGTATATATTATATTTTAAAGCAAGTTTTACATGAAAATTGAGTTATTAATTCAGGATTTAGGTGAGTAAGAGTGTAAGACACGACTCAAACTCTCAAATCTTAATATAGTGTAAATGTGAAGGCTATATTATTAAGTCAATCTCATTTTATCATAAATAAATAAATTGAAATAAGTCGGATTATAGATAATAAATAAATAAAAAATCATAAAATTGGTTGTTGGTTTTTTTTTTTTTTTTTTTTTAAATAAAAAGTAAACTTGTGGCGATTAATATATTAAAATGTTTTTGTTTGAAATTAAAACTCTTCTAATACACCTTGATTATAAGATGCTTCACCTTTTTTTTATTATCCAATATGAAAAAGGCAACAATATGATATATGTATACATGGAAGTCACTACAGATGGTGCTCTCCTAAAATCCCTTTTAATCAATTACCCCTAAAGATGCAAAGCTATATGACCATTTTTTTTATAGACCCACTAGCTAGCTATAGTCTGTCATGAGAAGATACCAAAAGCTCACCTCCAAGACTTTTTTGACAATAATATCTCACACTTCTATGTACATATATAATATACCTAAGCGGCTAAGCTCCCATGGCCAATTCTCTAACGTTACATTTGTAGAATTACGGGAGTTCATTCTGTAATATTATAACATCAAAACTTATAATTAGATTAATGTATAGATTAAGATGGAAATTATCATCGGTTGGTTTGTGTTTCTTGGGACTTGGGAAGCAAACAGCCATTTCTTCCTCATCAAGTGGGTCACTGTCCTCTGAGATGGTCTCATTAATTAAGGAACCAACATTCTCATGGTCTGCCTCCACCCTTTTCCAGATAATTTTACTTTCTTTAACTTTTTTTTTCTTCTTTTTTTCAATTTTTTTAAAACAAATAAAAATATATATATTTATATAGAGATAGATCAAGTGTGTATATATATATATATATATATATATATATGTGAGTGAATGTGCATGGATATAGCTTGCTAGTATATTTGAAATAATTAAAAGAGATAGAAAGTTAGAAGAGAAAGAATTTTTTTTTTTTTTTAAATAAAATAAATAATAATAATAATAATGGGTGGTGATTGTTGTGGGTTTTGGAGGGGCCATGTAGAAAACGACCTGAAATTATTGAAAGCAAACACAGTAGCACTATCTAGTTGTTATAAAAGAAAAAAATGGGCTTGATAAATGCAAAAAAGAGTTTCAGTATTTATATAAAATAATTATATTAAAGGTGGTCCTGGACTTGGTGTTGTATATATATATATATATATATATATAAGAGAGGGGGTCCACGTGGCACGGCCGGCAAGGGGTGGTCAGAGCCACGTGGGCACCGTGGTCCAAGCTTCATATTACTACACGTGTTACATAAAGGAGGAGGTGACAGCCTGTTCATCAACAGGCATGGGAGAGCGATCTTTGATCAATTGTGAACTGTGATCACATTTTCCTCTACAATTTTTATTTTTATTTTTATTTTTATTTATTTTTAATTTTTTTTTGCAGCTTTGTGGAGGTGGGGCATATACATATATTTTGACCAAAAACTAGGAAAAAAAAAAAAAACTTCCTTGTCGAATTTCAGTTGGCTCCTTACAACAATCTCCCACTAGTACCATCTCTGATCTCCCTAGCTCCTAGTAAACAGTCACTATTTTCAGTGACATTTTCTCAGACTGTGACAATTACCCCTCTTATCCGAAAATACAACATCATAGCTTTATATAATTTTGGGCTTTTTTTTTTATAAAAAAAATAATAAAAAAAAAATTCAAATATTCAATTGTATATGGATTCGGCGATTTTGAAAACTTATACCAGTAGCTTTATTTTTTTAACAAACCATTTGTGATGCATCGATTCGAATTTAAGTAATTGTCAAACTAATTGAACGTTTTTTAACACATATTTTATGTTGAGTTGATGTTTGAGAGAATTATTTTCATTATTGGTTGTTGATGAACTTACAAGCCGGCCCATCATAGGCCCATCATGTAGCCCGTAAGTAACCCAACTTTACAATTTCAGGCCCAAACCTCTACAATTTATATCGGCCTGTCTTGCAAATACATCCCATGTAATTTCTAAGTGCCCCATTTTGTTTGTTAAGAAAATTTTGTACAGAAATCAAGCGTGGGATCTAGCATTAGGGGAATGCTATCTACCTTTCCCATTTGCCTTTCCCATTTACCTTTCCCACTCATTGTTTGACACGTGTACACTTTTTCATTTAATAAAAAGCTCTCACTTTTTGCTACAAAACTTGTTTACATATTTACCCCTTATTAATGAAATGAAAAAAGCAACCATCAAGGGTAAATATGTAAACAAGCTTTGTAACAAAAAGTGAGAGCTTTTTATTAAATGAAAAAGTGTACACGTGTCAAACAATGAATGGGAAAGGTAAATGGGAAAGGCAAATGGGAAAGGTAGATAGCATTCCCCCTAGCATTATACATAATCTGGATTTGGATCTTCTGCTGATCTGATCTTTTTCCTGACTTTTTTAAAGCATGTGATTGGTTGTTGATAAAGTGGTTATGGAAACCAATCACATCTTAACCGCACATTTAATGCAATGCTTATATATCATGAGATTAGATGAGGTCAGGAAAAAGATCATATCAGCAAAGGATCCAAATTCAATCTTGACTTAGTAATGTTAGAGAGCGATTTTGAATAACTTTGTAACGTAACGATGTAACATGTACTAACTATCTTTCCATTTTCTAATGGTTGAAAATTAAGGCATCTCAAGCTTAATATTTTGCAATATATAATGGGGTTCATTTTCTTGTCCATAAATTAAACAGAAGAGAATATTATTTTCACTGAAAAAAAAAAAAAAAAAAAAAAAAAAAAAAAAAAAAAACCATTATCATTCATGTTTCAACAAAGATAATACAATCTATAAAGTACTTTATCGGGCAACTAATTATAATAATATCAGACTGATCAAAGTATGATTACACATTGCAAAATTATAGAAGTACTTGTATTTCTTTTTTCACTTAAATGCTAATAGATTCTAAATCCAAAAAGAAAAAGCTAACATTTAACTTTAATAACATTCATGGTTTCTTCATATCAGTGTCCATGAAGGCATCAAGCAAGAACGTCGACCCGAGCAGCACAGGAGAGCAAGAAATAGAAACAGTTTCTCGCAAGAGAAGAACAAGTCCCCTCTCTTTTTTTACCAGCTGCTTTAATGTTGTTGTTTTTATTCTTGATCTTCTTGTTCTTTCGAAGCAACTTGTTTATAATCTTCTTCATAGCGTTCTCTTTCGAATTCTCTTCTTCCCGGACAAAAGTGTAGCTTCTGAGATATATCTGTCTCAGAGCGAACCGGTCAGGGACTTCTAATGATCTCTCGGAGGAGGGAGTGAACAACTGAAAATACCCTAATCCTTCTTCTTGATCACTCTTCTTCGTCTGATGATCATTATCTTTTTTCAAGCACAAATTTAAGAGGAATCTTCTGTCTGATTCATCCCACTCTTTTAGTCTTTTCATTCTAGCTGGGTCGTAAAAGTCTGTACAACCTTTTGCATCACAACCAGAGACAGAGTTCACCATCTTCTTCTTCTTCGTAAACTTTTTTCTTGTGGAACAAGAAAAAACTGATGATCTTCTTGTACTATTCGATTGCTGGGAAAATATGGGATCGTGCTTGTCTTTGCATGTGCATATATATGAAAAATTGAGTGTCCTAGTCCTACTAAGAAAAGGTTTCCAAATACTATTCGGTTTATGAAAATTAAAAAGAGACGATATAGTAAGTGAATAGGAAACTATTTTCCTTATTAAACAAGTTTAACAATAATGATTTAATTTTCCTTTTTTTTTTTTTGAAGAATTATAAACAATTCGAAATTGATAATAACACTGTCCCTCTATATATGCTCTAACTATCCGTGATTTATCCTTTTCAAAACCCTCTCCAATATAGGATTTTAATTAAGTTGCCTCGTTGAGTGCGATACTAGTTGGCTCTAGCTGGGCATTATGCTCTTGAGCTTACTTTAACAATCCAATTTTTTCTTTTTACACTTATTTTCTAAAGACACTCCATTCTCAAAATTTAAAATTTAATTTTTTTTTAAAGATACTTCATTTTATTCCAAGATTATCTTTTTTATCATTTGACACTCATATTCTAAAGACACTCCATTTTATTTTAATAAAAGTTAGGATGAATCATCGTAGCTTTTGAATTCATCCGAGGAGTAATCTTTTCTGAATTAAATTATTAATAAAAGAAATTATCTCTCCTAAATCGTTAGATTAAATATTACAAATTAAACACTCTCTCCTAAATTTTTAATTACCATATTAAACCCTCTCTCTTCCAATACATATCTCTAATTTTCTAACTCCATTCTTTCTCAAGCAAGACTAACAGTTAAATATAAAAAAAATATAAAAATATATAAAAAAACTTACGAATAAGCTTAATTTTTAGGAACCGTATGTATGTATATATTAAAAAAAAAAAGTACCCTTTTTTCAAAAAAAAAAAAAATCGAAATATGAAAATGAATTTTGTTACTTTTATGTGATTGCCTAGAGAACTTTAATTCTTTCATTAGTCTTATAAATTATGAATATTATTGAATCTAGTTGCAACTAATCAAGCCGTTTTCATATATCTTTTTTTTTTTTTTTTGAAAAACAAGGTATTTGTATTGACTTTTTAATATTTATATTATTTATTTTTGTTAGTAAAAAACCAAAATATTCATAAGTTTTTTCTTTCTTTAACTATTAATCAAGATTGATTGAGAAAGTATAGATAGGATTAAAAAAAAATGGAGAGAGAGAGTAATTAGGAATATTTAATTTAATAATTTATGAGAGAGTTTCTTTTTTTTTATTTTATTTAATAATTTGATTAGTTTGGATTGTCTTTATAATTTTTTTTTATCTTGTTTAATAATTTTAATTCAGGTTAAAATTTTCATTAATAAAAAAAAAATTAAATTGGAATGTAAATAGATAATTTATGGATTGTGTAAGGAGAAGCTTTCTTACTTTTATAGAAAAATCAAATAGTATTTATTTAAATAAGACCATAAGTAATCAAGTCATCAAGTCAACAGGGACGTAACTCAGCTAGTAAATTAACAAACTTGGGCTTGGATAAATGACTTCCAAGTCAGCGGCCCGAATCTTACTAATGACAAAACCTTCAAAAAAAATATCTGGTAGATAGATACTGTAAAAAAAGACCAAAAAAAAACAATTCTAAAGATTTTTTTGTATGAATTTGAGAGTTTTTTTTATTTTTATTTTTATTTATTTTTATTTACGGAAGTAGGTATGGCAAAGTTCATTGTTTCAATTTCGGCTATAAAGACGAATTGACAGTAGAATATAACGCTTATTAGGCTCAAACCCTTGGACAAAATTTATTTTTAAAATGACTGTTTATCTTATATGATAATCAGTTTTGTAGGATGATATATTGATTATCAAATGAAAAAAAAAAAAAAAATCAGTAATTCGAATACAAATTATGTCCGGATATTTACATCTAAAATTTTATATATACACACCACACCAGACACGTAATGTAATTTGAGGACTAGCAATCTATATCATGATTATTTGATGTCTAATACAATTTGAGAGGATGAAAACAACGTGACAGAACCTAACAAAGATCGAATAAGGACAGACATTCTGAGGAAAAAGTTGATCAAACCAATTTTCATTTTTATTTCTTGCAGAGAGACTTTGGTTCTTGTGCCTTTTTATTTATTTTTGTTTTCTCCTTCTCTCATTTGGTCTTCTCACTCTATCTCTACACTCTGCAGATTTTTTTATATTTTTTTAATATTATTGTTTTCTTGCCTTTGTCTTCATACAACATTGGTAACCAAAACTGCAAGAAATTCGAACTTCCCTCCATGAAACCAAAACCCAAAAAATTAAACATAAAAAAAATTCTTGGCTTATTCCATCCATTTGCCCCAAATATAGGTAACAACCATGCAATTGGTTTTTTCCGATTTGAACCGTGAATTAAAGTATTTTCCAAAATTTTATTACTATATTAGTGATGAGTGTTCGAGTCTTACATTATTCATTAAAAAAAAAAAAGTGGGGTGCTCTCGGCTCTCCCCCTATATTGTGACCTAATATTACTCTTATACAAGTAGTTATCTTGAATTCTGATCGCATGGATTGTATTTAATTTCGATAGATTATATCGTCAAAAAAAAAAAAAAAAAAGTGAATCAAGTCATAATTGGACTTGGGTAGTGAAAATCAAAAAACTAGATAACCCAATCGTAGGCCCATTTATCATGACAAGTAAGGCGTCTTCAACAACCAAAAGGGACCATGACTAAATTGGACCAAGGCCCAATAGTGTAATGAATCTACACAATCCATCATCTTCACTAGGGCTGAAGAAAATTGTTGAAAAAAATACTTGAAATTTACATCCTATTACCACTACAATGACTACATAGGAGGTCTATAAATTCAATTTCAAACAGTAAAAAGGTGTGGTTATCGCCGGACTATTTGATTTCGACAGCTTCTCAATCTTATCTTTCGATATCTTTAGTAAAATCTTGATAGCAAATCATATTTATCTAAAAATGCAACTGAATCATAGTTTGATTGTGATTAATCAAATTTTTTTAACGTCAAAGAATGAGAACACCACAAAAATAGAAAGATATGACAAATTGGTGGTAGGCAAAAGATCAGCATCATTGAAAAAAATTAATTAATTAAATGCATGTGCTGTAATTTTGAAAATAATTAATTAATTAATTAATTAATTGGTGAGGCCAAATTTTGATGTTTTTCTAGCAATGCTGATGCAATTGTATGCTGTAGACAAGAGTTAGGTCCCAACTAATTGTCATTTTAATGTTGATTATTAATTTGTTAGCTTTTCATTTATTTTAAATTAAAATATACCCTATCTATTTTGATTACAATTATATCGAATAATTATATTGGAAAATTATATTTATTATGAACAAGAAATAATAATTCAACATGTTAGGCTCCAAATATGATGGGGTATGTGAAATATTGTATTCATAGTGTAGATCATGAGATGAATGATGTGTTGGTTATAATTCTCATGTCACATTATTTTGGTAGAAATTTTGAAGAAAACAAATCTGAACATTCTAACATTACCCTTAATGAAAACAATAAAGTTATTTTTATGGGTAATACTAGATATCCTACATTTGTATATCACCTCCATATCTATTAATGACGTGTTAATTAAACTCAATGATATGTGGCAACTGAATTAATCATCATTAATGTCTATCGGTTAATTAGCAATTGATATATCATTGGTTGGGATCAAGGTGTCATAATGTCTAGCATAATCAGTGATCCATATGATTGGTACTGATGTAGTTATATTAGTGCGCATTAATGTGAAGGGGGACCATATATATATTCAGTCCAAATTAAACCAATGATATTGAATTAAATTAAATCAATTAGCAAAAGATGACAAATCCTCTGCCTGTGGATGTGGTCAAGTTCAACTTGTATTTTCTGCATAAAAACAACTCAATTAAAGTTGGATTTAGGTACTCTATAAAGGGCAAAATTATAGACTCCTACTCTCAGTCAAATCATCTCCTATTTATTTCTTGTTTAATCCATTGAAGTATACTATTTTTTTCAAATATGATGTTTTCATATGAACATAAACAAATATATTTACGGTTCGGATAATTACTAATATGCCTGCTTATAAAATATATGATGTTTTTGGATTATTAATTTTCAGCTTTTGAATCAAAATCCAAGGTTCCTTGTGTATTCTCTCTCTTGATCTACCACTTACACAAAGAATACACAGCAACCCTTAAATTTTGATCCAAAAACTGAAAATTTGATTTGTACATAATGTTATGTTAAAGAGTTCGTAGGTGAGAAGGA
Source organism: Acer saccharum (assembly GCA_030490815.1). Classification (NCBI taxonomy): domain Eukaryota; kingdom Viridiplantae; phylum Streptophyta; class Magnoliopsida; order Sapindales; family Sapindaceae; genus Acer; species Acer saccharum. The sequence goes on from CM059868.1 coordinate 5,029,932, forward strand.
CTATATATATATATATATATTTAAATAAATATATAAATTTTCTTATGTTTGGGATTCCGATCATATAATTATATACATGGGAAAACGAGTTGTAGCTAGAACAGTTAAAAGTATTTTATTTTTTTTCATTTGTGAAATAAAATCACAAACTTTTAAATGATGGTATGTTGAAAATTTCATCATTGTGGAAAGTTTATAAATAAATATGAAAAGGATGAGGAATGATACAATTTTTATTTTGCCCCTTTCGGCAGAAAATCTGCCACATATCCCATCTTCAAATATCTTTCCATTATGTACTTGTTTTGTGACTTTTTGTCCTTATTTTAGGTGTGGTGGATACTCAATATCAGTGTTTTAGTAGGCGTTAGACGCCAGTCGTACGCTAGAGTGGTGTCTAGTGTCTAGGTGGCACATAGGTGCCGTCTAAACAGTGAAACTGAATTAATTAAAACGATACCGTTTTACGTTTTGAACTAAAATAGCGTTGTTTTGAAAGAAAAAAAAAAAAGTTATATAAAAAAAAATGCCGAACTCCGCCTAGGAGTCTGGGTAGGCCATCTAGATCAATTACTAGAACCATGATTTATACCTACTCCAATCACATTTTTTTTCTTAACAATTACAAATAATTTGGGGTTTGGATCTTTCCGTCTTTGGGAGAGGGGGATACAATTGAACTCACGATCTCAATAGTACAAATGTGAAAAACATATTACTGGATCACCCTCATCTTTTTTTTTTTTTTTTACACCAAGCTTAATGTGTAATTGAAATAAAATAATCAAATTTTATAACTTATCATACATCTATTATTTTATCACTTGATCATCGGTCATCAGTCATCACCCCTTAACATTTTATGTGCAATAAAATTAGTAAAAATCAGAAGTGCCAAAATCTTTTTCTTTTCTTTTTTTCAAAATCCGACATGCCAACCCTACTCTTACCTACAAATAAGAGGTCTGTCCTCAATTTTTTGTTAAATGTATAAGATATGTTTTGTATTAAATTGAACAAAATACTAGTATACGATAGATACGACACGAATTTAATTTAATTAATTAATTGGAAACTAATGTTGCTCATATGTCATTGTCAACTTCAACATAAGATTTATTAATTGGTTGGTAAATAGGAGTTGTACAATTTTTCTCAATAATCATCCACACTAGGACTACTGGCTAATAAATACATACCACTATGAGCATTCATAATACCAGCTTTGAATTAATTAATTTCATTAATGAAAATGAAAGAGCACCATCAGTGGGACTTTTAAAAGTAGGCTCTTCACTCTTGACATTATATGAAATGGTCGGCAGATAAAGGTATTTTGTTTTTTCTTTTCTAAAATCATCCTCTTTTGATCAAGATTGTAGAAAGATATGTTAAGGTTACTTTTACTTTTTATGAAAAAAAAAAATCATTTGTATATATATATTTTAACTATTACAATAATTTAATAGTTGAGACATTAAATCACATAATGTAGTTTGATAGTAAAAATCGCTAATGTTTCAACATGATAATATCTCATAAAAAATAGTTGGAAAATACAAAGAATTATATTACATTATCATGCGGTAAACTGATTTGTAACAACTATGTTTTTTTTTTTTTTTTTTTTTTTGACATAATTTATAACAACTATGTTGATTATAGAATGATGTGACGGTATAAATTAAATTATCAAATTTTAAAATACCCTAAATTATATATCTTTTGATATATATTTAGAAAACCCATTACTCGTAGCTTAGGGTCCATCCTGTAACGTTTTTCAAAGGTGTTTTTGTTTTTGGATTTCGAAAATAAAAATGAGAATGAAAACAGTGTTTTTAGTTTCAGTTTCGAAATCCAAATACGCATCTGGTAGCATATCCTAGAAGTTGTATTCCGAAAATGAAAACGTAAAAAACGCATCCGGTAGGTTATCCAAAATATATCAAAAATTATAAAAAATTGATTTTATTTAATTTTTTATTTTGGGTCAGTCTTTGCAACTGTTGTGAATTTATAGTAAATATAAATTCTAACACTAACAATAATATCTCTAAAACATGCTCAGCAAGATTCACTTACTAACAAAGATACTAAACAAATAATATCTAGTAACCAAACTTAGTAATATATATTTCAGATATGCAAAGATTAACTACAGATTCAATATAAGCCTAAAACATTTAGATCTAAGCATATATATCAAGATCTAAGTTACTCATGCATCATCTAACATACTACTAGAGATATACCACCTATACATGCAAATCTAACAAGATATAGCAGTATATGATAAACAGAAAATGTAAAGAACACCAGAACTATAGTGGTTCGGCCAAGAATAGGCCTACATCCACTTTTGAGCCACACAGAGGAGACTCTTTCACTATATGGAGTCTTTACAGCCTTAAACAACACAGATCTCTTCGAGATCAGCCCTCAAAAGGAGCCCAGAAGCCCCTTACACAACAAACACTCAACCTCTGAAACCCTAACCTCTCAACTCACTTCTGACTACAACCCAGAAATACACAAAACTGGTATCAGAAGAATCACAGTAAAACGATCTCACTTTTTCTCTTCTAACACTCTTGCAAATTCAAAGCAGAGAAGACAGATATTCAAGATGAATACCAAGAACACGAAGAACATTCGAGAGAGAGAGAGAAACAGACTCAGTAAAGAAATAGAAAACCTAGAAAAATGAACGATCTGCCTTCTCTCTCCTCATCTCTTCATTTATATAGTGCCTAAGAGATAAGGTCCACATCAGCCTGGAGAGACCAATCACAACGCGCTAGCTCACAAGGAAATCCTAACTCAGCTTCATCCAGTGATCATATAACATAAGTGAAACGACAGCATTTTGTTTGGGTCAATAGGGAGCATTTGGTACATGGGCTTCTTCTGGCTTCAACCTGATTTATCATTGGGCCAGAATAAACATTGATGGGCTAACCAAAACTTCACAGCAACTGACAGCACCAGGTCGACGCCACTGCAGCTCGGCCAAGTCGATGGTGTCGGCGAGGTCGCCGGGATGTGCAACGGCTAGGGCTGATGGCGGAAAGGGCCGACGGTGGCTGGATCAATAGAAGGAAGAAGAAAAAGCCATCGAGGAAGAAGAAGAAGATGGTGGAGCAGTCGGCGCATGCGGCTGATTCTAGTGTCGTTCGGCAGCGACGCTACCTAGGTTTTGTAGATCGACCTCTGAGGATTTAATCTATGGTGGTTTCGGCCTTTGAAGAAGAAGGAGAAGAAGAAGATTCCAGCGAGAAGAAGAAGATGAGGCTGTCGAGTAAGAAGAAAAGAAGAAGAAGAAGAAGAAGACGAGGTTGTCGAGCAAGAAGAAGAAGAAGATTCCGGTGAGGAGAAGGAGAAGGAGAAGAAGAAGAAGTTGTCGAGCAAGAAGGAAGAAGAAGATGTCGAGCAAGAAGGAAGAAGAAAAATAGAAAAAAAAATAGTTTTTTATTTAGATTGAAAAACAAAATGAAAAACATCAAAAAGTTGTTTTGGAAATTTTTCACTTTTAACACTAAATGTTGTTTTTGTTTTGCAAATAAAATGAAAAACAAAATGGAAAACGATAACGAACGCGTATTCGAAATTGGATTTGGAAAATAAAAATAAAAACAAAAACAAAAACAGCATTGTAAAACGATACAGGACAAGCCCTTATTTTTTCTAAATTCAAAATTGCTTTTGATGTTATGTAAAGCACTCTTGAATATAGTAAAAATTAGATACAAGCAATTAAAAAATGGGCTTTAAAAAATAGTAGTCAAGGAGAATGCTACTATTACATATGGAGATGGATATTGTAGCAGAATAATTTTTTAGCCCACCAATGTCGGCAGATAATCTTTTGTTGTGTTTGGTTAGATAAACAAGTGGGAGAACAAAGATTATGATTATTTAGCCCACCAATGTCGTCTGGATACCTCTGATATATAAGATGGTGGGATCGAAGTATCGAACACTGTACAATATGATTTGATGATAAAAGAACACTCATTCAGTTTAACAATATCTCATATTTGATTCGTCATATTAAAAATTATATATATACAGTCTTTCTATTATCAGTTCGAACTGACAAAAGCTATATCAGTTCCTTATATGTGGGCCACTGGATTTAAATACTTTGACTGACAAGTGCATACAGCCAAGTCAAAGTATTTAAATCCAGTGGCTCACATATAAGGAACTGATATAACTTTTATCAATTCGAACTGATAATAGAATTTCTGTGTGTATATATATATATATATATATATATATATTTGAAAAAAAAAAAAGTGGTGGGATGGGAAGCACAGTTCCAGATACTGAATCTGGGTTTAAATGAATTATGCTGTTCACACAAAATATAATATATTTCTTTTAAGATGAAGGTCATTGAAAGAAAAGTGTATGTGTAATGTGCATTGCAAATTTCTAAAGCTATATCACAAGTTCCAGATCATACGTTAATGTTTATCAATAGTGAATTTTGTAAAACTTGTAAAATCATTCGTTACCATAAATTATGGAATGTAAAAAAAAAAAAAAAAAAAAATTATCACAAAAAATTTCTTCCACACCATAAATACTTTCATTTTAATTAATAATATACAATGTATTGGCATTCGAATTCCAAACCAAAGATGCATCGTACATTCGATATATCTGATTTTTTTTTTTTTTTTTTTTTTCTTCCACAATTCACATGTCATACATATAACATACCCATCTTGGGATGTCATTTTCTCCCCCATGAACCCTAAATCCATATCCCATTTAGGGGAAAAAAAAAATCATTCTTAAATAGGGATGGGAATAATTTTCATCTCCATTTCTAGATGGCCTCGTTTTCTCGCTCTCCCAAATGTATTTTTATACATTTTTCTAAAATTTTAGACCTATATTTTCAATTACACATTTTAACCTTAACTTTATATATATATTCTTAAATCATAACTCTAATATGATTATTTATTATTTTTGAGATTATTTTATGAATGCTTGAGTAAAAGTTATTAAATTTGATTATTTTTAAATTTTAAATCAAACGGGAAAATAAAATCAAACAAAATTAAATATGATATTGAAGATTAGAGGAAACAAAGGTCAATGATAATGAGAGAGGATGAAAATATCTCCCCCAAACTCCGCATCCCCATTTTTTCAAATCAAATAGGGATGGGATTACATAATGAAGATGGGGATGGGGATGAGAGAAAAGACCCATATTGACATATCTATACCCGTCTTTCCTTTTCTAATTTGTTCATACATGAATCATGATACAGTACTATGGTCTTTTTCAAAATCTTGACCTCACATGTCATCACCAAATAGCAATTTAATTAAATAAAAACATTATTTTTTTTTTGTATAGAATAATAATAATAAAACAAGTGTTATTTGTTACGTCAATTTGAAGCCAAGCATACAAATACAATAATTACTCAAAACAAGATCTCCCTTATTTGTCATGCTTCCACTATCACCAACCACTTCACTCATATTAGTTGTCACAAAAATATTGTGATGTCTTTCATGTATATCTTGTTTCAATTTTAACAAATTAGTCACCCACTAAACTTTGTCACATTTTATATTTACGTATTGTTGTGTATCTAATTATTTAACGTTACATAATTACTTAACGTGATTGCACCCGGAAACATCCCATTGGCAAAATCTACTTGTGGGTCAATAGTAGTTGAGGTTGGGAGTTGTTAAACTCAAAGAGGAAACTGGAAAGCCAACGAAGACAAGAACTTGTAGTGACTGTCTAGGAGTAACTGAGTAACAGAGAAAGATCCCACTAGCAGTTAAAACAACTCTACTGAACATCAATTTTGACAATTTCAAAGAAACAACTGCTCATGATAATTTTTCCAACAAATAAGATTTATTGGCTCTTTTTTTTATTTTTTCTTGACATTTAGTGGAAGTGTGGTGGAGGATGGAGAAAGAGAACAGTGAAAGGACCCACTTTCAAAAGCAGAGTTTTTTTATTTTTTTTTTCTTTAGAATTCAACAAACGAAAAAACCTACTGGGGTGGCTGACTGGCTGGCTTGGTGGGTGAGATTGCTTGGGAGGTGTCTGATTCTCTTTTTATCTTTCAAAGTTCAAAACTTTCCTTTCGATTTTGATTTTTTTTTAATTTTTTTTTAATGTTAAAATAAAAACTCAACCTGCAATTCAGATTCTTAAAAAAAGCCTCCCTTTTCTTTTGCAATTTCATTACTTTCTAGTCTGGATTTGCGTAGGATTCAAGTACTCTTTTTAAGATATTCATTTCCAGCTCTCTCTCTTTCTCTGTCTCTCTGCTCATCTTATGAAAAGAAAAGAAAAAAGCAGAGTGATTTTTCAGGATTGATTTTGATGGCAGTTGGTGGAGTGAGAGAGAGATTCTTTTTGTTTACACTGATTCTTCTTCTTTTGTGATTACTATGCTTTCATGGGAATTTGATGTTGTTGTTGTATCTGGTTCTGGATTCATCAGATTCTATTTTTGTTTCTGCAGATTCTTCTTGACTTGTTTCTGGTGAGTCTCTGACTCTGACTCTGAATCTCCTATCTAGATCACTGTTCATAACTGTTACATATCATCTCAATAATTATCAAAGCTTGAAAGTTCTTGATTATCAATACCAATTGAGTTGATTGTTTGGATTCTTTATTGGAAATAATGTTTTATAACTGGGATTTATTTGCCAAATCAAGACATGATCATTATTTTCTACTTCTTCTGGTGCACTTGTGATGACACTTATTGTTCTGTCTTTTTAGATTTTCCAGAATTCATCACATTTGTCATTGACTTTCTAAAACCCGCTTAGACATTGCTTGTTTTCTGCCACTGAATTTGTTTTTCTAACATTCAATTGAATGACTTGGGTGGTGCAGGCAAATAATTTGTCATCATGGGATGGCTGACAAAAATTCTCAAAGGTTCTTCTAGTTTTAAAGGGCAATATCATGGCAGATATGGAGATGATATAGTTTGGAATGAGCCTCGTCGCCCTTCGGTAATCAATCATCTTTTTTGTTTTCATTTTTAGGATGATGGAATGAAATTTACATTTTTCGAGTTCATCGAATGGACCTGTGCTTTGAAATTTATGATTCTTGCATACATTTTATCCAAGCATTTTCCTGTCAAGTTTTTTCATGTGAAAATTTTTCGATGTAGGATGCTTCATCATCAGGATTCGACATTGAAGAAATTGATCACGCTATTGCACTTTCCCTCTCCGAAGAAGATCATAAAGGGAAAAAGGTGATTGGTAAGGTTGCATACTAATAACCAGTGTTGATTTATCGATGGTTCGAAATTCTAAAGAATATAGAATGAAGAGAAACTGAATGCTGTTAGCTAGTACTGTTTTCTGTGTGCACCGATGCTTGTTTGCCTTCGTTAAATCTTTAATTTGTTTCATATGAGTCTCTTTGTTCTCATTTACTTGTATTATGCTTGCAACTAATGGGTAAGACATAAGTAATGTAGCTGTCATTTTTTTACATCGTTAGTACGCTATTTCCTGTCAAATTATGTACTTGTACTGAGTCTCGTTATTTTATTTATGTATTAGAAAATGAATCCGAGTCAGAGGAAGAGGAATTACAATGTATTAAATCTGACTCGGAGGATGATGAACCGTATGTTAGAGCTCAACTAGAGGAAAATGAACGGCGTGCAAAAGCTCAATTAGAGGAAAATGAACGGCTTGCGAAAGCTCAATTAGAGGAAAATGAACGACGTGCAAAAGCTCAATTAGAGGAAGATGAACAACTTGCTAAGGCTCTTCAGGAAAGTTTGAGCGTGGGTTCTCCTCCTCGATATGATAATGCAAGTCCATTCCAGCCTTTTCCGTACTTCTTTCCATCAAGTTACAGGTAAATGTCATGTCGTTGTATGCAACATCCATTTCAGTAGTGAGTGGTCTACTAAACTATCGAATCTGATTTGATGAAACTCGTTTAAGGCACAGGTCTTGTTTACTTCATTGTTATTTTCCTTTTAAACTCAATCTTGTTGTAGCTTGTATGCTAATCAAATGAATATCACTTAGCAGAGTTAGTGGTTACCTGATCCTGCAAACGAAGTCATTCTTTCCAAATATTCAATAATTTGATATGTCCCGTAGATACGAAATTTTATTCTGACAAGCATTCTGTATTTTTCATATTAGTTTGATTTCAAGAATTACTAGAACTGATGACAAAGCTGGCTTAAAGCTCGCGTAGTTGGAACTTTGTAACTATTTGAGGTTGACATTGCAATTCCTAAATTTCAACTTCCTATCCTATTTTCTGTGACATCTCTGCAAATGAATATAAGTAACTTAGAATTGTAAGACTATTTACAATGCTTGGTCATGTAGAGTAGAGGCAAAATTTGACATTGCATTGGGTTGTTTTCTTGATATTGTTTAAACAAGTATGCAACAAAGTTATTTTTTGTGTTTTATATTTACTTCTCAGACATCATATGAATCCTGACATTGTTGTTAAAAACATATTGCTTGTAGGACCTGTGCCGGTTGCAATGCTGCGATTCATGGAAGATATTTGAGTTGCATGGGTGCTACTTGGCATCCTGAATGTTTCCGTTGCCAAGCTTGCAATCAACCAATTACAGATATTGAGGTTTAAATCTTATTCAACTTGAATGATATCTTTTTTCAAAGTTAGTTTAACACATTGCAAGTCTTTGCTAATTTGTAATTATGGTTGGTTTTTAAAGACCATGTGAATGGTTTTATACGCTCTAATTTCATATTCCCGTTCTGTGATAGTTTTCAATGTCAGGGAATCGCCCCTATCACAAACACTGCTATAAGGAGTTCCACCACCCAAGATGTGATGTCTGCCACAATTTTGTAAGTGTTTGTGCCACAGCATTTGAATATTAACTTTTCTTCATTGCTAGTTCTTATCATTTTTCGTTTTACTTTTTTCGTCAAATACTATGCTTGATTATTAAGGAGTTAGACCAACAGAAACATAAGAATTCTGTTAACTGAATGTATGCTGATAGTCACTTATAATTTCTGAAACCAAAATTTAAGAGACTGTCTGGCATTATTGTAAACTTGATCGATCAGTTATCTGTTTTAGTCACAGAAAAAAAAAAAGAAAAGAGCTCCTAATGTGGAAAAGAGAGAAATCGAAGAACCGTGGTGCATTTGCTGACAAAATCTTGGAAAAATTTGAAATTTGATCCTGCTATTCTAGTTGAGCATGTTCTAGTGTCATTATCATTTGTCGTGTTTGGTAACTTTATTCGGACGTTTAAAATCATTGCAACAGAATCCTAGTATATTTTTCCTTGTGTAATCAGACTAATTGTATGATAACATTGAAACTCTTTCTTTACGTTCCTTCTTACAGATTCCAACCAATTCAGCTGGCCTTATTGAGTATAGGGCACATCCTTTCTGGCTACAAAAATACTGCCCATCACATGAGCGCGATGGTACTCCTAGGTGTTGCAGTTGTGAAAGAATGGAGGTCAGTCTCTCTCTCTCTCTCTCTCTCTCTCTCTCTCTCTCTCTCTCTCTCTCTCTCTCTCTCTCTCTCTTTCTTTTGACAAACGATAATACAAATTTTCAATCATTGGATTAAAATGCTGCCAATGGTCGATGCAATCTCAACCATTCAAAGTGTATCATTGATTTTAATCCATATATATATACATATTGTACTTAGAAAAATTGATATATGGATATGTCATTACAAGATATTGTGGCTGATATGATATCTTGGAATCCATGCAGTCGAGGGACACAATGTATCTATCACTTGATGATGGTCGGAAACTATGTCTGGAGTGTCTAGACTCTGCAATAATGGATACTCATGAATGCCAACCCCTGTACCTTGAAATAAAAGACTTTTACGAAGGCTTAAATATGAAAGTGGAACAGCAGGTTCCTTTGCTCTTGGTTGAGAGATCAGCACTGAATGAGGCCATGGAGGGAGAAAAGAATGTAAGATTGATCCTCTTAAAGCTTTTTATACTTTATGAGATATGCACCTTCTCTTCGTGGGTTTTAACTTTTCATTTTATGCTTGATTGTGTGTAGGGTCACCATCACTTACCTGAAACCAGAGGGCTATGTTTATCGGAAGAACAGACTATCACCACGGTAAGATTTCTTCTCAAAATGTTCACTTATAAACTGTTTTCATGAGTTGGAACTCTGTAGTAAGTAGTAACTATGTCCAAATTGCCAGGTTTCGAGGAGGCCAAAAATTGGGGCTGGCTACCGATTTATAGACATGATCACAGAGCCTCGTAGGCTAATTCGTCGTTGTGAAGTGACAGCAATTCTTATTTTGTTTGGCCTTCCCAGGTATCCTCTATGTTCACCACTTTATGTCTCTTTTGGAGTCACATTTCGCACTCAATAATTCCAACAGATATATGACCTGAGACTTTTGCAAACACAACAGGTTGTTGACAGGATCAATCCTGGCTCATGAGATGATGCACGCGTGGCTTCGTCTTAAAGGTTATCCGAATTTGAGGCCCGAAGTTGAAGAAGGTATATGCCAAGTTATGGCTCATATGTGGTTGGATTCCGAGATGTATTCCGGGTCTGGAAGCGAAGCTGCTTCATCGTCATCCTCGTCCTCATCTGCCTCCTCGTCCTCATCATCATCGTCTTCCTCCTCATCCTCATCTTCTACAACATCATCCAAGAAGGGTAAACGCTCAGACTTTGAGAAGGAACTAGGTAAATTTTTTAAACACCAGATTGAGGCGGATACATCATCAGCATATGGAGACGGATTCAGAGAAGGTATCAAGGCAGTGAACCAATTCGGCCTCAAAAGGACTCTGGATCACATCGGATTGACTGGTTGCTTTCCTTGATCAACCATTGCCTATAAGATCGCAAAATACGCCATACAAATGTAGCTTTATAGGAACAAAAACCACCCATGTCCATTGGAATTAAACTAATACACACCACCACCACCACATAGCTAAAAATAAGTGATGGAAATTGCTCTTATATGTGCACAGTTTTACTGTAATTTTTATCAACAATGGCATATATCATAGCATTGTATTAACTCCTTTAAAAGAAAGTTAATACAAATGAGTGTATATATACATGTTTTCCTCTGTTTATAGCATCATTTTTATTTCTTTTTCTTACTAGAGGTAGAAATTCTTGACACAACACGCTCCCAATACGAAACAATACCGTAAACCGGCAACTCGAACCTGAACATTATCAGGGACAAAAAGGGCTCAAATTTATTGACCCTTTTCGTCTACTACTGCTACTCCATCTAGTTAGCGAGTGTTAGACAAAAATAGTGTTGCAGTTCCATGCACACCACATGTTTGTTGTTTTGACAAACCCAAAATTTTAAACCATTTTTTCACAATTCATCATGTCTTAACAACGTTGGAATCTTTACTTGTTACAAATGTTGTTTAAGCGCCTCTTGCCTGCTATAACTCTAACTCGGTTGCAAGCTCGTTCCTTTGTCCGTGCCCCATTTGCTAACAAGCTCACTCACTATCTCCGCCGAGCTCAACTCATTGACTCAATACGACTTGCTCTCCGTTCCAACTCACCGGACTTGGTCTCCTCTCTGGTAAACGATCGCCTTGTAGACCCCTTCATTGTCACTCACGCGCTTCGCTCTGCTCCCAATGCTGACTCTGCGATCTCCATCGTCCAAACACTGGATACCAACCACCGGTTTTCGCATTCTCAAGCTACCCTCCACGCGTTGGCCACGGTTTTAGCTAAGTCTCAGAGAATCGATGAACTCAAAACCCTGATTGGTGGAATTAGGTGTGGTACGTTTATGAATGTTAGTGTTAGTTTCATGAACCTTATGCAGTGGTACAATGCAATTGGAGACCTTGAATTGGTTGTAAATACTTGGAATGAGTATAGAAAAACCGAGACCCGTGTGTGTACTGAGTCTTATAACATTGTGATGAACATTTACGTGAAGACGGGTAAGGATTTTGAAGCTGTAGAGACATTTAAGGGAATGATTGATGAAGGGGCGATACCGAATTCTAGGACTTACACTGTCATGATTGAGCACCTTGTGAATTCAGGGAAATTGGATTTGGCAATGGAGGTTTTCGCTATATTGCCTTTGATGAGGATCAAGAGGACTTCGAGACAGTATTTGGTGTTGATGGAGGGATTTGTTGGGGTTGAGAGGTTTGATGAGGTTAAGACTTTGCTTAATGAGATGCGGGATGATGGGAAGTTTCCCGGTAGAGCTATGCGCGTGTCTTTGCAACGAATGCAGGAGGCGGGATTTGTTGAGGAGACTGATGAGTTTCTGAGGGAAATGCTGCCAGATGAGAGAATAAAGAATGTTGGGTATGGTGAGGATGGTAGTGACGATGAGGGTGAGGGTGAGGGTGAGGATGAGAATGTTAATAACGACACTGGTGATGGAAATGTGGAAGGGATTCAGCTGAAACCATGGTTGGATCCGAAAGCACTGGCAAATGCATTGAATGAATGGACTCCTGAGGTGGTATCTGAACTGGAGGAAGCTAATTTTGTGTGGACGACTAGGTTGGTTTGCAAGGTTATTAGGAATTTGAGTTCACCGGAAACAGCCTGGCATTTCTTCTGCTGGGTTGCTTATCAGCCAGGTTACACTCATGATATTTATGCAGTGGAAAGGATGATGGCCATTTTAGCACGACATGGACATGATGAATTGGTTGACAGACTCATATCTAAATTACGAAAAGAGGGAATGAGATTGCCATTTAGCACCATCAGGTTAATCATTGAATTTTATGGCATTTCGAAGAAAGCTGATGCTGCTTTAAAGATCTTCCATGATGACAGAACACTCAGCGGTCCAATTTCAAAATTTAATCTGATGATTTTGTATTCATCTCTCTTGCGAACTCTGACCAAGTGTAAGAGGAATTTTGATGCCATAAATGTGCTTGAAGAGATGATTACAAGTGGGGTTTTTCCAGATATTCAAACATTTTCGGGGTTGATGTATCATTTTGGGCTGCAGGGTGATATTAAAACTGTGCAGAGACTATTTACAATGGTTAGGCAGAGTGGCGTGGAACCGGATGCTTATATGTTTAAGGTACTGATTCAAGCTTACTGCAAATGTGAGAGAGCTGCTCTTGCATATAGGGTTTTCGAAGACATGACTAATTCAAGTTTGATGCCTGATGCTGCCACCAAAGAATTTCTTGTGAAGAGTCTTTGGAAGGAAGGCAAGCGAAAAGAGGCTGCTCTTGTAGAAGAGAAATGTGAGGAGATGAATGATGTCCTTCCACTGGCATTACGTGGTCATCTATGGACAGTCAACTCTGCAGATCTCACAAGAGTTTATAATATTTATTCGAATAGCTTTACACCAACGTGTGGTTAAACTTTTGAATCAAATGATCTCCTTTAAAGCAAAATATTAGCAATTGTCTCGATGTTTTTTCTTTCTGAACTTACTTTTTGTTCTGTACTGGGCATTATTTCTATAATTGTTATAAATTGATGACACCAAGTTGACATATTTATCTTTGTCAAGCCAGAGTTACATATCCATGGAATTTTCTTGTACTGCATATGAATCTTCTTTTACATTTCTTTACAATGGCTTCTCTTGATCTTGTTTTGAAAGTGCAAGTAAAATCATCCATCACAAAACTAAAGGTGGGCTCCTGTCTTTTTCTCCATTGTATTATTGTAACCCAAGGTTCTCATAGGCTTCAACAGCGGACAAATTCCTTTTTTCTTTCATTTGATCTCTCCTTGTAAGGTTTATACAGTTTATTTGTTTGATTACAGAGTGAGATCAGACAACGGAAGATCCATTCAATTTGACACATTGGATGTTTCCAACCAGCCAAACTTGCAGGCGTTCTGGTGGTCAGTACTGTCCTACTACATGTAAGAATTTAAGCAAGCATGCTGCTCACCTTTGTTCTAGGTAATATTTTTATCAACTTTTGTCATTGAGTGATGGTTCCACATTGCAGGAACAATCAGAATATTCTCTTAGCTCTATTATAAAATCCTGATGTAGCTATCAAATTAGTTAAGGTTCGCTGACTTAGGAATATAAAATTTGTGAGATGCCGTCCCAACTAGGTTTGTTGTATTAAACTAATAAGATGGTTATCTAAGATATTTAGCAGAAAAGGAACTTTAATTCAGAAAAATTAGAAATAATAGAAGTTTTGTCAGCCTTTGATTTTCGTTTCCGTGTGATTGTATCTTGAAAATGATATTCTAAGTAGTTTATGCATAATGTCAGTATATGTCATAGGGGAGGGAGAAGAAAACTATGAGAAGCATTCCAATTCAATGCTACAGACAAAGTTGCCCTTTAGTGGTTTAATTAATAAAATTCTATTTTGTTAGAATTGAAAGATCCACATTAGCTAAGATGCTTAGCTTTTCTATTAACTTTAAGTGAGACTCCGTAAACAACTTCATAAGTATCTAATAATTGAAAGATTAGATACTCAACATCACAACCAACGGAGCTCGTATCAATGGCAGTTTCTCTGCATTCCTGGTTGGGTCTGTTTTTCCTGTTATTCTTTTTCTTCATCACCCAGATCACAGCTCAATCACCATCTTTGAATGATACAGACTTTTCCTGCTCTGCAGATTCATTCAATTCATGCTCAACTTATGTCATATACCGTGCCCAGTCACCAGGATTCTTGAACCTGGGTAACATATCTAGCTTGTTCGGGGTCAATCGTTCATCGGTTGCAGAAGCTAGTAACCTGGTCTCGGAGGATACCCCATTAAGTCCGAACCAACTCCTGCTAGTACCTATCACCTGTGGTTGCAATGGAAGCCAGTATTTTGCCAACATAACTTATCAGATCAAGAAAGATGATACCTACTACTTTGTTTCAACCACTTCATTCGAGAATCTCACGAACTGGCATGTAGTGCAACAAATGAACCCCAGTCTAATTCCAAGTCTCTTGCATATCGGTGACAATGTGACCTTTCCTTTGTTCTGTAAGTGCCCTTCAAAGACGGATCAGGATAATGGAATTCGATATCTAATTACTTATGTATGGCAACCTAGTGATGATGTTTCGCAAGTAGGTGCTAAGCTAAAAGTATCACCATTTGATATCGAAAAGGAAAACAACCACAGGAACTTCAGAGATGCGGTGAATTATCCAGTTTTGATTCCAGTGTCAGAACAGCCAACTCTCCCCCAATTTTATCCTTCTTCACATAGAATTGAATCCAAAGTTAGTCGGATTTTGATCATAGCTATAAGCATAGCAGGTACACTTTTGATTTTAATTTTTATAGCTTTGGTTGTTTACGCTCACCGTTTATGCAAGAGAAGGAAGGTATATAATCGCAGTGGTTCCTCTTTCGAGAGCACTGGATTGATTCCAGTAACGGAATTTGCGAGATGTGGAACACTTGAGAAAAAGATTAACCAGGATAAGCTACTTACAGGAGTTTCAGGCTATCTAGACAAGCCAATCATGTATGAGATTAAAGAGATTATGGAGGCAACCATGAACTTAAGTGAACATTTCAGGATTGGAAGATCAGTATACAGGGCCACTATTAATGAGAAGGTCTTGGCTGTAAAGCAAATCAAGGACGATGCCACAGAGGAACTAAAGATTTTACAGAAGGTTAACCATGCCAATCTGGTGAAGTTGATGGGTCTTTCATCAGATTCTGAAGGGAATCGCTTCTTGGTTTACGAATATGCTGAAAACGGGTCGTTGGATAAGTGGTTGCACCCGAAATCTTCATCCTCTTCGAGCTCTTCGGCTTTCCTCACTTGGAGACAGAGGTTACATGTAGCACTAGATGTGGCCAGTGGTCTGCAATACATGCATGAACATACTCAACCAAGTATTGTTCACAGGGATATCAGCACAACCAATATACTTCTAGACTCCAGGTTCAAGGCCAAGATAGCGAATTTCTCATTGGCTGCACCTGCTACGAATGATGTGATGCTGAAAGTTGATGTGTTTGCTTTCGGGCTCATTCTGTTGGAGTTGCTTTCGGGAAAGAAAGCCATGGGAGCGAAAGTAAATGGTAAAACTTCTTTGTTGTGGAAGGAGGAGATATGTGAGGTTTTGGAAAATGAAGACAAGAGAGAGGAGAGGCTGAGAAATTGGATGGATCCTAACTTGGAGAGCTTTTATCCGATTGACGGTGCTCTGAGCTTGGCAACATTGGCGAGGGTTTGCACGTTGGAGAATTCTTTGTTGAGACCAAGCATGGGAGAAATCGCCTTTAACCTCTCTGTTTTCGCTCAATCTTCAGAAACACTACATAGGTCTTGGACTTCAGGGTTAGACTCAGAAGTTCACTCGATCATCAATCCTGTCGAACCTCGCTAATTGTACCGAATTAATGATGTTTCATGTAATAAAATTGTATATATATTTTCGATTTATTCAGTTTTGGTTGCTGTTTCTTTTTTATTACAGAAGAACTAAAGATATTGCATTATTCTGAAATAAGTTCACAGGATTTTATACATGTTTTATCATACAAAACCATTCCAAAAAAAGGGTTCTGATCTCTGCACATCTAATTGAATCTTCAACAAGGATGAAACTACTTCAGCCATGCTCGGTCTGCTTTCGGGTTCTTGTGACAAGCAGGCTAGGCTTAACTTTATTATACGAAGAGCAAATTCCATCTTGTTCTTTGCTTGTAGATTAGGCTCTATAAGACAACCAAGCTTAGCTTCAACATTTCCACCTTCCATAGTCGAAAACACTGCTTCTGCTAGAAGCACTTCTTTTCCGTCCTGCTTATATACAGCTTCTTTTCCGGTAACCAGTTCTATCAGAACAACTCCAAAGGAATATATATCCATCTCTGGTGTAACCAAACCATATTCTATATATTCAGGTGCCATGTAACCTTTTGTTCCCAAAGCAGTCTTTGTAGATACATTTCCACTTTCTCCTCTCACTGCTGAACGCGCCAGACTAAAATTTGCAATCTTAGCTCGTAAATGTTTATCGAGTAGAACATTGCCGCTGCTGATATCCTTGTGCACATATCCAGTGTCAGTGAAGTTGTGAAGATAAAGAAGGCCATGAGCTACATCCACAGCTATCTGAATTCTACAATTCCAACTCTCAACTTCAGGAGCGCTCTTTTTGTGTAGCAAATCCTTCAGGGAACCGTTCTCCATGAATTCATAGACAAGGTAAAAGACCTCATGATGCCCACATGCTCCATAAAGGCTGATGATATTGAAGTGGTTGATCTTCTTCAGTAAATTCACTTCCTTGCATACATTTTTGATCATTTTTTTTATGGCTACCGTTTCTCCATTGAGAATTCCGCAATATACACAACTACCTATCATGTTTTTGGTGCTGAAATTTTCAGTAGCAGCATTTATTTCTTCATATTTGTAGAATTTCAACCCTTGATCAATGTTAGCAATGCGAAGTAAGAATTCCTCAGGTAGATCCTCTTTCCCTTTCCCTTTTCTGATCTTTTGAGCAGCTTCGTTTCTTTTCTTCTTGTAATGCAGTAGAACTATAGACAGAACAAAGAAGAAGACTAGCAGAGAAATTCCAATTCCAGTCCAAACATAAAGTCTATTGCTTGACCTTATGTTGTACCTAGAAAGTGGAATCAATGGAGAAGAATATGGTGGTGGGGGATAATGGATTATCGTTTGAGAACTCAAAGGTTCAGTTGACAGTGGAATAAGAATTGTAGTGAAGGGAACTAGAACCGGTCCATCCAGACCATTTTCGGTGAATCCATTTGCATGAACTACACTTCTTATACTTACATTAAATCTCTCACAAATATCGTAAACACTGTCCCCTGAACCAACCGGGTATGTTAAAAGAAATTTGGTTCCATTTACAGCTTGGTTGCTTGTGGGACAAGCACATCTAAGTGGTATTTGTAATATCAGACCAGGATTCAAGCTTGTGGCACTATAATTGTTCTCTCTCAGAAGGATATCACAACTGGTTAAACCCTGGTAGGTGTTTTTTGCGATAGTGAAATAGGTATCATCATTTGTAGGAATGGTAAAAGAGGAGTTGGCTTGATAGTACTGACCTGAACAAGAACAAATTACAGGAACAATCACTTCTTTATCTGGAGGCAAGACTTCTGCAGAATTTGTGATATTGTTGATGTGGGCAACTTCTGATGGGTCTGAAGATGTGAGATTTGATATGCTGGTGACTGTGTCGTAAGGAGGTTGAGATTTGAAGATCAGAAAAGCTCGACAGGATTGCTTTCTACCATTGCAGGTGTAAAGAAAAGCTGGAGATGGACCTGTTTCATCGTTGTTGTCACAATTCGTAACTGATTTTCCTGAATAATTTTGTTGGGCATAGAAGTTTGGTATTGAAAGGCAGAAAATTATGAAAAGGATTTGCAGAATCTGATCCATGAAGAACTACTGTTTATTTAAGAACTTGTTGGAAGATTAGAAAGTTGAAGATGAGTTGATATAGTTCTGCAAATTGGTGATCTCTTCAATGTCCAGGTGATTTTGTATTCTAACATAGCATTTGTTGACGAAATGTAATTGCCAGGAACCAAGTATATGCTTATTAACCAATCAATTTTACAAGTTTTTATAAGAAGATTGACCAAATCAAGTATTAAATATTTGACTGCACCAACTTTATATGTATGAAAATGACATACAATTAAAAAAAAAAAAAAAACAAGAGGGAATTTTCATTCATGTCTTCCTGTTATGGATCAAGTCAACACAAACAAATTTTTCCATTCATCAATTTATTTCTTAGAAAAAAGTGTCATCTAATGCCTCATCGCAGATGGCTGGTCGCTGCTGCTGATTTGAGATGTCATCTTATTTGAGATGTTGCCTGAATAAATCTTTCTTACGTGACTATTTGTATTTTATGTTTCATGTTCCTTGAAAGCTTCTCTCTAGATAATTAGTAGCAGAATTCTAGTAAAACAATGCTGTTTACTAGATTACATTATACAGAGGTGAGGTTTATGATAGACTAAAAATCATAGCAAGAATTCTTATGAGATACCAATAGTTATGCTTGCAATTGCAAAAGAATCACATTACAATCTAAGTTGACAACTCATCATACAACAAAACGAAAAGCAGAAAAAATGGAAGCAGATTTACTAGAACTTTTACGATTTATCTGAAGGATTTGCTATTACGAGCTCCTGCTGAAACACTAGTAGCCTCAGATGTTGTTGGATAACTCCCATGTCAGTGAAGCATTCAAGATCCTTGAGAGAGACTTCACTATTTCATCCGTGGCTGGGCGGCCAGAGCTATCTTTCTTTAAGCAACTATCAATTAATCTGATCACAATTACCACGAGTTCCAAAGGATAGTTCTCTTGCATAGAACTATGAGACACCAATAGTTATACTTGCAATTGCAAGAGTATGATCACATTACAATCTAAGTTGACATAAATCATCATACAACAAAAGGGAAAAGCAGAAAAATGTTCAGATTTTCTATTACAAGCTCCTACTGAAACTCTAATAACCTGAGATGTTGTTGGATAACTCCCGCGTCAGTGAAGCATTCAAGATTCTTGAGAGAGACTTCACTATGTCATCCATGGCTGGGCGGCTAGAGGGATCTTTCTTTAAGCAACTATCAATTAATCTGAGCATGATTACCGTGAGTTCCAAAGGATAGTTCTCTTGCATAGAAGGGTCTATGAAGTGTCTCAAGCTCTCCGGCCCATCTTCTTTGTTAAGCACAGCATTTAAAACATTGGACAAGTGCATATTTTCCTCTCCATATAATGCAGCCGCTTCTTTCCCAGTAAGCATTTCCAGCATGAGAACTCCAAATGCATAGACATCAAGCTTTGTAGAGACCAAACCATTTTCCAAGTACTCAGGAGCCATGTAACCTTTAGTCCCAACAATGTGCCTTGTCAATGCAAATTCACCTTCCTGTCCTTGCGCTGCCCTCGCTAGAGCAAGATTCGCTATCTTAGCTCTGAATTCACTATCAAGAAGAACATTACTGCTCTTTACGTCTTTGTGAACGTGAGGAGGGTTCGCGAAGCTATGCAGATAGTTGAGACCTGTTGCCACATCCAACGCAATCTGTATTCTCTGTGCCCAATTCAAGAACTTTCCTTCGTTGTTGTTGACGTAAATCCAATCACTCAAAGGTCCATTGGCAGCATATTCATAAACCAAATACCAACTTCCATCATTGAAACAAACACCAGAGAGGCTTATAAGATTGAAATGGTTGATCTTGTTTAATAAATTTATCTCATTCGACACATCTCCATTCACTTTCTTTATAGCAGCAAAATCACCGTTTATTGTTCCACGATAAATAGATCCTTTGATCCAATTACTGGGGCTGAAATTATCCGTTGCAGCCTGCAATTCTTCGAAACTGTACACTTTAAGTGATTGAGCTATGTCCGACATACCCTCCAAGAAATCCTGAGATTCTTCATCAATCTTTTTGTTTGAAGGTTTCTCATAGGCCTCAAAACTATCTGTGACGATAACTGGATCAGGGTTCTTCTTACTTTTACGAAAGAACATACAGAAAATAACAGTGCCTAAGATCAATGTAATTGCACCTAGAACACATACAACGGCGTAAATCCATGTTTTCTTTGAGCCTTTATTGGATGAAGAGTTAGGAGAAGGAGAAGCTGAAGATGGAGATGGTGGTGGTGGTGGTGGTGCTATTGTTTGAGAACTATTAGGCTGGTTTTCTAGAGGAACTAGCAGTGTAGTGAAAGGATAAATATTAGGTACTTCTTCAGGAATCCTGTTAGCTTCAAGAGTCCTCCCAGTATTCACACCAAATCTCCTACTAATGTCAGAAATTGTGTCACCCTGAGTGACTAGATAGCTCAACAGATACCGGACACCAACATCAGACTGGTTTTTCGTAGGACAGGCACATCGAAGAGGGACAGTGATTCTAGTACCGGTATATAAATTCCGGGTAGTAAGATTACTGTTCTGATCCTGGAGAGCATGACAGGTTGATAGGCCTTGATATGTATTATTTGCAATCGAGAAATAAGTATTGCCATGCTCAATAACATAAGATGTGTTTGCCTGGTAATACTGACCTGAACAGGAGCAATTTACAGGAACTATCACCAGCTTGCTTGTTTCAAAAGTTTCAGTTTCCGAAACTGAATTGATCTTGGAGAGCTGAGATGGGTCGGAGCCTAACAGTGTAGAGATGGAATCAACAGTGTTGAAAGGAGGCAAGGATCTGAAAACAAGATAAGCTTGGCAACTGATTTTGTTGAGGCCATTACAGGAATATCCGAGAACAGAATTCGAATTCGAAGCATCTGTGGTGTCACAATTTGTTGTGGCCATACCAACATAAGGCTGCTGAGCATGAATCAAAGAACAGAAACACACAACAGATAATATGGAAACAAAAATGAGAGACAATAAACCCATGTTGAAGATGAAGATGTGATGCAAAAGTGTTGCTTTGTTAAAGGGTGAGAATATTTATCCAGGCACATAAAGAGATTTGATTTTCTGAGAAGAATTGTAATCAGAAGCACTCAATATTGAATTTGCAATGTGAAATTTCCTGGAAGATTGTAACGTTGACTGTATCCCTATTTGCCTGGTTGACCTGTTGAAATTTGTCATCACAGCTTATCCAAACATTCCTGTGATTGCACAGCTACTGTTAGATATATGGAAGACACAATCAAAAGCAGCCATCAAGTTTGACTTTGTGTACGTCATGATCCACAGGAACATTTCATACTTTCTCTGAGTTTAGATAAACTGGTACAATTTTTATTTTAATTTTTTTCACCTATGTGATTTTGACTTTTGAGACACTTTTTTTTTTTTCCAAAGAAAATCATGGAGAGAGACGATACACATAGCCAATCTGGGGAAATGTTTTAAGCATTGGTGCCATAAGCATTAACAATGAAAAAATGATTAAGAGAAATAAAATTTCTAATCCGGAAAGGTTTTCGAAAGAAAATGTTTGCTCCAACAACACTGAGAAATGCATTTGATTTGGAGAGAATGATGATTGTAAATGGTTAATGAAATTATCATGCAAGTGTAAGCAATCATATAAACCACTAGAATTTTAAGAATTACGTGAGGAGTCGGTTTAGACTTTTAAATTTTGATTTATTAATAAACACTTTTTATATGGTGTTGAACACTTTCCCTTCAAATAAGACTTGTCCTTACGGTGGGAGTTGTATTTCAAGTGATGTTGAGGCGTTGATCTTACCGATTATTGATAGATATTTACGGGAGTTGCACTATAGATATTGCTTATAGCGGTTGATCTTGTAAAACTTAGAACCATAAAAAAGTTGCATTCATATTTCATTGTAGTTGATATTCTGTGTCTAGACCCCAACCAATTGGTGGTGTTAGATTATTAAATTTTTTTTTTTTTAAGAAATGATTTCTTAATTAATAAAAAAAAAATACAAATTCGAAATTTATTAATTTTTTAGAAAAAAATAAATTAAAATCTCAAAAAGAAAATAGCCCTAAAGACAATGATCTTTTTTCGCGGAATTTTTGACAAACAAGATTATTTTTTTTTGGTTTTAATAAAAAAAACCATAGAAAAAAATCTGTGATTGGTCCAATGATGTTGTATATTGTAATGAACCTTAACTAAAATGTACGGCTGCACGCGACTAGCACGTGGTTCCAACTCTTCGCATTTTTTTAACTTGTTTTTCTTCTTCTTCTTCTTGAATCTTCCAAGGTTTTTTCACTGCTTGCGTTTACGTTGTCGACTCATCAAAGCACAACCCGAGAACCCCATCGGAGCTCTACTTTTTTCGCTCGACAAGTCTCTTTTCACACTCAAGGTCGCTTTCTCAGATCCAATTCATTCCCTCCTTTTTTTTATATATCTCTATTTATATATATATATATATATTGTATTTTGCATTTCGTTTTTGTGATTTGTTTGATCTTGATCTATTGCGTTTCTTATTGTTATACGTTTTTGAACATTAATTTTCATTCTAAAATATTGTCTGGTTTCTTAGTGAAAAGGGTTTCTGGGGAGATTGAATTTTAGTAATCAGAATCTGAAATAATTGAATCACTTGTGTGAATTTTGATGATGTACTGAGTTTTAAGCTAATTTTGCGAACTGGGTGTTTGTTAATTTCGGTTCCTAAAAAGAAGGAATGTGGGTTTCTGTTTTGACAAGTTATGCATTTGGTGAAGTGCATTGATTACTGATTCATATATACATGATGAAAAAGGGTTTGTAAGTTATTCATTTCGTATGGAGTTGAATGGTATCTTGCCACCTTTTAATGTCCAAGGAAGCTTAGTGAAGTTAAGTTTGATTTTGCTTGAGAATGCTTGACTGGGTTTTTTAAATTGATTTGCTCTGTGAATGTATTTAGAGTTTATATTCTGGACAGCAATAGCATCTTGTTAGTGACGGTGATAGGATGCCACTTGACTATAAAAGCTAGTTTATGATGTAGTGTGCATATGTGTATGCTTCTTCTGTGTCCGTGTGTGTGCATATAATGCATGCTTGATATTATGTTTAGGTTAATGAATATGTGTTGGATATACAGTTAGGATTGAAATTATTTTGATAATGGATATCTATTCTGCATGCTATACTAATGTAAGTAGTTGAGATTAATCGAGATGAGAATTTAACCTCTTATCTATTCAGCATGCTATGCTAAGAGATTGATGTTTTTTATGGAATCGTGGAGAGAGTGGAAGATGAATTTATTTCTCATTGGTTTTATAGAATTGGATTTTTTTTCACAGGAAAGTTTTGGATTATAAAGCTAATAGACTTTTTTAATAGAGCGTAGATTCTAAAAATCTTCTCATTAAGCAACCTGTTCTGACTTTTTTTTTTTTTTTTTGGTTACAGAAATGTATAATAATGTAGGAGCGCAGCCTGGGGTGCCATTGACAAGACCACCAACAACAACGACAAACCCACAGCCTAATCCATTTGGGAATTCATTTTACGGAGCTGGTTCAGGACTTATCCGAGGTGGATTGGGTGCATATGGGGGAAAAATATTAGGATCAAGCTCTGAGTATGTGCAAAGCAATGTAAGCAGCTTGCCAAGTCTATTACTCAAATACTGTTCTGGTTTAAGATATGAAAAATAGCCTGAATGGTGTTACTATAGATTGAACCGGAATGCAAGTTTCATTTGCATATGCATGTGTACACACAGTTCATTTGTGCTGTCTGTTGGAATGTTGTTGAGGAATACTTCACTGCAGCTCACTGAACTTTTCACGTAGACCACCAGTCTCACAAAAAAAATCATTTGGAAATTCAAAAGGTTCTCTTTTGCACAATACAGGAGAAGCCTTATGGCCTGAAGTACACATGTTTTCAACATTTGTTATGCAAGAGTTAGTTTATTGCCTGAATACAAGCTATAATTACCAAAACTATTAAAATTGAGTTTTTTCATTGGAGAAAGTACTAAAATTCACAAACAAATATTCAGAAAAATATTATATAATGAGGTAAAGCATATTGAAGTGATCTTTGATATATATTATGTAAGCCCATTGGACTATTATCATTTCCATGGAACATGATAATACCCTTGCAAGAATGTCTTTTATTTGTGTTTGGATTATCTGAAATGCTCCCTTATATCTCTGGTTCTACTGTGTAAAAGCTTTTCTTTTAAGCTATGTTTTTGTAGTATGGTTTTAAGGTTTGTGCCTATGACTGACATTTTGTTTTAAAATGAACAGATAAGTAGGTACTTTTCTGACCCCCAGTACTATTTCCAAGTGAATGAGCAATATGTGAGGAACAAACTAAAGGTTGTTCTCTTTCCATTCCTGCACAGGGTAAGCACTAATTCTTGCTTTTGTTTGTCATGTTATTTTATTATTATTATTATTACTTTTCTCATTCATGGTAGTTATGATTTCTTGCCCAATTATTCCTTCCATCAGGGCCATTGGACACGGATAACTGAGCCAGTGGGAGGCAGGCTCTCTTACAAGCCTCCAATATATGATATAAACGCACCTGACTTGTACATTCCATTTATGGCGTTCGGTACCTATGTTGTTCTAGCTGGCTTTATGCTGGGTCTTCAAGGAAAGTGAGTGTGATTTTGTTTTTCACTATTAAATTCTTTTTATTTATTGTAGAAGATTTTTTGGTCCCCATACCTTCATATGTTTAGCATCTTTTGAACGCTTTCCCTTTATTCAATATCTTCTATCCCTGTGATGTACATTTCTGAAGGAACCATAAGTTTTTCTAAACTATTAATTAAGAAAGTGACCATGGCACTTATTTTTGAGCTCTGTGTCATTACTATTAAGAGTTAAAATGAGCACATGTTCTTTTTATATGTTTAGGATATATAGCCATATATTCTTGTAATTTTATTTTTAGTTTTACTGCTAGTGTAGTTAAAAGTTAACTGTGACTTTTGAGGGAAGAAGAGTACTATCCAAGAGTAATTCTAGATATTGCAATTTTTTATCATAAATAATGCGGCAAGTAATTTGTAGCTACCTTGATCATGGAATAATTTGATAAATGTTTTAGTAGACAAATCACTTGTAACTTGTAAGGTCATATGTGATAAGTTTTATAATGTCTAGCATTACATATTATCTAATGACTGAAAATTTTACTCTTTATCAAGAAAAAAATCAAAGACTGGAATGTGTATACCAGCCTTCATGTTGCTGGCAATGGCACTGTTATCCAACATTTAGAGAACTATGGCGTTTCCATTTTTTTTCTTCCCATTTCTGCTTAATTAATATCTAGCGAATGCTTCAAAGTTGTTGTTAGTTGTTATATAAAGTCGTCATTGTGTAATCTAATTTTCCTTGGGGCATAGAAGCATCTGAAGGACCTATAAATTGGGTTAGCACTGTAATTGCGTGCTCTGTTTCCTCAACTGTTTTCATTTTTTGCCAGATTTAGCCCAGAAGCTCTTAACTGGCTGTTCATAAAGGGATTGCTTGGATGGTTTACGCAAGTCATGCTGTTGAAGTTAACCTTGCTTTCATTGGGTAGTGGGGAGGCACCCTTGTTGGATATTGTAGCATATGCTGGGTATACTTTCACCGGAACATGTCTGGCCGTCCTTGGGAGTATTGTGTTTAGTTACTCTTACTACTTCGTAATCCTGTGGACGTGTATGTGCATGGGAATCTTCTTGGTGAAGACAATGAAGAGAGTCCTCTTCTCAGAGATGCGGACACATGATTCGAGCAGGCATCACTATCTCTTGATCTTTATTGCTTTTGCCCAACTCCCACTTTCCTTGTGGCTTGGCAACGTTACTGTTAATTGGTTTCTCTAAAGGAAATCCTATTATTTTGTTGTAGTGAGATACATTACTGTTTATAACAGTTTAAATATCACAAGCAATTCGGCTCATTGTTGATTATCTGGTTATGTTTCATTTATTGTAACCACATATTATTACTGATCACAGAGGTTTTCTCTTCCGATTTGAGGCTTTTCTAAACTACTTGGGTTGGCAGTTGTTTGCAAGACTGCCTCTGATCGTCATGTTAATACTAAACTATGACCGGAGATTTCCTTTTAGATTCGCCTCTTATTTCACTTCTGGAGAAAATAACCTAGTTGACACTCTTCCTTATTCCAGCTATTGAGAGCAAACAATACATGCCGTTTAAGAGGACTCCGATGCTGTTAAATTCTGGTACAGTCATCTTTCATTTGTACGCTTAATTAGGGGTGGGTATGAATCGGTTTGGTTTTCAGCTGAAATCGTTCATGATTCACTAATATTCGGTTTTTATTTTTGAAAGCTTCTCATTACAATCTACAAATTATCTATTTATATTCTAATTATTTATTTATTTTTTATTAATGACAATTTTAACCTGAATTAAAAATACTAAATAAGACAAAAAAAATTCCAAAGACACTCCAAACTAATTAAATTATTAAAAAAAAAAAAAAAATCTCTCATAAATTATTAGATTAAATATTTACGTACTAAATTCTCTCTCATAAATATGTTATTATCATATTAAACACTTTCTCCTAATTAATCAATCTCTGATTAATAGTAAAAAAAAAAAAAAATTATGAATATTTTTTGGTTTTTTAATAACAGAAATATATATATATATTAAAAATTAATACAAATACATTGAAAAAACAGCTTTCCCACCAAGTACGATCAGCCTCACGCGACCACCTAACTCTCTAACTTGGAGAAAAACTTGGGTGGACCTGGTGCACCAATCACCACTGTTGATTGGTGCACCGAGCCATTCATAACGAGGCATGTGGCAATTTTTATTTGAAAAAATATTTAAAAAATGTTAAAAGGAGAGAGAAAATATTATATTTAATTAAAAATTAATACATGTCAATTTTTTAGTGGCTTAGTGCAACACTCAACTGCTACACCAGGTACTTGATCCAATTGATTCAATCCACTTGATACACCCACGTGGAAGCTTTGTTTGCTTTTTGACGTAGGAAATCTTTAGATTCAAGCCAAATCCATGGCAACAAGGAGAAGAGAGCTCTGCTCTTCGAATTTCAATATTAGAAATATCAAAAGTATTCAACTGCCCATTACAAAAACTATAGACCAAGCATATATAGCTATTTCACAAACATAAAATAAGGCCCAATATAAAACTTAATATAAGCCCAAGCCCAAGCCCAACATAAAATCTTCCTACATCACTTTTGCTTCATGCTTAAGTTAATTAGGTGAAAATTACAACAACTATCCCTCATATCATTTGCCTATAGAATGCTTAATGCTTAAGTTAATAGAATGCTTAAGTATTCTATTGTAAAAGTTTGGTGGTTGAATGAGAGCTCTCAGAAATCAATAAAAGCAAATCGTGTCTCACTGTTCTCTTGTCTCTCTCTCTCATCTTTATTTCTTATTTGTTATTTATTTTATTCATTTCACAACAGTTTTTTTTTTTATAAAAAAAAAATAGATATATAAAAACCGATATATTGCAACTAGATTTGATTAAACTCATAATTTCTAAGACTAATGAAAAAAAAGTTCACTAGGCAATAATATACCTACAAAAGTAACAAAAAACATTTTTATATTTCAATTTTTTTTAAAAAAAAAAACCGGGGTGCTTGTTTTTGAGTTTTTTTTTTTTTTTTTTAATATATACATATATACGGTTCATAAAAATCAAGTTTATTTGTAAGTTTTTTTTTTTCTTAACTGTTATTCTTGCTTGAGAAAGAATGGAGATAGAAAATTAGATATATGTATTGGAGGAGAGAGAGTTTAATATGGTAATTAAAAATTTAGGAGAGAGTGTTTAATATGTAATATTGAATCTAAAGATTTAAGAGAGATAATTTCTTTTTTTAATAATTTAATTCAAAAAAGATTATTCATCGGATGAATCCAAAGGCTACGATGATTCGTCCTAACTTTAAAATGAAGTATCTTTAGAATATGAGTGCCAAAAGATAAAAAGGATAATCTTGAAACAAAAAGAACATTACAATTTTTTTAAATTTAAATTTTGAGAATGGAGCGTGTTTAGAAAAGAAGTGTAAAGAGAAAAAATTGAATTGCCAAAAGAAGCTCTCTTTATTTTTTTGAATCGGATTGACCCATTTCAACAAGGTGGTTCGACTTGACTCAAATTTGGTTTTCTAGTTTGCGTCGGTTAGATTTAATACGGTTTTGGGTCTGATGGGTTGATGGGCCTAATGAAAATTTTAACTACATGTTTAACTATACTTCATAATATAAGCAAAAGTCTAAATAATTTATAATACATTCCATTATAATTCAAAATATAGTCCATAATAATAATAACAATCACGACATAATGTTAACAGCATGGTCCAAATCACGATTGAATGTGTTTTTCTATTTATATTTTAGTTTTTTTAATAAATTTATATGTTATTTAATACTTAATATATATATGTAGTCTTTCTACTGTTATTTCGTTCTGATATAAAATATATCAGGATGAAGAATGTGGACTATAGATTATGGAGAAGTTTTGATAAGTGCATACACTTTGAGTCAAAGTATGTAAATATAATGGTCCACATTCTTCGTCCGGATATATTTTATATCAGGACGAACTGACAATAGAAAAATTGTATGTATATATATATATATATATATTGGTTCTCTCATAAATGATCCATTATTTTAATTTCGGTAAGAACCTTGATAAAATCACATCAATTTCTATAAATTTTGATCTAAATTTTTGTGTGAATGATAAGTTCAATAAAATCTACCTATGAATAAAATTTAAGAATTTTTCAAGCACTATAACTATTTATTCTGATTTTGTTAAATATGAAGGCATCGAAAAATGGGCGAAATATAGGAAAATTCAAGAAAAATAGTTGTAGTGTTTGAAAAATTCTCAAATTTTATTCATAGATAGATTTCAATGAACATATCATCCACAAAAAAATTCAGATCAAAATTCAAAAAAATGAATGTGATTTCATCAAAGTCCCTACCAAAATTAAAATAAAGGATCCCTTATGAGAGAACCACTATATATAAAACAATATTCATTAACTTAAATCAATATAAATCTAATATTTAATAAAATAATATATAAATACGTATAATTACTTAAAATAAACCTTATATTTATTTATATTTACTCGGTTTAGTCGGATCAGTTCGGTTTTTGTTAAGGCAAAACCATCCATGACTCACTTAAACTTGGTATTCAGTTTTTTGAATCGGATTGACTCATCTCAACAGGGTGACTCGATTCGAACACGTATTTTTGGCTCGGTTCAGTTCGGTTAGCCATGGATCGTAAAATCGTATTCACCCCTACACTTAACTACAAATGCGAATATGGAGATTTTTTTTTTTTGAAAAAAAAAAATTGGTTTCAACAAAAGTCAACAGAGTTTGACAGCAATGGAATGGATTTATAAATACCACTTGCAGTAGCGGCAACTCAAACCTCGAACATTAGACATTGTCAGACTGAATGAGTGTTCTTACCACTTAACCACATTGTTTTCTTTTTAATTAAAGACATTCACTTCACTTCTATTTTTTTTTTTCAGCTACTCTAGTCTTGACACAATTTTCTTAGCAAAAAGCCAAAAATGATTGTGTATTTCCTCTTCATTTATGTGGTGGGGTTCAAATCTCAAATTTACTCATTAAATTGTAAAGTATGGAGAGTATAATTTGTAGCGGTAGATCTCACTTGATCCCATCATACCCTTAACAAAATTTGAATGCTTTCTCTAAATTTGAATTCTCATTAAAATTTTGTTTACATTTTCTCTAATTTAGAAGATATCATAAATTCAAAATGGTTTAGACATATGTAAACAAAATTTTAACAGTGATAGAACAAATAATAAAGAATCAAATATTGTGTCATGGTTTGAGTATTCTCATTTATAGATGACAATATTTATGATGTGTTGCCATTGTGAATGTGCAAAGAAGTTGCATTGCACCCACAAGACAAGATGAAAATAGATTATAAAAGATGTCAAAATGAGCAGAGTCCAAACCCAAAATTTACAAATAGATTGTAATAAAGAAGAGGGAAAGTTGAGTATTTTTAGCTGCTGCAACTTCACTAGAGAAGCTTTAGGGGCTGTCCGGTAGCTCATGTTTTCGTTTTCAATTAAAAAGATGAGCTTTAGGGCCTACCACATGCACACTTAATTGGTATTATTGTTTTTTTCTTCTAATAATTGCCTTTTTAGATTTGAAAGCTCTTCCGTTGCTATTTCCGCTACCGCGCTGCCGAATTGATTGAGGTCAAAATCTCCATCCATAGGCAAAGAAAATACTAGTTTTTCCTTCCGAGTCTCCTAAAATAAAAAATACCAACATATTACTATAAGAAAGAAAAAATAAACTTTAAAAACTGCATATATATACATTAATTGCTGGATATATATATGGATCTTAAAAATACCTTATCCAACTCCACAACTTTAGTTTCGGTATCTGTTTCATCCATGACGACAATGTTATGATATAATATGATTTTCCTCTGAAAATAAAAAACCAAAACAAAGTTAGGGAATTTGGTATAGGTAAATGCATATGTAGAGGCAGTTATTATGTAAAACAGAAATCAAACAATTTCAATTACTTGAAACAGGAAAGTAGGTACTTACTTGATGAGAAAGATCCAACGATAATGTGAGTGATTTTACATGAGAGATCAGTTTCTCTCTTCTTTTTTTCAAAAAACTTCATAATAGCTTGTTACATAACTAGTCCATCGTGACTAATCTTCATTTATAACCGGTTGCAGTTAGACCAAAATTTATGAAGTGTTGCCATTGCACGAGGGGCGGACCCACGTCAAGAATAATTTTCAAAAAAAAAAAAAAAAAAAAAAAACACAAAATACAAACCGTATACTATTAACACAGCTGGTAGGATTCTTCCTAACCACATTGTTGGTCACGATTCAAGTCCCACCGCCACCATTTTCATTTAGCTTGATTTTATATCTTTTTTATTTGGGAAAATCGTATTTTAGTCCTTGTAGTTTGCCTTAATCTGCGTTTATTCCATGGTTTTTTGATATTGTAATTTTCAGTCCATCATTATTCTGACAATATGGATTGCAGTCCCTACCGTCCAATTCTATTAGGGTTCCGTTAAGTCAACGAGGGTAAAAGGGTAAAATAACATCAAATGTTCTAGAATCTTATATAACCAATGGGTATAATAGTAATTTACAAATTAATTTAAAAAACAAATAAATATTATTAAATTAAATAATTATTATTATTATCAAAACATTAAATAATAATCAAAACTAATTAAATTAAAAAAATAAAACTAATTAAAAGCACAATTGAAAAAAAAAACACAAAAAAATCAAAATCTCTCTCTCTCTCTCTCTCTCTCTCTCTCTCTCTCTCTCTCTCTTCGAAACAACCGGTGCACCAACACCTATCCCTTTATTCCGGTCTTCTTCCCCGGCGACCCTGAACCATCACCAATCCCACCCAGCAACCGCCACTGAAACCACCAACCGAAACCACCTAAAACCCCAACCCAAATCGAAACCCCACAACCATCTCTCTCGCTACTTGCACGGAGGAGCAGATCGATCTGCAAGAGGGAGAAGCCGATTGATTTGTGTGTAGGATGGAGGAGCCGGTCAATATGCATTAGATGAAGGAGGCAAAACCCTCCCTTTGCGTCGCCGTCGTCGTTGCACATCCGCCAACGGAGTACGCTTGGTTCAAGTTCGAGTGCTTCATCATCGTGCTTCTGGCTCGAGTACTGCTTCCCTTCACGTTGCCGTCGTCACTACACATCAGCCGACGGAGTGCGCTTGGTTCGAGTTCGAGTGCTTCGGCTCCATCTCTTCTTCATACGTCAAGTTTTATTTTTTGATTTTTTTTATTTTTGTAAAATGATGAATATCATGAGGGTTTGTGTTTAATGATTATGGCGTTTGATTCGTTTGATTCTTCTTTCCATTTTTTTTTTTTTTTTTTTTTTTTTGAGTTTGAGATTTGTTATTTTGGGGGATGTGTTTGACGATGGTGGATGTGTTTGACAACGAATGTGGCGTTTGCGGTGATGGTGGCAGGCAGCGGGAGTTTTGGGGATTTCGATTTTGTGGAGATGTTTGATTTTGGTCTCGTTTGATTTTTGTGCTGTTTTGTGTGTGTGTGTTTGATTTTAGAGAATGATGATGATGATAATGGATGGCGATGGTAGTGGTGGTGGATGATAAGGCCATCATTGTGCCTACCGAAAAGATTTTATCTATTCTAACTATCTCGCAAATGCAACGAGTCAAAGGACTAGTATATCAAGTAAGCAAGGGTCGTTCCCATAGAGAGGTGGTATCCGTATAACTGTCTCTAGCTAAAGCGTTATTTAAAGCGATGTAAATAGAACATGGAAGAGGTGAGAATGGTGTGTGTGTGTGAAGTGTATGCATAATGCGGATGGTGTGTAATAAAACTAAACTAATTAACTTAATCAATCACACGAGCAAGATCTAATTAAAAAGTAATAAAACTACAATTGTGTAAATATAATATTCAAAGCTTTAACAAATAATCATTGTCCAAGAGTCTTTCAAATCATCCCCCTAGAATGGGGGTTTAATTACACATAATCACTTATTTTTGTGTTTCATATCATATTTATATATCTCTTAATTTGGATTTGTTAGCTACTTGATTTATTATTTTTATTTAATTATAGTTATTTTTGTGTTTCAGGTGAGTTAGCATGAAACTTGGAAAATAATCAATTTTAAGAATAAACAAAATCATGTGGGCTCAATTCAATTGTTGAATATTTGAAGACTTCCAAGCCCAAGAGTTAAAAGCCTAATCAAGAGAAGTGTGGTGTTAAGAGGAAGATTTTAGTTTTGAAAAGAAATAAAAAATCTTCACTATCAAATATATGAGAATCAATAAAAACAAGATAAAAGGTGATTTAAGGGTAGCAATTGTTAATACCAACGCGACATAAAATCAGTGGGTCGGGTGACTTGGGTTACTACCGGATTAACATATTTTACCCAATAAATGAATGGGTTGTGTTTGAGTTGATTTCTTTCTGATCAGTTAAATAGTTTGACACATTATTTTCAAAATATAAGATTTTATATGGGAAAATTGTTTTAATTTTTCATGAGATTTTTAAATATATATATATATATATATTGGATGGAAATTGCATTACAGTAGTTTGTTTTCATTTGACAAATGTGTTTAGTGAATTCAAATTGCATAATTGAGTTAAATGTTATAACATTTAAAAATAAAAAGAATAGTGCTAGACGTCTCCCTTTTTTTTTTTTTTTTTTCTAAATGGTGTAGCATATAAGACGTCAACATCACATTAAATGATATATCATCGACTCACAAGTTGGGATGTTTAGACTCTAGCATTACTCTTTGGGAATTTATTTGATATCAATCCCTCTAAAATATAGAAAATAATGGAGATATTTGGAAAATATTATTGATATTTAACTACTTGATCTTTTTTTTTTTTTTTTTTTTTTTTTTTTTTTTTTGACACAAGAAGAACAAAACAAAGCAAAGAAAACTAGCCAAAGGCTTCAATCTGGACAAGACGCTCCACGCAGGGAGGGCAAGAGTCCAACCAAAAGCAATCATGCTCAACCGAAAGAGCCATCTTAGCTAACTTATGAGCAACTAAATTCCCGATCTCGGGGTATGGGAGATACTACAGCCAGGATTAGAGCCCAAGGAGGCAACAATCAAGTTGATGAGAGGACCAACCTCCGCAGAGGAGGACACGCCTTTACAAACATATCAACAAACTGCAGACAGTCAGAATCAATTTGGAAGGGAACAAGACCGGCTTCAATAGCCAAGCCAACACCCCGCCAGACAGCCATAGCCTCCGCAACAATAGGAGAGAACATTGCCCTGACTTTGACAGCAGTAGCCAAAAAAACCTTCCCCACCTTATCCCGAATGATAATACCCAAACCAATAACTCCCCTAGCATAATCCATAGTAGCATCCAAATTGATTTTCCAAGCAGCACCCTCCGGAGGTCTCCAACCATGAATATTAGAGGCCGAAACAAAACTAGGATTATTCACCACATGAACTGAATTCCACTCCTCAAAAAAGTTCGAAGCCCACCCCAATACATCCCCATAGTCATCAGTACCAAGATTATGCACCAGTTGATTCCTACAAAACCCAGTTGATTCCTACAAAACCACACTATCCAGAAACTCACGCAAAGAAGGGCTAATTGATGGGAATTCAGATACCGAAGACAATTAAGCATAAAGTCATGGAAGTGCATCCCATCCCGCAAATTTAACTTCTTTAAAATCAAGAAATTATCTCTAACCTGAGACACACCACGACAACCCCACAACGCATGGACCATAGTCTCCGGCCGACGGTGACAACAAGGACACAAATCAGAAGAAGGAACCCCATGTCTAGCAAGATAAGCCATCGTGGGAACCCAATGATTACTTGCTCGAAACAAGAAGATTTTAATCTTTAAAGGAACCTTAAGCCTCCAAAGAGCTTTCCACCAGGAATTAGAACTGTCTAGACCCGAGGAACTAGGCTTCTCCACCAAACCTTTCCCCACTTTATAACCACTCTTCACAGTGTACATCCTAGAATTCTCAAAGTGCCACAGCAAGGAGTCATCAATCCGAGAGGGCAAGGAAGGAATAGCAAGAATCGAATTCACATCATCCGTAAGAAAATTATTCTGTAACAGCATATGGTTCCACCCATCGGACTCAGTTTTCAACTCCTCCACTTTAGCATTCACACCTAAAACATAAGGAGAAATGATCTTAAAGGTCGACGGTCTAGGAATCCAGCGATCTTGATAAATACAAACTGAGTCACTCGGAGGGCAAGCTTTAACTTTTGGGAGAATGGAGCCTCAGTATAGGTAAGAACAGCCGATTATCTAGTAGTATTTCCTTTACGTCCTGCCGACCTTAGTTTTGAGCATGACGATCAGCCCTGCTCATATGTTTTTAACATTCATCCATTGTTGCATGCTCTTAATACTATTGAAGAAGATGATTCTTTATATCTTGTGCTTGGAAAGGGAGAGCACTGTTTGATGTTCCAAAACGATCAGAGACTCCGTAGATTCAAATGGAAGGAATGTGAGGCAACTGAATTCAAAGCAACAGCCCTAGCAGAATGGAATAACAAAGGCAGAATTTGGGTCGATGCAACCAATTTTGTGTGCGTTCTTGACTATTATTTCAACATATTGAAAGATTTGCTAGACCCAATATCGAGAATCAAGGTTTCTGCGTCTCCGTGGCATGTGCAACTATCTCTGGAAGGGGAGTACAAAGTCAATTTATTCGGTGATTTTTTTTTTTTGGTACAAAGGAAAGGCTAACAGCCAAAAACCAACAAGACCAGCAAAACTACAAGCTAGGAACAATCCTAGCAATAGCAGTGCCCTTAAGATCACTCTTCAAGCTATCAGTGATCTGAAAAGGAGGATCAGTCAGAACCATAGTCCCTAAAACCATAGCGAAGGTATTGGTCTTTTTGATTTTCCAAGGACAGCCCGATTTGGAAGCATTTACCTAAAAAGTGTAATGGATTTCATCCTTCAAACAGACGGGGTTAGGTTAATTTTCTCGGAGGAGCCATATACTGATTCTATACTCTGTGAGATCGAGGAAATTGGGGAAATGATGTTTTACGTTTTGGAGTAATCACAAGACTCAAAGTCTTGTTTTGGTTCGGAATTGTCAGGCACATTAATCTGTTCATTCTCTTTCTTTAGTTGTAATCACAATTCACAGGAATTGTAAGACACAACAATGTGTTCATTATCTTTGTTTGTAAGAGCGGCGCGTAATTGTTCTCTGTGTTTTCTGTCTTTTTTCACTGGGTTTGGGTTGCTCTGTTTTTAGGGATTGTTTTGTTCTTGGCCTCCTTGGCTGTTGCTTTTGCTTTTGCTTTTGCTTTTCTTTTTGTTCCTGTTTTGGGTTTCCCTTTTAGTTTTTACTGATCAGTTGAGAGCTATATGAAAGTACATTTTGGGCTTTTTGAATGTACGAATTGCTTAATGAGAAGTTGGAAGGTTTTTGAATCTACCTATTAGCTTTATAATATTCATTCTCAATATTACTCATATGCAAACGTAATATCAAGCATGCATTATATATTTATATGAACAATACACACATGACACATTGACACAAAAGAAGCATACACATATGCACACTAAATCAAAAACTAGCTTTTATAGTCAAGTGGCATCACGTTACCGTCACTAACAAAATGCAACATTTTCATCTTCAAAAGGTTTTTTGACATGATGAATTGTGAAGGTGTGTCAAAGTGGTTAATTACAGTAACTGTGCAGAGAAATGTTTGAATGCGCTGGTGATGACAAATTTAAGAAAATTATATATATATATATATATATATATATATGTGTGTGTGTGTGTGTGTGTGTGTGTGTGTGTGTGTGTGTGTGTGTGTGTGCTATATTATCAACTTGTAATGACTCATTAGCCTAACTGGGAAAATTGAGTTATAGGGTCCATACGCTATAACTCTTGGTCCAATTAATAGAAAACATGGGTTTAGTGTTCTTGTAGGAGACATTGATCTTTGGCAATGTTCAAATAACAACCTTGATCAAGATATTTTCGAAGAAATCCTCTGTCAAGACCATTAAAGAAAAGCTTAAAGTTAAGTGTTAATTCTGTTGTAACTATATGTACACGTGTAAGCTTCTGATTAGTAGAAGAGTTTAGAGATACAATAAAAGCAAAATCCCATGTACTATTCATTCATTGAATTAATGAGAAATACCTAGATTCAAAGTCCTTTTCATGGGAGATCAATGAGATTCAATCTCCATGGAAGGTTCTTCGATCAAATTCGTTACAGTTTCTTTTAAGCACTCTATTTCTGTTAAACTTGACATTGGTGATTTTCTACTCTGGCGTCAACAAGTAGTGGTAGCCATTAAAGGTCACAAACTTCAGAAGTTCGTTCTCAATGGTCTGTCGTCCATTCCATTAAAATTTCTTTCCACTACAAATGAGGTCAAAGGTCAGGTTAATGGTGATTTCTTGGCTTGGGAGTAACAAGATTAGTTGCTGGTTTCTTGGCTGCTTGCATCGATGACAGAAGGTGTTCTTACTCTTATGGTTGGTTGCGATACTGCTTCTCAAATCTAGAATATGCTGGATTTGTATTTTGCATCGTAGACTCGTGCGAAGGTTTCTCAATTCAAGACATAACTTCAGAATACCAAGAAAGGTGATCTCACAATCAATGATTATCTGCTTCGAATAAAAAATCCGGTTGATCAGCTCGCATCGATTAGGTACTTTCTTTCCACTTCTGATCACATTACTGCTATTTTCGTTGGTCTTTCGTCTGAATATGATACTTTTGTTGTATCTATGAGCTCTCATAAGGATGCATATACAGTAGCTAAAATTGAATCGTTGTTGTTAGCTCAAGAATCTAGAATTGAAAAGAATCTTAAGACACTTGACTCTGCTTTGCCTAATGTTGTAAATGTTGCTACTCGGTCTTCTAATCAAAACAGACGATCTTATTCGAACTTCACACCTGGTTCTTCAAATAACTTTCGACCATCATTTAATTCCAATTCCAATTTTCAATTTGGTTGTGGTGGTAATCAGTTTCAACCTAATCGAGGTGGCTTTAATGGAGGTCGTGGTAGAGGAAGACAATCTTATAATGGTGGTAATAAGCCACAATGTCAATTATGTGGAAAATTTGGCCATGTTGTGATGAAATGTTGGTATCGTTTTGACTCTAATTTTCAAGGTCCTGCTTTCTCTAATTATGAACCTACTCAGTTTGGTGGTTCTTCTATTTCTGGTTCTCCTCAAATGACAACACAGCTTGCTGCATACATGGCCACACCTGAATCAGTTTGTGACAGCAGTTGGTATTCAGATTCAGGTGCCACCAATCACATTACTCATGATACAGCCAATCTTATTAATAGGGCAGATTACACAGGACATGATCGAGTACATATAGGTAATGGTCAAGGTCTGTTAATACAACATGTTGGTCATTCCTCTTTTCAATCTCAGTTTAATTCCAAGTGTCTTTCTCTTAATCATTTGTTACATGTTCCTGCTATAACCAAGTGTGTCTCAATTTGCTCATGATAATCAAGTTTTCTTTGAATTTCATCCCAAAATCTGTCTTGCAAGAGATCAAATGTTTAAAGCAATTCTTATGCAATGTACTCTTAAAAATGGTTTGTATGCTTTTGACTCATCTTCTTTGTCTTTTAATGTCAAACCACAAACTCAAACTATCAAGTCTCAGATCAATCCTTCTGCAAATATGGTCACAACAGCAGCTGATTCAGTGTCAGCAATAAAGCCTTCTGCATTATCTGCTTCAGCCACTTCACGTGTCTTGCCTACTTCTTATACTATTGTTTCTATTGTTGATCTGTGGCACAGCAGGTTAGGCCATCCGTCAATTAAAATTGTTCATGATGTTCTTACTTCTTGTAATGTTCCAAATGTCAATAAAATTCCACTTTCCTTTTGTTCAGCATGTTGTTTAGGAAAATTGCATAAATTTCCATTTCCTAATTCTGATACTGAATATACAAAACCTTTACAATTACTGCATTCAGATTTGTAGGGTCCTTCGTCTACACAATCGTCTCATGGTTACAAATACTATATTCACTTTGTTTATGCATACTCAAGATACACTTGGATTTATCTTCTTAAAAATAAGTCAGATGCTTTGGCTACTTTCATTAACTTCAAAACTCAAGTTGAACTACAGTTAGGGCCTAAGATCAAAGCTATCCAAACAGATTGGGGAGGGGAGTATCAAGCCTTTACTAGTTTTCTTCAAACACATGGTATTTCCCATAGATTTTCTTGTCCTAAAACCAGTGAACAGAATGGGGTAGCTGAGCGTAAACATAGGCATATTGTGGAAAATGGTTTGACCCTTTTAGCTAAAGCATCTATGCCGTTAAAATACTGGGATGAGTCTTTTAGAACTTTTGTGTATTTGATAAACAGGTTGCCTACTCCGTTGTTAAAAGGCAAGTCACCTATTGAGATTTTGTTCAAAACTAAACTAGATTATTCTACCTTAAAAAATTTTGGTTGTTCATGTTTTCCCAATCTAAGATCCTACAACAAACATAAGTTTCAATTTTAGTCTTAAGAGTGTACCTTTGTTGGTTATAGCTTGACACACAAAGGCTATAAGTGTCTTGCTAAAGATGGTAGAATTTACATCTCAAGAGATGTTGTTTTCAATAAGTCCTTCTTCCCATTTTCCAAAATGTCATCTGTACCTTCTACCTCACATTTTGATATGATTTCTTCTCATATACCTGCTTCACCTCCTCTCCATATTCCTTATTTATCTAATTCTGTATGTACCGACCCTCCAAATATGAGTCATAGTAGTTCTATTTCTTCTACTCCAAATATGGTACCATTTCCAATACCCATTTGTCCTCCAACAAGTATTGTGATTGCTCTTGTTTTATCTACTGAAACAGCTGCAAGTGGGAATGCCCATCCAATGAAGACCAGGTCTAAGGCTGGTGTTTTTAAGTCTAAGATGTTTCTTACTTCTAAAGAGCCTAATTCTATTGATGATGCTCTCCAACAGCCACAATGGAAAGATGTATGGTTGATGAGTTTATGGCTCTTATTCGAAATGAAACCTGTCCTCTTGTGCCTTTACCTACTGATAGAAGAGCTATTGGATGCAAATAGGTGTTCAAAGTGAAAGAGAATCCAGATGGCACAGTGAATAAGTACAAGGCTAGATTGGTGGCTAAGGGCTTTCATCAAGCTGCAGGGTTTAACTTCAATGAAACTTTCAGTTCTGTAGTAAAGCCTACTACAATTTGGATTATGCTCAATATTGCTCTTTCAAAAGGATGGCCAGTTCGTCAATTGGATGTGAACAATGTCTTTCTAAATGGCATTCTTCAAGAAGAGGTGTTTATGGAGCAACCTCTAGGATTTTATGATCCCAAGTCTCTTGGTTTGATTTGTAGACTTCACAAAGCTTTATATGGATTAAAACAAGCTCCTCAGGCTTGGTTTGACAAATTAGCCTCAGCTTTGATTTCATTTGGGTTTGTCTCATCAAAATCAGATCAGTCCTTATTCATTATAGTAACTTCTCAAAATTCTACATTCTTGTTAGTGTATGTGGATGACATCTTGGTTACTGGAAGTGATTCTGCAGCAGTGACAAAGCTGGTTTCTCAACTCAATACTGCTTTTGCTTTGAAGGACTTAGGTATCATTAACTATTTTCTGGGTGTTCAGGTGCATAAAACCAGTGAAGGGCTTCATCTCTCTCAAAGTAAATACATATTGGATCTTTTGTGCAAAGTAAAAATGCAATTTGCAAATAGTTTAAATACTCCAATGACCGGCGGTGAAAAGCTTTCTAGATATGGCAGTGATCCAATAGAAGATGTGCAACTATATCGAAGTGTGGTAGGTGCATTACAACATGCAACCATTACAAGACCTAAGATTTCATATAGTGTTAATCATGTATGCCAATTTATGCAAGAACCACTGCAATCTCATTGGAAAACAGTGAAAAGAATACTCAGATATCTAAAGGGTACATTGGATTATGGCTTGCACTTGAAAGTGTCATCTAAGCTAGACATAACCGGATTTCGTGATGCTGATTGAGGTTCAGATCCAGATGATAGGCGAACTACATCAGGTTATTGTGTTTATTATGATTCAAATTTAGTGTCATGGCATTCTAAGAAGCAGCATACATTGTCAAGATCAAGTACAGAAGCCGAATATAGAAGTCTGGCTAATCTAGTTGCTGAATTAACTTGGATCAAGTCTCTGCTTACTGAGTTGGAGATGACAACTCCTAAAACACCAGTAATTTGGTGTGACAATTTGAGTACAGTAATGATAGCAGCTAATCCTATTCAACATGCTAGGACCAAGCATATTGAACTAGATTTGTACTTTGTTCGTGAGAAAGTAATCCAGAAGCAGATAGAAGTGAGACATGTTCCTAGTGTTGATCAAGCTGCTAATATTTTTACTAAAGCCTTATCAAGTAACAAGTTCTTGTTGTTAAGAGACAAACTCAGAGTTGAAAAACTTCCACCTCTGAGTTTGAGGGGGGATGTCAAGACCATTAAAGAAAAGCTTAAAGTTAATTGTTAATTCTGTTGTAACTGTATATACACGTGTAAGCTTCTGATTAGTATAACAGTTTAGAGATACAATAAAAGCAAAATCCCCTATACTATTCATTCATTGAATTAATGAGAAATACCTAGATTCAAAAGTCCTTTTCATTTCTTTTGACAATTCCCACCCATTTAACGACCTCTTCGGCCCTCTCTCTCTTCTCTCTATCACTAAAGAAATCTTCTTTCTCTCTGTGCCCATTAACAACCTCTTCTAAGTCTCAATCTCATCTTCACTTTCTCTCTCTACCTATTAACACAACCTCAGAGTCTCAGTCTCATCTTCTCTCTCTCTCTCTCTCTCTCTCTCTCTCTCTTTCAAATCTATATCCCCCTCTCTTCTGTTGCTACTCTACAATTTACATCATAACAATGATAGTTATGGGAATGGGTAGAGCGGCAAGGCTCAAGAAAATGTTATGCTTTTTCTTGAAATTTCTTGGAGCCAATCGGAGGGCAACCTTTACCTTTTGGGAGAATGGAGCCTCAGTGTAGGTAAGAACAGCCGATTATCTAGTAGTATTTCCTTTGCGTTCTGCCGGCCTTAGTTTTGAGCATGACGATCAACCGTGCTCATATGTTTTTAACATTCATCCATTGTTGCGTGCTCTTGATACTGCTGAAGAAGATGATTCTTTATATCTTGTGCTCGGAAAGGGAGAGCACTGTTTGATGTTCCAAAACGATCAGAGACTCCGTAGATTCAAATGGAAGGAATGTGAGGCAACCGAATTCAAAGCAACAGCCCTAGCAGAATGGAATAACAGAGGCAGAATTTGGGTCGATGCAACCAATTTTGTGTGCGTTCTTGACTATTATTTTAACATATTGAAAGATTTGCTAGACCCAATATCGAGAATCAAGGTTTCTGTGTCTCC
Source organism: Acer saccharum (assembly GCA_030490815.1). Lineage (NCBI taxonomy): Eukaryota > Viridiplantae > Streptophyta > Magnoliopsida > Sapindales > Sapindaceae > Acer > Acer saccharum. The sequence goes on from CM059868.1 coordinate 5,072,545, forward strand.
ATGGCATGTGCAACTATCTCTGGAAGGGGAGCACAAAGTCAATTTATCCGGTGATTTTTTTTTTTTTTTTTTTGGTACAAAGGAAAGGCTAAACAGCCAAAAACCAACAAGACCAGCAAAACTACAAGCTAGGAACAATCCTAGCAACAACAGTACCCTTAAGATCACTCTTCAAGCTATCAGTGATCTGAGAAGGAGGATCAGTCAGAACCGTAGTCCCCAAAACCATAGCGAAGGTATTGGTCTTTTTGATTTTCCAAGGACAACCCAATTTGGAAACAATTACCTGAAAAGTGTAATAGATTTCATCCTTCAAATAGACGGGGTTAGGTTAATTTTCTCGGAGGAGCCATATATTGATTCTATACTCTGTGAGATTGAGGAAATTAGGGAAATGATGTTTTACGTTCTGGAGTAATCACAAGACTCAAAGTCTTGTTTTGGTTCGAAATTGTCAGGCACTTTAATCTATTCATTCTCTTTCTTTAGTTGTAATCACAATTCACAGGAATTGTGAAGCACAACAATGTGTTCGTTATCTTTGTTTGTAAAAGTGGTGCGTAATTGTTCTCTGTGTTTTCTGTCTTTTTTCACTGGGTTTGGGTTGCTCTGTTTTTAGGGATTGTTTTGTTCTTGGCCTCCTTGGCTGTTGCTTTTTCTTTTCTTTTTGCTCCTGTTTTGGGTTTCCCTTTTAGTTTTTACTGATCAGTTGAGAGCTATATGAAATTACATTTTGGGCTTTTTGAATGTACGGATTGCTTAATGAGAAGTTGGAAGGTTTTTGAATCTACCTATTAGCTTTATAACATTCATTCTCAATATTTACTCAAATGCAAACGTAATATCAAGCATGCATTATATATTTATATGCACAGTACACACATGACACATGGACACAGAAGAAGCATACACATATGCACACTAAATCAAAAACTAGATTTTATAGTCAAGTGGCATCACGTCACCGTCACTAACAAAATGCAACATTTTCATCTTCAAAAGGTTTTTTGACATGATGAATTGTGAAGGTGTGTCAAAGTGGTTAATTACAGTAACTATGCAGAGAAATGTGTGTGTGTGTGTGTGTGTGTGTGTGTGTGTGTGTGTGTGTGTGTGTGTGTGTGCGCGCTATATTATCAACTTGTAATGACTCATTGGCCTAACTGGGAAAATTGAGTTATAGGGTCCATACGCTATAACTCTTGGTCCAATTAATAGAAAACATGGGTTTAGTGTTCTTGTAGGAGACATTGATCTTTGGCAATGTTCAAATAACAACCCTGATCAAGATATTTTCGAAGAAACCTCTGTCAAGACCATTAAAGAAAGAGTGGTGCTATTGGTACCCATATAATGATCTAATAATGCCCCAACTTCCCAACAATTAACATTTCAACCCCTATTTAACATAATATTATGATAAGTTAACAAATTAACAAATTAGTAAATGAAATTAACATAATATTCACTTTTTAGTGTTTTTTTTATTAACATTTAGTAATTTTTATATTATTACTAATTAAAAGGATACAATTGGAATACATTTGATTAATAGGGTTAAAACTGTGATTAAACAAAACTTTTAAATAAATGATACAATTATAATAGATTTTATTTAATAATGGTCTATACGTGAATAATAAAAATGAAGGGATTTAATTTATTTTATTTTTTTAAACAAAAAAAAAAAAAAAAAAAAAAAAAAAAAAAAAAAAAAAGATAAACAACAAAGTAGCGCTGAAGACCAGCCATCGCTAGATCTGGTGCTGAAATTTCTAGTGTTGCACTCTGACGTAGAGATTGGCACACGGTTGGAATCCTATCGTGTTGTAAAATAGAGAATGGCGCTCCCGTTGGAGATGCCCTTAGGCCCTCTTTAATATTCAACTTGTTTAATAAAATTACCGATAGAACTATCCGAATCGTATCAAATTATAAAGGGGTCTAATCAACTCCCCCATCTTTAATAAATCTTCTCTTTTTATTATTTATATCTTCTTTTTTTTTCTTGAACCGGAAAAACTGCCCATTTACTCTGTTGTACTTCATTCCGTCCATTTTTTATTAAAGAAAAAGAAAAGAAAAAAGCATCCAAATGTGCACGTTTGACGTGCACGATCCATCCAAATTTTATTTAAAAAGAAAAAATAATAAATAAAAATATAAACACCCATATTTATCAACTTTTTTTTATACACCCTTTAAAAAAAAGCAATATTATCCATTTTTTTAAACGTTTTTTTTCCTTTAAAAGTTTAGTGATAAGACTATTTTTTCTTTAAAATACTATCCATTTTAGGGTGATGTTAGTCCAAATCACCCTAAAATCCATGAAATAAGTAATTAAAATATTAACATAAAAATATTTTATTAAGTATGTCATGAATTCATGCTTCACCCGGAAAAGGATTTTATTATTACTATTATTATTATTATTTACAAAAAAAAAAAAAAAAAAAAATTGGTTGGCTATGAATTCAGAAGTTGTAGTTCCAGTCAGCTAGTAATATTCCAACTCTTGATAAGTTCTATCAGAAATGAAAAAGGAGATAACAAATCAATTTGATTCCAAATAAAACATTTGATATTATCATAAATTTTCTATTTCTATTTCTATCTATAATGAACAAAAATATCATTGACGAGGAAAAATGAAAGATAATACCAACCTTGACTATCATGATGTGAAATTACTGGGCGAAGAAATTCAAAACCATAGAGCTTCAAAGCTCTTCAATGGAGGTGAACAATTCTCTACATAAGGCTAAACTTAACACATGAGACATTAAGAACAAAATCATGAGGTTGAATGAGGCAAGGAAGGCGAACACAATACTTTGAGGGTAATTAGCAGAAGAAACTGATCAAAGAAATTCAATTTTCATTATATATACCAAAGTGAGTTCGAATCTGAAAAGGGATTCACGTCATCAATCCAAGTGGGGATCTCATTAATTATCTATCAAATTTCTTTCCCTAGATACAATATTGTAAAGAGGAACAAGAAAGCTAAACCTAAACAATAACCAAAACAATAAGAGGAAGTACATTCCGAATACCTAGATCGGATCTCTGCTATGCCCAGTAAAACTCCAATTATGAGACAAAAGAAGCCGCCAACAATGTCATCGCGCAACCCGTTAGCCAGCCATTCCGGTGTGATGACAAACAGTATAAAACGAGAAGCTATGTGCATCATATAAGAAAAGACATGTAAACTACCCATCAGGTCAAATGTTTTGAAACCTCAGACGCGATTGGACAAATAGGTATTAACTCAATGTAGTAATGACTGGTTGTGATCAATAAAAATTCCTAACCTGGAATGGTTCGAGGAAAGAAAAGGTTTGCTCCAACCGCAAGAAATGCAACCCAACGACCGAACTGGCCTCTGCATCATTTGATGAACACTTGTTTTAGTAAATGCAAATAGCATATACATCTAATTTAACTTAGTTGTAATTTGTAAAGCCAACAAAGACGAGAAAGTACCTTAAGATTTTGTACAGCACAGTTGGGAAAGATGTGAAGAGATACAACACTAGAAGTGTAGTTTGTGTGTGTGATCTCCTTCCTGTTCTGTTCAGGAGTAACAAAAATCTGCAGAACACAATATGGAAACTTGAGTACACAAGACAAGAACCATGTCAATGTAAGTTATTACAGGTTTTCTTCTCAATAACAAGTACACCAAGTATTGGAAAGTAGATTCAAATATCCAACTCAATCATGCCATAATCCCAACTAAAAAGGGTTTAATTTGCTTCATGGATTCAAAAGCAGAATCAATTCATAATCAACATCAGCTCATATGAATTGCATGGACACTTGAGCACACACACAACACCATGTCAATGTACTGTTAAATGGCAAAGTAGATTCAAAATTTCAATTGTCCAACTCAATCATGTCATAATCCAAAACTACAAAAGGGTTTTTGATTCATAGATGGATCAGTTCAAAAGCAGAATCAATTTATGATATTTATGATGAAATTTAATTGAAATGAGCAACATCAGCTCATATTCTTACCCAATTCTACCCAAGTCAAACGGATACACAAAAAAGAATATCATAATAACATATTCCCAGATAAGCAGACAAAGATTAGCAAAAAAACAACACAATTAAAATTAATTATTCATGACTCATAGAAGTAGAAGCTATAAATAGAAAATAAAAGACTCACAAAGCAGAAATGGTACCACCCCATTGAAACCAGGTTCGAACACTACTAATACGAGAACCCTGCTCTGTATATACAACACTTTGAGCCAACTCCATGAATCCCATTTGCCCAGAAATCTGCTTCTTTGATTTTTAAACAAATTTTTATTTTTTCCTTCTATTTCTATCGCATCTTTGTTGTTGAATATAATAAATTTTGCATCTTTGGGTGTCTTTTTGAGTCAAGATCCATGAATAAACAATCTCGGTACCCAAATGTGATTTCCACGTGGCACGCTTGCAGCCCTTGGATCAAACGCCGCCCCAAGTGTTGAGCTCCGAGCCTCCGGTCATTTATTGGATCCTCCGGGTTTAGGAAGTGGGTCATTTGGTTTTCTGTTCCTCATACAAAGAGAAACTTCCAAGTAAATTTTCTTTCACGAGAAGATAATAAAAGAAAAAGGACAAAATGAAATGAAAAAGCTTTTTAATTTGGGCCATTAGCTGGGTCACATACCCATTTTATAATTTTAGAATCTGGACTTTTATTTTTAACGATGCTTAATCGACAATCAAAAACAGGCCCACTAATATTTTGAAAAGATGTGAATGTCTTTTATGATGGTATAGTCCCGTAGTCATACCACGTGATATGCTTTGCATCGAAGCATTTATTAAATTTAAGATTTTGAAAAAAATACTATTTACGGTAGCAGAGATTCGAGTTTGAGACATTGTCAAATTGAATGAGCATCATTTACCATTAAACCACATTAAACGTTGAATAGCCAACAGGGGCGTAGCTCAGTTGGTAGATAGACGAGCTTGGGGCTTGGACAAATGACTCCCAAATCAACAGCTCGAATTTTACCAATGGCAAAAGTTTTCAAAAAAATACATAGTACCGGATTAATAGATAGTTAAAAAAAAAAAAAAAAACGTGGGTTTAGTGTTCTTGTAGGAGACATTGATCTTTGGCAATGTTCAAATAACAACCCTGATCAAGATATTTTCGAAGAAACCCTCTTCCCATCCATTTTGGCATTGTTCAAATAACAACCCTGATCAAGATATTTTCGAAAAAAACCTCTATCAAGACCATTAAAGAAAGAGTGGTGCTATTGGCACCCATATAATGATCTAATAATGCCCCAACTTCCCAACAATTAACATTTCACCCCTTATTTAACATAATATTATGATAAGCTAACAAATTAACAAATTAGTAAATGAAATTAACATAATATTCACTTTTTAGTGCTTTTTTTTATTAACATTTAGTAATTTTTATATTATTACTAATTAAAAGGATACAATTGGAATATATTTGATTAATAGGGTTAAAATTGTGATTAAATAAAACTTTTAAATAAAGGATACAATTATAATAGATTTTATTTAATAATGGTCTATACGTGAATAATAAAAATGAAGGGATTTAATTATTATTATTTTTTTAAAAATAAAAATAAAAATAAAAATAGATAAACAACAAAGTAGCACTAAAGACCAACCATCGCTAGATCTGGTGCTGAAATTTCTAGTGTTGCACTCTGGCATAGAGATTGGCACACGGTTGGAGTCCTGTCATGCTACAAAATGGAGAATGACGCTCCTATTGGAGATGCCCTTAGACCCTCTTTAATATTCAACTTGTTTAATAAAACGACCAATAGAACTATCCGAATCGTATCAAATTACAAAGGGGTCTAATCAACTCCCCCATCTTTAATAAAACATCTTTTTTATTATTTATATCAATTTTTTTTTTTTTTTCTTGAACCGGAAAAACTACCCATTTACTCTGTTGTACTTCATTCCGTCCATTTTTTTATTAAAGAAAAAGAAAAGAAAAAAGCATCCAAAAATGCACGTTTGACGTGCACGATCAGAAAATATATAACCTTTGCAATGTAGACATTCATTCCATCCAAATTTTATTTAAAAAGAAAAAATAATAAATAAAAATATAAACACCCATATTTATCAACTTTTTTTTTATACACCCTTTAAAAAAAGTAATACTATCCATTTTTTTAAACGTTTTTTTTTTTTTCCTTTAAAAGTTTAGTGATAAAGACTATTTTTTTCTTTAAAAAAGTAATACTATCCAATTTAGGGTGATGTTAGTCCAAATCACCCTAAAATCCATGAAAAAAGTAATTAAAATTTAAAATATTAACATAAAAATATTTTATTAAGTATGTCATGAATTCATGCTTCACCCGGAAAAGGATTTATTATTACTATTATTATTATTATTTACAAAAAAATTGGTTGGCTATGAATTCAGAAGTAGTAGTTTCAGTCAGCTAATAAAATTGCAATTCTTGATAAGTACTATCAGAAAAGAAAAAGGAGATAACAAGTCAATTTGATTCCAAATAAAACATTTGATATTATCATAGATTTTCTATTTCTATCCATAATGAACAAAAATATCATTGACAAGGAAAACTGAAAGATAATACCAACCTTGACTGTCATGAAGTGAAATTACTGAGAGAAGAAATTCAAAATCATTGAGCTTCAAAGCTCTTCAATGGAGGTGAACAATTCTCTACTTAGTCAATTGAATATTATCAATTAGTTACAAAACAGTGTTTATATACTAATGCATGTTGTAATTAGGCTAAACTTAACACATGAGACGTTAAGAACAAAATCATGAGGTTGAATGAGGCAAGGAAGGCGAACACAATACTTTGAGGGTAATTAGCAGAAGAAACTGATCAAAGAAATTCAATTTTCATTATATATACCAAAGTGAGTTCGAATCTGTAAAGGGATTCACGTCATCAATCCAAGTGGGGATCTCATTATCTATCAAATTGCTTTCCATAGATACAATATTGGAAAGAAGAACAAGAAAGCTAAACCTAAACAATAACCAAAACAATAAGAGGAAGTACATTCCCAATTCCTAGATCCTCTACCTGCTTGGATCTCTGTTAGTAGTCGGATCTCTGCTATGCCTAGTAAAACTCCAATTATGAGACAAAAGAAGCCGCCAACAATGTCATCGCGCAACCCGTTAGCCAGCCATTCCGGTGTGATGACAAACAGTATAAAACGAGAAGCTATGTGCATCATATAAGAAAAGACATGTAAACTACCCATCAGGTCAAATGTTTTGAAACCTCAGACGCGATTAGACAAATAGGTATTAACTCAATGTAGTAATGACTGGTTGTGATCAATAAAAATTCCTAACCTGGAATGGTTCGAGGAAAGAAAAGGTTTGCTCCAACCGCAAGAAATGCAACCCAACGACCGAATTGGCCTCTGCATCATTTGATGAACACTTGTTTCAGTAAATGCAAATAGTATATAAATCTAATTTAACTTAGTTGTAATTTGTAAAGCCAACAAAGATGACAAAGCACCTTAAGATTTTGAACAGCACAGTTGGGAAAGATGTGAAGAGATACAACACTAGAAGTGTAGTTTGTGTGTGTGATCTCCTTCCTGTTCTGTTCAGGAGTAACAAAAATCTGCAGAACACAATATGGAAACTTGAGTACACAAGACAAGAACCATGTCAATGTAAATTATTACAGGTTTTCTTCTCAATAACAAGTACACCAAGTATTGGAAAGTAGATTCAAATATCCAACTCAATCATGTCATAATCCTAACTAAAAAGGGTTTAATTTGCTTCATGGATGGATCAGTTCAAAAGCAGAATCAATACATAATCAACATCAGTTCATATGAATTGCATGGGCACTCGAGCACACACACAACACCATGCCAATGTACTGTTAAATGGGAAAGTAGATTCAAAATTTCAATTGTCCTACTCAATCATGTCATAATCCAAAACTACAAAAGGGTTTTGATTCATGGATGGATCAGTTCAAAAGCAGAATCAATTTATGATATTTATGATGAAATTTAGTTGAAATGAGTAACATCAGCTCATATTCTTACCCAATTCTACCCAAGTCAAACGGATACACAAAAAAGAATATCATAATAACATATTCCCAGATAAGCAGACAAAGATTAGCAAAAAAACAACACAATTAAAATTAATTATTCATGACTCATAGAAGTAGAAGCTATAAATAGAAAATAAAAGACTCACAAAGCAGAAATGGTACCACCCCATTGAAACCAGGTTCGAGCACTACTAATACTAGAACCCTGCTCTGTATATACAACACTTTGAGCCAACTCCATGAATCCCATTTGCCCAGAAATCTGCTTCTTTGATTTTTAAACAAATTTTTTATTTTTTCCTTCTTTCTATCGCATCTTTGTTGTTGAATATAATAAATTTTGCATCTTTGGGTGTCTTTTTGAGTCAAGATCCATGAATAAACAGTCTAGGTACCCAAATGTCATTTCCACGTGGCATGCTTGCAGCCCTTGGATCAAACGCCGCCCCAATTGTTGAGCTCCGAGCCTCCGGTCATTTATTGGATCCTCCGGGTTTAGGAAGTGGGTCATTTGGTTTTCTGTTCCTCATACAAAGAGAAACTTCCAAGTAAATTTTCTTTCACGAGAAGATAATAAAAGAAAAAAGACAAAATGAAATGAAAAAGCTTTTTAATTTGGGCCGTTAGCTGGGTCACATACCCATTTTATAATATTAGAATCTGGACTTTTATTTTTAATGTTTTTATTTTTAACAATCAAAAACAGGCCCACTAATATTTTGAAAAGATGTGAATGTCTTTTATGATGGTATAGTCCCGTAGTCATACCACGTGATATGCTTTGCATCGAAGCATTTATTAAATTTGAGATTTTGAAAAAAATACTATTTGATATACTTTTTGAATGTACGGATTGCTTAATGAGAAGTTGGAAGGTTTTTTAATCTACCTATTAGCTTTATAATATTCATTATCAATATTTACTCATATGCAAACGTAATATCAAGTATGCATTATATATTTATATGCACAGTACACACATGACACATGGACACAGAAGAAGCATACACATATGCACACTAAATCAAAAACTAGATTTTATAGTCAAGTGGCATCACGTCACCGTCACTAACAAAATGCAACATTTTCATCTTCAAAAGGTTTTTTGACATGATGAAGGTGTGTCAAAGTGGTTAATTACAGTAACTGTGCAGAGAAATGTTTGAATGCGCTGGTGATGACAAATTTAAGAAAATTATATATATATATATATATATATATATATATATATGTGTGTGTGTGTGTGTGCGCGCGCGCGCTATATTATCAACTTGTAATGACTCATTGGCCTAACTGGGAAAATTGAGTTATAGGGTCCATACGCTATAACTCTTGGTCCAATTAATAGAAAACATGGGTTTAGTGTTCTTGTAGGAGACATTGATCTTTGGCAATGTTCAAATAACAACCCTGATCAAGATATTTTCGAAGAAACCCTCTTCCCATCCATTTTGGCATTGTTCAAATAACAACCCTGATCAAGATATTTTCGAAGAAACCTCTGTCAAGACCATTAAAGAAAGAGTGGTGCTATTGGTACCCATATAATGATCTAATAATGCCCCAACTTCCCAACAATTAACATTTCACCCCCTATTTAACATAATATTATGATAAGTTAACAAATTAATAAATTAGTAAATGAAATTAACATAATATTCACTTTTTAGTGTTTTTTTATTAACATTTAGTAATTTTTATATTATTACTAATTAAAAGGATACAATTGGAATACATTTGATTATTAGGGTTAAAACTGTGATTAAACAAAACTTTTAAATAAAGGATACAATTATAATAGATTTTATTTAATAATGGTCTATACGTGAATAATAAAAATGAAGGGATTTAATTTTTTATTTTTTTTAAACAAAAAAGAAAAAGAAAAGATAAACAACAAAGTAGCGCTAAAGACCAGCCATCGCTAGATCTGGTGCTGAAATTTCTAGTGTTGCACTCTGGCGTAGAGATTGGCACACGGTTGGAGTCTTATCATGCTGTAAAATAGAGAATAGCGCTCCCGTTGGAGATGCCCTTAGGCCCTCTTTAATATTCAACTTGTTTAATAAAATTACCGATAGAACTATCCGAATCGTATCAAATTATAAAGGGGTCTAATCAACTCCCCCATCTTTAATAAATCTTCTTTTTTTATTATTTATATCTTCTTTTTTTTCTTGAACCGGAAAAACTGCCCATTTACTCTGTTGTACTTCATTCCGTCCATTTTTTATTAAAGAAAAAGAAAAGAAAAAAGCATCCAAATGTGCACGTTTGACGTGCACGATCAGAAAATATATAACCTTTGCAATTTAGACATTCATTCCATCCAAATTTTATTTAAAAAGAAAAAATAATAAATAAAAATATAAACAGCCATATTTATCAACTTTTTTTTTATACACCCTTTAAAAAAAAAAGCAATACTATCCATTTTTTTAAAAGTTTTTTTTCCTTTAAAAGTTTAGTGATAAGACTATTTTTTCTTTAAAATACTATCCATTTTAGGGTGATGTTAGTCCAAATCACCCTAAAATCCATGAAATAAGTAATTAAAATATTAACATAAAAATATTTTATTAAGTATGTCATGAATTCATGCTTCACCCGGAAAAGGATTTTATTATTACTATTATTATTATTATTTACAAAAAAAAATTGGTTGGCTATGAATTCAGAAGTTGTAGTTCCAGTCAGCTAGTAATATTCCAATTCTTGATAAGTTCTATCAGAAATGAAAAAGGAGATAACAAATCAATTTGATTCCAAATAAAACATTTGATATTATCATAAATTTTCTATTTCTGTTTCTATCTATAATGAACAAAAATATCATTGACGAGGAAAAATGAAAGATAATACCAACCTTGACTATCATGAAGTGAAATTACTGGGCGAAGAAATTCAAAACCATTGAGCTTCAAAGCTCTGCAATGGAGGTGAACAATTCTCTACATAAGGCTAAACTTAACACATGAGACATTAAGAACAAAATCATGAGGTTGAATGAGGCAAGGAAGGCGAACACAATACTTTGAGGGTAATTAGCAGAAGAAACTGATCAAAGAAATTCAATTTTCATTATATATACCAAAGTTAGTTCGAATCTGAAAAGGGATTCACGTCATCAATCCAAGTGGGGATCTCATTATCTATCAAATTTCTTTCCCTAGATACAATATTGTAAAGAGGAACAAGAAAGCTAAACCTAAACAATAACCAAAACAATAAGAGGAAGTACATTCCGAATACCTAGATCGGATCTCTGCTATGCCTAGTAAAACTCCAATTATGAGACAAAAGAAGCCGCCAACAATGTCATCGCGCAACCCGTTAGCCAGCCATTCCGGTGTGATGACAAACAGTATAAAACGAGAAGCTATGTGCATCATATAAGAAAAGACATGTAAATTACCCATCAGGTCAAATGTTTTGAAACCTCAGACGCGATTAGACAAATAGGTATTAACTCAATGTAGTAATGACTGGTTGTGATCAATAAAAATTCCTAACCTGGAATGGTTCGAGGAAAGAAAAGATTTGCTCCAACAGCAAGAAATGCAACCCAACGACCAAACTGGCCTCTGCATCATTTGATGAACACTTGTTTTAGTAAATGCAAATAGCATATACATCTAATTTAACTTAGTTGTAATTTGTAAAGCCAACAAAGATGAGAAAGTACCTTAAGATTTTGTACAGCACAGTTGGGAAAGATGTGAAGAGATACAACACTAGAAGTGTAGTTTGTGTGTGTGATCTCCTTCCTGTTCTGTTCAGGAGTAACAAAAATCTGCAGAACACAATATGGAAACTTGAGTACACAAGACAAGAACCATGTCAATGTAAATTATTACAGGTTTTCTTCTCAATAACAAGTACACCAAGTATTGGAAAGTAGATTCAAATATCCAACTCAATCATGCCATAATCCCAACTAAAAAGGGTTTAATTTGCTTCATGGATGGATCAGTTCAAAAGCAGAATCAATTCATAATCAACATCAGCTCATATGAATTGCATGGACACTTGAGCACACACACACAACACCATGTCAATGTACTGTTAAATGGGAAAGTAGATTCAAAATTTCAATTGTCCAACTCAATCATGTCATAATCCAAAACTACAAAAGGGTTTTTGATTCATAGATGGATCAGTTCAAAAGCAGAATCAATTTATGATATTTATGATGAAATTTAATTGAAATGAGCAACATCAGCTCATATTCTTACCCAATTCTACCCAAGTCAAACGGATACACAAAAAAGAATATCATAATAACATATTCCCAGATAAGCAGACAAAGATTAGCAAAAAAACAACACAATTAAAATTAATTATTCATGACTCATAGAAGTAGAAGCTATAAATAGAAAATAAAAGACTCACAAAGCAGAAATGGTACCACCCCATTGAAACCAGGTTCGAGCACTACTAATACTAGAACCCTGCTCTGTATATACAACACTTTGAGCCAACTCCATGAATCCCATTTGCCCAGAAATCTGCTTCTTTGATTTTTAAACAAATTTTTTATTTTTTCCTTCTATTTCTATCGCATCTTTGTTGTTGAATATAATAAATTTTGCATCTTTGGGTTTCTTTATGAGTCAAGATCCATGAATAAACAGTCTTGGTACCCAAATGTCATTTCCACGTGGCACGCTTGCAGCCCTTGGATCAAACGCCGCCCCAAGTGTTGAGCTCCAACGCCTCCAAGCCTCCGGTCATTTATTGGATCCTCCGGGTTTGAGAAGTGGGTCATTTGGTTTTCTGTTCCTCATACAAAGAGAAACTTCCAAGTAAATTTTCTTTCACGAGAAGATAATAAAAGAAAAAAGACAAAATGAAATGAAAAAGCTTTTTAATTTGGGTGAATAGGTTTTGAAACTACATAATCCCGAATTAATAGATGTTGTAAAAAAAAAAAAAAAAAAAAAAAAAACATTAGACGGTGAATAGATTTTGAAACTTGGGAGTACTTAGAAATTATAATTGGTCAAGGCATATTTTACAATTTTATTTTTCTTGTTCTTCCGACTTCCTATTGGAGATTGAATTCAATACCAACTTATAAATACTTTCAAAAATAAAATACCAACTTTTTTTTAAATCGTAAAATAAATCAGATCAAACACAAAGAAAAAAATTATTTAATTTTTAGGAAACTTCATTGGTGATTGTTAGAAGTGTTCAAAAGTTAGTTTTATTGAATGTGATCACTAGCATTGATAGATTAAGAAAATTTTCAAAGGTTGATGAGACCTACCAATTAATGTTTTAATGGTTAGAAAATTACCACTACAATTGGAAGAATCTAAATTCAGGATTACTTGTTGTTCTATAGCTTATTACCATCACTTATTTGAGGAAATTAAAGGATAAAATAATTCGTGGAACAGTTAATCTATAGGTTTATGTTATTTTTGTTGTGATTTCATTAATATTTTGATTCTTGCATAGATGATAAATCTTATAAAATAATAAAATCAGTAAATCACTATAGTTATTATTATAGTACTTAAATATTGGAGTAATACTATACAACCCAACAAATTAACCCGAAATTCAACCCAAATTATGGCAAATAAGTTTTCATTACCGTACAAATCATAGGTTGATGTGAAGAATAATATGGTAATGACAAATCATTTGCCATATCATTTAGGTTAGTTTTTGGCTAAATCTTTGGGTTGACTAACATCATTTGCCGCTGATCTAGGAGTCATTTATCTAAGTCCAAAGCTCGTCCATCTACCAACTGAATTACACGTCTTGGTTGGAGTTCAAATTTGGTATTTTGAATTAATTAACTTTCATTTACATAAACCGTAACGGTGATAAGAACAAAATATATTAATTCAAAGTCCAATCTTTATGTCAATTTGTTTGCTTGAACAAGGTGTCGGCTCTATCTCTTCCTATGCATCCAGTCGAATCCCACAATAAATAGCCCTTGTATTTTTCAAAGCACACAGAAAATTTCTAGTCAACAAATTCTAACTAATTTAATTCTAAAAAATCGTTCAGAAATTCTCATCTCATCTAAACTTTGCCTATTTTTTTTTTCTTTTCAAAATTTGGGATTGTTGGTTAACAAAATAATGAATAAAAATAAATAAAATTTCAACGGCTATTATTAGTTTCATTGATGTGTTGTAAAATCCTTAGAAGCTTAGGTCGAAATTGTAAATTTAAATTAACAATCTTAACCTATAAAACTGAAGATATATCTAACACCATAAAGTATATTCAAAGCTTGTTAGATGTTCCATTCAAAGTATGTCGTGGGCTACAATAAAGTTCAAAGGAATGGTCTTTTCAACCAAAAAAAAAAAAAGTTCAGGTATGGTTAAATTCATCATGGGTTATCTGTGATTTACTCTCCATTTCGTGATCATCTCACAAAATTAAAAAAAAAAAAAATAGATAAATAAAATAATCTCTTGGCTTTGAAGCTAATATTATTATAAGTATAATTGTTTCTTTAATTCTTTAATTACCTTACTTTCCACGATATCCTCACAACTTTCCTTCTTCTTTAAGTACTGATTTTCCACAGATGGCATCATCACCTTCTTCTTCTTCTTCTTCTTCAAACATGAATATATGCTACCTCTTTTCACAAGGCTATAACTACTGGCTGGTTATAAACAATTAAAATCAAAGAAAAAGAAATTATTCTTCTCTATATACTAATATATTATTGTATAGTTATAATAAAGTTATTAATTTGATAATAAACTTTAAACAATATCTAATGTGATGGATCCCGCATGTTTTTTTTTTTATGGGATTCGATTTCACAACGCAATAAACATATTACACAACATTATGGAAGAAGTGTGAGATTCAATTCCACAACTTTACGGAATTGAGATTCTGAACAATGAACAAAAAAAATATATATATACAGAATCTCGCACAATTACTCAAGTTTTGATTACATTCGAAACGTTGCAAAATAGCCGGCCAGTAATTATTGTATTATGGGTTTGTTCATCAATCTTCGTGATAACAATAGATTGGCAAGAATATATATATATATATGCATTTTTCTTAATAATTACAGATTAATATTACAATTAATTAAGTAGCAAAATTTAAGCCATCATTTGGTGGAATTCCTGAAAATCAAGGACTCCATTGCCATCAACATCGTAGACCTGAATCATAGCAACACATTCATCATAAGATTTTGTATCTCCTAATCGATTCAACATTTTTTGCAATCCCTTAGGAGTTATGCAACCTTTCTTCTCCAATTCAAACATCTCAAACGCCATCTTCAGATCATCATCGCCTTCTTCATTCGGCTTCATCATCAATTTCATGAAGTCCTGAAAATCCAACAACTTGTCACCATCGCTATCGAGATCATCAATGACTCCTTGAGCCTCTTCGTGTGACATGTACTCTCCAATGGAACCAAAATATGACCTAAGTTCAATAGCCGAAATTTTCCCATCTCCATCACCATCGAAATGACGAAAAACTTCTTTAAGCTCTTCTTCTTTTGAGCTCATGATCTTTGTCGGGGTTGTGCATGGAGACATGGAAGAGCCAGAAGAAGTTGTTGTTGAGCTAGACTTTGATTTGGGACAACGCCGACGATGAAGAGTACTTAACCTAAGACTCTTGTTAAAGAACCATTTAGAAAGCTTTGAAACACTATCATCAATGGCCATGTTATTGATACAAGTGTGTCAATAACATGCAACATCTTTTAATTTATAGTCGGTGGAAACCAAATTATTCAACAAGCATTAATAATTTTGAAAGGATCTTGCCATGAAATTTCTCATGGACTCTTGGTAGATGCTAAGAGCATGACTCATGACAGGTAACGTACGAAAGAAAATTCGGTGGCACAGGAAAGTTCTTAGCAACTTCCTAAGGGGGTCCAAATTGATTGATTGACGAAGACTATTGTGTCCTTTATAAATATAAATATATATATACATATTTTATATGATCAGTTTGTCCTAACAATAAATATATCAGGACGAATAATGTAGACCACTAGATTTACATACTTTGGTTCAAAGTGTATGCACTTGTCAAAACTTCTTTATAATCTGTGGTCCACATTCTTCGTCATGATATATTTATTGTCAGGACGAACTGACAATAGAAAGACTATATATATATATATATATATATATTTATAAAAGTGTGTGTTAGTTGTTACCTACAAGCAATACTTTTGAAGGTGTGAAAAAAGATAGCATATATATAGAAAAAAATTTCCTCCATTTCTCATAAATCGTTCCACTTTATTCTGATGAGATTTGACTGTTTTTTTTAAAGGCTGTAAATTAAAGGAAGAGTATAGTATATACTTCCAAGTTAATAGTCTTTATGCCTAACAAGTTTAGGCAAGTTAATGTGATTTGTACAACACCAGCTAGTACTCTAGCTGGAGGGTTCGTTGTTCTGGTGGCCTTAATTACGCTGGGGAAATGATCAAGTCTGCCTAACGCGTAATCTGTATATACAAAAGAGGAGCGCTAGCTTCCACGCATCGGATGCACCCAAAGAACTTTGATACCTTAGAGTTATACTGTATGTGCATATATGATATATCTATCTAATTAAATCATATCATCCATATATAAAATTAAAATTTTAACATATAGATGATTAATTGTACATCGGGAGCATGGGAGGAAGTATGCAAAGGGTTAATGCACAAATGATTCTTAAGGTTTGATAATATTACATAAATATGATATTTTTGTCTAAACTTAATGAAATGTAAATATATTGTTGTTCAAAATAAATTGTAAAAATGCACATTATATTATGGCTTCTAACATTATAGAATTAAGTCATTTGCAAGTTTAAATAATTTTTTGTGAACTACAAATTTAAATAATTGTTTATGTATAAATTTTACAATCGTATTTCATATTATTGATTAGTCCATTATTGAGTTGGTGTCATTTTATTATTAAAGAAAAAAATAAACAAATACTTTCATCAAGCACTACAAAAAAAGTGACATATAGTGACAAAAATTATTTACCACTACAAGTAAAGAAATTGTCACAATTTCAATATTGTGACCCAAAATAAGTGTTATTAACAATTAGTCACTTTGCCCCCGTCACTAAAAGTATTTGTGACAGTTTTTTGGAACTTGTCACAAATCATAACTTTTAGTGACATTATCACTCAACCTTAATTAGTGACAAAATAAAAATTATGTCACTAAATTTATATATAATGACAATTAACTATTTGAAGATTTTGTCACTATGCATCTTTTAGTGACAATTTATTGTTTTAAAATTGTGTCGTTATTCACAAATTTAGTGACAATTAACCATGTCAAAATTATATCACTATACATAACCTTATCGATAATTAATTATTTAAATATTATGTCACTATATATTACCTTATCGATAATTAATTATTTAAATATTGTCACTATCCACAACCTTATCGATAATTAATTGTTTAAGTATTGTCACTATACACAAACCTATTAACAGTTAACCATATGAAAATTATGTTTGTTTTACACAAATTTAGTGACAATTAACAAGAAGATGACAAGTAACAAATTCAATCAAAGTTAATATAATGGTCCATTCAATTATTATTAACTACAAGAAAACTTAAATACAAAAAGTACAATAAGGAATTGATAATCAAAACACAAGAAAGAAAAGAAAAAGAAAAAAAAAAAAAAAAAGTGAAAAAAAATTATATTACAAAATTGTTAGTGTACATACACCAATTTGCTACAAATTTTGAGATAAATGTATTACATCAATTATATCCGGATAACCATGATGAAGATTCTTCAAGTCTCAATACTAGAACACTTTCGTAAATGAAAAGATTAGAATAAACTTTTCACCTATATACAAACTGCAATATAAAGTATATTATTAACACATCAATAAGATGTAATTATTTTTTTCAATCCTACATCAAACAATTGACTGTTCCATAAAAATCATTTAATCAAACGGTTAGTATGCACATCAACTGATAAATATCATATAATCTAAGAACAAACAACTATAAATCATGAAATAATAATTATGGGTTCCTGAAAAAAAAAATTAAAAAAAAATTAAAGTTAAGAATCATTCCTAAACACATATATATAATTATATATATAACATACCTTATTAAAAGAAACTTTCAATATATGAAACTCGAATTTGAGATTCCGACCCTGAAAAACAAGTATAAGAAAACAAGCCCTAAAAAAAAATTAAATCAAGAGAAGCTTATCTTTTCTATCAAGACAAAATTTCTCTACGGTCTTGGTGACTTCTAAAGATGAAACACGGATTCAAACCTAAAAAGTGTTTTTAAGGAAAAGAGAAACTAAAGAGAAAAAAAATAAAAAAATAAAAAATAAAAATAAAATTAAGAAACATCCCTAAACATATATATATATAATTCTACATAAAAATATATATATATTATTCAAAGAAACTTTTTATTATATGAAACTCGAATTTGAAATTCTGACCCTGAAAAACAAGTAAAAGATAACAAATCCTAAAAAAAAAAAAAATCAAATCAATAGAAGCTTACATTTTTCTATCAAGGCAGAATTTTCTCTACAATCCTGGTGACTTCTACAGATGAATCATAGTTTCAAACCTAAAAAGTGTGTTTAAGGAAAAGAGAAAATAAAGAAAAAATCTATATATGACAGTGACAAAGGGAGAACCAAGAAACATGTGAAGATGGAATAAGGAAACAAATGACAACACCACGATTGTGGCGTTTTTTTTTTTTCTTCCAAATAAAATAAAATTTATTGATTATGATGCCTTTTAAAAACCTAATTATTTATAAAATAAAATCTTTCCTTTTTTATAGGGTAATTTTGTGACTAATTATATTATTTGTCACAAATTATTAAGTTTTTTTTGAACTAATTATGACAATTATTTTTTAAAAGTTTAAATTGAACAAAACATAATGACAAATAATATAATTTGTCACAAAATAATACCTACTGTGATACATTTGAAATTTGTCACACAAAAATGTGTCACTATATGTCACTTTTTTTATAGTGAAGAATTATATAAAAGGTATTTTATTTTTAATCAATGGATATAATTTAGTTTGGACGGTAAATATTTCTTGGGTTCACCCGATCTGGAATATATATACAGAAGACTTTTAATCCTCGCAATTAATAATGACTATAGGAAGTCATAAGGAAGAGGAAGAATTAAAAACATTGTCGGTATGCATGTTCACATATTCCACCCAAGAGCCAAAGAGAGATTTCAATCTTATTTAAAGAATCATTTAATTTATTGGTAAATTTCTAAGGAGTTTCTATTTGGATAAAAGTAGTGGAACGCATCAAACACAAGTTTGAGGTCATGATTTAGACCTGGAGGGAAATTTCCAACTGACAGATATATGAAATGGGAATTTTTTTTTTTAATTTCCAACAAATTCTACTTTACTATATTATTACTTTTTTGTGGCTCGGATAGTCGGATGTTTTGAACTTGTAATTATCCAACACTCCAAACCGCCAGAACTACGTAAGACAACCTTTTTTATAAATTATTTGTTTCTGTTAGGAATTTGTATGTGGAAGCAATATACTACAACTAAAGTAAAGACTTGAGAAAAAAATAGAGAAAAACTGAACACACAATTTTTACGTGGTAAAACCCCCAAATTAATCTGAGGGAAACATCCACGGGCAAAGACTAGAAGGATTTTATTAGACCACAAAGATTACAACCTCTCTCTAATTTTTAGGAGAGAATTAACTACAACCTTTCTCTCACACTAGAGGAAAGAACACATTAGGGAGAAGAGAAGAGAAGTGCTTGGGATGAAGATTGGAGAAGCAAATGGGTGCTATTTATAGGCAAATAACCAACCCAAAAGTCTTCATACATAAATGAATGTAGTTGTGGGAATTAACCACCATCCACCAACATTTAATTCTCTTTTTCACAAGGTCATATTTCCACCGAAATGTAGTGGTGAAAATTGACTTCAAACTTTTTCTACATTCTCCCACTTGAAGTCATCTTTTCACAGTCTGTTTATCCTTCCGATCTTTGCTCAAATTCCTGTTGCTTACGTTTCTGCTAGACCATAGGAAGATCTACACCATATGAACTTGTCAGTATTGATAGGCTTGGTCATTACATCTGCTAGATTCTCCTTGGTGTGTATCTTTTGCATATCTACACTACCGTCTTCCACTACTTCCCGAACAAAATGATATTGAACTCCTATGTGCTTGGTTCTGGAATGAAAAGCTGGATTCCTTGCAATGTGCAAGGCACTCTGACTGTCACAAAACAAAATGATCTTCTCTTGTTTGTGCCCGAGTTCCTCCATTAGCCTTTTAATCCAAATTGCTTCCTTACAAGCTTGTGTAGCTGCCATGTACTCTGCTTCAGTTGTAGGTAGAGCCACAACTGTTTGTAACTTGGAAATCCAGCTCACAGCTCCTCCTGCAATTGTAAACACATATCCAGTAGTAGATTTTCTTTTGTCGAGATCTTCAGCAAAATCCGAATCCACATAACCCCTGATAGTAAATTCTGATCCTCCATAACATAATGCAACATCTGAGGTTCCTCTGATGTATCTCAGAATCCTCTTCACAGCATTCCAATGCTCTATACCAGGATTCGCCATGTGTCGACTAACCGCTCCCACTGCTTGTGCAATGTCTGGTCTTGTACATATCATAGCGAACATCAAACTTCCCACTGCTGATGCATATGGCACTCGAGACATTTCCATCCTCTCCGCTTCATTGCTAGGACTCATACTTGAGGATAATTTAAGATTCAAAGGAAGTGGGGTAGAAATTGGCTTACAATCTTGCATATTGAAGCGTCGCAAAATTTTCCTCAAGTAGTTCTTTTGAGAAAGCCAAATCTTCCTGTCTTTTCTGTCTCGGTAAATTTGCATCCCTAGAATCTTGTTTGCTGGTCCCAAATCCTTCATATCAAACTCCCTAGCCAACTGTGCCTTTAATCCTTGGACTCGATCTTTGTTGGGGCCTGCTACCAACATGTCGTCCACGTACAACAATAGGATAATGAAATCACCATCACCGAACCTCTTGTAATAAGTACAATGGTCTGAATTTAGTCTGTTGTACCCAAGGCTTATAATGAAGGAATCAAATCTCTTGTACCAACACCTCGGCGCTTGTTTGAGACCGTACAGAGATTTGGTTAACCTGCAAACCAAGTTCTCCTTGCCTTCTTTGACAAAACCTTCTGGTTGGAGCATATAAATTTCTTCTTCAAGTTCTCCATGAAGAAATGCAGTTTTCACATCTAACTGCTCTAAATATAGATCAAACACAGCACTCATAGCCAGGACTACTCTGACTGTTGTAAGTCGAACCACAGGGGAAAATATCTCATTGAAGTCAATACCTTCTTTCTGAGCATATCCTTTCACCACTAGTCTTGCACGATATCGCTCCACTTGGTCATTGCCATCTCGTTTGATCTTATAGATCCATCTGTTTCCGATGGCTTTTCTTCCATGTGGTAGTGGAACAAGCTCCCATGTCTTGTTCTTGTATAGAGCTTCAATTTCTTCCTGCATTGCTGTCATCCATAAAGATGTATCTGAACTATTTCTAGCTTCATGGAAAGTCAATGGCTCTCCATCCTCTGTTAGAAGACAGTATGCTACATTGCTCTCTGTAACATACTCCGAGTGCCATACTGGTGGTCTCCTCTCTCAAGTTGACCGTCGAACTTCTGGGGCCTCAGACTCATCTGTTACTTGTGTCTCGTGCTCTGGTTCTGCTTCAGAAGAAATTGAATCTTCTTGTTCTAGATTATTTTCCACCTGAACATCAGTAGTCTCTGAATTTTCTTTTGAAGTGATGTTGTCTTCTTCTTTCTGGAGTTGATCTTCTACAAATATAACATCTCTACTGATGACAACCTTGTGGGCAGTGGGATCCCACAGGCGATACCCCTTTACTCCATCAGCATACCCTAAGAATATACATCTTCTGGATTTCGGATCCAGTTTTGTCCTTTCTTGGGCATTGTACATCACGTACACAGGACATCCAAATGAATGTAGATTTGAATAATCAGCTGGCTTACCAGTCCACATCTCCATTGGTGTTTTCAACTCAATTGCTATCGATGGAGATCGATTTATCACATAACAGGCGGTTTTGGCTGCTTCTGCCCAAAATGAATTAGATAGGCCTACAGTCCTCAACATAGCTCTTATTCTTTCGGCAAGAGTTCTATTCATCCGCTCTGCCACTCCATTTTGCTGAGGAGTGTATGTGATAGTGAATTGTCTTTCAACACCTTCTTGCTTACAAAATGCAAGAAACTCGCCATCTGTATATTCTCTTCCATTATCTGTCCTTAAACACTTGATCTTCTTTCCAGAATCAAGTTCCACCCGCGCTTTGAAGGCTTTAAATACTTCAAACACATCTGACTTTCTCTTGATTGGGTATACCCAACATCTTCTGGAGTAATCATCAATGAAAGTCACCATGTACTTTGCTCCTCCTAGGGATATATCTGGTGATTCCCAGACATCAGAATGAATCAAGTCTAGAATGCATTTGCTTCTAGCAGTAGAACTGCTAAACTTCAATCTATGCTGCTTACTTGTGACACAATGCTCACAGAATGGTAGATTCACTGATTTGAGCCCGGGAAGCAAATTCTGATCAGAGAGAATCTTCAAACCTCGTTCCGAGATATGGCCTAGTTTGTGATGCCATATTATCGTTGACTCTTCTCCATGGTTATTTGATGCAACACATGAATCTGCTTCCTGAAGTGTTTCTCCTTTAAGCATGTATAAATTTGAAGTGATCTTTTCTGCCTTCATAACCACAAGCGCGCCTCTGACAATTTTCAAGATCCCATTTTCTATTTGGGTCTTGCATCCAAGATCATCTAATTGTCCCAACGACAATAGATTCTTCTTCAGGCCCTTCACATGTCGCACCTCCTGAATGGTACGAATTGTCCCATCATGCATCTTTATCTTGATGGTGCCAATACCAGCGATTTCCAAGGCATGATCATTACCCATGAAAACAGATCCTCCAGAGACAGGTTCATATTTGTGGAACCATTCTCTTCGAGAGGTCATGTGCCAAGTGGCTGCTGAATCTAGAAGCCAAACATCAGTAAACCGTTTTCTACCTTCAGCAACAGTATTGCCTTCGCTGTATAAGACTTCACCATCGTCTGAAGTGCTTGCTACACACCCTTGAGAGCTTGATGATTCTGGAGCTCTGTTATCTCCACTCTTCTTCTTGTTATGCCAACACTCACTTTTGACATGCCCTTTCTTGCCACAATTGTAGCATTTGACGTTCTTTCTACTTCTTGATTTTGACCTACCATGATTGTGACTCCCACTAGGGCCACGTTCCGTTGATCTCCCTCTCGTCATTGTTAATGCCTCTGCCTGTTGTGAACCTTTTGATTTGTCTTCCTTGTTTTTACGCCTGCTTTCTTCTTCTAAAACAGCGGCTGCAACATCATCAAAGACTAGATACTCCATGAGAATATTGTTCGTGAGGTTGATGATGAGTTGATCATACGAATCTGGTAGACTTTGAAGTAGAAGTTCTGCACGTTCATTTTCCTCTATTTTGTGCCCCAACTCTGTAAGTTGAGAAAATAGAGTATTCATGATGTTGATGTGGTCGGTCATCGATGAAGATTCCGCCATTCGAAGAGTGTAAAGTCTTCTTTTCAAGAAGATTTTGTTGTGTAGTGACTTGGCCTCATATAATCTTGTCAGAGTGTCCCATATCTCCTTTGCTGTCTTCTTCTCTGCTATACTTGATAACACTCCATCAGCTAATGCTAGATGCAAATTGGCAACCGCATTGCCATCCATCTCTTTCCATTTGTTATCATCTGTGATCTCTGCTGGTCTATCTCCAATTGCTAACAAACAATTGTCTTTCAATAGAATCGCCCTTATCTTTATCTTCCACAACGAGAAGTTACTCCCGTTGAACTTCTCAATCTTGAACTTTGTTGCCATTTTATTGATACTGAACTGCTTCTCACCAGGATCGAGTTACACTATTTCACCGTGACAGTATCGTATGTGTGAATAGTACCGTATCTGAATAGTACCGTATACTGGAATAGTGACCGTAGTTGTGAACAGTACACCAGGTAGGTTCCCAGGAAAGAGAGGTGGGTCACAATGGTCCTCTTAAATACCAAGTCTTTCCTTAGCCAGAACCTTTCCTAGACATGCACTTTCCACACCACCACACTTATTTCCAGCAACCACGAATACTACCGGGAGCTCTTAGTCAGTAAACTCAAGAACAATTCTTTTCTGATGTGGAAGATCAGTCGATGCTGCAACCACAGAGCATACTAAGAATTTCCTAGAGAATCTGACAACTTAGCAACTTGGAATACAACCTGATGCTCTGATACCACTGTTAGGAATTTGTATGTGGAAGCAATATACTACAACTAAAGTAAAGACTTGAGAAAAAAATAGAGAAAAACTGAACACACAATTTTTACGTGGTAAAACCCCCAAATTAATCTGAGGGAAACATCCACGAGCAAAGACTAGAAGGATTTTATTAGACCACAAAGATTACAACCTCTCTCTAATTTTTAGGAGAGAATTAACTACAACCTTTCTCTCACACTAGAGGAAAGAACACATTAGGGAGAAGAGAAGAGAAGTGCTTGGGATGAAGATTGGAGAAGCAAATGGGTGCTATTTATAGGCAAATAACCAACCCAAAAGTCTTCATACATAAATGAATGTAGTTGTGGGAATTAACCACCATCCACCAACATTTAATTCTCTTTTTCACAAGGTCATATTTCCACCGAAATGTAGTGGTGAAAATTGACTTCAAACTTTTTCTACAGTTTCCTTTCTTGGGCCAATAAGTAGGGATAGACATGGATCGGTTTGGTTCGATTTTGACCAAAACCATATTGAACCGATATATTTTTGGTTTTTAAAAATGTGAATCGGTTTAAACTGTTTTGAGCCTGAAAATCGAATTGAACCGAACACATTTATCTCGGTTCGGTTCAGTTTTGGACCTATTTGGCTTTAAAGGTTTTTTTTTTTTTTAATTTTTGGGCTTTTAAACAGTATTTTTGGCATTTGGACTTAAACTTTTTAAAAAAAACATAATTCGTAAACAATAATTTAAACAAAATACAACCCAATTTTCAATCCAAATCTAAAATTTCAATCATATTTGGTCTACGTACTCATTCAAAATATAAAATCTTTATAATTTCTATAAAATAGAAGTCCAAAAATGCAATACTTAATTTAGTCCAAAATAAAACATCATCAACAAACAATCCATAATAAACTTAAACTTTACAAAATAATTCATTAAGACAATTCGGTTTATTCGGTTTTAAGCTATGAACCGAACCAAACACCTTCTTTGGCTCGATTCAATTCGGTTTCAATTTTTGTGCCCACCCCTACTGATAAGGAAAACTAGATGTGTTTCTTCACATGGAAGAGAAGAAAAGTAAGAAAAGTGAGAAAACAATATATAGAAACCTTCTTTTTGGGAAAGAACTATACATTGAATATCACACTTTTGCTTTCAAATGGATGTAATTTTGTCAAAATGGTGGGAAATGTTAGTATTTGTATGTTGAATTTTGAGAGTATCACAAGATTAATAAATTAAGTTTAAATAGCATCAATGGACTAAAATAGCCTTATCCCCTTCTTTTATTACGTTTATACCATTTTTAGGGTTTTTTTTTTTTTTTTTCAAAAACCTCCATTGATGACCAAAAAAAATTGAAAATTTTCATTTTTCCTAATAAATCTCATAAATTGCAAATATACCTAATAAGTCTCGGAAAATACCTGAAAAATCTTGAAAACTACGTGAAAAGCTTGAAAATTACCTGAAAGGTCTCAAAAATTAGAAAATAGGTCTCAGAAATACAAAATAGGTCTTGGAAACACAAAAATAAGTCTCGGAAACACACACGCACACACACAAAAAAAAAAAAAAAAAAAAAAAAAAAAAAAAAAAAAAACGAGACTTATTTTTGTGAGTGTGTTTTAAAGGTATTTTTGTCGGATGCACACTTTAGGTATTATTAAAACTTAAATTATTAAGTTGGTGATAGTCTTAAAACTCAATCTTTAAAGAATGCTATTAAATTTTTGAATCCACATAATTTTTGGCTAATTTGAATTTAAATGAGATTCACAATAGTTCTAACTTGTATGAAAACTAAGGAAGTTTTTTTGAGGCCCATTGTCATTTTAGTTAGAGTTATGCTAAATACACCTCAATCTTTTTTACACATTCTATTTAAAAATATTTTGGGTATGTTTAGTAACTATAATTCACTTGGCTTGGGTTTGAAGAGAAACTTCATTGCAACATGATCGGTGAACAAAAGCTTGAGGCTTAATATATTTGTTTGGAACTAACAAATTAAACTTTTTTTTTTTTTTTTTTTTTTTGAAGATTTAAATTATATATGTTGTTAGGGGTTTTCTCCACAATGGTCGAAGTCTAAGACTTATAGAGTTATATAGTCATGGCATAAACAAGTAAATGTCAGTCTTTAACTGCACAATATCCCATTTTAAGTATAAATCCGTGAGATTCAATAGCTCAAAACGGACAATACTTTATAGGTCGTGGGATTGTGCATTCACAAAGAGAAATTTTAATGTCAATAATTGGCTCTAGAAAATGGGCCCCAAGTAAATATATCGGTTAAAGTTAACACCATCTTTTGTATAAATAAACAAATGTTAGTCTTGAGTAGTACTCTACGAGTACTTTTGTAAGGATAAAACCGTAAAGGCCCAATGGGTCAAAGTCTACATTACCTCGAAGATGATGACCTATATATACACGGTATGATATTTTGGCATTCACGGTATCCATGTAAAGGATGTCAATGAAATTGTTTTAAATTTAATTCATAAACAACTTTTAAATTTCTAAAAAGTTATTGTATAAAATCTTCGATGTTTATTAGAAACCTTTCTATAGAGATGTTTTATGAAAAGAAAAAAAAAAATTAAATATTCTTTAACTAACCATAAGGTCAAAAATTTCAATAAATGTTATCTAAAGAAAATACATTTTCTTTTATTATAAGTTTATTGTAACTAGCTAGATTGATATGATTAAAATGATTAAAATCCTATTAATTAACATGTCAAAATCAGTATTATATATATTAGAAGATAAAATCCACTGTTTACAAAATGCATAGTTTAACTTGAATATCCCTTTCAGTTGATATTGATGTCTCCATTCTCCACTATGAGATTCTACAAGATAGACCGGTAATGCTTGGCAACTCAGCTCATGCAAAACTGAGTTCAAAATTGATTTAATTTTCTCAATGAAGTTTCCATATATCCATTCCACATTACTGTATATTGTATTTGGATTCAGCACAGTAGTCGTGTATATATATATATAGCAAGCTTTCATCTTTACAGTTAAAATTAGTCCAAATTACGCCACTTAACTGTGTTAGTGAAAATATTTTGGTTGTGTTAATTTCACTTGGCTTGTGTTTGAAGAGAAATTTCATTGGAATTAACCTGATTGGTAAACAAAAGCTTGATTTGTTTGGAACTAACAAACTTTTTTTTTTCCTTTTTTTTTGAAGATTTAATTTATATATGTTGTTAGGGGTTTTCTCCACAATGGTCGAAGTCAATACTTATAGCATTATATAGTCATGGCATAAACAAGTAAATGTTAGTCTTTAACTACACAATATCCCATTATAAGAATAAAATCGTTAGGTTCAATGAGTCAAAGCGGACAATACTCTATAGGTTGTGGAATTGTGCATACACAACACGAAATTTTAATTGTCAACAATTGGCGCTAGAAAATAGGCCCCAAGAAATATATTGGTTGAAGTTAAGACCGGCCGTTGTATAAATAAGCAAATGATAGTCCTTTTAAGGATAAAACCGTAAAGGTCCAATAGGTCGAAGTGAACATTACCTCGTAGGTGGCGACCTATGTATACATTGTACAAAAATTTTGCGTTCACGATTTCCATATAAAAGATGTCAATAAAATTGTTTTAAATTTAATTCATAAACAACTGTTAAATTTCTAAAAGGTCATTGTATAAAAGCTTCAATGTTTATTAATAAACCTTTCTATAGAGATGTTTTATGAAAAGAAAAGAAAAACTAAATATTCTTTAATTAACCATAAGGTCAAAAAGTTCAATAAATGTTATCTAAAAATAAAATACATTTCCTTTCATTAGGGTCATCAACATTTTCTTTTATTATAAGTTTATTGTAACTAGCTAGATTGATATGATTAAAATGATTAAAATTCTATCAATTACCATGTCAAAATCAGTATTATATATATTAGAAGATAAAATCCACTGTTTACAAAATGCTTAGTTTAACTTGAATATCCCTTTCAGTTGATGTTGATGTTGATGTCTCCACTCTCCACAGTGAGATTGTACATAGATAGACTGGTATGCTTGGCAACTCAGCCATATGAGGTCGAGTGGCTCAACTCAACTCATGCAAAACTGAGTTCAAAATTGATTTAATTTTCAATTACAAGGGTAAAAAAAAAAAAAAAAAAACTTGAGTGCATATAGAGAGCATTGTGATCTTACGAAGACGTTAAATTTTGATACATATCAAAATCGTAACAATG
This sequence comes from Acer saccharum, assembly GCA_030490815.1. Classification (NCBI taxonomy): domain Eukaryota; kingdom Viridiplantae; phylum Streptophyta; class Magnoliopsida; order Sapindales; family Sapindaceae; genus Acer; species Acer saccharum. The sequence goes on from CM059868.1 coordinate 5,101,354, forward strand.
GTACATTTGTTCCATTGTGATCTTATGGTGTGTCAAATTTCGATACATGCATATTAAAATCGTAACAAGGTATATGTCTACCGTTGTGATCCTTACACGTGTTAAATTTTAATACATATTGCCGATCTCGTAAGTCGTAACAAGGATTGCATGTGTATCATCCTGTAACGCAATATATTATCCAACCAGAGAAGAAAAGGTCACTGCATGAGTGCATGCTCACACAGCCACAACGAAGATAGGCATGAGACAGTGAAGTCCAATCAAGTGGACAAGTATCAATTAACACCTGCACCAGATGCGGCGAAGTGGAGCTGTTTCGTCGTTTTGTCTTCTTCCAAGGTCATAATCAATAATTCGACAACATCATAGCAGAATCAGAAGATGGGCTTTTGCTTTGCTTTTTTGTTTTTTCACTTTTAATAGTTATTGTATTGTGAATTTGTTCAGCTACATACATTCATTATAATACACACAACACCTTATTAGCTGACACGTAGCATGCTCTACTGTGACTTGATAGGACAAGTGTTAATCACTCGTAAAAACTAATTACTCGTGTTCTTGTAATGAATTGCTTCTTTTTTTTTTGGTATGAAACTTCTCCTTAAATTAAACTCCAAGTCTCCAACATAAACCTAATTTTGAAAACCAGATTTGATGCCAACTAAATGCAGTTTGCACTCTGAATGCTGATGCTCTGTTTTTTGTTGTGGTCTTGCTCTGTTTGTGGGAGGCTGGGAGCCTTTGTTTTGGGCAAGGCTTGTCTTGTCGCCTCTTGTCAGTTTCCTGTTTCAGCTAGCTTGGTTGGGTTGTTGCCCTTCCGTAAAATAAAATTGTACAGTTCAAAAAAAATAAAAAAATAATACATATTACAAATGCTTCAAAAAAAATTATATACATATTAGAATAATTTTTGACACCGAACGGTCGCATCGGATTGGGGTCTGTCAAAATTTACACCGGATATCTAATACCAAATTCTTACACCAAACATGCATTTGAATTGGGTCGAGGTTTATCAGGACATACCCAGTTATTTACTCTCAGTGGCGGAACTAGGAATACGAAAATTAAAATTTTGATTGGGCCAAAATGAAAAAAATGCAAATTATAAAGACAATTTTATAATTTTATAAAGTCTTTTCATAAAATTATTAGCAAAACGAAAATTCTGAAGGATGCAAGCATCCTATCCTTCAGCAGACTAACACAAAGAATTTCATCAATAAAACTGCAAGCCCATTCCACCACATCCACCTCCTTTACATTTGCAGAACCATGAACAACATCATTTCGGATGCTAATATGGATGGCGTGAACTTAAAATTAGGTTATTAATATGTATAGAAATTAGAGTAACAAACGAAAAATTAGTAAATAAATTGAAATATAATGGAATTCATCTGCTAATAAAGTTTTTTTTTTTTTTTTTTTTTTTTCGACAGGAGCATTTAAAAGAGGTATTCATAGTATATTATATTACAAATCTTATAAAAATTTATCATAAAGAATAAATAGCTTTGAAGAGTTTTAAAATAAGTTTAAAAAGGTAGTATGACACGATTAGATTAATATACCTGGTCCCGAATTAATAGATAATATCAAAACATAATTAGATTAATAATTAAGTTTTAGACATTTTATAGTTAAACCAACTCTAATTCAATGCAACCAAGATTATATAGATGATTAAATAACCAGGGACGAAGCCAGAAATTTCATTTAGGAGGGGGGGCATCATTAAATAATAATAATAAATGGTAATTTTTTTTGAACTATTTAAAGTGTATTTAATCGAAATGAAACATCACAAGTTTATAAGGGGCATATGCCATGCTAAACAAAAAACTTGATTAATTTTTTTTAATAGTTCTCTATCACTGTTTCCAAATAAAGTTTAATGAGTAAAATTATTACAATTTTTTAAAACAATGAACCTGTAATTAATTTAAAAGTTTCTGCAATATAATACTTAATTAGTATTGAAATTCAGATTGAATTACATAATAAATCCAACTTTTAAGCATCACATAAAAATAACTCATTAACACTCATAACAGTCTTAAACAATTATGTGATAATACATGATTAATTATTGGCTTAATAAGAGTAAAGATTACATTTTTCTACTCTTCACTTTAAACTTTTACATATCACATTCTCAATCTTTCATGGCCCACAACTTTCTAATAACAAACATTTATATTATATAATTTGTCAAATGCCAATGAGCTTTGCTACGTACCACTGGGGTTGCGGCACCGCCACGACCCCGTAGTGGAAAAAAATGAAAAACATGTGGGACCCACGTAATAAATACATGGGGCCCGTGTGGTTTTTTTTTTTTCCACTACCCTGGTTGTACATATTATTTCTCAATGCCAATAGATTAAACAAATGTTAAACATGATTTTTTTTTATTTTTTTTCGGTATCTATCTATCCGCCTATCTGGTCCAGGTATTTTTTTTTTAAGTTTTTTACCATTGGTAAGATTCGAGCCGCTGACTTCCCAAACCCTAAACTCGTTTATCTATCAGTTGAGCTAAATTTATATTTTATTCAATTACACAATAGAAAATAAAAGAGAAATAAATAATGAAAAAGTAAAGAAAAAAAGAATTAGGATCAGAGGATTACCATTTATTGATTTATTTGTCAAGACTCAAGAGAATATATATATATATATATATTCTATTGTCAGTTCATCCTGACAACAAATATATCATGACGAAGAATGTGAACCACTAGATTTACATACTTTAACTCAAAGTGTATACACTTGTCCAAACTTCTCCTTTGCAAACCGAATTCAAGCAAAATAATAATAATAATATGCTTTTATTTTAAAATCAAAGATCAAACTTGAGGATCTGAGATAATGTTGTTTTCTAGGTTATCTATTGTAGAGCCTTGCTATGTACCACCAAGGTCGTGACACCGTTGTGGACCCGTAGTGAAAAAACAAGTGAAAACACCTGGGACCCGTGTGTTTTTTCTCTTGTTTTACATTGCAGTGCCGCGACCTCTGTGGTACAAAGTGTTTATAAAAGCAATTATATGTGGGCTACTGGGCTATATTGTTTGACTTTATTAATGGTTAAATTAAAATAATTATTTATACAATTTTTTTTATAGTTTCAAAGTTGCAAGTTGTACTTTCAGACTTCCAGTCTTCCAATAGTTCTAGAGAAATATTTTACAAAGAGAAAAAAACTTCAAAATTTTTGTTTGAACTTGACTGCCTCCGTCTTAAATCAACCCACTAAAAATAGTTTTTTTTTTTTTTTTACGGGAGAAAATTTTATTCAAAGACAATCAACCTGGCAAATCATCCAGGATACAATTTCCCAATACGCAACAAAAATAGTTTTAGTTTTTCTGCCATTCTTTGTCTCTAATATGCATCAATACATAGAATATATCAATTATTTTATGATATAAAACTTATTAGAACATCTCTAATGTAAAAGTGGCTAGTATACCAATAATTATTGATATGGCAATAATGTCAAGAGACTTGCTTCATATGTGACATAAAAATAGACTTGATAAACAATTAACTCAAAATTTGGTCTCCAATACTTCTGTTTAAAACACATTATTTTTAATGACGTGTCCATTTTTTTTTTTCCTGTTATATTTTTTATTTATTTCCTTACCAAAAATAGATAAAAAATTAATGTCAATTTTAACTACTTGCTGAAATAATTGAGCAACAGGCCGTGTGAAAATAGACAAAGTAGACGGTTTTGTTGACAATGTCTAATTTTTTTTTTTTTTTACCACGTCAGCTTAAGGTTGAATATTCACAGTTACATTGGAGAAAGATTTATTAATAGAATGTCTATTAATCCCACGTAACATCTTTTTTTTTTTTTTTTTTTTTATAAGTCACCGTTGCATTTGTGATGTTATTAGTGTTGTCTTTATTATCTTTTTTAATGGCAGTTTCACATCTCTCATATTTTTCATGAAGGAAATGATGAGACTGCTGATTGTTTGGCATTTCACGAAAATTTATACTGATATATCTTGTTAGACCTTTAACCATTTTTGTTGATTAGTTGGGATTTTAGTTTTATATTCCTCAATTTATTTTATTTTAAAAATAAAATCTTATTAGTGGATGATTCCGGCCACTTCAGTCTTTAAACTTTTCTTTTTTAATATTAATTGTAGTAGACTAGTTGTCATATTTACCCATCGGAGACATTAAATTAAGGATTCAATCTTTTTTTTATAGCTAACTAAACTTGAAAAGTATCGGAACATATAAGAAAATAATCTTTAGATCAATATGGTAGATCCAAACCATTAATCAAATTATATGTATAGTGAAACACATTCAAGCAATAGAATATTAATCCTTCAAAAAAAAAAAAAAAAAAGCAATAGAATATTAAGAAAATAATAATAACTCAATTAATTTAGAAACATAAATATAATAGAGGTAAGTAAGAGCATCATATACAGCAAGTTGTAATGAAATGATGTGAAAATTGAATATATATTTTTTTGGGTAGTTGACAGGAACGATGAATATTTATAATAGAAATTATATATTATTACTCAATTAATTAAAAAAAAAAAAATGCTACACATGAGAGCGGACAATAAACCAAATAAAAACTCATTAAATGGAATATACCAAATAGGAAAAGTTTTATTCTACCTGACTGCATTTTGCAATCATGCATGCAGGGAAATAGGAAGTTAATTATATTGTAAATAAATAAATAAATGTCTAAAATAATTTAGAATCGGACTATATGAAATTAAATTTGTTATTTTAATATATAATACTCATCAATTTATTTACTCTAAATCCAAATGTAGAAAAGAGTAGTTATGATTAAAAAAAAAAAAAAAAGTTTATGTATGTTATTCAATTAAGCAATATGTCCAAAAAAAATATAAATGAGATAGTAGTTCTTTGCAACTGCTATGTCATTAATCATTATAATACGGTAAATAATGTAATAATTATAAATGATTTATCATATTATTTAAAATAAATTTTGGATCAACAAGTATATTCTTTCTTACTCAACCAAATAATGTAAACAAAAAATCGTACATTTTTCTAAGAATGCTCCAACATGGATTTGGATTCTTTACTCAAGGCTTATGTGTCGTAAGATTATGTGAGGTCAGAAAAAAGATCAGATTAGTAGAGGATCCAAATCTTAATGTATCACCGATTGTCGTGTCAACATCTCCAGAAAAGTATCCACAGAGAATATGCAAATTCACTGTCATATTTACCGACAAAGTGACGCTCAAAATTATTATAATAGCATCCATGAGCGATCTAGCTAGAATATGCGTATCAAAATGTGGCCATGATGATATCACTATTCACAAAATGGGTCTACTAAATTAAAAACGACAAACACAGACACATCTATATGCTATATAGACATCTTTCGTTTTTATTAAGGATTCTCTCTTATTAATCTCTAATTACAAAAGTTCAAAACCCTAATTTTATCTCTTCTCTTCTCTTCCTCTAATCCTCTCTACTACAAGCATTCACAGACTCGTATTCATTATTTTTCACCATCAACAAATTAAAAACAGAGCCATATTGTCTCTTGCTTATTGTGTGAAGCAGAACAAGCCGTGTGTGCGTAATCGATTCCTTACAGGTAGCAATCCAATAAATACCGATAGCAATAATCCAATAAGTACCGGTAGCAATCGATGATTATGGAAGAGAAATCCTGTGAGTTAAAGATTAGTGAATTGTTTTCAGTGGTGGTGGTCCAAACCAAAGCAGAGAGAATAGGTAGCCTATCATGATATGGTTGGCTACCTGTGATTTTGATCCGGTCATATCGGCCACTATCTCTGTTTTTAATTTTCATAAATTTAAAAATTTATCTACATTATAAAAATTTAAAAAACTTTATTTCTTTACCTTTTCAGCTCAACACTATCTACATTTATAATTATTTATACATATACTGTCCAAAGTTAGCGTTTTCTTTCTTTCTTCTTTTTAATTTTCATAAAGTCAAAAATTAATGTTGCAAAATTTGAGTCCACAATCTCACTTATAGGACTGATTCTAAATGGTCACATATATTTAAGTAGAGAATGAGATGGCCAAAATTGGATGTTAAAGATATTCATATTCAATAAATTAGTTAATATGAAAATTTATATTCTGATGGGATTTGAATGTTTTTTTTTTTAAAGGTTGTAAATTAAAGGAAGAGTATAGTATATACTACCAAGTTAATAGTCTTTAATTAGGCCTAACGAGTTTAGGCAAGTTAATGTGATTTGTACAACATTACTCTAGATCTCTCGCTTGAGGGTTCGTTGTTCTAGTGGTCTTAATTACAGTGGGGAAATGATCAAGTCTGCCTAACGTGTAATCCGTATATACAAAAGAGAAGCTTCCATGCATCGGATGCACCATAGAACTTCAATACCTTAGAATTATATTGTATGTACATCTATCTACTAAAATCATATCAATACCTTTATGATTTTTCTGTTTCTTTTATTCCTAGAGGTGCCAATAAGGCTGCCCATAGTTTGGCCAAATTGGCTGTTTCTTTTGCTAATGATTGTATTTGGAGGGATTGTTACAGAGGATTGTTGCTCTTAGTTTTGTTCAATGAAATTCCTTTTCAAAAAAAAGAAAAAAGAAAAAATCATATCATGTATATGTAAAATTAAAATTTTAGTAGATAGTTATGATTAATTTGTATATCGGAAGTATATATATACAGAAAAGTAAGAAAAGTGAGAAAACAATATATAGAATCCTTCTTTCTGGGAAAGAAATATATATCGAATATCGCATTTTTGGGTAATTTGGATTTAAATGAGATTGACATTTGACAATTGTGCTAACTTCTATAAAAACTAAGTTTGTTTTTTTTTTGAGGCCCATTGTCATTTTAGTTAGAGTTAAAGCTAAATATACCTCAATCTTTTTTACACATTCTATTTATTTGGATTTAGAAAATATTTTGGTTGTGTTTAGTAACTGTAATTTCACTTGGCTTGGGTTTGAAGAGAAACTTCATTGCAACATGATTGGTCAAAAAAAGCTTGATTTGTTTGGAACTAACAAACCTTTTTTTTTTTTTTTTTAAGATTTAATTTATATATATATATATATATATATATATATATATATATGTTGTTAGGGGTTTTCTCCACAATGGTCGAAGTGAAGACTTATAGAGTTATATAGTCATGGCATAAACAAGTAAATGTTAGTCTTTAACTACACAATATCCCCTTTTAAGAACAAAATCGTGAGGTTCAATGGATCAAAACGGATAATACTCTGTAGGTTATGGAATTGTGCATAACAAAGCGAAATTTTAATGTCAATAATTGGCGCTAGAAAATAGGCCCCAAGAAAATATATTGGTTGAAGTTAAGACCAAGGAATAAAATATCGGTATCGGTATCCATATCGGGTTTCTAAATTTATGGATATATCGGGGATATTATCGATATCGGTGGATATTCGGTAAAAAATTAAAAAAATGATGGATATTTACATCTAAAGTTTAGAATTTTTTTGTGAAACTTTAGGACAAGCTTAAACAAATAATTATACATCAAATGAATCATATTTCAATGATAAATTAGCATAGTTATGAGTTTATTATAAATTATAACATTTGATGAGAACCGGCTTTATATGGGGGCACATTATTATAAATAAAAAACTTCAATACTAGCCTCCCCAATTTTTCTCTAATACTACCTCCCTTGAACATATCTTTAATATTCTTTTGCTATGCACCTGATGATTTGTATAATGAAGGTGCAACTGGAGGTTTACAACGCGGCTCTCGTCCACTTTGAGTGCGACGTACTTGTTGTGGTGGTTGGCTACTACCACCGGCTCCTGAACTCTCTCCTCTCTTTGACCCTCCAAAGATTCTTTCTACTTGGTCTCTTTGCTATTCAGATGCTTTGGATGCATCTATTGCAGAACGATAATCATCTCGCTCATCAGGATGCAAATCTTCAGGATAAAGATAGATGTCATCTTCCTCTTCTGTATCAGGCAAATTTCCCCTTAATTCTTGTTGAATTTCCTCAATCTCATTTGCAACTTTTTTTTTGTTTTGTTTTTCTTTTTTTTTTTCTTTTTTTTTTTTTTTTTTTTGCAATTGAGATATTAGTTTTTTCACTTCTGGTGGCACATTTGGGCATACTCTTACATTTTTGTACACCTCATTACCGGATAAATTAAATTTAAACCAGGTAATTCCCCCACTTTGCATAGTGTGACCGCAAAACGTGCAGATAGTGCCATTTTTATTATTCTGTATTGGTTGGCAATACTCCCATGCTGGATCATTTCTAGTACCAGACATCTTATGCAATGTAATTCCATATCAAAACAAAAATTAATTTTGTACATATCAATTTATAAATATGAAATTCTAATGAGTTTTAGAAACAATACCACAAAACATCAAAGTGAACATTTACGTACCTGCTTATTTGATGAAGATTTTAAAAGAAACTTGTGAATTGTGATGTAAAATTTGCTATGTGTAGTGTAGCCGTGTAGGATGAAAACTTGAAAGAGAAGAGTAAAGATGATACGAAGTGAAAATGATGAACAAACTTATTCTTAATTCTAATAATTTATATTCATGTGAATAATTGATGCATTTTACTACTTTTCAAGCGTATGCATGTGAATTGTGAATAATTGATGTACTTTGATTCTTTGAATTATTGATGTACTTTTTGTTTTTTTGTTTTAATTTTTTAATAAAAATCATGGGTTTTAGTATTTTATACATTTTACACAAGCAAATCAAATTACTTTCACAATCTTTGTCCAATTCTACTTCAGTAATTATACTATTGACTATTGTGTTTGAAAATTTTATTTGTTAATGCTTCTTCAAGTGCCAACACTCACAAAGCAAAACAGAGAGCCCACTCGAACAGACAACATTTTCTTTTATTATAAAGTTCATTGTAACTAGCTAGATTGATGATATGATTAAAATCCTATTAATTAACATGTCAAAATCAGTATTATATATATTAGAAGATAAAACCCACTGATTACAAGATGCTTAGTTTAACTTGAATATCCCTTTCAGTTGATATTGATGTCTCCACTCTCCACAATTGACGAGTGGCTCAATTCAACTCATGCAAAACTGAGTTTCAAAATTGATTTAATTTTCATCAATTACGAAGACGTGTTAAATTTTGATACATATCAAAATCGTAACAATGGTACATGTGTTCTATTGTGATCTTATCGTGTGTCAAATTTCGATACATGCATATAAAAATCGTAACAAGGTATATGTCTTCCGTGTTGTGATCTTTATACGTGTTAAATTTTAATACATATCACGAACTAGTAAGTCGTAACAAAGGAATGCATATGTGTATCATTCTGTAACGTAATATATTATCCAACCAGAGAAAAAAGGTTACTGCATACACAGTCTTATCAGAGTCACAACGACGATGGGCATGAAACTGTGAGGTCCAATCAAGAGGAGACGTATCGAACACCTGGACCAGATGCGGCGAAGTGGAGCTCTTTCGTCGTTTTGCCACATATATATATATTGTGTATATATCAATGCAGTCTTTCTATTATCGGTTCGAATTGATATAAAAAATATATCAGTTCCTTACATGTGGACCATTAGATTTAAAAGATACTTTAACAAGTGCATACAGTCAAGTCAAAGCATTTAAATCCAATGGCTCATATACAAGGAACTGATCTCAATTCGAACTGATAATAAAAAAATTGTATATCAATTACTGTTTTTTGGAAAGCAGTTTTATAAACGCTATAAAAATAGCTTCTCAAAACTGCTATTGGGGAAGTCAAAAGTGATCAAAAACACTTCTTTAGAATTTTACCGAACACCCTATATCCAATTCGAAATCATTTTTAGCTCCAAAAGCAGATCAGGAAGCATTCCTAAACTGGACCCATACGGATAATGCTGTTTCAAGAATATATTATCCAACCAAAGAAAAGAGGTCACTGCATGCTCACAGAGTTAGCAGAGCCACAACGCGGATAGAAGAAAAACTTATATGGGATGGTCTTATGACAATTTTTTATGTTTTCAATACAAACTAATAATATTTGTCTATTTGAATCGGAGGATCTCACCGCTATGAGATGAGACCGTCACACGTAACTTTTTCTCTGAGGATAAGCATGAGACAGTGAGGCCCAATCAAGTGGGTGTACACGTATCAATTACACCTGGACCAGATGCGGCGAAGTGGAGCTGTTTCGTCATTTTTGTCTTCTTCCAAGGTCATAATCAACAATTCGACATAATCATATCAGATTATCAGAATCAGAAGATAGGCTTTTGCTTTGCTTTATTTTTTGTTTTTTCACTTTTAGAATTTATTGTGAATTTGTGCAGCTACGTACATTCATTATACTGTTATACACACAACACCTTATTAGCTGACACGTAGCATGCTCTACTGTGACTTGAGAGGACAAGTGTTTATCACTCTTAAAAAATAATTACTCGTGTTCTTGACTTCTTGTAATGAATTGCTTCTTTTTTGTATGAATTAAATTAACTTCTCCTTTTTGAAAAATTAAAACTCCAAGTCTCCAACATATATACAGCCTAATTTTGAAAACCATATTTGATGCCAACTAAGTGCAGTCTGCACTCTGAATTAGACCTGGCACAGTTCCGATTCGAACCGTGGAATCGAATCGGAACCGAAAAAACCGAAACCAGAATTCCGGTTCCGGTTCTAAGGTTTGAGGAACCGATCGGTTCGCACAAATTTTTATTTATTTTTTTTATAATTTAATTTTGTAATTTGTCATTTATTTATTTTATGTTATTTTTAAAACTTGGGTGACTCAATTTCCAAATACCCAATGAAATGTAAATTGTAATTTGTCATTTTGTTTAGTTTTATTTTAATTTAATTTTGTAATTTGTCATTTGTTTATTTTATTCAAATAATAACCCAATGAATTTAATTTAATTTTGTAATTTGTCATTTATATATTTTATTTTATTCAATTACAATCTACAATTTATAAGTTACAAGTTATCAAGTTAGAACTTAGAAGTCTTTTTTTTGTTTGTTTAATTAAATTTTTAAAAAAATAAATAAATAAAATAAAAAAATGAAAAAAATAAAAAACAGTTCAAAACCTCTAGTTCCTATGGAACCGGAACCGGCATATAGCGGTTTCGGTTTCGGTTTCGGTTCTGGTTCCGGTTCCACCAAACCATGGAACCGGAACCGGAACCGTCGGTTCCGAACCGAAACCGGAACCAAAACTGGATCGAAACCGGACCAGAACCAGACCAAAACCGGACCGGAACCGTGCCAGGTCTACTCTGAATGAAAAGGACTTGAATATTGTTCAAAGATCATTTTGATTTCAGATGATATAACAAAATCACCTCATCGTGCAACATAAACTTAAAAGATAATTATCCCGGTGGCCATATCAATTTAGGTGCATACTATGAAAATGACTATTAGATGGGACATTGGTTTCAAATTAAAATAGTTATTTTTGGTGAATACTGTGACATTAATAACCATTCTATCTAATTCCGTTAACTTTATTTTAAATGAGTGACATTCTATCGCAAAATTTATTTTACATTTTTTTTTTATTTTAGCCAACGGAATTATTTTTTCAAAATTTGAAAACCTGCCTCTATAATCACATGAATGGTAACCATAATCATTTATCTCTTAATTATTTGACAAAAAATATCCATTTATCTTGTTCAAAAATCTTTACACAACAACATTCAAATTTCATATCAAAATTGAAAAATAACACCCGAACTCAAAGTTTAGGTTCAAACTCAAGCATCCACAACTCTCGTTGAAAAAACCAATCCAATCCGAATTCCAAATAGATCAGAAAATCGCACAACAACAGCAACCACAAAATCCTAAATCGAGACAATGAAAAAATATAATTGAAATTAATTGAAATTCTTAAACATTCTCTAAACATGCACAAATTCAAATATAAAATCGAGACAACGAAAAAAATATATAAATGAAAATGTGTTTGATAGTGGAAAATCTATTTAATTATTTTACTGTACGTAGCACGTGTCTCATCTGACCTTATGTTATAGAAAAAATTAAATAATTATAAACTATTTGTTTATTATTTAAAAAAAAAAAAAAAAAAAAACTAACTTTTAATATAGAAACATAACCATCAAACTGACCTCAAAATTTTTACATTTAATGAATATCTAATTAGATTATGCATATTTATTAACTTTTGGTATCAATATAACAATTCACATCAAATAGATGTTGTACATAATTTATATTATGCGCTCAAATTTATTAATGATATGTGTTTTTTAAGATTAATGTATTAACAAAGTTATACTAAAATCAACTTAATTAATAATGTGATGCAATTGACTTAATATTGACTATCTATTAAAAATAAACTGAAATATGGTAGGTTTTAAAATTTTGAAAAAACAATTCCTGTAGCTGAAATATAAAAAAAGTGTATATATATATATATATATATATATATATAGAGTAATGCTAGATGTCCCAAATTTTTTTCCCAAATTCTGTCCAAATAATGTGGCACGTAAGGTGTCAACATCTTATAAATCATGAAATTATGTGGTGACTGATGTGATGTTGACACCTCACGTGCCACATCATTTGGGACTGAATTTGGGGGAAATTTTTTTGGGACATCTAGCATTACTCATATATATATATATATATATATATACAGTCTTTCTATTATCAGTTCGAACTGACAAAAGTTATATCAGTTCCTTGTATGTGGGCCACTGGATTTAAATACTTTGACTAACAAGTGCATACAGCCAAGTCAAAGTATTTAAATCCAGTGGCTCACATGCAAGGAACTGATATAACTTTTGTCAGTTCGAACTGATAATAGAATTTCTGTATATATATATATATATATATATATATATATATATGTTTGAGATATGTTATACATATATACACACACTAAATATAATTATTTGTTTCAAAAAATAAAAGAAAAAATTAATTTCTAAAAAATATCTAAAATAAATTAATGTCATCCACTTATTTATCAAAATGCCACTCATTTGATGGAATTGTATGGAAATAGATGGAATTGGATGGAATGACCATTACTGTAAAATGTTTGCTAAAAATGGTCATTTTGAAACCAATTCCTCATCTGGTGGTCATTTTGATAGTGGTGATTATTTTTCTAAATATGAACCATCCCTGAAATGAAGAACTGGAGAACATGTATTACTGTAATTATTTTTACTGCATGAACATAGAAGATTTTGAGGCCAGGTTCAATTGAGTGAGAAATTATAATAAAGCAACTACCACCATATCTAATTGTCAGGTCATGTCATTTCTGTTCAATCGAACTTGGCCTGTATCTTGGGTTTGATTCACAATGGCTTTTCTTGTTAAGAGATGTATATTTTTCCTCACCATTCGGATTCCAAATATTTTTGCACCAATTTGTGGCACTGTCATGCGTCCCTTGAAAGAAACAGCAGTACAGCACATATTAGTACTGTCATAGAAATTCAGAAGATGATATTAATAATTAGAGTTTAACTATGGAGTTTGAATCCATCTGGTTTTTGCGGGGCTGTTTTATTTATTTTTTTATTTTAAAAAAAAAGTATTTGAATTTGAATGAAAACGTGTAGAAAAAAAAAATCTAACCCGAATGAAACAATAGGTGCCAATAGGGGCATAGCTCAGCTGCCGATAGATGGATGAGCTTGTGATTTGGGCAAATAACTCACAGGTTAGCGGCTCGAATCCTACCGATAACGATAGCTTTCAAAAAAATACTTGGTCCTAAGTTAATAAATATTGTCAAACAAAAAAAATAATGAAACAATAGGTAGTATGACACGATTAGATTAATAATTAAGTTTTAGACATTTTATAGTTAAACCAATTCTACTAATTCAACGCAACCAAGATTATACGGATGATTAAATCAACCCACTAATGATTAAAGAGTTTACATTAAAACATTTTATCCAAAGACAATCAACTTGTCAAATCATCCAGGATACAATTTTATTATATATTTTTAATGGCGGTTTCACATCTCACATATTTTTCATGAAGGAAATGATGAGACTGCTGATTGTTTGGCATTTCAGGAAAATTTATAGTAACAGACCATCTGAATGGTATCCTCAAAAGTACAAAAGCATAAGAATACTCCGAACTTGATTATTTATCCTCAAAACAAGTTCAATGGGGTCACTATAATTTAACAATAACTTTAATATAATTAAATTGTCTCTTCAATAATTAAATCTGATGATTGACTTTCAATCATCAAATATAAATTTAATCCAAAATAACTGCCATTGTAATTTATTCCTTCTCTCTCACCTGTTGATTTTTTTTTTTTTTTTTTTCTCTGATTGCCTATTTTATCTCATTGTTGTTTCGACCCCAAAAATTTCAATCATATAAAATCCGTCTCTTAATTATGAATGGATCAATACCCATATCATATACTTTCTCTTGTCTTTTCTTTTATATATATATTTTTGTTTTGTTTTGTTTTTTTTTATCATGTTTGGTTAATGATAAATTGAAGGAAAATTTAATTATGATTTTGTAACAACAATCAATGGTTGATTTTAGGGTAAAATGTTTATTAAATGAGATTTAATTCACCCAAAAAATAGAGAATTGATTTGATCAGTCTTACCAGATTAGTGATGAAAGAAACTCAAAGAGAAATTCATCATTTTGATGTGCAGAGAAAGAAAAAGAGTATTTAATATCTTGAGATATGAGATATATATAAATACTATAGGTTTGTGAAATAAAAATGAATATGAACAGTGAAAAAAATATGACAGAAGTAGATTTTTTATTTAAATAAAATATATTATTGTGAACTACACTATCCTATATTGCTGAAGTGACAACTTTTGAGGATTCAAATTTACTTATACCATTAAAGATGCTTTTACTATCTTACCATTTACCATTTTGGTTGATTAGCTGGGATTTTAGTTTTATATTCCCCAATTTATTTTATTTTAAAAATAAAATCTTATTAGTGGATGATTACGGCCACTTCAGTCTTTAAACTTTTCTTTTTTAATAGAGTGGTGCTATTGGCACACCCCCTATTGATCTATTAATACCCCATTCTCACCAGTTTTGGAATTTATAAATTTTAATTTATTTATTCTCCAAATTACCCTTTTTCTCTATTCTAAACTTCACGCAACCGCCGGTCTAGCCTCCCCCACCCCCTGCAAGTAGCTTGAGTCGTTATTATACACGGAGCCTTGATTTTCACTGTCCAGCCTTCAAGAAGATTGTCAATCAATCAGAAACTGAATTTGGCCGTTGTGATGACATTCGAGAACTTAATTAAGTAAATGAACCGAAAGATTTGTTTTTCTTTGATTTGAACAAGTAATGGAAGGAAGTGGAAGTTTTGATCAATTCAAAGTTGGGAATTTGCAAACTTAGATGTACATTCCTGATTTCATCACAGAGAATGAAGAAACCCACCTCCTCAACAATGTATTTATTTTTTTTCTTCTGATCATTATTGTTTTATTTGATTTTTATTGTTTTTGATTGACTTTTATTGTTTCATCACAGAGACTGAAGTTTGATTTCTCTTTATAGTCCCTTGAAACTTCAATTTTATGAGAAAAAAATTATGTTGATGATAAACAGGTGGTGTTGTCACAAGATTGGAGGGGGTGTGGATGCTGGATCTGGAAGTGAGCAAGCTGGGGTGTATCCGTGTATGAAGTTTAAAATAGAGAAAAAGGGCAATTTGGAGAATAAATAAATTAAAATTTATAAATTCCAAAACTAGTGAGAATGGGGCATTAATAGATCAGTAGGGGGTGTGCCAATAGCACCACTCTTTTAATATAAATTGTAGTAGACTAGTTGTCATATTTACCCATTGGAGACATTAAATTAAGGATCCAACCTGCTTTTTAGCTAATTAAACTTGAAAAGTATCGGAGCATATAAGAAAATAATCTTTAAATGGAATATACCAAAGAGGAAAAGTTTTATTCTACCTGACTGTGCATTTTGCAATCATGCATGCAGGGAAATTGGAAGTTAATAACTTAATTATATTGTAAATAAATAAATGTCTAAAATAATTTAGAATCGGACTATATGAAATTAAATTTCTTAAAGTCAAAAAAATAATAATAATTAAATTAAATTTCTTATTTTAATATATAATATTCATCAATTTATTTACTCTAAATCCCAATGTAGAAAAGAGTAGTTATAATTAAAAAAAAAAAAAAAGTTTACATATGGTATTTAGTTAACCAATATATAATGAGATAATAGTTCTTTGCCACTGCTATGTCGTTAATCATTATAATACGGTAAATAATGTAATAATTATAAATGATTTCTCTTATTATTTAAAATAAATTTTGGATCAATAAGTATATTCTTTCTTACTCTATTCAACCAGATAATAAAAGCGGAAAATCGTACATTTTTCTAAGAATGCTCCAGCATCAAAGTATCACCGCTTGTCGTGTCAACATCTCCAGAAAAACGATTACTACTTTAATTTTTTTACCCTTTTTTTTTTTTTCTTCAAAAAATTATGGACCGTCAACTTGTTTTAGCTTTACACGAACCAAAAATTTATCACCACGTATTACTTCAGTCGTGTATGTGGTGCATCGTTTCGATAGGTTTCGACAAATCTCCGACTCTACTCCAACAAAAAGCATCCACAGAGAATATGCGAATTACCGCATGTAATTCAGTGTATGCAAATTCACTGTCAAATTTATTCACAAAGTGACACTGAAATTTATTATAATAGCATCCATTAGAATATGCGGAAGATCAGAAATGTCGACATGGTAATATCTCTATTCACAAAATGGGTCCACTAAATTAAAAGCGACAAACACAGACATTTATATAGACAATTAGCCATCTTCGTTTTTATTAGGGATTCTCTCTTATTAATCTCTAGTTACAGAAGTTTAAAACCATAATTTTATCTTATATAATACCCTTCCCTTCCTTTCTCTTCTCTTCCTCTCTATCTACTACAAGCATTCACAGACACGTTACATTGAAGGTTTTTTTTTTTTTTTTTTTTTTCATCATCAACAAATTACAAAACAGAGCCATGTCTCTTGCTTATTGTGTGAAGCAGAACAAGCCTTGCGTGCGTTGGGTTGAGAAATTTTTCAAAGACTGTCTCTGCAACATCAGTGACGATTTGTCTTTCGGTTTCGGGCTTATAAGTTTAGTGTGTTGGGGTGTCGCTGAAGTCCCTCAAATCATCACCAACTTCTACACAAAATCCAGCCATGGAGTCTCTCTTTCATTTCTACTAACTTGGATTGCTGGGTTCGTTTTCTTCTACTACACACACACACACATATATATATATATATATATATATATATAAAAAGTAACTTTCCATTACGGGATTTTCCGTAAGGAATCGTAGATTGCTATACACGATTCCATACGAGAAGTCCTGCACCTGGAAATTTTTGTATATATATATGTATATTAATTACATTAAGTTTGTTTTCTTATGTTTTTTGATGCAGAGATATCTTCAATCTAGTGGGTTGTGTTCTTGAACCAGCAACGGTGAGTGAAACTAACCAACTCAGTGAGTTGTTGTTGGTGGTGGTGGTCCAAACCAGAGCAGAGAGAATAGGTAGCCTATCATGATATGGTTGGCTACCTGTGGTTTTGATCCGGTCATATCGGCCACTATCTCTGTTTTTTTTTTTCTTATTTAGTAAAACACTATAATTATATATTATACTAAATATATAATATATTTAGTAATTTATTTTTAATTTGTCTGATTTGTTTCTGTTTTTATCCTCTTGATGTGTGCAGTTGCCAACCCAGTACTACACTGCTCTGGTAATTTCACGTGCTTTCTTTCTTTCTTTATTTCTTTACCTCTTCAGCTCAACACTATCTACATTTATGATTAATCGGATTTAGATTCATCGCTGATCTGATCGTTTTCCTAACTTTTTTAAAGCATGTGATTGATTGTTGGTAAAGTGATTGTAAAAACCAATCATATCGATCTTAACCATATATTCATTGCAATGTTTATATATTATAAGATTATGTGATGTTAGGAAAAAAAATCGGATCAGTAGAGGATTTAAATTCTAATTAATTATACATATACCGTCTAAAGTTAGCTTTTTATTTGTCTTCTTTTTAATTTTCATAAATTTAAAAGTTATTGCCGCAGAATTCGAATCCACAATCTCAATTAGCTTTTTATTTTTCTTCTTTTTAATTTTCATAAGTTTAAAATTTAATGTCGTAGAATTCGAATCCACAATCTCACCGATAAATGGTCACATATATGTAATTATGTCCTTTGGTAGGTATTAGGTAAAGATTGGACATTAAAGTAATATTTTTTTTATATAAAAAAGATAGATTGGACATTAATTAGTTCAATGTTTCTTTCAAGTATCGTATTGGGTCAAGTAGCATGTGGGCCGGTTCAGGCACATGGATATGCTTCTTTTTAATTAATTAGGTAATTAGTTGAACGAAAAATGGTTTGAGAAATAATTAATCTTGAATTACAGCTAATTATATTTAGTTTTGATTTTTCACAGCTATACACGATTAGTACAGTTGTACTAGTATTGCAAAGTATATACTATGATTACATCCACAAAAGGTGTAAAGGTCGACATGTCAAAAACAAGACAGAGGTAATGTATATATTATTTTTTTTCTCTTGCCATATAAATACATTTATTTACACCGTATAATGTGGTTTAGTGTTAAAGACCGCTCATTCAACCTAATAATGAGCTATATTTGAATTTGAGTTGCCGCAACAGTAACCGTAAATGTTGTATTTTATATATATATATATATATATATATAGTGATCCCTTATTTTAATTTCAGTAAAAACCTCGAGGAAATCACATCATTTTTATGAATTTTAATCTGATTTTTTTTTGGATGATAAATTCAATGAAAATATACCTAGAAAAAAAAAAAAATTCAAGCATTAGCACTATTTTCCCAATTTTGTTAATTATGAAGGTATCAAAAAAATGGAAGAAATATAGAAAATTCAAGAAAAATGGTTCTAGTGTTTGAAAAATTCTAAAATTTTATTCATATGTAAATTTCAATGAACTTATCATCCATAAAAAAATTTCAGATCAAAATTCATAAAAATCGATATGATTTCATTAAAGTTCTTACCAAAATTAAAACAAGGGATTCTTCATAAGAGACTCACTCAGTAGTCACTCTGTGCATATACCGTACATTTTTTAAAGTTCATGCAAACCTCTATTTTTTGTTTATTGTGTTGTGTGGTACAGGACGAAGATGAAATAAAACCATTGAAACCCGGGTCAACTGAATCTAGCATTCCCATTCCAAAAGCTTCATCAAAGGCATCTTCTCGAAAAGAGTATTACTACATGTATGATTTCAAACACTTTATAATTTTCTTAATTTACGGTGAGAGATCCCGACTCTTTAACGTTAATGAGTGATCTTAAATTTCTAGTTTCGAATATAAATGAAAATCCCCTTATTGTGTATCAAAATAACATTTTGTAGGACGGTTTACATATAAATTTGAAATTAGATGAAACTGTGTGGAATTAGTGAGAATTTTCTTCTCAATTAGTGCTTTTGGCATCTTTTAAAAGTGCTTTAAAATAGTCAATAAAGAAACCTTTATCCACTGCACTTGATTCAGTCAAGTAAACACAAGCTTTTTGTTTTGTTTTGTATTATTTTTGTCCCCTCAAAAGCATACTTTATAAAAGCACTTCCAAATGCAGTGTTACATGATAAACTATATAATAATTCGTTTTTTCTAAGAAATTATGTGCATGTATGTTCTCAGGTCAGCTAGATCTTTAGCAAGCAGTGGTACTCCACCGTTTCGAACAGAGCTAAGGGCAGCCCAAAGTGGGCCTTCCGCTATGGGCCTCGACAATGACTCGTCTTCCGACGACGAAGCAGGCCCTCCCTTTTCATCTGTTAGCCAGCCCAGGCCCATCCCAAGATCCGTGAGTCCTCTCCCTGATCACCAACCTTGAACAATAATAATATTTATTTGTTGTGATATATATATATATATATATTTCACTTGAGCTTATTATAATAGAGTTGGTTTGATTAAATTTGTAGGCAGCAGCTGGTTATGGTACATTTCTTGCTGCATCCCTTGGCCTTCCTGTTGCGAAAAGCAAAGCATTGTCGAACGCAACGGCTGGGATCACAAGCCGAAAACTCTTACAACATGTATGATTTTGATTATCGATTGTTCGTGATTGATTTCGCAAACTCTGTACATATACATTGTTACATTGTTTTTTTTTTTTTTTTAAATTGAATCCCTTCGAAATCGCAGGGAGGTAGCACGGAGCACAGTGCCTTCGGGCAAGGGCTAGGATGGTTGATGGCTGCTATATACATGGGCGGTCGTATTCCCCAAATTTGGCTAAACGTACGTGTTTGTTTCAATTTTAACTTCACATTTTCTTAGTTTATCTCCGTTAGTTTCTAATTGAAGTTTTCGCTTTCGTTTTTGCAGATTAAAAGAGGGAGTGTGGAGGTGATCAAGCATATGCTCTTAATATTTATATAATTAACTTAGAACATATCAAATTAATAAAATCAAAACCTTGTTTTAACATGAATTTGATCAAATCACAGGGCTTGAATCCTCTCATGTTCGTATTTGCACTTGCGGCCAATGTCACTTACGTGCTAAGGTACTGCTTCTTGCTCTGTCTGTCAAGTCTGTATCTATACATATTAATTTATCAAACGTGTACGTGGTTGGCCTCTAACACATATATAATTGGTGTGAACATATATTAATTGCAGTATTGTTGTGAGAAACACAGAATGGGAAAATATAAAAGCCAATCTGCCATGGTTGCTGGACGCTATAGTCTGTGTGCTCCTCGACGCATTTGTATCCTTGTTCGATTTTTCTCTCACAATATTCAGCTGATGATCATCATTTTAATTCTTCCAAATTTTTCCTCAATCAATCAACTATATGTAACATTATATGTATGACCTTAACAAAAATGTCAACAGATTATATTGCAGTACATTTATTACAGGAATTTCAGGAAAAAACGTGAAGATTATGGAGAAGATAACAAAGGAGACTATTTGGATGCAAGTAAAGCAATTGAAGATTGATTTTTTTTTTTTCTTTAATGAATTTAACACTCTTGTAGCTATTTAGAGAAGCTTCATATATCTATCTGTCAACATTTTCCTCCCATAAATTATCTATATTTGATTGAGCAGAAGCTGTTTAATTAGCTGCTAATTATTGGGTCCTGATGATCAAGTGCTTTTTGAAAAATGTAAAGCAAACCTACAAATTGTCATTTCACTTATAAAAGCTAGTGGGTTCCTGCATTAGTCATTTCAATTATTAGTTTGTTGATCATTGAAAATGTTGGTGGAGAAAATATGAGATTGATCTGGTGGTAAAACCTCTCGCACCCATATCACGGGGTTGTGAGTTCGAGTCTCTGCCCACTCCCCCATAAACCCCAAATTATTACAATATTTCAACAAAACATAAAAATAAAAAAATAAAAAATAAAAGGTTAAGAGGATGGGAGGGATATTTGTCGTTATAGAACAAATTTTCTATACCGTCTAAAACTAACCAAAAAATAAAAACCTTACAAGTTTAAACTAGTATCGATTATGGGCGGTTAAACAATTTTTGTAAACCTACGAAGTTTCATAAGGTTGAAAATGAAGTTAGAAAAACGATATAAGTGGTTGACCATCTTAATTGAAGAGAATTTCATTCAAAAATCAACATAAATTAAGAAAATTTATCGATTGATGTTGGTTTTGGTTGTTTAATTGATTTTCAAAAAGCTAAGAAGTTACATAAATATTGCACATGGGATTTGAATATATTACTATTTAAGGAAATCATTGAGAGAGTATTGATTGTGATTCATGGAATTCAAATCATAAGATTAATGCGCATTTCCTCCCATCTAATCAGGTGATGTGCACCACAATGCATATTTTCGATGTTAGTGATAGGGGGTCGAGCCTCAATGAATATTTCACAATGATATGTGAAGAGTTTATCTTGTTGATGTGATAGTAGATATCTAGGCTTAGTCATGCATGTAATGCTCAATTTCGATAGGTTTCAGTAGACTCCTGATTCGTTCGGTGTCAAATTTACAAAAAAAAAAAAAAAAAAAACATGAGATTAATTAATGTTCGTAAATGTGATATGATTGCTCCCAAAGGCATAGCTTAGCTAGTAGATGGACGAGCTTAGGTTTGGGCAAATAACTTCCATGTCAGCAGCTTGAATCTACCAATGACAAAAGCTCCTGATTTAGATAGATGAATAGATAGATAAGGATTAAAAAAAAAAAAAAAAAAAAAAAAGTAAACGTGAAATGATTTATGAAACTGTACGAATAAAGTGTATATTAATGCGCATTTCCTCCTAGCTAATCAGGTGACGTGCACCACAATGCATATTTTCAATGTTAGTGATAACTGATAGGGGGTCAGCCCCACAGTGAATATTTCACACTCATATGTGGAGAGTTTATCTTGTTGATGTGATAGTAGTTATCTAGGCTTAGTCATGTATGTAATGCTTAATTTCGATAGGTTCCAGTAGACTCCTAATTCGTTCAGTGTCAAATTTACAACAAAAAGAAAAAAGAAAAAAAAAACATGAGATTAATTAATGTTTGTAAATGTGATATGATTGCCTCCATAGGTGTAGCTCAGCTAGTAGATGAACGAACTTAGGTTTGGGCAAATGACTCTAATGTCAGCGGCTCGAATCCTACCAATGACAAAAGCTCCTGATCTAGATAGATGAATAGATAGATAATGAAAAAAAAAAAAAGTAAACGTGAAATGATTTATTTTTTTATTTTTTTATTTATTTATTTTTGAAGAAATGTGAAATGATTTATGAAACTGTACGAATAAAGTGTATATTTATGTTTCTTTAAGTCGCTATACATTATACTATTTAGATTTGATATTGGATTGTTCATAATGGTTTGTCAAGAGTTTGGCCCATTAGTGAATATTGAATACATTCATTTTGGTCCAAATGTCCAATCCAAAAGCACACCAAAGTCAGCAACACAAATACACGCCGTAGTAGAGGTGTCAAATGGACCAGACTGTAATTCTAGGCCCAACTAAGTTCGAGGACTGGGTATGGGTTTGCCTGCACGAGCTTGGTTGACCCGCCGGCTTTAACTTCTTTTGAATATGAGCGGCGATATTTGCATCTCTTAAAAATCGTTTGTGCACCCCTCATTCTAATTAGAGATTTTCTCTTTACAATCCAAGTCTTTCTTTTTACACTCATTTTCTAAAGATACTTCATTCTAAAAATTTTAATTTTAAAAAAAAAAAATCTAAAGACAATTCCTTTTTTTCAAAATTATCCATTTTATCTTTTGACACTTCATTTAAAAAAATTAATTCATTAAATCAACCAAAAAATTATAAGATCAAATTAGGATATTTCTTGAATTAAAAAAAATATGGGATTGTATCTAAAACCCTAAAACCCAATAATTTCAATCATCAAATTCTTAAAAAAATTAAAAAATTAAAAAATTAAAAAAAATCCATCATCCCATTATAATACAAAGAAATCAAACAATTAATCAAATTCGTAACTTATTGAATATAAGAAGATGAATCAATCATCCTCCATCTTGTTCAATATACATAAATCTCGGAAACTATTTTAAATGTAGTGGATTAAAGTTCAATTTTGTTAACTAATATATGGAAAAAAAAAAAAAAAAAAGAATGAAATTCTCTATGCAAAGAAGTAGTCTGTGTAATTTTATTTTATTTTTGAATTCTTAGTATAGAATAATTAAATTTGATGTAGAGAATTATTGAATTCTCTACATCAAATTTAATTTTTTGTGTAGAATAATTAAAGCTTAAAATCACACTAACTTATAAACTAACGTGTTTGAGAGATTTTCCATTAAAAAACTTCATGCAACCTCCAAATAGAAAGAATGATTACTTTCAAAAAAACAAAAAAGCAAAAAAAGCAAAAAAAAAAAAAAAAAAAAAAAAAAAAAAAAACAATGTTTAAAGGAGCCTCTCTATCATTCATGATTTTCTTCTAGTTGCATATCATTCTCTATCGCTTCCCAATCAAGAAAAACTTTATAATATTGGAAAAGTAAAATAAGATATTTTAGGCCATTAGGGTTTGTAAAATAGTAAAGAGGAAATAAAAAAACACTAAAGATGAAAAAAAAAAAAAAAAGGTTGTTTCCTTAAAATAATAATAATAATAATAATAATAATAATACTTTGAATTGTCTTTAGATTTTTTTTTATTTTTATATTGTATAGTAATTTTAATTCAGATTATAATTGTCATTAATAAAAAAAAAATTAAAATGGAGCGTAAACAAATATTCCGTGGATTGGTAATAGCTCACTCTTCTAATTAAGGAGAGCTTCTCCTTACAATCCACAGATTATCTATTCACACTCCAATTTTTTTTTATATTTTATTAATGACAATTTTAACCTAAATTTAAATTACTAAACAAGACAAAAAAAAAAAAAAAAAAAAAAAAAAAAATTAAAGACCCTCCAAACTAATTAAGTTATTAAAACAAAAATTCTCTCTCCTAAATCATTAGATTAAATATTATGTATTAAACTATCTCTCCTAAATTTGTTATTACCATATTAAACACTCTCTCCTAATTAATCTCTCTCCATTTTTCAAAAAAATAAAAATAAATAAATCATATTTCCATACTTTCTGATCAATCTTTGATTAATAGTTAAAAAAAATAAACTTATGAATATTTTAGTTTTTTACTAATAGTAATATATATATATTAAAAAGTCAATTTTTTTTTTAAAAAAAAAAGAAATATGAAAACTTGAATTATTTCAACTAGATTCGATTAAACATAGAATTTAAAGCATTTTCATATTTCGATTTAAAAAAAAAAAAAAAAAAAAACACGGTACTTGTTTTTTGAGTTTTTTTTTTTAGTATATACATACATATGGTTCCTACAAATCAAGCTTATTAGTATTTTTTTTTTTTTTTCCTTTACTATTAGTCTTGCCTGAGAAAGAATGGAGATAGGAAATTAGAGATAATTCGAGGAGAGAGAGTTTAATATGGTAATTAAAAATTTAGGAGAGAGTATTTAATATGTAATAGTTAATCTAATGATTTGGGAGAGATAATTTATTTAAAAAAAAAAATTAATTCAAAAAAGATAAAAAAGATAATCTTGTAACAAAATGAAGTGTCTTTAGACATTTTTAAAATTTAAATTTTGAGAATGAAGTGTTTATAGAAAAGAAGTGTAAAAAGAAAAAATTGGATTGTCAAAAGAAGCTCTCTTAATTAAGTTTAAATTTTTATTATACCCTCGAGTAAAATTACTTTTATAGTCATTAAAAATCCTTTTAATAAAAATTAATTTATTGATAAATGAAATTGGAAACAAAAACGAAAAAGAAAAGAAAAGAAAAAAATGAAAGAGGCACAGATCAAGAGAACCAGAAACCAATAGAGAAAGTCTCCTACTCTCCCGTATACTCCACCCAAGTTTCTCATACCAATTTTGCTTTCATGGTAAATAAGAATAAATCTAAGAATCCATGTGGTTGAAAATTTAAGATTCAATAAGTTTTCTTCATAATTTATTTCCAGATTCAATAAGTTTTCTTTATAATTTATTATCATACACCATTAATACGAAGAAGCCATATTTTTTTTCCCTTCTCCCACATTCTTTGTAACTTGGATATGTACCAGACATCAACTGGGTTAGGCTTGGCAAGGAAAGTGTAGTTTGTTTTAGTTGGGAATCTTTGAAGAATGGACAAATCAATTTACAAAGAATGGAAAGATATCATTGAAAAAACAGTTTATTAATGAATGGATTCATTTACAAAAATAGAATAAAGGTAATTTTTGGTATTATAAGGGTGTATTTATAAATTATAAATTATAAATTTCTTTTAGTAAGATAAATTAATTAAAGAGGTATACCGTATACATTATGGTAGCCAAAAATGGTCCATAGGCCCAACGTAAAAAAGCCCAAACCTTTTTTTGTATTAGATCTTATCCAGACCCATTATATTGGATCTACCCAACACAAATATCAACTGCAGAACTTGGTATTTGAAAGACCAAGTCAATCTTCAGTTATGCTGGGTGGATAATCGAAGAGAGAGAATCTCTCCCAAAATCTCGTCCACGATCAAGTCACGATCATTGAACATTGAGGCCAACTCTTCCCCTATAAATGAGAGCTCTTTCACAATAAGACTCTCTGAAATCTCTTCCAAGAAAAGCTTACTAAAGCGTGCTAAAATTCTGCGTATAAGTATTCCGGCAACCGGAACTCGATCGGATTCACTGTCACGATCATCGCAGATAATTACTCAGCCCAAGCACACCTAAGGCTAAGAATCTAACCATATCTCCATATTTTTCCTATGTTCGTTTATTTGTTTTAATTCTTTTGTAGGTTCAACGAAGAAGACAACCACCCCAGGTCGACAGACTTACCGTATTTGCAGGTTCCTTGAGGAAATGACATCCCTCATTCGATTAGTTCAGCCAAGTTGCCTTGCGCCTAGTATAACCTGATCCGATTCACATAAACCGTAGGTTGACCCCTTTCATACATACAGTTTTGAAAGGAACATAAATATCGTTACTATTCACACGGCCCCTATGCCATTGTGGCCAAGAGTCTTTCTAAGACTCTCGCCACCAAGGTTCGAATCCTGGCTTGATGTGTATATGGAGGTTTTCCCACCATGTGTGTGGGTCTTGTCCCACCTTCGTGTGGGTGTGCTCTCCCCTTATGGGAGTTGCTTGTCTGGACCGTACTTGTAGAGCCCGATCTCGCTGGTCCCGGTTGTTGTTGATGTAATCAAAAATATTTATTAAAAAAAAATCATTTTTTAAAGTCCGACCATACCCTCAAATCTGGCACTCAGGGGCCTTGATGGTCAAGTCCGGCCATCCCAATCACAGAGCTTGGATGTCGACTTGGCCATCTCACCGATTTGACATCTTTACCTACCAATCAGAATCGAATATTTATTAATATTAATAATGTATTCGAAAAAAAGATACATGAAACTAATATAGGTGAGATAGTCATACCATTTTCATAGTGTCATCCCGTATAGTCATATGATAATTTTTTAAAGTGTCAATTATTCTGGAATAAATTAAATTTCCCATGCTGAGTCTAACAAATGAAGTATCGTAATTAAACCTCATGTATGAGTTGTCATGCTATGCTTTCTGTTTCTTTCATGTTTTTTGTATTTTTTTTTTCTTCGACATTGTGTGTGTGTTTTGGGGTCTGGCGGCTAGTCTGCTATGTGATAATGTGACAACATTTTCTGATCTAGTTGATTTTTCTTCTTTTAAAAACTACATTATTAGATACTTCTCTATTTTTAAAATCAGAAACCTAACTACTCACCAATCCTTTATTAGTTGATGAGTTGGCTGTGTACTTTCTTTTTTACCATGGGGAGCACCAGAGTAGGGTTCAAGACTCACTTTGCTTACAAGTGCGGGGAAATCTTTCCTCCTATACGTTGCCCAGAGCAACTAACTGGGCGGTGCTTACAGAACTCTGACCATGATCCAGTGTCAGCTCTTGAAAAAAACAATTAATGGTGTGAAGCCTAACTTACCAAAGTCATGGTTTGTTACTTAATGCTACGAAATAGGTTGATGGTTTTGCAGGTTGGTTTGGTTGAATATCCTTTATTACTAGTTTGCATTAAATATCTTTAAAATTGATGGTCCAATGGTAGCTGGTACAAGCCTTTCTTGATGCCTGTGCTATAGCGGTGAGATTTCCATTTGAGCCATGACTGAATCTGATTGAGTTGGTATCTGTGGCATAACAAAAACAAGAAGAAATCAAATCTTCATTCGACCATTTTCACATAATATATAACGTGGGTAGAAAAGGATCGACCATCTTGATATCTCGTCATAATCGTCCATTTGTAACTTAACAGAACTCGACAAAACTTATAGAGTGGCTGTGTAATGTTACAAAAGACTGGTCCTGATTAGAGGATTGTATGTGTATATATATTCATTCACCCATGTTAGATCTAGTGTATATTATTAAACCGCATTTGGATTATTTTCTGATCTGATCTTTTTCCTGACTTTTTTAAAACATGTGATTTGTTGTTTATAAAGTGATTGTTGAAACCAATCATATCTTAACCACACATTCATTGCAATGTTTGCATGTCATAAGATTAGGTTAGGTCAACAAAAAGATTCGAGCAGATCCAAATCCGATAAGTTGACTGAAGTTAAGAATCTATTGCTTTATAATACTAGTTTATTTATAGAAATAGCAAATAGAATTAGCTATATAATCCCAATGAGTTGACCAAAATCATCTCTTGAGAGAAACTTGATTAATTAACAACATCTCCAAGACGCCATAGATCTCGCAGGCAGAGTATTTAACTAGGTTGTCGGGAACATACTACAAATTAATACCTAGCTAACCTTAGATTACTCCTGCATTTAAGATAATGTGGAGGTGCACCACTTCACAATTTATATAGATAAATAGCTCAACATGTCTCAATCCATTAAAAGCTAGCTATCGGTTAAAAGATTACAGCACTAAACAATGATTTGACAAGTTCATTAATCGGAAATAAACCTTAAAAGAGAATCGAGTTTAAGGGGAAAAGGAACTTAAATTCTTTTCCTAACAAATTTTAATAAACACTGCAATAACAAATTATGAATTAATTTATCTTTCCCTATTATGATTTTGAATTTATAAATGCGTCCTAAGCAAAATGTGATACCTTACATAATTATTCCAGAAATGTTATGGTATAATGCCCTATTATCTTAAGTTTTATTGAATTTTAAAAGATCTTATAACATATCAATATTATTAACAATTAGTTGGGATTTTTATTTTACAAAATTTATTCATAAAATGTGTTGAGTATATAAAATTACATCGTTTATGTCTTGAACATTATAACATGACCCTTACTTGTTGAATTAGATTTTTTAGTCTAATGATTACCAGCAAACTTTTAACAAAATTATACCAAGTTTTGGCACTTTTGCAAGTACAACGAATGTTGAAGAAATTCAACATATGCAAGAAAAACCAATTTCTACTTGAGAGAAATTGACTTGAGTGTAATAAATAATAAATTAGGCATGTGTCGGTAGTGTTTATGATCAGTATCAAATCAAAGAAAAGAAAATGGTCCAAACCCAGAAGTGATGGATCTTATCTTTCTAAAAGCAAGAAGTGCTACGGCCTACTTGTGCCTTTTTACCCAAAAAAGTAAGAGACAGAATCTTATGTCATTCTATATAGGTATATAGCCTTTGAAAATTGTTTCATCAACTTGTAAAAAGGTTTCTGGTGCTTCTTCATTCTCTTTTTTCTCTTTTAATTATTAATTATCATGATTTAAATTTTACAAAATGAAGTTGATCTAGTAATAAGTTTTTCACATAGGTTAAGGTTGTCGGTTGGAGCGGTTTCTTCCTCCTAAGAGCCCAAATTTAATAGTCGTAACAGTTCAAAGAACAACATTAAATGATGTTGAATGAATATGGTATGAGAAATGAGAAAACGCGTTGATGATTTCATACAGTGCTATCAGCTTCTTGACTTTCTGTTGCATACTTGCCCATGTTACTTGCCGACATGATCTGATCTTCAGGCCGGAATGGCATATATATTAATATTGTATAGTCAAAATCTGGGAGACCTTTAATTATTAATTACTAAAATGATGTGAGACTTGAATTGTCAGGATCAAATTAATCACACCATAATCTCATGATTTATAGGATCTTGACAACTCACATACCATATCATTTAGGTATGATTTTGGGCGGCGTAACATTACTCAAACGAAAAGAAAAGTCTATTGAAGTGTGATTTGTTAATTTACCTTTTTATTGAGAGGACTCGAACGTACAACATTGTGGCATAGGTGTGAGAGGTTTACTACCGGACCAACCTCATCTCGCCATTTGTTAATTTACTAAATTTGGCAATTAGCATTACATTATGTGGATATATACGAGAGTTATCTTTTTGGTACACATTGAATTTAATAATGTAAATGCAAGGTTTGTGAGCCACTGATTACAACTCTGTAATATTACATAGTGAGTTTTGTAACGTAACATATAGATACTTCCAAAATTGGCAATGACACTTTGTAACGTTACAGAATCAATCCCGTATGAAAAAACAAATGGAAATCCCATAAATGAATATATATTATGGGAATTTTCAAAAGGGTTTTGACCAAAATTTTTTTATAAAAATCATAGATTCCTCTAAGGGTTTTAAAGCCTTTAAAACTCTGCTTGTATAGTAGAACCTTTGTAAATTAATCTACTATAAATTAATATCGTCTCTAAATTAATAAAAAATCTTGATCCCAACTCGGGTCAGTATAAAAAATTAATAAACCCATCTATCGTAATAATTAATAATTTCTTTTTGAAACCCATTGTAAAATTTCGGTCCCAACTGTCGTATAAATTAATAAGCCCATAAAATTACAAAATATATTACATAATAATCAAGAACTAGAAAAGTACTTCAAGATGCTAGTTTATACAAGGATGTCATACTTGATATTTTTTACTTTATCCTTCATCTTTTGAATTGTTCTCTTGTTATAATTTATAACAAAGAAGATAAAAAATAGAGAATTTTTAAGAGCCGTTAGGAATCGAATTTGTAGGTATATTATGAGATCTCTCTTGTTATATACAACCAAAAAATAAGCCTCGATATTTTTAGGGTAAGTATCCTTGGACACTAAGTAATCATATTCCCAAAAGGAATTGGAAATTTTCTTAATAGATCTTTATTAAACAAGGAATCCTGAAGAAAAAAGAAAAAAAGAAAAAAGGAACTTCCCTTGAAGAAGAAAACCGACTAAACAAGGAATCCTGAAAAGGAACATTCCTTAAATAAGAAAACCTACTTCCACATATTTTTTAAGACAAAATAACACTTTAAAATGTAACACCCTTCAAATTAATAACCCCTCTAAATTAATACACAATGATAAATCCTAAATATATTAGTTTAGAGAGGTTTCTACTGTACATATACGGTAGTTGGTCAATACCTCATAAAATTCATGCGTTTGAAAGGATAAAAAAAAAATTAAATAAATAAGCACCAGATAATGCCAAGACTCCTCTTGGGACCACTCGTATGTTTTCAATTTTCATTCACCAAAGTCCAAAACTACACAATTAATGCGTGGAAAAATACCAAAACAAGTCACAAGTACTTCCTCGCATCAATCTTATTAATTGCAATTTTAACAGAAAGTTTGACCACACTTGCACCGGATTTTGAACCTTCTAATTATGTAATCAGTCCACACTCACTAATCAAATTCAAATGGTTGGGTTTTTATTTTATTTTATTATTATTATTTTATTATATATATATATATGTTTTAATATAACACTATTATATAAATTCGAGGTTTTTCTGGATAGGGAAATGACTCAAACCCATAATCCCATTATATAGGTGTGACATATTTTACCATCGGACCAACCTCGTCACGTCAAATTGTTGGTTTTTTTATTATTTTTCTTTCGCTAAAAGAATTGAAGAAGATTCATAATTTGGTCAACCCATCAAAGTAAAATGTTTGGCTTTGGCCAGACAATGGACATTGGACAGTACTCTCAGCACCAAAAAATACAAAAAATTAAAAGCATACAATTAAAGAAAAAGTAATAATGAATTTAAATAAAAGTAATTAATTACAACTATAACTAGAGTATCCAATTCAAGAAATAAAAAATAAAGCACTTTTTTTATAAAAAGCAAATATTGCAAGTGTCAAATTAAACCACAAATATATAACATTCTTGATGCATTTATTAATCAGAAATTCTAATGAAAAAAATGAAAATCAATTCCCGATTTGTTATTACTACAAAAATCTTTTATTAGGAAGAAAACTTAATTACCCCCTCTCATCTCGGGAATCAAATTCCTTTTTCGTGATTCTTTTTCCCATAAAAATTGATTCCTTCTCATTTAATTCCCAATTAGTAAACACCCCCATTACATACGTAAAGAAACCGAAATTGTATGTGAAAATTTTCCCTAGAAACTCTCTCTCTCCGTATATATAAATTTTTACAGACTATAATACCCCAAATTTCATTTGAAAAAAAGCTTGACGACAATGAATGGATGTAATGTAAGTAGATATACAAATCAGTAAATCACAGACACTTTTGATTGATTTTTCCTGCAACTCTTTTAATTGGAAGCCGTAACTGTAATTCATTCACTGATCTCACCAGATACATTATATAGATCATTCACTAAAGAAAGTACAAAACCATCTTAATATATATTTTGTTAGGCTATGTACTATAATGTAATCTATCAACATATATCCTCCTCTTCAATCATCATCAAACTACAGAGAAACAGAGATCAAAACTAACCCAAAAAAAAAAAAAAAAAAAACTTATTAACATATAATAATTAATTATATTATAGTATTAATTAGCAGCAAAATCTATGAGTCAAGAGAGAAAGGCGTTTGCAGAAGATCGTATGGTGACCAGAGAGCGTCCAAAGGACATGGTCTATTGGAGTCAAGTCTGACCCAAGGCTTGCCTTTTCCACTCCAATGGAGGAGACTCACCGGACCCGGATGCAAATCTCTACAAAGACCCCTGTAGTTGTCTCCACCGAGTCCATGTTGGTTCCATCTGTGATCCACCGGAGCTATGTTTCCGGCAAACACCAACAAAAACGGCGGCAAAGAACCCAGCTCGTAGATCCGCATTCGCTTCTGGAGCTCCATCCATTCAGTGATTTTTCTCGTGTAGTCTCCCTCTCGCCACCTCTGTAAATCGATGACCATCACGCCGGTGTTGAAGTAACAGGCATTGCGTCCGGTGAATGTCATTGATAAAGTGGGGTTTGACCAGAAGCTAGGGGTGAAGTACGACGTGAAGTTTGCATTACAGTACTCTGGAGCGGCAAGAACGGCGTTGTCGCCGAGTGGGGTGGCGGCGAGCTTGGCGATGTCGTCGACGACGACCAAGTCGGAGTCTAAGTAGACGGCTTTTTTGACACACGGCGGGAGGAGATTGGCGAGATAGTTGCGAGCGTAGTTTAGTGGACAGTCGAGAGCAGAGCGGATGGAGGTGGAGATTAGGCCTGAAACGGGGTCGTTTTGAAAAGGGTATATTTGGAAATTTAGGTAAGGGAAGGAGTGAGAGATGGTGTCGCGGAGGTGGAAGTCAGTTTTCTTTTTGGAGGAAGCGATGAAGTGGAAGAGTATGTTTTGTGGACATGAAGAGTGTTGTAGGACGGAGAAGATTGCCGCCATCGAACCACGAAGGTAGGCGGTGTCAAGGGTCATTGCCACGTGGACTGCCGCCTGAGAGCACATAACATGGTGATCATTAGACCGGTCTATGGAGGGGCAGTTTTGGGAGTTGTAGAATTGTGGGGCTTCTTTGAATTTGTGAGTGGCATTGGCTGTGGTGGTAAAGAGGATGAGGAGGAGATGGAGGAGGAAGTGACGATGTTGGAGGTGGTGGTGGTTGCGGCGGCGATCTGGTGGCGGTGCAAGTTTGGACATTTTAACTTTTGAAGTTTTTTTTTTTTTTTTTTTTTTGTTCTCTAGGCTTTGAACC
The DNA here is from genome assembly GCA_030490815.1 of Acer saccharum. Lineage (NCBI taxonomy): Eukaryota > Viridiplantae > Streptophyta > Magnoliopsida > Sapindales > Sapindaceae > Acer > Acer saccharum. Next base: position 5,135,199 of record CM059868.1, read on the forward strand.
AACGTTGATTCAAAGCTACTACTATGAAGCCGAGTCAAGGTTTTTAAACCAAGTCCTCCTTCAATCTCACTCCTATTTTATTTAGTATTCGTTCTCTCTCTCTCTCTCCTTCTAAAATATAAATATATATGGAGTCCCATGTGGACCACTAATTATGGAAAAACTTTGACAAAAACTTTGACAAGTGCATACACTTTGAGTCAAAGTATGTAAATCTAATGGTCCACATCCAACGCACTGACTTGAACATTTATGTATATATATAGTAAATAGATCTTCTGGGTGCTTTGAAATTAATAATAAGACACAAAAATCTTAATGTACAATTACCTAATATATAAATGGAGAATTACCCACCAAAAGTATAACAAGCTTTGGATATGCATCTCTTTCAACAGGGTTACAGAGAGACAGCAATCGTTTACTATTGTTGGGACACATGTAGGTGTGAACTTAAAGCTAAATTTTTCCATAAAATTTGCAATTAATTAATTATGCAAATCTATAATAATATTAAAGCATCTTCAAAAGGCTCTTCAAATGAGATATTTGTTAAAGTTAAACGAACCACATCAGTATATTTGGCTCGTACAAACTTTTCAAATGGGATTCTTCAAATAAGATTTTGCTTCTCTCTTTTCAATATTGAAGAGCAACTTCTCCCTCTTCAATTATTATTATATTATTTTTTATATCACATCATCATTAATATTTGACATCTATATCATTTTATCTTTTTATTAAATTCAATTAATATATAATAAGTTTTAATTTATAAATTTTATCATCATATATATTATACCGTTAGAATTATCTCATCTAAATCTTTAAAATGAGACTAATATTGAATATTTAATAATAATATATTATTATTTCTAACTTGAAAAAAAATGGAGGGTAATTATATTTGTTGGGGGAAGAATTTGAGTGCTTTCATTAAAATAATATAAATACATTTTTAATTGAAGAGTCTTTTGGAGAGGCTTCTCTTTTTTCACTTTTCAAATTGCCACATAGGTAAGCAAATAGACATTTGAAGAGTGAAAATAGAAGAGTCTTTTGAATATGCTCTTAGGACACGTTTACTAATGGAAAATTACTTAGAATTAAGTTATTGATTTGTGAATTCCCGTATTTATTAAATTTGTAGGGGAATTAAGTTCTATGGACCCTACATATATATTAAGAATTAAGTTTTGATTCTCCCCCATTCTCATTCTCTTTTTTGTGAAACTTGATTCTGATTCATTTTTATCCTCGATTAGTGAACACGTCATATTAGACAACAATAACCCACTCTCTATGTGTCTATTATCTCTTTAGTTGAGCCATCGACGTCCATGGAAGCTCCAGTGCAGCATCTAGTTACCTTCCATCTTAAGATCTGTTGGAAATTTTAATTAGGTGACAAGTAGTTCCATTTTGATTTGGAAGGGAACGTATAATTTGAACAAATGTTAAAAGGAAACGTGATGGTGGTGACTGCTGGTCAGATCATTCATGATAAATTGCTTGCTATTTCTCACCAACCAAACCACCATCCAAGGGATTTCCCACGCTAACTCTCACTTACAGCGTTACTAGTTACCTATAATGCGGTTACTCGAACTTGAGATATTATTAGACGGAATAAATTTTAAATATTTACAATCATTAATAAATTTACAAACATTGTCTTAAATTGTAAGAATCGAATTCATAATATTTGATATTACGGCTTGTCTTACAATGATTTGTATCACCAATAAAGTTTACAAGTTAAAAATTAACGGATTGATATCAAACAATTGAACATTTGTGGTAGATATACTAGTTCCTTTCAAGTTTCGACAAATGATATCATAAACGTCATCAATTAGTAAATTTTTTTTTTTTAATATATATTTTGGAGTAACTTTACACTTTTTTGTGAGTGTATAATTGATTCTATAGACAAGCTTTAATAGTTAATTGCATGTCTATACATTTTTATTGGTCCCATTAACGAAAGTTTAATTTACAATGAAACTAATTATTACCTCGATTAATCAAGATCCTCTTGTATGGAGCACTAATATAATATCTCAAGAAAATCAATCTCAAAATGATTTGATTATCAAATTGTAATTGCTATGTAACACACGGTCATTGGTAATATTTCATCACAGGTCCTCTATTTTCTAGTTGGAAGATCAACGTTCAATATTGATTGTGCTAAATGATGGTCTCGCATTTACACTAATAAAATAAAACTTTTCCATTTTTTTTTTTTTTTTTAACAATATCTATTAATCCGGGACCATGTATTTTTTTAAAAGTTTTTACCATTGGTAATATTCGAGCCATTGACCTAGGAGTCATTTATCCAAGTCCTAAGCTCATCCATCTATCAGTTGAGCTACAAGCCTACACCCTGTTGACGTTCAATATATATATATATATATTACAATATCTATTAATCAATGACCGGATATTTTTTTTAAAAACTTTCGTCATTGATAAGATGTGCTAATTAAATGATGGTCTCACATTTACAATCAAATAAAACTTTTCCAAAATGAAATTAATTAAAGACACCCGGATCTCTCATTTGATTTTGATTAGGATCTGTGGTTGTCTGGTTGAATTAATGAAACCCTTTACAATATTTAATCTTTGTGTTGCGTAACATCAGTGTAACACACATTTAATACGAGAGTCCCACCTGTGTGGCTGTGTCTCTCAGTGTGTGAGTGTGTGTCAAATTAAGGGGGTATTTCAGTAATTTACTAATCCGAAATTCATGCTCATATAACCTGATTGTATGGTCCGATCTGCCAATCACTTAATTAGCGGCCAGGAAAGAAGGAATAAGATGCCACGTAGCTATGGAAAGAAGGAATAAAAAAAAAAAGATGCCACGTAGCTATGCTTGTGGGACCCGCAAGATTTGTTAATACTTAATATATGGACAAGAGAGAGTTTATGTAGATCGATTTGTCTTTGGAGATTGGATTTACTGTTTTAGATAGAGACAGTTAAACTAAATTGGGTTACATGGTTGTTTATGTGCACACAAGTTTTTTTTTTTTTAATTTTTTTTTTAATTTTTAAATTAAGCTGCCATTTTTTTTTTTCTTTCTCTTTTACTTTCCTTCCATGTGATTATCTAACACTTTAAGTCATTACCAAGCTTGAAGAAGATAGTGACTTTCTTCGTACAAATGAAGTGAAAAAGAAAATTGGGTTTGGTGTTCATGAAAACTATCTTCTAATTAATTTGGACCATAACAATCTCTCTACTTTTTTTTTTCTTTTATATCCATAATTGCACATGAAGTTGATTTTCCGGTTTATATTTATATAAACATGTATCGATGTACTTCTAAGGTTTTAATCGATAGAAATTAATGTGTTACGATAAGAACATCAATAGATATAGAATTACATGTGATTAATTACTCATGTCATATGGTGATGAGTTGGAAAGTACACTATACGTCATGAGGTGCCAAAGTTATGTATTTTTTATTTATTTATTAGATATCGAAGAAATAATAATAAATCAGAAATAGAATACCATGTTTTTGATGATTTAATTTTGATATAAATTTAGAATAAATGAGTAAGGGAAAGGCAAACTAAATAATGAAACTAGCTAGAAAGAATGCATATATATTTTTTTGTTCTAAAAAAGTTTGATTAAGCAAATAATTGAATTAAAATATCGAAAGAAAAACTTCAAAATTTAAAATTTCAGTGGGAGTAAAGAGTCACCAATCATATATATATATATATATAGCCTCCGCCGTCCCTGAAAATTATAATGGTTCCATTTAATAGATAATTAGAATAAAATGTCAATAATTCAACTTATCATTGAATGGTATGTGCACCTCACATGCTCTTCAGTAACTTCTTGGTTCAATATATTTGTCTTGAAGTTCGAGAATACAATTCTTCCATTATTAGGATTTAATTGAAGCATGTGCCACATGATCATGAGCTCCCAAAACACTCCAATTTATGAACCTCTGATTCCAGGGGTTTTTTTTTTTTTTTTTTCTAAAAAAAAAAAACGATATGTGCTTGATGGCGATTTGAACTTGCTACATTATTAATTTATCTAAATGAGTGTCGGTAGAAGGTGATTGATTCCAGGGTTTGTTAATTGTTCACTTTAATTTTTTTTATTGCTTTCTTCATTGGAAAAAAAAAAAAAAAAATCAAAATCAAAACAAAACCCCTACATGCAACACTTTTCAATGACTATCATCAATCATGTGCGAAATTGGGGTCTCAGCTCCCTTTTTAATTTTTTAGACTAAAAGTTTGACCAGAAAAGGAAAATATTTAATAATTTTTGCACTTTTAAACTTTTTTCTGGGTTCAATTTTTTACTGCGAATTGGCGCCCAATATATGGCTCATCATCGATCACACTCACACGAGTGTTCGTTTCTCAATTCTCACCGACAGCAGAATCGAGTCAAGAGAGAACAAATTGTGTGGTGTAGTCACATCTCTTTTTGAGTCAAATGCATGTTGTGGAAAAAAAATGTATAAGTAGGGTTAGTTACCCAACTGTGTTCATTTCTTGTCACAGATTTGGAATGCTTATGCTTATATTTTCAATACGATCATTCATAATATTTCATTTTCATGAAACTATAACTAATGCAACATTTTTTTTAAAAAAAAATACCTATTTTGTGATTCTAATGATAAAATTTGTGTGTTTTAATGCAAGTTTTGTATTTGTCAAACATATATATTAATTACACCATAAGTTTGTGATAAGTTGGGCCATTTGAATAATTTTCAAGGAGACCTATATATGATCGAAAAATTGAAAATGTTGTGAATAACAGCACTACATATGTTTACGTAGTTATAAAGCGTTAAAATTTCTGTGTACATATATTTGAAGTATCATTCATGGTGTGATGATTCGATCCTAGAAATTGACAGGTTAAATAAACGCTCTTTACAACACATCTATGTTGGTTTTATGTCTCTTCAGTATCACTCATCTTCTTTGCCGGCATTATAATATTCATCTTCTTTTGCCGGCATTATATATTATTACGTACATTTACTGAACAAAGGACTTGAAATATTAATATGGAGTACCCAGCTGCATGGGGCAAATTAATTAGGTCTCCATATTTGACTATTTGAGGCCTGTACAGACTTCGAAGAATACAAAGTTGGGGTTAGAAAATGCATGCATGGCATATATGGAGTAAACACACTAATTTATTACATAGCAGGAGATGAGAGGTCCACAACGAAAGCAACCAAAGCAATTTAGTTGCTCTAAAGTCTTGTTTTATATATGTGCTCTGTCTCAACACGTTTCTCTTGACAGTGCCATGAAAATTCTGCTCATAATTTGGCAAATTACCACCAGATTGTCAAATGATACGGAATGGATGACAACCCATTTAGAGTTACTAGGATTTTATGTAACCATTATGTTACATAAAGTAAGTTGTTGGTCGGCTGAGACTTACCGAGATTAAACACCATATATGCAGTATAAATATCTACCGTTAACATATAGTAAGCTCACTAACTAGATTATTTGATCTAGATATCAATATCAATCAAAGAAAAAAAAAAAAATTGCACACCATTAAAACGTGTATGTTATAGACTATGAAATATGAAATCGACAATGATCATATGCAAACATGAGAGAATTTTCTGGGTAATTGAATAATTCTCCAACATGTTGAAGAAGTGGACCAACTATAATTGAGGGAAAGAGCTTTTCTTGTGACAAGACAATGCATTAATCATATCAAATTTCAGGCATTATAATAAAGGAGAATTGATTAGGTTTGTGATCTCGCACATTTTTATCGTGCATGATATATCTCGGTTGGTACTGATGTAAAATGCAAGTTTTTTCATTCAATACCGATGCATTACACCAGCGGCACCAATACCGGCTATTGAGAAAAACAAACAAAACATATGCCTAGGGCCTCAGAAAAAGGCACAAAAATATGGGCCTTATTTATTTATAAATTTTAAAGATATTATCAAAAAAAAAAATAAAAAAATAAAAAAAATCACTGTCTTAATGATAAAAATAAACTGAAGGATATTTTTTTTTTTGTTACTTAATTACAGGGCCTCATACCTATAAAATAAGATTTTATTAATAATATTATATATTATTTACAGTTAGAAATGATTTAAAGCAAAAACATTAGAAATAGTTATTGAGTATTCACTTTTCTGTATTTTTTTTCTTAAAAAAAAAAACAAAAAAAAAAAATCTTTAAACTTCTATTTTACCATTTAAAAATCATCTATATAAAAAAAAAATATTATTTATATTAGAGATCCAAACATTAAAGGTATGTAAATTCAAATTTAAGAATTTAGTTTTTGTTTTAATTTTTTCTAATTGTTCAATAAATCAAGTGGTTAATTTTAATATGATTACTACTTACCAACTGTTGTTGTTTGTCTATTACTTAACGGATTATATTGCAAGAAGAAAATTTCCAATTACAATCTTCTTTATCAATTTAGTTGTTGTTGTTGTTAATTTTAAGAGGAAATAGGAGTATATAGCACTTTTTTAATTTTGAATTGTACAAATATCAAACTTTAATAACTCTTGTTTTAATAGCACCAAAAATGAAATTTGGACAAAAATACCCCCCAGCTTCTTTTCTTTTCCCTGGTGTGTCCTCACCTTCTTCTTCCTAGCTTTTTCCAAAACCTCCATTGATGGAGCTTCAATGGAGGTGCCACCGTCGACCGGCGAGTTGACCGGCAAAACCACCGGGAAAACGTTCGTTGAGTGCCAATAATTGTAACCGAAGTGTTCGTTTTCATTTTCGAGTTGTGTAGAGAGAGAAACGAAGCAAAACCCAAATCGTCGCAAATCTTCATTGTCCGATTTATGACGATCCGTCGCGAATCTGATGAAACCGATGGCACCAACGAACTCGGCATCGTTCAATCTTCCAGATCCAACTATTTCCAGAGTCAACCGGTGCCGTCGTCGGATCGTCACTGTCGCCATTAATGGAGGTCGAACAAAATAAGTCCCGAACAAACTTGAATTAAGTCTCGAAAACGCATGAATAAGTCTCGAAACGCATGAATAAGTCTCGAAAATGCATAAAAAAAGTCTCGAATTTTCGAGAAAAAAAATAAAAAGGAAAAGAGCAAGTGGGGGTATTTTGGTCTCATCACTTACTTTGGTGCTATTTAAACATGACTTATTAAAGTGGTGCTATTTGCACAAGCCCTCCCCCAAAAAGTGCTATTTAATTTTTGGCCTCTAATTTTAATAGGGTCTTTTTTTTTTCTTCTCTTTAAGGTCTCAAAATATGTTGAGCCGCCCCTGACTAGGGCCAATAGGAATCCCACACACAAAAAGGTGCGAGATTCTCACACTTAATAATTGAGTATATATAATGAAGCCATAATCGATCAAATGGGTAAGAAGTTTTCTGCACCAAACTTTGGTTGCACCATTCATAGAAGTTTATACGATGTGGCCTTAAGGGTTTGTAAAATGTATCCACACACAAAAATTAAAAATTAAAAAATTATAAAACCAAATAACCACAGTAAAAAAATTCCTCCAGAGAAGAAGCAATCAGATACACGAGGATGTATCTATTGTAAGGTTATATTATATAACATCGGTGTCAATTGGAATTCCTATGAAAAAAACAAACGTGATTCCCGCACCTGATAATCACAGACATAAAATACAATCCCAATAGAAGGTGTTTAAACATAGCGAAACATCATTTATGAATGGCTAAACGCCTAAACATGAGCCAGAACCAACTATTTACTGCTTTCCATTCCAGGATCTTGTGGTAGTTAGAATGGCTTATCAGATTAATTTCCCAGCAAGCAAACAATTAATTAAATAAAGAATTATCTGAGAAAAAATGTCAAGATCTTAGACATGGATAATGCACGCCATGTGAAGAATTACTGTTGTTGGGAAAAGTATCAAGTATATGATCTTAGTCGAGTTCCCGAGAGATGTTTCAGTGCATCGATAATATAAAAAATCGTCCATTCATATCATGCTACGTGGTATCATAATCCAATTTCGTTGAAAACATTGCACTTGCTAACATGTAAAATGAGTCAGATTGTCCCAAAGTCTTTATTGCAGGCATCGCTTTCAAACACACAAATTGACATTCCTGGACCTCCCTTGTCGATCATCCAGGTAAAGTGTCGGTGAGCCTGGTGAAAATTGAATTTTATAAATCGGTAAAGTTTCATATGCATTTACTCTCCAAGTTGATGATAACGATGTTACTATAGGACCTGACGATTTATTTTTACATCGATTGCCTCTCCTGCAAGAAACTATTTATATAAACTTCATTCTGGAGAGGTCTCAGAATCTGACATATATTAATGTGAACTTTAATATAATCTGTTTTTGTTTGTGATTAAACATGAGAAATCAGAATAATCCAACAGTAGCAGGAAATTGTCAATTAGATTATTCATAATTGGTGGTTGACAACATGGAGTCTCCAAGTCAATGAAAGAAACACAGACAAAACAGACTCATGAACAATGAAATATCGATGGAATTCTGCCCAACTGATGAGTAATTTTAACTAAAACTTCTTGTTATTTTCAACATCTGCCAAGCTAACAAAGTCTTAGATCAAACAAACTATTGAAAAGTGAAAACACAGGAATGGAATAATGGATAGTCAAAGGAGGCCATTACACCCAGAACACAGATCTCTCATATTCTCACAGAAACACCACAATGTTAAAACTTAAAACGACTTAGGCGCAGAATTGATTGCACCTATAATCGTTTGAGCGAGTGACACATTCAATCTGGAAATCCTGAAACCTTGTATTATAACGTCTACATGTTACCTGAATATCTGGTACTAGAATTTATCATTGTCTCTAGGGCGAAAGACATTCCAACATGAAATTAAACATTGTCTCTAGGGCATAAGATGATTATTATCTCCCTGATTTATTTGGTCTCGAATGACACGTAACTCTGAACAATAGAAATAGCCTTCCACTTCTAGAGCAAACTAGATATGCAGGACTCTAAAGAACAACTAAAAATAATTAAATAAATAGAAAAGACATCAGCAAAATCCATATATGGTTTTGATGAGTGAACACCACCTTATAAAAACTAAAAGTTGGGTACAACCTATAAAACCAACTCATAACTCTGTTTCTCAATGGTCCATTGATTTGTTTACATGTAGGTCTAATTGAATTTTAAAGACATGACAAGAAGTCAGTACAAAATTCACATCAAACATCAGATAAACAACTCATCCTACTCTTATCATCCTTCACTTGATCAAGCTTTTTTAGATTCAAGGAAAGATAGCCTCAGCTTCAACATATACCGTAAAATTTTCAAAAGATGTTTCTACCGCAAATTGGCATGACATATAGTACTAATAACAAAAAATATATAGACATGTCTTCTTTAGGGCCACATAAAACTTGAGATAGAAAGACTTTCAAGATAAAATTCAAGTAAGAGCAAACACTCTTGTCTGCAAGGCCAATCAGAGATTTCATCTACCGATAACACAGCAATGACAAAGTATAATATCAACAACTTTTGTCTCAAACACCATAAGGAGTCACCAAAGCAGCTTGTGTATTTACAGACACAGACCGAAATAACCAAGAAAAAGTTTGCAAGTCAAAACGGCTAATCAAGTTACCAACAAAGCAACGCAAAGACAACAAAAAATCCAATAAACAAAAGAAGATTCTTCAAAACTTTGTCAGCCTGCTGACCTCGACCTGGCTGCAGGAACCCATGTTCATGGCCACCGTGAAATGTGTTAAAGCCATAGGGAACACCAGGAGGTGTTCCGTAAACGCTAGCAGCAGCTGGGATCCCATGGATTTGAATATTAAACAATGACGGGACTAGACCACCAAAACCCATGCTGAAGTTACCAATTCTTGCAGTAGCCATAGGTGCAAATCCTCCTGTTAATCCAAACCCATAGTTGGGAAAGTTACTGGCTTCAGGGGCACGAGCTGTTTCGGGTCTTTGGCCAGAGGGACGGTTAGGAATATCAATTCCCGGATAAGATTTTGATCGCGGGTCAGTCTGAGTCTTGCCCCTACCATAGAGAGGAACCAATTTTTCCTCTTGTATGATTGCCTTGCAAACGGGGCATTCATGGGAATGCGAGTGATGGCTTAGCCATCTGTACAGGCAAGGCCAACAGAAGAGGTGGCCGCAAAGGGTGACAATCGGGTCCTGAGCTAAATCAAAGCAGATATTGCATTCGAAATCTCCCGCATCATTAGCACCACCGCTACTTCCAGAGCACGACATGCCTTGAGGAGGCACACTTGTTGATTCCCCAATACCAGTTTCCATCTCTTAACCCTACTAACAACAAAATGCAACTTCCTGAAATCACAGAGAAGGTAAAATTAAGAAAACTCTAAACAAGACAAAGCATAGACCAGGAATTTTTTGATCTGCTAAAAACAACCAAGTCACCATCTCAAAATCCTAAAATTCCAAACACAACAACCTCTAACACTAAAATTTTGACAATAATCATTCGACTAAGCTAACAATTTGTCAAACAATTTGGGGGGTTTTGGTTGGATTGTTAAATTATCAACAAATCTAAATCTACACGTCACCCATCACAAATAAAAAAGAAGAAATTACATTGAATCTGCTACGCTAATGTGAACATAAAAATTCGATAATAAAAGTCAGTAACGAAGAATTCACACAAGAAAGAAACTAACAATGCGACAAGGAACAGGAAGAATACTGTACTGACCTCTTTGATTGATCGACGACTGCGAAGCTGCGACGAAAGAGAGCGAGATGCTGTGGAATTCCAAAACAGAGCAAGTGTGTGGAAGATTCGTTTTGTGGTTTTGCAAGTCCACGCCAACGGTTTTAACAACGCTTTTGCCGTTGTGTTGTGTGTTTTTGACTTGTTATGAATCTTGGATTCGGCATAACATGGGGCAATTTCATAAATAGCCCCCTAAAACATAGCAAAGTTGTTTTTGACCATATAAGAAATTTTGATTCTTTTAAATGGCTTACCATTTTTCCCATTTTCTAGAAGATTTCAAGTATAACTCCATATGATTTCACGCGTACTAAAAAAAAATGATTTCATGAGTAATGTTATTTATCCAAATTTGGTGTCTGAATCTGGTGTCCAGATGATATGGCATCACTATAATCCATTCGGTTAAATCATACAAATCCAATATAATTTAAATGAATGGATTATAATAATAACACATCATTTGGACATCAGATTTAGATACTAAATTTAGACAAAGTAGCATTATTATTATAAGATTTCATGTATGAAATAAGTAAGTGAAACTTTTAGAGAATGACGAACTTCAGAGTACAGTTTTGATTTTTCTCAAATACATTAAATAATGGGAAAAAAAAAAACAGCAAAAAATTATGAAATATATGTTTGATTTCATGAGTAATGTTACTTTATCCAAATTTGGTGTCTGAATATGGTGTCCAGATGATGTGGCATCACTATAATCCATTCAGTTAAATCATACAAATCCAATATAATTTAAATGAATGGATTATAATAATAACACATCATTTGGACATTAGATTTAGATACTAAATTTAGACAAAGTAGCATTATTATTATAAGATTTCATGTATGAAATAAGTAAGTGAAACTTTTAGAGAATGACGAACTTCAGAGTACAGTTTTGATTTTTCTCAAATACATTAAATAATGGGAAAAAAAACAGCAAAAAATTATGAAATATATGTTTGATTTCATGAGTAATGTTACTTTATCCAAATTTGGTGTCTGAATCTGGTGTCCAGATGATGTGACATCACTATAATCCATTCAGTTAAATCATACAAATCCAATATAATTTAAATGAATGGATTATAATAATAATACATCATTTAGACATCAGATTTAGATACTAAATTTAGACAAAGTAGCATTATTATTATAAGATTTCATGTATGAAATAAGTAAGTGAAACTTTAGAGAATGACGAACTTCAGAGTACAGTTTTGATTTTTCTCAAATACATTAAATAATGGGAAAAAAAAACAGCAAAAAATTATGAAATATATGTTTCAAAGTAAATGAAGGGATTTAAGTGAGAGTTTAAAAAAAAAAAAAAAAAAAAAATTTAAATATATGTGGTCAAATTTGACAATTAATTCAACTTATTATATTAAACCAACGGTTTTTTTTTATGACAATATCTATTAATTTGGGACTAAGTAATTTTTTTGAAAGCTTTTACTATTGGTAGGATTTGAGCCGTTGACCTGAGAGTCATTTACCCAAGCCTCAAGCTCGTCCATTTACCAGCTAAGCTACGCACATGTTGGCATTAAACCAACCACTTTAATTACACATATTCCCCTATAGTGAACTGTTGGTTTTAATTTTTAAGGTTCAAGGCAATTGTTAAAATAATGTCAAATATGACCTTATAATTTATCATAATTATAAATTTATTCCAAATAAATAAATAAGAAACATTTACTCCACTACCCATGGAGGATCGATCTGGTATGCAACAAGTCTCCTTAACAACAACAGGATATATAAGAACGTGAGGAGATCTATGAGAGGAGAATAATGAGTTACTTCCTATTTTTAACTTCTTTGAATTTTCAATATCCTATTTTCTAATTCAATGATTATATCTAATAATAATCTACTAAGTACTAACATCAAGATATGTTCATATAATTAAGGTTTTTTGTCGAATATTATTCGAGTACTACAAATACTTGAGAGTATGTTAGTACAATTTGACGAGATGAGGTTGGTCTGGTAGTATATCCCTTACACATGTACCACGAGGTTGTGGGTTCGAGTCCACCCCCCCACCAGGTAGTATATCCCTTACACATGTACCACGAGGTTGTGAGTTCGAGTCCACCCCCCCCCCCCCCCCCCCCCCCCCCACACACACACACACACACACACACACACACACACACACACATAAAAACCCCGAATTGATATAATACTTCAAAAAATACATATGCTTGTACAATTTACCCTTATTATGTTGGGCTGGATTAAGTTGCATTTATATTTATGGGCAAGACTATCGTGGTTCAGATTATACGAAGCCACACCTGATTGGGCATTTATGGCGCGTTTGTTAACGTTTTCAGAAACTATTTTTTGTTTTTTGAGTCACACAAACTGGAAAAACCCGTTTGGTAGGATGATTTCAAAAAATTGTTTTATAAAACATTGAGAACAGTTTTCAGTTTTAATAAACAAAAAATTGAGAACTCTGAGAACAACAATTTGTTGGTTTCAGTATTCTTGAAAACTTTTTTTTAGCAATAAAATTTACTCAAACCAAATCCATCTTTTGGATCTTCATGGATCTATACCAAAAAAGATGATGATGATTTCGATAGGTTTGATGATGAAAATTAAATTTATTTATTATTTAATTTTAATTTTTTTAGTTTTAATGTTTAATTATTTTAATATCATTTTTTTTATTATTTATAATATTAATCTTTCAAAAATGATTTTAAAAATATTATACCAAACACATTTTTTATGTTTTGATTCTCCAAATATCTTTTTCAACCATTGCTACCAAATGCGTTTTCGAATTCAAAAAATCCAAAAATCTGTTTTTCGAAAACTTCAAATTACAAGAAAACAAAAATTGAAAAACGAAAACATTACCAAACGGCCCCTTAGGGTCCCAGCCCAGTTACAAAATTCCACAGTCTTGAAAAACCAATCCAAACTTTATTTTATAGATCGAATTCTTTTTGTAATATTTTTCAAATAAAATTGAATCTTCTTTCTTTCCAAGAAAAAAAAATATATATATCTTAATACGGATTAACATGATTTTTTTTATTTGACTTAATGGTACGGTTGCCTATTGAATTGTTCACAAATTACTGATGTGTTCCCTGAATTCTTAAAATGACCACTAAATCCCCTAAACTCTCATTTTCTTTACACCACCCTTATGTAGATGTACCTCCCCCTCCCCCACCCCCCCCACCCCCCCTTTCTTTACACCACCCTTATGTCCATGGCCCCTCAGGGGAGACAATAAAACAAAATGGTGTAAAGAAAAGAAGAATTCAGGGGCTTTAGTGACCATTTAAGAATTTAGTGGGTACATCATTAATTCATGAACAATTCAGTGGGCAACTGTGCCTTTAAGTCTTTTTATTTTTTTATTTTTTTATTTCTTCTTCTTTTTTACCAAATTTAGTGAAAGATCAATTTTTATATATCACTTGTGTGCAAGGTACGTTGATTCGAATATGAGAGATATTGACGGTCCGAAAGAATTTCTTTTACTATCAAACCATATCATGTGGTTGTAACAATGAATTCATAAAATAAAAATAAGAAATTAAATTTATGTTTTTGGTACCTGGATGTTTACATAAATTATCAAAAATAATATTAAAAAAAATAAAAATACAGGAAAACATGTTTAATATTGATTAAGAAATAGAAAACATTTGAATAAATTGATACAAAAACAACATATATAGTTTCAATATTTAAATATAACTTTGATTATTTATACCGTATCATATACTAATCTTAACTTCAATTGATGTGAGATAAGAATTTGGATCATTTGTTGATCTGATCTTTTTCCTGATTTGACATAATCTCATGACACGTGAGCATTGCAATGAATGGGTGGTTAAGATGTGATCTATTTTATCAACATCCAATCATATGCTTTAAAAATGTCAGGAAAAAAATCAGATCATTTAAGGATCTAAATCCGTTGCTGATATATCGAATGTGAAAGCCAAATAAGGAGAAACTTGTTCAATTATTATCAAGCGAAAAGGAAAGAAAAAAGAGGCAGCTTTGTCAATTGTCGTCCACTTGACTTGGAAAATTTACGGCGGATTTAATTGGTCTTTGATCAAACATCTTTTTCATTTTAATTAAATTAGCTTAATTTGTTTGGTCAGTTGAGCACAAAAGTTGCTGCCAATTCTTCTTGACAGGTAATTTGGCACTTTGTACTGTAGTTTTTTTGCACAAACAATTACTACTGATAACAGATTTTAATATGCTCAATTAATTAGGTGTGAATTGATTGAAAATTTTCCATCTATGCTTATGAGTAATGCAGACGGTTGGTGGATTGACTAATCACTGCTATGGTTAAATTGCTAAATAAAATAGTTACCATTTTGAGAAGAAAAAAATAAAAAAACAAAAAAATTTGGACCTCAATTTTCTAGGGTTAGCAATTTGATGGTTTAAGCCCGCACCGGACCCAAACCCTCAAAAAGTCCTCATAATTTCAAAGGGCTTAAACCTAGCCCAAATGACAATTTTATGTATGCAGTTAGGGCTTTACCCAAGCCCGCAAAAAGCAAGGCTTTACCCAAACCCGCCATTTGACCCGTATTATTACCCATATTATGATTTGGATTTGGATTTGAATTTTAACCCGGATTTTGATCCATATTTTTAATGTATATTTTTTACATATATTTTCTGACCCATATTAAAAATTCTATTAAAACAATTAATCCAAATAGAACAATTTTTACAACTCAATCAAAAAAGAACAATTTTTACATACTTCTAAAATTAATAATAAACCAAATCTAAAGATCAAAAACGCAACAATAAATCAAGACAGTGCTACCGATTCTTCGTCATCTACTCTTTCAGTAGCATATACTTCTTCTTCTGGAATGCGGCCTAATAATAATAAAAATAAAATAAAAAGCAAAAAAGTATAATCAACATCAATGGTTACTCTCTTTAAAAAAAAACATCAATGGTAACTAATATTATATAAAAGTATAACATAATTTGAAAATTTTCATACCTCGAAGAGGAGCCCATATCCAATTTTGTGCACACATCAATGCCTCCAATGTGTCCGGATGCAATCTTAGCCAAAATCAACTTTTGTCATGTAAACCCAAATAAATGAAGTTTCACGCTTCCGTTTAGAACCACCCGAAACATTACTTGGTTCAACATCTCCTATTTCATTATTCCCACTGCCCGTTGAAATATTTATCCGACTTCCTTCTTCAAAACTTGTCATAGTGTTTGGCTACCTAATTTGTTTAAACAATTCAATCAAAAACCAAACCCAACACATATTTGAATATATATATATAACACAATCATTCCATTTGTAAAGCAATAAAATATAACACATATTTGAACTCTTGGATAGAGTTCTGGTATACACAAGCTAAACAATCATAGTTTCTATTCATTTATAAACTGATTGAAATTTGAACACGAGCTAAAGGAAACAACCACTTTCTAGAAGAAATCAACATAGTAGCAGTTGACAACTCATAAAAAACAAGTATATACAATATAGTTGTAAAAACTTAAAGGGATATTATCATTTTCGTCCCTATATTTTTTCCGATGATGACTTTTTTAACTGTCTTTCACATTTTAGCTGATTGGGCCCTATATTTTGTAAAAAACCATCAATATAGTCCCTTTGACTACATTTCTAACGGTCAACCCTCACAGAAATAACAAAATGACATTATTATCCTTGATTTTAATTGAATGAGTTAAAAGTACGATTTTACCCTTAAATTTTTTACAAATTAACAACTTTCATCTAACTAATTACCTATAAAAAATTGACACGTGTCATTAATTTTATTTTCTTTAAATAAAATTAAAATATTAAATAAAACGAAATTGTAAAAGAAATTAAAATATATTGAATAAAATCAAATCAAATATCACAATTAAATCAAATATTGTAAAAGGGTTTTTTCTTTAAAAAAAAAAAAAAGAAAAGAAAATCAATAAAAAAAAAAATGTGTCATGAAGAAACAGAGTTCACATAATTATCATTCCTAGATCTTGTCATCACCCAATTCACAGAATTATAAATCTTCTAATTGATTCAACACTAAAAACCTTCCATCCAGCTAACCAAATCAAACCCACCTTCCATCCTCTGTACTTATACATCTGGAGAAAACTAATTTCTAACAAATCCCTAATTAACACTAGCTCATTTGATCCAAGTTACCTTGCTTCTCTAACAATCGGTCCAATCTGGATCATCATCATCAACCTTCCAATTCCATCATCATCAACCTTCAATCTTCCATCATCTTCAACCTTCAACCTTCAACCTTCAATATCACAATTAAATCAAATATCACACCTGCATTCAACCACCCACTTGGTCACAATTAAATCAACTCAAACTTCATTTCGAAACCAAATCATCACCGAAACCAAAACCATCAACAACAAAAATTGAAAAGGAAGAAATCAAATAAATTGTGTGATCAGTGATCACAGAGGCGGCGAGATGAAGAGGATTTTTTAAAAATAAAATCATTTTGTTTTCCTTCATCCTCTTCACATTTTCTTCCATCCCCGTCGATCTCTCTCTCTCCTTCAGCTCCAACAGACGGTGGAGAGCGCGTGGAGGAGCGATTTGCACCGTCGCACGGAGGAGCAACCTGCTCTGTCTCTCGATCGCGTGGAGGAGCTGCGCCGTGATCCGAAGGTCGCCCGCGAGCTTCATCTCACCGGAGATCTGCTCCATCTGATCTGGTTCGTGTGGATGATTGTGTGGATGACAATGGTGTATGAGTGTGGGTGTTAGTTTGTTTTAATGATAATATCCCTTTATTCAATTGTGTGGATGAATGTGGGTGTTAACCATTTAATTGTGAGGATGGGTGTGGGTGTTAACAATTTTGCTTTTCCAGATCTGAACCAAGATCGTAATCTGGGTTTTCCAGATTTTCATTATCATAGTCTTTTTGTTAGAGATGGAATTTTTTTTGTTTTTTTTTTTTTTCTCGTATTATTGTCATTATTTGATTTTTTAATTATTTTTTATTATATAAAATGATTTTAATTTTTTAAATTTAGTTATTTGTATTTATATATTAAATTTAATACATTTATTTTTTATATTTTTTTGTGTTGACACGTGGCGGGTTCATTGTTTAAAGACGAAAATAACCCTCATTCCGTTAACTCTGACCAATGTTTGACTCACCAAAGGACTAAATTGATGGGTTTTTTTAAAACATAGGGACCACTCAGTTAAAAAGGGAAAGACAGTTAAAAAAGTGTAAAAAAAAATAACATAGGGACTAAAATGATAATTCCCCAAACTTAAATTGTAAGAACTTGTCAAAAACTTAAATTGCAATTGGATTAGTACATGCAAAAATCGAGTAAATATCAAATTTTTTAGAGTAAATATAGAGTAAATAAAGCTGCACTTTCATATACTACGCATACACATCACAAACATATACAAAGTAAATATTCATGAGAACTTTAATATAATCTGTTTTTGTTTGTGATTAAACATGAGAAATCAGAATAATCCAACAGTAGCAGGAAATTGTCAATTAGATTATTCATAATCGATGGTTGACAACATGGAGTCTCCAAGTCAATGAAAGAAACACAAAGACAAAATAGACTCATGAACAATGAAATATTGATGGAATTCTGCCCAACTGATAAGCAATTTTAACTAAAACTTCTTGTTATTTTCAACATCTGCCATGCAAACTATTGAAAACACAAGAATGGAATAATGGATAGTCAAAGTAGGCCATTACACCCAGAACACGGATCTCTCACAGAGAAGGTAAAATTAAGAAAAATCTAAACAAGACAAAACATAGACCAGGAATTTTTTGATCTGCTAAAAACAAACAAGTTACCATCTCAAAACCCTAAAATTCCAAACACACAGCTTCTAACACTAAAATTTTGACAAGGTCGTAAATTTTAATCATTCCACTAAACTAACAACTGGTCAAGCAATTTGGGGGGTTTTGGTTGGATTATTAAATTATCAACAAATCTAAATCTACACGTCATTTATCACGATAAAAAGAGAGAGGAGAAATTACATTGAATTTGCTACGCTAATGTGAAAATAAAAATTCGATAATAAAAGTCAGTAACGAAGAATTCACACAAGAAATAAACTAACAATGCGACGGGAACAGGAAGAATACCATTTTTCCCATTTTCTAGAAGATTTCTAGTACTACTCGATATGATTTCACGCGTATAAAAAAATGATTTCATCGTATAATTATAAGATTTCATGTACGCAAGAAGTAGGTGAAACTTTTAGAAATAGACGAACTTTGAAGTTCAGTTTTGATTTTTCTCAAATACCTTATATAATGGGAAAAAAACTTTAAAAACTCATAAAATATATTATGTTTCAAAGTAAATTAATGGATTTAAGTAAGAGTATTATACATATGCACCAATGTTTGTTGATTTGAAGATTTTGTTCAAAAAAAAAATTCGCATTCTGTTGTAAATATGGTGGCTTCCACCATCTTCTAGAGGGACACATGTCAATAAATACAACAATTACATGTGGCAAACTCATATGCTTTTACTTCATAACTAAGTAGTGGTAGATTACTACAATGTCCCTCTCTTTCTTATATATATATATATACAGTGAGTCTCTCATGAGGGATCCCTTATTTTAATTTCGGTAAGGACCATGATGAAAACACATTGACTTTAATGAATTTTAATCTGAATTTTTTTGTGGATTATGATTTCAATGAAATATACATATGTACAAAATTTGAGAATTTTCCGAGTACTATAACTATTTTCTTGAATTTTCCTATATTTCGCCTATTTTCCGATGCCTTCATATTTAACAAAATTTGGATAAATAGTTATAGTACTCGAAAAATTCTCAAATTTTGTACATATGTATATTTCATTGAAATCATCATCCACAAAAAAATTCAGATTAAAATTCATTAAAGTCAATGTGTTTTCATCATGGTCCTTACCGAAATTAAAATAAGGGATCCCTCATGAGAGACTCACTGTATATATATATATATATATATATATATATATATGTCTTTCATTGTAAAAGTTGTTGTAAAAACTGATACCCACTCAAATCAATAAAAGGCAATATATCTTTCTTCCTCTCTCTCGTTTTTCTCATCCTCTTCTACTTCTTATTTATTTATTTGTTCTTTAATTAATTAATCATTATCATTTATATTATCTATTGTTTCTATTTAATTTATAACACATTCAAGATTTTCGAGTTACAAACTTACAACATTGTTATTATTATTATTATTATTATTATTATTATTATTAGGGTCAGATTAAACTCTAACCCTTATTAAATTTAGGGATATAATCATTTTCCCCCCTGTAGTTTGACATATTAGACACTTTGCCCCCTCTAGTTTCAGTAATAGTCATTTGTCCCCTTGAAAACTAAAATATTAGACATTTCGCCCCCTCTAGTTTCAGTAATGACCCTTTCCGCCCCTAAAAACCAAAATATTAGAAATTTTACCCCCTGACCGTTAAAAAGTCTGTTAGTCAACATCTTTGACAGTTAAAAAATCAATTAAATGATATTATTACCCTTAAATACATTAGTTATGCCCCCACTAATTGTTTTTAAAGAAAAAAAATATCAGAAATAAAAAATTAAACTAATAAAAGTATTTTTTTTAAATAATTGAAAATAAAAATTATAAAATTTAATTAAACTTTAATAAAAAAATTATTTAAACAAAAATAAATATAAAGAATTAAATGTGCAAATAAAAATTTATTTAAAAATCATTAATATAAAGAATGAAATGTAAAAATAAAAATTTCTTTTAAAAAAAACATTAATATAAAGAATGAAATGTAAAAATAATCATTTTTTTTTTTTTTTTTTTTTTTTGGGGGGGGGGGGGGGGGGGGGGGGGGGGGGTGGGGGGAGCGTGGGGGGGCGGGGGAGGGGGGTGTGGTAGGTACTCAAACCCGCAACTTTATGGTGCATATGTGAGAGGTTTACTATCGGACCAACCTCATATCGTTTATTCAAATTAACGCTAGACAAATATATTAATATTTTAAAACTAAGTTATTTAAAAAAAAAAAAAAAAACAAATGTAATAGTGTCTAATCTGGTATATCAAATAAATTAATAAATAAAATAGACACTAACTTTATAAATCATAATGGAACTCGTCGCTCTTTTAAATATAGTCTAGATTTTTTATAATGGTCAAGAATGGGTTGGAATGGACCAACTTTAATATAAGCTCGATGAATTTCATCACATTCAATGACGGGATAATCCCATATTTATCGACATAATTATGTGTCCCGCTCCAAAGATTTATTATCTTGTTTAATATCATTTGTTGGGGATTCCATGGATTGATTTTCGGAAACTGGAATATTAATATTAGATGTTGACGAAGATGAATCGGCTTCTGAGGTTTTAATTCTTTTGAAAAATCCATCTATTGTCAATGGCTTTCTCATCTAAAGATCAAATAAATAAAAAAATCAAACTAATTCAAATAAATAAATGTTTAAATAACAAATTAGTATAACAAATGTAGCAAAATCATATATTTTTTTGAAAGAAAAATTCATTAAAGAAATTATATTAATCGCCTAAGAAAATAACAAATATTAAAAAAATGAAGAAAAAAAAACCCAAAATATTTATTAATTAATAATCACGTACCTAAAATTATTTAGATAGATGAACCGAAGAATAAGAAAAATTTAACTGCAGTAGTAGGAATGAAATTGCTCAAGTGAAAAAATGAAGAAAAAAAAAACAAAGTACATATATAGAGGTTAGACCGGTTCATAATATATATGAAATCAATTGAGGAATATATTATCTTCTAAGTTAAAGATAAAATTGGACATTTCTGTATTTATTGTAATAATAAAAATTTTAATTTAAAACTAACCTACATAAGGATACATACGTTTAAGTCTTTCAAAAATAAGATTCACAAATCACAATCCCAACACATTGTATTTAAAAAAAAAAAAAATCAAAACTGACGGCCAATGAGGAACAATTACCTTTAGGATATATGATATATTATATAAAGTACTCACATGTCTGAATTTAAGATTCTGGATTTTTTTTTTCTTTGTGGAGGTGGCCGGTGGCGGTGGGGATGGCCCCCATGGCCGCCCCGCCCCCCCCACCCCCCCTCTTATATGTGTGGTCAAATTTGACAATACCAACTTATAATATCGCATTATATTAAACCAACGACTTTAATTACACATATTCCCCTATAGTCAACTGTTGGTTTTAATTTTTAAGGTTCAATGATAAATTTGTTATTTCATTTATTGAATTAAATAGAAAATTGTTTAAATAATGTCAAAAATGACCTTATAATTTATCACAATTATAAATTTGTTCCAAAAATAAATAAGAAACATTCCACTACCAATGGAGGATCGATCTGGTATGCAACAAGTCTCCTTAACAACAAGAGGAGACCTGGTAGTTTTCATTTTAATTAAATTAGCTTAATTTGTTTGGTCAGTTGGGCACAAAAGTTGCTACCGATTCTTCTCGACAGGTAACTTGGCACTAGAGATGCACATTTGGGAAATGGGGATGGATATAGGTCTCCATATCCCCACTTTCTAGACCTTTCCCATTTGGAGAAAATGGGGATGGTATATCCATCCCCAACTCCAGTTCCCCTTTTTTTTTTTTCCGTTTCCATCATTCCCCCATTTCCCCATTTGACTAAAAATTCAAATAAAACTAAAAAAACAAACATTCCATTACAAATACAAAATAAAATCCCTTAGTACTTTACAAATACAAAATAAATTGTTTCAAATAATTCAAAGTTTCAAACTAAGCCAATTTCATATGTGAAGTAACACAAACTGTTTTTTTTTTTTAAAAAAAAACTTCACATAACAGATTAACAGCCAATTCATTGCTCAGTACTTTGAAAAATCGCTACTCAATTCACTTTGAAACCTACAAACAACAGTATAATACAAGAAAATGATTATATATTATAAAAAAAATTAAAGAATAAAAAAATAAAAATATATATATTATAATTATATTTATATATGTTTGGGGGAAATGGGGATGGGAGACCTCCCTCCCATCCCCATCCCCATCCCCATCCCCATCCCTATTTGAATATATTTATGGGAAAAATGGAGAAATGGGGATGAGGAGGGGTCCCCAAATGGGAATAGGGACACGGGAAAATGGAGATCCGGGGGAAAATGTGCAACTCTACTTGGCACTTTGTAATGTAGATTTTTTTTGTACAAACAATTACTACCGAAAACAGATTTTAATATGCTCAAATAATTAGGTGTGGTGTGATTTGATTGCAAATTTTCCATCTATGCATATGACTAATATGAGTAATGTAGACTGTAGGTGGACACACATTAGTCACTTTCAATCCTAGAAAAAAGTAGGTTTTAATTGATTCATGCATTTCGAAGGTACATTGGAAGAGGGGGGACACACATTAGTCACTTTCTTAAATTAATAATCTTTTGACTTTCTATGGATTAATTTTATTTCCACCTGCTTCCTATTTTAGATTAGATTATGTGAGCAGAGCACTGTTAACAGAGAGTTGCTAAGCATTTCAAGAATCTGAAATCAATGGAACTAAGTCTTTTTTCTGCTTCTTCTTCATCCAATCCTCCTGCATTGAAGTATGAAGTTTTCCTGAGTTTCAGAGGCGAAGATACTCGCTACAACTTCACCAGCCATCTTCATAGAGCTTTGTGTGACAAAAAAATCCAAACTTTCATTGATTATGAACTTAGAAGAGGAGATGAGATATCCCCATCTCTTATCAAAGCAATTGAAGAATCCCACATTTCTATTATCATTTTCTCACAAGGGTATGCTTCTTCTAGATGGTGTCTCGAAGAACTTGTGAAGATCCTTGAATGCAAGAAAATGTATGGACAGATTGTGATGCCAATTTTCTATGAGGTGGATCCATCACATGTGAGGCACCAAACTGGGAGTTTTGCAGATGCATTTGCTAAGCATGAACAACGTTATAAGGATTGTTTGGACAAAGTACAGAGATGGAAAGATGCTCTCAAAGAAGCTGCCAATCTATCTGGGTCCGATTCACGAGTTATCAAGTAAGTTGTGTTTTGTTATTTCTGTGTTTATGGCTTGCTATATATGATGATCTGTTTCAGTATGTAATACAACTTCAATATTTATCAGGCCTGAGTCTGTGCTTATAGAGACTATTGTAGAAGATGTTTTGAAGAGACTTAATGACCTGTCTTCAAGTGATGATACCAGTGACCTGGTTGGAATTGATTCAAGGATTCAGGAGATTGAATCTTTGTTATGCATCGAAACGAATGATGTTCACTCTGTAGGAATTTGGGGCATAGGTGGTATAGGCAAGACCACTCTTGTTGGTGCTGTATATAACAAAATCTCTAGCAAATTTGAAGGTTCTCATTTCATTGAGAATGTTAGGGAAGAATCAGAGCAAAGTGGTGGATTAAACCGCTTGCGAAGAGAACTTCTTTCTGCATTATTAGGGGATGCTCATGGAAATGTAGATAGAGGAAGTTCCTTTGCAGCGAACAACTTTGTAAAGAAAAGGTTAGGTCGTAAGAAGCTTCTTATTGTTTTTGATGATGTGACTAATTTTAAACAAATAGAATTTTTGATCCGGGGTCTTAACTGTTTAGGTTTTGGAAGTCGAATCATTATAACAACAAGAGATAAACAAGTACTTAAAAATTGTAGAGTCGATCAAATATATAAGGTTGATGAATTATCTAATTATGATGCTCTTAAGCTTTTTTGCTTATATGCCTTCAGACAAAAATGTTCCAAAGAAGATTATGAGGGGATGACAAACAGGGTAGTTGAATATGTTGGTGGTGTTCCATTAGCCCTTAAAGTGTTAGGTTCCTCTCTATTTGATAAGAGAAAAGTAGTTTGGGAAAGTGCAATAAATAAATTAGAAGTAAACCTTGATAAGGATATTCATAAGATACTAAGAATAAGTTTTGATGGACTGGATGATAATGAGCAAAACATATTTCTAGATATTGCATGTTTCTTGAAAGGGACAGGCATTAATCTTGTAAAAGATTTCTTGGATGTTTGTGACTTCTTC
Source organism: Acer saccharum (assembly GCA_030490815.1). Lineage (NCBI taxonomy): Eukaryota > Viridiplantae > Streptophyta > Magnoliopsida > Sapindales > Sapindaceae > Acer > Acer saccharum. The sequence goes on from CM059868.1 coordinate 5,160,162, forward strand.
GCAGAGGTCGGAATAAGTGCTCTTGTCGATAAATCTTTGATAACCATAACAAAAAACACAGTAACAATGCATGATTTGCTACAAGCAATGGGTAGAGAAATTGTTCGACAGGAATCTAGTACTGATCCAGGCAAACGTAGTCGGTTGTGGCATCACAGAGACATCTACAATGTTTTGACAGATAATACGGTAAGATTTAAAACAAAAATTATGTGAATTGAATATTCTTTAATATTAATGTGTCCTTTGCAGTCACATTAAGAAAATACTTTTTTATACTCAATACTAACTTGTGTCATCTTGAATATATATCAGGGGACTGAATCAATAGAGGCTATTTCCTTGGATATGTCTAAAATAGGAGATATACATTTAAACCCTCGTGCTTTCATGAAGATGCGTAAATTGAGATTCTTGAAGTTTGATAGCTCACTTCATGGCAAAAATAGGGTGCACGTTTTTGATGGTCTTGAATCTGTATTCACTAAGTTAAGGTATTTCCATTGGCATGGAAGCCCGCTCAAATCGTTGTCATCAATTTTTCAATCAGAGAACCTTGTCAAACTTGATATGCGTCACAGCCAAGTTGAACAACTATGGAATGGTTCCCAGGTACATGTTGATTTTAATCTATCTATATGTGTTTGTGCCAATCTTTTTGCTGTTATCCAGATACTCTAATTTGTGTTGATTATTAATGGATTATAAATATATTCTAACTTGCAGCAACTTGTCAATTTGAAAGAAATCAACCTTGCTTGGTCCAGTCACCTAACCAAGTGTCCAGACCTCTCAGAGGCCCCAAACCTTGTGAGCTTGAATCTATCTTGTACAAGTTTGTGTGAAATTTCATCATCCATTCAACATCTCAGTAAGCTCAACAACTTGCATCTAACCCAATGCAAAAAGCTTAGGGGCCTTCCAGATTGCACTGATTTGAAATCTCTTAGAAAACTTCATCTCGGTTACTGTTCAAATCTCAAGTTATTGCCTGAATTGCCTTGTAATATAGAAGAGCTATACTTGCTTGGAAGTGCTATAGAAGAACTCCCCTCATCTGTCAAGTATCTAAGCAAACTTGTTAGATTGGATCTTACTGGCTCTAAAAAGCTTAAAAGTCTTCCAAACAACATTTCTGAGTTGAAATCTCTTAAATATCTTCGTCTGATTGGTTGCTCAAAACTTGACAAGTTGCCTGATGAGATAGGAACTTTAGATTCTTTGAGATACTTTGAGGCTAAGGGAACTCCTATAAAAGTAGTACCATCATCTATCATAAATTTGAACAATCTTCAAAAATTATCTTTTGAGGGATGCAAGGGTCAGGATATATTAGGTTTGTTATTGCCTCCATTATCAGGGTTGCACAGTTTGAGGGAACTAGATCTAACCGATTGTGCCATCACGAAGCTACCGGACAGTCTTGGTAGCTTATCCTCACTGAATGAGTTATATTTGGGCAGAAACAACTTTGAAAGCATACCAGCAAGTATCAAAAACCTCTCTAACCTACAATACCTAGACATCAGCTATTGCGAGGCACTTCAATCTTTACCAGAGCTTCCACTGATATCTACAAATGCATACAATTGTATATCATTGGAAGTAATATCTTGTTTATCGGTTCCCGACAGTTTTGTTGCAATACCTTCTTCATTTATCAAATTTGACTTTATCAATTGTTTCAAATTGGATCGAAATGTACTCATGGAAGAGGGTCTGCTGAAACTACAATCTTTGGCGACTTTATGGAAGGGACATGATTACGATGAGGTCTGTCTCACTCTCTCTTTGATTATACTATATACGTTATTGCTTCTTTTTTTCTCTTGGAAAATTTTTCATATAGAATTACCAACAAAGTTACAATTTTATTTATTCATTTATTTATTTTTATGGTACAGAATCTTCTTTTAACACCACACAGTACTGCTATATGTTTCCCTGGAAGTGAGGTTCCAAAAGGATTTAGCTTTCGAAGTTTGGGATCTTTTATAACTGTCAAACTGCCACCGTGTTGGTTGAATGATAACTTTGTGGGTTTTGGTCTTTGTGCCGTGGTGGCATTTCGAGACCATGAAGATAATGGTGCATTTTTGGATATTAATTTTGAGTGTAAACTCAAATCTGAGGATGGCCAGTTGGATGTTTCTTATCGCACTTTCAGTCATTTTAACACCAGAAGATCTCGTCGACAATGCTATAAAATTGGGTCAGATCATGTGTACATGGGGTTTGCTTCCAATACAATATATCTCGATGATATTGATGATGAACTGTGTTACGATGAGGCTTTTTTCCATTTCTATCTTGAAGGACCGTTGGGGAAACCTATAGAATGTTGCAAGGTGAAGAAGTGTGGGGTTCGTTTGATGTATGCACAAGATATTGGAAAACGAAGTGGTAGTTTCAACTCTGACAATGAAGACGAGTTCTGGGATTCAATGGAAAAAAGTATCAGCTCTGATGATGAGGATGAGTTTTGGGAATCAATGGAAGAACCCAATTGAAGTTTCAGCATTGATGAAGATCAAGGAAGAGTAACCACACAACAACATGAGATCAAACTTAATGGAATTGCTTGGAGCTGAAGAAATTAAACCAAATTTAAGGTAATAAATAAAATGATTTTATCCATTTCATGATTCTTGTACTGATAATGTACCTCTCTAAGATTGATTATAGCTTCTTTTTTATGATTAATAGCTTCTAATCATTGACAAAAATAGTTATTTAACTAAGTAAGAGATTGATAAATGAAACAGAGTATATGCAATCCCATTAATAGCTTCTAATCATTGTTTTTTTTTTTAAAAAAAATTCAAAAATTAAACCTCTCAAATATCTGTAATCTCAGGAAAAAAAAAAACAATTAAAGCATCATGTAACAATGTTGACCTATTTGATGATATATAAGGCCATCATACTGTCACCCACGAGGTACTGTCCACTTTAGACAATTGTACCTCAACTTTAGACAAGTATTGATTTCAACCGACGTGGGAGAAAACCGCTGCAACACAAGTATATAGGATGTGAAAGCCAAATAAGGTAAACCTGTTCGTATATTGTCAAGAGAAAAGGAAAGAAAAAAGAGGCTGCTTTGTCAATTGTCGTCCACTTGACTTGGACAATATACGGTGGATTTAATTGGCCATTGATGAAACATCTTTTTCATTTTAATTAAATTAGCTGAATTTGTTTGGTCAGTTGAGCACAAAGTTGCTCACAATTCTTGACAGATAATTTGGCACTTTCTACTTTAGTTTTCTTATACAAATAATTACTACTGATAACAGATTTTAAATCTTTTCAAAAATAAATAAATAAATAAATACTGATTTTAATATGCTCAAATAATTAGGTGTGATTTGATTGTAAAATTTCCATCTATGTATACGAGGGCTTGGCTAGTAACTATACCTATATGGGTATGATAACAACAAATTTTGGAAACAACTCAAGGTTAATTTTTGAAGCAACTTTACTATTAAGTAACCACTTTAAAGTTAAAGTCAACCATAAAGTTGTTCTAAAAAAGATGTTGTATCGTACCAACACTTTTTCCGTGAGTACTATAGACAGGTGGATTGATTAATAACCGTTATCCAAGACGTAACAAGGATTGAATAACATGGTAGGCTAGATTTTTTATTTTATTTTTTATTTTATTTTATTTTTTTACTGAATATCAACATCACCTGATTAAGAGGATAAAGTTAGACGTCCCCATAAAATGTACATTCTAAATAAATATGTTATCAAATTTTATTTATTTTTAAAAGTTAAAACAAATTATAAGAGAAATATGAAATGTAAATACTAACACTAATTAAATTGTATCTGCAATTTTTTTATCGATGACAATTATAATCTCTCTTTCAATGTAGACAACCATGTAATTTGTTAAAAATTCATTTTCCATCTTAATGCAAAATGATGTTATGATAAGTTTCATTGTTGATTTTTTTTTTAATATACAATATTCTTATATTAGTTTAATTCATTTGAAATATACTAATATAATGTTATGAGAAATTTAATTAAATTCTTATAATAATATCGTTACTTTGTAAATTTAAAATTATAGTACTCCTAAAATCTCATTAACTAAAAATTACAGTAACCCTAAAATTTAAAAAAAAAATAAAATATTTAAGGCTATAATATTCACCAAAATATATATAATTTGAAGATTAATCGTTAATGTTGATAAACAAATTGAGCCAAATTTGAAGAATGGGGAGAAAGAATTGTAATTATAAAAACTATTTTTTTTCAACTTTAAATAGGAAATAACATTTATTCTTTAATTAATTTTTCTTTAAAAAAAAGTTTAATTATATTTTTTGATACTATTATAAATTTTTTTAACGGGGGATAGGGTGGGCTTGAGTCACCGTAGCCCCCACCAAGGTATGTCTTTGACCGTTATGGTTAAATTGCTAAACTATATATATATATATATATATATATGAGAAGTATTACACTATAATATAAATTCAAGGTTTTTTGAGAGAGTGGGAACTCAAACATGTAACCTTGTGGTGCAGATGTGAGGGGTTTACTATCGGACCAACCTCATCTCGTCACTAAACAAAATAGTTATCCTTTCGAAAAAAAATAAATATATTTGGACCTCAATTATCATGCCAAGAGACAATTAGGTTTTAATTGATTCATGCACTTACGAGGTATATTTGAAGAGTAGGTACACATGTATAAATGTTCAAGTCAGTGCTCACTAATATAACTTCGTCATGGATGTGGACCATTAGATTTACATACTTTGACTCAAAGTGTATGCATTTGTCAAATCTTCTCCATAATCAGTGGTCCACATGCATTAGTACTGATGTAGTTACATCAGTGCGCACTGACCAAAACAGAACCGTACATATACATATATATATAGCTTTTTTATTGTCAGTTCGAACTGATATAAATATATCAGTTCTTTGCATGTGGACCATTGAATTTAAATGCTTTGACTTAGCTGCATGCACTTGTTAAAGCATCTTTTAAATCCAATGACCCACATGTAAGAAACTTAGGGTGCGTCCTATAACGTTTTTCAAAGCTGTTTTTGTTTTTGTTTTTCGAAAATAAAAATGAAAATGAAAACAATGTTTTTGGTTTCAGTTTCGAAATCTAAAAACGCGTCTGGTAGCATATCCTGGAAGCTGTATTCCAAATATGAAAACATAAAAAATGCGTCCGGTAGGTTATTCGAAATATATCAAAAATTATAATGAGTTGATTTTTATTTTTTTTTGGGTAAGATATTTGCAACATGTCCAGCAGATCAATGAAATTTTTTTTTTGAAAATCCATTCGAAAAAAAAAAAAAAACAAAAAAAAACCGGAAAGATCCAATGCCTACACAAATAAATTGCTGAGCTAAAAACTCAACCTATACTCATTTTATTTTTAATGTTAATGCTTGAATACAGCCCAGTTGCTGGAAATATCTCAAGACCAAATCACAAAAAAAATATATATATATATTTCACCTGGTCAATGGACCAATACTACCTCTTGTTCAATTTCAGCTCACGAAAATTGGAAGGGCACATGCTTATGCTGGTTTGATTGTGAAATGTCCTCAACATTTCTTCATATGGATACCCAGGACTCAAGAATAGACTATTTTTACCAATCTTCAACCACTCAATGAACCCAGTTGCTGGAAATCACAAAATATATATCTAAAGAACAAATGGTCCAAATCTATGAACAAAAGAAACCAAATTCATTCTATCGAGTTCTATCTAATTGTAAACCCAAATCAAATCTCCAATTAAACTGAGATACAAATTAACCCAACAATCAAAAAATAAAGAAAAAAAAATGGAAGGAACCATCAATTTGCTCTTGGAGGAGCATATCGACGGCTCCAACGCTGGAGGAGGTGAGATCCTCCTCCGGCGACGCCGACCTCGCCGATCTGGCCAGATCAGTGTCGTCGTCGGAGGATCTCACTTCCTCCGGCGTCGGCTCATGGAGAAGTAGAAGAAGAGTTGCACCATTTTTGTCATGGAGAAGAAGAAGAAAATGAAGAAGAAGAAGAAGAAGAGAAGAAGGAGGAGAAGAGGAAGAAGAAGAAAAAGAAAAGAAGAATACTTGTGTGCTGTAATGAACGAAGTAGAAAAAAAAAAGTGAGAAAAATTAGTTAAAAAACAAAACGAAAAACAAAACGAAAAACATAAACAAGTTGTTTTGGAAAATTTTCACTTTTAACACTGATGTTGTTTTTGTTTTAAAAATAAAATGAAAAACAAAATGGAAAACGATAATGAACGCGTATTCCAATTCATTTTCGAAAAATGAAAATGAAAATGACCCTGAAAAACGATACAGGACAACCCCTTATATATTTTATATTAATTCGAATTGACAATATAAAGACTATATATTAGTCTTTCTCCTATCAGTTCGACCTGATATAAAATACATCAGTGCATTGAACGTGAGCCATTAAATTCAAATGTTTTGACTTGGTCTACATGCATTTAACAGTGTTTCTCCATAATCTATGGCCCACATGCAATACATTGATGTATTTGATATTATGTCAAACTGACATGAGAAAGACTATATACATATAGTTAGGGATGAGCATTTACCCCATGGGGCCCAACTTCCATTTAGAAGAAAATTTTGCCCCAAATGAGGTTTGGGGGTGGGGATCCATTTCCCCTATATATATATATATATATATATATATATATATATAATTTCAAGTCAGTGCATCATGATATAACTTCATGAGGATATTGAATGTGAGTCATTCGTTTTACATACTTTGACTCAAGTGTGTATGCACTTATCAAAACTAGTGGCTCACATTCAATATCCTGATAAAGTTATATCAGGATGCACTGACCAGATCGGGACTATATATATATATATATGTATATATGTATGTAAGTATGTATGTATGCAGTTTTTCTATTATCAGTTCGAACTGATAAAAGTTATATCAGTTCCTTGCATGTGGGCCACTGGATTTAAATACTTTGACTGACAAGTGTATACAATCAAGTCAAAATATTTAGGGATAATTACCCCGGTGGCCATCAACTTATGCCACCACTATCAAAATAGCCACTAGATGGGGAAATGGATGGAAAATAGCCATTTTTGGCAAACATTGTTACACTAATGGCCATTCCATCCAATTCTATCTATTTCCATCCAATTCCATCCAATAAGTGGCATTTTGGTAAATATGAGGATGACATTAATTTATTTTAGATATTTTTTGGAAATCAATTTTATCTTTTGTTTTTTGAAACAAATAATTATATTTAATGTGTATATATACATATAGCATATCTCAAACACACACACACACACACACACACACACACACATATATACATATATATTTCTTTTCAACTTATCTCAAATATATTTTTTAGAATTTTTAGATTTTATAACCTTAATATTTTCAACTTATCTCAAATATGTTTTTAGAATTTTTTGATTTTATAGCCTTAATCTTCTCAAAATATATATATATTTATTTCTTTTCAACTTATCTCAAATATATTTTTTAGAATTTTTAGATTTTATAACCTTAATCTTTTCAAAAAGGAATATATATATATCTTTTCAACTTATGTCAAATATGTTTTTTAGAATTTTTTGATTTTATAGCCTTAATCTTCTCAAAATATATATATATTTATTTCTTTTCAACTTATCTCAAATATATTTTTTAGAATTTTTAGATTTTGTAGCCTTAATCTTCTCAAAACATAAATACATATATATATATATATATATATATGTTTGAGATATGTTATACATATATACACACTAAATATAATTATTTGTTTCAAAAAACAAAAGAAAAAATTGATTTCCAAAAAACATCTAAAATAAATTAATGTCATCCCCTTATTTACCAAAATGCCATTCATTGGATGGAATTAGATGGAATGGCCATTAATGTAACAATGTTTGCTAAAAATGGCCATTTTTCATCCATTTCCCCATTTGGTGGCCATTTTGATAGTGGTGGCAAAAGTTGATGGTCACTAGGGTAATTACCCAAAATATTTAAATCCAGTGACCCACATATATAGTGCGTTTGGCATAGACATGGGACAGGACAAGGTGGGACGGGACGGGACAGGACAGGACGGGACAGGACAGGTTGTTCTATATTGTGTTTGGAAGGCTTGGGACAAAACTGTGGACCGTACTATTATGTGTTTGGTTTGGCTGGGACAGGACAGGACAAGAGGTTCAAATGACCAGAGTACCCCTCTTATATATAAAACAACATATATTATAATATTACAATTTAATATATAATAATATCAAATAATATATATATATATAATATTAAATAATAAAATATATAATATATATTATTATATATTAATATAGAATATTACATGGATTATATATATAGTAATATAATATATTATATTATTATATATAATAATATAATATAAGATATATATAGATATATATAATATTAAATATTAGTACATATAAAAAATATAATATATATTATATAATGTATATAATTTATATATATATATATATATATATATATATATTACATTATAAGTATATATATATATAATATTAAATATTATTACATGTATAATAATATATATATATATATATATATATATATGTATAGTATAATATATACATATTATTATAATATATATATTAATAATACATATTTATATATATAATAATAATAATAATAATAATGTTTAATATATCATATATATATATATATATATACTATATATTATTATATTTAATAATATATTTATATTATAATAATAATAATAATACTAATAATGTTTAATATATCATATATATATATATATATATATATGATATATTGAATATTATTATATATTATATATAATAATATGTTTTTATATATTATATATTATTATATATAATAATGTAATATAATATATTATTATATAATATATATAATATTATATATGTAATTATTATATAGGTGATATTTTTGTAATATTTTGAAATGGTGAGGGCAAAATTGTCTTTTCCAGACTTGTCCCATGCATGGGACAAGTCTGGCCTAGGGTCTGAGGTGGGACAATTTTTGGTGAATTTTGTCCCACCTTGTCCCGTCCCATCCCGTCCCAAGCTATTGGCGCGCCAAACGCAAGACAAGAGAAAATAGTCCAGTCCTGTCCTGTCCCGTCCTGTCCCGCGTACCAAACGCACCCATAAGGAACTGATATAGCTTTTGCCAGTTCGAACTGATAATAGAATTTATGTGTATGTATGTTGTATTAATTTAATTTTTTTAACTTTAACTCACTATTACCCATTAACCCATGATCACTCGCTAACCTATAACCACTAAATCACTAACCCACTAACCAATCTATATTCTTGTCAATATTTGTATTAATTTTGGATTACATTAAACAAATTAAATATTTTAGATTTGATATTTTGATTATTTACTAGATTGGATATTGAAACATGATGAATCAAAAGATTAAGATGACCGAATTCCTAATTCCAATTTAAAATTTAAAATTTCGGATTTCAGATTGAAAAATATTGAAATTATATAAGAAAGAAATGGGGAATAGAGGTGGAGACAGGGTAACCTCCCTCCAAACACCCCATCCCCACTTCCTCAAATGCGGTTTTGGGAGAGGGTGGGGACCCCCACCCCCTGTGGACCCCACGACCATCCCTAAACCGATGAGCTTCTTGGAAGATTGGAAGAACCGAAGAAGTAGATGTCACGGAGACACCATGTCATTATTGCTCGTCTGACTAAATTATTACTCTTTTGACTTATTATTTAGATTAGACTATGTGGGCAGAGAGCACCGTTAACAGAGAGTTTCTAAACATTTCAAGCATCTGAAATCAATGGAACTAAATCTGTTTTCTGCTTCTTCTTCTTCATCCAATGTTCCTGCATTGAAGTATGAAGTTTTCCTGAGTTTCAGAGGCGAAGATACTCGCTACAACTTCACCAGCCATCTCCATAGAGCTTTGTGTGACAAAAAAATCCAAACTTTCATTGATTATGAACTTAGAAGAGGAGATGAGATCTCCCCATCTCTTATCAAAGCAATTGAAGATTCCCACATTTATATTATCATTTTCTCACAAGGGTATGCTTCTTCCAGATGGTGTCTCGATGAACTTGTCAAGATCCTTGAATGCAAGAAAATGTATGGTCGGATTGTGATGCCAATTTTCTATGAGGTGGATCCATCACATGTGAGGCACCAAACTGGGAGTTTTGCAGATGCATTTGCTAAGCATGAACAACGCTATAAGGATTGTTTGGACAAAGTACAGAGATGGAAAGATGCTCTCAAAGAAGCTGCCAATCTATCTGGGTCCGATTCACGAGTTATCAAGTAAGTTGTGTTTTGTTATTTCTCTGTTTATGTCTTGCTATATATGATGATCTGTTTCAGTATGTAATACAACTTCAATATTTATCAGGCCTGAGTCTGTGCTTATAGAGACTATTGTAGAAGATGTTTTGAAGAGACTTAATGACTTGTCTTCAAGTGATGATACCAGTGACCTGGTTGGAATTGATTCAAGGATTCAGGAGATTGAATCTTTGTTATGCATCGAAACGAATGATGTTCACTCTGTAGGAATTTGGGGCATAGGTGGTATAGGCAAGACCACTCTTGTTGGTGCTGTATATAACAAAATCTCTAGCAAATTTGAAGGTTCTCATTTCATTGAGAATGTTAGGGAAGAATCAGAGCAAAGTGGTGGATTAAACCGCTTGAGAAGAGAACTTGTTTCCGCAATATTAGGGGATGGAAATGTAGATAGAGGTAGTTCCTTTGCAGCAAGTAACTTTGCAAAGAAAAGGCTGGGTCGTAAGAAGATTCTTATTGTTTTCGATGATGTGACTAGTTTTAGACAAATAGAATCTTTGATCCGGGGTCTTGACTGTTTAGGTTTTGGAAGTCGAATCATTATAACAACAAGAGATAAACAAGTACTTAAAAATTGTAGAGTCAATCAAATATACAAGGTTGATGAATTATCTGATGATGACGCTCTTAAGCTTTTTTGCTTATATGCCTTTGGACAAAAATGTTCCAACGAAGATTACGAGGAGATGACAAACAGGGTAGTTGAATATGTTGGTGGTGTTCCATTAGCCCTTAAAGTGTTGGGTTCCTCTCTATTTGATAAGAAAAAAGAAGTTTGGGAAAGTGCAATAAATAAATTAGAAGTAAACCTTGATAAGGATATTCATAAGATACTAAGAATAAGTTTTGATGGACTAGATGATAATGAACAAAACATATTTCTAGATATTGCATGTTTCTTGAAAGGAAAGGGCATTAATCTTGTAAAAGATTTCTTGGATGTTTGTGACTTCTTCGCAGAGGTCGGAATAAGTGCTCTTGTCGATAAATCTTTGATAACCATAACAAAAAACATAGTAACAATGCATGATTTGCTACAAGCAATGGGTAGAGAAATTGTTCGACAGGAATCCAGTACTGATCCAGGCAAACGTAGTCGATTGTGGCATCACAAAGACATCTACAATGTTTTGATGGATAATACGGTAAGATTTAAAACAAAAATTATGAGAATTGAATATTCTTTAATGATAATGTGTCCTTAGCAGTCTCATTAAGAAAATGCTTTTATATACTCGATGCTAACCTGTGTCATCTTGAATATATGTCAGGGGACTGAATCAATAGAGGCTATTTCCTTGGATATGTCTAAAATAGCAGATATACATTTAAACCCTCGTGCTTTCATGAAGATGCATAAACTGAGATTTTTAAAGTTCGATAGCTCACTTCGTGACAAGAATAAGGTGCACGTTTTTGATGGTCTTGAATCTGTATTCACTAAGTTAAGGTATTTCCATTGGCGTGGAAGCCCGCTCAAATCGTTGTCATCAATTTTTCAATCAGAGAACCTTGTCAAACTTGATATGCGTCACAGCCAAGTTGAACAACTATGGAATGGTTCCCAGGTACATGTTGATATCAATCTATCTATATGTGTTTATGCCAATCTTTTTGTTGTTATCCAGATACTCTAATTTGTGTTGACTGTTAATGTATTATAAATATATTCTAACTTGCAGCAACTTGTCAATTTGAAAGAAATCAACCTTGCTTGGTCCAAGCACCTAACCAATTGTCCAGACCTCTCAGGGGCCCCAAACCTTGTGAGCTTGAATCTATCTTGTACAAGTTTGTGTGAAATTTCATCATCCATTCAACATCTCAATAAGCTCAACGACTTGCATCTAACCCAATGCAAAAAGCTTAGGGGCCTTCCAGATTGCACTGATTTGAAATCTCTTAGACAACTTCATCTCAGTTTCTGTTCAAATCTCAAGATGTTGCCTGAATTGCCATGTAATATAGAAGAGCTATACTTGATTGGAAGTGCTATAGAAGAACTCCCCTCATCTGTCAAGTATCTAAGCAAACTTGTTAAATTGGATCTTTCTAGTTCTAAAAAGCTTAAAAGTCTTCCAAACAAGGTTTCTGAGTTGAAATCTCTTAAACATCTTCGTCTGACTCGTTGCTCAAAACTTGACAAGTTGCCTGATGAGATAGGAACTTTAGATTCTTTGAGAGACTTTAAGGCTGAGGAAACTGCCATAAAAGAAGTACCATCATCTATCATAAATTTGAACAATCTTCAAAAATTATCTTTTGAGGGATGCAAAGGTCAGGATATGGTAGGTTTGTCATTGCCTCCATTATCAGGGTTGCACAGTTTGAGGGAACTAGATCTAACCGATTGTGCCATCATGAAGCTACCGGACAGTCTTGGTAGCTTATCCTCACTGAATGAGTTATATTTGGGCAGAAACAACTTTGAAAGCATACCAGCAAGTATCAAAAACCTCTCTAACCTACAGTACCTAGACATTGGCTATTGCGAGGCACTTCGATCTTTACCAGAGCTTCCACTGATATCTACAAATGCATACAATTGTATATCATTGGAAGTAATATCTTGTTTATCGGTTCCCGACAGTTTTGTTGCAATACCTTCTTCATCTATCAAGTTTGACTTGATCAATTGTTTCAAATTGGATCAAAATGTACTCATTGAAGAGGGTCTGCTGAAAATACAATCTTTGGCGACTTTATGGAAGGGACATTATTATGATGAGGTCTGTCTCACTCTCTCTTTGATTATACTATGTTATTGCTTCTTTTTTTCTCTTAGAAAATTTTTCATATAGAATTACCAACATTATTACAAAAAAATTTCCCTTTTTTTTTTAATGATACAGAATCTTCTTTTAACACCGCACAGTACTGCCATATGTTTCCCTGGAAGTGAGGTTCCAAAAGGGTTTAGCTTTCGAAGTTTGGGATCTTTTATAACTGTCAAACTGCCACCGTGTTGGTTGAATGATAACTTTGTGGGTTTTGGTCTTTGTGCCGTGGTGGCATTTCGAGACCATGAAGATAATGGTGCATTTTTGGATATTAATTTTGAGTGTAAACTCAAATCTGAGGATGGGCAGTGGGATGTTTCTTATGGCACTTTCAGTTTTTCGCGCACCAGTAGATCTCGTCGAAAATGCTATAAAATTGGATCAGATCATGTGTACATGGGGTTTGATTCCACTACAATATATCTCGATGATATTGATGAACTGTGTTACGATGAGGCTTTTTTCCAATTCTATCTTGAAGGACCGTTGGGGAAACCTATAGAATGTTGCAAGGTGAAGAAGTGTGGGGTTCGTTTGATGTATGCAGAAGATATTGGAAAACCAAGTGGAAGTGTCAACTCTGACGATGAAGACGAGTTCTGGGATTCAATGGAAAAAAGTATCAGCTCTGATGATGAGGATGAGTTTTGGGAATCAATGGAAGAACCCAATTGAAGTTTCAGCATTGATGAGGAGGAAGAGTAACCACACAACAACATGAGATCAAACTTAATGGAATTGCTTGGAGCTGAAGAAATTAAACCAAATTCAAGGTAATAAATAAAATGATTTTATGCATTTCAGGATTCTTGTACTGATAATGTACCTCTCTAAGATTGATTATAGTTTCTTTTTTCTGATTAATGGCTTCTAATCATTGACAAAAATAGTTATTAAACTAAGAGATTGATAAATGAAACAGATCAACTATATGCGATCCCTCTAAGTAACATCAGAAGATGCATTATATTTAATCACAATATGAACCACAATACAATTTAATTCGAATTCGAAAATCTAACAGAGCTCAAAGTTTTTATCAAATATAATTCACACAAACTTTCTTATTATAATTTTATTAAGCAAATAAGAACATAATTTTTTTTAACATTTTTGAAGAAGAGGAAGAACATAAGTACATAACTTAAGAACATAAGTACGTGTGATTTGATTGCAGATTTTCCATCTATTCATATGATGATAAAAGTAAGTGCTCTTGCCGATAAATCTTTGATAACCATAACAAAAAACATAGTAACAATGCATGATTTGCTACAAGCAATGGGTAGAGAAATTGTTCGACAAGAATCCAGCATTGATCCAGGTAAACGTAGTCAGTTGTGGCATCACAAAGACATCTACAATGTTTTGACGGATAATACGGTAAGATTTAAAACAAAAATTATGAGAATTGAATATTCTTTATTGATAATGTGTCCTTAGCAGTCTCATTAAGAAAATACTTTTATATACTCGATGCTAACTTGTGTCATCTTGAATATATGTCAGGGGACTGAATCAATAGAGGTTATTTCCTTGGATATGTCTAAAATAGGAGATATACATTTAAACCCTCGTGCTTTCATGAAGATGCATAAACTGAGATTCTTAAAGTTCGATAGTTCACTTCATGACGAGAACAGGGTGCACGTTTTTTATGGTCTTGAATCTGTATTCACTAAGTTAAGGTATCTCCATTGGTATGGAAGCCCGTTCAAATCGTTGTCATCAAATTTTCAGTCAAAGAACCTTGTCACACTTGATATGCGTCACAGCCAAGTTGAACAACTATGGAATGGTTCCCCGGTACAAGTTGATATCTATCTATCTATCTATCTATCTATCTATATGTGTGTGCCAATCTTTTTGCTGGTATCCGGAGACTCTAATTTGTGTTGATTATTAATGTATTATAAATATATTCTAACTTGCAGCAACTTGTCAATTTGAAAGAAATCAACCTTGCTTGGTCCAAGCACCTAACCAATTGTCCAGACTTCTCAGGGGCCCCAAATCTTGTAAGCTTGAATCTATCTTTTACAGGTTTGTGTGAAATTTCATCATCCATTCAACATCTCAATAAGCTCAACGACCTGTATCTAGTCAATTGCAAACGGCTTAGGGGCCTTCCAGATTGCACTGATTTGAAATCTCTTAGAAAACTTCATCTCATTCTCTGTTCAAATCTCAAGATGTTGCCTGAATTGCCATGTAATATAGAACTACTAAACTTGCATGCAAGTGCTATAGAAGAACTCCCCTCATCTGTCAAGTATCTAAGCAAACTTGTTAAATTGGATCTTTCTAGCTCTAAAAAGCTTAAAAGTCTTCCAAACAACGTTTCTGAGTTGAAATCTCTTAGAAAACTTCATCTCGGTTGCTGTTCAAATCTCAAGATGTTGCCTGAATTGCCATGTAATATAGAAGAGCTATACTTGCTTGGAAGTGCTATAGAAGAACTCCCCTCATCTATCAAGTATCTAAGCAAACTTGTTAAATTGGATCTTTCTAGTTCTAAAAAGCTTAAAAGTCTTCCAAACAAGGTTTCTGAGTTGAAATCTCTTAAACATCTTCGTCTGACTCGTTGCTCAAAACTTGACAAGTTGCTTGATGAGATAGGAACTTTAGATTCTTTGAGAGACTTTGAGGCTGAGGAAACTGCCATAAAAGAAGTACCATCATCTATCATAAATTTGAACAATCTTCAAAAATTATCTTTTGAGGGATGCAAAGGTCAGGATATGGTAGGTTTGTCATTGCCTCCATTATCAGGGTTGCACAGTTTGAAGGAACTAGATCTAACCAATTGTGCCATCACAAAGCTACCGGACAGTCTTGGTAGCTTATCCTCACTGAATGAGTTATATTTGGGCAGAAACAACTTTGAAAGCATACCAGCAAGTATCAAAAACCTCTCTAACCTACAGTACCTAGACATCAGCTATTGCGAGGCACTTCAATCTTTACCGGAGCTTCCACTGATATCAACAAATGCATACAATTGTATATCATTGGAAGTAATATCTTGTTTATCAGTTCCCGACAGTTTTGTTGCAACACCTTCTTCATCTATCAAATTTGACTTGATCAATTGTTTCAAATTGGATCGAAATGTACTCATTGAAGAGGCTCTACTGAAAATACAATCTTTGGCGACTTTACGGAAGGGACATTATTATGAGGTCTGCCTCACTCTCTCTTTGATTATACTATTTTATTACTTCTTTTTTTCTCTTAGAAATTTTTTCATATAGAATTTACTAACAATGTTACAATTTTTATTTTTATTTTTTTATGGTACAGTATCTTTCTGTAACACCACACAGTACTGGCTTTTGTTTCCCTGGAAGTGAGGTTCCAAAATGGTTTAGCTTTCAAAGTTCGGGATCTTGTATAACTATCAAACTGCCACCAGGTTGGTTGAATGATAACTTTGTGGGTTTTGGTCTCTGTTCCGTGGTGGCATTTCGAGACCATGAAGATAATGGTGCATTTTTGGATATTAACTTTGAGTGTAAACTCAAATCTGAAGATGGGCAGTGGGATGTTTCTCATGACACTTTCTTTGATTGGCACTGGGATACCAATAGATCTCTTAAAAAATGCTATAAAATTGGGTCAGATCATGTGTACATGGGGTTTGATTCCACTACAATATATCTCGATGATATTGATGAACTGTGTTACGATGAGATTTGTTTCCAATTCTATCTTGAAGGACCGTTGGCGAAACCTATAGAATGTTGCAAGGTGAAGAAGTGTGGGGTTCGTTTGATGTATGCACAAGATATTGGAAAACCAGGTGGAAGTTTCAATTCTGACGATGAAGATGAGTTTTGGGAATCAATGGAAAAAAGTATCAGCTCAGACGATGAGGATGAGTTTTGGGAATCAATGGAAGAACCCAACTGAAGTTTCAGTATTGATGAGGAGGAATAAGAGTAACCACACAACAACATGAGATCAAAAATAATGGAATTGCTTGGAGCTGAAGAAACCAAATTCAAGGTAATAAATAAAATGATTTTATGCATTTCAGGATTCTTCTTTAACTGAATAAATTGTCTCTTATGGATCTCATTTACTTGGTTTAATTTGTTTATGCCCAGAATTAGCAGACTTGGCATTTCAAGGAAACTCTCACTGTTAGTTCCATAGACACTTATCATTAGAATTTGTTGCTGATTATATTGAATAAATTTTGTTTGTTCAAGTAAATATTAACTAATATTATTTGCTGAAGTCTTTTGTAATCATAGAAGAATTCAAGAAGTTTCGAGAACATGTCCTATTTAAAAGTTTAGGCAGAATCTAGATCAAGAAATTAAATACAAAATAAATAAATAAATCATATTTGCAACCGTTGGATTCGCGAATCTTGTTTTTCTATTAGTTTATGTTGGGCTGGGCTAAGTTGCATTTATATTAGATGGACATGTCAGCCCACTGACTGGTGTATTTCACACTTGATTGGGCTCTAGCCCAGCACAAAACTAACACCGAAACAGTCGGGTTAGGTGTTTGACGGGACCTGAGGATTTCAAATAGTAAGTACATGTGCGGCCTGGATTCACAATATCAAAGAGAAAACTTACACAAATGCTTGTAAAATGTGTATGATGGGGCTCGAACACCCTCCACGTGAGATGGGAGGTGCACTAATGCATGTGTAAGAGGTGATGTGCAAAATTAATAAGTTGATAGATGAAAGAAATTAATAAAATAATTAAGAGATTGAATTCTTTATTATTTTTAAATAAAATCGAATCATAATACAGATTAACATGAGTTTTTTTTTTTTCTTTTTCATTTTTAACAAATTTAAAACGTTCAATGAAAATTTTATTTCACTACAATCATATCATAAGAGAACAGATGCTATTTACAAAGTAAAAACATAAATCTAATAAGTTAGGGGTCGTTTGTTTTTTGCACCCGAAAACTTAATGGATCTGAATTGAAATTATTAAGTTGTTTTATTTGTTTTTTAAGTGGTTAAATAACTTTAAAATACCAAAAAAAAAAAACGACTTAAAATAAAAAGTAAGAAATACTGACTTTTAACTTAATTCCGAATCACTATATTGCATTTAATATATTTTCTTCCAAGATTATCCTATCAAAGATAACATATTTCTAATTTTATCATAGTTTTATATTATACAAATTTATTTATTTTAACCTATTACTTATGATAAACATCTAAAAAAAAACATTAATCGCATTATAACTTTCAACACCATCATTGAACCTTCAATTCTATTTTTTTTTTTATTTTAAATCAAAACCATTTCTACCTCGTTATATATCCTATTTCTTTTAAAATATATATATATATTTATCATATCTTAATCATGAATAATATTTGTAATTATTACATAAAATGGTTTAAGATTTGTTACATTATTTTTATTTCAACGATGAAATTTTATTTTGAAAATTTACAATATAAAATAAAAATAAGAAATTAAATTTATGTTTTTGGTAACTGAATATTTACATAGATTATCAAAAATAATATTCTAAAAATAAAAATACGGGAAAACAAGTTTAATATTGAATGATGAAGAAATAGAAAACATTTGAATAAGGGGGGAATTGCACAAACACCCCCGAGGTTTGATACAATTGCACGAATATGACAGTTTTGACCATATTCACACAAACTTCCCTCAACATTTAAAAATTGTTGCACAAACATCCCCTACCGTTAGATGGATCCGTTAGTCAATGGTCAAACGTTCAAAAAGTCTAAAATACCCTATATTTTTATTTTAACCAAAATTCAAAATTCAAAAATAAGATAAAAAATATATAAAAAATCGTTTAGAGAATATGAATGTATTTTAAATCAAAAAGTTGGAAAAAAAAATCATCTTCAAAAAAAAAAAAAAAGTTTGTGCAATTCCCCCTTTATTTTAAACAAATTTAAAATTTAAAATTTATTTATTTTTAAATTATTTAAAAAAAAACTATTTTTTTTTTATTTGTAAAGATGATTTTTTTTCTAGGTTTCAAATTAAAGATGCATTCATGTTATCTAATTCTTTATATATATATTTTTTATCTTATTTTTTAAATTTTTAGTTTATTTAAAATAAAAATAAAGGGTATTTTAGACTTTTTACACTTTTGACCATTGACTAACGGATCCATCTAACGGTAGGGGATGTTTGTGCAATAATTTTCAAATATTTAGGGAAGTTTGTGTGTATATGGCTAAAACAGCCATATCTGTGCAATTTCATCAAACCTCGACGGATGTTTGTGTAATTCTCCCTTGAATAATTTGATACAAAAACAACGTGTACATATATAGTTTCAATATTTCTTGTATTACCAATCAATCTCTATCGGTTCACATTAATGAAGTTGACTTATTAACTATCAAAGTCAATTATTTGATTATCTGATCTCTGCTGTTTTCTTCCTTAATAATTGTAAAACCACTCCAAAAAAATATCTCTTTCGTTATTTCTAAAAAAATTTAATGCATCGTGCAATGATTTCAACATATCTGATGATATTTGTCGAGTAAAATTTTTATTTTTTTCATTATTATTATTAATAAATTTTTAGTTTATTTAAAATAAAAGGGTATTTTAGACTTTTTACACTTTTAACCATTGACTAACGGATCCATCTAACGGTAGGGGATGTTTGTGCAACAATTTTTAAATGTTGAGGGAAGTTTGTGTGTATATGGCTAAAACTGCCATATCTGTGCAATTTCATCAAACCTCGATGGATGTTTGTGCAATTTTCCCTTGAATAATTTGATACAAAAACAACGTGTACATATATAGTTTCAATATTTCTTGGTTTACCAATCAATCTCTATCAGTTCACATTAATGAAGTTGACCTATTAACTATCAAAGTCAATTATTTGATTATCTGATCTCTGCTGTTTTCTTCCCTAATAATTGTAAAACCACTCCAAAAAAATATCTCTTTCGTTATTTCTAAAAAAATTTAATGCATCGTGCAATGATTTCAACATATCTGATGATATTTGTCGAGTAAAATTTTTATTTTTTATTTTTTCATTATTATTATTAATAAAAAAAGCGCTATAAAACTTATTATCGATTTATTAAAAAAACCCGTTGAAGTTTGTTGTGACCTGTTCATGTATTGTCAACCGAAAATGAAAGAAAAAAGAGGCTGATTTGTCAATTGTCGTCCATACTTGACTTACAATATACGGTGGATTTAATTGGTCTTTGATCAAAACATCTTTTTCATTTAAATTAAATTAGCTTAATTTGTTTGGTCAGTAGGCACAATACTAATGATAACGAATTTTCTCTCGCTACATATGATAAAAGTTTCTCACCTTTTAGCCGTCAGAATTGGAAACGAATATGAGAATCCAATTATTCGATACCAAATTCTATTGATGTCTCCTTCCATTTGAAAAAAATAAATAAATAAATAAAATACAGACAGGTCTTATATATATATTAATTTTTAAAAATTACAAAATTAAAGAAAAGTCAAAATCTTTAATAAAAATTTATGGAATTTATTAGAAATATTTCCTGAAAAGAAGAAGAAAGCGTGTTTGTGAAGTTAAAAACCAATGAGAGAGACTGACTGACCTGTATAAAACTTTAGAATCTGAAAAGGAATATTACCTGCATATATATGTCATAAGAAATGTTTATGTAAGTTGATTGTAAAGTAAAAATAATTTATAGTGGTCCTGTCATATTAATAGTTATAATGTCAAAATCCCACAGAGGTATTTGGTTAACACTTAACATCATGTTGTTGAAATGGTTTTTTTTTTTTTTTTTTTTTTTTTGGGTACAAAACTTTTGTTCGATCAAGCGTTTTTCAAGGGTTTCTAAAAGCAAAAATCCATCAAACCTGCTTAATGAATTCGAGTTTGAAATTGAGTCTTCGCTGAACCATACAATCTTTACGAAATAGGAAACAATGGTATTTGGTTACATACCTATACGGTGATTCAAACTTCAAATCTCATGGCATGAGTAAACCAGATGTCTGACCATTCGTTTCTTTCATATATTCAATCTCAAAATTGCTTCTCTATTCTTTTGTTAAAACTAATTATATACAAGTAAATCAGTACAAGAGGTTAAGAAGATATATATATATTGTTACAGTTGTATTTTAATTATTTTGTATATTTAGTTTTTAATTAGATTATAATTTATTTATGTTAATTTATATGTGTATTAACCACCATTAGCATTTACTAGATGTGGTTTGCTACGTGAGTGATGGATCCCTAGTTTTTAGTTAGTGGATAGTTAATGTCTAAATTGTAGTTGGAAGTTGTTTGTATTTTTTCCTATTTATTGTTGATTGAACGTTTAATGAAGGGGATCGAAATATTTGTTTGGATAGTTGATGCCTAAATTGTAGTTGGAAGTTCTATGTATATTTTCCTATTTATTGTTGATTGATAGTTTAATGAAGGGTATCGGAATATTTGTTTACTCAAATTGAGTAATTGATTTTCTTTTAAAAGTCAATAGAGAGTGGTTCTCTCGAATCAACCATCATTTATCATTATTATTTTCATTATATCCTAAATTCTAATTTTAGAATTTTTGTGATCGTGTCGTGTGTGTATTTCAAATTGTATTGCTTTCTCACTTCCCTAAGCTGATGCTGACCCTGGTCGGATCCCCTGCCAAATTTTGGCATCTATATCCATCAATAAAAAGTATAAAACAAACACAACCAATCACAGTACTTATCAAAATAAATCTTAATTAGTACCGATTAATACATGAGCGACTTAAATTTATGTCAATGATAATTAATAATATGTTAATTGGGTAGTGAATATTAACTAATATCATTTGATGAAGTCTATAGAAGAATTCAAACAAGTGTCATATCAAGTCTTATTTAAACTATAATTAGAGTAGTTTAGGCGGTTTCTAGATCAAAAAACTAAATACAAAAAAACAAAAAAAATATATCATATTTTATGTAAAAGATACATTCCTTGCATACCTTCATTGATTAATAAATTGTTTTATAAATGTATTTTAATTAAGATGATGTAATCGAGAAAGAAATCATTATTTTATGTAGGGGTAATTACCCTGGTGGCCATCGACTTATACCACCACTATCAAAATTGCCACCAGATGGGGAATTGGTTTAGAAATAACCATTTTTGGTAAACAATGTTACACTAATAGCCATTCCGTTATAACACCGTTAACTTTTTCTAAGAATGTTACACTAATGACCATCAATTTGTTCAGTTGGTATCAAAATGGTCATTATAATCATTTTTCTCCAAAATTACTATAGTGGCCATCTATTTGGTCAATTGGTATCAAAATGGCTATTATATATAATTATCTCACTTTTTCTAGAACATGTGTATTGACCATCTATGAGTAAGCAATTATTAAAAATAAAATTTCATTCAACAGAGAAAATGAAGAATTCATTTGATTCAATATAATTCCAGTCTCATACACATCAAATACTACTTGTCAAACTACACAAGTATACCAAAATCCCCTACACAAGTATACCAACTTGTACCTTTTAATCTGAAAACTGTTCAAAAACCATACCCGATTGCACCATATTCAAAACCACACAAAAGTTTGCCAACCAAATTTGGAGAAAAATGATTATAATGGATGGTCAATACACATGTTTTAGAAAAAGTGGGACAATTATAATGGTTATTTTGATACCATGTGAATAAATTGATGGTCATTAGTGTAACATTCTTAGAAAAAAGTTAACGGTGTTATAACGAAATGACAATTAGTATAACATTGTTTTCCAAAAATAGCCATTTCTAAACCAATTCCCCATCTAGTGACCATTTTGATAATGGTGGCATAAGTCAATGGCCACCAGGGTAATTACCGCTTTTATGTACTACCACGATGTTACAAATCAATTATACATTCTTTTTCTTCATGGGTCGGTCTAATGATTTTATTGTTTAAAGCAAAATAAAATAAAAATTACATAACATAGCATAAACAAAAAATGATAAATCATCACGATTATCATCGAATGCTTTTGGAAAGACTTCCATTACTCATACATTTGAGGTTTGGATAATATTTTAAAGTTGACTTCATTTTTCTTTGGGTTCAAAAATTAAATGTCACTTTTAAGAGGTAGGTTTTCAAGACTATTACCGTTTTAATAAGTTATGTTTAAAAGGCACATATTATGGTGAATGGATAAAAATATCCCCATAATACTTCCACGTCAGCTTTCTTTCATTAAGTTTACACTTTACAGTGACAGAGTTGTGAAGTAAAGAGAGAAAGTCTAGTTGAAACCCAGGCGATCACTCGAACGGCGATGGAGTGGCACTACGCTGTCGCACTTGGGGGGTCGAGCTCCCTGCTGACGCACTCGGGGGTCGAGCTCCCCGCTGAGCTCGCGGTGGTACTTTCTAAACATTGTCCAAGCATTTATGAAGTTGTGTTCGAGGAGTTAAGTAAAAGGCTCGGACAGTTAAGTAAAAGGTTCGGGCAGTTCATTAAAATGCTCGGGCAGTTTATTAAAAGGCTCGTAC
Organism: Acer saccharum; assembly: GCA_030490815.1. Taxonomy (NCBI): domain Eukaryota; kingdom Viridiplantae; phylum Streptophyta; class Magnoliopsida; order Sapindales; family Sapindaceae; genus Acer; species Acer saccharum. Next base: position 5,183,926 of record CM059868.1, read on the forward strand.
AGTTAAGTAAAAGGCTCAGGTAGTTCATTAAAAGGCTCGGACAATTAAATAAAAGGCTCAGACAGTTCATTAAAAGGCTCAGCAGTTAAGTAAAAGGCTCGGTGAATTCATTAAAAGGCTCGGACAATTAAGTAAAAAGCTCGGGCACAATATAGAAAGTCTCGGAGATACAAAATTAACAAAAAAAAAAAAATGATTGTTAAAAAAGGCTTGGAAATAACTCACAAAGGCTCGAACATTAGTCACAAAATCTCGAACATTATTCACAAAGGCTCAGATACAACTAACAAAGGCTCGGACATAAAAAATGTTTAATGTTCATACAAAAGGCTCAAGCAGTTCATGAAAAAGCTCGGGAACTGATTAAAAAGGCTTGAAAACTATTTACAAAGGCCTCGAGTTTCGTTGATGGTCTTGAGTTTCGTTGATTCTGATTTTAAATTGCAATTGCTCAATATTTGCATTTTTCGAAGTTTCATTAACACTCTGCTCAGTATTTGCATTTTTTGAAGTTGCATTAACACTCTTCGTTGGTTTCCTATCTCTGTTTCCATTTTACCTTTCATTGTATGAATTTTGATATTCATAACCTGATAAGATGAGTGATCTTATGTAACTATATGAATGTCGAGCTCGTTGGAGAAGAAAATGAACTTGGATTTCAGTTTACAGAGCTTTCCACTTTAAGATAGTTAGAGAGAGAAGTAGATCGCAGACAACTTCAAAGTATCTTCTAAAAGTTTAAGTAAAAAAAAAAAAATGTATACAGTAAGGGTATTTTTGGAAGTCACTTATTTTGGTGCCTTTTAAACTTAAGTTATTAAAGTAGTGATACTCTTGAAACACCAAATCAAAAAAGTGATAAAACCCTCTATTTCCACATTTTTCTTTTCGGTTTCATTACCACAAAAATCCAATTTTCTTAGAATAATCATAATCCTTATTCAATGAGAGTTAATAAATTAAAGACATTGGCTAGGCCTTGTCCCGGGCTGAGCGGGGATTAGTCCCACTCGTTAACGATCGATTGCCAATCGGAGTGAGGGATACCTCGTGGAATTACTAAAAAAAAAAAATTAAAGACATAATTTCACTACCGTGCTTGTTATTTAAATAATAATTAATTTATTCCTTATTGTTTTTTTCTGCATAAAAAGATTATTATTAATTCGTTTAATTATTAAAACACTTCTTATCAAGGGCTGATATATTTGAATACTAGCCTGGCCCATGCTGATTTTTTGAAGAAAAAAAAAAGTTCAAAGTTTTTACAAAATAATATTTTACCAAACACCTTTTTGGCTTTTTCATGTCAAGATTAAAATATTTTGTTGATCAGAACCAATCCAAAACCGTCCATAAAACAAGAAATCATAAATAGAGAAAATAATAAATACGTACTTCTCACCGACTTCCCTTTAAATTGAGTGAGACGATCTCCATCGAAGATTTCTTTATCCCTCATATATTTATTTAGAATAAATGTTACATTATTCAAATGACGTGGCAATATTGTGATTCATTCATTTAAATAATGTAAATTTAATACAATTTAAATGAATGGAATACAATACCACATCATTTGGACATTATTGATTTATTTATAATGTAATATCCTGTGGTTTCCGTGCTTTACAAAATAATATTATGACGATTTGCATATAAGATATTAATGGGATGAATTAGACCTGGCACGGTTCCGGTTCGAACCACCGGAACCGGCCGGAATCGGAACCGGAAAAACCGGAACCGGAACCTGAACCGGTTGGACCGGTTCCGGTTCCGGTTCGTTAGTTGGTTCGAACCGCCGGTTCGAACCGGATTGGAACCGGCGGTTCCATGAATAAAAAATAATTTTTTTTTTTTTTTTTTTTTTTTTTGGTTGGGTGCCGTTGGCCCAACAGTCGGCTGACGTCAGCCGACCGTTTGGCCCAACGGTCTGCTGACGTCAGCAGGCCGTTGGGTCCAACGGCTACCCTCTCTTTTCAATTTTTTTTTTTTTTTTTTTTTTTTCTTTTCTATAAATACCACCCCCCCCCCCCCCCCCCCCCCCCCTCTCTTTCATTTTTCCTCACACCAATTTCTTCTCAATTCTCTCTAATTTCTCTCCAACACTCTCAACTCTCAAGTCTCAAGTGATAAGTCTCTCAAATCTCCAATTTATTTTATTTTCAATTAATTTTATATCCAATTTATTTTATTTGCAATTTATTTTATTTTCAATTAATTTGATATCCAATTTATTTTATTTGCAATTTATTTTATTTCCAAATTCCAATATATTTTATTTTCAATTAATTTTATATCCAATTTATTTTATTTGCAATTTATTTTATTTCCAAATTCCAATATATTTTATTTGCAATTAATTTTATATCCAATTTATTTTATTTGCAATTTATTTTATTTCCAAATTCCAATATATTTTATTTTCAATTAATTTTATATCCAATTTATTTGTAATTTATTTTATTTTCAATTTATTTTATTTCCAATTTATTTTATTTGCAATTTATCTTATTTCCAATTTATTTAATTTCCAATTAGTCAACTATTCTTCTAAGTTCTAAGTTTCCAATTGTCTCCCAAATTTATTTTTAAATGGCAAGTGGAAGTGGAAGTGGAAGTGGAAGGGGTCACGGCCGTGAAGGTCCTAGGCGTTCGATTTCGATGCACGGTAAGGGTCCTATGGTCGATAATCTCGGTCATAACGACTCCACCTATCACGACTATCTGCAACGTCGGGCCTATGCTGAAGACCTAGGCCTAAACTGTCCTACTCCCCCTCTAATAATTTCTGAATCCGATCCCAATGACAACACCCCCAATTTGACAAGCCAGTCAGAAAATATGCCTGATATTGATACACCTCCGGATTTTGGTTTTGATACACCGGAAGTGGATCTAGAAAGGGAGGAAGATCTGATACAGAAGCAGAGCAAATCTGATCTCTTCGTCAAACATATGAAGAAAATTAGGAGTGAAGATGGAAGCATTACAGTAGCTTGCAATTACTGCAACAAAGTATATAAATGGAGCAGATCCGGAGGATATGGCACTTATTGGAAGCATATTGAAGCCAAACATCCAGAAGCAGTGATCAGAATGAGGTCACAAACACAAATTCCCAGGTACGCTACTCCTAACCAACAATTATTTCGTTATAATGATGAACAAAATAGAGAAGAATTAGCTAGGATGGTAGCAGTAGAACATTTATCATTCAGTTTTGGTGAGAGGGTTGGCTTTATTAACTATTGTCGACGAGCATTAAACCCTGCTGCATGCCGTGTCCCTAGAGCCACGCTCACACAAACACTTGAAAAGATTTATGTGAGAGACAAAAAAAAGTTAGAAAAATATTTTGAAAAATATAATGGTCGTGTTACAGTATGTGCCGACATATGGACTGACCATTGGCAAACGCATTCATACTTGGGTGTCACTTGCCATTTTATGGATAATGCATGGACAATCCAAAAAAGAATTCTTGCTTTTAGAGTTTTTGATGATTCACACAATGCTCAAAATATTTTTAGACAGCTTAGAATTATTTTTTCAGAGTATAATATTGAAAACAAAATTTTTGCAATTGGTTTTGATAATGCTTCTGCCAATACCGCTGCTATTCCACTTTTAATTGATTTATGCAAACCCTTTCTTGGTGGTACATTTTTTCATCAAAGATGTGCATGCCATGTTTTAAATATATGTGTTCAAAAAGGATTAGAAACTCTTCAATGTTTTATTGAACCTATTAAAAAAGCCCTAATGTTTTTATGGAGAAATCCTTCTACAATGAAAGCATGGGCAAGATATTGTAAACAAAATGGTAGACGTGCCATTAAATTTGCTCGTGATGTTCCAACACGTTGGAATTCTACTTATAAATTGCTTGCTCAAAGTTATGAGTATAGGGATTTATTAGTTACTTTTATTCAATTTCATGTTCCTAACATTCAACTTTTTGAAACTCATTGGGATGCTTGTTACAATGTTTTCAATTTGTTAAAAGTTTTTTATAATGCTACACAAAATTTTTCTAAAATTTATAAACCTACAACACATTTATTTGTTATTGAGAGTATAAATATTGCTGGTGCATTTTTGTATTGTGAATCTGACCCAGCAATAAAGGAAGCCGTTAGTGCTATGAAGCAAAAATGGTTAAATTATTATACGGATTTTCCAAATATTTATTTGATTGGTATGGTTTTTGATCCACGACACAAATTACAATCTTTGTCTTATTATCTAGAGGGTTATTATGGCAAAGATGGTTTAAATATTGAATATGATATTGAAGCATGTTGTGATAGAGTTAAGAAATTATTGTATGATTTATATGATGAATATGTTACAATTTATGGATCCGGTACTCCGATCGTAGATGTTACACGAACCAAAACTGCATCTCAGCCATCATCTTCCTCTGGATTTATGAATTTAGGGTATAGTATGTTCTCCAAAAAAAACAAAAAACCAAGATGTTTTTCATCAAGCTCCGATTCGCATGCCGAGCTTGAATCTTATCTAGCTTCTTCTTGTGACTTTCCTGAAGAATTTGAACTCTTAAAATATTGGAGTGATGCTACAAAGTACTATCCAATTTTGGCTATGATAGCCAAAAATATTTTTTCAACACCGGTTTCTACTGTGGCGGTGGAACAAGAGTTCAGCGCCGGGGGAAATATTTTGGATGAAAAACGTTCGTGCTTGACTCCAAAAGCACTACAGATACAGGTTTGTGTTGACGATTGGACAAAAGCAGAATATAGACAACAAGAGCTCCAACAAGAGCCAACATATGATTTCTTTAAAGAAGACGAACCCGAAGCGGGCGAAGGCTCTGGAGCAAGCTGAGCAGCGGAACCATAAATCTGTAAATCTGTAATAAAAGGTATGAGAACTACGTGGCCTTTGATTCCTCTAAACCCCCCTAAGAGGATACGTAGGCAACTTAATTGTGGTAAAAATTAAGTGCAAGGCTAATAACTTTACTTTTTTTTTTAGTTTTATTTTATTTTAATTTAATTTTGTAATCTGTCATTTATTTATTTTATGTTATTTTTGAAATTTGGGTGACTCAATTTCCAAATACCCAATGAAATGTAAATTGTAACTTTGTTTACTTTTATTTTAATTTAATTTTGTAATTTGTCATTTGTTTATTTTATTTTATTTTCGGTTGGATACTCGGATAGTCGGATGACGATGATCTAACTTCCAACATCCAATGAACTTATGAACTCAATGAATTTTATTTTGTAATTTGTCATTTATATATTTTATTTTATTCAATTACAATCTATAACTTATAAGTTACAAGTTAGAACTTAGAAAGATTTTTTTTTTTGTTTAAATTTAAAAAAAAAAAAAAAAAAAAAAAAAAAAAAAAAAAAAAATCCGGTTCAAAACCGCCGGTTCCTGTGGAACCGGAACCGGAACCGGAACCGCCGGTTCGGAACCGGAACCGAAACCGAACCGGAACCGTGTCACCTCTGGGATGAATGATCGTCTTTTACCACCAAATTTGCAAGTGCATGCTAGATTTCGTTTTTTTACTAACTTATATCATCATTTAGAGAGCATTTAGGACCATTTTAACATTATTTTAGTTATATGAGAGTGGTTATTTAGACATATATATATATATATTTTCTATTATTAGTTCGTCCTGACAATAAATATATCAGGACGAATAATATGGACCATTAGATTTACATAGTTTGACTCAAAGTATATGTACTTATTAAAACTTCTTCATAATCTATGGTCTACATTTTTCGTCATAATATATTTATTGTCATGACGAACTGATAATAGAAAGACTGTATATATATATATATATATATATATATATATTATTTGATTTAGGTAGGTTTCAGAATTTATTATAATATTTAAAAAAAGATATAATTTATTAAATTCAATTAAAATAAAGATTACACTTCAGTTTTTTTTTTGTTTTTTTTATTTTAATAAATACATGATAAATGATTATGTTTTCTACATAAGTTTTGCAGATGAAAATTTATATTTTTGGAGATGTTTGAGAGAAAAGGAAAATTGGGAAATATTTTTATAAGAAACCGTAAAATATGTTTACATTTAATTTAAGAGTAATACCATACAACATAAATAATTGATCCAAAATTCAATGACGAGATGAGGTTGGTTCAGTGATAAACCCCTCACACTTGTACTATGAAGTTGTGAGTTCGAGTCTTCCCCATTTTCAGAATAACCCGAATTTATATAATAGTTTAATACTTATAAAAAAAAACACACAAAATTCCACAAAATTATGTGATCATACGGTTAATGAATAAGTCATTTGCTATATCATTTATGTTGATTTTTTGACTTATTTATTTTTTATCGCCTTGAATTAATGTTAATTTTTATATTTGATAAGATATTGTTAGACATTAGTGACCTGACCCACATGAAGTCGCTTTTGTCAGTTCTTTAATGCTGGTGGCATGCCCGTAACACCAAAAGCCTTATTGTTGTCATATCAAATATCTTTAATCCTTAAGATTTGATATCAAAAATACATTTTCCCCTTCCTTTAAAAAATAAAAATAAAAAACATTTTCCTTTTTTCCTTTAATTATTACAAATCGGAGGATGTTGGAGAAAAAAAACATAATATGTAATTTCATTGATCCACGATAACTTATTATTGGGACAGTTCAACCACCATCATATCATAAAAAGTATTTTATTTTTCCAATGTTAATTTTCGAAACTTAATTGTATTTTGTTTAGTTGTTGCATCCATCGTATATATATATCATGCTATTGCTTTTTTTTTTTAATGTGAGATTCATTTTCATAATTTATAGTTTTACGAATGAGTTATGGAACAATCCAATTACATGCAAGTCCGGATTGACTTTGATTGGCCGGTCACCCATTTAATAGAGCTCGTCCCGAACCCATATGATGTTTGTGGAAGACTGTACTACTATATTATTTTTTGTATTTTTACTTTTTAGTGTTCGTGAGATGTGATATATATTGATCCAGGGTTTGAAGAGAAGAAGAACTCGAATCAAAAACCTTATAGTGTAGGAGTGTAAAGTTATATCAATGGACTAACCTCGTCTCGTTATATTTTTAAGCTACTTGACGATGTATAAAACAATGAAAATTTTCACGAAGAGTTTTTTTTTTTTTTTTTTTTTTTTTTTTTTGAATTTACAACAATTGCTAGGACCTGGCGAGATAAGACTCTACTAGCATAGCTCGGAATACTACACCCACAACTAGGGAGAGATCACCCACACTTGGGATTAATGGCTAAGGAGGGACAAATAATACAAATAATATATAAATATATATATATATACACACCAAGGTGTTGAACCGTGGTGGTGGAGGCTCACTAAGGAGAGTCCAACCACATTGGCAAGAGGCGTCGGTAAGTAAGAAGTGAGTTGACAAATGCACAAAGCACAACAAATTGAAGTTAACTTGTAGGGCCGTGTTTGGTGCGCGGAATGCAATGAAATTGTATTATTTCAATTTTCTGGACCCATCATAATCCCGTGGGGACAATATGTATTAAATAAATTATAAAATTTACTGATTTAGGAATATTTAGATTTATTAAAAAACATTATAACATTATAATTTTATTTGAAAATATTATGAATATTATTAATTTAATAATATATAAATTAAAACAATTACTTCATTGAAAAATAAAAAATAAAAACTATTTCAATAATTTCAAAATATTATCAAATTTAAAATATCATTATATATAATCTAATCTTTAAGCTTCACAAAATTCAATTCAATCTCATATTTCATCGAAAACAATATAATATTAATTTAGATCATTCCAATTTAATTAAATCTCCTCTAATATCACATTTCTTGAAAAAAAAAAATCTGAAATACTAAATGTCTTTTGCTTTGTGGTCGGAGACTTCAAACTAAAGTCGAAGTTGCATTTCAAACCATACTTGTAGAGCTCATACTCGTTAGATCCGAACAGACCCTAATCCCACGAGGGCCACAATGGTTTCAACTTAAAAAAAAATGGTAAATCATAATGAGCACTTGCACGCGTGTGAACGAGTCTTACACGTACTTCCAATCAAATGAATCCACGTAACCGTTACGATAGATTTACCAACTACTCATGCCAACCAGTCATCCACGTCCTTCGCTATTTTAATCACCATCGTTACACACATAAAATCACAAAAGACAAGAAGACTTGGTCTTCTCTCTTAACTCTCACTTAAAAGTACCAAAAAATATCTGAATGTTCACAACAAGCTACCTCCACCGTCCGATCATCATCTCCGATCAACGATGCTGATCACGGTCAAGACCTTAACCTACTACCTCTCTGAGCACCCATCGATCATCAACTTCCAGTGGAGCTATGACCAATCATGGGGCTCCACGTGGTCTTTCCTCTTCACATCCGTTACTCTCTACCTCACCTTATCAATCTTCATCCACCTCCTCCTCGCTCTCCTCCTCCGCCGCGGCCAACCCGTATCTCTCGGACCCATCCCTGCAATCCACAGCCTCTCCATGACAGTCATCTCCGCCACCATTTTCGCCGGCATCCTCCTCTCCGCCGCCGCAGAAATCCGCGAGACACGGTGGTTCTGGAGGCGGAATAAGACGACGCCGTTGCGGTGGCTGCTATGCTTCCCGATGGGTACGCGCCCTTCGGGACGCGTGTTCTTCTGGTCATACGTTTTCTACCTGTCTAGGTTCGTCCACATGTGGCGGACGTTCTTCACCATCCTCCGGCGTCGGAAGCTGGTGTTCTTCCAGCTGTTCTACAACTCCGTCCTGACGTTCATGTCGTTCCTGTGGTTGGAGTTCTCACAGTCGTTTCAAGTCCTAGCGATCCTCTTCACCACGTTGGTCTACGCCGTAGTATACGGATACAGGTGTTCAGATATAATACGATATGATATAATATAGTCCATTTCGTTTATTTTTTATTTTTTATAATATGATATGATTTGATACGGCCTTTTTTTTCAGTGAAATTGACGTTATTTGATATTGTAACATAGGTTCTGGACTGGGATTGGGCTGCCCGGCGCGTGTTTTCCATTAGTCGTCAACTGCCAGATGGTGCTGCTCGGCTGCAACCTAGTGTGTCACGTCGGAGTCCTCCGGTTTCATTTCATGAAAGGCGGTGGCTGTAACGGAATTGGCGCCTGGCTTTTCAACTCCGTTCTAAACGCAGCCATTCTGTTGCCGTTTTTGAAGTTTTATGTGAAGATGGTGTTGGAGAAGAGGAAAAATATTAGTTTCATTGAGAATCAAAATCAAGACGCCAAATTCACGAAGAAAATTAAAGAAAAATAGACACTTTTTTGTTTTTATTTGGAATGTAATATTTCTAGGAAAATACTTTTCTTTGTTTTGTTTTGTTATCTAGGAAAGGTATATGTATAATTATATATAAATGATATGAAGAGCTGAAACTGTACATACAAAATTGAAATTTTTTCAGGCAAGTATATGAATAATTATGCATGTGATATTTTTCTTAAGTAAATGATATGTCGGTCCAAATCAATATGATTGTGTTTGATTAGTTGCACAATGCTTGTAATTAATGATCTTGTTAGACTACACTGTTCTGATTAGTGTTGGATAAAAAAGCAAAATTACTACATCAATTTTCTAGTATTGCTTTTCTCCTTCTACGTTTTTTTTTTCTTTTTTTCCCAAGAGTGTTTGGGATTTCACTATCAAAACCTTGACCAAATGTGCATGCGTCTTTATCAATGCTAACAAGAATATATATATCTTAATCATCGTTTGTTTATAATTGGCTTAATTAAAACCATTAAACGTCTAAAGTGCTTTAATTATTGTTTAATTAATTACTAAGAAAATTAAAGCATTTTTTCTATATATGGTCTATAGACTATACACAACCCAACCAAATCCAAACATTACAAGTTACTAGTCATTTAACAAGAATAATAAAACCATGAAATGTCCTATAAATTAAACGTAGTAATATATACACGACTAATAATATGGTTTAGTGGTAAAAACGCTTATTCGATAATGTCTCAAGTTTAATGATATGGTTATATGAATCGGTTGCGATACTGATCACATGGAGAATCTAAGACTGAAAAAATCATATCGATAATATCACTATAGCTAGACAAACAGAGACAGCCACTTGAGTTTATCCAATTCTGCACGAAGTTATCAACTGAATTAAACTATATATTAAAGTAGAAAGTAACTACTAACAAGTGGGAAATCTTGGACAAAAATAGAAACAAAAGAAAACAAGAGATCGAAGTGAATTTGAGAGAGCTGGTGGACTGACAATTAATACCTACATATATATATGATCCAGACTCTGAGTCCGAGAATATATATTAATTATTAGTACACGGACCACTTGTCCCCTACATATAATAAAAAAACAAGACTGCAGTCCATCGATGACAATCTACAAGTTCCAATTTACATAGTAAACTGTGAGAGAATGAATGGGCATGCATATGTTTCTGGAAATTCAGCAACTCAAGAAATAACTTTGTTAGTAAGCTAACTCAACAACACTTTTTAACCACCGTTCAACGTGGTTTGATGGTAAAAGTACTCATTCGGATGAACAGTACTGTCTTCAGTTCCAATTTACGTGGTAAACGATGAGAGAATGAATGGACATGTGTATGTTTTTGGAAATTCAGCAACTCAAAAAATAACTTTGTGAACAACACTTTCAACCACCATTCAACGTGATTTGCTAGTAAAAATCTCATTCGGATGAACAATGGCTTCGAGTCGTCACCACTACATTTTAGTATATTAGTATATATAAAAAAATAGTTTTCAAAAATATATAAAATAAAATAAAAAATACAATGTTTATGTTTACGAAATCTTAACAGAGAGAAGGTGAAATCAAATTTCAGGAAAAAACAAAAAACAAAAACTGTTTAATTGAGAGCACAGTTTTCAATTATAAGGGGCCCTAAGATGAATTTTGCGTCCAAATGTCTTCCATCGATGGTCGAAAAGAGTTGTGAACAATGGAATTTGGGCCACTTTAGGCCCAAGTAAAGCAAAAACAAAAATTTTAATCGGGCCTATCAGAAATTTCATGGGCTTCATGAGATACAGTTTTTCGATTTGTTGCTGTTTTGTTTACAATAACATCAAATGATTTTTCAAATTTTCAGCCAAAGCAAATGCCTGTTGGCCCTGTCCAGGGAATATCATACACATATAATTTCTGTGACAATTATTATTTATTTATTTTTAAGAAGAGGAGGTATATGGTCTGTCCTGTAACTATTTTTGGGTCCGTTTTCATTTTTGGAAAACCAAAAATGTTTTCAAATTCGTATTTATTAACCGTTTTTCTTTTTGTTTTAAAAAAACAAAAACAAACTGAAAAACAAAAGTAATATTAAGAACTTGTTTGGTTGGGCTTTTGAAAAACCTCTATTAGTAAAAGATCTACTTGCAGTAGATCTATTAAAAATAGAGTTTTTGAAAAAAAAATTTATAGTTGTTTGGTTGGTATATTTTTTTTTATTTTATAAAAAGTTCTATTTGGAGAAGCACCTCCTTATGTGTTTTTGTCTAGTGGAGGTTTAAACTCTACTAGCCTCAACTCAATTTAAAATAGACAAGCTGACACAGCAACAAACAAGACAATAACAGCAAGTAACGAAGAAGAGAGCTCTGCTCTCGATTCCAATATCAGAAAATACCAAATATTCAACTCCCCATTACAAAAGTTATAGACCAAGCATATATAGCTATTTCACAAGCATAAAATAAGGCCCAATATAAAACTTAATATAAGCCCAAGCCCAATACAACAATTACAATATAACTCCTACATCAGTCGCCCCTTCTAGACCTCGAGTTCGGTTGAAGCACGTGGAAAAAGAACTAATTGAACGAAAAAGGAGCGAAGTCCATATTGGCTTGCCGAAGTGGTAGACACCAACCGAAAAGTCCCTTCGAAGCGCGTCCCAAACCCACAGCGGCACCAAGACAATCGTCCAACAGAAAGTGGAAAATGACCAAGCTATTCGCCATTGGTGTAGTCTTACCAATTTGATCTTGAATTTTGAAAACCCAATGTGAGCTTCAATGACAACTCCAAGCTCAATTGTCTCCTCCATTGGTTGGGTAAAATTCCCAATAATTGAAAACACAATTTTATCATCCTCCTCCACATTTTTAACATTCTCCCCTACATTTTGAACAACATCAAAACAATCCACAGGCTCTTCTTGAACATTATTATCACAATCACCAATTATGTCTCCCAACACATCACAAGAAGTATTTTCATTTTCCTCAAAATCAAACCAATTGGACACAAATTGCATCATATCAACAAGGGTTGTGGGTCGACCTCTAGGCAAAGTAGGCTTGTGCTTAGGAACGGTCTTGTAATTTTTTTCAGCACAATATTCATTCATGGGCTTGGCAAAATGCATACTTGTCACCAACAATTGTATCCAAGGGACCCTTATCAAACAAATCTAAAGATTCATTAGCATTTTCAAACTCTACACATTCACCTAACATAACTTCATCTAGCATTTCAATTTTAGACATCATCTCAACTTTGACATCAAAAAAGCCTTTAATTGTTTCTTCCATTTTGCTTTGCACATTATTCATACCACGATTATGAATATCCTTAACAATATTAATTTCTTTTGCCTTCCCTATAAACTGACTATTGCTCAATGACTCATTGCTCATAGTTGGATCAAAATGCAACTTAATAGAATTCAAATGTTTCAATTTTCTATTCGTAGCAGTATCAGACCAGGCTCCAAGTGAGATTCCACGATAGGTTTCATGGCTGAAATGGGTATGGGTCTTGGTGGTTTCGGTTTGATTTTCATGGGTCATGGAAAATTGGGACTGTGTATAGTGGTTGTGAGGCAAATCGATTTGGATTTCGTGGATGTTAGTGAATCGGTGGTTTGGGGGTTTGTATTTGGTAACTGAATTGTGGTGGCTGAAACAGGAATGGGTTTTTGTGGTTTCAAATTGATTTTCATGGGTATTTTTGAATCGGTGGGATTGGGGTTTGTGGGGTTCACATGTATGGCGGTTTTGAGATTGATTTGGCCTGCGTGGATGGGTGTGTGAATGTGAAGAAAATGATGGAGATGGAGGTTGGACTGTTGGAGATGATGAAGATACCTTGGTTGAGCAGCAAACCTGGGTTCCCCTAAAATCCATTGTTGAACTTCTTCATATGTACTTGAATCACGACCACGATACCTCCGATGACGAATTCCTCCTTCATCGGACTCAGAGAGCTCAGGTGGAGCAGGGATTTCACGTCGTCGGGCTCTCCTCAGAACATGATTTTCCCTCAGTGAAAGTCGAGCTTCCCGGTTTGGTCGAGCTCGAGCTTTACAGTATCTGAGATTCTCATTTGCGTTGCCTAGAACCTCAAGGATCCGATGAATGTCCTGCGACACTCCATCAACCTTATGCTCCAAGTTCGCATGTGCAATCCGTAACTCTTCCAGACTTCGGTTTCCACCTCGGTGCCGGACGTTACCATCGCCATCGTTGGCCATAACCCCGGAGCTAACCGAGGCTCTAATACCACTTTGACGCAACAACAAACGAGACAATAACAGCAAGTAACGAAGAAGAGAGCTCTGCTCTCGATTCCAATATCAGAAAATACCAAATATTCAACTCCCCATTACAAAAGCTATAGACCAAGCATATATAGCTATTTCACAAACATAAAATAAGGCCCAATATAAAACTTAATATAAGCCCAAGCCCAATACAATAATTACAATATAACTCCTACATCACAATCTCAAAAGCCTAAATAAAAAATAAAATAAAAAACTCAAATAGGCATTGGTAGACTTTTTGAGGCAGTAGAAAGCTCAACCAAACGAGCACTAAAATTGAAAAACACATCATACATGCTTTCTTTTTTTTCTATTTTGTTATTTTTTTAAAAAAAAAAAACTCATAAATTTGGTTTTTTCATCTTTTTTTTTTTTTTTTTTTTTTTTTTTTTTTTAATTCTCTCTCTTTTTTTTCTTCTTCTTCTTCCTATCTTCTCCAAGAAGCAGATTTGGAGGAGCAATCGATTTGCTCCACCATCTATCTGCTCCTCTATTTTTTTTTTTTTTTAGTTTTTTCTCTCTTTTTTTTTATAAATATTTTTAATTGTTTTCCCTACAATTTATTTTTAATAAGAAATAATGTTTATTTAATAAAAAATTAACATTTGTGATGAATTTTTTTTCTTGAAACTGATTCAGTGATTTGTGAAGAATTAATTAACCTATTTTTTAAAAATTCAAATCTACAAATTACAATATAAAAAATAACAGGGCCTTTATGCTTCAAAAAAAAAAAAAAAAAAATAGGGCCTTTTTTTTTTAATATGAATATGACATTATAATGTTAAAAAAAAATATAATACAAATTTGATATTACAATTTTTGAAAATATATTTTCAGATAATTTACCAGACGTGTTTTTACCGTTTTGAATTTCAGAATACAGCTTTGAGCATACTAGACGCGTTTTCGGATTTCAAAATTGAAACCAAAAACACTATTTCATTTTCATTTTCATCTTTTTTTTTTTTCAAAAAACAACAAATGAAAAACGCTTACAGGAGTCGCCCATAGTGTTTGCACTTACTTGCAGACTGGCCTTTCAAATTCTCATAATAATTGTATCAGTTGATTATAAAATTTTGATTAAAGAAAGTGAATGAGATTTTGATCTTTTATAAAATTAAGTATAATTAATTGGAAACAAATCAACTGATGACTGCATCTATACTCATCCTCCTTGCGGTTCAATGTGTTATGTGTCCCTTGACTACAACAAAAGGATGAGATTTGGTTAATGAAATTAGTTACTAATTAACCCAAATGTGAGACTGAATCAGGATCGAGTCAGGCTTATCTGGAGTTTGGATTCAACGAGTATATTATTAGATCTTGAGTTTGTCAAAAAAGTCCTTCTAAACAAAATATTATTTAAAAGATTCTTCTGTTTGATTAGTGTTGGATTAAGTCGGTGGGGGTAGCAGTAGCAGCACCAGCACCAGCACCTTCATTGCGGTCAAATCTATTCAAATCATGTGAAGGAAACATTTCTCGCTTCTCAGAGGTTTCTTCTCTTAATGTCAAGCGGCAACAAGCAATAAATGGTGGGCGGTGGGCTGGTGGGGGAGACACAAAGACTACCGCAGAGTAGTGTTGGACCATACATATGGCAATAGGCATAGCTCATAGGCATGGAAAACAACAACAAAGACTGGGCGTGTCCAAGAAAACCTTCCCTAGTTCAAACTTCAAACTTCATGACCTTTGGTGAGGAATCATATCTCTGCATTTGGGTGAAGTGACTTTTGGGTTGCCATTCCTTCAATGTTTTCCATGTGTGGCTGGAATTGGTCCCAAATTAAATGTTTTTCTCACTTTAACAAGAAAAGTCCTTTTTTTTTTTTTTTATAGCGATAATTGTAAATAACTACTGACGTTTGATGAAATGACAATTCAAACCCTTAGATTTAAAAAATCGAGAAAAGAAAAACATCTTTATGTTAATTAAATTTAATTAAATCTAAGAGTGGTGTTATTGGCATCTTCACTATTGAACTATTTATGCTTCATTTTTTAAAAATTTAGATTTAATTATATAAAATTAAATGGTTTTATTAATTTTTTTTATTTATTTCTAGGATTACCCTTTTACATATTTTTTTTAACTTAATACACCCCATATCTTTTTTTAAAAAATAAAAATAAAAATGCACTTCATCTCTGATTTTTATATACAGTTTTTCTCACATCCATTAGCATGACTTGTTTTTATGCTTTGAAATGGAAAAACTTTCATTTACTTGACTCTGATGACTTGTGTTTCACTTTCAAGTCTTCTTCGTCTTGTTTGAAGTCTCCTTTTTTGTTTATTTAAATCTAAAAAGGCAGTTGCTTTGAAGATTGAATTCTTCAAAGCAGAGAGAAACAGAATTCGAAATAGGTTTTGTGGATCTTGTCATGTTTGTAGTGAAATGCTTCGATATTTTTGCACAGTACAATAAAATCAATAAATACTAAATATGAGGAATGAGATCGAGATCCGAAAGAAAATATAAACAAAAGTAGTAGGTGTGTTAATAGCACCACTCAAATCTAATGACATGATTATTTAAGTGAATAATTTGCATGTCTTCTCAGTATATAATTTTTTTTTTTTATATGTTCAATATTATATGGTTCTTAATTTTGATTTTCTTATTTTATATATTTTATCCTTTATTCATAATATATTTAATTGTTTTTGTAAGGAGTTATTTTTTTATTATAATAATATTTTTTATTATATTTTTCTTTTTTTTATTTAGTTATATAATAAATCATCTAAATAGTTATATTTTCGGATTACGAATATACTGAATTCAGAATTCATGTTGACATTCAAATCTGACATTAATTTTGGTTGAAAATTGTGCAAACCTCACACAACACATTAACTTACGGAGAAATTTACACAAAATAGTTGCCTAATACTAGCAACCAGCCAACCAGCCTTGGCAGGCTGGAGAAATTATAGGTCTATGAAATTATATTCAACTAAAGTTGTTGGATCACATGCCCATATCATGTCATCCGAAAAATAGATAAAAATAAAATTAAAAAACCTCTCCGCAATCCGGTTGGTACAGAAAGCCGCAACTACAAGCTAAATTATACATTTGGGTTGAACAAAATTGTATTATTATTATTTTTTTTTTTTCTTTTGCTTGTTTCTGTATTATGTCTAATTTTTATTTTTATCAATTAATCTAAATTAGCATCAGCAATCTTCATCTTTTCAAAATGATCAAATGAAGTACTAGGCAATGGATTTTTTCCGGACTGGTTGAAAATTTTTCGAAGCTCGTTATACCTCTCGAGATCAAAGTTATGGACCTTGACGAGTTTTTTCAGCTTGGCGTTGAATCGGCTCTGGTAGAACCCTTCGAAAGAGGGCTCTTTGGATGTCCTGAGGAAAAATGCATAACCAGCCATGAAATACATGGAAGTCACATAGAAACATATTGGCTCCATCACATCCCATGATAGTTCCCAGAAGGTCAGCCTCATGAACCCTGCTGTTTGGACCACCATGTAGCCTAGTCCACACCAGAGTTCTCGGCGAACTAGCCCGTCAGCTATCTCGTCTATTACGACTTTCTGCTTCTCCATCTCTTCCAATTCCTTCCTTCGCGGATCATTTGGGTTTATTACTGGCAGAGGAATTAGGCCTCCGATAGCTTTTGTTACCTGTAATCAGAAAATGGAAAAAAAGATTTTGGGTAACGGTTGCAATTTTTAGCATAAATGTTGATCATAATAACAGTGACTTCTATTCTAATGACACCTGAAACTACAACTTGGACCAGAAAACATAAGAAAAAAAAAATCAAATTAAAAAAAGGAAAACAAAGCAAATTAAACCCCAACCAAAATAAAATCAAAGTTGAAAAAAGTATATTGATTCATTAAAAAAATAAATCAAATTTCCTCTAAAATCTGGAATTTCAATTCCAGCCCTTGAAAATCAAATTTATTAAGCGAAATACGGGTATGAATCTTCTCTGGGTCCTGTTTTCTTCTTTTAAAATTTAAAATTTCTCCATCTCTGTCTCTTCTTTTCTTAAATTATAAAAAGAGATTTTCTTTGTGAGTTTGAGTGATGGATCCAGAAAACAGAGAGAAGGAGAAGGGGCTTTTTATATATTGGTTGTCAAGCCCCTCCAATTTACCATCATTAACGTGGAATCTGTTCACGTTTTGCCTGTGGAAGAAAACAAATAAAAATAACCATAAAAAAACATATCAGTTCTCTGTACCACTCAAATTTCAAATTTTTGAAAAGAAAAATGAAAATTAAACTCATCAATCCAAAACCTAGCTCCACAGACAGGGACCAGACAACCAGTCATGGTATAATTTTTTTAACCTAATCTCTGTAAAATAATAGTTAACAAATGATGAACAAAACAAAATAATGAATATTTATATTATGAAGAATTAAATAAGAAATCAAGGATTGATTTTGAAGAAAATTACCTGTTCAGGTCTGAGAAACACCATGTTTCCTAAAACGATGACGTTTCCTGACTCGTCGAGCAATTTAGCGAACTGCGATCCTTGTTCTGGATCCGGACAAGCTTCTCTGCAGACCTGAATAAAATCCGAGTACGATATCCAGCTGTTCTCGATCTTTCTCAGCCTCTCCTTCACCATCTCCAGCTGCACCGCCCTAAGCAGTTTCCTCGTCTCCTCCACCGTCAGTACCTCCGCCTTCTCCGCCGGCTCCGACACAATCGGAGGCGGACTCAGGCCGTCCAATCGGATCCTGTCTTTGGCAATGTCGATTGTCTTCAGTTTCTCCAGGAGGTTCTCTCCTCCGAGAGGCGAGATCTTCGGATGGAAAATCGCTCTCTTATGGAGAAACCTCCGGAAGATGCCGCCATTGTCTCCTGGATCCGGAGCAATGTTGGATTTGGACGGGTTTTGAGGGATTCGGGTCGCGGCTGATGTCGAAGAGATCCGACAATTTGTTAGAGCCTGCGTTGAGATCTTTGAAATGTTGAAGAGACGCTCTGCTAATGTCTTCCTCAACGCCATTGATAGATTTTTTAAAACAAAATCAAAGAAACAGAGAGAGATTTTTCGATGACCGGTGAAAATTACGTATTCGCTTTCTGATGAACAATCCAATTGAGATTGGAGTCTTTATATAGCTGTCCCATTTCAGAGGAAGACAATAAAATTATTATAAAAATGATTTTTTTTAAAAAAAAATATCCAATTTATCGCGAAATGTTGAGATAAGAATGAGAAGTAACAAACTGAGAGTCAAGGAAAGTTTCAATGGACGATAATTCATCACTACCCTAGCTTCACGAATATTCGCACCAAGAGCTATTTTTGATTTTTGTTTCTAATAAAATATTCCCACGCAATAATCTCAATTTCAATTTCTCGTCCAAGGCGATAAATTGGATAAATTTTTATTTTGCAGATTTTAGAGTTTGATTTGATCGCCCTACACGTGGTTGGCTAAGTTTAGCAGACTAGGACCGGCCACAACCGTCCGATCATATGAAAATTTATTGATCGGGTGGTTGGCTACTGATGTTGACTGTTGTGGCGAAAGTGGACCTTTCAAGCGTGACTGAAACTGATGACGTGGATGTGAAAATGCTTTCCACGTGTAATTTAAACAGCGGTAACGGTTACAATGGAAGATATTAAAATAGGGTCGCTTACATGGAATTATCTCCGCCGTTTGATATCGTGACGGCTGTGGTAGCTATTAAAAATGAACTGGTGACTAGGGTTACGTTCACGCAAACGTGTCGCCACATATTTTGTTCATATCAGGAAAAAATAGCTTTCTATAGTTAATGAGTTGCCTTTCACGAATCACGAATAGATTTTTTTTAATCTTTTTTTGGAAGGTTAAAAATTAAAAGTTTACATTCCAGTAGTTTCCTGCCACGTGGATATTTGTCATAAATGTTAGATATGAGTATATGACCTCCACCAGTAAATACTAAATACTGTAAATTTGCTGATTAATTTCTATTAATTACTCGGATTTTGGCAAAGCCAAGATATTTAGTGATTACTTGAAGAATTATACTTGATATCATGCAACTTGATATTTGAATTATACTTGAAAAATACCATGGAAAAATAAGAACCAAAGAGAGGATCCCAACTTTTACTGTTTTCAGTAATTTGGAACGTTTTTGTTTAGGTTAATTTTTGGAATATTTTCAAATATAATTCCAACTCAAATATTTTGCATACATTCCAGATTTGGAAAACCTAAAATCTCGGATGTTATCTCGAAATCGAAAAAGGGCAAAGACACATAATAAAGTCAATTTTTTTTATTTTATATATATATATATATATGTTTTGATCTCTCAAACTCTAAAGGCCAAGATATGAAGATATTGATGATTCTAATTCAAAAATATTTTTTTAAAACCAAAACCAAAATAAAAATAATTAAGCACTTGAGTCAAATTAATACAACAATAATCAACATTATCATATAAGAAACATTTAAATTGTGGCACGGGAAATATTTATAATTGTCACACATTTAATAGTTCATGGTTATCTAAATATGAATATATCTACTTTTTTTATATATAAGAAGTCCATAGATCATTTTATCACGGGTTGAAACAGAAGGGAATGATTCCGGGTCTAGTTAACTAAGTTCATGTTTTTTTTTTTTTTTTTTTTTTTTTTTTTTTTTCCTTCTATTAAAGCCTGCGTGTCTTTTAAGATTTATGTTTTAGGACCTACGTGTTTCTCTACGTTTCGGATTTTTAGTCCGAGATCGTTTTATCAGAAAATGAATGTGAAAATATGTTTAGAAAAATATGTTGTATGTGGCGACTCGATAATGCAATTGCTCATGGAAAATAATTCAACCAACTACTGACCAAGTCAAGTGAATAATTGATGTTGACTCTTTTTAAAATAATACATACATAAAGTTCCACGAGATGAATATATTGAAGTAAATTATTGATCTTGAAATTATATTTTCTCCAACACGTGTTATAAATTACAGAGACTTTTGATTTATAATTTCAAAATTCAGTAACTTTTAGCGACTTTTCTCTCAAAATTCATTGGAGAAATATGGTTAGATCGATCATTATTGAACTATATTTTCTTTGTTAGAGATATGTAGAGATCGAATGAGATTAACAACTACAAATCGTTCCAACTAGTAACTATCAATTCTTACATTTTAATAGATAAATACGATATTCTTCGAACTTTATCACAAAAGTAAAGAGAAAGGGTAAAAAAAATAAAATAAAATAAAATAAAATAAAATGTATTAGAATACAAATTATAAAAGCCCAATTTTCTCAATCTTGAATTAAATGTTGTTTTATTAGTAAAATTCTCTTATTTATATGATATATATGTTCGAATTCAAGTCGAGCAAGAAGCTAAAATTAAGTTTTAAGTCATATTAAAATTTAAAAGCCATATATTAAAATTAAAATGTGCTTTAGCTAAGTAAACTAAATAAATCATCATTAGTTTATTTATTTATTTATTCTGGAAAAAAAAAAAGAATTTATATTTTGAACCTTAACTTTTGTTTTTGTTTTTTTTGTTTTTTTTTGTTTTGTTGAATTTAACCTCAACATTTATTAAAAATTGTGATTACCATCGAATTATATCTAGAATCATTTAATAACTTTAAATTATAAAGTTAAGAAATTCAATTAACCCATGTAGATTTTAATTTATTATATTGTTATTTTTTTAATTTTTAACTTTTTTTATTTTTTATTATTTTTTATTTTTTATATATTTAGGTTTTCATGTTCTGGAAATTAGGGTTTAATTATATATCATTAGTGTTCAAAAAATCGGTCGTCTAGGCTGATTAATTGGTTGGATTCCTCTAGTCGGCAGTTCACCGTGGCGAAAAGGCTAAAATCGACCAGATTAACCGGTGACCGATAAAAAGAAAAAGAAAAAAGAGATAAAATAGATGGAGTTTTAACGAGAGAGAGAGAGAGAGAGAGAGAGAGAGAGAGAGAGAGATGTGGAAGGTTGGAACGGGAAGTCATCGAGAAGAAGATGGTGGGGTCTAGAAAAAAAAATAATAATAATAATGGGAAAAGGAAAGGAAAGAAAAGAAAAACACAAATTTGATAATAAAGTCAGATGATGCGTCCAGGAAGTTATGGTGCCTCTATGATGTGCCCCATCAAAGTTAGTGATCAAAAAAAGAAAAGAAATCACAAATGAGAAACGAAATAAAATGGAAGAGAAAAAAAATTCCGATTAGTCGGCCATTAATCACCGACTAATCGATCTAGGCGTTAGGTGCCATGTCTCTGCCGGATAGCACCTAGTGCTTACTAGAACTATAATATTATTGAATAATTATGGTATCCAGAATCTCCGAAGATAATCTCCAAGACACTGATATTTTGTAAAAACAGACTGTCTGTCTAAAGTTTACCATTAAATGCTAATCACGACATAGAAAACTCTTGAATAAATAATTGAATTCTCAAATGTATGATTACTTGTATAATGGAAAAATTGGTTTCAATAGTCCTTTAGCCCAAAAAGATGGTTAAATTCATCATGGACTAATAAAAAAACGACACGAGATTTATGCTGTGTTTGTGTGATTAAGAGAACGAAAGTATTCAACTTAAAAATAAAATAAAATAAGTAATTGTCAAACAATTTCTAAAAAAATATAAATAAAAATGAGAATTTTTGTGCATTTGCAGTCATCTCATCAATATAGGTGGGTTGGTAAACTTGGAAATATTTTCCATGCATGCTTAAACTGTAATTAAGATAAATCTTAGGCTTAATTTCATTGGGCTATTTAATTAATAAGAATATAAACACATAAGCTTAAAAATTAAAATAAAAACAAGACATGAAAATCAAGTTGTAAGATATTGTCTTGGATGTGCAGTGACATCAGCTGTAAAATTAAAGATTATGGAAGAATAATTGGATGCAAAGATTGATGTGAATGGAAGTGGGGATGACAACAATAAGTCTGAATGGATAAAAAAGATTGATGTGAATTCAAATTTTTATAATTTTTTTGGCACAATAATTTGAGAAGATTGGATGCTCAAATAAAACTTTCCTAGGAAAAATTCTACTATTCTCTCTCTCCCGGCCACTTGGTACCATCCATAATAATTCAGACTTGAGACTTTGATCACTTGTCAATTTTCCAGCCACTTACAACATATATGCATGTTAGAGCATCTCCAATGCTGTGCCAAATAATTGTGCTAATGCTAAAATTTAGCACAGGGTGTAAAAATCGTCCTCCAATGCAATGCCAAATGATGTGCCAAATTTGGCATATACTATATTATGTGCCAAAAATTTTGGCATTTAGCACACAATATAGCATATGCCAAATTTGGCACAACAATAAATGCTTATTTTTTAATTACAAAAATACCATTATATATATATATTAAATGAAATAATTAATGCATTAATGAAACTTTACATTGGAACATTTGTTATAATTTTAATTAATAAAATAATAAAAATAGCATTTTAAATAGGATTGTGCATCGGAGCACAATGCTAAATTAATGTGTCAAATATAACATTTTACTCTTTTTTGTGCCAAATTTGGCATTGGCTTTGGAATTGGCATATGCATTGGAGATGGTCTTACTATTATATGTGAGTGTTGGGGAATACTATCTACCTTTCCCATTTACCTTTCACATTCATTGCTTGACACGTATACATTTTTTCATTTAATAAAAGGCTAATTGGCACAGGTGCCCCCTGAACTCTTCAAAAATTTGCACATTGCCCCCTGAACTTTTTTTTTCGGCAGTAAACCCCTTAAACTAACAGAAATTTGTAAAAACTGACGGAATGGCAACGGAAGCAACATTCCGTTTGTTTTCTAGTCACATGCGCGTCATGTGACAAGAACTAATTACACCAACCTCCCCTAAGGTTTGCCCTAATACTTTTTTAAAAAAGAAAAGTAAATATTTTTTAAGAGGATATAATAATTTTTTTTAATTATTTTCAATAAATAGATTTTTTAAAAAAAGAAAGAAAAATTGATCTCCACCGTCCATCACCATGATGGACGATGAAGATCAAATTAATTTAGAAAAAAATGAATAATTAAAAAAAAATCATATTATATATATTAGATTAAATTTAAAAAAAATTAAAAAATAATTAAAAAATAATGATCATATCATATCTTCTTCAATAATTCATATAATTCAATAATTCCAAAAAAAAAAAAAAAAAAAAAAAATCAAAAATCAATTAAAAAAAAATCCACAAACTCATTCAATAATTCATATCTTCTTCCTTCTTCTTCAATCAATTCCAAAAGGAAATCAAAAAAATAAAATCCACAAATCTCATCTTCTTCAATCAACTCCAAAAACAAAATAAATGGTAAAAATAATCTTACAAAACCTCTGTCAAGAAAGTCATTCAACAATTTCAAACACAAATCTACAAATCTTACAAAACCCACAACATTATCATAACAAAAACTTATCATAATAATACAACTTATTATCAACAACCAAACAAAACAAAAACTCTAACCACCACTCATTATCATCATCACCAGTCAACCACCACCACACTCATCACTCATCATCATCATCTTCTTCCACCAACACCAACACCCAAAACCTAGCCACCACCACCACCATTCAAAAGCCGCCGGGTCTTCTCTCTCCCTCTTCACATCTAGTTCGTCGCGCTTTCTCTCTCTCTTTACGGATCTGGTTCGCCGCCGCCGCCGCCACGTCTTCTCTTCGCTTCGCACTCGATCTCCTTCAACCGCCGCTGTGTCGCTTTACGGGTCTGGTTCTAGCCGCCGCTCGATCTCCTTCATTGCTCTCTCTCTCTCTCTCTCTCTCTCTCTCTCTCTCTCTCTCTCTCTTCACGAGTCCATCTCCATCAATCTCCTCCATTTCCAATCTCCGAGAAAGAAGAAGAAGAGATCGGTGAGGAGAAGCGGGAGAAAGAAAAAGAGAAGAAGAGAACCGGGGATAGAGAAAGATAAGACGAAAAATAAGAGAATAGGGAGATCAGCGTGAGAGAGAGGGATTTGTGTTCTTTGTGTTCATCTGGGCATGAATCAATTTAATGTATTTTATTTCATTTAATAATATTAAATTGTTTGTTCATCTGGGCAATGCATCAATTTGATCTGTATTCACAGATTCCACATGAAATAATTAAATTGTTTTTGATTTTTTTATATTTATTATTAAATGCAATAGTAATAAAAAAATCTAGATTATTATTATCATTTATTTTGTTTTTGGAGTTGATTGAAGAAGATGAGATTTGTGGATTTTATTTTTGTGATTTCATATTGGAATTGATTGAAGAAGAAGGAAGAAGATATGAATTATTGAATGAGATTTGTGGATTTTTTTTTTTTTGTTGGAATTATTGAATTATATGAATTATTGAAGAAGATATGATATGATCTCCACCGTCCATGGTGATTGATGGACGGTGGAGATTAATCTTTATTTTTTCAAAAAAATCTATTTATTGAAATAAATTAAAATTTTTAATTATTCATTAAAAAAATATTTATTTTTCTTTTAAAAAAAGTATTAGGGAAAACCTCAGGGGAGGTTGGTGTAATTAGTTCTTGTCACGTGACGCGCATGTGACTAGAAACAGACGGAATGTGGCTTCCGTTGCCATTCCGTCAGTTTTTTGTAAATTTCCGTTAGTTTAGGGGGTTTACTGTCGAAAAAAAAAGTCCAGTGGGCAATGTGCAAATTTTTGAAGAGTTCAGAGGGCATTTGTGCCAATTAGCCTTAATAAAAAGCTCTTACTTTTTGCTGCAAAGATTGTTTACGTCTTTACCCTTGATAAATGCTTCTATCATTTTATTAATAAGGGGTAAAGATGTAAACAAGCTTTGCAGCAAAAAGTGAGAGCTTTTTATTAAATAAAAAAGTGTATACGTGTCAAGCAATAAGTGGGAAAGGTAAATGAGAAAGACAAATGGAAAAGGTAGACAGCATTCCCTCTTAGTGTTTTAGCAATTAATGAATATTGGTGGTGGTGGGTTTCTGCTTTGGTTCTCATTTAATTTGTCCATTAATCCCATTGTTGTATTGTGAACTACATCCACATGTGCAATTAATACATAGAAAGTTAGACAATA
This sequence comes from Acer saccharum, assembly GCA_030490815.1. NCBI lineage: Eukaryota > Viridiplantae > Streptophyta > Magnoliopsida > Sapindales > Sapindaceae > Acer > Acer saccharum. Next base: position 5,209,711 of record CM059868.1, read on the forward strand.
TTGTTCCCCTTACGTGGGTTAGCCGATATATAACCCCATGAAACTCGTGCTTAATTGTCGCATTTGCGTGCACTACAAAAACCCCTTAGGTCCACACCTATAACATGTATAAACACGTTGTTTTGCACTACCACATCTATAGTTTTTAGCACTATGGTAAATTACGTGCTTGATCGATTCTTATATATATATATATATACAGATTTTCTATTATCAGTTCGTCCTGATAATAAATATATCAGGACGAAGAATGTGGACCTCTAGATTTATATATTTTGACTAAAAATGTATGTACTTATCAAAACTTTTTCATAATCCGTGGTCCACATTCTTCGTCCTGATATATTTATTGTCAGGACAAACTGACAATAGAAAGACTGTATATATATAATCTAAATACATAATTTAGAATATTATCGAATGGGTTATATTTGTATATATCATTTCTGGATAAGGTGATAGATGGTAGCAAGAGGGAGCATAATATTGTAAGGGCAATCTACGTATGTCGGTGGGTTTCAAATTCTTGTAAGAGACTTGTGAGGTTGAGATTTTTGAACAAAATTTAAAGAGGTAAAAGTGTTGATTCCATTTTATATGTGATCAATATTACCTAAGAGATGCCAAAAAAGCTCAAACTGAAGGGTACTGACTACTGATCAGCCTCCTAGAGTCCTAGGCAACAATAACTATGCCTTTGCAATAATTTTCCCTCTGTTTTAAGGTACCTTTTATCTAGATAGCATATATTCTTGGGAATTATTGCCCTCAAATGCTAGTGTATTAGATTGTTGCTTGAGCCACATACATTCTCTTATAGTTACATACGTGTGAATTAGAAAACATACAGAGCCAGTAAAATTTTGTTCGGAGGGGACGTTATATTAAAAAGAAAATATTTGAGAAGGGCCAAAGTGCAAAAGTTTCAAAAGCTATGGACAAATTTGTAATTTTCTTATAGAAAACATTTATTATTTTTATGGAATAAAAAATTCCTTGTCATAAAAATTTCACAAATTAAAGCTCATCTAAAAGCTTTTTAAAGTTTGCTACGGGTATATATATATAAACATATGAAACTGTTTGCATTATATAGATGACTGATCAAGAGTGAAATTATACACTTTATTTCGTGTGGGTCGGTTTCGACTTTGTAACATTATAGAATATGGACTCCACACAAAAAATAAAACGTGTTGAATCTGATACTTGATAATTATTAGTATTTAATACACGAGATATTATAGAAAATTTACCAATTTCTATTAATGTTTTGTGTGGACAAAGTTAAAGATATAAATAAATAAATAAATAAATAAAGATGTAGTATTATCATTAAAGTTGACATAAAACATCGAAGTTTGGGACGTATGATAACGTTTTAAGGAAGCAAACATATTTTTTCATGGCCATGTTGTGTCATTTGAAGAAGACAACTATGGGTTGGCCACTCCACTTTGTTTGCAAGATACATTTATATATGGTGGAAGTGGAACACCTATGCTAACACTATATATATGGCCACTTAATTTGTTTCATGATTAAAAGCTTGAATTCCACGTTTAAGACTTATAGAATTAATTAATCTTTTTAAAACAAGTAATGTTAGCGTATTTGAAAAACAATTCTAAATGACGTGACAAAAACAAATAGATCATTATATTATTTGAGATATCTTAAACTTTTTATTTAAACTTTAAACCGTCTTAATAATATTTCTAACTTAAAATTAATGACAAATATATTTCTCAATGGAAGACCCGATAGATTCATAATTTAGAAATAACCTATATAAACCAGAAAATTTTGTTTGGAAAGAACATACAACATCATTGTATTTACCTCCTATACCATTGGCCCCTTGGTAGTTGGTACACCGAAATAAACTAATAACATAATACGTGACAACAATATATATATATATATATATATTAGGGAATCCCTCATGAGGAATCCTTTATTTTAATTTCGGTAAGGACCATGATGAAAACACATCGATTTTAATGAATTTTAGTTTGAATTTTTTTGTGGATGATGAGTTCAATAAAATCTATATATGAACAAAATTTGAGAATTTTCCAAGAATTAGAATTATTTATTCAAATTTTGTTAAATATGAAGGCATAGGAAAATAGGCGAAATATAGCAAAATTCAAGAAAAATAGTTCTAGTATTCGAAAAATTATCAAATTTTGTTCATAGGTAGATTTCAATGGACTCATCATCCACAAAAAAAATTCAGATCAAAATTCATTAAAATCGATGTATTTTCATCAAGGTCCTTATCGAAATTAAAATAAGGGATCCCTTATGAGAAACTCACTATATATATATATATATATATATATATATATATATATATGACAATATCTATTAATCCGGAACCATATATTTTTTTGAAAGCTTTCGTCATTGGTAGAATTTGAACTGCTGATTTGAGAGTCATTTACCCAAGCCTAAAGCTCGTCCATTTACCCGAGCCCCAAACAATATTATATATAATTAAATGGTGCATTGTATATTTTGATATTCATATAATTAAGTGATCCTCAATTTAAGTCATTATCAATTATAACTAGTTAATTAGGTTAGCCGAATATAAATCCACAATCATTTTTTTTTTTTTTTTTTTTTATGAATTAAGCCCCTTCTGCAATAAACGAGGCGCACGTGGCACACGTGGTTTATAATTATAATATTAACACCAAGAGATTCTTTGAGAGCTGGCTTGGTTTGTATGCATTTGGTTGTTGAAGGCAGGACTCTTGCTTGCTTCATTAATCTTCCAGTGTTTTTGCTTAATTATAATATTAATGGCCATAATTAAATAAGTTGATTTTATTTAATTTTTTATAATGTTTTCATGTCTGAGACAAATACGTTTGTCTTTTGGATGATGTCTCTGCCACGTTAACCAGAGACCATAATCCTTTCAGGTTAGCACTGCTGCATCATCATCATCTTCATCAGCACAAAATAATTTGATTAAACACAAGATTCTATCCATTTAACACGTATTTAATTAATTTTTAATCCGAATATATATAATTCATATTTTCTGATTTAGTGAGAGATATAAATATAGTATTCTAAAAGTTTTCAAATTTTTTTTTTTCCTAATGAAGCAAAATCATCTTAATTATCAGCTGATATATAATTGCAAACTTGATTATTTGTTAAATGCAGAATTGCAGATAATCTTAAATGATCAAGTCACCAATTAAATTATTTATTTTTGGTTTACAGGGCATGTCAAGGGAGCTGTATCATTATATATATAGGCTGCAGCTATATTAATTATATATAATCAAGTAAGCAAACCAATTATCTAATTAATTAACATGAATCTTGAATGCCAATCTTAATTGCTTTTCATTCTAAGGAAGAATCCTGAAATCAAATAATAGTATTAAGCTCTTAACAAACGTATCTTCCTGTAATCCCAATTCGCCTCCACAACAAAAGTTGAAGAGTTTTTCTTCATGATCTAATGATAGATTTTCAATTACCACCAAATATCAAAGGTATATTTTCAAAACTAGTTACTGATTTAAAGTAAAAAAATAAAAAATAAAAAATGCACACCTTCTTAAATGAACAAGAGAAAGACGTTTTTCCAAGCAATTGTGACATTTTTCGCGGCACGCATTCATTACAGGGATTGCCATAGCAGTTAACTAGCGTGTCAGGATATCACATCCCAGCATATAGTGTTGTGTGTGTGTCAAGGCACAATATTAGCTGAAATGGTGATGAGCACCTGATACGAGCACGATTTGATGGACCCAAAAATAGAAACCTGGTTTGCTTCGAGGGAAACCAGAACCTTCCAAAAGTCATAAAAGACTAGCGCATTATACTTAAAAATTCATTCATAAGTTTTATTGAAAATAACTCTTTATTTATAGAGATTACAAACTAAAGAAATAACAGAAATCACTTCTAAACAAATCCTATCTAATCTTATTTAAAATAAAATATTATCATCCTGTTTGAATTTAAAATAAAAACAAACATTTTAAATTTAAAATAAACAAGATCGTAACAGCACCAGTCTGCAATCTGTATGATTCTCCTAATTTACCTGCTTCATGTAATAATTAAGTTTCTGCCTCACTAATTAACTCGACCAAGTTCTTCAAGGCCGGCTACCTAATACAACATTGTATGTGCTAATTATACTGAAAATTTGAAACTTTTGAGAGTTTCTAAACTGTTTAAAGTGTGAAGTTTCGGTTCAAAATTTCAAGTTTTCAACCAAAATGAAACGATTTCATCGTGTTCAGACCTGATTACGGAAAAGAGTTTTACCCAATACGGCGTCGTTTAATGCCTTTTGTCTATATTCATGGGACTTTTAGGGCCTAGGGCCCTAGTAAACCCATGGGCCAACATTTGGAAACTGATTTAGTATTGACCTGGGCCTCCAGAGCTTGCCGATGAATTTTTAAAAAAAATTACAAATAATTCGGTGTTTGAAGGGAGGGATACACAATTTGAACCCACGGTCTCATTATGAAGGGCAAACCACTAAGCTTACTGCCCAGTGAATTTTCTATAAAACCATAATCTAACAATTTTTAATTACAGAATTAGATGAAATTGATCCGGAATATGTTCCCCACAATCGTATATCAAAAAAGTCACAACATTGAATCATGTCCTCTTTCTCAAACCTCAAATTATAACAGTTCAAAAGGGGAAAAAAAACATTTTTCCATAACACAAGGGATTTGATTTAATAGGCATTACAAATCCCCATTACGAACGCTCAAGACAATTCTTTAAATTAGTACTAAAATCTAAAGTTTTGATACTATTCTCTCAAACTACTCCTCAACCAACAAAAAATTTAGAAGAAGACTCGGTCCATCTCCGATAGGTCTCCATTTTGTTAAAATGGAGATCCATTTCACTCCGATGGTTCTCTAAATCACGTTAAATGAGGAGAATCAAAAATAGAGATCATGTTTTGATCTTTATGTTTGGAGATCCAAATCCTCCATCTCTGTTTCACTATTTATTTTTTATCATCCCATTTTACCCTCATATTATTTCTTAAATTCCTCTTATATCCTTTCTACATTTTTAACTAAACTCAATTAATTTATTATAACTCTTTATTCATAAATTTAATTACTATAAAATTTATAACCGTAGAAATATTTTATTGAGATCTTTCAATTGAGTATAATATTGACTATATTTTAATAATTTTTAAATTTTTTATTTATTACACATTCTATTTTAATCAATGAACTAAAAGTATTTTAATTCAAAACAAATGTTTTCAAATCATCAAATCTTTATATGTAATTAACATATATCATAATAATTAACTTTGAATAATACAGTAAAACAAAAATTAACATATTCAAATTAAAATATTACTACAGAAAAATAACAAAAAAAGTAAATTGAAAATTAAAATAAAACCAATAAAAATAACATTGAAATTTAAAAGTTAACAATAGATTATGAAAAGTTATATCCACTATAACCATATCAATTTTGATACGGACCAAAACTACTAAAATCATCTGATGACCCACCAGATGATCTAAAATTTAGGTGTGGAAAATTAGGTAAAAAATTAGATAAAAAAAATATAAATGTTAATCTTTTTTTATCAACATCATTACATGTAAAAATAGTTAGGTGTAATTAATTATAAAAAAACGTTAGAAAATTTTATGTGTCATAAGAGTGAGTAAATTATTATCTATTTAAGAGAAAATAATTTTATTAAAGAAAGTTTGAGATATTATTTATAAAGTAAAATGATAATATTTTATTATTTGAAGATCGTAAAATGGAGAACGATTAGAGTAGTAAATTTATAGCACTGAAACATTCCATTGTCTTCTTGATATATAAAGTTCAAGCAACACACAAAATTACAGCTCCTTACAGTATGAAATTAAAGAGTCTTGTTTGTTCCGAAGGTGGTTGAACTTCTAGATCCAGCGGGTACGGAGGTTGTGAGCTCCTCGGAACCAGCGTTCCCAAGAATCATCTACTGGACCTTTAGTCCTATAATTATACAAATATGAATTAGCCGAGTAATTAGCAAATAATTGAAGTGATTATAGAAAGGTTTGCTTACATGGGTAGGAGTGGATCAGGAATGGATTCAACACTTGATATCAGTCTGAGAGAAACCATAAACCATAAATAAATAAAGAAGCTTTTATTTTACAGAGAGTCGTCACAGAGAAGATATACAGGAAACCAATCAAATGAAATGATACGATGATGATGTTAAAGCTTACTCATTGCAAACAAGGGAAGATTCCCCCAAAGTCTCGAGCTCGTTCAACTCTTCCTGAATCACAATTTTCTTATTAATACGATGATACGAAAAGAAAGAAAGAATATATATATATATATATATATATATATATATATTATGGATGGGATGATCACCTGGATAAGATTGATTTCGTTATGGAGATGGGAAATGGCAGCTGCCAACCGATGCTTCCCCATGAAACTAGGAGGTCCTTCTGCTCTAGACGTACCCTCGTCTTGTGTCTTTGCTCCTTGCTCATCTACCGATTCCATATCACAGATAAAAATACCAAGTTTGAGCACATAGATAAATCATATATGGTGGAGGTAGGTGTTGGGTTTAGTCATTAGTGCCTTAGTGGCATGCATGAATAAAGAAAAAATTAAATAAAAAGGTTTTGTGAGGGGCCTAGCATTTGATTAATGTGGCCCTTTGAATTTGTGGATGGTATTGGGCCAAGGTTTGCAAGTCATACCAAGTTACATATCACTAAAATGAATTTGAATCCTATACTGATCTGATCTTTTTCATGACCTCGTCTAATCTCATGACATGCAAAGAATGAGTGGTTAAGATATGATTAGTTTTCATAACTATTTTATCAATAACCAATCACATGCTTTAAAAATGTCAGGAAAAAGATCAGATCAACAGAGGATCCAAAAGACTGACCTAAATAATTGTATTAACCAAGAAAACAATTCCAACAAAAGCTTCTTTGCAATAGAAAAACCAAGTTAGTTTCCAAGCATCCTCAACTGTCAAAAGATATATATCTTCATAAGATGACAGAAGTATTTTCAAAAACAGTTAAAAATGGAATATCCATGTAAGCTATAGCTTACTAAAGCAGATAATGAGTTTAACTGGACATGTTAGTGATCTAAAATAAAAATATACACTATCATAAACAGGAAGGAGCTTAAAACAATAAGGCATCCCCAAAAGAAAAACTCATCACCAATTTCCACTGCTTCTTCATCTATGATAGATTCAACAGAAATGTGAGGATGAACCTGCCTGAGGAGTGCATCACTCTCACCCGCTACTTTTTAAAGTTTGAAGAGCTTTCATAAATACAGGATAACAAAGGACAATACGATTTCCTTTCATATACTGAAGAATTTGGATCATTGCCCTTGTTTCTCCAGCTTTGCAACATCTCCCAATCAAAATATTACATGCAGCTTTATCAGGTTGTACCCCGGCTTCTTGCATTTTGCTGAAAATGTCAAGGGCTTCTTCGTGTTTTCCTAGAAGAAAACAAGGGGAAAATATTTCCTTCAACCAATATAAAACTCCAGCAAATACATCAAATGTAGTAAGACTGATACCCAGAGGCATCCTATGTATGTGCACAAAGTACATCACAAGACCAAAAGGTGCACATGGATATAAAATGTAAAAAGGATGAGTAAGTTTCTTATTGCATATGTGTATGTTTGCCAAAACGTTTTCTTCATTTTGATTGCATATTCAGAATTTAATCAAGGAAAATACTTAATTCCTTATTGATTACATGATTACATCTACATCTTTATGAAAATTTATCATTGAAACATGATAATTCAGCATCGGTTAATTAGACAATCATTAACTCATTTGGATACAGCGTCATGACCGAAAACATTTGAAAACCAGGTAAGATATATCCACAAGCAAATCTACAACGCAGAGCCAAAAATATGATTCAATCAGCTGTTTATAGCAATCCTCCAATTTTACACAGATATTAGCAATCTATTTGGATGGCAGAACACGAATTTAACTGAAACTATATCTAGATATAACACCTTTGATGATAATAAAATATGATTGGGTGCTTATAGATTGACTTGGATGGAAGTTAAAGGCTATAAGATTGAAATAGCTTCGAAGCCTAATATCACACGGTCCAAATTGTACTTATCCTCGGACTAATTACAGAACTAAATATTTGCTCATTTAGCTTCTCTATGAAGAATTACAATCAAGTTCAATCAAGTTTGCATTAATTGAAGTTCACAAGGATGAAATTGCAGTAGCAAAAGCATCTCGAAATCAATAACAATCAACAAATCCCTGTAAACGCCTTATATGTATAATGTATCAGACAAACTTCCAATTAGCATGATCAGAACATGAACATTAAAAGAACCAAATACATATAGTAGACTATATATATCAAACAACGGGAGTGCAAAAAAGTTATAAAGTTACTAACTTGCAGTCACCAGAATCAACAAGGTGTTCCATTAGTACAGTATAAGTGTAGCAATTGGGAGACAACCCAGAATGAAGCATGTCCTTGTACACATCAGTGGCCTCTTTGACTGTTATCACCAAATAGAATCTTCAAATAAGCCGTATACGAGACAACGGTAGGGCAACAACACTGGTCTTTCATTTCCTCCCAAATCTTCACAGCCCCATCAACATCCCCAGAATTGGACAGCCAGTGGATCATTGAAGTGTAAGTCACCGCATCAATCTTCAACCCCTTCTCTTGCATCTGCTCAAAACATACTTCATTGAAGAAATCCTCTTAGCTTCTCCAAAAATGTCCAAAAATATTCACAAGACATTTCATCGAAGCACGACAACAATCTGAGTGTGTCTACTATAATAACTGTAGACCAGTTAATTCTCCTTGCCTTGCCAGTTCCTGCAAGTAGAAGTATTTTGCATGCTGCAGTTTCAAGAGTATCAGTTGTCACTTGTCATCCTGCCATTTATTGAGCAGCGGTAATGCCATTTTTTCTTTGCCTGCAATCAATACAGGGGATGCTCATAGCTAATTACCGTCTCAAGATGCCACATCACCAGCATATAGAAGGTCACAGATCTTTTCCTCCACAGGGGCAGTATCCCTGGAATGAGCACCAGTTTGCATGCTTTTCCTTTCCTTCCTGTAAGTTTCTGCATCACTAACTCTACCAAGTTTTTCAAGACCGGCTAATAGAACATTGTATGTGCCTAACGAAGGATGAATTCCTTTACTTTTCATCGTTTTGAAGATTTTAAGTGCTTTATCAGCACTCCCAGCAGAGAAGTAGACACTAATCAGAGAAGTGTAAGTAGAAGTACACTTCTGGTCATCAGGCAATAAATTAAAAATCTTTGCAGCAGAAACAGGCCACCTAGCACACCCAAACCTATAGATTAGGAGGGCACCAAGATACACACCAAGAGAATGTCCAGCCGTAGTCATTTCCTTGACAATCTCCACCACCTTAGTAAACATATTGGATCTGATTAAAAATCCTATCAACATTAGGTATGTATTTCTCTCCAGCTTTACACCCATTTTTACACTGTATTCAAAGGCCAATAAAGCACCATCAGGTCTGCAACGATCACGGTTCGCCTCAATTATGGTTGATATAATCGTAGAATCCAACCGTATGTTTTTATCCATCATTCCAGCAAGTAAATGCTCGAGGGCTACAAGATTCTGCTTTTTTAAGAGAAACAATACAAGTCCTTGATGTGATAAAGGTACTCCAGCACCAGTTATCGCATTCTCTACTGCTTCTTCGTCTGTGATAGATTCAACAGAAATGTGAGGATGAATTTGCCTGAGGAGTGCATCACTCTCACCCACTACTTTTAAAGTTTGAAGAGCTTCCATAAATACAGGATAACGAAGGACAATACGATTTCCTTTCATATAGTGAAGAATTTGGCTCATTGCCCTTGTTTCTCCAGCTTTGCAACATTTCCCAATCAAAATATTACATGCAGCTTTATCAGGTTGTACCCCAGCTTCTTGCATTTTGCTGAAAATGTCAAGGGCTTCTTCGTATTTGCCTAGAACACATCAGGAAAACAAGGGGAAAATAATCAAATATTTCCTTAAAGGCTTCAACCAATATAAAACCCCAGCAAAGACGCCAAATGTAGTAAAACTGTTACGCTAAGGCATCCTATGTATGTGCACAAAGTACATCACAGGACCAAAAGGTGCATGTGGATATAAAATGTTAAAAGGATGAGTAAGTTTCTTATTGCATATGTGTAGAGTTTTTCTTTGGTAGGCACACAACTGTGAGCATACTTATAGCACACTTATCCAAATCATCACTTTTTGCCATGTAGCATTATTTGACCCAATTGTATTGTCTTTTCCGGTGATGAGGTTGATAAGTGTGCTATAAGTATGCTCACAGTTGTATGCCTACCGGAGAAAAACTACATGTGTATGTTTTCCTACTTAATTCCTTATTGATTACATCTACATCTTTATAAAAAAAATTATCATTGAAAGATAATAATTTAGCATCGGTTAATTAGACAATCATTAACTCGTTTGGATACAGCCTCATGACTGAAAACATGAGAAAACCATGCAAGATATATCAAGAAGCATATCTACAACGCAGAGCCAAAAGTGTGACTCAATCAGCTGTTTATAGCAATCCTCCAATTTCAAACAGATATTAGCAATCTATCCAGATGGCAGAACACGAATTTAACTGAAATTATATCTAGATATAAAACCTTAGATGATAATGAAATATGATTGGGTGAACCACTTAGCTTTGAAGCCTAAAATCACATGGTCAATCAAGTTTGCATTAATTGAATCAATCAATAACAAACAATAAATCCCTGTATACGCCTTATATGTATCTAATAAACTTCCTATTAGAATGATCAGATTATGCACATTAAAAGAACCACATACATATAATAGACAAATATAATATCAAACAATGAGAGTGCAAAAAAGTTATAAAGTTACTAACTTGCACTCACCAGAAACAACAAGGTGCTCCATTAGTACAGTATAAGTGTAGCAATTGGGAGACAACCCAGATTGAAGCATCTCCTTATACACATCAGTGGCCTCCTTGACTCTGTTATCACCAAATAGAATCTTCAAATAAGCCGTATACGAGACAACAGTAGGGCAACAACACTCGTTGTCTTTCATTTCCTCCCAAATCTTCACAGCCCCATCAACATCCCCAGAATTGGACAGCCAATGCATCAATGAAGTGTAAGTCACCGCATCAATCTTCAACCCCTTCTCTTGCATCTGCTCAAAAACGTACTTCATTGAAGAAATCCTCTTAGCTTCTCCAAAAATGTCAAGCATAGTAGTGTAAGTGAAGCGGTCGTGCTTGAACCCTTTTGATCTCGAAACCCAATTGAAAAAAAGCCACGCTTTTTCCATTGGTGGGTGGGTTTTCAAAGCCTGATTGACTGTGTAAGAATCCCATTTTATAGGTAACTTGTTAAGCTGTTCTTGAGCAGAATCCCAAGATGAGTACTTGAGAGTTGTGTATATGTTTGAGATTGTGTCTCTCATATAAACCTTTGGTTTCGCGTCCTCGTTTTCGATCGATTCAAGATGTTTTCTTGTGTTCCTTCGATTTGAAAAATGGGGTTTCTTCTGTTTATATCGGTGAAGAGAGTGCAGGCTTTTAATGGAAGTTTTCGAATGATTAAATGGCTGGTTTCCATGGATGCACACAAAGTCATGAACAAATTTTCGAACATAACTGGGGAGACCATAAAAATTGTACATAGATTACACTACTACAGAACAGACTTGGTGTTCGATAACTGGAGAATAGTTGGGAGGAAACCGAACAATAACAAAGAGGTACGCTAATCAAATTAGATACATACGACACTGTTCAATAATGAAATATTAATATTTCTGAAAAAAGAAAAACCAACATATTTTCTGTATATTCCTTTAAAAAAAATTATTTAAAATTATAACTATGGAGTTGAAAATAATTTTACAAAATAAACCATTAAATTTTCCCGTTATATAACTATTTTATTTATTGCAAAAATAATACTATATGCATTTATATTATTTTCAATTTTAAAAAGAGTACGGACATTGACACCAATAAATATGATAAGTATACCCATATTTATAAGTACACCTATACCTAAAATTTAAAATTAAAACATTACTATAAACACTCATCTTAATGCCAATAATACCCTTATTTTAATGTCAATAGTACTCTTATTTAAATTTCTCACTTCTTATGTTTGTGGTTTTGCTATACAAAGAGACTTTAATGTGTTTCTTTTGATTCGATATACATGGATATCTGTCGAGAAGTTTAGCATCTAACCTATATTGCACATTCGCACTAATAATGTTAGGTTTAGAGTTAGGGTTAATTATGGGGACAAAAGAAAATCTTGCATGTTAGAACATTGCAGTTGTGTATTCTATTATTTTTTTTTTTCTGAATTTTTGTTCTTTATTCTGGAAATAAACCTACCTTTTTTCTTTTTAGGTAGATTTAACTCATTATATGTATGTCTTCTGATTTCTTTTTATTCAGATTGGTCTAGACTGGACCGGATAGAGTCCAAATTTTAGTTTGAATGTGGCGATTACTAATCTGTTGCTGCTGATTACATGTATCAATGCAGGGCCTTGTGCACAAACAGTGAAAGGAGCTTGAGTGCATTGTGGGGAAAGTTGGCGGTTGAGATATTGCTATTGAAGAACTCAATTGGTTGAAAGAAAAAATCGACTCCAAGGTTTCTTAATCATACACCCCACTTGTTTGTTTGCCTGCACAGGCTGCACTCAATTTTGGCATTGTTTCCATGTAGTTTTTTATTTTTATTTTAATAAAGTGATATAATTGAAGATATAAGTGTAATTAATATTTGTATATAGTATTTGGTTTATTTTTAATTAAACTAATTTGTCCTTATTGGTAAATTCCTATTATGATATTTTTGTAATTAAATTTTTTGTTAAAATATGAGTGTGTTTATCATATTTATGGGTGTCAATATCGGCACCATTTTAAAATTTTATTTCTAACAAATTTTACTATGTTTGCATTTTTAAAATATCTTTTTCATAATAGTTCAATAAAAATAAGGGTGAAATTCATTTTCGTCCCTCTAGTTTGATCTAATAGCTAAATTGGTCCCCCGGTTTTCAGATTTGATAAATGCGTGTGATTAATTGACATCGAGACCATCAACTATCTTGATTCATTATGATGGGTAATAACTATTTATACTTCTAATTTGTTTGTATCAAAATAGATTATTGTGTTTATAGTGTGCATCAGTGCTTGATATTGAATGAAGACAATGGTAGAAATAAAGAATTTTTTTCCTAGAAAATGTATCAATCCTTTTTCAGGTTTTTTGTTCTTGATTCTAAAATTTTCAACTTCTTTTGATCTATCTTGTTTCTATTCAGTACACATATTAAATGCCATAGCCAAATATTTTGAAAATTTCTAATTTATTTTAATTTTTTTGAAAGAGGGTAATGCTATTTTACAAGTGCTAATGTTTGAGTAACTACTATCAATTGAATTAAACTCCAATAATTTAAAGGATTAATGAAATTAGGATCACAACACATGGAAGGTAAATAGAGAATCTCTCACATTGTTTGATTTTTAAGCTGCTCAAATGTAAGAGGATGGAATAGATTCCACAAGAAATAAACAAATAATTCGTTTTTGAACTATTATAATTAACTCACCGGGACTTGGGAAGGGGATACGAGTCATACGACACGAACCCAGATCCTAAATGGCGTTGGTGTGAGACTTAACACTAAGCCAACATCATCTCGTCAATTCGACTATGTTTTTGCATTGCAAAAGTCCTGCAAAATCATCCTTCCAAAAGAAAACTCAAAATCTCAAAACCATCACACACACACATTGACTACACAAAAGTGCTTCCAGTCAGGTTGAATTCAGACAGATTCTTGCAACATTTCAATTCATGCCACTTAAACTAAACCACATTCACATTTCAGTCTCAAATGCAACAATTTATCACATGAATAATAACACATAAATAGATGTCAAAAGGAACAAAACTTCCTGATAAAGTAAAAGCTTGTTTATAAACACAATAATCTTTATAAAAGGGTATCTCTACCCAATTGACTCAAGTTGGAAAATTAGTAATCTTTACATAGCGAATCGAATAAGAAAACAATCTTGGGCAATAATCTAAAGAGTACAAAATACTACCATAGGGCTTCTTCACTTATCCAGATATTTGACGATCTTCTGTGAGATCACAGTCCTCGCCTGTGTTACATCGCGTCTACACTTACCAGCATGTTCACCTAAAACCTCAATAGTTTCCATGAACATTTCCAACTTCTTCTTGATCTCATCAATCGCGAGCTTCAACACTTCTTCTTCTTTAAGAGCAAAATCAACATTGTACATGAATGATTCAATCTCAATCTTCAATTTGTTCACGAGTGCATTTATATTCTCCATGTCCTTGATTTGAATGACAGTGTTAACGTGAAATGAAGCAAGTAACACCTTCTCCTTTTTCACTTCATCCTCATACCGCTTCCAGAGTGAGTTACACCACTTCCCCACCGTACCAATTGGAACAGCCATTGCACCAGCTAGAGCTGTCACAACTGGTGGTGCCGCAATGGCAGCTGCCACCACTGAGAGAATCAATACAGACACAAATACAGAAACGAACAGGACATTCGAAACCCTCCTCCATGTTTTCAGGTTTTTCAATTTCTTATCAAGCTTACTCTTTCGTTTCTGCAATTTACGTAACATCGACAACTGCTGCCTATTCACAGATTGAAACAAAGCAAAGAACTCATCTGTAAATGGGTTCCCGGCTTCCTTAAATCTGTTTAATTCTTCCAGTGTCTTAACATACTTTTTCTCATCAACCCCACATTGCAATTCTGCTTCTTCCTCAAACTTCTTAACCGCAAGCTTAATAATTAACTGGCTATGTCTTGCGCGCTTAAGGCAATTGTCTAAAGCAGTACAAAAATCTAAAATGTTGACACTATTCCCAAAGTATTCCTTAACCAAACCAAACAAATCTCGATTTTTCCATATATCTTCCTTGCATTCTAAAATGACTGATGCTGCATCTTGGTTCATTTCAAGAAGAGACTCAATAACCTCTTTAAGTGAATCAAATGACAAGGAATTACCCTCAACGCCAGTAGAGAGGGTATTGAGGACACGACTCGTACGTTCATGAAGGGTGATATCAAAGGATTTCAAGTCTGGATCAAGTCCACAAGCAGCTTCATATGAGCTAAGTTCAGCCGTGAACTGGGAATCAATGTTGCCTTGGAGAGGCGGAGATTGCGCTTCAACACTCGTCATCTTGCTACATTGTCCTCCCATCATTAATGGTCCAACTGATTACACATGAAAAACCATAAATTTATGACTATAGACTAGACAATTTTCCTATCAAAAAGGCCTCAATATCAGCTGAAGAAAACCCAGAAATCCAAATCTGAATTTAGCATAATAAATCAAGCAACTTTTTTGAGATTGGAAATGAAAATTTTGACCTAGACCGCAGAAAGAACTTGTGTATGTGAATTTTGACTAAAATGACAGACAGATAAGTCAAACTCCTCAATAAAGCTGAAGCAGATAAAACCCCAATTCTACAAGACCTAGTCAAAGTAACTTGAAGAACAAGGTTTTATCAAAACCAGAAGCAATCCATTAATGGGTGACGAGAATTAGATCCAAATCAAAAACCCCACAAATTCAAATTGCAAGCTTTATCAAAAATAAATTTAGCTGAGCTTAAAGTACCTGAATTTCAGCTGAAACTACAAACACAAAGACGATTTGATTTTCTCTCACTTGGATCCTCCACGAAAAGCAAACAAGCTCGAATCTGATGGAAATTCCAACAACCGAGCACAAAAAATTAATAAACGATTAAGATCTCACGAACCCTTAAAGCTCTCTAATGGATACATTGAAAAAATAAATTATATCAATTGCTAGTAACACGACAAAAGAAATGTCAAGAAGAAGACAGATTTTTAAAATACCAAAATGGGAAATGAAGTATTATAAACAAATATCAGGTATAAGAGACGGCGAAAAGGGGTAGGAAAAGTGAAGGAAAGTGAGAGAAAATGAGGAAGTGAAGGAGATACAAGCAAGTGAAAAGTCGCTGAGACTGAAGAACACTGTCGGGTTTCAATAGTGTTTCGAAGTTTCAACGACGCGTGTAGGTCGAAGACTGGAAATATCTAAAAGCCAAAGTTGACGATTGAACTAGATACGCACCAGTAGACAGTAGACAACAAGTATGTATAGACAAAGAGAGAACCGCAGAGGAAACATCCGAGGTGTTTTTTCTACTACAATGACGAATTTTACCTTTTTTTAATGTTGTTATTATTGGACAAGTGATTAAAATAACTCAACAACTAATCATATATAATAATTCATTTCTTTGACAAATTTTGAAAGCATCCACTCTATACACAAATAACGTGTACATATCCATTACTTTAGTGGTCTGGTACGACGAGTTTTCTTTCTATATTGTGGAAGTAAATAATCGAAAATAACGGTATATGTAGATGTCTTCTGGTTATAGAAATAAATATCCAGTCATAGTACTATATGTAGTGATTGATCTTAGTAAGGGGGGTGTATTCAATTAGGATTAATTAGGATTCTTGAAGACATTTAAAGACATTTTTTAAGTGACAGATTTTCATGGATTTCTACAGACTTTTATAAATCCACATGGACTTTCATTGATTTGTTTAGACATCCATCTCAGACTTATATGGATTTGTTTAGACATCTATCTCAGATTTTTATGGATTTGTTTAGACATCCAAGGATTTTCATGGATTTGTTATCTCTAACTTATATATCAATAGTAAGCTAATTATAGCTAATTATAAAAAAAAACCTTTGAAGTTGGAATACACTAGTCAATCTATATTTGCGTATATATATATTTTGAGGTTGTTGCTGATGAAAACAAAGCGATTGAATTGAATCCAAAATTGGCTAAGGCTTTCATGAATTTGTTATCTTTGACTTATCAATAGTAAGTTAATTATAGCTAATTATAAAAAAAAACCTTTGAAGTTAGAATGAGCAAAATTTGATACACCAGTCAATCTATATTTGTATATATATAGTCTGACGTTGTTGCTGATGCAAACAAAGCGATTGAATTGAACCCGAAATTGGCTAAGGCTTATCTGCGTAAAGGCACTGCTTGCATGAAGTGTAGATGAATTATTTTTCTTTAAAATAAAATGCTAATAAAGAGTTTTTCCAAAAAAAAAAAGAAAAAAAAAGAAAAAGAAAAACTGTGAGCATTTTGGTGTTTGATTGAAGGTTCTATAGATTAATTTGGTATTGTTTTGTGCAATTCTGGCACGTAGTGAGTTTTGTACTTGTTATACTGTATATAATTATGTGACTGCAGCATATTCTCACATATATAATTATGTGCAGTTTTTTTTTTTTTTTTTTTCCTTTTTAATTCACAGAACATGCTGGGGATGGAAGCTTATTATTCTCACATGCATCGGTTTTTTTAATTTTTACATATTAGTGCTTTTCGTTTCTAATTTGAGAGAGAGAGAGGGAAAGAAAAATCCACCAAAATTTTTGGGGAGAAGGCTGGACATGTTATGACATTTGATATTTATATCTTTCACTATCAAGTCCACCAAAATCCATCAAAATCCATGACTTAAGAAAATCCTTTAAAATCCAGTCCTAATTGAATACACCTTGATTCTTGTAGACATTTTTAAAGTCCCAATTCAATACACCTGAATTTGGAAGGATTCTTTAAAAGTCCATATAAATCCTAATTGAATACCACTGGATTCATATGGACTCTTTTAAAGTCTTTAAATGTCTAAATTGAATTCACCAGGATTTATAATGTCATTAAATGTCCTCAAGAATCCTAATTGAATACACCCCCCTAAATCTCAACATATATAGTAGATTTCTAAGAGTAGACATGATCTCATCTGGTTCTGACAAATAATTCCGATAATTGCGAAGAAAATGGAATAAAACAAGTTACCATCTGTATATTAGTTTTATTCTGTTGTATTAAAGCCACGTCTCTTTTTACCTTTTTGAATGATGACTAAAACCAAAGAACAATAATGAGTCACACACCGCGTCATATGGTGTCATCACTCATCAAACACTTCAATTTCATAATTTCATTTAAAGATACAAGTATTTCATATTTTATATTTAAATTACATTTAGTGAATAAATTAATCAATAAGTCGTTGTAGTATAGTGGTGAGTATTCCCGCCTGTCACGCGGGTGACCCGGGTTCGATCCCCGGCAACGGCGAAATTTTTTATTTTTCATTGTTTTTTATTATTGGGCCAGCCCACGGCCCACTAGAGTTTTCATTATTTTTTTAAGGTTTTTCTTGGGCCAGACCACGACCCACTTGAGTTCTTGTACTGTTAAGTTTATTATTGGGCCAGCCCACGGCCCACTTGAATTGTCATTGTTTTTTTAAGTTTATTATTGGGCCAGAAAACGGCCACCCACTTGAATGAAAACTTTCTGTCGTGCTCCGGAGGCAAAGAGGTTGAAATTGGCAGCATAGAAAAATCATACTCAAAAGTGAAGATATGTTTTCTCACAATGTATCATCAAACTCAATTTTTTGAGCCAATAAGATCGTATAAATCAATCTGTTTTCTGTCAAAAACTGTTGATTTTATATCTATAAAACTTCATCAAGCACACCATAATCAATCAATTTGACAACCTATCGAATGCGTTTGGAAATACACAGATTTCTGTTTTATGTTTAGCTAACAGATAACCGGAAACAACAGAATAATTTAGCATTCAAGCACAGTAATTTACCAGAGAAATAATTGGAGTAGCCTTCTCCGGATTAAACCGAAGAGCTGGCTCGAAGAATCCTCGTTGACATTCTTAGAAGAACCATGATCTGCAATCCCATTAGCAACCAAAAACAATCCTTTCCGGCATTCAATCAAGTGCAACACAAATGTTGATTGCTAAAAGCTAATCCAAAAGAGCATGCTATATAGCTAATGTCTTACGAAAATGACACGAAAAAGGAATCAAATTGAAAATATATAAACACCAGCATTGCAGGCATCATCCATGTTTGATTCTCCCAAACTTCATTCCATTTTTTCACTTTTCAAAAGCCATAACCACATAAATAGAACAACTCTAAAATTTCGGGCAAGGTCCAGAGTAATTCTTTCTCCAAAGGTTAGCTTCGTGATCTCTGGCACAAGCATTCTTCTTTGAAGCAGTGTTATAATGATGAAGTTGAATTGAACCTACATGAATTGTATGCACAACACACACACACACACACACACACACATTCCATCTTTAAATATAAATATTCAGATCAAGTTGAATTGAACCTACATGAATTGTATGCAAAGCATTTCCAAGAAACCACACAATAAAAGTGCCTAGAAAATTTAAATTTGTAGGTCCAGTAAAACTTGTGGATTGGGGGACCATGTAACACCCTACATTGCAGAAGAATCTTCAAAGTACAGGTTCTAAGCATCATTGGCAATATATGAATGACAAATAACACAACAAAATGGCCCCAAAAAGCAATGACTTCTGATAAATATAGCTTCAAAGATGCAGAGAACATATGCCCAAGTTCATGATAGCATTTATTAATAGATCACCTCCAAGAGGAAAATTTGTTCATTGCTATTGAAGAATGTTGTTGGAATTAATAAAAGCAAAGATCCACCTACTAGTCCCTCACCTTTTTGTCTAATAAAAGCTCACAAATTTGGCTTGAATACAAGAAACACATACAGATAAGTAGATCAATTTTGCCTGTGAGCAATGTAATTAGCCAAGGCAATCAAAGGTGTGGCCTTTTCCTGATCGAATCCTAACAATTGTTCTTGAGCCTCCATATTCAATTTGTTAGCAAACTCTCTCGATTTTTCGATACCAATCAGCTTTGGATAAGTCACTTTATCAGCCACCAAATCTTTCCCTGCTGTCTTCCCCAATTCTTTGGATGATTTGGTGACATCAAGAATGTCATCCACCACCTGAAACAACAATCCAATACACCGAGCAAATTTTCTCAGCTTCTCAACTTCATCATCAGACCCACCTCCCAAAATCGCACCAAGAACCACAGCTCCTTCAAGCAAAGCTGCGGTCTTGTGGACATGTATGAACTCAAGATGCTCCAAGCCCACATCTGTTAGACCCTCAGAGTTTATATCCACCACTTGACCAGCGACGAGGCCTTCGCTGCCGATCGAAATCGCTAACTCTCCGATAGCTCTAACGACTCTGGAAGGAGCTACTCCGACTGTGGACACGGCCATGTACTCGAAAGCGAAGGCTAAGAGTGCGTCGCCGGCTAAAACGGCGACGTCTTCTCCGAAGACTTTGTGGTTGGTGGGTTTTCCTCGGCGGAGGTCGTCGTTGTCCATGCAAGGCAAGTCGTCGTGAATCAACGACATGGTATGAATCATTTCGACAGCACAAGCGGCGGACATCGCCATGGATTCGTCGCCACCGACAAGCTCACATGCAGCGATGCAGAGCATGGGTCTCACGCGCTTGCCGCCGGCGAGTAGAGAGTAACGCATAGCTTCGTGGATCTTCCTCGGCTCACGGAGTGAAACGGCGCCGTCGAGGGCTTGATTGACGGAATCGGCTTTTTGAATCATGTAAGACTTGAAATCGAAAGTGGGTTTTGAGTTGTTGGTATTGTCTTCTTCTCGGAGAGTTTCTTCTTCTTTTGTGAGAACTGCAGAGATCGAAATGGGTCTCTTCGTCTTCTTCGACGAAATCAACGACATGGGTACTCTCTTGAAGGGACTAAAAGGCTGAGATCTCGATCGAGATAAGCTAGCTTGATTGAAGATTGAGCAGGAGTGAACCCATGTACCAAGATTCACAGAAGCCATAACAAAAAAATGTTATTTTTTTGGATCTTCTGTGAAATGAAAACGAAAAAAAAAATTGAAAAAAAAAATGATATTTGAGAATATGCTAAGCTGAGGAGCTTCTTGATTGCAGATTCATAAATAGAATTTTATCCAAATAAGATTGGATTTCATAGAAGGCTATAACCAATAAAATCCAAATCTTTTCATATTTTAAAAACACAGATGGTAAAACTTGGGAATCTGAGTTGTGTTGTTGTGTCATTTACTCGTTGTGCGATTACCGCCGACCACCAGTAGGACCGGTGAAGAAAACAGAGATAACAAGTTTTGATTACATGGTCCAATAAAAAACAGACATCTGTCATTATTATTTAGATTTTAAGGTGTGATTTGCATGTGTTATGATTGATTAGAAAGTTTGACTAATTATTTTAGTTCTCATTTAAAGTGCTTACCTAGTAGTCCACTTAAATTACTTTTGACTCATTAATCCATTATAGTTAAGATAATAAGTGGATTAGGACATACAAAACATCAGTCTTTTGAAGTTTTGACAAGTATTTACACTTTAAGTCAAAGTATGTAAATCTAATGGTCCACATTCTTCATCCTGATATATTTATTGTCAGAAAGAACCGATAATAAAAAATCTGTGTAAAACATTATAAGATATTTAATTACATAATTTATTTATTTTTGTTAAAGAATATGAATCCCTAATCATTTCTTATTATAATTATAACTTATGTACCCCTCTCCCAAAAAAGAGTCTTAAAAATTGTTCAAAAAGAAAAAATGAATAATAAAAAATCATATCTATTAGTATTTTTGAAACATAAAAAGATGTGCATTAATATATTGAAAATATAAATATAAATTATTTTTTAAATTCTAGCACGTTCTAACTGGCTCACCAACAGACAGGGCTGGAACTCACATGAATCGATTTTTGGTTAATAAACAGCAATTACATACATAAATAAAAATTCCAACTTTTAAAAAATAAAATAAAAAATTCCTAGGTCCGAAATTTATACAAATTCAAACCGACGAAAATGTTGAACTAAATTCATATAAACGTTTTCCTCGTACAACAAGTACACCACGTGAATTGCGTATAAAAGCACCAGACCAATCCCACTATCCACACATGGACACTTGCCATGGTGATGGGCCTTCCTAAATGAACTCTTCACCACCAAGTTTCAAGACCTGGTGTATGCATGATATATATATATATATACAAATTTTCCTACCAATAGTGTGGGTGTTGACCCACTGGGCTGAGCTTGTAAAGAAGCCCAATCTCGGTGGTCCCGGTTGATGTTGTAATCAAAAAAAAAAAAAAAAAAAAAAAAAAAAAAAAAATCCCACTATCCACGTCAATTACTATTCTAATTCGTTATTCTCCAGAGTTGTCAATTAGGATTTGAGTTTTCTTCATTGATTCTTTCAATTCAACAGATATTTATTCTCGAAAATTAAAATTTTACCAAGGCAATTAGGCAAGCACCAGTACAAAAGGGGAAAACAAATCTCATTGTAAAAATTGTAATTTCAATCAAGCATCTAATTTGAGTACTTTGAAAATTGACAAAAATGGAAACTAAAAATAGCAGAGTCCTAGTTTACCAGCCGGAGCTGGAGCCAGCACCGGCTTTCCAAATTAGCAAGAGATAGCTAGCAGAGATACTAAATTGACAATATATGAGAATTAAGGGCCAACTAGATTTGATACTCTACAATCTCATGTCCTGGACTGGCTTCTAAAAAACATATTCTGATCTGAAAATGTATCTTTTCTTTTTTGTCAGAGTTCTTGTGATTCTCCTTTTTTTTCTTTTCTTTTTTCTAAGTCAATGTGATAATTTCTTCATTGACTGATTTTTTTACTTGTTGTACAGGTAGACTATGCTGAAGATAAAGAACCCAGCCATCTGCAATCAATTACGACATGTATGTTTAGGGCGGATTTGAAATAATAACAAGGTGTCTGTGGGAGCATGCACGTACCGTAGTAAAAGATGCTCCATAATACGGGAAAGCAGTTGGTATAAACCTCTCATACTCGTTGTGCCTGAAGGGGCGTACTGGAATCTGCAAGTTATGATTCCACTCCTTTCAGTACACTTTAAAAGGTTTGTGCTCTAAGAGCACACGTTAACAGGATCCTTTTATTAACTATCCAAAGTGCGTTCTATTTCTCATGTACTCTATCTACCCTTTAAGAGGGGGTTTTGATTTCAAGTTGCTCGAAGTATAGAACAAAAGTATCGAAAAGTTTACCTGTTTGGAAAGAGACAAGCCAGTGTACCCGAGCCTTTGGTACTCAACCTTGAACTGGAAAACTCCATAAACATCAGGCACCTTGAATGATGTATGATATAGACCCTGCAAAATTAGGTGTGTACATGAGTACATGAAGAGTGGATTTCATGCAAAGAGGGTTGGAAGATTATGTGGCTTGGGTGAAAGATTACCTTCTGATCAGTGGATAGGGTTTTCAGGACATATGGGCTCATCATGTAGAACTGGACCTGAACATCGTTGGCCACATATGGTTCCCAGCTCTTTCCAGACCATTCGTAGATCTCAACAGAAAACTCCTGCAAACAAATAAAATTAGAATTTCAAGGGACTGACATTACTGCTATAAATATACTTCTCAGACAATAGCTTTGGCAGAAGAAAATGAGAAGAACCGTTACCAAATCGTCATTGATTCTATAGATAGCAGGTTCATCTGTTTCCCCAACTTTGTGGTGTCTAAGATTAACAGCCTGAAAATTAAGAACAAGACTTAATATAGTGCCACTGTTGACAAAGACAGCATAATAAAGTAGCTGTTATTAATTTAATCAAGAGTTGTGAGATAACTGCTCTTATAGCTTCCTTAGTTCTCACTGGTGGCTGGACTCTGATTTATTTTCCATTTTAGTTTACAGTGAAATTATAATTATGCAAAACACATCAAACAGAAACAATTCAGAAATCTAATATCAGTGCCTCACCTTTAGATGACCCCTTTCATGGAAAACCCATCTGCTAAGTTCAGTCACAAACTGTTCATTACCGGACTTGCTGTATCTGTCATCAGTTATCACAAAGTAATATATATGTAAGTTTATGGCCTCAAAATTAATAAATTATGTATCAAGCCTTGTCGAAACCAATACATATTGATAGAGTGAAGAACGAAAGATGCATACGAAGGAATAATTCACATGTAGTATATTCATCATAAAGTTTCACATTTAACATGAGAGGACCCAAACCCAAGATCGAAGTCTCCTGGGGCACGAATGCCAAGGTGGGTCACTGGGGTACATATGTAGACTCTCCCCAAACTATTATGAGGCTTTTTGGTAGAAACCCAAAAGCAAAATCGTGAAGATTTAGGCCCAAAGTAAACAATATTACACTAACTGTCAGGTACAGGTTGCTACAAAATGAAGAAGGCAATAAAATTAATCCAAATCAAGGTGGAAAGCTATTGCTTATAAGGGAATAATGATGCCCTCAAAGAAAATGTTCCTAATAAACCACCCCATACAATGACCAGATCTTTTTAATTGGCAAAGAAAAAAAAAAACATTGCTTTCCAGAAGATTTTCAACTCTTTAAAAAATTGATTTTCAAGTTTCTTTCCATGTTCAGAGCTTCTGGGGGAAATTTATTAGTATTGAAAAGTCACATGTTAAAATAAAATATAAAGCAGCCAACAGAGTTGACATGCTTCACTTACTTATTTGAGTCCCCAGCTTTCTGCACACCTGATCTGAGCAGTCTGCATTACATGATAAGTCAATTTCATCAATGAAAGTGTATGAACAAAACCGAAACTCTGGTGCTAAAAACCATCACATAATTACATACCGGTTGCTGAACATATCTAAAGAGCCAGTGATCGTAATCCGAGCATTGTTTCTAGCCTGCATTATGTAAATACTGTTACACGTTAGAACATTAAATTCAATAATGTTTTATTACAAGCCATTGTATTACATTCAGACTTGGGTCACAGTAAAAATAGCCCAGTAAATGAAGGTGGTTTTAGTAGGGGAA
The DNA here is from genome assembly GCA_030490815.1 of Acer saccharum. Classification (NCBI taxonomy): domain Eukaryota; kingdom Viridiplantae; phylum Streptophyta; class Magnoliopsida; order Sapindales; family Sapindaceae; genus Acer; species Acer saccharum. The sequence continues at coordinate 5,234,770 of CM059868.1, forward strand.
ATAAAGAATTCATACTAACAAAATTGAATCATCTGTCAAAAGCTTCCAAAACTAATAAAAATGATAAAAGAGAACCAACCCGAAATTATGCTACAGTGGTTAAGTCTAAAATTCACGTGATATTTTCAAATTTTAATGTTAAAGTAGTGATTTCTCTTTAAAATGATGTGACAGAAAGTGTGTCCACAGGGATACATTCCTAATTACAAATTCTTGGTAGATTTTCATAGCTCCTAAAAAACACCACCATGATACATTATCAATGGGACAATTTCACAAATTAAAACAAAGGAATGTCTGCATCAATGTCCTTGTATTCGTATGTGAGTGATTGAGAGAGAGCCAAGTTAATTACCTGCACAACTGAAACTAATGAGATAGCAGATCCACTATGCAATGGGGGGTTTGACAACTTGGAGCTTGGATTAGCAGAATATGCTGACGGAGAAGCTGAGAGCACTTTTAAAACCTACAAATTATATTATATCATAGTCCATTAAAAACAAAAAATGAAATAACAACTACTGTCCACTACCATAAAACCATCGAAAGAGCTTGGAGATGAAGTTCTATAGCTGCAGAGTGCAGAATCATTTACGTAGACTAAGCAAAATATAAACACACTCTTGTTTACATACCAGACTATTGGCTGCATTAACTGAATGTGCAATTCCTTTGTAAAGTACAGGAGCCTGTCAATTGCAGTACACCACTAAGAATTCGAAAATTTCACTTGATAGAAATCAATTCTTTTTAACATATTGAAAATGAAACTGACCTCAACTTTTGTGGATCCAAGAATGACATCAGATTGGATAAAATCACCACTAACAATCAATGTATGATCGCCCTCAGTTTCCGAGACAGCATAGCTTTTGTGATCAATAACAATAGCAGACGAATCCTAAAGTTTTTTAATCAGGTAAACAACATATCAAAACCAAATCACTACTTCTTCAAGAAATCAATTTGCATTATTAAAAACTGACCTCGTCAAAATCAACTCCACATTCTGTGGCAATGTTTCTAATCAAATCAGATGCAGATTCATCAGCAGCTAAGATCAAGTCGTGACCAGAGTCAACGAAATCGAGCACGCCAGCCAAATCCAACGAACCACCAAATCCTATTTAAAACGAAACAAACACAGCGACGCCTAGATCAGAATTACGACGACGACATAATTTAATTTTAAAAGAAATATAAAATTGCTTGTAACTTACGGTCGATGGAGGGAGAGAAGAGAATCAAAGCGTCGTACAAGTACTGGCCGTAGCGTTGGAGAGAGAGTTTGGGATCGTCGGCGAGTTTGAAGTCAACGTCAAAGCCGCGAGATTTGATGGAGTTGAAGAAAATGGAGTGAGACGATTTGAGAGACAAGTCGTCGAGCAAGACCAGGACTCGGCGATCCGTCGGGTTTTCTGGAGAGAACGAGAGACAGAGAATCGGCAGAAGCGAGACTGCAGCGATCAAAACGCAGAGTTTCACCATTTCTCTCGCAACACGAGTTGAGTTGAGTTGAGTTGAGACGTTGAAGATTGAGAATATACTGAAATGTAGGTAGGAGCTCCGAGAGTGACTGAAGAGGAATGCGAAATTCCCATTCTACCCTTACTGCCCATTTCGCGTGAACCTGGGTTCGATGGGTTCGCTCAGTGATGCTGTCTGGGTTTCTTAGTAATTGGACAGTGGAGACGGGCCAAACCCAACGAGTTTTGATTCACTGAGTTGACTCGTGACGTAAGTCAACTCAGTCCTTTATAAATGATGTCCTCGGTAACTACTAGTTTGATCATGAAACCAAATAAAATGAATCCGCTAATGAAGGCTACAGATTCAGTCCGGAGGTAAAAACTTATAATATTGTAACTGTTTATGGTTATTTTGGCCGATTGATCTTTCAATATACGAGTCTCAATAACTCTCGATCTTTACACTTCTTCTTAGTTGTTTGGTATATCCCGACTCTATAGTAGGTATCTAGTTCACTGTTTTAGATATTAACATTATAACTTTCGACCTAAATGGTCGGGCACATCACGAGTTAACCCAATGCATTATAAATGATATTCTGAGTCGACTCGTGACGTATCCGGTCACATCATGAGCCAATTCAGTGCTTTAAAAATGATGTTCTAATCAACTCGTGAAATGCCCCGGGCACGTCACGAGTCAACTCAGTGCTTTATAAATTTCTGTTTTGTTTTCTGGATAACTGGATTTTCATATGACTTGGGAGCTAAAGCAAGGAAATTGATCCAAAAAAAATAAAAAAATGCAAAGAGCTCGTCAAATCAAAGGCAGAAAGAGAAGCAGGAGTAACTAGTTGAAAGACAAATCAAGTCCAGGAGCCAATGCAAGTGAAGCCGAGAAGAGAAATTACTTACTTTGTTGTTTTGCTGTGTAACAGTGTTTGATGGAGGAGTCGTCAAACGAGAAGATTGAAACAAATGAATCCAACGGTGACAGTTGAGACGCTATCCATGTCACCGTTTAGAAAAACTTCAAACATTTCATCGGAGTTAGCTTTTCTTAGATATTAAAAAATCCATGTCAGCTTACCAAAAAAAAAAAAAAAAAAAGCCTATCCAAAACCCAAATAGCTCGCGCAGCAACAACAGCGGAGGCAGGGTCCACGTTGTTGTTGTCATTCTTTTTCGCTATATAATAAAATCTCACCCGACATTTTCTCGTGCTATCAATTCAATCTTAAAATCAAAACCAGTCAAAGGCTCTCTCTCCGCGGCGTTTTCTCTTCAAGGTTTGTAATTTCTTTCTTTTCATGATTCATGTATAGTTAACTCTGTTTCCATAATTTTAGAGCGACTTGGTTTTGATTTGGATAAAAATTTCAATCCAAGATTTCATTTTTATAAACATTTGTAGTTGATTATTATATTTTTTGAGTTGGGTATATGATTTTATGATGTTATGATGTGATTTTAAAAAAAAAAAAAATTTGAAAATTTCATTGCATTTCTAGAGTGAACAAGGTTGAGGTATATATTTTGATTTTAAAGCATTGATCCAGTGAATTACTGTATATTAGGTCCCGCCTAATTGTTATTCAAGGTTGGAATATTAACATTTTGCTTTCTGTTAGTTGCACCCTTTGAAACATATTACACAGATTGCTTTAATGATTGGAGAATAACTGATGGTTGGATATGTTGATCTTCCTTTGTGATAACAATATATGATTGATTGAACTGGAATTTCGCAACAATGGCGATGAATCTAATGTCCATGAAGAACAGTATTTTGAATTTTTTGCAGGTTGTTGATTATTGATCTCTGTTGCAGGATCTATGATTCGATTATTTAAAGTAAAGGAAAAGCAGAAAGAAAATTATTTAGCTAATGGCGGAGGGCCTCCTGTAAAAAAGCAAACAGCTGGGGAATTACGTCTTAATAAAGGTTTTCTTATGTCTTGGAAGATTGCCTTTCTATTCACTATTTTGGTTGTTCATTAAAGAAGATCAATTTTCTGTTCCGGTATGTCTATGCTTTTGAAGTTTTTTCAATCAACCAGAGGAATATGATGAGTCGATGAGAGGAGATGGATTGAATCAGTGAGAAAATTTTGTAGTAAAGAAATGTGTTTTTGATTACTTTTTCAGGTTAAGAGAGGAATTTGAGTTGATCTAGGATCAAACTATAAGAACTGGTTTAGGATAACAGCTGAAATTTTGCGACAGTCACATTACATGTTTATGATCTCGAAGACTAATCACTAGTGTGCATTTGGTTTTATATCCGATGATCAGAATCTGTATCGGTTTCATTTCTTTACCGCTTCTTTTTGGAGTATCAGGTTTTGCCAGATTGGAATTATATGGAGTGAAAAGTTTACACAATTATTCATTGGCAGTCATAGCTTTGTCTTCCCAATTTTTATAACTTTACGTTAATACCTGTGATTCTTTTATAACTCTTGGCATTCTATTCTTTCAGATATCGCTGAGCTGAACCTACCTCAAACTTGCACCATAGAATTCCCTAACGGAAAGGATGATTTGATGAATTTTGAGGTCTCGGTGAAACCTGATGAAGGATATTACAAGTAGGGATTTATTCCCTATATCGAAAGGATGATTTTCTTTTATGATGGCTTATGTTACTGGGATTTATTAAAATAAGAACATTTGCATTTATGTCTGTGGCCTTTCATGCTTCTTGTTTGTTAGGTTTTTTCTCTTTTAATTCATATATTGCCATAGTCATTTGATAGATAGATTTCTTTTTCAACTTTTGTTACAGAGATGGTAAATTTCTGTTCACATTCCAAGTCCCCCCCATGTATCCACATGAGCCACCGAAGGTTAAGTGCAAGACCACGGTAGACCATCTGATCCCATTTGTTTTCACTGGGATCACCTCTCTTTTTTCTTCGGTTTATTTTTTAAGTTTCTCTGCATCTAATTTTCAGGTCCTCCACCCGAATATTGACTTGGAAGGAAGTGTTTGCCTCAATGTCTTACGAGAAGATTGGAAACCTGTGCTTAATATAAACACTATTATTTATGGATTGACTCATCTATTCACAGTAATACTGGATATATCCTACTTTTCAGTGAATGCTTTTTATTATTTTGAGCTCATCTGACATCTGAAATCTGATGTTCAACTCTTTTTCTTTAATACCAAATGCAGGAACCAAATCCTGAGGATCCGCTTAATCACGAGGCTGCTAAATTGTTGAGGGACAACCCGTATGAATTTGAGTCAAATGTGAGATTCGCCATGGAAGGTAGGCGTGTAGGGAATACTTGGTATACAAGGTGCATTGAAAATCCATACGACTAAGTGCCATTGAACTCAACTTATCAATGCTTGAATGCTCCTTCATTGTAATGTATCTGCAAATTACACATTATGACAAAACTATGTTTCTACTGTTAACTTCTGCTCTGTTGCCTCTCACCCTCTCTCTCTCTTTTGTTTTTGTTTCAGTTATTATATCTTCGATGTAGCACAAATGATTATCAATTATTTTAGGATTTGATTATATTGATTTGAATCTGGTTTCATTAGTAGTTAAGTTTATTTTTATTACAAATTATAGGCACTGTAGCCTTTGAGATTTTGAGTTGTTATGAAGTTTGAGTTATTTCTGTATGACATTTGCTGGTATTCTGCATAAATCAATAGCAGCTAATCTCTACCTTGTTTCGTTTATCGATTTTTGCTGCAATGCTTACACTCGCTGCATCACTTATTCAATAACATTTGAAATGGGGTTTGCATATCCAGATTAATCTCCCACTAGCTTGGAAATGAGTCCTTGCTGTGTTTGTTGTAACGATATCGGCCTGTAGATTATGCAGTTCAGTTGCTATAGTGCCTTCCACTGTATACACAAATCTAGTTAGGTGTCAAAATTAGTCTCAACGTAGCTTTATTACATGAAAAATCATAGAAGTGTCATTCTTTGCAAAATTCTGTTAACACCAATCTGCATACATGTCAGCTGAAGTTCCTCTTCAGTTCTTCTTCTTTCAATGTGGCCATTTTAGCATTCTCACGATCTCGCCTAAAAAACTTATACAAGGGAGTGTAAAACAAGCAACAAAGACCAAATGGAACTACCATCATTGAAAGAAGCCCTTGAGACAAAGCACGAGCCTCCCGGACAGACCCTTTAACTGGATCGATAGATTTGGAATCATACCCGAACATCTTCTCAGAAAGAATTCCGACCAAGGGAGCAGCAAAAGAAGAGAATGAGGTTTCAAAAGCACGGTCAAAAGCATAGATCATAGTTCGGTGTTTCATGGGGACAACCTCGGCAAACATAGGGGCATTTGCAGCAGTGCCATTCCAGCTGATGATTAAGCCCATAAAAAGAAGAGTGAAAGCAAAGGTGTAATAGCTGTTCACTGATTGTGGGATCACTTTAAGAAGGAACCATGAGAAAGGAATACCCATGAAGGCACTGAACTGTGCACACATAATCCGGCCAGAGTGAGGGTAGTTTTGTGAGATTCGATCTGCTATCAATCCACCAACGAATGACCCAATAGCACATCCCGCGGCAAAAACACTTAAAAGAGCTGCCGTACTACTATGATCAAAACCTGCAAAGACGATAAAAAAAATGATCATGCATCAGAAAGTAAACAACTGTAATTGATCGAATGTCAATATAGTTCCCTCTCTTTCAGCATAATACGGAACGACATGACTGAAATGAAGTTTTAGCACCAACGATATCTAAAGATGAAATTGCATACTGACCAATTAATTCGAACCACATGGTAAAGAACACCATGGCAGTCCACGGTAGTGAACCCACGATGCCCTGCAAGACAATAACTTGAAATGTTGGCACTTTGATAACAGCTTTCGTGGCAGTCCAAGATTCGATCCAAATGGATGATAGGCTACCATTACTCTTTTCTATCAACTCATCCCTGCAACAAAAAGATGCTAGTCACCAATCACAGATGGAAATTGAAAGCATATGATATATGAAATTCTATGGCAATCAGACACTAAAGAGATGACAATCTAAGATCAGTACCTATCAAAATTTTCGCCAGTAGTATTTGTTTTCTTTGGGTCAACAACGAATGAGAAAACAAGGATTCCTATCAATATGCTCAACGTAGACATCAGAATGAAGGCACAACGCCATCCAGGCACGCCGAAGAACTGCTGGCCAGCCATAATTGTTGCCAAAACACCACCTCCTATGCCACCTATGGTTCCAACAAGGCTTAGCAACCCAAATCCCGCCCCCCTCACACCATCCTTGTAGCTATCAGCGATAAAAGACTGGAGTGCTGGTATCACAATAGCCAGTCCAAAGCCGTTTATTGCTCTCCAGAATGCAACCTGCATGAATTGCTGGCTTGCACCTACGGCAGCAGTTGATAAGGCCCAGCAGAATATGCCCATAGTTAGGACTGTAGGTCGGTTATAGTTAATAACAAGTACACCGGCTAAGGGTGATGTTAATCCCTGCACGAAGTTCCTTATAAATGTGAGATACCCCAGATCAGATGGCCCGGCATTAAAGGCTTCACTAACTTCTTTGTAAACAGATGGGAGGAGATTTTCGTCAGCACGCTCCATTATAGCAGCCAGATTGATTAATATCAGAGAAAGAGAAACCCCAAAAAACGTTCTTGTCCTGTCAATGTAGAGAGTAAAACCATTCAACGCAGAGGAGCCGAATAGATATTGAAAAAGCCATAGTATATGATCTTTCTAGCATAAAAGTGCTTCGCATAACACGGCAGGATACAAGCAGATGTTATGTTACTGGAACTCATCAATATAATAAGCTCTAAACTATTGAATCCATATAGGCAGTAGCTAGAAGGACTACATTATCTGACATTATCACATTGAAGACAACTGGATAATGCTATACTGTCAACGAACGAGAGCTATAAATTTGGTACAACAGTGAATTCATCCAAGTTCATTAGCAAAGAGTTCCAACAGAACATCAAGATTCGAGTCAAGGAAAGATATGAGCAGAAAAAATCCAAAAAATCACCACAATCACAAGTTTCAGTTCTTGACAATCAAATTGATCAGATTCGTAAGGAATATGATTCGAAGATTCAAAAGATTATTTGTATATGGATGAACATAGAAGCAATACTTGTAATATAGCCATGAGAAATTCTATACTTATATAAACTTCATATGGTTTGTAAAAACTATAGATGGTCTACCAATCATTTCTCATTATACTCGTACCATATTGGAGTTGGACTTTTAAATGCAAAGTTTGAGTTGCCAGATCTGGAAACTAAATCAATATAATTTTATCAGAAAAAAATAAAAAAATAAAAAATATATATAAATAAAATTCCCTCTATTTCCTGATTAAAAAATTCTATGGCAATCACCTATTCACCGATTAATACCAATCAAATAGTGATTATTAACAGATTTAGCAATAAAAAAACAGAAACAGAAACAAAGCAAAAACAGTTGAAGAACTCACTTCATAGCGTCGAGATGTCTGCGAAACGATGACTTGGATCTCAAAACACCAAATCTGGGATTGGTCCGACTATGGCCCATGAATCAACAACGACAAAACCGGAACGAGAATAGGTCCCTAGAATCTACGTCCGATCTCCAACACCCACTTGCGTTGTTGTGACAATAAATTATTGCCATTCGAAGACTTTCCAGTTTCCAAAAATCACCCCAGAAGATCAGTATTCAAATTTCAAACAAGATATATTGAATACTATTTATATATTAATTATCAAACACTACACGACCGTTGCGTACGAAATCTGTCAAACCGCAAAAAAGTCAAAATCTTATCGTTTTTTTTTATTATTATTCTGTCTTTGTTCTCTCTTTCAATTTTTTATTATTTATTTTTATTTTTTTATTTTGTTATCTTGTGTTATAGTTTATGATTGGTTAAAATGTTTGCAGATCATTGGATCTAAAACATCATAAAAAATGGGAGGGTGAGTTCCAGTGTCTGTTTAGTTTTTCTCCTGTTTGTGGCATTGGCTTCGAACTTCGAAGGTTGTCGCAAACTCGCAACACACAACACTTTCTTTTGTCCTTTTCTTTGACTTTATCCGTATGGACCGTATCTTATTATTAGCATGGGAGGCTGAAACGACGTGTTATCATGTTACTCCTATTAAACTCGATTCATTTTTGAGATTTGAGCCCCCCCAAAAAAAAAAGTTTATTTCATTTTATTTTATAATCAAAATTAGATTATAAATTATAATAATTATATGTGAAAATAATGTTTCAAGACCTTTAACGTCGACAATCTAAGGTTGGCCCGGTGTTAAAGCCCCTCACACCCACACACACCATGAGATTATGGATTCGAATCTCTCTCCTTTTCCTTATAATACCCCAAATTATTGTAATATATTTTTTTTTTTAAATAAGAGACCTTTATTGTCAAATATATTTATTAAACCCTCAATGTTATTTAGTGCTAAAGGATGCACACTCAATCTAGTAAAGTTTTGATTCGAGTTTATACCATATTATATATATACAGTCTTTCTATTATTAGTTCGTCCTGATAATAAATATATCAAGACAAAGAATATGGACCACAAATTATGGAGAAATTTTGATAAGTGTATACACTTTAACTCAAAGTATGTAAATCCAGTGGTCTACATTCTTCGTTCTAATATATTTATTGTCAGAACGAATTGATAATAGAAAATCTGTTTATATATATAATAAATAAATAAGAGATTCATAGAGAGACTTCAGACCTGTTTGATTTTTTCCTTGGATACTTAATGGCACTTAATGTTTACCATTAAATTGTTTCGTTTGATTTTCTAAGTGATAAAAGCACTAATTATTAAAAGTAAATTTGTTCTCACTTTTCACTTAACAACAAATCAACTCAATATAGATGAATTTATTACTTCAAATTTATCCTCACAAATCTTATCTAATTTTTGGTTTCTCTTCTTTCACAACCCTTAACCATATTAATATATTTTTTTCTTCTTCTCACAATTTAAATAATTTTAGCAGCCACAAAATCTAATTTTTTCAAGACTCCAAAATCTCCATTTGAATCCAATGTTTTTTAATTGTATTCAACCCTATTTCAACTTCCATTCATATTGCGGTAAGGAAAATATTTTTTCTCATAATTTGATTAGTTTTATAATATGTGATTTGGGAAAATCAACACTGTAAAAAAAAAAAACTCTATATGCCCAGATGAGATACTCCCAAATTCGACATTAATTTTATTAATTTACATATATATAATTGAATTATGTCTGTTTGTGGTATATCTAATTATCTATATGATGTGTCAACATTGATAGACCATATAGATTTCATTATAAATGTATAATTATATTATTATAATTTCACATATAAACATCATACACATTATTATTGGCTTACTCTAACTTCTTGTTATTTCGTAAACTAAACTTCAATTAACTTGTTCAATTGTTGTACTTTAAGGGGTTATATTATATTGGGCAATTTATTTATTTATTTATAAATTTGTTATTGTATTATTTAATTACTGTTTTTAGTTGTCTAAAATATATTAAAATGTAAATATATAACAAATAATAGTTGAAAGGGCATAGATGTAGAAATATTTATTTTAAGATATTTGTAATTTAAAAAAAAAAAACAAACAACTTATCACTTATATTCAGTTTCCAGTGAAAAAAAACAAATATGTTATTCAGTTTTCAGTTTTTAGTCACTATTCGGTCTTCGGTATAATTCAGCACTATTCAATTTTCAGACGAAAAATCAAACACAATCTTCAGTAATTTGAAAGGAGCTAGGCTCAAAATTTCAATAATATTTTTGGCCTAGATTTCACTATTAAAATACAACCCTATTGTTTTGTATGTGCACCCCAACAATTTGACTTCAAAGTTTAGATATAGAAAGCCAAATAAGCCATTAAAGAAACTGCTCTCTCTCTCTCCCTCTCCCTCTCCCTCTCCCTTTTGGTTTCACAAGAAGCCCATAAGAAAGGGCCAAAAACTAGAGCAGATCCTTAACTCAAGGCCCATTCTCTGTTTGAAGTACTTGGATGCTCGATAACCCGCATTATAACTCATATTTTGTTGGGCTGAGACCCAACCCGACCACATTTTAAATGAAACATTATGTTGCTGTGTTACTGTGTACCCTTAATAGCACACATTAAACGACCTAATAACTTGTAACTTCTTTTCCAAATTTTGGAGTTGGTGCAATTTTATTTTTTACACTATATATGTGAACCTATGAATAAATAGCTACGTTATTTCATGGTTATATATACGGTCCCGTTATAGTCAGTGTATAATGATGTAATTATATCATTACCAATACATGTGGACCACTGATTATAAAGAAACTTTGACAAATACATACACTTTGAGTTAAAATACGTAAATCTAATGGTTCATATCCAACGCACCGATGAAGTTATATCAATGCGCACTAACTTTGACAAGTGTGTATGCACTTGTTAAAACCAATGGTTCACATTTAATATCCCTATGAAGTTATATCAGGACGTCTAAATGAGAACGGAACTATATATATATGAATAATGCTAGACGTCCCAATTTTTTTTTTCCCAAATTCTGTCCCAAATTATGTGACACGTGAGATATCAACATCATATCAGTTATTATATAATCTCATGATTTATAAGATACTGACACCTCACGTGTCACGTCATTTATGACAGAATTTGAAAAAAAAAAAATTGGGACGTCTAGCATTACTCATATATATATATATCAGTTTTTCTATTATCAGTTTGAACCGATAAAAGTTATATCAGTTCTTTATATGTGGGCCACTGGATTTAAATACTTTGACTGACAAGTGCATACAGTCAAGTCAAAGTATTTAAATCCAGTGGCCCACATGTAAGGAACTGACATAACTTTTATCAGTTCGAACTGATAATAGAATTTTTGATTATTATATAAAAATAAACAGTGGATTACAACAAATAGATTATTAATTTATTATAGATAAATAACTAATGAGAGCCTCGTGGAAGGTGTAGTTGTTTACTTTGTTTGCAGTAGTTTGCACTGCAAAAAGTCCCACCCACTGACCCACGTGAGGCGTGTAGCTCTAAAGTCCATGTCAAGAAACAAACGTTCCCATTGGAAGGTTTTCGTAAAGACCTTTTTGACCTTGAATGTAAAGAGTTATTACTACAATGATGGGCTCCTTTTACAATAGGCGTATTCGAACTCTGAAGATTGGGTAATTGATAAATTATGATTTACCAAATTTCCAAAATTTCAAATTTACGAAAATGTTTGAAGTGACAATTAACATGTCTTGTGCTAGTTTAATTTGTTAAAAAACCCAAGATAAGATATTATAATATGAGGCAGCATATGGTCGATCATGTAAATGTGAGCCATGAAGGAGGTCAAAAGTGTACATTCAAAATTAAGGTTATTAAATAGATAGTTTTTTTTTGTTGGAGTAATGAATCCCCACGTGCTCTCTTCTAACAACGAAGACTAATGAGAAAAAGAGTACAGGACCATCCATGATCCATCTTTAGGACAAGAAGACAACAACCACAAGTGGTCCCCACATCACCCCTCCTACGGCCCCACCATCCCAACCCACACGTGCGGGCAGGTCTCGACGTCTCGTTGCCTTCACGACTATGCCAGCTTAAATTGTCCCGTCTCATTCAATTTTTCTACGTTTAGCTGGATCCGCACGTGCTCATACCCACGGGTCACGACCCATTGAATTTAGACTTGTTCCCTTTCTTGTATAATAAATTAATAATACTAGTCTTGATATACGTCACTGTTTAATATTTAATTAACGATCACTCGAACTTGGTTCCCAATCCAAGCCGCTTAGAAGAAGCCGGTAATTTTTTATCAAATTTTATCAATCCAAACCGGTATTTTGTCAAATTTTTGCACTGGATGGACATTATTTTTTTAAAAAAATTAGCATAATTCTGCCTAATAATATCCTAATTAATAATGTTTTAGATTCAATTGAAAAAAAATTTATATATTTATAAAAAATTTGACAAAATAAATTATGAATTACGAACGTTTTTCCATTCATGATTCCCATAAACAGTATTTTTAATTGAAACTTTTTTTTTTTTTTTTTTTTTTTTGATTAGCAGGATATAGATGTGTGACATCCCATAATTAAAAAAGGGTAGATAAATTATTATAAATATTATATAGAGCCCCGTCTTGTAAAAGAAATCGATGGCTAGAGCCTTGAGCCAAGCCAGTTCAAAAAGGCAGTGGGGACCACAATCACGTGGTTGGCTTGATCCGTGACACGTTAAAGAGTGTGTGGTCCCTACAAGCCGGTGGGGTTACTTTATTTAACCCCAAGTCCCCAACTCTTTTTTTTATTTTAATTTTTTTTCGAAATTAATAAATTATACAGGTCACACGTGTGGAGCCAACTGAAGCTACAAAAGCACGCACTGTAGTAGTGTTTTCATGATTTGAAAATGTGAAGAGGTGGGGTGTTGGTGGGGTCCACGTGGGCCCCACATTTCGTAGCTCGTGGTTTGTCCGCATCTAGACCGTCAAACTTAACATCACGTCAGTCTTTACCTCAAATACCGGAGAGAAGGCATCTTCTAGTATTCATCACCCGCTAGAATTGCTACCGCACGAGCGGTCACATTTTAAGAAACTTGAAACCTGAATTATTAAACGTCCGATGGAGCCACAATTTGATCGGACGGTTTAGAGATTGAGGGTTTCAGGACTCTTACCGTATGAGTGAAATGATCTAAGTTTTAAATTCTCTTAAGAGTTTTTTTTTTAATTATTTGTTAATTATTTAGATGTTTCGAACGCATGCCTCATAAACAAAAATATTAATAAATGTATTGTATTAAAAAAAAAAAAATTATTGTTTATTACTTTATTTAACATTTTTAACTATTACATACATATGTGAGGAGTTTTCTCCCGGTTCATGGGAGCAGCACTCTCTCCGATTGTGAGAGTTGTAGTCCATATATAATTTTATTTAAATAATTGTTACTAATAATGGAGAGCAATAGAGTAAGGCAAGGCTACAGCGTATGTTGTTTATGTTCCAAAATCTCTTAAATAATCTCCAAAACCATATCGTTTTCCAGTGAAATAAATTACATTTGACTGGTCATCATATATGGAAATATCCATTTGCATGTAATTTCCAGCATCAAATTACCTCATTAAACCACGTCGCTTTTCTCTGATCAGAAAGTTCTCAAGCTTATTGTCCATATAAGAAATACTGTGTGTTTTTATTTTTTATTTTTTTATTTTTTTTTGTGATGTGATGAGGCAGCGATTATCATCATCTCCAAAAAATTGATCATCATCTCTCAAGTCATGTCAGAGAAGAGCAGTAAGCCAGTAAGTAAAGACTTAAAGTACCCCTATAATGTAGGGATTCCAGTTTACTAAAGTCTTTTTTATTTTGACTGTTCACTGACATCCAGGTAGAAAACACATGACACAGTGTTGAGGTCATAGATTCTCTTTCTCTGTAATTTTCCTACAACCAATCAGAAAAAATCAAAATAAAAAAGGCACAGTTTTTCATTGTGATTTTCAGTTACTCCTTTCAAATTAAACCATCATTATATATGTACCTGCAGGCTTCAATTTTAGCCAATTACATGTGAAGAATTGAAATTTAAAAAAAAAAAAAAAAACAAAACTATATATTAGAATATTAAAAAAAAAAAAAAAAGACATTTACGACTTATAAGGTGAAGTTAATTCGGTGATAAAATATCTCACCCCTGTATCACGAAGCTACGGTTCTGGTTCGAGTCATTCCCTCCAAAAAAAAAATTATAACCTTTCTTATAAATATTGTAAGATGGTTTGTGAAATATTTCAAAATACATATTTTTATGCTAATCTATGCACTTTAACTTTGATTTTCTTTATTTTATCCAATTTTTGGTGTTAGGATGAAAAAAACCTTAGGGACTGTTTGTTTATTTACTGAACAATTTCTTTTTATTTAATTTTTTCTTTTATATTATTTCTTATGTACAATTCAACTTAAAAAAGAATCCTCTTAAAATTTGTAGGTTAAAGATTTAATTTTTTAATAGAAGTGTCATGGGTCGCCTCTTTCTTAATTATATATAAAAAAAAAGATAAAACACAAATGTTTATAGCGTAAATTCAAGCGTCCACCAATAACATAAAAGATGAGGTGCATAATATCACCAACTGTATAAAGTAAAAAAAAAAAAAAAAAAAAAAAAAACAACTTTTATATAAGTTACTTGGGTGAGTTAAATTCAACAAACTTTTGGGTTAAAAATTTGATGATTGCATGAATGATCAACTTTCAAATCATAATCACAAAAGATATGATTAGCTTAGCGCTAACTCAAATGTAAAAAATGAAAGAAGCACGAAAATGGAAAGGCCTAATGAAATGTTTTAACTCCCTAAAAAAGGCTTGAATTTCTAAAATACCCTTTTTTGGGTTAAAAATTCACTTCTTCAAAACTTCCTATAATTAACAATATAAAAATAAAATAATAATAATACAGTCTGAAAAGGAAAGAGATAGATAGAGAAAGAGAAAGAGAAAGAGAAAAGAGAGAAGACTAAAAAGAGAAGTAGAATCTAAAGAAACAACAAGCGCTTTGCTTTGCTTTGCATTTTTTTCTTCTTCTACAAAACTTTCGTCAAATAAAAGCTCTCTTCTCGTGAGCTCTATCTAGACTTCATTTTTTTCTCCTTCTCAAACCCTTCAAGAAAACGCTGCCAATTAAACAGAGCTTGTGTGTGTGTGTCTGTGTTGGTGGAGGAGATAGAGACTTTAAAATGACAACGGGAGGATCGGGGAGGTTACCGACTTGGAAGGAGAGAGAGAACAACAAGAGGAGAGAGAGAAGGAGAAGAGCCATAGCTGCTAAGATATATACTGGTCTCAGAGCTCAGGGAAACTATAAGCTACCAAAACATTGTGACAATAACGAGGTCTTGAAAGCTCTCTGCTCTGAGGCTGGTTGGGTTGTTGAAGAAGATGGTACTACTTATCGCAAGGTTTGCTTTTTTTATTTGTTTGTTTATTTAATTTATTTTCCTTTTTGAGGTTCTTTTCCTGATCTAAACTTGTATTCAATTGTAAAGTTAATATCTTCTGTATATTATCTGTGTTTGTTTTCATTTCTTTTCATAGATCTGCATCCATAGACACTTTGGTTTCAGATTTAGGTTTCGTGTTCATATGTGGAAACGGGTTTTTATTAATTTTCACCCTTTTTTTGTTTTTGTTTTATAGATCATCTTGTTCTCATCTTGAAGTTCGGCTCTGTTTTTTTTTTTTTTTTCCTGAGTTGTGTTTGATTAACGCAATTTGTGGGGTTTCTGGGTTTTCACCGGAGAAGAAAAGTTTGATCCTTGTTTGTCTTTCTATGGAATCCAAAACAAAAAGTTGTTTCTTTTGTTGAAAAATTATTGAGGTCTTTTACAATTTTCTTCATGTTTGGATCCAGCAATGAGAAATGATTAGAGTCGAGTTGTTTGATTTGCTTGGTTTATGAGGAAATTTGTTTACTTTGTGAAGAGAATGAATGAATTCTGAATTGCCATTTTCTCTGAAACTGATTTGCCATTTGCACTTTGCCACACATTTGTTCATAATCGTAGAAAATTGAATAGCAAAAAATGGAAGTTTTGATTAAAATGCATTGATTTATGCTCTCACTAATGTGTCTGCTACTCTGTTATTACAGGGATACAAGCCACCCCCAACTCCACATGAAATTGGTGGTGCATCTACAAACATCAGTGCTTGTTCCTCTATTCAACCAAGTCCTCAATCTTCAGCTTTCCCTAGTCCAGCCCCCTCCTACCATGCCAGTCCAACATCATCTTCCTACCCGAGCCCTACTCGTTTCGATGCAAATCCATCAACGTACCTACTGCCATTCCTTCGAAACATCGCTTCAATTCCCACAAATTTGCCTCCTCTTAGAATATCCAGTAGTGCACCTGTAACCCCTCCTCTATCATCTCCAACTTCTAGAGGTACAAAGCCGAAGGCTGATTGGGAATCCCTAACGAATGGCTCGTTAAACCCCTTTCGTAATCCCCTTTTCGTGGTATCTGCTCCTTCTAGCCCTTCGCGTCGCCACCATTTTACGCCTGCTACAATACCTGAATGTGATGAGTCTGATGCCTCTACGGTGGACTCTGGTCGCTGGGTTAGTTTCCAGACTGTTGGAGCCCCAGTAACAGCCGCGGCAGCCCCTCCTTCGCCTACTTTTAATCTTGTCAAAACAGCTGTTCAACAACAAAATTCATTTAAGGACACAATTGTTGGACCTGGAGGGCTATTCTGGGGCGTTGCAGCAGCAGAGAAGGAAAGGAATTCGGAATTCGAATTCGAGAGTGAGAGAGTGAAACCATGGGAAGGTGAGATGATTCATGATATAGGTGTGGATGAATTGGAGCTAACACTGGGTAGTAACAAGACTCGCGGATAAGTTATCCATTAAAACCAGTCTTGAGGCAAAAAGCTTGGAATGTATACAGATTTTTCATCGAGCATTCTCCATGTCCCTTGGTTCAATCTATAAGCCAGTCTTCCATGGCATCAATTTGGAGGTCTTTTCTGACTTCTGTTACTAATGAAGACCTTGATTTCATAGTATAGTTTTATCTTGTATTTTTTTTCTTTTTCTTTTTCATGTGTATAGTTTTTCAGTCTCAAGAACCCATTACAGGAATCTAAACCTATCAGATTCCTTAGAGCAAAATTGAAAATTTGCAGTTAGGCTTCATGGAGGAGCTTCATTTGTGAAATCCACATGTGGGAAGAAAAGACTCAATCAATTGATATTAGGGAGGATATATTTTCATATTATATTATATATATATATATATATATATATTTTTTTTTTTCTTGTTTATGTTTACATTCCGATAGAGTCTTCCATGCTTGAAAACAGAGAAATTCTGCAGAATCCATTAACATAGAACCAAAAAAGAAGGGGCCAGGAGAAGTGAATTGAGAGATTGAAATGAATATAAAAGTGATATATTTTTTTTCGTTGGGCACAAGAAGTTGGGACTTTCTCTGGTGTTTGTTATCCACTTAAGTCAATACTTAAACTTTTAAGCAGTTGATTGGCTTCTGAGAAGTCAAAAAAAGCATCTTAGAATGAAACCCACTGGGAGGGTCCCCAGTCCCCTGGCCCTAACCCATGTGATATGTTGTTTATAGTAGCATGTGACCTATATGTCATGCTTGATGTTGTAAGATACCAACCATTTATTTCAAATACTTTGGTTTTCTCAATTATTAATGATGTGTTTTTGACCAAACAGAACCCTGTTCATGTATCATTTATTTCATCCATATCCGATGTATTGGAACCGGTGAAGGGTGATCATTCGATCAATAATATAATGGGGGTGAAATGTATTGATATCCCATGTAAGTTTGTAATCTTTTTCCAAAAATCATTTTGACAATTTTGTCAAAAAGATATATAATTAAAGGAAATCAAAAGATTCAGGAGGATATGACTTTTATGTTTGTATTCTGCTTGAAGCAGCTGTCTTTAATGATTGTCATTTACTTTATCACCACTGGAGCTCTGGATTTCAATGTAACAAGCAATCATGAATCATCAAACTAGTCTAAAAAAGACAAAACCCTTCTTCCCTCACAAGATCAAAGCCAATCTTGCATATATAACTTCGATCTTGGGCTGAATCACTTTCTTGTTCCAGAGTCTATAGTTCCTGGTATGTTGAGGCCCAGAGTTGAGTTGGGTTCTGACATCAACCTGAGAAATGGGCCTTGAAATGCCTCGACTCTTTTTCATTATTAGAGATCATGGTCTCCGGCTCTCTCATGAATCATGATTGATTTGTGATTATAAAGTGGCTTGTAAAGTTGGTAATTCATCTAAATTGGATGTTCTGTATTTAACTTTTTAACAATATCTCTCTTAGAATTTTAGTTGATATAAGCTCCGTCTTTAATACAAATGGATCTAACATTATTTTACTTTTAAAGTGTCTGTCTACTACAAGCTCCATTAGATATACAAGTAAATTAAGCATGCAAAAAGTGAATTTTATTTATTATTATTTTCAGTTCATTCAAAATGAATCTTAAACGTGATAATAAAAATATATTGGTTGATTTTCTGCTAAAATTACGTTAATTCAATTAATTTTTTATAAAAAATATTACGGTAATTCAAGATTTACGTGTAAAAGACAATCTCAAACCCACAACATCATTGGTGGAGATAAGATGAGCAAACCATTGGACTAACCTCATGTTATTTCCACGTGAATTCAATTATGATAATATGTACATGGCTTTTGGGTTCAATTATGCTCGAACCTTCTTTACCATCAAACCAACTAACGGTAGTGCTACGTTCAGGTTGTTGACCGGTGGATAGGAATTAAGAACCGAGTCTCTGGTGATCGGTGAAGAGCTTGAGATACCCAAGTACGTGTATATAGCTAGTCATCTAAATTGGCTATTCTATAACTTCTTTACAATATCGAACTTGGAATTTTTTTTTTTTTTTTGATATAAGCTGTCTTTACAACACTAATTTACTTTTCAAGTGTCCGTCTACTACAAGCTCATTTAGACATGGCTTAAATTAAAGGACAAGGGTCCTCTGCTGAACTTAACTTTCCATATGCTGAATGATACTAACCTTTTAAAGATCTAGAGACATGTGGCTTAAAAAACAATGTGTGGTTGAGATTGCTTCTTTAACTAATTCTTTTATGTAAAATTTAAAACTACACCATATTTTAAAACCAAACCTAGCTGACATAAGCTAAATTCTATATAAAAAAAATAAAATGTATTGTCTTCTTCTTCTGTCAATCGGCTCCATTCTGATGTTGTGTTCTCAAATCAACCTAAATCTGTATGTTCTCGAATCAACATAAGCTAAATTCTAAAAAAATTGCTTTTAGAGTCTTCATCTTCTCGAATCAATCCGAATTCCGGTGTTGTGTCTTCATCTTCTTGAATCAACCCAAATCTCTCTTAAAATCCCAATGAATCTGTATTTCTTCTTCTACAACTTCAAATCTTGAACAAACTCTCTCTCCTTCATAATCTATAACTTGTTGTTTTTAGGATTTTTGTTTGGGGGGTTCTGATTTCATAAGAGAGAAGTTCTTGTTTTTTTTTTTGGTTCTAATTTTATGAAGAAGCTAAAGTTGTTGTTTTGGGGATTTTTTTTTTGTTCTGATTTCATGAAGAAGCTGAAGTTATTGTCGATGTTGGAGATGCTATGCTCCCCAATATCAAACTCTCTCTCTCATTCATGTCCAATGAAAAAATTCAATCAAAATTACCTAAGTTGTTGTCAATATTTTTTGGAGTCCTTTTAATGTTGTTGTTAGGAGATATGGAAGTTGTTGCTTGTAAACAAAAGAGCCTAAACCAAATAAGATAATAATAATAAATCAGATTTTAGAGGAAGTTTCGGATGTCCAAAGACTTCACATCAACCATATGTTTATTCTAATCTTGCCAAAATCGAAGAGGAAACCGATTGTGTTTGTGCAGTTTGATTTGGAAAGAAGAAAAACAAATGATGGCCGATTGCAAGAATTGATGGCCGATTGGTAGAAGATGAAGATGATAAATTTTTTCTTTTTAGAATTTAGCTTATATAGGTTAGGTTTTAAAAAATGGTGTAGTTTTAAATTTTACTTGAAAGAATTAATTAGAAAATCAATTTCAACCACACATTTTTTAAAAAGCCACATGTCATTGGATCCTTAAAAGGACAGCATGGTTCAGCAGATGATCATTGTCCCAAATTAAAACCAAGAAAAGTGTTGACACCGAAATTTCGTCAGGTATACGCTCGAGACCACCATCCTTGAGGTATACACCACTTTGGCTCTATTGGCCTCATGGTTTTGAAGGGCCCTCATGGGGTTGAGGCTAGTCTTGCTTATTAATACCACAGACTAATCTTGACTTCAATAGATATGGAAGGGAGGAGATAATGAGTATGGTGAGAAGAATCATGGAGGATGAAGAAGAAGGCAATGCAATTAGAAGTAAAGTGGACGAGATAAAACACAGTGCAGAGAGAGCTCGGGTCGAGGGAGTTTCCTCGTTTAATGCACTTTCTTTTTGCCAATCAATGCCATAGCAGAGCATCTACTTCAACAGCAAGCAACCCCAGAAAATGAAGGATCCATCAAATTGCCTTCAAAGCTTTTGGAACTAAATGCATTGCAGACCCTAAATGAGAATATCTTCAATGTGCTCTCGATCTTCACTGATCACAACATGGCTCTTGGCATGAACATCTAGTGACATTAAGTCATGCTATATGACAATATGACATGATTTGAACGAGATCGACTAATGGATACAGGTTTTCTCAAGCTAGATAGCACAACAACAAATCGTTATTGCTTCTTGTCTCTTAGCAATTACAATCTGCCTCCACATTCAATCGAGGAAAATGTTATTTTGCATAACAGAGGAATCAAATTACCATATATCACATGAATCCTAATATTAGGATCGAAAACTCTGTAAATTTCCAAATCATACTAAATGGAGCTTATTTAGATAGATTTGTGTGTGTGTTTTATGTAATAAATATCGAACGTGCCATCTACAATGTCATTTCAGGTGGATTGATCATTTATAAGTAACAACCTACTCAATTATTTGTATACCATGGTGTTATACCCAAAAATTGGGACTACTGCAACTAGGGCGCTAGTCTTGGAAAAATAAAGTTTACCCAGGTGCAAGAGCTTATAAACAAGCTCACCTTATTTGATAAAAGTTTCAACCCAAGTACGAAGCTTAGGAATCGGGCCGAAACTTTAGCACTCAACCGGGCCCAAGCACGTGAAGTCTCCCTGCATGAAACAAGTCCCATCAGAGAGTATGTCTCGGGCAAAGCCATGTGTAGAATCAGGATCATATTTCAGTCCTTGAAGGTCGACATTTTGGTCCTGACACATGCAACCTACATGTCACCCAACCAACCACTACAAGAAAAACAGTCTAAGACAACATTCAGTTAGCAACATACATCAGGTAAATGTTGCCAAAAGTCACATATCGCAACGCGCAAAAAATGCATGTTGTGGAAGTGATTTACAACAACACACATGCGTAAATAGTCAATAATGGGAGACATATTTCAACATATAACTGATAAATGTTGCGAAAGGTTACGTATTATAACACGCAATGCGAGTTGTTAAAAAATCACAATATATGACAACACACATTTTACGCAAGTTGTTAAACGACTTGTCTTTCACAACACACAAGTTCGCATGTTGTTAAACTATTAGTTTTTCGCAACACGCAAATTTGCATGTTGTTAAATTTCTTGCATTTCGCTACACACAAACCCACATGTTGTTAAATGTCTTGAGTTTCGCAATACGCAGACTTGCATGTTGCTAAATTTTCTACATTTCACAACACGCAATCTGCACGTTGTTAAAAGGGTTTATCTTCCGCAACGCGCAGCTTTGCTTGTTGTTAAAAATGTGTCTTTCGCAACACGCACTTACTTATGTTGTTAAAAGTAACATATTCTGTAACATATTCTGCAACATACCAATCTTATTGTTGTCATAGACTTATCTTTAACAATATACTTTGCTTTAATGTTGTCGAAACTCAGAGTTTTTACAACTAGATAATGCATGTTGTTAAAAATAACTAAATATTCATTTTCAAAATACGGTGTTTTTAATGCTCATTATTTTTTTTATACTAATTAATTTAATCTAAATAGATAAAAATAAAAATTTAATATTTGATCATTTTATTTATATTATTAAAGGATGTTTACTGTAGCAATATAGACGGATATATAGCAATAACATAATTATTAGGGTGGTTACGCTACATTAAAAAACTTAAAATTTTGACTAAAATTTATTATTTAAATATTTAGTTATTTATTTTTATTCAATTCAGCCATATAAATCTATTATATATTATATATATAATATACTTTTATATTTTATTATTATTATCCATAATATATCATGTTATTATGAATGTTTTATAATTAGGGGTATTTTGGTCAAAATACAGTTAACTCAATTCCATTTCGTTGTTAACCAAACAAAATAATACTGATTCAGATACTAATTCTAAAGTTCCAACCAAACAAAAAACTTAGTTTTCCTTTCCTTTCCTTTCCATTCTTATTCTCATTCTCATTACCATTCTGATTACCATTCCACCATGTAACCATACGTGACCATAGAGTATTGACCAATAACTCGACTATATATGTTTTTAAAAATATAATTTTATTAAAAGTTTCAATAAATATTTTTTAATATATGTCTGTCGTATAAATTAGAATTTTGATTAGTTGAATAAATTTAAATTTATATAACAAGGCTTTTTTTTTTTTTTTTCTAACAACTCATATAGGTTATATATAAATCTTGTTCAATTGTTAATACAACAAGTCTTGTAGTAAAGTGGTAAAGACTTTCAACTATTGACTTGAGGTCTCAAGTTCAATTCCCATTAATGACAATTAATTGTCATTATTATCAGAAGTGGCTGGAGGCATGGTCGGTGCTCGGAAGGATGCTGGCAGTGGTGGGTGGTCGGAGGTGACGGTCATGGCCGGACGGCAGACGGCGGTTGGTGGCCGGATGGTTGACAGACGACAACAGTGGTGGGTTGCCGGACGGCGTCTGGTGGCCGGTCGGCCGGCGGCAACAGAGGTGGGTTGCCGGACGACGTCGGGTGGCTGGATGGCGACAGCGGAGTGTTAACATCTACCGCAACGTACTGCATTTGTTGCGGTACTTATCTACAGCAACACACAACGCATGTTGTTATAGACGTTTATGTACAATGCGTGTTGCCATAAATATTTTTGAAAACGAACGAGATGCGTTGTTACAAATATCTACGACAACATACATAGATGTTGTCATTAGTTATAACAACACGCGCTTCATGTTGTTATTATATCTACGACAACACGTGGTGTAAGTTGTAAAATGCATATCATCTTTTGGCAACAGGCGTATCAACAACAGGCAAGGCATGTTGCGAAAAGTTATCGCAACACACATTGCGTGTTGCGGTAGATCTAATTTGTTGTAGTGAACGGTGCAGCACCTTCGAGGTGAGCCATGTGTCAACTAGACATACGACCAACCCAAGAGCAAGTATCAACTAGACTTTCAGCCACTCAACTAGTTTGTTGGCGTCAGCCAAAACACTCAAAAGGCACTCAACCACATTTCCTCTGGTATAAATATGAGATCCAACCTCATATTCTAGGTGCACAATTTCCTATTACATTTTTTGTCTTGCCATTTCTCTAGATTTGTATCTCTAAGATTTGGTACTGATTTGGGCGTCAGAGAGCCAAGGTCGACCACCCATTGGCTCTTCGCTAATTTCCTCTTCGATCTCTTCTTTTGTTTCAGGCACAACAGTCACCTTGAAACCCACCGGAACTGCCTGAGCAATCCAAAACACCTATCCGAAGCTGAAATACACACAAACTCAGCCGTTCTTCAATTTTTTCCATTGACTAGTTTATCAAACACCCTACGTGGCGGTGTGACTATTGATTATCAGCTTTACCCGTAAACACATGGCATACAAGAAAAATATACTAGATTTATCTAGTTGATGTGAAATTACCTTGATCTCATTTCCTCGATTTAATTATCTAACATTTGGTAAAAAATTAATTTAACTAAAATCTAAAGTTCCAATCAATAGCATGCAACGTAACTTCCTTGGTTCAGAAGATTATGTTCAAGCTTTTTTTATTCTTTATATAAAAAAGTTATGGTCGTCACGACTCACCGGCCACCGGCTGTCATCAATTTACGGCTTTGGTGGATCCCACTCAAAACCTATTGATTGGTATTCCAACAAATAAGGGGCCAGGAGAAGTGAATTGAGAGATTGATATATATATTTTTTTGGTTGGGCACAACAAGTTGGGACTTTCTCTGTCGTTTGTTATCCGCTTAAGTCAATACTTCAACTTTAAGCAATTGAATGGCTTCTGAGAAGTCAAAAAAAGCATCTTAAAAAAAAGCATGACTTTTGGCTTCTGAGAAGTCAAATCCATGTAATATCTTCAATTTATATTACATGGATTCTCTTCTAACAGACTCTAACAAACCTTATATACTCATGTTGAGATTTGAGAATAATAATTACAATCGATAGTCACACTAAATGAATCTCTAACTAACTTTGTAACAAACTGTCACACAGGGCCAGCAAACCCAGCAAAATGTTGGGTACCCCAACTGATCCAATTTTCTTTTTCTTCTTTGGGGCTTCATGATGATCCAATACATTTAAATTTAAACCTGGCCCAATTCCAAACATTTTCTGCTTTTATTTATTTAGTTTCCTTTTAGGCCCAATAAACTAATTCAATTAATTAAAAAAAAAAACTTTAAAGGCCCAATATTTGTGATTATGATTCTGAGACCATTAGACGAATCAAAACCTTTACAGCTTCACTCTGGCTCTCTCTTTTCTTCTCTCTGCCTCTCTCTTTTCTTGAAAATTTGAAACTCTATCTTTGATTTTTTGTCAATATTGAAGCCGTTTCCATTTGAAGAATCGAAGGTATGGTTTTTGTTTTCAATTAATTTTTACATGTTGATTTTGACTCATCTTTTAATTATTTATTTTATTTACAATTGTATTAGTATCCACTAATTTTAGACTTTAGTGGCTTTAGTGATCTCAGTTATCCTGGGTTCTTTCACTTCTTTTATAATAGATTATATAAATATATAATTATAAATAATTATAATCAAATTGACTACAACCTACATTCTACAATTTACACAAATACATTGATACACAAACAGATTTCAATTGGCCATGGGTTCTTTTATGGCCAATCGAATTTATACTGAAAAAACAATACAAGTTAAAATATATTGTTAGGCAATATAATATAATTATATATAATACAATATGATGGGTGTTAACGTGTTACATAATAATATAATTAAAAATACAAGTTAAAAATTACAAGTTACAATTAGAGTCATTAGACAATATATAATATGTTAATTATATATGTGCGTCAGTACGTGAATGTGTTATTGTGTTAATGTATGTCAGTATGTGTTATTAATTGTGTATTTGTGTCAACAATGTCATAAGATAAATTGAGTAGATTGGCTATGTTATCTATTGAGAAAAAAAGTGTTAGCTAATCTTGATGGTAGTAGTATAATTAGTAAATTTACATTTCAGAAAGTAAGAATAATAGAAATGTAAATAATGTGTTTGTTTTTATGTTTTTAGATACAATAAATCTTTTTTGTTTTAATTTATGTGGATTACATTGTATTTAGTAAATGAAGAATTATTTATTTAATTTTTTTTATGTTAATGATAATAATTTTACATAGGGTCCTGATTTTTGTTAATATCATAAAATCGCTCGGGCCCCAAAATGTCTGGAGACGGCCCTGCTGCCACGTCATATGATTCTCTAACTAACTTTGTAACCAACTTGACTCTTACGGAGCTTAAGATAAGCATTGGCACAGCTCTGATTAAGAATGCTATCAGTTGTGCACAGAGCAAGACCAACTTAGTATATAAGTATATTGAACCTCTGCTTGGACGATCACTGCAATTAATCTCCAAGTGAGCAGATGTTGGTAGCTGAGAGTCATTTCTAACAATGAGAAGTCAAAAAAGGAATATTAGAGCATCTCCAATGCAAAAGTGGCTTGCATACAAATAATTGTTGACATGGTAATAATGTCAAGAGACTTGCTTTCTATGTGGCATAAAAATAAACTTGATAGACAATCAACTCAAAATTTGATCTCCAATGCTTCCGTTTAAAACACAATTTTTTTAATGACGTGTCCATCTTTTTTTCATATTTTATTTTTTATTTTATTTCCTTACCAAAAATATATGAAAAATTAATGTCATTTTTAAATGTTTGCTGAGTCAACCTAAAAAATAGTTGTACAACAGACCGTCTAAAAGTGGACGGTCATGTTGACAATGTTTAATATTTTTTTTGCCACGTCAGCTTGAGGTTGAATATACACGGTTGCATTGGAGACACAATTATTGATATAATGTCTATTTATCCTACGTAACATATCTTTTTTTCACAAGCCATGCTTGCATTGGAGATGCTCTTAGAATGAAACCCACTAGGAGGGTCCCTAGTCCCCAATCCCCTGCTCCTAACCCATCTGATATGTTGTTTATTGTAGCATGTCATGCTTGATATATGTTGTAAGATACCAAACATTTCAAATACTTTCATTTTTTCAATTATTAATGTGTTTTTGACCAAACAGAATTATTATTGTATATAATAAATATAATAATTTAATGAATTTTATTTAATACATCCGTGAATTGTGAATTGTTTTTAGAATATTATTATTGTTGTAAAAGAAAAGAAGAATAAAATAGATGAAGAACAAAAGAGATGAATAATGAATAGTTGAAGAAACATATATGTTAGATGCGAGAGAGAGACACAAGAGACATTGTTTTTGTATATAAGCATCAGCTGAACAACCAAACAACTTACAATGAAAGCCATATATATATATAGGCAATTAGTAGCTTAGTAATGAAGCCAACAATAGAGGCTTGGTGTGGAAGCCAACAATTGAGGCTTGGTGGGGAAGCCATAAAATTACAACACTCCCCCTTGGATTTCCCACCACTCGTATTTTTAATTTACTAAGGAAAATCCAATAGGACAAAACCTTATTAAAATACATACAATGATATTCTAGATCTTGTGGAGTTGGACATTCTCAAAACTATCTTGTTAAAAACCTTGTCAGGAAAACCCAGTGGGATAAAACCTGAACGAAGGGAAAAAAGAGTATAGTGCACATATGTCCGTTCTAAACTTTGCTCCCCCTGATTGTCTCATTAAAACCTTGTCAGGAAAACCCAGTGAGACAAAACCTGATCGAAAGGAAAAAGAGTACAATGCAAATATGTTCATAGTTAATGTTTTCTTCAAGACATTTATCACATTTATACTTTGTTAGGGAAAACCGAGTAGGATAAAAACTTGAGCAACGATATTCATTGATCTGTCGGATCAAAGTAATATTTATAATGATCTTTTGGATCAAGGTAACATATATACGATGATTAGCAAGATCAAAGTAATAGTTACAATGATATTTTGATCAAGATAACATATATACAATGATCTACTGGATTAATGTAATATTCATGATGATCTTTTATGAATCAAAAGATTTTTGGGTGTGCTTAGGGAATTGTCTCATTAAAACCTTTATCAGGAAAAACCCAATGGGACAAAAGCCTGATTAAAGGAAAAAGAGTACAATGCACTTATACCCCAATATGATTAATAAACTCCCCCTGATGGGACGCTCCCCCTGATAAAAATTGTTGTGAAGCAATCTTCTAGATTGTTGAACTTCAATAATATCATAAATGATTGGAAGAAGTATAAGCAAAGACTTGCTTTATGAAGTAATATCCATATGGAATCCTTTTCAGAATCTTTTCAACATATTCTGATTGATGGACAAACATTACATTTGATTTATGTTCGACCTTCTGGTCGAGACAATATTTTCTTTCCCACGTCTTCTTTTTAAAACTCATTTATAAAAATTCAGGAGTTTTCAAGAGCTCTCTAGGAGCTCCAATTAAATTCATATCAACAACGTATGTTGTGAATATAGTAAATTCGGATTCTGATTTCTTTGCGAAGACACTTGGGTATATAATATAATTATTATACCTTTATTTTATCAGATATTTACTAAGATGGTTATACCACATCCGTCCAGATTGTTTTTAATCCATATAAGGATTTTTATATGTTCATCAAATACAGATTACGAGATCTCGATTAACATGCTTCTAGCATTTTAAATCCTTCCAGGATTATATATATCTGCATTGAGTGAATCATATAGATAAATGATTACTACATTTAGATGACGTATTTCAAGCTTTGTAAAGGCAGCCAAATTTATCAAAAATTCAAAACGTAATTGTATCTGTCACTATTGAATACCAAGTTTATGAGAGAAACCTTGTACTACAAGTCGTGCCTCATATCTCACGATCTCGTTTTTCTCATTACGTTTTCCGTATAAAAACCCATTAGTATCCAACTAGTTTGACATCTCCTGATGTCTGGAGTACTATTGGTCTAAATACTTTATGTTTGGCATATGAAGTCAATTCTTCTTGAATTGCTTCTTTTCACTTAGGCTAATTATGTCTTTTTGTGTACAATCATTGATATTATGAATATTATAATTATCATTTATAATTTCAGTAGCGCTACTGTATATAACAATATATTATCAATGATTGTTTCTTTATGATTCCACATTTCTCTTATATGATTTATAGAAATTTTCTCAATTTCAATATACTTGAATTTGAGATTTCTTCCATTTCAATGGATTTAGTCGCTACATGGACTTTATAGAAATTTTCTTAATTTCAATATAGTTGTATCTCTGTTGAGATTTCTTTCCATTTCAATGGATTTAGTCATTTCATAAACTTGTATAGAAATTTTCACAATTGCAATGTACTTTTATCTCTGTTGAGATTTCTCCCATTTCAATGGATTTAGTTATTTCATATACTCGTGTCTCTTTAGATATATCAGACTCTTATAGAGTTGATTTAGAGAAAGTGGATTTATTTATAACTCGAGTTTTGTTTACTTTTGGATCCTGATAATAATACCTTTTAAAAAGGTTCATAAGCTTATGATATGCATCAGATGATTTATTTGTTGTCATTTACTCTGATAATTCTTTAAGAACAATCACCCGGCCGGGGTTTATGAGATAACAACTTATAAAATCGTGTTACCTTTAATATATCAGGTAACAGATTAATAACCATATGATGATCAATTATCTTTCGTATTTTAGTGATACAAAGATTGAAATGAGACACATTTATATATAGAGAACCGAACTGGTATCTCTATTTTATATAAGAGTAACTTTTCATTTACTCTTTCTGGAGAAACTTTCCATTTAGAAATTAATCAATATAATAATACACAGATTGTGTGTAAAAATATAAACTCTCAGAAGTTTAAATGATCTAATAGAAGATTAATCAAAATTAATATTAATCTCATAATGATATAGAATTCTTATCTTAGATCATGCCAGAGATGAAATAAGGAGATATACTACACAATCAAATATCTTAAAAACGTGAGCAAGTCAATGACCAATTACAAGTTGTAATGGTAAATAATGATGATAAGTAATGATCATAGATGAATGTATCAACATATAATATAGAACGTCCCATATAGAAATTGGTAATTGAATCGAAATAATAAAGTTATCAAAATTACCTGGAAAAGTTTGATAAGTGATTCCGCTGATCCATTCTGATTATGAGTACATGTGAAAACTGGATGTTGAACATCGACCTCAATTGGAGAGATTTGATGATACATGAACATGTGATGATCTCGTAGATGCATCAATTAGAACCATGAAATAATGGAAGGATTCATTTGGTGGATGAATATATCCACATATACCCTCTTGAATGATGGGGATTCAAAACCAACTTTAGAATAAGATGGTTTATTTGGTGAATGAATATATTCATATGCAACTCCTTTTTGATAAGTGATATGATCCAGATGATAAATCACACAGCTTTTCTATAATCAGCTTCTGGCCTGAATCGCGCACATATATTCAACATTCTTATTATTCATGGTCTCAAATAACATTAATAAAGTTATATGTCTTTAATCTAAGTAGATTTCTTTATGTTCTGCTTGAATGATATAAAGTATCACTGATACACAATTTAATATCATCTAGTAATAAGATTGTGACTCTTCTAGAGCCTTTATTCAGATCCGTTGGATCTGATTCGGTATTAAACTTATACGCTTTTGAACTAAACATATTTCTTTATGGTCTGCTTGAATAATATCAAGTATCATTGACACATAATTTAGTATTGTTTGATAACAGTATAGTGGCTCTTCCAGAGCTTTCTATCAGATCCATTGGACTTGATACATAAATAACATTTGCTCTCAACAAAGTTAAATTCGTTAAATTCGTTAAATATTTCTGACTCCGCAGAAACGTATGAGTCGTTGCACTAGCGGCAAGGCATATATTTTCCCTTTTGGAAATTTTATGGACATTATTTGTAATGTCATTTTATATCTCATCTGAAATGATAATAATCAGTAGAATTATTTGATTTGTTGCACTATCATCATTGCATGGATAAATTTAATTATCCCAACCATATAGAAATCATGGCCTGAATCCATGCTTTTAATTTTGCAACAAATATATATACATAACACCATTAATACAAATATGGAATATCAATAAGTGAAACAAGAGAGAGAATAGTACAAACTTGGATGCTCAGTTCGAGGTGTATATCTCTCTGTGGAAAGTTCCGATAAACAATCCAACCGACAGATTGTAGAAACACGAGTGAAGAAAGTTCTGACAAAATGTCAACCCGATCAGACCACAGATCAAAGAGATATCACTCTTCGATGAAATCTGCGCAATACT
Organism: Acer saccharum; assembly: GCA_030490815.1. Lineage (NCBI taxonomy): Eukaryota > Viridiplantae > Streptophyta > Magnoliopsida > Sapindales > Sapindaceae > Acer > Acer saccharum. Next base: position 5,265,858 of record CM059868.1, read on the forward strand.
GGAATTTTTCTCCCTTTTTTTCTGCCCAGCCCTGTTCGGAATTGCAGAACTCACCATAGGGACTTTTGATTGACAATCCCACTATACATATTCAAGAACTACAATAGTAGAATGTGCTGACTAAATTTCAGCTCAAACCGATCTTAGACGAGGGAGATATAATAGTTTGATCAAGATTGCGTAGTGATGTTTTTCACACAATCTCTGCACACACACACCTCATTTTTCTTCTCTTTTCTTGTAAAATATTTCCAAATTCATTATACATGATATTAGGATCTTAAATCATTTGTATGATACTCACAACATCCTGTTGGATGTATAGATCCTTCTTTGAATATTGCTCTTCATGAGCATTAAACATGAATTAAATGGATAAAATATTATTTTTAGTTTCACTGTATGTTAGGATCTTAAATCCCTTTTGTGATTCTCACAACATCCTGTTGGATGTGTAGATCATTCTTTGAATATTGCTCTTCATAAGCATCAAACATGAATGAAATGGATAAAATATTATTTTCAGTTTCATTAAACGTTACGATCTTAAATTATTTTTATAATACTCACAACATCCTGTTGGATGTGTAAATCATTTTTTTTTTCTTTTCAAATGAGTGATATGTAAGCTTATCACTTCTTATATATATGAGATAAAATAAAATCATGGATCATATTAATTTTTCAAACTTCCGGCTTGACCATGAACTGTAAGTTCATATATAAGATTCAGAAAACTCCATATTCTGAATGGATTTGAAACCCCAGGTTCCAAATAATGAAGTACGGCATTCATGAATATAATACTGAATCTAGAACTCCAGGTTCTCATCGGTTTTCAAAACCGTGCCGACTTAAATATCATAATTCCAGAAACTTTAAGTTCTGGTTAGTCGGTCTAGCCAATCTCTTATATTGCATAAAAATAAATGCTAAATATTTAAACAATTTATCTGGAGACACAGCATAAAGCCAGTCCTCAGACATAGCATAAGCCAGTCCCGAAACACAGCATAAGCCAGTCTCATATATTGCATAAAAAATAAATACTGAATATTAAAACAGAATAAATAAATAAATCCAGAACTATATATGTATTTCGTTGACGGCATAAGCCATATTGTTATACGAAACTGTATATAGGTCCAGAATGTTGAGATGTAAGTAAATCACCCATTAGGGGATCCTTTTTGCTTACATGCAATCGTCCTGATAACGTGTTGTAAAAGAAAAGAAGAATAAAATAGATGAAGAACAAAAGAGATGAATAATGAATAGTTGAAGAAACATATATGTTAGATGCGAGAGAGAGACACAAGAGACATTGTTTTTGTATATAAGCATCAGCTGAACAACCAAACAACTTACAATGAAAGCCATATATATATATAGGCAATTAGTAGCTTAGTAATGAAGCCAACAATTGAGGCTTGGTGGGGAAGCCATAAAATTACAACAATTATATGTATATAAATTGAATATTCATTATCGGTGGTTACTTATACAATCACGAGTAGTATATATCAGTGTTTTAGTTTTCGGCCGCCTAGACCGATTAATCGGTCCAATACAGTTAGGTGGTTGAAAACTGAAGCGAAACAAGTAAAATCGGAGGAATTAGACAGTTTCCGACTAATCGGGATAGTCGCCAACTAATCGGCTAGGAGGCTGGACGGAGTCAAAGCCGTTGACTCCACCTAGCCGGTGAAAAAAAAAAATAAATGCAAAACGACAGTGTTTTATCACATTTTTTCACATATGTTCAGTTCACTGCTTTCCCTCTTCTTCGATCAAACAACACCCTAACCTAAAATCAGAATACCATATCGCCAAAGAAGCTTCTTGCCGCCTGCCTTCAGTCGCGAAATAAAAATTACGAACCACATATGTCCCTATCTTCGACCGAACCTGAAACTTCTCGACCAAATGAACCTGTCGTCCCTCGTAGTCCAAAGCTTACGTCCGTAGTTGGCTTCGGCAAACCAATATTTAAAAAAATAAAATAAAATTTGACCCATATCTTGCCTGGAACTCGTCGTGACTGAGAAAAAGATGAACTGAAAAAGTTAGAGTTTGAAGAGAGAGAGAAAGTGTCTTGAAATAAAAAACCCCAGATGGGGAAGAAGACGAGTGACATGGAGAAAAATAAAAATGAAAAAGAAAACCTTCGTTTTTATCGATAAAGCTACCGCCAGCCTAGTCACCAACTTATCATGATAATAAATTTTTGAGAGCCGATATTGACACACATAAATATAATAAGCACACCCATATTTTAACAAAAATTTTAATTACAAAAATATCACAATATGAATTTACCAGTAAGGACAAATTAGTTTAATTAAAAATAAACAAAATACTATTTACACCTATTAATTATACTCATTATTTACTTGGTGATCATTTCTACGTGAGTGTGATGTGTTCAAAGTTCAAACAGAGCAAGATGGGCTTTGCTTCAACAAGATAGCAAGTTTGCTGATTGGTAGAGGGTGAGAACACAAGAGACTTCCCAAGATTGACTTACTATTAGCAGTCCTTTTAGTTGGATTATGTTATGTTTATCTTCAAGTAATCTATATTTCATGATTGCTTCTCAGGATTGTGATGGTAGGAGGGATACCGACATAAGAAATAGAAAAAAAGGATGCTGATGAGTATGACCAGCTGCATTTCATGGTTAGTTCAACAAGCGTATCTCTACTAGTTTTAGTGCAGTTCATATCTGCCTGAGATTTGAATATAAGAACTCAGACAGATATGTAGTTCATAATTTTTTAAAACAAAATTATGAAAATTTCTCTATTTGGTGATCATTTCTATAAGATTTCTTTTCCATACCAGTCAAGCAATGCGTTCCTCTTGGCAACATTTTCATAGCAAGAAATTGGTCTGAAGTGGAGATTCTCGAAATTTAAGAATTCCCGAGACTGTGTATTCGAGTCTAGAGAACTTAAAATTTTATCATTTGTAAAATTGGGTGTGTTAATAACTTATGAGGGTTTATAAATAAATTGTATTGAAATGAAAACATTCATTTAAATAAAGGTGTTATTGGCATTAAGATGGGTGTTTATAGTAATGTTTTAATTTTAAATTTTAGACATGGGTGTACTTATAAATATGGGTGCGCTTATCATATTTATGAGTGTCAATATCCGTACCCTAAATTTTTTAAAATAAAAAATTATGATGATATGATCATACACGCCTTCCTTTGTCATCATAATATATATATATATATATATATATATATATATATTTTGTCTTTTCCTCTGTGGAAAAATTACATATCGTTTGCCTTTTGAATTTTGATTTTAAAATCATTATTTGAATGTGTTATGAGAGATGACATCACTAGATAGGCCCAATAATTTATGGATTTGATTGGTATTTATGGATTTTAAAGGATTTTGTTTGTGATTAGATTTTTATATAGGGAAAAATAAAATAAAAATAAAAAATTCATTTATCGTCGATTAATCGACCTAGACGCTAGGCGCTGGGTCTTCGCCCGACTAGCGCCTAACGTTTACTAAAACACTTGTATAAATACAAGAAAATCCCCTGCAACTAGTTTCGATTTAAATTTCTCAACATTCAGATATGGGTGATGATCACGGATGATATAACAAACAATCAATCATTGTATGCCACGTGTTAGGCAGTTAGAAATTAAGCTCTGCTCTCAGCTTTTGTATATAAAAGATCTCAGTGTAATAGTTAAAATAATTATCTAAAAATATAGAAATAATAACAGTGATATTCTAGAGAATTCTCTCAACTTTTCTCTGATATTTTCCTTTTAGTTTTCTCTATGACTTTCTCAGGAAAGTGACAAAACTTAACAGAGATGGAGATCAGGAGCTCGACCAAAAAACCACACGCAGTCCTATTATCGAGTCCCGGTCTGGGCCACCTCATCCCTGTCCTTGAGCTCGGTAAACGCCTTGTAACCAACCTCGACTTCCACGTCACCATCTTTGTTGTTGCCTCTCACACATCAGCCGCAGAATCAGACATCATCAAATCCGCCATGACTCCCAATCTCTGCGAAATCATCGAGCTGCCGTCACCGGACATCTCCGGCCTAGTCTCCCCGGAATCTAAGTTGGTTACAATAATACGAGTGATAATGCGTGAAACCAGACCAGCTCTCCGGTCTGCGATCTCTTCCTTGAAGTCTCCGTCTCCGCCGACGGTGATGATCGTCGACCTCTTTGGAACCGAGTCTCTGGTGATCGGCGAAGAGCTTCAAATACCCAAGTACGTATATATAGCTAGTCATGCATGGTTTGTTGCTCTTACTGTGTACGTTCCCACACTAGATAAAATAGTGAAAGGAGAGTACGTGGATCGAAAAGATCCGTTGAACATCCCGGGTTGCATGCCAGTTCGACCCGAAGACGTGGTTGACCCAATGTTGGACCGTAATGACCAACATTATTTCGAGTACGTACGGTTGGGTGAGGAGATCAAATTGAGTGATGGGGTTTTGGTTAACACGTGGGAAGATCTGCAGCCGACAACACTAGCAGCACTGAGGGATGAAAAACTCCTGGGTCGGGATGTTAAGGGTCCGATTTTTCCAATCGGCCCGATTGTTAGACCGCTTGGACTGGCCGGTTCAAGCAGCAACCAGCTGTTTGATTGGCTAGATAAGCAACCAAGCGAGTCAGTTGTTTTCGTGTCGTTTGGTAGTGGAGGTACTTTATCGTCTGAGCAACTCACTGAGTTAGCTTGGGGTTTGGAACTGAGTCAACAGCGATTCATTTGGGTCGTACGTCCACCGACAGTAAAATCCGGCGACGGCTCGTTTTTCACGGCAGGGACTGGCGATAGTGATGACTTGTTGAGCTACTTGCCGGAAGGGTTCCTGACCCGGACCAGAAAAGCGGGTATGGTGGTCCCGGAGTGGGCCCCACAGGTGGAGATCTTGAGCCATCCATCAGTGGGAGGATTTTTCTCGCACTGCGGGTGGAATTCAACGCTAGAGAGCATGACAAACGGAGTGCCGATGATAGTGTGGCCGTTGTACGCGGAGCAGAGAATGAACGCGACCCTGCTGACGGAGGAGCTAGGGGTGGGTGTTCGATCGGAGAAATTGCAGAGTAATAGAGTTGTGGGGAGGGAGGAGATAAAGAGTATGGTGAGAAGGGTCATGGGAGATGAAGAAGAAGGCAATGCAATTAGGAGAAAAGTGAAAGAGATAAAACGCAGCGCAGAGAGAGCTCAAGTCGAGGGAGGTTCGTCGTATAATGCACTCTCTGTTTTTGCTAAGCACTGCCAGAGCAGACCATCAAAGTTCTTGCAACTAAATGCATTCGATCGAGATTATGGGCTTACTTAATTAATACTTCCTTGAGTATTGATGATACGTTCATAATCCAAGCACATGCAAGCCATGCAATAGAAGGAAGGGACATACTCTAGAGTTGGTTAGAAAACATAGTCAATAAAGAGAAGTGCTTGAGTGGAGGCTCTACTCATGGCATTCGTGGCCCCTAATTGCATTAGTTGGTTTTCCCACGATTGCAGTTGTGGTGCATGTTTCATATGCATGTTTCATATTATTTTGTTTAGTGGTTGTATTGTTGTTATCTTCCGGTTGTATTTTCCCAGCTTACTCGTGGTCTTTGGCTTATAAATAGATGTACCGATTTTGATGAGATTATGTATTGATTGAATCTTAATAAACCCTTTCTTCTTTTCTTTCCCTACTTTAAATTATCTCTATGTATTTTCCAGGATCGGAAAAATACATAACAATTGACTGGATTGTCCTATCCTCTATGGGTAACCTCACAAGGATAATGTGTAGACTGTATAAGTGTATATAGTGTGTACTTAAGCAAAATTATAGGTTCGTTTTTAAGTTTTTTTATTTATTTTATTTTATTTTTATATATTATATTTTGTTATTATTATTATTTTCACAAGCGGAGACTAAATGAGTATAATTATATATATATATATATATATATATACGTGTGATAGATCAACGGTTGAGAAACTGGTGAGGGACTTGATGGATAGTAATAAAAGAGAGGAGATAATGAAAGCAACCGATGAATTTGCAAGATTGGCTAATGATAGTGTCAAGCAAGGTGGGTCATCCTATATCAACTTGGAGAAATTGATTGAGGACATCAGATCAATGAGTCCTTAGCTCCCGAAACTCTTCGTATCTGTCTTTTTCTGTGCTTATTGCTTACCGCTTAGAGACACATTTTGTTTGTTTTTCTTCAAAAGATAATTATTATAAATTGTCATTTCATGAAAATATATATATATAATGAGGTTAATTTGTTAATAAATAATAAAAGAAAGATAACATCGATCTAGTCTCAAACTAGCCTTTATTTATGCCACGATTGTGCTACTCCAAATATATAATAGACACCACAAACCATGTTTAACGTCTGATCCCGTACTAATCTTAAGCCACTTACTGACCCAATTATACTACTGTACTTGGGCCATAAGAGTGTTGGGATTTAATTTAATGCACATTAATTGTAGCCTACGATAAGAATTCAATCAAATAACACAAACTTTTACGTGTAAAAGTACGGCCGTGACTATGTAGAAAATTGTTATAGTTATACATCCAATACGATCTCTCAAACCCCAAAGTCCCAAACTGCCCCAATTACAATAGAGTTTTATCGAGCTCAAAGCTCACAACATTTTATAGGTCCACCGGTGTCCCCCGACTATCTCCGAATATTCTTTGGATCTCCTTTCGGATAATCCTCGGATCTACGCACGTATGTCCACTAGATCTCCCGCCCCTAGATATCTCCTGGGTGTCCCTAATGTTTCAAGGTGTCACTACAAAAAAAAAAAAAGTGACAGATAGTGACAAAAATTATTTGTCACTCCAAGTAAAGAAATTGTCACAATTTCAATATTGTGACAAAAAAAAAAGTGTCACTAACAATTCGTCACTTTTACCCTTATCACTAAAAGTATTTGTGACAGTTTTTTGATACTTGTCACGAATCATAACTTTTAGTGACATATTATCACTCGACCTTAACTAGTGATAAAATAAAAATTGTATCACTAAATTTATATATAATGACAATTAACTGTTTGAAGATTTTGTCACTATACATCTTCTTAGTGACAATTAGTGACAATTAACCATGTCAAAATTATGTCACTATACATAATCTTATCGATAATTAATTATTAAATATTGTGTCACTATCATAACCTTATCGATATTTAATTGTGTCACTATATATACATAACCTTATCGATAATTAATTATTAAATATTGTGTCACTATCATAACCTTATCGATATTTAATTGTGTCACTATACATAATCTTATCGATAATTAATTATTTAAATATTGTCACACTACAAAAAAAGTGACCTATAGTGACACATTTCTTTGTGACAAATTTTGATTGTATCACTGTTGCTATTATTTTGTGACAAATTTTACTATTTGTCATTATGTTTTGTTCAATTGAAACTTTTTAAAAATAATTGTCACAATTAATTACAAAACTTGATAATTTGTGACAAATAATATAATTAGTCACAAAATTACCTTTTTAAAAGGAAAGATTTTATTTTATAAATAATTAGGTTTTTAAAAGGCATCAGAATCAATTAATATTTACATTAAAAAAATCAATTAATATTTCCTTTTTTTTAAGTGGCACAAAAAAAAAAAAATAAAAAAATGCCACAATCATGCTGTGTGTGTTTTTTTTTTTTTTTTTTTCTTTACCTTAAAAACACTTTTTAGGTTTGAAACAGTGTTTCATCAGAAGAAGTACCGAGATTATAGAGAAACTTTTGTCTGGATAAAAATGTAAGCTTATCTTGATTTTTTTTAGGGTTTGTTTTCTTACACTTGTTTTCAGGGTCGGAATCTCATATTCAAGTTTCATATATTGAAAGTGTCTTTGAATAAGGTATGCTTTTTTTTTTTTTTTTTTTTTTTTTTGAATGTAGAATTATATTGTATATAATTGTATATAGCTATTTAGAGATGTTTTTTTAACTTTAATTTGTTTTCAATTTTTTTAAGGAACCCATTATTATTATTTCATGATTTATAGTTGTTTATTCTTAGATTTCGACAGTATATGTCAATATTAGTTTATGTTAGATTTCGACAGTATATGTCAATATTAGTTTATGTGCTTACTAACTGTTTGATAAAATGATTCTTATGGAACAATCAATTATTTGATGCGCATTGAAAGAAAACTCTTAAACTTCTCTTTTTCTTTATTTCATTTTTTTAGGGTTTGTTTTTTGGTACTTGTTTTTTCAATGTCATAATCTCAAATTCGAGTTTCATATATTGAAAGTGTCTTCGAATAAGGTATGATTTTTTTTGTTTTTTTGTTTTTTTTTGTTTTTTTGTATGTAGGGTTATATATACGTTAGGGATGTTTTTTAACTTTAATTTGTTTTCAAATTTTTTAAGGAATCATTATTATTATTTCATGATTTATAGTTTTTTGTTCTTAAATTTTCACAATATATGTCAATTTAGTTTATATGCATACTAACTGTTTGATAAAATGATTCTTATAGAACAACCAATTTTTATATGCATACCAATTGTTTGATAAAAGAGTTCAAACACTCAATAAGATATTTGATATTTGGCTAGATGAATAGATTGACATTATGGAGGACTTTATATGAAGATGAATAAATTAACAGTTCCAATAAGTTTTATACTTGAATATCAAACTTATAGAAATTATTTTATACTTGTACTAAGTTTTGTCAGTATTGTTGCATTTTTCATCTGTTTTATTTTGGTGACTTTAATTTGTTCTCACTATTTTTTTTTCTTCATGTCTTCATGTATATAGGTTTCTCTTGCAAAACCAAAAGATTCTTTAGCTACCTGACAACTGATAGTGGATCATTGACTTCTAATATTTTACAATCAAGACCTCAGAAGTTTCAAGTTTTTGGTTATGCAGTTGGAAGTTATTGTGTGTGACCTAACTCTTATGTTAACTTAGATTAGCCGACTTACATGTATTATTTAGTAGTAGACTTTGAAAGATGTTGGATTACTTTTGTATCAATTCGATATTATGTTAATTTTTAGATTTTTTTTCATGGAATGATTATTTATGGAACTCAATGCCATTCTATGAGTGACATGTTTTATTTGGTTATATTTTTTTATTTTTTATTTTTTATTTTTTTATACAATTTAAATTTATGTTAAATTTTGACAATTGATAAAATTGTTACTATGTATCTATAGTGACTTAATATTCATATTGTTAATTGTCACAAAATCTACATTGTAGTGACATTTATTATATTGTTAACTTAATTGTCACTAAGTTTGTTTGTAGTGACATAATTTTAAGATGATTATTTGTCACTAGATTTGTGAATGGTGACATTTTTAAAATAATAAATTGTCATTAAGAATATGTACAGTGACAAAATCTTCAAACAGTTAATTGTTACTAAATACTAATATAGTGACACAATTTTTATTTTGTCACTAATTAAGGTCAAGTGATAATGTGTCACTAAAAGTTATGATTTGTGACAAGTACCAAAAAACTGTCACAAATACTTTTAGTGACGGGGGCAAAAGTGACGAATTATCAGTGACACTTTTTTTGTCACAATGTTGAATTTGTGACAATTTCTTCACTTGTAGTGACAAATATTTTTTGTCACCGTAGATCAATTTTCTTGTAGTGTCACCATATATAACCTTATCGATAATTAATTATTAAATATTATCACTATACACAAACCTAGTGATAGTTAACCATATGAAAATTATGTTTGTTTTACACAAATTTAGTGACAATTAACAAGAAGATAACAAGTTACAAATTCAATCAAAGTTAATATAATGGTCCATTCAATTATTATTAACTACAAGAAAACTTAAATACAAAAATTACAATAAGGAATTGATAATCAGAACACAAGAAAGAAAAGAAAAAGAAAAAAGAAAGTGAAAAAAATATATATTACAAAATTGTTAGTGTACATACACCAATTTGCTACAAATTTTGAGATAAATGCATTACATCAATTATATCCGGATAACCATGATGAAGATTCTTCAAGCTTCAATACTAGAACACTTTCGTAAATGAAAAGATTGGAATAAACTTTTCGCCTAGATACAAACTGCAATAGATGAAAGTATATTATTAACACCTCAATAAGATATAATTTTGTTTTTTCAATGCTGCATCAAACAATATATTGGTTGTTCCATAAGAATCATTTAATCAACCAGTTAGTATGCACATCAACTGATAAATATCATGTATTGTGGAAATCTAAGAACAAACAACTATAAATCATGAAATAATAATAATGGGTTCCTAAAAAAAAATAAAAAAAAAATAGAAGTTAAGAATCATTCCTAAACACATAAATATAATTTTATATATAAAAGAAACTTTCAATATATGAAACTCAAATTTGAGATTCTGACCTTGAAAAACAAGTATAAGAAAACAAACCCTAAAAAAAATTAAATCAAGAGAAACTTATCTTTTCTATCAAGATAAAATTTTCTCTACAGTCTTGGTGACTTCTAAAGATGAATTACAGTTTCAAACCTAAAAAGTGATTTTAAGTAAAAGAGAAACTAAAGAGAAAAAAATTAAAATTAAGAAACATCCCTAAACATGCATATATATATATATATATATATATATATAATTCTACATAAAAAAAAAATATATCTTATTCAAAAAAACTTTTATTATATGAAACTCGAATTTGAAATTCCAACCCTGAAAAACAAGTAAAAGATAACAAACACTATAATTCAAATCAAATCAAATCAAGAGAAGCTTACCTTTTTCTATCAAGGCAGAATTTCCTTTACAATCCTGATGACTTCTACGGATGAATCACAGTTTCAAACCTAAAAAGTGTGTTTAAGGAAAAGAGAAAATAAAGAGAAAATAAAGAGAAAATCTAGATATGGCAGTGACAAAGGGAGAACCAAGAGACATGTGAAGCTGGATAAAGGAAAAAAATAACAACACCATGATTGTGGCGTTTTTTTTTTCTTCCAAATAAAATAAAATTTATTGATTTTGATGCCTTTTAAAAACCTAAATATTTATAAAATAAAATCTTTCCTTTTTTATAGGGTAATTTTGTGACTAATTATATTATTTGTCACAAATTAACAAGTTTTTTTTAACTGATTGTGACAATTATTTTTTAAAAATCTAAATTGAACAAAACATAATGACAAATAATATAATTTGTCACAAAATAATACCTACTGTGATACATTTGAAATTTGTTACACAAAATGTGTCACTATAGAACACTTTTTTTGTAGTGTGTCTATGTTTGGTTTTGACTTGTATTCCTAAGTGAACCCAATGTTAACCAAACGAGACTCAATTGATGTGAAACTTCCTAGAGACGTGGGATACGTTTGGAAGATTGAAGTTGGTGTTTTAGGGAGGTTTGAAGACCATGCAGAACTGAAGAAGTGGTTTGTTTCAGCGTATGAATCGTGGTTTTCTAAGCGATGTAATTTAAGGTGACTTGTAATGGTTTAGGAAGCGGGTGCGCAATCGTGACCCGAATCGTAGTCAATCTTAAGCATGCTTGGAACGGGAAATCTTCAATGGAAAAGGAAAGTGTTTTTTTGGGAAGTTCTTGTGCTTGAAAGAAAAGAAATACTCTTTACAAGAAGACTTGTCATAAAAGGAAATAGTATTTATGTGAAACAAGTAAATCTTGTACGTTTAGAAGTAGGATTTCCTTTTATCTTAAACTCCATGTAACTAGTATAAATAGTCATAATATTTATGTTATTAGATTTAAGGCTGTGGAGCAAAAAGAACACCATGTAACATTAGAGAGAGTGTGGTGAGATCCGGGGGAGACCCAAGGGAATATCTGGAGAGGGATCCAAAGGAATATCAGTGGATCAAGTTAGAGATCCGTGGGTGATATTCAGGGGGGACCTAGGGGATATTGTGGGGGTACTTGGTGAGGATCTTGTGAGTGGGGTTTGGGGTTGAGGTAAGAGAGTTAATCCTAGAGTATATGGTTGTAACAGTTTATCATATAGTGAAATTTTCTTTGTCGTCCTGATGGCCTGTGGTTTTTTACCCGATTTGGGTTTTCCATGTATATCTTGTGTTGTGATTGTTTATTCTCTCTCATATATTTTTTCTGCTTATTGACATTATTAATTGCTATGAGTTATGGGCGTATATTAGGCACGATGTTTCCACATTCATCGGTTCAGAATTATCCCCAACAGTCTACTTGGTGTATCATGGAAGATTATATTTATAGGGTAAGAATACTTGGAACCAGTCACATACTAACCAAAGTCGTATACTTGGAGCCAAAAACTTACCTGGAGCAAAAGCATATCTGGGGCGAAAGTAATCTCAAAACTTTTTCTGCAAGAAAATTAAGACACACAAGCTCTAGGTCCAAATTTTAAATGGCACTCTTTGGAGTTGGCTTTTCAAGACTATCGCCACTTTAATAACTTTATGTTTAAAAGGCACCTATTATGGTGAAAGGACAAAAATGCCCCCAAAAGTACTTCCACGTCAACTATTTTGAAAACTTATGTTTCATTTTTAGTTTTTAACTTTTCATTTCACAAAAAGAGTAGAGAAAGAAGTTACGCGACGGTTCAGAGCATCAAAGCAACCGGATTTCGACAGTAGATGGGGACAATTTTGTCCGAGTTCCATTTCGATTTTGATTTCTATCAAAAAACAAGATATGTAACTTTAACGATCTGATTTTGAATACCAATTTGATTGTGTTTTGTAGGGTTATACATTCGTTTTGTATTTTTGAATTGTTAGATCTTGTTTCTACGGTTTTTAGTTTTAGACTTGGTTTCTAGAGTTAGATTGGGGGAAGACAATGAACAGTAAATAGGTTAGTAAAAGTCTCGAAACGCTTATACAAAAGTCTCGGGCAGTGTTACAAAAGTCTCAGAATGTTTATACAAAAGTCTCGGAACCCTTATACAAAAGTCTCAGATAGTGTTACAATAGTCTCCGAGACTTTTGTAACACTCTCCGAAACTTTTGTCCGAGACTTTCAGAAAGCATACAAAAGTCTCGGATAGAAGTCTCGGGTAGAAGTCTCGAAAGGTTTATGAAAAGTCTCGGGTAGAAGTCTCGGAAGGTTTATGAAAAGTCTCGGAAAGCATTCGAAAGTCTCGGAAACTAACCTAAGTCTCGAAAACTAAGTTACTGTTATGAAGTTGGTTTTGTTTTTTAGTTTGAGTTGAGAATAAATATACAGAGCTTTAATTTCCATGTTAGAGAGAGAAGTAAATCTCAAACAAAGAGAAAAGTTAAAATAAAAATGATAATAAAAAAAATGTATAAAGTAAGGGCATTTTTGGAAATCACTTACTTTGGTGCATTTTAAACATAAGTTATTGAATACACTCTTTAGTGACGCTCGCAATAGGATGAGGTCAGAGAGTAATATTGATCGAGCCATTGCAATACTAGATTTTGGCCTCCCTTTCTGTTGCTTTTGTTCGGTTCTCGGGTAAAATCGAGTGTCTAATGGCTCGAAATGAGTGTTTCACAGGTTTTCAGTTTTTCAGAGGCACGTGTGCGAAGTTAAGCAAGTTGGGGAGCCAAGAGCGTATTTTGGGTGGTTTGTGTTCCGGGCCAAAATGGAGAAGAAATTGCTGTCCAGAAATTGCAAGTGGTGGTCGCCGTGAAGTTGGCCGTCACCCACGGCCAATGTGACAACCACTTTTTCTTGTCAAAAGGACAGAGATCTTTGCACCCAAACTAGTTGCTCCCACCCACGGCCAATGTGACAGCCACCTTTTCAACGTCAAAGGACAGAGATGTTGGCCCCTATGCTGGTCGCTATCACCCACAGCCAACTTGGGAGCGACCTTTCCATGCCAGCTTAGCTAAGTTATGGGATTCAGACCTATTTTTTGGCTCCCATTATAAATATCCTATTTTCTTTGTTCTAAAGGGACACACATCAGACCATACACCACTTTCCACCCCTTTTACAACCACACATCACACCTTTGAACCCTAGATCTAGGAATTACCTCTCCATATCCAAAACCTTTCCACACTCCTACATCACCTCCATACATACAAAAATCACCCAAGTTCCAACCTTTTTGCATTCTTTCATCATCCCTTTCAGATATTTCCCTCTACATACCATTTCCATCCATCTTTGGAAGTTTTTCCAAGCAAGAGGAAGAAGATTCTCAAGAGGAAGCTCTCACCACATATGGGTTTTCTCTACTCTTTTGTTTTCTCTTCTCTTTTTCCATTGATGTGTAACTAATTCTTAGCTAGGGGATTAATGTAAGCGTATTGGACCACTTTATGAATTAATTAGTCTATTTCTTAATTCAATTCAATTTTAGTCTCTTTTACTTGATTAGTTTGAGTTTGTCTACTACTCATATTATTTTGTGACCTCAATTGATGTGGGTGTATAGTTTAGAATATCCATGAAATTGGGTTTTGGTGTGAAAGACCTTTCCACCTTAATACCAATTATGAGCTTGGTAATTGAGAAAGATAATATATGCAAGACCTTGCTATGTTGTCTTGGCTTAGAGTTTTATCAAAATATTAGGTGAAAATCGTTGTTCGTCACATGACCTTGTGGGAGCAATGGGAAGAACCTAGCCCTTAAATTGAAAAAAGCCCTTAAATTGGATTTGAAATGCTTAACGAGACTAAGAAAGAACATTGAGTGGTTCAAGAAGGTTATATTAATTCCCTAGTGATTTCTCCCATCATTTCACTACTTGTGTGTTCATTTGTTGTGTTTAGCTTAGTTTTTGGTGACAAGATTGCATTTTTATTTCTCAAGTTTGCATCTTTAGTTTCAAGTTTACATTTTTAAGGATTTTCAAGAAAACAAATCACTTTTCCAAACAAAAAGCATTATGCAATTTAAATTTCACACGCTTAGAGTAGTTTTATTTTTCCTAGACTAAGTAGTTTTCAACTATTTTAATCACCGATCCCAGTGAATGAACTTTGATTTAAATTGAAAGTAATTTTTACTGCATCAAGTATAATGCTAAATAAAGTTCGTTCCATGAGGATCGAGCCAATTGATTATCGAAATTTATCAGTCTAGGTGCTATTCAAACAAGTAAAAAGATTGGTTTTCATATTAAGTGAATTAAACTAAACTAATAACAAGGATTTAATCTAATGCAATAAAGAAATGACAAGAAATAGATTCAAATGTAATTATTATGGAAATGATACTAGGATATGACTACACTCCCCCCAATCCTATGTTTTCTCTCTAGACTAAATTTTTCACCCCAAATATGCTTATGCACTTCATAGATTCATGCACCCTAATGTTAACCTACAATCTCAGTCGAGTAGAATAGGTTACACCCAAATTCATACCCGAGCCTATCTCTCGATTACTCAGAATATATGAATGAGTATATTAAGGACATTGATACACTAAATGAAACCTATATGCTGGCCTAAGTAAGTATACTTTTCTAGACATGCATAGAGGACATTTTGTTGAACACGATATATGCGTGTCTCCGGTCGGTTCATAACACATAATCGAGGATCATTCAATAGACGATCAACCTATTGAAAGCATTAATAACACCAAAAATATCCATACAAACTACAATAGCATATAAGGGATAAACATAGATTAATATAAATAATTAGTCATGGGTGAAGTTTCATCACATTCTAGTATTAGATGTTTAGCTTATCATATTACAAAGAGTAGCCATACAATAGATGAAATCAATTAAATACATGGCTATAATAAAACAATCAAAGAGGCAAGGTTTAGAGGAAACTAGATTAGATCCCCTTTTGAGTTGCTCTTCCCCTCTTGATTGCTTCTTCAATCTTCTATCTCCCAAGAACAAGTGAGGATCGTGGATTGATGGTTAGTGTTTATGTGGATTGTGTAGCATGATGTAAGGAATGGTGTTAGTGAATATTCTTGGTAGCTTTCCTCCCCTTTATTCAGAGAAACAACAAAGTATATATAGGTGAGCCTAATAGGTCAAGGGCTAGGGAGTAATTTCCATGAAATTACCAAAATTTTGGGCAAAGGGCGACCTTGGGGCGACCTTGGTGAGCTCGCCCTGGGGTCGCTGTTAAGCAGGGGACTCTGAACCTGATTGGGAGGCAACCTTGGAGGCGATCTTGCTGAGCTTTCCTTTGAGGTCGCTTCAAAACCCGATTGCTTAACAATCTTGGGGCGAGCTTGGTGAGCTCGCCTTTGAGGTCGCTTCAAAACCTGATCGGTTAGCGATCTTGGGGGCGAGCTTGGTGAACTCGCCCTGGGTTCGCCTGTGTGATATTTGAGTCTTCTTTATCCTCTTTCCCGCTCCTTCCAAGATAAAAGAGCAACAACACCTAAAAGACCCTGCGTGACTTATTTAGAGGTTAGAAACCCGGTTTTACTTGAGAAACGAACACAAAATGACTAAGAAATGGGGCTATATTTCTTGTAGAAGTGAAGCAATCGGTTATTAAAGTGGTGATAGTCTTGAAACACCAACTCAAAAAAGTGACAAAACCCCCTATTTCCTCCACACGCTCTCATGTGCCCGTCGCATGTCTCCATGTGCCTTCCTAGAAGGCTTCACACGTCCCATTGTTAGTTGTACCAATCGGACCCGTTTGGACTACCTCCACTCAATTGAATTCCATTTAGATCACATTGGAATATGAGCCATATTTTAATAAGGACTAATTGCACAAACATCCCCTAAGTTTAGGCATAATTACATGCATATGGAACTTTTACCCATAATTGCACAAACATCCCCTGCCGTTAGTTGATTTCCGTTAACTCTAACCGTTGACCACAATTTTAACCCACAATGAATAAAGTGTCCCTAGTTACCTATTTTATTATTTAAATTTATAATTAAAAACGAAACAGAAAAGACAAAGAAAACAAAAAAACGAAATCAATCATTTTTTTTTTCTCTTTCATTTTCTCAACCCACAAACACAATTCAGAAATAAACTTAACAAACAAAAACCAAAACTCAATCCCACAAATCAAAACCAAAACTCAAATCCTCAACAACAACCAAAAATTAAATCCACAAATAAAAATCTAAATCCATCAATACCACAACCAGTTAACCACATCTATTTAAAAAAATAAAATAAATTAGAACTTCAACCTAGAAAGTTAAAAATCCACCGTTAAAGTTATAATTTTTAAAAATTTTTTTTTTTTAAATGAATGTGGTTAACTGGTTGTGAAATTGATGGATTTGGGTTTTTATTATTATTAATTTAAATAAGAAAATAGGTAACTAGGGGCAATTAAGTCATTGTGGGTTAAAATTGTGGTCAACGGTTAGAGTTAACGGAAGTTAAGTAACGACAGGGGATGTTTGTGCATTTATGGGTAAAAGTTCCATATGCATGCAATTACGCCTAAACTTAGGTAGGGATGGCAAAATTCCCCGTGGGGACCCGCATTTTTGGAGTGGGGATGGGTTTCAATTTGGTGGGGATGGGGCGGGGATAGGGATAGATAGTCTAACCTGCAATGGGTATGGGGCGGGGATGGGTTTTATACTCCCCACCCCGCCCTGCCCCGCTTAAAATAATACTTAATTAAACTACGTAGTTTCAAAGAAAATATATCTAATATATATATACACACATTAACCCTATACATCTCTTCACCGTTACTTAACATAAAGTGACAAAGCAAAATACTATTAAAAAAACCTTAGCTGCTAACTTCAACTCTAAGTCTCTGATCCTCAAACAACTCGAAGTTCACCGTTCAAGCTTCAACCTCAAACACAAGAGGATATACAGTAAGTTTCTTTCTCAAATAACTTTTAAAATTAAAAGTTTAATAACAACAGTTTTTTTTCTTTTTCAAGTGTATTACTTTAATAAATCTCAACTCTTGAATTAAATTTAATTTGTTTATCACTACTTCAGGTAGGCACAAATATGTCTACAGGTGCACTAGAAAGTGAAGACCCATGTTATCAAGAGAAAATTGTGTAAACATACAAGAACAACATGGGGTGGAAACAAACTAAAGAAGAGAGAACTAGAGAAATAAATGCAACTATTAGACGATTAACGTTACGATTTTCGAACATTTTGACTTCATACTTTATGTTTATGTTTGAAAATGATTGAATTTAATTGTGAGAATTATTTTATGAGATGTTTTTTTAATAGTTTCTTGGAATTATTTACTACTTTATATATTATATCATATTTGATGGTTATATATTTATGATTTAAATAATAATAAAAATTATAAATGGGGTAAATGGGTGGGGATGGGGAAAGCACTCCCCATTGTAGCCCGCCCCGCCCCAACCCTCTCCATCTATAGTGGGGTTTTATGAGGGGATGGGTTTTCAAAAAATAAATGGGGTGAGGTGCGGGGAAGGCCGCCCCGCCCCAAACCCACCCCATTGACATCCCTAAACTTAGGGGACGTTTGTGCAATTAGTCCTTTTAATAATAATAATACAAGATTGAAAATTAGTTAAATCAAAGCTTAAACAAATTTAGATGAGGAGAGGGTCCCATCCCAACTCCTAATATTAGGATCGAAAACTCTGTAAATTTCCAAATCATACTAAATGGAGCTTATTTAGATAGAATTTTTTTTTTTTTTTTTTTTGTGTGTGTGTGCTTATGTAATAAATATCGAGCTCCGAGCACACCATCTATAATGTCATTTCATGTTGATTGATCATTTATAAGAAACAACTTCCTTAATTATTTATATACCATGGTGTTATATCCAAAAATTGGGTTTACTGCCACTGGACAGTCTTGGAAAAATAAATTTGGCACAAGTGCAAGAGCCTATAAACAAGCCCATCTTATTTGACAAAAGTTTCAACTCAAGTACGAAGCTCAGGAATTGGGCCAAAACTTTAGCACTCAATCGGGCCCAAGCACATGAGGTCTTCCTGGATGAAACAAGTCCCATAAGAGAGTATGTCTCAGGCAAAGCCATACGTAGAATCAGGACTAGATTTCAGTCCTCGAAGGTTGACATTTCGGTCCTGACACACTCAACCTACGTGTCACCCAACCAACGGTGCAACCACTTCGAGGTGAGCCATGTGTCAACCAGGTATATGACCAGCCCAAAAGCAAGTATCAACTGGACTTTTGATTGCCTAGCTAGTTTGCTGGCATTTTCCACTAGTATAAATATGAGATCCAACCTCATATTCTAGGTATAAATTGTTGGAAATTTTGTGATAAAATCATATTTTGAGAGCATTATTTGGGTATAGATAATTCCATGAAAATGGAAGATTAAATGATATTTGAATTCTCCTTCGTGAGAGCTTCAAAATGGTATACTCAAACTCACAAAATGATTAATGGGTGAATGAGAAATTGAGTCTCAATGTGAGCCCAAAATGTGGGGGAAAATTGCACATCCCACATTGACTAGGGAAAACACTTATATGTGGTATATAAGTGATTGTGTGATAGTAGCTTATCAATATGTGTGGCATAAAGGCTCTCTCTTGCGCACGCGTAGGGGGGGGGGGGGGGGGGGGGGGGGGGGTGCAAATCATGGACCTCGAACCTTCGGTTGCATGACTCGTGTGTGGGCGCGTCCTGCGTACACGAATGCCGCTCCATTTGGACCATGAGAGTACAACCGACTTTTTGCTACTTCCCTAAGTCAGACGTTTTTAATTAAGGAAAGTATTAATTGTTTTGGATTCTGATTTCTTACTTGATCACTAAGAAAACAGAATCGTGTTTAATTAGGAATAGATCTCTTTGGAGATTATTCTCTAATTAATTTCCTTTACAATTTAAAAAACGTGATAAGAAAGTAATTTCCATATCAATCCATGAAACCCTACGATTAGGTTTTCTTTTTAAAAACCCTAGTCCATTCTACATAAGATATATTCTGAATATTTTAGAGAAGGAGCAGCCGTTCTCTCTTCTTCTCCTTTCTCTGTTCTTGGTAAGTTTGAACTCGGTTTGAGTTCGCGGAGAGTGGTTTGTGCTTCGCACTTCCATTGTTAAATCGTTGTATCCTGGGAGACAATCGCTATACACATACGGTGTTATATACGGCGAAATTGTCTTAAGGACACCGTGTGAAACACGGGCCTCGATTTCCCTAATGTGTTGTTTCTGTTTATTGTTTTTCTGTCTCTTGCAGATTCGAACCAGATTGTTTTTGAGCAATACAAACAACAATCTTAAGACAATTTCCTTCTTCTTCTGTTTTTACTTCTAAACGGTTTAAATTTCTTTTATAAACCTTCTGGTTCGGTTTCTGATTTGCTTTGCAACAGATTTGGTACTTAAACAACACTGGTTTGGGTTAATAAAATATTAATCGGTGGAAGTTGGGTCTATTTCGAGACACTAATTTCAAATGAATTATTTGGTTTATGTTTGGCAAATCGGGTCTGTTAATAGACACTGATTTGGAAATCAATTGTGATTTCTACTGGCTAATCTGATCTGTAATATCAGAAACTGATTGTGATTTCAATTGTGAAATCTAGAATCAATTATTGATTCACCGGATTGATATCAACTAATTGATATTGGTACTGTCATATATTATATATATATATGATATTTTCATGATTTTAAGAATATATCGATTGTACACATGAGTTGTGTAAATAATTGATATTTCAGAGATATAGAATTATAGTCTATATCTGGAACAACCGGAATAAAAAATTATATGTTTATATATAATCCGGTACAAACCAATCTGTTAAAAGAACTATATGTTTATATAATCTAGAACAAAACCAGTTTATATATACACGTATATATATATTAAGTTCAGATAAACATAAGTCTTGACACTGTTTTTCAAATCATTGTTTTGATTAACTTACAAGGTTGACTGTTTTATCAGTATGGTGTACTGATATGTGTGGTACTAAATAATACAAAGTTTGGTGAACCAAAAGACAGTATTATTGTTTAATATCAAAAGTGATATCATTGTTTAAATTGATTATATTGTTATATAATCCGACACCAAGTGCAGCACTTGTTTCCAGATACGGATATTATCTTTGAAGTGCTAAAATAGTGTTTAATACATTATATAAATATCTGATATATTGGTGTATAGTATACCGATTGATATCATCGTTAGATATATCGGTGTATACGGTGCATACATATTAACATTGGTTTTGCCTTATCAGTGTTTAATATAAGTGGACATACCAGTTTTGTTTTACCGGTGTTTACAGTATGGTATTATTTGATACCAGCTTTGATAAACAATATTATATCGGTGTGTGATATATCTCTGTAAGATATATTAGTTATAGTTACATAAATAGCAGTATACGTACTAGTTATTTATATTTCAAAAAAAAAAAAATTGAATTTATATTGGTGTGTTTATATATTATAATTGATATATATTAACATACTAATTTGATATATCAGTGTTTGATATATCATTATATATATCTTTGTGATATATATTAGTATTTGATTTGGTTTGTGAAAGATAACTACCGAATCAACTGTGAACCCGAGCGTGGTTCAAGAGATTCCGGTGGTCAACCCAATTGTGGGTCAGTTGACCGACCCGATGGTGAACACTTTTGTGGGTCAAATGAATACCCCAGCAATGAATTTGTTTGTGTCACCGGTTTCGGTTCTTATGAACCATATGGAGAAACCAGAGAAAATTCAGTGGTCTGAATTTCAAGAGATGGCAACAAAAGATGTTGCTCTACCTGACCACATTGAATCTTGTGAGATTCTTAACTGATGAGGGTCCTCAGGCCAAAAGTGATAACAAGTTGGATGTGTATGTTTAAAACGGTGATTATTTTCAAAATCAATTCTTTTGAACTTCAAAATTGTAATTATCAATTTAAAGATGATTTATCTCTATTAATTCCGGATTAATAGAAATATTAAATTTTGAATTCAAAACAAAACTGATTCGACTTTAATAATACCTATTTTAATGAGAATTAATTTCAAATTAATTCAGTTGATCTCCTCCTAATATTATGGCTGATAAATCAAACGTGAACACAAATATTCCACTTGAGACTCTAGTGCTAATATGACTGTCATACTAGACTTTTCAGCTGTTAATTCAGTGCTTGTGGGAGATGTGCCTATTTTGGGGCCAAGTGTGGCAACATCGACTCCGACCATCAACTCATTCGTGAGAAACATGGTAGAACCGGGTGATGAGCTAATATGTGAGTCATGGGAACTTTTACTGGTGGCAGCAAAAGGTGTTGTTCTATTTGACCACACTTAATCTAGCTAGGTTCTTGACTGAAGATGCTCTTAAAACCAATGTTGGTGAAGAAAGAGATGTTTAGGTATGAAATGCTTTTGATGCATGGAACCATTCAGATTTATGTGTCATACTGAATGGGCTATCAGACTCGTTGTATAGCGAAAACAGCAAAAGAACCGTGGGAGTCGTTAAATTGGATATACAAGACTGAGGATGTTGTATCCAAAAAGTCTGAGGTGGTGAGTATGAAACACCGTTTGGTGAATTATGTGCACAACATGGAATCATACAACAAACCACTGTGTTGTATTTCCCTCAGCAAAATGGAGTTGCTGAATGGAAAAATCATTCCTTGAAATAAATGATGAATACAATGTTAATATGTTCTGGATTGTCTCAGAACATGTGGGGTGAAGCTATATTGTATAGCAATTACCTTTTAAATAAGGTACCCCGAAAGGAAAAAGACAAGACCCCATATGAGCTATGGAAAGGAAGGAAGTCTTCCTATAAAGTCTTAGGAATGTGGGGGTGTCTTGTCAAAGTGGTCGTACCTACACCTAAAAGGTGAAAATAGGTCCGAAAATCGTTGATTGCATTTTCATTGGATATGCATAGGACAGTAGTGCTCATCGATTTCATCGATTTTTGGTGTATAAATCTGACATCCCAGATATACACAAAACCACGATAATGGAATTTAGAAATGCATCGTTCTTTGAACATGTATTTCTATGTAAATCCAATGATGAAGCGAGTTCGTTGAAACGAACACATGTTGAGGATGAACCTAGACGTAACAAAAGAGCAAGGGCGGAAACGTCTTTTGGTACAGATTTTCTGACTTATTTGCCAGAAGGTGAACCTCGAACTTTCAAAGAAGTAGTAAGCTCTTCAGAAGGACTCTTGTGGAAAGAGGCAATTAAGAGCGAAATTGATTCTGTTTTGCAAAATCACACTTGGGAATTAGTGGACCTTCCTCTGGGATGTAAACTGCTAGGATCCAAATGGATTTTAAGAGAAAAATGAAAGCGGATGGATCAATTGACAAGTGTAAGGCCAGACTTGTAATTAAAGGTTACAATTAACGAGAAGGCCTAGCTACTTTGATACATATTCTCTTGTGATGAGAATAACCTCCATTATTAGGATGATACTTGCTATCGCAGCTTTGCGAAATCTTGAAGTATATCAAATGGATATGAAAACACCTTTCTTAAATGGAGATCTAGATGAAGAGATTTACATGGAACAACCTGAGGGTTTCCGCTCCAGGGCAAAGAAAGAAAGTTTGTAAATTGGTGAAGTCTTTATATGGTTTAAAGCAAACACCAAAACAATGGCATGAGAAATTTGACAATGCTATGATATCAAATGGATTCAAAATCAACGAATGTGACAAATGTGTTTATGTCAAGGACTCAGAAAATGGCTATGTCATTTTGTGCCTTTACGTTGATGACATGCTTATTGTAGGTAGTGATGATAAAATGATCAAATCTACTAAGGATATGTTGAAATCAAGATTTGAAATATATGGGACCAGCTGATGTAATGTTGGGAATGAAAATCTCAAGAACATCAAATGGACTCATACTAAGTCAGTCACATAATGTTGACATGATTCTTGAGAAATTCAACAAGAATGATTCTGGAATTTCCAGAACACTAGTAGATACAAATCTACACCTATCAAAGAATAAAGGTGAGAGTGTCTCTCAACTAGAATATTCTCGAGTGATAGGAAGTCTGATATACTTAACAAGTTGTACAAGACTAGACATAGTTAATGTAGTCAGCAAAGTAAGCAGATACACAATTAATCCAGGAATCGATCATTGGAAATGAATAGTAAGAGTACTGAAGTACTTACGATTCACTCGTGATTATGGACTGCATTATACCAGATATCATGTTGTCCTAGAAGGATACACCAATGCAAACTGGATATCTGATATGAAAGATTCAAAATCCTCTAGTGGGTATGTGTTCACACTATGAGGTGCTACGGTATCTTGGAAATCCTCCAAACAAATGTGTATAGCTAGATCCACCATGGAATCTGAGTTTATAGCATTAGATAAATGTGGTGAGGAGGATGAATGGCTACGCCAATTCTTAGAGGATATTCCAAGATGGCCAAAGCCTGTGCCGGTGATTTGTATCCACTGTGATAGTCAATCAACAATAGGAAGAGCACAGAGTAATATATATAATGGGAAGTCTAGACATATACGTCAAAGACATAATACCATTAGACAACTAATCTCAACTGGGGTTATCACTATTGACTATGTAAGGTCAAAAGATAACATTGCGGATCCGCTAACCAAAGGGTTAAATAGAGAATTAGTTAAGACATCATCGAGAGGAATGGGATTAAAGCCCATGAAATAAAAAGTCGATACAATGGAAACCCAACCTAGTTGACTGGAGATCCCAAGATCTAGGTTCAATGGGACAACCAAGTTGTAAGACTTAGTTAGGATCACTGTGGGGGTTACCCTCAAGTCCATTCCTATGATGAAACAGTGATGCCCGTAGGGAAAAGGTTAAACTATGTTTTTAATGATTCTTATGCGTCGAAATTCCAAGCTATGGAAATCCGAGCAGAGTAATGCGGGTTACTCTTAATTAAGAAATCACCTATGTGAGAGAGAAGTAGGGCCGCTTCTAAAAGAGAATAGTGAAGGGCTATATTCTCCAGAGACTTTCACAGAACCAGGCGCATGTTCATGGCCAAAACGAACATAACAATGAGAACCAAATCGGGTCTGGAAGATACCTGTGTGAGGTGTGTGATCGTTTACACAAAACGGCAGAACAGTTTAAAGATATCACATCTACTGATCAGCCAGTAAAGTAAGCATACCTTTACAAGGGAAGGTTCAAAGGGTAACTCCTACCTATCCTATGCAGGTTTCGACCGTTTGAACTTACCAAACATCATCTCTCATGTCTCCTAGGTCAATTTCATTCATGTGGGGGATTGTTGGAAATTTTGTGATAAAATCATATTTTGAGAGCATTATTTGGGTATAGATAATTCCATGAAAATGGAAGATTAAATGATATTTGAATTCTCCTTCGTGAGAGCTTCAAAATGGTATACTCAAACTCACAAAATGATTAATGGGTGAATGAGAAATTGAGTCTCAATGTGAGCCCAAAATGTGGGGGAAAATTGCACATCCCACATTGACTAGGGAAAACACTTATATGTGGTATATAAGTGATTGTGTGATAGTAGCTTATCAACATGTGTGGCATAAAGGCTCTCTCTTGCGCACGCGTAGGGGGGGGGGGGGGGGGGGGGGTGCAAATCATGGACCTCGAACCTTCGGTTGCATGACTCGTGTGTGGGCGCGTCCTGCGTACACGAATGCCGCTCCATTTGGACCATGAGAGTACAACCGACTTTTTGCTACTTCCCTAAGTCAGACGTTTTTAATTAAGGAAAGTATTAATTGTTTTGGATTTTGATTTCTTACTTGATCACTAAGAAAACAGAATCGTGTTTAATTAGGAATAGATCTCTTTGGAGATTATTCTCTAATTAATTTCCTTTACAATTTAAAAAACGTGATAAGAAAGTAATTTCCATATCAATCCATGAAACCCTACGATTAGGTTTTCTTTTTAAAAACCCTAGTCCATTCTACATAAGATATATTCTGAATATTTTAGAGAAGGAGCAGCCGTTCTCTCTTCTTCTCCTTTCTCTGTTCTTGGTAAGTTTGAACTCGGTTTGAGTTCGCGGAGAGTGGTTTGTGCTTCGCACTTCCATTGTTAAATCGTTGTATCCTGGGAGACAATCGCTATACACATACGGTGTTATATACGGCGAAATTGTCTTAAGGACACCGTGTGAAACACGGGCCTCGATTTCCCTAATGTGTTGTTTCTGTTTATTGTTTTTCTGTCTCTTGCAGATTCGAACCAGATTGTTTTTGAGCAATACAAACAACATAAATATGAGAGCCCGCATCAAGGGAGGTTCGTCGTTTAATGCACTCTCTATTTTTGCCAAGCAATGCCAGAAAATGAAGAATCCATGAAATTACCTTCAAAGGTTTTGCAACTAAATGCATTGCGGACCCTTAATGAGAATATATATCTTCAATGGGGTTAACACATTATGCTCTCGATCTTTACTAATCACAACATGGCTCTTGGCATGAACATCTAGTGACATTAAGTCATACTACATGACATGATTTGAATGAGATTGACTAATGGATACAAGTTTTCTCAAGCTAGATAGCACAACAACAAATCGTTATTGCTTCTTGTCTCTTAGCAATTACAGTTTGCCTCCACATTCAATTGAGGAAAATGTTACTTTGCGTAACACGGGCATCAAAATATCATATATCACATGTATTTATTTGTTATACATGCGTGCATAACAAGACATAAATATGTTAATGATTGAGATAAATTTGAGATAAAAAAATGGCAATAACACAACATAAATGTGACAAGTTTTTTTCACATAAATATCTGAATGACCTGATACATATCTCTCCTTCAAACAAACAAGGGCAAGTTAGTGCAATTTTCCCCATAAACATAGCATATTATTTGACTACAACATGACCAACACTGCATATTATACCATTGTTAATTACTAACAAAAAAAAAAAAAAAGAACAACACTTTTCACATAAGCTTAGGATAATTATAATATGCAACATTATGTACCAAATAACTTGGTACAACATTTAGATGCTGCAATTTTATAATTTAAATGACAATACCAAGCTTGTTTAACTAGCATTTTTAGGCCTGATCTCTATCCCTTGGAAAATTAGGCCACTCTTCTAGTTTAGGTGACGATTTTCCATAACAATTATTTCCAATTCACCATCTTCATGACCTTGATAGACAAAATTACCTAATTTAGTTTCCAACCAACCATCTGCTCTCTCCCTAGCTAGGGACATAAAGTCCATGATCTTCCTCTTCTTCTTCTGTCTTCTTCTTCAGGCACAAATGAGTCCTCGGGATTAAACTGTCCGGCATCTGGTGGAATAACGCCTTGATATGTATCCAAATAAATAGCTCGTCTTCTCCCTTGGCTCCCAACAAGTCTAACAGTAGCATCTATTCGGATGCGTAGGATATTATCAGTATTATTATTATATATATATTAAAAAAAACGAATACAAGAAAAATAAATTAAGCGAAAAGAATTAGACAGAAAATAATGATACCTCGCCTCGGGTAATGAAATCCAGTTCCAATAAATGGGCGTGTCACCCCATTCAATCTAGCATGCCCTGCTTCATATCATGTAACATTTCTTCCCACTTGGATGGTCCAACCAAAAGCTCAGTTCAATACGTCAGTTAAACAATCACAAATTCACCAAAAATATCCTATTTTTACTCCAAACCGAAAACACTTCAAAAGGGTTTATAATCAACATTTTTTTCTGCATAATAAACAATACTCATTTGATCGCACCATTTCTTTATATGTTTTTAGTCTCTGTTTCCTATGTTTTGTGCTCGTTTCTCGAGTAAAATGTGTTAAATAATTTTTTTTTCTTTTTATTAGATCAATTAACAAATACGAAATCTAAAATTCTGATCACACCATACATCTACCACATTCATCTAAGCTTCTCAATTTTTAAACAAATACAAACACAAACACAAATCCCTAAAGTTTCTTACCAATTCGTCATTTTTAATGAGATTGTGACATGTTCGGAGGTAGAGCTCCTTCTTCGACAACGCCAACCACATAGAAGAAGAACTAGGGACGGATACAAGGCCCAAGATATATTCCGCAGGTAGGAAGCAGTCCCAAACAACTTCAGAATTGGCGGTGGATTTGAAGGTGGTTGAGACGCAAGCCAAACAGCAAGCGTCGCGAGGGCTGGTAAAGGAGATCATATCACAGCCGCTATGCAACCCTCCGGTAACACTGATATCCCATTCATCCTCACCAAAGCAGGAGGTGGTCGGTGTAATGGTCTGTTTTGGATGATGGATTCGACATCTTTCGGTTCATTTGTAGAGCGATATAGGGGTTATATTCAATGAATTCTTAGCTCTCAAAAAGTCTTCAAATTGGAAGACATAATCATGATGGTGAGGTACTAAGGTGTGAGTCTTTACTAATTCTTTGTACAGAAAAGAGTCTCATGAATGTTGTTTGTTTTTTTAAAGGCAAAATTCCCTCATTTGGCCTGAAAATTAATGTAATATACAAAGGATTCAAATCACCTGTCAAAAAATAGTGTCCCATAACCAAATTGGGTCATATATACACGCAATTCGGGTTAAGGGAGTTTCCTTGTATAATGCACTCTCTCTTTGCCAAGCAGTGCCGAAGCAGAGCATCTACTTTAACAGCAAGCAACCCCGAAAAATGAAGGATCAATGAAATTGCCTTTAAAGTTTTTGGAACTAAAGGAGAATATCTTCAATGGGGTTAACACAATATGCTCTCAATCGTCATTGATCACAACATGGCTCTTGGCATGAACATCTAGTGTAATAAGGGGCGGAGCCTTTTAGAAGCATAGCCCACCCAATATTTTTGAAAAAAATTAACAAGTTTGAGTTAGTTTAAAAATAATTAAAACCCACATTCAATGTAGATGTTGTCGATCCATTAAGAAACTTTAGAGTCTGTCCGGTACCATTTTTCAAAGCTGTTTTTGTTTTTGTTTTTGTTTTTCGAAAATAAAAATAAAAATGAAAACAATGATTTTGGCTTCAGTTTTGAAATCTAAAAACAGGTCTGGTAGCATATCCTAGAAGCTGAATTCCGAATATGAAAACATAAAAAACGTGTCTGGTAGGTTATCCGAAATATATCAAAAATTATAATGAGTTGATTTTTTTTTTGGTAAATATTTGCATCACCCAGAATCAGGTCTAGCAAAAGCCAAACCTTTGTCGGCGCCACTACAGCTCGACTAGGTCGATGAGATGTGCGACGGTTAGGGCTGATGACGGAAAGGGCCGGCAGTGGCTGGATCAGCGGAAGGAAGAAGAAAGAGCAGTCGGGGAAGAAGAAGTTGATGGTGGCGCGTGCGGCTAATTCCAATGTCAGTTTGCAGCGACACTACCTGGGTTTTGTAGATCGGCCTCTAAGAATTCAATCTATCGTGGTTTCGGCTCTTGCTTGTCACGGAAATAGGTTCGAACGAGAAGAAGATGAAGATTCCGGCGATTGGAAAAGAAGAAGAAGAAGAAGAAGAAGAAGAAGAAGAAGAGAGAAGCAGAGGAAGGAGAAGAACAGTGACGGAGACCAGAGATCGAAGAAGAAGAAGAAAAGAAGAAAAAAAGAAAAAAAGAAAAAAAAAAGGTGAGTTTTTTATTTAGAGTGAAAAACAAAATGAAAAACATCAAAAACTTGTTTTTGAAATTTTTCACTTTTAACACCGATGTTGTTTTCATTTTATTTTGTTTTGAAAATAAATTGAAAAACAAAATGGAAAACGGTGACGAATGCGTATTCCAAATCATTTTCGAAAAATGAAGACAAAAATGGGGTTGGAAAATGATACCGGACAGGCCCTTAATATTCAACTTAAATCTAAACCCAATAAATCAAGTTAAATATTATGAGCCCTGTAACCTAATTTAACATAAAAAGAAAGCCCAACCAAGCAATTAGTCTATAAACAAATGTTAAATTACCAAAGCCAAAATTAAAAAAATTAAAAAACCAAAACCAAAACCACAACCAAATTGTATGGTCATCTACATTGAGAGCGAACTTGCTGATACTATGATTTCGTATCAATAATTGATATTGTTTGTGCCTTGAAACCTTGTAGTGCTTCACTTCGACATTATCTTGTTGTGTATGTAATGCATTTTTTTTTTTTTTTTGGTTTAGTTTTTGTTTTGTTTTTGTTTTTGTTTTTGTTTTTGTTTTTTGTTTTGCATTTTGTATGTATTTGAAGGTAAGACTCATTATGTCCCCCTAACTTGGTATATCATTGATACTTTTTAATGAAACTTTTCTCGTATCGTTTTGATTTGACTATTATAAGGAAAAATTTTGTTTGGTTGTTATAATTTAAAATATTATAACTTTTAAGTAAGAAAATAAAATTTAGATTAGCACGTACACCCCCAAATTTTTTTCTAGCTAAACCCATTAAGTCATACTATATAACATGAGCTGAATGAGATCGACTAATGGATAAAAGTTTTCTCAAGCTAGATAGCACAACAACAAATCGTTATTGCTTCTTGTCTCTTAGCAATTACAGTCTGCCTCCACATTCAATCAAGGAAAATGTTATTTTGCATAACATAGGCATCAAATTACCATATATCACACATGTATCCTAATATTAGACCATCTCCAATGTATATGCCAATGTCAATGCTAAATTTGGTACAAAAAAGAGAGTTAAATGTTATATTTGACATATCAATTTAGCATTGTGTTCCAATGCACAATTCTATTTAAAATGCTATTTTTATTATTTTATTAATTAAAATTATAAAAGTAAACACTTACCATTAATGCATTCATTATTTCATTTAAAATATATATATAATGGTATTTTTGTAATTAAAAAAGGAGCATTTATTGTTGTGTCAAATTTGACATATGCTATATTGTGTGCCATAACATATGCCAAATTTGGCACTGCATTGGAGGATGGTTTTTGCACCCTGTGCTAAATTTTAGCATTGGCACAGCATTGGAGATGCTCTTAGGATATAAAACTCTGTAAATTTCCAAATCATACTAAATGGAGTTTTTTTAGATAGATTTTTTTTCTTTTTTTTTTTTCTTTTTTTTTTTTTGCGTTTACGTAATAAATATGGAGCGTGCCATCTACAATGTCATTTCTGGTTGATTGATCATTATAAGTAACAACCTCCTCAATTATTTATATACCATGGTGTTATACCCAAAAATTGGGCCTACTGCCACTAGGCCGGTCCTGGAAAAATAAAGTTGGCCCAAGTGTAAGAGACTATAATCAAGTAATCAAGCCCACTTTATTTGATAAAAGTTTCAACCCAAGTACGAAGCTCAAGAATTGGGCCTAAACTTTAGCACTCAACCGGGCCCAAGCACGTGAGGTCTCCCTGGATGAAACAAGTCCCATCAAAGAGTATGTCTCGAGCAAAGCTATGCGTAGAATCAGGATCATATTTCAGTCCTCGAAGGTCAACATTTTGGTCTTGACACATGCAACCTACGTGTCACCCAACCAACGGTGCAACAACTTCGAGATGAGCCATGTGTCAACCAGGCATACGACCAACCCAAAAGCAAGTATCAACTAGACTTTCGGCCGCCCAATTAATTTGCTGGCGTCAACCGAAACACTCAATTATAGACACTCGGGCTTGTTTCCTCTTGTATAAATATGAGATCCAACCTCATATTCTAGGTACACATTTTCCTATTACATTTTGTCTTGCCATTTCTCTATTTGTATCTCTAAGACTTGGTACTGACTTGGGCATCGGAGAACCAAGGCCGACCACCCGGTGGCTCTCCGCTAACATCCTTTTCTTTTCTTTTGTTTTAGGCATACGAGTCACCCCGAAACCAACCCGAACTGTCTGAACAATCCGAAACACCTATCTGAAGCTGAAATACACACACTCAGTCAATCTTCAATTTTTTTCATTGACTAGTTTATCAAACACCCTACGTGGTGGTGTGACTATTGATTTACCAGTTTTACCCTAAACACATGACATATCAGAAAAATATACCAGATTTATCTCTAGTTGATGTGAAATTACCTTGATCTCATTTCCTCGATTTAATTATCTAACATTTGAGTAAAAAATTAATTTAACTAAATTCTAAAGTTCCAATCAATAGCATGCAACATAACTTCCTTGGTTCATAAGATTATGTTCAAGCATGTCTCTCTTTCAGGTTTAACCTAAGGTGAGAGTTTTTTAATTCAGTCTCTGTTTTGAATCGCTGATTCTAAACTGTGATTTGGTGAAACATGAATGAAATCGAAATAGCATCGCTTTGCAATGCTCTTTCTATTGAAGAGAAGGAAAGTCCTATTCAAATTCTTGATGTATAGTTAAAAGATAGGGGAGAGAAAAGGTTGGCTCTATGTTTGGTTGGGAAAGTCTTGACCTCAAAGGTAGTGAATAAGGATGCGTTTAGGGATGTTCTGAAAAGAATCTGGAGAGTTAACGGGGGAGTGGAGATTGAGCCAATTACAGACAATATCTTTGAATTTCAATTTACTAATTTAGAGGCTAGGCAGAGGGTTTTATCGGAAGGGCCGTGGAGATTTGACAATGCAATAATTATACTTGAGGAACCTACAGGGTCTAGAGAGATTGCTGATATGGAGTTTAATAGAACTGAGTTTTGGGTCCAAATACACAACCTGCCTTTACTGTGTATGTCAGAAGGAATAGGTCTTTTCTTAGGTAGTATGATTGGAGATGTAAGGAATGTTGAGTTAAAAACTGGGAAGAATGGTTCGAATAGGTTTATTCGTGTTCGGGTGGAGATTAAGGTTGATGAACCTCTAAAGAGGAGTTTGCGTGTGGATCTTATGGGAGATGGAAAGATTTCCACCATGCTCTTATGATATGAGAGGGTTCCAGATTTTTGTTATAAGTGCAATAAATTGGGTCATACTTTAGGGGAGTGCCCTGCTCCGGGGGATAATCGGGAAGTCACAAACGAAGCTAATATCAGGCTTTGTGCATGGTTGAGAACGACAAGCCCACCAAAGAAACAGTTATATGGGAATGGGAATGGTAGCATGTATCAGAGAAGAAGAGATGTGCGTGCTGGGGGTTATGGTTTTGTTGGACCAAGAGCAGTACAGCGGTCGCCAGAAAATTGGAGACACAAGAAGCTAGTACCAGAAGATGACGGTGGCCGGAATGATCGAATCCGGGGGGTTGGTGAAAAGGAGAAAAAGGTTACGTACAGTGCAAGAAATGGTAACATTAATGGTTCTGCAAGAGGATTAGTGCATGGGAAAAGTAATTTAGACGGCTGTCAAAGTTCTGGG
The DNA here is from genome assembly GCA_030490815.1 of Acer saccharum. NCBI lineage: Eukaryota > Viridiplantae > Streptophyta > Magnoliopsida > Sapindales > Sapindaceae > Acer > Acer saccharum. Next base: position 5,299,141 of record CM059868.1, read on the forward strand.
CCCAAGGATGCTGACGAATCGGATATTTCAAACAAACAGGAGGAGACAGGTTGGCCAGGCGGTGTGGTATCTGAGATAGTGGAAACGGATCAGGTTATGGGTTGTGAGGAAGGTTTGGGCCTTAACCCATATAAGGAACCAGAACTGGTTTGTAATAATGATAGCTTGATTGGCCCAATTAGTACAAGTGATATGGGCGAAGGAAGTGATTCTGGGCTCCCTATGGTGGACAATTGGGTCAGTTCACAGACACAAGTATTACCCAAATCAGGTAGTACTTGGAAACGGGTTGGGAGGATTAATAAGTTCTTGCCAAGCCAATCTTCTTTGGGGGTGAATATAGGTAAACGGGAATCAGATACTTCTAGGGATGTTAGCAATTCTTCGATTAAGCGCACAAAGAATTCCAATCCGAAATTGGAGAAAGAGTCATCACAGCAGACGAATGGGGTCTTATCGAATGTGGTCGGTGTGGAAAGTGAGACAGGTATTCGTATGGCAATGGGTGAGCAAACAAGAGGTAACAGAGATAGAGGTACTATGGAGATGGATTCTTAGATATTGGCAGGTCGGTCTCTACCGACCAGCCGGACGCAATGAAACTCATCAGTTGGAACGTTCGGGGGATGGGAAATGACTGAACGTTTCGAATCCTGCGAGAATTAAAGCAGGATTATTGCCCAGATGTAATGGTGCTTCTGGAAACTAAATCTAACCAGGTTTGTTTAGAAAAATTAAGGGTTTTATTGGGTTTTTATGGTAAGATTATCGTGGATTCTGTGGGTCGTTCAGGAGGATTGTGTTTGTTCTGGTCTAATTCGGTGACAGTGGATTTGAGGTCCTTCTCGAAGTTCCATATTAACGCTCAGGTGATTTCTCACAGGCAAAAGATGTAGAGACTTACAGGTTTCTATGGTGACCCGGATCCTAGCCAGCGGGTGCATTCTTGGACGCTTCTTCATCGTTTGACTGGTTTGTCTAATCTACCTTGGTGTTGTATTGGTGATTTTAATGAAGTGCTGAATGATAAAGAGAAGAAAGGGGGTGTGCGGAAGGATTGAAGGTTGATAACAGCTTTCAGGGAAGCTTTGGATGAGTGTGGGTTGACTGATTTGGGTTTCAAGGGGCCGAAGCACACGTGGTGTAATAAAAGAGAAGGTGCTGAGAAGATTGAAGAAAGACTTGATCGTTGCACTGGAAATGGAGATTGGAAAGAATTGTTTCCATGGTCTGTTGTCCATCACTTGGAGTACTGGCGATCGGATCATAGACCGTTGTTAGTTGACATTAGGGAGTCTGTGTCTGGTGCGGCAACTGATACAAAGAAGAGTGGTAAAAGATTCTTTTTGAAGAGTGCTGGGCTGATGAGGAGGGTTGTAAGAATCTAGTTGAATCGGTTTGGAATGTGGGTGTTAATCAGAGTTCGATCCCTAATATTCTCAATCTTATTAAGGATAGTTCAATTAAATTGAGTAAGTGGAACATAGAAAGGAAAAGGCAAATGAGGGAGGATATTTTTTTTAAGAAGGAAGAGCTTAAAAGGGCCAACAATTGTAATGGTGTTGGAGCTTGGAAATGGGTTCAACGGATTGAGAATCAGCTTGATAATTTGCTGGGGAAGGAAATGCGATTCTGGAGACAGAGGGCAAGAGTTCAGTGGTTGAAGGAAGGTGATAAGAATACTCGGTTCTTCCACCAAGAAGCAACGGCTAGAAGAGCTCGTAACAAGATCATTGGCCTTTTTGCAGAAAATGGATCCTGGAAAACTGATAAGGCAGATATTGGGAGTATTATTTCTTCTTACTTCTCTAAATTTTTCTCTTCTAGTACCCCGAACCAAGAGCAGTTAGATGCTGTTCTACAGAGTGTTGGGCCAAAAATTACTGAGCAGTCAAGGAGAATGCTGGAGAGAAGCTTCACTAGTGCTGATATTCATCAAGCTGTTTTTGATATAGGTCCGCTGAAAGCACCAGGTAAAGATAGCCTACCGGCAGCTTTTTACCACCGATTTTGGGATTCGATTGGTCCTAGTGTGACGGCTGTTTGTTTAAAATACCTGAATGAAGGTGACTCTTTAGACCCGATGAATAGCACTCTCATTACTCTTATTCCAAAAATCAGTAATGCTGTTCGAATTTCAGAGTTTAGACCCATTAGTTTGTGTAATGTTCTATATAAGATCATAGCAAATTCTCTAGCTAACAGGCTTCAGTTAGTTGTGGGGAAGGTGATTTCAGAAACGCAAAGTGCGTTCGTCCCTGGCACTTTGCCTTTATGGTCTGAAACGTAGGAAGAGAAAGGAGGGCTCCATGGCGATCAAGCTCGATATGTCGAAAGCATACGATCGGGTGGAATGGGGATTCATTGAGCAAATGATGGCCAAGTTGGGTTTTCCTGATAACTGGATTAGTAAGATCATGGGATGTGTTAAATCTGTTTCTTATTCTTTTATTATCAATGGTCAGGTTGTTGGAGATTTGAAGCCTACCAGAGGCTTGAGACAGGGAGACCCAATTTATCCCTACCTGTTTCTCATGTGTGCTGAAGGGCTGTCTTGCCTCATCCAAAAAGGTAACCGTGAAGGATATATCTTAGGGTACAAAAGCAGTAGATTCGGGCCAGTAATTTCGCACCTATTCTTCGCAGACAATAGTCTGTTATTCTCTAAAGCAAATATCTCTGAGTGTGAGGCGATTGCTAAGGTCCTGAAAAGTTACGAGTTGGCTTCTGGGCAGGTTGTGAACTTTGCTAAGTCAGCGATGGTGGTGAGCCCCTCAGTTGAGCGATCTGATGTTGCAGGCATGGCTGCGGTGCTAGGTGTCAGGGTAGTTACTAACCTGGAAAATTACCTAGGCCTTCCTACTTATGTGGGGAGAAATAAAAGGAAATTATTTGCAGATATATCGGATAAGGTCTGGAGGCGTATGAAGGGTTGGCAAGATAAGTTCTTGTCTGTTGGTAGTAAAGAAGTTTTGATCAAGTCTGTGATCCAATCTATTCCCACGTACTCAATGAGTCTATATAAGCTACCTAAAGGCCTCCTTGAGGAAATCAATCGACTTTGTGCGAGGTTCTAGTGGGGTGGGGATTCTGATAACCGTAAGATTCATTGGTCTAAATGGTCTCGCCTGTGTAAACCGAAGGTGCTGGGTGGGATCGGATTCAGAGACTTGGCAACCTTCAACAAAGCTCTACTTGCTAAGCAATGTTGGAGGCTTGTCAAGTTCCTAGAATCTCTGGCTGCAAGAGTTCTAAGAGGATGCTATTATCATAAGTCGACTTTCTTAGAGGCTGAAGAGAAGAGTTCCAGTTCCGCGTTATGGAAAAGTTTGGTGTGGGGGAGTGAAATTCTTTCTTCTGGGCTAAGATGGCGAATAGGGGATGGGGCTGCGGTTTCAATCTATACTGATAAATGGATACCGAGGTCGACTACCTTTAAGGTGATATCTCCTCCATCGTTAGGGATCAATACGAAAGTTAGCCTTTTGATCAGCCCCTCAGGTAATTGGAACTTCGATCTACTTGATGGTTATTTCCTTAAAGAAGATCGGGATGCCATTTTGAGTCTCCCAATAGGTTTCTCTCAGACTTGTGATTCGATTATTTGGCACTATGAGGAGAATGGTGTATATTTTGTGAAAAGTGGGTACCGGGCTGGTTGTTTACAGATGGTGCAGCCTAGTGTGTCTAATGGGGCGTATATGGAAACCTGGTGGAAATTTTTGCGGCAAGTGAATATCCCTCCGAAAATGAAATGCTTCATTTGGAAGGCATGCTTTAATTGGATCCCTTCTATGAGGAGCCTGCAACTTAGAGGAATGGATGTCTCAGTTTTTTGTCCTGTGTGTAGATGGGAGGTGGAGACATCCCTTCATGCAATGTGGAGCTGCAAATCACTTAAAGGTGTTCAGAAGTCATGGCATCTTAGTGATAAGATTGGTATTGAGAAAGGTAAGAGCTTCTTGGAATTTATTTTAAGCTATTTTGAGTGTTTAAAAGGTGAAGATATGTGGATTTTTGAATGGGCTAGTGGCTTTATTGAGGACTACCATAATTCTGCTATTCTCCCCTCTAGCTCGTCCAATGTGGGAGGTCAGTTGTGTTCCACCAGTTGGTTGGCTCCACACCCAGATAAGTTTCTGCTTAATTCGGATGCCGCGATTGATGCGGGTAGAGGTGTAGTTGGGTTTGGTTTGGTGATCAGAAATTCGGAGGGGTGTGTTATGGCTGCCAGCTCTTAGCAGGTTTTGGCTTCGTATAGGCCAGGAGTGGTTGAAGCGGTGGGGATTCTTAAAGGTATCCAGCTTGCGTGCGATACAGGTTTGGTGCCGTTAGATTTGGTTTCTAATGCTGCTGTGGTGGTGGGGTTGGTGAATGATTTGAAGGAGCATGATTCAGAAATTGGTTTGGTAATTGCGGCTATTCGAAGGATCATGTTGTCTCTGCCTAATTGCGTGCTGAGGTTTGCGCCTAGAGCTGCAAATATGGTTGCCCACACTTTAGCTAAGAATGCTCTATCTTCTTCTGAAGATTGTGTTTGGATTGAGGACTTTCCTCCCTGTATCAGTAGGTTCTTACTTACAGATGCTCCTGGATGTTGTTAGTCTTCTTTGGTTGTTTGTTTGTTTGTTTCAAAAAAAAAAAAAAAAGATTATGTTCAAGCTTTTTTTATTCTCTATATAAAAAGTTATTGTCGTCACCAGCCACCGGCCGTCATCAATTTACGGCGTTGGTGGATCCCACTCAAAACGTATTGATTGGTATCCCGATTTATGTTATTATATCAAGTAGGATAAAAAAAAAGTCATGCATGATGATGCATGAAATATAAATTTGACAAACCCAAAAAAAATAAACATTAAATCACAAGGACACCCATCGACCACTAAAGGTCTCCAAGTGGTTACTTTGCATGCGTGAGTTTCAGTACATTTAACATCTGGAGCCGAAATCATTTAATAGGTTAAATCATATTATTATATCATTGCTATGCTGTGTTTAATTTGACTTTGTCAACTCTATCACATTAGTACCTTTAAAAACCTCTCCTCACTGTCGAACAATTATTGAATGTATAGTTACAAATGCTTTTATTTTAGAAACCTCCCCTATGAATTAACACCATTACCATTCCGTTTGTATTGACTGGGTTTGACCGTTAAAAAGCCTAAAATGTCTTTATTAAAGCTTCAATTATATGAATTGACCATTATACCCTCATATCTTTACCAAATAAAAATTAACAAAATAATGCAAAAGACGAGAATGTTAACTTGCAAAAGAGAAGTTATTTTGTGGACAATTTTATCCCTAAAATTAATAAAATTACAAATGAACCAAAAGCATTGAAAATACATCAAAATATGTATTTATTTATGTATTTATTTATTTATTTATAAATCCAAGCAAATACTCATTTTCAATGCTTTTGGTTCATTTGTAATTTTATTATTTTCAGGGATAAAATTGTCCACAAAATAACTTTTCCTTTACAAGTTAATAATCCCGTCTTTGTATCATTTTATTAATTTATTTGGTAAAAGTATGAGTGTATAATGGTTAATTCATACAATTGAAGATTAAATAAGGACTTTTTAGACTTTTTAATAGTCAAACTCAGTCAACACAAACGGAATGCTAACACGGTGTTAGTTTATAGGAGAGGTTTCTAAAATAAAAGCGTTTGTAACTATACATTCAATAATAGTTCAAAGGTGAGGGAAGGTTTTTAATATTAACCCTTTTAAATTTGTCACCGAATAATCCGGAGACTTCTGTATTTGTCGAGATCAATTACTATATGTACACATCATCGGATATATACTCGAGAAACATCTACTCCTACAATCAGGGATGGAGGCAGCATAAAGTAAGAGGGGGCCACTACCCCTTGAAGTTTTCAAAATTTCAAAATTTGACTCTCTATCAATTTTTATAAAATCCTTAATTTTCATATATTTATGCTTTTACCCCTATTTCAATTTCTTTTTGTACGTTTTCTAATGTAATTTCTTTTTTAAAAACAATTTTCTATATAAACAATATATTTAGAACTTGTTTTTCATGTCTGAAGTCTTAATATTTTTCACTCAAATCATATAAAAAATACATAGTATTTCTTTCTATATAATTATTAATCAAATGTATTTATGTAATTCTATACATAACAAATACATTTGATTCTATACATAGTATTTGGATCTCCAAGATTTATGTAATTATTAATCCAATTATGTTTTGGGATTTGTTAATTAAGCAAAAAATAAACAATCAAAATCTGGACATGTGCGACTGCCCTGTAATCAGGGATTTCGTAAATTAGGGCCAGTTATATAATCTTTTATAAAGGTTCACTGCAATTATAAGTTTGAATGTATTTAGATAGATAATGAGTTAATGACAAAGTTTGTCCAGTTATTTTTTAACATGTATGACCTTCGAACATTTAAATGAATCAATATAACTTTTGTTCTCCTGTGTTATTATATTGTATTTATTTTATTTTATTTTTTTACTTGGGGAAAGGATATTCGAACATGGGACATAGGTGATAGGTGTCTCACTAATGTGCTAGGTTGACCACTTACATACAGCTCATTTGACACATTGTATTAGTTAATACAATGAAGTGCGAAACAAATAAAATATTATTCTAATGCATTTTAAACCCCTAAAACAATACATTGTGGCACCAAACGAGTCCTTTTTGTATTGTGTTAGTCAACTAAAATAATATAATACAAAATAGTATGCCTAATACAAAATAGCTGTATTGGAGTGAGATAGCACTAGACTTTTTCTTTTTTTCTTTTTTTCTCTACAAATATTAGCACCTCTAATCAAAAACTCAGCAACCCTCTCAGCAAATCTATTATACCCTTCCCACGGAAAACCTATAAGATCCAATTTTAAATCACATTTGTTTTATAAATTTGAAACAAATTCTCTTTCAAAATATGTCATAAATAAGACACAATATTTCTTTTATCCCTTTCAATTTTTATTTTTATTTTTATTTATTTTCTATCTCCATTGTAACTCATAAACTCCATTATATTGAAAATATTTATTTTATTTATAATAATATTATTTAATTATTTCATTTTTAGTATTTTATTAAGAAAATAAATAAAAAATCATTTATTCATTTAAAGGATATTTAGAATAAATTATAATTATTAATTTTTTTAAAAAAGTATATACATATTTTATATTATTAAAAAATTTATAATACAATACAATTATATACAAAATATGATATAACTTAATACAGTACATAAGGGCGAAGCTAGCTTTATCAAATTTGGAGAGATCAATTTGAAAAATTAATAAAATTTTAATAGAAAAATAAAAAATTATAAAAACGGAAAATTTAAATAAAATATTTAAAATTTTTGTGTGCTCGGAGGTCATGGCACCCCACACTATAGGGTGGCTTTTTTTTTTTTTTTTTTTTATATTTATTATTTTTTTAAGTATTATTAAAGATAATATAGTACAGTCCAGATGCAAAACGACAAACGAGGACTACAGTGAAAATTTTGTATATAAATATCGTACTAAACTTGTTCGTGAAACACATCACAAAGGCTTCAAAATTCAATTAGCTCCCCAAATTCAGTGTTTATAGTTCATTTTTCAAAGTCTTCCACAACATGCAAATCACAAAACCCCATGCAGCCTTGCTCGCTAGTCCAGGTATGGGACACTTGATTCCAGTTCTTGAGCTAGGAAATCGCCTTGTTAACCACCACAACCTCCACGTCACCGTCTTTGTCGTCGCGGCTGCTGATATCACAGCTGAAAAGATATCTCAGCTTCTCGATTCATCACCAAACGACCATCTTGACGTCATGTTGCTTCCGTCCGTCGACATCTCCGGTATTGTCGATCCGGATACAAATATGGTAACGAAAATTGTTGTTACGATGCATGAGTCTTTACCAGCCCTTCGATCTGCAATCTCTGGAATGAAGATCCGACCAACGGCTCTGATAGTTGACTTGTTTGGAACCGGAGCTATGCCGATAGCTGATGAGTTCGAGATGTTGAAGTACGTGTTCATTGCTTCTAATGCATGGTTTCTAGCAACAACAATATATGCTCCTTTTGTTGATAAAAAAGTGTTGGATGATGAACACGTTGATCAGAAAAAACCGTTGAAAATCCCGGGTTGCTCATCGGTCCGGTTCGAGGACACCCTCGAAGCCTTTCTAAACCCGAACGATCCGTTGTATCATGGGTATTTAAGTATTGGGAAGGAGATATCAACGGCTGATGGAATACTAGTGAACACGTGGGAGGATCTGGAGCCTAAATCACTTCGAGCCTTGAGAGATGGTAAATTGTTGGGAGGTGTAGCTAAGGCACCGGTTTATACAATCGGTCCGTTGGCAAGAACGGTCGGACCGGTTTCGGAGAACCGGGTTCTGGAATGGTTAGACATGCAAGCTAGTGAATCTGTGATTTATGTGTCTTTTGGAAGTGGAGGGACTTTATCGTCCAAACAAATGATTGAGCTGGCTTGGGGTTTGGAGCTAAGCCAACAGAGGTTTATTTGGGTGGTGCGACCACCATTGGAGAACGATGTATCCGGTTCGTTTTTTACGGTCGGGAACGGTTCTATGGGCACAGTGGACTATTTGCCTGATGGATTTTTGAACCGGATCCACAATGTAGGACTGGTTGTCCCCATGTGGGCCCCACAGGCTCAGATATTGGAACATCCATCAATCGGTGCCTTTTTGTCACATTGCGGATGGAATTCGACACTCGAGAGTATAACCAATGGGGTACCGATGATCGTGTGGCCGCTTTACGCAGAGCAGAAGATGAATGCAACGATGTTGACGGAGGAGCTCAAGGTTTCCGTCCGGTCAAAGGAGTTGCCGACGGAGAGGATTGTGGAGAGGCAGGAGATAGAGATGATGGTGAGAAAGGTCATGCTTGACAAAGAGAGGGTTGGAATAAAAAATAAGGTGAAGGAGCTAAAAACCAGTGCCCTAAAAGCATCGTCTAAGGGCGGTTCCTCTTACAATTCACTGTCCCAATTCACCCAAGACTGTGAGACTAGGCTTCAATGTTTGAAAGTAAAGGCTCAAGGTGCTTGATCAGACTTGCTACGAACGTGAGCTCAAGTGACGGCCTGACGGGCATGGGGTTTACAAAATTAAATATTATATATTATATTATAAATTTATAATTACGTACTTCTGTATGATTTGTTGCGTCTCGATATGTAATATAATACATATGGGCTATGGCTGCATGTGCTTCTACTGGTTGTATTTTTTTTACTTTTAATTTCAATAGATTTCTCCATATTGATGAGGTTTGAATAGAATATATATATATATATAAAAAGAAAAATGTAAGCTTGGCATGATCAGGATTGAATGAAGAATTTTCTATTCGGATATTTAGTGCATCGAAATGGTTATCCTTTCAACATTTTATCTTCAATTTCTGTCTTAATACATGGAAAATTTCTAATGTTTTTGTTTATTTTTAACTAACAAATTGCTGGTCTTCAACATTTATACTTTAAATTGGATATTGCTTTAATGATCATCTAACCTCACAGGTATATATACGTACTCCAATGGTTACTATACTTCTCAACTAAATTAAATTGAGGTTCCGAGTTAATTTAAATCACCCCTTCCTCTTAGTAAAAAAATTATCATCTAATAAAATCTAATCAATACTTTATTAATAATTATTTTATTCGACTAGGTTTATATTTTCTATAAATCAAACTCACTGTTAGAAATTTAGAATAATAATGAAAACAAATAAGAGAGAAAACCGAAATTAGCCATCTAACTTATCATACTTTTGTTTTTAACCACTTTTGAAATTATAATTGTTAATAACCACTTTTTTAAAAAAAATTCAGTTTAGTACCATAAATTACTATAGTACCCCTGAAAATAGTGTTTGTTAAACCTCGAAGCAAACTTGAAATCACGACTAAATTGAAATACACAAACTTGAAATCATGCCTAAATGAAAATATCCAAACTTGAAATCATGCCTAAAATAGAAATATTCAAACTTGAAATCTGGACTAAAATAAAATTTTCCCCTTCTTCTTCCTCTTCTTCTTCCTTAGGTTTAGGTTTTTTTTTTTCTTTTCTTTTCTTTTTTGTTGCAGATCCATGGAGGCCATCATCGTCCCGTCGGTGAACCAGCGAACGATCTCGTCGCCATCGTCATCCCGTCGCCATCCCGTCGTCGACGAAGCTGCAGCGAATCGGCAAAGCTGCAGCGAACCGCCGAAGCAACGAAACGGCGATCCAGCTGCGCGTGAGGGGCTGCCGCGACGCCCAGAAGCTCGGCGAAGCTCGGCGAGAGGCAGATCGAGGAGAGTGTGTGGCAGATCGGGGAGAGAGAGAGAGAGGCAAACCGGGGAGAGAGAGAGGCTGATCGTGAGAGAGAGCAGAGGAGAGAGAAAGAAAAAAAAAGAGAAAAAGAGAGAGAGAGAGCTGATTGTGATACTTTTATATGAGGGCTTTTGAGTAATTTCTCAAAAACATGGTTAAAAACAATTAAAAGTATGCATGTTGTTAAAAAAGAAATTCCCATAATTAGATGGGTCAGTTTTGGCAATTTCCACAAACAAATAAAGCTAATTATAAGGAATTGTGAGTAAAACAATATCACATGAATATCTAAGTTTATTTTTATATAAACAGCCATTAGTTTTCTGTGGAGCAATCCTGATTGAATATTGATTAATTGGAAATTAAACAGTTTTTTTTAAAAAATCACATGAATGGTGGTTGGCTATCTAGCTAATTGCAAACTTGCATATGCAGAAAAGTTTTGACTTTTATCCTATTTTTAAATGTTATTATTATTATTATTATTTTGACAATATCTATTAATTCAGGATTAGGTATTTTTTAAAAGTTTTTACCATTGGTAGGATTCGAGCCATTGATCTGGGAGTTATTTGTCTAAACCCCAAGCTCATCTTTTTACTAGTTGAGTTACGTCCCGATTGGCATTTTTAAATGTTATTAACAACACCCTCAACTCCACAAGTATCAAGTATGTGTATAAGGCAATAAGCCAACGAAAAATTTGGTTGTCGATATAAATATCTAACTTTAAAATACTGAGGGTTCAGTCACCCATGGAAGCCAATAAAGGAAGTACTAGATGTCTAGATATGGCCTGTAATAAATATAAATATCTAACTTCTTCTTGTTTTGTGTTCATAGTTATATCGCAAATAAATATATGAAATATAGCAAATGTCACATCAAATTAAGATAAATCACATTCATTGAATATTCGTTCTTCAATGCATTTATTGCAAAATTTAATCGTAGACGAAACATAAAAATAAGGGGAATGCTATCTACCTTTCCCATTTGCCTTTCCCATTTACCTTTCCCATTCATTATTTGACACGTGTACACTTTTTCATTTAATAAAAGCACTCACTTTTTGCTACAAAGCTTGTTTACATATTTATCCCTTATTAATGAAATGATAAAAACAACCATCAAGGGTAAATATGTAAACAAGCTTTGTAGCAAAAAGTGAGTGCTTTTATTAAATGAAAAAGTGTACACGTGTCAAATAATGAATGGGAAAGGTAAATGGGAAAGGTAAATGGGAAAAGTAGATAGCATTCCCCTAAAAATAATGTGATAGATACATCTTATCGAAGTTTTTCTCAATTATTTGAGGTAGCAGTTATTATCATGATTTCTGAATAAATGATCAGACTATTATGACACTTATTATTTATTTATTTATTTTCATCGAATCAAAAGTGTGCAAGTTATGAGATTGAGAGGAAAATACTTGAACGCTTCCACCGATTCCTCGAGTGAGCGTCCCAACAGATCTTTAACTCAAGCCGTGTCATATTTTCAACAAATAAAAAAACCCACCATATATTTCTTAAACGTCCATAAACCTTATTATCAAGTACCAAAACTACCAATTAACCATTTAATTAGTTGAGAAAGTTACAATTAATTTATAAGCTCATCATCAACAATCAGGCAAGCTAGGCTTCCACCACTCGGGTTTCCTTCCAGTGTGATATTAATTTGTTAATCGATCGTGAGGTCACACATTACATGTTATTAGGCTGCTAATTATTAGATTAAGTGAAAATGTTGCGGCTATGAACTGTCTTGATGAGCTGGGTATATAGCTAGTTGAAAGTTGAATTAAACACTTTTAACTTTCATATATATAATATCAACACATGCATCCTCTTGGCACACTTGAAAGTCACCGTTTACTCTCCATACTAAAACCTATTTTTCTCGTCGTCATATGTCAATTTGCTCCTATTTTATTTTCATTTCCATAATAAACCATTTTTTGCTTAATTTATTATAAAAATTGGAATAACTATCTAATCGGCATGTGCCTTTTGATCTTTTTGTGTAATAACACAGCCTGATTAATTTATCAGATTCTAACTATAGGAATCTCTTTAATATTATACGAATTTGGAAATTTTTTTAATATAAATTTCTATCTAAAGGCAAATATTGGATTGTTGTATGAGTTGTGTAAGTTTAATAATTATCATTTTAAAAATCAAATAAAACATAATGTGAACAGAATATCATTCAAAGATTAAATTTTTTCAAGTGGTGATATTATTATTACAATAACTTATTTAATATGTTTTAACAGCAAAAAAAATAATAAATAAATAAATAAAATAACAATAGAATTGAAGAAAGAAAAGAAAATGACACAGACAACTCACAACAGTGGTATTAATTATTAAAGTACTAATCCATATTAAAATCACCCTGTTCTCTTTGTAATAAAACAAATTTTCTTCTTATTATTATTATTATTTTCTTTCATTGGCCATTATCACTGTTTCCATGTATTGGAATATGGAGAAAAGAGCTTGCAAATTGGATAATTGAGATTCATTGCCTCATTAATTAATCTGATAATTACATCTTGGCGTTGAAGTACGTAAGTAATTATTAGAGCTATTGAAGACAATTATCAGAATCAAAATGGGGTCATAAACTCATAAATATGGATTTGGATCCCCTCCTCACCTTAAGTGTCCCAAGGTTCTAGTAAGCGCTAGGCGCTAGTTGGGCGGAGACCCAGCGCCTAGGCCGATTAATCGGGGATTAATCGGAAAACGCAATTACAAACAAATTCCACATATCAAATCCAAAGAAAACCCACTAAGCCTAGGCCCAATGTTGCATCTAACCCAATAAGCCTCAATTGGCTCAATAAGCATCACTTGACCCAATAAAACCCATGCTAAGGCATCAAAATCATGCTAAGACATCAAAATCACGCTAGGGATATAATTGTAATTATTGAAGGAAGATTGAAGCTTTTGTGATTTTTTAAGAGATCAGGGAGCATTTCGTTATTTGCCATGCAAATCAGATCTCACGCCTAGGGTTGCACATTGGGGAAATGGGGATGGATATAGGTCCCCCCATCCCCATCCCCACTTCTCAAACCCTTCCCCATCCCTCCCCATTTCCCCATTTGGGGAAAATGGGGATGGGGGAGTTTTAGGGGGAGGTCCCCCCATCCCCATCCCCATTTCCCCATTTTCCCCGTTTCCCCGTTTACCCCATTCCCCCATTTTTCCCATTTAGTTGAAAATTACAAATTAAACTAAAAAAAAAAAAAGATTCCATTACAAATGCAAAAGAAAATACATTACAAAATAATGTCAAATATATATACATTACAAAATAATGTCAAAGAAAATACATTACAAATACATACATATATATATAATTATTTTTATAATATTTTAGGGGAAATGGGGATGGGGGTACCTCCCCCCATCCCCATCCCCATCCCCATTTCACTATATTAGTGGGGAAAATGGGGAAATGGGGATGGGGTGGGGTCTCCCCATCCCCATCTCCATTTCAATTTGGGGATGATTTTCATCCCCATCCCTCCCCATTTCCCCATTTTTCCCTAAAAAATTTCCCCCAAATGGGGATGGGGAAGCGGGGAAACGGGGATCCGGGGGAAAATGTGCAACCCTACTCACGCCACAAGCCCAAACAGGAGCCCAATAAGAAGCCCAAACATTGCCCAAGTGAAGCTTGTGTGCACCCCCAGTCCACTGCTAAATGCACCCCACCCTCTCAACTTCATCTTCAACCTCACGCTGCCTCCATTGCCAACCGAACCCTAGCTGGTTCAATCGCCTGAAACTGCGATCTCGCTCCTTATTCCGTCTGATTTTCGGTGCAGAAGAACGGCGGAGTCAACGACTTCAACCCGCCTTGCCCGATTACGCGGCCACGTGTCCGATTACACGTCCACCGTAAAAATGGTCTGATTTCCACCTTTTCAGTGCGTTTTCCGGTCGCCTAGTTGTTTTGGGTCGACTAATCGACCGCCTAGGCCGATTACTAGAACACTGAAGTGTCCTCACTCTCATAATCTATTGACATGTGTCTAACAAGCAAATCAATGGTCTGGATTAATTCTATTTTTTTTTAAGAGTAAATATATAAAAATTAATAAAAATTAATCAAAACCATTGATTTGCTCATTAGACACATGTCAATAAAATGAAGGTAATGAAGGTAATGACAGTTAAGGTGAGAAGGGAACCAGATCTCAGAACCATATAACAAAACAATTTTTCAGTTTAGAGTCGCAAGATTTGCTCTATTAAGACCAAATAAAACAAAATTGTTATGTTTGATCTCGGCCGATCCCGACGAACTCCTATTGGAATCAAATTATTATTAATAAATTTTAAAAACAATAATGCTACTTTATCTAAATTTGGTGTCCAAATCTGGTGTGACATCACTATAATCCATTCATTTAAATTGTATTAAATTTACATGATTTAAATGAATAGATTACACTGTTGTCACTTGCCACATCATTTGTGCACTAAATTTGGATGTTAAATTTAGACAAAGTAGCAGCTTTTGGCAATGATAATATTATATAGAGTCAATATACCAATAAATAGTTTCCTAAAAATAATATACCAATAAATAATTTCCTAAAAAAAAATATACCAAAAAATATTCATGATCATACAACCAACTAATTTTCAGCTGTTCAAAAAAAAAAAAAAAAAAAACTAATTTTGGCTATAAATACCATTCATTCCTTCAACTCTTGTCCGAGTAACATACATCATCAACGTCTCTCTCTCCCTCCAATTAACTTCAGAGTATTTAAAGTATTTTTCATGATGCAAATCATGAAACCACATGTAGCTCTACTCGCTAGCCCTGGAATGGGACACGTTATTCCAGTTCTGGAGCTAGCAAAACGCCTTACCAATCACCACAATCTCCACGTCACTGTCTTTGTTGTGTCTTCTGATCGAAATACTTCTGTCGAACAGTTATCACAGCTTGTCATCAATTCACCAAATGAAAAGCTCCTCCACGACGTTGTCTTACTCCGGTCTGATCCGGATATGTCCGGTCTAGTTGACCCGGACGCATCGATAGTAACTAAAATACTAGTCATGATGCGCGTTTGCTTATCTTCCCTCCGGTCCAATATCTCTTCAATGAAGTTCCGTCCAACGGCTCTAATTGTCGACTTGTTTGGAACTGAAGCCATGGCGGTCGCCGATGAGTTCGAAATGTTGAAGTACGTGTTCATTACAACTAATGCATGGTACGTTGCAACATCAATATATACACCAACCGTTGAAGAAAATGTGTTGGACGATCACACGAACCGGAAATTACCACTAAAAATCCCGGGTTGCAGGCCGGTCCGGTTCGAGGATACCATCGAACCGTTTCTCTACCGGAACGATCCGGTTTTTAAGTGGTATTTAAGTTTGGGAATGGGCATGACAAAAGCCGATGGAGTTCTAGTGAACACGTGGGAGGATCTGGAATCTAAATCACTTGAAGCTCTACGTGATACGAAGATGTTGGGTCACATTGCTAAGGGTCCGGTTTATCCAATCGGTCCGTTGGCTAGACCTGTTGGACCGCCACCGGTTCTTGGAAACGACGACGTTTTAGATTGGCTAGACAAGCAACCGGCTGAGTCGGTGATTTATGTGTCGTTTGGAAGTGGCGGGACATTATCGTCAAAACAAATGATCGAACTGGCCTGGGGTTTGGAGATGAGTCAGCAAAGATTTATTTGGGTGGTACGACCACCGTCGGATAGCGATGCATCGGGATCATATCTGACGGCTGAGAAAGGTCCAGCTGGATTTTCGGATTATTTACCAGATGGGTTCGTGGATAGGACTCACAACGTAGGATTGATCGTGCCTATGTGGGCCCCACAAGCTCAGATTTTAGGGCATCCATCGGTTGGTGGATTTTTGTCACACAGTGGTTGGAATTCAACGCTAGAGAGTATAATGAATGGTGTACCGATGATCGTATGGCCACTGTATGCGGAGCAGAAGATGAATGCTGCGATGCTGACGGAGGAGTTTGGGGTGGCTGTCCGATCCAAGGAGTGGCCGTCATCGGAGATGATCGTGGAGAGAGATGAGATAGAGATGATGGTGAGGAGGATAATGGTGGACAATGAAGGAGGTGAGATGAGATATCGAGTCAAGCAACTGAAAATCAGTGCCCTAAAAGCTTCGAGTCAGGGCGGCTCGTCATATAATTCACTGTCTCGGTTAGCCATAGAGTGCGAGAGCAGCCTTCAATGCCTGAAAGTGAAAGCTCAAGGTGGTTGATGACTTGATGATAGAGTTGCGTATGTGTAGTTTCCAGTTAATTTACCACTACATATGCAAGAGAATCTACGTACGTATCGCAGACTATAAGATTTATGTGTTTTTCTTACAAGATTATGTATATTTTTAATCTTGATTTTGTCTTTGGTAGTGGAATATTAGTAGTATTGATTATTATATAGCCTTGTTTAAGATTGTTGAAATAATTAATAATGGAATATTTTCATGTGGATGTATATAAGTAGGGATGTCAATGGTACGGGTCAGGTACAGGTTTTCTAATACCATCCCCAGTACCAATTAGTATAAGAAATACCATTCCCTATGAATACCCACCTTCAAAGAAACGGTGCGGGTACGGGGATTCCCCATTAGGGGATCGGTTTTTTACCTCATACCATCCCCATCCCATTAATGTATTTTTTTTTTTAATGACTTCTTAATAAAGATCATATATATATTATTGAATAATATGAAAATAATAGTGTGGGGTATATATATTATATATAATGATCTGGAATGGAGTAGTGTTTCAATGGAGGGAAAAAAATGGGAAAAAATGAGAGGGAAAATTATGTTAGTCGGAGGGAAAAAAATGAAGGAAAATTATGTCTTGTGAAGATAGTAGTCATGATACTATTTTTTTTTTAAGAGTTAATTCCAATACTAATTAAGTGCTTCAAATATATATATATATATATATATATATATATATATATATATATATAACGGGGTACGAGCTAGGACAGGGCGGAGCGGGGAATTTAAATCCCATAACCGTACCGAAATTAAATCGGGTATTAAAAAAAATACCAGCCTCATATAACAACTTAATTGGTACGGTTAAACCCGTCTCTAATGGTTCAGGTCCCCACAGGTCCCTGGACCAATAGGTAATCTTGACATCCCTAATATAAGAATGTTCTTGAAATCGTCTTTTCTTGTTGTGGAAAAAATTAACTTTTGTTGAGAATTATGTTTAATCATAATTATAAAAGGATCTCTAACCTAACCTATAAGAGTAATTCTACATACAACTGTGGTTGCGTAACTGCCGCTTAATCGCTTTGGAAAAGAGTGAATAAACACATGGGACCCGCGTAAAAAAAAACATGGATCCCATATGTTTATTCACTCTTTTCCAAAGCGGTTATGCGGAGATTGCGCAACCACGGTTGTATATGGAATTACTCAACCTATAATTAAGTACCTAAATGACTGAGCACTTTGAAACATTAACCTCACACAAAAACCTGCTTAATCAGCATTTTTTTTGGTTGACGAACACATCAAACACCGTACCTAGCGGTTTGACTTAATATTGACCATTTTTACCTGTCAAAACAAGAAAGTTATTGAAATCTGGTATTTCTTTTTTCTTTTTTCTTTCTTTTGGTAGGAAAGAAATAACTTTTAGAGAGAAGAATTAGGTTTAAATCATATGCGGTTCAGCTGCTTTCTGCTTGCTCCGATCAGGTTCATAGCTTGTTGTGTTTGGTAGGTTTGGCAGATGTGTCTTTCTCATACTACTTTTATGGATTTTTAAAATTTTCATATTTTCAAGAAAGGTAATATGGACGCTATCTCTACACATGTTTTAGGTTTAGATGTTTCTTTGTGGTGATCCTCTACTTCGAATTTTTACTCTTATTTGGTTGGCAAAGATTGTATAGGTAGAGAGTCATTTTATTTTCGTTAAATGTATCTTTTTAACTTTTTGTTTTAGCCTGCGTGACTTTCTCTTTTTGTTATACCACTTGCAATGGTACACCTAGGATTTTTAATTAATTAAAAGGCAGTAACGTTTTGATCGTTTTCCATATCTATTTAAAACAATAGACAGAGATATCTCTTAAAATATTATAAATTTTTTGAAACCATCTTTGATTCATTTTCTGATAATTAATTAAAAGTAATTATAAATTTGAAGAAAAAGTTTCCAACAAAATTAATTTCACATTCAGTACAATCTGTTGTTTGGCCCATGCCCCATTGCCCCTTGCAGTAGTTTAATTTCTATTAAAAAAAATATGTCATTATATTAGACCAACGACTCTTTTAATGAAATATTACACGTGATCATCAATTTATCTACCGATCTCTGGTCTTGCCTTTGAACATATGTAGAAGATATTAAGATCATGAGCTTCAGTTTAAACTAAAATCAGCAAGACAATTTTGTTTTCTGTTTTTTAATTTATTTGCTATTTTTAAAATTGTAACTACAATATAAATTCCCCTTTAGTTTGCAGACACGAAAATAATTCAAAATATATGTTCTTTTTTTATCCAACGAATTTATCTTAAATGTACTGTGTGATACATGAGTCTCGATTATAGTTTTAATTTTTTTTTGGAATTCGTTCATATTAGTAATCCTGTATAACAGAAATGACTATTCATAATACGTTACAAGATGACTAAATATTCGACAAAAATTAAGGTGCTAATCTCAACTTATGTTGAGATTGTGGCTTTAAACCATAACCCAACACCGGCCCAACTCCCAAGTTTGTACTTAAAAAGAAGTGTATATGAAATGAGTAAGCCAGTAAGGACTATGGATAAATCAGAATGCAACCAAATATACTTGATTTGGTGTTATAAAAAAGAGAAAATTGCAAATAACCCATAATTTTGATCAAATGTCAAATAAAACCTTCTAGTTTGAACAATCAATAAAAAACTCCCTACCATTAGTTGACAGTTAATTGACTATTAGTTGACTTTAATTAAATCTAATGAATTATAATTATTTAAGTGGTTTTTCTATAATTGAACTAAGAAAAATAATGAAAAAAATATACTACAAATATGTTAGAAAAAAAAAATGAAAATAATATATATATATATATATATATATATATATATATATATATATTATAACAAAGCAATAAAATTATTATCAAATTTAAACAAAAATTTTATTTTAAAATATACAAAATTATTTTGTATGAAATTGATTTTATTAATATTATTAATATATATATATATTATTCTATTTATGATAAATGATTTACATTGTAATATTTGATATATATATATATATATATATAAAGTCAACTAACTGCTAACTAATAGTAGAGGTTTTTTTTTTTGTTTTTTTTTGTTTTTTTTTTTTTGTTTTTTTCAAATCAGAGGGTTTGATTTGGTATTTAATCAAAAGTTAGGGGTTATTTACAATTCTTCTTTTATATATATATAGTTTTTCTACTATCAGTTCGTCCTGATATAAAATATATCATAACGAAGAATGTGAACCATAGATTATGGAAAAATTTTGACAAATGTATACACTTTGAGTCAAAGTATATAAATCTAATGGTCAACATTCTTCATCTTGATATAAATTGACAATAGAAAAATTGTATATATATATATACTTGATTTGGTTAGTTGATTAACATTATTAAAATTATAGCTTAATAATTATTGACATATTTATATGGTTTCAAAAATCAAAACCTGTCACAATATGTTCAAATTTTTTTAAAATTTTGTGAGAATTTGTTTTATTAAGAGTTCAATTAGATTCCGTCAAAAAAAAAAAAAAAAAAAAAAAAAGAGTTCAATTAGAATAATGCAAACTTCACGTCCACTTAGTTTAAGTCAATTCATTAATTAATTTATTTTTATTTTATGAAATATTTGTCAAATCATTAATAATCCACAATATATATATATATATTAAATGCCGACGATAAGCTTATGCAAACTTTGATAATGCAATACTTAATTAGTTGAATTTAATTGGACAGATATATATGACTTTTACATATGGAAATGTTAATATATATATATATGATTAAGTCTCTTATGAGGAATCCCTTGTTTTAATTTCGATAAGGACCATAATGAAAATATATCGATTTTAATGAATTTTAATCTGAATTTTTTTTTTTGTGGATGATAAGTTCATTGAAATCTACATATGATCAAAATTTAAGAATTTTTTGAGCACTAGAACTATTTATCCAAATTTTGTTAAATATGAAGGCAACGAAAAATAGATGAAATATAGGAAAATTCAAGAAAAACAGTTCAAGTATTCGAAAAATTCTTAAATTTTGTTTATAGGTAGATTTCAATGAACTTATCCTCCACTAAAAAATTAAAATTAAAATTCATTAAAATCGATGTGTTTTCATCATGATCCTTACCGAAATTAAAATAAATGATCCCTTATGAGAGATTCACTCATATATATATATATATATATATATATATATATATATATAATTAAGCTCAACATGAACAATAAAATAATTAATTAAGGCTCCATGCAACCACTTAAAAGGTGTTTTTGGGGTGTTAATTAGTAGATTAAGTGAAAGGCTAGAAGGTACCAATTGATCATGTGATCATGTGTCGGGGCATCTTCATGATCTTCTCTCACATATAAAAATAGTTTACTCTTCTAGTCTTCTTCATAGTAAAATTAATTACTATTTTGTCTCGCTATCTCTCCTCTCGTCATGCTTGTATAGTTTTATATATACTTGTATGTTCTCTGTATTTATTTATTTTAGTTTTCATCTCCGTAATTAAAAAAGGATTAAAAAAAACAAAAAATCTTACATGAGATATTTGATGTGACTAATTCATGTGAAACAACATCAACATCAGCATGTGATTTTTGTTATTTAGTGGTAAGTGGTGACATCTCCTATGTATTTTGTGGCCAATTTGCCGCCATGTACAATGAAACAACTCGTCAAGTTCGAATTGAGGTATCTTAATTACTTATAAATTATAATAAACTTCTTTATTTTCTTATTATAAAGTCTACGTCTTTCTTTATATGAATTTTATCGTATTATATATTAATATGCTATTATTGTTCCTTGCAAACCTATTATTTATTTTTAAACGAACGGTGGTCTTAGCTTATATGGCATATGTATAGGTTAGGATTTGTAATTTTGTACTGCCGGTGTAATTGTTTTTTAAAATAATTATATATATATTTTTCTAATTATTATAATAAATTTAGGTTTTGAAAAATATACTCGAAGCTACAACTTTATAGTGAGTGGGTGACTGATTCACGGATATCTATTTAGTTGTGAGTTGTATAATATATATATATATATATATCATCATCTTTTCTAACTTCACGTATGTGATTTCTAAGACTAACAAATGGCACGCATCTTTAAATTATATTATTTGTTTAACTTTATTTTTTAGTTTTAAAAAAAAAAACTATCTTTGTTAAATGTTTTAAAAATATTTCCTTTTAATATACCACATGCGGTTGACTATTAAAACTTTGAGCACAATGAAGGTAAGAAAATTCATTGTCATGATGTTAGCAATCCTTTGTCATTTTCCTTAATAAAATGACAAATCAATTCTCAAATCAATTCCCACAATCTTAGCAATTCATACAAGAACTCTGATACCATATAAAAGAAACTCTGAAAAATTATATATTGAAACAAGCATGGAGTTGACTATTACAAATAACTTCCAAGATCATTACAACATTAAAAAAAAAAAAGGAAAAAAATATCTCAAGAGATATTATGTGCGAATTGTCTAATAAAATTAGAGAATTGATTTCTTGGCTTTGGAATGAAGAACGCATCCTTAATGGCTGGAGTAATCTGTGCAATTATGATTGACTTTCCTTGATCATGGGAATTGATTTGAGATTTCCTTCACTGCGGGAGAATTGCTAAGATCATGACAATGAATTTCTTTGCGTTCATTGTCGTTTTCCTTAATAATTTCCACTAAGTTGACATGTTGAATGAGCATCATTTCCACCGAGTCACATTAGATGGTGATATCAACACTAATTTTTGTTAGTTAGGATTTATGTTTAATTTTCAAATACAATAACAATTTTATAACAACTTTTGTATCTCATTTGAGAAAGACAATTTAGCGATATAATTCGATTGCCGTCTTAATTATTGAAAAAAAAAAAAAAAAAAAAAAAAAAAAAAAAAAAAAAAAAAAAAAAAAAAAAAAAAAAAAAAAAAAAAGGACAGATTTTTTGTGTGGAAGACTACAGACAGGTCCATCTGAATTTATTCTCCAATCTCCCTACAGTTGTCATGGCCCTGTAAAATCGTTTTCTATATCTGGATATAGTATGGGTCCAAATTAAGTTCTTCAATAATTTAATAAAACGACCCATTAACCGCTGCTTCAACTTGTCTACAATTACTAACTTCCAAATCTTTTTTATGACAAAAATAAAAAAATAAAAAAATTGACTACAATTAATATGAAGATTTAATCAAGTCAAGTAAAAATAAATTAATATGAAGATTTGATTATGTGATACCTAGGAACATTTTGTATTGTATACTCGCACAACACCCAAAAAAAAAAAAAAAAAAAAAAAAAAAAAAAAAAAAAAAAAAAACTTGCACATAAAATTATAAAATGCTTGAAAAAGTACTCTACACGTAAGTTTATAAAATACGTTGCGCAGTTGTGCTATAGATATAGATTAATAGATATGAATAATTTGGTGAGATAACCACTAGAAGTGATGTGTTTAATGTAATTAGTGATATCCAGATTGTTGTGAATGGGGAGGAAAGGATTTTGATTTCACATATCCCACGAAATTGTAATAGGGTAGCGCACGAAGTTGCAAGAAGGGCAATTGGCCTAGATATCTCTGTCTTCTTTGAAGATCCTTTTCCTCCTTGGCTATAGATGGTGGCCTTATCTGATGTAAATGCTATCTTTTCTTCATTGTAATATATTTTCATCTTTAAAAAAATATATAAATAAATAAATAAATAAATAAATAAAATAAAATAAAATACAATAAAATAAATTAACACTTGGCCTTTTGCCAATGTGGCTGGACGCTCTCTGGGAGCCTCTACCACCACGGTTCAAAACCATGTGTCTGCATATATTTGTATATATATTCTTTGTCCCACCTTAGCCTTTAAATCCCAAGTGTGGGTTGCCCTCTCCCGGTTCTGAGAGTATTCGTCTCTCCAATTGTGAGAGAAGCTGTATTCCACCTGTATCCTCTCCCCGATAGTGGGAGTAGTATTCCGGGCTGTGCTTGTAGAGTTTATTCTCACCGGGTCCCGGTAGTGGTTATACATAAAAAAAAAAAAAAAAAAAAAAAAAAAAAAAAAAGACACGAATAATTAAACTTTTTTTTTTTTTTTTTTTTACAATAAAATTTTAATGTCACACATCAGACATAAATAATCTTTTGATTAATTAGAGCCACGTGGCTTCATATATATTTATTTATAACATCTATTAATCCGGGACCAGGTATTTTTTGAAAGCTTTCACCATTGGTAGGATTCGAGCCGCTGACTTGGGAGTGACAATCACTAGTTTTGTCTCTTAAAATAAATATATATATGCTACCTTGCAATTTTTTCCTTGCATACAATCTTGTCATCATCGATGTTCCTAGTTTAATATATATATATTAATATTAGTGCACAACAAAATTAAACATAAGAACTTTATTTATTTTATTCTAAGTGACATAATTTCTTAACCTAGTGCATCATATTATTGGTAAAGATAAAAGAAATTAGCAACATTGGTAACGCGTTGAACTTGAAGTTATTTCTATTTTGCAGTATTTTCCGTTCTATACAAATCACAACTCATATTAACTTTTGCTTAAATTCTATGACTTTTGAAAAGTTTACTCTGAAAAGTTTTTCCAGGTTTTACATTGACTTCCTCTGTCATTCTCTCTATCTGTTGTTGTTTAGACGAGTTCAATAAATAAATAAATAAATAAAAAGAAGTTTAGACCGTTTATTGCGTTGATCAATAAATACTATACAGGCTTGCTGTAGTCAATACGTGAGAAAAAGAGCAAAGAAGATTCAAACGTGAAACATCCATTTGTGCCAATAGGAGCGTAGACGCGTAGCTAAGATGATAGATGGATGGGTTTGGGACTTGAACAAATAATTTTTAGATCAGTAGCTTGAATCCTACTGATGGTGAAAGCTTTTTAAAAAACTTTGATTCCAACTTTCACAAAATCAATTGGAAGGGAAGTTTGATTACAACTTTGATTCTGACTTTTACAAAACTTTGATTCCGACTCTTCCGATTTGAGGGAGATTGCTTAGGGAAGTTTTATTTGAGAAAACCAATTGGATTAGCTCTTAGTGGGGGTATTTGTGTAATTTTGGCTAGGAATTGAAAGAATTTATTACAAAATGGTTATAAACAATTAAAATATGAAACAAAGCTAAAAACGATTTTCCAATAATTTATTTGGCTATAAACAGCAATTTTCACAAGATAGAATTAATGCAAACCATTGTTTTAGTTGAAGACAATATTTTGAGTACAAGATGATGTGGAGATGTTTATTGCGTTGATCAATATATACTATATAGTCTTCGTGTAGTCAATACGTGAGAAAAAAGAGCAGAGAAGATTCAAACGTGGAACCTGACCTTGACTTTTTCTAGCGGTCAGGAGGCAGAGTGCAGGACCTTGACTTGTGAAGCCTGTTAAATCAAAACGAATTTTATTTTACTCTGCCTTGAATATTATATAAGGTCTATTCCAGTCGTAGTTGCGTGTGTCAAGGAAAGTGAGAAGAAAAATACATATGCAACATTATTACTGATTAATGTTGACTAGTTGACGTCTTGCAAATTAAGCTAGCTTCTAGGGCGTTTGTTCTTGGATCGAAACCATGTAATTGGATAGATCCTGAATATTACGTGTTCAAATGAGTGTTCTACTAAATGGTTTTCATCCAAGACCAATCAGCGGAGAAGCTTTGCAAGAGGGTAATTGGTTATATACGTTAATTGGTAATAATGCGTCAAATTGTTGAATTATTATATATACATATAGCATTATTATAGATTAATGCATATACATATGTACATCTTGTACATACATACATATATACATATGTATGTATTAATATTTTAATGTGTAATATATTAATACATATATATATATATATAGCATTATTATCAATTAATGCATATAACCAATTGCGCTCTTCTAAAGCTTCTCCGCCGATTGGTCTTGGATGGAAACCATGTAGTAGGACACCCATTTGAACACGTAATATTCAGGATCTATCCAATTTTATGGTTTCGATCCATGTAACTTGGTCAGATATGTGTTAAACCATTATTTTACTACCTGTCCTGATTGACTCGATATTTATATAATTATTTTTAAAATATAAAAATATATAAGAAAAAACAAAATTCTAAATTAATTTGACTCATATATTATTAATATCTAGAATATGTTTTTTTTTTAAATAAAAAAAATAAAATGCGTGGCGATGCCCACTGGGATTGATATCAGTAATACGTCGCCCATAGTGGACTCAACTGTTTTATATTACAAGCAATAAATTATATGCAACATAGAATTTTGCTTATCACCTCTTATATTAGTTGGCACAGTATCTTTTCTTCCACAGAACGTCCAAATCCCACCATGGGCACCATGCATATACATTTTATAAGAATAAGAATAGATATTTAAACAGTAGATTTATGTGTATTGTTTGATTTTGATAAGGCCTAGTAAACCTATTGTATTAATTTATTCTTGTAGAAAGAGAATTGCAAAAACTTCCCTAGAGTTTGATACTTTTTTTCAAAAATAACTATATAGTTTTGAATTTAAATGAAAATCGATCTCCTCATTGTATACAGAAAAACACCATGTATTTTCAAATTTTAGTTAAATGATCGAATACCAAAACCCCCCTTGCAGATTGTTTTTGAAATATGGTTAAAGTCAAAGAGTTTTGAGAATATCATATTTATGGTTGTACATAATATTGAACTAATATTCAAATTGAATTTGCATCCCTTTTCTTCATCACATTTTATTTTTGAAATATTACAATAATACAAATGTCTCCACAGCCGACTAAACCGTTTTATATTTTACTAACAATAGTTGACAATTAAACATAAAAGAAAAAATTATTACAATTTTTTTTGTGTATTTTAAAAATAAATAAATTAAATGACAATGTTTTCATGTTCCCGTGGCCATTCATTGTGTCATAACGATAAAAGATGCTTTAATTTAGTCTGATAATATTTCAGTTTATTATTATTTTTTTAAAGTATTAAACTATTACAATATGACTGTCGGGACCTGTGAAAATCATACAATACATGTGCAGTTCGGATAACTATCACACATGCTTTTAAGATATATATGGTGAGAGTCAAACCCCTCACCATTAATGCAGAAGGAAGGTGCACTACCATCTCTACTAAAAAGTGATGTGTCCAACAATATTTCAGTTTCG
This sequence comes from Acer saccharum, assembly GCA_030490815.1. Classification (NCBI taxonomy): domain Eukaryota; kingdom Viridiplantae; phylum Streptophyta; class Magnoliopsida; order Sapindales; family Sapindaceae; genus Acer; species Acer saccharum. The sequence goes on from CM059868.1 coordinate 5,326,095, forward strand.
ATTCGCCATACGGTAAGTGATATATTAAAAAAAAAAAAAAATTTGAAAAATCATTGTCAGTCCCAACGCTACAGCAACTTTACCGATCTATAAATACCTTGTCAAGTTTATGCATCGAACACAAACCATTTCGAACACTTTACCTGAGTTGCCTCCTCTTCTCTTTCATCAATTAATCACTCTCCACCTTTGAAGTCCATAGCCATGAAAAGCACAAAACCTCATGTTGCACTCCTCGCTAGCCCTGGCATGGGACACCTGATCCCAGTCCTCGAGCTCGGCAAACGACTTGTCGTTCAACATGAGTTCCACGTCACCATCTTTGTTGTGGCTACCGATACCACAACTGTTGAGTCCCACCTTCGAAACTTACCAAACCCCAAACTCCTCAACGTTGTCTCACTCCCACCGGTCGACATATCCGGTCTAGTTGATCCGGACGCGTCGATAGTTACCAAAATAATCGTGATGATGCGCCAGACTTTGCCAGCTCTACGATCAGCAATAATCTCAACAACGAGGCAGCTTCGTCCTACGGCTTTGGTCGTGGACTTATTTGGCAGTGAAGCTATGGCGATTGCTGACGAGTTCGAAATGTTGAAGTACGTGTTCATTGCTTCCAACGCTTGGTTTCTTTCAGCCACTGCTTATTTTCCCACCATTAATAAGAGGCTTGAAGAAGAGCACATCAACGAGAAAAAACCGCTGATGATTCCGGGTTGCAAACCGGTCCGGTTCGAGGATACACTGGAGGCTTTTTTGGACCCAAAAGATCAGGTATATGTTGAGTACTTGCGTTTGGGTGTTGAAATACCAACCGCTGATGGTATTTTGATTAACACGTGGGAGGATTTGGAGCCCACAACGCTTGCAGCCATGAGAGATACGACGTCGTTAGGGAGGGTGACTAAGGTACCGGTTTATCCAATCGGTCCACTGGTGAGGCCGGTGATGCAAGTCAGACCGGCGCCGGTTCAGGAGGATTCTGTGGTGGGTTGGCTAGAGAAGCAACCCAGTGAATCTGTGATGTACGTGTCGTTTGGAAGTGGAGGGACTTTATCGTTCAATCAAATGATCGAGCTGGCATGGGGACTGGAGCTGAGTCAGCAGAGATTTGTTTGGGTGGTACGTCCACCCATGGACGATGATGCATCTGGGGCGTTTTTCAAAGTAGACAGCAACGGCTCTGATGGCACCCCAAATTACTTGCCCGATGGATTCTTGACACGTACCTCTGATAAGGGATTGGTAGTCCCAATGTGGGCTCCACAAGCTGAGATATTGTCCCACCCATCAATAGGTGGATTTTTAACACACTGTGGGTGGAATTCAACCATGGAGAGTGTAATGAACGGTGTGCCTATGATTGCATGGCCTTTATACGCCGAGCAAAAGATGAACGCAACCATGTTGACGGAGGAGCTCGGCGTGGCCATCCGATCGAAGGAGTTTTCGACGACCCCGATCGTGGAGAGGGAGGAGATAGAGAGGATGGTGAGAAAAATCATGGTGGACAAAGAAGGTGATGGAATTAAAAGTAGAGTGAAGGAACTAAAATACAGTGCACACAAGGCTTTGAGCATCGTCGGTTCATCATATAATTCACTATCGAAAGTTGCCAAAGACTGCGAGACAAGCTTGCAAGGCCAACTGTCAAAGGCCCGTGGTGCTTGAAATCACGAGAAGCTAGATATATGTAATCGCTTTCTATATATATACCAATTACACCATCTTTCATGATGATCAAAACAAGGTTGTATGCACGTGTTATAATTAATTATTAATGAGAAATTTTATTATATTTAAAAAACGATTAGGTTAACTTTTATTGACGTGTCACTTGTTGAAGGTTTGTTGGGTATTGTCTATCAAGTTTTCATTTGTGTTGATTTGATATTTGGGCGCTTTTGAGTTTGTTTAATTTCTTTTGGTAGAATTCTGTCCGTATATCTTTGTACGTTCATTGATTTGTCTGCTCGGATTGTTCTTGAAAAGTTGAAGGGCTTAAAATATCTTTACCTTGACTTTTTCTGTTTACTGTAACTTTTTGAATAGATCTATATATGGAACACTTTGGATTCACTTTGCTTTTGAGTATTTTGGATTTGGGGTTCTGCAAGTAAAGAATTTTGTGCATGCACCTTTGTAAGTTCTTCAAACAGTTTTTGATATACTGGAAATGGACTTTTTGTTTTGATAAAATCATCTAATTTTTTTTATTTTTTTTAATTTTTTCATTCATTTTTGTAGGTTGTTGCGACGGGGTTAATACCTAGTCGATGGACAGCAGTAGGATTCCACCTTAGCAAATGAGTAAGATTTGCAGTAATATGGCATTTGTTGTAGACTTTAAAAACAATCTGATGTTATGCTAGTTTTTTAATATTCAATTTCAATGTTAATTGCAATAACAAGTTATTCAATATTCTACCATGTTTTATACGGCATTTTTTTTAAGGCATTTTTGAAATGCTATAATACTTTAACATTCTTTGACGATTCCCTTCGTAATAACATTTTACTAAATACCGTAAAAAGGTTTTTACGGCATTTTTAAAAGCTTATAAATATCACTTTTCCTTATAGTGTATATATGCTTAGAAGAATTAGAAAAGATGAGATTAGCTTAGTTGTTTGCCCCTCACAGCTACACTACAAGATTACAGGTTCGAGTTTGTTCCCCACCCTAAATAAAACCCATTTTTGGTTGTCGAATTTTATGCTTTTTTTTGGATCACGTCTCTCAAACGCCAAAAAAAGAACCTAAAGAATAAACTAATAAGGTGTATTGATACCTTTGGTATAGTTTGGTTTGTGTGTGTGGAAGTCAACAATCATCGAGTAATTTTTTTTTTTTTTTTTAACCATCATGAATCGAGTAATAATTGCATTTGCATGTATAAAAACTGAAAAATAAATAATAAGGAACAGAAGTCACCACATGACGTCAGATTAAATAGTAAATAACTTATATTTCAAATCCAAGATGGGATTCCAGACATTTCTTATCATCCGAAATCCCGTCGGTGAAAGCTACTCTTCAAATCCAAAATGAATATCAAATAAAAAAAACAAAATAATTGTGGACCCTACAAATCAATCAGCAGTTCAGCACCCCTTCCTTTCCGTTCTTTTTATCAGACGCAGGCATGCAGACCCACCATTCAACCGATTCCCAGTTTCTTTACTACTTCCCTAAAATATTTGATAAATGATTGGTATTTGTATTTTGTCTAATCATAGACAACCTTGCATATTCTGAATTTCATATTAAATATCATATCCCAATCTAGTGGTAAAATTTAAAATTTGTTCGAGCAATGCACATCACAACTGTGACAGTCAGACTCGATCTTTTCTACCCTGATATACTTATCCATTTTAATGACATTTTGTCATAAAATTAAGTAAACAGCCATGTTTGAAAAATACAAAGCTATTGTGTCAACGTCCCTAGATTATTTGTATCTATTCTTCAATTTCAATAACTTGTACAACGATTCTTTGTCTCTGTTAATCTTCAATGACAATAACTTGTACGTGTTTGACAATCGAGACAAATCCCAGGTAAAGATGACAGCAATGGAGCAACTTGTGTCAATTGTTCAACTGTCATGAGGAAAATACTAGACAAAAAAATACCCAGATTGGTTTGGATAAGATATCACATTCCAGCCTTAAATTGAGTCAAAATTTGGTTTAAACAAAACAAAATTCATTTAAAGCTTTTGTTTTTTCTCTTCAAAATATATATTGGATTAGAATTCAATGCTTATAAAAATATCAACAATAAATGAATTTTGGTTGTTCAAGTTTTGCTGGAGAAATTAATTAAGCACCATACTGGAGGTTAATGCAGTTATTATATGTTGCAAAATATTCATGTCTAGAACCCATTTAAAATAGATATAGAAAAAGTCTTGGACTCTAGTGTTGTGTATTAGGAGAAGAGCAGAAAATCACTTTCTCTGCAAATATATATGAAATGCTTGATATTTTCTTAATTATATAAATGATATATGTGGCAAGGAATAAAATATCGGTATCGGTATCGATATCGGGCTTTTAAATTTATGGATATATTGGGGATATTATCGATATCGGTGGATATTCGGTAAAAAATTTAAAAAAGGATTTGCTACTGTAGCTCCACGATCTACACCAATTTCTTCTCTATCGGTGGATATATCGGTCCCTGTTTCGATATCGGTCCCTCCAAAATATGGATATATCGGTGGATATATCGGTGGATATGTCGATTTTAAGTTCCTTGATATGTGGTCATGCTACAATACTATGATATAATAATGTTAAAATTGTGCATCTCAATTTTCTAGCTGAGGTTTATATAATTGTATCATTTGTATGTACGGTATAGTTGTTGCATAATACTACAATATGTAGATATATGGAATGGAGCCATCAGCCAGCCGAAAGTAACATACTGAATGGAGGCAAACTAGGTAAACATTAATTTGTTTTTGCTCTTGCTCTTTTAGATTTAGGAGTCGAACACTCAAGAACCTCTTTTACTTTATTTATTTATTTAATTGGTGGTTATAAAATTCCACATTGGTATGATTTTCTTATGTTAACTTAGTATCTAATGGAAAAAATACTGAAGAAAATAATATAACGTAACATAATCAAGTTAACAACACTTTGAGTGAACAAGTTTTCCAAAGCTAACTTGATTGTTTTATTTTCCAAAGCTATATAAAGGGAGCTGTTGAAACAAGTTTTCATTAACCCTATAAATTAATACCACGTACAGTTACAAAGACTCTACTGCATGCTTTTATATATATATATATATATATATGATTCTTATAACATGTATAAATAAATCAAGTACTGATGGTGTGTTACAGATTTAAACATCAGTATTGAAAAACTTACATGCATAAAATATAAAAAAGAAGAGATAATAAATGGGTTAATTTGAGGAAACCTTAAATCTCTGTTACGGTTGAATTTGTGGGAGAGAAACAAAAGAAGAAATTAGTAAAGAAGAAAGAAAATAGGAGACCAGATATTTGTTTATAATGTTTCTTGATTATCTTTTGAATTCGAATTGGCCAATATATAGCCATACACCAACGTCAAAAGCAAACAGCAACGAGGAAATAGGAACTAATTACTAGTGGTCATGGAGCACGTCATTCCACTACTAACAATTAAATAACAAACAACAATTAACCCAACTCTGCCTGCCAAGTCTTGCCGACCAATTACATGGGAGTATCATGTTTGCACCCATGTATGTATGGCATATGTATGTGACCATCACCATATCAACCTTTCTCCCAATCACAATACAAAAGTTGCGGACAATAATTCTCTATCCTCTTCATTGATGAATTTGTAAATATATATATATATATATATATATATACAAAATATATATACAAAATATTGTACTCAATATCTCTTCTAAAATTAAGAAACTAACTCACCCACAACTCTTAAATAACCAAATCACTAAACCCACTAACTTAATATATTTTACTAATTCAAACAGATAAAACAACAAAATAAACTATACAAATAATATTAAAATAAATATTTAAATAATATTAACAGGTTGATATCATGGTGTGTTCATTAAAGGCCAAGATTTGGTTTTTTTGGTGTGTGGTAGAATGAATATGCATGGTTAATTAATTAGAGCTCAATTCCATTTTGAGCTCTTGCATCCCTATAAATTTAGTCTATATTATGTGTTTGACTGTTTGTATTTGATTCAGGTGACAAATGCAATCGTTAAATAAAGCAAAAGTGATGGCGGTGTTGTGAGTTTCGTGGCTAATTACTTAAGTCAGTCGAAGTTAATATATTAAAACATTTAAAAAAAATATATATTTTGAATACATTTACTAAAAGGACTCATACATATAGCTATATATAAAAAATATGAGCACACAACTACTAAAATGTTTCATATGAAAAACAATATGAATCTCTTGGAATATCAATACAAGAAAAATTATCAAAATAAGAATAAATAAATATGAATTTTTTTTTTTTTAAAAAAAGAAGAATAAATTTGAATTTAAAACACAATCATTTTGAGTATCAAAACAATAAGAACTTGCACTAAATATGAGGTACGTACTTAATAAAATTCTTAAGGATATATTTGTAAATAGCAAACAAATTCGGGCCAAAATAGCAATGATCCTGGTGAGCCCTGTGAGGCCTGTTTGGTAATTGAGTAGGATACCAATGCCCAAACATTTGATATTGTTCATCAGTATTACAATGGCTATTGCAACAACATTTTTCATTATCTTGGACTTCCACAAGAACATCTCATGAAAGTTGGTTGGTTTCTCCACACACCCTTCCCTTATTCTGAAATCCATAGGACACTGCCTTCCCCAGTTTTAGCTGCTGATTTGGTTGGGTAAGTTTTTGCTTTATTTTTAAAATTATCTCTATTGTAGTAATGATTTGACCAAGTCAAATATGTGAAAAGAGTTAATTTTGTGTTTCAGTTTTCACGCCAATGACTATGACTATGCAAGGAGTTATTTTGTTAGTGCTTGTACTCGTATTCTTGGATATGAGGGGACTCCTGAAGGTGTTGACAACCAAGGGAGAGTACTGACTCCAGATGCTGCGGTATATTTGAATTGAACTGCGCGCTTATTTGATCGATTCTGTCTTCATTTATTTCCTTGAAGCTTTGCTACTTTAGCTTTTGCTCAGGCATTTGCACATTCCTCATTCCTCAACAACAAGTCTTGATTTTTACATATATATTTTGCTTTTTAGTTTGCTGGTTTTGCACAATCACCGGGTGCTGGAGCAATATTGGTGAACCCTTGGAACATCACAGAAGTGGCTGCTTCAATTGGTCGGGCTCTAAATATGTCTCCTGATCGAAGAAAAAGAGAAGCGATCGATGTCATAATTTTGCACATACTGCTCAACAATGGGCTGAAACCTTTGTAAGGTATATATGACATAGTTATACTACTCTGTTCATGAACTGATGTTCCAATGCAATTTCGGGATTAATTATCTTTGTTTAGTCCATAGAACTTAAGTCCTGTCCCAACCCAAGTTTTGTTTTAAGGTTCGTAGTATAGCTGGCTGTATATTCTCAATTGCTGAAGTTAGTTGCATGCTTGGTATTTCATTAGCTCTTGTTTTATCAGGATGTTTTTTGACTTAGCTCTTGGTTTATGATTTTCACTTGGGTAGCAAACAATGAGTTTTCTTGTTCATCTTAGTTATTAAAAGTCATAAAAAATTCCCCCGCTTTAGTAGTAAGTCTTAAACTTTTTGCTGATTTCTATTGTGGAAAATTTATGAATGTTTGAGTCATGTTGGTGGTTATGTAGGAAGGCAAACATTTAAATAAATATAAATTTTCAGCAGAAAATGGTACCAAGGGAGATTGGATGACAACAACGCCAGAGCATTTAAACATGGAATGGGTTGACAGTCTGAAGGTGTTTATAGTACCACAATTATGTTTCTGTTTAATTGTGTTTTCCGGCGTAGAAACGCATGTTTTCAAGTATTTCACGGAACGAGTACAGCGTGAAACATCATTTGTATGGAACTACAGGTATGCAGGTAATTTATTTTTTGGATGATGTGTAGTTCTACCCTTTTGATTGTTCAGTTAACTCACCTCATTTTTTTTTTCTTTTTTGTAGAAGTTGAGTTTAGAAGAATTCAGGCAAGAGATATTTCTAATGCATATGTTGATGTTGTCCAAGGAAGCCGATCAGTTGGTGTCACAAAGGTATTGAGATTCTTCTTCTTATGTCTTGAATATCATCATCATATGGAAGCTCACCAGCAACAAGAAGCAAACGAGGATAGTAGTAGAAGTGCAAGGTGGATTCCGACACCTGAGCAGATAAGAATTCTCAAGGATGTTTACTACAATAATGGAGTTAGGTCCCCAACTGCTCAGTAGATTCAGTAGATCAAAGGCAACAATGTGTTTTTTGAGGATTGTTTCACACTTTTGTGTGTTTGTTTTTGTAGAAAATTCAAACAGCATAATTTTTTCTTTTGGAATGGTAGTTGTTGGAAAGAGAAAAAGTAATATAACTATACGGTTTCTTACTGTCATATATATATATATATATATATATATATATACCATTTTTCTATTGTCAGTTGATTTACATACTTTGACTCAAAGTATATGCACTTGTCAAAACTTCTTCATAATTTATGGTCCATATTCTTCGAATATATCAGGACGAACTGATAGTAGAAAGACTATATATATATATATATATAGTCCCAGGTCAGCGGCTCGAATCCTACAAATGGCAAAAGCTTTCAAGAAAATACTTGGTTCCAAATTAATAGATATTGTCAAAAAATATATTTGTATTAAATACATAAGCATGAAAAGCGTACCTGAATTTCCAGAATCCATGATAGCACAATAACCTGAAAAGAACAATAGAAAGTCTTCTACCCTCTTCTCACCCTACTCAGATTGCCTAATGGGGACCCCCCTATAAGTAGTATAACTTACTAGCCCATAGAGGATTCTCAACCCTAATAGGATGGTTAGTAACAAAAGGAATACTAGGCCCACACATATACAATAGCCCATACCCTACATATATTGAATGTAGCTAAGGTGCACTAAGCCCAACAAATATTGATCACAACCAAACGGGCTCTATCCGGTCAACTCTATCATAAATCATAATTCATACATAATAATATATTGCGTGTCTGAAATTTAAAACCAAAATGAATTCCTTGCTGGTTTCTATTTTGATTCGAACAATAATTTTTCCAGGAAAACATGCTTGCATAGTTTTCAATGTAGTTATTAATATACCACACGTATGTTGCATGATCTCTTCCAACTGATCTATGAATTTGGTAGTTTGTATTTACCCAACTTGGTGGATATTGTTGATTTGCATGTATAGGTATTGCATATGGCATTTATGGAGAAGGATAATCAAATATATTGCAGTCACCATAACTATCATAATATGGTACATGAGAACCTGACATTGTCTCACCCAAACAACTATTTTCTGTGTTACTTATTGAGGAGAGAGTCATATTCAAATAATCTTCATCAATTTGACTTGCTCCTCCATGTTGTCTACCACGATTTTGATCAAAATAACTTGTATGAGCATCCCAACTTGCTACATTAGCATTCCAACCTATTGCACCAGCATCCCAACCTCCAACATGAACATCCCAACTTGTTGCATCGGTATTCCAACCTCATACACCAGAATCCCAATATCTTGCCTCATCCCCACCATCCTCATCATCTCCATCATCTTTTCCTCTACTATTTCCATCAGAGGAATGTTGGTCATCAGAAGAGCTGGTAACAACAACTCCACGATTTACATCAACTTCTTCTCTAATCACTTGTTCAACATTTATTCACATGTCTCGAGCATGAGAAGCAATATATGGATCAGGATTTCCCTCATCATCATCTAATGAGGCAGGTCTAACCCAGTTAAAAATAAGATTCTCATTATCGTCTCCTGCTTCAACAGCTACTTGAAGTAGATCCATAAATCAGTTTCATTTACTTTATCTTTTTCAGTTGTCATTGATTGCTTCACTTCTACACTTTGTGTAGCCCCATTTCCTTATCCTTTTGTATTCGTTTCTCAGGTAAAATCGTGTTTCTAACAATTTAAATGAGTTGTACATGGTCAAGTTAGATTTGGAGCTTAATAGTCTTGGATGGAGCTGAAGTGAAGAACAAAAGGGCAAAAATAAACACAAAAGGCTACCTCAAGGCGAGCCCAACCAAGGTCGGCCTGATGCATTAAAAATTACTTTCAATTTAATTTAAGTTCGTTCACTGGGATCGGTGATTCAAATGGTTGAAACTACTTAGTCTAGGAAAAATAAAACTACTCTAAGTGCAAGAAAGTTAAATTGCATAATGCTTTTGGTTGAAAAAAGTGATTTTGGTTCTTGAAAATGCTTAAAAATGTAAACTTGTAAGCTAAAAATGTAAACTTAAAACTAAAGATGCAAACTTGAGAAATAAAAATGCAATCTTGTCACTAAAAACTAAGCTAAACACAACAAATAAACACACAAGTAGTGAAATGATGGGTAAAAGCACTAGGGAATCAATGCAACCTTCTTAGACCACTCTATGTTCTTACTTAGTCTCGTTAAGTACTTTAATCCGATTTTAGGGCTTGTTTAAGATTACACAATTAAGAGCTAGGTTCTTCCCATTGCTCACACAAGGCCATGTGACAAGCAATGGTCATCACCTAATATTTTCATAAAACTCCAAGCCAAGACAACATAGCAAGACCATGCATATATTATCTTTCTCAATTACTAAGCTTATAATTGGTGTTAAGGTGGAAAAGTCATTCACACCAAAACCCAATTTCATAGATAGTCTACACTACAAACCCACATCAATTGAGGCCACAAAATAATATGAGTAGTAGGCAAACACAAATTAATCAAGTAAGAGAGACTAATTTCAAATTGAATTAAAAAGTAGACTAATTAATTACATAGAGTAGTCCAATATGGTTACATTAATCCCCTAGCTAAGAATTAGTTACACATCAATGGAAAAAGAAAGAAGAAAACAAAATAGTAGAGAAAACCCATATGTGGTGAGAGCTTCCTCTTAAGAATCCTCTACCTCTTGCTTGGAAACTTCCAAAGATGGATGGAAATGGTGTGTAGAGGGAAATATGTGAAAGGGATGATGAAAGAATGCAAAAAGGTTGGAACTTGGGTGATTTTTATGTTAGAGAAGATGATGGAATGTGAAAGGATTTTGGGTGAGTATATTCTTGGATCTAGGTTTCAGAGAAATTGAAGTGTGTATTTTCAGCAAAGAGCATAAGATATATATATAGTGGTTGCCAAAAAATTGGGTCAAAATTCATCACTTATGCTGAGCTGGCACGGGAGGTCGCTCCTAAGTTGGCTGTTGGTGGGGGCGACCAGTATGGGTGCGAAGATTACTGTTATACAAAAAATAGGGGTCGCTGCCAAAGTGGCCGTGGGTGAGAGCGACCACTTTGGGTGCGAAGATTACTACCCTTGGACGCCAAAAATAGGTCGCTACCAAGTTGGCTGTGGTTGGGAGCGACCACTTCAACAGCCAAGATCTCTGTCCTGTTGCCAAAAATAGGTCGCTGCCAAGTTGGCCGTGGGTGGGAGCGACCTTGGTAGCCACCACCACTTGCAATTTCTGGGCAGCGATTCTTCTTCATTTTTGCTCGGAACTTGGACCAACCAAAATACGCTCTCGGCTCCCCAACTTGCTTAACTTTACACACACGTGCCTCTAAAAAACTAAAAACCTGCGAAACAACTAATTTTGAGCCATTAGACACTCGATTTTACCCAAGAACCAAACAAAAGCACGGAAAGGGAGGCCAAAATCTAGTATTGACATGGCTCGATCACGGCCCAAGGTCGCTATCGTTTTGGGACCAACCCGTTCAAACAGAGCAAAAAGGCGACCTCAAGGCAAGCCCACCCAAGGTCGCCCCAAGGTCGCTATCGTCCCGGGTTCATCAGACAGAGCAAAAGGCAACCTCAAGGCGACCTCAACCAGGTCACCCTAATATCGCTTTCGCCTCGGGTTAGCAAGTTTCAAGTCGCCCCAAGCTCACCCTTTTACCTAGAAAATGCTTTATCTCAAGAATTTACTTCCTTGCTCCTAACCTAATTCATTCCCTTATATAATCATTTACTATTTTTAGACAAAAGGTACTATCCCCTACCCAAGAATATTCACCTAACCATCATCTTTACATATTCCTCTTACATCACCATTACCTTCCTAAAATCCTACACATCCACCACATAATTTGACCACATCCATCATCACTTCTTATTTTTTGGCAATAAGGAATTGAAGAAGATCAAAGGAGAATAAGAGCAAAAGAAAAAGAGAAAGCTCTCCACATTGTTTTCTCTACAACTCTTTCTCTTTCATTTTTATTTTAGAGCCATGTATTTATTTGCTTATTTATGTTGTATGGCTTATTCTTGTAGTATGAGCTAAATTTCTAGTGTTAGGACTTGATGAAACCCAACCCTTGACTTTATATATATAGACCACTGAATTTATCCATGTGTGCTTGTGTTTTGTATGGATGTTTTTAAGTATTTAATGCTTTCATTATATTGATCTTCTTTTGAATGATTATTGGTTGTGTTATGAACTGATCGGAGACACACACACAACGTGTTTGATGGAATGTCCTATATGCATGTCTAGTAAGGTAGACCTACCAAGGCTAGCGTATAGGCCAAAGTTCTTAATGAATTCATACATATATTCTGGGGTAATCGAGAGATAGGCTTCGGGTATGTTTGGGTGTGATCTCTATAACTCGACCGAGAGTAAAGGTTATTATCGGGTACACGAGTCTACAAATTATACATGCACAAATTGGGTATGCAAGTGAGTCTAAGGGTTAATTAGGAAAGGGTGAGATTGAGTCTAGTCTTAGCATATTATCTCTTATTGTTACATCTGATTTCATCGTTTGTCATTATTTTACCATCTTAGTTTCAAACTGTTTTAGTAATATAATTTAGCTTAGCTGTAGAATTTAAATATGAAAATAATCTTTTATTGATTGTTTGAATAACAATTTAGTTAATCGATTTTGGTAATCAATCACTTAGTCTTCATGGGAACGAACTTTACTTGTTAGTGTACTACACTCTCGACCACGTACGATTGCAAGTGTCACTTTAGGAGTGGTCAGTCATATTCCTAAGTTTCAACTTCATATTATAATAACAATAAACAAGTTGTTCAAGCTTAGAATATGAAAGACGGTTCCTTTGTTTTGTGTGGATTAAAGCAAATGTGGACCAATTTCTTTCAAATACAGAAGATGATGATGTTTGTGACAATATGCGAACTGATATTGCACGTAATGATGGAGCACATTTTCCATACATTACCCACCAATCAGCTGTAATAAAAATTATTAAGTATTATAAGTATGAATATTATTTCAATGATATCATTATTTATTATTAATATGTAAATTTTTGTAATAAAAGTTATATACCCAGTTGCATTTTGCTTCTAGCTGCAATGGCTGCTCGTTCACCAAAACTTTTCTTTCTATCCTTAGAGTATATGAGCTACATTCATAAGATCAATATGTATATAATATATATTAATATGACACAATATTCCCATGAAAAAGAATTTATAACATTGGAATTATAAAATTGGTTGTAAATTGTAACTTTTTATCTCATTTCCAAAATTAGCAATTCTTGCACCTTTAATGTCTAATTGCGCATAGACATTATGTACGGCTTTCAGAAGATCTGAATTATCCTCAATATTGTCTCTATATTGGTACTTTAGGTTCAAATAGTAAACTAGAAGAAAAAAAAGAATAATTTTATTATAAATACTATACTAAATTTTAATTATGAATGACAAACAATCCAAAATTAAATTTACCTGCAGCATGTAGTGGATGATTGAGCATTCTATCCCACCGGTCTTGTATAATGTTTAGAACCCAATTACTCCCTCTTTTTTGTTTTACTGCATCTTTCATCACTCGCATACTCATATACGATAGGCATAGTGGGTACAACTTCTGTATCAACCAATCCTATAACCTGGTACAGTGGGTCATATATTTTAACTACAAAAACCACATTATCCCAAAACTCTAAATCTAAAATACGTCATTCTATTCTTTTTCCATTTGTTGTTCGACTCAATCGATTTGCGGCTCATGCATCACTGGTAAATAATTGTTTCAAATTTGTCTTCTTTTTTTGTTCAAAAGACTATCAAGAGCAATATGATTGGTCGCAAATCAAGTTGCACCAGGCCGCACTATCCCCCCTTTACAAACCTCCCTCATTTGCGATAGTAACCACCCATGATTATATATAAAGTTTGTCACAGCCCTAACATCATGAATGACACTTGTAACAATGTTCTTCTTTCTAATATCCTCAAAAATCAAATCTATACAATGTGTTGCACAAGGAGTCCAAAATAAGGAATATTTTTTCATCAATTTTTGTACTTGCTTTCACAAATGCAGAGCCATTGTCTGTGACCGTTTGCACAACGTTCTTCTCACCGACCTTTTTCACCACATCTTTGAGCAATCCATAAATAAACTGATGATCTTTAATTTTGTTGAATGCATCAACAGATTTTAGGAAAATTGTGTGACCCTTACAATACACCATAAAATTAATTATCGACAATCTTGTCGGTCCCGTCCACCCATCACACATTATGGTGCAGCCATATTTCTCCCATTTATTTTTTTAAGTTATCAACATACTCTTTCATTTCCTAGTACTCGATGTCTAAGTACCTATGCCTAATTTCATGAGTTGATGGTGGTTGAACTCTGACACCTGCATGTTAAATTTAATTGTGAAATAAAAAATAAAAACAAATCAAAAATTTCAAAAATATTATTATTTAAGAAAAAATAATACCTGATTCTTAAGCACCAATAATCATATTCTTAAAATGATGAGAGTCGGCTTTATGTGGGGGCACATTATCATAAATAACAAACTTCGATACTAGCCTCCCCATTTTTTTCTCTAATGCTACCCCCCTTGAACATATCTTTAATATTCTTTTGCTTTACACCTGATGATTTGTACAATGAAGGTGCAACTAGAAGTTTATAACGCGACTCTTGTCCACTTTGAGTGCGATGTACTTGTTGTGGTGGTTGGCTACTACCACCGGCTCCTGAACCCTCTACTTTCTTTGACCTCCCTCCAAAGATTATTGTTTCTTGTTCTCTTTACCATTCAGATGCTTTGGATGCATCTATTGCCAAACGATAATCATCTCGTTCATGAGGAAGCATACCTTCAAGATAATGATAGATTCTTCTTCCTCTTCTGTATCAAGGAAATTTCCCATCAATTCTTGTTGAATTTGTTCAATCTCCATTGTAGCTTCATTTTTTTTTTCTTTTTTCTTTTTTGTTTCTTTATTTGTTTTGCAATTGAGATATTTGAAATTTAACTTCCAGTGGCACATTTGAGTATACTTTTACATTTTTATACAACTCATTACTGGTTAAATGAAATTTAAATCGGGTAATTCCTCCACTTTGCATTGTGTGACCGTAAAATGTGCATATAGTACCATTTTTATTATTCGGTATTGGTCTGCAATACTCCCTTGCCGGATCATTTTTAGTACTAGAAATCTTATGCAATATAATTCCCTATCAAAGCAAAATTAAATTTTGTACCAATCAATTTATAAATATGAACATTCTAATGAGTTTTAGAAACAATACCACACAACATCTAAAATTTGCATACAATTATAATATCATTATTTTTTATAATAAAAAATTATCAAAGTAAACATTTACGTACTTGATTATTTGATGAATGTATTGAGAATTTGAGATAAACTTGTGATGAAAAATTTGCTATGTAAAGTGTAGTCATGTATGATGAAAACTTGAAAGAGAAGAGTGAAGATTATTTTATAGATGAAGTGAACAAACGAATGAATAATTGAAGGAGATTTTCATTGTTGCATTCATTTATATTCACTGCAACGAATAAATAATACATGATGCATAGGCATTCATTTTGTTTCTATTTTTCAAAATTCTATCATTATGATTCTTTGCCATACGGCCCATACCAAATAGTTGTGTTCTTATTTATTTTATATTTTATTTTTTGATAAAAATAATTGAGTTTCTTTAGATTCTCTACTCAAAAGAAACAATTGTGGGTTTTTACACGTTTTACACAAATAATTATGAGATTCCTTTATTTGGAATGTCAACACAAAGTTACAAAAAAACCAATTCTACATATTTATAAATTGATTAGTACATATTTAATATTATTTGGAATTAGTTTTACACATTTGAGTCACAAATAATTTTTTTTTTCAGATACTTTCACAAAATTTTACATATTTTACACGTCCACTCTTTGGTTCTTTATCCAATTTTACTTCAAGTCCTCAATAATTTTACTATTGACTATTATATTGAAGTTTTTTATAAATTTGTTAATGAATCTTCTAAAATAATTTTCAATCTAAATTATTTTAACAATAATTTAATTGTTTAGGATTAAAAAAAATATTTTAATAATATGTGAAATATCCATGGACTTTTGGGGTGAAATTCGTGAAATTTTGGGAATATCGGGAGATTTTTACGGATATTTCGAAATCGACCGAATATTTTACAGAATATTGGAGATTTGTCTGTTTCGATATCGGTCCTTTTAAAAAACGGATATATTGGTGGGTATTTCGATATATCTAACGATATTCAGTTCCTTGGTTACTATTAACACCGATGTTAATGGGTCTCTCTCTCTCTCTCAATAAAAAAGTCTTACTGAGATATTTGATGCTGTTACATGTGTGTGGCTTTTCCACCACATACATTCTTTTGGCTTCTTGAGTAATCCAAGCCACGTGGAAGCCTGCCTTGCTTTGCTTCATGTTTAAGTAAATTAAGTGGTAGAATATTACAATAAGCATCCCTCTCTTTCTTGCCTATATATATGGCTTTCATTGTAAATAGTAAGGTTGTTGTAACAAAAAACTGATACTCACTCAAAATCAATAAAATGCAATATATTCTCTCTCGCCTATCTCTCTTTGTTTCATCTCTTATTTTATTTTATTTCTCTCTTATTAATTATTTACTTTATCATATTATTACTCTCTCATCTTGTTTCTATTATATTATCTATTGTTTCAATTTAATTTATAACACGTTATCAGCACAATGTTGTTATTTCCAGAACCTGAAGTTCTGAATTTATTATTACTAAAGCCTGAAGATTATGAATTTATTACCACTGGAACCTGAAGTTCCTAGATCTATTACCAGAACCTGAAGTTCTGAATTTATTATTTCTAGAACCTGAAGCTTCTAGACTTTTATTTATTAATACCAGGACCTACAGTTCTGAATTTACTTTCCCGCATTTTATTTTTACGCAATTTACTTTCTCGCACTTTATTTACTTTTATGCAATTTTTATTTAAACAATTTGGTCACCCATCCAGAACCTGGAGTTCATGGATTTATTTATTATTACCGGAACCTGAAGTTCTAGATTTACTTACTTACAAACAAATATTTAAATTCCTCAGATTTTTATCAGACCAGAAGTTTTGACTCCGATTGTAATTTTCAGATAACCAGAAGCTATAACAATGCCAAAGCTTGCAAGTTTGAAATTTGCTGCACTAGAAGTGTCAGGAGAAAATTACATGTCCTGGGTGATTGATGTCAAATTACTTCTAAAATCAGAAGGCTTGTATTACACTATCGAAAATGCGGCTGATGCATTTGAACAAGACAAATCAACAGCCATGGTTATTATCCGTCACCACCTACACGAGGATCTAAAGGTCCAATATCTAACTGTCATGGAACCAGATGTTCTATGGCAAGAACTGAAAGACCGATTTGATAACCAACCTGATGTTGCGTTACCAAATTGCCAGATATCAATGGCAACATTTACGCTTCCAAGAATTTAAATCAGTCTCTAAATATAATTCTGCATTATTCAAAATCACTACATAGCTGAAATCGTGTGGTCAGGAAGTAACAGAAAATGATATGTTAGAAAAAACATTTACAACATTTCATGCCTCTAACATGATATTACAACAACAGTATCGAGAACGGCGATTCTCAAAGTATTCAGAACTAACCTCATGTCTCCTAGTTGTAGAGAAAAATAACGAACTCTTAATAAAGAATCATGAATCACGCCCGACCGGCTCAACAGTATTCCCAGAAGTGAATGCCAACACTATTGGAGGACATACTCGCGGTCATGGTCCCAGTTGCGGTCGCAGTTCCTACCGTGGTCGTGGTCGTGGTCGTGGTCCTAGCCATGGTCGTGAAGGATCATATGGATATTTTGGTCCGGGTGGTTATAATCAAAACACTCCCCAGAAGTGGAATGTTTATAAGGCCAAACCAGATAAAGGAAAGAGTATCCAAAAGGGGCCTAAGAAGGATGATAGCGTTTGTTTCAGATGTGGATGTCATAACCATTGGTCACGAACATTTCGCACACCTAAACATCTGGTTGAGCTTTATCAGGCTTCAATCAAAGAAAAGGGAAAAGAAAAGAATCCTGAAACCAACTTCCTGGAAAATTCAGATTTTATGGATATCACCTAGTTTGATGTTTCTGATTTCCTAAATGATCCGACTGAAAAAGTGACCACTTCAACTAGTGATGGAAATGTCCATACCAATTAAGTATTGCTTGTAATTTTCTTTTGTTATCATATGAAATGTTTATGTAAATATTCCTTATGTAATATATGTCTTTCTTTTTACCACTATATTTGAAATGTACTTTATTTATTTTTATTTTTTTGTTTTGTTGTTGTGAATAGATATGTCTTTAAGCGATAAGATGAGTGACATTGAAAAGCAAAATACAGGAGATATATGTCTAGCCGATAGTGCGACGACACATACGATTCTACGAAATCAGAAATACTTTCTGAATTTAACCTTGCTTAAAGCAAATGTTAATACAATATCAGGTCCAGCAGATCTGATAGAAGGCTCCGGTAGAGCCATGATATTGTTACCAAACACTACTAAAATATGTATCAGCGATGCTTTATATTCAAGCAGATCCAAAAGAAATCTGCTCAGTTTCAAAGATATACTGTGTAATGGATACCACATAGAAACTATAAGTGATGAGAATATTGAGTATCTGTGCATTACTTCTCATAGTTCAGGCCAGAAACTCATTATGGAAAAGCTGCGTGCTTTATCATTTGGATTATATTACACTCTTATAAGAGGTGTAGAAGTTCATGCGGTTATGAACCAGAAGTTCTCAAATCCAAAAATATTTATGCTTTGGCATGACCGTCTTGGTCACCCAAGATCTACAATGATGCGTAAAATCATTGAAAATTCTCATGGACATCCACTAAAGAACCAGAAGATTCTTTTATCCCATGAAAATTTATGTACTGCATGCTCACAAGGGAAATTAGTAATAAAACCATCCTATTCTAAGGTTGGGTTTGAATCCCCGGCATTCCTACAAAGGATTCAATGGGACATATGTGGACCCATTCATCCACCAAGTGGACCGTTCCGCTATTTTATGGTCCTAGTTGATGCATCCATCAGATGGTCACATGTTTGCTTATTATCAACACGTAATGTCGTTTTTGCAAGGTTACTCGCACAAATTATCAGGCTTCGGGCACATTTTCCCGATCACCCGATTAAATCAATATGCCTTGATAATGCGGGTGAATTTACTTCCAAAACATTTAATGAATATTGCAAATCAGTTGGGATTGATGTTGAGCATCTAGTTCCACACGTTCATACTCAGAATGGATTAGCAGAGTCACTTATCAAGCGTCTCCAGGTAATTGCAAGAACTTTATTATTACGAACACAATTACCAACTTCTGTTTGGGGACATGCTATTTTGCATGCTGCTGCATTAATTCGTCTTCGTCCCACTTCTTATCATCAATATTCTCCAGTGCAAATTGTATTTGGCCATCAACCAGATACTTCTCATCTTCGTACTTTTGGTTGTGCAGTATATGTCCCAATTGCACCTACACAGAACTAAAATGGGACCCCAACGGCATTTGGGAATATATGTTGGTCTAGATTCACCATCAATTATTAGGTATCTAGAACCTTTAAATGGTGATCTTTTTACTGCACGATTTACAGATTGTCATTTCGATGAGAAAAATTTCCCATCATTAGGGAAAGGAAAAACTTCTCCTGAAGAGAAGCGTGAATTTTCTTGGAAAGTCTCTAGTCTAATTCATCTTGACCCATACACATCTCAATGTGAGAATGCAGTACGCAAGATAGTTCATCTTCAAACAATAGCAAATTAGTTACTAGATGCATTACATATGCTACTAGGGTAACAAAATCACACATCCCAGCTGTTAATGTACCAACACGAGTGATTGTTCCAGGAGAACAATCTAAACAAATAATAGCAAAAGAATCATCTACTGTACACCAGAAGCGTGGTAGGCCACTTGGTTCGAAAGATACTATTCCCCGGAGGAAAAAAACAAAATATCAGGATCATACTCCTGAAATTATAAATAAATCCATTTTCTCTAAATCAACTCCACAAGAGTTAGATGTCCCTGAAAGGACACAAGAAACCTCCGCAGGGGAAGGAATCTCTGAAGAGATACAAGAACCTAGAAATGAGGAAATTTCTATAAATTATACAGAAGGAATGTGGAATCGTGGAGAAACAATCATTGATGATATATTTTCGTACACAGTGGCTACTGAAATTTTAAATGATGATTGTGAGCCTCATAACCTCGACGATTGTAGACAAAGATCTGATTGGCCTAAATGGAAAGAAGCAATTCAAGCAGAATTGACTTCGTTAACCAAACGTAAAGTATTTGGACCAATAGTCCAGATGCCTGAAGACGTCAAACCTATTGGATACAAATGAGTTTTTGTACAAAAACGTAATGAGGAAAACGAGGTGGTGCGATATAAGGCACGACTCATAGCACAGGGTTTCTCACAGAGACCTGGTATTGATTTTGATGAGACATATTCACTAGTAATGGATACAATTACGTTTCGATTTCTGATAAGTTTGGCCGTCTCAGAAAAACTTGAAATGCGTCTTATGGACGTAGTAACTGCCTACCTATATGGCTCACTCGATTATGATATTTACATGAAAATCCCTGAAGGATTTAGAATGCCAGAAGCATGCAACTCGAGACCTCAGAATTTATATTCAATTAAATTACAAAGGTCCTTGTATGGATTAAAGCAATTTGGGCGCATGTGGTACAACCACCTCAGTGAATATTTAACTAAAAAGGGATATATCAATAATCCCATATGTCCATGTGTATTCATAAAGAAATCAGAATCTGGATTTGCTATTATAGTAGTTTATGTTGATGATATGAATTTAATTGGAACTTCTGAAGAGCTTCTGAAAACTGCTGAATATTTGAAAAGGGAATTTGAAATGAAAGACCTAGTGAAGACAAAATATTGTCTTGGCCTGGAGATTGAGCATAAATCAGACGGAATACTTATCCATCAATCAGCATATATTGAAAAGATCCTGAAAAGATTTAATATGGACAATGCTCATCCATTAAGTACCTCCATGATTGTTAGAAATCTTGATCCTAAGAAAGATCCATTTCGGCCACTTGAAGATGGTGAAAAGATACTTGGTCCTGAAGTACTATATCTTAATGCAATTGGTGCTTTATTATATCTGGCTCAATGTACTAGACCAGATATCGCATTTTCAGTGAATTTGCTTGCTAGATTCAGTTCAGCACCAACTCGGAGACATTGGAATGGGATTAAACATCTTTTTCGTTATCTTCGTGGAACGAAAGATTTAGGATTATATTATTCAAAATCTAACAACTTTTCAGGTTTAATTGGTTATGCCGATGCCAGGTATTTATCTGATCCCCATAAAGCCCGTTCACAAACGGGATATGTTTTTACATATAATGGCATAGCAATCTCCTGGCGCTCCACAAAGTAAACTCTTGTTGCTACATCCTCTAATCATTCTGAGATCCTTGCACTTCATGAAACAAGCCGAGAATGCGTGTGGCTAAGGTCAGTTATTTATCATATTCAAAATACTTGTGGATTTCCATTATCTACAGAAATGCCTACACCGATATTTGAAGATAATAAGGCTTGTATTGCTCAAGTTAGAGGAGGATATATCAAGGGAGATAGAACCAAACATATTTCTCCTAAATTCTTTGTTGTATGTATAAACTCGCCCAACTGACACGTCATCAAAGGAGCTAACAAAAGATTGCCACGTCATTCATTGACCGGGTCAAGGGAAGAAGTTTGACCAGTCAGGATGATAAAATAGCTTAGACCAGAGGGAAGTCAAAGGCATGGTCACCAAAACCAAAAACCTACTCGCCGAATATAGAAGTGCGCTCGCCAGATACGCAATACCCAGAAAATAAAGGTACTCGCTGGACCAGCACACTGGGCTCGAATCGACTCGGCAGAAACACAGAAGCAACAAGGAATCATAAAAAGGAAAGAAGACCCAATCCGTGACAGAAAAGGATCCTAATACAAATCAACAAGGGAAAACCCTAAATAAACATGTATAAATAGAATCACCTATCCCACGAGGAGGGGGTCAGAAATAGAGAGAGAGAAAAGAGAGCAACTGTGAGAGATTAGAGTGTGTAACAAAGCAACGAAAACCTAGTATTATTCTTCTGCCCTCAGGGGCGCCGTGGTTTTTTCCCATTCAAGGGTTTTCCACGTAAAACTTGTCTTTTGCATGTGTTCTTAATTTTCTTGCTTCATATTAAATTGATTTAATTGTTGAGTGCGTGGCAATCCAAATTTCACCGTCAACAATTGGCGCTAGAAGAAGGGGGTCTTTTGAACAGAAAACTTCGAGGGACCCTTGCGAATCAGACAGCATGAACAACGACAGCGACAGAGATGGTAACTCCAGTGGAGATTTAGTTGTTGAACCAGCTGCGCCAACGGGAGACAGGGCAGTGACAGTTGGGGAGCAGTCAGCAGCAACGCCAGGAACTAGGGCGGCTGATCCCGGGATTTTGCAGCACTTCCAAGCCGCATTGGTAAACCTAATCAGCGAAGCCAGCAAAATAGGACTTTTGCTTCCCATAGGGTTAGGAGTCTCATCTCCTTACGAGTTAACCACCCCTGGAACCCATCCACCCGGAAGGCTGCGGTCAGAAGTTCATATCACAATTCCCGATACTCAAGCAAGACAATCCACCGAGGAGACCCCCCAAGACCACATTGAGGATTTCGAGGGGAGAAAACAAAGGAAGGGAAAATGTGTGATGAATGAAGAATCCAGGGAGGAACGAGACCAGGTGCGAACACATGGGGTCAATTCCAGCGACACATACCAGCGAAACCGGCGAAGACACCGGTCCATCTCATCTGAGGATAAGAGTCCTCGTCCGCGAAGGGAGTTGCGATCTAAAAGAACGAAGCGGAGAAGATCCGAAAGCACTGAAGATCGAAGAAGCCTAGATGAGAGAGGCAATCATGGCAGAATGACAATCAAGAGTAGGCTCGATCCAGCAGGAGAACCAACTGGTCAGCGAGATGTCACCTTACAAGAGCTATCAAGAAAGGTTTCAGCAATGGCACGAAGGTATGGTCGTAATGTATCCTCGGATGATGAGTCAGATAGCCCATTCATCGAAACTATTGCTCGCACCCAGTTTCCAGACAGATTTAGAATGCCAACTATTGAGCAGTATAAGGAGAACAGGGATCCAAAAGAACATGTTCGCCGATTCCGCAATATCATGGCCCAGTATTCATCCAATGACGGGTTGTTGTGTCTCACCTTCCCGCAAACATTCGGCGACCTCGCCTCTAGATGGTTCGGAAGGCTTCCACCCGGAACCATAAGCAGCTTTTCAAACCTCAGCAAGGCATTCATAAGGCAGTTCATGGGAAGTGTCCAAAGAAGAAAGTCACTCGCCCATCTGTCGAACTTGAAACAGGAACATAACGAGTCAATCAAGAAGTATCTGGCCAGGTTCGGGAAGGAAGTAGCTCAAATTGAAGATGCAAGTGATGTAGCTGTAATCGCCGCTTTCACCAATGGGCTACAGAGTGGACGATTATCCTTTGACCTGCGAAGGGATAGACCTAAAACTTACGAGGAGATGATGGAAATAGCTGGCGACTATGCACTGGCAGAGGAAGAAGAAGTAGCACAAGGGGGTAGCTACGTGCATGGGCACAAGCCTAACTTGAAAACAGACCATAAGGACGACAAAAAGATGCAATCACGTGATCGCCAGAAGGATGAGAAGGGCCAAAAGGGATATTCAAGAGAGAGCAGGGGAAACACTCGAGCCAATAAGTTTCGAGGAAGGTACAACCATTACACCCATTTAAATGGCGACCAGGAGGAGATATTGTCTGTGGTAGAAGACAAGGGACTCGCCAAATACCCCCGACAGCAATCAGCGAATGCAAGGAGAGATACAACTAAGTACTGTCGATTCCATAAAGATCATGGACATGAAACTTCAAAGTGTTTCCAGTTGCGCGATCACATCGAAAGCCTGATCAGAGATGGGCACCTGAAGGACTTTGCCTTGAAAGGGGACAAGCACGGGGGTCACCAAGATAGCCGCCAAGGAAACGGGCAAGAAAGGAAGAGTCCAAGGAGGAACAGTCCTAACGCAGCCATAAACACTATTTTCGGCGGACCTCACACTGGGAGGAGCAATCGAGAAAGGATGTCGGAAGTTCGAGAAGTAATGTATGAAGGCAGGAGCATGGAAGTCAATTCTGTGCAGAGAAACCCCAAGAAGGGGAGAGAAGGACATGATCCCATAACGTTTACAGCAGAAGACTCAGACGGGATTGATGCAAAGCCTAATGATGCAATTGTCGTGGGAGTTCGAATAGCCCATAGGGATGTCCTTCGAGTGATGATTGACAATGGGAGTTCGGCTGATATTTTAAGTGCCAGAGTGTATGATGAGTTGCGGCTGGACAGGAAAGATCTTGAACCATTCCATGTACCATTAAAAGGATTTGGTGGCGCAGAGGTTAGGTCGTTAGGAACAGTGAAACTACCGGTAAGATTTGGAACAGCACCATGCCGGCGAACAATCCTGTTGGACTTTGTCGTGGTTGACATCCATAATTGGCCGTATAATGCTCTACTTGGCCGACCGTTTCTTAACAAAGCTCGAGCTGTAACTTCAACCCATGCACTGAAAATAAAGTTCCCTACAGAATTCGGCGTCGGAGAATTGAAGGGGTCGCAGGAGATGGCTCGCCGCGCCAACCTGTCAATCTTCAAAGATAAAACAGGGATGGAAACTTTGAACATATTCGAAGTAGACACAGAAATGCAAGAAGATAATCCGGAAAACTTCGAACTGGATCCAAGAGACAAAACAAGCAGAGAAAAGGAAGAACCGACTGAGTCGATTATTCTAGATGAAGCGGAACCAGATAAAACAGTAAAGATCGGAGCAAGGCTGACTGAACAGGTTAAAAAAGATGTGACGAACTTGTTGAAAGAATATAGGGGGATTTTCACTTGGTGCCACGAAGACATGCCAGGGATTGATAGAAGCACAATTTCTCACAATCTGGCTGTGAATGAGAAATGCAAACCGGTAGTACAGAAAAGGAGAAGCTTCAACCCAGAAAGGAGTGCAGCGATAAAAGAGGAAGTATCAAAGTTGCTCGCCGCAGGGTCAATTAGAGAAGTTAAGTACCCGGAATGGGTGGCGAATGTAGTCTTAGTAAAAAAGAAGAACAATCAATGGAGGATGTGCGTCGACTTCACCGACCTAAACAAAGCTTGCCCCAAGGACAGCTTCCCATTACCAAGGATTGACCAGTTAGTAGATGCAACAGCCGGACATGAGACGTTGAGTTTCATGGATGCATATTCAGGGTACAACCAGATAAAGATGCACAGGCCTGACGAAGAGAAGACGGCATTCACCACAGATCAGGGGTTGTATTGTTACACGGTCATGCCATTCGGCCTGAAGAACGCTGGGGCAACTTATCAGCGCTTGGTCAACAAGATGTTCGCCAGGCAAATAGGGAGAAACATGGAGGTTTATGTTGATGATATGCTGACAAAGAGTGTTACCGCAGATAGACATGCAGATGACCTGAGGGAAACGTTCGACGTACTGGTCAAGTATGGAATGAAGTTGAATCCGGCAAAATGTGTATTCGGCGTACCATCTGGGAGGTTTCTCGGATATCAAGTAAACCAAAGAGGAATAGAGGTAAACCCTGAAAAAATCCAAGCACTGGTAAGAATGGTCTCGCCAAAGACTCTGAAAGATGTCCAAAAACTCACAGGGTGCCTAGCATCGCTGAGCAGATTCATAGCCAAATCAACAGACCGATGCCTACCATTTTTCAAAGCTTTAAAGAAGGGAAAGGGGATCGAATGGAATGAGGATTGCGAAAAAGCCTTCCAGGCCTTGAAAGACTACCTTGGACGGGCACCACTGCTATCAAAGCCAGAAACAGTCGAGACATTGTACATGTACTTATCCGTTTCTGAAGCAGCCACAAGTTCCGTGCTAGTACGACAGGAAGATGGAATCCAAAAGCCAGTATACTACACCAGCAAGGCACTGTTGCCAGCCGAAACAAGGTACTCGCCGGCAGAAAAAATGGCACTCGCCCTAATAATAGCAGCAAGGAAGCTAAGACCATATTTCCAGGCTCATAGAATCAAGGTATACACCAACTGCCCACTGAAGTTAATCCTGCAGAAACCAGAGGTATCCGATCGGTTAACAAAGTGGGCGATCGAATTAAGTGAATTCGATGTAGAATACCTCCCAAGGACAGCAATTAAAGCCCAGGCAGTGGCAGACTTCGTAGCAGAGTTCACTGAACCAAGCATAGAGGTGGCGAGAATGATGGTGGAGCTAAATAAGAAAATATTCAAATGGCAACTTCGCGTTGATGGCTCATCAAACACGCACGGCAGCGGGGCAGGTATAGTGCTGACAGCACCGGAAGGAGACTCAGTCGAATGTGCCTTGCGTTTTGACTTCAAAGCCACCAACAATCAAGCTGAGTACGAGGCACTCATAGCAGGTTTAAAGATTAGCACAATCTTAGGAGCAGATGAGGTGGAAATTTTCAGCGACTCTCAAGTTGTTGTCAATCAGGTGCTAGATGAATACCAGGCGAGAGAAGAAAGCATGATCACTTACCTGGAATTAGCAAGGGAGCTGTTAGAAAGATTCAAAGAGTATAGAATTGTTCACGTCCCCAGAGAAGAAAATGAAAAGGCTGATGCCTTAGCCAAACTGGCATCTGCCACGATCAACATCTGGCCCAACAATATCTCTATGATCCGCCTATTGCAGCCGAGTATAGTTAAAACAAAGGAAGTCGGGGCAGTCTTTGGCGAGAGGGACAGCTGGATCACGCCAATTAAAGAATATCTCATCAACGATATACTTCCGAGTGACCCATTGGAAGCAAGGCGGCTAAAATACAGAGCAACAAGATACTCGGTACTCAATGGAGAACTATACAAGAGGGGATACTCGAGGGCACTGCAGAGATGTGTCGGGCCTGAAGAAGCAGAAGGTATCCTAAGAAGCATACACAGTGGAAATTGTGGGAACCACGCTGGGGGTGCCAGCCTAGCCCACAAAACATTGAGATAGGGTTTTTACTGGCCAACACTGTTCGCCGACTCCAAAAGGGTGGCAGCGAGATGTGAAGCATGTCAGAAAATCGCCAATAACATCCGACAACCACCTGAGCTCCTGCAAAGTATTACCTCGCCTTGGCCATTCGCCATGTGGGGAATAGACTTGATCGGCCCAATGCCAACAGCAACTGGAGGAGCCAAGCATGCCATAGTAGCCGTGGATTATTTTACAAAATGGGTAGAAGCCGAGCCATTGGTACATATAACAGAAGCAAACACCATTAGCTTTGTGAAGAAAAATATCTTGTACAGATTCGGGATACCAAACACCATCATCACAGACAATGGGACCCAATTTGATGGCAGGAAATTCAGGGAACTGTGTGATAAGTATGGCATCAACAACTATTACGCTTCTCCAGCACATCCACAGACGAATGGCCAAACTGAAGCAGTAAACAAAATCATCAAGCACAACCTGAAAGCTAAATTGGCAACCAAAAAGGGGAGCTGGGCGGATAAGTTACCACAAGTGCTCTGGGCATATCGAACAACGGAAAGGGGTTCAACAGGCGAAACCCCGTATTCCATGGCTTACGGAGCAGAAGCTGTTATTCCCGTGGAAACATCATTCTCTTCACCAAGGGTACAACTCTTCCAGCCAGAAATCAACGTTGATATGCTAAAGTGCGGTCTAGATGAGTTAGAAGAAAGAAGAGAGCGCGCACAAATAAGGAATGCAGCGTACCAACAGAGGGTAGCCAGATATTACAACTCACATGTGCGTGAAAGGAGGTTCACACTTGGTGACTTAGTACTGAAGAGGGTGAATCCGGGAACAAGAGACAAGGCTGCAGGGTCACTCGCAGACAAATGGGAAGGGCCTTATAAGATTACAGGGATAGCTGGCCATGGGGCATATCGCATTACTCGAGAAGGATTTGGCGAGCTACCCCGTCCATGCAATGCGCAGTACTTGAAGATATATTATCCTTAAGGGACAAGTTAGATTCTTTTGAATTCCTTCTATTTTTCTATTTAGCTTAGAGCAGTTGTTCGTTTTAGCATTTTTTCTTTATGACCATGTTAATAAAGTTGCAGGAAGTATTCAATAAAGAGTAATTTATTACTAAGAGATTCTCGATTCTGACTCGCCAAACGCAAAAGGCATTCGCCATCACACATAGCTATCATCACATGAAAACGAGCTTTATGCTCGCTGCAGCGATAACTGGCGAGAAATAAAAAACTCAGGGCATGGTCGAATAAAACCTGCCAAAAACACTGAGTACGCCAAAATACAGCAACGGCAGCTGAATAAAAGATGAAAACATGTTAAAAACTTGTGTATGGTCGGATACATCCTGATAAACACTAAGTACGCCAAAATACAGCAATGGCAGCTGAATATAGCTATAAAACACAATAAAAACTTGGTATATAGTCGGATACGTCCTGGCGAATACTAAGTGAGCCGAAAACCCAACAATGGCAGCTGAATAAAAACAAAAGTAAGCTAAAACAACACTTGGTGAAAAACCAAGCAAAAGCCAAAACTCAGCAAAGGCAGCTGAATGAAGAAAAATATATATATTCATAAAACTTTGTATTATTTACAAATGAATGGACAAAAATAAATTTATAGTCTTCCAAAAAACAACAGAAGAATCAACCGGCTGCTGGAGGGCCCTCGCTATCTTCCTCGTCTTCAATCTCCTCATCTGAAGGCCAAATGACTGCCTCATCCTCCATTGGCATAAAGGGCTCATAATCTCTCCCAGCAACGGGACCCAAATCGGGCTCAGCGCCAGAGCCAGAAAAACTGCCCTTCTGACCCGAGTAGTAAGTGTTGAAAGCACGCTTGCTGGGAATCTCAAGATGCATAGGATGAGGCTCAGTCCGGTTATAACGACAGTGGGCTTTCCATCGTTTCATCTTATCTTTAATCGAGTCCACGCCGTGGGCCATATGCTGCTGGAGGGATTTGTCAAAACGCTTCAGAGCTTTCTCATTGGAATGATCCTTCATGGCAAAGAATTTCTTCGCCTGCCTCATGCCTTTCTCAAATTCGCGCAACAAAAGCGCATCATAAGCAGGGGATCTCTTGAAGCGATCAACTGACTCAGCCTCCAGCACGGCTTTCAAATTTTCAAAAATGAGATCGCGGGAAGATAGCTGGTTACGTAAATCCGCCGCTTCCAGTTCAGCCTTCTCCTTAGCCTCCTCAGCTACCCGCTCAGCCTCCAAATGTGCTGCGAAGGATTCTTGACTCGAAGATAGGAGCTCCTTCAACGAGCGAATTTCCTCCTCAGCAGCAGAGAGTTTTTCTTCAGCGGCTAGCCGAGCAGACAGATGACCGTTCGAGGATTCTCTCAACTGAGCGAACTGTTGAGCATGGGATTCTTCAGCGGAGAGCTTCTCAGCCGCCAAAACAGAAGCTTGCTCGCGCAAGCGCTTAATTTCACGAGAAGCTTTGATCCCGAACTTATAGCTCTCGCCCATCTCAGACATCATCTGAGGAAGAAGACAGCCAAAGTTAGAAAAAAGAATGAAAAATAAAAATACATAGAGATTTGCGGCGAAGAACTTACCAAGGAGTGACAGTTAAAGAAAAACTCCATCTTCTTGTTGCAAGACTTATTTTTAACGTGCCCCCAGCCATCGCCGATATATACATCATTATTAGCCAAGTGGGAGCATATTTCAGTGGCCGAAAAATCGAAAAGGGACACGTTCCCTTCATCAGCTTCAACCGGTCCGGTAGGAGGAACTTCACGGGCCAAGCCCGAACCGGAAGCAGAGGTCCCCGCCTGGTTTGATGGGCCTGGCCGATCAGTCGACTCAGATGGGCCAGATGGCCTAGGTTGATCTGAGACACCCGGCTCGCCCACAACCACTGCAGGAGAAGCTGGCCGAGGAGAAGCTGGTTGAGGAGGAGTAGCAGGGAGAGTCTGTTCATTAACCCCCTCAGAGAGAGGCGCCGCCACATTCTCCACTTCAGCAGACCCCTCCGGTTGGGTAGGAGGGGCCTCGGCGACAGCCGGCTCCTGAACGTCCTCCTCATCAGAAGAAACAACGAACTGCACTACCCGCGAAGCCCGTTTAGGAGGTCGAGCTGAGTGATCAGATGCACTTTCAGCAGGACGTTTATTCCTAGCTCTGGGAGCCAGGTCACTCGCAGGATCGAGGGGAGTCTCAGGAACATCCGCGTCGAAAATGGGGATGTCGCTAGCCACGCCTGAAACCCCCACCTTCTCTTTTCCTTTACGATTGGGGGCTGTGGCAGCAGGAACAGTCGCAGCAGTACTCGCAGCAGGAGTAGAAGCAGCAGCAGGAGTACTCGCGACAACCTTCGGGCGAACAGGCGATGGCCCTGACTCGACACGCCTCTTCTCAACACTACCGACCCCCCTTGAGGCACCTGCTTTCTCCTTGCCTTTACGGCTGGGGGTAACAGCTGCAGTTGCAGCGGGAGTATTCACAGCACCCCCCCTAGAAACATCACCGGCCTCCTCGCCACCGTCTGAGTGATCATCACCGTCAGGACTAGCAATTCCATCCTTAGCCAAACCAGCAGCATGCCTCTTGCTGGCAGCCTCGGAATTCTTCACCGCCCGTGCTTGCAAATCGTAAACGGTGTCAAAATCACACACTGCAAGGAAAATAAAACCAAGTGTCAACTAAGAGAATAAAATCAAGCGAGAAAACAAAGGAGGAACAGAGCGAGACTTACAGCGAGGGAGCCTTGCATGAAGCCGAGTGAAGATTTCAGAGGAAATCATCTTCTCCTCATCCAAGAGGAAGGATTTACCCCTCGAATCCAAAGGAAGAACAGCCACCGCGGCCAGGTGAGAAACCTCCCTATCCGTCAAAGCAGGGGCCGCTTTCGACCAGGCTTCAGGAGATGTGAAATGCTTGGGAACCTTCCTCGCCAAAAGATTGTGGCGATTGAGGGCAGGTACATTTCGACCCCACTCGCCGCCGGTGAAAAACCAACTGTTTTTCCACCTTTTGTTTGAAGTTGGGAAGCCCCAGATGAAACCCTTTTTCTTCTCATCACTGGAGACCTCAACCTGACCAGGGTTCACCACACCCTCGGGAATCCAGTTCTCCACCGGCGAGGAAAGCAGAAAGTATGTGCCACCATTGCCCGCCTGTCTCAAAGTATAAAAATGGCGGATCTTGCGGGGCGTAGGAGGCCCGTAACCCTTCAACTTCCACATAAGACACAGGCACATCAGTATCCTGTAGCTGTTTGGGGCGAGCTGGGCCGGCGCAATTTGAGCCTCCGCCAAAAACCTGGCAATAAAAGGCTGAAGAGGGAGAGTTACCCCACAACTGAGCATAGCTCCGTAAATGGCGACCGCATTTTCGGGAGGATTCCACACAGCCCGATCGCCAGGTAACATAAGAGTCACCGAGTCTGGAATGTCGAAACGACTCCTATATTTACGAAGCTCGCCCTCGCCGACTACATTTACTTCTGTGTCGAAAGAACATGGGCGAGCTGGCGAGAAAAGCAGCCTATCCCTCTGATGGTCTTCAATATCAGAGTCAACAACCGTCTGCACATCCAGCAGAGATTCACGAGGAGCCCTAGTGGAGCGTCGTTTACTGCTTGTAGTTTTAGGAGATCTCGTCATTGCCGGAGAATCACTGTCAAAAGATGGAGGAGAGATGTCAGGATTAGAAGTATTCTCAAAAAATGGAATATCAACGGAAATTGGGACCAGAGAATCTGGACGAAAGTTGCGAATCAGAGATTCAATTTTGTCCGCAATACACTTATCACCAAGCTCCATAGCTTGCATCATCCGATTAAAAAGAAAAGAGCGCAAGGAGGGATCGATGAAAACTCACCAGAAAACCCTAGACTCGTAAAATGTGCAGAGAAGATCGGAGAAACAAGAAGAGTCGAAATCCGGTGAACCGACCGACGATAAGAGGCACAAGGAAAGGACTGTAGTTAGCTCTCGAAAAAAATAAAAGAGACAAAAGCAAGAGATCAGCTGTTCTTTCTTCTGCTCTGATAAAACACGATGAAGCAAGTAAAGAGAAAGAGGAGAAGCGATCGGGCCTTAAAAAGAGGGAACTTCAAAATTCAAAAAAGAGCAATCAAGTACAATGATATGTATTTAATGAGAATGACGGCCACTATTACCAAACCGCAACAGTCACCACTCGATAAGTGACATGTGGCATCTTGGGGATAACCAAGCCGTCAGAACGTCCCTTCACCTGTCAAACAAGTGGAAACGCCAGAAGTTATGTGGTTAAAATTGAAAGCGTGCACCGGAAGAATCAATTAATAAATACAGCGCGTGGTTAAAAGAAGGAGTTATTGCAAAAATGCGTTGAAGTCTCATAAACATAAATATAAATACTACTCGCAGAGGCAAACAAAGTAGGAAGGACAAGTCATTCGCCCAGCTCGAAGTATTTATGGGGGTATTGTTGTATGTATAAACTCGCCCAACTGACACGTCATCAAAGGAGCTAACAAAAGATTGCCACGTCATTCATTGACCGGGTCAAGGGAAGAAGTTTGACCAGTCAGGATGATAAAATAGCTTAGACCAGAGGGAAGTCAAAGGCATGGTCGCCAAAACCAAAAACCTACTCGCCGAATATAGAAGTGCGCTCGCCAGATACGCAATACCCAGAAAATAAAGGTACTCGCTGGACCAGCACACTGGGCTCGAACCGACTCGGCAGAAACACAGAAGCAACAAGGAATCATAAAAAGGAAAGAAGACCCAATTCGTGACAGAAAAGGATCCTAATACAAATCAACAAGGGAAAACCCTAAATAAACATGTATAAATAGAATCACCTATCCCACGAGGAGGGGGGTCAGAAATAGAGAGAGAGAAAAGAGAGCAACTGTGAGAGATTAGAGTGTGTAACAAAGCAACGAAAACCTAGTATTATTCTTCTGCCCTCAGGGGCGCCGTGGTTTTTTCCCATTCAAGGGTTTTCCACGTAAAACTTGTCTTTTGCATGTGTTCTTAATTTTCTTGCTTCATATTAAATTGATTTAATTGTTGAGTGCGTGGCAATCCAAATTTCACCGTCAACATTCTTCTATACTCATGAACTTCAACAGAGTCGACAAATTGATGTTAAATAAATACGGTCTACAGATAATCTTGCAGATCTGTTTACCAAAACATTGCCTACATCAACTTTTGAGAAACTGGTATATGGAATTGGCATGCGTCGGGTTTGTAAATTACAGGATTGATATTGAAGTTTCATTCAGGGGGAGCAAAATTTTGAACAGATATTTGTATACTGTACTCTTTTTCCTTCTACCGGATTTTGTCCCACTGGGTTTTACCGGAAAGGTTTTAATGAGGCAGTTCTAAACACATATACACCACTTGATCCAGAAGATCATTGTATATATTTTTGCTAAGGTTTTTGTCCCACTGGGTTTTTCCTAGCAAATTAAAATACAAGTGGTGAAAAATCCAAGGGGGAGTGTTACACGTGTGTGGCTTTTCCACCACATACATTCTTTTGGCTTCTTGAGTAAGCCAAGCCACGTGGAAGCATGCCTTGCTTTGCTTCATGTTTAAGTAAATTAAGTGGTGGAATATTACAATAAACATCCTTCTCTTTCTTGCCTATATATATGGCTTTCATTGTAAATAGTAAGTTTGTTGTAAAAAAAACTGATACTCACTCGAAATCAATAAAAGGCAATATATTCTCTCTCGCCTATCTCTCTTTGTTTCATCTCTTATTTTATTTTATTTCTCTCTTATTAGTTATTTACTTTATCATATTATTACTCTCTCATCTTGTTTCTATTATATTATCTATTGTTTCAATTTAATTTATAACAGATGTGACTTATTCAAGTGAAACAACCTCAACATCAGGGGTGTGATTTTTGTTATTTAGTGGTGACATCTCCCATGTATTCTGTGGCCAATTTGCCGCCGTGTACAACGACACAAGTCACACGTACAACTCGTCGAGTTCGAATATTCGAGGAATCTTAATTTTTAATAAACTTATTTAATTTTTTTTAATTTAAAGTCTACATCTGTCAACGTCTTCCTATAAATTATAATTCTATATATTAAATGAATTTTATCCTAATTTTAAGCTTGATAGTATTACAGATGCTAACTTTTGTACCTCACCTGTAAATGATAGTTTCTTTTTTGAAATATCACATGCTAAAGTATTCTGGGGGACATATTTGCTTAATCCAGTGCATCATACTATTGGTAAAGATAAATAGTTTCTTAAGATAAAAAGCGACATTGGTAATGCATAGGGATGTCAATGAGGCAGGCACGGGGTTGGAATACCACCCTCATTCCCCAAACCTAAATATAACTAGGATTTCCGTCCCTACTCTATTTTCCATTTGGGGTGAGGACGGGGAATCCATATTTGGGGAGAGGACTCCCAGTAACCCGCCCCACCTTGTCCCGCCCCGTTAAATTGACTTTTAACTTAATAAAAAAGTGTTATAGTAGAGTTTTTTTTTAGTAAATTTCCACAAATGTCCTATAACAATTCATACATTTACAATTTTATTCACACATAATAAAACCCTAAAAATCAATTTTCCAAATATTACCAATTTTGAAGAAACTTTAACACAACCTAATCAATTTTACATTTGTAATAAGTCATCAAAAATGAAAAAACAAATATATTATAGCATATTAATTTGTAAGACTTATCCATATGTCTAATAAATTAAGGTCTTGGAATACAACTTACAAATTGGGATGTGAGGAACATCATGCATTGGTTGAAATATACATAGCATTAGTCATGTGTTGGTTGAAAGAGCAAAATATTTTAAATGGTAAAGTAATTGTTGGCTACAATTAAGAATGACGGCTGTGTGAGTGCTATATTAAAATTAAAATAGGGTAAAATGGGACGGGGATCAAAATACTATTCCTCGCCCCACAATTTATTGGATTTTAAAATCAAATCTCATTCCCACCTCATATCCCAATTAACATGTACAAAACCAGTCACAAACGAGGTGGGTCCCCACGGGGCCCGTACCCATAAGGATTTTTGACATCCATAGTAATGCGAGTCGAAGTAATTTCTATTTTGCAGCTATTTTCCGTCCTACACAAATCACAATTCATAATAACTTTTGTTTAAATTCTATGACTTTTGAATCAATA
This sequence comes from Acer saccharum, assembly GCA_030490815.1. Lineage (NCBI taxonomy): Eukaryota > Viridiplantae > Streptophyta > Magnoliopsida > Sapindales > Sapindaceae > Acer > Acer saccharum. The sequence continues at coordinate 5,361,500 of CM059868.1, forward strand.
GATTTCCCTTAAGTTTTAGTTCAACAAAACCAATCTCGTTTATTCTGAAGAGTTTTCCATGTTTTCTATCGACTTCCTATAAGTCATTCTCTCAATAGACTTGGTGTCGTCAATACGTGAGAAAAAGAGCAGAGAAGATTCAAACATCCATTTGCTACGAGCCCCGCAGAGACTTAGACTTCTCAAGCCTGTTAAATCGATCAAAAGATATTTCTCTGCCTTGAATATAAAAGGTCAAGTATCCCAGTAGTTGCGTCGTATCAAGGAAAGTGTGAAGAAAACTACATTGGAGACAGAACTTAGAGTGTTGCCATATGCATGTGTGCCAAACAATAATTCATATATCCCTGTATTAGATTTAATTATTTCTACAGTCCAAGACACAATTTTCATACCACCACCCAATGTGACTCGATAATAATCAAGAGCATTCATTTTGTATAACAATTTCCTAAGTTCGAGTTGTCGTCACCGCATGGGGTATATTCAAATATTAATATATTCATGATGTACCAAAATATCATATTCAAAGCCAGTTTGATGTAAAAAAAAATAAAACAAAATATATATACAGTATATTTCATCATATCAATATAACAACAGTTATATTAACTCCATAATTATGTTTAACGTTGACCCGACCAGACCCAGCTACAAACCAGGTAAACAACGTTTGGCCCGACTCCGACCCAATCCTTATTTTAAGTACTCCAAATCTGTCTCAAACGGATCGAATATCTCCATCGGTTTGGGGACGGTCGAGATTTTTGTCATCCTTAAGGTGAATGTGTCATTTATCACCAACCATATTGGGCGGTGTATTATTGTATTGACAAAGGTTATATTGTTGTGATTATTGAGATAACAAATAAATAAAATAAAAGATCAGGTAGAGACATGAGAGAGACGAGAGAGAAGCAGAGCATAACTTGTAATGATATTGAGATAATTTCATCAACCAAAAAAAAAAAATACAAGTGATCAGATGATCATATATATAGACAAGCAAAAGAGAGAGGGCAACTGGGTGAGATCAGGTGAGTGGGAGAGGTGGAATTAAGGGAAAGATATTAGTGGGATATTAATGTGTATTAGGAATCAAGTGGGCAAGTGGTGACGATATTTAGGGAGATATTTGTATGATATTTTGTGATATTTTGTGTATAACACATGTGGTAAATCCACATATATTATAACACTCTCCCTTGGATTTATACCACATGTATTAATTTTCTAGGGAAAAACCCAACGGGATAAAACCTAAGTAAAATATATACAATGATCTCCTAGATCTTGTGATGCTGGATGTTCTCAAAACTATCTCGTTAAAAACCTTGTCAGAAAAACCCAATGGGATAAAACCTGATCGAAGGGAAAAAGAGTATAGTGTACATATGTCTGTTCTGAACTTTGCTCCCCCTGATTGTCTCGTTAAAAACCTTGTCAGGAAAACCCAGTGGGACAAAACCTGATCAAAGGGAAAAAGAGTACAATGCAAATATAACAATAGTTAATGTTTTCTTCAAAACATTTCTCACATTTATACTTTGCTACGAAAAACCCAGTGGGATAAAACTTGAGCAAAGATATCTATTGATCTGTCAGATCAAAGTAATATTTATGATGATCTTTTGGATCAAGGTAATATATATACGATGATTAGCAAGATCAAAGTAATATTTACAATGATATTTTTGATCAAAAAATAACATATATACGATGATATATTGAATCAATGTAATATTTATGATGATTTTGTGGATCAAATGATTTTTGGGTGTGCTTAGAGAATTGCCTCATTAAAAACCTTATCAGGAAAACCCAATGGGACGAAAAACCTGATTGAAAGGGAAAAGAATACAATGCACATATGCCCCAATATAATTAATATAATTCATTTGATATGCTCCCCCTGATGGGATGCTCCCCCTGATAAAAGTTCATTTTAAAACAATCTTCTAGATTGCTAAAGTGGGGTATACAGATGTTTATTTCATGAAATGAAATAACATCATAAATGATTGGAGGGAGTATAAGCAAAGACTTGCTTTATGGAGTAATATCCATATGGAATCTTTTCGGAATCTTTTCAGAATCTTTTCAACATATTCTGATTGATGAACAAACATTCCATTTGATATATGCTCGACCTTCAGGTCGAGACCATATTTCCTTTCCCATGTCTTTCATTTTTAAACTCATTTACCAAAAATTCAAAAGTTTTCAAGGGCTTTCTAGGAGCTCCAATTAAATTCATATCATCAACATATGTTGTGAATATAGTAAATTCGAATTCTGATTTCTTTGCGAAGACACTTGGGTATATAATATAATTATTATACCCTTATTTTATCAGATATTCACTGAGACAGTTATACCACATCCGTCCAGATTGTTTTTAATCCATATAAGGATTTTTGTATGTTCATCAAATACAGATTACGAGATCTCGATTTACATGCTTCTAGCATTTTAAATCCTTCTGGGATTATAAATATCTGCATTAAGTGAATCATATAGATAAATTATTATTATGTCTGAAGACGCATTTCAAGTCTTTCAAAGGCAGCTAATTTTATCAAAAATTCAAAACGTAATCGTATTCATCAATAGTGAATATCACGTTTCTGTAAGAAACCTTGCATTACGAGTCGTGCCCCATATCTCACGATCTCGTTTTTCTCATTACGTTTCCGTATAAAGACCCATTAGTATCCAACTAATTTGACATCTCTAGGTGTCTGGAGTACTATTGGTCTAAATAATTTATGTTTGGCATATGAAGTCAATTCTTCTTGAATTGCTTCTTTTCACTTAGGCCAATCATGTCTTTTGTATATAATCATTGATATTATGAATATCATAATTATCATTTATAATTTCAGTAGTGCTACTGTGTATAAGAATACACCATCAATGATTGTTTCTTTATGATTCCACATTTCTCTCATATGATTTATAGAAATTTTCTCAATTTCAATATACTTGAATCTCTGTTGAGATTTCTTCCATTACAATGGATTTAGTCATTTCATAGACTAGTTTAGAAATTTTCTCAATTTCAATATACTTGCATCTCTATTGAGATTTCTTCCATTTTCAATGGATTTAGTCATTTCATAGACTTGTGTCTCATTAGATATATCAGACTCTTTCAGAGTTGATTTAGAGAAAGTGAATTTATTTATAACTCGAGTTTTGTTTACATTAGGATCCTCATAACAATACCTTTAAAAAATGTTCATAAGCTTATGATATGCATCAGATGATTTATTTATTGTCATTTACTCTGATCATTCTTTAAGAACAATCACCCGGCTGGGGTTTATGAGATGACAACTTATAAAATATTGTTACCTTTAATTTATCAAGTAACAAATTGGTAATTATCTGATGATCAATTATCTTTCGTATTTGAGTGATACAAAGATTGAAATGAGACACATTTATATATAGAGAACCGAACTGATATCTCTATTTTATATAAGAGTAACTTTTCATTTACTCTTTCTGGAGAAACTTTCCATTTGGAAATTAATCAATATAATGATATATAGATTGTGCGTATAAACTATCAGAAGTTTAAATGATCTAATGGAGATTAATCAAAATCAAAATTAATCTCATAATGATATAGAATTCTTATCTTAGATCATGCCATAGATGAAATAAGGAGATATATTACACGATCAAATATCTTTAAAATGTGAGCAATTCAATGACCAATTACAAGTTGTAATGGTAAATACCGATGATAGGTAGTGAGTCATAGATGAATGCATCAACATGTAATATAGAATGTTCCATATAGAAATCGGTAATTGTATTGAAATAATAAAGTTCTCGTAATTACCTGGAAACATTTGATAAGTGATTCCATTGATCCATTTTGGTTATAAGTACATGCGAAAACTGGATATTTAACGTCGATCTCAATTGGAGACGTTTGATAATACACAAACATATGACCATCATGTAGATGCATCAATCAGTACCATAAAATAATGGAATGATACATTTGGCGGATGAATATATCCACATATATCCCTTTGAATGATAGGGATTCAAAACCAACTTTAAAATGAGATGGTTTATTTGGTGGATGAATATATCCACAAACAATCCCTTTTTGATCAGCAATATAATCCAGATGATAAAGAACGCAGCTTTTCTATAATTAGCTTCTGGGTTGAATAACGCACAAATATTTAACATTCTTATTATTCATGGTCTCAATATGACATTAATAAAGTTATATGTCTTTGATCTAAACAGATTTCTTTATATTCTGATGGAATGATATAAAGTATCATTGATACACAATTTAATACTGTCTGGTAATAAGATTGTGGCTCTTTTAGAGCATTTAATCAGATTATTAACTTTAAATGCCCTTGAACTAAGCATATTATTTTATGTTGTTCTTTGAATAATATCAAGTATCATTGATACATAATTGAGTATTGTTTGATAATAATGTCGTGGCTCTTCCAGAGCTTTATATCAGATCCGTTGGACCTGATACATAATTTAGTATTGTTTGATAACAATATCATGGCTCTTCCGGAGCTTTCTATCAGATCCATTGGACCTAATACATTAATAACATTTGCTCCCAACAAAATCAAATTTATAAAATATTTCTGACTCCGCAGAATTATATGAGTCGTTGCACTCTCGGCAAGACATATATTTTTCTTTTTAGAAATTTATAGAAATTTTATAGACATTATGTATAATGCCATTTTATATCTCATCTGGAATGATAATAATTACCCCTCCTTTTTTTTTTTTTTTTTTGGTTTTTTTTTTTAAAGAAAAATTACAAAGCTGCCCCTAATTTTATAAAATTACGGAAAGACCCCTCAAAATTTTTATTAATGATAAATCAACCCAAAACTCTTTGAAAATTGCAAACTGGACCAATAAGTTTTGGTAATTATAAATTGATCCAAAATTTTGTCAAAATTACAAAATGGCCCAAAATAATTACAAAACAGTCCATCAAGAATATTGAATTCTCCAAAAGTGGCCCAAAGGAAAAAACGAGCTTTGTGACTGATCTGGACCAGATCATGGGTCATGATCAACGATCTCTAATCGTCGCCGTAAAACGCACTGGTCTGGTACAAAAACAGACGAAGCCCACCGACAAGGTGGCGTTGACCCGAGGAGGCGATGGGTCTGGGTTGAAACCCACCAAACCCAAAAGCAAACCCATATATGGGTTTGCTTATACCAAAATAGATGATCTGATGATCCAACACCCATCACATTCACGTGTTTATCAAGTTCATCTACTGTCAAGTAGACTACTGATCTCAGAATTCCCTTTTTTCAGCAACTCTAAATTTTGCTCTCTAGGAGCATCAAACATGAATGAAATGGATAAAATATTACATCCAGTTTCATTATACGTTAGGATCTTAAATCATTTTATATGATACTCACATCATTCTATTGGATATGTATAAAATGGATAAAATATTATTTCCAATTTCATTATATGTTAGGATTTTAAACCTTGTTTATGATACTCACAACATCCTGTTGGATGTGTAAATCCTTCTTTGAATATTGCTCTTCATGAGTATCAAACATGTATGAAATGGATAAAATATTATTTCCAATTTCATTAAACATTAGGATCTTAAATCATTTTATGATACTCACATCATCCTGTTGGATGTGTATGAAATGGATAAAATATTAATTCCAATTTCATTATATGTTTAGGATCTTAAATCCCATTTACGATACTCACAACATCCTGTTGGATCGGTAAATCATTTTTCTCAAATGAATGATATGTAAACATATCACTTTATATATATAAGATAAAATAAAATCATGGATCATATTAATTTTTCCAATTTCTGATTCGACCACGAACTGTAAGTTCATATATTAAATCAAAAAAACTTCAGATTCTGAGTGGATTTGAAACCCCAGGTTCCAAACAATGAAGTATGGCATTCATGAATATAACACTGGATCCAGAACTCCAAGTTCTCATCGATTTTCAATACCGTGCCGTATGGCATTCATGAATACACTGGATCCAGAACTCCAGGTTTTCATCGGTTTACAAAACCGTGCCGACTTAAATATCATAATTCCAGAAACTTTAAGTTCTGGTTCATCGGTCTAGCCAATCTCATATGTTTCGTAAATAAACAGTTCCAGAACGGTATATATGTTCTGTAAATAAACAATTCCAGGAGGCTGAGCTCACCTGTTATGTACCGTAAATAAACAGTTCCAGAACGGTATATATGTTCTGTAAATAAACAATTCCAGGAGGCTGAGCTCACCTGTTATGTACCGTAAATAAACAGTTCCAGAACGGTATATATGTTCTGTAAATAAACAATTCCAGGAGGCTAAGCTCACCTGTTATGTATCGTAAATAAACAGTTCCAGAACGGTATATGTCCTGTAAAAACAATTCTAGGAGGCTGAGCTCACCTGCTATGTGCATAAAAAATAAATTTAGAACTATATATATATGTTCCGTTGATGGCACAGCCATCTAATATACGAAATATATATAGATCCAGAATATTGGGATGTAATTAAATCACCTATCAGGGATCCTTTTTATTTACATACGCTCGTGCTGATAACGTGTTGTGATTATTGAGATAACAAATAAATAAACTAAAAGATCAGAGAGAGACATGAGAGAGATGAGAGAGAAGCAGAGCATTACTTGTAATGATATTGAGATAATTTCATCAACCAAAAAAAAATACAAGTGATCAGATGATCATATATATAGACAAGCAAAAGAGAGAGGGCAAGTGGGTGAGATCAGGTGAGTGGGAGAGGCGGTGGAATTAAGGGAAAGATATTAGTGGGATATTAATGTTTATTAGCAATCAAGTGGGCACGTGGTGACGATATTTAGGGAGATATTTATGTGATATTTTGTGTATAACACATGTGGTAAATCCACATATATTATAACATATATCATATTAATACATGCAACAAGTTGCCAAGTGCCATATACATACAGCATTATTACTAATTAATGTATTAAGTCGTAATTACTAGTTGACTTCTTGCAAAGCTTCTAGGCCGTTTGGTCTTGAATCGAAACCATGTAACTGGAACAAGTTGCCAAGTGCCATATACATACAGCATTATTACTAATTAATGTATTAAGTCGTAATTACTAGTTGACTTCTTGCAAAGCTTCTAGGCCGTTTGGTCTTGTATCGAAACCATGTAACTGGACAGATTTGACCTCTAGAATAGTTTAAAAAATAAAAATCCATGGCCGTGCGGCCATGCCCTCTGGGATTGATATATCATATATGTAATACAAATGTCGCGGGCAAAGTGGACTCAAATGTTTTATATTACAAGCAATAAATTATATGCATAAAGAGAGAATTGTGGGCGTCATCTCTTAGAACAGTTGGAAGTGCATCTCTCACGGGGATTGGGATCCCCTGCTCATCTCATTTGTACTCATTTTTTTAACATCCAGTGACATGTGGCATTCAAACAAATGAATGGTTAGCATTAATTTGTCTTAATTTTTTTTCTCTCTCCCCTAACAAACGACATCGTATCTCTCAAAACAAAAAAAACAAAAAACAAAATTCTTCTTCTTATTTGTTTCAGATCAATCTCCATTAAATTCCAAAAAATCAATAAATAAACTAAGGAGATCATATCATACATCTTTACAATCCCAGATTCATCAACACCCAGAAACCAAGAAAAAATTAAAATAACCAAGGATTTCCCTTCTCTTTCCTTCATTTTATCAGCAACCAACTAAACAAAAACCCATTTCACAAACCCATAAACTAAATCCAATAAAAAAAAATTGAAAAAACAAAAAAATAAAATAAAAAAGAACATTGATGGATCTTCAGATCTTCATCAATGGAGAAATCGCACCACCGCCCAAAAACGAAATCATACTAGTCAAACCACCATCAAAATCCAAACACGAAATCGACAAATCGCACCACCACCAAACCCGAAATCACACCAGTCAACCACCACAAAACCCAAACACGAAATCATATGAAATAGGAGAGAAAGAAGGCAGCGAGAAGATGGACCGGAGATTAGAAATGGAGGAGATTGATGGAGATGGATTCGCAGAGAGAGAGAGGTGATGAACTAGATGTGAAAAGAGAGAGAAGACACGGCGGCGGATGAAGGAAATCGAACGCGATGCGAAGAGACGACGCGGCGGTTTAGTTGTTGGTGTTGGTGGAAGATGATGATGATGATGACCGATGAGTGTGGTAGAGTGGTGTCTGGTGGTGTTATTTTAAAAAAAAAAAAAGATTTATTTGTTTTTTTTAATGGATTTGCTAACTTTTTATGTTTGGAAAGATTTTATTTTCTGGTTTGTGTATTGTAATTCAATTTGTGTTTGTGAAAAATGAAGATTAATGATATGGGTTTGTGAAGAAATGAAGATTAATGATATATTGATATGTTATTTTTTTTATAAAAAAAAATTCGTTTAATCTGTATTATGAGTCAAACAAGAAGAATTTTTTTTTTTTTTTGAGAGATACGATGTCATTTGTTAGGGGAGAGAGAAAAAAAATTAAGACAAATTAATCATAACCATTCATTTGTTTGGAGACATGTCATTGGATGTTAAAAGATGAGCACAAATGAAATGAGCAGGGGATCTCAGTCCGTATAAGTAATAGAGATATGAGCCGCACAATAAATAATTGTTTGATTTTGACATGTTACAATAAACCTATTATATTACTTCTTGTAATACGAGAATTGCACAAGTTTCTCTAAAGTTTGATCATTTTTCAAAAATAACTATATAGTTTTAAATTTAAATGAAAATCTACTCATTGTATACAATGTGTTTTCAAATTTAGTTAAATGATTGTATATATACCAAAACCCCCTTGCGTAGGGAATTTCTTTCTAAATTCAAAACTAAAGAATCTCATGTTTATGGTTTTACATTATATTAAACTCATATTCAAATTGAATTTGCATCCCTTCTACTTCAGCACATTTTTTATTTTTATTTTTGAAATACTATATAAATTCGGGGTTTTTTTAGGATGGGGAGGACTCGAACTCGACCTCGTAACATACCTTCAGCACATTTAATACAAATATAGTTGGGTGTTAACCCCTAAAAGTTGCATGGTGGATCCCATATTGTAGACACTCTATTAAACTATCCCTTTACATATATATCAATAGACTGAGGTTTTTTTTTTTTTTTTTTTTTTTTTTTTTTTTGACAATATCTATTAATTTGGGATCAGGTATTTTTTTGAAAGCTATCGCCATTGGTAGGATTCGAGCCGCTGACCTGGGAGTCATTTGCCCAAGCCCCAAGCTCGTCCATCTACCAGTTGAGCTACGCCCCTGTTGGCTAATAGACTGAGTTGACTTCCATTATATTACATAGGATTGATATGACTAATACAAATGTCTCCAAGTCGACTCCACCATTTTACATTTTACAAGCAATAGATTACAAACGGGTCATTGGTAGTATACTAACCCATATTTACTAATTTTAGGGATTTTTTACTGACAAATCATTTTCAGTCCCAACGCTACTACAACTTTGTCTATCTATAAATAACTTGTCAAGTTTATGCATCGAACACAAACCATTTCGAAACACTTGCTTTAGTTTCCTCCTCTTCTCTTTCATCAATTAATCACACTCCATTTTTGAAATCCATAGCCATGAAAAGCACAGAACCTCATGTTGCACTCCTCGCTAGCCCTGGCATGGGACACTTGATCCCAGTCCTTGAGCTCGGCAAACGACTTGTCTTTCAACATGAGTTCCATGTTACCATCTTCGTTGTGGCTACCGATACCGCAACGGTTGAGTCCCAGCTTCGAAACTTACCAAACCCCAAACTTCTCAACGTTGTCACACTCCTACCGGTCGACATATCCGGTCTAGTTGACCCGGACGCGTCGATAGTTACCAAAATAATCGTGATGATGCGCGAGACCTTGCCAGCCCTACGATCAGCAATAATCTCAACAACGAGGCAGCTTCGTCCTACGGCTTTGGTCGTGGACTTATTTGGCAGTGAAGCTATGGCGATTGCTGATGAGTTCGAAATGTTGAAGTACGTGTTCATTGCTTCCAACGCTTGGTTTCTTTCAGCCACTGCTTATTTTCCCACCATTAATAAGAGGCTTGAAGAAGAGCACATCAACGAGAAAAAACCGCTGATGATTCCGGGTTGCAAACCGGTCCGGTTCGAGGATACACTGGAGGCTTTTTTGGACCCAAAAGATCAGGTATATGTTGAGTACTTGCGTTTGGGTGTTGAAATACCAACCGCTGATGGTATTTTGATTAACACGTGGGAGGATTTGGAGCCCACAACGCTTGCAGCAATGAGAGATACGACGTCGTTAGGGAGGGTGACTAAGGTACCGGTTTATCCAATCGGTCCACTGGTGAGGCCGGTGATGCAAGTTAGACCGGCGCCGGTTCAGGAGGATTCTGTATTGGGTTGGCTAGAGAAGCAACCCGGTGAATCTGTGATGTACGTGTCGTTTGGAAGTGGAGGGACTTTATCGTCCAATCAAATGATTGAGCTGGCATGGGGACTGGAGCTGAGTCAGCAGAGATTTGTTTGGGTGGTACGTCCACCCATGGACGATGATGCATCTGGGGCGTTTTTCAAAGTAGACAACGGCGGCTCTGATGGCACCCCAAATTACTTGCCCGATGGATTCTTGACACGTAACTCTGATAAGGGATTGGTCGTCCCAATGTGGGCTCCACAAGCTGAGATATTGTCCCACCCATCAATAGGTGGATTTTTAACACATTGTGGGTGGAATTCAAGCATGGAGAGTGTGGTGAACGGTGTGCCTATGATTGCATGGCCTTTATACGCCGAGCAAAAGATGAACGCAACAATGTTGACGGAGGAGCTCGGTGTGGCTGTCCGATCGAAAGAGTTTTTGACGAACTCGATCGTGGAGAGGGAGGAGATAGAGAGGATGGTGAGAAGGATCATTGTGGACAAAGAAGGTGATGGAATGAGAAGTAGAGTGAAGGATGCACAATACAGTGCACACAAGGCTTTGAGCATCGTCGGTTCATCATATAATTCATTGTCGAAAGTTGCCAAAAAACTGCGAGGCAAGCTTGCAAGGCCAACTGAAAAAGTCTCGTGGTGCTTGAAACCATAATAAACTACATGTGCAATCGCTTTCTATATATATATATATATATATATATATACCAATTACACCATCTCCAATAGTCAAAACAAGTTTGATTCTATAAGCAAACTCTTTGATATATATATACCAATCACTTTTTGATTCTTTGATAAATTTTTCTAACTCTTTTACAAGCAATCAGATGATCATATATATATAAGCAAGCAAAACAAGAGGAAAGCAAGTGGGTGTACAAGTGGGTGATATCAGGTGAGAGAGAGAGAGGCGGTAGATAGGGGAAGATATTTGTGATATTTGTGGGAGATATTGCGGGAGATATTTAGAGAGATATTAAGGAGATATTATGGGGAGATATTTGTGTGATATTTGTTGTGATATTTGTGTGTATAACACATGTGGTAAAAACCACATATATTATAACATTGTGTTATTTATTGATGAGAATATAAATTATATTAAAAAAACGATTAAGTTAACTTTTATTGACGTGTTTTGTTGAATTATATGCATAACACATGCATGGATATTAATCTACTACAATTGGGATATATATTATATGAACAAATTTTCTTTTAAAAAATTGTGAAAAAAAAATATATGTATATATATTTACTGTACATATCGAATTATTATTTTAGTTCAGATATATCTATTAATATTAACCTTTTATTTTGAAAGAAATTAATATTAACCTTTCGAAGGTCAGTAATCAAATATATAAGTTGTATTGATACCTTTGGTACAGTTTGGTTTGTGTGTGGAAGTCAACACACATTGAGTAATTATTATTTTTTGTTTAACAATCATGATTCTAATAATAATTGTGCGTATAAAAACCGAAAAATAAATAAATAAAAATGGAAGCAGAAGTCACGACGTAAAATTAAATAGTAAATAACTTGAATTTCAAATATATATACATATATACAGTCTTTCTATTATCAATTCGAACTGATATAAAATATATTAATTTCTTATATGTGAAACATTGGATTTAAAAGATACTTTGATAAGTGAATGCAGTCAAGTCAAAGTATTTAAATCCAATGACCTACATGTAAGAAACTGATATATCTTTTATCAGTATAAACTGATAATAGAAAAATTGTATGTATATATGTATATATTAAATAACTTGTTATAATTGTCAATTATTGACAATTGTATTCATCACATGCAGAGAAGACAAGAAATAATCAATTATTGACAATTGGACTCATCACATGCAGAGAAGACAAGAAATGTACTATAAGTCTGCCCGCTGCACCCAAGTCTTTGCCGAAAACCTGATGGACAGAAACTATCTTCTATGTAGCCACTAACAGGAGAGAACAGGAGAGACTGCTAAATCCCCAAAAAATTAAAAAAATAAAATAAAAATAAAAAAATGATTGTACAAAGATTTTGGATGGTTCCAAAAATTAAATCTTTGTTGAAGTACGTCAAAAATATATATATATACATATATATTTTATAATTTGAAAGTATTTGCATAGGCTTCGATAGTTTCAAAAATAACTTTCACTTTCAATTTCAAAAATCCCTATGAAAATCTTTGATGAAATCCGGAAAAAAAATATAATATTATCCTATTATATGTAACTTTTTAGAGACTTTGGGTGTATTTTTTTTTTTTTTTTTTTTTTTTTTTTTTTTTTTTTTTTTTTGGAATTAATAGAGACTTGGATGGTTACAAACTTCTTTTTTTTTTTTTTTTTTTTCTTCAAAGTATTACAATAAATTTTGATACCAAATAATTAAGTTTAATTAGGATATACATAACTCTTCTCGAAAGTTCTCTCCCATAGGGTAGCATTTGTGGAAGTGATGTCCGTTAGGTAGCTAGTCTCTTAGGCTCTTCAGAGAAGTTGTTGGTGTTGATGAAGACGTGTCTCTTTACGATCAAATCTGGTGTAAATAAAGGGTGGAGGTGTGTGCAGATTATTTATCTCATGGGTTCTTCAGAGATTGTCAAGATGTGTGAAGCGCTCTCACTGTCAGATGAAGGACAGGTTGTTCGACTTCACGGTGAAGTCCGACGAGAAGGTATGGCTAACGTTTCTCGCTGTTTGGTTGGGAAAATTCTTTCAGGGAAAAAAGTTAACAGAGAAGCATTTATAAATGTTATTGAACAATTGTGGAGACCATTTGGTCAAGTCGAAATTGAAGCTATAGTAGACAATATATTCATGTTCTTTTTCAATAAATCGGAGGATAGAGATGTGGTTTGGATGAGAGACCCATGGCACTTTGATAAGCATCTAATTGTTCTTGAGAAGCCAACGAGTGCTGGGGAAATCTCTGATTTGGCTTTTGACAAGGTGGAAATGTGGATTCAGATTCATAATTTACCATTTATGTACATGAATCGATGAGCTACGAGGTTAGTTGCTAAAGAAATTGGTCCGGTAATTGAAATCCTAGCTGATGCGAAAGAGTGTAGAGGTAGATTTTTACGTGTTAAAGTACATATTGAGGTGAATAAGCCCCTCAAAAGATTCATTAAACTGGGTGTGGATGATTCAGAGAAGATTGTAGTAGCGCCATTACTGTATGAAAAACTCCCAAACTTTTGCTATGCTTGTGGCAAAATGGGCCATGTTCTTAGAGAATGCCCTGATGATGATGCCAGAACTGACGCTTTGGAAAGAACCTCTACTAAATTTGGTGCATGGATGCGGGCCTCGGGGCCAGATTGGGGTAAATTGAAGACTTAAAGCAAGACAGGGAAAAGTTTTTTCGAGAAAGATGGTGGCAAATCCAAATCAATTTTCAAGGGGTCAACAAAGGGAATTGAGGCCTTTCCAGCATATCAGATTAACATCCAGCATAACAAGGAAGCAGGAAGTGGAGGTTATGTGGGGAAAATTACTGATAGACATGACGATAACGATCACATAATGGGGAAACCAAATGGTGTATCTCACGATACGTTTGTTGGTCTGATTGGTCCTATTCTGCAAACTCGTATTGACACAAGCGACCGAAGGCAGTGGATTTTGGTAAAAGGTATGGAGAAGGATTTGGATGATACCAACGCAGTCATGGAAGATATGGAGACTTACTCGGAGGCTTATACTTCGGAGGTGGGAAAAGACACATATGATCACAGTGACGAGGTACGGGACCAAGGTAGTGCTGATAAGAAGAATGTTCGCAAATGGAAATGAGTTGCTAGAGGCCTTTCTAATTCCTTACAGGCAGGTACTAATACTTCTAAAACTTCTACAATGAATTACAATTCAATTAAGATGATATCCTCTGTTAGTGAACCTCTGAGGCTACGAAGATATTAAGTCCGACTGACATTAAAAGGAATCGGCGGTGGATTTGATGGAAGAATTCACCGAACCTAAAAAGTTGAGAGTTACTATGGCTTTGGAGAATCCTTTTATATCGGCGGAGCCTGAGACTTAGGCTCGCCAAGAGCCATGATTGGTGTTTGCTGGAACGTACGGGGGATGGGGAACCCTCGTACATTCGGAGCCTTGAAAAGGCTTATAAAGAAGTTTTCCCCATATGTGGTATTCCTGTCTAAAACAAAGTTACATAGTAGTAAGATTAGTAAAATTAAAGACATACTAGGTTTTAAAGGAGGCTTTAGTGTAGATAGTACCGGAAAAAGTGGGGGTTTATTGCTGTTATGGTCAGAATAAGTGGATTTGTCTGTGCTCTCTTTCTCAACAGGTCATATTGATAGTCATATCAGGATGCATGATGGTTGCCTTTGGAGATTCATGGGATTTTATGGCAATCCAAATCCTACTTGGAGAAACTCCTCTTGGAATCTCCTTCGAAGACTCAAGGCGGTTGATAATCTTCCTTGGGTTTACGGAGGCGATTTCAATGATATTCTGTCTATGGATAAGAAAATGGGAGGATCTGATAAGGTGATCTCGGGAATGAGGGAATTCCGGCTAGCTATTGACGAAAGTGGATTAATTGATCTTGGCTTTATTGGCCCTACTTTTACTTGGACCAATAGGAGAGACAGAAATGGTAATATCCAATGGATAGGTTCCTGTCAGATCATTCTTGGATGACAATGTTCTCAGATGCTAGAATGGAACACCTTGGTTTCCAATCCTCAGATGACCGCC
The DNA here is from genome assembly GCA_030490815.1 of Acer saccharum. Lineage (NCBI taxonomy): Eukaryota > Viridiplantae > Streptophyta > Magnoliopsida > Sapindales > Sapindaceae > Acer > Acer saccharum. The sequence goes on from CM059868.1 coordinate 5,376,787, forward strand.
CCATTCTTTTGACGTTTGGGGAACGCACCCACATCGACAAGCATTATGGTAGGTCTTTTCGCTTTGAACCTTTTTGGTTGAAGGAGGAGGATCTTGTCAATATTATCAAAGAGGCTTGGGAAGACAAAGGCCCTTCAACCACAGTGTTTAATCTTCACTCGAAGCTCAACTGGTGTGCGGCCAAATTATCTGGTTGGAGTAAAGAGCGATTTGAATCCCTTCGGAAATTAATTGCCAACACTCAGAATTCTATTGAGGAGATGTATAAGAATGTTGATGTTGAAGGTGTCATGAACAAGATTAAAAAGAAGGAAAAGCACTTGGATGAGCTTCTCTATAAAGAGGAGATTTATTGGCGTCAAAGATCTAGAGTTGATTGGTTGATTGCAGGAGATCGCAATTCCAAGTTTTTCCATGCATGTGCTTCAACCAAAAAGAGAAAGAACAAGATCCTTGGTCTGTATGATGAGTTAGGTCGCTTTCTTAATAAAGAGGAATATTTGGCTAGACATTTCTGTCATTATTTCTCTATCTTGTTCCAGTGTTCTAATCCAGGAATTCAGGATAGCAATCTAGCCACTGCCAAAATCAATTCCACACTCAATGATTCTAGCAGGAATTTTCTAGGAATGGTTTTCCAGGCTGATGAGGTCAAGACTGCCATTTTCGATATGGGCCCAACCAAAGCTCCTTGTCCAGACGGATTTCAAGCTATATTTTTTCAGAAGTTCTGGCCGATTGTGGGAGAAGAACTAACGCAAATATGCCTTCAGGTCCTTAATGGTGAAGCTTTGATTCAGGATTTTAACAGGACTAATGTGGTCCTAATTCCTAAAGTAAAAGCTCCCCGTACTATTAAAGATTTTAGACCTATATCTTTATGTAGTGTCGTTTATAAGACAGTTTCGAAAGTATTAGCTAATAGGCTGAAAAAGTGTATTTTCTCTGTCATATCCTCCAACCAATAAGCCTTTGTACTAGGACGTCTTATATTTGACAATGTTTTGGCTTCTTTTGAAATCCTCCATTCTATCAGTCGACGCAAAACTGGAAGGAGGGGTCATATGGCATTGAAGCTTGATATGAGTAAAGCCTATGACTGTGTGGAGTGGTGCTTTCTTAAAGAAATTATGATCAAGATGGAATTTCCGAGAAATTGGATTGACCTTGCCATGGATTGTGTCTCTACTTCTACCCTTTTTTTATGCTAAATGGCAAGGTGGTGGGAAGCATTTCTCCGTCTCGGGGCCTCCGGTAGGGCTGCCCTCTCTCGCCCTATCTTTTCCTTCTTTGTGTTGAAGCGCTTTCGGCTTTACTTAAAGGCTCTGAAAGAAATGGCAGCATCTTGGGCGTTAAATGTGCTAGGGGAGGACCTTTGGTTAGTCACCTATTTTTTGCAGATGACAGCTTACTGTTTTGCAAAGCGTCTGTTGATAGTTGTCATCAACTCAAACATTTGCTGGGTATTTATGAACGTGCATCTGGCCAGCAAGTAAATCTCCAGAAATCTAGTATCACTTTTAGTCCAAATGTAAACTCTAACCTAAAGAGAGATATTCAAGATATTTTTGGAATCCAGTCCTGTAACTCTCATGATAAATACTTAAGCCTTCCAACGTTGGTAGGCAGAAACAAAAGGAAAGCTTTTGAGGATATTAGAGAAAAGGTCTGGAGTCGGATTATAGGATGGAAGAGCAACCTCTTTTCTTTTGGAGGTAAGGAAATTTTGATCAAAGCGGTTGCTCAGGCAGTTCCCTCATATTTAATGAGTATTTTCAAGCTTCCTGTCTGCCTATGTAAAGAGTTAAGTTCGATAATTTCCAAATTTTTGTGGAGTTTCACAAATGGCAAGCGGAAAATTAGTTGGCTAAAGTGGAGTGACTTATGTAAACCCAAGTCTATGGGCGGTCTAGGTTTTAGGGACTTACATCTCTTTAACTGGTCTCTATTAGCCAAACAGGCATGGTGTTTGCTGAGGAATCCGGACTCCTTGGTTACTAGAATTTTCAAATCTAAGTACTTCAAGAATTCTGATTTTTTGCATTCCTCAGCCAAAAATGGTTGTTCCCACGTTTGGAGGAGCATTATCTGGGGAAGGGAGTTGCTTATGAAAGGACTATGTTGGAGAGTAGGTAAAGGTTCGAAAATACATGTGTTTGAAGATCCCTGGATTCTAAGGCCCTCATTTTTCAAACCTGTTACAAACAATACCATATATAATTTGAGAGTCTCTGACCTTATAGATGAAGAAAGACACTGCTGGGATATTTCCGAACTTGATTCAATATTTCTTGTTTTGGATAAAGAGGTCATTCTTTCCATTCCAATTAGTGTGAAAGGTGGAAATTAAATGACTGTCTTTCATGGCATTACGATAAGAAAGGTATGTACACTGTCAAAGTGGTTATTGGCTTGCTTTGTCCTTATCTTTAAACGAATCTCCCTCATCCCTAACAAATGCTCGGAGATGGTGGAAAAGCCTTAGGCATCTTAATATTCCACCTAAAATCAAGGTGTTCATTTGGAGAATTTGTTATAAAGCTATTCCTTGTCTTCACAATTTATGGGTAAGGAAAGTATCTAACAGTGATATTTGTTTAAGGTGTGGAAAAGCTCCTGAAGATGAATGCCATGCCCTGTTTTGGTGTCCTGACTTCTTGAAGGTTTGGCAATATTCTTCCTTTTATAATAGAATTTCGTATTTTCGAAATATGTCTTGTATTGATATACTTAATGGCTTATTTAATTGTTTGGATAGAAAGGAATTCAGCTTTATTTGTGTTCTTATTTGGTGTCTTTGGAATTCTCCCAATGCTGCCTTACATAGTGGTCAAGTTAGAAGTGCTGTCGATATTATTAACGGTGCAGGTGACCTCCTCATGGAATTCCAAAATACTTGCAGTGCTCTTTCTAACTCCCCTAAGCCTACTGCTGCAAATCAAATCAGTTGGATTGCCCCTCCTGCAGGTTGTCTCAAGTTAAACTCTGATGCCTTTGTGAAATGTGGAAGAAATTTCATTGGAGTTGGGGCTGCTATAAGGGACTCCTCAGGTAATGTTGTTGTTGCTGTCTCCAAACCTATGTTAGGCAACTTTTCAGTTGAGATGGTTGAACTTCTTGCTCTTTGTGAAGGTCTCCTCCCGGCAAAGCATCACAACTTGTTTATTAATATTGCTGAAGTAGATGCTGTTTTTGTTGCATCTTTGGTGAACTTTGAGCTTTCATTTTTAGGTGATGCTATGTTTCTTATTTCAGATATTAAAGCCTTGTGTTTAGAGGTGGGGGGATGTCTTTGCCATGCTATTCCTAGGTCCTGTAATAGTTTGGCTCATGCCCTGGCCACTTTGGCTTCTTTTTTTTTTTTTTTTTGATAATAAACAAAGCGAGTTACACAACCGAAAAAACAAAAGGACTGGGGTCCAGCCACAAACGCTCCCGCACAGAGGAGAAGGCTAACGAAGTGAGGGAATGTGCCAAGGAATTCGCCACTTTGGCTTTATCTTCTCGTGAAGAGTTGTTTTGGTGGGATGTCACTCCCTCTTGTATCTTTCCAGGTTGTTGGATATACATGCGGTTCAGATATCTATTCCTCCAATATTTAGAGAAAAACTTTTCACACACATTTATAGAACACATTGGAATGTTAGAGATGACAATTTTTAAAATCCTTATAGAACTCTTTATTCCATTTTTTTTTTTTTTTAAAAAAATCCTTGTAAGACTCTCCATTGAAGACTTGAAGTTCAATAAAAAAATCCGATATCAATTTGACAAGAAAGGAAAATCCGATGTAAATATTATAAACTCATAACCTCTTGATGTAGATGTAAGGAACATACCATTGGGTCAACCTCATCTTATCTATTTCACATGGTACTACCACACTGCATTTAGTTAGGATTTATAGCTTTATTAAATTTATAGTCAAGATTACTGGTTACATGTACATGCATCTAATTAAGGATTCGTTTAATAATTATATAAAACAAAACAAAAATTATTTGTAAGTGGCTGAATAAAAGATTAAATGCTCAGCCATATAAATATAACAATGATAATTTTATTATATTTTCTTTTTAAAGGAGAAATTATTATTATTATTATAGTTCCAAATAATAACCTTAATTTTTAATTATTAAAATATAGAGTAATGCTAAACGTCCCAATTTTTTTTTTCCAAATGATGTGGCACGTGAGGTATCAACATCACATTAGTCACCATATAATTTTATGATTTATAAGATGCTAACATCTCACGTATCACATCATTTGGGACAGAATTTGGGAAAAACAATTAGGACGTCTAGCATTACTCTAAAATATATTACCCTATTATTTGTAACTTTATACAAAGACTTGATTAGGAGAATGTCTTGGGTGCAGCGTGATGCATGGTGCTGCAATGTCAGCAAAGGCAGTGTTGACGGTGAAATTTGGATTGCCACACACAACAATTATATCAATTTAAAGTAAAACGAGAAAATAATCAATGCATGCAAGAGACAGATTTTTACGTGGAAAACCCTTGAATGGAAAAAAACCACGGTGCCCTAGAGGGCAGAAAAATAATACTAGTCTTATTGTTTGGTTACACACTCAGATTTCTCATGCGATTGCTCTATTCTCTCTCTCTTAGTTTTCGAACCCCTTCCTCATGGGATAGATGGTTCTATTTATACATGTTTAATTAGGGTTTCCCCTTGTTTTTAGCCGCACTGGTGGTAGATTTTCCTTCTTTGATTCGTACTAGGATTCCTATCTTTGACACGGGCTAGGATGTTTCTCTTATCTCTTTACGATTCCTTGTTGCCATGGGTCTTCTAAAGTTTAGGGTTGAATTCTGTGTTTCTGCCGAGTCGGTTTGGGCCTAATACGCTGATGCAGCGAATACCTTTACTTCTGGGTTTTTTCCTTCGGCGACCACGTTTCTACCTGCGGCGAGTATATCTAGTTCTGGCGACCACGCCTTTGACTATTGATTTAAGGCAGCAACATTCTGGCTCGCCATATTTTCTCCCTTTGACTCGCTCAATGAGTGACGTGGTAACCTTCTCTTCATCATCTATTGACTCTTTTGGTGACGTGTCCGCTTGGCGAATTTATACATACAACAATACCCCCATAAATACTTCGAGATGGGCGAATGACTTATTCTTTTTACTTCGTTTGCCCCTGCGAGCAGTATTTATACCCATGCTTTAAAGATTTCGGTGCGTTTTGTAATTAATTACCTCTCTGTTTTACCACGCGTTGCATTGATCATTTGATTCTTCCGGTGCAAGCTTTCAATTTTAGCCACACAATTTCTGGCGCTTCCACTTACTTGGCAGGTGATGGTATATTCTGACTGCTTGGTGACCCCCGAGATGCCACATGTCCATTACTTGGTGGTGACTATTGCGGCTGATTACTGTGGCCGTCACTCACATTAATTGCATATCCTCTTTTTGATTTTTCTTTTGAATTTCAAAGTTCCCTCTTTTAAGGCCCGATCGTTTCTTCTTCCTTATTTCACTCATCTTTTATGCCTCCATTGTTTTTCTCAGAGTAAAAAAGAAAAGTTTGAACCTTCGTTTTTATCTACCTCGTTTCTTCGAGTATTTGCTACAGCCTTTTTCCTATGCCTTCCATTGCCAGACGGTTCACCGGACTCAACCATTCCTGTCTCTCTGCGTCCCCAACTCTCCTGCGTATCTCTGCGAATCTAGGGTTTTCTGGTGAGTTCCCATGGATCCTTCCTTACGTTCTTCTCTTTTTAATCGGATGATGCAAGCCATGGAGCTTGGTGATAAGAGTACTGCAGACAAAATTGAATCTCTGATTCGTAATTTTCACCCGGATTCTCCGATCCCAATTTCTGTTTATGTCCCATCTTCTGAGGATGATTTTATTCCTAACATCTCTCCTCCATCTTCCAACAGTGATTCTCCAACAATGCCGAGATCCTCTAAACTAGGTGGCAGCAAACGACGCGCCCCTAGGGCTTCTCGTGAATCCCTACTAGATGCGCAGACGACTGTTGATTCTGACGTTAAAGACCATCAAAGGGACAGGCTGCATTTTTCGCTAGATCATCCGTGTTCCTTTGACACGGAAGTTAACGTGGTTGGCGAGGACGAGCTTCGCAAATATAAGAGTCGTTTTGACATTCCAGACTCAGTGACTCTGATGTTACCTGGCGATCGAACTGTGTGGAATCCTCTCGAAAATACGGTCGCCATTTATGGTGCCATGCTCAGCTGTGGGGTAACCCTTCCTCTTCAGTCTTTTATCACCAGATTTCTCGTAAAGGCTCAAATTGCATCGGCACAACTCGCTCCAATAGCTATAGGATATTGATGTGCCTGTGTCTCATGTGGAAGCTGAAGGGTTATAAGCCCCCTACACCTCGCGAGATCCGCCATTTTTATACACTAAGGCAGGCGGGCAATGGTGGCACGTATTTCCTTCTCTCTTCGCCCGTGGAGAATTGGATCCCTGAGGGTGTGGCGAACCCCGGTCAAGTAGAAGTCTCCAGCGATGAGAAGAAAAAGGGTTTCATCTGGGGCTTTCCCACTTCAAACAAAAGGTGGAAGAATAGTTGGTTTTTTGTTGGTGGTGAGTGGGGCCGCAATGCGCCTGCCAGCAGTCGCCGTAACCTCTCAGTGAAGAAGGTTCCCAGGCACTTCACATCTCCTGAAGCCTGGTCGAAGGCAGCCCCTATTTTACTAGATAGGGAGATCTCTCACCTTGCCGCGGCAACTGTCCTTCCTTTGAACTTGAGGGTTAGATCCTTCCTCTTGGATGAGGAGAAAATGATCTCTCAGCAGATGTTTACTCGCCTACATGCTAGGCTTCCTCGTCGTAAGTCTTTATCAGTTTCTCCTTTTGTATCATTGTTTCGTTTTATTCTGTTAGTGACACTTGGTTTGTATTTCTTGCAGTTTATGATTTTGATACTGTTTGCGATTTGCAAGCCCGGACAGTGAAGAATTCCGAGGCTGCCAGCAAAGACACGCTGCTGGTTTGGCGAAGGAGGGAATTGCTAGCCCGGATGGCGATGACCCCTCGGACAGTGAGGAAGCTGGTGATGTTTCTGGGGGAGGTGCTGAGTCGGGGCGACCCCCCATGCGTGCAGAGGTTGCTGCGAATACTCCTGTTGCAACTGCTGCTGCGACTACCCCTGATGCGGCTACCCCCAGCCGTAAAGGTAAGGAAAAGTAGGTGCTTCAGGGGGGGGGGGGGGGGGTCGGTGACATTCCAGATTTTAACGCGGATGTCCCTGAGACCCCTCATGATCCTGCGAGTGATCTTGCCCCTAGAGCTGGTAGAGATAAACGCCCAGCTGAGACTACACCTGATCGTGCTGGTCGACCCCCTAAGTGGGCATCAAGGGTGGTGCAGTATGTCGTCTCTTCAGATGAGGAGGGTGCTGGCGAGCCAGCTCTCGCTGAAACTCCTATTCAAACGGATGTTCGCGAGGATAATGCTGAGGGGACTAATGCAGCGGTGCCTCCCCCTGAGGAGGTTGATGAATTGAATATCCCTGCTTCTACTCCGCCCCGAACAGCTTCTCCTCCAATGGCCATAGGCGAGTCTAATGTCTCTTCAGATCAGCCTAGACCGTATGGTCAGCCTGAATCAGTTGATCGGCCCGGCCCATCGAAGCAAACTGGGACTTCTGCTTCTGTTTCGGGTTTTACCTATGAAGCCCCTCACGTGGGACCAACTGAAGCCGGTGAAGGGACTGTGTCTCTTTCTGACTTTTCGGCTACTGAAATCTGCTCCCACCTGATTAATAATGATGTGTATATCGGTGAAGGTTGGGAGCATGTTAAAAGCAAATCTTGTAACAAAAAGATGGAGTTATTCTTCAATTGCCACTCTCTGGTGAGCTTCTCGCCATAAGTTTCTATGTCTTTTTATTATATGCTTCCTAATTCGGCTATTTCTCTTTTCAGATGATGTCTGAGTTGGCTGACAACTACAAGTATGGGAACAAAGCTTCCCGGGAGATTAAGCGTTTACGCGAGCAGACTTCTATTTTGGCCGCTGAGAAGCTCTCTGCTGAAGAATCCCATGCTCAACAGCTTGCTCAGTTAAGAGAATCCTCTGATGGTCATCTGTCTGCTCGGCTAGCTGCCAAGGATAAACTATCTGCTGTTGAGGAGGAGATCCGCTTGCTGAAGGAGCTTTTGTCTGCAAGTCAAGAGTCCTTCGCAGCACGTTTGGAGGCTGAGCGGGTGGCTGAGGAGGCTAAGGAAAAAGCTGAGCATGAAGCGGCGGACTTGCGTAATCAGTTGTCTTCTCGCGAACTCATCTTCGATAATCTAAAAGCTGTGCTGGAAGCTGAAGCAGTTGATCGTTTCAAGAGATCCCCTGCCTACGATGCGCTTTTGTTGCGTGAATTTGAAAAAGGCATGAGGCAATCGAAGAAGTTCTTCGCCATGAAGGATCATTCGAATGAGAAGGCTCTGAGGCGCTTCGACCGGTCTCTTCAACAGCACATGGCCAGTGGTGTGGGCTCGATTAAAGAGCAAATAAAACGATGGAAAGCCCACTGTCGTTATAACAGGATTGAACCTCATCCTATGCATCTTGAGATCCCCAGCAAGCGTGTCTTTAATACTTACTACTCAGGTCATAATGGCAGCTTTTCCGGTTCTGGTGCTGAGCCCGACTTGGGTCCTGTTGCTGGAAGGGATTATGAGCCTTTTATGCCAGATGGTGATGAAGAAGTCACCTAGCCTTCTGAAGAGTAGATCGAAGATGAGGAAGACAGCGAGGGCCCTCCTGCAGCTAGTTGAGTTTTAGGTTTTTATAGACTTAAGATTGTAAATTTTTTATATCTTTTTTGCACCTTCATTTGTAATTCTTCAATTGTAAATAACTTTTTATTTAAGTTATAAACTTTTTTGTTTTTGTTCAGCTGCCTTTGCTGAGTTTTTAGCTTACTCGGTATTTCATCAAGTTTTTGGTATGCTTTATAGCTTTATTCAGCTGCCATTGCTGCGTTTTGGCGTACTCAGTGTTTGTCAGGACGTATCCGACCATACACCGAGTTTTTAACATGTTTATTTGTTTGTTCAGCTGCCATTGCTGAGTTTCAGCATCTTATTGGGACATCTCTCTCTTGCTTTTGCTTTTTTTTTTTTTTTTTCAACTGGCTTTCTCGCCTCCTTAGGGGTTTTGTTTTCCCGTAATGGCAATCGCCGATTTTTATAACTTGGGATTTTACTTTAGCTCACCAGTTCTCATTGCTGCGAGTATGAAACTCGTCTTTATGCAATGGTAGTGATGTGCGGAGGCGAATGCCCTTTGTGACTGGCGAGTGAAATCGTGAATTTTCAGTAATAAATTACTCTTTATTGAATGCTTCCTGCAACTTTTGTTAACATAGTCACAGAAAAAATGATAAAACAAAAACTGTTCTAAGAAATAAAAAGGCTGAAATAAATCCTAAAAGCAATGAAAAAGTCAAGGGTAATATATCTTCAAGTACTGCGCATTGCATGGACGAGGTAGTTCGCCAAAACCCTCTCAAGTGATGCGATATGCCTCGTGACCAGCTATGCCTGTGATTTGGTAAGGCCCCGCCCATTTGTCTGTGAGTGACCCTGCAGCTTTGTCTCTTGTTCCTGGGTTTACCCTTTTCAGCACTAAGTCACCCAGCGAAAACCTTCTTTCACGCACATGTGAGTTGTAATATCTGGCCACCCTCTGTTGGTACGCAGTATTTCTTATTTGTGCGCGTTCTCTTCTTTCTTCTAACTCATCCAGACTGCATTTTAGCATATCAATGTTAAGTTCCGGTTGAAAGAGTTGTACCCTTGGTGAAGAGAAAGATGTTTCCACGGGAATGACAGCTTCAGCTCTATAGGCCATGGAATATGGGGTCTCGCCTGTGAAACCCCTTTCTGTGGTTCGATATGCCCAGAGTACCTGTGGTAATTTATCTGCCCAGCTACCTTTTTTTGCCGCCAACTTAGCTTTCAGGTTGTGTTTAATGATCTTGTTCACTGCTTTAGTCTGGCCATTCGTCTGCGGATGTGCCGGGGAGGCGTAGTAGTTGTTGATGCCGTACTTGTCACACAGCTCTCTAAATTTCTTACCATCGAATTGGGCCCCATTGTCCGTGATGATGGTGTTTGGTATCCTGAATCTGTACAGGATATTTTTCTTCACAAAGCTTATCGTGTTTGCTTCTGTTATCTGTACCAAAGGTTCGGCTTCTACCCATTTTGTAAAATAATCCACGGCTACTATAGCATGCTTCGCTCCTCCAGTTGCTGTTGGCATTGGGCCGATCAAGTCAATTCCCCATATGGCGAATGGCCAAGGCGAGGTAATACTCTGTAAGAGCTCATGTGGTTGGCGAATGTTATTGGCTATTTTTTGACACGCCTCACATCTTGCTGCCACTCTTTTGGCGTCGGCGAACAGTAAAAACCCTGCCTTAATGTTTTGTGGGCTAAGCTGACACCCCCAACGTGATTCATACAATTTCCACTGTGTATGCTTCTTAAGATACCTTCTACTTCTTCAGGTCCAACGCATCTCTGCAGTGCCCTTGAGTACCCCCTTTTGTACAATTCTCCATTGAGTACTGAATATCTCGTAGCTTTGTACTTCAATCGTTTTGCTTCTAATGGGTCGCTTGGGAGTACATCATTGACGAGGTACTCTTTGATTGGTGTGATCCAGCTGTCTTTCTCGCCAAAGACTGCCCTAACTTCCTTTGATTTGAATATACTCGGCTGTTGTAGGCGGATCATAGAGATAGTTTTAGGCCAGATGTGATTGTGGCGGAAGCCAATTTGGCCAGGGCATCAGCCTTCTCATTTTCTTCTCTAGGGATGTGAACAATTCTGTATTCTTTAAATCTTTCTAATAGCTCTTTTGCTAATTCCAGGTAGGTGATCATGCTTTCATCTCTCGCCTGGTATTCGTCTAGCACCTGATTGACAACAACTTGAGAGTCGTTGAAAATTTCCACCTCATCTGCTCCTAGGACTGTGTAAACTTTAAACCTGCTATGAGTGCCTCGTACTCAGCTTGGTTGTTAGTAGCTTTAAAGTCAAAACGCAAGGCACATTCGACTGAATCTCCTTCTGGGGTTGACACCACTACCCCTGCCCCGCTGCCATGCGTGTTTGACGAGCCGTCAACGCGGAGTTGCTCTTTGAATTTTTTCTTATTTTGCTCCACCATCATTCTCGCCACCTTTATGCTTGGCTCGGTGAACTCTGCTACAAAGTCTGCCACTGCTTGGGCTTTAATTGCTGTCCTTGGGAGATACTTTACATCGAATTCACTTAACTCGATCGCCCACTTCGTCAATCAACCGGATACTTCTGGTTTCTGTAGAATTAATTTCAGTGGGCAGTTGGTGTATACCCCGATTTTATGAGCCTGGAAATATGGCCTTAATTTCCTTGCTGCAGTTATTAGAGCGAGTGCCATTTTTTCGGCCGGCGAGTACCTAGTTTCGGCTGGTAGCAATGCTTTGCTGGTGTGGTATATTGGTTTCTGGATCCCCCCTTCCTGTCTTACCAGCACGGAACTTGTGGCTGCTTCAAAAACGGATAAGTATATATATAGTGTTTCTACCGTTTCTGGTTTTGATAGCAACGATGCCTGCCCAAGGTACTCTTTCAAGGCCTGGAAAGCTTTTTCACAATCTTCATTCCACTCGACTCCCTTTCCTTTCTTTAGAGCTTTGAAAAATGGTAGGCATCGGTCTGTTGATTTAGCTATGAACCTGCTCAGTGATGCCAGGCACCCCGTGAGTCTTTGGACGTCCTTCAAAGTTCTTGGCGAAACCATTTTTGCTAATGCTTGGATTTTTTTTAGGGTTCACCTCTATTCCTCTTTGATGTACTTGATATCCGAGAAACCTCCCAAAAGGTACGCCGAATACACATTTTGCTGGATTCAGCTTCATTCCATACATAACCAACACATCGAACGTTTCCCTCAGGTCATCTGTATGTCTATCTGCTGTGATGGTTTTTGTTAGCATGTCGTCAACATAAACCTCCATATTTCTTCCTATTTGCCTGGCGAACATTTTATTGACCAGGCGCTGGTAAGTTGCTCCAGCGTTCTTCAGGCCGAATGGCATGACTGTGTAACAGTACAAACCCTGGTCAGTGGTGAACGCTGTCTTCTCCTCATCTGGCTTGTGCATCTTTATCTAGTTGTATCCTGAATATGCATCCATGAAGCTCAACGTCTCATGCCCGGCCGTTGCACCGACTAACTGGTCAATTCTTGGTAGCGGGAAGCTATCTTGGGGCAGGCCTTGTTCAGATTAGTGAAGTCGACGCACATCCTCCATTGGTTGTTCTTCTTTTTCACTAGAACAACATTCGCCACCCATTCCAGGTACTTGACTTCTCTAATTGATCTTGCGGCAAGCAACTTTGACACCTCCTCTTTTATTGCTGCACTTCTTTCTGGGTTAAAGCTTCTCCTTTTTGCACAACCGGTTTGCAATCTTCATTCACAGCCAGGTTATGTGAAATCACGCTTCTATCAATTCCCGACATGTCTTCATGGCACCAAGCGAAAATCTCCTTATATTCTCTTAACAAGTTTGTCACATCTCTCTTAACTCGTTCAGTCAGCCTTGCTCCGATCTTGACTGTTTTGTCCGGTTCTGCTTCGTTTAAAACAATCGACTCAGTTGGCTCTTCTTTTTCTCTGCTTGTTTTGTCCCTTGGGTCCAGTTCGAAGGTTTCTGGATTATCTTCCTGCACTTCCTTGTCTACTTCGAATATGCTCAAGGTTTCCATCCCGGCCTTATCTCTGAAGATTGATAGGTTGGCGCGGTGAGCCATCTCCTGTGACCCTTTCAATTCTCCGACACCAAATTCTGTAAGGAACTTTATTTTCAACACATGGGTTGAAGTAACAGCTCGAGCTTTGTTAAGAAACAGTCGGCCAAGCAAAGCATTATATGGCCAATTATGGATGTCGACTACAACAAAGTCCAGCAGGATCGTTCGCCGGCATGGTGCTGTACCAAACCTCACCGGCAGCTTTACAGTTCTTAACGATCTCACTTCTGCACCACCGAAACCTTTCAACGGCACATGGAAAGGTTCAAGATCTTTTATGTCCAACCGCAACTCATCGTATACCCTAGCACTTAAAATGTCAGCTGAACTCCTGTTGTCAATCATTACTCGAAGGACATCCCTATGGGCTATTCGAACCCCCCACTACGATTGCATCGTTAGGTTTTGCATCAATTCCGTCTAAGTCTTCTGCTGTAAACGTTATGGGATCATGTCCTTCTCTCCCTTTCTTGGGGTTTCTTTGCACAGAATTGATCTCCAGGCTTCTGCTTTCATACATTACTTCTCAGACTTCTGACATCCTTTCTCGATTGCTTCTCCCAGTATGAGGTCCGCCAAAAATGGTGTTTATAGTGGCGTTTCTCCTTGGACTCTTCCTTTCCTGCACGTTTCCTTGGCGGCTATCCTGGCGACCACCGTGCTTGTCTCCTTTCAAAGCAAAGTCCTTCAGGTGCCCATCTCTGATCAAGCTTTCAATGTGATCGCGCAGCTGGAAATATTTCAAAGTTTCATGCCCATGGTCTTTGTGAAACCGACAGTATTTAGTTGTATCTCTCCTGGCATTTGCTGATTGCTGCCGAGGGTATTTAGCGAGTCCTTTGTCTTTTACCACAGAAAGTATCTCCTCATGATCGCCAATTAAAGGGGTGTAATGGTTGTACCTTCCTTGAAACCTATTGGCTCGAGTGTTTCCTCTGCTTTCCCTTGAATGTCCCTTTTGGCCCTTCTCATCTCTCTGGCGATCACGTGACTGCGCCTTTTTGTCATCCTTATGGTCCAATTTTGAGTCAGGCTTGTGTCCATGTACATAGCTACCCCCTTGCGCTACTTCTTCTTCTTCTGCCAGTGCATAGTCGCCAGCTATTTCCATCATCTCCTCATAAGTTTTTGGTCTCTCCCTTCGTAGGTCAAAGGATAATCGCCCACTTTGTAACCCATTGGTGAAAGCGGCGATCACAGCTACATCACTGGCGTCCTCAATTTGAGCAACCTCCTTCCCGAATCTTGCTAGATACTTCTTGATCGACTCATTACGCTCCTGCTTCAAGTTTGATAGATGAGCGAGTGACTTTCTTCTCTGGACACTCCCCATGAATTGCCTTATGAATGCTTTGTTGAGGTTTGAGAAACTGCTTATACTTCTGGGTGGAAGTCTTCCAAACCACCTGGAGGCAAGGTCGCCGAATGTTTACGGGAAGGTGAGGCACAACAGCCCGTCATTAGATGAGTACTGGGCCATAATATTACTGAATCGGTGAACATGCTCCTTCGGATCCCTGTTCTCCTTATACTGCTCAATGGTTGGTATTCTAAATCTATCTGGAAATTAGGTGCAAGCAATATTTTCAACGAATGGGCTATTTGACTCATCATCCGATGATACGTTACGACCATACCTTCGTGCCATCGCTGAAACTTTTCTTGATAGCTCTTGTAGGGTGACATCTCGCTGACCAGTTGGTTCTCCTGATGGATCGAGTCTACTCTTGATTGTCATTCTCCCATGATTGCCTCTATCATCCGGGCTCCTTCGATCTTCTGTGCTCTCAGATCTTCTTCGCCGTGCTCTCTTGGATCGTAATTCCCTTCGTGGACGAGGACTCTTATCTTCAGATGAGATAGAACGGTGTCTCCGCCGGTTCCGTTGATATGTGTCACTGGAATTGACCCCATGTGTTCGTGCATGGTCTCGCTCCTCCCTAGATTCTTATTCATCACACATTTTCCCTTCCTTTGTTTTCTCCCTTCGAAATTCTTAGGGTGGTCCTGTGGAGTCTCCTCAGTAGATTGTATTGCTTGAGCATCAGGGGTTGCAATGTGAACTTCCGATCGTATCCTTCCGGGTGGATGGATTCCAGGAGTGGTTAACTCGTAAGGAGAAGAAACTCCCAACCCTATGGGAAGCGAAAGCCCTATTTTGCTGGCTTCGCTGATTAAGTTTACCAATGCAATCTGGAAGTGCTGCAGAACCCCGGGATCGGCTACCCTAGTTCCTGGCGTTGCCGCCGATTGTTCCCCGATCGTCACTGCCCTATCTCCTGTCAGCTCAGTTGGTTCAACAATTAGATCTCCGCTGGAGTTACCATCTCTGTCACTGTCGTTGTTCATATCTTCAGTTCGCAAGGGTTCCTCGAAGTTTCTGTTCAAAGTCCCCCCTCCTTCTAGCGCCAATTGTTGACGGTGAAATTTGGATTGCCACACACAACAATTATATCAATTTAAAGTAAAACGAGAAAATAATCAATGTATGCAAGAGACAGATTTTTACATGGAAAACCCTTGAATGGGAAAAAACCACGGTGCCCTAGAGGGCAGAAAAATAATACTAGTCTTATTGTTTGGTTACACACTCAGATCTCTCATGCGATTGCTCTATTCTCTCTCTCTCAGTTTTCGAACCCCTTCCTCATGGGATAGATGGTTCTATTTATACATGTTTAATTAGGGTTTCCCCTTGTTTTTAGCCGCACTGGTGGTAGATTTTCCTTCTTTGATTCGTACTAGGTTCCTATCTTTGACACGGGCTAGGATGTTTCTCTTATCTCTTTACGATTCCTTGTTGCCATGGGTCTTCTAAAGTTTAGGGTTGATTTCTGTGTTTCTGCCGAGTCGGTTTGGGCCTAATATGCTGATGCAGCGAATACCTTTACTTCTGGGTTTTTTCCTTCGGCGACCACGTTTCTAACTGCAGCGAGTATATCTAGTTCTGGCGACCACGCCTTTGACTATTGATTTAAGGCAGCAACATTCTGGCTCGCCATATTTTCTCCCTTTGACTCGGTCAATGAGTGACGTGGCAACCTTTTCTTCATCATCTATTGACTCTTTTGGTGACGTGTCCGCTTGGCGAATTTATACATACAACAGGCAGCATCAGGGTGGGCGAAGCACCGTGCATCGGATGCACCCAAGTTTTAGCCCTTGATGATTAGACTATTATTATCTTATAATTTGGAACTTTCTTTAGATTTGAAGGGTACGCCTATTAGTCAATAGTGAAAGTGAATAGAATAGTTAAAAAAAAAAAAAAAAAAAAAAAAAAAAAAAAATTGAAAATGAAAAAAATAAAATAAAAAATTACAGTGGACAAGTTTCTTTACTACTCCCTAATCATTGGTTTTTGTATTTATTTTTTTTCTAATCGTAGACAACCCTGCATATTCTGAAATTCATAAAAAAATAATATAATAATAAACTTTTATTATTGTTTCTTATTAAATGTCCCAAACTTAGAAGTAAAATCTAAAATTTGTTCGAGAATTGTGCGGCACAACTGTGACACTCACAGACTCGCTCTTTTCTTCCCTGATATAGTTATCCATTTTATAGACATTTTGTCATAAAATTAAGTACACAACTATGTTAATTTGAAAGTTGAAAGCTATTGATCAGTCAACGTACGACCACCTCTTTGTCTCTATTCTTCAATTACAATCGCTTGTAAGTGTTGACAACCGAGACAAATCTCAGGTAAAGATGATAGCAATGGAGCAACCTGTGTCTATCTATGAATAAAATCTCATGTAAAGTATTATCATTTTTTTTTTTTTTTGAATTTTCCTATATTTTTCTGATTTTCCGATGCCTTCATATTTAACAAAATCGGGATAAACAATTATATTGCTTGAAAAATTCTTAAATTTTATTCATAGATAAACTTCATTAAACTTATCATCCACACAAAAATTCAGATCCAAATTCATAAAAATTGAAGTAATTTCATCAAGGTCCTTACCGAAATTAAAGTTAGGGATACCTCACATAATTCATATATATATATATATATATGTGTGTGTGTGTGTGTGTGGTGTGTGTGTGTGTGTGTGTGTGTGTGTGTGATCGGTGATGTGAAAAACACTATTACTGTGAAAAGCACTTACCTCACTTGAATTGGTTGGATGGTTGGATAGGTTTATGCCTAGCGACGAATCAGAAAAGAGTGTGGTGTTCCTTGTTTTTTGCGATTGTTTGGACTATTTGGGAATCAAGAAATCAATTGGTTTTGAGGGAAAAGAGCAGAATATTGAGTTGGCTGCAGATTTGGTGAAGTTTAGAATTGTATGGTGGTTCAAACATTTAGGGAATGGCTCTAATGTTGATGTCGATTCTTTAATTCACAATGTTAATGTGCTCTGTGCTGACAACAAGCACATGAAGAGAACTAAAATGGCTGACTGGTTACATCCGGCGGTTGATGTTTTTAAATTTAACGTGGATGGCTATTCAAAGGGGAAGCCTGGTCCATCTGGCATAGGTGGCGTGTTACGTGACTCAAATGGGAAAGTGATATGTCTCTTCTCTTCTTTCATTGGGGTTATGGATTCGAATTTGGCCGAATTGATGGCTATCAAAAAAGCTGTCGAGCTGTGTTGGTCTACGCCTCATCTGAGGGGTCGTGACATCATGGTGGTGAGTGACTCAAAGGTGGCGGTGGCTTGGGTGAATAATGGCAACTTTGGGAACTTTGAGCACATTAAGACGGTTTATGACATTCGTAGTATCTTGTTAAAAGCTGATAATATCAAGATTATTTTTGACATGAGAATTTATAATTCTTTTGGGGATAGCTTGGCTAAGATGGGGTCGAGTAAGTCTAGGTACTTTGTTGAATGGGGGGACTTGGTTTAATGGTGCTTGTGTTTCTAGGGCTTTGGCTGTTTGGTGCTTGTGCTGGTTGGGGGTTTGTTTTGGTGTCTGGCGTCCTTTTTGTGGATCAGTGCTTGGGTCCTGGCTCTTTTCTCCTAGTTTGGTTTTGTTTTCTTTTTCTGTGGGTTTTGTTGGTGCCTTTGGTGCCATTGTTTCTTTTTTGCTTTGGGGTTTTGGCAGTTTGCTGCCTGGTGGTGGGGTTTTGGTTTGCGCTTGTGTCTCCTGGTGTGTTAGCTCTGTCAAAGTCCAGCAACAGGGGTTTTTGTTCTGCCCCTGTCGCAGAAATTTGAGGAGGGGGGTGTTGGTTTGTTTCTCTGTTGTTTTGTGTTGTGCTTGGCTTTTGGCCTTCAATAAAGCTGGCTTTTCAAAAAAAAAACTTTTATTTAGTATGTTGTGGACAATAACGTGGTTAATATAAGGTAGAGCAGAATCAGTGCATGGTTAGTATTGATTTTCCCACCTTATTCCAAAAGAAATACATTTTAAGGTAAAGATCATATTTACCAAATTAAGCCAATAATTATGAATTTGTATGTGTGTATATATAATATATCTGTCAGTACTCTCAAAATGAACAAACAACAATTTGCACCACTTATATGATTCTTATAACATGTATAATAAATAAATCAAGTGATGATGTGTTCTTTAAAGGCCAAGATTTGGTTCTTTTTTGTGTGTGGTAGTGAATGAATATGCATGGCTCAATTCTATTTTGAACTCTTGCATCCCTATAAATTTAGTCTATATTACATACTTGTGTTTGATTTAGGTGACAAATACAATCCATCATTAAATAAATCAAATTAAAGAGACGGTGTTTAAAGTTATGTGGTCACTTAACACATGCCACATGCCACATGGCAATAGAGAAATTGATTTACATTTTAAGTCAGTCTAAGTCAATTATGACATTTTTTTATTTTTTATTTTTGTAATTTGCAAATTTTATTTCGACTACATTTAGTTATATATAGCTATAAAAAATATGAGCACACAACTACTAAAATGTTTCATATGAAAAACAATACGAATCTCTTGGAATACAATTTTTCTCATTTAGACACATAATTGTGAGCATACTTATAGCACACTTATTCACCTCATCACTTTTACCATGTAAGCATTATTTAACCCAATTCCACATAAGTATGCTCACAGTTATGTGTCTACAGGAGAAAATTGCTTGGAATATCAATACAAGAAAATTATCAAAATAACCAATCATGTGTTGGTGTGAGTGGTTCGGCGCTCTCATCCCTTAAGCAAAGTCGTGGGTTCAACTCCCCTTGTGAACGAAGCTACACATATTGAGAGCACTTTACCCCTTAGTGGGCCGACCTGGTGCGAGTCTGGATTAGTCGGGGTGTGCTCTGGGCTGATTGCACCGTATAGTGGATCCGCCCCACCCGGAAACCGGATGGTGTAAACCAAAAAAAAAAAAAAAATTATCAAAATAAGAACAAATAAATATGAATTATTTCCAAAAAAAAAATGAAAAAGAAAAGAATAAATATGTATTTAAAACACAATCATTTTGAGTATCAAAACAAAAGAAACTGCACTAAATATGAGGTACTTAATAAAATTCTTAAGGATATAATAAATATGTACATAGCAAACAAATTCCGGCCAAAATAGCAATGAGGCTGGTGGAAATCCAATATGACCTAGAGTTCTGCGAGGCCCGTTTGGTTATAAAACATCATTATATTTATATAATATTTATATTAATATTAAACTGTCTTACCATTCCTAGAACTGGGAACTTGGTGGCACATACTCTGGCTTCTGAGGCCTTTTCCTCTGGGAAGGAGGTCGTTTGGCTTGGTGTTTCTCCTGCCTGTGTCTCTTCTATGTTGTAGTTTGTTTTGTTGGTGTTTGTTGTTTCTGCTGGTGTATGTTTTTCAAAAAAAAAAAAAAAAAAAAAAAAAATATTAAGAATAATGAAAAGCATTGCTATTATTTTCCCAAGATACAGACCGGATGCGGGATTCCGGGTTCATTTCGACTTTTGATCAACAGCATGTTTTTTTTTTTTTTTTTTTTTTTTTTTATTGGAATACAACAACAGGATTACAGATCCGGGACATGATTACATGATAACAATAATAACTGGGACCCATCTAGAATCGACTTCTAAGCACAGCCCAGACTTGAAGCTCCCACTGACGGGGAGAGAGAACCCACACAAAATGGGACAACACCCATATTTTTAAATGGGCCAAGGAAAATTTACATAAGTCTATGCACACACTAGGTCTTGAACCTTGGTGGTGGGGGGTTCCCAAAGGAAGGCCCACCACTATGGCAAGGGACCATGTGTTGATCAACAGCATGTTATTACATTATATTGCGATTAATTAAAATAATAGCAGCATCAACAATAGAAAAATAGGAGAGAAATTCAGGTGCATCGCAATTTATGGTACATCTTCAGGAGAGAAACTTGGGGGTAGAAGATCCACCATGCATCCTCCGTTACAATCCTACAACATGGTTGAAATATATTATGTGACAGGATCGTAACAGGGTTGCATGGTGTATCCCGTTCCACCCAAGACTTTTCCTCTCCATAGATACAGAATCCATAGAGTTGACATGATTACATACCACTAATTAAGCATCCAATGCGTACATTGCTTTGTCTCTATTATTTTGATTAGATATATCATATAATCAAACACAGTCCATTCAAATCTTAATTCCTCACTTGTTGTGAATTTGAAGCTCCGAGTCTCCGACCTCTAACTAAGTCCATAAATGGCCACGCCAATCACAAAACCTCATGCGGCCATGTTTTGTAGCCCAGGAATGGGTCACCTGGTGCCCTTCTTCGAGCTAGCCAAACGCTTTGTCACCCAACTTGATTTCCAAGTCACCATCTTTGTATTGTCAATTACAGACGCTTCAACGATACGGTCTCATCAGTTTCTCCACTCTGCATCTAATCTCTTTAATATTGTCTCACTCCCTCCTGTCGACATATCTGGTTTGGTCGACGCGCCATTTATAGGAACAAAAATAGCCATGATGATGCATCAATCTTTACCAGCTCTTCGATCTGCAATCTCTGAAATGACTAGTACTAGTACTAGTAGTGATCTTCCTCCAGTAACGGCTCTAATCGTGGACGTATTTGGAATTGAAGCTCTGGCGATTGCTGAAGAATTCAGAATTCCAAAGTACGTTTTTGATATATCTAGTGCGTGGTATCTAGCAACTATGTTGTACGCTCCAACCCTTGATGTTGAAGTGTTAGATGAACACGCTAACAAGAAATTGCCAATCAAAATCCCGGGTTGCACTACGCTCCGATTCGAGGACACCCTTGATGTCTTTGAAGACCCGAATAGTCCAGCGCGTTCTGGATTTCTATGTATAGGGAAGGAAGCATCAACGGCTGATGGATTTTTGGTGAACACGTGGGAGGATCTGGAGCCTAAAACATTAAAAGCTTTGAGAGACACCAAGTCGTTGGGATCAATCATTAGAGGGCCAGTTTATCCGGTCGGTCCAATGGCAATACCGGTCGGACCAACACCACCGCCACAGCCAGTTTCACGGAGGAGCCATGTACTTGATTGGCTAGACTTGCAACCCACTGAATCGGTGATTTATGTGTCGTTTGGAAGTGGGGGGACATTATCAGCCAAACAAACGATCGAGCTTGCTTACGGGTTGGAGCTGAGTCAGCAAAGATTTGTTTGGGTGGTACGTGCTCCGGTGGAGAATGATGCATCTGGGTCTTATCTAACCATAGGAAATGATGATCGTGCAGGCAATATCATCTCAGATTACTTGCCAGATGGGTTCTTGAGTCGGACCCACAACGTGGGACTGGTCGTCCCTACATGGGCTCCTCAAACGGAGATCTTGGGACATCCATCCATCGGTGGATTTTTTTCACATTGCGGATGGAATTCTTCGATAGAGAGTATAGTTAATGGGGTGCCAATGGTTGCGTGGCCATTTTACGCTGACCATAAGTTGACTGCGACAATGCTGACGGAGGAGTTCGGTGTAGCGGTCCGATTGAAGGTGTCACCATCATCAAATGGTGTAGTGGGGAGGGTAGAGGTCAAAATGATGGTGAGAAGGATTATGGTGGACGAGGAAGGGCATTCAATAAGAAGTAGAGTCGAAGAACTAAAACACAGTGCACACAAGGCTTTGAGTGAGGGTGGTACCTCTTATTGTTCATTGTCACAAGTTGCCAAAGACTGCCAGATAAGATTGCAAGCTTATAGTGACCTATAATTGTCCTACACCAGATTTTACTTTTTATGTTGTTACCCCTTATATTAATTACTAATAAAATTATGTAAAATCTCTAATTTTGTATTTTGTCTATTGTTCTCTAGTTTTAAAAAGTATTATTCATTGCAAGTGAAGTAGTTCATTTGTAATCACACACCAAATTTGACACTGAGGTCATTTAGTAGCCATGCTTTAACCATGAGATCTCTGTTTACTGGGAGCTAGGGATGTCAAATGGATCGAACCGAGCCGGACAGTAATTGAGAACCTGGTTTGGGCTGAGCCTTGATTTCTTTATGAGGCCTGGCTTTGCTCATGAGCCCGGTCCAGAGCTGGTTGCTCACATGGGCTTGGGCTGCCCTTGTTTTTACCATTAATTTTTATTTTTGAGTGGCGATATTAGCACCCTCAAAAACTGTATGTACACCCCTAAAATATTTTAAAAATCTCTTGTTCATAAATAAACCCCACTTAATGCCAAAAATACCTTTTCTTTAATTTTATTGTATTATATTTTTGTTAGCACACCCCACTATTTTGTTATCTAATTAGATTTATTTAAAATTTTATTATTTTATATCTTTTTATTCAAATAAATAATTTATATTTAAAGAAATAATTTCTAACTCCTGCAAAAACATTTGATGTCACTAAAAAATTGTATGAAAAAAATTTATTTTCAATGCATTAAAACTTTTTTTAAAAAAAATTCTTTATATAAAAAGAGGCTCTCAGCACACAATAGTGTATTTCAATTCCTTTGTTTCTAAGAAAGTTTCTTAAAATAAAATATATAAAAAAATAAAAAAAAAATTGTTCATAAAAAAGTTTATTGTTGGTATTGATTTTAGTTTCACTCAATTATAGCAGTAAATTGTTTGTTAACTTAATCAATTTGTATTCTATAAAAGAAATTGAAATTAGTATTTAAAATAAAAGTTAGGGTTTGATAAAATAGAAAGGTTTTTATTATCATATCAAACAATTAATTGGAAACTTCATTTTTCTTTTTTTACAAAGGATTGATATAAAACCAATTAATAATTATTGATGTGTACTTACAAATTATTTAGTTCTTTAAGTAATTTTACTCAAGGATAATATTGGATTTTTAAAAATATACTAAATTATGGTATACATACAGATTTTGAGGGGTGTAAATATCGTCACTCTTTATTTTTATCTTTTCAACCTGCATTGCTCTCAAGCTCACGGGCCTTGAAAGTCAAGGCCAACCCACCACCAATCATACGCCTTGGATGCCGGGTTGGCCTTTGATTTAAGAGCCGGGTACTGGTCAGGATTGAACAATATTTATTCGGGACTAACCTTATCTATTGATTTTTTTATATATATTATCCTTCTAAAAAAATATTTATTAACTATCAATCATTAAAAAAAAAAAAAATTGTTTATTAAAAATGAACCATTTTTAATAAATGAATACCCTGCATAGTTACAAACTATGTACTAACTAAACCCTAAAAACCTTATACAATAAAACCTTTATAAAATAATATTATTGGGACCGAGGAAAATTATTATTTTAGAGTAGTTATTTATTTATTGATAAATGAATAATGTATTAATTTATCGATAAATAAATATTTATTAATTTAAAAAGAGTTCTCTCATTATGATTACACAATCACATTAAAAAGGTTTTTATATGATTACATATAATCATATGCAAACAGTAATCGGTGTACAATAGAATGCTCTAATTATTATTATTATTTTTGTTAAGATACATGTATGACTTCCAAATAATAATAATAATAATAAACAATGGATCATGAAGTTGTAGACACAGAAAAATTCACAATTAATTTAAATCATCTAGGTGGGCACCGGCAACCTGTAGAACAGACAAAAAAGGAGCGATTGTCGAGCCACAGAGGGGGGGTGGTCCCTTTAGGGGACTCTCCGACGCTCAAGTCAATATATCATAAGTTAAATCGAATGAGATGGAGAAGAGTTTGAAATGACAAACCATTTTGCTCGATATATCGAATCGAGCTGTTTGCTAGTTATCGACCAATCCGATGGGTTGAAAGGGATGGGTTCCCAGATTCAACGTCGCTCGATCTAGGATTGGGTCAATATTATGTATCGATAACTGTGATAGATCACTGTCTAGGAGGTTCCTTGACTTGATATGGATCGAACATGGATTATGTCGATCAACTTTGGATGGCAACTGGGTCGATGTCCTGGTGGGTTCCTTGACTGGACGTGGGTCAATCGAGGATTGGGTCGATAGACTTTAGAGAGCAACTAGGTCGATCTTCATTAGGTCATGGAGCAGCAATTAATGAATGGAAAGAATTGCGATGGTTATTGTTTACTCTAAAGCTTAGAGAGCTTAGTCCCCTTTTGTGAATGAGAAGGGATTACTATTTATAGGAGGAAGAGAGTGAGCTAACAAGTGACTTTTAATAGCATTGAAGTAGATGTTATATAATTGATGACATTGAAGGGGACGTTATAGACTTGATGACATTGATGAGACGTTATAGAAATGATGAAATATTCTTCAAAGGTTTGACTTTGACTGATGCGCGCGGGTCCCTTATTGGGTTTTGACTATTGGGCCATGGGCTTTATTGGGCCTTAGTATTTGTGATATTTTTGGCCACTACATAGGTCAAACTATAAAATTAGATGGATGTTGAGCATCTTTTTAATTATCCTAGTGAAAATGACCTACCGATTAAGAGATTATTTAAGAGGTAATGAATACATCAAACGATGATTATCGTGATCTAGATGATAGTTGTGTTTTACCAACGGTTTCTTTAAAAAATAAATAACTACTTGCTACAAAATGAAAAAAATATATAAAAAAAATCAAATGACTTTAAATGCATTTTTTGAGATGAGCTGAATTGAGAAAAGATAAGTTGTAAACAAAAAATTAATTAATAATTTAATATATATTAATTATGAATTTTTATGTGCTATTTATTTTATGTAATTAACCAATTATTAATTTATATATTCGTTGGGCTTTAAATGATTTTTTTTTTTAATTATTATGTTATACATTTAACGAGGTTATTATTTTAGTCCATCGATACGAGTCAAGACCGAAAGATTTTATTATTTAAACAAGATTTATTGTATCATGTTATTTGTTTGTTTTTCTTGACCGGCATAAATGCTAGACGGCGACCGGTTGAAGGGTCCCAGCAGGGCAGTTGACATGGTGGATGGTGTTGTGTGGTTAACCCGATTAAAATAGAGCCATAGATAAGATATTGTTCCTTTTTTTTATATGTATTTATTTTGCTAACAAATTAACCCCAATTAAATAGAGAAATCAATAGGATATTATTCCTATTTTGAATTTGATCCAACTAAAATACGCGAGAAATTCAAGTGCATCGCAATTCATGGTACATCTTTAGGAGAGAAACTTGGGGGCAGCTGATCCACCAATCACCATTCATCCTCCATTACGATCCTATCACATTGTTGAAATAGATGAATAATTGAAGGAGATTTTAATTGTTGCATTCATTTATATTCGTTAGTTGCAACGAATAAATAATACATGATGCATAGGTATTTATTTTGTTTCTATTTTTCAAAATTCTATCATTATTATTCTTTGTCATATTATTTTTCAAAATTCTATCATTATGATTCTCTACCATACGGCCATTACCAAATAATTGTGTTCTTATTTATTTTATATTTTATTTTTTGATAAAAATAATTGAGTTTCTTTAGATTCTCTACTCAAAAGAAACAATTGTGGGTTTTTACACGTTTTGCACAAATAATTTTGAATTTCTTTTATTTGGAATGTTGGCATAAAGTTACAAAAAAAAAAAAACCAATTCTACATATTTATAAATTGATTGGTACATATTTAATATTATTTGGAATTAGTTTTACACATTTGAGTCACAAACATTTTTTTTTTTTTTTTTCAGATTACTTTCACAAAATTTTACATATTTTACACATCTACTCTTTGGTTCTTTATCCAATTTTACTTCAAGTCCTCAATAATTTTAATATTGACTATTATGTTGGAAATTTTTATAAATTTGTTAATGCTTCTTCTAAAATAATTTTCAATCTAAATTATTTTAACAATAATTTAATTGTTTAGGATTAAAAAAAATTATTTTAATAATATACAAAATATCCATGGACTTTCGAGGTGAAATTCGTGAAATTTCGGAAATATCGAGAGATTTTTTACAGATATTTCGAAATCAGCCGGATATTCTGTAGAATATTAGATATTTGCCTGTTTCGATATCGGTTCCTTCAAAATACGGATATATCGATGGATATTTCGATATATCTATCGATATCCAATTCCTTGATTATATGTGTGATTAATTAAAATACTAGCAGCATCGACGGTAGAAAAATACGAGAGAAATTCAGGTGCATCACAATTCATGGTACATCTTTAGGAGAGAAACTTGGGGTCAGCAGATCCACCATGCATTCTCCGTTACGATCCTACCACGTTGAAATATTTTATGTGGCAGGATCATAACGGGAGATGCATGGTGGTGGTCAGGATTGAACCATCTTTATTCGGGACCAACCTTGTCGATTTTTTGGACACAGATTGGGAGACCATTTTTAGACAGTTGATTTAAGTAAAAAAAAAAAATAATAAATAAAATATGGTTTAAGCATTGTAAAAATTTAAGGATGATGTTTAGTTCAGTTTAGGTATAGAGAAAATACAAATGACTTTAGATGCATTTTTTAAGATGAGCTGAATCGAGAAAAGATAAGTTGTAAGTAAAAAATTAATTAATATATATTAATTATGAACTTTTATGTACTATTTATTTTATATAATTAACCAATTATTAATTTATATATTCGTTGGACTTTAAAGGATTCTTTTTAAAATTATTATCTTATACATTTAGTGAGGTTATTATTTTAGTTCATTGTTTTAAGTCGGACCGAAAGATTTTATTATTTAAACAAGGTTATTAATTTATCGAACATTCATGTTATTTGTTTGTTTTTCTTAACCAGCATAAATGCTAGCTAGACTCCAACCGGTTGGCAGGATGACATGGTGGATGGGGTTGTGTGTTGTCTCCATCCCATTTAAGGATCCATACACGCAGAGACGGAGTCAGGCCTGGGCTAGGGTGGGCTTGAGCCCACCCTAGCTTTTTAAAAAAAAATTGAAAAAAAAAATAAAATTGTATCATAGACAGCCCACGAGACACAAGAGGCTTCACTGCTTCAGACCTCTTTTTCTTTTGCATCACTTGTCTTCTCGCATCAAATCCCACCTCCAAAGCCCAGACGTCGTTTCGGTTGTTCAGACTTGTTCTCCACGACTCCACCTCTCGACTCTGCTTCCTTTAGCTCTCGCCGTGACGCCGTCTCTACTGGATGTTTAGATCCCTCGCTATTCAATCCCAAACTAATCCTTCTCTCTGCGGACTGCGATCTTCTTCTCATGATTCTTGATTTCTTGGTCGGTCACTCTCTGACTCTGTCTTTCTCTCTCTCTCTATCTCTCTATTCGAATTTATCTGTTCGATTGTTGTCATTGTTCCATATTTATTTAATTATTTATTATTTTGATTGTGGGTTCAGGGTTGTTACTTGTGAGCATTGGTGATTTGGTGGCAATCGGCAAAGGAAGGGGACCACAAGGCCACAACTTGTGACTTGTGAGCATTGGTGATTGTGATTTGGTGGGCCACAAGAAAGTTCCACAGGAGCTTGTTGTCTTGTTGATTAACTCAAGGCCATTTTTAAAGTATGTTTTTTTTTTAATTATATCTATCAACACAATTATAATTTATACAAATGGTTTTGAATCTCTTTAAAATGCATTAATTTATTTATTTTATTATTATTTGGTTAGATAATCTAGGCAAATTGTTCTGATATGATGCTTTGTAAGTTTGAATGAACCAATTAAAGTAAAAACTTCATTATTTGTATCTAATAACATCCCTCCTCTGTTTCTCTTTCTAGGTATTACCTGATTTTCATGTTTTATTGAAAAAGGTTTTGTCTTGCTGTGTTTTATTTTTGGGTTCTGTATTGGATTGAAGAATTTGGAATTTTGTTGTTGTTGTTGTATTTTTTGTTTGTTTTTTGTGTTTTTGTTTTTATGATAGATGATTGAATGAATGATACAATGATTTTGCTTAATTTCCTAAAAGTTTTGATCTTTTTGGGCTTAAATGTTGATCTTAGTTTTGTGATTGTATATTTGTTTGGATGCTTAGAGAATCTTGTATATTTATGTAGGTCGAAATGCCAAAAAGAAACATATTTCATTATTTCAATAAAAAGGATCATGGTGAGTTATCTAGTAGGCCAAATGCCCCATGTGATGTCCACACTTCAAGTTCAAGATCTCCTCCTAAGACAAAAAGATCCAAAACTCAAAACGATGATACTCAAACTCTATCTCATATCAATACTTCTCATTATGAACGTGATCCCGGAAAGCGTCTTCCAATATGGCAATATCCCATTGACAAGCAAGATGAGATTAGAAGAGCTTATGTCGACATGGGACCATTTCAACCTACTTATGACTATCCACTCACTCCATGTGGGAGTCAAAGTCGTCGGTTTCAAAAATTTTGGTTCATAAAATTTCCATGGATTGAGTACTTGGTGGGAAATAATAGTGCATTTTGTTTTCCGTGCTATCTTTTTGATAGTCCTACATTAAGGTATCACACATTTACTGTTGAAGGCTTTCAAAATTGGAAAAGAGTTGGTGGAGACCAATGCCCCCTTACAAAATATGCAAAAGAAGATCAAAATTCACTACACCATATTGCTATGCAAAAGTGGGATCATTTGAAAAACCCATCTCTATATATTGACAGAATGATCAATAAACAATCTTCTCAAATTGTTATGCAGAACCGATTGTTACTCAAGACATCAATAGAATCTGTGAAGTGGCTAGCAATGCAAGGGTGTGCCTTTAGAGGTAATGATGAATCTATCAATTCTGCAAACCATGGAAACTTTATTGAAATGATAATGTTGCAGGCAAGAGTAAACAAAGATATTGCTGAAGTTGTCCTACATAATGCTGCACAAAATGCCAAATATACATCACCAATGATCCAACAAGAGTTGTTAAAAATTCTAGCCGATAGTGTGCGTGATAAAATCCGTGTAGAAATTGGAGATGCCAAATTTTGTATTCTTGTTGATGAAGCGGTTGATGAATCTAACAAGGAACAAATGGCTATCATTTTAAGATATGTCGATGACGATGGGTTTATTCGGGAACGGTTTTTTGAAGTTGTGTGTGTTGATGACACGAGTGCCTTAACTTTGAAAAGAGAGATATGTATTGTTCTTAGTAGATACAACCTCTTGATTGAAAATTTACGAGGTCAAGGTTATGATGGGGCTAGTAACATGCGAGGCGAATGGAATGGATTACAAGCTTTATTCCTTAAAGATTGTCCATATGCCTACTACGTTCATTGTTTTGCTCACCGACTTCAACTTGCTTTAGTTGCAGCATCTAAAGAGGTACATGATGTATGGTTATTTTTTTCTAAATTGAGTTCCATTGTCAACTTTGTTGGTGCTTCTGCTAAGCGTTGTTCTGAATTAAAATCAATTCGCAAAGATGAAATTTTAGAAATGATATCTTTAGGAGAACTTGAGACTGGTACAGGAGCAAATCAAGTTCATACTTTGCAACGACCTGGACCTACTCGTTGGAGTTCACATTTTACTTCTGTTAGTAGGTTGATTGACATGTTTGGTTCAACTTGTATCATTCTTGAAAAACTTATCGATAATGGGTTGAATAGTAATATACGTGGGGAGGCTAAATGTGCATATAAAGAGATGAAAACCTTTGAATTTGTTTTTATTCTATTGTTATTGCACAAAGTGTTAGGAGTCTCTGATATGTTATGTCAAGCATTGCAAATGAAAGCTCAAGACATCTTAAATGCTCTAAATTTAGTTTCAAGTACAAAACTACTGCTTCAAGAGTTGCGAGATGGATGGGATGATTTTTTTGGAAGTGTGGCATCTTTTTGTAGAAAGCATGACATTCATATGCCTAATATGAGTGACCGCTACATGGAAGGTACAAGACGTTCTTGTCAACAAAAGAATAATATTACAATTGAGCATTATTATCACTTCAATATATTTAATGCTGTAATAGATTTTCAATTGGTGGAGTTGGATAGTAGGTTTAAAGAAGAAACAATGGAACTCCTTATTTTTAGCGAGGCTTTGAATCCTATGAACGGGTTCAAATCATTCAAAATTGATTCTATTTGTACTCTCGCTGAGAAATTTTATCCTAAAGACTTTACCGAAGATGAGTTGAAAGCACTAAAGAGGCAATTGGAACATTACAAGTTTGATGTACTTCGTCAGCCACAATTTCAGAATATTTCTTCTCTCCCTGAATTATGTCAATTATTAGTCAAAACAAAAAAATCACATCACTTTTTTTTGATTGACAGGTAATATTATTTATTTATATATATAATTATGGCAATTGTTAATTGAAACAAAAAAGTCACAACTTTTTTTTTTTATTAACAGGTTGATTCGTCTAGTTTTGACTCTCCCTGTTTCCACAGCAACAACAAAACGAGCTTTTTCTGCAATGAAGCTTATCAAGACATCACTTCGCAATAAGATGGAAAATGAATTTTTAACAAACTCCATGGTTGTCTACATTGAAAGAGAAATTGCTGGTGCTATTGATCCTGATTTTATAATTGATAAGTTTGATCTTTTGAAAAACCGTAGGATACAACTTAATTAGTATTTGATTGTATTTGCATTTCATGTTTATTTTATAATTTGTTTTGACTATTTTTTTTGTTAACTTATTTATTTAGAAATTACATTTACAAAGTAATCTCCGCTATGTCTTCTTAACTAGGTGTATCTTTATTTTTAATTAAGACAATTTTCTCGTATTGTTAATGATCGGAAAAAAAATATTCTAGCCTACCCTAGTGTGTAATCCTGGTTACGTCCCTGCATACACGTGAGAGTCAATGAGCTTTATTAAATTTTCTAGTCAATTTGGATAAGAAAGTAAAATCTGAGGTCGCTTGCATCAATTATCAAACTGTGATCTAGACTCGGAAACAGTTCCAAATGGCACTGTACACTGCCTTTAGTTAGGTTTTCTCATCCCAGCCTATAAATTTAGTCAAGATTGGATTATTTATACATTTAAGGCTTCTTCATTTTATGAAAAAAATATATATTATTTGTAGGCGGCAGAATTGGAGATTTAAATTCTCATATAGATAGCGGTGGACGTGAATCGGTTCAGATTTTAGCCGAAATTGTTGATGACTCGTATACACTCGGTTTTTATTTATTTATTTTAATCGGATTGACTTGTAAATACAAGTTGATTTGATCAGATTCGGTCCGGTTTAATATGGGTTTGGATTTAATGAACATTTTATTTATGTTTTTAATTATATGAGCCTTTAGAGCTTAATAAAGTGACTTAACTTGAATATATATTTTCAATTCGGTTTGGTTCGGTTTATCTCGGACCATAAAACTGTACCCATTCCTACGTATTGAGAAATAACAATAATAATTATTTTTATATTGCAGCTAATTTTGTTAGGAAAGCATGCATGTAGGTGTTTGGCCAGATAGAAGTGTATAGAAATACATAGATTATATATAAGAGTATTGTGATAACTTATTTTATATGTTTTTGGTAAAAATTTAAAAAGAAAAAAATATATATGAAGAATTCAACGAAGACAAATTTGTCACGGTGTCACCGGTTAAAATAAATAAACGACTATACTTTCCCGTACAGGTTGACAACATTTGCTGGAATGGGACTAGATTTGACGCGTAAAATATATTATAATCCAACCAAAGTTTTGTTAATTTAAGGATTAAGACCACACAAAACATTATTATACCTTCAAATTTCTTGCATGCAATATCTCTAGCGAAACTCAACACGGTTAGATATAATTAAGAAGTCTAAAAATCTATATCTTCTTAATCAAACTTTGGAAATATTTAATTTGTAAATATACAAATTAAGATGGATAGGGTGTGTCCAAAAGTGAAAAAAAACACATACCAACAAAAACAAAAAAGAAAACACAACCATGTTGTTGGCCGGGTTGCATCAGTTAACTAAAAAAAAAAAAATAGAGTGTCGTTGGCGAGGACAATAATAATCGATGATTGACCAACTTTTCACGTTTTGTTGTCACTATGAATATGAAAAAGCATAGAGGCCTAGCCGTCCAATTGCCGGCATTGAATCGAATTTATGCAAAAAAATTAAAGAGAATAGTTAAAGGCCTCTCAATTAGGTTTCGCTTTGTTGAGCTGAGGACTTTATGAGAAGATTGATTAAAAAAAGATTAGGTTTTTTTGGTTTTTTTGTTTTTAATTGTTCATACTTCATTATCAATGATTTGGACTGTATTCTCAAGAAATGTGATAGAACGAGGGAGCTGTATTCTCAATAATTGATTGTTTACATACCTAAATTCGATGTCATTGACTGTTCTATAATTGTTGATAGGACAACATTTGGGTACTGACCAATTAATGGGGTTTTGCTATATGGCTTATTTGTGAAAAATGTAAAAAGATAAATCTAAAAAGTTAAGAGATAAAAACCATACGGCAACACCCTATTAATAGGGTCAGTGAGTATCAAGCAATTTCCTTCTTGATATATATAGTTGATTGATCCCTTTATCTAAAGAGTAATGTTACTTTGTCCAAATTTGGTGCCCAAATGACGTGGCAATACTCTCGTCCATTCATTTAAATCAAATAAATCTAATACAATTTAAATGAATGGACGAAAGTGTTGCCACGTTATTTTGGCACCAGATTTGGACACCAAATTTGGACAAAATAGCATTACTCTTATCTAAATTGTGTTGAAACTTGAAACACATTGATATGTGTGTTCCATTAAATTAATGGAAAATGTTGCCGCCTATTTCCACCTTCCATGTGTATGTTTCACGAAATGAATGGACGTCCTCGTTGACTACACATTCACGAAGTGTGTGATGATATTACTTTTGAAGATGTATAGTTTTTTGTTTTTTTTTGTTTTTTTTGTTTTTTTTGAAAGTACAACAATTGCCGAGACCGATGAGATAGGGCTCTACTAGCGCAGCCCGGACGAACAGCTCCCACAAACGGGGAGAGGCCACCCACATACAAGTGGGACAACACCCACACACAGTTATAATAGGGTTAAGCTTCTATATGATTGTTCGGTAAATTTCTAGATTTTAGATTTTAATCCAATAATATATATATATATATATATATATATATATCAAATAATATATATATATAATATGTAATATATAATTTTAGATTTTAGATAACACACAGTTATCTCCGTCAATAATAGATATAATATCGATTAGATTATAATTTAAGGGGACATTATTGCTACATATTTTTTGTGCAAGATTTTTATTTATCGGATGTAATAAATAATTTTGTAATACTTTAGATAGAGGCGGGACCAGTTGTCTGCATGGGCCATTATATTAAAATAAAATAAAAAATTATGGAACACCAAACTTAAAAAGTGATAAATTTTAGTGGTAAAATTATAATTTTTTTCAAAACTCATTTGGAATTATATATACAGAGATAATTCTGAATTTTCCTTTGTATTTAATTTTTAATAGATCAAATTGCGATAGAGTACTCTGACTTTAGGTGTAATTGCAATTAGATCGCACTTTTTTTTA
This sequence comes from Acer saccharum, assembly GCA_030490815.1. NCBI lineage: Eukaryota > Viridiplantae > Streptophyta > Magnoliopsida > Sapindales > Sapindaceae > Acer > Acer saccharum. Next base: position 5,410,508 of record CM059868.1, read on the forward strand.
AATGACATGTTATAGAATCTTTGACCAAACAATTGGCCGATAGGGTTAAATCTGTTAATGGTTATCGGTTGACCTTCAAATATAATGAAATGTCAAATTTAGAGTAATATTATACAACCTAAAAAATTAATTAAAAATTCAACCCAAATGATGTGATAAATGAGTTGTCATCACCACATAAATCATGTGGTGATGTGGTGAATGATATGGTAAAGATAAATCACTTGTCACATTATTTGGGTTGGTTTTTATACTAAATTTTTCGATTGACTAGCATTAGTGTTTTATTTCTTTAATTAAATGTTAATATATATATATATATATATTGCCAAATCTCCTCCATGGATATCGCCCAAGATCTCCATTAAGTTAGATATGGTTTCCCATATCTCTTCCATAAATGGTCTCAGATCTCCCGATAATTTTTCCCTTAATTGTTTTTGCCCTTTTTTTTTTTTTTTTATTATAATTCTTAAATAATCTAAGAATTTTTGTTTCTAAATTTTTTATTATTTCTCATTCTTTTAACTTTTAAGAGTCAAAATGACCTTATAACCGATTAACCCAAACAGTCAACCGTTTAATCAAGGCCAAGTAAACGGTCATTTTGTGCACAAAAACACAATCCAGTTGTAATTTGACCAATTTGCCCTTTTAAATACTATAATCCTCTCACGAGTCTCTCACAACTTCTGCTTATAAATGTCTTGTCCAGTTTGTGGCTTTGTGCAACCAACACAATCAATACAAACCTTGCTCTTCTTATTCAATCTAAGAATCCATCCTTGTCAAGTTCTCCAAAGCTTCCAAGTCTTCCTGATCATCAACCATGAAAATCCCAAAACCACATGCAATCCTACTCGCAAGTCCTGGCATGGGACACATCATCCCAGTTATCGAACTAGCCAAACGCTTCGTCTCTCAACATGAATTTCAAGTCACTGTCTTTGTCGTGGCAACTGATGCCTCGACAGTCGAGTCCTACCTCTGCAACTCACCGGAGTACACTACGAATCTCTTTAACGTCGTCTCTCTTCCATCCGTCGATATATCTGCCCTTGTTGATACGGATGCATCATTAACAGCAAAAATTGTTGTGATGATGCATGAGTCCTTACCAGCCCTCCGATCTGCAATCTCGGCTATGAAGCCTCGTCCAACAGCTATGATTGTCGATTTCTTTGGAACCGAAGCTATGATGACGGTGGCTGATGAGTTTGGGATGTTGAAGTACATGTTCATGCCTTCCAACGCATGGTTACTTGCAACCATGATTTATGGTCCTGCAATTGATGAAATAGGTTTAGACGAGCATGCTAACAAGAAACTACCACTGAAAATCCCGGGTTGCACGGCGGTCCGGTTCGAGGACACACTTGAACCGTTTCTCGACGTAAAGGGTCCGATGTTTCAAGGGTTTTTAGGTGCTGGGATGGCGATTTCAACGGCTGATGGATATCTGGTGAACACTTGGGAGGATTTGGAGCCCAAAACACTTGCAGCTCTTAGAGACGCCAAGTTGTTGGGACAAGTCGCGAAGGCTCCGGTTTATCCAATTGGTCCACTGGCTAGACCGGTCAGTTCACCGGTTCAGAGGAGCCAAATGCTGGACTGGCTCGATACGAAACCGAGTGAGTCAGTGATATATGTGTCGTTTGGGAGTGGTGGATCCCTATCAGCTAAACAAATGATGGAGCTGGCTTGGGGTCTTGAGCTGAGTCAGCAGAGTTTTGTTTGGGTGGTGCGCCCTCCTATAGAGAATGATGTATCCGAATCTTATCTGACGGCTGGAGATGATTCTGATGATCATGGCGTCCGTGAATACTTGCCAGACGGGTTCTTGAGTCGGACCCACAGTGTAGGCTTGGTGGTCCCTATGTGGGCCCCACAAGCGGATATATTAGGGCATCCATCTGTCGGTGGATTTTTATCACATTGTGGATGGAATTCAACGTTGGAGAGTATAGTAAACGGGATACCGATGATTGGGTGGCCGTTGTTCGCTGAGCAAAAGATGAACGCTACGATGCTGACGGAAGAGATCGGGGTGGCTGTACGATCGAAGGCGTCATCGTTGGATGGAATTGTAGGGAGAGAAAAGATCAAGATGATGATCAGAAGAATAATGGTGGACAAAGAAGGGCATGAAATGAGAAGTAGAGTGAAGGAAGTGAAATGTAGTGCAGAAAAAGCTTTGAATAATAAAGGCGGTTCCTCTTATAATTCACTATTACAAGTTGTGGAAGAATGCGATATCCGATTGCAGGGACAGATTGCAAAGGCTCGAGGTTCATGAGCTAGCTAACCATGCTTGATCATGCATGCCTCTGCATTAATTTGATTGTTTTTATTAGGTAACTTTGTGAAGGTATAAGTTTGTTTTTACTGAATTAATTAACATATAGTTATCAAGGTGTGTATTTGGTTAAATATTTGAAGAAGGTACATGTTTCAATTTGATATAATATAACTATAAAATTGTTTCAAATCTTGTGTTAAATATCATGTTGCTGATCATTCCCGGATATATATATATATATATATATATATATATATATATATATATATCTCGGTTATTCCTTCCGGGTAGAATACTAATTTTCTTAATCTCATGGCAATCTATGATTGTTTCATTTAAGCACATATGTGTATATGCAAACATAAAAATAGATAAATGTGGTGAAGTTTATTGTGATCCGGCAATGTTTATTGAAGATCACGATTAGATTTGGAATGTAAATTAACTGACAACAAAAGGTTAACCCGATTAAAATAGAGCCATAGATAAGATATTGTTCCCTTTATATATATATATATATATATATATATATATATATATATGTATGTATTTATTTTGCTAACAAATTAACCCCAACTAAAATAGAGAAATCAATAGGATATTGTTCTTATTTTGATTTTGATTTTGATTTTGATTTTTTTTTGAAATATTACACTATTTCGGGGTTTTATGGGGGATTGGAAGGGGTGAGATTTGAACCCACGACCTAGTGGTGTGGGTGTGAAGAGTTTTACCATTTGGCCAACCTCATATTGTCATTTTATTACAATTGTGGGCCAAAGACTATTACACTAATTCTGGTTCGATTCCGGTTTCAAACTGGCGGTTCTAGACTGGTTATGAACTTTTTTTAAACAATAATAATAATAAATTATAAAAATAATTATTGAGAATTGAGTAATTGAGAGAGAATTGGAGAATTGAGAGAGAATTGGAGTGAGGAGAAATGAAATGGGAGGGGGTATTTATATTTTATAAGAAAAGGGTTTGAAATAAAATAAAATAAAATAATTAATATGTGTTTACAACATGACTACACAACAAACTGATAATTCAGTCTGAACTTACCACTTGATAGAAGAAAATTAAATACACTTGAAATCCAATAACAAAATAAACAAGAAGAACACTTTTTTTTTTCGTATGTAGAAAAGGAAGAGTTGTGTTTGCCTTTTGCTTTGATTGTCTGGTGTGCTGTTTTCGAACGAAAGAAGTCAAACAATTTAACAATTGAAATAAGGGAACAAAACGGAAATGGAAATCAATTGGCAATAATGAGATAATTATTCTCTTTTAATTGTAGCAATTAAATCATTTGAATTAAGGATTTAAGTTTCCTTTTAATTTTGAAATAAAACTAAAACAGAAATAATCACCCGTGATTGATATCCTTAAATTCAAAAATGGAAATCAATTAACAATAATGAGAGAATTATTCTCTTTTAATTGTAGCAATTAAATCATTTGAATTAAGGATTTAAGTTTCCTTTTAATTTTGAAATAAAACTAAAACAGAAATAATCACCCGTGATTGATATCCTTAAATTCAAAAATGGAAATCAATCGACAATAATGAGAGAATTATTCTCTTTTAATTGTAGCAATTCAATCATTTGAATTAAAGATTTAAGTTTCCTTTTAATTTAATTTTTTTTTTTTTAAAGGAATTGATTTGGAACCGCCAGTTCCATACCGACTCCTCAATTTAAAGAACTAGAACAAAAAATATCAGGTTCTGGTTCCAATTCTAAAAGCTACGGTTTCAGTTCGAACCACACCTTGGTCAACTCTAAATACGATGCCTTAAAAGTAACATCGAAGTGTTAAGATTCACTCATTCACCCATTAACGTAACCACCAACTTTGTATTGTTAATTAATAGTTTAATACCATAACTGTCCAAAATGAAATAAATTAAATCACTATGGCTCAAAATATAAGGAAATCATTATGGCTATGGGTTCCATAACGAATTTTACGACCTTTAAAAAAAAATGAATTAAAAAAAAAAAAAATCATCTTTTGGGAAATCACTTAATACAAATAAATTAAAGTTACAATTGATATAACGAAGTAACGAACTACTTTGTAGAGAAATTAAATTTTATGTGTGGGATATTTGTAACCCTCTAAAACCGTATGTATATCTTAAAATTATATATTTTAAAATTTTCAATATTATCCTTAAATTTAATTATTAATATTTTAATTAAAAATATATATTTTAACTATTTTACTTTTCAAAATATTACTGATTAAATTCAATTAAAATAAAAGACAAAAAATAACGAAGAAAATCTAAAACTAAAATTGGGAGGAGGCTACTGTGGCTACTGCGTTCTTCTAGTTCGAAAAGATGGAGCTTCCATTAAATTAAAATGAAGGAGAAAACATAATTTATTTATTTCTAATATTTTTAAATTAATCCAAGCTAATTGGGATTTGAAGCTACAAAACAAACTACCAGCCAAGACAATTTTAGATTTTGAAAGCGAATTTGAGATTGTAGCCCATGAATATTTAAACAATTTTATTTGATGAGCACGTAATACAGTTGACAATACAGCCAATTATTTATCATTCCTGACGTGATTCGCATTTGATTGTACCCTTAGACAGTCTTATTCTAGGATATATTATGTGTCGGACATAATCAACATAAGAAGCCAAAGAAGTGGAGAAACACCCCAATGAGAATTGGTTTGAAGGTGGCTATCAATTTCACGATAAACTATCAAAATAGTCATTTTTAATGAAAAGTGTGACACTAATGGTCATTCTATCCAATGAGTGGTATTTTAGTAAATTAGGAGATGTCATTAATTTATTTTAGATGTTTTTTGGAAATAATTTTTTCTTTTGTTTTTTACAACGAATATTTATATTTAGTGTGTGTATATATATATAGCATTTCTCATATATATATATATATATGATCATTTTGATACCAATTAATCAAATGGATGGCCAATAGATTAGTTATAGTATTCGAAAAATTCTCAAAAAAATTTCATAAGTAGATTTCAATGAACTCATTATCCACACAAAAATTCAGATCAAAATTCATTAAAATTGATGTATTCTCATTAAGGTCTTTACCGAAATTAAAATAAGACAAGGATCTCTCACGAGAGACTCACTATATATACGGTTCCATTCTGGTAAGTGCGCACTGATATAACTACATCAGTACCAACACATGTGGACCAATGATTATTGAGAAGTTTTGACAAGTGCATACTTTGAATACACTTTGAGTGAAAGTAAGTTATATCGGTGCGCACTGACTTGAACATTTATATATATATATATATATGTGTGTGTGTGTGTGTGTGTGTGTGTGTTTGAGATATGATATACGTATATACACACACTAAATATAATTATTTGTTTCAAAAAACATCTTAAATAAATTAATGGCATCCCTTATTTACCAAAATGCCACTCATTGGATGGAATTGGATGAAATGGCCATTAATGTCACACTTTTCGCCAAAAATGGTCATTTTGAAACCAATTCTCAATCTAATGGCTATTTTGATAATGTGTTATCAAATTGATGACCACGGTGGTAATTATCCCAAAAATTAATTTAAAAAATATATATAAAGAATAAAATACAAAATGAGAAGACTGTGTTAGAGCTAGGGCTTTAGATAATTAGATTTTTTTATTTTTTATTTTGACAATATCTATTAATCCGGAACCAGGTATTTTTTTTTGAAAGCTTTCACCATTAGTAGGATTCGAGCCGTTGACTTGGGAGTCATTTGCCCAAGCCCCAAGCTCGTCCATCTACTAGCTGAACTACGCCACTATTGGCAACTTATGCTTATAAATCTCTTGTCTTTGTGCGCAATCCAACACAATCAATTCAAATCTTGCTTCTTCTAATTATTCAATCTAGTATCCATCCTTGCTTCCAATTCCTGATCATAACTCATAATTAAGCCATGAAAATCACAAAACCACATATAGTCCTACTCGCGAGCCCTGGAATGGGACACCTCATCCCAGTTCTCGAACTCGGCAAACGGTTTGTATCTCAACATGACTCTCAAGTCACTGTCTTTGTCGTGGCAACTGATGCCTCGACAATCAAGTCCCACCTCCACAGCTCACTGATGACTCCATGGTCAGCGGTTCAAATCCTACCAATGATGAAAGTTTTTAAAAAAATACCTGATCCCGAATTAATAGATATTGTCAATAAATAAATAAATCATAATCATACTACATTGTGAAAGATAAGTTTGTTTTTACTCAATTAACATATAGTTTATCTAGTGTATCAGTTAAATAGACAAAGATGTTTGACAAGATGTTTGTTTTTAAATATTAATCAAGCAGTTTCTCATCCTTTAATAAATCATAATCATACGCCATCAGGGGCGTAGCTCAGCTGGTAGATGGACGAACTTGGGGCTTGGGCAAATGACTCCTAGGTCAGCGGCTCAAATCCTACCAATGGCGAAAGTTTTTAAAAAAATACATGATCCCGAATTAATAGATATTGTAAATAAAATATATATATATATATATATATATATATATATCATAATCATGCTACATTGTGAAAGATAAGTTTGTTTTTAATCAATTAACACATAGTTTATCTAGTGTATAATGTTTGACAAGATGTTTATTTTAAATATTATTCAAGCAGTTTCTCATCCTTTAATAAATCATAATCATGCTACATTGTGAAAGATAAGTTTGTTTTTACTCAATTAACATATAGTTTATCTAGTTCTATTGCTTTGGCGGTTGGAACTTCAATTCGAAGGCGTCGCCATGGGGTTCAAACACTGGTACCATAAATTTTATGGTAAATAGAAAATGTAAAAATCATTTATTAATGTTTATTGCACTCCTTATATTGAATGAGTACTGCATTTTATTTTTTGAAGTATTTGATGTGTACCAATTACATAAGAGAAGAATTTAGAAGAAATAGAAGAATGTAGAAGAATGTAGAGAGAAATAGGGAAGGTTATTTCATATATTTCAACATAATCTCAATCTAATTACAATCAACTATATATAGCTAATGTGCGAATGAGCAAAACAGCAGTTAACTAAAGCAATAAATAATAGGGACATGATGTCCATATCTTGTGATCGTGGACCACTACATGATATGGCCATGAATTGCTCATGGGTTCGCCACAACTAAACAACTACTAATAATGCAAACGAAAGTGGTGCACAACAAGCATGAAATCTTGCAACTCCCTTTTCGTGGCCAATGGCCTCAAGGATCCAGGCACGTTTATTTAACCGAATAACAACATTAACAGCTAACAACACTCCTAAGATTAAGTCCTTCCCCTTCGTGGCTTGCATGGTGTATCATGCACATATCATTCCCCACTCCTTAAAATCTCCTTGTCCTTAAGGAGAAAATCTGGATACAGTCTAGCAAAATGGTTCGTCTGCTCCATGTTATCTGTCGGTGTCACGTCTTCAAGCATGAAGAGCTGTGGACGCTCACAGCGGTGGCCGGGAATAAACTTGTCGTCACAGTAGTAGCAGAGTCCTTTCTCCCTCCGTGCCCACACTTCCTGTCCCGTAATTCAGCGAATTGGGACTGGAGGTGCAACCTGTGTTGGAGCTGTGTTCAGACTAGAAGGGGGACCAAGAAGGCCTGCTTCTAGACTTGGGCTGGAACGAGGCCCATTTGACATACTAGGGACGAAGAGAGCAATTACGTTGCAACTGGTTACGGTCTTCGATGAGCCGAGCCGAGCCGCGTTGATTGCGTCTGAAAGTGTTCGTGGCTGCTTAATTCGAACATCCAGTCAAACTTCATCTTTTACACCTGCGATAAAACAGCCCACGAGAAAGTTCTCGGGTAAACCATCAACACGGTGAGATAATTTTTCAAAGGTTTCTTGATATGAAGCGACGGTACTAGTTTGTTTGAGACAGGAGAGAGCTTCGAATGGGTCATCATAATCTGTTGGGCCAAAACGGTGGAGAATAGCCTGCGTAAATTCATTCCATGTTGAGGATCCTTTAAACTTGGTATACCATCAATACCATTGGAGGGCAATTCCATTTAAATGAAATGAGGCCAACTGGACTTGGTGTGGAGGAGTGATGTTCTTGAAGGTAAAGTATTGTTCCGCTTTAAAGATCCAACCGGTAGGGTTGTCGTCGTCGAAAGTCGGAAAGGACAACTTCAATTGGGTTTGGTTGGGGTCGAATGTGGTGGGGTTAGCTGGAGTTATTGGCTGTGAATTTGGAGAATTTTGGGACATTTCAGGTTGCACAAAGGGGTTAAATTCTTTGTCAGAGGTGTTGGTTGTTTGGTTGACACGCAGGGCTTGGAGGTCAGCCATCATTATTTGGATTGTTGCATTAATCTAAGTGAAGTTGCAATTTATGTGATCAAGGCTGGTTTCGTGACGTGATAGGGCTTCATTAACCCCACCAAGGGCTTCGCTGACTTCGTTACAAAATTCAGCATTGCTTTTAGTGCGAGTATCCATGGAGCTTTTGGCTCTGATACCAAATGATGTGTACCAAATACACAAGAGAAGAATTTAGAAGAAATAGAAGAATGTAGAGAGAAATAGGGAAGGTTATTTCATATATTTCAACATAATCTCAATCTAATTACAATCAACTATATAAATAGCTGATGTGCGAATGAGCAAAACAGCAGTTAACTAAAGCAATAAATAATAGGGACATGATGTCCATGTCTTGTGATCGTGGACCACTACACAATATGGCCATGAATTGCTCATGGGTTCGCCACAACTAAACAACTACTAATAATGCAAACAAAAATGGTGCACAACAAGCATGAAATCTTGCAACTCCCTTTTCGTGGCAAATGGCCTCAAGGATCCAGGCACGTTTATTTAACCAAATAACAACATTAACAGCTAACAACACTCCTAAGATTAAGTCCTTCCCCTTCGTGGCTTGCATGGTGTATCATGCACATATCATTCCCCACTCCTTAAAATCTCCTTGTCCTCAAGGAGAAAATCTGGATACATTCTAGCAAAACAGTTCGTCTACTCCATGTAATCTGCCGGTGTCACGTCTTCAAGCATGAAGAGTTGTGGACGCTCACAGCGGTGGCCGGGAATAAACTTGTCATCACAGTAGTAGCAGAGTCCTTTCTTCCTCTGTGCCCGGGCTTCCTGTCCCGTAATTCGACGAATTGGGACTAGAGGTACAACCTGTGTTAGAGCTGTGTTTAGACTAGGAGGGGGACCAAGAAGGCCTGCTTCTGTACTTGGGCTAGAACGAGGCCCATTTGACATACTGGGGACGAAGAGAGCAATTACGTTGCAACTGGTTACGGTCTTCGATGAGCCGAGCCGCGTTGATTGCATCTGAAAGTGTTTGTGGCTGCTTAATTCGAACATCCAGTCGAACTTCATCTTTTACACCTGCGATAAAACAGCCCACGAGAAAGTTCTCGGGTAAACCATCAACACGGTGAGATAATTTTTCAAAGGTTTCTTAATATGAAGCGACGGTACTAGTTTGTTTGAGACGGAAGAGAGCTTCGAATGGGTCATCATAATCTGTTGGCCAAAACGGTGGAGAATAGCCTACATAAATTCATTCCATGTTGAGGATCCTTTAAACTTGGTATACCATCAATACCATTGGAGGGCAATTCCATTTAAATGAAATGAGGCCAACTGGACTTGGTGTGGAGGAGTGATGTTCTTGAAAGTAAAGTATTGTTCCGCTTTAAAGATCCAACCGGTAGGGTCGTCGCCGTCGAAAGTCGGAAAGGACAACTTCAATTGGGTTTGGTTGCGGTCGAATGTGGTGGGGTTGGTTGGAGTTATTGGCTATGAATTTGGAGAATTTTGGGACGTTTCAGATTGCACAAAGGGGTTAAATTCTTTGTCAGAGGTGTTGGTTGTTTGGTTGACACGTAGGGCCTGGAGGTCAGCCATCATTGTTTGGATTGTTGCATTAATCTGAGTGAAGTTGCGGTTCATGTGACCAAGGCTGGTTTCGTGACGTGATAGGGCTTCATTAACCCCACCAAGGGCTTCGCTGACTTCGTTACGAAATTCAGCATTGCTTTTGGTGCGAGTATCCATGGAGCTTTTGGCGCGAGTATCCATGGATCTTTTGGCTCTGATACCAAATGATGTGTACCAAATACACAAGAGAAGAATTTGGAAGAAATAGTAGAATGTAGAGAGAAATAGGGAAGGTTATTTCATATATTTCAACATAATCTTAATCTAATTACAATCAACTATATATATAGCTGATGTGTGAATGAGCAAAACAGCAGTTAACTAAAGCAATAAATAATAGGGACATGATGTCCATGTCTTGTGATCGTGGACCACTACACGATATGGCCATGAATTGCTCATGGGTTCGCCACAACTAAACAACTACTAATAATGCAAACGAAAGTGGTGCACAACAAGCATGAAATCTTGCAACTCCCTTTTCGTGGCAAATGGCCCCAAGGATCTAGGCACATTTATTTAACCGAATAACAACATTAACAGCTAACAACACTCCTAAAATTAAGTCCTTCCCCTTCGTGGCTTGCATGGTGTATCATGCACATATCAGTATTATATTAATTCGTGGTTTTTTGTAGGAGGGGAATGACTCGAACCCGTAATTTTGTAGTGCATGTATGAGGGGTTTACCATCAGACCAACATTATCTCAGCAGTACTACATTTTATTTTTTAGAAGATAGATAATATGAAAAAGAAAGACCATGTTGACAAAAAACGCCAAAGTTGAGGATCGAAGAATAATTCTCTCACGTTAAAGGGCCATTGCCTTGGTGGATAGAAACTTTACAATCTCCATCAACCTGTATGTACATATTGTCCATTATTACCCATACAACCGTAATAAATGTGGGAAAACCTCTTCTAGTTTTGGGATTTGGGAGTCGACTTCTTCCAATTATCCAAATAGACATGAGAATCACGTTGTAGTGTTGTTTGAGCCAGTAGGTCTCAGGCCCTCGACAACCCTCTGACCCATGTCAAATTTAAAAAAATAAATATAAAAAAACTCCATATTCCGGAATTATACACACAATAGTGTCTTGCAAGTAGGGATGATAATGGATCGGATTGGGTATAGATACTCCAATATCCATCCCCGTATCTGTTTGAGATATATATCTCCATACCCATTTCTACGTGAGCGGGGCGGATTCAGATAATCCGCTAATTAAGATAGAGATATCTATCCCCGCTCCATTTATATTCGTATCTGATGAAAAAAACTTTAAATTTGTATAGTTTACAAGATAAAAATATAATTAACATATGTAATGTTATATTTGATCCTGTTTAAAGAGAAACAAATACATCCAATAAAGTTCAAATATAAAAATTATTAATAAATTATATAATTAGAATTAATAATTACATAATATATTTTTATATTTTAAAATATTAAAATATATAATGGATCCAGATGGGGATGGATATCCATAAACGATATCCATAGACGATATCCATCATCATCCCTGAAAATAAAATGGATATTAGGATGACATTCATCCCCACTCTGTCCTCAAAATAATAGTATATATCCCTATTTTAAATGGAATATATTCTTACGGATATCTGTGTCCGTGGATAATTTTGTCATCCCTACTTGCAAGATTAGTTTACATTGGCATTTTATGGTTCCTATATTTTCCTCTTTTCATGTGTATGTGTTGGTTCAAATATCAATACTTACCAAAATTAATATAAAAAAACTATTGCTTATAAATACTTTAGCTAGACAATACGAGGTTGGTCTGATGATAAACCCATCACACATGTACCATAAGGTTGCGGGTTTGAGTCATCCTTCTCTAAAAAAACCCCGAATTTATGTAATATTTTAATAAATAAATAAATAAATAAAAACCTTAGCTAACTCATGCATGACATGCACATATTAACATTTATTATTTTAAACCTTGTCACTACTCAAAGTCTCAACTAACCTCTCCAGTGATCACTTCTCTTTTCTTACTTAACAGCCATGCAGAGCTCAAAAACTAATCGCCATGTAGGAATTAAACAAGTCTAGTTTTCGTTAGGATTGTGATGTGCAATTTTAAGCTATGTTTTAAAATCAATTTATAAATAGTGAGCTTATTAAAAAGTTTATGGAAATGTATTTTATAAATATTACTTTTATATATGTATATATATTTTTTAAATACCACATGAATGAACGCTCTTACCACCATCGTACTGTAAAATGTGATTACTTAAAATGACAAAAACGGATATAATAATTTGAGCAATAAGTTCCTTTTTTTTTTTTTTTTTTTTTCAATTGCGGAACCCCAAGACCAGAAGTAGTAGGATCTATTCTACATTCCTGAGAAAAACTTGCATGAGACAATCTCATTACCACGTGGTGAGACCGTCCGATGAAAGTGCACAATTTACATTCACTATCTAGTGTAGCCACAGATTGTCGAATCTGATGTCAATGTGTCAAGACTCACGAGGCGCTTAGAAAATCCATGAGCCAGGCAGCCAGCACCTAATCAGTGAAAATTATCGCTACTGTCATAGTGCAAATATTGAGCCTAATGTTAAAAAATAACAGCAACTGAATATATTATTGAATAATTTGTATGAGTTGAATGTTGGATTATGATGTATTACTCCCTTAAAACAGAGCCATGTCTCTTGCTTATTTTTTTTTTAAACATACCCTGAATTACATGCTCTTTTTTTTCTTCAAGATTTCTCTCTCTTCCGGAGAAGACGATGGAAATGAAGAGACAAAATAGGCAGGGCGATATCAATTGTCTCAGTTACGCACTTACAGGTTCGGTGGCTTTCTTCAGCCATGCCAATTCAGACTGATCCAAGTGAGGGGCTAAGATATCTCTACATTTCGAATGGTAGGTGTTGAGCCAATCTATCTCATCAGGTGCTAATAAACTCAGGTTGATCAACTTTGTCTGATATGGTGCCTGGACATAAGAAGAAACTATCAAACATTAATAGACTGCAAATTAAGTTAAATTGGAGTATTATTGACTAAGCAAATATGTGTGTGCGGAGTCTAGAGGTCCACGGATTATATACATATCACAGAGTGGTCCGAAAAAGAAAGTGAGAGTCCTAAAATGCATTCTAGGCCATGAATCATAACAAGAACTGTTAATGGCATCTCCTCTCCCTTAAATTGGCTTAAGAGTGAGGTTGTGGGTCTGATTTAAACTTTCCACGACAAAGACAAGTCGATGAAAGAAGCGATAAGCTGATAGGAACCAAAAGTCCACTACATGGTCCAAGCATCATAGCTATAATACATGAATATACTATGTTCAATGAGAATGAAACACTGATACTATTACATTTTCATGCAGAGATGAAACTCGATCCAAGTCAAATAGTGCCTTTTTTTTTTCTCAATTCATTTGCAGTCTTTACGTATCAAATAACAAATTAAAGAATAATGGAAGAAGGACAACAGTTTAAGAGTGATTACTACTGATGAAAATATATCACCAAGCCTTACAGTGTGGAAAGATAAAAGGAATCAATGCACATTAATCATTCACTTACCCATGTTATGTGCTCGAAAGACAAGTAACCCTTGCCACCGAAATTGAATTTTGTATCAGCCTCTTTGATTATAAGCACATTCTCCAATCTGATACCAAAGCTCCCGTCCTCATAGTAACCAGGCTCTGAGAAAGCAATTTCAATGTTAATTAATAAAAATTCCTATCAAATAAATATTAATGGATAAAATCAAAATGGTGGCATGGTGCAAGCATGATCTCATGTTTTATTCTTGAAAAAACTAAAGAACTGGATGGGGAGAAAGAGATGATGAATGGCGACTAAAATCACTTCCACTTTCAAACCCAAACAAAGAGATGATGAATGGCGACAGAGTACATGCACCCGCATTATAGCAATAATTGCTATGAGGACAAGTAAATTGCCTAGGTAAAACAAATATCAATTCCTTTCTTAGCATGAGCACACATCAGGCTACATCAACAGGGCACCTCTACGGGAATCGGTCAACAACAGAAGATAATTGTTTAGGGAAATAAATATACATAGCTGTAATACTAACCATCTGTTACGGTCATGGAAGCTTGAAGAGGTACATTTCGAGGTCTAAAACTAACTAAATGAGGTCCTGCTCAGATAATTAACAATAAGACAATCAACTAGTTAGCTTCTTAATCAAATTAAGTACAAGAAGCAGTTGTAATTCACCACTTACCTTCATGGACATTTAGGTAAGACCCAATTCCATGTCCAGTACCATGTCGATAATCAAGACCATCCTTCCACAAAGGAATCCTAGCAAGAATGTCAATGGAATGGCCTGTAAAAAGATCGATTGATCAAGGAATTTTTAAGTGCAGTCGTGCAGATCCAAATATCCAATGTTTTCATATAACTTCAAAATGGATGAAATTACACATTTACACATATCACTTCAACCTATAGCATTTCATTATGAAAAGCAAAATAAAGGAGAAAAAAAAGTACAATACCATTGGTTCCATTAGGAAATCGAGCATTGTCCATAGCTATATGACCCTTAAGAACCTGCATGATATCCAGCAAATGAAGCAACTTCTTTAAGGATTAGCTTTAAGGGAGTTCAAATAAAAATGAAAAAAGGAAAAAAAGAAAATAAAAGTTATTCCGTCTTAGGTTTGGAAGAAAAAAGATCGAATGTAAGCTTCATGAGTTTAATTTCCATTACATAGATGACAAAAATGAGATAATCAAATAACATCTATTGATTTCCAATTTCAACTACCCAACCTTAAAATGAACATATATTTTAATGAATACTAAAATTCCTGACTCCAAATCCAAAAGGACCCACAATTACATTAATCGATCGTTTGATGTTCTTCAGATAGAGACAACAGAATAATTATGGTGGTTAAACATAAAACATGTGCTGTATAACAACAAATTAGAGAGTGGTGATTTAGTGTCAACGTTGATGGTATCTAAGTTGTGGTCTTGGCAGCGGTAGTCAAAGGCCAAAACAGTTGGTGTCAGTAGTAATATTTGTGGAGAGCTAGCAATAGTGGCAGTGGTGATGGTGGTGTTAAATGGCTAGACACGGTAGTAAAGTTACCACAGTTGTCACAGCAATTGTCACTAGAGGTGCTATGGCCTATGAGAATAAAGCTAGTGACTGTGACAACAGAAAACTGTTTGCGGACTCAGTAGGCATAGCTTAAACCAGTAGCAGATTTCTACTAATCATAGAGGCCATATTGACAGTACGATTAGTTACTGAACTGGCGGGCATTGCTAATTAAGGACCAGACAATCTTTCTTAGGTGTGAAATCTCAAAACCAGGTTCCATAAAAGATATATTCATTGCAAGTGACGTGTCGGACTTTATGCCACTGAAGCTATCATCATCCACACACAACCATCAAACTGAAATTTCCGTTGTGGATGAAACACCTTTAATATGATGTCTACTGGATTCATCTATAGCAGTATATAACTTCATTGCAATCAACCATTTATAAGGCAAATTATTACAAATAAATACATTATTGTTTGCTTTCCAATCTGCAAATTGTTTTATTCAGAGAATCATTTCCAATTATATGGTTTCCACCACATTCAAAATCTTTATTAAGACATTCCCTTTCCAGAACAACCACATACACACCTTAACACTGATTGATTGGAAGTATTTTAAAACAGAACAAAGCAACCAGTTTCAAGATCCATACTATTGAAGTTTGGCTGAAGTCAAGTCAAATACCAAATGAACAAGAAATTCCTAAAGGAGAGCAAAGGAAGAAACCCACCGCAGTATAGCATGCTTTCACATGTGCTGAGGGTTTTCCAAAATGAACTGTCCGAGTTATGTCAGTTGTTCCATCTAGATACTTCAATGGTACCACCAACAATATCAGTAAGGAGATAAAATTTAATGGTAGTAGTCAGTATCCATTATATGCATTAATAACTTGTCACAGGGTAAACTATTTATGACTATTGACAAACCTGTGCTCCTGAATCAAATAGATAGATGCTTTCTGGATCAAACTCTGCACATGTTTCTGCCTCTGGTGAATAATGGATTATGGCCGCATTTGGACCAACTGAAGAAATGGTAGGAAAGCTTAAACCTCTAAAGTGCTGCAATCATAACACAGAAAAACAATACACATCATGTCAACAAAAACAGCAGCAAATATATTAATAAAATGCTACAATACATAAATCAGAATTCGGTGACCAATCAAACCAAGCCTACTCCATTCATCCTCCTTTATTTTTTTTTACCCCTATATAAACTCAGCATTGGTATTCAATGAAACAAAATATTTGACAAATGGAACAGTGTTTCAACAAAATTGAGATAAAAAAAACTCCATTTGGAATTTAAATCAGTAAAAATCCCCAAGACCCATAAGGCATTGGTACCTTTACTCAATCATAAGAAAATTGTTGGCCACATTGACTACCCAAAAAACAGACTAGGATGAACATTCTTGTGAAGGAGGAATGTCCATTGCAAGTCAATTTATAAACAAGAAAAATAACAATAGCAATATTTGCAAATACAGTTGTGAATAGAGATAAAGAGAGATTTATTATATTGAATAAGGAGCCTATTTGTAGGCATACGATATACATATGGTAACATAACATATAAAGTTTAAATGGCAATAGTCATAGATCAAACATAATAAAATAGAAATTGAAGCATATAAAGATGTATAATAATTTCAAGATTCTTTAACAACAGTGTTAGCAAAACCTATCAGAAGCAATCTAGTTATAAGTTTTTAACGAGTACAAAAAGGTATCTATAAAGCCTGTCAGACCTGTCAACAAGATAACAAAATCACATTTTTCAACCACCAAATTTGTATTCACTGATATCTTAAATTCAGCGATAAGATTTTTCAACCAAGCCTCCAAGATTCTAGAATAGGACTTCAAAGACAATCCGGGTTAATCACTCTAACCATTTGAAAGCCACATTCTGACTTAACAAATATGTTAGATGTTCCTAAAAGAAATGATATTAAGGTTATGTTTCCTTAAAACAAACCATTAGAATTTTCATAACACTTTAAGATAACATTTTTGAAACCTCAACTTGTGACCTAACAAAAAATGTTAAATTAACTTAAACAGATATTGAGGTTTTTCTTTTACTCTCCAGTCTCCATACTACAATTGGAATACACAAAAACTTCTACAAAAGCTTTCATCTTACATTTCCACACTATATTATCTAATTTTTATTTGCTCTCTCTAAGCTCCCATTTTGACTCTCAAGTTACCAAACACCTAGATACGAAAGTTAGAAAAAACACACAATACAGGTAAACCGGAAAGCCATCTCTTTCAAAGTTTGATAGGGAATAACGTTTTAGATGAAAAATTTAGCCTTTTTCATCTATATAAAGAATATTTTGTAATAATACAAAATTAGCATTACCTCTTTAGAAGCTCGAAAACTCTCCAGCTTATCACTTGCAGTCACCTCTGTCAATTTCATAGTTTCCCTGCCAAAATTCATTAAATTAAGAATCAAAAAATGGACGAGCAATACATGAGGCTCACAACAATTTGCATGTGTTCAGCAACTTTTTTGTAATCATCCCAAAACAAAATTACAGAACCAATCTCAACATTTCAATCTAAAATGTGCCTAAATCAGTAAAGGTGATGGCAATCACAATTACAATTATACACTGACGGATATTCACTAGAGATGAAGAAAAAATCGAAATTATGTGAAGAGTGAAGCATATGTTCCACCATAAACTAGAGAGGATGACTCAAATCTTAAAGTTTTACCAAATCATCTTAGCGAGAAACTAGTTAGTTCGAATATGGTGTTTCTTGAGGAATAGACAACAAAACTTGGATTGGAGTTGTCTTGCAGGACATTTTATTTCTTCCTTGATCAGGCTGTAGACTAATGTATCACATATTTACATAATACATCTCAACAACTAGAAATCTGATTTGTGCTCAGAAAATACAAAATAAACAAATGATGACAGACTTACGATTTCTTTTTCTTGTTTGCTCCATCCCCTTCCACGAAGTAACCAGCAGCACCATAAATCTCCTGCATCTGCAGAAAGCCGGCAAATACTTTACACAATCAATCATACATTCCTTAAAGTTCTTGGAAAAATACAATCAGAGAACATAGACCTCCCAGTATACCTGCTTATCCAACCAGACAAGATATTGCACAACAGCTGCACCATCCCGAATATGGGCCTTTTTTAACCCTTCCATCTCAACTGGGTTCTAAATCATGAAAAATTAGTGAACATAAATTAGTTTTTGAAATGTGTGTTGTAAAACGAGGCAACAAAATAAAATGACGATATTAGCTAATATCATACACAAATGCATGAAGAAATGCTGAACATTAGAACTGTATTAACATTACCTAAATTGGTAATGAGCCTTTTTTTTTGGTATACAATTCAGTAGCTGATATTTAATAAATCAAGAAATTTTTTATCAGTAACAGAAAACTAAATGAACTGTATTATCTCTATCTTGACTGCTAAGTTTTAATTGTTCTAAGAGTCTTTCACATTCAAATATGAATAAGCAACCCCCAAAAGATCACACCTAAAAAATAAAAAATAAAAAGGAAAACAAAAAATTACAAATACTAGATTCTAACTTCACTAATAGCCTTCTTTTTGGTCCTATAGATAGTAATAGCAAGAAGAGGGATCATATATGAAAATAAGTTATGACGTAATTATAATCCAGAATACGTTCTAAGGCTATATGTAGCATAAGAAATCTTCATTTGTTGTTGTGCATAACTGCATATACTACCTTTAAAGCTTTTGGAAGGGCCACAGGTGACTGCTGTAGAATGACCTTATCAGAGTTCAACTTTGAATACAAAGCATAGCAGCATGAGCCAGAGTCAACCCAAATGAAATCATTTTTATTTTCCTCTTCTTTTGTACCATTTCCTTTGACAGCAGATGACAGGTCCAGCTGACCAGCAGATGCAAGCAAGACCACATCTGAGCTTACTGCACTATAATCCCGAACTTCAATTCCATTCTCCTTCAATGCTGAATTTACCTGCATATAACAAGCATTTCTTGGTTGGTTTAATCATTTGTACTGTTAAGTTCATAGTTTCCCAGCAAACTTATAAAAACTAGAATCCATAGATTACGACAGCATAACTCTGTCACATGGTTTCAGCTATTGATATCAGATACAGTATTCATGAGCACCAATATTAAATTCAAAAGCAGAAGAACATTATAATTCTCAACATCGATGCAAGAAAAGAGTCAATTCTTACAAAGAGATCACAGATTGGAGGCTGATATGGTTGATAAAAAATTCCTCCAATAGGGAACTTAAATAGTGACAGCCACACATAGAGATTGTGAGAAGACAGAAAATAGAATTATGCCATACTACTGACCTCAGAAGAGACCTTCCTTTTATCCACATAAAGAAAAGCTGAATTGATTGTTACTATTGCAAATGCATGAACAACTGGACAGTAGGACACATCACTTCCCCTTATATTATACAACCACGCAACCTGCAAGAAGCAAAATGGCTAATATATATTGCAAGAAAAAAAATCTAGAAGAAAAAATTAAATTAAAAGGCAAAGGGTTGTGAGGATAAATTCTCAAACTCAAGATGAAATTAACAGCAAAAGAAATGAGCCAACAAAAAACACACCTCATCAAGGGCTGTGAAGATGATACCATGAGCTCGCACATGAGTGAGCTTCTCCCTCAAATCCTTCAACTTATCGGTAACCGATCGACCGGAATATTCTATGGGATGAACAACAACTGGATTTGCTTCTTCTGACGGTCGATTTTTCCAAACCTCATCTACCAAATTGGTGGAGGTTTGAACCAGCTTCTGTTGATTTTTGGCAAAAGCACGCTCCCATCTCTGTGCAGTTTCCACTGACACACACCAAGGGTCAACACCGATGGCCGCATCACTTGGCAGATTCTAATAAAATCAAGTCACAAGATCCACCACTAAATACAATCAAAATTGGTACATAAATAAAATTTAATAGATAAACAGCCACATAAAAAATAACTAAAAATCATAGGAGTAATAGTCCACGAAAAAAAAACTTGCTAAGGTATTGAAAATTCCTAGTTTTGGTGTTCTCAAGAACGAGGTTGGCTAGTGCAAGCCTATGCAAACAAAGCCAGAATTCATCTGAGTTAAAGGGAGGCCAAAACAATTCCCGTAACTTAAATGAACTGAAAATCTTAATATAGCTCCAACATATTGGGGTCACAGAACATCATTAATGAAGGCAACCCAATGACATTCTAAGAACAAATAATAATCTCAAAGAAAATAACAACAATCACAGAAAAATACATAAATCACATGGAACCAGTTTCTTACCAAATTATTAGACTTATCGTGAAATTCTCAGTTCAAGGATAATTTACAGTTGAAAAAAAATTACAGGAGCCTTACATCGACCAACCAGACATCTAGAGCAGGGTCCTCTCCCATACGCATGAGTTTCCACTCCCCACTAAGCTCTTGAGTTGCCTGCAGAAAATAGCGTCCATCCGTCCACAAAAGTGCTTTATTCATTGTGATCAGCGCCACACCTGAATCTCATTCAAATAACGCACGCTCAAAATAAAATTACAAAAGAAATCAAAACCGTAACTCCATTGTATTTCCTTAAGAACTATACAAAAACTGAGATTCTATACCAATTGAAAATTCAATTCCACATAACTAGATATCAAATAACGCAAATCAAATGATACAACAACAAATCAAAGTAAATTTTTGAATAAATTATGATTTTTTTTTTCTCTAGTAAAAATTTGAAGAAATGACCTGCACTCCCGGTGAAGCCAGAGACGAATTCACGCCGTTTGTCTCGTGCAGAAACATATTCACTCTACAACAAATCAAAACAATCAATACATCAAATCAGAGAAACTCGCAAATCATTCATTTCTTTGAAGTAAGAGAAACAAAATATCGAAAAAAATGATCGAAAACAAACCTGGTGATAATCTTCAGATGGAACAACAAGAGCATCGAGAGGAGGATTGTGAGAGGACATTAAAGAGCGCAAAGCAGAGAGTGTGGCCGCCATGTTTTCGTCAATTTGGCGATGAGTATCGCGTTTTCGAATTGAAAGAGATTGGGTTGTGCACAGACAGTGAATCTCCTGCGTAGTTTTGGAGTGAAGGCGTGAAGCCAAGTGAATGTGTACTTTATACATACATTATATTAGTTGGTACTTGGTACTTGGTAATGGTGAAGAGTGAATGGAACAGTATTTTATTTTTTTTATTTCTGGTATTGACCTTGCTCAAACAAAATGATTGGATCAACTATATTTTAAGATAATTAAAATAAAATTTCTTTTAAATATATATATATATAAATTGAATTTCTGGAAATCAAAACCTTATTGTATTCATTTACATTGCCCTAGTATATATAGCCCTAACTTTACAAACTAAAAAGAGAAAGCAATCGATCCTAATACTGTAGAATCAATTCTAATAATGAAGAAAAAAAATGATAATAATAGATTGGTCAATATGACCCAAAACATAAGCTAACTAGGAAAATGAATGATCAAGGGGGAATCTCATAATTCAAACACTCCCCCTCAAGTTAGGGCAAAGATGTCGACGAGCCTAGCTTGACAAGAGACAACTGCAGCATTAATGGATCAACAGATTTAGTGAACATATCAGCCATCTGATTAGACGATGAAACATAGCTTGGTATGATAACTCTTGAGCGTACATTTTCTCGAATAAAGTGAATATCAACTTCTATGTGTTTTTTTCTCTCATGAAGGACTGAATCAGAGGATAACATAATAGTGAACTTATTGTCACAAAACAATACAAATGAGTCCTTTACTGAGAAGCCTAACTCAGCCAAAAGAGAACGAAGCCAAAGACGCTCACATGTGCCTTAAGTCATGGGATGGTACTCGGCCTCGGCGGAAGACCGTGAGACGACTATTTGTTTTTTTACTTTTCCAGGATATGAGATGATTGCCACGAAAAGTGTATAAACCGAAAGTAAAGTGCCTACCACTCTTCGACCCCACATAATCAACATCCATAAAGCATGAGAGGTCTGACTATGCTCCTATCACATTGAAAAGGCCAAGACCATGACAAATCTTGAGGTATCGTAGAATGTAATAAACGGCATCCAGATGGGAGGTACGAGACGTGTACATAAACTGACTTACAACACTGACTACAAATGTAAGGTATGGTCTTGTGTTCGTTAGATAGATGAGACGACCCACAAGACGATGATACATTGATGGATCTGGTAATAATTCCCCCGACTCTGCTAACAACTTAAGATTAGGGTCTAAAGAAGTAGAGGTAGGCGTACACCTAAGCATACATGTATCCTGAAGGAGATCAAGAGAATACTTTCGTTGGGATAAGGATATGCCCTGGCTAGACCGAGCAACCTCAATGCCAAGACAGTAACGAAGATGACCCAAATCCTTAATGTTAAAAATTTGCCCGAGATCACACTTTACTTGAACAATACCATGAGCATCATCTCTAGTAATAATGATATCATCAACATAAACTGAAATGATAATACATTGATCCTAAGGATGGCGATGAATGAAGCATGTATGATCTGAGTGACATTAAACAAATCCCATAGTTAGAACCACATCACTGAAACGGCTTAACCATGCTCGGGGAGACTGCTGAAGACTATAAAGGGATTTTCAAAGGCGACATACTTTCCCTGAATACTCCCCTGAGCTCGAAAACCCGGTGGAAAATCTATGTATATAGTTTCTGACAGATCACCATTGAGAAACGCATTATTGACATCCAGTTGATGGAGAGGCCAAGAATAGGAAGCAGCAAGTGAGACCAGAAGTCGAACTATGGTTAATTTAGCAACTGGGGCAAAGGTAGCGCCAAAGTCCTTGCATGGAACCTGAGTGAATCCTTTGACAACAAGACTGGCTTTATATCGGACAATAGTGTCATCTGCTAGATATTTAACAGTAAAAACCCACTTACAATCAATTGTGAGCTCACCAGCAAGTAGAGTAACAAGCTCCCAAGTTTGATTTTGCTGAAGGGCATCTATTTTCGCTTGTATAGTAGCCACCCACTTAGGATTCAAGAGAGCCTTATACAGAGCAATGAATAGAAATTGAATTAACCTAACAAAGGAAAGACAGGTAATGATCTGAAAGCCCCTGATAAGAAATATACGTGGCAATGAGATGGTTAGTGATACTAGAAAAAAGATAGCGAGAAGGGAAGCGACAATCACGAGTTGGATAATGGGGAGGACCATCAGAAATTAAAGGAAGGGGTGAGATACCTGAGTTCGAAGAAAAAACTGGCAGAGGATCTTGAATGCATGGACGTCGGGAATAAATCTATAAGGGATTTGTGGTGGTGATTGGAGGCAGGGACATGCTAGCGAAAGAAGTTGAGGATGGTGGAGATGGCTCAAATATAAGAATCGCATAAGGAAGCAAAGAGCTATTTTCCACAAAAGTCACCACAGCAGATCCTGACAAGGTAGAAGTACCTAAGAAACAAGAAACAATGTCTAGAAAAGTAATATCCAAAGAATGATAAAATAGATGAAAGACATTATCATAACACCTATACCCTTTGGACATTGAGGAATAACCTAAAAAGACACACCTAACAGCCTTATTATTGAGTTTGGTATGGGTAAGACTACGGTTTTGAACAAAACATGTACATCCAAATACACGAGATAAGAGAGGAAGGAGGGTGCTATCAAACTAGAGAAGGTGAAGAGGTGTCTTACCTTGTAACACCCCGACTAAGAGTGCGATTTATAAAGTAGATGGCAATAAGGACAGCCATGTGCCAAAAATGTTTGGGAACAC
Organism: Acer saccharum; assembly: GCA_030490815.1. Classification (NCBI taxonomy): domain Eukaryota; kingdom Viridiplantae; phylum Streptophyta; class Magnoliopsida; order Sapindales; family Sapindaceae; genus Acer; species Acer saccharum. The sequence goes on from CM059868.1 coordinate 5,434,728, forward strand.
CCATATCACATAAGAGGCATCAAACTACTGTTATAATGTGATGATTTTTACGTTCCACCACACCATTCTGCTAATGTGTGTAAGGACAAGTAAGTTGTTGGAGAATACCTCTTTTGTTAAGTTCATACCGAAACTCATTCGATAAATACTCTCAACCATTATCAGACCTAATATTGCATACAACAGTATTATATCGGGTTCTTATCATTTGAAGAAAATTTGTAAAATAAGTGAAAACTTCAGACTATTTCTTCATTAGATAGACCCAAGTGCAGCGAGTGTAATCATCAATGAATGTGACATAGTAACGGTGTTGGGATAGAGTCGTGACAAAGGAAGGCCCCTACACATCAGAGTGAATGAGGTCAAAGGCATTAGGGACACGATGCATACAAGGAATATATGTAGTGCGAGTATGTTTTGACAATTCACAAACCACGCATTTAAATTGAGAATCCTTGCAAGTTTTATTCAAAGATGGAAATAACCAACACAAATATTGAAAGTTTGCATGTCCTAAACGTGCATGCCACAAATCTAAAGTTTGAGGAGAAAAAAATAGAAGAGTTAAAAATGGATAAACCAGAAACTCACAAACTAAAGGGAGACACTTTAGAAGGTAGAGGGTTGTCAAAGTAGTAGAGTCCATCATGCTCATATCCCTTACCAAAAATCTTCTTCGAAGTTAGGTCCTACAAAAAACAATGGTCGGGTAAGAAAACAACGGCACAATTAAGATTTTTTGCTAGACGACTAACGGACATGAGATTATAGGCAAAATTAGGAGCATGATGAACTGAATGAAGGGTGATGTCTGAAGACAAGCAAACATCTCCCTGACTACATATGGGAATGGAAGACCCATCGGCAATACGAAGCGTTTGGTCAATGGGTGTGACAGGAGAAGTAAAATTAGATAACTCACCAGTCATGTGATTATTGGCACCATAATCCAAAATCCTAGTGGGATGACCTAATTTACCATGAAGGGCAGTAGGAGTACATGTAGCAATAGTAGTCATAGGGCACAAAGAAAGTGCCAAAGCCAAGTGTGATTATAGCTGAGCAATCTGAGACTGAAATTGACAGTAATCCGATTTCTTCCCATTCAACAACACGCTCGTGACACATTAAGTCGGTGTGAGATGAGGATGAGATAAATTTGGACGAGAAGCCATAGGATCTGTAGGAGTTACACAGACTATAGTGATAAATACAGCCGTAAGGTTATGAATATTGGAAAGACTGAAACAAGAAGTTGTAAGGCTGTGAAAAAAAAAAAAAAAAAAACTACAAGACTTTGACAATGACTCTGATACCAAATTGAATTTCTATAAATAAAAACTTATTGTATTTATGTACATTGCCCTAGTAATTATAGCCTAGCTGTACAAACTAAAAAGGGAAAACAATCAATCATAATACTGTAATGTAAAATCAATCTTAGTAATAATATAGAATCAATTCTAATAATGAAGAATAAAATTAGAATAATATATTTGTTAACATTATTGAAAAAATAAGCTAACTAAGAAAGGAAATAATCAAAGGGGAATCTCATAGTTCCAACAATATATAATTTTGTATGAATTAATCAAACTAAATGATATTTTTGGATAAAACTCAAGAGATTCAGTAGATAATTTGTTAAGTATTACAAGAAATATGATAATAAATTTTGACATCAAACACTCGGGTCTGGATCTAATCGACCAATAAATATCTATTCCCACAAAGATATCTTTGCATCTATCTAATACATATGATTTTAGAGGTTGTGATTCATATAATTGTAGGTTTTGGTGGATCGATTAATTGGCTTGAAAAATAACTGGTTCACCACTCGAATCATTTTTTTTTTTTTTTTTTTTTTTTTTTAATAAGAAACGTACACATAAAACAAAGCCAAATCCAACAATTTGAGCCTAAACAGGCATATCCAACTGGACTGCTTCCCTAACACAAAGAGGAAAATCCTCCATCCAGAAAAGGTTATCAGCAACCTTAAGCACGTTCTTCGCGAGACCATGAGCATCCGTGTTAGCTAACCTAGGAACATGGCTAACAGAGATCACATTTAGGCTGGAAATAAAAGTATAGATCTCCGTTAAAATGGCTCCACTGACCGAATCTTGGTGGCTACCCTCTTTAATCCTTTTAACAACCACAGCAACATTTGATTCAAGACAACAAGGGCTTAAATCACAATCCCTGCTAAAATTCAAACCTCTGTAGATAGCCATCGTTTCAACCATATTTGTATCAAAGCAAGCAGACATAACCTGAGGAGCAAGAAGCCAACACAAAGCTACCATAATCCCTAATAACAACTCCGATTCCTATACGGCCACCCTCACTATTAACAGCCACGTCACAATTAATTTTATAACAATTCGGATTCGACGATCTCTACGTATTACTAATCAACGCAAGTAAGACAGGGACCAGTGCAATCTCCTCCTCACAGTTGTGAAAGTCGGCCAAAAAACTCAAACACCATTGAACCACCTTTAGAAAGTTTTGATTTGGCGACCAATGCACAACCAAATTCCGCAAAAACCACACTCTTCAGATAATTGTACATAGTAGACCCATGTCTTCCAGCTTTAACAGAGAATGGCACTCCAAAATAAAATCAAAAAATTGGCATGATTGCATCTAACCTGAACCTCAGGCGGTAGCCAATCTTTACGAGCAACCTTCAAGTTACGGCAACCCTAGAGAGCATGAATAGTCGTTTCACCTAGACCTTTACAGAGAGGGCAACTATCCATCACCAGCATGTTGCGATGCACAAGATTGGACAAGGTTGGAATCCAGTCAAAGCAAGCCTTCCATATAAATATCTTGATTTTCAACGGTATAGCCATTTTCCACAAGGATTTCCACCAGCTCTACAACCGAGAATTGTTTGAAGAGCAGGCCATTTGTTGGAGAGATCTTCCCAACCTATAACCACTCTTGATAAAACAAGCCCCATTGTTTTCATAATGCCATATCACCTTATCAACAACTCTAACATTCCCCAAAGGGATTTAGAGAATAGCCTTGCCATCGTTTGCTACAAAATTACTCTCAATCAGCGGAACATCCCAGCTTCCCGACGGAAACATCAGCTGATCAATTGTTGCATTAACGCCAAGCACAGGGGAAGAGACTATTTTAAATGTTAAAGGTTTAGGAACCCACTTAGCATTATAGATATTGATTTCCTGCCCACAACCCACTCTCCACCTCAAACCACCTTCCAATAACTCACGACCCCAACATAGGTTATTCCAAACAAAAGAAGTTGAGTTCTTTTTCGTGACCTCCAAAAAACTGCTATTTTTCTCTGCATCTTTTGCCTTACTATTCTGAACTTCAGTTTCTACTACATTTTCCTTTGTCACCATCCCACTTGGACTTGATGCTGCCACTAAGATAGTCTGTAATTGACGGTTGTCCTCTCTGTTCCCGAAACTTGTTTCTCCGGAGAGGTCCAGAAGCTTTCATCAATACCCCAAACAGTGGTTTCACCACTCCTTCCACTACTGGAATATCCTCCTCTAATAAACATTCATTCGTAACATGTCCAACTCTTCCACACTTAAAGCAGATGTTAGGGAGTCTCTCATACCTGAGGAGCATAACAGTTTCTATCCCATCTCCCATAACATCCATATGCAAGCACCTCTTCATAGGTTTATCTAAATCAATACGAACTCTGATTCTCATAAACTTCCCTATACAATCTCCTACCATGCCACCATCCACTTCCACCGCTTCACCAATCATTTCCCCTAAAAACCACCCAATTTCCTTAGTCATGCACAACAGAGGCACTTGATATATTTGCACCCAAAAATCACACCGATTGTTTCAATCGTTCCTTTACCTTCTGGTTCTTCAAGCACAAGGAGAGCATTATCAAAGGACCATGGAGCTCCTGAAAGCACTTTACGACCATCCTCCATATCATTAAAATGAAAGGAAAAAATATTTCCAATCAAAGACTCAATCTCCACTCCCTTACGAACTTGCCAAAACCTCCCAATAACTCTTATAAATGCCACTCTATTCACCATTCTTCTGGTTAAGATTTTTCCCACTAGGCTATTAAACAACCTTTGACTGGCAGCCACTCTTGAATTATTTTGGAGGACCTTTACAGGACCGTCCCGATCAAGAAGAGACATAGAAGCACACAAACGTGCAATTTCCTCAGACTCCATAACCTCTTACAAAAACCACATCTCTAAAATAGAAACCAACAAAATCACCTAGCCAAGGATACTAAAGACTGTAAACAACTCGGATTCATTGATGACACAAAGGCAAAACCTTGACTCCCAACAAACTGGCTAAAACTACTTTCACTCCAGCTTTCAGAGGAAAACAGAGGAAAGACTATTTTTTTTTTTTTTTTTTGAGATCTTCACCTTTACTCCATGAATTGTAATCGTACCAATATTTGTTTCACCACTCGAATCATTGCTTGCTAGACTCGTAATACAATATTACTATATTAGCATATTTCCTCATCATAATTGGAATGTCCGTCTCCTAGTGAGAGTTAAATAATGTCCATCAATATAAATTATAGTTAAATTATTTGACAATACAATTAAATCCCTGCGGCTTATGAATATTGGAAAGACTGAAACAAGAAGTTGCAAGGCTGTGAAAAAAAAAAAAAAACTACAAGATTTTGATAATGGCTCTGATACCAAATTGAATTTCTAGAAATAAAAACTTATTGTATTTATGTACATGGCCCTAGTATATATAGCCCTAGTTGTACAAACTAAAAAGGGAAAACAATCAATCATAATACTGTAATGTAGAATCAATCCTAGTAATAATATAGAATCAATTATAATAATGCAGAATCAATTCTGATAATGAAGAATAAAAATAGAATAATAGATTGGTTAACATAGCTGAACAAATAAGCTAACTAAGAAAGGAAATAATCAAGGTGGAATCTTGTAATTCCAACAATATATATAATTTTTTTTACAAATTAATCAAACTAAATGATATTTTTGGATAAAACTCAAGAGATTCGATAGATAATTTGTTAAGTATTACAAGAAATATTATAATAAATTTTGACACCAAACGCTTGGGCCAGGATCTAACCGGCCAATAAATATCTACTCCCACAAAGATATCTTTACATCTATCTAATACATGTGCTAATAGTTGATGTGCATTTTAGAGGTTGTAATTTTTATAATTATAGGTTTTGGTGGATCGATTAATTGACATGAAAAACAAATGGTTCACCACTCGAATCATTGCTTGCTAGACTCGCAATACATTAGCATATTTCGTCATCATAATTGGAGTGTCCATCTCCTAGTGAGAGTTAAATAATGTCCGTCAATATAAATTATAGTTGAATTATTTGACAATACAATTAAATCCAATTATTTGCTCCCTATTAACAGGGAATATTGTTGTCGCCAGATAAATAAATAATGATTCAGCCAACAAAAAGATGATACAGAGAAAGAAAAATGAATAATTAGTGGCTAGAAGTAGAAAAGGAAAGGAAATTTATTACACAAAACCCTATTGAATTACATGTAACGAAAATCAAATATACAAAAGAAGACTCCCAAAAGATTCACAACACTTATTTGAGGAAATCAAGCAGAAGGATTTCAAACCATATACATCTTTCTAAAAAGAACACAAATCGATGAACTAAAAAATGGAATGAGAATGTACGGCCAACAAATTAGACAGCAGCAACGACAAGAGGCGAAATGCTGAATTCGACCACAGCAGAAACACACTTGAATCGAAAAATAAAAACGAGACACGGTTTAAAGAATGGGAACATAAGATCAAGCCTGGCAAAGCCTTTTGACTACCGCAGCCATATACTTGCCCTGATGTTCGGCAAGTGCCAGCTCTGTTTCACTTGGCTCTCTCGTGCCATCGCCAGCAAAAACCCCAGCACCATATGGAGAACCTCCTCGAATGGAGTCCATCTTGAACATACCAGCTCCAAAAGTGTACCCAATAGGAACAAATAGCATTCCATGGTGAGCCAACTGAGTGATTGCGGTCCAACTGAACCAAACAGATTCAAATGAACAGAGTCAATATCTATTTTTTGCTTGAGAATTAAATTAATCCATAATCACAAGAGATGCACGACCCAATCATACAAATTGAAACTAATTTACATTCCCTGTAACTTGAAAGAATTATGGATTGAATGTAAAACCAAATACGTAAAGTATTATTATTGTATTTGACAGTATACATGCACTTCATATGAACAGACACAAACATTTTTTGTTGATGATATGTATAAAAATGCACTTCCTGACATATGTCTTTAAAATTACTTGCATTTTTGAAGAAAATGATTGGAAATAAGGATCAAAAGCAAAACGTGTAAGTATATACATATACCAGAATTGCAGCACAGGGAACATGCACCAAGACAAACTAATTTAGGTTGATTCTGATAATGGACAAACATATATTCCATAAAATTATCATCCTGAGAAAGCTATCAAATCCTACAATCTGATATTTGGTTACCAAAGAATTCTGTAAATGCAAATTGGACAGAAAACCCCCATTGAATCTTTAATTTTTGGTTACTTGAATATGAATTGTATTAGCGGATTCTTAACATGTTTAAAAGAGAGAACACTATCAAGTTTCAACCATTCTTCATCCAAGACCAGAAATAATTGGGACAACCATCTGCAACTCGCTAACCAAAGAACATTAGAATTAGAGAAAGAACCAAATACTCCCCAACATCTTCAAATTAAAGTTCTTGCAGATCAACCTTAGTCTTTGCTAATATTAAAACATGGAATGAACAAGTTAATGAAAAGATAGTTTAGATGGAAAACATAATAACGAGATTATCCGAGACTCAAGACCACCTTTCTGCATCCTATGGACACAGTGCAGAAAGTACACATCTCACTCAAATAACCACAGTTCCAATTTTGCATTCACACTGTCCAGTACCATCGAATACTATTTCATCAATGGTAATCATGTCAAAGGTATATACTCCAGGTGCCCATTTTATATTTAAACATATTAGCAGCGGAAAGGCATCAAATTTAGTTGACTGCCAAAATTTCATCTGAAATTGCAAATGTTCTCCAAAACCGTTGTCAAAGCAATTATTTCAAACTGTGTTCATCGGGGATATCTCCAACAGTCCAACATAATAGTTAGCCTGTCCTTTTACTTATGTCTTGTTGTTAAAGCATGGAAGGGTAAACTGGAAAATGAATGAACAATCTCTAAGTTTGGTATTCTTTGCATTATTGGATATTATGGATGAAATAAATATGCCAGAGATTGTATTAGTTCTCTCATTTCTCTCTAGTGCTGAAGCAATTCCTGGTTCAAGACCACGAATTGCATAGTACACACTTGGTTTATTTTTCTGTACCACACACCAGACGTTGGTTTATTTCTCTCATTTTTTTCTTAGTGCTCTGATCCATGAACTTTTCACTATCATCATTCTTCCAGGAGCACACATTGAGAGTTTAAGACATACATGTCTTAACATTTGGATATCAGTGTTGAATGTCTTCGAAGATTCAAAATAAATAGCAATAATACTGTAGAACAACTTTTCAAATTAAGACAAGACTAGACATCACAACAACATTTACTTTATAAATGAATGTTGTAAACTTATAATAATTACAAATTATATTTTCCTTGATTATCATTGCTGTCACATCCTACAAATAATTTGCAACAACAAATTATCGATTCTGGCTAACTACCAGATGCATCTAAGGTGCAAGACATCTAATTCCAACAAATCAACTTCTTACATTTTTTTTTTTTTTTAACTTTCAGCACTCACTGAGTCACTGGAAACCTTACCACTAAATTTAGTTATACTCCCTGCCACTGTCAATAACAAGCGAAATCTCTTCTTCATTACACATCAGACACCATTAACAACTCAAACTCGTGTTTCAATCGCCAGAGTATCAACAAGCTAATCTGTTAAACTTCAAAGTCACCTCCCCTCCAAATTACAAACCAGGTTTCTAATTTCCATTTTCTACTCTTATGAACCGCAAACTTACAAAACCCTACATATAAATCATACCACTTATCTTAAAATTTTGAGCTTCCTAACATTACATTTGTATAATTGATTAACAATAAGACTATCTAAATTGTTCTTCTTCCTTCTTAAAATATGCTATTAGAATTCAACCAACAAACTACTAAATTTCTTCATTAATAACAATAATAATAATAAGGGAGCTAGACTTACGCAGTGGTTTCTTGGCCGCCTCCTTGAGTACCAGTACTGACAAAAAAACCGGCCGGTTTTCCCACAAGTTCCCGGTTCCTCCATAGCTGGCCGGTTGAGTCGAAAAACGCCTTCATTTGTGCGGCCATGCACCCGTACCTCGTCGGGAACCCGAACAAAACACCGTCGGCCTCCACCAATTCAGCAGCCGAAATCTCGGGAATCCTCTCATCTCTCGGGGCCACTTTCATGTGATCCAACGCCTCCTTGTCCAGCGTCTCCGGCACCCGGAACAAAACTCCTTCCACGCCGTCCACGCTGTCAACGCCTCTCTTGATCCTCCTCGCCAGCCCCTCCACGTGACCGTACATCGAATAAAACACTATAAACACCTTCAATTTCGCGACTTCGAGCTGAGATGCCGTCGCCGTCGCTGTCGCTGTCGTTGCGGTATCGTTGGCGTGAATTTCGGAGGATTGTTCAGTGACGGGGATCGGAGCGGGAGCATTGGAGTCGTGGTGTCGGGAATTGGCGGCGCTGGAGTGAAGTTGTTTTTTCTTGCTTGGGACGCAGCCTCCGCCTTTCCCCATCAAGAATTAGGTAATTCTTAAATGAGGATAGCGATCAATCCACCGAGGAATAGGAGGAGGAGGGGGAGGATTGGGTGGTGTTTGGAGAAATGGAAGCAATTGGTTGTTGGTGAATGTGAAGTGAAGATGTTTTTATTTTTTTTTATTATTTTTTTTTTAAAAAAAAAGAGATTTTGATTTTGATTTTTGAGGTTTGGACTTTGTGGATCCTTTGCTGTGTAAATAGAAGATTCGAATGATTCCAACAAGGACTCTGATCCTTGCAGGCTTCTGGAAGCTCGTAACATCACACGTGTGCCTGATCTAAACGGTGTCGTTTTTTTCTACTCAGAAAATATTTATGTAAAAATATATATATTTTTTAATTTAATTTTAAATTTACATTTACCTTTAATTGAACCATGTGCATCTCCCCTTTGGGGATTCAAGTTTCACCTTATATAATTAGAGCATCTCCGATACTAATGTGGGTTATGAAAAAATTAGATACCACGTAAGATGAATAGCCACTTTGTTAAAAAATCCATCTCCAATGCAGAACGGAAGTATAAGGGATTACTAACGTAAACCCCTAAGAACACACAAACTAGAATCAACCAGGAAAATTAATCGTAAACCAAATAAAAACTTTATTATTCTTCAAAACGAAATAACAAGAGGCTTAAATAGTCTCTGGAAACCCTAATTTAAGTAAAAAGACCAAATTAGACATTTACTAAACAAATAGCAACTAAAATGAAAAACTAAAAAATAAACAATAAAACTTCAACCACCCGACAACCTGCCTTAAACAGCGAATTTGAGGATGAAAACGACCTCAATCGGGGAACCCAAGTTGAGACAAAATGGAGCTCCCAAAACCATTTCCGAAAACATATTATAATAGGAAATCTAACAACCGAGCTAAAAGTTATGCCCGTTTCTTCGGACTAGCTCTTTTAGCCAATTTTCTGTCCATCTTTTCTTCAAACTCCAAAGCCAATTGTCCTACATCAGTCCTTCCCACCTGTGAAGAACTCAACCTCGAGTTGTAATCCGGATAAAGCGGAACATCATCACAAAACTCATAAAGGTCAACTACATTGAAAGTACGAGATATGTTCATATCAGCAGGCAAGTCGATCACGTAGGCGTTGTCATTGATCTTCTTGATCACCTTGTTCGGCCCATACTTCCTTGGTTTCAACTTGTTATAGAAACCAACTGGGAACCTTTCCTTACGCAGAAACACCATAACCTGATCACCCTTAGCAAACAATTTCTCACGCCTCTTCACATCTGCTGCAGCTTTATACTTCGCATTCTTCTCCTCTAACCGCGCCTTCACTTCATCCTGAACATCGCGAACTTGCTCAGCCATGTTCTCGGTAGCAACACTCATTCTAGTGACCTTGGGAAGACGTGCTAGGTCTAATGCATGCTTAGGAGGCTGCTGATACACTAAAGCAAAAGGAGATTTACCAGTAGCAGTGTGAACTGCATTGTTATACGCAAATTCAGCTTGTGCCAGAGCCACGTCCCACTGTTTAGGTTTGTCACCACAAATGCTCCGAATTAAATTCCTCAGTGTTCAATTCAGATTCTCAGTCTGCCCGTCGGTCTACGGGTGCGCTATGCTACTGAACTTTAGAGTAGTATCCATCCGTCGCCACAATATAACCCAAAAATGGCTAAGAAATTTCGAATCCCTATCAGAGGTGATAGACTGGGGGACTCCATGCAAACGGACCACCTCACGAAAAAACAGATGAGCCACATGTGACGCATCAGATGTCTTCCGACAAGGGATAAAATGTCCCATCTTGGAGAACCTGTCAACTACAACAAACACAGAGTCTACTCCACGCTGAGTTCGTGAAAGACCCAAAACAAAATCCATCGATAAATCCTCCCATATGGCATTCGGTATAGGTAAAGGCATGTAGAGACCTGTATTCTGAGCCTGCCCCTTAGAAGTCTGACAAACATAACACTTGCGAACAAAGTTACCCACATCGCGTTTCAACTGAGGCCAGTAATACCGCTCGACTACCCCATTGATAGTCTTGTCACACCCCAAGTGACCACTCAACCCTCTACCATGTAACTCTCGAATCAACTTCTCCCTCAAAGAGCTCCGAAGAATACATAACTGATTACCACAGAACATGTACTCTTCGACCATATGAAATTCTCCCTCTGTTTGTTTAAGAACACACTTTTCCCATACCTCGGTGAAATCTTCATCATCCGAATACAACTCTTTCAGGAACTCAAACCCAATAATCTCTTGCTGCATAATGACCAGTAAACTCGCGTGTCGACTCAATGCATCTGCCACCTTATTCAGAACCCCAGATTTGTGTTTCAGAATAAAAGGAAACTTCTGCAGATAGGTTGCCCACTGAGCATGCATATTACTTAAACTCCTCTGACTGTTCAGATACTTCAAAGCTTGGTGATCAGTGTAAAGCATAAATTCTCGCTGAATCAAATAGTGTTCCCAATGCTTTAGAGCACTGATAATAGCATAAAATTCTTGGTCATAGGTACTCCACTTTTGGCGTGCATCACTAAGTTTCTCACTGAAAAACGTCATTGGTCTCTTCTCTTGTGACCAAACTGCTCCAATCCCAATTCCACTAGCATCACACTCCACCTCGAATAATTTCTCAAAACTAGGTAAAGCTAGAACAGGAGTAGTGCACAATTTTTCTTTAATGACTGCAAAAGTTGTGTCAGCTGTTTCACCTCATTGAAACTTACCCTTCTTTAAACACTCTGTAATGGGAGACACAATACTTCTGAAGTCCCTAATAAATCGACGATAAAACGTCGCCAAACCATGGAAACTCCTCACCTCTCCTACCATATTTGGTGTAGGTCAATCACGAATAGCTCTCACCTTTTCGTCATCAACCAATATACCCTCCGAACTGACCACGTACCCAAGGAATAACAATCTTCTTGTCAGCCAGCTGCACTTAATAAACAGCTTATTTTCGGACAACACCTCTAACACAACTCGAAGATGCTCCATATGATCTTTCTCACTCCGACTGTAAATCAGTATGTCATCAAAATAGACGACTATATATTTTCCAATGAAAAACCGCAATACCTGGTTCATAAGCCGTATAAAAGTACTAGGCGCGTTGGACAATCTGAAAGGCATAACTAACCACTCGTAGAGTCCATCTTTTGTTTTGAAAGTTGTCTTCCATTCGTCACTAGGTTTGACCCGAATCTGATGGTATCCACTTCGTATATCGATTTTGGAGAACAACTTCAGACCCTCCAACATATCTAGCATGTCATCCAATCTCCGAATTGGAAAGTTGTATCTGACAGTTATCTTGTTAATCGCGCAACTATCAACGCGCAACTATCAACGCACATCTTCCAACTGTCATCTTTCTTTGAGACCAGTAACATGGGAACAGCGCATGGACTCATGCTCTCTCAAATAAACCCCTTCTTCATTAATTCCTCCACTTTATCTTGTAAAATCTGATTCTCCTTGGGACTCATCTGATAGTGTGGTAAATTTGGTAAGCTTGCTCTCGAAACTAAATCAATATTATATTGAATATCTCTCAATGGTGGAAGGTCATTTGGTAAATCTTTAGACACCAACTCACTGAATTCAGTCAACAGGGACTGCACCTTCTCAGGTAACACAACTCTCCGCTCTTCCTTGCCTTCTATCACTAGAGCTCGTACAACCACAACATGTACCTCTTGTGCCTCCTTAACTTTAGATTCCAAATCAGTTACTGATGTGACTAAAGAGACTAATGACTGCTCTTCTACTGTGGCCTTAGTTGAGCCACCACCTGAACTCCGTTTCAAAACCATTACAATCTTCCTGCCATCCCAATTGAAAACACAAACATTGTTATGCCCCCTATAGGTGACATCCACATCAAACTGCCATAGGCATCCCAATAACACGTGACTAGCATCCATGTCGACTACATTGCAGACCACCTCATCTCGGTAGTGCTGCCAATTGAAATAGGAACTTTACACACCTCCGTCACATTCGCCTTAGGTCCTTTCTGAATCCACCCAATCGCATAAGGTTTTGGATGTTTTTCTGCCCGCAGTTTCAGATGTTCCACCAGTTTTCTGGACACAAAATTCTCACAACTCCCACTGTCAACAATTAAATCACAGACCTTTCCCTATACACTGCAGCAAGCCTTAAAAATATTGTTTCTTTGTGAGAAATCCTCCAACTTCGTTGAACACATGACTCGCTGAATCACACAGTTTACATGCTCTCCCTGTTCCTCCGTAATTTCTGCACCATTCAAGAATTCATCCATGCCTACTCCTTCTTCAACATCCTGATCGTATTCGTTGTTTTCCCCAACATCCACGGAATTCACTGGTTTCTTGGCTAGACACTCATTCGAACGATGGCCTGGTTGGCCACACTTGTAGCACTTCAAACCGCCTGTTCTACCAAATGGGTTTGGCACCACCCATGGGGATTCCCTCGTAACTGCTGCTGTCGAACGCGTTCCAGCAGGGTTTTTACTAGGAAACAACCCCTTTGAGTCTGATCTGCAGTAGTTTTAGACTGACTCTGCCCATCGCCCGGTGGAAATCTGCTCATCATAAGTTGTTTCATTCGCCTCCAGGTTCGTACAGGAGCCTTGCCTTGTCGTCGCCTATCCATCTGCAAACAGTAGCCCTGCTTCTCAACTTATACACTACCAGCTTGACTTGTTGATCCTCCGTAACTTTAGTCATCTCGAAAAACCTCTCAACCTCATAAATCCAGTCCAGGAACTCTTCATTCTACAGTTTACCATGGAACAACGGTATGTCTGCGCGTGTTCTATAGTCAGGTTGATTTTGGTTTCGGTTTTGTTGATGAATCCCTTGGTAACTCGCAAAGTCCTCATCAGAGTCTTCATCACTCAAATCTTCGAACTGCTCGTGTCTCGTCACTCTAGGCGGACATCCACCTCTAGGGCGGCCAAGGGCAACTCCTTTAACTCCATCTCTGTTGGCAGGGGCAGGAGAGTTGCCAGTAGGGGTGTTGGGATTAGGCTGCCGCTCCAACAGTTGCTGTAACATGGCCTTCAACCTCTCCATCGATTGTCGCTGCTTGTCAATCGCTACCCATAAATCGACATCCCTTCGACCAGCGTCGCTAGGGTTAACTCTTTTGGCTTCGTTGTTGACCATCGTACAAGGCAAATCCTTATGCTCTGATACCACTTGACGCAGAACAGAAGTATAAGAGATTACCAACGTAAACCCTAAGAACACACAAACTAGAATCAACCAGCAAAATTAATCGTAAACCAAATAAAAACTTTATTATTCTTCAAAACGAAATAACAAAAGGCTTAAATAGTCTCTGGAAACCTAATTTAAGTAAAAAGACCAAATTAGATATTTACTAAACAAATAGCAACTAAAGCGAAAAACTAAAAAATAAACAATAAAACTTCAACCACCCGACAACCTGCCTTAAACAGCGAATTTGAGGATGAAAACGAACTTAATCATGGAACCCAAGTTGGGTATGGAGCTCCCAAAACCCTTTCTGAAAACATATTATAATAGGAAATCTGACAACCGAGCTAAAAGTTATGCCCGTTTCTTCAGACTAGCTCTTTTAGCCAATTTTCTGTCCATCTCTTCTTCAAACTCCAAAGCCAATTGTCCTACATCAAATGCAACCTCTCTAGTTCAACTTCAAGCTAAGGTGACAACTTTTTTTTTTAGAAGCTGTCAACATGACTCTCTAATTTCAGATAGTCTGTTGGACAACCATCTTGTTGGCCCAATCACCAACCACTATTGTCTTCTACTTTATTTTATTCAACAATTCTAAAGTATTGATCCCGTTCACATCAGTGCCCATTGATGTAACTACATCAGTACCAATGTATGTGGACCATTAATTATGGAGAAGTTTTGACAAGTGCATACATTTCGAGTCAAAGTATGTAAATCTAATGATCCACATCCAACGCACTGATGAAGTTATATCAGTACGCATTGACTTGAACATTTCTGTCTAAAGTATATTTAAGGAGACCAATAATAAATTGACATGTCATTAAAAACACGTATTTTACAAGTGAAGCATTGGAGACCATTTTTTCATTTGGATGTCTATTAAGTTGAGTTACATGCCACACACTACAAAAAAAGTGACATATAGTGACACATTTCTTTGTGACAAATTTTGATTGTATCACTGTTGGCATTATTTTGTGACAAATTTTACTATTTGTCATTATGTTTTGTTCAATTGAAACTTTTTAAAAATAATTGTCACAATTAGTTACAAAACTTGATAATTTGTGACAAATATTATAATTAGTCACAAAATTACTTTTTTAAAAGAAAATATTTTATTTTATAAATAATTAGGTTTTTAAAAGACATCAGAATTGATTAACATTTACATTAAAAAAAATTTAATATTTACTTTTAAAAAATAAAAATAAAAAGTCACACCAAAAAAATGCCACAATCATGCTGTTGTTGTAAATTAAATTAAAATAGCATATAATATAATATGGTAGAAGCAAGATGAAGAAGAAACGAGATAATAAGTGCATGAGATAAATAAAGAAGAATAGAAATGAGATGAAGAAGAAGAAATAAGATGAAGAATCGAGAGAGATATTGAGAGAATATAATGCCTTTCTTTGTTTGATTTCAAGTATCAGGTGAGTAACAACAACCCCAAATATTTACAAGGCATAACCTTTATATAGGCAAACATATAAAATAGAATGATGACACATAGAGGGGTGTGTGTCACAAAAAATGGAACCCACATGTTCCCCTTCACATGCAAAGAATAGTGTAGAAGGTTTGAGAATTTGGTGGAAAGCCACCAACTAATTATAACACTCCCCATTGGATTTCCACCATTTGTATTTTAGTTTGCTAGGAAAAACCCGGTGGGATAAAAACCTTAGCAAAAGTATATACATCGATCTTCTGGATCAAGTGGTGTGGATGTGTTTAGAATTGCCTCATTAAAACCTTTCCGGTAAAACCCAGTGGGATAAAATCCGGAAGAAGGAAAAAGAATACAATACACATATGTCTATTCAAAATTTTGCTCCCCTTGATTAAACGCTCCCCCTGAATGAAACTTCAATATTAATCTTGTAATTTACAAAGCCGATACATGCCAATTCTATATACTAATTTCTCAAAAGTTCATGTAGGTAATGCTTTGGTAAATAGATCTGCCAGATTATCTGTAGACAGTATTTGTTTAACATCAATTTGTCGGCTATGTTGAAGTTCATGAGTATAGAAGAATTTAGGAGAAATATGTTTGGTTCTATCTCCTTTGATATATCCTCCTCTAACTTGAGCAATACAAGCCGTATTATCTTCAAATATTGGTGTTGGCACCCCTGTAGATAATGAAAATCTACAAGTATTTTGAATATAATAAATAACTGACCTTAGCCACACGCATTCTCGGCTTGTTTCATGAAGTGCAAGGATCTCAGAATGATTAGAGGATGTAGCAACAAGAGTTTACTTTGTGGAGCGCCAGGAGATTGCTGTGCCATTATATGTAAAAACATATCCCGTTTGTGAACGGGCTTTATGGGGATCAGATAAATACCTAGCATCAGCATAACCAATTAAACCTGAAAAGTTGTTGGATTTTGAATAATATAATCCTAAATCTTTCATTCCACGAAGATAACGAAAAAGATGTTTAATCTCATTCCAATGTCTCCGAGTTGGTGCTGAACTGAGTCTAGCAAGCAAATTTACTGAAAATGCGATATCTGGTCTAGTACATTGAGCCAGATATAATAAAGCACCAATTGCATTAAGATATGGTACTTCAGGACCAAGTATCTTTTCACCATCTTCAAGTGGCCGGAATGGATCTTTCTTAGGATCAAGATTTCTAACAATCATGGGGGTACTTAATGGATGAGCTTTGTCCATATTAAATCTTTTCAGGATCTTTTCAATATATGTTGACTGATGGATAAGTATTCCGTCTGATTTATGCTTGATCTCCAGGCTGAGACAATATTTTGTCTTCCCTATGTCTTTCATTTCAAATTCCTTTTTTCAAATATTCAGCAGCTCTTCAGGAGCTCTTCAGGAGTTCCAATTAAATTCATATCATCAACATAAACTGCTACAATAGCAAATCTAAATTCTGATTTCTTTATGAAGAACACATAGGTGTATAATATAATTAAGGTGAAATTCATTTTAGTCCCTCTAGTTTGACCTATTATACAAACTGGTCCCTCGGTTTTCAGTTTTATCTTGACAAGTCCCGCTAGTTTCCAAAAATACGTATTTCAGTCCCTGCCATCCAATTCCGTTAGGGTTTCTCAAAATTCCGTCAGGTCAACGAGGGTAAAAGGGTAAAACAACATTAGATTGATAAATATTCAATTAAATAATATTAAATTAAATAATAAATATTATTAAATAATAAAATGATAAGTAATAAAATATTAAATAATACATATTTATAGAAAAACAAAATAACAAAAAAAAAAACCAAAAAAAAAAAAAAAAAACAAACAACTCATTAAAACTCATTAAAACTTACCAAACACTCATCAGATTTTTTTTCAACTCATTAAAACTCATTAAAACTCAGATTTTTTCTCTCTGTCTACCGCCTCTCTCTCTCTCTCTCTCTCTCTCTCTCTCTCTTCTTCTTCTTCTTCATCTCCTTCATCTCTTCATCCTCTTCAACACACAATTAACCAAACCCTAACCCTAGCCGCCGCCCAAATACCACACCCTAGACCGCCGAAACACCGCCCACACCCTTCTTTCTCTTTTCTCGATCCCTCTCTTTTCTCTCTCTCTCTCGATTTCTCGAAACCATTCGAAATCGCCACCACTTCACCAGATTACCACCACCATTCTTTCTCCTTTGGTAGTGGGTTGTGAATCGAATCTCATCTACTTCATTGAAGACCCACGATCTGGAGCAGATCGAGCGTCCCAAGGTCTGTTGCAGATCAATCGGTTTAGGTGTTGGTGTGGGTTTATTCGGCTGTCGGTGGTGGTATGAGTAGACCGGCGTTTGGTGAGGGTTTATTCGGCCACCGGTGGTGGTTGGTATGTGTGGGTTTGAGTAGATGTGGGAGATGAATAGATGATGTTTGTGGTAGTGGGTTTTGATGGCTAAGGTTTGGTAATGGTGTTTGATGTGGAAGATATCGTGTAATGGGTTTGGTTGGCGGTTTGGGTGGCAGTGGGCTAGGGTTTGTCGTTGTTTGTGGCTTTGGAATTGGTTGAAGATGATGATGGTTGGTGTTTGGTTATTTCTGGGTTTGGTGTTGATGATGATGGTGGTGTTGTTGATTGAAGATGAAGAAGAGATATATGTTTTTGATTTTTTTTTTTTCTGTGCAGTTTGATTGAAGAGATTAAAAGAATAAAATTGTTTACTGATTTAAGAAAAAAAAAATCAGATTGATGGATTTCTATTCTAGATTCCTGGAAGTGTGTGTATATAATTTCCGTATATATATATTACTGAAAATGATTTTTTTTATTTTTTAAAATATATTTATATTTATTTATGAAAATTAAGGGTAAAAATGACCTTTAAACAATCTGACCAACTTTAAGGGGCAGCAGGGTCATTTGGCCCTCTGTCCCTGTCAGATTATACTTTTTCAACGGAAATCGTGATAGAAGGACCTAACGAGACAATTCTGAAAACCAGGGGATCAGTTTGTGTAATATGTCAAACTAGAGGGACTAAAATGAATTTCACCCATATAATTATTATACCCTTATTTTATCAAATATTTACTGAGACGGTTACACCACATCCGTCTAAATTGTTTTTAATCCGTATAAGAATTCTGTAGGTTCATCAAATACAAATTACGAGATCTCGATTTATATGCTTCTAGCATTTTAAATCCTTCTAGGATTATAAATATCTGCACTTAGTGAACCACATTGATAAATGATTACTACATCTAGGTGACGTATTTCAAGCCTTTCAGAGGCAGCCAAATTTATCAAAAATTCGAAACGTAATCGTATTCATCACTATTGAATACCAAGTTTCTGTGAGAAACCTTGTACTACGAGTCGTGCCTCATATTTTACGACCTCGTTTTTCTTATTACATTTCCGTATAAAGACCTTTTATAGTCCAACTAGTTAGACATCTTCAAGAGTCTGGAGAACTATTGGTCTAAATACTTTATGTTTGGCTTATGAAGTCAATTCTTCTTGAATTACTTCTTTTCATTTAGGCCAATCATGCCTTTGTCTACAATCATCGATACTATGAGTTTCATAATCATCATTTCAATAGCTACTGTATTTGAAAATGTATCACTGATGATTGTTTCTTCACTATTCCACATTTCTCATGTAAGATTTATAGAAATTTATATTTCTTATATTCTTGTATCTCTGTAGAGATTTCTTCCATTTGAATGGATTAAGTCATTTCATAGATTCGTGTCTCTTTAGATATATCAGACTCTTATTGAGTTGATTTAGAGAAAGTGGATTTATTTATAACTCGAGTTTTGTTTACATTAGGATCCTGATAACAATACCTTTCAAAGGTTCATAAGCTTATGATATTCATCAGATGATTTATTTGTTGCATTTTACTCAAATCATTCTTCAGGAACAATCACCCGGCCGGGGTTTATGAGATAGCAACTTATACAATTTTTGGCACCTTTAATATATCAAGTAACCGATTAATAATTATCTGATAATCAATTATATTTTGTATTTGAGTGATACGAAGACTGAAATGAGACACTTTTATTACATATATAGAGAATTGAATCGGTATCTCTATTTTATATAAGAATAACTTTTCATTTACTCCTCTCTTCTGGAGAAAATTCCCTTTCTTATAATGATATGAAAATTAATCAATATAATAATACGGAGGTCGTGCGCAAAAAGATAAACTATTAGAAGCATAGAAGATCTGATAAAAGATTAATCAAAATCATCATAAATCTTAGAATGGTAGAAAAATCTTATCTTAGATCATGTCAGATATGCAATAATGGCATACACAATATAATCAAATATCTTAAAAATGAGCATGTCTATGGCCAATTACAAGTTGTAATGGTAAACAATGATGATAATTAGCATTAGGTCAGTGATGAATAGAATGTCTCCATATAGAAATTGGTAATAGTATCGAAATAATAAAGTTCTCACAATTACCTGGAGACGCTTGATAAGTGACTCTGCTAATCCATTATGACTATGAACATGTGAAATGGGATGTTCAACATCAATCCCAACTGATCTGCAATATTCATCAACTAGGACCATAAAATAGCAGAACGGTCCACTTGGTGGATGAATAGGTCCACATATGTCCCCTTGAATCCTTTGTAGGAATGATGGGGATTCAAAGTCAACCTTAGAATGAGATGGTTTTATTACTAATTTCCCTTGTGAACATGCAGTACATAAATTTTCATGGGATAAAAGAATCTTCTGGTTCTTTAATGGATATCCATGAGAATTTTCAATGATTCTACTCATTATTGTAGATCCCGGGTGACCAAGACGGTTATGCCAAAGCATAAATATTTTTGGATCTAAAAACTTCTGGTTCATAACTGCATGCATAAACTTCTACACCTCTTATAAAAGTGTAACATAATCTAGATGATAAAGCACGCAGCCTTTTCATAATGAGTTTCTAGCCTGAATCATGAAGTAATGCACAAATACTCAATATTCTCATCATTTATAGTTTCTATGTGATAGTCATATTTTAGTATTGTTTGGTAACAATATCATGGCTCTACCGGAGCCTTCTGTCAGATCTGCTGGACCTGATATTGTATTACCATTTGCCTTAAATAGTGTCAAATTCATAAAGTATTTCTGATTTCGCAGAATCGTATGTGTCATTGCACTATTGGCTAGATATATATCCCTTGTATCTTGCTTTTCAATATCACCTAATTTATCGTTTAAAGACATATTTATTCACAATGAAAAATAAAATGCATATTATACAAAGTGATCAAAAGTGTAAACATATATATATGAAAATATATCATTTCATAAAACAAGATCATGAATTATATTGATTTTTCGAACTTCAGGTTCGACCATGAACTGCAGGTTCATAAAATTCAAAAAACTTTAGGTTCTAAATAGAAATTACAAATTGACTTTCTAGATGAAAGAATTGTAACTTGATACAATTCAAAATTTCTGGTTCTAATAAACTTTGACATAAAAGTTTTAATATCACAATTTAAATTGAATTCAGAGCTTCAAGTTTGATTAGAACTTCATGTTCAAAACTTAAGAACTTCAAGTTCAGATTCAATACTTCGTATTCAAAATTAGAACTTCAGGTTCTATAGAATTCGAATTTTGGAATTTCAAGTCCCAAGTATGACATTCATGTACATAGTAATGAATCCAGAATTCCATATTTTTACTGAAATTTAAAATTTTAGAACTTCAGATTCTGATCAATTTGTAAAACCGCGCAAACTTAAATATTATAATGATAAATCCAGAAACTTCAGATTCTGGTTAGTCGATCAAGCCGAGCTTGGCTTAAATTCCAGAAACTTAACGATTGACCTAGTTAGGCTCAACACATAATTTATACAAATCCAGAAACTTCAGGTTTAGGTTAGTTCGCATACTCAGATACATAAATTGCAAAAAATTAAATAGATGCATAAAATTAAAATAACAGATAATACAACAGATAATATAACAAAAATAAGATGAAGAAGAAGAACGAGAGAATAACAATATGAGATCAAGTGAAGAGGGAGAAAATTTATTGTTTGCTTTTATTGATGATTATATCCTAACCACACAATTTCAGCTGTGTAGTGATTTTGAATAAAGCAGTATTATACTTAGAGACTGATCTAAAGTCTTGAAAGCCTAAATGTTGCCATTGATACTTGTCATTTGGTAATGCAATATCGGGTTGGTTATCAAATCGATCTTTTAGTTCTTGCCATAGAACTTCTGGTTCTGTGACAGTTAGGTATTGGGCTTTCAGATCCTCATGCAGATGGTGACGGATAATAACCATGACAGTAAATTTGTCTTGTTCATATGCCTCGGCCCTATTTTCAATAGCGTAATACAGGCCTTCTGATTTTAGGAGTAATCTAGCATCAATAACCTAGGACATGTAATTGTCCCTAGACACTTCTAGTGCAGCAAATTTCAAACTTGCAAGCTTTGACATTATTACAGCTTCTGGTTATCCGAAAATCACAATTGGAGTCAAAACTTATGGTCTGACAAAAATCTGAGGAATTTAAACCTTCAGATATATAAAGGAATATTTGTAAGTAAATAAATCCAGAAGCTTCAGGTTCCGGTAATGATAAATAAATCCATAAACTTCAGGTTCTGGATGGATGACCAAACTGTTTAAATAAAAATTATAAAATAAAATGCGTAATAATAAATCCGGAAAAAGTAAATCCAGAATTGCAGGTTCTGATAGGTTGGTATAGCCAATCTCATAAAAGCATATAAATAAATAAATGCAGGAAAGTAAATAGCATAAAAGTAAATAAAATGCGAGAAAGTAAATTACGTAAAAATAAAATGCAGGAAAGTAAATTCAGAACTGCAGATTCTGGTATTAATAAATAAAAATCTGGAAGCTTCTGGTTCTAGTAATAATAAATTCAGAAGCTTCAAGTTCTAGAAATAAATGTAGGAACTTCAGGTTCTAGTGGTAATAAATTTATAAGCTTCAGACTTTAGTAATAATAGATTCAAAACTTCAGGTTCTGGAAATAAATCTAGGAACTTCAGATTGTGAAAATAACAGCATCGTGCTGATAACGTGTTGTAAATTAAATTAAAATAGCATATAATATAATATGGTAGAAGCAAGATGAAGAAGAAACGAGATAATAAGTGCATGAGATAAATAAAGAAGAATAGAAATGAGATGAAGAATCGAGAGAGATATTGAGAGAATATAATGCCTTTCTTTGTTTGATTTCAAGTATCAGGTGAGTAATAACAACCCTAAATATTTACAAGGCATAACCTTTATATAGGCAAACATATACAATAGAATGATGACACATAGAGGGGTGTGTGTCACAAAAAATGGAAACCACATGTTCCTCTTCACATGCAAAGAATAGTGTAGAAGGTTTGAGAATTTGGTGGAAAGCCACCAACTAATTACAACAGCTGTGTTTTTTTTTTTCCCTGTTTTTTTCTTTTTCTTTACCTTAAAAACACTTTTTAGGTTTGAAACAGTGTTTCATCAGAAGAAGTACCAAGATTATAAATAAACTTTTGCTTGGATAAAAATGTAAGCTTCTCTTGATTTTATTTTTTTTAGGGTTTGTTTTCTTATACTTGTTTTTCAAGGTCGAATCTCAAATTCGAGTTTCATATATTGAAAGTGTCTTTGAATAATGTATGATTTTTTTTTTTTTCCTATGTAGAATTGTATATATCTATTTAGAGATGTTTTTTTAACTTTAATTTGTTTTCAATTTTTTAAGAAACCCATTATTATTATTTCATGATTTATAGTTGTTTATTCTTAGATTTCCACAGTATATGTTAATATTAGTTTATGTGCTTACTAACTGTTTAATAAAATGATTCTTATGGAACAACCAATTATTTGATGCGGCATTGAAAGAAAACTCTTAAACTTCTCTTTCTCTTGATCTCATTTTTTTTAGAGTTTGTTTTCTGGCACTTGTTTTTTCAAGGTCAGACTTTCAAATTTGAGTTTCATATATTGAAAGTGTCTTCGAATAAGGTATAATTTTTTATTATTTTTTTTATATGTAGAATTATATATATGTTTAGGGATATTTTTTAACTTTAATTTGTTTTCAAATTTTTTAAGGAACTCATTATTATTATTTCATGATTTATAATTTTTTGTTCTTAAATTTTCACAATATTTGTCAATTTAGTTTATATGCATACTAACTGTTTGATAAAATGATTCTTATAGAACAACCAATTTTTATATGCATACCAATTGTTTGATAAAAGAGTTCAAAACACTCAATAAGATATTTGATATTTGGCTGGATTAATAGATTGACATTATGGAGGACTTTATATGAAGTTGAATAAATTAACAATTCCAATAAGTTTTATACTTGGATATCAAACTTATAGAATTTATTTTATACTTATACTAAGTTTTCTCAATATTGTTGAATTTTTCATCGGTTTTATTTTGGTGACTTTAATTTGTTCTCACTATTTTTTTTCTTCATGACTTCATGTACATAGGTTTCTCTTGCAAAACCTAAAGATTCTTTAGCTACCTGAGAACTGACAATGGATCATTGGCTTATAATATTTCACAATCAAGACCTCAAAAGTTTCAAGATTTTGGTTATGCAGTTGGAAGTTATTGTGTGTGACCTAACACTTATGTTGACTTAGACTAGCAGGCTTACATGTGTAATTTAGTAGTAGACTTTGAAAAATGTTTGATTACTTTTGTATCAATTCGATACTATATTAATTTTTGGATTTTTTTTAATGGAATAATTATTATGGAACTCAATGTCATTCAATGAGTTACATGTTTTATTTAGTTATATTTTTATATTTTTTATACAATTTAAATTTATATTAAATTTTGACAATTGATTAAATTGTTACTAAGTATCTATATAGTGACTTAATATTCATATTTTTAGTTGTCACTAAGTCTGCGTTGTAGTGACAATTATTATGTGGTTAATTTAATTGTCACTAAGTTTGTCTGTAGTGACATAATTTTAAGATAATTATTTGTCACTAGATTTGTGAATAATGGCACTTTTTAAACAATAAATTGTCACTAAGAATATGTACAGTGACAAAATCTTCAAATGGTTAATTGTCACTAAATATTAATCAAGTGACACAATTTTTATTTTGTCACTAATTAGGGTCGGGTGATAATGTGTCACTAAAAGTTGTGATTTGTGACAAGTACCAAAAAAATGTCACAAATACTTCTAGTGACGGGGTAAAAGTGACGAATTATTAGTGACACTTTTTTTGTCATAATATTGAATTTGTGACAATTTCTTCACTTATAGTGACAAATATTTTTTGTCACTGTATGTCAATTTTCTTGTAGTAATATATGAAGCAATTGACTTGACAATGTTAATATATCACCATTTTTTTTAAATACAAGTCATGTTACCATTGGAGATGATCTTCTCGATATGTGTGGAAAGATCCATATTCTGTACTGTGGGAGTTGTTATATGAATCGTGTTTGTTGTATTTGATTTTACCATGTTCCGATAGATCCTAACTTGATTGGTGATAACTCTAAACAAAATTTAAATCCTATTTTATAACATGTGAATAACTCTTTGAATTTTTAACCATGATTCATAATGCATTGATTTTTTTTTTTAATTTTGAAATATTACAATAATTTGGGATTTTATGGAGGAGGGGGGAGAGACTCGAACTCACAACCTCGTGGTATAGGTGTGAAGGGTTTTACTACCGGACCAACCTCATTTTATCGATTATTATTATTATTATTATTCTATTTTGTAATGCAATGTGAAATTTGAGATTTAACTACTACGTTGTATAGAAATATAGAATGTTGTATAGAAATATAGAATAAGTATAGTTAGAACCGTTCAATATGTTTTAGAGTTAAATGACGTTCATTCAATCTAACAATATATAGTTTCGAGTCTCTATACTGAATGTGGTCATGGTATATAAGAAAAATAACAATCTAGGTAACTAAAAAAAAAAAAAAAAAAAAAAACATGTATAGTAGCATGACCCGTGAGTTTGAATCCAAAATTGATTGAAACGATATCTACACCTCTGACAAATTGTATGTACACCCCTATTTGTATTTACACCCCATTAAAATTTTTTAAATTTTTATATCTCATAAACACACCTTACACATTACCAATTATATCCTTTTTTTTTTTTTTTTTTTAATATATATTAGGAGGGGGATCCGAAACTGAATCTGCAGATATCTGCAAATAGTTTGTTATCCCTTCCAAAATATCCTCCACCAATGTAGTTTTTCCTTTATGAACGAAAGCATTCCTATCAGACCATAAACTCCACAAAAGCACACAAGTGAACTCAAAATCCTCATGTTTAACCTTACTAAAAAAATAAATAAATAAATAACATATAATAAGGTTATAGCAAGACAACCATTTGATGTCTAAGAAACAGTTTTGCTCTGAAAAGTGTATGAGCCAGAGTTTCCAACATCTCTTGCAGCCTTACAGGATTAATTTAAAAATATTACAAATGAATAAATTATAAAATAAATAACAATAAAAATATAATAAACATGGGAGGATCAATGGCCTTCTACTTAATTTTTTATGGATGATGATATTACTCCTCTTTCTCTTCAAGTTTAGGAGAAGACAGT
Source organism: Acer saccharum (assembly GCA_030490815.1). Classification (NCBI taxonomy): domain Eukaryota; kingdom Viridiplantae; phylum Streptophyta; class Magnoliopsida; order Sapindales; family Sapindaceae; genus Acer; species Acer saccharum. The sequence goes on from CM059868.1 coordinate 5,460,976, forward strand.
TGTCTCCGGTTCTCCACCCAAATTTCGGTCTGATATTTTATTCTTTTATTTTAATTTAATTAGTAAGATTTTGAAAAAGTAAAATAGCTAAAAAAAATATATTATAATATCTTTTAATTAAAATATTAAAAAAATTAATTTAAAGATAATGTTGTAGTTTTGAAAATATATAATTTTGAGATATACATACAGTTTTAGAGGGGTACAAATATCGCTAGTCAACCTTGAAACAAAGTCTGGTTCATTGTTGCTTCTCGGTATACTTGATAAGTTAGGCTCATTTTCAATCCAATTCATCAGACTGGGCAAACCTATCAACTTGGGTTGGGCCGTTCGAGTATGGGGTTAACTCAAATGGTAGTGTACGGATACAAGTGTTTTGCATGCTAAAGCTCATCAATTTTGCACGGACAGGGAAAATTATTGAAACGAGTAAAAATTTGATAATTGCTTCCAGTTAATATCCATTATATATATATATATATATATATATACTGTTCTACGATGGCGGCGACTTGAATCCGATTAATATTCATGGAATCTATCAAATAGTTTAAAAATAATAATAATAATAACAATGTGGTAAAATTGAAAAGGACTAGTAGAGAACCATATAGATGTAATTAAGCATTGTATATTAACAAAATTTCACCATAAGATGTATTCATATGAAACTGAATTAATTTGTCGTATATGGTTAATGAAAGAATTTTGAAGACTTGGGCAGAAGTCAACACTTGAATGGGCCTGATAGGCCCAAATTAATCTGAAATTAATTCTAATGGTAATGATTAATTAGGCTGAAAAGCAACCTGCACTCCCTACCAAAGTACCCCCAACTACCAACACCATTATATATGATGAGTGACTGTTTAATTAATATCCAGGAGTCTCCTGTAAAGGCACTTTAATTTAAATATAAAAAGTTAATGAAGAATTATATTTATTATTGTAAGACATAATCATGATTGTACGGTTTTTTTTTTTTTTTTTTTTTTTTTTTCATATAATAAAAGGGTATGCGTGATTTATTTACGTGATTCCTCATGGAATGAGAGTAAATAGTATTTGGAAATTTTAGCAAACTCTCCCTTAACGTTGTTTGATCTGGATTTTATATAACATGCATGAGCTCTAAATGGTACGTAGTTTGATCTGATCTGATGCCGAAAACTGAAGAGTGGTAAAAATAATCTTCTTGTTTGACATATGTTTGTTTATATATATATATATATATATATATATATATATATATATGCGTGATTTTGAAATAAAAATAGTGGTGTGGTAAATCTTTACATTGAAAATGCTTGTAAAAAAAGACAACTATAAAGAAACTGAGAAAAAATAAATACATATATGCATCCTGAACCCCAGAGATTGTCATTTCTTAATATAATATTTTCATTCATGGACCACCAATCCTTGAATATGGTATGATATATTGTGGTCATATATATATATACACCAATGTTTTTGGATCTTAGACACCTGAGAGATCATGATCAATCTAGACTTAAACTATATACACCCTTAAAAGCTTGCAAGGATATATCCGTACCTAAATATGCCAACACGTTGCGGTACTCGAATTCTAACACATGTCACTGATCAAGATCGACGACCAAATTAAATGTAACAAGACTTTGAAAAAAAATTAAAAATAAAATAAACAACCAGTGAGAAGGTGGTGTGCATGTGCTAATAAAGCTATACAGAGAAATGTTATAGAAGATGGAGGAAGAAATAAGAGACAGCATGTGGAATCTGTAAAAAAGATTAGTGTGGAGTACTAACAAGAAAGTATGGAGGTGCATTGTAAGGAGCATGGTTAGCCACATATACTCACTTGTCGACCATACACGTTTAGTACTTGTTTGTGTGTTTAATTATAAATTAATGGTAATGGTTAAGATTTTTGATTAGCTATAGAATCTTTAATTATTGTTTAATCAAACAATTAAAGATGTAAATTGAGTTGTTGGCGAGATTTCTTGCTTTTAAGGGGGGAGAGAATAATTAATAATCCTTCTTTATTGTAAATTTTGTAAGTGTTGTGTTGTGTTGTGGACTTTATATATAGCTTTAAATAAAGTGACTAGCTTATATGAGGCCATGAGGGTTTGTCTTCCAATAGAAAAGATTAAAGAAGCTAATTAGGCATAGCTCTCTCTCTCTCTCTCTATCTTTTAAAGTTTTCTTTTTAAGTATTTGACTAACATCTTTTTCACCAATAGAGAGGATATGACCCGGGTTAGGTTGATGTTGATGGGTTTTTATTTTATTTTATTTTTTTTATATTTTTTTTTATTTTTAATCTCCGGTTTCTTGGAAATCAATCACAAGCACTATTTTAATTTAACCATGAGTCATGACAAAGGGATCATATTAGTTAGAATACGTATATAATTAATTAACAACTTGATTTCAGAGATTGTGTGCTATCTACAGTTAAGTCATAAACTCACCTAGAAAATGCCCCCAAATTATGGCGTAATTCAAGGTGTTTCTTGAAATATATGTTAAATTAATGATTGATTAAAATAAAGGTTCTTCTAGGGTTATTCATCAAAAAAAAAAAAAAGTTCTTCTAGGGTTAATCAATATTCAAGAAGCTTGATGTTTAGTGAAATTGGCACCCAATTAAAGGACAGCTAGAGTCAGAGACCTTGAGAGGGAAACATGGAAGAATACTGTATGTGGCATATACGACACAAACAAATTTGACTCCAAGAATAAAAAATGCTAATTTTGGATGTTCATTGATCAAACGGCACTCACAATCTAGAGGAACACAAATCCCAATCCATGCGTCTTTTTTTTAAGTCTATATAGACACAAAAACGAGAGCTTGATAATTAGGTTCTCTATAGTAACTTGCATTTGTATGAAAACAAGATAAAAGAGAGAACAGGACACATGAACATAAAATTATTGAGGTTGAAAAAAATTGATTAAAAAGAAGTAAATGACAAAGAAAAAAATGGTAATAAAACTGAAGTGTACTGTGATCACGTGTATTATGTTAAATTGTTTGATAATGGCATATACAAATTTTACAAGTGAAATTGTAGTTTAGAGGGACCGGTGACGGACTATTATTGTACGTATATTCTCTTAAAAAGTTAATGAAATTGATAGTGCTAGCTGTTGTTGTTGTAGTAATGATTTTTGTGGGCAAATGAAATTATAATATATAAAGAAGATCCAAATTAATATGATTATTTAATTGAATTGGTTATATAAACAATTAAGTTTAGATTATTAGCTAATCAAATGAAAAGATGAGAAACCTCCGGTTGCCAATAGCTGTTAAGGTTAATTAGCATCTAATGGAGAGTTTTTGAAGATGGGAATTGGGAAACAAGGGCTGCATGTGTCGGGATAAACATAACCACTTGATAGTTTAAGTGTTTTAATTAACTAGTGTTTAATATTTTAAGTCAAATTAAAAATTTGGTTTGTATTGAATTCATAAAACAACTCAAAAGCACAATCAAAGGAATCCCTACCACGCCATGCGCATCATCTTCTTCAAACCTGCTTGCTTTAGTGTACTATTTCTTCATTAATCAAATAACACCCACAAAAGTGGAACACAATTAACATATATATATATATAACTTGCCAGCTTAGCTCTCTCCCTCTCTCCCTCTCTCTCTCTCTCTAAAATTTTGTCTATGTCTCTCATCCTTATCCATTTCTTACCACCTTTGTCTTTACTTTAATACAAGTTTTAACCCAAAGTAAACCAAAGAAGCTTCAAGGAGCTTACCTTTTTTTGTCTAATTTTTTATTTTAACTTAAAATAACTAAACACCAACTTGATTGAATTAGAAATTACTCGAACTTCAAGACAACACCATTTATATATATAACCTTTTGCCAATGGAGAAAGTTATGGGGGTAGACGTCTCTTCTCTATTGGGCAATATAAGAAAAAAATTCACTTTAACGGCAAAAACATTATAATTTTGATGAATTCTTCAAACGGTCACTGGTTTCAAACCCAATCAATGCTTTTCTTGTTGTCATTGGTAACCACAACCTCCACATCGGTAGTCTCTCTTCAAACATATCCATCATTGACTCCTCCTCTACTCTCTAGCTAGAGCAAACTTGGTCCATACTGGTGTGCCCCCCAATAGACTTCCACGTGTCAGGATAGGGTTTACTTATTTGGAGTAAGAGTTCAACTACTGCAGCTTTTTAATCTTCTAACCAATTCAGGAACTGATGATAATGAATGGTGAGATATTGAATGGTGAGTGGTCATGACTCCATGAAATGAATTGATCAACAACGAACACTACTTACATAATGCATATTCACAAACACAAATGCATTCAAGAAGATAAGAAAAAGTAAATGGACTACACTTATAGTTTATCTTCTTTTACTATATTTATGTAAAACTTGGTGGTATCATTGAATGATTCATGTTCATACAATTCAGGCACAAAAAAAAAAAAGAAATGGTTAAATTATAGAGTAGTTAAACGAAGATATGGTAAATGTGAGAGGTTAAATATGGTGGCGGCTCTAATGGGAAGTAAAATAGAAGTAGTTGTAGTAGTAGTGAAGCTACAGTAGTGCTGTGATTGGTGAACAGATCTGGGAAACGGAGACATGAATGAAGGGTCTACACGTGGAGGGGTGGTCCTAGAAGTGGAGTAATGGGAAACATGACACGCATGAACGTCTTGGTTGTGCCTCCATGTGCATTTCCTTGGCATGGAAGCTGCTTGTCTCTCTCGCTGATCTTTTTGTGCGAGCTGATTAGCTCGAACTAATCACTTGACTTTTCGCTAGCGCCAGTTTAGTTTGAGCCATATTAGTCCAGCTCCAAGGTTCTAACTGAGAATTAAAGAAATGCATATATATATGCCCTAGAATTAATTAAGTTTTTCTATAGTCCCTCTTTAACAGCAGTGAATATATTAAAAATAAAGTTTTATATTCCATTCCATATCCTTAATTATGCTTAAATGCAACATTAGTTTTGCTCATATGGTTAGAATTACTCTCTCAACCCACATCTTCAACTCACTCTCTCTTTATAATTTAACATGTAGACAACATTTACTTCTCTGCATCAAATTTGGAGCCATTATAAATGGCTTGCTTTTTCTATTTATTTACAAATCAAATCAATCACTAACTTCTTAAATTACCCTTTATTTATTTACCAAATTGCCATCTAATATCGTTTTTTTTTTTTTTTTTTACAAAAAGAAATATATAATAATAACAAAGGCAGTTTTTTATAAAGAAAATAACAAAAGTATTTAGTTCTTCATCTACATAATGATATAAGGAAGAAAAAAAAAGTTCAAATAGAAATTTAATACAACACAATTAAATTATTTAATAAAAAAAGCTATTAAAAAATTACATGTAACAATTGTATGTGGAAGACACTTTATTTTTGAAGATTATGACAGTTGGAGTGAAATTCAAAAAAAAAAAAAAGAAAAAAAAGTTCAATGGTTGACTGGGATTGATCATTTGGGAACCCTAGAAAAAAAAAGTTTATTTAAATAATAATAAATCAAAAAACTTGATACAATATTAAATGGCAATTTGGTAAAAAAAAAAAGGGTAATTTAAGAAATTAGTTGTTTGTTTGATTTGTAAATAAATAGAAAAGATTAGACATTTATAATGGCTTCAAATTTTATGTAGAGAAATAAATGTTGTCCACATGTCACATTATAAAGAGAGAATGGATTGAGAAAGTGATTATAGAACTCCTCGTATATAATAGTGAGAGAGTGATTATAGCACTCCTCGTATATAATAGTGTGCATTTTGATTTCCACTATGATACATATTTAATTACTAGCATGTGTGGGAAGATCTCGATCTCTCTATTATGTAGTGTGAGTAAAAATATATGCAGTATTCCATATCGTTAATTCTTGATAAAGTCTCAACCCACTGTTTAGTATCATATTTGTTTTTCCTTAAAGAAAAAATAGAACCTCATCAATTATGTTAAATAATACTTTTTTTTTCACTTGTTTTATTTGTTTCTTCAGGAAATGTGAATAATTCAATGTTGAATTTATTTTGATCCATAAATATATATATATATATATATATATATATATATAAACATTAATTAGATGGTCTACAACTGTGAATTTTTATTTTAATAGAGTTTATATATATTCACAAGTTTCTCTTAACGCTCATAATATTGACGAAATTTATCTAAAAGAACATCTTCGTCCCCAATTTATTCTGCATGATGATTTGATTGCAAAACATTCCTCATTCAACTGTAAAAGTGTAAAGTTGTAAAATGAAAAGTGGCAAAATAGTACTGTTAAAACATGTAAGCAAAATTATTGAAGACACACCGTAAAGATTTATAAAGAGTACCAATAGAATCTTATAAGGTCCATTTTGATTCCTTTTGCGATCATCCTAGAGCAAAATTATAGATTTTTGATGCCATATGATCGTGCCACGTGGTTGTATTGGTTATTTGGTAATTTTTTTTTTTATTTTCCTTCTCTATAGAGCATGATGGGATGAATCAAACCTTTATACTTTAACCCACTAGTAACCCGATTTGGTTTCTGTGGCTTTTGGCCTAACTTTTTACTGGTTTCTACTAGTTTGAGGTATCAGTCAATCATATTTCAAATTAAGTTCGGATTCTCTCCTGATATGATTTTTTTTTTTCTACCATTTTCATAATCTAGTGACACTTTAACATAAAAGATTTTACATGATCAAAAATTTGTTCACTTTTTTCTTATTAATTCAGACCAGCGTTCATTCAAATTCAAGTACTCTTAAAAACTATATCAGCGAAAAACCGGACCAGGAGAGAATCCAGACTCACGCAGAAGAAAAATTAAACTCTTATTTATCTCACCCCCTCAAAGTTTGCTCAAAGTACGCCATTTAACTTTTTTTTACTTGTGAGTCTTGACCATCTCGGCATCTCCCATTGGTTGAAGAAGACTTCAAGTCCAATGAGAAGTTGAAAAGTTTCCAAGTACAGACAAAGCCATTCACTGCCTTCTTTTATTGACTTTACATTTTTTTGTGATAGTTGGTCAAGGTACAAGCCACGTGATATCTCCATTCTCTTCTCTTCAATCATCTCGATCAACATTATATGTTGCAATAATATTCTTGAATTTTTCATTTTTTGAAGTTCATAGATCATAGAGATGATCACTTCAACACTATGTTATACGAGCAATGACATCAGTTTCTCACAGCCAATTTCTAAAAGAATTGGAATAAAGGTCAGATATATTTATTCGAATTTTGTCCCTTCCTATTTTTAGGCACACCCTTCTTTTTTAAAAAACTGCAACAAATTCTATTAAAATGAAATACAATACTTTGGTCTGTATATATAGATTAAAGTTCTTCTCCATTTTAATAAATTTTAATTAAAAATAAATAAAATAAAATCTTTTAGGTTTTCGTATAAGAGGAATTTCTATGTCATCATTTAAAAAAAAAACACATTATTAAATTAGACTCCGATTTAAAAAAAGACAAAATCAATTTTATAAAACAATACCCGATTTGTATGATAACATGGCATGCAAAATATGCAATTAGCATTAACTAATCTATCCCAAAAAGGAATTTATGATACTTCAAAAAAAAAAAAAAAAAAAAAAAAAAGGAATTTATGAGCAATTAACATGACGTATACAGTGACGGCATCTCTTCTAATCCAAAAATCGCTGTAACTACTAACTAATATATAAATATATTCTCATTTAATTAAGTATATATTCAAGCAAGTGATCTGATAAACAAAGACAGACTTGTGGAAATTTTATTTTTTAAAGTTTTCACCATCTCGAGCCACGTTTTCATGAGCCAAAAGAAAAAAAAAAACATAGGATTTAATTATAAAATAAATAAAATAAAAAACTGAATTAGAGGCTAAACCGAGCTGGTTTAAAGAGATCATCATCGGCTTGGCTTTGGAAGACATAGAAATTGAAGAATACAACCTAATTGGACAACAAAAGTGACTTAGATGTTCAAATCCAGAGGCCAACACCGTACTAGATTGTTTATTAAATTCGAGGTGGTCAGATTTGGGATCCCAAACGCATTCATAATTTAATTAACAAATTGTTTGGTGTCCTTGTTTTCATAGTTCACACCCATAAACAAATGAACAATAGCCCTCTTATTTTCCCATATTCACTTAAATACTTAATTAGGAAAGCCTAGCTAGCTAATCACACCTACCCTACATCCCTATCTACTAGTGTGAAATTGTGGATAAGCAAAATGTGATTCATGTGGATGGTAAAGTTAATTAGACAAGGACTTAAATGGACTTAATTAATTTAATTATTCAAAAGTTCATTTTCTTTGCTTGAATAGTGTTATATATATATATATATATATATATATATATATATACTACATTTTAGAGATCACATTCAACGACTATACAAAACGTTATATAGCTATTTGTAACATTACATAATCGTTTAATGTGCACTTTGAGATTAAATTTTAACTAGACTCATTTAATAATATTAAATTCAAATAAGTTATCGTGTAAAAATATAAGAATTGAGATCTTATACTATTGAGATGGATTTTGAAAGATCTTGCAATATATTAATTAATGTAGATAATTTTTTTTTAGAAAAAAAATATAGATAATTATTGAATATAAAAATATTCTTCTTTTTATTTCTATTTCTTATTAACTATATATCAATCACATGATCATATGCTCTCTAGTGAAAAACCTAGATCAACAAAGGATACAATATAGGATAGACACGTACATATCAAGATTCCATACCAAAATATTGTAAATATTGTTCATGATGACTCATGTCTTTGGGTTAATCAAAAACTTGAGAGGCATTGGATAGGACATATACTTTTTGTCACGCACTATGATTGCAATTCAGGATGGCATAGTCGTAATTTACATTAAAAACTTATACCAAAATTTCAACCCTATCTTAACAAGTCATATATAGTTGAACATCACCACCACCACACTATATATAAACAAGTCTCCTCCCACTTCTCATAACTAAAAATTTTAACTAAAATTGTTATATAGAGAGAGAGATTAGAGAGTGATCAGAGAAAAAACTATGACTACACCTTTCATCAGTCAAAACAGCGAAGATAATATGGTTCTTCTCTCCAAATTCTACCCTCCAGGAGTAATATTATCGCAAACTATTCTACAAACAGGTTAGTATATCATATATATATACAACTATACAAGCACAAATTACAAGTTTTGTATACGTTAATATATGGTTTGAGTTAATTAAAAGAAAAGGTTTTTGATTCGTTTTTTGTATGTGTATTCAGGGGAGGCAAATAAGCCACGACGCAGACGCCGGAGGAACAGCAAAGGAGGAGAGACTCGATTGCTCGGTGCGAAGAAGAGGAAGCTAACAGAAGAGCAAGTGACTCTGCTTGAGATGAATTTCGGGAATGAACATAAGTTGGAGACTGAGAGGAAAGACAAGCTCGCTCTAGAGCTTGGTCTCCATCCACGACAAGTCGCAATTTGGTTTCAAAACAGACGAGCTAGATACAAGAACAAGCAGCTTGAAGACGAATACATGTGTCTCAAGAAAGCTCATGACAGTGCTGTCATCCAAAAATGTGCTCTGGAATCTGAGGTACGTACCCATCTCCCTCTTTCTGTCATTTTCCTTCGGTTTCTTTGTAACCAAACAGAAATTACATTTTGTTTTTTTTTTTGTTTGTTTATATATATATATATATATATATATATATATATATATAATTGCATTTCATGACTTTCTTGCTAATTAAACATGCAAAACTAGTATTTTATTTGTGAAAGATAGATCATATAGATGTTATAGTGATTAGTGAGTGCTTCCATGGCTAGCTCCGTAATTTAAGACTAATTGTGATGACTAGAATAAAGAGAAGCAAAGCCTCTTGAGTGTAAACAAGGAGTCTAGTATATTTAAAATTAAATGTGCATGAGCTCTGGGCTCGAAGAAAGCCATGCCATGCTGTTGGGTGATTTTATAATAATAATAATAATAATAATAATAATATTGACAAAAATTAACAAGAAAAGTACAGAATACTGCCACCTCATTTGAATGCAAAATTTCAATTATGTTTCAATTAATCCATAAAGAGTTCCGTACAGAAATGTTGTTGGGCCTGAAACAAGGCCCACTTTAGGGAGCAGCACGTGTGACCTGCACCCACGTGTAAGACACCATTAGAAACTGGAAAAATGGTTCATATAAATGTTATCACAGCGTTAACCTACCGAATGTGTTTTTACGGTTTCTATTTTTAGAAAACAGCTTTAGGTATATGCTACAAATGTGTTTTTAGATTATTATTTTATTTTGAAATAATGCGTTTTTAGATTTTGAAACTGAAATAAAAAATATCGATTTTTATTTTATTTTATTTTTTTAAATGCACTCTAACTTTTTTTTTTTTTTTTTTCTCTTTACAGGTGTTGAGACTGAGAGAGAAGCTCGAGGAAACCGAGAGTGAAAAACAGAAAATGATCCAGCAACAGCTGGCGGAGACCGACAAGGAGATAAAAAAGTTGACGGAGGGCTGCGGCGAGAATTCTCACAACAGTAGTCTCAGTCCACAGTTCACCATCGAAACGGAGGACAATGCTGCTCATGATGACGACGATATTCATGATCACGACGTCAAGGACACTCCATTCCTTGACGATTACATGACAGTACAGCCGCCACCCGTCGTCATCATAGACGACGACAAACAACAGCACCGCCGCAACCACTCGGAGCCAACAAACCCATTGCTTCAGCAGCTGGTTGAGGATGATCAACAACCTCGTCAATACGGCAGTGACGTGACGGACTATCAGGGCGCCGGCCGCGATGCTATGTCGTATTGGACTGGCTATTATCAGGGTTACTTTGAGGGTTATGGGTCGCTTTGGACCGATGACAACTTCTAATGCGGGTAATACTAGATCGTCTTCTCAGTTAATGTGTCCATCATATCAATGTCTATAGCTAATTAATATTATATATATATATATATATATATATATAAGTTGTACGTAGTAGTGTCTAATGTGTCTAGTACTGTGTGTGTTATTGTAGTAGAGAACTAGAGATCGGTTGGAATTAATTACTAATTAGTAGTAGAAATTGTGGTTAATTAGCTACAAGTATCTCGATCGCCTTTGGATTGGCAACAGCTAGATAGCTACTTGATGTTTATGTATGTATCGTATCGTGGTAATCGTTTCGATAATATAAGTATCATCTATGATGAGTACGAGTACATTAATGATATGCAATATGTTCCTTACTTCACTAGATTAATTCGAAAAATTTGATAAATCCTTAAAAAAAATCGTTTATAACTTATATGAACGTGGAAGTGAGAAGCACGGGTCTTGACTCTCGAACCTACAATTTCACCAATAACATTGAAATGGCAACAGCTACTTTATGTTTATACCGTAGTATATAAGAAAAACTTTTTGACTGTTGATTGGTGCTCCGGACCACTAATAATAAGCCATGTGACCACTATTTGTTTTAAGATATATTTAAAAAATGGTAATAAGAGAGAGATTTTTTTTTTATAAAAATATATTTAAATTAAAAATTAACACATATCAACCTTTTAGTGGGTTGGTGCACTACGCAACTGGTTGGTGCACTGAAAATTTTATCGTAGTACATGCTACTCTTTTCGGTAATATACAAGTACTATTGATAATTATGAGTAAGAGTACATCAACGACACGTGTTCCTTACTTCATTAGATTTCCCTTTCAAATTTTGTCTCAAGAAAAACTAACTCGAAATTTTTTCCATTTGGGCTTAATTAGGACGAACCACGTGAAGTGAAGTTATTGATAATGACATAAAATTTACATATGTAGGTACTAGGCATATTGTAAATTGGATCGGACCGGTCCAGTCACAGCCCGACATACCATAATTTCATACAATTACATCGCAGTACAAGCATGATGTCTATAATAATTTTCATTGGGGTATGATATAAAAAATATTCATTAATATCCCCATTATATACTAATGCCGGTGATATTTTCACAAATATTTCCATAAAATTAGACCTCCGATATTTTCATCAAAACCGATATTTTTTTAAAGGTACCAAAACCAACATGAATTTCCTTCCATGCATGGGTTTATTAAGAGCCACCCTCCCAAATTAAGATGAGTTTGAGTTACTGGTGCTTTTTGACTTGGAGTTTGTGAAATGTGAATCATCACTTCTCTTTGCCGATTCTCTCAGTGGGTTTTTTATTGCATCATTTATGTGTAGAAATGTTGGAAAGATTCAAAAGTATATCTGTTGTTTTGTACACATTTTTTGGCAAGAGAATCATATCATGTCTTTATTGCTATCAACTTTTTTCAAACTTATTTCTTGTAAATGTTTTCCTCTGTATCATCTAATCAATCCCTTTTATTTTCTAATTTTTTTTTTTTTTTTTTTTTTTTTGCATATGGTTTGGTGTTTTCTTACTTAATGAGTCATTAAATGGTGTTAATAGAACTTTAGCCTTATGGATGTGGTCGTAGGTTTACTTGACAAGACAAGGTTAGTCAAGTTGTTTGCTCCTTATATTTACACTGTGAGGTTATATTTTTGAGTAATGACCTCTCCCCAAGCCTTAAATTATTGTAATATTTTAAATAAAATAAAATAAAATTTACTTTAAAAAAAATCATCAACAGAGTTAATAAGTCATATTTAGTCTTAACTTAATATAAAAATTACAGTATTTCTAACATACCCTCTAAAATACATGATATAACTTATTATTTTATGACAACCCGTTGGAAACAATTTCTGGCTCCGTCCTTGGTGACTTGCTCAGCATACAAAAACTCTGATCTGTTTTATGCAGTTCTAGGAGGTTTAGGCCAGTTTGGGATTATAACCGGAGCAAGAATTGTTTTGAACCGGCGCCAAAAAGGGTAAATATGCATCACAATTCGATTGCATTAGTTATAACTTATATGTCATGTTTCCTGAATTTTTTTCTTCAAATCGGGACCTATTAACTAGAGTATTATTATTATTATTATATGAATTTTTTGCCAACCCTTATGTCAGCCATTAATTTTGTTTTGGAAAAAAAAAATCCTAGGTTAATTAGGTACGGATGCTTTACAGTGATTTCTCAACTTTTACAAGAGATCAAGAATTCCCGATATCAACCAACGGAAGGGGACAAAAGCAAGCACTATATTATTTGGAAGGCTCACTTCTTATGAACCAGGGCTCTCCGGATTACTAGAGATCCTTCTTCTTCTCACTCTCTGATCACTTGAGAATAATCTTCTAAATAACCACACATGGCATCGATCATCTGCTCTCTTTTTGTGGGTTGTTTTTTTATTTTTTTTTTATTTTTCGTATTGATTCCTTGATGGGTTTTGAAGATTACATAAATTGATTTTACTGTCTTTTCAAAATACTCACGAACATGTTTATCAATATGTTACTGTCTGTTATACATTTATATATATATATATATATATATATAGTTTTTGGTGATCACTTACTAGTTACTACGATGTTTTATTATTTTTGTTTAAAGTTTTGGTGGTGGGAAATTTGGTTTTGATTGTATTGGGTTCGTTTTAGATATAAATCGATTTCTTGATGTGTGTGTTGACTATATATATTGAGCCTGTTGTTTGATGAAAATGATGTGTTATTAACTTATTGCCATGGTTAATCATGTTTATTTTTGGGTCAATTTCATAAAATTTAATACGAGTTTTATGTGGTTTTGGTCAAATATGACATGTTGTATGTCAGTAAAATATATTTGAAGTACAACTAAAAGACAATAATTTGTTTTGGCCAAGATTAAATGATTTAAAATGTTAGAACATGTCAGCGGTCTTGATTCTGATATTCAAGTATTTCATTTGTTTTTGACGGTTAATACAATATGGTTTACTAGTTTTGAATGTGTTGTTAGGCACTTAGGTAAGAGGTATGATTGTCAAGTTTAAAAAATATTGAAGTAATATTCTTGGTGTGATGGTTGTGACGGTAGTTTTGGATCCAAGGTATAATGTGTTGCGTGTTGATTTTCATTTTAGTAAAATTTACAGCTCTAGTGCATCTAGTCAGCAAGAAATAGTGCTTGGACTTTTAAAGGATTTGATTAAAGAATATGAATTAAGATCTAGCTTAGTTGAACAATTAGATGATAATTTATTGGATTATTCTTTTGACATTCTTGGTGGTGATGATGAATTTGAGTTATATAAAAGCCAAGCGGTTAGTAGTATCAACAAGTCAGAGTTAGAGAGGTGTAGAGTGTGTTTGGTATGGCTTTTCAAGTAGAGTTTCTATAGTAGATCTTTTTGTAGTAGAGCTTTTAATGGGTAAAGTTTCTAACAAAAAAAGTTTTTGGTTGTGTAAATTACAAAAAAGGTGTTGACAATGTATTTTTAGAAATAGTTTTTGGTTGAGTGAATTACAAAAAAGGTGTTGACAATGTATTTATAATGAAAGAGTTGTGGTGGAATATCTAAAATTTATAAAGGGCAATTGAAACAATTCATATGTTTTTAAAAAGCTAAAAAAAAAAGCTTTTTATAGAAGACCAAAATTTGGGCTTCTCCAAGTAGACATAAAATGGTTTTTTAAAGGGTAATTGAGACAATTTATATATTAAAAAAGTTGTTTTGAGTTTAGCCAAACAACTAAAAAAAAACTTCAAAATAGCTTATAGCATTAATTGTTTTTGATCATTTCAAAAGTCATACCAAACATACACGTATTTGGATGATCAAGTTGAAATTAACTCTCCTGGCTTTGATAGTTTGTCATGGTGGAAAAGTAACAAAGGGAAATATTTGATTTTGGCTAAGATTTCCAAAGACATTTTGGCTATTCCTGTGTATACAGTAGCTTTTGAGTCCGCTTTTAGTGCTAGGGGTAGATTTTTTAGTCTAGATGGTAGAAGATTGCATCCGGACACGCTAGAAGCCTTAATGTGCATGCAAAATTGGATATTGGCTCCTCTTCAAGGTATGCAATTAGTTTCAAATTTAGTTATACTTATATACAATATTTGTCGCTACTAATTTCATTTTTTTTTTTTATTACTTGATTGTTTTTATTAGGTGGCATTCCGGAGGAAGAAATATATGCTCCCGAAACAATAGACGAGGAAGAGCCATTAGCATCCGTATGATTTTTTATTTTATATTTTTGGTGTATTTTTTTGTCTTTGATAAGAGATATTGAAACAATAGATATGTGTTATTATGTATTGAAGAAATATTTTAATCTATTGTTTTTTTTTTCTTTTTTTGAATGTACAACAACTACCGGGACCCTGCGAGGATTGGACACTACTAGCACAACCCGTACAACTACTCCCACAAGTGGGGAGAGGACACCCACACATGAGGTGGGACAAGGAAATAATGGGTGTAAATATATACACAGTGCCGGGCGTTGAACCGTGGTGGTGGAGTCTCCCTTTGGAGAGTCACACCACATTGGCAAGAGGCCCAATGGCATCTATTGTTTTAATTGGACATAGGTTGTAAAAATTAAAATTTTAATGGGCTTAGATTGTAAAATTTAGCAAACTTTTAAATTGATTTGGGTAATAAAAATTCAGGCCCAAAAAAATTTGGGTCAAAAATTAGCCTAAACCGGGTCATGACTGGGTCGTGTAAAACCCAAAACCGAAGCAGGTCGGATCCAGACCCAAACCAACCTTTTATTTAGCGGTTCTGGGTCGGGTCTGGACCCTTTCATTTTTTGTGGATCTGGTTCTGGGTTGGATCTGAATCGATATTTTGCCAACCTAAAACTTGAGTCAGAAGGATTGTGAGGGAGGAAAATGGGTACTGCCATTTATATAGACACCCAGTAACAAACACTGAGGAAATATTTCTGTACTACAATGGATTGAAATAAAATGAAAACTGGTTGAGCCATTTATAGACTGAAATCCTACAGAAATACAAACAATAATGAACTCCACTTGCACAATTCTGCTACACGGTGCATGTACACAGATATGCATAATTGATCCGAGAGAGAGAGAGAGAGAGGGAGAGATCAAAGGGCCAGAAAAGCTTGGGATGTGAATGGAAGAAGTCAGTTTTTAGTAGGCAAAAAAACACATGCATGCAATTGGTTGGTGGAGATCAATTGGTTTTTCATGTGAGTTGTGAATCAGTTTCTTCAAAAATGCATGCCATTTTATGGCTATCTGAAGTAGATATGTGACAAGTGAAGTATATTTTTAACACAGACACATGCCTTGTGAGAGAACATGTATTGATATTTGGTATAGGGATTTTCCAATAATTAAATGATTTTTTTTCAGCTTTATGTTATTAATCAACCTAGTATTTTTTTTTTTAGCTTTATCTCTGCAATTATTACTTTCCCATATACTTGTGTTTACTTTGTTGTTATAGTCATTCAAAGGTTTTTATTTATTTTTATTTTGCACAGAAATAAACATATTAGATTTTTTGGACGATATGACTATATGAGGTTGGTTCGGTGGTATATCTCACACACCTACACCATGAAGTAGTGGGTTCAAGTCCTCCTCCTATGTAATACTTTTTAAAAAAAACATATTAGACTTTTTGTTTGTAATTATCAAAATTTTAGTTTATGAAATTAACCTTGGGTTAATGGCCGGTCTTGATTATCCTTCGTGTTTGTAATATAATACATGAAGTGGATCGTGATTTGGCATGACCCAACAATTATTGGATCATGCCGTGCCGTACTTATACGGAATCGTGTTGTATCGGACCGTACTAGCTTGGGCCGACCCGACCCAATTTACATGTCTAATATTACTTTCCCATATACTTGTGCTTACTTTGTTTTGAAATGTTTTTATTATTATTATTATTATTATTGCACATGAATAAACATACTAGACTTTTTGCATGAAATTAATATTCAAATTAATAACTATGTTCATTATTATACAAACACAGTACATGTATAATATATATATATATATATATATTTTCCATATATATGTATATATATATATATATATATTCCATATATATGTATATATATATATATATATATATGTGTGTGTGTTGTGTACTATGTTTGCAGCTTAGCACACTTTAGATTTTTCCAGAGTCAAAACAAAGAACTTTTCATAATAGAAATGGGGACGCTTAGGACTATCCCACCAAAGTTGCTCTCGTTTGCAAAATCACCTTAAAAAACACAGCCCACAGTGACATTATCATCAACATTGAAAAGAGTACTATGCATATATAATTGATCATGAATTCATGATAATGAAAAGCAGAAAGAAAGTTATATGGAACAAATTGAAAGTAGCATTTTTTGGTACAATTGAATGCATGCGTGCAAAATATATATACAAAAGAGATAGAGAAACCATCAAATCGGTGACCAAGTGTATTCGTCAGGCCCGTTCCTCTCCGCCGGACACTCGCCGGCAGCCAAGAAAGTCTTCCTCCTCTGATCGGTGATGAGCTCAATCGGTTGTTTTCATTTCTTAGTTGCTTTCATTCCTCCTTGTGAGGTGGTTTTTGTAGTTTTAATCCTCTTTATGGGGTTTGTTTGATGTTTGGTTGTGTTCTTCCTCTCTGTGAGGTTGTTTTGTTTTCCTGTTTCTTTCTATCCTCTTTGTGAGGGTTGTTGGCTCCCACCTGTGTGTGGGTGGTTGTTTCCCCCGGTTGTGGGGTTTGTTCTGGGTTGTGTATTCGGTGTTTTCCCCCGTTTGTGGGGCGTAATTTATGGGCTGAGCTTTTATGTTCTTAGCTGAAGAGTCCCAGTTGTAATTGCCTTGGTTCTGTTATCCAGGTGTTGTAATCCCTTGGGTTTTCCTAGTTAATCAAAAAAAAAAAGAAACCATCAAATCGGTAAAACTAAAGTTTGAAAACAAAATGGCAGCCTTTATCAAAATGACCAAATTGTGACAAACTAATGTTTACAAAATTTCAAGAAGCCATGAAATTGGCAAACTAAAGTTTGAAAACCCAAATGGCAGCCTTCTCAAAATGAGCAAATTGTGGTAAGACGGTAAAAGTGTAGTAAATTTTGAAAACTTTGATTGCGTATAGGATTCCTCAGGTTAAAAGAATTTCAAGATTTTTTATTTTTTATTTTTAAAAAAACGAAGTTGCGAAACAACAAGTTCTTTGCTTACCTATCAGTCTATCACCATCCTGCACTATAGAAGACGCGAAACAACACCATCTAAAAGACAAAAAGTTCTTTGCACCCAGACCCAATTTAAATAAAGTTATATTAAAAAATAAATAAACAAAAAAAAAAATTAAAAAAAAATGGCGCAGAAGATGCAGCTAGGTTGGAGGGGAATTGTTGCTGCAAAATGAACATGCTGCAGAAGATGCCACAGGGTTGGAGATGGCCTAAGTAAAGATTAATCCACCACGACTGACACACGGTGCACTTTAGAGTTTATAGAAATGGAGATCTTCAATAATAGATTTTTTAGACTCAAATCAAGAGTTTTTGCTAACCTATCTAACTTAATTATTGATATATTACTGAAGTATAAATAGCACTAGAAGTGTACAACAGCCGCTAACCACACAAAATCAAAACAAGAGTTTTTCCTAACCTATTCCAACTTAATTATTGAAACAAAATAGCATAGAAGAGTACAAGGGTCCGACATGTCAATTTTATGTAAGATTTTGAAGAAATATTTGAATGACCAACTAATAAAAGCATTGGTGACCTTACAAAAAAGCACACCTTCCACTATACAAAAAAAGGATTCAATAATAGTGTTGGCGAAACGGGTCAGGCCGCCCGGCCTAGCCTGTTTAGGTCGTGTGCCTGGGCCAAACACAAGTCTGTTAAGTCGACATGCCGTGCTGGGTCCAAGTGGCACGGCTTGCAAGCCTGCCCAATACGGCCCACCAGGCCTACGAGCCTAATTTTTGTTTGAAAAAATGAATTATGGCGCTAGAATTCAAAATTTCAAAAAAAAAAAAAAAAAAATTGAATTGAGAGGTAACTTTTGTAATTAACCAGATGGCCATTTGGGGTTTAGGGTTTAAAAATTTAAAAATATATATATAAATTCGAAGCCTGTTGGGCCCGTCCCGTTAAGGCCTTAATGGGCCGGCCCACCACAGGCCCCTCCTAGGCACACCCCCGCACAGGCCACATGCCTAGGCTAGGCCCACTCTCCCCCCAAACAGGCCAGCCCGACACAGCCAGTCTACCTAACAGGCCATGCTTGGTACAGCCCATTACGCTAACAGGCCTAACCGGTCGGGCCGACCTGTTTTGACACCACTATTCAATAATGCACTAAGATGTCATTTTAATTTGTTGATTGTCCAGATTATCAAATGTTACAAATGAATTAGTGTTGCGTAGCTGGCACCAATAAGATGCAGAAGAAGCAACTATCCAACAAATGGCAAAGTTTTCCCAGAATGAGATTGTGTTTTTAAATTGCTCTTTCTCCTTTTTACTTGTTTTAGAACAACCCTACATGCATGCACCTTTCATCTCTCTAGTCCCAAAAAATTGTAATCGACAACTGATCAAACCAGAAGACCCTTGATCATTTCTCTATATATATATATTTCTCTCATTTTTCTAGGTTTTTTCACTCTCATGTCTCAACTCTCACTTCATTCTTCATCTTATCTTCTCTCTCACTTCATTCTTCTATATTCTTTTTCAGACTCCTCTAGAAAACAAACAAACAAACCCTCTAATACTTTCTATTATCAGTCTTTCTATTATTAGTTCGAATTGACAAAAGTTATATCAGTTCCTTGTATGTGGGCCACTGGATTTAAATGCTTTGACTGACAAGTGCATACAGCCAAGTCAAAATATTTAAATCCAGTGGTCCACATGCAAGGAACTGATATAACTTTTGTCAGTTCGAACTGATCATAGAATTTCTGTATATATACATATAGTCCGAAAATAATAATTTCATTAAAGATAAAATAGTATTTATTATATATATAAATAAATTTCTCATATAACTCAAGTAAAAATGTAAAATGAGAAATGAGAATGTGTAGAACACTTTTAGTTGCTGAGAGAGAAAGCGAAAGAAATGTATTCGGACGTTTGGTGGATGTAGAGAAAATTAGAAAATGATGAAACTCTCAATTTTAGGTAATTTGTTTGAATAAAAAACAAAAATCTAATTGGGCTTTAAAAGAATAAAAAATAAAAAATGTTTGGACTCTGCCCTTTAAACCTCTGTTTGTTTGGACTCAATTTTAATTTTTCTATTTTTCTAATTTTAGGCTTTTTTTTAAGCAAAAGATTGGGCCTTTTTTTATATCAAATTATATATATATATACAGAAATTCTATTATCAATTCGAACTGACAAAAGTTATATCAGTTCCTTATATGTGGGCCACTGGATTTAAATACTTTGACTTAGCTGTATGCACTTGTCAGTCAAAGTATTTAAATCCAGTGGCCCACATACAAGGAACTGATATAACTTTTGTCAGTTCGAATTGATAATAGAATTTCTGTATATATATATATAATTTGATATAAAAAAAGGCCCAATCTTTTGCTTAAAAAAAAGCCTAAAATTAGAAAAATAGAAAAATTAAAATTGAGTCCAAACAAACAGAGGTTTAAAGGGCAGAGTCCAAACATTTTTTATTTTTTATTCTTTTAAAGCCCAATTAGATTTTTGTTTTTTATTCAAACAAATTACCTAAAATTGAGAGTTTCATCATTTTCTAATTTTCTCTACATCCACCAAACGTCCGAATACATTTCTTTCGCTTTCTCTCTCAGCAACTAAAAGTGTTCTACACATTCTCATTTCTCATTTTACATTTTTACTTGAGTTATATGAGAAATTTATTTATATATATAATAAATACTATTTTATCTTTAATGAAATTATTATTTTCGGACTATATGTATATATACAGAAATTCTATTATCAGTTCGAACTGACAAAAGTTATATCAGTTCCTTGTATGTGGGCCACTGGATTTAAATACTTTGACTTAGCTGTATGCACTTGTCAGTCAAAGTATTTAAATCCAGTGACCCACATACAAAGAACTGATATAACTTTTGTCAATTCGAACTAATAATAGAAAGACTATATATATATATGCCTTTCATTTAACTCAAAACAATTAACTCCGAACCCCTTTTGTAGGGCGACCGCCCCACTACAAAAGGCCTAAGGCCGGCCCAAGTTCGAATCATCTTAATTTGGGAGCTAGGGTGACTTTGTTAAACCATGTGATATGAGAACCTATAAGTTCATACACCAGTTCCATATTCTTGTGTTATGTTATATGTAAGAAAGTAAATATCGATTTCAGTATCTTAAAAAAATATCGATTTCAATGAAATATTAAAGGTCCAATTTTATGAAAATTTTTTGTATACGTATAGGCAATATTTAGGGATATTCGTTATATCATACCCCAAAAAATGGAAAATATTAAGGATATATCGGGAATATTATCAATATTTACTTCCTAATTAGTTATGTCCGGTAGTAAACCCTTCACATATGCACCACGAGATAATTGCATGTTTGAATCATCCCCCTAAAAAAAAAAAAAAAAAAACCAATACTTAACCCAAAAAAAAAAAAAAAAAAAAAAAAAGAATTTTTTTGACCTTTTTTGAATATATGATTTAAAACAATGAATTCAAGTTGCCTTAAAATGGTAAAAACCACTTTGAAATTATTATATTCAGTCACTTTAATTTTTTTTTAATAATAATTCTGTTTTTCTTTTTCTTTTTCTTTTTTTGGAATACAACAACAGGATTACAGATCCAGGACATGATTACATGATTACAACAATAACTGGGACCTATATGAGAATCAACTTCCAAGCGTAGACCAGACTGAAGCTCCCACGGACGAGGAGAGAGAACCCACACGAATGAGGGACAACCACCCACACAAAGTGGGACAATACCCATGTTTTAAAATGGGCTAAGGAAAATTTGCATAATTCTATGCACACATTAAGTCTTGAACCTTGGTGGTGGGGGGTTCCCAAAGGAAGGCCCACCACTATGGCAAGGGACCATGTGTAATAATAATTTTGTTCATAATGATGTTCATAATGACATGTAGTTAAAAAAAGAGTCAACACCAATTTAAATTTTAAAATTATTTTTCTACCTCCATAATAATATATATATTCAAGTCAGTATATCTTGATATAACTTCATAAGAATATTGAATGTGAGCCACTAGTTTTACATGTTTTGACTCAAATGTGTATGCACTTGTTAAAACTTTTCCATAATGAGTGACTCACATTCAATATCCTGATAAAGTTATATCAAGACATCCTAAACAGATCGAAACTGTATATATATATATGTATATATATATATATATATATATATATATATATATATATATATGAGCTTTTATCTCATGAGGCATGTATGATATATCTAAGTACATTAGAGAGAAAACGGTGAAAATAATTCAATGATGTTTTTCATTATTAAAAAAGTGAAAAATGAGTATTTTTGTAAAAATAAAAATAAATAAAAATAAAAAAATAAAAAAACGAGATTATGAAGTGTTTCTTGGAAATGCCTCCTTAAATTTTTTTAATAAAATAAAAAAATAATCAAATGCATCCCATATCCATTCATTTATTTCCAAACCTTAAAAGAAAATTAGTGAATCGTATGTGTGTCATTAAAATGCAATTATCAAATAAGTATAGTATTTTATTTTATTTTTTTCTTAATTTCAATTGGTTTACGATATTTAAAAAAAAAAAATGATAAAATTAGCCTTTAATTTTATTACCCTTGGATTTTTGTGCTTCTCTTGATATCACTCTGTATTAAACTGGCTGCATACTGCCTGCATTCATAAAAGTTCGTGGAGTTTGGGATCGGACCCAAAATCACTTATTTTATTTTATTTCTAACCACAACAGGAAGTCTAATATGTGTTCTCCATCATTACTTTCAACTTCCAATAAACATGCAAAGCAAGAGAAGCCGACATCTGAAGAATTGAATTGAATCCCAAGATGTGTACTTAAAAAAAAAATAAAAAATTGTAGTTTTGAGTATTTTGACCATATAACACATTTGGTAGATAAAAAGGGAAATTGTACAAACACCCCCATTTAAGGCCTAATTGCAAGCATAAGCAACTTTTATTCAAAATTACACAAATTGCCCTATTGTTAGTGGTGTTCTGTTATAAATCAATGGCTTAGGGGCAAAAGGGTCCTATTACCTAATGATGTTATCCAAATCCGATTTAGTTGGTTTTTTGGATTTTTGGATTCAGGTTGGACATGATTGTAAAAAAATCGGATTGGATTTTTCTTTAAAAAGTCTTCCAATAAGATAATTCAGAACATATCGAATATGATATTTTCGGATTCGGATTTGGTTTATGATTTAAATTCAAAATTGGATATGGATAATTTTGAATTGGATGCGAACTTATGTAGGGATTTTATTCGGACTTATTTTTCAAATGTTCATATTAAAAAAATTTAAAAAGAACCATAAATTTCATTTAAAATTATTAGTTAGGAGTACAACATTTTTTCATTGCATAGAAACTAATTAATTTAAAAAGTATATTCTAACATAAATTGTAATTTATTATTATTATTATTATTATATATATTATTAGAAATATCGGATTTAAATTCGGTAATTTCAAATTTGGATTAGGATTCGGACCAGTTTAGACTAGTTTATGAAATTTTTTAGATTCGGATAAATCCGATTATCCGAATCAAAACACTATTTTCATATCCCATATCCGATTACGGATATATGTATTTTCAAATTCAGACTTTTTTATCTGAATTTTTCGAATCAGATTGGATTATTTGATCCGATTTGCATCTCTACTCTTACCAACAAAAAAAAAAAAACACAAAAAACTCATCATCTTCCTCGTGGTGAAGATCTCCTCTATGAGGAATGAGGATATCTCTCATTCGTTTACTACAAACAGAAGAGATGATCTCCTTGACAAAAGAGGCAATTTCCTCCTTCTGTATCAGAAGGATGATGATCTCCTCCCTTTGAACCAGACGAAGGACATCATATATCTAAGTCCAATCAATCATATGGAGGAAATTTATCCTCCATCTAATGATTAAGCAAAAATTGTATATGCGTGCAATTAGACCAAAATTTGGGTGTGTTTATGCAAATTTTCTCATATAAAAACATACATTTTTTTTAATACACGGTTACTGCCTTGGTGCACTTCATTAATTGTACATTGGTGGACCTATTTTTTATTTTTAAATATATTGGTGGACCTATTTTAAGAACTCACATTAATTAATTATATATTCTATAGAAGGTTATCCCAATTTTATCTTATTTTTGACCTTTCATTTTAGATGGAAATATTTGAGCATAATTGTTAATTTATAGTTAAAAGTCAACTTTTCTTATTAAAAAAAAAGTTATATTTTCATGAGTAATGATGGATTATCCAAATATTTATCTAAATAACGTGGCATATGAGTTGCAATTAACTCATTATCCACTACTCACAATATTATCTTATGATTTATATGGTATTAACATCTTACATACCATATTAAAAAGAAACAACTCACATACTATAAATCATATCATTTAGACACCAATTCTACATATGAGTATTGCTATACAACCAAAAAAGTAGCTCAAAAATCAAACCAAATAACGCGTCAAGTGATTTATTCTTACCATATAAATCATTAAATGTAAATAACATGACAGGAACTTATCACTTGTTGATGTCTATTTTGGTTAATTTTTAGGTGTTTGTAGCATTACTATGTATGTATATAAGCTATTATCATCTTTCCTTATTAAATTGTCAAATATTAAATTATTGAAAAAATAATAATGATAAAATTTAGTGATTTATTATTATGATATAAATTAAATCAAGATATATTTAATTGATATTAATATTTGTTAAAAAAAAAAAATTCTAAATCATTGAAATGTGATAAAAAAAATAATAATAAAAAAAAAGGAACCATCTTAATCATCTCAACAATGAAACATTTTATTTATGTACATCATAATCATATTTAAAACTAGGTTTAGAGCATACTTCTTTAAGAGTTTTGAATACTTTTAAAATATATTTTAATGAATATTACCACCCAAACCATTGTAAATTAGGTTTAACACCATTTATATATATATATATATATATATATATATGATTACATCAACAACTACCGGGATCAGCGAGATGAGGCTCTACAAGTATGGCCCGGACACGAAACTCCCATAAAGGGAGAGCGCATCCACACGAAGGTGGAACAAGACCCACACACATGGTGGGAAAACCTCCATATGCACACCAAACCAGGATTCAAACGTTATATATATATATATATATATATATATATATGAATATTTTGTTATTTAAGAAAAATTATCTATAATCGACAATCTCACTCATTATAAATTGGCAGGTTGCGTCAGCATACCAAGTCTAATTGTTTTTTGCCATTTATAGGCAACAAGAGTTCACATTATACTAATTATCAATGTGGTGGTCCACACTCCAAAAACATCTTAAAAACTAAATATTTTAATCAAATAAATCAACCCAATTCGTGATCACCTCCACCACACCCATTATAAGTATCTTCTAATCCACCAATCAAGACGGTTCATGATCATCAAAACCACTAATTAGAACATCAAATTAGACCCACATCGGTTGATCAAGTAAGACTCACACAGTAAACATGCACTGCCATTGTACATTAACAAAACTCAATTAAATTGCTAATTATTTATCAAGATAATTAATGTGATGTCTAATTATGTATAATTTTATATCAGAAAAAACAAAAATAAATAAATAAATAAATAACTTTCCATAGTTTCCCTCTCGTTTCACTCACACACGGTCCCATTTTGTTGTGTTTAAAAACAAACAACTCAAAAGCCCCCATTTGTTATATTCTTAAAAACCCAGTTGAAACTCTCTCTCTTTCTTTGTATCTTCTTGTTTATTTTCACTGTTTAATGCAAGAGAAGAGAGCTCTAGACTCTAGTAATGGAAGGACGTGTGTTGTTGAACGAACAAGAGTACTCTTACCTCTCTCTGACTCATTTTCTTCAACACAATACTCTGTCTCATCTACGCAGCACAACGTACGAGGCTGATGACGAGGAAGAGGAAGACAACAGCTTTGTCTTCAACATTGAACAGAGCTTGCTTGTTGATCCGGGACATGTCTATGTCGAGAAAATGATCGGTGAAGGGTCGTACTCCGTTGTTCATCAAGGATTGTGGGTTTTTTATTTCTTTCGTTTTCGTTTCTTTGCTTTCTTGAATTTGTTTCTTTGACAAGGTTGATCACATTGCGTGCATGTTCTTGCATTAATTTGCTTTGTTATCTCTGTGATTTGTTTTGATTCAGGACTTGTTTTGACAGTGGAATTCTGGGTTGTTCTTGTTATGGCAAAACCCTTTGTGGGTTTAGTATGATTAATGAGTTCTATCAAGTTGTTGAATTGAGAGATATCATTGCAATTTAGGATTTTGAATTCAGATATATCAGTGTTGTTCGGTTACATGACTACATGTTGGTCATACTGATCAATGAAAGATTTTTCATGGCTTCTGGTTTTGCTAGTTTCTTGGAAACCGAATAGGAAACAATTTTAGGTTGATTCATCTAGAAGAAGAAGCAGAGAAAGATTTGTAATTATAGATTATGGTAGCTTGCGATGAAATTAATTGCTTTAGACTTCTGTTAAACTTCAGATCAGGTTAATTGTTGATGAAATGTTTGTCAGTCGTGCGCGTGTGCATGTACTATATTATATATGTTAATTGTAGTTTCGAATGTTCGATTTAATTTAATTCATGCATTGCCAAATATACGAGATACGATCTCATTTATTAATGTTATGTCGTGGGAAACCCGATATCTTCATTAGCTGTTTGATTTAAGTTCCATGTGGACATACTTTGAGGTTCCTTTTGTCATAAAATGTAGGATTGTAGAATTTCATCTACAGAGGATTCAAGTTTGATTATGATTAATCACTAGCCTGCTAGGCTTCCTGTGTTGTTTCCTAAAATTTCAATGCATAAAATCATCTGTAAATTTAATCTCTCATTTCACTTGTGGAGCTTGTACATAAAGATTGAAATTGTAGCTTTTTCTGCAATGGAAGTTTAACAAAATTACAATAGTGAAACAGATATCAATGGTTCATATGAAGAGTATAACATACATTTAAAAATTTATACTTAGTATTTTGAAATTTTTCGTGATAGTATATTATTGTTTTGATTGACAGTTTATAGTTCTTAAACTGAAATTAACTTGACAAAGAAAAAAGTTTTAAGGAGAACAGCATGCTCATACATGGTAAATGCATTGCATGTTTTAGTTAGTAAGCAGAACTCTTTATTTCTTTCTCTATGTTCATGTTTCGGTCTCAACATGAGCAGTGAAGCAACATTACCAAACAATGTAGACTGAAATTGATGATTGCCAAGACAAGAGAGGAGCGAATTAGTGTAGGTGTAGTTACATCAGGTTATAGGTAGCATCACTGGAGGTATCATGTATTTCATCGTTAAGAACAACAGAACAATATGTTTTCTTTGGAGGTGAGGAAAGAAATTTAGAAGTCTAACAGGAGTGAAAGTTGATGCTGCAAAAGTGGCGTAGTGGACAACTCAGTAATGTTCGCTCTACACGAAGTAAAGAGACGAAAGAGATCTATGATTGGTTTTTCTATTGTAACTTGAGTGTTTATGATAATGCAAACAAACCTTAGTCCGTCCGGAGTTGCAGTAGTAAAGAAGTATGACAGAAAATAAGGAGTGATATCAATTTTTCTCTTGTACAATACTTTGCACTGCATGGCATATAGTAATCTTGATTTGACAGAATGTTAAATTATGCATATATTTAAGGTAAATGCTCTCACGAACATCTCGGGGTCATTAAGTAGTTAATCCTTGATATTTTTTTGTTCTACATTCTAAAAATTCACAAACAAGAATTTCAATACTGATGCTTATTGTATATTTTGGTTTTAGTTATAAGAACAAGGCTGTTGCTGTGAAGATAATACAGCCGGCCAAGACATCAGCTGTGACTCGTGAACATAAAGAGAAATTTCAGAGGGAGGTCAACTTGCTAGCCAGGATGAAACATGACAATATTTTGAAGGTATACTACTTTATATTTGCTATTACATGCATGCATGTATGTATGTCGTAATGCGCGTGTAATTTCGTTTTGCACGTTTTATTTTATTTTATTTCTTTTTTGAGTTATGCTGATTGACCGGAAACAGCCTAAAAGAAAGGTAAACACAAAGTTCTGGTCAACTTTCTATTCTACATATTGATTACATACTTTATATACATGTACATACTTGAGTAAAATTGACATGATCAACAACTTGTGAATATTTTCTTGTTATAATTGATGATTTAGATAATTAATAAAGTGGTTTTTTCGGGGATTCGCATACATTTATCTTTAATATTTCCGGTGAGCATAGTTACTCATTTAGATGCATATAATCATTTGAAATACCTGTAAATTTGACCTCTTTAATATTTCCGGTGAGCATAATTACCCATTTAGATACTTTAACCTCCAGGCCTCCTCATCCATTCATTTCTTAGTTCCCCACTTAATATTTCCTATTAAAGAGATAATGTGAAAGCTCATAAAATATGTTGTTAGGAAATGAAGCACAATATACTCCTTCCACCTCGTTTATGTGCTTATACTCTGTAATTTTTGAAAGTTGCATTGTAGCTTAGCTTTTCAGCTATCCTGTAAGAGGTAGGCGTAGAAGTTAACACATTTATCTTAAGAGTTGATAACTCATATGTTTTTGGTATGCATTAATACAAGCTCAATCTTGTCTATGAAGTAGCATGGGGTGAGATATAATGGACAAACGTGCTTGTAATTGTCTCTCATATGTATGAGCTATATTAATTTTTGAAATCACAGACCAAAATTGTGCATAATTATCCTAAAATCATGATCAACAAAAACTGTTGTTCTTGAAGTTATTGCCCTGGTTCCTACCTTTTCCCTTTTGACAGACTATAAGCACCTATTACGACAGATTGAGCTTCTATTTTAACCCTTGATGACCTTCCTTTTTTGTTTTTTCCAATTTTTATTTTGTTGAGATTGAATTCTTGAGTAGATGTCTAGTAGATAATGTACTCCTTTTTCTATTTGATTTTTTAGATTTTCCCTGTTCTGCGTATATGGCTTACTAATTGAACATTAAGTTGTTTTAGGATGGCCATCATACACTGTAGTGTTGTTGACTTACTGCCAATGATTCATCAATTGTTATCTTGCAGTCTATTTTAGGTAGATATAGAATCCAGAGATTAGATAATTTCAAGGCAGCATTTTTGCAGTCAATCTGAAATAACTGAAATGGGGTTCAGATTATTAAGTGTCATAGATTTAGCTTATAGGAGCAATATATTAGTAAAAGGTCTTTGCTCTTTTAGGTTTCAGTTTATTGACTATAATTAATGCACCTTCGAATCTGCAAATGTTATCTAAACTGTCTACTTATTTTGGATGTGTATAAATTTATTTTCCCAATTATTTTAGGCCACTATTTGTTCTGAATGTTAAAAGAGATAAATGTCTTGATTAACAGCATTAGTGCTCCTAATTCAGATTTGTTTTACTGAAACAGTTCATCGGCGCCTCTGTGGAACCGACTATGGTAATACTCACTGAACTTGTGAGGGGTGATACACTTCAGAAGTTCCTCTGGAACAGACGTCCAGGACGCCTTGATGAGAAGCTTTCTTTAAGTCTTGCATTGAGTATTGCTCGAGCTATGGAGTACTTGCATGCCAATGGCATCATTCACCGCGATCTGAAGCCAAGTAATCAACTGCATTTTCCCCGTAGATTTTTGGTTGATGTAGTTGGGCTGTTCACTGATAGTGGATGGCATCATTCACCTTGTTTGCTTCAGGCAATATACTGCTGACAGAAGATACCAAGGAAATTAAGTTGGCTGACTTCGGGCTGGCTAGAGAAGAGATAATGGATGAAATGACGTGTGAAGCTGGTACATACCGATGGATGGCTCCAGAGGTGCCTTCATTTTCTTGTTTCAGAACTTTGTACAGCCAAAAATCTTTCTGTTATGTCTTAATTTTTTTTTTCTGATGTCTAATTCTTTTCTTATCCGAATTAGTTATTCAGCCGAGACCCTATTCCAAATGGAGTAAAGAAACACTATGACCACAAAGTGGACGTTTACAGCTTCGCAATTGTTATGTGGGAACTGATGACAAATAAAGTTCCATTCAAGGGGAGGGATAACATATCTGTCGCCTACGCTGCATCAAAGGTATGTAATCTGAATTTTTGTATGCTACAGTTATTGTAATCACTTGCTCATTTGCATGTCATTAATTTTTTTAAATTCCAATAATCTCCATTGAACGCTACATTGACATCTCTTATGATTTACCAAATTCTGTTATATAAACCTTCAATATTTCATATCAACATTTAGGATTAGAATTTCTTCCTATCTGAAATTTCTGATATTTGTTGTCCTGAAATCTATGTTTTGAAATTATTGCTTCTGTTACTATTTGCTTTAGCGGAGGAAGTCTTTGCTTTCTGTTGACATTTGACTGACTGTATTCATGTTTCCAGAACCAAAGGCCTGGCCTGGAGAATCTTCCAGAGGAGGTTGTCACTCTATTGCGGTCTTGTTGGGATGAGGACCCAAAGGTTCGCCCAGAATTTTCAGAAATCACAGTCACTCTTACGAAACTCCTTGAGAAACTCTGTCCAATAGAGACTACCCCAACTGACGTGGTTGAGATTGAAGATTCAGGTCGTTTGGCTGCTAACCATGTAATAAACAAGACGGGTTCAAAGAGGAATGTGAAGGAAGATTCAGATTCAGATTCTTTGGCAGCGACGGAAAAGAAGCGCAAGAAGCGGGGAAAAACTTTAACCCGGTTTCTCAGGTGCCTTGGCAACTGCTTTTCCTTTTGATCAAGAGGCATACTAAGTAATGTTTTGATCAGTTCTTCACAACTGAAGGCATTTACATGATTTATATCTTATGCCCTTCATTGCAAATAGCTTTATAGAAGATAAAAGAACTGTCATTGTGTCATGTTCCACCACATAGAAACATTGAAAGGAACTCAAAGGAAAAGGAAATTTCATTATAATATAATCCCTTAATTTGTTGATTTTAGCTCTATGTCAATTTGAAAATTTTCCATTGTGCATGTTCTGTGACTTCTGTCCACAATCTAGCATATCAGGATTTTTAAATTCACATTAGAACTTGCTGTGTATGAATTTGACATATTTGAATTAGGTACAACAAGAGAGCTGATCACGTGTGGGATCTTGCATGTTTTTTTGTGCGGGAATCAATCCCACAACATTGTGTATATAAGATGTTCTATAATGTTATGGAAACATTCCGCACATTGTGGAATCAAATCCTGTACGAAAAAACATGTGAAATTCTCGCACCTGATAATTTTCCAAACGAATGCTAGTTCTCTTAGAGCTTTTCTCATTTAGTGGTTGTGTTGTTCATGCTGCCTCCTTGAAAAGATGAATCCAACTAGGAAATTTAATGGTTGATGCAATGCATGATATTTACAATGATAAGATGTGGAATTTTTGATAGAGCAAATGACTAGGATTCCACTTCCTAGTATGACTTCATTCTCAAGCCATAATGCCTTTTTTTCTGCATTTTCGTCCAATAGCAAATTGCAATTACTCTGTCATTCAACACACCGTCCTGTAGTATATAGGGAATTAAATATGGATTTCGATAAAAATATCGAAAGTTTAAAATGATAAAGTATTTTGATTACGGTATCGACATTTACTTACTTATCGCGTATAAGGTGGATGACATTTTGATTAACATTAGAATATTAAATAAAATTGTCGGCTACAAGTTTACAATAATTAACGATTTGGCATGATCTGGAAATAATATTAAAATAACAAATGATTTGTTGTATAATTATTGAAAAGTTAATGGATTATTTATGTCCAATATTGTCCAAAATAATAATTTTTTTTATTTTTTTTCGAAAAAGTAAAATAATAATATTCATGTAGGATCATCGTCATGGATTGTTAGTTAATATTTATATAGGCGCTTGTTTTGTATGCTGTAATTATTTTGGACTTTGTTTAACATAAATATCTGTTATTTATGTCCAGAATAAATGGGTAGGTGTAGTTACTTTTTTTCTTAAAAGAAAAATCTTTTTTAGTGTCATTCCAACAAAAAAAAAAAAAAAAAAAAAAATGTTGTTAAACCCCATTTTACCTCTTTGAAACAAAGTAATAGCCAACAAATGCGTAACTTAGCTGGTAGATGAACGAGCTTAAGATTTAGATAAACGGCTCGAATCCTATCAATAGCAAAAACTTCTTATAAAAATACATAATCTCGAATTAATAAATATTGTCAAAAAATAAAAAATAAAAATAAAAAGTGTGATGTGATACCACCTAAGGTCCAAAGCACTTTGAAAATTCTGAAATTAATAAATTACTTTTTTTTTTTTTTAAGGATATTTATTAATTCGGGACCAGATATTTTTTTTTTTAAAGCTTTGGTCATTGGTAAGATTCAAGGCTAACTTAAGAGTCATTTACCTAAGCCCCAAGCTCGTCCATATACCAGCTAAGCTACGCCTTGTTTCAAAGAGGTAAAAGGAGCATCAAAGCTTGGCATTTCATATTCGTTAGATTTTAATTATTGTTCATTGTAATTCATTAACTAACACAATTTTTTTTTTTTTTAATAACACATTTAAATATGAGTAATGCTACATTGCCCAAATTTGGTGCCCAAATGATGTGGCAACACTCTCATCCATTCATTTAAAGCAAGCAAATCTAATACAATCTAAATGAATAGACGAGAGTGTTGCCATGTCATTTGGGCACTAAATTTGGGCAAAGTAGCATTACTTTTAAAATATATATAATGAAAACAATATTTAGATCTCATTTAAAGAAAAAGATATCAAATGTTTGAAGTTTCCTATTATATAGTAGATTATATCGATGATCAATCTACAAGGAACATGATTGGAAATTGTTTGATCGTCTTACTCTCGATAGGAGGCAAAACATAATCAATTTGAATTCGGGATAACCTTATGAAATCTCAATGGAAGACTCAATTTGTTATCTCATGTTGCTTGTCTTGAAAAAAAAAATATCACATCACCTCTTAGTAAAGCTGGTAGTACACATTCCTTCCACCTAAGTAGCAAAAGGTTCAAATTCCACTATGCGTATTTTACAAGCATGTGTAAAGAGTTTTTTTCTAAGTTGCGAGAATATTTATCTTCCGTTATGGGAGTAAATTTTTAGACCACACATGTATTGTTTGATTTCAGTAAATTCCGACAATTCTATTGTAATACTAAAAAAAAAAAAAAAAAAAAAAATACCAACTGAAGCGGTAAGTTTCTACTTTCTTCAAAGTTCAAAGTTCAATGTTCAACAAGATTTCACAGACGTGGCAGACAGACATTGGAAGTACGGAAGAACCGTAGGCGGAAGAACCGGAGGAAAAAAAGCAAAGGGAGAGACAATGTGGTATTGTGGTTCCACACTTCCACTTGGTCATATTTTTAAATTAAAAGATTATCCAAATAGTTGGCAAATATATTTTTGATGAGTCATAACAAGTTGATACAATGTCAAAACCTAATCCAGTCAGACGTGGACAGCTGGATTCCTCTCTCTCGCACGTGTCACCCCCGAAACCCTAACACAGCACAACAACAACACCAACAGCCCCCATAAACTCATCACTTCCAGGTCCAGCTCCTCCTATTGGACACCGCCACACCATATCAGATTATATGTAGTGTTTTAAGACACAGCACAACAACAGAAAAAAGGAAAGAAAATAAAAGAGAACAGAGGCAAGTAAAGACTTTTTGTTTCTCTGCTCTGGTGAATCCGAGTGCTTTCTTTCTTTGGTACATCTGTGAATCTCTGCCCTTCCAGATTCTTCACATCCCAGATGGATTCTCAGCCGTTGATGCTGTTTTAGGAAAAAAAAAAAGCATCTTCTATCTGGGTGTCTTCTTTTTCTTCTCTCTCATAGCTTTTATAAGTAAATACAATACACTTGGACTTTCCACCTCACACTCTCCATACGCCATGAAAGCAGGTTCTCTCTCTCTCCTTCTCTCTCTCATCTCCTCATATTACTGTCTTTTTATTTTTATTTTTATTTTCCTGTTATAAATTATAACATTTATTTTTAAATATAATTAATAACTTGGAAAACTCTTCAGACTTAATATCCACATGGATTTGTTTCAGGATCTTAAAATTTCTCACTTGTAGTTTCTTTATTTTCAAGAGAGAAAAATGAAATCTAATCTTTGTGCATGCATGTTATAACTAACTGTTCTTCGAGTGTTGTAATATGTTTTCTGATTTGTTTCTTGAATTGTTCTGATTTGATTGAGTTTTGTGCCTTGTTTTGCATGATGTGGTTCTCAATTTTCCCCTACTTTCTCTCCTTGAATGGTTGGACTTATGATCTCTTTCAATTTTTCATTTTCAAACTCCTTACTAGGGATTTGTTTAGCTTAAATGATTATCTATGAATCTTCAAACTTAGCTCCAATTAATCTGCTATACAGTCTTTTAAAGCACAACTTAAAACAGTGAGATGTGTAGATGTTGGTGTACTTGTTATAACTTTATAGTTCAGATACTCAGATATTAGGACAAATTTTCCATTTGAGCCATTGTTATGAT
Organism: Acer saccharum; assembly: GCA_030490815.1. Taxonomy (NCBI): domain Eukaryota; kingdom Viridiplantae; phylum Streptophyta; class Magnoliopsida; order Sapindales; family Sapindaceae; genus Acer; species Acer saccharum. The sequence goes on from CM059868.1 coordinate 5,495,837, forward strand.
ATATCAGTGACTAGTAAGCCTAAAAGGAAACTAATGAATTAATGATTTATACCTATACTAGATTAGCTTTTGATTTCAATTGTACATAGAGGGCTTGTAGTTGTAGTTGGTGTTGGAAGTGTAGATATAAGTTTGGAGCCTCAGAAATGAAAATTTTAATAAACTATGTCTACATGTTGAAGTAATTTGATGGAGGAAGCATTTGATGTTATGGAAGTTGTTATGTGACATGAAGAAGATGGTGTTCAACTACATTAGTCGTTAACAACAACAAAGGGAATCTTGATATAATGATATGAGTATGACACACTACTAGGTTTTCTTCTTCCTCTGGTTGTTCCTCCAATTAGGGGTACAAGGTAGTGGAAAGTGGTGAAAAAAAATAGAGGGCTTAAAGTATATTTTGGTGCCTTTTCTTTTCTGTATTGAATTTTATCTCCACACCTCTGTTTTTGTGGGTTTAGATGCTAATTATTGATACATTTTCATCACTCTTCCTTTTGGTTTTTGTTTTTGTTTGTCATCAATAAAGCAAATAACAACACATTTTGGTTCTTTTCTTCTTGTATTGATGAACCTGTTATAAACTAATCTTGAAATCTTCATCTTTAGTATTAGTGTTTTGTACAGTGTACCTTGAGGTTTATTTCCCTACTTGAGTGTGTCATAGACTCATAGGCCAACGATTAATTTCTTTCTGTAATGTAATCATAGTGGTTCATTGAACATGTGTCCTATTTCGACAGGAACAGGAAGGAAGTCATGCTGATTCCATTAATATGTAATTTCATATTAAGTTTGAGCAATATAACAGGTCTTGTTCAGTTGAGAAGGAAATTGGTACATTAGCTAATGTTTGTGACAGGCATAGCCTAGATCAGATGTTTCGAGAAAACTTCTTCCCGTTTTTGGGGATACTGCTGAGCAATGTTTTAGTGTGAGGCAAGGCGGGTTGAGGTGTTTTGTCGCTTGAGGCGGTCGCCTCAATTTAAAAATGTTAAATAATGCAAAAAAAACAATACTAAAAATAGTGAATCAAAAAGGATCAAGCTATAAATATATATGATTCATATATAGAATTGAATTAACACGTCTGACCAAATGAATTAACATAAATGATATATGTGTGATTAAATATTTTTGCCCATTTTATATGTAAGTTTTGGGTTTTCTATAAATTAGAATATGTTAGAATAACAATAAATTATCTTAAGCACAAGCATGATCGAGGCCTCGAGGGAGGGAAGAAGAGAAGAAGAATATACCCGTGAAGTGCTTCAACTTTGTTGCACTTTTAGGGTGCCTCAGGTTTCGTTTTTTATTTTATTTTCCATTCCAAAGGCTGTGAGGTTTAGGGTTTTCTTTTTATTAATTCTTGTTTTGGACATAAAAGTCCTTATGGCGAGGCTCCTGCCTCACTGCCTCAAGGCGGCTTTAGGGTTTGAAAGGGTTGAGGCTATATCCTCAAGGCGGTGGAAGGCTGGGGCGAATTGAGGCACGCCTCAAGACGGCCTCAGCCAATTTTTAAAACATTGCTGTTGAGTTTCTCAGTAATCTGGTTCATAGATATTTAATTCTTGATTAGTGATTATAGGTTTACAAGGACTGAGAATCAAATTACGTGGATCCCACACACAAATTAGGAATTAAGTTCTTACCAGAAAGGGAACTAAATTCCCCCATCCCACCCAAGGAATTAGGTTCCCTTTCCTAATTCCCTTTGATTTTCATTCCTTGTTAGTAAACGCTCCCTAAGAGCAATATATGGTCTATAATTCAATAATGGCTTGTCTGTGAAGAATAAAGAGAGTAAGATCAGATAGGTCACAACTGATAGAAGTGAAGCAGATAGAAAGAGCACTCTAGGAATGTGATATCATTATTGAATACTAATGAGATTTACGTTCAAGGTCATGGTATTCATTTATTCAGGGATCTGAGGAATTATGGTTAGTCATGTCTTATGATAAAACATTTTAAGGAACAGTGGAAAGCCGTAATTAACAGCAATCATGCAAGTAATAAAATATTTAGATCAATTCCTTTCGGAATACTCTGCACTTATGTTGGTATTGAGGAGGCTTTGCTTCCTACATTATATTGATTTCAAATATTGAAACCAATTGCTTTGATTATTTGTTGATGATCATAATTGGCAGTAATCTTTGAGCAGCAGAAGTATGGAATTTCTGATATTGTTATTTGTTATGATGATTCCAGGTGCTTCATAGTTTTCACTAAGGATAATACACCAAAGATCATATCATAAAGTCTTGAAATTAATCTTGTTTATCGAATCCGTTTGAATGGGGACAGGGGACGAGAGTACACCTGCTAAGCCTTCCAAAGCAGCTTCTTCAACTCAGGTCTTTCTCTATTTACTTATCTATCTTTCTTTCTCTTCTAAACCAGCTATTTGAATGAGGACAGGGGAAAGAGCACAGCTGCTAATTTCTCTCCGTTGCTCTTGCAGGAAATACCTACAACGCCCGTGTATCCGGATTGGTCAAGTTCTATGCAGGTTTATGTTGCATATAAATATGTTGTGAATTTGTTAATTAAATATCTAGATAAACATTATGTCCGGATAAGAAATCTTAGGAGCTTACTCACATCTCCATGTATAGGCTTTCTATGGTCCTGGGGGTACACCGCCTCCCTTTTTTGCTTCAACTGTCGCTTCTCCAACTCCTCACCCCTATATGTGGGGAGGCCAGGTGAGTACCTTATTTTATTTGGAATTGTTGAAGTAGGTGTATGTGTCCTAGCAATAGTAGTCTCTTTCATGATCAACAAGAGAGGTTTTTATTTATGTCTCTTTTTGACGTATCTTTCAGCATCCTTTAATGCCACCATATGGGACACCAGTCCCATACCCAGCTATGTATCCTCCTCCGGGCGGAATCTATGCCCATCCTAACATGGCTACGGTAAATTTAATTATGAACTGTTCTTTGTGTGCACCTCCCTTTCAATTACTAGGTTACTCGTATCATTAGTCCTATCATAGTATGGTTCAGTCAGTGTAGTTTATCATCTAATTTTCTTTTCTACTTCTTTTATAGACTCCAATGCCAGCACCATCAAATACAGATCTGGAAACGAAGGGCCCTGAAGTAAAGGACCGGGCTTCAGCTAAAAAATCCAAGGTAACTTCTGGAGGCAAGGCTGTAGAGACAGCAAAGGCAGCTTCAGGTTCCGGGAATGATGGTGGCTCCCGAAGGTATATTATTCTTACAATAAATAATATCTTCAAAATGTTTTATAGTCAATAAATATATGCTTCCTCCTCCTTGGTTCATTGTCATCTGATAATGTTAAATTGGCTTGTAAGCAGTGGTGACAGCGGTAGCGAGGGTTCATCTGAAGCCAGTGATGAGAATGGTAACCACCAGGTATGTGCTCATCACTCGGAAAAGAAGAAGTCACTGAAGTGATGCCCATGCAGTCCATTTGAATCTGTTTTTATCTCATCTTATGCATACACAGTCCAAATTCTAATACTTTGGATTGTGTTGAATTATCCATTTTCCGTAGCAACTTAATCTGACACACTCTTGCCTGCCTACCCTTAACCTCTTTTTAGAAGACAAAGCCAACCCAGTTTAATAAATAATGAATCTATCTTCTTCTAGTGAACACGTAGCTATTTTTTTTTTTGCTCTCTTTAGGACTTTGCTGGGGGTAAAAAGGGAAGCTTTGATCAGATGCTTGCAGAAGGTAATGCTTTCTTGTTTTTCTCATCGTCATTGGCTACTGCCTTCATCTTATTTGTCTTTATAAGTTTCTTAGTTCAACAACTTTCTCTGCAGCCAATGCACAGAGTAACACAGAGGGAGTTCAGGCTTCAGTGCCTGGTAAGCCTGTAGCTTCTATGGCCGGAACTAATCTTAACATTGGGATGGACCTCTGGAATCCTTCTTCTGCTGCAGCTGGTGGTGCGAAAATGAGGTCAAATCCATCTGGGGGTTCAGCGGTCGTTGCTCCAGGAATGAATGACCAATGGATTCAAGTATGTGCCTTGCAGTTAATTGTTAAATTCTGCATATTAATATGTTCTCATTCACTATTTTTTTTTTTCTTCTTTCAAGTAATTACACACTTTTTAATCAGCATAACTGCCTCTACTCACGTGGCGCATAGCTTGACCTGCGATGGCTTCTTACTTCGTATTTTGTTCTTATTAGTAATTTTGTCTCGTTGAAGGGTGTTTTTTATATCACCTTTCGAACCCGTATGGATGTGAAATATTGTTTATCGTACTTGTATATAAAGCCGCAAGACCGTCAAGATATATCTTTTACTTTTCTCTGTTCACTGTACTGTGGTCTTATTTTCATACAGGATGAACGGGAACTGAAACGACAGAAACGGAAGCAATCTAACAGGGAGTCAGCTAGAAGGTCGAGATTACGCAAGCAGGTATTGTTGTACTCTTTCCTATTTATCATTTGTTTCCATCTAAGCATATACTTATTGGCATGTTACCATCGATTTATCATCACAACCAGGCGGAATGCGATGAGCTACAAGCCAGGGTGGAGACATTGAACAGCGAGAATCGCAGCCTTAGAGATGAGCTGCAGAGGCTTTCCGATGATTGTGAGAAGCTTTCATCAGAAAATAATTCTATTAAGGTCTCACAATTCTTACCCTTCTGAATTTGATGATCCCATGTAGTAACGAAGTGCTCATTAATTCCCTACTAATCATTTAAGCAAGTCATCGTAATTATGCACATAATTAACAAATAGTGTTCGTTGTACGTATGCAGGAAGAGTTAACTCGATTGTGTGGACCAGAGGCAGTAGCTAACCTTGAACAGGGCAACCCTTCCAATTCAGTTCTTCAGTCTCCCGGTGATGAAGGCAATAGTTAATAGCAAACACACTTAAACGATAACTTCTAGCTCAGACCTGAAATTTCCGGTTCTTCGGGAATTTTTGACCTTGTCTTTGAATGAGCACAGAACATTTTATTTTTCTTACTAATCTATACCCTTAACCCAACCCCCTTGTAACTGTAATTTCTGTTTTTCGATTTAGACAGTAATTGAAGATTAAATTTAGCGGCTACTGTTGCATTTTCAGTTGATTTTATTCAGATGAAAAACCCGTTGCTGCAATAGACCAAAAATGTGTACTAGGTTTGGATTCAAATGTGTACTTGGTGTCAACTTTATTGGCTTACTCCTTTTTTCAGTGAATTGCTATCTGTAAATATTGTAATTTGAACTTTTTAGTATAACCTATAACTGTACACAACCCTTGCAACACAATGCCTGCTGATTGAATTTCTGCTAGGTGGTGAGTCTAAAACAAACGAAAATTCATTGCATAATTTAATTAGAACTTATTTTTACATAAGATTATATGACAGTACAATTTAATTATGTAAATTCAATCAAACTAGCAGATTAATTTGGGGAAACACTAGATGTGTACCAAGCGTTAATTACTGAGGCAGAATATAAACCCTAATCTGGGTATCATGAGATATCATTGTAACAATTTGAGTTAATGAGGATCTCTTGAAGGTGAAATGACGAAAAGCAATGTAGAGCTACCTCATCGAAGGGTTGAAAAAACGGCTTCAAAACTTTTTGTCGAGGAAAAATTTCAATCCTCATGGTCAGACTCTACATCTGAAATGGTTGCTGTTGGAGGGCCTTCAATTGCATTGAGTCCTCCAGGTTGATCTGGTTTAACAGTGCCCCTGAAAATTTGGTCCGCTGGTTTGCGAAAGAAATTAAATAGTATTAGTCTCGGTGAAATTAGCAGCGCTCTAATATAAAGGTTTGTTTTTTTTACCTGTCCCAATAATCTTCAAGACCATTGACCTCGCAAATTGAATTTCTGCTTGGTGTGTGCTTACAAGTCTCACCTGCGATTTTAGTAATAAGAAAACTGTTTGAAGTCGACATGTAATCTGAGAAAGTGATGTGTGGATGCATGTTCTCGCAACTAGGGTCACTAATATAACTGAAAATAATGTAAGTTTCAAGGGCCTGTTTACCATTCATATATATATATATATATATATATATATTATATATATTCCTTACGGTAAGAATGGATTATAATTCAACCAAACGGATACAAATGAGGAAAGTGATATGCGGATGCACGCTCTTGTAATGGAAATAAGCTATCTTTTGAGGGCCTTGTTTACCACAACATAATTCAATACAGAATTGAAACCAAAATTAGCTAATTCAGTATATTCCTCATAATAATAGAAAGTGATATGTGCATGCACGCTCTCGCACCTAGGATCTCTAATATAACAGAAAATAAGCTAACTTTTAAGGGGATTGTTTACCAACATAATTCAATGAACAGAATTGAAACCAAAATCAGCTATTCAGAATATTATCTTCTTATATATTCCTCACAGTAATAGTGGATTTTAATTCATCCAAATGGACACAAATGCTCAAGACATAGCCCAAGATGGGGCCAGGCTGCGCTTAAGCCTGGTCTGCCCAGCTGAATTTTTTTCAAGAACAAAGCTGCCCTAATAGAAAATTACCAAAATACCCATATCTTTATTAATTCCACCAACCCTTAAACAAATTACCACCAAACTAGATCGTCAACCTACTCCCTCCAACAATTCCTTAGCCTCGATAAAATAAAAAAGTAAAGAAAAGAAAAAGAGATATACAAACACTTACAAAGGCTCCACACTCAACATAAATTATAGTGCCTATAATATAGACATAGGTAACATACCATTTCACCATATGCAACGCCTACAACCTGATCAACTCTAGCTTGATGCCTCAACAAGAATGGACGCAGGTGATTCTTGTACAATTGCTTTGATCCCTGAAGAAAAGCAAGCAAGTCCATTACATTATCAGTTCATCACATCAGAATCTAACATACCAACCTATCAGGAGATGCGTCCACAATTGGTGAAAACAACTACAACAAATAGAAATAGAGTGGAGACATTCATCAAAGTGCACTTTTATCCCAGGAAAGTGTCTTTAATGAATTTTCTTCCTCTTTTTTGTTTTCATTATATTTTTAATATTTAAAAGTGTTTAAACTTACATCAACAGATGGTAGTTGAAGCCAAACAAGAAACGCAAATTTCAGGTGATAATACATGGGAAACCTACAACACCAAAACTAAAAATCAGGGGATACACCAAGTTGAAATGAATGCCGTATTACAAATAAATGCATGCATAAATGTCTTGGAGAGTATGTGACACACATATCTTCTTGAGATTTAAGATTATTGCTTTATAAAGGAAAATGCACCAGGATTAAGAACTCTACCAAGAAATAAGCTTGTCTGAAAACACTTCCACAATGCTGAAAGATCCATAAGCTGCAATATGAGTAGGAGACAAACTGTTAAAACTTCATTAACCATGAACAACAATACCATCTGAGTAATTTAAGCATGTTATACCCTGAGACCGTGAAAGCAAAATTGCATACAATAACCCAAAATCAACCATGTAAGCTATAAGGTTAACCATTGACTATCATCCGTCGTCCATTCATTTGAGCGTGTTTAAAAAGTGTAATTAATGCCATAAAGCTGATGACATAATACTTTCACCTTTATAGTTTCATGATGCATCTGTAACTTGTTCTAGAAAGTTACATTCTTATATAGGAGTTTAACTCCTTCATAAACTGTGCCTTTGTATATTATTTCAATAAAGTGTATTTTATTTCACCAGAATTCTACAAACTTTTCAATTCAATCTCTCGAGCCTACTGAATCCAGAACAACCAAGTATGCAGTAGTCAGCATGCAGTGACCTAAACGAGATGGAAAAAGATAACATTTAGCAGTGAAACAAACAGAGAATGAAATGATATTGCAATAGCCAGAACCCCTTGGCTCTTGAAGACAAGCTACTCATATAACACTACTACCTTAATTTTTTTTTTATTGATTGTAGTAATTTCAATATCAATGAAATTTCCTCCACAATTTGTTCCTTCATTTGACTTTAGTCATCAACTATCACTTGAGAAACTCAATATTCTGTGTAGACTCTGATTATATTATTTAACTAAACAAAATTCTAGTCACATTCAGCAGGAATTGGTTCAGCCACATAGCTTTGTAACACAGTAATTTTTAGCATTCAATTAAAAAAAAAAAAAGAAAAAGAATAACACTTAACAGAGGCTTCCGAGCAGGTTAATCATGATAAAAAGAAAGACGTGCAATTGGTAAACACAAATTGAAAATCTATTCATAAATTTGGAAGAAATTCGCGACACCGAACATTGATTCACTTTTTTGAGTGGCTGATGCAAAGCATTATAGCAGGAAAACATTTGGGCTACACAGGACACAGCAAATCAACAATAGAGCAACTATACACAAGAAAGCAAAAAAGGAACACGAACTTCACAATTCAGAAATTCCAACAATTTAATAAAAAACATCAATCAACAAAAGTAATAAAAACGAAAAGAAAAAACATACAAAGTTCTAACCTGCCCAATACATGAGCCACTTTTGCTGCTCATCTTCATTTTTTCTCTCAATTGCCTTGAATGTAGAGTACACAGGTAAACCAATCCCCACAGAACAACTGTATAAGCTCAAATTTAAGTATCACCAAATTTCAGTTCGTATCATCAAATCTTAAATCAAAATAAATCAATTTCTGATCACCGACTATACAAAAATTAAAATTAAAAAATCACCATGCTGTTCGAATTACAATGTTAGAACCGAGTGGACAAAGAAGCAATTGCAACCCGACCTACCAAAAAAAAAAAAAAAAATCAAGTAAATAAATCAAATATCAAATTTTAGCATGGAGTTTCCAACAATGATCTCGATAAATTTCCAAAAAACCTCTTCAATTTGTATCGTAATCAATTAGAATGAGGCTCAAAATAAATAAATATGTGTAATTTAGAAAATCGAAAGAGAATACGAGAACGAACCTCGTTTGTGCAGATGGATCCGAGAAGAGCCATTCCAATTTCTAGTTATCACTGCAGAGAATCCCAATTACATTTTGTTATTTTACATTTTTCTTTACCGGTATTTACAAATTTTAATTATTTTTTTACTAACTTACTTACTTTACTCTACTCGATACAATGGGTTACAAAAACAAAACGATGTCGTTTTAGTATTTTAATTTTTTTTTTTGAAGTCCCTCTTAGATACGGGTTGGATTAAGGGTATATCCGTGATCTAACGAGATCAACTGTTACTAGCTCTCTCTACAGAGAGGAGTCTCCGCACATACTTTATAATGTTATAAACAAATGTAAAACTCGAACCTCAAATATAAAGGGGAAATGCACAATATTTTTATTGTTTCTAAATCTGGATGTTCCCACATTTGGAGGAGCATTTCATGGGGGGTGTGAGCTTTTTTCTAAAGGGCTGCGGTGGTCAGTGGGAGACGGAAGTAGTATCAGTGCCTTTCATGACAAATGGATCCCCCGCCCCAGTTCTTTCAAGCTTGTGACTCTGGACCCTGGTTTTAGTGTGCATGTGGCTGATCCTCTTTGACAGATATAGAAGAGGGTGGGATTTAGAGAAGCTTGATCGTCTCTTTCTTTCGATTGATAAAGAGGCTATCCTCTCTCTTCCGGTGAGCTGGTCTAGTGGTCAAGATTGGCTAAGGTGGCACTACGATAAAAGTGGCGAGTTTACAGTCATAAGTGGTGTTATAGGTAAAAATTAGTCGTGAAGGACACGTCATCACCATAAAAGGCCACGCACGCAGGGGTCAAGATAAGTCAACTTATGGAGCAGAAATCCCCCACGACAACTTACTCGAAAAAAGAGTAAGTTGCCTGACCGCAAACAAAGACAATCAGCTCGGGCAAGTAAATCTTACTTGGGCATACTCGGGAATAAGATAGATAGTCACCAGCTTTCATATTCCAAACACAGGACATAATCAGCAACCAGCGTCTCCACGATAAGCAACGGTGTGGCTGCTCAGAGTTCAAATAAGGAAACAAATAGTTTTCCCACAAATAAAAGAGGAATCATAATCAAACTTGGACTCAGTCAAATCAGGAAATATACTACAAAAAAGGAAGCAGAATCCGTTTAGGACTAAAACACACACCCAAAACTTGGGCACCAAGTACCAAACCCTAGCGGCAGCATCAAACCCTAATAGCAACATGTATAAGTACCCCCTTTATACAGAAATAGGGGGTACGCGAGAAAGAGAGAAATTATAAGGCAATATTTTTGTAACAATTCTTCATAGTGAATTTGGCTTCGTTGCTAAGGCAACAACCCGTGGATGTTTCTCCAATCATTGGAGTTTTACCACGTAATTGCTTGTTATTTCTTCTTGATTGTTAATCATTCTCGTTCATAAACCATAGCAATTCGAAAATAAATCATTGACTCGGTGACCATCAAAAATCACCGTCAACAAGTGAATATTAGGTTGCCTTGCTGGATAGAACCAAGGTCTCTGCCTCTTCTCCTTTGCAGTTGCAGAATTGGTAGTCGTCACTATGGAACTTAAACTTGCCTCCCAAGGTTAGAATATTCATCTAGCGTGCTTGTCTAAATGTTATTCCCTTCCTTGAGAATTTATGGAAGAGAAAAGTTGTGGTAGAGGCTCGTTGCAACAGATGTGGCCATCATGTTGAATCGACAGGCCATGCACTTTTTGAATGCAAAGCCGTTAGAAAAATCTAGTTTGGGTCTTGCTTGGGCGTCTTTATGCCCAACCTGCGTGGTCTGCATGTGCTAGATGTTTTTCAAAAGTTGTCTACTCTTGTTTCTAAGGATGACTTTGGCCTTGCTTGCATGATCTCTTGAGCCATTTGGGAGGATCGAAATGCCCTTTTGAATTGCGAAAAAGAGAAGGATCCTTCTATGGTTGTCTCCTGGGCCTCTGACCTATGTTCGGAATACCAGAATTCCAAGAAAGCTCTCTCTTCCTAGCGCACCCCCCCACCCTTTCATGTTATTTCAGGCTGTTCAGACTGGTTTGCCCCGCCCCCTGGCTTGCTCAAGTTCAACATTGGTGTAGCTTTGCGGAAAGATTCCTGGTCCTTTAGGGTGGGGTCATTGATCATGGATTCTATGGGGAGAGTATAGGGAGAGTGTTAGTTGCTCGCTCTAATCTTATGCGTGGTTCTTTTAATCCAGTTGTGTGCCAGTTCATTGCTCTTTGAGAAGGCCTCATGCTTGCTAAATTCTACAACCTTTCTGTTAGGATAGCTGAGGTTAACTCCTATACTGCTGTCTCTTCTTTGAATTCTCCGGGTTTATTGTTCTACAACCTTTCAGTTCATAGCTGACGTTAAGTTTATTGTTAAGGATATTAGGTTTCTGCTCTCTGAAGTAGGTCCTTGTCAATGCCTCAATGTTGCCAAGTCTGGTAACGTTTTGGCTCAAAATCTGGCTCCTTTAGCGTTTTTCTCCGTTAGAGAGCGCCTCTGGCTGGACTCCAATCCAGAGTGCCTCTCCTCTTCTGTGTAATGTTTCCGTTTATTATTAAAAAAAATAAATAAAAATAAAATAAAATAAAAAAATATTGGTTAGTCATTAGTTTTCGTTATTTTGATACGTGGTAAAAATTCTAAAATATATTTATGAAAATATTATTGTCTAGATTTTTATTTAATTATTAGGATATTTTACTGAAAGCCTAAATTTTTAAATAATATGAAATTGTTTTAAAATGATAAATTTTAATATAACTATCGATTTTTTTTTTTTTTTTTGAGAAAATACACTATAGATATTTAGTCATTTAGATAGATAAATAGAAACGAGGCGTCCCTAACACTTCACGCTCTGTTCTGGTGTAAGGAAGCAGAGGAGGTTTGGGATTGGGCGGGCTGTGGGATCGTTATTGGTAGGCTCAGAGGGCTTGGATGTTTGGATATCTTTTGCTAGCTATCCCTAAATGTCCCTAGAAAAGAGCTAGAGTTGATTGCTATGTTGACCTGGGGGATATGGTTCAACAGGAATTTAATTAAGAACAACAAGCAGGGGAAGAAAAGTGACGAATTATACTGCTGGACTTTGAATCTGCTTGCCGAATTTCAAGGTACAAGATCTGCTCTCTCTCCCATTCATCCCCCTTCTCCTCCTTCCCCTTCTCCCTTGTTGGTGTGGCGCCCCCCCTCCCCCGGGCCATCTCAAGTTGAACACAGATGCAGCAGTCCCTCACGATTGAGACGCTTTTGGGGTGGGCGCTGTGATCAGGAATTCGGAAGGGAGGGGGGGTGGTTTTGGCTCTCTCCAAACTGATGCAGGGATGCTTTCCGGTAGAAGTGTGTGAAGCTTTGGCTCTTCGTGAAGGGTTGGTTTTGGCGAGAATGCATGGGATAGATGTGGATTGGGCTGAAGTGGATGCTTCCGTGGTGGCTGCCGGTGTGAACGGTCCTAATTCCTCTAATGGGGCAGCTAGTTTTATTTTCGATGATATTGTTGGCCTGTGTAAAGATGTAGGGGTTGTTAAATGTCAGGCTATTCCCAGGAGTGGGAACGGTGTGGCCCATCACCTCGCTTCTTTGGCTGTCTCTTCTTCAAGAGACTTTGTGTGGCAAGGCTCTTGCCCTGGTGTAGCTCCTCCTGGGTAATTTCCCAGGTTTAGTTTGTATAAAAAAAATAATAATAATAATTAAAAAAAAGAAACGAGGCCTCCCTCACTTTTCTTTCACTAATTAAAACAAAATGTAAAAGATCAAATTTCATTGAAAATCACCTTGTTACATGGAATTTCTTCATCCATGTAACACAAAACTTTCTTTTTATTCATGAATATAGTAACATCAATTCGATTACATAATTGGTGATTTCTTCGGAAACTTTGATAATAATAATATATTTATATTCCAAGAAAATTACACCTCCTTAGACCTTAGTCTCTTTGTAATAAATAATACACCAACCAGAAAACAAAAACATAGGGGGAAAAAAAAAAAAAAAAAAAAAAAAAAAAAAAAAACAACAACTAAGTTTTAGTTGAATTACATGACATTAGCAGTACTACTTGGATCTTTGATGTTTAAATCCCATCCCAAGTTTTTTTTTTTTTTTTCTAAATCTAAAACAAAAAAATGAAACCTAAGCTTGCTAAAACCTCCAAGCTGACGTGGCAACAAGGGCCCACTGGTGCCAACAAAGCACCAACTCAGCCTGCCGTTTTGCCACCTGGAACCCGCCCACTTGCACCTTCCCAAGCAAACACTCCGCCTGAAAATCCGCAAACTGACTCAGCTTCACCGGCCTCAACCCCGCCCCGGAGAACACCTCCCTCCACGGCGCCACGCGCCGCCCAGCACCCTCAACCGCTGCCGAAATCCTCGGGCGAAGCAAGGACATTTCAATCTTCCTCGGCCAGTCGCCGCCACCTATCGCCGCGTCGAGCGATTCGAACATCATCGAATAATGTTCAAGGCTGTTCACAAAATTCCTCTTGAACGAACCCGCCGCACCGGTGGTCTCCGCGGACCCTTCACTGTCGACGAAAACGACGACGCTTGGAGAGAGAATTCGTATATCGTTAACAAAAGCGACGGCGTTGTTTGTCGAACCAAGACGGCGAAATATAGTCGGAGACAACACAACAGCTGTCTTTTCACCTTCAACAAACTTGACAGCTTTGAAAGAAAACAATTCGAAAATTCGGAAAAGTACGAAGTCTATGTGGAACCTGATTTTGAGTTCTTGAGCGAAGTGAATAAGGTTGTCTTTGATGAGTCTGGTTTCACTTGCGTACTCATCCGACACAACAGCTGTGATACGAAGAGATATCGGGTTCATTATTTTACACGACTCGGCTTTTTCGGCGATTTCTCGCATGAACGAAGCGTATTGGCCTCCGAAACCGATATCGAAATCTATGATGTGAATCAACGGAGACGATGACGTGGGTCCATCTCGATCGAGCGATTCAAGGAGGGCTTGATTGGATGTGAAGTGAGTGAACATAGGGATTGGAGACATCCCACTAAACGCTTTATAGGCTTTGATTGATTGCACGATTTCGGACCATGAAGAGAGCCGAGTTGGCGACCGAGTTGACCCGTAGAGGAGTGAGTTGAGAGCTTCTTTGAAAAAGAAAGCAGCTCTTTGGAGTGGTTTGCCGATTGGTGCTCTTAGCCGTTGATTGAGCCGTGCCAATATCATCTGAGATAGTTGTAACTCGTTTGAGTCGACACAGTCAGCTGCTCTGATTAACTCGTCGATAAAATCCAAACCCACGTTGCAATTTCCATTTCCACCACCACCACCACTAGTGTTATCAAAAACGTTGTTGTGGTTAGAGTATGTATCTGGGATATTATTATTATTATTAAAAATAAAATCAGAATTATTATGATTGATGAACTGAGCCGAATCAAGTTGCAGCTGCTGCTGCTGATGATGATGATAAGATGCGAACTCTGCGATGCTGTTTTGGATTTGATGACTGATCAACTGTGGATGATTACCAGTCTTGAAGGAGTTAAGAGCAGAATCGTCATCTAAACCCAAGTCTCTCATGATTGAATCCCAGTCCATGTTACGCAGAGCATTCTCATCGAACTCAACCACCGGAGGAGCTGTCTCAGAGACAACGCCGCCTCCACCAGACACATCCGTTGCAGGTGGTTTTTCAGGGCCGGGACTGCCGCGAAGTTCAAGAACCGAGGTGGGTTCGTAACCCAAACCGATACTGGTGGCCACGTTAATGGTGGCAGATGGTGGTGGTGGTGGTGGTGGTGGTTTAGGGTTATTGGAGGATTGGTCGATTTGGATTTGTGGAGGTTGTTGAACAGGAACTCTCATAGCTTAGTTAATTAGAGAAGAGAGAAAACCACTAGCTGTTGATTGATTGCTTTGAAAATTGAAAGTTGAAAGTGTGGTGGGGATCAGAGGGAGAGAGGGGGGGCTTTTAGAGGTTATGATTACGGGCTTTTTATCTTTGCGTGTGTATGTGTGTGTGCATGGGGGTGTTTCATGTTTATGGAGAATATGGTACTGGAGATGCTAAATATTATGTATACATGATGACATGAGAGACATGAATGGACATGATAACATGCTCGACACAAGAGTCAGACTCCTCTATACTACTCTTTTTTATTTATTTATATCTTTTGAAGCTTCTAACTCAAGTCATTGCTTTCGTTTTCTGCTTTTTTTTATGGGATTCGTAGCTTCGTTTTTGTCAGTTCACCTTCTACGTATGCCTTTTTTTTTCTTCATTAATTAGATGGATCGAAATTATCAATTGTATATACAGTACCATAATTTCTTTTTTGTTTTTATTTTGTTTTTTAAAATCCGGGTAATTTTTAAAACAATGACTGTTTTTGCAATCTAGATTTTTTTTATTTTAAATATTATAAAAATTCGAGGTTTTTTCGAGAGAAAATAAGACTCAAACACATGATCTCGTGATGTAGATGTGAATGGTTTACCTTTAGATCAACCTCATTTCGTTGATTTCACAATCTAGATAATTTTCGAGACTTGTACATTACTTTATAGACCTATATTTAGGTTAAAAATGAGATGTGAATGTCTTGTATCTAATACGAACTTTGTATGCTTTGTGTTGAATTGGTTTTGAATTTTTTATCTTTCCATTTGACAATTATACTGTTAATTAGATCTGCTTATATCAGTTGTTTTTTTCAATAGACAAAAATAAATAAATAAATAAATAAATTTTAAAAAATTATATTAATGATGGACAGATCTGTTTTTGAAACGACATATAAACCAAAATGATCCCTTTAATTTGACATATATACAACTTTTCTTCATAATTTTCAAAGGCATTTCGGTATCCAAGAATAAGAAAGAGCTCTATTTATATATTGAAAGACGACCGACGTTGCCATTTTCTTTTGGATGCTTCTATGCATAAAATATGAATATATACAACAAAATTAAATAAAAAAAATCATCCTCGTATTCCAAAAAAATTAATAAATCATAATTTAGAACCAATATAAATAAATAATAATTAATTGAGGTTTAAAGTATTAAAAAAATAAAAATTAAAAAGGACATTTCAACGTACCGCTAAACGACAAACAAATCAATTTGTGTTGTTTAAAGTTGCATTGCTCCGGTCCAACCCCCACCAGGCCCCGCAAAAGTTGTAAACAGAGAGCCAACAAAAACAAACACCACCACCACCACCACCCTCTAGTCACATCACTTCATGAGAAAATGAAACTACAAAGAAGTTTGAGATTTTAGTCCTAGTATACTTTTTTATTAATTAAATAAACTAACACAACAATTGTTTAATCGAATAATATTTATATATGTATTACAAATCAAACATGGTCTTTGGAATCTCTCATTCAATCGGGTTAATTAATAGGATTTATCTCATTTGATTGGAGAATTCAACCTATGAATAGTAAGAACATTGTTCGTTTAATTATTATAATTCACATTAAGAAGAAATTTTTACTTCGAGAACTCGAATCATGATTTTATTCTTTTGAAAAGTCTAAAATTTTGATCATAACTAGTAGATAGATACATGCATCTTATAATTTAAAAAAAAATTTCATCAACCTAATTGTCAATTAAAACAATCATAACCTTTTAATTTATTATACGATCAATCCAAAATTAACCTATTCAATTACCTTTAAAGAGTGAATCAATCAAAACTCAAAGCTATCAACAACCGTCCGATGAAGCCTGATCGATCAAAGTTAGCGCACAAAATCCTACCCGTCGATCTGTTCATACCACAAAAGGCCAAAAAAAAAAAAAAAAAAAAAAAAAAAAAAATCTAAAAAGTTGATAGAATTCTTCTTGTTGACAAGAGCAAATGGGTCCCGCAAATTGACATGGCAGTCAATCACTGGGACGCCATTGGGCAGGACATGTCCCACAGTGGGTCCCACACGGACGGCTTTTTGTCGGACATGCATGTATATACTGTTGTAATTAACATGCAGAAATAAATAAAGTCAGCGCGTAAAAACCACGCCCACGTAAGACTAGCTTTGCCTTTGGCGGCGACGGGGAAATTAAAGGAAAGCGCGCGAATATGTTCTCGTCGATCGACGGTCGGTAGTGCTGCATTATTGACATGGTGATAAGATCTTATCCGTCCATTTTTACACGTCAGAAAGAAAACACCAATATCTACCACCTTTCGTTTTTCTGTTCGTTTAATTTAACTTTAAGAGAAAGTTTTGTCCACCAACAAAAAGATGTTTTAAGCCTCTTTTTCCACATATTTTTTTAAAATAAATTGCTTTCTGTGTTGTAAGTTGTAACACTTATGTCGTAATCAAGCTTACGAGGGTGGTCATTACAACTTTTATTTGTTTTATTTGTCTTTTTAACGGGAAGTTTTTAATTATTGTAAAAATATAATTTGGGTGTGAACACATTTTTTTTTTTAAAGGGGACCCAATGCAACTAACTAAAAGCTGCCAATTCTTTGGTATATATTTTAATTACAGACACCGAAAAGTAAGATTAAGAATCTATCGGGATCTGTTCAGACTAAACAGTACATCCATAACGGAATATATCTACTATTGTTATAGTATATTATATATACCACTATATTATCAGGAAAAAAAAAAAACTATCAACACATACTTGTAAAATATGCATGGTGAAACTCGTACCCTCTAACACTACTGTGGAAAAGAAGTTGTATTTCCATTTGTACTAAAACGCGATGTGCAATAATATAATTTATATATTATTTCTTTACAAGGATTTAAACTAGCTAGATAACGATTTGGAGACAAATCTTTGGTTAATTAGAAAAATTGGAGAGCTAAATTAGTTAGAGGGCTCAAAATTAAAGTGGCATGCAATTATGCAAAGGTCTCTTTGATTTATGGGCAAAGGAATAGAAGAAAAGTAAAAAAAATAGACAACTTTGGTTAATTACGACTCTATGTAAATGATGAGCTTAAAAAGAAGGGTGGTCCGTGATTGTGATTGTGATGCACATTTCATTCATGTAACGATGGATTGATTTTAACAATTTAATATGGTTTTTAGTGAAGAAGAATCTGATACTTAAATGATACGTTATAATTAGTGTCAACTTAATTACAATGGATTGGATGGATGGATTAATTAATTTATATATAAGATAGCAAATCGGGTTAAGTTTCATGGTTTTATTATTATTATTATTATTATTATTATTATTATTATTATTATTATTTCATGTGTAATGTTTTGTAAATTTGTTTTTAAAAATATTTTACAAAATAAAAATAAGAAATTAAATTAAATACTTCATGATCGAATAAGCTTGTTTTAAATATAATTTTCAAAAATAAATTTTAGAGAAAATTTTATATAATTTTGTGAATTAGTTTTTAGTTTAATATTCCATCAATAATATGTTTTACGAATCTTATTATTATTATTATTATTTTATAGAAAAACATAAGATTAAACACATGTTTTGATCTATTTTAAATTTATAAAACACAAACAAAATTAAAAATCATATCCAAGAGATCCTAAGCATCCAAATCTATTCAAGTACATCATTTAGACGGTTAATTTATTTTTTATTTCTATTATATATACATAAAAAAATAAAATAAAATAAAAAGGAGGTCGATCTTCTTAAATATTACATAATAAATACAAACGTACAAAAGCCAAATTTACATCATTTATACTAAAATTCCTAACATATTCTTCTTTTTGAGAACGACAATAGTATATAAATGCAATCCATCCCATATATATAAAAAATAATAATAATAATAATAACAATAATTCCATTGGCATCTAATCTCAAAAGGGCCTATAAATATTGACCACCTATAGAGTCATGATTAACATAGAAAAGCACAAGCATTTTATGAGAAGATTTTTATATGATTAGTCAAATATTACTTAGCTATTAAGACTTATAAATAAATATACAAGTACACGGGACACACGCGGTGGAAAGAGGTAGCGCAAAGTGTAGGCAGCTTGTAGAACACAAAAGATGATATAATAGAGAGGTGTTAAGATTCTATAATACAAATCATTTTAGTGTAAAGATAAATAATGGTCTTAAAAAAGAAAAGCAAAGGAGGAGGAGGTGGAGAGGTGATCTTGAAACCACGATAATGGCGGATCTTCTATCTTCTGTTTCACAAGCAAGCTTTCATGGGGTGCCTTTTTTTATTTTTTCAATATGGGGATCCCTCTGGATATTTGCCTTTCCCTTTAATATATATATATAATACCACCTTGATTCAATTATTTTATTTTATTTTAATATTTGTAATAGATTTTATCCTGTAAACTATCTAGTATTTTCAAGCATCAATCTATTGTATAATTTATCTAAAAACACTTTGTTGACATCGAAATCTTTCGACAAGAACCTCCCAGAATACTAAGCAAAGATTAATACATAGTACTGAAAATGGATAATGGTAGACATCTAATATTTTTTTCTATCATTTGCATTCAACTTGACGTGGTAGTTGATATGACATTTCTTTGTCACCTAGCTATCACGTCATCACATCTCCTAATCTTTTTCAAATCCTAATTTTATATATATAATCATAATTAAATATTAATATAATATTTAATTTTCTTAAACTTAATACTTCAAATATAATTATAATTTATAAAAAACATTGAACCACTTAAAAAAAAAACATTGAATCAGTGAAAAGATCCATATTTTAAAATAATAATAATATTAATATCAATATCTGCAAGCATCTCCAACAAATAAAATAATAAAAGATTTTTTTTTTAGGAGATCTGGAAAGATGCTTCCATATCTCTTCAATATATATGAAAAACTTGAAGAGCTGGGTTTTGCGATTGGAGTTGGTACCCATCAACAATGGAGACCCAAAGCGGATGAGAACCATCACAGACCATCTGCGATTAAGAACTCCAATCTCCATCGCAAATATATGGGTTCTGATACAGAGAACAGATAACTCCAATCATAATGATGAAAAAGAAGTAGGTTTCATTTTATTTTCTGAGTTTTTATTGAAGATGAGAAGAGAGTATTTGGATCTGGATTGATGATCTTTGATTCAATTTCCAGATTGAAAGAAAAAAAAAATGAATCTGAAGATGTAGAAGGGAGAGTGTTTAGATCTAAAATGATGATCTGTATTTGAATTTTCAGTGTGAAGAACATAAATTTCTAATGAAAAAGAAGAAAATTGATTTTTTTTTTTCTTTTTATGTTGGTTTTTTTTTTTTTTTTTTTTTTTTTTTTTTTTTTTTTAAGTTTTTATGTTGGAGTTTGATTTAAGATGAAGAATGGAGTTTTTGTGTCTAGAATAAATCTATTTTTGAAATTCAAGATCGAAGAAAAACAATCTTTTTTCTTTAATTTTTTGTTTTTTATTTTTTGTTATATATAAAATTATTTATAAATTGAATGGAATTAAAAATTATGGTTAATAAAATATTAGGAGGTGTGATGACGTGATGACATGGCAGTGTAATGATGTGGCAGCTGATAAGAAAGTGTTATGTCAGCTGCCACGTCAGGTTGAATGTAAATGATGGACATACGTGTTGGATGTCTACCATTATCCTACTGAAAATATAATTCATTATACTCTTATTATTAGTAGCAGCAAGCCTTCAAATTATATCATAAATACATAAAATCCTATCTATCAACTTATTTAAATTTATACAATTATACAAACTCGTTCTATTTAATTTACATGTATTTACTTCGATTTTTTATTTATTTTATTTTTTACATATATCAAACAAAGAAAAAAAAATATATTTAATTCTCTTTACAACCACAACTACGTTTAAGAAAAATAAAAAACAATTATGTGATTGCTATTTGGTACATAATATTTTACACGTGTCAATGGCATGGCATCTATGACTAATTGGTGCCATTTTGTGGGTCACGATGAAACAGAGTAGTAAAGATCAGCTGCTATATGTCATATATGTGGTATACAATGCATGGAGGGTATTCGATCATTTGGTACATTCGTGCCACTGGAACATGTGACATGACCATCCCTGATGGTCCACTTGATGATCAAGAATTCTCAATGGGTCACACTCATCTGAGGTTGGATACTTATTTAAAAGAAGGAATAGGGGAAATAATACCAAATGGGTTTGACCCGTGGGAATATCATCAACTTTATAATTCTATGTTTTTTAGCACCAAAGTATGTGGTGGGACGAGTTCACTTTTCTTTCATCTTTCTCTCAAGAAAAACAACATTTTCCCTCACTTTTTTTCACAAAATAAATGATGAATCTCTCAAGAAAGTTGTAAAGAAATTGTGATTTTATCTATTTTGTAAGTATTTGAGACGAATAAGAGGAATCGACGAGAAGAGGGAACAAAAAAAAAAAATCACGAAAGAACAAAAGTCAAAAGAAAAAATGGGTCTCAAAATTTTTTATTATTTTTTCAGAAAATAAGTCTCGGATTCAAGATAATAAATAAGTCTCGGGTAGGCACTAGGCACTCGTTTTATATATATATATATCTCTCCTTAGTGATTTGTACCTCTAAATATTAAAATTTTGTTTTTTGTTTTCGTATCGATTGTTAATTCTTTCATCCAATCCTCTAAGAATTCTCCAACTTCTGGATAAATGAAGAAGGAATTGAGAGTGACATTGTGAGACGGTTACTGGTTTGGAATAAAAATTTCTTTTTCTTTTGATAAAATCGATAATTAATCGGCAAAAAGGAAATGCTTTTGTATTTCCTATTCATTCCTTTATAACGTTTAATCACTTTCAATATCTTACTGGTAATTTTAAGTTTTACTGTTTTAGTGTGGGTGGTTGTAATGTTGAGATTTTTTTTTTTTTTTTTTGTCTTTCCGAGACTTACTGGGTGTAATGCAAAAAATAAAATAAAAAAATGTTGGGCAATAAGTCTCGGGTAGGCACTAGGCACTTGTTTTATATATATATATATATATCTCCTTCGTTGATCTCCATTGGAGGTCGAGGTCTTTTCGACTTCCATTGGAGGTTTGTTTTACCTCCATTGATGGAGGTCATTGAACTCCATTAATGGAGGTTTTTGGAAAATAAAAATAAAAGAAAAAAAAAGATACATAAAAGAATAAAAGTAAAAATATGAGTATTTTTGTCCATCACTATATATGCTTTGGTGCCATTTAAACTCAAATTATTAACTTGATGATAGTCCCACAAATTTATCTTCAAAGAGAGTTATAAACTTAAAAAAACCCTATTTAAAAACGGTCAAACTTCAATTCAAACATTAATTCGAAATATATATATATGTTCCCCCTAACTTAATCCGGTGGTCCTATAAGATATTTTAACTTTCAAGACTATAAATTCATGCCCACAAAAAAATATGAAATTCAAAAAATATTAGAGTTTAATCGAAATGTCTTTAAAAATACGTCAGAAATATTTAAATCTAACACTGAACTAGTTAAAAACACTACATGTGCAGCCCGAATATCTATAATGTAGGACACTTCACAAGCCCATTTGGAGGGATAAATGATGTCCGTTTTGGACCCATGATATATTGCTAGAACTATATCGGTCAGCCCATAGAAAAATAAATAAATTATGTTTTGCCCTCAATTTCTCAATTTTTAGGCATATTTAAGGATTTTTATTTTTTTTTGTTTTTTTTTGTTTTTTTGGTGCAAGGTTTGTTTCATTGAGTAGATTTAATTAGGATTGCCCTTTTAGGTTTTGGAAATAACTCAAATTTATATATTTTTTTTAGTAAATTTTGAGATTTTTGTTTTAGCCAATTTAAGAATCCCAAGTTCTGGAAGAAACAGTTTTTATTTATTTATTGTTATTGTTATTATTTTAAGTATGTTTGGGTTCGAATAGTTTTTTTGTAACTTTTGATTTGATTAATAAAAAAAAGGTTCTTTTGGAGCAAAATTTTCTCGTGTATTTGAGAACCTATTAATATTTATTTACATTCATTTTGTCAATCTATATATTAATTTTATAATCGAGAGATATATACTCATACAACATGTACTGACGAAGAAGAGATTTCTCCACATATACATGTAAATATATACGGTGGAACGCGAATCCCTAACCTCTAGTAACGTGGAAAGGGTGATGTACGTTAAGAGGAGACGTGACAAAAAAGAAACATCTATCTTGCTATGTGCCTACTATTTCTGTCAATCAAATCAAATATTTATTCTGAAATTAGGTCTTACTTTGGTGAGTTCTTATATTTGTAGGGATAATACTTTATTTCTCAAAATTTATTCTTGATCTTTATTTCAAATTACATAACAATTGATTTGTACGTATGTGATGTAAAAATACATTGATCACATCATATATCATTTCACCGGTTGTACTTGAAAATTGTGGAATTTTGATTTACATCATATGCTTTTTATAATATTCCGTTTCTTATTTTAGTCATGAATCAGGCTGTTATCTATCCTGAATTTTGATGCCACAAAAGTGATTTAAGTCACATGAGGACCATAAATTTCTAGGATGTCTCTTTTTTGTTAATGATCTACAACTCATACTTTTTGGTGAATGTTCAATCTATGAACTTTTCCTTATAAAAAGAAAGAAAGAAAGAAAGAAAGAAAGAAAGAAAAAGCATCGGCTCAAATTCATTCTCTGTTAACTAAGATGGTAACGTCTTTTGTAGCTATATCAGAATATGAGATGAATTTCGTTTATATTCATGTCATTGTAATAAAAAGATTAAAATAAAAAATAAAAAATTCTTAGAAATGAATTACAATATTGTAGACAAAAGTGTCCAGCTGAATTGCTGGCCCAAATTACTAAAAGTGAAAGTATATTAAGATTAAAAAAAAAAGGCCTTTAGCAATTTCCAAACTGAGATCCAAGTATGTTAGTTTTTTTTTAATTTTTTTTAATTTTTAATTTTTATTCTTTCAAAAAAAAAAAAAAAAAAAATCTTTTGTACAACTACAACATAAGTTAGATAACAATGCCCAAAAGTTGTTGCCTTTAAACATTTGTTGAACTTGGATTCAACTTTCGTGGTCAATATTAACTTACGTTTAATCAACGGTTTACATACACTGCATTGGTATAAATATATCAGTGTACACAGATATGAACAACTATATATATATATATAAATTTTTAAATAAGAACGTCCTGATATAACTTCATGAGGATATTGAAGGTGAGCCACTAGTTTTACATGCTTTGACTTAAATGTGTATGCATTTGTCAAAATTAGTAGCTCACATTCAATATCCTCATGAAGTTATATCAGGATGTCCGCATGAGAATGAGACTATATATATATATAATATTAAGACGTCAATTTTGTTATTTCTTTTAAACCAAACACCGAATGAGTGAAGTATATGTTGTTCGTAATCAAACACTACATTTGAAACATATCTCAGTACATAATTTATATTTACTTGCAATTTACCTAAATGATGACCTATCCTTAAGAGGGTGTTATCATTTGATCTACAATATTTTTTTACATAAAATTCCCTTATATTAATGTTATGATAAGTGACTTGTAATACCACATAATCTAGAATAGAATAAAGTTTGAACGTAAAATTTGTGCCAAATTAGTATTAATCATATATCCATGATCTCAATGTGTAGTACTAATTATAGGTTAATTGGCATGGATGTCCTCTAAACTATGTCTGAATTTGCACCTTACCCCTTTGACGCAGCGGGGTATGGCGAAAATAAGAATGATCACTTTGTCGAACCCTGAGGCACACTCAGACGAACCTTGACGCAGCGACCGGTAGTTACCCAAACATGGATCGCCATGTAGGGGCCATCATTCCCTATTCTACGTTAGAAAATGGCGCTCTCGAATCCTCAAAGAGCATGTCGAATCCACGACAGATAAGTGTTCCAAAGAACGATTTTATTGATTATCAAAAAGTTACAATAATTGGAAATAATAAAACTATTTATAATAAACTAACCCTAATACGACTCGAATACGACATTCCTAAAAAGACTAAAACAAGAAAAGATAAAAAACTAATCATAATCTTCTAAGATTCATGATTCCTAACTTGACTGAAAAACAAAGATCAAATCTTACCTAAAAGGTAAGTTTGATTTATTTCCAAAACCTAAATTTAATTCCTAATCAAACTAAAATAAATAAACTTGCTAAACAAGAAACAAAGACCCAAATTAATAAAATAAGACAACACCCAAAACCGTCCTACATCAGTCACCCCTTCTTAAAAAAGAACTCGACCTCGAGTTCGGTTAAAGTACGAGGATTGACAAGTAAACAAAGAAAACCCCTATTCGTCTTGTGGGAGTGGTAGACCCCAACCGAAAAATCTCTCCGTAGTCCATCCCAGATCCACAATAGCACCACAGTAATCCTCCAACGAAATGTAGAAGATGCCCAAGCTATTTGCCATTGGCGATTCTTATCGGTTGCAGCTTGGGCCGCTGGACACCTGCGAAGGTTTGGACAGCATCGAATCCTCGCTACTAGCTTTTCCCATCCCACATAGTATTCTCCTCCTCTGAAAAAAAACTTGTCATCGAGTTTGGCAAGGTTTCGTTTAGGTGGATAATATTTGAGATGTACCACCTTGTCAATTACCGGCTTGAATGAACTTTCTTCAGATGGTAGGAACAATGTTGGATCTTCAAAATCCGAATGAAGAGAAGCAATCTTCAAATTACCCCTGAAAAAATTGTGTGGATTTTCAAATAAGTTGTCACCCTCGGAAACTTTTTCAATGGAAATTGATTTAGCTTCCAGTTGTGCTTCAACCACGGTTAGATCACAGTCTTCAACTTCTAAGATCAGTTGATCGTCTTCAATTCCTTCGACAGTTTCCACTTCATAAGAAATATCTTCAACTATATTTTCTGCATAACAAAAATCTTCAAAATAATCATCTGGAAGATATTCCTCCTGCATTACTTGTTTCATAACAGGCCATGATTGGATCCTATCCATTCCAAAATTTTTTCGATCTTTTTGAAAGTCTTCCCACCAAATTAATGCATCGTTTTTCAAACAATCTTCTACACATAAAACTTTCAAACTTTCTGTGATTCTACGATAGTCAAAATATTCTTCAACTTCTTCCAACCAATTAATAAATTCTTCAGTTTTCATATGTCTAGAAAAAAATCGAAGTCTTGGTTGATAATCATTATAGCTCGAAAAATAATTATTGTAACCAAGTGAACCTTTGAAACCCATTGAGAACTGAAATTAGAGTCCGAAAAAAAAAAAACGTACCAAAAATTGAACCTTGAGAACTGCTTACGAAAATAAATCCATTCGCGGCTTCAGGTGCGTGCGACTTTGATGGATGAGAATGTGCGGCTGTCTTTGGGGCTGATTGTGAATTCTTTGAACTATCACACACCTTTTTTTTTTTTTCCTCTTTTTTTTTTTTCGATTTCTTTTCTCTCTCTTTTTTTTTTTTTTTTTTTTTTTTTGGGGGGGGGGGAAATATGGAAGGTGAATATGGTGGTTAGGAAGGTAGTTGGTTGTGATACGTGGATGCTGAGCCTAGCACAGAGGTAGACTCAATAGCTCTGATACCAATTGACGCAGCGGGGTATGGCGAAAATAAGAATGATCACTTTGTCGAACCCTGAGGCACACTCAGACGAACCTTGACGCAGCGACCGGTAGTTACCCAAACATGGATCGCCATGCAGGGGCCATCATTCCCTATTCTACGTTAGAAAATGGCGCTCTCGAATCCTCAAAGAGCATGTCGAATCCACGACAGATAAGTGTTCCAAAGAACGATTTTATTGATTATCAAAAAGTTACAATAATTGGAAATAATAAAACTATTTATAATAAACTAACCCTAATACGACTCGAATACGACATTCCTAAAAAGACTAAAACAAGAAAAGATAAAAAACTAATCATAATCTTCTAAGATTCAAATAGGAGGTAAGGTGCAAATTTTGGCATAATTCAAGAGACATCAGTACCAATTAGCCTTAATTATAATATTACACGTATATCCACAATCTCAATGTGCGAGTACGAGAACTTACCACTGAACTACCTCGTTACTACATTATTACAATAAAAGTATTTTATAATGCAATAATTTCATTGAAGATAAAATATTAAAATGATAGAATCCTTATCCCTATAAAAATCCCCAAGTATTTTATAATGCAATAATTTTGTTGTTGAAATCACTTAATTTTTTGCAAGAATATAGATAAGGATTCGAAGCTCAAACCAAATATTATATAAAGCTGAGAATTAAAAGCAATCTCAACCACTTTGTAATTTAGCGGGAATTGCAAATTTGCAATAGCCAAGCACCTGCCACGCGTTGCATGAAAACAAGCACGTGTCCAGACAACAGACACGTGACTCATGATCTGTTTAATTTTCTCTCTATAATAACACTTCGAGAGTTCGAGGCAACAACAAAACAAAGATCGATCAGTTTCTATCGTTCGATTTTGTCAGGATTTTTTTTTTTTATTTTCTTTTGAAGATGTTGAAAAAATTTACGACTTTGCCATTCTTCTTGTTCTTCTTGTTGTTTTTTTCTCTGTATTTGTTGTTGTTGCATGCAGAGGGTTTCAATGATAAAGATGCATCAGGAGGAGTTGGGTATATGGTGAAGAGGGAGCAGAGGAAATCCCTCATTAGAACAGAATTTGGACAGATCTCAGCCGTTCAAATCAGTGATGGACCATCAACAGGCCCTTATTATCTTCAATTCATCACATTGGAGCCCAATTCACTTTTTCTTCCTGTGCTTCTTAATGCTGGCATGGTGTTCTATGTTAGATCAGGTACATTTAACTCAAAATCACACCATAATTAATATTTATGATGGGATAATTTCATAATCAGCCCTATTATTTAAATAATTATTAATTTAATCCTTATTTTATCTGCGTAAAAAATGTACTTATTATTGTTTCATTAATCTATTGTCAAAAGAGTCATTATTCACATATATAAAAATAGAGTACGTCCTTACTATACTACGGGTATTTTGGTATTCTTAAATTTAAATAATTTCCGGGAGTTTTCTTTATTAATTTGGTAGGACCGTAGGAGTATTTTTTTTATTTTTTTTTAAATATTATGAAGATTTTATATTTTTATAGACACTTTTCGGTAGGATCCGTCCCGACTTCTCTTGTCACCTGATTCTCATAATTAGCTACCTGATGTCTCCATGGCAGCTGGTTATTAAAAAAAAATAATCAGCTATCAGTATGGAACAGCTAATTGTAAGACGTGGCAATTGTATGAGATGTGACAAGAGGATTCGGGACAGGCTGGTCAATTTTTTTTATTTTTTTATTTTTTTTTAATATTTAAAAAAAAATAAAAAATTGATTGATCATATAAGTATGGAACAGCTAATTGTAAGAGGTGGCAATTGTATGAGATGTGACAAGAGGATTCGGGACAGGTTGGTCACTTTTTTTTTTTTTTTTTTTTTAATATTTCAAAAAATAAAAATAAAAATTGATAGATAATATGATCAATTAAGTTTGTAAGTATCATACATAATATGACAATGATGAGAATGACCTCGCACTTAAATATAAGAGTATTGGAGCATCTCTAATGCAAGCGTGGCTTATAAAAAAACGAGATGTCACATAGGATAAACAGACGTTAAGTTAATAACTATGTCTCCAATGCAGCCGTGCATATTCAACCTTAAGTTGACGTGGCAAAAAATATATTAGACATTGTCAACATGACCGTCTACTTTTAAACAGTCTATTGCATATCTATTTTTTAGGTTAACTCAGTAAACATTTAAAACTGACATTAATTTTTTATATATTTTTGATAAGGAAATAAAATAAAAAAATAAAACAGTAAAAAAATTATGTTTTAGACGAAAGCATTGGAGACCAAATTTTGAGTTGAATGTCTATCAAATCTATTTTTATGCCATATAGGAAGCAAGTCTCTTGACATTGTTGCCATGTCAACAATTATTGATATGCAAGTCACTTTTGTATTGGAGATGCTTTTGGGTTCGAGTCAAACCCATCTCCAATCCCCTTATATGGCACATCATTTAAATTTGATCAGCTATTCATAAACAAACTTGGGATTTGCGATCCCAAGTAAGATCGGTTTAGAATTATGGGATCCTTTTCTATTAGATAGGAAGGGATGTTGCACAAAATGTACTTCTAAGTAATTGCCCCATAGATCCTTCTAGATAATGTCAATGTTTTTTTCTATAATGTAATCTTTACAAAAAAATCTTTTTTTTTTTTTTTTTTTTTTTTCCCTTTTATCATATGGGAACAACAAAAATGTATCAATCTAATAAAAATAACTTTCGCGGTCAAATATTTACTCTTTCTAGATTTATTTCAGTTATAGGATTAGTTCATGACCAAACACTTTATTTATTTATTTATTTTTAATTTTGGGGTTTCAGCCAGAATTAAGAAATTTGCAAAAAGTAACTAGTTTGGCTTCGGCGGGACTTGTTTGATACGAATTAAAACAAGACTACAAGAGGGACTATTTTGATAGTAAATGAAATAATAAGACCATTTTACCTAATTTTGTAAAATTGATAAGCTTTCAAATAAGTAATAACAACATGATTTTTGATATTTTTCATGTAATTAACGGTTTTTGTGTACAGGGAGTGGGAGTTTGAGTTGGACTAATGAAGGTGATCTAAAAAGGATGTCATTAAAGCGAGGAGATGTCTTCAGGCTGCAGCCGGGGACTGTCTTCTTCGTAGAGAGCAACTTAGAGCTGAACGAAAGAGAAAAGCTTAGAATCTATGCAATGTTTTCTAATACAGAAGAAGAAGCATTTGTATGATATTTATATATAGCTTCTTATATACCATTGTCACTCCAATTCGGTTTATTAATATGCTTTAGAATAAATGACAGTATAGATTTTGATTGTGTGTTCTTCATATGAAAATGCAGGAACCATCAATTGGAGCATACACCAGCATTAGCGACCTCGTTCTGGGCTTTGATAAGAAAGTCCTAGCTTCAGCTTTCAAGGTATTATCCACAAACCAAGATTTTAATATTTACGGTTTCATTTTGTTTGTCTTTGTCAATTCTTTCTTTAATTTACAAAAAAAAAAAAAAACATGTAATTCTGGAACACAATAACAAAGGCTGGATTATTAGAGAATGGTGCATCAAATGAATGTCAGCCTCTACTATGTAGAGAAAAACTTGCGTAAATTTGTGTGGGACGGTCTCTTCTTCATGCTTCTTCATGTGACGGTAATGACATTATGCATACATATGGAGAAAGTGTAGAACTTAACACATCTAATGTGTATTAATTTGAACTAAATTAAATGTTGACACATAGAATTAATTGGCTTTCAACTATCAAACCATAGTCGAATTTATGATCCGTAGGCACGTTTGCTGTATTGTATTGTATTTGATTAAATTGGACCGAATTGAATTGTATTGAATCCTATTATACTAGGACAATAAATGTATTTGGTAATATATTGTACGCTATATACTATGTATTGTTTAGTGCGGCAGTGGCAGTGGCACTTGAGTTGTATTATTTAATACATTTTAATTTGCTTATACAATCCAATGTAGAGGAACAAACACACCCTTACTGTTATTTATTTGCAATTTTGCATGCATCTAGGCATTCTCAAATCAGTACAATTACATATATCATACATGATATCAAGTGCCAATTATTCATCATTGTTGCATTATGGAGTACTGTGACATGTATACTGAGATTTGGTGTGTGTAAAAAGGTCTCTGAAGATGTGATTGAAGCAATTACAAATGCAACAAAGCCACCAGCTATGATACATGCATTGCCAAAGACAAAAACGAACATATGGCAATTGGAGGATCGATTCATGAAGGCTTTTGTAATCGGCAGACGCAGCCCATTGCAAGCCGAAAGCAACAATAACAAGAAATCGTTTAACATTCTAGATGCTAAACCAGATTTCGAGAATTGTAATGGATGGAGCTTAACGGTGGACAAGAAAGACTTGAAAGTATTGAAGCGTACAAATATTGGTATTTTCATGGTGAACTTGACAAAGGTTAGTTTTTATGATTATAATGTTTTAAAAGTTTGTTATAGGATTTGAAATTGTGACAATAATTTATGTATTCTAATTGTGAAGGGTTCAATGATGGGGCCACATTGGAATCCGATGGCTAATGAGATAGCTGTAGTGCTACAAGGACAAGGAATGGTTCGGGTGGTTTGTCCGAGCACAGCATTAAAAGGGAACTGCAAAGACTTGAAGTTTAGGGTCGAAGAAGGAGACGTTTTCGCGGTACCTAGGTTCCATCCGATGGCTCAGATGTCGTTCAACAACGACTCGTTTGTTTTCATGGGTTTCAGCACAACAACAGAGAAAAATTATCCTCAATTTCTAGCAGGGAAGAATTCAGTACTTCATGCATTAAATAACCAGATTTTGGCATTATCTTTCAATGTGACAAAGACGACAATTGATCAACTACTTAGTCCACAGAGAGATTCAGTCATATTAGAGTGTACATCTTGTGCCGAGGAAGAAGAGCGCGCAATGGAGGAGGAGATTGAAAAGGAAAAAGAGAAAGAGAAAGAGAGAAAAGAGGAGGAAGAGAAGGAGAAAGAAGAGGAAGAAGCCAAAAAGAGAGAGGAGGAGGAGGAGAGGAGAGAAGAAGAAGAAGCTAAAAAAAGAGAGGAAGAGAAGAAGAGACAAGAGGAAGAAGCTAAAAAAAGAGAAGAAGAAGCAGCAAAGAGAGCAGAAGAAGAAGCTAAAAAGAGAGAGGAAGAGAAGAGAAGACAAGAGGAAGAAGCAGAAAAGAGAGCAGAAGAAGAAGAGGCCAAAAAAGAAGCACAAGAAGAAGAAGCAGCTAGAGAAAGAGAAGAAGAGAAGAGGGAGCAAGAAGAGGCCAGAAAAAGAGAAGAAGCGGCACAGAGAGAGCAAGAAGAGGCTATGAAGCAAGAAGAAGCAAGAAAAAGAGCAGAAGAAGAAGCAGCTAGAGAAAAAGAAGAAGAAAAGAGGGAGCAAGAAGAAGCAAGAGAGAGAGAAGAAGCGGCACAAAGAGAGCAAGAGCAAGAAGAGGAGTCACAGAGAGAGCAAGCTGAAGAAGCAAGAAAGAGAGAGGAAGGAGGAGGAAAGAGTGAGGATGAAGAAGCAATAAAGAGAGAAAAAGAAGAAGAAGCAGCTAGAAAGAGAGAAGAAGAAAAGAGTGAGCAAGAAGCAGCCCAAAAAAGAGAAGAAGCTGCACAGAGAGAGCAAGAAGAAGCCATGAAACAAGAAGAAGAAAGGGAACGTGAAGAGGGAAGGGGAGAAGGAGGAGGAGAGCAACAACAACCACAACCTTTTTAAGAAGAATATGTTGAAGGCTTTAATATCGTGTTTGATCTATTTCTAGCTTACTAATTAACATGTAGTTGGCTGCATCGATCCAGTATTTGTATATGTCATGTGTTGTGTTGAGTCAATAAAATCTCAAATGCGGCCCCTCTTTTTCTCTAGTTTTTTTTGTTGTTGTTGTTGTTGTTGTAATGGGTGTTGTGAATTGTGATTCAACTGATTCCCATGTTTTCTTATTGTTATAAGTTTCTTGATCTTCTTATTGTAATTAACTAATTATCACTAATTGGGTAAAATCTATACTTGAATTGCTTCCAACAATTGTTAAGTGTTAACCATATTGATCCTGTGAAGAATATTACTCTTCTAGCTTCAGTTACCAAATCAAAGAGAGGTGACACTTGTGAATTACAGAATCAAGAAGCAGTGGATCAAGCAATGTCAGCTTGGTCAAGACCATTGGTTGATCCTATAAATTGCAAAAGTATATCAGTTGGTTTGATCAACAGATCACAGCCACACTTCCGCATGACGTCTAGAGTAAAAGATCGACATCATAAAGAGATCCTGGTCGTCCAAAATAGTCTGCTAAAGAACAGAGCAATGGCACAACGATTGGCTCCCCTTAATTATAGGAAAGTTGTTAAGAATTAGTTAGGAGAATCTTCCAGAAGAGTTTGTGAGTATATATGTGCAAGTCCTGTATACGTTGATCATTGAAGAAATATAATAGAAATTCAATACTTGCCAGACTCTGTTGAAGAGCTGGTACAATATTCTCTCTGTGACATTTTCACATACACTTTGCATTTTTGTTTCCCTTTAGAACTTTTTACAATCTTTACATGGTATCAGAGCTTCACTGCTCTTGATTGATCAACCAATGACTACATCTGCTTCGTCTCCTTCGTTGTCTACTTCCTTGAGTCAACCTCGATCGTCGTCGTCGTTGCCTTCCATTGAATCTCCGGTGATTGCAAAATCACTCAACTATAATCTGCCTATAAAGCTCAACCGAGACAACTATGTCTACTGGAAAGCCCTTGTTTTACCAGCCATTCGAGCTCTGGAACTTGAAGACTTCATCAATGGAGTCCGTCTCTGTCCAAATAAATACGTTCAAGATCTGGAAACTCAAAGCCGTGAGACAGATCTGGTGATCAACAATGAGTTCCTGGCTTGGAGAAGGTTGGATCAATTCCTCTTGAGCTGGCTTCTATCAACTGTGAGTGAAACCTTGATAGGCCAGGTAACAGAATGTACTTCTTCTCTTGAAACTTGGAGGACTCTTGAACGTTTGTTTTCGCAACAATCTCTAGCCAAAACCATG
This sequence comes from Acer saccharum, assembly GCA_030490815.1. Classification (NCBI taxonomy): domain Eukaryota; kingdom Viridiplantae; phylum Streptophyta; class Magnoliopsida; order Sapindales; family Sapindaceae; genus Acer; species Acer saccharum. Next base: position 5,529,434 of record CM059868.1, read on the forward strand.
CAATTGAGGCAACAACTTGGAAGCATTAAGAAAGGTTCTAGTTCAATTGCAGAATTTGTTCTGAAGGTCAAGAATATTGGTGATAATCTCAAATCTGCAGGAGATAATGTCTCAGATCGAGACCTGCTTCTAAGAGTTGTAAATGGCGTCGGACACGAATTCGATGCTGTTGTTGTTCTCATTACCTCTCAACAAAACACATTATCCCTTCATGATGCTCAATATTTGCTGATGCTTCATGAGCAGCGAATCGAACATTTAAACGCAGCTACACAAGTTGATGTTAGTCCGTCGGCTAATTTTGTGGCTAACAACAACAATAATGGAAGTAATGGAGGAGGTGGAAGAAGGACAAATAACAGAGGTGGAAACAACTCAGGAGGAAGAGATGGTGGAAATAGAGGAAGGCGTGGTCGAGGTAATTGGAGTAGAAATAACAGCAGGCCTTCATGCCAGATATGTGGCAGAGTTGGACATGTGGCATCTCGTTGCTATAACAGGTATGATAGGAATTATCAAGGGTCAACATCTGGAAATTCTAATACTGCAGGAGGTTCTGGATCAAATCATCACAATCAACAAGTCTATAATACACATGAAAATCACAATCAAGGCCACTTTGTGTCTTCCAACTTCAATCCACAAGCCAACTACAATCAAACTTCAGCATTGATTGCTACACCTGAGTCCGTGATCGATCCAGCGTGGTATGCGGACAGCGGCGCATCTAGTCATGTCACTGCTGATCTTGGTAAGCTTTCAACTTACTCATCTTACTATGGTAATGAGAAGCTTTCTGTTGGTAGTGGAGATCAATTAGACATAGCCAATATTGGTCATATGACAGTAGTGTCTCACACTCAGCCTACTAAAGTCTTACATCTAAAAAATGTTCTACATGTTCCTAATATAGCTAAGAATCTGCTTAGCATATCCAAGTTTACACATGATAATGATGCATTGGCTGAATTTTGTGATGGTTATTGTCTTATCAAGGACAAAATTACCAAGAGAACTCTGCTCAAAGGTACTCTTAGAGGTGGCTTATACAAGCTTGAGCTGAATGGTGGTGTCAAGAGTGTTGATAGCTATTCGAATGGTGCTAAAGCTTTTGTTTCTGAAATTCCTGTCCCTGTTTGCGATGTGCAACAGACTGATATTGTATCTCCTTCCTTGGTTTGTAATAAGTCTGTACCTTGTGTAAATATATCTGTATCAGACAATGCTCAAAACAATGCTGTAAATCACAAGAATAGTGTTGCCTTGTGGCATTCAAAGTTGGGTCATCCTAGTGATAGTATTCTACGACAAATACTTAAAAAATTGAATGTCCCTTGCTCTAATGCACATGTTGATTGCTGTGAGTCGTGTAGGTTGGGTAAATTGCATCAGTTGCCTTTTAAAAGGTCATCTATACAGTCAAAGTCACCCTTAGAGTTAGTATACTCAGATATTTGGGGGCCTGCACCAGTTGTCTCAACTACAGGGCATCGTTATTACATATTGTTTGTTGACGATTACACTCGCTTTACTTGGCTATATCCTCTTGTTTTAAAGTTTGAGGCTCTTAGAGTTTTCTTAACCTTTAAAAAACTCGTTGAACTTCAGTTTAACACAAAGATTCGAGCCTTTCAATCTGACATGGGTATGGAGTTTCAGGCTTTTTCTTCAACACTGAAAGAGTTTGGTATAGTTCAAAGATTTTCATGTGCATACACACATCAACAAAATGGTGTGCCTGAACGCAAGCACCGTCATGTTGTTGAGACCGGTCTCACACTATTAGCTCACGCAAAAATTCCCTTACGATTCTGGTCTGATGCCTTTTTGTCTGCTGTGTTGCTTATTAACAATTTGCCTTCACCAGTTCTACATGGCAAATCACCATTTGAGTTGTTGTACAACAAGCAGCCCAACTATTCTTACTTCAAAACCTTTGGATGTGCGTGTTTCCCATACCTTAGGCCTTACTCCAAACAAAATTCGATTTTCACTCGGTCAAGTGTCTTTTTATTGGTTATAGTTCTTTTCATAAGGGGTATAAGTGCCTGAGTTCAACAGGGAAAATCTATATTTCTCGAAATGTTTTGTTTCATGAATTCGATTTTCCGTTTTTGGAGTTGTTTCCGTCATCTATAGATGATTCTAAGCTGATATCTTTTGGTCCATCCATGTCTATAAGTCAAAATCAGGTCTTTGTTCCTCAGTCCAAAATGTCAGTTTCTAGCACAAAGCCTGCTATGGTATCTTCGTCTATTGCTAACCCTGCAGTTGTTCCCTCTAACATTGTCATTGATCTTCGGCCAGCTCCACCTATGCCTCCCACTGTTCCATCTACTCATGGCATGGTTACTAGGTCACAAACAGGTGCTTTGAAACCAAGAGCTTTCTCAGCTCTGTGTCAATCTCCATGTTCTTCATCTCCTGTGCCTGAGCCAACTAATGTCAAGGCTGCTCTTACTGATCCAAGGTGGAAGCAAGCAATGGTTGAGGAATACAATGCCTTGATGAGAAACAACACATGGTCACTAGTCCCACATTCACCTGGTATTAACATTGTTGGTCACAAATGGGTGTTTCGGGTAAAGTATAAATCGGATGGCTCCATTCTAAAATATAAGGCAAGGTTGGTTGCCAAGGGATTTCATCAAACATCTGGGGTTGATTTTTCAGACACCTTTAGCCCGGTAATCAAGCCTTCTACGATTCGAGTTATCTTCACTCTTGCTGTCAGCTTTGGTTGGCCAATTCGACAGGTCGATGTGAACAACGCTTTTTTAAACGGTGATCTACAAGAAGTGGTATATATGGAGCAGCCTGCTGGGTTTGTTGATACTGCTATGCCTCATCATGTGTGTCGTCTTCGTAAAGCTTTGTATGGGCTAAAACAGGCGCCCCGTGCCTGGTTTCATAAACTTAAAGGTGCTTTGTTGGAATGGGGTTTTCATGCTTCTACTTCCGATGTATCTTTGTTCATCAAGAAGTCTGTAGCTGGGGTGATATTTTTGCTCGTCTACGTTGACGACATTCTAGTAACTGGTAGCTGTAGCTCTCTAATAAATTCGACCATTTCAGCTCTCAATGCCAGATTTGCACTAAAGGATTTGGGTCCAGTTGGTTACTTTCTTGGTTTTGAGGCTACAAGAGACTCCTCTGGCATCTACTTGGCACAGACTAAGTATATTCATGACCTTCTTTCCAAGACTTCTATGCTCAATTCCAAGCCCAGCTCTACTCCACTTTGCTCCAGTCTGAAATTATCACTTCATTCAGGTACACCTTTCTCCGATCCTACACTCTATAGGAGTACAATTGGAGCACTTCAATATGTCACTTATACTCGGCCAGACATTTCATTTGCTGTCAATAAACTCAGCCAATTCCTTGTGGCACCCACTGATCAACATTGGCAAGCATGTAAAAAGGTCCTTCGATATCTCAAAGGAACCTCTTATCTTGGTCTTCATTTTCGTCCTGCCAAGGAGCTATTTATTGAGGCATATGCTGATGCAGATTGGGCCTCATGTGTTGATGATAGAAGATCTACAAGTGGGTGCTGTGTTTATCTCGGTTCAAATCTAATCACTTGGTTTTCTAGGAAGCAAAAGGTTGTTGCTAAATCTAGTGCTGAGGCCGAGTATCGTGCGTTGTCTCAAGCTGCCTCTGAAGTGTTATGGCTTCGTGCTCTATTTAGTGAGCTCGGTTTTGTGATTAAAGGTACTCCTCTAATCTGGTGTGACAATACCAGTGCGGCCTCTCTTGCTCGGAATCCTGTATTCCATTCACGTACCAAGCACATTGAAATTGATGTGCATTTTGTGAGGGAGAAGGTTGCTTCAGGACAGATATCTGTCCAATATGTTCCAACTGAGCATCAACGAGCTGATTTGCTAACTAAAGCCCTTCCAGTCGCACGTTTTGAATTCTTGTGCAGCAAACTGAGCTTGTCAGTCCATTCCAAGCACATTTTGAGGGGGAATGTGAAGAATATTACTCTTCTAGCTTCAGTTACCAAATCAGAGAGAGGTGACACTTGTGAATTACAGAATCAAGAAGCAGTGGATCAAGCAATGTCAGCTTGGTCAAGACCATTGGTTGATCCTATAAATTGCAAAAGTATATCAGTTGGTTTGATCAACAGATCACAGCCACACTTCCGCATGACGTCTAGAGTAAAAGATCGACATCATAAAGAGATCCTGGTCGTCCAAAATAGTCTGCTAAAGAACAGAGCAATGGCTCATGTGAATAATGTGTAGAACAGAAGTTGGCGCCAAAGATGTAACTAGAAATGCTGAGTTGGCACAACGATTGGCTCCCCTTAATTATAGGAAAGTTGTTAAGAATTAGTTAGGAGAATCTTCCAGAAGAGTTTGTGAGTATATATGTGCAAGTCCTGTATACGTTGATCATTGAAGAAATATAATAGAAATTCAATACTTGCCAGACTCTGTTGAAGAGCTGGTACAATATTCTCTCTGTGACATTTTCACATACACTTTGCATTTTTGTTTCCCTTTAGAACTTTTTACAATCTTTACAGATCCATTCACTCTAACAAGCTGCATGCCTCTTTGAATATTAACTAGTTTTTGGTGGTTCTGTGACGTGTCTGGACATGGGTGATGATGATGTAACTATCAGACGATGACGTGTTTTGACACGTCGGCAAATCGCAATGATGTGCCCATTCAGTTTGAGTTTGGCCCAAAAATGGTACTTATTTGGGCTCGGCTCAAATGTAGACAATATCTCTCATGTTAAAAGCCCATATAAACAAAATACTAATCCGATAATGACCAAACTATCCTCGCCCATTTCAATAACCCTAACGAAAACGCTGTCGTTAGTAAGAAGGTTTGCTCTCAGTGACAATGGACGATTCTCGAGAAACATCTCCTTCTCATGGAGGTGTAGCTGCTGGTTTTCCTGAGAAAATGGTGGGTTTTTTTTTTTTTTTTTTTTTTTTTTTTTTTTCTCGGATTTCACTTAACACAACTTGCAGCTCCATGCAGCCATGGTGATGTGATGTGGGGTTTCGTTCTTGTCTGATAAAAGAAGTATTTGAGCCTCCATTCAATCCCAGCTACTCTGTAAGTTTGTTTTAGAAATTATATTCAGATTATCATGATTTTGTATGTAAAATGAAAAATGGGTGTCAAGAATGAGGCAGTGATGATTGATTTTTGAAAAGTCAAAATAATTAGACTTGTAGCTGCATGCATCCATGGTGATGTGGGGTTTTGTTCTTGTTTCTACTCTGTAAGTTTGTTTTATAAATTATGTTAAGATTATCATGATTTTGTATGTAAAGCATTTTTTTTTTTGTTTGTCTTATATTGATTATCGTATGATCCACAAATTTTTTCACAAAAACATATATACAATCTCTCTATAGTGTGTGAAATCTTTGTTTATAGCATTTGAAAAAATAGTTAGGTAAAGTGGAAATTTGGGTGTCAAGAATGAGGCAGTGATGATTGATTTTTGTCAAAATAATCAGACGGTGGGAGACATTTGCTTCACATGGCGGGGCAGCTGCTATGAAAATGTTGCTGCAGCCATGGTGGAGTGAGGTTTCGTTCATGTCTGATTGTTAGAAGATGAATATGAGCCTCAATGTGATCCTGAGCATTAATAGTAAGCTCAGGTGTTTGATTGACTCTAATTAGTTTAAAAATGAGGCTTTGTTCTCAGACTACTCTCTGATCGAAGCGGAGCCAATGATTTTTCCATCTCTCTTGCTCATAATAATAATAATAATAATAATAATCATCGTCGTCTTCATGATCATCATCATCAGTTTCTTCTTCTGCTGTTTCTTCTTCTTCTTCTTCTTCTTCTTCCAAAGTGAATGTTACCTGGCTGTGATGATGTCTTCAGGCTTCAGGTTGAGCTTTGAGAGGCCCGTTTCTTGGCAGGGCAACCTGGAGATTTCTCTGTGTTGCAGCCACTGTTAGCACTCCCTCTCTTTGTTTGATCAAACCCGAATCTGAGCCTTTTAGTTACTTAATTATGTTTTCTTTTTATGATTCACATATGTTCATTTTTTTTTTCTTTTTCTTTTTATTCTTTTAATATTAAAGCCTCTCTAACAGTGTGAAGCAATATATTCCCACTAATAGGACCCTTGTGTCTTGCTAATGAAGATCTTATTTATGTTTTTAAAAAGACAAATTATTAGAAAGAGTACAGGAACGAAAAAAGAACATGATTTTAAAGAATCTAAATCAAATTTGGAGGAGAGTCAATAGAGTCTATTCTGGCCGAGTAAGCCTTGCTTGTGGAGGAAATCCTAATATGGACATTTCCTATTTTAGCCGAGTAGAGCCAATCAATCAAAGTCGTTGTTCGTCAAGGCTAGTTCTGTTGAGAAGATCCTATAAGGATTCTGTTGATGATGTGTCGCTCGCCAGCCGCCAGCGTACTATTCATTGACCGTTTGACTTTTGTTTATGTGGCATGGCTGGTTCCACGCTTCTTCTTGTCTATTCAGGTGATGTGTCATTCCAGCGAATTTTATATACAACAAGGTTGAAGATAACCCATCTGATGATTAACGATACTCCGTGTTGTTTTTAATATCAGTTTATGTGATATTTTTGGTTGGTACCTTTCAAGTTCTTTTGATCCAGCAGATGCAATCAGTTCATGTGAATTGCTTTTGTCTCCTGCATTGAAGTTGCTAACAATTTGGTGTTCCTTTGACTAAAACATTATTCAAATCTTTGTGAAATCTCTTTTCAGTTTTCCAATAGGTTCATGTTTGCTAGACTCTGATTCTTAATCATGGTTGAGATGACCATACCGAGTTGTTACTTGGAAAAACCTTTTGTGCTCATCATGCTCTCTTGAATTTTCGTCTTAAATATTATTGTTTTGTGATTTTGATCTCTCTGCTTTTCATCCCGTCTGCGTGCTTGTTTTCCTTGGATTTGCTTTAAGTTGATTTGTATGCATGATTCTTGAGGTATTAAACAGGCTTCGAGAGCTTAAGGCATTCAAGTCAGGAGTTGCACAGCTGCTACATCAAGAATGTGACCGGAACATTGGCAGGCGAAAACTATGCATCGGAGAGAAAAGTGATTGATGCTCGTATTGGTCGGTGCTGAGTCGGGTTATGGCAGCGGATATCTTTTCATTTGTTTATTTATTCCTTTTAGTAACAAATTGTATTTGTATGTATGACAAGTCTTTTCTTCATTTGATTTTTCAACAAATTTGGTAACAATCTTGTAAATCTTGAACAGGATTTTCAATTATATTATGTTCTCTATGTCTCTACACACAGATCATCTTGTAAGTGTTTGGAAATCTACAATGCTTTAAAGTTTTTGTTTTTCAATCTTGATTGCCAATATATATAATCTTGAGTTTGAAACTGCTGTCTTGCTTTAGATGTTTGTTCACTGGGGAGGATATAATTGAAGTGGGGTTGCTTCTGTTGCTTAATATTAATAAAAATAATTGGCATCAATAATATGAGAATGGTAACACATGTATTGTATCCATTCCACAGTAATTTAAAAAAAAAATCATAAAATTGTTTAATAAGTTGAATTATATGGTTCTTTTAGATTTAAATCTAACAATTCAATTTCTATCACAATTGTAAGTATAAAACAGCTGAAATTAACGAGTTAAGTTTGGTCCGATGGTAAACCTCTCACACCTGCACTATGAGGATGTGGGTTTGAGTCTTTCTCGCTTCCAAAATAAAAAAATAATAATAAATAATCCAATGGAAATTATTTCACCCAAGCCCGCCCCAAAAAAAAAGTTAAAAAAAAAAAAAAAAAGTGATGGTTCAGTTAAGGTCTACCCACTGGACCATACTGGACTCAAGTGGCACCGGCCCGTTATCCTTCCACTGCCAAGAGCGGGAGGTAGTCGCTGCTCTGTGAAACCAGCCTCACGCTGTGCCCTCCACTTTAGGGACCATGAACCTCTAGCTTTCGCTAGAGACCCATGGCCCAACTCTTGGCTTGGAATGGGCAAGCCAGTATGTTACCACACTAAGCCCGATCCAGTAGGACATGACCCAACGTCCCACCACCTTAATGCCCCCACTTGGGTCACAAGCCCTCGTGACTGAGCTCGGCGATATATTGATGGCTTTGACAAGCTTATATAGACTTGAAACCTTTTCATTTCAAGCGATGTGGGATGTAGAGAGTCTTTCCAGGCTCCAGCCCTCCTGAAAAAATATTTGTTTGATTGGATTGGAGACTGCCTTTGACAAGCTCATAGGCTGTGATGATTATTCTGGATCATAATTCAAGCATTTTCCATGTCGAGTATTGAAAAATATAAACAAGATGGATCTCTCAAGTCTCACCTCACTCAGTTGATAATCTATTTAGTTTTCTTCCATGTATATAAAAACACAATGTTGTTTGGAACAATTTTCAATACTTCTCCTAGTTGTATGGTTTCATATTCATATCATGCTTCAAGAATCAAATGACGTGAAAATGAAAACCATCCATACTTGATAATATGAGTTGGGTTAGTCTCTGTCTTGTCTTAATTCCCAACATGTCCAAAAATGAAACAATCATCATCAAGTTGTAAAAGCGTGAAAAAACAGAGAAAAGGGAAAGACATCATCAGCAGAATTTCTGGAAATCAATCAATCTACAACCTTTACTACGATTTGTCATGTCGTGCAAATAGAACTCGCTTTATCGATTTACAGGCACAACCTTTTCCAATCAATAGATGTTCAAGGTTTTCATTCATCTAAGTTACTAGCTAGTGAGCATTTCTGCAACTCGTTATATTGACTGAGTCGACTTGTGACAGCCCAGGCAGGTAACGAGTCCAATCAGAGCAAGAATCATAATATATTCTTATTATTACTTATATTTTGAAAATGATAATCTTATTTCTAATTAACCTAAAAATAAAAGTGAGAAAACTACACTAATTGTTATATCCAATGACACCATCCAAAAATGATTCCTACATTAAAATTATTTGACACTATCTAGTGAGTTTTGTTCAGCAGCAGGTTAGCTTACAATTCAGGGGATGATTTCCGGATTTTTCGCTCCTCGAAAGCTAGACTCTTGTGTAGTCTCTCTTGATGACTAGTAAACTCCACCAGTAAATCCCTCAGCTCCTTAGAAGTCTTGTACTCCTCTGTTCCAGATCGGACAACCTTCAGTTCATCGCCATTCCCGCAATTCCCATTCTTTAGTATCATCTGCACAACGTATAAGATCAGTAGAATTTAATAAGTCTATGTTCAAATAAAGAAAGGGGTAATAACTTACCTGAGATGCAAATATCGGAGTTCCAATTGATGATGCTCTGAATATATCATGCCTCGAGAAGTTTTTAGCTACCACCCACGGCCTGCAAGCAACGAATCCATAATTCCACATATAAAAGTTTTCTCGAAAGTAAATTAATGTAAAGTATTATGTTGAGCAATGATACCTTCCTTTTGAGGATACAATAAAGTGATCAGGATTATTCAAAAAACCATATAAATCCTCAAGATCCTTCTGAAAATCTAACAGAATAACACTACGAGTGTAACACTCAGAAGGTAAACTTGGGAGAACATAAGCTTGGGCAGTGATAGAAGTTTGCCGATGAATGAACTCAATGATTGTTGAAGGGGATAATTCTTTCTCCACATTCTCAAGCAATATAGTATAGTAATTGCCAACCCCTCCAAAATCTGCATCTTCTCTGTTTCTTTTCAAGAGATTGTTACTCCTTCCTACCTCTGAAAAAATCGAAATCCAAATCAAGATTATCTGCCAATTTAGGAACTCAAAAGACTGAAAATAGAGCTCTGAAGCTAATTAAGTTGAATCTTAACAAACCTTCACGGGGTGAAATGTCACTCGCAGACCGCTTGACACACTCGGTCGCCTGCAAAGAAGCAAATACAACATCAATTTTAACTCTTAAACGTTCCTCGAAAAGAGCAGATTATACGAAATGGCTTGCCTGCTTCAAACTTTGGACACCAACATCACTACAATTGGTCCCAGTAGCATCGGAAACTGAACTCGATTCAAGAGCATAGGTTTTAATTTTCTCCTTCGTCATCTTTATAAAAGAAGCTAAATTCGGGTTGAGATTTTGAATAGACTGGACAATACAAATGCTCTCAATCTTCTTTTCGGTCAACAAATTTGCGTTCGGACCATGCTGCCAAACAAGCATAAAAGAACACAAACACTCTTCTTCCCCATCTGCAAATGAGTGTTTCTTATGATTCACCTGCCACAGACATTTTTTTTTATTGGGTCAGAAAACAAATGCAAATATAAGAGAAAAAGAAATACACAAAAAAAAAACCTTTAAAAAAAAAAGTCCTAAAAAACAACAAAAAGGAACCCTAAATCCCCAAAATCAGACCACAAAAGCTTGAGAGAGAACAATGTTCACTTTACTTGACTGGAAAATCCAAATTTATTGTTTCGGTTCACCAATCAGTATGTGAATCGATTCACACTATGAACCAATGCAATTTATCATCACAAAATAGTAATAAATGAACGAAACTGTCTATTATCTAAAAAATTTGTTAAACAACACAAAGAGACTTATAACAAAATACAACACAAGAGAGGAGGTGTACGGACAACGGACCTGTTCGACGACGGCGTCGTAGAAGAGGACGTCGTTGTCGGTGAAGGCGTGGGAGGCGCAGACGAGGAGTCCGCCGGCGACGACGTCGCGGCACTCGCTGTCCTGAAGCTGTACGGACACCGGACGGAACCTGCTCGCCAAGTCGTTAAGCTCCTCAAAAGTGAAGAACTTTCCGGCCTCGAAGACGCTGTCGTTTTCGTCGGGAAAGTTGCAGTACCTGACGATCAGCTTCCCGGCGCGGCCGTCGAAGGCTACTCGGACGCTGTACCACGCGTCGTCAACATACGACCGGAACTCCAGCTCCTCGTCGTCGCCGTTCGACACCACTGGCAACAACGAAGAAGGAGAGTTGACGGAGGTTAACATTGCTTCTAGAAGCTTCTTTCTTTCGACGACTTGATGGTGACTGACGACGGCGACTGTCAAATCTCAAAGTTTCTTATTTTGGCTGAAAAAAAGTGAGAAACGGAGCGTCGTGTCTCGTGTGTTTTTTTTTTTTTGTATAGCTTGTCTTGGAAGTTTTGATATTTGACACTTGTCAATATATCACACAACTATTGGGTTGTACGGGGTACTTTTGGTATTTAATAAATTAGTCTTTCTTATTATCCTGTATTTCAGTGTTACCGATCCACCGTTTAAATAACAATAATGTTACTTTATTTAAATTTAGTGTCCAAATCTGGTGTCCAAATGATGTGACATCATTGTAATCCATTCATTTAAATTGTATTAGGTTTGTATAATTTAAATAAATAGATTACGGTGTTACTACATCATTTGGACACTAGATTTAGACACTAAGAAAATAGTCAATGGAAGCCAACTAATTGACTTGGATTGCTTTTAAGATTATGTTGGATTAGGTTGGGTTGAGTTAGACTAAAATATAACCCAACCCAACATAATAACTCGACATAAAAAATAAAAAATAAAATAAATAATTTTATTTATTATTATATTTATTATGAAATCTCATTTTTTTTTAAATATTTAAAAATTTTACATAATATTATAAATGACAAATATAAATACATAATTTTAAATATTTTTATATAATAAATATATAATACATTTATTAAAAATATGCAATTACATTGTTTTCATCTTTTGTATTAATTGACACATCTTTAATTATACTTTAAAATACTTTTTTTTCTTTTTTTTTTTCTTATGATTTGATTAAGATTTTGGTAGAAAAAAGTATAATAATTATATATAAACTCAAACTATTATGTTGGTTGAAATAAATAATAGATTATTTAACCACGAGATATTCGACAAAGTGATTATAATTGTAAAATTGATGAGAGGCTTAGATGAAAACTTTCTAAGTTTAATAAATTGTTATATTTTTATTTTATAATTATGTAACATATATTTAAACAATTTGCATTATATGTTGCAATTTGATTTGATGCTTTTAAGAAATTTAAACTTTATATGATATGATATTATGGTGAAAAATTATTTTAAATTTGAATTTTGATATAACAAAATTTGAATTCAAATATACTTTTTCTATTAGGTTTAAAAAGCCAACCCGATCAACCCAAACGTTGGGTTGGATTTAGTTGCAAAATTTTCAACCCAACCCGAAAACGCCCACCTCTACCAACTAACATATATGGAAGATAAACTAAGTTTGTTCGAATATTTTACTAATGCCTATTTTAACATTCCAACTAACATCTTGGAAGAATTCTCATACATGAAGTTAATAGATGAAATTAATTAATAAATTTCCCTCGTACTGTCGAGGTTCCCTAAAAAACTAATTAAAAGTGATAAATGATTAAAGATTTTAAATAATATAACGAGGCACAACTAGCATTAGGATCAATTTCATTTGACTTATGTATTTTTGTCAACATATTTTGTAATCAATTCAAATAAAAAGAAAAAAACAAACAAACTTTTCTTTTCGTGTTTTTTTTTTTTTTTTTGGAAATAAAAAAGAGACATTTTTCAATAGTAAATATATAGATGATGACTGATGGGCGGTCTATTAGCGGGTCAAAAGAATGAGTTAAAGCCCGGTGAAAATAGTAATCAGCAGCCCAAACTATAGACAACGAGCTCTCCACGTAAGCAGCCGACTCATCTCGTTTTCTTCGTTCTCAAACCATCAAGCTTTTGTCAGAACAACCATGCTTCTCCTAAAAATATTTTGTCTTTTAGTTTAAGCATTTCATTCACAAGACATATCATGTTATTAGGTTATTAGGTGCTTTCAACTGAATTGATTATTCTATTGTTTTCATCATCAACTCAAACAATAAAACCTTCGATGATTTGTACCCTTCGCTTATGTTTCTTCGAACCACGAGTGATATAAAACCTGCATTGCAGAAAATTCAGAAGAAGATTCATAAGATTCTTGGAGATCTTGTCACTGAACATCAGCTAAGAAAAAATGAAACTACAAACGGGGATGTTAAGGCTGATGAGGAAGATCTTCTCGACACTCTCCTAAACTATGCAGAGGCTATAATTTCGATTTTCAACTCTCAATTGATCAGATCAAAGCTGTCATCATGGTAAGACACTACAACGACCTGTAAATTATTTTCCTGATAACGTAATCCTGAAAGAATATTACTGAACAAGCTTTAATCAAGGGTGAATTCGACATATTTCTAGGACATTTTCTCTACAGGCAGTGAGACTTCGGCAACAACAATAGAATAGGCGATGTCAGAGCTACTTAAAGACCCGAGAGTGATGGAGAAGGCGCAAGCTGAAGTTCGACAAGCATTCAGAGGAAAGAGCAAAATCGAAGAGGCAGACATTCAGAAACTCGATTACCTGAAATCTATCGTCAAGGAAGCTTTAAGGATGCACCCTGCAGGGCCCTTACTTCCAAGAGAAGCAAGAGAAACATGTGAAATTGGTGGCTACACTATACCAGCCAAGGCCAAAGTCCTCATCAATGTATATGCAATAGGGAGGGATCTGAAAAGTTGGAAAGATCCTGAAAGCCCTCATCAATGTATATGCAATAGGGAGGGATCTGAAAAGTTGGAAAGATCCTGAAAGCTTTCAACCTGAAAGATTCGAAGGTTCCTCCGTTGATTTTGGAGGGAAAAACTTTGAAAGGAGGATCTGTCCAGGAATATCATTTGCCACTTCAAATATTGAACTTGGACTTGCCCAATTGTTGTACCATTTCGATTGGAAACTTCCAAATAGTAATAAACTCGAAGATCTCGATATGACTGAGAATTTCAGAATAACGGCTAGAAGAAAGAACAATCTCCATGTCATTGCCACCACCAGGATTCCTTTCAGGAAATGAGACACAGTAATGATGTAATACGAATACACTGTTAGTTTTTGGTGTGACAGATACAAGAATAAAATTCTTTCAAAATAACAAACTGTCAACTTCAATTTCAATTTCAATAAATAAAATTTTCAAGTAATGTTCTTGCTGAGAGCATAATTAAGTTTGGGAATATTTTGTTAAATTCATACAAATTCTATTTTGTGAATATTCACATCTTGACTTGTACGGGCATCGTATCAATTTCACTCGTGTTAACTTATGTCAAGTATATATATATATATATATATATATAGGGTTAGGCTAAATCAACTTTAAAAAGTGACTTAAATTAGGTGACTTCAATTCTCATCCACTCATTTGTGTGGTTGTCATTTACTTCTCTTCTCCACCATTGGATTTAGACCAAATGAGTGGATGAGAATTGAAATCACTAATTTAAGTCACTTTTTTAAGTTGATTTAGCCTAACCCATATATATATATATATATGCATTGTAACAAAATTTCATATTATTTCAAAATAACCGGTACATAATTCAAGCCCTTACCCTCTCCTATGGTGTTTATTGGATACAAAATCAAAAGACTCATGTCTTGAAACTCTCTAGTGTCAAGCACATCCGATCTTTCAGTACAGCAACAAAAGAATTGGTCAGAAATTTTATTGAATCCGTTTTGGAGTCTTCAGTCAATCTGGGCGAGGACCTAAACCAAAACGAAAGATCGTCGTTAGTAAGAGATTAGAGATTCATGGTAAATATGTGGGGTTTCGTTCATGTCTGATTGAGATTAAGCTCAGGTGTCTATTTAACTCTCATTTGTTTAGAATTGAGGCTATATATGTTACCTCTTAACTGTTTGATCAAACCTGAATATGAGCACTTTAGCTACTTAATTATGTTTAATTTCTATTTATGATCCACTAGGAAAGGATCCTTAATTACTCATCTTTTTGAGTATCCATTTGAGTCAGAATTGTGGAGTAGCTTCGGATTTAATCATGCATTTATTATACTAAGTTTTGCCCTAAACATTTTATTGGTAAAGAACTAAAGATAAATGAATTATGCGTTTGATTTGTTGGCAGATTATGCGCTGGATTTGATGGCGGATTTTGAGGATATGAATTTATTTAATATCTTTTTAAATCTCCTTATAAATACCACCAAATTAGCACTGGATTTGGTGGCGAATTATGTATCGAATTTTGTGGCAAATTTCGGGATATGAATTTATTTCAGTGTTATCAAACTTCGGCCTTGACACCAACCCGATTAAAGAACCGGGTCATGAGTTACTGGTTCAACCAATGGGTCAACATGTTCAACCGGTAAAATTATTTAATTTTTTTTTATAAATATTATATATTAAATATTAGATAATTAAATTACAACTTCTAAGTCCAAACCAAAACACCAAAAACATTAAAACAACACACAAATAGAAATATCAAATACAAATTAATTATGGCAATTTGACTCAAAAGATGCATAGCTAGATAATCATTATGCATAATCCATATACCATTGTGTGGTGCTTCGACTCCAAATTGACCAATCTGCACCAAACTCATGATTTATATCATTGTTGCCACCATTCAGTTGTTCAACACCATTGCATTATCTCCACCACCACCAACATCATCATCATCCAAAGGTAAATTCAAAATTTCACCTACATAACATCCAAATAAAGTATAACTTATTAAAATTAATCATAGTTTAGGATAAATGTTTATAGTAAAAATTTGAAAATTTTGAATGGCTAGTATTAAATGTAGTAATAAAATAATATAATTTTTTTTTTAGTTTTAACCCAATTGGGTTTGTTAGACCCGCCGGGTTGGTTTATCAATCAACCCGTATGGGTTGACCGGGTTTAGATGGGTTGATTGCATAAATGGTCCAATTATCAAACCCACCCAATTAAGGGACCAGGTCATTGGTTTTTCGGGTTGACCAGCCAGGCCGGGCCCGGTTTGATAACACTGATTTATTGAATATCTTTTCAAATCTCCTGATAAATACCACCAATGCTGGATTTTGTGGCGGATTATGCGCTGGATTTTGTTGTTGATTTTCAAGATATGAATTTATTTAATATCTCTTCAAATCTCCTTATAAATACCACCAAAGACTACAAGAATCGTGAACATTTGATAAAAACTTCTTTAAATATTATATATGATTATAGTTGTTGAAAGAAAAAGACAAGATTGCGAAACTTATGAACTAGGATCGAGTGGAAGATAATCAAAAGAGGAAGATGATGATCATGTAGAAAAATTAGTTATATCGGATTAATAACTTACCAGAAATTATTTATTTTTGATGTTGTATTATGTAGAATCCTTCTTTCCATCTTTTTTTTAATCTGTAGGTTTGAGAGGATGATGTCTTCTGATAGATTTTTAAGGGTTGCGCAATGATTTGTCAATGCATGTTGGGATTTCAATTTATGTGAATGTTTCCAAAGGGTTCAATTTATTAATTATGAATAAATAAATAAAATATAAATAAGTAAAAGAATATTAAAAAAAAAAATTTGTTTATATTACATTCCTTAAATCATTTTATATAAATTAATATTGGAACATTCAAAATAAATTAAAATATTGTCTGTATTGTTAATTAATCTTATTACAAATTCACCTAATAATCTCCAAAAACCTATGTCCCAATAATAATATCCTATTTTGCTTGCGAAAATACCTCCAAACCCTCATTACCATTATACTCTACACTATATAATAATATTTTAATGATATTGCTAGAGCAAATCCAACACAGAGAGGCGGCAGTCACTTTCTTGAGAAAATTGTTGAGAAAATTTTGTGAGTCCATTTCTGCTTCTGATAGCGGGGTAGCTGCTGGATCTCTCTATTTTCGTGGTGGTGTGTAGCTTCCGTTCTTGTCAGAGCCTCCATACAATTTGTAAGTTACAGTGTTTGAAATATGAAAATTATTTCTACGCTGACCACCTTTGTTTAGATGATATATATGATCTATATATCTCTCATAGTCTCATGCAATGCATATGTATAATAGTTGCATACCGTCACCTTGTGGATCACTGGTGCTCAATAAAATGAAACGATATTTTTTATTTGGAAGATTTGGACAGGTTTCATGTGAGAGATTTGGCACGAGAGTATAAACATGCGAAACCTTAGATTTTCAAATCTGATAATCGCTACAAAAGTGATTATTAGTTATGATAATCGTGGGTTCCACAAAGAATGTCTCACTTAATAAAGTTCATGAAAAAAAAAAATGATGTTAATTTTCAAGCCTTAGGTCGAGCTTTGAGAGGTCAGAGGCCCATTTCTTGGTAGGGCAACTCAGCCATTGACGATGAATTTCTCTATTTGCTGAATCTGAGCTTTTTTGTCATTTAATAATTAATTTATTATGATTCGTATCTGTTTGTTTTTTTTTCCTTATTTGTTTATTTTTTATGACTTTTTTTTTTATAATTATTATACGAATTGCTCTTTAACCGTGTGAAGTAATTGATTTCAAATGACTGGATGATGAAACAGGTTTTAGATAAACTACTTGGGTGTTTTAAAATGACAGTACCAAAGGTTCTTCGAATTTTGGTCAATGACAGCGACGCTACTGATTCATCAAGTGATGAAAATGAAGATCGTCCAGTGAAGAAGCAATATGTTAAAGAGATAAAGATCGAAGAAACTGGAGTTTCTCACAAAGAGGAAATTCAAATCACTAGACCATGGCCACCAATATTAATAAAAAAAGGTCGCACCAGATCGAACAGCCAAAACTACTGTGGCGTGAGACAGAGGCCATGGGGGCATTGGTTACCTTGGTGTGAGACTGATGAGCTCCGAGACAAGTCTCAACAAGGTCGTCGTAAATATCATGGTGTGAGACTGAGGCCATCGGGTAAATGGGCATCAGAGGTTCGTTCTAAAGAAATCCGGTGCTGGCTCGGTACCTTCGACACAGCTGAAGAAGCTGCTCGTGCATATGACAGAGCAGCTATTAGCATCAAAGGACCAAAAGCTAAAACAAATTTTTTGAAACCGACGACTCAGTAAATACATTTATACAATTGTATATTTTGATACAGCATCAATGTAATAGACTATCATTAGGAATGAAGATGGCTTTGAGTTAGATAGAAACCTAAAATAATAATAATATTATTTTTTTCTTACTTTAATTTATTTATTTGAACATGATTAATCTTATTTATAATTAACCTAAAATAAAAAGTAAGAAAACTACTTATAATATCCAATGACATCGTCCAAAATGATTCCTACGTTATGTCTGATTGAGAGTAAGCTCGATTAGGTGTCTATTTAACTCTCATTGGTTTAAAAATGAGCTGAGGCTATGTTGTTCGATCGAACCTGAATATGAGCTCTTTAGCTACTTAATTATTTTTTCTATTTATAATCTACAAGGAAAGGATCCTTAATCACTCGTCTTATTGAGTATCCATTTGAGTTATAATCGTGGAATAGCTTCGGATTTAATCACGTATTTATTATTTTACTAAGTTTTGCCCCTAACATTTTGTCGGTAAAGATACAAAAATTTTGTTGGTATTTTAAGGATATGAATTTATTTAATATCTCTTCATATCTCCTTATAATTGCCACCAAATCTGGCATTATGTGACGGATTTGGTGGCGAATTATGCACAAGATTTTGTTGCGTATTTGGAGATATGAATCTATTTAATATTTCTTCAAATCTCCTTATAAATACCTCCAAAGTGCTGGATTTGGTGGCAGATTATCTGCTGGATTTTTGGGATATGAATTTATTTAATCTCTCTTCAAATCTCCCTATAAATACCATCAAATGCTACAAGAATAGTGAACATTTGATAAAAACTTGTTTAAATATTATGATTATAGTTGTTGAGAGAGAAAGACAAGGTAGAGAAACTTATGAATTAGGGTCGAAGGGAAGAGAATCAAAAGAGGAAAATGATGATCATGGAAAAAATTTAGTTATATCGGATCAATAACTTACCAGAAATTATTTTAAGGTGATATATATTTAAATATTTGTACTTAAATTTTCTATCACATTGCTTGTATATATTATATGAAGAAATCAACAGATAAACTCTTCTATTGGTTTTTTTTTTTTTTTTTTTCGTAAATTTAAAATTATGAAATGAATTATGATATCTTCTGTAACAGGACGTGTTGCTATTCGTCACTCCCAATCCGAGTGAAGAAGCAATATATTAATGAGATAAAGATCAAAGAAACTGGAGCTTCAATTCTCACAAAGAAGAAATCACTAGACCACTAATAATAAAAAAAAGCTCGCAGCATATCGAACAGTCAAAACTATCGCGGTGTGAGACAGAAGCCATTGGGGACATTGGCTAGCAGAGTTCCGAGACAAGTCTCAAGTCTCAACAAGGTCGTAAATACCTTGGTGTGAGACTGAGGCCATCAGGAAAATGGGCATCAGAGGTTCGTTCTAAAGGAATCCGGTGCTGGCTCGGTACTTTCGACACAGCTGAAGAAGCTGCTCGTGCGTATGACAGAGCAGCTATTCGCATTAATGGACAGGAAGCTAGAACAAATTTATTGAAACCGCCGCATCAGTAGAGAAGTAATTAATCGGAGTTGTGCATGTTCTCTCAGATTAAATGTCAATGATTTCAAATCCATTTGTACAGGTAGAGCTAAGAAATTGTATTACACTTACACATTTATATGTTGATTTTTTTTTTTTTGAAAATTGTATATTTTGATTTAGCAACAATGTAATAGCTAGACTATAACGGGGAATGAAGATGACCATGAGCTAGAAACCTAAAATAATCTTCTTCTTCTTCTTCTTCTTTTTTTTTTTTTGAATATTTTTTGAGGAAATAAAGATTTTTATTGATTGTTGTTGAAACAAAATTTGGAACAACAAAGAGACAGACATAGTGGTGAATCCCAAAATCAAAAGTTCCACTTTCACAGTTTCTCAGAATCCATAACATTATAGAAGAAAAGAAACAAATAACAAGAATGAAAAGCAACACTCATCACCACTTATGTCCTATGATATTTTGTTGAAAATGAAGAGAGACGAAGGAAAAAAAGAAGCAGCACAAACTGAGAACAAGATTTTTGTCTCTAAAGCACAACACTCCAAAATTAGGGAGGAAATATGTGAATGAATTTTTCACTCTGTAATCTTTATGATTCCGGTCACGCTCACTCCTTTTTCTCAACTCCAAGTCTCAAACGAAAATCCGCTTCCATTAGAGGAAGCCCTTCCCGCAACTTGACCTTTGGTTCCCATCCTAGCAATTCCTTTGCTTTTGTGATGTCGGGTTTTCTTTGTCGTGGATCATCAGGAGTGTTCTCGACCATCTTTATCTCCACATCAGGACTGATAAGCTCCTTCACCGTCTCTGCAAGTTCAAGCATGGTGAATTCACCTGGGTTTCCGATGTTGATCGGTCCAGTGTTTTCTCCTTCCATGAGGCGAATGAGTCCGTCAACCATATCAGAGACATAACTAATTAATCTTATTAATCTTATTTCTAATTAAGTAACTAACTACACTAATTAATAATTATATCCAATGACATCAAAACGGTCATAATCCGATCTATATATATAATCCAATCTATATATACATGTTGTAAATATATCTACGTTTATCATAATTGTGCAAGTTGTGGATTAACATGCGCCAACTTTGTTTAGATGATATGATCTATATCTCATGCAATGCATATGTATAATAGTTGCATACTGTCACTTATGATCAGCAGTGCTCAATAAATGAAAAGATATGATGTTTTTTATTTGGAAGATGTTGACAGGTTTCGTGTGAGATTGGCATGAAAACGCATGAAATCTTAAATTTTCAAATCTAATAATGATAACTACAAAAGTGATTATATATGATAAGGGTTCAAAATTTTTTTGTCACTATTTGGGGCAGTTCTTGTAAGAATATCACCACTTTACTAATTCAAGTTTAAAAGGCACCTATTTAGGTGACCAGACAAAAATACCCTTATTTTATCAGTTTGTGTCTTTTCAAACCTAAAGAGAAAACAGTTGACAGAGAGAGAGAAAACATCGGTTGCAAGAAATACTCCTGGAAACTTCACGGCGAACTCACCAGCGAACTCATGGAGAACAACAAAAACCACATCAAAACAACAATCTTAAACTGGTTGTGTAAATTTTGAATCTAATTGAAAAGGTTCGGGGACAAATTGAAAAGGCTCGGAGACTATTTACAAAGTCTCGGAGCCAGTGTTAAAAGGCTCGGAAAAGTCTCGAAGATCCAAAATTAACAAAAAAAAGTTGATGGTTAAAAAGGCTTGGAAAAGGCTCGGAGACCATTTACAAAGGCTCGGAGCCAGTGTTAAAAGGCTCGGAAAAGTCTCGGAGATCCAAAATTAACAAAAAAAAAGTTGATGGTTAAAAAGGCTTGGAAAAGGCTCAGAGACCATTTACAAAGGCTCGGAGCCAGTGTTAAAAGGCTCGGAAAAGTCTCGAAGATCCAAAATTAACAAAAAAAAGCTGATGGTTAAAAAGGCTCGGAGACTATTTACGAAGTCTCGGACAGTGTATGAAAAGTCTCAGAAAACTGTTGAAAAGGCTCGAATACAATGTTAAAAGTCTCGGAGATTCAAAAAGTCTCGAACAAAGACTTTTAACATTGTATTCGAGCCTTTTCACCAATTCTCCGAGACTTTTCATACACTATCCGAGACTTTGTAAATAGTCTCCGAGCCTTTTCCAAGCCTTTTTAACCATCAACTTTGTTTTGTTAATTTTGGATCTCCGAGACTTTTCCGAGACTTTTCCGAGCCTTCTAACACTGGCTCCGAGACTTTGTAAATAGTCTCCGAACCTTTTAACTATGGCTCCGAGACTTTGTAAATACTCTCCGAGCCTTTTCGACCCCCGAATGCGTCTACGTAGCGCCATTAAACTAATTATCCAATAATGTTTAACCTCCATTGGAGGTCTGTTAAACAGACCTCTATGTAGAAGATGAAAGAATTAAAAAAAACCTTCAAAGTAAGAGAATGTGTCTAAAGTAAGGGCATTATTGTCCGTTCACCATAATAGGTGCATTTTAAACTTAAGTTATTAAAGTGGTGACTTTCTTACAAAACCACTTTAAAAAGGTGACATTTCTCACCATGGGTCCTACACAAGATGCCTGCTTAATAAATTTTATTAGAATATATTTATAATCTAATCCCCTTGAAAGTGAATTTCTCTCTTTGTTTGATTAAACCTGAATCTGATCGAGTTTTTTCGCCACTTGATTAAACCGGATCATGCAGGTTTTTTTAATTTCATATAAACTTTGGGGTTTTAAAATGAAGCAACCTACTTCATCTGTATCATCTCGAACTAATTACTCAGAACATCGAACTGTTACCCATAAGGTTGTGAAATCATCCAAGTTTCGGATGACACCGAAAGTTGTTCGAATTTCGCTCACTGACGGCAATGCTACTGATTCATCAAGTGATGAATATGATTATATGAAGATGCTTCCTCACACCAATTCGGGTGAAGAAGCACATTCATGAGATCAAGATTGAAGATGGAACTTCTATATAGAAGACAGAATCACTGGACCAATTAATTACAAAACAAGAAGTCAGTAGGAGAACTAGCTAGCGGTTGCAAATACCGTGGCGTGAGACAGTGGCTGTGGGGGAAATGGGTAGCAGAGATTCAAGACAAGTTATGAATTAAACGGTTCTGGTTCGGGACTTTCGACACTGCTGAAGAGGCTGCTCGTGAATACGACAGAGCAGCTATTCGCATTCATGGACCAGATCCGAAAACAAATTTCTTGAAACCTCTGGAGAGAAACACTGTGCAACCTCAGTAGAGAAGTGCATGCTATATATGACACTGCTGAAAATGATTTCAAATACATTATTTATGCATGCACAGCTCAGAAATTGTATTACGTTTGTATATTTTGATTGTAATGGTGTGAGTGTGAGTGTGAAAAACTGATAGATGGCCTCATAGTCATGAGTCATGAATCAAAAAATTTCAGCGGATTATGCGCTGGATTTTATGGCGGATTTTCGAGATATGAATTTATTTAATATCACTACTACAGAATCGTACACATTTGATAAAGGTTGCAGTTGTTGAAAGAGAAGACAAGGTAGAGAAAATGATGAATTAAGTTCCCAAGGAAGAGAGTCAAGCTAGAGAGGAAGATGATGATCGTAGAGAAAATTAAATTTGCCTGTAAGTTGAATTACATAGTTCTTTTAGATTTATATATATATATATATATATATAAAATATTAAAAAAAAAAGTGATGGTCCAGTTAGGGTCAACCCATTGGACCATATTAGGCCCAAGAGGCACCGGCCTGTTGTCCTTCAACTGCCAAGAGCGGGAGGTAGTCGCTGCTCTGTGAAACCAGCCTCACGCTGTGCCCTCCACTTTAGGGACCATGAACTTCTAGCCTTCGCCAAAGGCCCATCACCCAACTCTTAGCTTGGAATGGGCAAGCCAGTATGTTACCACACTGAGCCCGATCCAATGGACATGACCCAACGTCCCACCACCTTAATGCCCCCACTTGAGTCACAAGCCCTCGTGACAGAGCTCGGCGAGTAATGGTTGGCTTTGACAAGCTTATGTAGACTTGAAACCTTTTATTTTCAAGCGATGTGGGATATAGAGTCTTTCCTGCTCTTCTGAATTAATTGTTTTGATTGATTCACTAACTCATACAATAGGCTGTGAGCCTGTGACAATGTTTTCAGGCTCTTAATCGGATAAAATTAGAGGGAAAAAAAAAAAGGTTAAATATCAATGCAATAAGCTTAATTGTTTATAGCATATTAGCATTGATCATCGTTTAATTGCCTCAGGGGGTTTTGATAGTTTATTGGTTTTGCTATCATATCAGTCTTATAGCAGACGATCTTTATTTATTTTCTTTTGTTATATATCACATACGATACGACAATTTAAACTTTAATATTATAATATAAATGAACGTCTTTTACCACCGACTACTATACACATTTGATGCTATAAACATAGCCAAACTTTATACTTGAGTTATACTAAAATCAACTAAACTAACAGTGTAATGCAATTAACCTATTATTAACGATGTAAAGCAATTAACTTATTATTGACAAATGACAATTTGCTCATAATAAATCAAAATAACCGGTGGCCGAAGGCAATAGCTAGTGATAACCATATTTATTGACAAAGTGATCTCAAATTCAAATCCTTATCCCGATTGAATAAAAAAATAAATAAATTGAAATAACTAATATAATGGTCAATGAATGATAAAATAGCACGAATCTTATCAACATTTAAACAATTGTTATATATTTTAAATAATAAAATAACAATCGTTAAAAATAGTACTAATAACAATGAATTCAAATGATTGAAAAACAGTAACTTTGGTATAACCATTTTTTGAAATAATAGTAGATGGTTATATCTTAACAAATTTTGAAAACTCAACATAATTTAACTATGGGACATTAAGGGAGTATGTATTCCCACAATACTCCCTTAAATGACTTTCTTAATAATTTTTTATTTTTATCTTGATGTTTTATTTTGTAATTACTATTTTATGTTTTTATACAAATAATTTTAACTTTATATTATTTAAATATTAGATACTATGTAACAATTATAAGTGCCAACGGTCATAAATTCTAATGGTCAACTTCTTTATTTTGTTAAATACCTCTCATTCTCATCACTATGACTTCGTTCTTTTTTGTTACCTCTATTGCGAAGTTAAACTCATTTTTTTGCTACTTCCATTTCTATTTTTTTATGGCTGCTAATTTGTTATGTGCCTTGCTCCAAGAAGAAGAGGGTGAGGATGATGATGATGATGATGATGATTATGCGAACTTATTAGCAATCGTAGCTTTGGAAGAAGAACAACATGCTAACACGGGACAAAGTTCACATCGTCGTGATCACGCTGTAATTCAACACTATAGAGTTCAAAGTCATGAGAGACTTTATCATGACTATTTTAGTGAATCGTTGATATATCCCGAACATTTATTTCGAAGGAGGTTTCGAATGCATCATCCATTTTTTTTGCACATTCTATCTGCGGTGGAAGCATACAATTCCTACTTTGTCCAAAGACAGAATGTTACTAGAACTGTTGGTTTATCATCACTACAAAAGATGACAGCTACTATGAGGATGCTTGCTTATGGAGTGTCCGCATATTCCGTGGATGATTACGTGCAGATTGGAGAAAGCACTGCTATAGAGAGTATCAAAATGTTTACCAATGATGTTGTTGCAATTTTTGGTGACGAGTATTTAAGGTCACTGAACAATGAGGACACTACAAGATTGCAAGGCTACTTAGTCTTTCCATCACTTCAACATTATCTACTTCGTCTTCCCCTAAATTTGTTGTATCTGGAGTTGCAAGGCAAGAAGTTGCAGGGGTTGCAATTTTTGAATTCTTGGATTTTTTTTCATAGATGATAGTGTGTGTCTTAACTCATTCCAACAATGTAAAAATTGAAAGCTAGTTCCCTGGATATCATGGAACATGTTCATCGCTTGCAAAACCTAAGTCATTTTTTTTTTGTAAACTTATCTAATTAAAATATGAAAAATTAAGACAACACTGTTTTTTTTTTTTTTTTTTCCCTTCAAATTTTTATAAAGTCAATACCTTGTCGCAAAATTTATTGGCAGCAATTTGAATAGCCGACCAACGATGCTCTAGCCCATTTTGGTCACGATCAGAAATGATAATCCCCTTATTCTCATGATAGTAAGCATTTATTCTACTCCAAAACGATGTATTTTTTATTTTTTTTGCAAAGTGCCTCGCACCGGATCCATGCTAGTGTTGAGCCAAGCAAATACAAGTAATAGATCTTCTTCCATCTTGTATTTTCCATGTTGCTTTAATTTATTTATTTTTTTGGTTGGTATATTTTGAACGAGATTGTCTTCTACAGGTATGGTGATTGAGGCGAATACTCACCATTTTGGTCAATAATTGAATATTGACCGTTGAGTAAATTGGTATATGTATCACCATTATGTTCCATCTACACCAAATGGAAAACTTTAGATGAAGTGTGAAATTTTAGAATAACCGATTTATAGTGAAAAAAAAAAAAAGAGTTGTTGGTAATTAAAAATTAAAAAAAAAAAAAACAAATTATTCATTGGATAATAAAAGAGCTGTTGGGATTTAAAAGTTAAATATCTAGTGCTTTTTAAAAAATAAAATAAATTTAAATATATATAGCCCGGGGCTGAAGTCATCCTTTAATTAAGGAGTAAGATCCACAAAAACACATTTAAAGGAGCCTAATGGACCTGTTGGAGTTGTGAAAATACAGCTTTGGAGACTGTTGGAGATGCAAGATGCAAAAAAGCAGTTCCTCTCTTAGTGTCCGTTTGGGAGAGTTTGTTTACCGGTTAAAAGAGCTTATTTAATTAAAAAAGTTTTTTTCAATTTTTTTTGTATCATTTGGTTGTCACTCAGTAGAGCTTTTAGATAATTAAAAAAGTTGTTTTACGTCTATTTGGAGAAGGCTAAATTTAAAGTTTTTTCAAAGTAGATCTTTTGGAGTTTTTTTAATAACACTAAAATCTCTTAATTAAGTTAAAGAGGATCTTTAAGGGAGACCGTCAAAGATGATAGAGCTTTTAAGAGATCTATTGGAGATGCAAAAAGGCACCTCCTTCCTTAAGCTAAGGAGATCCCTAAGGGAGACGGTTGGAGATGGGTCTAATACTATTAATCAGATAAAGACTAAAACAGAGTTCTGTTGTCCTTCTCTCTGACCCTCTTCAACGAAGCCACTGATTTTTTTCTTCGTATCTATAAATTTCAAATTTCAACTTTCAATCTATCAACCCTTTCAACATATTCATATATAAACAATCTCTTTTCACATGAAAATGAAATGGGTGTGATGATGAGGCAGCTGCGATTATAGTTTATGTGAAGTCAAATGACCGGAAGACGATAAACATCTGCTTCTGACGGCGGAGTAGCTGCTGGGTCTCTGTGAAAATGGTGGGTTTCTCTCTGATTTCATCCGTTCTTGCCTGAGCCTCCATATAATCCGAGCTATTTTGTAAGTTATTTAAAAATTATATTTACGATTGTTCTTAATTTTGCAAGTTATGGATTTAATATGCTTCGAATTTGTTCACTGATATGATGATATATCTCATGTAAATCGAAATTCTTTTAATATTTCTGTTGGATGCTGTGTTCTTCATGAAATTTCTTCAAGCTTGAATAAGTTCAACACAAACAGGCTCGGCACTAACACTGTACAAAAATACATGAGCAACATAGAAGATTATTATAGGACAATAATTGAAAGTACATAAGTTTAATAGTTGCATCTTGTCACCATGTCAGTAGTGCTCAATAGAAATGAAAAGACATTTTATTCTGAAGATGTTAGTTAGTTTCAAGTGCGGGATACCGCATGTTTTATCCTCAGGATACTAAATTATTAGATTATCAAACCTGATAATTGCTATAAAATTGATTATAAGTTTGATAATCTGGAATCCCGCACTTGATAAATTTTATCAAAAGATGTATACAGCCCAGGTAATTAGTGTCGTGACCAGAATTCAAAACCTTTGCTCACTATACATGAACCAAAGGCCATGCCCGACTTAGTTCTTTAAAAGATATGCCTAGGTAACAGTAAAGATCAAACAGTATGATTTTCCTTCTTTTTTTTTCTACTGTTATTTTACTTCCTTGTAGATTTAGCCAGCACTTTATTAGTATTCAAGATAGAGTTTGGATAATACTCTACTAATAAATATTTCGATGGAGACTAACAATGGTAACTAAATTAGCCAATAGTTTAACCGGAAAATTCATGGCAATATATTACCAACGACCCTCTTCAAACCCTTATTAGAAGCAAGATTTGGCCTCAAGCCTCTTGTCTGTTGTAAAACAACAAATGACTTCACCACCTAAGCAATCTGACATTAACAAATCATACACGTTTGCTGCAGGCCAAAACGTGTGACATATATTACCTCAACATTACTCATAAATTTACGCACAATACATACACAATTCAAGATTTCTCATAACTGCATTAATCAATTAATGAACTGCAGGAGTACCTGGTGGCTTGTGCATATAACTTGTGAGTAGATGTGTCAACCTGAGATAATCAACCTCAAGTTGAATGTTGTGGGCACAGTAAAAAATTTGTAATGATTCATAATCAAACCGAGTTATAGCACAAAAAAAAAAATGGAAATTGCATGAAGAACACAGCATCCAGTAGAAATGTTAAAGGATTTCGATTTACAGTAGATAGTTCATATGAGCTATTTTCTAATATTCACATACTGTGTTATTATGATTCCACCATTCATTTTTACATACAATCTCTCTCTTTCTTTGTCTCCCTGTATATTATTTGTAAAATCATGAATGAGGCTGTGATGATTGATTCTGGAAAAGTCCAATAAATCAGACGGTGGGAAACATTTGCTTCACATGGCAGGGTAGCTACAAACAAGTTGCTGCAGCCATGGTGGAGTGAGGTTTCAATCTTTTCTGATAGAAGACGAATATGAGCCTCAGATTTTGTCCGAGCAATAATAGTAAGCTCAGGTGTTTATATAACTCTGACTAGTTTAATAATGAGGCTTTGTTCTCAGACTGCTATTTTGTTTGCTCTCTGATCGAAGCAGAGCTGGTGATTTCATCATTTTTACGTCAATATGAACTGCCCTTCTCTTTCTCTCTCCTTTGAACAATATATTCATCATGATCATCTTCTTCTTCTTCTTCTTCTTCTTCTTCTTCTTCCAAATTGAATGTTACAAGGCTGTGATGATGTTTTCAGGCTTTAGGTCGAGCTTTGAGTAGCCCATTTTTTGGCAGGGCAACCTGGAGATATCTCTTTGTTGCAGCCATTGACGGTGAATTTCTCTCTTTGTTTGATTAAACCTGAATCTGAGCCTTTGTGCCACTTAATTATGTTTTTTTTATTATGATTTACATCTGTTCATTTTTTTTCCTTGTTTGTTTACTTTATTACTAAATGCTCTTTAACCGTGAAGTAATTGATTTCAAATGACTGGATGAAGCAGGTTTTTGAATTTCAGATTGACTTTGGTCTTTTAAAATGACCCAACCCACTACATCTGAATCATCCGAATCATCTCGAACCAAATACTCGGAACATCGAACCAAATACTCAGAACATCGAACCATTACCACTAAGGTCGTGAAATCATCTAGCTTTCAGATGACATCAAAAGTTGTTCGAATTTCGCTCACTGACAGCAATGCTACTGATAGCGACTCATCAAGCGATGAAAATGAAGGTCTTTGTCGCTCATTGCCGTCCTCATACCCAATTAGGGTGAAGAAGCACATTAACGAGATTAAGATCGAAGATGGTTCAAGAAACCTAACCAGTGAAAATGGAACTTCTAACGAAGACAGTACCACTAGGATAACAATCCAAGAAGCCAGTAGCAAATCTAACTGTCGTAAATACCGTGGTGTGAGACAGAGGCCATGGGGGAGTTGGGTAGCAGAGATCCGAGACAGGTCTCGACGAACCCGGATCTGGCTTGGGACTTTCGACACAGCTGAAGAGGCTGCTCATGAATATGACAGAGCATCTATTCGCATTAATGGACCCAGTGCTATAACAAATTTCACGAAACCTCCGGAGATGAACAAACCTCCGGAGACAAACAATGCAGAGACAAACAATGTGCATCAGGAGACAAACAAACCTCCGGAGACAAACAATGTGCCTCCAGAGACAAACAATGCAGTGACAAACAATGTGCTGCCACCTCAGTAGAGAAGTACTATGGCACTGCTGGAAATTGATGCTATGACGCTTTCAGATCTGTGATCAGTGATCACCCACATCTGCTCTCAGATTACAGGCCAGTGTTTTTTGTTTTTCTTTTTTAGTTGAAAATACAGGCCAGTGTTTTGAAATACATTTATACAGAGCTCAGAAATTGTAGTTCTGGGAGATGTTAAATTCAAAAGCCATACTAGAATAGCCACGGCTAAGAAATTGCCATATTTTGATTCAGCATCAATGTAATTGCCGTAGGAATGAAGATGGATGCGATGAGCTAGAAAACTTATAATAAAGTACGGAGAAGTTCCATTTTCACTGGTCAGTTTGAAGGTTATTCTATATGGTGATGGATGATGATATTCTCTCTTGTTTCTAATATCAGTTTATACAACCAATTCCTGATTTCCTGTGAATTGCCTCTGCTTCATGTTCTGAAATTGTTTGTCTTTAGACTGTAATGTTTGAAATTGATTCGGTATCCTTTGGACTTCAAAAAGAATGCAAATCTTTGTGTAGTCTCTTTTCATTTAGTAGTCCTAAGCATCCAATTTTGTATCCCAACTTTTTATAGTAAATTTGAGCCCAACCCACTGGAATTAAAGCCCCCACTTGGGTGACAAACCCGAGTGACTGAGCTTGGCGTGGGATACGGATACCTAAAAGTCTCTGACAAGTTTGTAAACAGTGAAACTGGTTCCTCTCTCTCCTGGTTCTCTCACCAACGAGCTCTGATTGGGTGGTTGAGACGGTCCATTTTTTTGAGAGTTGTTGCAGTTTTTTCTCTCTTTTATCTCTGTATCTTTTTTCATATGGAAAAAAAAAATGACATTGATGGCAGGGTAACTGTGACAGTGAAAATGGTGGGTGGGTTTCTCTCTGATTTCACTTGCACAACTCGCTTTTGCAGCCATCGTGATGTGGGGTTTCGTTCTTGTTTGAGCCTCCATATGCTCCCAGCTATTTGTGAGTTATTTACTGATCATTCCAATTTTTGTATGTTAAAGATTTTCTTTAGTGTTCAAATACTGTGTTGCCATGATTATCTGATTCACGGAACTTTCCACATGAACATGCTTACAATCTCTGTATATGTTTTTTTACATGTAGAAAAGTAGAAAAATGGGTGTCATGAGGCCGTGATTATGATTTTTGTAAGGTCTAAGAAAACCAGATGGTGTGGAAACATTTGCTTCACATGGCGGGGCAGCAAAAAAAAAATGTTGTTGCAGCCATGGTGGAGTGATGTTTCGTTCATGGTCTGATAGAAGACTGATATGAGCCTCCATGTATTCCCAGCAATAGTAAGAATGAGACTCTGTTCTCAGAGTGATGATTCATGGTATGTTTCTTCTCTGATCGAAGCGGAGTCAATGATTTCTCCATTTTTTATGATTGAAATGAACTGCCTTTTCCCTTGCTCTCTCGCTCACTTGTTTCAACATTATTACAAAAATAATAACAATAATAATCTTCTTCTTCTTCTTCTTCCTTCTCCAAACTGAATGCTGTGAGGCTGTGATGATATTTTTGAGGCTTTAGGTCGAGCTTTGAGAGAGGCTTGTTTCTTGGCAGGGCAACCTGGAGATATCTCTGTGTTGCAGCCATTATTGTCGGTGAATTTCTCTCTTTGTTTGATCAAACCTTAATCTGAGCCATTTTCACCCACTCAATTATGTTTTGTGTTTCTTTCTTCTTGTTTTTTAGTTTTTTATGACTTCGTTTATTACGAAATGCAGTAATTGATTTCAAATGACCAGATGAAGCAGGTGTTTACAAAATTCGGATACATTTTGGTCTTTTTAAAATGAATCAACCCACTTCATATCGGACCATCTAGCTTTCAGATGATAACAGAAGTTGTTCGAATTTTGCGTACACAGTCGGCAAGCAATGAAGAGGAAGATTTATGTGACTGGTCATTGTCCTCACACTATCACACCCAATTATGGTGAAGAAGCACATCAATGAAATCAAAATCAAAGATGGTTCAAGAAAACTGACTGGTGAAAATGAAGCACAGCTCTCACCATCTTCTTCGTCTTCAAGATTAAATGTAATGATTATGTGATGATGCTTTCCGGCTTTCGGTCAAGCTGTGTGAGGCTTGTTTCTTGGCGAGGCAACCTGGAGATTCCTCTGTGTTTTCACGTAGTCTAAGAAAAAAACCTGAATCTGAGCTACTTAATTATGTTTTAAACTCCAATGACTAGAATACTAGATGATGCAGGTTGTTAAAAGTGTTAGGGTGAAAAATGTGCCTTTGGGATATAGTTTTTACCCGGTTAGAATATGTAAGGTTGGACATGAGACAATGCAGTGATTTTGTATTGTATATAGAGGAAGTAAATTCCCACTTCCAATGGGTTACAAGTACAGTAATTTCTTAAGAAAAATGGTAAAAAAAGTTGCCCTTGCAGTGATTTTATATAGCCCTATTTATGACGTTTCGGGACACGTGTCATGAGCCCAAAGGCCGGATCCGACAGCTATCTCTGCATGGTCAGATATGGTCGAGCCTGAGAAGTTAGACTTCGAAACATCCTCGGGTATCAAATCCTCGGTGGAAAGGTAGTCCTGATGAGAGTACTGTTTGGATACAAACACCGAGTAGACTGTCGGAGTTTAGCATAGGAGAACGAGGGTAGCGTATCGGAGTTCCACGTGACTCACAAATAGGTCCAACAACTAGGTTCGGTTGAAATATATGGTTTTTCAAGTTATGGAAGGACCCTTTTATTTTGCTAATTAAGTTCTTATTTCATCTTGAACAATGACTAATTACTGCAAAGATTACTGGAATTATAAAAGTTAATGCTTTTAATGTGAAAATTGAATTCCTGTATTGGAGTTATATTCGGGTTTGGAGGTACATGAATCGAACATGTACTACCTGTAGGCTGTAGCCGTGTAGATGTGAAGGTATATCATTTGACCAATCTCATTTCATCCCGTGCTTATTACAAATTTATAATATAATCCTCCACATTAACCGGAATTCGAGCTTCTCAACATGTGAATTACTAGTGAGGTTTCTTGGATAGGTTACTGGCAGCAGAGAATCCCTCCTATAAAAGAGAAAACAATTCTGGGTAATGCTCGCGGTGGGCCGACGATCGTACTTGGAGAGGTTGAGACCTATGTTCAATAATCACAGTTAACATTTTAAATTAAATTTAACAAAAGAAAAAAATATATTAAAAGTTGATTAAATAAAAATGTAAAAAATGATGGTTCTACTGAGCCAACTCATTGAGCCGTAATGGGCCCAAGTAGCACCGGCCTGCTATCCTTCCACTGCCAGGAGCGGGGGGTGATCGCTGCTCTGTGAAACCAGCCTCAGGCGGTGCCCCCAACTCTAAGGACCGTGAGCCTCCAGCCTTCGCCAAAGACCCACGGCCCAACTCCTGGCTTGGAACGGGCAGGCCAGATAATTAAATGCTATTTAACTGTGAAGTAATTGATTTCAAATGACTGGATGAAGCAGGTTTTTGAATTTCAGATTAACTTTGGTCTTTTAAAATGACCAAACCCACTTCATCTGAATCGTCCGAATCATCTCGAACCAAATACTCAGAACATCGAACCATTACCACTAAGGTCGTGAAATCATCTAGCTTTCAGATGACATCAAAAATTGTTCGAATTTCGCTCACTGACAGCAATGCTACTGATAGCGACTCATCAAGCGATGAAAATGAAGGTCTTTGTCGCTCATTGCCATCCTCACACCCAATTAGGGTGAAGAAGCACATTAACGAGATTAAGATCGAAGATGGTTCAAGAAACTTGACCAGTGAAAATGGAACTTCTAACGAAGACAGTACCACTAGGACAACAATCCAAGAAGCCAGTAGCAAATCTAACTGTCGTAAATACCGTGGCGTGAGACAGAGGCCATGGGGGAGTTGGGTAGCAGAGATCCGAGACAGGTCTCGACGAACCCGGATCTGGCTTGGGACTTTCGACACAGCTGAAGAGGCTGCTCATGAATATGACAGAGCATCTATTCGCATTAATGGACCCAATGCTATAACAAATTTCACGAAACCTCTGGAGACGAACAAACCTCCGGAGACAAACAATGCAGAGACAAACAATGTGCCGCCGCCTCAGTAGAGAAGTACTATGGCACTGCTGGAAATTGATGTTGTGACGCTTTCAGATCTGTGATCAGTGATCACCCACATCTGCTCTCAGATTACAGGCCAGTGTTTTTTGTTTTTCATTTTTTGTTGAAAATACAGGCCAGTGTTTTGAAATACATTTATACAGACAGCTCAGAAATTGTAGTTCTGGGAAATGTTAAATTCAAAAGCCATACTAGAATAGCCACGGCTAAGAAATTGCCATATTTTGATTCAGCATCAATGTAATTGCCGTAGGAATGAAGATGGATGCAATGAGCTAGAAAACTTATAATAAAGTACGGAGAAGTTCCATTTTCACTGGTCAGTTTGAAGGTTATTCTATATGGTGATGGATGATGATATTCTCTGTTGTTTCTAATATCAGTTTATACAATCAATTCCTGATTTCCTGTGAATTGCCTCTGCTTCATGTTCTGAAATTGTTTGTCTCTAGACTGTAATGTTTGAAACTGATTTGGTGTTCTTTGGACTTCAAAAAGAATGCAAATCTTTGTGTAATCTCTTTTCATTGAGTAGTCCTAAGCATCCAATTTTGTATACCAACTTTTTAAAGTAAATTTGAGCCCAACCCACTGGAATTACAGGCCCCCACTTGGGTGACAAACCCGAGTGACTGAGCTTGGCGTGGGATACGAATACCTAAAAGTCTCTGACAAGTTTGTAAACAGTGAAACTGGTTCCTCGCTCTCCTGGTTCTCTCACCAACGAGCTCTGATTGGGTGGTTGAGACGGTTCATTTTTTTTGAGAGTTGTTGCAGTTTTTTCTCTCTTTTATCTCTGTATCTTTTTTCATATGGAAAAAAAAAAATGACATTGATGGCAGGGTAACTGTGACAGTGAAAATGGTGGGTGGGTTTCTCTCTGATTTCACTTGCACAACTTGCTTTTGCAGCCATCGTGATGTGGGGTTTCGATCATATGCTCCCAGCTATTTTGTGAGTTATTTACTGATTATTCCAATTTTTGTATGTTAACGATTTTCTTTAGTGTTCAAATACTGTATTGCCATTATGATCTGATTCACAGAACTTTCCACATGAACATGCTTACAATCTCTGTATATGTTTTTTTTACATGTAGAAAAGTAGAAAAATGGGTGTCATGAGGCCGTGATTATAATTTTTGTAAGGTCTAAGAAAATCAGATGGTGTGGAAACATTGGCTTCACATGGCGGGGCAGCAAAAAAATATGTTGTTGCAGCCATGGTGGAGTGATGTTTCGATCATGGTCTGATAGAAGACTGATATGAGCCTCCATGTATTCCCAGCAATAATAAGAATGAGACTCTGTTCTCAGAGTGATGATTCATGGTATGTTTCTTCTCTGATCGAAGTGGAGTCAGTGATTTCTCCTTTTTTATGATCGAAATGAACCGCCTTTTCTCGCTCTCTCTCTCTCTCTCTCTTGCTCACTTGCTTGAACATTATTACAAAAATAATCACAATAATAATCTTCTTCTTCTTCTTCTTCCTTCTCCAAACTGAATGCTGTGAGGCTGTGATGATATTTTTGAGGCTTTAGGTCGAGCTTTGAGAGAGGCTCGTTTCTTGGCGGGGCAACCTGGAGATTTCTCTGTGTTGCAGCCATTATTGTCGGTGAATTTCTCTCTTTGTTTGATCAAACCTTAATCTGAGCCATTTTCACCCACTCAATTATGTTTTGTGTTTCTTTCTTCTTGTTTTTTAGTTTTTATGACTTCGTTTATTACTAAATGCAGTAATTGATTTCAAATGGCCAGATGAAGTAGGTTTTTACTAATTTCGGATACATTTTGGTCTTTTTAAAATGAATCAACCCACTTCATATCGGACCATCTAGCTTTCAGATGATATCAGAAGTTGTTCGAATTTCGCTCACCGAAGGTGATGCCGCTTATACAGAGTCGTCAAGCAATGAAAAGGAAGATTTATGTGACTGGTCATTGTCCTCACACTGTCACACACCCAATTATGGTGAAGAAGCACAACAATGAAATCAAAATCAAAGATGATTCAAGAAACCAACTGGTGAAAATGAAGCACAGCTCTCACCATCTTCTCCGTCTTCAAGATTAAATGTAATGATTATGTGATGATGCTTTCAGGCTTTCGGTCAAGCTGTGTGAGGCGTGTTTCTTTGCGAGGCAACCTGGAGATTCCTCTGTGTTTTCACAGTCTAAGCAAAAAACCTGAATCTGAGATACTTAATTTTGTTTTAAACTCCAATGACTAGAATACTAGATGAAGCAGGTTGTTACTAGTTTCGGTTGAAATATATGGTTTTTCAAGTTATGGAAGGACCCTTTTATTTTGCTAATTAAGTTCTTATTTCATCTTGAACAATGACTAATTACTGCAAAGATTACTGGAATTATAAAAGTTAATGCTTTTAATGTGAAACATTGAATTCCTGTATTGGAGGGACATGAATCGAACATGTACTACCTGTAGCCGTGTAGATGTGAACGTATATCATTTGACCAATCTCATTTCATCCCGTGCTTATTACAATATAATCCTCCACATTAACCGGAATTCGAGCTTCTCAACATGTGAATTACTAGTGAGGTTTCTTGGATAGATTACTGGCAGCAGAGAATCCCTCCTATAAAAGAGAAAACAATTCTGGGTAATGCTCGTGGTGGGCCGGCGATCGTACTTGGAGAGGTTGAGACCTATGTTCAATAATCACAGTTAACATTTTAAATTAAATTTAACAAAAGAAAAAAAAAATATAAATAAAAATGTAAAAAATGATGGTTCTACTGAGCCAACTCATTGAACCGTAATGGGCCCGAGTAGCACCGGCCTGTAATCCTTCCACTGCCAGGAGCGGGGGGTGATCGCTGCTCTGTGAAACCAGCCTCACGCGGTGCCCCCAGCTCTAAGGACAGTGAGCCTCCAGCCTTCGCCGAAGACCCACAGCCCAACTCCTGGCTTGGAACGGGCAGGCCAGATGATTACCACTTTGAGCCCGGCCCTCCGGAGCTGACCCAAGGTCCCACCACCTTGATGCCCCCACTTGGGTCACAGGCTCGCGTTACTGAGCTCGGCGATTGATATTGTGTCTCTATAGATATATAAGCAATCAAAATCGATGTTTCCATCCGATGTGGGATTGTGTCTTTCCTTCTTTCACTCCATTCGAGGTCTATGTTGGGTGGTTTTGAAAATCAATGGCTCATAAGATCAATGGAAAAAGTTAATAATGTTTTGAGGCTATCGAGATCT
Source organism: Acer saccharum (assembly GCA_030490815.1). Taxonomy (NCBI): domain Eukaryota; kingdom Viridiplantae; phylum Streptophyta; class Magnoliopsida; order Sapindales; family Sapindaceae; genus Acer; species Acer saccharum. The sequence goes on from CM059868.1 coordinate 5,566,565, forward strand.
GGATTAAAATAATAAAAAAAGCTCTGATTGGGTGGTTTTCAAAATCACTTTAGTAATTACTATAATGATATATAGAAACCTGGCCTTCGTTGGTTTCATGACTGAAAATCCATTTTTTCTTTCAGCATTTGAGTGAAACCTCTCCTATCTTTGAATACTTCACAATAGAAACTTGCTTTATAAGCTTAATCAACCAACCGAAACCTGGCCTTCGTTGGTTTCATGATTGAAAATCCATTTTTTCTTTCAGCATTTGAGTGAAACCTCTCCTATCGTTGAATACTTCACAATAGAAACTTGCTTTATAAGCTTAATCAACCAACCGTGGACCTATTAAAATGTATTATAACTCCTCTAATTGGGATTCAAATTTATTTAGTTAAGAAAGAATTTGGTATGAAGTTTGAGAAACCACTCTGCCTTTTGGATTTGTTTCTTTTCATATTTGCCAATTTTCAACCGTAGATCACATGGTAGTGGAAGTGGCCAAACTGAAGAAAAAAGTGAATAATGAGAAGCATGAGCAACAGAACAAGTCTCATAACCAGATTTCAGCAAAAATTTCCACTTATTCGGTTTTGATTCAAAAATGATTGGAGAGGAAAAGAACAGAAATTTTGTGATACCAATGGAGAGCTAAACTTTGGATTATCAAGCAAATACATTGAAGAAATACCATTAAGAGTTCTCTCCACTACATCTCGAAACAAAAAAGTAAGAAAAAAAACAAAACTTAAGGTTTTCCCTGCTTAATTGACCACTATGAAGAATGTGTGAACATATACAAGGTTAACAAGCATTGCAACTAGTAGAATGCAGACTCAGATACTGGAGGAGCTACTTATATAAGACACAACGACAGTTATGTCGTCAAGTTTGCCACCATAATAGCGGAAACCAGCATCTTGAGCAGCCGTTGAAAATGGTGTCTGTCTGTTCTTATCTAGAGCTCGCTGTCGTGCCAAAGCTGCTATCTTTTGAGCTGTCACTTGGGGTCCTAGGCCTGCTCTTACCGCATGAATAACAACAGCAGTAACCTCATTATTATATAAGTTGTCGAACAAACCATCTGTTCCGGCAACAATGACATCACCCGGAGCAACAGGAATTGTGAAAACCTAAGAACATTGATCACAGAAAAATATGGTTAACTATGTCCTATTTATTGTAGTTATTAATGAATGATTTTATTTATACTAACCAAGAGCTCAGTGGGAAAACATTAGAAAGAAAATTGCAGTCTAATCATGCAGTGATGAAAAATGGATATATATATATATATATATATATGGCTGTCGAACGGTCGAAGAATATTAATAATATTTACACTCTTTAATCTCAGGACAAACAAAATATTCAGTTGTAATGGATTCATTCACTTTCTCCATGCCCTCTAAATTTCAAACAGATGAAAGTGGAACGCAAAATTGTATTTTTCCATTGTAAAGCATCATAAACACATATAAGCATGAAAATGTCCAATTATCAACTATACTTGTTAACTGTATCAAGTAAAAAATAAAACACAATGCAAACAACCAATTATTTGAGATTGGCAGATGTATAAACTCAATTTGGACAAGGATATGTTACATATAAGGAAGCAACAGTGAGAATACTTTTGCATAAATGTACATATCATAATTGGTGTAAGCCTGTGAGGCATGTGTGTATTAACTGACCTGACCAGAGCTGGGTAGATCGCCAGTATTGCCACTTTCCAGTTGATATGTAAAATTGAAGCCATGTTGCTGCACTGGGGATTGAAAGACAGTGCATCCATCCCGAACAACGATGAATCCACTATCCCCCAGATTAATTGCATGTATTCCCTGTTCGAAAAGGCAATTATTGAGAAATGCAATGATCGATGAGAAGGACTGAAAAAACTTTGATATTCTGTCATGTAAACAATATTTTTAACTCATGTTACCTATAAAGGCAATGTTCCAATAGCTATAGTTAGGACAGGACAGGTATGACTAATTAGTGAAATGAAATAACAAAAACCTTGCTTGTAAGGGCAATGATGCAGGCTGTTGATGAACCCTTGGCTTTGGTGAATGAGTGGGCCTTCTCCAATACCCTGGCAGGATCAACGTGACCCTTGGGCTCCTCCTGAATTGCTGCTACTGAATGAGACATAAGTTCACGGGAAAATAAACCTGCATCAACACCAACATCCGCCCACCCACCAACACCATCTGCTAAACCGATGGCTTGCTCATCTGCACAAATAAAGTGAGCATCTTCTCCACCTGTTTCTTCTTTAGCAGGATGTGGCAGGTAGCATGAACCCGAAAGTAGCTTCAAAGTTCTCTCTCCTAAAATAGCTCTGAAGTAAACACCAAGCTGATAAATTAGCATTACGAGAGGGAGCGCTAAAAAGTAATAACTTAAAAGACAATGTTCCAGAGAGACAGACCCGCTAGCTCAAGTGCTAAGTGCTGACAAGCCTATTTCTACACTTAACCTTTTGAGAAAATCTACTTCTACAATGACTAAACACCAAATAATGTTTCTTGCAAAGGTTCAAAAGAATAATTAGTTAGATAAAGTTTAAGAAGAGCAGAAAAGGAGGCATGTTTTCTAGTGAACACAAGAAAACAACCAAAAGCAAATATAACAAAATTATACAGAAGATGAGAGCACATACTGTTCAGATGCAGTAGTGGTATTTCCAAGTTCATCATGAGAACTTCCATCAAATGACACATCCTGAGCAGCCCCAGCAGAGAAACACACAGAAGACGAGGTGTGAATATTCTTCAACCATGGCCCAAGGAGAGCATTCGAGCTGAAATTCCTTCTCACAGAATCAAATATAAAATACCCACCGCAAATCCCGTTATTTGGGGATTCCTTCTTTCTCAAACTCATGCTAGCTTTCTTGCAACTGCTCCGACTTCTATCATTGAAATAAACACCAGTAGGTTTCTTGAAGTCTAAACCATTACCACAACCCGTAACAAAATCATCTACGTGAACATCACCAAAAACAGCTTTGGTACCAGAAGCAGCCATGGAATTCCTCCTACACGGGACGCTTAGATTAAACTGAGTGGTCTCAGATAACAACCGAATCGAATACGGTAAAAACTCAGACGACCCAGAATTCCTAAACAAAATGTTTCTTTGTCCAAGTTGTAAACTTTTCGAATTACAAAAGCCAACCACTCTCCGAAAACCAGAACAGACAGTAGGGTTCAATTTTGTTAGAGCATGAGCTGGCATTTTACCTCCTAATATAAAACACCCTCGATTCAGTGACTCTCTTAAAGAATATCCAATCTTGAATAATAGCAAATAACATCCTAAATTTCATTATTTTTCAAGTTTCAACAAATCTAGAACCAACAAAACCTGTAAATTACAAGATTTAAACTTTAACTATATACATTTTCTCAAACTGAATATGTTAACATTAATAAATCAAATAAACGAGCAGGTTTACTTTTGATATATAGAAGTTAAAAAAATTCAAAATAATTATATAAAAAAGCAGAGAGTTTGAAGATTCGAACCTGAATGAACCCTAGATAAAAGTTGTGATATTGAAAATGAGACAAAGTGATCGATTGAGAGTGATTTCAACTATCGAAAGCTTTGAAAAGATTGAAGAAGCTCCGATATCGATGGATTTGATGATCCTCGGAGCTCCTCTCTCTCTCTCTCTCTCTCTGTCTCTCGACCTCACCGAATCTCCTTCTTTCAATTTTCAAATGGAGAGAGCTCGCGTAAGGTTCACGTGTGCACACACCAAACACGTGTGAGAGAGATAAGACGAAGTTGCTCCAGCTAAAATGGACTGACTATATTTCTTTGGGACTAAAATGCCCTTTACATATGTACTACTGTTTGTTTTTTAGAGTACCATTACTAGGGTATTTTGGGAAATTAATTCTACATCAAATTACAATAACCGATTTCGATCGTGATAATAGAGCTTCATTTTGAATACTCCAACTACCGAAACATCGGACCTTTGTTATAAAAGCACACGACAATTTTTAACAAAAAAAAAAACATTTTTAGGCATTCCATTAATGTTTTGATAAAAACAAAAATTAGGGAGGAAATCTTAATTTGAGGCCTCCACAATAGTAAAAAAGTGTAATTATCATCAACCTCTTTATCAACAACAATTTGATTAAAAACTTTTTAACTTTAAAAAGGTTTAAAACTTTTTTCTTAATTTTTGTGTGGTCAACAATGAAAAAATATAGAGACCAATTTGAAAATAAATAAATAAATAAAATAAAAAATAAAAAATTGCAAACTATTTCCGAAACTTATTGGCTAAAGATAATTAATAAATTCTGTCAAAAAAATTAATAAATTTGTTATTGATTGTTTTGGATATAGTCTATCTCTATATATAAGATGTATTTTAAAATAAAATAGGGTAATGTTAGGCTTTCTAAATTTTTTCTTAAATTCTTTTCTAAATGATATTGACACATGTCAACATCACATCACATTACTTACCTAATAATTATATGATTTACAAAATGTTGACACTTCACGTGCCAACATCATTTAGAAAAGAATTTATGAAAAAGAATTAGGCAGCGATAACCCCATTATTACTCAAAAAATATTATTTTATGAAATATCTAAATTGTAAAAGCACTTTTTAAAATATTATAATAATAAGAAAGAATTTTTCATGATGTGCAAAAAAAGATCTCAACCCTATCTTGACTGATTTCACAAATTGATGATGACAAGTATGGAAAGGTAAGAATATTTGGTGAGGGACAAATTGGTGAGGGACAAAAGCATTCAAGTAGTTGTGTGGCCCGTGACAATACACCAATGTGACATTAAATTAAAATGCTAGAAAATGGTAGACACTATTTTCAGGTAAACTTGCAAAGAGCTACTTTAATCATACAATATCAATCCAAGTGGTCCTTGCTCTCCCAAAATTTGGGTGATCTCTAGTCTCTACAAACCTAATCCAAAAGTCTACTTCCATGATTGCTTGTACGAGACTAAAAAGTGCTTTCAATAACACTTCGTGTAAGTGTGTAACAATATTTAATCTTGCATATCATCTCGTAACATAGTTGGTAGTGCACCTCCTCATTCACGTTATTAGAGGAAAGTTCGAGTTCTAATATATGTATTTTATAAGTACATATATAGACTTTTCTTTCTTGTATTATACAAGTAAATATCTTACATTATAGAAGTAAAATATCTAGACGAGATTATAATTTTAAGAACTAACATGAGATTATATTTGTGATATATATCCACAATCAAAAATGAAAATCCCCATCACAGTGACAGTTCTACAGATAGCAGAAAATGGAATATATATATATATATGAAGAACTACATACATTTCTGTTGTACATGTACAACAGTGAAATTTTTTAAAACATCAAAGGGTGACCAATTAATTAATGTAAACACAATTAACCCAATTGTTGCCAACAGGGGCGTAACTCAGCTAGTAGATGAATGAGCTTGAGGCTTAGGCAAATGACTCCTAGGTCAATGGCTCGAATCCTACCAATGACGAAAGCTTTCAATAAAATACCTGGTCTTAGATTAATAGACATTGTCAAAAAAAATTTAAAAATTTAAAAAAAAAAAAAACTGTTGCCTCTATGAGCCCATGTGTAATATAGCCCGGCCTATAAAATATTGATTTAGACCTTAATTAATTATGAATTATACACTTGAAACTTCTTAAATTTAAATGTAAAATCTCATAACACATAAAATTCATTAAATAAAACTCAATTTTCTTACCACCATACTTATGTGGAAATGGTGGAATCTGTCACCATTTTAAACTGAGTTGGTGAGAATGTCAGTGGTTTAATAAGTTAAGTTTAAAAGGCACCTATTATGATGAACTACCAAAATTGCCCTTAGTTAATGATTTATGTTATTCTGTTTGGTCTTATCTCTGTCCACACTTGCAACAAAAACGTCAGTAAGATTTAACTCAGTTCAACTCTCGTCTCTCTACAAATAAAAATTCAAGGTGTTGCCCCGACTTTCTTCTTCAGTAAAATAAGGTAATATTTCTTGATCCTGCTTGTTTGAATATTTCGAGCATTTTAGTATTTTGTTAAACTGAAGCCATTGTTATAATGTAAGAACTTTTCATTTTATTTTCGAGCCTTTTTGAAACAATTCGTGCCTTTTTGCTCATGAATCGAGCCTTTTTGAAAAAAAAATCGTGCCTTTTTAGTCATGAATCGTGCCTTTTTGAAAAACCTGTCGTGCCTTTTTGAAAAAAATCGAGCCTTTTGGCTACAAAATCGTGCCTTTTTGGTCATGAATCGTGCCTTTTTGGTCATGAATCGTGCCTTTTAGCTAACAAATCGTGCCTTTTTGAAAAACCTTTCGTGCCTTTTTGCTCATGAATCGAGCCTTTTTGAAAGAAAATCGTGCCTTTTTGCTCATGAATCGTGCCTTTTTGAAAGAAAATCGTGCATTTTTGCTCATGAATCGTGCCTTTTTAAAAAAATTTCTTGCCTTTTTGGTCATGAATCGTGCCTTTTTGCTACAAAATCGTGCCTTTTTGGTCCTCATTCGTGCCTTTTTAAAAAAAATGTCGTGCCTTTTTGGTCATGAATCGAGCTTTTTTGCTACAAATTCGTGCCTTTTAGAACTGAAATCGTAACGTTTTGAACTGAAATCGTGACTTTTTGAAATCGTGCCTTTTTGAACTGAAATTGTGTCATTTTTAATGGTTTGTGATTATTAATTTGACAGCCTCATGAATCGGGTTAGAATAGTAATATCTTACAAAGGTCGATGGGAGCAGTTACTCGACGGAAGTCAGAGGTTCGTTGGATCTGATAACCGAGGAATGTATGTGTCAAAGAATTTGACTTATGATGAATTGGTGTCGATCGTGCATACTATTGTGAACTATGATGTAAGCAAATACAACGTTGATTTGTCATCAATATCAATGGTTCCTGGCAGTACGTGTCGCACATTTATAAGCAATGACGACGATGTCCAGTTTATGCTAGGGGAAGATCGAGTGATCCCTCAAGTATGTGTCAGTCTTATTGAGCGGACAGCTGGAGATGTGTTAGGGAATGATATTCCTCCTCCTAAAAATACCCTACAATTTGGATCCTTTAGTGGTAGCAACCAAGCGTTCACCCAAAGGAGTGGCAACGAAGGTGGGAGAAACATGTTTGGTGTCCCACAAGTTGTGGTCGACCATGCAGATGCGGCTGAGACTCAATTTGGTGATGTGTTTGGTTGTCGAATTGAGCAGTATGATGCGCAGTACAATAAGCAGAACAATGACAATTACCCGAACCATGAGGTGGATAATGAGGCAAATAATGAACATGTTGATGATTTGCAAAATGCGGATAAAGAGCATGCACATATGCAAACACATGGTAGACGTGTAGAAGGAATTAGTGGCACTGCACCACCAGTTATGCCTGGGACTTCCGAGGTCTGTTATAATGTGACAACATCTGATTCTGTTAATGCGACAACTTGGGTTATTCCGGGAGCAAATTCATACTCGTTTGGTACTGGTAGAAGCAGCACCTTGGAAGCGCAAGAACCGAGAACCATGATTTATAAGGGTCAATTTTTCCCAAGTAAAAATGATTTGAAGAGGCTAGTTGGCGATTTTGCGATGCGTCAGAACTTCGAATGGAAGGTGAAAAGGTCCAATAAGACAACTTTACATCTGGTTTGCATCATTGACGACTATACATGGAAATTAAGAGCGGTGAGGAGAGAAGAAGGGACTTACTTTCAAGTCAGAAGTTTTGTCAACGAACACACCTGACCCTTGGAGGAGATTCACCGTTGCTATCGACAAGCTAGTGCAGTCACAATCGCAGAAGTTGTTGCACCTTGACTTCAACAAGCCGATGGTCGTCTCATGCGTCCGAAGGATATAATCGCCGATATGAAAACAATGTATGGCATCCAAATCATGTACAGTAAGGCACATGATGCCCTGTAATATGCATTGTCATTGACCTATGGAACGCATGAAGAAAGTTTCCAACTGCTGCCATCTTTTGCATACGTTCTGGAACAACAAAATCCAGGCACAATCACAGACTTACAGTGCGCAGATGATGGTAAATTCCTTTACTTTTTTATGTCGTTAGGGTCCTCAATTAGAGGTTTTCGGAGGTGTATGCGTCCTGTGATTGCAGTTGATGGTACCCATTTGAAGGGAAGATTCGGGGGTACAATGTTTGTGGCAACTGCACAAGATGGAAACGAACAAGTGTATCCAATTGCTTTTGGGTACGGTGACTCAGAAAACAACCTTTCATGGGAGTGGTTTTTGGAGTGCTTGAGAGGTGCCCTTGGTCATATAGATGATCTGGTTTTCATTTCCGATCGTCATGCAAGCATTGAAGCAGGGATTTCTAAAGTGTTCCCTTATGCAACCCATACCATATGTTGCTGGCATTTTGGTGAAAATATGAAGAAGCGATTCCACAAAAAAGATGTTGCCGACATAATGGATAACGTAGGCTACACAAAGGTGCATACGATTATGCCATTGATGCCGGTCCACACAAGTGGTCCCGTGTTCATTGCCCCCAAAGAAGGTACAGGTTGATGACCACAAATGTTGCAGAGTGCATAAACTCATGCCTAAAATTTGCACGGCAACTGCCATTGATGACACTGGTAGAGTTCATTCGGAATATGCTACAAAAGTGGTTCCACGATCGTCATACAAATGCACGATCAATGCGTCATCGATTGACTGACGCAGCACATCTTGTGATCCTTAAACGTGTCGAGAAATACGGTTATATGACCGTAAATGCAGTTGACTGGAACATATTTTCCGTCAAACACAAGGGAAAACAGTGGACGGTTGACTTAGCCCGGAAGATATGCACATGCAACAAATTCCAAATGGACTTTTTACCATGTTCACATGCACTCGCAGCGGCAAGGTACATGACTCTGTCCATTTATTGCTTTATAGTACCCAAACGTGAATCTAACTGTGTTCATTGTTGTAGGGAGCGGAACGTGGATTTCACATCTCTATGTGCGGACTACTACAAAAGGGAGACACTAATTGATGCATACTCGGTTCCTATCATGCCTGTTGGTCATCCTTCTTCATGGGTAGTGCCATCTGACATCGCATCACGGGTGGTTTTAAATCCAAGGACGAAGAGACAATCCGGTCGCCCGATGAAGGGTCAACATGTCTCGTCTTCGGAGAGGACAACCACACAGTCGTGTAGAAGATGTGGACAACCAGGACATAACAGCAAGAAGTGTTCCAACCCGCATATGGTTAATGAAGGTCCCAGTACTATTGTACCCGAACAATACCGTCGCAAGTGCAGCATCTGTCATTCAACTGGACACAACAAACAAACGTGCCCTCAGAAGGACTCTATCGTGGAATGAATGGAGTCTTATAAGAGGAGACTTGACCCCACGTCATAAATGCTGCCATGGAAGCGATTGAAGGGATGAGAGTTGCATTGGGTGCTGCTGTTGTGCTAAACTACTGTCTGTAGTGGCTTTTCCATCCTGCTCCCTATATATAGTCGTACTGTCGTTGTTCGGACCGCTGCCGTGGACCATCCAAAGCATGCTTCAAACCAGATATGGTCAGCCTATACACGTATGCGCCCCACGGGAACACATCAAAAGCGTCCAAGTCCTCAACTAGCTGAAACTGCCATAATGGAATTTTATGTCTCTCGTCCACCCCCATCAGTATCCAGTTCAGCAAAAACAATAATGACAGCTTCACCGCATCGTACTGCTGCTCAAAAACACCACTCCGCAACACTGCTTTCAGGTCTTCATTCTCTACGACTCGACCCTGAAAGTATCGGTCGTGTATGCCATTTTGTACCATGTCATAACTTGCTGGGTCGGGAATGATTCCGAACTTCAATCCGATGATTACACAAAACTCAACCTTCGAAAACCGGACCGTATGTTTACCCAACAAAAATCTCATCTCATCTCATCTTCCGGGCCGTCATGATTCAACTCGCGCAACAACATCCGATGGACAATTCCAGTCGAAAAATTCATCTCCTGATGCATGTCAAGTAAATGACTGAAGCAAGACTCAGTAAACCGACGACGGTCTTCCATCCGAAGAAGTTCAGGTACACTTTCAAGTGCGTTGTGGACATCTGTAATCTCATTCACATGGTCATGCCGAATAATTTTTCCCTGGAACCATTCTCCCACAAGGATTTTCAAGAAATCCTTCAGATTCACCCTCTACATATTCACAAAAAAAAAAAAAAAAAAACATATAAGTACAAAAAGGCACGATCACAGTTTAGAAAGGCTCGAATACAGTTGTTGACGGTGAAATTTGGATTGCCACGTACTCAACAATTAGATCAATTTAATATAAAGCAAGAAAATCAAGAACACATGCAAAAGACAAGTTTTACGTGGAAAACCCTTGAATGGGAAAAAACCACGGCGCCCCTGAGGGCAGAAGAATAATACTAGGTTTTAATTGCTTCGTTACACTCTCTAATCTCTCACAATTGCTCTCTTTTCTCTCTCTCTATTTCTGAACCCCCTCCTCGTGGGATAGGTGATTCTATTTATACATGTTTATTTAGGGTTTTTCCTTGTTGATTTGCTCTAGGATCCTTCTTTGTCGCGGATTGGGTCTTCTTTCCTTTCACGATTCCTTGTTGCTTCGGGTCTTCTAAAAGAGTAGGGTTTACTTCTGTATTTTTACCGAGTTAGTTCAAGCTCAGTGTGCTGGTCCAGCGAGTACCTTTAATTTCTGGGTATTACGGTTTCTGGCGAGCACACTTCTATATCCGGCGAGTAGGTTTTTAGTTTTAGCGACCATACCTTTGATTTCCCTCTGGTCTAAACTATTCTTCCATCCTGACTGGTCAAACTTCTTTCTTTTACCCGGTCAACGAATGACGTGGCAACCCTTTGTTAGCTCCTTTGATGACGTGTCAGTTGGGCGAGTTTATACATACAACAATACCCCCATGAATACTTCGAGCTGGGCGAATGACTTATCCTTCATACTTCGTTTGTCTCTGCGAGTAGTATTTATAAGACTTCAGCGCTTTTGTGCAACTACTCACTCTTCCCCCTTTTATATGTCCCGCGTTGTTTCACTTAATTGATTCTTCTGGTGCAAGCTCTTAATCTGGGCCACGTGATTTCCACGCTTTCATTTGTTTCGTCAGACGAAGGGACGTTCTGACTGCTTGGTTGTCCCCGAGAGGCCACGTGTCCTTTACTTGGTGGTGGCTGTTTGTAGTTGGTCACTGTAGCCGTCATTCTCATTAATTGCGTATCACTCACTTGATTTCTTTTTGTTTTTGAATTTCGAAGTTCCCCCTTTTAACGCCTAAACGTTCCTTCTTCTCCTTTTATCTCTTCATTTTTTCCCTTTTCGTTATTTCCCTACCGTCTTCTTATAACAGAAAGAACAGCTTGATTTCCTTTGCTTTTGTCTGCCAAATTCCTTCGAGTACCTGCTACAATCCTTTCCTTTGTATTCAATTCCTTTTGTTACCGGACGGTTTCGTCGGACTTGGTTGTTCCTGCTTCTCTGCGTATCCTTCGTGAATCTAGGGTTTTCTGGTGAGTTCCCATGGACCCTTCTCTACGCTCCTCTCTTTTTAATCGGATGATGCAAGCTATGGAGCTTGGTGATAAAGACACCGCGGACAAGATCGAATCTCTGATTCGTAATTTTCGTCCGGGTGCTCCGGTGCCAATTTCTGTTTATATTCCGTCTTTCGAGGACGCTTTTATCCCTAACACTTCTCCTCCATCTTCTGGCAGTGATTTTCCCACGATGCCGAGATCTTCTAAGCCGAGCGCGAGCAAACGACGTGCCTCTAGGGCTCCTCGTGGATCCCTTCTGGATGCCCAAACAACCGTTGACTCAGATGTCGATGATCATCAACGAGACAGGCTGAACTTTTCGTTTGATCGCCCGTGCTCCTTTGATACTGAAGTCAACGTGGTTGGCGAGGCGGAGCTTGGCAAGTTCAAGAGTCGCTTCGGGATCCCAGACTCGGTGACTTTGATTTTGCCTGGTGACCGAGCGGCGTGGAATCCTCCTGAGAACGCAGTCGCCATCTACGGTGCCATGCTTAGCTGTGGGATCACCCTTCCTCTGCAGCCCTTTATCGCTCGGTTCCTCGCGGAGGCCAAAATTGCACCCGCTCAACTTGCCCCGAACAGTTACAGGATCCTCATGTGCCTGGGTTTGATGTGGAAATTGAAAGGTTTTGGATTCCCTACGCCCCGCGAGATTCGTCATTTCTACACCTTGAGGCAGGCTGGCAACAGCGGGACTTATTTTCTGCTTTCCTCGCCCGTGGAGAATTGGATTCCAGAGGGTGTATCGAACTCTGGGCAAGTGGAGGTCTCCAGCGACGAGAAGAAGAAAGGCTTTATTTGGGGCTTTCCTTCTTCAAACAAAAGATGGAAAAACAGCTGGTTTTTCGTCGGTGGCGAATGGGGTAGAAATGTGTCTGCCAATAGCCGCCTGAGTCTTGTAGCGAGGAAGGTTCCTAGGCATTTTACTTCTCCTGATGCCTGGTCAAAAACGGTCCCTGTTTTGCTGGATGCAGAGATTTCTCACCTTGCTGTTGCAGCCGTCCTTCCTCTAGACGAAAGAGGCCGATCATTTCTCCTGGACGAGGACAAGATGATTGCAAAAGGGTTATTCCCTCGTCTACCAGCCAGACTTCCTCGCCGTAAGTTTTATTCCTTTCTTTATGGTTTCCGTGTGTCCATTCGCTAATATTTGATCGGTTTTTGCAGTGTATGATTTTGACAGAGTTTGTGACCTGCAAGCTCGGGCGGTCAAAAATTCTGAGGCTGCCAGTAAGAGACACGCCGCTGGTTTGGCCAAGGAAGGCGTTGCTAGCCCGGATGGCGGCGATCCTTCGGATGACGAGAATGTTGGCGATGTCGATGGGGAGCGAGTCGATTTAGGGACATCTGTTTGTCCTGATGATGCTGCGAATACCCCCGTCGTTAAAGATGGTGTGGCTGCGAGCACTGCGGCGAGTACTGCTGCGACAGCTCCAAGCCGTAAGGGGAAGGAAAAAGTGGGGGTTTCGGGGGTGGCCAGTGAGATCCCTATTTTCGATGCGAACGTCCCTGAAACTCCCCTGGATCCTTCAATCGACCTAAACCCCAGAACTGGAAGGGGTAAGCGTCCAGCAGAGGGCACGCCTGATCGTACTGCTCGGCCCGTAAAGCGGGCGTCAAGGGTCGTGCAATACGTGGTTTCTTCAGACGAGGAGGTCGCCGAGGAACCTGTGCTCGCCGAGGTTCCTTCTGCTGAGACGACCGTCCCAGGGGCTCCTGTTGAGGGACCAAATTTGGCGGAGTCTCCTCTCCGGGAAGGGGCAAGTAGTTTTGGTGCTACTGCCAGTCCCCCAATCAGTGCAACTCCTCCTCCAGCAGCTGCGGAAAAAACGAGTGCTTCTTGTGCTGGTCAGCCCGGGTCATCTGGTCAACAAGGGCCAACAGAGAAACCTGGGTCGTCTAGACAGGGGGAGGCTGCTGCGTCTGGTTCTGGTGTTGCTCATGGAGCTCCTCCTGTTGACCCAGCTGAGGCTGGTGAGGGGGATGAAACTGTCTCCCTCTCGGATTTCACAGCTGCCGAGATTTGTTCTTATTTAATGAATAACAATGTCTATGTCGGCGAGAGTTGGGAACAGATAAAGAAGGGATCCTGCAACAAGAAAATGGAATTCTTCAACTGCTATTCTTTGGTGAGCTTCTCGCTGTGTTTTTTGTATTCTCTGTTTAGCGCGTCTCCTGACTTCTGCTTTTCTCTTTTTAGATGCTGTCTGAGTTGACTGATAACTACAGACGAGGGAATTTTTTGTCGAAGGATTTGAAGCGCCTACGGGAGCAGTCCTCTCTTTCGGAGGCCAAGAAGCTTGAGGCTGAGGAAACCCATGCTCAGCAACTTGCGCAGCTGAGGGAGTCGGCAGATGGGCACCTTTCGGCCCGATTGGCTGCTGAGGAGAAACTGGTTGTTGCTGAAGAAGAGATTCGCTTGCTGCGAGAGCAGCTCTCCGCTAGTCAGGAGTCGCTCGCTGCACGTTTAGAGGCTGAGCGGCTAACTGAAGGTGCAAAGGAAAAAGCCGAGCGTGAGGCTGCAGATTTGCGCAACCAGTTGGCCTCGCATGAAGTTATTCTGACTGACCTTAAGGCCGTTTTGGAGGTTGAAGCGGTTGATCGTTTCAAAAGATCCCCTGCCTATGACGCGCTCTTGTTGCGTGAGTTTGAAAAGGGCATGAGGCAGGCGAAAAAGTTTTTTGCCATGAAGGACCATTCAACCGAGAAAGCTCTGCGGCGTTTTGACAGGTCTCTTGAGCAGCATATGGCTGATGGTGTGGGCTCGATAAAGGATCAAATAAAACGATGGCGAGCCCATTGCCGTTACAATAGGACTGACCCTCATCCCATGCATTTGGAGATCCCCAGCAAACGCGCCTTCAACACATATTACTCGGGTCAGAAAGGCAGTTTTTCTGGTTCGGGCGCTGAGCCAGACTTGGGCCCTATTGCTGGAAGGGATTATGAGCCCTTTATGCCAGAAGGGGATGAGGAAGTCATCTGGCCTTCAGAGGAAGAGATGGAGGATGAGGAGGACAGTGAGGGCCCCCCTACAGCTAGTTGAGGACTGTGTTTTTAACTTTTTCTTCCTTTATTTGTAATTCTTTATTTGTACATAACCTTTATTCAAGTTATAAACTTCCTTTCATTTTCGTGTTCAGCTGCCTTTGCTGATTTGTTGGCTTCGTTCAACTTTTTCTTTTCACCAGGTTCTTCTTAGCATACTGTGTAACTTTGTTCAGCTGCCTTTGCTGTATTTTCGGCATACTCAGTGTTTGTCAGGACGTATCCGACCATACACCAAGTTTTGTTTTTAGCATATTTTAACGTTTTGTTCAGCTGCCTTTGCTGTATTTTCGGCATACTCAGTGTTTGTCAGGACGTATCCGACCATACACCAAGTTTTGTTTTAGCATATTTTAACGCTTTGTTCAGCTGCCTTTGCTGTATTTTGGCGTACTCAGTGTTTTGGCAGGTTTTATTCGACCATGCCCTGAGTTTTTATTTCTCGCCAGTTATCGCTGCGGCGAGTATAAAGCTCGTTTTCTTGTAATGATAGCTATGTGATGGCGAGTCAGAATCGAGAATCTCTTAGTAATAAATTACTCTATTGAATACTTCCTGCAACTTTATTAACTGTTATAAAGAAAGAAAACTAAAACGAACAACTGTTCTAAACTTAAAATGGAAGAATAAAAAGAATTCAAAAGAATCTAACTTGTCCCTTAGGGATAGTATATCTTCAAGTACTGCGCATTGCATGGACGGGGTAGCTCTCCAAGTCCTTCTCGAGTAATGCGATATGCCCCATGGCCAGCTATCCCCGTAATCTTGTAAGGCCCTTCCCATTTGTCTGCGAGCGATCCTGCAGTCTTGTCTCTTGTTCCCGGATTGACCCTCTTCAGTACTAAATCCCCAAGTGTGAACCTCCTTTCACGCACATGTGAGTTGTAATATCTGGCTACCCTCTGTTGGTACGCCGCATTCCTTATTTGTGCGCGCTCTCTTCTTTCTTCTAATTCATCTAGGCCGCACTTTAGCATGTCAACGTTGATTTCTGGCTGGAAGAGTTGTACCCTTGGTGAAGAGAAAGCTGTTTCCACAGGAATAACAGCTTCTGCTCCGTAGGCCATGGAATATGGGGTTTCGCCTGTTGAGCCCCTCTCTGTCGTTCGATATGCCCAGAGCACTTGTGGTAACTTATCCGCCCAGCTCCCCTTTTTGGTTGCCAATTTAGCCTTCAAGTTGTGTTTGATGATTTTGTTCACTGCTTCAGTTTGGCCATTCGTCTGTGGATGTGCTGGAGAAGCGTAGTAGTTGTTGATGCCATACTTATCACACAGTTCCCTGAATTTCCTGCCGTCAAATTGGGTCCCATTATCTGTGATGATGGTGTTTGGTATCCCGAACCTGTACAAGATATTTTTCTTCACAAAGCTAATGGTGTTTGCTTCTGTTATATGTACCAAAGGCTCGGCCTCTACCCATTTTGTAAAATAATCCACGGCTACTATGGCATGCTTTGCTCCTCCAGTTGCTGTTGGCATTGGGCCGATCAAGTCTATTCCCCACATGGCGAATGGCCAAGGTGAGGTGATACTTTGTAGGAGCTCAGGTGGTTGACGGATGTTATTTGCGATCTTCTGACATGCTTCACATCTCGCTGCCACCCTTTTGGAGTCGGCGAACAGAGTTGGCCAGTAAAAACCCTGTCTCAATGTTTTGTGGGCTAGGCTGGCACCCCCAGCGTGGTTCCCACAATTTCCACTGTGTATGCTTCTTAGGATACCTTCTGCTTCTTCAGGCCCGACACATCTCTGCAGTGCCCTCGAGTATCCCCTTTTGTATAGTTCTCCATTGAGTACCGAGTACCTTGTTGCTCTGTATTTTAGTCGCCTTGCCTCCAATGGGTCACTCGGGAGTACATCGTTGACGAGATATTCTTTTATTGGCGTGATCCAGCTGTCCCTCTCGCCAAAGACTGCCCCGACTTCCTTTGTCTTAACTATACTCGGTTGCAATAGGCGGATCATAGAGATATTGTTGGGCCAGATGTTGATGGTGGCAGATGCCAGTTTGGCTAAGGCGTCAGCTTTTTCATTTTCTTCTCTGGGGACGTGAACAATTCTATACTCTTTGAATTTTTCTAACAGCTCCCTTGCTAATTCCAGGTAAGTGATCATGCTTTCTTCTCTCGCTTGGTATTCATCTAGTACCTGATTGACAACAACTTGAGAGTCGCTGAAAATTTCCACCTCGTCTGCACCTAAGATTGTGCTAATCTTTAAACCTGCTATGAGCGCCTCGTACTCAGCTTGATTGTTGGTGGCTTTGAAATTGAAACGCAAGGCACATTCAACTGAATCTCCTTCCGGTGTTGTCAGTACTATACCTGCCCCGCTGCCGTGCGTGTTTGATGAGCCATCAACGCGAAGTTGCCATTTGAATACTTTCTTATTTTGCTCCACCATCATTCTCGCCACCTCTGTGCTTGGTTCAGTGAACTCTGCTACGAAGTCTGCCACTGCCTGGGCTTTAATTGCTGTCCTTGGGAGATATTCTACATCGAATTCACTTAATTCGATCGCCCACTTTGTTAACCGACCGGATACTTCTGGTTTCTGCAGGATTAACTTCAGTGGGCAGTTGGTGTATACCCTGATTCTATGAGCCTGGAAATATGGTCTTAGCTTCCTTGCTGCTGTTATTAGGGCGAGTGCCATTTTTTCTGCCGGCGAGTACCTTGTTTCGGCTGGTAACAGTGCCTTGCTGGTGTAGTATACTGGTTTTTGGATTCCATCCTCCTGTCGTACTAGCACGGAACTTGTGGCTGCTTCAGAAACGGATAAGTACATGTACAATGTCTCGGCTGTTTCCGGCTTTGATAGCAGTGGTGCCCGTCCAAGGTAGTCTTTCAAGGCCTGGAAGGCTTTTTCGCAATCCTCATTCCATTCGATCCCTTTTCCCTTCTTTAAAGCTTTGAAAAATGGTAGGCATCGGTCTGTTGATTTGGCTATGAATCTGCTCAGCGATGCTAGGCACCCTGTGAGTTTTTGGACATCTTTCAGAGTCTTTGGCGAGACCATTCTTGCTAGTGCTTGAATTTTTTCGGGGTTCACCTCTATTCCTCTTTGGTTCACCTGATATCCGAGAAACCTCCCAGATGGTACGCCGAATACACATTTTGCCGGATTCAACTTCATTCCATACTTGACCAGTACGTCGAATGTTTCTCTCAGGTCATCTGCATGTCTATCTGCGGTAATACTCTTTGTCAGCATATCATCAACATAAACTTCCATATTTCTCCCTATCTGCCTGGCGAACATCTTGTTGACCAAACGCTGATAAGTTGCCCCAGCGTTCTTCAGGCCGAATGGCATGACTGTGTAACAATACAACCCCTGATCTGTGGTGAATGCCGTTTTCTCTTCGTCAGGCCTGTGCATCTTTATTTGGTTGTACCCTGAATATGCATCCATGAAACTCAACGTCTCATGTCCGGCTGTTGCATCTACTAACTGGTCAATCCTTGGTAATGGGAAGCTATCTTTGGGGCAAGCTTTGTTCAGGTCGGTGAAGTCGACACACATCCTCCATTGATTGTTCTTCTTCTTAACTAAGACTACATTCGCCACCCATTCCGGGTACTTGACTTCTCTAATTGACCCTGCGGCGAGCAACTTTGACACTTCCTCTTTTATCGCTGCACTTCTTTCTGGGTTGAAGCTTCTCCTTTTCTGTACTACCGGTTTACATTTCTCATTCACTGCTAGATTGTGAGAAATTGTGCTTCTATCAATCCCTGGCATGTCTTCGTGGCACCAAGCGAAAATCCCCCGATATTTTTTCAGCAAGTTCGTCACATCTTTTTTAACCTGTTCAGTCAGCCTTGCTCCGATCTTTACTGTTTTATCTGGTTCTGTTTCATCGAGAACAATCGACTCAGTCGGTTCTTCCTTTTCTCTGCTTTTTTTGTCTCTTGGGTCCAGTTCGAAGTTTTCCGGATTATCCTCCTGTGTCTCCGTGTCTACTTCGAATATGTTCAAAGTTTCCATTCCTGTTTTATCTTTGAAGATTGACAGGTTGGCGCGGCGAGCCATCTCCTGCGACCCCTTCAGTTCTCCAACGCCGAATTCTGTAGGGAACTTTATTTTCAGTGCATGGGTTGAGGTTACAGCTCGAGCTTTGTTAAGAAACGGTCGGCCCAGTAGAGCATTATACGGCCAATTATGGATGTCAACGACGACAAAGTCTAACAGGATTGTTCGCCGGCACGGTGCTGTTCCAAATCTTACCGGTAGTTTCACTGTTCCTAACGACCTAACCTCTGCGCCACCAAATCCTTTCAGCGGTACGTGGAATGGTTCAAGATCTTTCCTGTCCAGCCTCAACTCATCATACACTCTGGCACTCAAAATATCAGCCGAACTCCCGTTGTCTATCATCACTCGAAGGACATCCCTATGGGCTATTCGAACTCCCACGACAATTGCATCATTAGGCTTTGCATCAATCCCGTCTGAATCTTCTGCTGTAAATGTTATAGGATCATGTCCTTCTCTCCCCTTCTTGGGGTTTCTCTGAACAGAATTGACCTCCATGCTCCTGCCTTCATACATCACTTCTCGAACTTCCGACATCCTTTCTCGATTGCTCCTCCCAGTGTGAGGTCCGCCGAAAATTGTGTTTATGGCTGCGTTAGGACTGTTCCTCCTTGGACTCTTCCTATCCTGCCCGTTTCCTTGGCGGCTATCTTGGCGACCCCCGTGCTTATCTCCTTTCAAGGCAAAGTCTTGCAGGTGCCCATCTCTGATCAGGCTCTCGATGTGATCGCGCAGCTGGAAACACTTTGAAGTTTCATGTCCATGATCTTTATGGAATCGACAGTACTTAGTTGTATCTCTCCTTGCATTCGCTGATTGCTGTCGGGGGTATTTGGCGAGTCCCTTGTCTTCTACCACAGACAATATCTCCTCCTGGTCGCCATTTAAAGGGGTGTAATGGTTGTACCTTCCTCGAAACTTATTGGCCCGAGTGTTTCCCCTGCTCTCTCTCGAGTATCCTTTTTGGCCTTTCTCATCCTTCTGGCGATCACGTGATTGCATCTTTTTGTCGTCCTTATGGTCTGTTTTCAAGTTTGGCTTGTGCCCATGCACGTAGCTACCCCCTTGCGCTACTTCTTCCTCCTCTGCCAGTGCATAATCGCCAGCTATTTCCATCATCTCTTCGTAAGTTTTAGGTCTATCCCTTCGCAGGTCAAAGGACAATCGTCCACTCTGTAGCCCATTGGTGAAAGCGGCGATTACAGCTACATCACTGGCATCCTCAATTTGAGCTACTTCCTTCCCAAACCTGGCCAGATACTTCTTGATTGATTCGTTATGTTCCTGTTTCAAATTTGACAGATGGGCGAGTGACTTTCTTCTTTGGACACTTCCCATAAACTGCCTTATGAATGCCTTGCTGAGGTTTGAGAAGCTGCTTATGGTTCCGGGTGGAATCCTTCCGAACCATCTAGAGGCGAGGTCGCCGAATGTTTGCGGGAAGGTGAGACACATTAACCCGTCATTGGATGAATACTGGGCCATGATATTGCGGAATCGGCGAACATGTTCCTTTGGATCCCTGTTCTCTTTGTACTGCTCAATAGTTGGCATTCTAAATCTGTCTGGAAATTGGGTGCGAGCAATAGCTTCAACGAATGGGCTATCTGACTCATCATCTGAGGATACATTACGACCATACCTTCGTGCCATTGCTGAAACCTTTCTTGATAGCTCTTGTAAGGTGACATCTCGCTGACCAGTTGGTTCTCCTGCTGGGTCGAGCCTACTCTTGATTGTCATTCTACCATGATTGCCTCTTTCATCTGGGCTTCTTCGATCTTCCGTGCTCTCGGATCTTCTCCGCTTCGTTCTTTTAGATCGCAACTCCCTTCGCGGACGAGGACTCTTGTCCTCAGATGAGATGGACCGGTGTCTCCGCCGGTTTCGCTGGTATGTGTCGCTGGAATTGACCCCATGTGTTCGCACCTGGTCTCGTTCCTCCCTGGATTCTTCATTCATCACACCTTTTCCCTTCCTTTGTTTTCTCCCCTCGAAATCCTCAATGTGGTCTTGGGGGGTCTCCTCGGTGGATTGTCTTGCTTGAGTATCGGGAATTGTGATATGAACTTCTGACCGCAGCCTTCCGGGTGGATGGGCTCCAGGGGTGGTTAACTCGTAAGGAGATGAGACTCCTAACCCTATGGGAAGCGAAAGTCCTATTTTGCTGGCTTCGCTGATTAGGTTTACCAATGCGGCTTGGAAGTGCTGCAAAATCCCGGGATCAGCCGCCCTAGTTCCTGGCGTTGCTGCTGACTGCTCCCCGACTGTCACTGCCCTGTCTCCCGTTGGCGCAGCCGGTTCAACAACTAAATCTCCACTGGAGTTACCATCTCTGTCGCTGTCGTTATTCATGCTGTCTGATTCGCAAGGGTCCCTCGAAGTTTTCTGTTCAAAAGCCCCCTCCTTCTAGCGCCAATTGTTGACGGTGAAATTTGGATTGCCACGTACTCAACAATTAGATCAATTTAATATAAAGCAAGAAAATCAAGAACACATGCAAAAGACAAGTTTTACGTGGAAAACCCTTGAATGGGAAAAAACCACGGCGCCCCTGAGGGCAGAAGAATAATACTAGGTTTTAATTGCTTCGTTACACTCTCTAATCTCTCACAATTGCTCTCTTTTCTCTCTCTCTATTTCTGAACCCCCTCCTCGTGGGATAGGTGATTCTATTTATACATGTTTATTTAGGGTTTTTCCTTGTTGATTTGCTCTAGGATCCTTCTTTGTCGCGGATTGGGTCTTCTTTCCTTTCACGATTCCTTGTTGCTTCGGGTCTTCTAAAAGAGTAGGGTTTACTTCTGTATTTTTACCGAGTTAGTTCAAGCTCAGTGTGCTGGTCCAGCGAGTACCTTTAATTTCTGGGTATTACGGTTTCTGGCGAGCACACTTCTATATCCGGCGAGTAGGTTTTTAGTTTTAGCGACCATACCTTTGATTTCCCTCTGGTCTAAACTATTCTTCCATCCTGACTGGTCAAACTTCTTTCTTTTACCCGGTCAACGAATGACGTGGCAACCCTTTGTTAGCTCCTTTGATGACGTGTCAGTTGGGCGAGTTTATACATACAACAACAGTACAAAAAGGCACGATCACAGTACAAAAAGGCTCGATCACTATACAAAAAGGCACGATCACAGTGCAAAAAGGCACGATCACACTATAAAAAGGCTCGATCACAGTACAAAAAGGCACGATCACTATACAAAAAGGCTCGATCACTATACAAAAGGCACGATCACAGTGCAAAAAGGCACGATCACACTATAAAAAGGCTCGATCACTATACAAAAAGGCACGATCACTATACAAAAAGGCACGATCACAGTGCAAAAAGGCACGATCACAGTGCAAAAAGGCACGATCACACTATAAAAAGGCACGATCACAGTGCAAAAAGGCACGATCACAGTACAAAAAGGCACGAATTCAGTACAAAAAGGCACGAATTCAGTACAAAAAGGCTCGAAAACAATTCAAAAAGGCTCGAAAACAGTTCATAAAGGCTCGAATACACTAGAGAAACGCTCGACATAAATGTATAAAAAGGCTCGATCAAAGTTCAAAAAGGCACGATTACAATACAAAAAGGCTCGATCACAGCACAAAAAGGCACGATTACAATACAAAAAGGCTCGATTACAAAACAAAAAGGCACGATTACAATACAAAAAGGCACGATTACAAAACAAAAAGGCACAATCTCAATACACAAACGCTCGATTACAATACACAGTTTATAAAGGCACGATTACAACACAAAAACGCTCGATTACTATACCCAAAGGCTCGATTACAAAACATAGTTCAAAAAGGCACGATTACATCACAAAAAGGCTCGATTACAACACCAAAATGCTCGATTACAATACACAGTTCAAAAAGGCTCGATTGAAGTTCAAAAAGGCACGATTCAACTATAAAAAGGCACGATTCAACTACAAAAAGACACGATTCAACTGCAGAAAGGCTCGATTCAACTAATCAAACCTAGATCTTCATCGTTTTCAAAGAAATTTTTTTCCAAAAATAAAACCCTAACCTAACCTGATCAACAAACACACAATCTTATTCGAAAAAGAGAATGAAAATGCTTACCTCACTCCTTCTACTTCGCCGTTCAACTCTCGTCGACATAGCTACTGTTCCGGTGGTTCACCGTCGGATTTTGGTTCTGTTGTCCGTCCGTTTCTCGGTCAAAGCTTTTTCTTTCAACGTTTGAAAAAACTCACAAAGCGACAAATGAAGGGTATTTTTGTCTGGTGACCATAAATGGTGCCTTTTAAACTTAAGTTAATAAGTTGGTGACTTTTCCCCAAAAGGCACCCCATTAAGTGCTATTTAAATTTCGAGCCCCCATACTTATTATATGTATGGTTATAATTTAGTGAAATATAAGTGATTCATTTTTTTGTTTCTTTTAACTTATTTTTGGAATAAACTTTATATTTTCATGTCTTTTTTGACATCGGTAACAAGTTACATGAAAAATTGATTTAGTCCGGTCTAACAAAAAACCCTAGCTACGCCATTAGTCTCATCGTCTCAGTAGTGCTGGACCTGCTGGTGCATGTCAGCAAAAAACTAGTCTTGACATAATATAATTCTCAATGGATACTAGACCTTTGTTTCAACAATCGAGTCATGTCAACTTAACAACAAACTCTGGCACGTTAGCAACGTCACTTGAAATCGAGTGAACAAGCCTACTAATCGAGTCACCATTCACTCGATCATAGAAACATATTAGTCTTAAAAATAATAATAATAATAAATAAATAAATAAATAAAACCTTCATTGAAGCCTCCTTATTGAAGTTTTTGTGATGATCACACTTAAGATAAAACCCGTTGTCAAATTTTACATTATTTGGAAATAGTGTCAAATTTCAAAGAATATATAGCCCAAATTGAATTCTTGATAGAAGATACAAAAATTGCTAATGGCATGAAACCTTTTTAAAAATCACTTAAATTGAAATTTTTTAAAAGCAGTTAATTATAATAATCTTGTCTGGGTGACAACCAAACGACAAAAAAAATAAAAATTGAAAGAGCTTTAAAAATAAAAAATAAAAATAAAAAAAATAAAAAAATAAAAAAATAAAAAAAACTCTTTTAGCCAGTAGACAAGCTCTTCCAAACAAGCACATAAGACTTTAAAAATTGACTCTTAGCAAACTCGTTACTGGCTATTAATGATACTAGAGTCTGGAGACACTATTTCTACAAATTTTACAATTCAAGTGAATTAAAAAAATAAAAACTATACTTCTCTAGAGCTATCCAACAATAATTGAAAGTTCATAGAAGAATTTTACTATTCAACTTTATATTCAAAATAATTATATAGAATTAAAAATGTTTTTTTCAATATACTAATTCACATTTTTTAATTCTAAAAATAGAATAAAATCATATGTTACTTTACATAACAAAGAATGTCAATATAAACATATTATTTATTGGGCTTTGCTACATACAATCGGGGTTGCAACACCACCACGGCCTCATAAAAGAAAAAAAAATGAAAAAATACATAAGACCCGCATAATAAATACATAGGTATAAAAACGTCTTAAAACATTGTCGATAATACTTTATTTATTTATTTTTATTTTTTTGAGAAAGAACAAGTTACAAGAACTCGAAAGATAACCCAAACAATTGGTGCCTAACCCGGCAAATCCAATTGGACAGCTCTTCTGACACATGGAGGGAAATCCACCATCCAGAAAATGTCATTATCTTTCGTCAACGCAAACTTTGTCAAACCATGGGCTACAGAACTTGCTATATTGACAAGAGCGCCCACCGTTTAATTTTGTGAGAAAATTCCTGTTGTTGTTTTTTTTTGTTTTTTTTTTTAATATCATAGCTCCTATGAGGCTATGATCTTATCCCTGAACCTTCGGCTTATTAAACAATACATGGATAAGATGGTAAAGTGTCACGAGGGGTGTAGCTTAGTAGCCGGTAGATAAACGATTTAGATAAATGATTTTTAAATTACTGGTTTGAATTTTATTAATGGTAAAAGCTTTAAAAAAAATACTCAATTTAATAGATAAGTCAATTTTTCTATTGTCAGTTCGAACCGATAAAAGATATATTAATTCCTTATCCATGGGTCATTAGATTTAAATACTTTGAATTGACTGTATGTACTGATAATAGAAAGACCGATAGATAGTCATCGGAAAAATAAATAAATAAATAAGATGGTGGAGTGCAGACAAACGAACAAACAAAGAAAAAACAAATGCGTGTAGATTGGAAGAAACCGACAAATCTGGGACGTAAGATGGCGGCCAAAGTCAAAACATTGTTTCAAAAATTATCCGGACACTCAAAAACGACAACGACTACGCGACAAACTCAGATACACACTTTCAACAATATGGATCCACTTCTACTGCAAACAACTTCAATTAACTTCTACTTGAATTGTCAATACTTCAAAAAAATAATAATAAATTAATTGTTTGAATTAAATATCACACTTTTCAATGTTTTGTTTTTTCAAAAAATAAAATTCCAACGTATTTTTTTATTATCAAAAGGAATGAGAAATTCAGTCATACATTATATCTATTCTCAAATTAAGATTCAAAAACTTTCTTTTGAAATAAATTATGAGCATCTCCGGTATAAATATGTAATTTTAAGTTTTTAAATTGTGTCACATCGATATTTCTATTGATTATGACTTATGAACCCATTTTAAATAGATTATGATTATGATTTGTCGGTATTTCTATTGATTATGTCACATCCATTTTAAGTCATACACACATATATATATATATATATATATATATACGGAAATTATCCTATCAGTGCATCCTGATAGAATTATATAAGGATATTGAATGTGAGCCACTCGTTTTACATATTTTGACTTGGTATGTATGCACTTGTCAAATCACTGTTATAAATAAGTGGCTCACAATCAATATCCTGATAAATTTATATCAGTGCATTCTGATAGGATCGGGACCGTATATATATATATATATATATATATATATCTTCCAGGCTATCAAATTAACAATCAAAACTTCTTTTGAAATAAATTATGAACATCTCCGAAGTAAATATGTAATTTTAAGTTTTTAAATAGTGTCATATCGGTATTTCTATTCATTATGGACCCATTTTAGAAAGAAAAAATAAATTGAGAAATGCATATTTACATTTCCAATACAATTACATAAAATATAATATACATCTATTTTATAACCAATCATAATAAAACAATTATTTCAGTCTCTTATTTTATTTTACAATTAAATAGGCTTTGGTATTATTTATGGAAAGAGTTGAATCCTAATTGGCATTTCTATGAAAGTTTCTAAAATTAAAAACTCAACTTCTCGGACATTTTTTTTATTACTAGATAATTACATTAGAGATGGTTTTTCTAACTTTTAATCTATCTATCCTACATGGCACTTAATTTTCTACCAAAGAAAATTCTTCAACTCATTAATTTTTTTCACTAAATTTAATATAATTAATATCTTCCAAACTGGCCTGCCTAGAGTTATAATAAGCATTGAATGATCACTCATTTTTTTTGAGAAAAAATCAGACAATGAAACAAGTCTCTCAATTTCAACAATGCAAAGTAATTTCTCTGTCTCTCTGTGTGGTCCAACTCTGCACATCTTCTGCTACCAAAATTAATGACTCATCCTCTCTCCCTCTGTGTGTGTCTGAATTGTAATAACTTCAGTATCTCCCCAACCAAACAAAAAAAGTTTATGAATATGAAACAAGAAAATGAGAGATTTTTCATTTTTCTCACAATAGATAAAAATTTTAATAAGCATTACATTCAAAATAAATTGATTTCTGATATACTAAACTAACATGATAGAAGATAGCAAAATGTTGACACAACTGGAACCTTAATTTTCACAACTAGTAATAATTTTAAGCTATATATACTAATTTATGCCTAGAGTTGTTGTACAAATAAGTAGAGAATGAATTCAGGAATGCATATTTCATTCAACAAGTGAAACCAACAAGCACAGACCTGGCTTGCTTGCTGCTGTTCTCTTCTCTTCTCTATCGCTCGGGCGATCAATCGATCTATCTTCCTCTGAATCCATCCAGTAATTTTCAGTGCAAAATATATATTTACTTATAATTTAGAAGCAAAAGGGTCTGTGTCTGGTTTTTAGCTTTAGTATAAGTTTACATGACCATTGACCAAGACCACCAGCTGCTTATTTGCTCAAATGCCATAATGAGACAGCAGAACAATCAAAAATACCCAACTGCCAGTAATGGCTTTGATGTTTAATTCTACTAGGCGGTTTCTTTTCTCTACCTTACAATCGCTTCGTAAGTTTGCAGATCAACAAATTGTGCCCCGTAATTCTTAAAACACTTTTTTTCTCCTAGACAATGGAGATGTATATACGCGTAATCCATCTCTCTGTCTCTCGTTCGTGTCAAGAGCTACTTCCTATGTCATTGCCAGAGATTTCCCCACCTCCATATGGAGATGTAGCCATATCGAGACCATTTCCGATGGAGGGGATTAGAGCCGAGAGGGGGGTGCCACCGGCAGCCATCCCCAGTCCAAGAAAATCGAGAGTAGTCTGCTTAGGAATGAACCCTGGAGGTGGTCCCATCATCAATTCCTTCAATCCAGAACCTCCACCGCTTGGCAGACCAAGTCCAAGCCCCGGTAGAAAGGATGCAGTCTCAGATTCTAATTGTCCATGACACCAATGCATATTGTCCTGCTGAGAAGACGATGAAGAAGATGGGACTATCCCCAACCCCAAGCCGCGAAGCAATGAAGCATTAGAAGCTGTTGCGCCCATTTGCGCAGCTTTTTGAAGTAGCGCGGTGGCAGAGATGGATGGCTGTGGTGGCTGGGCATATTGTCTACGCTCTTGTCCTCCAGTTCCGAAAAGTGATGAACCGTTGTTGGTTGAGAGGCACAAGGAAATAGGGTCCGTTGTTGAAGACGATGCAAGGTCAACTGTTCGATCTGCCCGTGTGGTAGTCGTGATTACCTCTGTAAATACTGCAGTAGGAGAAGGCTGTAAACTTCTTGATGCTGTTGAGGAAGCAAATAAGCTAGCAAAAACACAGCTACTAGTACTTCCACTGCTACTTGAGCTACTGCTGCAGCTGCAGCTTCCATTTAAGCCTGCTGTTGCTGTCGCTGCCACTGCTGGTGTTGCTTTTGTTTCTTCTACAAATTGTGTGGAAGTTTCTGGCAATTCTGTTATAAAAAAAAAACAAAAGAGGAAAGCAAAACATATACAAGTGGAATCAATAATAGTTCACTTTCACTAACTAAACCCACTTCTATAAAAACATAAATGGAAAGTTTGAACTTTTCTTTAACAAGAACTTTAAAAGAAAAAGTAGATTCAATAATGGAGCTCTTTCTCTAAACAATTCCTTTTTAGCTTTTGAATCACTTGCTATTTCCTTATCAAGATTGCAAAAATTGAATCTTTAATAAGAGTATTAAAAGAAATTAATTTCTTGAGAACTCATATGAGACTTGTTTGTCTTTACTTGATTACTCTATTTTTAGATCATTTGACTATACTGTGTTAATTGTGAATTTGTGATAATAAAACATCCAATAGCAACAAAGATCAGTAACAGACAAAAACTACTACAATACAAGATCCAGAACCAGGAATAAGAAAGAGAACAATGATTATGTGGTTTGTTTATTTAAACAAAACAAACAAAAATCAAATCAGACAAAAACCAAAACAGAAAAAAAAAAAATTGACAGTTTACTATTTTTGGATTCATATATTAATTTACCTGAACCAGGCAGAATTGATGAAGATAAAACACTTGCTGACTGAGTAAGTGCTGGTGGAGCTGAAACTGGTGCCGGAACAACTGCTGCTGCCGCTGCTGGTGGTGGTGGTGGAGGAGAATAAGAATCAGCAGCCTGAGCTTTCGGGTGGGATTCTGATGTGGGATTGACCTCCGGCTGATTCTGATTTTCCGGTTGACCCTGAACTTTCACAGCCGCTTCTGTCAATACATCACAGAAAGCTCTGTGTGTGATGAAGCTGTCCCTCCTAATCAAAAGAACCAAAACACAACCATCACAAAACCAACAAAAAGAATAGATTGAATTACAAGTCAAAAAGATATAAAATGATGAAATCAAATACCTTGCAAACAGAGCTCCACAATCGCATTTGTACTCTCTAGAACCACAGACTTTAGAGTGAGCTTTCCAATCAGATTGAACAGCGTATTTCTTTGCACACTTGTCGCATTTCCACTTCTTCTCTCCATGTTTTCTGCAGAAGTGTTTCTTGATCCCTGTAAGATCACCAAGAGCTCTTGAAGGATGGTGGTGGACACACGTCGATTCAGGACACACATAGACTCTCTTCTTCACTTCTTTGTTCGATCTCTGTCTAAGCTTCCATGGAAGATTATGACCTCTTCGATGGAGCTGCAGGTTCTGGTCTCTCTGAAACCCTTTTTGACAGATTTCACACACGAACCTGTTTGTCGCCATCAGGGTTTTTGGAGACAGAACGATCACCTCCGCATCTGGATCTGAAAAATAAAATCCAAAAAAACTCAATCAAATTGAACACATATCAATAACAATACAAACACAAAAAAAAAAAAAAAAAAAAAAAACCCAGATGGAAAAAATTACCAGGCATTCCAGGGAGGTTACGTTTCTTCTTGGCGGTGGATTTGGAAGGTGGGTTTTGGTTGCCGGAAGAAGAGATACTAGCTTCGCCGGAAGCTGTGGAGGAATTGTCCAAGTCGAGCGGCATCAGTACTGGGAAATTGAATTGAAAATTCTTCTTCTTAGGGTTTTTTTGACATCAAACTACAGGACAAAACAGGGGAAAACAAAATCTAGAGCAGTTTTATCTTAAGACTTCTTAAAGAAGAGACTTTTGAAGACAAAAGTTCATATATTTTTATAAATTATTAATTTAACTCTTCTCCTTGGGCTCTATGGTTTTTGTTTTGGTCTCTCTCTCTCTCTCTCTCTCTCTTAGCTACCAGTCAACCAGCTTTTTTTTTTCCTTTTTTTTGATTTACTCACCTACCATACCAGCTCTCTCTCTCTCTCTATATCTCTCTCTGATAAATCTCTCACGTTACCCGAAGAAATCAAATGATTAACCCCAAAGACTGTAAATCAGCTTTCAAGCTTGATTTTTTTTTTAACTTGGAGATTTGAAAAAAGACCCACCAAGAAAACCGATCAACGGCAGTTTGATCCAACGATCCAAATTGAGTCTAACCGCTGACTGACTCGACACTCTAGAGTCTAGAGAGAGATCACAGAAAAAATCTAGCTTTGTTGTTGGTAATAGAAATCATAGCATATAAAACAGAGAAGGTGATCAGAGATGATGGAGTCAACAGACTGAAAAGAGAAAATTAAAAATAAATATTAAAAAATAAAAAACGAAAAACACACAGAGAGAGAGAGTGAGTTTATGTGGTGAAAGTTGCTGGGTCTATGGCTTTATAAGCTCTTTCTCTCTTACTTCTTTTGTAGAAAACATTAAAAAAAAAAAAACATTTAATTAAAAAATGGTGTTAAGTCTGTTTTTGGTAAAATAATTTTAAAAAAAAAGTTAAATAAATTAATTGGGGGCTTATTGTCCAAGTCATTATTTACAGACAAGAGGATTTACCGTGCACTTGTCAATTTTAAGACACTGTGTCGGAAACTTGTCGAATTTGCTAATTTGGATGTCACCCTTCGGTGAACTTTGTCGCTTAGCGATGAGTTTCAAGTTTCAACTCTCTTTCTTTTAAAAAAAAAAGAATTAACAATAATAATAATTTTTTAGATGTCCTTTTCAAAAAAAAAAAAAATCGTTTTTTTTTTGTTGTATTCATGTGTATCCGGACCAACTTGCGCGCACATTAACTAATCCCACGAGGCCCTAAAGTAAACAGCCAGATAAACCTTCAATGACTCTAAAAAAAAACGTTTTATGACTTACCCTAATGACCAACGGCACCACCCTTTGAGGTTTTTAAAAAAAAAAAAAAAAAAAAAAGAGATATCATAAATACCTACCGCATACATTCACCGTTAAAGCAATAAACGAAAAAAAAAAAAAAACAAAAGAAAAAAATAATATTATAAACATCCATTCACCTTTCAACTGTTATTGAATTCACCTTTCAACTGTTATTAAATTTGTATAGAAAAATGCTTTTATTTTATAAACCTCTCCTCCTGTGTCCTGAGCTCTAACATTAATGGTTCTATTAGGGAAGGGTAAAATGGTACTTTAATTATATCCAAAAAATGAAAAATAAAAAGTAAGGATTTAAATTAAAGAAAATTAAAAGTAAAATCTGTCCAAAAAAAAAAAAAAAACTCGAATAAAAGCCAGAAAAAAAAAAAAAAAAATCCTACGAATCTCTCTTTTACCTGTCTCTCCTCCTATCTCTTTATCTCCCTTCCCTTCTCAGGTGCCATTAATGGTGGTGGAATTCTTTTTTATAAAATATGTTGGAGGACAAATGGTGGTGTTACCAGATCTTTGTAACTTTGGGTTTTTTTTTTTCTTTCATTCTTTTGATAAAAAAATTTTATTTGGTATTTCTGTTATTACATTTTTTTATTGCTATTTCCTAATATATATATATATATATATATATATATATATATTGTTTACTTATTATCGTTACTTTGTCCTTTTTTTTTCTTCTTAAATTTATATTATTTTATAAATTATTTAAAAGAATAATATTAAAATAATTAATTAAATTTTTTTATTTTTTTATTTCTAACGTATTTTATTTTATTTGTCGCTGATTTAAAATATGTTACTTTAATTTTAGACATATAGTATGGTTTTTCATAAATCGATAAGGGCATAATAGTATTTTCATATAATCAACACAAGTCAAGCTAACGGAACTATTAACGTTGTTAGAGCTCATAGGAGGTTTATAAAATAAAAGTATTTTTTTTACACATTAAATAATAGATGAAAGGTGATAGGAGGTTTATAATACTTTGACCGTGAAATAAAATATAAAGTGAAATATCAAATAGTGTTTAAAAAAATGAAATAGAGAATAAGCTAAATAAACTTATAACTCGTTAATTCAATAATCAACAAACTAAATTAAAAATGTGAAAGCTCTGAATATAATTATATATAAATTTTGATTTTTACAATTTCAAGTTCGTAAATAAAATTTAGAAAAAATTCAAAATTTAAGTTCTCAATATAAATTATAATTTAATTTTTAATATGGAGAAAAAAGCAAAAACATTGTTTGATCAGATTCAAAATTTTCGGTTCTAATTAGCTTTGTTATCAAAAAATTAAATATGATAATTAAAATTAAATTCAGAACTTCAATTAGCAAAACTTCAGTTCAATACTTTATAATTAATTATTATTATTTGAAAATAAAAATAAAATTAAAAAAAAAAAAAGAGAAAAAAAAAAAAAAGAGAGAGATATTTTGATAAGAGTCGTGATGTGATAAACTATAGGCAGCTAATTGACAAATTCGAATATTTGTAATTTTGAGACTCTTGGAATCTGTCAACATTAATGTGCTGAATGCTGATGGTGGGTGATGCAGTCAGTTTACTTTAAATTTATATATTAAAAGTCGAGGAGTGCTAGAATCACTCTCTCAACCCACTCTCTCAACCCACTCTCTTTTCTCCATTTGACACTTGTCCATTATTTACTTTTTTGAAATAAATTTTAGAGCCATCATTAATGAATTGTTTTTACATGTTATTTACAATTCAAACTATCATATCTTCCTAAATTGCCCTTTTTTTAACACCTAATTGTCATAGTCCTTTTCTTAATTATTATTATTATTATTATTATTTTATATACCTCTTTTTTATTTTCTAAAATATCATATCAAACATAGTTTATACTTGAAAAATTATCATTTTTATCTATATTATCATAAGTTCATCATATTTTATAAAGTGATTATTTTTACGTAATTTAAAAAATATAGTTAAAAAATAATTAAAATTTCATTAATAATATCAAAACTCGAATATACTAAAAAAACACAAGATACCAATGTTTATTGTATTTTAATAACTTAAATATTGTTAATAATATATTTGCTACTTTTTAAAAATAAATATAAAATAAATTTAATAAATATTATTCAACCCATTTTACCTTTGAAGATTTTTCTCACATATTTGGAAATGATAATTTGGTGTAAAAAAAGGGCAATTTAGGAAGATGTGGATGATTTGAATTTTAAATAACATCAAAAAATAATTCATTAATAATGGTTCTAAAATTTATTTCTAAAAAGTCAATATAGGACAAGTGTCAAAAGGAGAAGAGAGAGTGGGTTGAGAGAGTGTATCTAGCACTCCTCTTAAAAGTCAAAGTACTTTAATCCTGTAGCTTTTAACCCTGTTAAAGCCACTGTGATTGTGACACGTGTGCCAGCTCACTAGGCCAGACCCACGTTCGATTGTCACCCTTATCTCTTAATCAGAATTTTTTTTTTTTTTTTTTTGTATTGGATTTGGTCTACTCTGGATCAAAGATTCAAGGTCAGAAAAAGAGACACTAGTTTACATGTTGCGACAAATCAGAAGAATGTTATGTGGGCTCACACTTGCTCTCTATGTTGTTGCGTGCACAGGATTATTATTCCCCAAATGCTTGATCCTCAAGTAGCACCGAATCTTCTCATTCTCATTCCAGGCTTCTACCCATCAAGAAATTACAAAATCCTCCTTTATGCTTTTAACGTAATCGAAAGTTTTTACGATATGAAGTTGGTCTAAACGTCCATCACATTTGCAAATTGTATATACAGTCGTGTGTTCAAGTCGTATATTATTACTCTAAATATAGAATTAAACGTAATAGTTTTATTAACAATTAAAATTATCTGAAGGGACAATTTAAGGTAAACTTTTAGATAACAAATAAGATAAAATCGAAAAACAAATCAGTTAAGGTGACTAATGAAAAAAAAACACGTGTATATATATATATGTACACGTATGTTTTATGAAAAAAAAAAAAAAAAAAAAAAAAAAACTATATATTTGTGCTCCGACTATACGATAGCAAAGTCTATTGACGTCAGATTAAGAAATAAATCAATTATACATACTTTAAAAAAATTATAAAGAATATGCTTGAAAATAAAGCATCTATCATCCACAAATTAAGCTCAATATGCTTGAAAATCTGGGAGAAGAACACTCATGCTGCTTTAAAAATGTATATAATATAATATATGTATATATACATGGGCCAGTCCTAAGATTTTCGGGGCCCGAGGCGAATTATAGAAAATGAGGAACTCAATACTCTAGATACGTTTATTTGATTATTATTATTATTACTAGTGGAAGGGCACGTGCAATGCACATGTTAAATTTATAGTATTAAACCTTGAATATAATGTATAGGACAACACTTGGGTACTGATCAATAAAGTTCTGCCATGTGATCCATTTGTGAAAAATGTAAAAAGATAAAATATAAAAAGTTAAGAGAAAAAAACCACGTGGCAACACCCAATTGATGGGATTAGTACCTTGGGTACTATACCCAAGCCTCTCTCTATTTATATATATT
Source organism: Acer saccharum (assembly GCA_030490815.1). Taxonomy (NCBI): domain Eukaryota; kingdom Viridiplantae; phylum Streptophyta; class Magnoliopsida; order Sapindales; family Sapindaceae; genus Acer; species Acer saccharum. The sequence goes on from CM059868.1 coordinate 5,600,883, forward strand.
ATATATCTCTATGTTGGTGAATCTCTTCACCCACAGTAATCATTGCAGCCAGCAGCAGTCAAGGAAGCATACATATACGATTGACCGGCAAGAGGAAAGGCGTCGAATATCCTAGACTTAAGTAGCCTGAAATTATTCATATATATATAAAGGTGAAAATCAAATTGGCAGAATATTCAAAGGAAGCAGCTGGTTGCCAACACGATCCTAAGTAGATATAGGAATGGGAGTTAATACTTTGATATAACTAAATAACTTTCAAGCTTTGTAAACACTATCTCAAGCTTTGTAATTGAATAGATGAGAAGCAAAAATATAGACCAAATATCGTTTTTATATAAAATTAAGATACAAAATCTGACCATAATGGGCCAATTTGGTCATCTCACTGAAAACTATAATATTGTAAATTTAATTACTACATCTATAAAATATATATATATATATATATATATATATATATATATATATATGTAAGCTTCTCTTTTCATCTTTCTTTCTTTTCTTTTCTCTGATATTTCTCTCATCCGAAGACTCTTCTATCTCTGATACTCTCTCTCTCTCTCTCTCTTTATTCTATCTTTTATTTTTTAATTGTTTGCTTGCCAGTTGCCACCTCAACCAAACTGAAATAATGCCATCTGTCTTCCTTTTATAGAAAGTGGCACCGCTTCAACATTCTTTATTATTATATTATAAAATATAATACTTATCACATCACGACCCTTTCATGCCACCCAATCACAAACACCTCAACGCCTTCCTCTCCTTTGGCCACAGCTCACGCGCCACCGCCATCGAAGCCATCATGAGTCGCCTCCACACCACCCACGACGCATCTGTTGCCATCTAGTGTCTCGTCGCCGTCCACCATATCATCAAACACGCGCGGCAGTTTCATTCTCCAAGATCAACTCTATATCTACCCTTCCAATGGCGGCAAAAATTACCTTAAACTATCACACTTCAGAGACAATACGACGCCGTTTACTTGGGAACTCTCTTCATGGGTCAGATGGTATGTTCGATATCTCGAACATTTGTTATCGACATCTAGGGTTTTGGGTTTTGGGTTTTGGGTTTTTTTCTCTATTCAACTTCAAGCTTTGTAGAGAAAGATAGAGAAGATGAGAAAATTTCACCTCTCATGAACACCGAATTGCTTAGAGAGATTGAATCTCTGGTGGGTTTGTTAGAAGAGATGTGTAAAAGGCCCGATTCGTTGCACATGGAAACAATTTGGTGGAGGACATCGTCTATCCGCCATGAATGAGGTTTCGACCCGAGTCAATGAGTTCAAAGAGAGACTGAGTTGTTTGAGTCTTGACAAACACATTAAAAGGGAAAAACAAATTAAATAAAACGATGAAGGAAATAAAGATCACACCTGAATTCAGGACACAGACACGTAAAAAGGAGAGGATAAAATGGTAAATGTAAGGCCGTTAAAAAAAAAAGGGATAAAGTAATAGTGATAAAATGGACAATTGCATGTAGTAAAACAAAAAACAAAAAAACAAAAAACAAAAAAAGGACATATAGGGAAATAATATAAAAGGTCACACCATGAATTGCCCTTTTTGAAAAATAAGGCTCTTTTATATATATAGGATTTTCTAGTAGACGATATAATAACTTAAATCTCAAGACTATTCACAACAAAATAACAAATAAAAAGTTGCCAAAATATTTTTTTTTTATAATTACATCAAATAATATATCATTTAAACTTTAGTCGCCTTACATTTTTAGTAGCATAAGTACTAATTAAGCTTACATAAAAATAAAAATAAAAACTAAAGAATAGGGTTTTCGAAAAAGAAAAAAAAAAGTTTATTGATTTAATTACCTTCAAAACATGACTTCTGGATTTTCATATCAAGATAGGTTTTTTTTTTTTTTTTTTTTTTTTTTTTTTTTTGGAAATATAAAAGAGGATTATTACTATGATTCAATCCACCACCACCTTTAATCCAATGTTGTTGTTGTAAGAATAATAAATGGGTTTCCATTTGTTGGCTTAAAAAAAAATTATATATATATGGCGGGTCATTGTTAAAATCATTTATGAGTCTATTTTGTTTAAAATCTTATATATAATATAATTTAAAATCTTTTTTTTTTTTCACTATAATTTGAGGGCCTTTACAATCGGGGCTCTATGCAGTTGTCTCACTACCTTTAAGTCGGACCTAATATATACATATATAAATGTTCAAGTCAGTTCGCATTGATGTAAATATACGAGGACATTGAATATGAGTCACTCATTTTCCATGCTTTGACTTAGTGTGTATGCACTTGTCAAAACTTCTCCATAATGAGTGGTTCACATTCAATATCCTTATATATTTACATCAGTACGCACTGATGTGAACGGAACCGTATATATATATATATATATATAGTGGTTCTCTAATAAGGATGTTATAGAATTATAAGTTAATGACGTTCAACCACAGCCACATATTCATATTGGGTGTTGGTATTTGTTAATGTAGGGCTGTGAACTCACTGTGAATGTGTGGTTATAGTTGGACGTCATAAAATTATAAATTCAGGTCACGATTAGAGAGGTATTATATATATATATATATATATATATATAAACTAATTAAGTTGTAAAAAAATAATAGTCAATTTAAACAATTTTTAATTACGAAGAACTGATGCTGCCACGTGGTATGTTGATTGCACTTTTGGTTCATGCATTGTAGTCTGTAGAATGGCTGAATCCGTGTAGTCGTCTGGCTACTGGAAATCTGCATTCAAGATTCACCAATGACCAGTGACCAGACCGACCAACCAAAATCTAAAAGCAGTTGAATGAGATCTTATTGAAAAGAGACACCATAATAAGATGCTAATAAAATCACACCTACTCATCATCAACAAGACACACTTATGGATAAAAAGCTTTCAAATCTAAAGTTTTAAAAAGTAATCAAATTATGTGGTAACATATAATTCATTTCAATTAATTAGTTTCTGCATCATAACACCTTTTCACATAAAGATATCCTTAATAAACTAATTGGAGTATTTTATAACTCGTTTCTTGATGGGTATTTTAGTCTTAAAAAGTTAATTAATATCCCGGAGCATATTCGCATATTCCCTCTTAGTTAAGGTGGTGTGTAACTCTCCTTTCACGTTATCAAAGAAGACTTATATAAGTTTTATTATATGCATTTTACAAGTATGTGGGAAAAGTTTTATTTTCGACGTTGTGGGAGTAGATATCTAGATCGATTGTGTAGTGTTTGATCTTAGCAAGTCTCAGTATACCCTAACTCATTCGGACTTATTTGATGTATTTTTGAAAAAGATAGGGACTATGAGTACCATAAAAGTAAACACAATTAAATATCTCATTTTTTTTTGTCCATAATCAAGGACTAAATTGTAATTCACCATTTGGAGAATTGAACGCAATTTGTAAAATACCTTTTTAACTAATAAATTAATGACAATGTTTAGCTTTGGGCATTTAGCTCTGCTTGTGGAAGAATGGGCATTGGGTTAACGTTAGTGGTTCGAATCCTACCCAGGTAGGGGCGAATTATGATTTATCCGTTTGCATCTTTATGGGGCTAAGGGTATGGGTCGAGGTTTCTTATCTGTCATACTCCGCGAAGCTAACATACAGGCCACAGCGGGTCACACAGTTGGGGACCTGCTTCCAACATACAAGTCACGACGAGTCACGCAATCGGGGAAGGACAGACGAATAGGTACCTAGACGAAGTCCGGGATCCTCAATAGCAAATAATAATAATAATAATAATGTTTAGTTAAAGTTTTGCTTATAAAAATTCTAACAATTAAATTTACAATATAAATCCTTTTTGAAATATTTATACCAACAAAAATATAGAGCAAACTCAGCTTGACTTGGAAAATAACATCATAGATTGGGCTATGCGCCGACACACGTTTATTTATCGATTGGTTATATATATATATATATCAATTATTTTTTAAATAATAATTAAATTAAATTAAACCCAATGTCATTAGATAGTTTAGAGCCCTCATTTAGGTTCCAAATTCAAATCATAGAATATAGACCACACGGTATGTATAAAAACAAATAGTTAAATTAAGAAAATAATTCCAAAAAGCCGGCACGGTTTCTTCTGCTCACAGTCATCATCACTTGCTTTGACTTGGATTCTATTCCCATTAATTATTCAAACTATTCATTATTTAGGCATAGTACGTGTCCCTTCACATCATTAATTTTTTCTCCACTTGACAAAGTCGATACTAACCTTCAACCGGTGTTTTAATCACTATTTTGCCATCAAAAATTTACATTTGAAATACCAATACGACCAATACCATACCTATTTAAGAGCGTCTTCAACTATGCTTTCTAAATTTTAACTAAATTTTAGCTATTTAAGCTAGCAATTGTTCACGAGGTCATTCCAACCATCCTCTCTATTATAGCTAGTCATTAATACCTTAATATTTTTTGAATTTAAAATATAAATAAATTTATTTTGTTTTAAATTGTAAGAAAGAGAGCAATCAATTTAAAAATATTTAAAAATAAATAAAAGAGAGAAGATAGGGAGCTTGAAATGACTTCCTACATTTGGAGAGTCTCTTGGTGGTTCTCTAAAATAGGGAGCCATTTAGAGAGCCCATTGGAGTGCTCTAAAACCATCCCCACTAGCTATTTTAGCTAAGAAGTAGGTTTAGAGAGCTCCCTTGGAGATGCTCTAAGATAATTTAATGGGAATTGAGAATGAATAAATATATATATATATATATATATATAGTCTTTCTACTGCTAGTTCGTCAGTAGAAAGACTAACTGTATATATATATATATATAAATCATGACAAAGAATAAGTCAAAGTATATAAATCTAATAGTCCACATTCCCCGTTTTAGTATATTTTATATCAGGACGAATCAACAATAGAAAAACTATATATATATATATATATATATATACAGTCTTTCTATTATCAGTTCGAACTGACAAAAGTTATATCAGTTCCTTACATGTGGACAACTGGATTTAAATACTTTGACTGACAAGTGCATACAGTCAAGTCAAAGTATTTAAATCTATTGGCCCACATGTAAGGAACTGATTTAACTTTTGTCAGTTCGAACTGATAATAGAATTTCTGATATATATATACATAAAAGTATCTATCGTTGTATAGTATCGTCGTTACTATCATCAATAACGAGATAAGGTTGGTCCAAATAATTAATCACTCGCACTCATATCAATGAGTATGTCATTAAATTTATACACTTTCAACCACCAACATTAGTACTTTTAAGATAAATATAACTTCAATAAATTTATATTCGATAAATTAATAACTTCGATTAAATAATATTTTTGTTCAGTCCGACTTAGAACCAACGTGGTAAATTAATAATTCGTTAAATTTATAAGATAATACATTTGAAAAAAGAAAAAAGAAAAACATACATCCCACTTGATATATAAATTAATAATATTCTTATACATCAAAATGATATATATATGATTCAATTATGAGACCTTTGTAAAAATATGACTATAATGTTACTTATTTCCTCTTGAAATTGATGTCTTCTTGGATATCATCTATAACTTTTCTTAGTGCATTAAAAATCACTTTGGTATAGTGTTCTTGTACTGCAAGAGAAAATCATACAATGCAATTGCTGCTTTGAGTCCATCTTTACGCGAGACAGGCTCCGTTACAGAACTATTGTCCTTAACTTCGTCTTCTTTATAAAGAATACCTTGATAAATTAAACTTTTATTGATTAATGTATAAATTAATAAATTATTAACTTATCCATTAAACAATATCTCGATTAATTAATAAATTTTCATCGAAATAGTTTAAAGTTTCCTCACTTTAAAAGCAAAACAAAGAAGATAGAGAAAAGACAATAAAAGGAAGGGATCGAGAAGCGAAAATCTCAGTCATTTAGGGGCCGTTTGGTAACGTTTTCGTTTTTCAGTTTTTGTTTTCTTGTAATCTGAAGTTTTCAAAAAACTGATTTTTGAATTTTTTGAAAACGAAACGCGTTTGGTAGTAATGGTTGAAAATGATATTCGGGGAATCAAAACATAAAAAACATGTTTGGTATAATATTTTTAAAATCATTTTTAAAAGATTAATATTATAAATAATGAAAAAGTGATATTAAAATAATTAAACATTAAAACTAAAAAAATTAAAATTAAATAATAAATAAATTTAATTTTCATCATCAAACCTATCGAAATCATCATCATCCTTTTGGTATAGATCCATGAAGATCCAAAAGATGGATTTGGTTTGAGTAAATTTTATTGCTAAAAAAATGTTTTCAAGAATACTGAGAACAACAAATTGTTGTTCTCAGAGTTCTCAATTTTTTGTTCATTAAAACTGAAAACTGTTCTCAATGTTTTATAAAACGGTTTTTTGAAATCGTCCCACAAAACGCGTTTTTTCCAGTTTTTATGACTCAAAAAACAAAAAACAGTTTTTGAAAACGTTAACAAACGCGCCCTTAAATAAGCACATTTTTTATTTTTTTTACATCTCGTGATGAAAAAATGAAAAAAGCAATTGATCCCCGTCTTTTTTTTGGCGACATTTACAGGGAAAAACGTTTAGGAAAAAAAAAAACGTCGAAAGCTCTTGAAATCATGAAGTTGGCAGTAGCAGATAGTGTGCAGCAGCTACTGCTGCGCTATCGCTTCTTCTGAAGTGACGTCTCTGCAAGACTGCAACAATTTATGCTTCTTTTTTTTAATTCCTATTCATAATTGTACTATATACAGCTATATTTTAGCCACATGCATCATGCATGGCGATTGGCGACTTTCAATTTTGTTTTCTTATATGAATGGGTCAATGGGGTAAAATATTTATGTTTCACTGTAAAAATCTTCTGCAATTAAAAATGGAGTCTTTTTTTAATTATTATTATTATAAAAAAAAACTAAAATAAATCGACATTAGAGTATGTGTTTGACATACTTGATTTTTATTTAAGTTCAAAATTAGAAAGTTATTATTTAAACAATTTATTCAAGTAAGTAAAATGGTATTTTAGAATAAAAAACAATTAGTTTGAAAAAGCATTTAATAATTATGTTTTTTTTTTTTTTTTAAATACACTTTTACAAAATTTATTTTTCAAATGATTTTAAAAAGGAGAGGATACCAATTAGTATTAGTTGAAGGACAAGTTGAAAAGAAAGAGATGGAAGAAGACAGAAGTCACAGAACAGCTATAAGCACAAAAATATACATACATCTTGTGTATGGTGCTTTGTTTTATGTAGTAGATTTTTTTATTTTATTTATTTATTTATTTTTTTTAATGTAAATGTTAGAAAGGAAATATGAAATTACACATATGGCCTTTTGCTAATGTGGTAGGTCTTTCTCTTGGAAATCCCCACCACAAAGATTCAATGCCTAGTGTATGCATGTATATGTGCAAAATTTGCCACCAATTATATGGGTGTTGTCCAACAATTTGTGGGTGCTCTCTCTCCTCGTCTGTGGGAGCTGCAGTCTGAGCTGTGTTTGTAGAACCCAATCTCACCGGTCTCGGTAGTTGTTGTATAATAAAAAAAAAATTAAAAAAAAAAAAATGAAATTACAATAAATATGACTAATAATTATAATAATAAATAGCATTTAACACATCCACTCTCCGATCGTAACTTAAGGTGTCGTCAATTTCACATTTGTGATAGAGGTTTAAATCTCATATTTACCTCTAAAATCATAAAGAGTTAGGAGATCCCTCCATACTAATCATTTTTTCTATCATAAGCATACATTATAGGTATATCTATAACATACTAATATATATCATTACACTTTTACTATATGTATTATTATGATTGAAGTTATGTTACTTATATGGTAAAAATATAGTGATGTGTATTAGTATACTATATATATATATATATATATATATATATATATACAGAAATTCTATTATCAGTTCGAACTGAAAAAAGTTATATCAGTTCCTTGCATGTGGGGCACTGGATTTAAATACTTTGACTTGGCTGTATGCACTTGTCAGTCAAAGCATTTAAATTCAATGGCTCACATACAAAGAACTGATATAATTTTATCAGTTCGAACCGATGGTAAAAAGACTGTACATATATATATATAATATGTGTCTATGCGAGAAAGATTGCCTTAATAATGGAGTTATTTTCAATACATACATGTCGTTGATGAGTTGATCTCGCTTATTAAAGGTATTAAATTGTTCGGATCGAACCGTAATTTTAAGGTCCCATCGAGCTTGAAAATCAGGTACCAGTTGAACCTTAATTTTTTGTGAGGCGTAGCTCCGTCCATGGGCCATGTCCAATGCGACCTTGCTCACCCGAGCTCAAGCAACCCGCCAAGTGTTAGAGCAATTCTTTACTCCAATTTGGAGTTGAATGGAAATATTTTGGGAATATGTTTATATCAAATTTTTTTCCACTCCAATGTTCAATATCAAATTTTACATTAAAAAAATATTCTTCCAATAAATATTTATATTATTATAAAAGTTTGATATTATTTTAATATATAATTATTAAATAAATTGAATATGTATATCAATATTGATGTCATTTTAAAGATCTCAACGAGATCTTTTCAATGGTATATTTTATGGGAATACATATTATTTTAATTAAGTATACAATGGTTAAATTATAATTCATTTTAAAAAATAAAAGATGATTTGATTGATGTAACAGTTAAAAAAGGAAAAGAGTTTTACGTTTATGAACAGTAATTTGTTTTTGGGAATTGTATTCTTTTTTTGAGATAATTACCTCGGAGGCCATCAAATTGATGACATACTATCAAAATAACCACTTGATTGAAAAGTTATTCCAAAATGGCAATTTTCGGTGAACTTTGTGATAATGATGACCATTCCATCCAATTCCATCAAATGAGTGACATTTTGGTAAATAAGGGAATGATATTAATTTATTTTAGATTTTTTTTTTAATTCAATTTTTTCTTTTGTTTTTTGAAACTAATAATTATATTTAATATATATATATATATATATATATATATACACTAAATATAATTATTCTTTTCAAAAAAAAGAAAAAAATTGATTTCCAACAAACATCTAAAATAAATTAATGTCATTCACTTATTTACCAAAATGTCACTCATTGGAAAAATTGATTTCCAAAAAATATCTAAAATAAATTAATGTCATCCCCTTATTTACCAAAATATCACTCATTTGATGGAATAGCCATTATTATCACAAAGTTTGCTAAAAATGGCCATTTTGGAACAACTTTCCAATCCAGTGACCATTTTGATAATGTGTCATCAATTCGATGGCTACTACGGTAATTATCCCTTCTTTTTTTAGGAAATGTAAATTTACGCTATTTTGAAGCCCCGATTGGAGTTGCTCTTGCTTGTGTATACAAACTAATCAATTTATTATTATTATTATTATTCTTTAAGTTCAACTCTACCCTCACATTCCTCCCTTTAGAGTGTGTTTGGTAGGGATGAAAAATGAGAGGAAAGAAAATGGTGGAGGGAAATGGGACAAGAAAAAAAGGAAATTATATGTTTGGTATGAGGAAAAAAAATGGGAGGAAAACTTATGGGTGAGGCCCACTATTTTAATCCTCCATAAAGTGGATGGAAAAGGGTGAGAAAATATGGAATCTTTTTACTTTTAATTAAAATTACAATCTTGTCCATTTTTTAATAAATAAACTATAATGCAAAAATTGATAAAAAAAAATCTCTTATTTCCTTCCTGTTTACAAAACAGCTCAAAGGAAAATCATTTTATTTTTTTTCTCTTATGTTTTCTATTTCTCCAAATATTTATATCCTTCCTACCAAATACACTCTTAAGCTCAAAGGCTTTAGTAGACAACCCTAACCCACCAATCATAGGGCTTGGCCCTCAATTAGAGAGTAAACATGAACCATGTTAGAGCATCTTCAACGTTGCTTTATACATCCCACTAACTTCAACTTAAAGTATACTGTTCACAAAAATCCCCTCAAATGTTGCTTTAAATCCCATTTTCCAAAAATAAATCTTGTGTTGAGTAATAGTAGCCCACTGAGTTTAACGCGCACTGTTACTCAACACAATACTCTTTTTTATCTTTTTTAAACGTCACATCAACTGATCAACCGTTGATCATCCTTTTTTTGTTTAATTTTCTTTTATAATTTAACTTTTTTTATATTTAATTAAATGATATGTATTAAAAAATATATATACCATTGGAAAGATCTCATTGAGATCTTTAAAATGACACTCATATTGATATACATATTTAATTTACTTATTAATTATATATTAAAATAAAGTTAAACTGTTATAATAATTTAAGTTTGTGCAATACAAAATAAATAATGCTTGGGTACTGACCGGTCAGTATCCAAAATACTAACCCCACTAATGGGAGTGTAGCACGTGATCAAAATTATGAGATAAATGTAAAAATTAAAAGAAAAAAGGCCACGTGTTACACTCTCATTGGTGAGGTTAGTATTTTGGGTACTGACCGGTCACGTGTTACACTCTCATTAGTGGTAAATTAAATAAAGGCCATGTATTACACTCCCATTGATGAAAAAAAAAAAATGTGAAAAAGATTAGTTGAAATAATTAAGTGAAAATTAGTGGGATAAATAAATTGAATAATGTTAGGTGAAAAAATTATGTGATTAATTTTTAATATTATACGAGTCATTAGTGAAGAATAATAATCTATATCAATAAAATTATTGAATATTGTATAAGTTCACTAATAGAAATTAATTGGTATTGTATAAATATTTATTGAGATATTATTCTTTTATTTATTAAGATATTTATTGGGAAGATGCTTTTTTAATATAAAATTTGGTGTGAAACATTGGAGTGGAACAAAATTTGGTGTTAACATATTCCTAATAGATTCTCTTTTAACTTTAAATTAAAGTAGAGTTTAGTGTTGAACATCAGAGATGCTCTTAGGGATGGCCGGACTATTTGACATCTTTAGCTCTCGACAGATTCCGACCAGAATATTATAAGACTTAAAAGTGAAAAAGAAAAAGAAAAAAAAAGTTGCACTTTATGATTGTAGTGTTGTTTAAAGCGTAAAGCAATCAAAAGCATGTGTTGACCTCATCGTCTTCCTCGGTGCTGTTAGGCTCTGGATTGATACTTGAGAAAAAATCACTTCAATCAATGTCTTCAAATATTGCGGATTATCCAGAGACTCAATTTGACTTAACTCAATTTGATGGATCGAAGAGCAATACAGAGACTCGTGTGATGCATAGCAAAGTCAATCTTGTTATGATTTAAATAACTCAACAACTTTCTCTTTAACTCATACTAATGATAATATTTTATGAGAGATCTCTTCTGGTTTTGATATTAATAATTTTAATTATTATAATTTTTTTAAAAAAATTATTGTGATACGGCTTAAAGGTTTTTGTTTTATTATCAATAGCAGTCTCTTTGTCAAACAATTATAGCATATATATCACTAGGCAAGCGGGCGTCCAGTCGGTAGATGAACGAGTTTGAGGTTTGGGCAAATGACTCCCAGGTCAACGGTTCAAATCCTGTTAATGACGAAAACTTAAAAAAAAAAAATATTTGGTCCCGAGTTAATATATATTGTCAAAAAAAATAAAAAAAATAAATCACCAAGTAGATAGATACGACTCTTTTATTTCCTGTTTCGAAGAATTAAATTTATATTTTGAGGACATCAATTCACAACTTTTTTTTTTTTAATATTTTGAAAGGATAATTATGAGTTATGACTTTTTTTTTTTTTTTTTTTTTTCAATTTTCATATGCTTATTTTCTTTGTTATTAAAGATATTTCAGATATGAAATAATTGGTAGAGCATGAATGTCCCTTGCGTATAAATTTGTAGTGACCCTTTCACTACTTTATATTCTTTGGTCTCATAGGGCATTTGCTAAAGCCTATATGTACCTATTACCACTTCAATAACAATGGTTGTAGGCCAAACCACAAATTTGATTATCTCATATTTTTAGTGGGCTTTTCTTATTGCGATTTGATTGGAATTTGGATTAAAAGTTTTTTCTTTTTGAACTCTAATATTGATAGGGGGCCAGGGGGTGATGATATCAAAAGTAAAACACAAAAAGCAACAGTCTTTAGATAAGCAGTCTTCCATCAAATACCAGACTCAACAACTTTCTATGATCACATTTAACAATTTAATGTGAACTAAAGTCACTGACATTAAGATTAATTCTTTTATTCAATTTTTAAAACACAATCATGTTTTTTTTTTTTGGTACGGAGGAGGGCAATCAGCCCAGAAAGGAGAGGAAAAATGACAGGATCTGAAAGAGGCACACCCTTTCCGGTCGTCCTGAAAAATTAACCAAATATTTTAATTCTTTTAATCAATTTTTAATACACAATTATTTTGAACAGAAGCTAAGAGCATCTCTAATACAAGCATGGCTTGTGAAAAAAAAAAGATGCCATATAGGATAAATAGACGTTCTATTAATAATTGTGTCTCCAATGCAATAATGCATATTCAAACTCAAGCTAACGTGATAAAAAAAATATTAGACATTGTCAACATGACTGTTTACTTTCAGACGGTCTGTTGCATAGCTATTTTTTAGGTTGACTCAGCAAACATTTAAAACTAACATTAATTTTTCATATATTTTTGGTAAGGAAATAAAATAAAAAATAAAATAGGAAAAAAAAAATGGACACGTCATTAAAAAAAATTATGTTTTAGACAGAAGCATTGGAGACCAAATTTTGAATTGATTGTCTATCAAGTCTATTTTTATGCCACATTGGAAGCAAGTCCCTTGACATTGTTGCCATATCAACGATTATTGGTATACAAGCCACTTTTGCATTGGAGATGCTCTAAAATTACACTTTCACGGTATTTGTTATGTTTGATCTTCCTTTTTTGGTCAAACAGGTCATTTTAATGTATTCTCAAAAAGTCGAGGACCAAAAAAGCTAATACCCATAAGTCAGAGTAAGACGTTAAGTTTCCTCAAACGTTAGGGAGTAAAGTGTAATTCCCCTTTCTATTAAAAAAATTCCTGTATTTGGGCGGGTCACAAAAACCCTCCATCGTCTCAAAACCCTACACTAATTTTTTGATCATCGAAAGAAAACTTCGTAATTTCAACGATGGACGATGATGATCTTTTCGATGAAAATATTAAGAAGGCCCCTGCTCGGAAACCTAGGTTCTTGCCGAAATGCAAATCCGTGCCAAAATCCGAACCGCCACCGCCGTCGCAGCCACAAGAACCGGAATTGTCGGTTTTGAAAGAACCTAAATCCGAAGAAAAATCAGAGCAGACGACGAAGACGATTATCACTCTCTCGCCAAAGGCGGAACCCTCTTTCTCGAATGGTGACCTCAAAATGGAGTCCAAACCGGTACCGGAAGTCGTAATGGAGACGAACACGGACGAGTCGTTGGATACAATCGAAGAAGACGACGTAGATATGATTGTTCGAGAAATCGACGTGTACTTTACTCCTTCAATTGATCCCGATACTCAGGTTTTGTGTCAGTTACAGTGTTATTTATGATTTTGGAATATATAATGTTTTAATACTAAAAAGCTATATATATATTTTCAGTTATATGTTATGCAATATCCAATGAGACCGTGTTGGCGTCCTTACGAATTGGACGAAAGATGCGAAGAGGTGTGTGTTATCTTTTGCATTACTGGGTCGCCTTCTGTTTCTTTTGTGGTGTAAATGGAGGACATACATATATATATATATATATAAAGCTTATTATTATTATTATTATTATTATTATTTTGTTTTTCGTAGGTTAGAGTGAAACCTTCAAAACCAGAAGTGGAGATTGACTTGGCCATTGATACTGATTCGAATAACTGGGACAGTGAAAAAGCTAGCAGTCTCAACATTTCGAAGCAGGTTTTACTTTGTCTTATTCTGCACTCTGAAATGAATGTCAATTTATGATTAGTTAAAAATTGACGGTTTATTCTTGAATTACCGTTTGGTTAATTTGCAAATTTAGTAGTACTTTGTCCATACTGCCTTACTTGAAAATGTTTTGTAATCCAATGAGCTTCTGTAATCAGGACAACACCCCATGTTCTCTCTATTGTTATTTTGTGAATCGGGACTAGGCCTTGTTTTTGGCCTTTTCTTCTATGCTAACATTAATATGCAATGTAACATGATTCACATTTCTGTGGTATTTGTTTAGACATTGTCTTCATCATGGAAGCCACCTGTCGGAACTGATTATGCTGTTGGTGTTCTGGTTGATAACAAGGTATGTATGGCTTATATCCTGTCTGGTGACGTTTAAGCTACTATATGCATAGTCTTGGACTCGGTCAAAAATAATTGATTTATCAATATTATACTTTGTTGAAGACAGTTGTTCATTGAAAACAATGTTGCTAATTTTTTCATGGCGTTCTTAAATGATACAACAGTTTTAGGCTGAAAAAATATTGAACTTTCTGAATTATGGGAGTGATAACACTACAAAATATTTGTCTTCCTTGCCTAGATTCAAGGAAAATGACATTAAACTTTGCTGATAAGAGAATTGAAGGTCTGTGGTAGATAGTATTTGTGTCCATCACGAAATGAGTGATATTATTTGGTTGTCAAGTCTCAGAGACGCTTTAGAAAAATTTTCTGTTCTCAAAGAGCATATTAGGTTTCGTGTGACCTTGGGAATGTGTTTAACTTGCCCTTGGAATATGTATGCTGGATACCGGATGTAAGAGTTAAAAAGGATCATAGTTTAATGTATGTGAAGTGAGTAAAAGCTTATTATTTTAATGACTATTTTGTATAAAAAAGAGAAAAGGCAATAATTAGCCTTAGTCTTGGTAGTTTGTAGGTACTGTACAAGGTCTTAGGTCTTTGGGTATTCTTACAGGCCAATTCTGGGACTCTTATAGTCTCTCTTGCAAAAGGTTTAAGCATAAAATCCGAAATTCTACTATTCCGGACTTATGGGAATTTTTATTTTTCTCAACTCATTTTTTCTTCTTCCTTTGTACCAACAGATATCAGTTTATTCAGGAATAAATAAACTGATTGGTGCCAAGTAAACTTGAGACAGTGAAGAGCTGCACCTGTCTTTTTTTTTTTTTCCCTTATGTCACTTATGGAGGCTCTTCATAAGATCTAGTATGCCACCATAAATTTGGCCCCTTGAAAGTTTGATTCAGGTTTTTTTTTTTTGTTTTTTGAGAATATAATCATGATTTTGAGGACATTCTTGATTGGTACAGGGCACTTAGTTGTTGCGGTTTGTTTTCCTTGATATCAGTGACTCCCAAGATTCTATCTACACGTTGAAATGTGCCAATGCATGTGCACGCACATGCTCTTTTTCTCTCTTTCCTCTCCTGTTGGTTCACTTGGCTGTGTATTTTTTTTGACATGTTATATTGTTTGCTCTACCACCTGTGTGAGATTTAAGAGTAAAATTTTTTCCTGACGGATCCGGATCTCTGCCTTTTGAAGTTGGTTTAATATCGTTTTTTGCTTTTTTAACTATATATATTTTTTGGAATAATATAAAAGTATTACAGTCATATGTTTTTTTTCCTTGCAGTTATACTTGAATCCTGTTCATGCAATTGTGCAGCTCCGGCCATCAAGTGCATGTGCAAAGTCTGTTAGCTCGAAAGGGAAGAACAATGTATGTTCAAATTATTGGTATTATTCAAATTAGTGGTATTGTTCATGTTCTAGATGGATCTGAATGGCACAATTGGATTCCTGTAGCCAACTCCATTTTGTTAGGAGTAAGGCTTACTTGAGTTGTGTTTATATCCATTTTGTTACTCCAATAAGCAATAGTCCAATATCTTGTTTGATATACGTTTTGTTATATATATATAAATATGTGGGTACATTATGGTGCCAGAATTTCAAACTTATTTTTTTGCATGGTGCAGAACAAACAGATGGAGTCTTCTAGTGAGCAAAATTCAAATGATGAAGAGGTACTAGAGTTATCTATACAGTGTTGTAATTGATATTCAGCCAGCTTTTCTTGTGTGTCATGGGGATGTACCTGTTTTCAATTATATTGTATTTTGGGTCCATAATCATTCTTTTTTTATTTTCGGTTTCAGGATTATGATTCTGTTCTTCCCATTTAACCTTGTAAACTCTATTCAATGGCATAAATTTCTATTGAAAATTTAACTTTGTTGTCCATTTTAGTTGTGTTTTTGCTTTCCATACTTGCACCATTATTTCTGGTTTGTCAATTGTCGGAGTACCTTTATTTGTCTTTTTTGGTGCAGTTTGAATCTAGGAAAGAATGGAGAGCAAGAATAATTTTTTTAAATTGCCTGAGTAATTACATCCTCAGACAAGCAATTCTTCAATTGTTTTTCCAAGATCCAAATTGACTGTTAATCTAGAGACCATGAATTAATTGGAGCCCATTATTTTGTTTTGATTGTAGTGTTGGGTTCCACTGAAGTATCATAGCTCAAAGAGTGATTTCTCAGCCAGATATCTGGAGGGAATGTTGGCACAAGAAAATTCTCCAATACACTTCACGATGAACCCGTATGTTTTTACTTACATCAGTTGAAAATTTTGCAAGTTGTTTGAAATTTACTTTTACTGGAATCACTGAAGGTGCTGATTTTTTTGTTGTTGATATATTTGTGATTATCTGAAGGCATGACTACTTTCACTCCTTATGCCCTGTAGCATTAAACAGCAATAACAAAGGTTCTCAAAGAAGGTATAGTGACTCTTTGTTGTATCCGATTCTTTGATATCCATGTTTATTGTCATTATGGTAACACAAGTATTATGCATTACACCATGTATGTATGAACATGTATGTTCATGCATATATTATGTACATTATATGTATGGATGTGTAGTACTCATACTCTACGCGTGATTGTAATACTGTTTTAAAATATGAAATATCAGGTTATGGTGAATTTGTAGAAAATCAGGAGATAAAGGCAGTAATGGCAAGAAAATCAATATCAATTATCTTGGTATAATAAAGAAGGTTAGGACTTTGGGTTATTTGTTAGTGATTTGTAGGTTGTTTAAAGGCTGTGAATTGTATATCCTGACCAGGCAAATAAGAGGGAAAGTATGACTATTTAGTATTTAGGCATTGCCCCTAATGTTAATTGCATCAAATAGCTTTTGGTTAAACTCAAGAATCACTCATAGGATCAAGGCAGCACTTGTAGGTAAGTTTGTAGCTCACGAACTAAGATTCAATGAAATTTCTTAACTCATTCATTTCATACTTATATCATACATCATATGCTCATTTTTATATGGCTGGAATGCAGCCTAAACAGACTCCTAGAAAACAATAGATAGACCTGAGGAAGGAGAACATTAATGACTTGAAAAACATAAGTTTAGACTGAATCTTAGACCTTTCAGAAAATAACACTCAGAAGACTATGAAAGACTTTTAACTTGGCATTCAAGACTTTTTGGACCGACTTTTTATTTCTTTGACTAATTTATGGAGTTACAGTCATTTCAGACCTGACCTCAATCCATATATAAATCTCATAAGATTCTAATTCGACCCATTATTATCCAAAGCATGCGAAATTTAAGGCTGTCACTTGTCTCCATCAATAATGATAGAAGCATGTACTTATATCATGGTGTACTAGTTTGTAAGTGTGTGTGTAGTTTTTTTTTTTTTTAATTTTTTAATTTTGCTTATATAAGTTTAAATATGGAGAAAAACTAGTATCTTTCAAAGAGATTATATTCCATTTCCTCATATTCAGATCCTAAAATTCATCCTTTGCGGTTTGGTTAGAGTTTGATATGTTGATGCAGTTGAACAAACTAGTTAATGATGATAAGTATTTGTTTTCATTGATCGTAGCTGTATCCAGCTTTTTTAATTGCATGCACTAATGACTAAATATTTATGTACTTGGTTTATGATAATATAGGTATTTTTTAGTTTTTTATTTTTATTTTTTTCATATGCTCCCATGTACCCAAGTTAAAAGATTTATTGAATATTGTTTCAGGGTTTTTCTTTCTATGCCACTTGAAGAACGTGTTCAGAAATTGCTTCGCGAGGTTTTTTGCAGCTTCAGACTATGAATCTTATTTTTGGGTTTATATTTTGACTATTAGGAAATGCTTCCAGCATAAATATTTATTAAATTTTTGATTCATTGAAAAAAAATAAATTATATCTATAAAAAAGAAGGAAAAAAAAATATATACGTTTACTGTTCGTCTCATGTTTTTTATGCATGCATGTATTTTATAAAGTTAGTCTGGAAATCATTTGTACCGGATGACTGGATGGATACTTTTACCAGTTAGGACTTAGGACTATGCAGTTGATTAGTAACTTTCAGTACTAGTTAAAGGGTTGACATAGTTTTGAGTATTCTTCTCTAAAGTAATCTCTTCTTGACGTCATGCTTAGGTTATTTAGTAAGGATTATCTCGTTTAAGGTTCGATTTCTAATCAGAAGTTCCTGGAAAATGATATATGTATCATTAATGTGTTTGTTCTCCCAAAGAATGTAACATCATTTTAGCATTCAGCATTCCTTATGGATTTTGAATTTTTTTTTTTTTTTTCTCAACTCAATTTGTTTTCTTCCATTTTTTAAATAAAAAAAAATCGAAGAACTCTTTGAGATGTGGTAGAAAATATAATTGTAGTATTCTTTCCTATGTCATTTCTTTCTTCTTTATTTATCCTTTTATGTTTTACTAACTCAAACATTTTTCATATTATATTAGGGACCACCAGTTAGCCGGTTCAGCTCTCTTATGCACTTCGCCCCTGATTTCTCCATTGAAGATGTTTTAGGAGTCATTCAAAAGCATGCACTGTTAGTACAAGGTCTCTGGGCTCCAAAAAGTCCACTGCTATTTTCAGATAAAGCAGATAAAGCTAAATGTTTCGCTAGGGATTACGTTCTTATGTTATTTAACAAGGATTTGGAGGCCAAGTTTCAACAAGAAAATATTGATGCAAAGCTTAGAGATCATATAAAAGTGTTTCTGAAGGTATTTGCTGTTGAAAGACCTTCTTTCAAGGATTGGAAGTTTAAAGCGCAAAAAGACATGTCGTTTATAAAAGAATACCCAAATATAGTTCAGAAGCAAGGAGAAGTATGGGCATCTATTGAAAAACAAATAACTGATGTTATGAATAGGTATAGAAAAGTTGTACCTGGTATGAAGAATGCTGCAGCAAATTCTGCCATGGCTAATAGGCCTTCAAATGTAATGAATTCTAATAAAGGTGCAAGTGGCTCGGTAACTGGGAACAAGGCCATGTCAAATGAAAGTCAAGAAGCTTTAAGAAAGGCTTTGGTGAAATTTTTCCAGAATCACAAGGTTTGCAGGTATTTCATTTTTGGAGCTTTCTTTAAATATTGGAATTACTTAAAAACCTGAGTTCTCTTTATTGATTTTGCAATATATATTGCAGGAATTTTCAGATATACTAGCCTTCTATAATTATTCCGTTTGATTCCTTCCCAAGCCCATAATCAGTGGTTTTAACAAAATTTCTAACAAATGGATACCTTTTTTGTTGTACTTTGTTTATAAAATTTTAGTATTTTGTTCATAATTGTTAATTTGAATTTTTCCATAAATTGTTCTTTAGTCAACTCGTCTTAATTAACCATAGAACTGCACCCACATAATATCAGTGTAGAAGGATTGCTGGTAGAAGGTACTCTTTTATATAATTCATCTGAATCTATGGTATTTAAGTACATCCCATGTAAGTTTATTATGTACATGTGTGTTGTGTTTATCAAAATGAATGAAAAAACTTCTGTCACAATATAATTAGTATCTGAATGACGTGGCAATTTTTTGGCAGCAAGCAAGGTTTGCGGGATTGGGCTGTTTCCCAGTCTACTCTTCCGAAAGCAGATGCTAGAGTGTCCCTACTTGTTGCAGAGGGTGTTGACTCTGCAAATTTTGAGGAAGTCATAAGTCAAGTTGCAACAAACATTCACGGATATTATGTTTTGAAGTCATCCCCAGAGAACAACCCGGAACTTGATCGTTTGAGGTTATTTTAAATTCTCTAAATAACAAATGTTTGATTGCTTAAAACAAATGGTTTTGATGTTCCTTTATTATCTCACTTTAGGAATGATTAGATTTACTATATTTCAACAATTAATCAGTGTTTTATGCTTTCAATTCTCACCCTTGTAGCATCTTGAATACATTTGAGTTTTTTTTCACAAATTCTCTCTTTTTTCAAAATATAGTTTTTTACCTTGCAGGAAAATCGTGCTTGATCTTCTTCTCGGCAAAGGACCTGATGCGAAGCTTAAGAAGGCTGACGTTGTTGAGGCTGCCAGGCATGTTCTTCAGAAGGAGATCACAAGCAATGAATATCTGAAGGTCAGTGATGTAGGACAATCAATACATTTTTTATCTGGAAATGTTAACTGCAATTTGTGTTCCGGTGCATCAATGATTTAAGAAATTTGATGTTTCGGAAACTATTGGATTTTTTTTTTGAAAGGGTTTTCGTGTGTATAAGGTTCTTTAGTACTTGTTTTGAATGAAGCTATGCTCTTGTGCAGGTCATGAACGATTTCTGTGAATCCAAAGGTTCAGCATGGGTTTTGAAAAAGCCAAAATAATACGAAAGATGTGGTATCGCGTCACTATAATGTAAATTTTTTCGGTATATCCTTGCCAAACACCAAACATGTCAAAAGACCGATATTGCTCCGTGAACCTTTTGCTATATAGTATGGTCAAATTTCTGTTTCATGGTTCACTGTTAATTAGCTCCGTGCAATTCATTATTCATATCAACTGTTGTCTTGGTTTTGTTATTTTTTCTTTTCAAGTTTAAGATGTGGATTTTTTTTAATTTTTTTATTTCTAGTTCCTGTTCATATTTTTACCAATGTTTTGTTCTCTGGTCTTCGAAATGCCGTCGGAGTTAAGATTTGGGAGTTGCATGCGGTGAGAATTTTTAAAACCTTGGATTTCGAGTAATGATAGACCTTCCATCTGTTGTATCTCACTTGCATCTCTAATCTGAATAATCATCTGAGAATTAGACTATTAGTAAATAAATACACATTGATGATTTTCAAAAATTTTAAAATATTTTTACAGAATTTGCAAATAAGGACGCACTAAATTGATCTAAACCATTTACAATGAATCGGTGATATTTACTTAAGAGTGATAAACTTAAAGATTCTCAATTTTTTATTTTTATTTTTTGGAAACAATTGTATGCATTGACTCTTATCCTTGATCTTTTATCATTAAAATTTTAAAAGAGAAAAGAAAAGAAAATATATTAATACGTATTTTGGAATTAGTTAATAATAGTTTGATATGTAGTAAGAAATCTAATTAGATATAATCGTTTAATAATAACGTTGTTTTCATTCTCCATTAGAAAATAAAACAAAAAGGTGATAATAATAATAATAATAATAAAAAACCAAAAACATAAAATTGATACGAAAATGAAGAAATGAAGAAAGTCTGCAATACCCATCAGATTTACGATAATACCCTCTAATAATTTCGCTTACAAGTTACAAGCAAGCGCTGTATAAAAAGAGAGGCAAAAACCTTTTTCCTTCTGAGCCCTAGAAATCGCTTAGCTCTTCCGCGAGCAAGCTCAATTTCGCAGACAGAACAAATCTCAGCAGAAACTGAAAAGAAGAACCGACCACCCAATCATGGCTGATTACGAAGTCAACGGTGAGGATTTTGACAACAACAACAACAACGACAATTACGCTTATGGTTCCTCTCCGCAACCTCGTGCCTCTGATGATCACAGCGACTCGAAATCTCAGGTACCTTTCTCTATCTCTCTCTTACACTTTTGGATTTTTCTATGCTCTAGTTTTTAATTTGTTTACTCTTTTTTTTTTTTTTTTTTTTGCTTATTTCTGAGGATTGAAAATTGTTATACTTGAAATCGCTTTAGATAATTTGATAAAGGTCTATTAAGTGTGGATTAGGGTTTTATGTTAGGTCTTTATTTGATGTTTAATTGCTTTTTTTGTTGTTGTTGAAGGTAGTGCTTTAATTAGAACCGTCTTTAGATTGAATTTTGAATATAATTGCCATTATCTTTTATTCAAATTCAAATTAAGATAAGGATCCGTATGTGCAAAAAGAAACACTGATTTCTCGACAGTTTAGGTTCCTTCTCTTGTTAAAAATTATAATTTACATTTGTAAATTGTTCCTGCTTATATATCTCTGTTTCACCATATGATTAATTTTGTGTTGTGCATTTGCATTGGTCAATTTTCTAAATAAATGGGTATCTTTATGTTGGTTATCTGTTAACTTTTTCTTCTTCTTATTATTTTTAAATGTTTGCATGTTTTGTGTTTTTGACATGTTTAATGATGTTTTGTTTTAGAATTCCTGTGGTTCATAATCTTTTGCTCGTTACCATCAATTATTTGTTAATGTAACATATTGTTTTGCAGCATGGATCTCGTGACTATGAAAGAGAGTCTTCAAAGAGTAGGGAAAAGGAAAGAGAAAAAGGGCGTGATAAGGAGAGGGACCGAGACCGAGACCGTGATCGGAATCGCGATAGGGATAGGGACAGGGATAGAGAGAGAAGCAAGGATAGGGATAGAGAGAAAAGCAGGGACAGGGATAGGGAGAAAAGCAGGGATAAGGATAGGGATAGGGAGAAGAGCAGGGATAGGGATAGGGATAGGGAAAAGGATGGCGATCGTCATCATAGAGATCGCCACATTGACCGTAGTCAGGAACGCAGTGAGAGAAGAAGGGATAGAGATGGTGATGATTTTTTCCGAAGTCGAGATTATGACAGGTAAAAGAAAATGTTTTTATCTTGCTGCCTTTTTTTTTGAATTCAGTTCCATTTTCTTATGGATACACTAGTCCTATTTCTTAAGTTGATAGTTTGTTACTTTTAGGCGAAGAGATTTTGACAGAGACAGAGAGGATAGGCACAGACGCCGATCTCGATCTCGTTCAAAGGGTAGATCTGAGCATAGATCCAGGTCACGTTCTCGTTCACGTTCAAAAAGGTAGGTTTTAAGGTGTTGTTGAGCATGTGATGCTATTCGTTGTATCTTCATGGCATTTAAATTATGATGTCATGAATCTTGATATGCTATTTATTGAATTATTTTATTTTTATTTATTTTGGAGCTTATAATTTGTACTAAAACTTTTGGCATTATGAAGTGTGGTTGCTTGTTCTTGTCATATGTTAGCCTGTTTGTACTTTGTAGCAGCTTTGCTTCCATTTTTTTGTGATACATAGTTTGAGTTTACTTGGGAGAAATTATGATTGTCTGACATCTTTTACAATTTGTTTTGGGGATGTGGAAATGTGGAATCTGTTAAGACTTATTATTTGAAGTTTTAAGCTGGATGTAAGATCTTCTATGTATGTATGTATGTATGTATGTGTGTTGTATATATATATATATATATATATATATATATATATATATATATGACCTCATCGCTATTCGAAATGTAAAGTTTGTCAAAGAGTGTGTGGTATAATGTTTGCAAAGTTGTGTGGTATTTTTGTGTGGTCACTTTTGTTGCTTTAATTGTTGGTGGAACTTGCCTTTTCTCCATCAGTTTTATTTTTTCATTATTTTAGCATGCTAACATGTTAGTCTTGCAGCAAAAGGATAAGTGGTTTTGACATGGCACCTCCTGCTTCTGCAATGTTGGCTGCCGGTGCTGCTGCTGCAGCTGCAGGTATACACACCCCCCTATATGCATAAGATCAATATTCTGTTAACTGTAATTTTTTGGTTTTGGTTGATATAGTGTGGAAAGTCCGTACCAAATTACATGGTGTGATTTTGGTAAGCTTAATTTTTATACTTTACTTTGTACATCATATATAGCCTATTGAAGTTGCGGTTTTTGGATGGGTTCAACTGTTATTTTTATTGTTTTCTAGTTAAATAATTCTGGAACTGAGAGAGTTTTTGGTTTTCTGTTGTCTTTGGTGTTTGTTTGTTTTGTTTCTATGTCTTGTCTTTGTTGTAAGAAGGCAATGTTGGGCTAATTGCCCCACTGCGCTGACAATGGGCGTGAGCCGACATCTGTAGCTTTTATGTACAAGGAGGAATCAATGCACCGGTTTGATGGTTCTTGTTCGTCTTCAACTGGCAACTATTGCCATTTTTGGTAGTCTTGCAAATATTTCCTCCAAAACTTGTATATGATGTATTCCTTCTTCTCTTTTGCTAAATATATTGTAAAATGTGAGAGGTTAGGACATGCTTAATTTTATAGGTTCAACAGGAAAAATGGCTCTGGTGGAAGTCTTTTTATTTTTATTATTATTATTATTATTATTATTTTGTATTTTAACTGCATTATAGTAAGAGTTGATTCATCATTTAGTTCTTATATTGTAATTTCATTACCGTTGCAGGTCAAATTCCTGGGACCAGTCCAGGCATTCCTGGAATGTTCCCAAACATGTTCCCCTTGGCAACTGGCCAGGTATATTTCCCTTCTTTTTTAAGCAAAGGATTTGTATCAGCATGCTTATGTTTGCTTTATTTGATTTTGTGCTATTTTGTTTTCGTGCAGCAGTTTGGTGCTCTTCCCGTTATGCCAGTTCAGGCTATGACTCAGCAGGTTGGGATGGTTAGGCACACTCTAAATTTATCTGTAGACTTTTTTTTTTTTTAAACGTATATTTACATTTATATCATAACTATCTTCTTTCAGGCTACTAGGCATGCACGGCGAGTCTATGTTGGAGGACTTCCCCCTACAGCAAATGAACAGGTCTTAGACGTGACTGAACTGTGTATTGTATTTTGGATGCCCATGTTAATTATACTGACCACTCATGTTCTTCTACAGTCTGTAGCAACTTTTTTCAGCCAGGTTATGGCAGCAATCGGAGGAAACACAGCTGGTCCAGGTATGTGATGTTTGGTCTCTGTTTTTTGCATAGACTACTTGTTCATTTAGACAGTTTCTCAATTTTTATGTGTTCACAGGGGATGCTGTTGTTAATGTCTACATAAACCATGAAAAGAAGTTTGCTTTTGTGGAGATGAGATCTGTTGAAGAGGCTAGTAATGCAATGGCTTTAGACGGAATTATTTTTGAGGTATTTGGTATTCTCTTGCATTTTTGACTTTAGTTTCGGTCTGTGCAATGCTACTTACTGAATTAGTATGTAACTGTACTGACCTGTTAAATTTACAGGGAGCCCCTGTGAAGGTGAGGAGGCCTAGTGACTATAACCCATCTCTTGCTGCAACACTTGGCCCAAGCCAGCCGAATCCCAATCTTAACCTGGGTGCTGTTGGTTTGACCCCGGGTTCTGCTGGTGGACTGGAGGGTCCTGACCGCATTTTTGTGGGTGGGCTCCCCTATTACTTCACAGAAGCCCAGATCAGGGAGTTGTTGGAGTCTTTCGGGCCCCTGCGTGGTTTTGATCTAGTTAAAGATAGAGAAACTGGAAACTCAAAAGGCTACGCGTTTTGTGTTTATCAAGATCTTTCAGTTACAGATATAGCGTGTGCTGCCCTGAATGGGATTAAAATGGGTGATAAGACTCTTACTGTTAGGCGTGCAAATCAGGGTGCTAATCAACCTAAACCCGAGCAAGAGAGTGTATTATTGCATGCCCAGCAGCAGATTGCATTGCAGGTGAAAATTTAAATTTCATGGATATCCTCTCGTATTATTTAGTGTACCGTATTTCTTGTATTTTTCTAAAGCCTAGTTTGTCAAGTATGTAGTATGATTGGTTGGTTAATTCCATTTCTTCTGCAGAGACTTATGTTACAACCTGGTGTTGGTGTGGTGGCCACTAAGGTTGTGTGTTTAACTCAAGTGGTTACTCCTGATGAGCTCAAAGATGATGAAGAGTATGAAGACATTTTGGAAGACATGAGACAAGAAGGCGGAAAATTTGGTAACCACCTTGAGTTTTTGTATACCGTCTTGTCGGTTTTTTTTTTATTACCTGCAATAGTTCTTGCTTATATATTGATTTTCTTTATTTTCTTTTGTTTTGTATATCTCTGTTTTACAGCCTATTCTAGTCCCACATTGTGCTATAAAGAATCAGGCCTAATATACAAAGACAGAAGACTCCATAACCCTCAAATTTTTAATTTTCTATTTTTATATTCATATTCACCTGTGATTGTTTTTCTAACAATTTTAAAAGTTTTTGTCCATTCCAAAATTTTCACACGTTGTATGCAGGTACATTGACGAATGTTGTTATTCCCCGCCCAATCCCGAATGGCGAACCATCATCAGGAGTTGGGAAGGTCAGTATGATGTTTATTTGCAGCCTTGTAATACAGCAACCTTAATATATATATATATATATATACACACACACACATATATTATGTGAAGTATCAAACGTCATTGGGCCGATTATCTTGGTCTTTTCAGGTGTTCTTGGAGTATGCAGACACTGATGGCTCTTCAAAGGCTCGGACAGGGATGAACGGAAGGAAATTTGGTGGGAATCAAGTCGTAGCTGTGTTTTATCCAGAGAATAAGTTTGCTCAAGGGGATTATGATGGATAATTCTTGTTTATTGATTAGGATTCTTCTCCTGGACATTGGTGGCGTCTATTAGGTCTCTAGTGCTTTGTTAGATGGCATCTATTAGGTCCATAGTGTTTTGTTAGATGATTTATGAGGATGTTATTGACTACAGCTTTTGGTATTATGTCAACAACAACAATGAATATCGCTGTGTGTATTAGACTATTAGTATATGCAAAAAATAGTTTTACTAACATTTCTGCATTTCTCTTGCCTGTTTTTTTACCAACAGTTTTTGGTCCATCTTGATTGCTTTCATTGAATGATTGGAAATTGTCTTCTCTTTTTTCGTTTTTTTTTTTTTTTTTTTTTTTTTTTTTCCTTCCAATAATTTGGGGTTTTTTTTTTTAATTTTTTTGGAGGTAGAGAGAGTGAAATACTTGAATTCACAATCTCATGGTGTAGGTGGGAAGAACATATACCATCAAGCTAAACCTCGTTTTGTCACAAAAGTGATAGGTGGGGTTGCATGAAAAGTAATTACATGTCATGACTCCAATATGTTTCAATTAAAGAATTTCACACCAAATTGAAAAATAAAATAAAATTAGTAAATAAATCTTTGATTAATACTTTTTTTTTTTTTTTTTTTTGTAATATGATATGATCTATCGAGATCAAATTTCTGTATGTATGTTTGTAACATGGACATGGTGGGACTCAATCTCCCACCATTACATAGGAGGTAAACATAAACGATAAACAGAGCTAAGAGTGATCTACATATCTAATAAATATACTTTATCAACTTTTTATTTTATTTTTTGGTTAATCGTTATAGAGATATTTTTAATTAGATTTTAGAAAAAAAAAATGCTTGTATTTTTGTTTGAAAATTGAAATTAAAAAATGCTTCTATTTAAAAGTATACTTTATTTAGCTTCAAAAGTAAAAAAGTAGACTTAAAATAAAAAAAGAGCCTCCCTTTACGTTGTCGGTTGTTCATTATAACATGCTAAAACCCTGTTTACTGTTTAGCCCAACTCTGTTTATTTGCAGTTCCACCCAAAACCTCCAAAACCCTAAAAACGATGTCCTCCTCCCTCCGCCATTTCCGCAATTTCCGCCGCTTCTCCACCACCACAGCAACAACAACAAAAAAATCATCAATCTCAATCTCCCAAGCCAAATCCAAACTTCGTACTGAATATGACCCAGATAAAGCCCTAGAAATCTACTCCTCTGTTTCCAAAAACTACTCATCTCCAGTCTTCTCTCGCTACGCTCAAGACTTAACTGTCCGTCGCCTCGCCAAATCCAAACGTTTCAATGACATCGAAACCCTAATTGAATCCCACAAAAAAGACCCCAAAATCACCCAAGAACCTTTTTTATCAACTCTAATCAGATCCTACGGTCAAGCAGGTATGTTTGACCACGCCATGCGTACCTTTGACCAGATGGAAGAACTGGGTACACCCAGGTCTGTAATTTCTTTCAATGCATTATTATCTGCTTGTATTCAATCCAAATTATTCGATAGAGTCCCTGTTTTGTTTAATGAGATTCCAACAAAATATGATTTTTGTCCTGATAAGGTCTCGTATGGTCTCTTTGTTAAATCTTATTGCGAAACTGGTTCTATTGATAAGGCTTTAGAGTTATTGAATGAAATGGAAACTAAAGGTGTTGAAGTAACTGCTGTTACTTTCACTACTGTATTCAATTCTTTGTACAAGTATGGTAAGACTGAAGAAGCTGAGAAATTGTGGAGTGAGATGGTGAAGAAAGGTTTCGAATTGGACGTTGCGGCGTATAATGTTAGGATTATGAATGTGCAAGGAGGGGAACCGGAGAAATTGAAGGAATTGATTGGTGAGATGAGTAACGTTGGATTGAAACCAGACGCGATTACTTACAATTACTTGATGACTTGTTATTGCAAAAAAGGGATGATAGAGGAAGCTAAGAGTGTTTACAAAGGATTGGAGAGTAATGGGCTTAATCCGAATGCAGGAACTTTTAGGACTTTGATATATTATTTATGTTTAAATGGGGATTATGATAAGGGTTATAAGTTCTTCAAGGAGAGTGTGAGGATGAATAAGATTTCAGATTTTATGACGTTGAAGCTTTTGGTGCAAGGATTGGTGAAGAAAAAGAAGATGAAGGAAGCGAAAGGAGTGATTCGAACTGTTAAGAAAAAGTTTCCTCCTAATCTTTTGAAAG
Source organism: Acer saccharum (assembly GCA_030490815.1). Classification (NCBI taxonomy): domain Eukaryota; kingdom Viridiplantae; phylum Streptophyta; class Magnoliopsida; order Sapindales; family Sapindaceae; genus Acer; species Acer saccharum. Next base: position 5,629,703 of record CM059868.1, read on the forward strand.
CATGGAAAAAAGTCGAGGAAGAGCTTGGGTTGGTCGCTGCTTCCACAGTCACCACTGAGGAGGTTCAGGAAACTACAACAGATTAAAGGATAGATGGAATGAGTGTTACTGGGGAGATTTTATTTAGGTAAATGCATACAATTCACTTGATCATCAAAGCCGGTATGAGCTCAATCAATTCAATATATCCAGCCAGTTTGTTGGTTTCCGATGGTTATGTGTACTCATTTCGTTTGAAGTTTAGCAATGAATTTGTGGTTTAATACACTTTTCAATCTGTTGGGGAAGCCTATGTGTTTATCATTTATGATCAAAATGAGTTCCATTTGGCGAAGTTCACCAAAAGAACCAAGTGTAAGTGTTCATTCTGATACAAGGAAAATCTTGTTGCTTGAAGTTTTATATATAAAATGAACCTTATGAAGATATTGTAAATTGGTTACATCAATCATTTAATCGATTTATAGTGCAAATAAACCAGTATGGAACATTGTTCAAATGAATATATTGAAGGATTTCTGACGTGGTTTTTGTCGGAGTCCTAATGCGCCGGTATGGGTGATCAAGGAGTGGTGCTATTGGCACCCCCACTACTGAACTATTTATGTTCTACTTTTTAAAATTTTGATTTAATTATATAAAATTAAATTGTTTTATTAATATTTTCAATTTATTTCCAGGACTACCCTTTTACTTATTTTTCAAACTTAATACACCTCATATCTTTTTCAAAAAATAAAAATAAAAATACACTTCATATTTATTGGAAGTAAAAATAAAAATAAAAATATAATTTTTTTCATATCCATTAATGGGACTTGTTTTTTCTTCTTAATTATTTCATGGTAAAACCATCTTTATTAGATTCATTTTTATTTTATTTTTCTGTAGTTGATTGGATTGTTGGTGGTAAATGGTGAGTGTGATATTAATCGTTTGATGATTTTTTGAACGATTGAATTAGAGTTTTTGTGTGGTTTCGTTTTGTCAGATATTAAGTTTTTTTAGTTGAGATTCTTGGTGTGATTTCATTTTTTTTTATAAATATTATTAAACTAACTTTGGAAGATTCGGAATAAAATATACAAAAGAATTGATATAAATTATAGTATACCTGAAAGATCTAAAAGAAAATAAATCGAGAAAAAAAAATAGCAAACATGGATCTGAAATTTGAGAAAAAAATAAAACAAACATGTGAAACAATAAAATCAATAAATACTAAACATGGTAAACATGAGATCAAAAGATGAAAGAAAATATAAACAAAAATAGTAATAAATCAATAAATACTAAATATGAAAAACATGATATCGAGATCTGAAAGAAAATATAAACAGAAATAGTAAACATTAAAATAATCCATGTCATTAAAACTTTTGTTATTAGGGTTTTGAAATAAGGAAAGTGGGGTTTTATTAGTTTTACTTGGTATAAGATTTTTTTAATAAAAACTGTATGTCTCTTTAAGTAATTTGATAAAGGAAAAAAAAAGAATAATAAATAATTTAAAAAGTGGGGTCTAAATAGTTCAGTTGTGGGTGTTCCAATAGCACCACTCGTGACCAAGCCCTGTTTATTCTAGAAATACACAGGATTATGAACACTTGCTAACTCGTTGATTCACATGAATACCGAAAGACTAAACACAAGAAATTTTATTAATTAACTCAACTCCGCCATAAATGACTACAAAGCTCCCTTATATAGGGGTAGAAAAAACAAATAAAAGGAAACAAATAAAAATCATAATTTGAATCCTAAAAATGTTCCTCCATCATCAAATCCCCAAAATCAAGCAATTGTCTTTATCATAGGTGATTGATGAAATTGCATAAATCAAGTTGTTGTCAACACCATGATTTATGCAATTCTCCCATAACTTGATCTTCATCATTCCCGCTGGGGTCAAAAGAATTCATCCTCGAATTAAAGATTACCAATATAAAGGAAAAAAAAAATACTAAAGAAATTAAATTGATATACATAGGGGATAACTATTTCGATTTCGTGTGATTCTTGGAAAACCGGAAACAATCCGTTGATTCTTGGAATGTCGAAAAGTAGATCTGTTGGTTCTTCAGAATACCGAAAGCAAAATAAGAACTAGATGCTGCTGATTCGCAATGAATACTAGCAAATAGCTAAAAAGTGATCAAAAGACCACAACAATCGATGCTGAATCGATTTGGTTGTGATACCAAAATGATGCAACGCCGGTATGGGTGATCAAGCCCGGTTGATTCTAGGAATACCCAGGACTATGATTACATTGGAGATGTATTTTCACACTTGCTTGAGTGAAGTGAGAATCAAACCTTTTCACCAATATGATCTCAAACCCTTTCACCGATATAAACGGGAAGTGCACCATTAACTCTTAAGAGTTAAGAGTTCTTGTGCTTTTCATACCAGTTTGCTATCTCTCATTGACATTTTTACATTTGCTTTTAGAATTTTTAAATGCAATTATACTTGTAAGTTTTGCTGAATCTATACTGCAGCCTGAGCAGTTATAATAACCACCCAAATGAATGTTCTTGTTCTAATGGTTTTTTTCAGTAGCTTTTGTTGGGAATTGGTATCCAACCTGGTGCCTGTGCTGTGATGTTTGAAGAACTGTCCATAACTCACTGTGTTGTTATTGTTTGCTGTTGAAGTTTTGTTTCTTTATCAGGATATAAACACAAGCAGCAACCTTTAGAATCATTGCAAGCTTAAAAATTGTCCTAATGAACAGCCCAAAATTTTAGAGTCTTGTCCTGTTTGTTCACACATTCATGGCCTGCATAATTAGTTGTTTTGCTCTGCAAATTCTAAAGGGGAATCCACTACAACTCTGGTGTAAAAAAAAAAAGCCTGATATTACGGAGATTCCTACATCATTACTAAAGGATGTGAATTCGTCTTTTTCTTATCGGAGTTATCATTGATCATTGACAACACAGGCAGGTTTGAAAGCAACATATGCACCCCCACCATTATAAAACCAACCATCCTGTCCGTTTTTATAATATTTCGAATGTATTTGTGTCGCATTTTACCTTGTCAGCGAGCGAGTAGTTAGTTCTAGTACTTGTCAATAACCTTTGGTCGCTCTTCACTAAGTATACAAGTTTTAATTCGGGAGAGTAAAGGACACATGCATAAAACCTAAAATTGATAATGTCTACTTTGTAGGTCTAGGTATTTAGATGATAAAAAAAAAAGTTCGAAAGATTACAAGGATCTCCTAACTTTAAAATTTTAATATTTTTTCTTATACTTTCGTTAACTTGACAAGACTTTTTGTGCACGATTATATAAATAAAATGAAGGAAGATACATAACGATTTACTTCAGATATTATATACACTTCATTGATTACAAACCATATAGAGGAAATACAAGAGAGATTTCTAAGGAGTTGATTTGTAAGGTGTTCTCTTATGAGTCTAAGCAGCATTCTAATTTATACAAAAATGAAAGTAAAAGACCAAAACAAGTGGCCTACGGGAAATTTCAAAAGAAGACATCATTTATTATTATTCGGGTAGATTTCAACAATATCGATGGTCAGAAAATCCAGTACTTAATTGTCCTCAAGTTCCTTTGTATGCTACTTTACTAGTTTACTATTTTAAATCTTACTAATTTTTTGGGAGTAGTAATTTGTAAATATATTTCCAATCAGTATTTTGTTCTTTCTCTTTTGTACTCATTTTTTTTTTTCGGTGATTTTGGAATCAAATCATTGATCAATAATGGTGGGGTTTGTTTTGTTGTTGTATTACTATTTTCCTTTGGACTTTTATCCATTTGTCATGTAAAGTGTACACTTGTACTTCATTTGGGTATTCATTTGAATTTCCTGAGCTACACCCCACCCCAAAACCCTCCTCTACCAAATAAACATTTCCTTGTTGAGTAAAACAAATCTCTGTGATCGGTAATGGACTGTTCTTTTAGGTTTTCTTGGTGCAATTGATGGGTATATGTTTGGCAAGTTTTATTCAATCAAATCCTGAAGATCAAACGTGACCTGAAAAGGTCTACCAAAAGAACGAAACAACATTTGCATCGTATGTATGTCGTTAGAGATTTCATTACTAGTACTACTGATTATGAACCCAGCTCAAAAATGCTTTTAGAGTAGGACTGGTATGGGTGCCTGAAATCAGAGAGGCCTAAAATAAATAAGGCAAGAAGTTTGGGGGGGGGAAGGAAGAAGATAACTAATCACTTCCATTGATCTAATCTTTACAGGATAGAGTGATAAACATCAATTTCAAGTCACATGCAGCTTTGTACGAAAGCCTGACACCGATGTAATCTCAAACTTTTGTTAGGTTAATGACTGGGAAAATTTCTGGAGATTAGTTAGGCTCTTAATTAGAAGTCTTTGGTGGATAATAATTTGTCAGAAATTGCAAATCACGTATTTGTTGGGGCTTTGTTTGTCCACCAACACAGGAATTCTTGCATATTAAGGCTATGTTATGATCTATCACTTAGTTGAAGTTATCAAATAAAAGTGCTTTTAGAATATAAAAAGCCCTTTTCAAACTTTTTGTTGGTTATTTGTCTGTTCGACTTAAAACTGGAACTCTAAAAAGCTAAGGTAGTTCCCTGCTCTTTGCTTTGTCCTCTGTACCACATGAAAGAAAAAAATTTGGTGGGGTTTGCCAAATCCTTCCTTTCATCCCCACCACTCATCACAATTCACAAGTACTAAAAACCTTTCCACAACGAAATGTCGTGGAAAAAATAATCGATGTAATGTACGCATGCATGCGCGTGCACATACTTACATATAATTAATATATATATTAATATATTTATACAGTCTTTCTATTATCAGTTCGAACTAATATAAAATATATCAGTTCCTTGCACATGGGCCATTGAATTTAAAAAACGCTTGTGCCAAGTCAAAATATTTAAATCCAATAGTCCACATGCAAGAAACTGATATATCTTTTGTCAGTTCGAACTGATAATAGAAAAATTATGTATATATATATATATATATATATAAGGGTGTAGGTAGGTGTAGGGTAGACCGAGCTGTAGCCCGGTCTCGATTTTCAAAAAAACAAAAAAAACATATGCATACTGTTGTAATTGGATTTCCACCGCTTGACTTGCTTTTCAACCTTTTTACTTTCTACTTTTAATTGATGATGCAGGCAATAATGGTAAAAGACAAGTGGCCAAGTGAGACTGTGGAGGTGATACAATCGAAGTCTATAAATAAGACTTCTCTTTCATTTGTGAATTTAGTTAAAAACTCTGAAATTAATACTGAATTTAGTTTAGCGTTTGCTTAAAGATAATTTAATGTGTGATTTACATTCGATTAGAAAGATTGGTTAGGCAAATTAGGGGTCTTTGAGTTCAGATCCTTGATTTAGTCATTTAGAGATGTAGAATTAAATTGTTCTATTAGAATTAAATTGTTCTATAAAATATATTTATATATTTCATGTTATTTGTATGATTTTTTATTGAGATCGTGACTTTACCATATATATATATATATATATATATACATGTGTGTGTGTGTGTTTCTTATTGAATTCTTACTATCGTAGGTTATTATGTCAAATAATCAAAAATTAAAGTAAAAGAAAAATATTTTGGATTTCTTCCCAAAATCAAATGAGAATCAATCATCAAGTAAAATAGCTTCTCCATCAAATGTTGATGTTCCAAAACCAACATATTTCTAAGCCTAATACGGTACTAGTGCTCTCGAACGTGATCCGGGGTTACGTCTTCCATCGACGGTGAGTTCTTGCAACAACTAGGCGGAGTCGATGACTCCACTTAGCTCGATTTTCCCGATCAAATCAGCCGATTTTCTTTCGGCTGCCTAATATGGCCGATTTGGTCGAAAAGGATCGGCCGGTTGGCGTCCGCCTAGCGTATAGGTGGCCTATTTTTCCGTTGTTTCGATCACTGGTTTTTAATCTAGCCATCCCAAGTCAGAAATCCTGGCCACGCCACTATATATATATATATATATATATATTTATTTATTTATTTATTTATTTATTTATATATATGATCTATAAATATTGTCCGCTTAAAGAGGAGCATTGTAATATATCAATATCCCTGCGAACATTTTCACTGGCAAATACGAGACTCTGGGAAGCTCAAATTGACCCAACATGAGTCCTTGTAAAATTTACGATCTCTTTTGCTTTGAATTAGTTCATAAAAGTAGAAAGAAATTACTTTTCTGATAAACTGCACCTAGACTAAGAACTTTGGACAACTTTGGCTTTCTTGAATTAAAATAAAACTCTTCAGGTTTTTTTTTTTTTTTTTTTTTTTTTTTTTTTTTTTTTTTTTTTTTCTCTTTCTCTTATATTTTCATATTTTTCCCATGAAGATGCAAATCATATATTTTTTCCCAAAACGAAAGGTCGTGGAAAAAATAATCGATGTAATATGTGCATGCACGCGCGTGCACATACTTACGTATAATTTATATATATATATATATACATACGGATTTTCTATTATCAGTTCGAACTGACAATAAATATATCAGGACGAAGAATGTGGACCACTAAATTTACATACTTTGACTCAAAGTGTATGCACTTGTCAAAACTTCTCCATAATCTGTGGTCCACATTCTTCGTCCTGATATATTTATTGTCAGTTCGAACTGATAATAGAAAGACCGTATATATATATATATATATATATATATATTCATGTATTTATACTTTATATATATATGATCTGCTTGTTAATCGTCAAATATAAATATTTTCCGCTTAAAGAGGAGCATTGTAATATATCAATAACCCTGCGAACATTTTCACTAGCAATACGAGACTCTGGGAAGCTCAAATTGACCTAACACAAGTCCTTGGAAAATTTACGATATCTTTTGCTTTGAATTAGTTCAAAAAAGTAGAAAGAAATTACTTTTCTAATAAACTGCACCTAGACTGAGATAGCTAATTCTAAGTGATTTGGACAACTTTGGCTTTCTTGAATTAAAATAAAACTCTTCAGGTTTTTTTTTTATTTTCTTATATTTTCATGTTTTTTTTTTCCCATGAAAGCTCCATATGAAGATGCAAGAAGCTAGTCAGAGGTTGGTGTCACCATGTTTTCTTTTCATCAGTGGGTCATCATCCATGTCTTCAGGAAACAAACAACAATAAAGTTTCTTTCAATACTATCATTATATCATATCATATCCCATGTGCCAAATTAGAGAATTAATTATTATCATTTTTTTAATAAAGTAGACTTTTATTTTCTATATATAGAGATTGTTACAGTTCCAGTTTTGGCCATGAAATTTCTCAAACCTCCATCATCCTCTCTTCTCATGCACTTTGTCTAATTCTATGCAAAACATTTGAAACAAATTTCATCATTTTTACACAAAAATCTTCCACAAAGACCATTCAACTCATATATAAAGTTAATGCAAACACAATCCAAACTTATCGAAAAGTACTTAAACACAATGCAAAGTGATCAAATAATGATTATCGGTCCTGTGATCATCGGTGCAGGACCATCAGGGCTAGCTGTAGCGGCATGCCTTAAACAGAGAGGAATCCCGTCTCTGATCATCGAAAAAGAGAGCTGTATAGCCTCTCTATGGAAGCATAAAACGTACAATCGTCTTCAATTACATCTACCTAAGAAATTCTGTGAGCTTCCTTACATTCCATTCCCTCCAGAGTATCCGAAATATCCAACGAGACAACAATTCATAAATTACTTAGATGCCTATGCTAAGCACTTCTCGATCGAACCCTTGTTAGGACAGGAGGTTCAGCAGGCTAAATTCGATACAACCGCGAGGTGCTGGTGGGTTCGAACCAATGAGTATCAATTTGTGTCTCCCTGGCTAATTGTAGCAGCTGGAGAGAATGCAGAACCTGTGATACCGGATATCGATGGAATTTCAAAATTTACGGGAAGAATACTACACACCAGCACATACAAAGATGGAGCTGCATTTAAAGGAAGTAAAGTTTTGGTGGTTGGTTGTGGAAATTCAGGCATGGAAATCAGTTTAGATCTTTGTAATAATGGTGCTCAAGCTTCTATAGTTGTGAGAGATAAGGTACAAAAAAAAAAAAAAAAAAAGTCTTTGAATTTCAGGTTTTTTTTTTTTGCTTCATTTCCAAGCTTTTTTATTTCATGCTTCAGATTATTTATTACTTTTACTGTAAAATCTTGCAGTTGCATATACTGCCTAAACAGGTCCTTGGAAAATCAACCTTTGCTCTATCAATGTCACTGTTAAAATGGTTTCCAGTGACAGTGGTTGACAGGTTTCTTCTCTTCTGTTCAAGACTTGTTATTGGAGACACAAACCGAATTGGAATCGAAAGGCCTGAAATCGGACCTCTCCAACTCAAGAATTCTGTTGGAAAGACCCCAGTTCTTGATCTTGGAACTTTTGCAAAAATTAAATCTGGTGAAATCAAGGTCAACGTTGCTTTCACTTCCAACTTTTATTAGCCAATCATTACATTATAATAAATATTAGTCCTCTGCTAGAATCGGGTCTTTCTCTAGTTAAGTCAGACCGTTTTGATAATAAGTGAATCTGAACAGAAAAAAAAACCAGGTCCGACCTAGAGAATTATTTTGCTAGAATCTAATGAAACTATGAAAGGGACCAAATTATATATGCTTGCAACATAAGACAAGCATATCAAAACTTAAACCAACTTAAGATTGTAAATAGTACATGAAAACTGTTGTCAAACCGTCCAATTCTGAAGACATTTTTTGAACAAAGACAGGCTCTAATCAAAAAATTTCATGCCTAATTATAGGTGGTTCGCGGTGTTCGAAAATTCACAGAAAAAGGTGCAGAATTCTTGGATGGGACAGTAGAGGAATTTGAGTCAGTAATTCTAGCAACCGGTTTCAAAAGCAATGTAAAATCATGGCTCAGGGTATGACATTTTTTAATTTTATGACAGAATATTTATTGTGTCTTATTATATGATTATGATGATCAAATTCTCTTTACAAATTCCAGGATCTCAACTTCTTCAGCCAAAACGACGCCAATTCTGAAAAATCATTACCTAAAAGTTGGAAAGGCAAGAATAGAGTTTACAGTGTCGGATTTACCAGACAAGGCTTGCTTGGAGCTGCAATGGATGCTCACAAAGTAGCAGATGAAATAAAACGGCACTGGAACTCCGAGGCATGGAATCTACGTTGAGAGAGTCCAAACCGACATTTACATTTCAGTATATGAATCATTACTAAAACAAATTATCTTGTTTAATTAGCAACATATATAAGCATAATTTGAAGCAAATATGTAAGAGGTTTATGTTCTAGAATTTCTCTAAGAATGTTTAATTTATTAAGTAGCATATCATAGTATCATACTATATATAGCTACGTATATATATCGTGTTTCTGTCATGTGAATGAAAGTTTATATATTACATAATTTCAGTTTTTACAATCATAAATTTCTCAAATTGTGCATGCATTAAGGAGACAATCTAAAATCTTGCAAAACCTGACATTAATTATTAGTTGTGTTGTTGTGTTGTCAATAATAAACTAGAAACTGGTCTGGTCCCCTCCCACTATAATATCTACGTGAGCTGCCGGAGCATTGAAAATGATTGTTATCACATTCCAAGCCCCATGGTTGGTCCAATCAATAAGTTCTGCAAATAATTGAAGGTCCACTTTTCAAGCTTTAATGGGGATTCTTCTTTAATTGCTACCTTCTACTTTGTTTTGCTTCATGAAAATAGGAAATGAATGGAACAGCTTAGATAGAATTTTCTACTTTGTTTTGCTTCATTAAAAAAAAAAAAAAAAAATGGAAATGAATGGAACAACTTTGAAAGAATTTCTCTTTAATCAATTTCATTCCAATGACCAATTATTTAATCGAAAATTACGCATACACTTAAAAGAATTTAACCATCATCAATCTCAAAGAATCCATTCAAATTATCTAATTTGTTCATTTGTTGACTTGTATTCCAACACTAAAAGAATCAGAGATTTATCGGCATCTGTAAAGATCAAACAATACATGTAGGGTTTTTTCGGTGCTCGTACCTTCAAAAAGGGTATTTCTACAAGTGGACCTTTTGTGCTGCAAAAGAAAAACAGCTACATGCATGTCTGCTCCTCTAGAAGCCAAATGACACCGTGACACTATCCAAACCAAGTGCATTACAGTTGCGTGTTTCACAAAGAAATCTCTGATGTAGAAAGCCAGAATTTCCACTTCCAAACTTATCCAATTAAAAGGAATTTAGCTATCAGTTGAACTGTTATCGAGTCATTCACACAGGGGTTCGTTTGTTTTTTTCACTTAAAACTTAATGGGTCTGAATTATAATTATTAAATTGTTTTGTTTGTTTTTTTAAGTGGTCAAATAACTTAAAAATACCAAAAAAACAACTTAAAATAAAAAGTAAAGAATCTTGACTTTTCACTTGATTGCAAATCACTGAATTGCATTAAATGCAATCCAAAATCTTTTCTTCCAATACTATCCTCCATCTATAACATATTTCCAATTTTATCATAATTATATATGGTATATAAATCTTTATTTTAATATATACCTTATTTTAAATAGCTTTAAAAATAAAAAAGAACCCTAATCACTTCTCATATTGATGTTTAATATCAATACTTTATTATGATATTAGGGTGATGTATATATATATATATATATATATATATATATATATATATGTTTTAGAGTGTTTTGAGTGAGTTTTCCTGCTCCTCTTTTATTTTTTGAAACAAAAAAAAAAAAAAAAAAAAAAAACCTTTTCTTTTCTTAGTAAAAATTAAGTTGGTTTGTAATGGAAGAGGAAGATCATGATCATATGTGTTTATATATAATTATTATTTTTGGATTGTTTTTATTCCACATTATTTGTATAATTGTTTAACATTGGTATAAATGTAAAATTACTTATTTTCAGATAATTTTACTTTTAAAAAACAAACTTGTTGACAATACATTCAGATGTTAGGAAAAAAAAAAAAAAAAAACAAACATGTCATTCAAGTTCAGATTTTAGTCCATATTCAGTCTTTAGAAAAATTCAGGACTATTCAGTCTTTAGACAAAAAAATAAACGACTTGCCTACAACAACATTTATAACTTCTTTGCTTTTCACCTGTGAAAATTTCTTCAGTAATTTTGATGTAGTAGTGAAAAACCTGAAAAGTTTAGCCAATGGATAGAAACCACTAATTTTTTTATTTTTTTTCAGGATTCAAACCCAAGACTTCTCGGTTAAGTCACCGTTTAAACCCGAAAGCTTAATCTGATAAATAGAAAAAGTACGAAAAGAGATATATGATTACTCAATATGCAGAAGGAAATATTCCTGCCAATAAGTTCAGTTAGCACATGCCCATAACTTTTGATAGAATGTTGGGACCATAGTATGCAAAAATGGAATCATCGTCTTGTTAATTTTCGCAGAATATAAATCAATGAATCATATCACCAACTGGGGTCTCCAAGTCAAAGACGTCACTAAATCATTACTCGATACATTGTCGATTTTCCGGATAAACAAAATTACAAGGTTGTAATCAGAACCAAAAAAATTTGTTTTATTGTGAAGAAGAGGAGTACTGCAATTGCAAATTTGCCGATGAAATTTTTTTGGGACCCCAATTGCTTTCTTTACTTATGTTATTGGTCAATTTGTTACGCGCATGCACATTTTGATGGACTAAACCTCCCACGTGTTCAGAAAAAACTAACTTGCTGAAAATATAACATATAGCATCACAAATGTTTTTCCAAGGTCCAGGACAAATAGAGCCCATTAATCTGTATAACCAATATTAACCTGTGGAGTTGAACTCTATGTTTCTGAAATAGTACGTAGAATCTAAACGCTATGCATTGTAAAAAACACTTATTTCTCTTGTTCAAAACTATGAATAAGAGAATTCACTAGTGTTTTCTCAATCGAGTTCTAACCCGATGATGTGTTTCGCTTGTCATTTAAGATGTTTTGGGGTGACAATATAATCGAACCCTTAAACATTATTTATGGCAAATTTGATTGATTTTGTAATAATAGTACTGAATCTTAGAAGAACTTTCAATGATTGTAGTACAATAGCATTTTGTTTTTTATAATGTCAGAGATAGCAATTCATATATGCATCACAATGTATACATTGTGTACTAGCTACTATTTATGGGCTAATTTATATAGTTGGTAAACTTATTTTATAATTGTATATTTGTATGTAGAATTATTTCTATTTATTTATTTTAATAAATTCTCACTAGCACTAAATTATTAGGAATAATATTGCATATCTACTCTTAATTAATCTTAATAATGTTGTTGTGCACTTCCTATTCACTTATGAAATAGAGGTTTGAGTCTTACATTTATCAATTAAAACGTAAAGTGTAGATAGGGTTCGTTCTTTACTTAATTACTGATCATAAAAAGTATTGGTACATCAAATTTAAATACAAAGAAGTAAATATAGGTATCCAACACGAATATATGGGATTTTGAATTTACGAAAATATCGACAGAATATCAATATTCATTTCCCCGACCTCGACATGAATAAACCAAAATTATGAAAATATAGAAGACATAATAAGTTCATTATCGAAAAAATTTACTTCTCGCCAACAGGGGCGTAGCTCAGCTGGTAGATTGACGAGCTTGGGACTTGGGCAAATGACTCTCAGGTTAGCGATTTGAATTCTACTAATGGCGAAAGTTTTAAAAAGAAATACATGATCCAAATTAATAGATATTATTAAAAAAAAAAAAAAAAAAAAAAAATTACTTCTCCGATGGAAAATGTATCTAAGGTTCACATAAAGCACTAGATTACTTCTAATTCATTATGGGCCACAGCCCAACAAACAAGCCCAATCTCTCATGCATCCAAAAAAACCCAACATATAAATATAATATATGTTTTTATTAAAAAAAAATTATTCATTTTTCAAATGTTTAACACACGTGTGTGTGTGTATATATATATATATATAGTTTTTCGAACAGATATAAAATATATCAGTTATTTGCATGTGAGCCATTGGAGTTAAATGTTTTGACTTTACTACATGCACTTGGTAAAGTATGTTTTAAATCAAATGGCTTACATGTAAGGAACTGATATATTTTTATACGGTTTGAACTGACAATAGAAAGATTATATATATATATATATATAAATTTTTAATGGTTCACATTTAATATCTTCATGAAGTTATATTAATACGTACCGATCAAATCGGGACTATATATATATATATATATATATTAAATACATAAAAAATATATTAATAATTTAAAAAACAAATTAATTTAGACGAAGACAAGATTAGATATGTGAGTTATAGACTTATAGCTGGGTTCTGGGGTCCAGATAATCCAAGGAAGTAGGATTCGAAAGATCTAATCCCAAATCTCCCATGCACCCAAAAAAAAGCTGTCGTTTTCATGGGAACAAGTGCGCTCTCTGTCACTTTAATTATTTTTACTCAGTTTCCTAACCCGGGTAAGGAATCTCTGATACCGTGTACAACCTTTGTCCACTATATTTTCTACTTAAAAAAACAAGTCTACAGAAATTTTACAATGACGTGTAATACACGGAACTGAAAGAATTCTAAAAGAGAGAAGAGTAGTTGTAGTACTCCTCGTCCAGACTCCAGAGCTTGGTGAACTGCATATCTATCTAATATCTATGAACTCTCTCTTTTATTGATGTGCTTGCTTAGTCACATTGCTCAGAGAAGTAAGAGAGAGAGAGAGAATTGCAAAAAGAGACAAACACAAAAAACCTGAAAGCAGGCATTGATTATTGATATTAGTTCTAGTCTGAGGCCTAGCTAAGATAATGACTTCTTGGTTGTGGACTTGTGGTGGAATGTTTTGTGGTTGGAGGTGGTAGTAGATGGTGAGTGAGGTGATAGAGATTGATAGATAACTCGAGGAAAGTGACAAGTATGTTTTTTACTCTAATCAATCTATTGGTTGATGCAATAGATTAAAACGATAAGGTTTTTTTATTTTTATTTTATTTTATTTTATTTTTTTACAGACTTTTAGGGCAAATCTTTACAATTGTTTTCACTTGCTTTTTATAAGTTTATGTGGCACCAGGTTGGAAATTACAAAAATAAATAAATAAATAAAAAATAAAAAATTAATGATATATTACTTTGAAGTTGTAGACTTGTGTAGTGCTTGAATGTTTTGGGTCCATGTTAAAAAAATTTATCAAAAAATCAAGAGGGGCTTATGATAAATTATAGTAAAATTCCATAATAAATTGTAATAAATCAACAAAGATTAATTTCAAAACTACTTTTCGCCATATTGCATATAGTGATTGAATCAATAAAATTAAATTGTACTTTAAAATTAAGACACTAACGACTCTAGTCAACAGAGGCGTAACTTAGCTAGTAGATGGATGAGTTTGAGACTTAGGTAAATGACTTCCAAGTCAACTGTTCGAATTCTACCAATGACGAAATCTTTAAAAAAAAAATACCTGATCCCGGGATTAATAAATATTGTCAAAAAATACTATAAAAATAAAAAAATAAAAAAATAAAAAAGAAACTAAAGAAACCAATGGCGAAAACGATATCCGAAGTATCCAATGAGTTACGAAAAAGATGCTGATGGAGGAAGAGATTGTAGCTGTGTCCCACCATTGGCAAGAGTCACAATAAAGACCGAGATTCGATCATCAATGTATCACATCAACATTTCGTTACCTTGAAATTCAATTATTTGATCTATTTCTTGCAAACCTAGCTTCTGTATATATATCTTGACGTACCAGATCGAGTTGCATGCCCATGTGGATGCAAAGAAGAGTTTCTCATCAAGTACTCAAGCAAAGTTGAAAAAAAATATGAATTATTCTCTTTTTGCTGTTTGCATCAATCATGATTCATATATTCTTTATCCAAATTTCTTGTCAACTTCAAAATTTTGAAGTAATCTAAATTAGGCTCCATTGTCGGTAATCTTTTCATACAAGAGGTACGAAAAAGAAGACAAATTTCAAGTCTGTCTTGTTTAGCCCAAACTTCAAAAGAAACAATCGATCCTATTTGCCCTAAAACTTAAAAATCAAAGCGAAGTTAAAGGCTCATCACAGTGTAATTAATTTCTCACTGACTTTTAATCACAACAAAGAAGAAGCTCTCTCTCTATCTCTGTAGGGCCGTAGGCTCCCTACAAAGTGAGAAGATGTGGACCCCAACCATGGATACAAATTTCCACGTGCACAAGAATAATCACCGGGCAAAGCGGGAAGGGAAGCTGGACAGACAAGAGACAACCAGTCTCATCATCGCATGCTTTCTTTTGAATTTTTGATGATCATCATCAGTCAATCCAATGGATGACCCAATCATGTAGGGTCACTTTCATTCAGGGGCTTCCACGTGTAATAGTGTAGCGCCTGTCAAGCTACCGTGTCCGGGAAAAGTGTATGCACATTATATTGCATGCCCCGCTTATTGATTGTTGTGGTGGTGGTCCATTCATCGACCATCATCAAATAATAATCCAGAAATGTTTAAATGGGTCCAGTATACTACTCTCAGTTCTTCATTCTCTAATTTGGTCCTCCACATGCAAATGATCGATTTTGTTTTATTGAAATATTGCACCACTCTGTATAAATGTACCAAGTGACACAATCATGGAGAGTTTTCATGCGGTAATAAGAGAGAGTTGTGTTTACTTTGATATTGGAAGTTGTCTAAATTTGCTAAAGATATACATTTCCATATTCGTATATGGAATGGGAAATGTTTCAATGCGGACGGACTTAAATAGATTTAGAACCGTAAATGACAATTTCTTAATACATGCAAATAGCCAATACACATCCAAACTCCCTATCCTCCCTCCTCCGGCTACATTTGTATGTATACAATACGTCTGTATGTATACGTCCAACCCAACTTAGAGCCGTAAAAGGGGTCCAAAGTTTTGTAATTTTGTGAAGAACCGGATAGAGATCGAGTTGGTTCAGTTTATATATATATATATATATATATATAACTTTTCTCCTCGGTGTGTACCAACAAATATATACAAGTGTCTTACACGTGTACATATGGACCATTGGTTTTAATTGCTTTGATTCGGTCTACATTAACTTTTATATATATATATATATATATATATATGATATTTCACATGTACTTTGACTTTGTGTCAATTTGTATGTACGTTATCTGGATACTGGCCGGAGTAGTGTTTGCCTGTCTCATGAGTTCATGTTTTTGAGGCAAGGGATTCACATACAGACATACAGTAAAACTCACTATTCACTGCAAAGTTCAATACAGTAAAATCACTATTCACTGCAAGTTCAAATTCAACAAGATCATAACATACTAGTTTTAGTATTTAAAATAATTAATTTAAAACTAGATTACATATATGATTAACTAGACTATAGAAACACAGTGGTTTCCTTAATTTTATTATTAACATATAATTTGATTACGACCATTAATTAACTACTTAGAAGAAGTAGAAACTCTGAAACTACTGAATCTTCGATAAAACAGAGCCTCCCAAATCTCAGAGAAAGCTTCAACGATAACCTTGTGATGCTGTCTTGAATTCAAAGTCAAGAAACAGTGCAACAGCTGTTCCAATTCTTTCTCTTCAAACATTTGCTTCTCAAGAATCATCTCCATCATCGATCTTCTAAAATCCTCATATGGGTCCTGAGATTTCTTCACCACTGCAAAGCTCTCCCTCACTTTCCCATCAACAGTACACGGAATCAGTCTCTGCAGAAACATTGACAGCCTCGCCGGAGACGACTCCGTCTCCGGAGACGATAACGATATTCGCCGACCACCATTATTGTTCTTCGTCGTCTCTGTTTTTTTCCCGTTTTTCGAAACGCACCGTTTCGATCTCTTGAATGGGGTTTCTCGTATGGTTTCCAGTTGGGGGTTGAATTCTGATGAAGAATCGGTTGAAAAACTTCTAGAAGACGAGACTAGAGTTTCTGTTTCTTCGTCTTTTATGCTTGTAAACAACTCAGTGTCGACTGATGAAGAAGTGCTGACGCGGGCCTTTGGTTGTTGTTGTTGTGGTGGTGGTGTCGTTTTCTTCTTTGCAGCACGTCGTTTTTTCCTCTCAGTGACTATTGGAGGTAGAGGAGGAAAAACGACGTCGTCTTCGTAGTCGTCAGGTGACGTGTAACCCGAAGCGGAGGAGTTATAGATTTTCTGGCGAGGAGTGGTGGCGGTGGTGTTGGTGGTGGTTTCCTCCTCGAAGACTTTTGCGATGACGTGGAATCTCTCGTCTTCTTCCCAGTGGAAACCGGGTGTGGGTGGTGGGGATCCGGTGTGGTCGGTTACAGAGAAGACGTATTGTTGTGGTCTTGGTGATGATCTTGATCGTAAGCCGCAAGCGAAGGATATGATGGCGGAGGTGACGTGGCGTTTCAGGGAGAGGTGATGATGATCGGTTTTGGTTTTGGAGGAGGACGTTGTTGGAGAGAAATGGAGGGTGATGGGGTTGGGGTTGGGGTTGACTGGAGTTAATCGGAGGAATGAAGGGACAGGATTTAACGGCAGCATTTTGGGATCTTTTGAACGGCAACATTGCAACGATGATGGGATGATCCGTGATATTCGGACCTTGAAACGTTTTCCCATTGCGTTTTTGTTGTTGTCAAGACTCAAGAACTCAATGGACTGAGAAAAGTAGGGTTTATATAGCGGGCATGGTGACCCAATGCAGTACAATTGTAAAAATACTTCTACAAATATTTTTCTAAAAGTTTGGATCTTTTATCGATCTGATTTTTGTTTTCTGACTTTTTTAAGAATGTGATTTGTTATTGATAAAGTGATTTTTGAAACCAATCACATCTTATCCACTCATTCATTACAATGCTTATGTGTCATAAGATTATATAAGGTCAGGAAAAAAATCAGATAAATGATCCACTTTTCTACGGTTCTATCCGTGAATATGATAAATACTTAATTACTTTGTTGAAATATTAGTACAATTCAGGATTTAGAGAGTTGATATAATCCAACCCACAATCTCACGGTAGGTTTGAGAGGCAAACCATTGGAATAACCTCAAATTTTTATTTTTATAAATTATCTTAATTCTAACTTTTCAATTTAGTATCCAATTAGAGAGTTTCCTAAATCCTAACTCTCATACACTTTCATTTATGCTAAAATTGAATAATTTTTCTGATCAACACACGTTTTCATTAATTTCCCAATTGAATTGAATTTCATTAGACTGTAATACAACAATAACTAAATTAAAAGATTACAAATTCCATAACAGTTAACTACAAGTATATCCCTTTGTCTTATTATTTTGAATTACTTGTCTTTATATATATGTATATATATATATATATATATATATATATAGTCTTTCTATTGTCAGTTCGTCCTGGATATAAAATATATCAGGACGAAGAGTGTGAACCATAGATTATGAAGAAGTTTTGACAAGTGCATACATTTTGAGTCAAAGTATGTAAATCTAATGGTCCTTATTCTTCATCCTGATATATTTTATATCAGAACGAACTGATAATAGAAAGAAATATATATATATATATATATTCTATTATCAGTTCGAACTGACAAAAGTTATATCAGTTCCTTGCATGTGGGTCACTGGATTTAAATACTTTGACTTTGCTGTATGCACTTGTCAGTCAAAGTATTTAAATCCAGTGGCCCACATAGGAACTGATATAACTTTTGTCAGTTCGAACTGATAATAGAAAAACTGTATATATATAATAGATGTATATTAAAAGTATGGATTGCGATATACAATTTAGCTATATTATATATTGAAAAAAAAGTGTGTTGGAAAAATTAGAATATATAATTTGAGTATTTTTATTACGAAAATAAAATTCGATTTTGATTTTTTTTATAAAAAACAAATTCAATGTTTAACTCTAGGAAGGCGGAAGGCCTATTTTTTTTAGTTTATTTGCCTATGGCTTCAAATGCCCTTGAGTCAACCCTATTTATGAATAGAATAATACTAGATTATTTAAAATATTTGTTCATATTCATGCTTGACAACTTAATATTACTCTTATGGATATCACAACCCAGTAACAAATTCTCACAAAAACATAAAAAATACACGAATATAGAAAATTAACATAAACTTTTCAACATTAGAATTGTGTTTTTTATATTCGGTTTAGCTTTTCTGTCGATTCAATTTACAAATATAATCTATTCAAATATTGAAAGGAGAACACGTACATAGTACATACATATATATCATATCCCAAGGCATCTATCTCCCTCTTTGTCTCCATCAACAGAGCAAAATTCTATAGAATTTCTCTGTTGAATAGTTTTTGGAGGGAAGCTGAATAAACGGAAGCTGCCTAAAGATGATTATGATCCAAAGAGTAGTGGTTTGCTGATAGATACTATCACAAATTTGAAGTAACAGGTTTTTTCAGCCTCCTCTTTATATATTAATATATTATATTATAATTAATTAATGATTACACATTCTTTTGTTAATAAAAAGTCACGATAAATTTCGTATCTGATATTTGGATTACACGTCTCGTACGTACAGGTTCGCTTCCCTAGTAGAAGAATACAATGAAAAAGATTCCTGTACCATGTCATTTCAAAATTATAATAAAATAAAATAAAAATACATAAAATGACAGTTTAAAATTCAAATCAGACAACCTGATCAATCAGCATTGCATGCAGATTTCAGGAACTAATATTAAAGCAGGTGATATTTTATTTTAATTTTTTAAACATTTATACAAGAAATTCGTTCTCTTTTTCAGTACTTTTTTTCACTCAGAAATCTGTTAATTTATTTTATTATATATATATATATTAAACAAAGAATGTTCTTATAATTCTTCCTATTATTATAATCTAGAAAACCATTTTATAAAACACTTGTAATTAAGTACTGGAAAAAACGTGCAAAGTATTTTATATTATATACTGGAAAAGCAACAAAATGAGATTTCACTTCTCTCTGCGGTCTGCAGTAAGAACTGGACGCTCTCGTATAGAGAAAAAGCTACCTAGGGTTGCTAAATTAGTCCAATTAATGAAGATAAAAAATTATGGTTGATTTGATAGCCTTTAATTACAACATATTACATAAATGGAAATAAAAGCAATTGAAGCAATAGAAAAAAGCACCAACCTTGATGGTGCAAATAAATAAACAAAAAAATGTAAAAGAAGTGAAAAGCAGCTGTTGCAGATCTCTCTCCTTTATTAGCTTACAATATCGAATCACTTGTATAAAAAAGCAAGCAAGCGAGGAAAAAGCAGCATAGCTTTTCTAGTGTTAAGAGATAAATATGTAAAATAAAAGGGAAATTGCACAAACATCCCATGAGTTTCATCAATATTACATTTAGCTGTAACTTTTATCAAAACTGCACATATTTCCCCTGTTTTTTGTTGATTAAATGTTAATTTACAGTTTAACTAACTACAAAATTTAAAATGTCTAATTAAATTACCTCTATTAATTATTTTATTATAATTATTATTATTTTGAGATTTTATTATAATAAAATTTATTAACTAACAATTTTATTAATTAATTCACAATTCTTGTTCTTAGTCATTTTTTTAAAAAAAAAAAATTAAAGACTTTTACGTACTTTATTTCAATTTTCCATTAATCTGTCTCTACATTCCTCCCATGATTTTTTTTTTCTTAAATTTTTTTTTTTTAAAAAAATTGTTAGTTAACTAATTTAATTATAATAAAATCTCAAAAATAATAATTATTATAATAAAATAATTAATTCAGGGTTAATTTATACATTTCAAACTGTCAATTAACACTTAGTCAACGAAAAGTAGAGGAAGCATATGTAATTTTGGTAAAAGTTACGGCTGAGTACAGTATTGATTAAAGTCATGGGATGTTTGTGCAATTTTCCCTAAAATAAATACAAATCTCTCTGATATATGCAGAGAGAAGAGAAGACTTAACAGTGTCGATGAAAAGTCAATAGAAATTAAGAAGCTCCTCTCTCAAACAGAGAAGTGGGTGGGGGACTGGGGATCCAAGGAAAACAAAATGATCAATATCAACTTTGCATGCAACTCTCTTTATTCTTTTTTATTGTCTTTTTTGAGACATTGTCATTTGCCCAATAACCAAAAAGTTCTTTCTTTTTTTTTTCTTTTTCCTTTTTTTTTTTTTTTGTTTTTGTTTTTTTGTTTCTACACTATCAATCAAATCTCTCTAACAAGGAGCCAATTTTGTGACTGATCGATATATATATTTATTCAATAATGCTAAACATCCCACCTAAAATCCCACATTTTTCATCTCACTGCATGTGACATGTAAGGTGTCAAATTGTGAGTGGATACACATTAATGATGATTTATCTCACCTATCCCATGTATCCACTCACCATTTGACACCTCACATACCACATGTAGTGGGATGAAAAATATAGGATTTTAAGTGGGATATGTAGCATTACTGATATTTATTATAGAAGGCTTTGCTGTTGCTTGCTCAGCTCCCAAAGTGTCAACTTGTCGTTCGAAAATTTTTGAAATATTTTGAACGTTAGAATTTATTAGATACACTTTGGGCTTCGAATACAAAGGAATCTGCACATATGAATTGACCGACCGTTTGGGCCGTTATATTTTGAAGTTAATTATGGGCCAGTTTGATGTCCTCTCTAACACTTTTGGTCGGAAGTGTTTATGAATACACCCACCTTTATTTCTTTAATTAATCTAAAATATTAATTTATTTTTTTTCTTTGACAGTATTTATCTATCCAGATATCTAAACGACTAGATCATATATTTTTTTGAAGTTTTTTACCATTGGTAGGATTCAAGCCACTGATTTGAGAGTCATTTACCCAGATCCCAGGAACGCAAACAATTAACATCTTTCATAGCACAAACGAGGCAAATTAATATGAAAGACAATGTTCCATTTACACCGGGACCTATAAGAATTATCATATATAGAATCTTATACGTTTTTTCGTGCAAAATTTTGTACTTAAAATCTACTCCCAGAATGCGCCGATGAAATGTTTTGGTAGGTTTATAGCTAATTGATACTTCTTTATCCTCCACGTCAAGTTAGATGCTGAGTTTATTTTCAAGTATAGAGGGATTATTATATTTTCTTGCTTAATAAAATCTGAATAGTATTAGAGTTTTAATGTTACAGTATAACCTCTCTAAATTAATATTCTTGAGACCCACCCTTGAATATTAATTTAGAAGGGTTATCAATTTCAAGGGTTTTACTTAATAAAGTGTTATTTTGTCTTAAAAACATGTGGAAGTCGGTTTTCTTATTTAGGAAAGGTTCTTTTTCAGGATGCATTGTTTAGTCGGTTTTATTCTTTATGGAAAGTTCTTTTTTTTTTTTTCCTCAGGATTCCTTGTTTAGGAAAATTTTGTTAAGGAAATTTCCTGTTGAAATGCTAAATTTAGTTGAAACCTTTGGTTACAACAAGAAGGTGATCATAATAACTTTTTGAGGACAATTCAAAAGATGAAGGATGAAATTAGAAATATCAAACATGGTGGCCTTGTGCAAACTAGCATCTTGAAGCATTTTTCTAGTTCTTGAATATTATGTAATATATTTTATAATTTTAATGAAATTATTAATTTATACGACAATCGGGATCAAAATTTTACACTAGGTTTCAAAAAGGAAATTATTAATTATTACGATAGAAAGGTTTATTAATTTTTTACTCTAGCCAGAGTCAAGATCGGGATTTTTTATTAATATAGGGAGGTTATTAATTTGGAGGAGATTAATTTACATGGGTTCTACTGTATTTATCAATCTCATATTTAAAGATTGGTTTTTTGAGATTATTTTTATTTTTATTTTTTTGAAGTCGATTTTTGAGATTAATTAGTAGTGTCTTTTAACATGGAATCAATCAAACGTGTCGGTCAAGATCTATAATATTATTCTATATCCCGCATTCGAATCTTCAATATCATTAATTAAATGATATATAACTAAGAATAAGTTGGCAATTCTCAATCAAAAAAAAAAAATGAATAAGTAGGCAATTCCGTAACCTCCATGTATGTTTAATTGGATCCATTTTACCTTTTAGGTCTCCATAATATATATAAAATCTTGTACCAAATATATATATATATATCTAAAACCTAAAGTTTGGTATGTACGTTTCCACTGATCTGAAATTTTTTAATTTACAAAGTTGCTGTCACTCTGTCAGATCATTGAGAATATATTCGGGTATCTTCTAAATAGTTTAAAGTTCTTCCTTGAACTGTTTATCAAATTAATTAATCAACAGAAACAAACTTGGTTATCAGATATATAGATAATTAATTTCTTTTTAGTTATAATATTATAAGTTAATAAGTTATTATCTTCCAAGATATTATGAAAATAACGTGAACAATTTTTTAACAATTTGAACAAATCATTATTGCAAATGCGGTCGAGACAGTGGAGATTATTTTGACTTAGGAGTTAGGAGTACTAGCAGTCCAAAATTGAATAAAAAAATACAACCAAAGTCGACGTTTATTGTTGAAGGGTCAGATAAGAAAATATCGTTGACCAGCAATGATCGAATTTAGCCTACCAAAATTTTGCAAATCCTACCAAACCTGTCTTTTTGGTTACACTGAACGGTACCTTGATCACTTGAAGAAATTAACACGCATCAATTTTGCCCCCATAACATAATCCAAATTAAAAATGAGAAAAAAATCACATGAAATAACCCAGTGGATACACATGCACCAATCTCAATTCAAATTTGTCACGGTCTCTCTATTAATTATTATTGATGAGATATTTCGGTTTATTTGATTAGTATTTAACTAATTAAAATAGGGTATCAATCAATATACAGTATATGGTCGATTCGATGGGTACCCTTATTGAGTTTTTCGATGGGTAACAATCAATATATTTCTCATCAACCGACTCATGCATGTAACATTAAAATGATACATATATAACCTTAAAAAGAAAAAAAGAATATCTATATACAAAAATTCTATTATCAGTTCGAACAAACAAAAGTTATATCATTTCCTTACATGTGGGTGAATGGATTTAAATACTTTGACTTGGCTGTATGCACTTGTCAATCAAAGTATTTAAATCCAGTGGTCCACATATAAGGAACTGATAAAACTTTTGTCTGTTCGAACTGATAATAGAAAGACTGCATCTATATATTATACAAAAGTAGGACTTGTAGTTAATTACTGTACACGAGAAACCCTTTTGAAACAAAGCTTAATTAATTGTAACCAAAACACTTATTTTCTTTCACAGCCCATGCATGTATTTTACTACTATACATTTTTTGGTCACGCGCAATGGGTCCCGATACGAATATTGTTGTGCATGTACTAGCTACCTAGAAACTCATGACTGGCCATATTTAACATGAAACGTCAATATCAAAAATATGTAATCAACTTAATAGAAATTCTGTTATCAGTTCGAACTGACAATAAATATATTATAACGAAAAATGTGAACCATTAGATTTACATACTTTGACTCAAAGTGTATGCACTTGTCAAAACTTCTCTATAATCTGTGGTCCACATTCATCGTCATGATATATTTATTGTCAGTTCGAACTGATAATAGAAAGACTAATCAACTTAAATTTGGATGATATAAAGATTGGTCACAAAGCAAAAAGGCCAAATAGATGAGATATATAATTGACCAATCAATGACATTCTTGTATCTGGTCGAAACTGTTACTTTTATTTGGAGCCACATTTTGTGGAATTTTTGAATCTCTTTTTCAGATCATGAGCTTGTAAACCCACTACCACCCACCCACTAATTACTAATTACCAATAAGGTATATTTGTACATGCTGGCTTGCTGGGTGTGTCATTATTTGTTTTGATCTCTCTCTCTCTCTCTCTCTCTCTGAGTGTGAGTGGTTTCCAAAAACTCAGAAAGTGATGCATCGATGCATACTAATCAAATATGCCCACGTTGTATATATAATCTCAAAATTGGATAGTCAAACCTACCACTACTATAGTTACTGTTTCGTGTAATCTGGAAATTTATATTTTCCACAATATATATCAACAAAAGTCCTAAAACTGAATTATGATATTTGTATATATCTATCTTCTAGTAACTAATCGTGATTACTAATTAAGAAGTGAAAAGGACTTGAAATAATGGCACCATTTTGTCCTGATCGATATTTTGTCGTTAGCACTATGTTAATAAGTTCAGTTTAAATGGTATTAAAGTATGATATGTGACGGAAATGTTGAGACACCTCTTTCACTTTTAATCTATATATTTTTTTTGTTTTCCTTTTTTTCTCTCTCATTTCGATCTATTTTTATTTGAAATTAAACTCCACTTCTTTGGTTTGTTTGAAATATGATAGATAAAACTATAAAGAGAAAATAGAGAGAGAAACTTAAAAATAAATAAATAAATAAGTCACAATGTAATGTAGAAGAGGAATATATCAACACGGTTTTTTTAACTCATGCACCGAGTTGTACTATAAATTTTTAGAACTCTTGCCAATTACTCAACTACAACATGTGAGGTTAATAGTCCCCTCACATGCAACACGTGCGCGATATAGAGAGACAAATACAAATGAGTTGGATCAAACTACATAGCCAGCTCTGATAGTGTTTAATATTTAAAAGTTAATCATAATATATATATAATTTGAGATGGCTGACTCCTTTGGTATTATAATTTATTTTATTTTATTTTTACAAAGGTTGGTGTTAGAATTTTAATATTTTATATATATATATATATATATATAAGATTGAAGGAATTTTTAATAGAGGCAGGAATTAAATAGACCTTTTTTAAAAATAAAAAAAATATTACGACTGTTATAATAGAACTGTTGGGACCAAAATAGATGGTTTTTCATAAAACATTTTCTTATATATAATTAGAATTTTATTTTAATATTCATAACTACAGTCTACATCTAAGAGCCAACATGGCATATCTCAGCTAGTAAATGGACGAGCTTTGGGTTTAGGTATATGACTCACATGTCAGCGGCTCGAATTCTACTAATGACGAAAGTTTATGAGTAATATATTCCCTTACTCACATAGCACCTACCCAAGTTAGCCACTTTCGTTTTATGTATTTATTCAGGTTGTATTTGTGATTTTGTAGTGCTTGCGAAAAAAAAAGTTGTATTTGTGATAGTGCCTGTCTGATATATACCTTTTTAAAAGTTAAAAGCAATGATGATATTAGTAGAACAATTAGCAGCGTCGAAGCAATTACATAGACCTCAATTGGCAAGTCAACTCTTTTGAGGAAAATCGTGATTGCTACGAATTGTAATTAATTCCCCATCAAATAATCGAAAATATTTTTAATATTTTGCCATTTTGGAAGATTGTGATTTGTGTATGTGAACTTAATTTATAGTGGGTCGACCTTTTGTCTGGTGCAAGTTGCAGAATTCAGCTGGAGAATTGCTAGACAAATTTGTAGTTGGGGGTAGGGTATGTACGTGGTGTGTGTTTGACACATGTTTATATATTTTTAATTAAAAACAAAAATTGACATCGTATACTATAAATGTTTATATATGTTTATAATCGTAAATATATACTCTCACAATATTGAAAAACAAATCCTTATAAATGTTTGGAAAATGTGTCTAGTGAAACTCGAACCTCCGTCACTAGGTGTGGACAGGCTTAATCTAAGAGGACTATGCTATAAAAACATAATCTTAGTTGAGCTATAATGAACCATATTTTTTTTTTCCAATTATATATTCACTAGATTGCTGTTCAAACTGTCTATTTTCAGACCAGACTAAAATCATCAAATGGATCAAGTTCAAGCATTGCACAACTCATGAAATACTGAAATAGTCAATAGGTTCCTTGTCTGATCAAGTCGGTTTTGAAATAAAATTTCATAACTGAAATTACATAATGTTGCAAACTAGTCGTTTAGTTAGATAATATTTCGTAACTTGATTTGTTTGGAATCCACAACATCTATAATTGGATTGCTAGAAACACGATCTTCCTATGATCCCAGGATTTTTGGGATCGATGTGGGCTTGATTTGGTTCCCATTCATGGCTGTGAAAGAAGCTCTCTCATCATGGACAATAAAGTCATAAAGATGGGTGGTGACGCTTCGTTTTAGCTAATACTTGGAGATTTTATATATCAAAACATGGTTCTATTTACTATTTAGGTTTAAAATTGCCCAACTTTTAGTTGCCAAATCAGAATTGAAAATCCTATCAAAACTACATGTCAGATATATATTATGGGCTGGCATTCTTATCCAAAATAAAATTATTAAACAGCCAAGAAAACAAATTCTCACACAAGTGCCAGAAGTCCAATGAAAGATTACGACTCCCCAAAAGATATGAATAATTTCCAAGTATGGAAATATTTTAATTCTCAAGTCAATAATATAACAAGTTTGTTTCTTTGTTTCTTTGTTGTTTTTTTCTTCAAAAAAATAATATAACAAGTTTGTTAACTTACTTAATTTACCGGTTTTGTTTTTCCACCCTGTATTAGTAATCTTATATACATACCAGAACTTGTGGGTTCCACGAGCCCTGTACGGTACAGGCTGTACATGTTTACTTTCTAATACCTCCCTCTTCTTCTTCTTCTATAAATAAACAAGCTAGGTTTTGCTTCAAAGGATACAAATACTGGTGTTGATTTAGTTGACCAAACACAGAGAGAAACACATCGAATCGATCGGATATCGATTAACATGGGCATGCATGGAGTTCCAATGGAGGGTGATGATGATCATGGAGAGCCTCAGAAGTTTAACAAGTATGCTTGTGGCTGTTGCATAGTTGCTTCTATGATTTCCATCATCTTCGGATATGGTAGGTTTCTTCTTTTCTCTTTGATTTGTTTTTTTTTTATATATATTTATTTAAAATATTACAATATTTCAGGATTTAGGATTCTAAAATTTTGGTTTTATTTAGTTTAAGTAATAAAAATCCTACAATCTCAAATCATGAACATGAAAAGATTCCTGTATGTGATTGTGAACAGTATATAAACATTGTCTTATTCTCCTTTGATTTAAAATATAATTATGCTTTAATCAAAAGTTTAGGTCTGTTTGACTGTTAATCCAACACAATTTTTTTGTTTTTTTGGATAAAAATTAAATTAAAAACAGAAAGTTTCAGGAAAAATTTATGTACAGTACTCTTAAGATTATAAAAAAAAACAATAAGAAATTGGCTTTGATCTTTTTGTGTATGTTGAATTATTTTGAAAATAATAATAATAATAATAATAATTTCTTATCCAAACCACATCCACATGTCTACTAAAATTTGGCGTCCTGCAATAATTTCTCATTATAAAATAATAAAAAAATTCGATTAAATATATATATATATATATAATTATAATTATTTTAACTTTCTATTTTCAGACACCGGTGTGATGAGTGGGGCCATGATATTTATAAAAGAAGAGCTCAAAATCGGCGACGTCAAAGTGGAAGTTCTCGCCGGAATTCTAAACATATGTGCGCTTGTGGGTTCGTTGATGGCCGGAAGAACATCTGATTACATCGGCCGCCGTTACACCATCACGTTATCCTCAGTAATTTTCCTGGTGGGTGCAGTTTTAATGGGGTGGGCTCCGAACTACGCAGTCCTTTTAGCTGGTCGGTGCACCGCCGGAATCGGCGTCGGTTTCGCATTAATGATAGCTCCGGTTTACTCTGCAGAGATCGCGTCTTCCAAATCGCGAGGTTTTTTAACCTCTCTCCCCGAGCTATGCATCAGTATCGGCATCTTATTAGGTTATGTTTCCAATTACTTCTTTGGAAAATTGACTCTTAAACTCGGCTGGAGACTTATGCTTGGAATCGCAGCAATTCCATCATTTGTTTTAGCTTTTGGGATCTTGAAAATGCCCGAATCGCCACGGTGG
Source organism: Acer saccharum (assembly GCA_030490815.1). Lineage (NCBI taxonomy): Eukaryota > Viridiplantae > Streptophyta > Magnoliopsida > Sapindales > Sapindaceae > Acer > Acer saccharum. The sequence continues at coordinate 5,658,734 of CM059868.1, forward strand.
CTTGTGTGGCAAGGTCGTTTGGGAGAAGCCAAGAAAACTCTGCAACAAGTTTGCAACAGCGAAGAAGAAGTCGAGAAGCGCTTTCGAGACATAAAAAAAGCAGCTGGGTACTGTTAAATCTCCGTACTTGTTGACTTTTTTTTATATGTTTATGAGAAGTGATATATATCGATGGATAGTTTTACAACTCAAAAGACTAATGTATTGGGTTGTGACATCCAGAGACGGAACCCTGTAGAGGTCAAGGGAGGTCATTGGTGGTCCCCCTTGGCCCACAGGTAAAAAATATAAAAAAAAAAAGTTAAAAAAGTACATAATTTTTTAAAAAAATTATAAATTTACAATTAGTACTATTAATTTCACATTTTTGTAAGTTGGCCCCCGCAATTTTACACTCCAAGTTCCGCCTTTGGTGACATCCGCTAGTATATTCTCTCATTATGTGTGTTTTCAACGTGGGATTCATCTCATCTTTCTAGTTTCACATGTGGGTTCTCTAACAGGTTCGACGAGAATTGCGAAGCAGACTTTGTGGAGCCTCTTAAGAACAGCAATGGCGGTAAAGGAGTCTGGAAAGAGCTCCTGTTGAGGCCAAGACCAGCCGTGCGTTGGATTCTGATCGCAGCCATCGGTATACATTTCTTCGAACACGCGGTGGGAGTTGAAGCAGTGGTCTTGTACGGTCCACGAATATTCAAGAAAGCTGGTATAAAAGGAAAGGACAAGCTCTTGCTCGCGACGATTGGGATTGGAGTCACGAAGACGTTATTTATATTGGTGGCGACATTTTTACTTGACAAAGTGGGAAGAAGAAAGCTGTTGTTGATAAGCACAAGTGGTGTAATTGTAGCTCTAACAACGTTAGGCTTCAGTTTAACAATGGCGGAGAATGTAGAACATCAGCTTTTATGGGCTCTAATTTTAAGCATTGCCGCTACCTACACATTCTTAGCTTTCTTTTCAATCGGAATCGCTCCGATCACATGGGTCTATAGTTCCGAGATATTCCCTTTGAAACTTAGAGCACAAGGAATGGCAATTGGAGTTGCAGTGAACAGATTGATGAACGCTATAATTTCAATGACTTTCCTTTCACTTTCTGAAGCTATTACTATTGGAGGGGCCTTTTTCATGTTCGCTGGTATATCTGTGATGGCTTGGTGGTTCTTCTATTTTCTTTTGCCGGAGACTAAAGGGAAGTCATTGGAAGAGATGGAAACACTCTTCACCAGAGGCCGCGGTGGTGGTCGGATAAAAAATAATGGCGGAGTAGAAATTCAACAAAGAAACGACGTGTAGATGCATAACCATGGTGATAATATACTAGCTAGTTTAGTCCGTAAAGCTTAAAGTTGTACTAAGTAAAGCTTTTAAAGAAGGTTGCTGTTCAAATCTCGATGGAGCTTAACTACTTCTTTTACTTCTATATTGAGTTAATGTTGTTTGGAGAGATAAATTAATCGGTTAAAATTTAAAAACAATATAGGAGGGTTTTAATTTTTAATGTGTGCATTGTGAATTAATCTGTATTTATTAGAAAAATATTATACTATGGTCTCAGTAGTAATAATACGAATTCGTAAATTATTATTTATTTTAGTTTTGAAAGAAATGAATTCTTTTGATAACCTCCGTAATTTTTAATGCATGCATTGTATACTAATGTTTGATTAACAGAACGATTAAAAAGTAATGAATTTTAATATAGAGAAAATAGCACTAGACACCATTAATTGGTGGATGAAGTCCTAAAAAGGCCACCGACTATTCAAATTGTTCCAAAATCATCATTTTGACAAAACATTGTTCATTGACAGTCATTCTGTTAAATCTAACAGAAAGCTACCGTTATATATGACATGACACTCTTAAAGAATAAAATAGCACTAGACACCATTAATTGGTGGGTGGAGTCACAAAAAGGCAATTATTTCCATCTCTGCAAACTATTCAAATTTGACCTATGTCCACATTCAAGTGCACATCTCTAAAAATACTCAACGTTATTTGCTCAAATTTTGACACAAGAAAGTAGACATGCAAACAAACACTTTTCATTCAGAAAATATTCCAAAAATCGATTTGGAAAAGTGTGAAAATGAGCGATGAACACAGCTCACTTACGGATTCGTGTCGCTTCTGACCTTTGAGTCTTTGATTGAATAATTGATCATAACTTTCAAAACACTGCCCAGAATTTTACGTTCTTTATACCGTTGGATTCGTATCGAAAAATCGAAGAACCCAACATGGACAAAAAAAATTATTTCCTTGCCAAAAGATACAGTTTTAAGGAAAAAGAGCGATGAACACACCTCACTCGCGGATTGCGCGTCGCTTCTGACCTTTGACTGAATAATTGATCATAACTTTCAAAATACCAGTCTAGAATTTTACGTTCTTTATACCGTTGGATTCGTATCGAAAAATCAAAGAACCCAACATGGACGAAAAAATTTATTTCCTTGCCAAAAGATACAGTTTTAAGGAAAAAGAGCGATGAACACACCTCACTCGCGGATTGCGCGTCGCTTCTGACCTTTGACTGAATAATTGATCATAACTTTCAAAATACCGCCTAGAATTTTACGTTCTTTATACCGTTGGATTCGTATCGAAAAATTGAAGAAATCAACGCTGACGAAAAAAATTATTTCCTTGCCAAAAGATACAGTTTTAAGGAAAAAGTTTACAAAAAAATATCTCCAGCAAAACAAAAAACCACACAAAAACTGAAATGAAAAATAAACCGATTTCTTTTGCGTTTTTTGTAGTAGTGACTTGAAAAGAAAAGTGAAAAAACGTTTTGAACATCTTTGTCAAATTGTGCCCTAAGATGGTGACTTGATGATTTTACAATATTGCCCCTTCTTGTTTTACTATTTTAACCTCGATTCTAACAGGTTATGACATAAACAAACGGTTTATGACATAAGTAAATGGACTTCAAATAATTAATGGGCAAAGTGGCAACAATTGATACTTTATTTTAATGGAATGGCTAATTTGAGCCATTTGGAAAAATTAATAGCTATTTAGGGACCGCCTCACCAAATTAGTGGCTCTAGATATCACTGACCCTTTAATATATAATGAACAGAAATGTTTAAGTCAATGCGCACTGATATAACTTCATTAGTGTGTTGAATGTGAATTATTAGATTTACATACTTTGACTTAAAGTGTATACATTTATCAAAACTTCTCTATAATCAGTGATCCATATGCATTGATACTGATGTAATCATATTAGTGCGTATTGATCATAATGAGACCGATATAATGAATATGATAAAAACATTTAAAAAGGTAACAAATCGTAAAAATTGTGGAACTCGTGTTAAATTTTTCCTTTTTTTTTTTTTTTTTTTTATATAATGAATTTTAAGTGGGCTGGATTTTCATGTAGAGATGGCCCACAGTATAAAGACCCTTTTGGTCTAATGTGATTTGTTTGCTATCATTAGCACCGAGAATGGGGAGCATCAACCTATAAAGAGTAATTAAATTCACAATAAGAGTTAATTGAGATCGAATTCCCACTTATATCATAATTTTGAGGGTTTTGTTTTTATTTTGAATTGTATTATCATGTGATATGAAAAAAAATATTTATTTATTTTGTTTCTCTGAACATGTCATTTTTCTGGGTAAAATTCATTTTTATAATTTATATTATTTTGTTAGGTGTTATTTTAAAAACAATATATATATATATAATTTTGTCAAGTGAGTTTATTTGATACTATTTATTTGAGAAAATAATTTTTTAGCTTAGATCAATACATCACAGGATTCTAAAGACCGTGATAACAAAAACAACGCAATAAAATTAAGCATTTGGTTACTTCCTTTCCATTAACTTTTAAAAAATGAAAATTAACCATTCTTCAAAGGGTAAAGGGTTAGGGTTTCTGTTTTGGCACAAATGGAATTTGTTAAAACTTTCATTCTTCATTTTTTTTTTTCAATGTTTTATTAATGTAATATTTTTCTTTTATAATTAGGGATGGCAAAATAACCCGTGGGTACGGGGACCCACATTTATGGGGTGAGGATGGGTTTCAATTTAGTAGGGATGGGGCAGGGATGGGTTTTATAATACCCGTCCCGCCCCGCCCCGCCCCACCCCCACTTAAAATATAATATTTATTTTATTATTATATAGTTTTTATCTTTTAGTGTTATGTTTAAAAATTATTGAATTTATTTGTTTAGTTGTGAGAATTATGTTTATTTTTTATGTTATGAGGTGATTTTCAATAATTTTTTAGAATTACTTTATATATTATATCATATTCATTAGGTTATATATTTATTATTTTAATGAATAATTTTGATAAATATGTTAAATGGGGTAAATGGGGTAAATGGGTGGGGATGGGTAAAGCATACCCCAGCCCTCACCGCCCCGCTCCATATATTGTGAGGTTTTATGTGGGGATGAGGTTTCAATTAATAAATGAGACGGGGCGCACCCATTGCCATCCCTATTTATAATTTAGAAATCATAATCTTACAAGAAATATTTGCAAAAGATTCCTTAAAAATAGAAAATAAAATGTAGCTACAAATTAATCCTGCCCACAAGAAACCTACAAGCAAGGAGAGCCCATAGCAAACCTTTTTTCCATCCTCAAGTATTGCCTTAACACAAAATAGAAATCAAAACTACATTAATCAACCATTCAAAAAAAAAAAAAAAAAAATTCAAAAAATCAAGAACACACAAACATAAATTTGTTTTATGCATTCTCCAATCTCTTTTAATCAATCTTTTACCAATTAATTTTTTTGTTTTTTCATGAGGAAACTTTGTCCGAACATCGACAAAGAAGATGGCCTGGAGACGGTTCTGGAGGTACCGATACCGGAAGAAATGTTCAGCAGCATGGGAAGCAACCCTCAGTTGAGATTGCAGAACATGTTGACATGGATGAGAGCACAAACTTCTGATAAATGGTCACAACCTGCAATTACTGGAAGGATTAATGAGCTGCGTTTCTTGCTTTACCTTGTTGGATCTCCTCTTATTCCTCTTCAGGTCCAATTGGGCCACTCTGTTCACAAGCCTGTTAAAGATAGTTCCATAGTAAGCATTTCAATTTTCAACTCTCTTCTTTTGTTCAGATTTTTTTTTTCTTTCTTTCTTTCTTTTTGTTCATGTAGTGTTTAATCAGGAAAATCAGAAATTTGAGTTTTGTGGGTAGTTTTAGAATTGGGAAATATAGTTTTTCAAAGTGGTATTAAATCCTAATTTACAAAATCTTAAAGGGATAATCTAATTGGTTAGAGCTCTTGCGGTGCAAAAACCGTGTTTTGATTATGTTTTTAATTGTATGTGAAGTAATACTATACAATCCAATATATATATATATATATATATATAACCTCAACCTCATCCTTCAAACATCTCCGATGTAAGAGTGGTTTGTGAAAAAAAAAAAGTCACATAGGATTAATAGACATTTAATAAATCTTTCTCCAATGCAATTGTGCATATTCAACATCAAGCTGGTAAAAAAAAAATATTAAACATTGTCAACATGATTGTCTTTTCAGACGATTTGTTACACGGCTATTTTTTTGGTTGACTCAACAAGAATTTAAAACTTATCTTAATTTTTCATCTATTTTTGGTAAGGAAATAAAATAAAAAAATAATACAGGAAAAAAAAAATGGAGACACCATTATAAAAAAATAAAAATAAAAAAAAAGTTTTAGACAGAAACATTGAAAATTATATTCCTTTAATACAAAATTGGTCGATGCATGCACTAGAAACCCATATAAAAAAAAGAAAAAAAAAGTCTTATTGGCCATTAATCAAAACAAAGTTTAATGTTTACTAAAAAAAAATATAGTTATATATGATTGAATTCCAAATGAAAAATAATAATAATAATAATATTCTAAAGCAAGTAGTAATTATAAATTTATAATTATATTTATCATCAGCAAGCTTCAACAGCAAAATACATAGTGCAACAGTACATAGCGGCCATGGGAGGGCCAACGGCACTAAACGCAGTGCACAGCATGTGCGTTACAGGACAAGTGAAAATCAAGGCGACGGAGTTTCACCAAAGCGACCAAAGCAAGAATGTGAAGTCCTCCGACGAAGCCGGTGGTTTCGTTCTGTGGCAGAAAGACCCTGATTTATGGTGCTTAGAACTCGTTGTGTCTGGTTGCAAAGTCGTTTGTGGCAGCAATGGCAACCTCTCATGGCGGCTCTCCTCCAACCAACTATCACCTGTCACCACTGGCCCCCCAAGACCCCTCCGTCGTTTCTTACAGGTACTTTACCACCCCCCTCATTACTGCTTTTAAGCTAAATTATTATTATTATTAGACAAATAGAAGATGATATTATACGATATGAGATTAACTCAACGATAAACCTCTCACACGTACATTCAAAATATTGTGGTTTGAGTCATGTTAGCTTACTAAATCCCGAAAGACAGTAATAGTTAAAAAAAAAAAATGATACTAGTATATAGGGTCAACCATTATTGAAATATTATTTACCTCGATTTCAGTATCAGTATAAAAAATTATGATATGATAAGGTTGACTCGATGGTACCTATATTATAAATTATGAGATTGTAGGTTCGAGTCATGTTTCCTTCAAAAACCTAGACATTATTAATATTGTGTAATTTGGCAGGGGTTGGATCCAAGGTCAACGGCCAATTTATTTCTAGACGCAACATGCATCGGAGAGAAGATTATAGGCAACATAGACTGTTTTATATTGAAGCTGGAGACGAGCCCAGCCATTCGAGAAGCCCAAAGCGGGCCCAATTACGAGATCATCCACCACACCATCTGGGGATACTTCTGCCAGAGATCCGGTCTCATGATTCAATTCGAGGATTCGAGGTTGCTGAGCATGAAAACCAAAGACGACAACGAAGTCTTTTGGGAGACAAGCACCGAATCTATCATGGAGGATTACAAGTATGTTGACGGCGTCAACATTGCTCACGGCGGCAGGACACGCGTCACGGTTTTCAGATACGGAGAGCGGTCTGCGAATCATAAGAGAGAGATTGAGGAGAGGTGGAAGATTGAAGAGGTCGATTTCAATGTCTGGGGTTTGTCTGCTGTTCACTTCACGCCGCCGACGACGGACGTGAAAATGTAGAATTATTGGATATATATATATACGAGCATGGTAAGAGAAATATGTGTAAATAGTAAAAATTTGGGAAAATCATGATTTTGATATAATTAAAAATTGAAAGAGCATTTTTGGTGACACCATATTCGTTCAAGGAAATTTGTTTTAAGCCAAAATCAATAGATCTAATATGGATTTTATTATCAAGGCTAAAAAAAAATTCTGTATTTTTTTTTTTTTTTTTGTTGATGTATAATCGAATCATTTTATTAATACTTCAATAAATTACTTTAATGAATTTAATGTTACTTAATATTTTTTAAGAGAAATTATTAATATATATATACAGAGAGAGAAAGAGAGAGAGATTTAAGCATTGAAGTAAATATAGGGTGAAAATACGGAAAATTTGGGATAAAGGTATCGGAAATATGACCAATATTTTTGAAGTAAATATATAGTGAAAATACGAATTTTTTTGAATAAAGGTATCGAAAATATGACCAATATTTTTAAAATATGCCAGACGATGAAGGATATTTTTTATAGCAATACCCTCCCAAATCCCAATATAAAAATAAAAAATTATCAATATTTACTTCCTTTGATTTAAGTCGATCGTTTGTATAAATTGGATGGGTAGGACCTAGATGAAAATAAATTATTGCAAGTTTGCAACTAACTAAATGACTATTAAACCTTACAATTTTTATTTATCTTTTTTTTTATATATCTTTTTTTCTCAAGTTGATGATATTATTTTCTCATTCAATCTCACAATGCTTTAAACAATGAGCGAATGACATATCATTTTACTCTCATAAATAGAGGTATTAAATAGGTGGGATGGGATGAGATGAGATTGGTTCGATAGTAAATCTCTTACAACTACACCACGAGGTTATGGGTTTGAGTCTTCCCTCCAAATAAAACCCGTGTAATACTTAAAATAATAATAATAATAATAATAATAATAATAAGAGTAGTGATATTTGCACCCCTTTAAAATCGTATGTACACCCCAAATTTATATATTTTTAGAATTTCAACATTACCCTTAAATTAAATTATTAATATTTTAATTCAAAAATATTATTAATTTTTTATCATTATTTACTTTTTCAAAATTTTAACTAATTAAATCAAACAAAAAATAAATAAATAAATAAACACAAATATATCAAAAGTGAAAAAACTCAGTATTATTCTCTTAAGAAAATATGGAGGCTGCTGCTTCCTTTTTCATCATAGATTAAAAAATTAGATTGCAACCTCTTCCAAAGTTAGGGAAGAGTACTGCGGCTTCTCCCATATATGTATATTAGGCCTATTTTAAATTTGTATTTTACATTAAAAAAAAAAAAAAAAAAAAAAAAAACTTAAACTTAAAATTAAAAAAAAAAAAATTAAAAAAAAAAATGGAGAATGATGAAGACGAAGTAGATGTATGTAAAAAAAAAAAAAAAAAAAAAAAAAAAAAAAAAAATTGTTGTTGTTTATGCGTTTTTCATTTTATTTCTTTTTATTGTTATTTTGAAACTATTTTTTCCTTTTTTTATTTTGTTTTAGGTAAAATAAAGAATAAAAGGTGTTGATTTTATAATATTTTTAAATTTTTTTAAAAAGGGCATATTTGGTAATGTATGGGGTGTATTTACAAGATTTTATCTTTTAAATTTTTTTAAAGGGGTGCACGTACAGTTTTTCAGGAGTGCAAATATTGTCACTCTAATAATAATAATAATAATTAGGTAGGATGGCCCAAGCCGACCTCAAATTATGGGTCGGTCTGTGTCCAAGACCAATGATTAAGTGGGCAAGGTTTAACTTTTGAAGTCAATGAATTCGAACGGGTGGGCTCAAAGCCTCAAAGAAGGAGAAAAATACAAGTTTACAAAAAAAAAAAAAAAAAAAAAACAAAACAGTTAAAGCCATATTTATTGGCAGGATTGGGTCTAACAAAGACATTGAATGCCTGTTCTCAAGCCCGCTTGGACTTATAAATTTAAAACCCGGCCTGACCCACTTGACATATTTATTTGTAAACGTTCATTAAGAGGGTGAGTTAATTAGGATTTCAAAAAAAACTTTTAAAGACTTTTTTAAGTTGATAACTTTTACTTTTATAAACTTCACATAATTATGAAACACTTTTGTGGACTTTCATTTTAAAAGACTTTCATAGACTTTTATTTCAAAAGACTTTCATTGACTTTCATTTGAAAAGATTTTCATAGACATTTATAAATTTTCATTGACTTTTAAATACAATATATATTTTGTTTCAAAAAAACTATATATATTTCTCATGTCAATAATTGTTTTTTTTTTTTTTTCAAAATAATTAAAAACAAAATCATCATTAATTAATCTTGACGAAAGTATTCATGACAATGTACGTGATTTTAAATTTTTTATTTGTTTTTATTATTATATTTTTGCATAATAAAGACAATTATGCTTTTTTTTTATATATATATAATCAGTCAAAACAAATATGTAAATATATAATTAGTCAAATTTTTATTTGATTTATATAATTATTAATCAAAATATTATAAATTTTCTTTTAGAATAAAGGTAGCAAACTAATAATAGTATTAACATATACATATCTCTACGAAAGTATGACAATGGATATAAAAAATATACCCGAAATTAATTCAAGTTACTAAAACCTGAAAACTGTACTCAACTGTTGAACAAGACCTATGTCTAAAAGTGGGTAGTTTGATATTGATCATAATTACATGGAGCAACACTCATACGTGACTTTGATTATGACATATTAGCATGGTTGAGTAGTGGTTTTTGTCTTTTATTATTTTTAATTAACATAAATAAAGTTCGTTTGAATTGTTTTAATGTTGTTTAGTTGTTTTGAAAATAGAGGTAAAAAAAAAAAAAAAAAAAAACTATTGTTTTTAATTGCATAGTTGATGGATAGATTTTTATATTATTTTTCAGTTTTTTTTTTTGTTTTTTTTTTTTTTTTGTTTTTAAATAAAAATCTCTAATGTTTGTATGATTTCTTTTTTCATAATTTATTCATTTTAAAAGTTAAAAAAATGACATCTTTATTTTGTTTGTGAATTTTGTTAGTAAGAATGAATGTGGTCTTTTTTATTCATTAGAAAATAAAATGTCACATGTTTCATCAAGCAATTTTTATTTTTTTCCTCTAAAGTAAAAGTCATCCAAAGTCTTTAGTGCGAGTGAAAGAGAAATTTATGGTTTGATATAACTAAAAGTCATTAAACGTTGTTGACATTTTAAAGTCATTACAAATTATTGACATTTTGAATACCTCTAGACTTTTATAGACTTTTAAAAGTTATAATTAAATACCTCATAACTTTTATAGACTTTTTAAAAGTTTTTAAAAATCATGATTGAATATCTTACGACTTTTATAGAATTTTTAAAAGTCTATATTGAATACACCTAAACTTTTTAATTTCATAAAAATCTTTAAAAGTTTAGATTGAATACACCCCCCTAACTTTCAATAATGTTAGAAATCTAAGAGCGACTCCAACCAAACTATAAAACACAAAAATGAAGAAAAAAACCCACTCCAACCCAGCTTTAAAAAGCCACGTCAAATTGGGTATGTATACAATGTTGCGCCAGATTTGGCGCAACACGGTATAATTGAAGTAGTTTCCCCTTTTTTTTTTCCTGTTAATACCTTAACTTTTGTTTTGTCAAAGTTTTAACCTTATTCAATAAAAAATATTTCAATCGTATCCCTTTTTATTATTTTAAAGTTTTGTTTAATCACAATTTTACTATTATTTAATCAAATTTATTTCAATTGTATCCCTTTTTATTATTTTTAATAATTTTGTTTAATTTACATTTGTTTTAATTTAATTATTATTTATATTAACATTTATAATAAACTAAAATTAAGTATATACTACAAAAATTATACTATTTTTTTTTTTAAATCGCTAATTTGAAAACACTAAAATTAAAAGAAAAATACAACATTTAAAACTTCATAACAATGAAATAAATTATCACTAATTGGGAAACAGTAAAATTAAGGGAAAATACAACATAAATTACAACTATGATCAATATGTACTTTTATTTTTATGTTTTTATTTTTATTTTTTATTTATGAAATGTAATGTTTAAGTTAACTTGATAATAATAGCAATATTTTAGTTAATTACATTTAATTTTGTAATGTACTAATTTCATAATTTCTTAACTTATTATAATATTATGTTAACTATGGGGTGAAATGTTAATTGCTGAGAAATAAAAAAAAAAAAAAAAAAAAAAGGGAAAGAAAGAGAATATTCAAAGAATATCCTCTACTTGAAATCTTAAACTATTACATAAATAGTTTTTTGGAAAGTGGGGAAAACTCGAACCCGTATGTGTTAGGGATTTACCACTGGATCAATTTCATCTCATCTTCTGGTTGAAGTTTGTTGATTCCACAAACTGTTTATTAATAAGTGATAAGTCTATGCAAAACGATGTCGTGCTTTGTCGGTTGCTTCTAAAGTTCTAATCGATTGGAACAACGCTTTGACATAGATCAACGGCCAAGATTATCCCGCCACTGGCTCATCAAGAGGAAGTATAAGGAGAAGTCAACAAACCCAATAACCCACAGAACTGGAGATTTCAATACGGTGGTTCACAATGCATATTAATTAATTAAATCACCGTCGCCTTCCAATCCCTTCCCTAAATCAGAAAAAAAAAACATCAAATCAAACCGTTGGATCAAGAATCGTTTTCCAAATCCAAATTTGTTCACAGAGTGTTCGAATCCGGAAACAAATTGAAACCATCTCCATTTGTTTCCGTTTCCGGTTTCTTCGAAATGAAGGATGACGACACTCTCCCAACAACGACGGCGATTGGGAGGAAGCAGAGCTCGGATTCGACTGTGTTCGGCAAAGGCCGTTACAAGTTTTGGGCGTTAGCGGCCATTTTGTTGTTAGCATTCTGGTCGATATTCACCGGCACCGTTACTCTCCGTTGGTCGGCGGGAAATCTCAACCGTCTATCCGACGATCTCGACAGTCCAATTCACGACGATCTAGACGTCCTCGTAAGTGATACACACGAGTAGCTATATTATGTATGTGTATTGATGTGTGTTTTATTTATTTATGTTGATTGATTTTTGGTTTTTGATAGGAAATGGAGGAGAGAGAGAAGGTGGTGAAGCGTATGTGGGATGTGTACACGAACAACCGTCGGATCAGATTACCAAGATTTTGGCAGAAGGCATTCGAAGCTGCGTACGAGGAGTTGACCAGTGATGTGCCTGGGTTTAGAGAAGAAGCTATCAGTGAGATCGCTAAGATGTCTGTTGGCTCCGTTGATCTTGATCCGCCTCCTTTCCACTCTACGGTCAGGATTTATTTTCTTTAGATATCGAAATTTGTGGTGGTTGTTATGCTTCTATTTTCCACTTCTAATATGCTTGTTTCAATTGTCATTTTGTTTGTTAATGTTCAATAGTCTAATGAATATTTAACTTACTAAAAACTAGTCTAGTATCCATTAATTTCAGATCTGATCCATTTATTATCTTACTGGTTAGTGGATCTTTTAGTGATATGAATTAAGTGGTTTTTGACTGAAAACCTTTTCAATGCAATTTAGTTTGGAACACAATATCTGACTTAGCTTCGTGAGATTTAAATTCAAGCTAAAAACAGTTGATTTAGGCATCTAGCAGACTGGACCTTGCTGAGAGTGTTAATCGGTACAGTCCATTTGGGCATTCTGAGTACTGTGTAAATTTAACTGGATACTGGATACTTGGATGGTCTACCAATCTACAAAATCAATTTTCATTTAGTGTTCATAAATCATACTTATACATATCATAGTAGCCGACTGTCTCAAGTAGTATGGGTAATTGCTTTCTTGTATGGCTGTAGAGTTTGAATTGTGATCTGATACCCACGTTGATAGCATCTGGATGAGGACCAGTGAAACTGTCTCTGTAGTAATCCTTCTGAAACATTCTTGTTATGATAGAAGAAGTGGCTGTTAGAAGGTGTGGAGTTTGTTAGCTATTAATGATTTTTTCTCTATGAAATCCTGAAGAAACAAGCTCAAGCTGATCGCACTTGATATGAGGCTGTGACATCAAGTCCTAAATTTAGGAACTGAACCGCCTCACAACATTCTAACCCAACTTACTTCTTACTTGAATGAACCTTACCCTCGATTCATTCTTTAACCCCATGATGGAATGGATGAGTCCGAATTGAAGTGCCAACGACTCTGTTAATAAGAGCTCTTGGGAGTCATCAGTATTTTTCCTCGCCATTGCATACTTGCAAGCATATGCTTTTTATTGTAGGCAAACTGTGTACATTCACCATCTTCATCTCCCCCTCTAATTTGGCCAAAAGTTCCTCCTCAAATAAAATTTATGTGAACATTTGTCTTTGTTTGATATAATTATCAATAAGCGGCAAAATCGTGTTGAATCTGTTGATATGAGTGTCCAGGCCATTCTGGCATTGCAATCCCATGTTTTATGTTAAATCAACTAGGGATTTCATAGAATTGGACAGGAGGTTGTGATGTGGAAGAAAGTGGACTAGATGATTCCTTAATACCTTATACAGTTCACAGATTGAAGACATTGATGTTGAATTTTAGGTCGATTATCTCTGTCAAAAAAACCTTGAAGTGTGGTGAAGTTTTGTTAGACCGAATTGAGTATAGTAATGGAAACATTATAGAAGAGTTGAGGCTATATGAAGGTGGGATAAGTGGATGCTGGTACATATTTGATCGATCTAATTCTGTACATTAGTTACCTAAGGAGTATGAAGATTTGTGTAGGGAGAGGGGGATATCCTGTCCCATGATTTTTTGTCGGGGAGGATGTGTTGCGTTGAACACTTCTAGGGGAATATGTTTTTGGCTAAGTCCTTATTCACTGCTTTAAGTAAGATCACAACTTCAAATTTCTCTTGGAAGATTGTTTGGCTAGCTAGGCTAATTGAAGGGGTTGCTTTTTTAGTAAAAAGGTTAGCAGTCTGAGATTAGTTGATATAATTCATGTAAAAGGAATAGAGAAACCATGGATAATCTTCTTCTTTGCTGTCCAATTGCTACTAAGATTGCAATATCTATTTGGTCCTGCCTGGAATATCTATTTGCTGTGAGATTTATGGCTGCAAAATTTTTGAGCGGGTAGGCATTCTACTTATGGTTATGAAGTCTGGGATTTTAAGGAACCTCTTTTGTTATCCGAATTTACCTGCGCTTATATTTTAAGTACTTTCTTAGTGTACATGGATATGTTGGATTTTATAGCTTGATTCTATTGTTGTTATTTTAAGTGCTCCCTTGTTCCTCTTGATCCGCTTTTTTCTTCTTTTGGCAATTTTCTATTAAGTTTGTTATTATTTATCGAAAGAGACTTTTCACATGAATTGACAGTAAGTTAGAATGTCTGTTACTCTATTTGAAGCTGAGGACTTACCTGCTATGTTTGCAATTCTCTTGATATAACATAACTTCTAGCATATTCGCGCTTTGCCATCAATTTTTGTAATAGCTACCAACAATTTTTATAAGTCGTGAAGGCAGTAATAATCTACATTTTGATATTCTGACTTGGTGGGTTCTGGCTCCACAGATGTATGTCGATATTATTACAAAAATGAACCGTAGGAATTTTTTAATTCTCTAAACCTGTTGGCCTGAAACATGTAGGATCAGTATTGTAACATTGATGAGGATATCGAATCATCATTTATACTCTTGGATTATCCTAGAGAAATAGTATATCTAATATCTTCGATGGAAAATTTATTTGTATATTATTTCCATAACCTCTTCTATCATTGATGAGAACCTCTTCTATCATTGATGAGTATTCCTTTGATGATTGAGACAAACATGCTCTTCTCATGCTCATTTTCAAATTAGAATTCGGGTTTGGTTTTATTCCATGCATTTACAAAAACTAACATAACTGTTTTGGCTCTCTGATTTCCTATTTACTTTTTCAGAGTGCACAACAATTAAGTAAGAGTCTGAAACTATCTGAGAAAGGCAGGGCAGTGGTAGCCTCAACAGGGACTAGTCGATGATGTGAAGAATGCCGAGGATCCGAGATCACGCCCATGGTTTGCTCCTGTGCTTCCCAATGTTAGAAAAAAGGAAGCAGTGATTGGGATAAAAATTATACTCAGTTTTTTTCATCATGTTTTTTCAAAAGGGACAAATTATGTATTTAATTAGGTCCTCATTCTTCCAATTTTTTGCCGTCACGATATTGTGTAGTGGGTGGTAGAGTAAAACAACCATTTGAATGATATCAATTCAAGTGAGATTTTTTTCATGAGTCTCTACTCCCTAGTATAAATTAAAGTGAAAGAATTTTTGAAACAATACTTTGAACTTTTGAGTTTCCACTGTAAGTTGATGACATCCACTAAAATGTCTGAGAATTTTTCATATGATAGTTGATAAGCAATTTCTTGTATTCTTGTTTTTTCTATCTGTAATGGTAATTTGCTTGACTGGAATTCTTCATGAGACTTAATAGTGTGTTTATAGTGTTTTTGAGAGTATATTTCGTGGCATTATTAAAATAGAAGGATTATCAGGTGCTGGATTTTCGATATTGAATCCTCGATTTCTATCGGTAGTTATTGGATTGTTACCGATACCTATTGGATTATGACCAATAGCTATTGAATTACTACCTGTAGCAATTGAAGATTCCGTACGGAAAATCTTGCACCTGAAAATTTATCATTAAAATAACTTTGAGATCATACAAATAGTTTCTTGTTCATTTTATAGGTTTAAGTTAAAATAAACAGTAAGTACTTTTTAATTAAAAATTTAATCCGGAAGAAGTTTTTTTTTTTTTTTTTTTTTTTTTTTTTTTTTTTTTTTTTTTCAGTGAAAAAAAAAAGTAAATAAGTAATTATCCAACCAAAAAAGAGTAATTATGGAATATTATGACTTTAAATGGATAATAAATCTTTCTCAGATTTTTTCACGATGATTATATAGGTCTTGGGTTGTTTGGTAAATTGGTCCAAATAATTTAACAAAATAAGAAAAGAAGAACCAAAATGAAGTGTCCGTACTGTTCTGGGACTCAGGGGCGGTGCGCCACCACAAGCACAGGTCGGTCAATCACAGAGTGCAGTTCATGCGGCCGTGTCGTGGAAGAGCGCCAGTCCCAATACCACCATCTCTTCCACCTCCGTGCCCAAGACAACCCTCTCTGCCTCGTCACCTCCGATCTCCCCACCATCAACCACCAACACCGCAACGGCGACGGCGGAGATGACGACGAAGAAGACCCCTTCGAGTCCACCGGCTTCATCACTGCCTTCTCCACCTGGTCCCTCGAGTCCAGCCCCCTCTTCCTCCGCTCATCGCTCTCCTTCTCCGGCCACCTCGCCGAGCTCGAACGCACCTTCGAACTTCTCTCATCCTCGTCCTCGTCGTCGTCTTCTTCTTCGTCAACGCCTGCATCGCCGACCGTTGTTGTAGACAACTTGAGAGCTTATATGCAAATAATCGACGTGTCGTCGATTCTGGGGTTGGATTACGATATATCCAATCACGCTTTTCAGTTGTTTAGAGACTGTTGTTCTGCTACTTGTTTAAGGAACCGCAGCGTCGAAGCTCTTGCCACTGCTGCTCTTGTTCAAGCCATTAGAGAAGCCCAAGAACCCAGAACCCTCCAGGTATTTTTATTATTTATTTATTTCTAATTATTGTTGAATTAGCAATTCTCGTTTTAAAATTGCTTGTATATATTGCTATTGAATTGTAGTTAAAAATTGTATGGGTGTTGATTACAAGTGAAGTGTATTGTTTGCAGTGTGTGTTTAACTTGAATATGTGCTTTAATAATATCACAGGAAATTTCGATTGCGGCGAATGTACCTCAGAAAGAGATTGGGAAATACATAAAGATACTTGGAGAAGCTTTACAACTAAGTCAACCCATTAATAGCAATTCTATATCAGTTCATATGCCGAGATTTTGCACCCTCCTTCAACTGAACAAATCTGCGCAGGTACCTTCTTGATCACAAGTCACTACTTGAACCTTGTCGTTTCAGTTGTTGTAGTTGGTAATCGAAAATCTTGTAGGCCTTCTTTTGGGTAGATTATATTTAAATTACTAAATGAGAGATGATACGAACGTGCAAACCTGAATATCCGTTGAGAATTATAAGAATGGTTTGGACTTTCTAGAATTATATAAACTAAAATATATAGATGAAAGATTGTTGCATATTCCAGATATCCTCATAGTATTGGCAGCATGATGGAACTTAGAAAATATTGATATATACGTTCGTCCTTGTCGATGACATTGAAATTTTGCAATTAACTTACTTCATATCGATTGTTTTAGAAGATTACGTTTGTCTGCATCGATGACATTTAAATTTTGTAATTAACTTACTTCATATTGATTGTTTTAGAATATTACATTGTTGGACTACGTTCCTCTTGATCAAACCTTGGCCATGATCGACTCTTGTGTACTTTTCCCAGGAGCTTGCAACTCACATAGGAGAAGTTGTGATCAACAAGTGCTTCTGCACTCGGCGAAACCCCATAAGCATCTCTGCAGCAGCTATATATCTGGCTTGCCAGTTGGAAGACAAACGCAAGACTCAGGCAGAGATTTGTAAGGTAACTGGTCTGACCGAGGTCACCCTCAGAAAAGTCTACAAGGAACTCTTGGAGAATTGGGATGATCTGCTTCCGTCTAATTATACCCCAGCTGTCCCTCCGGAGAAAGCATTTCCGACTACTACAATTCCTGCAGGCCGCACTTCTCCAGCAGTTAGAATTGATTCAGGTGAAGTAACTTCATCGGAGAAAGATAAGCAGCAAGCGGAAACCAAATCAAATAAGCCAGTTGATGTTTCAGAAGCTGAAAGCAATGGTAGTGTTCATTGTACTGCACATACCCCCATGATGAATCTGCCACAAACCTTCAGGCAGCCCTGGCTTAACTATGCAACTTCTGGTGTTAGGACAGCTGGAGAGAAAAGTCGGAGTGTTGCTCGAGGGGATGTCAATGAGGCGCAGTTTAACCATCAAGAGTTAGACCAGATGGTAGATAAAGATACACCGGCTGCTACTAGTTCTCTAAGGTCTAGCCACCAAGTAAATTCCCTCAAGTGGCCATTTCGACCACCCTCGTTTTCTTCAGGGTCCTCTGCAAGTAGTCAAATTGTTCATCCAACAAGGTTGCTTCCTGGTCACATTGAGCTTAAAGGAACTGGCTGTCAAAATGAAGGTAATTATACCAATCAATGTGGAGACACATAGTGGCTTTTAAAAACTCGATTATGCTTTCTCGTGTAGATTACTGTAAAACTTGAAGAACATATAGTTTGATATGAATTTTAATTTTTATGCATTAGTCCCATCTCATAATACGAAAAAAATTGCTTCATGTTAGAATGGGAAATACATTCTGCTGAACGCAAACACGGAATTGCCATTGGTTGAATTGGAATGTGGCAATATTGAGATAGTTTTAGATGCGTAGATCACATTCATATTTAGATGGACCGTTTTGCTAATAAAACATTGCACTTACATAATCTTTTTCTTTGAAAGATAGTACCAAATGTGGAAAATAAATGTAAATATTATTGATTTTTATGGGTTGCATACTTGCATCTAGGATAATATGATTTGTTGTCTTGCAATAAAACATTACATGGTTTTGTCATTTTTGTGCTTTTATTCATTTGGTAACTTTGATTGATGTTTTTCTAGGTGATTTGTTTTTACGGTATAATTTTTATGAGCTGACTCACGTGATAATTACAAATCACGTTACGGTTATTTGAGTTGATTTTTTGGGTTGTATAGATTATTGTTAAATGGAAGGGCTAAATCCTAATTGAGTACAAATAATTTTGGGGCATTTGGGTGCCTGAAATCGAGGCTTAGGAATTACAACTTCAAAGCAGAAGTTGTAACTTGAGTCTCCTATGCCATTGGTTATGGAAAATTGAAGTTGACTTCAAATTCATTGATTCCAAATTCCAATTAAAGATTTCAATTGATCAGAAAAGATGAATGGATGAATAAGATGAATTCATTAACAAAGACCATGAGTGTTCATTTATGTGTTTTCTGAAAAATTGTCATGCACTTGTGAAATCATCCCAAATTTTTTTTTTTTTTTTTTTTAAAGCTTAGATACAAGAGTTGATAAAAAAGTTTATTACATAGAAGTAATAGTTGAGATCTTTATTTATTTTGCACCACGAGATAAGAAAGATGTGTTAATAACAAACTAGAAAATATTAAATTATAAACCTTGAAAATTAACTATAAATCATTTGAAAGTCGACACCACAACATGTCTTATATATAAAAAAAATTATAATTCGCTTGTATAATATTTCTTTACTAATTGTAGTCGATCGGATCTATAATTAATTCGAGATTGAGAAGGTGGGCACTGGCAACCTGCAAAACGAGAAAAAATAAAGCTGTGGCGAACCATAAGAGAGGATGTTCCCTTAGGAGGACTCTCCGACGCTCAAGTCAGTATATTGTAAGATTGAAGTCAATTAATATGAGTTTTGAAATGACGACCCGTTTTGTTTGATATATCGAGTCGAGCAATTTTTTGATTATCGATTGATCTAATGAGTTTGATGGGATGGGTCCCAGATTCAACGTGGGTTGATCAGCAATTAATGTTGGGAGAAAATTGCGGAGCTATGTTCAAAGAGCTTTCACGTATAAGTTGAGAAAATCAAGACCTTTTTCTCTAATAAGGGATTTGGTATTTATAGTGAAGCCTTGAAGCTTTCACGACTCGGGCCTTTAATTGCCCGTTTTGATTTATTTGAATCTGACAATAAGGGCCTTGTCAGATGTTGGGATTCGTGTAAAGTCTGACATGATTGTGATTTATTGAAGGTGTTTTTGACCATGTGATTGGTTAGGTGCCTTGACGGGTCAGGCCTAGTTTTGGGCCCATACTAGTTTTATTAGTTTGGTCTCTTTGGGCCTTTTTATGATACTCAAATAGGCATGAGGCATGTTTTTATCCTCTATCTAATTGTGGGCCTATCTATTGGAACGTAAATCTATATTTTGACCACTACAGCTTGTCCCCAAACTTTTCAAGTTGTATAGTTGATGGGTCGAACTTGAGGTTGATAGTTTATATCGAGTGAGATTAGGAGCCCTACTGGGTCGCTTTTCGGGTATCGAGCGAGATCTTGTCGACCTATTTTTTGGAGGCAAATGATATTTGTCTGTTAGGTTGATATTTTGTGTCGAGCCTTTTTTTATATCGAGTGATCACGATTAGTGTTGCTTTCTTTCTAAAGTTTGATCATTGGCCAGTATCGAGCAATACATTGTAGTCGGTCTATGGTTGGGCTTCTTTAGTAGTGGGTTTTTAGAGCTAAAACCAAACCCCTTTAGATTTTGAATTTTTCTAGGGCTAATGTGGCAGGATCTTTAAATGGGTGCATTTTTCGAAGCTATATTGAATTCGAATTGGCGCCTTTTGAGTTCCAAAAGTGATAAGAGGTGACGACGTCAATTGAAGAGACGTGCCCCGTCACTTTGAGACATGTGTCTCCAGTTGAAGCGATGTGCCTTGTCTTTTTGAGACACGTGTCTTTTGGGGTCTATATATTTTAAATCTTCAATCTCTCTCCATCATTTGACTGAAGTTTCTTGCTTCAGACTTTATTTGGCTTTGATGAAGAAGAAGAATAGGGACAGTTTCTTTGCTTTTGCTCAACCTTTTCAGCCAAATCTTCAACTTCGTAAAATTCTGGTGAGTTTTCCCCTTTTGTTCTTCTTGTTTTGCTTCTTTAAGTGCATTGTTCCATAGTTGTCTTCATTTTGCGTGATATTCCGCTACTCTGGTTGATCTTCGCTTGGTTGGTCTTCAATAGATTGAATTTTTTATGGTGTTTTGATCTGTTTTATATGAACCTTGTATTTTTTCTGATTTTCAGTGGGTTTGGACAGGAAGGCAAAGTCAATCTAGGGATTGGATGATGTGAAAATGACTCAGAAGATCCTTTCTATCCTCGAGCCTGTTATGGACGTCAAGCAAGCTTTCGATGCAGCAATGATATCGGATCTTAGGCTTCTCTCTTCTGAGGAGGCGTGGAAACGACAAATGGATAAGATTAAAAAGAGGAAAGGGAAGAAGGTCGCCAATGTCGCTGCTCTCTAAATTGTCGAGCCAACCGATAGGTTGCCTCTATCGAGCCATCTGATCCTGCTGCGAAGAAATCGAAGAAACATCCTCGTCCTGATGAGAAAGGTTCGAACGAGGGCGTGGTGATCAAGTTTTCTTTTGACGTATCAGTCTACTCGAACCCTGGCTTAGTGTTGAAGCAGGTCGATTGATTGCTTTAGTTCTACACATAGTGTAGCCCCAATTTCATATCATTTTGTGTTCGTTTTTCGAGTAAAAGCCGTGGTTCTAACGCTTTAAATAAGTTGTGCAGGGGCAAAGTGTTCTATTAGTCTTTCGCTAGGAAAGGAGCTAAAAAGAAGGTCGAAGCGGAATTTCTGCCTCCAAAGCAAGCCCAAGGCGACCTCAGGCAGTTCGCCTCAAGGTCGCTATGCCCTTAGACAGCTCACCTCAAGATCGCTATGCTTTCAGGCCAAGATCAGCTCGTCACCAAGTCAGGTAACCCTAAGGCGAGCTCGAGCAACTCGCCTCGAGCTCGCTAAGCTCTCGGGGTTTTTCCCATCAAAGTCAAGCGAGCCCAATCAGATCGCCCTGAGCTCGCTATCCTCTCGGGTCCAGAATTTCTCGCCTTCTTGGCGACCCCATGGCAAGCTCACCAAGCTTGCCCCTCGCCCAGAAATTACTTTTCTTCATCGAAATTACCCTCTTGCCCTTGCCCTAATCAGCTCCCCTATATATTCTATAGTTTTTTCTCTGAGAGACTTACCAACTTTTGCTCCCAAATTGAACCAAGAACACATTTTTATCCATTTCCTTACATCACCACCTCCATCCTTTGAAATCCACAAAGACCCCTCCTTTCTTAACATCCAAACACAATCATCACACCACCTTACCATCACTTCCATCTATTCATCGTTTGGGCGGATTAGAGTTGAAGGAGCTTGGAAGAGGAAGAACAAAGCAAAGAAGGAGCCTTTCCAAATAGTTTCTTCTATCTCTTTCTCTCTTTCTTGTTCTTTTTGTTAACCATGTATTCATTTGAAGTTATCTTTTGTATGGCTACTTTTTGTGATATGAGCTAAACACTTAGTACTAGGATTTGATGAAACCCCACCTAATGACTATATATTTATATTGATTCTTATCTACCAATTTATGTGCAACTTGTAGTTTATATGGATGTTTTGGTATGCTTAGTGTTTATATTAATAGATTGATCTCCTATTAATTGTTCTTTTGTGGTTTGTTATGTACCAATCGGAGACGCACGCCACGTGCTCGACAAAATGTTCTCTATGCATGTCTAGAAAAGTATACCCACTTAAGCTAGCGTATAGGATTCATTAGTGTGCCAACAAACTTAATGAACTCATTCATATATTCCGAGTAATTGAAAGATAGGCTTGGGTATGATTTTGGGTGTAATCTACTTTACTTGACCAAGATTGTAGGTTAATATTAGGGTGCATGAATCTATGAATTGCATGAGCATGTTATGGGTGAATAATTGAGTCTAAAACGGAAGTCAACATAGGGTGCGGTGTAGTCAAGTCCTAGCATATTTCTCTATATTATCACATTTGGATTTATTTTCGCGCCACTTCATTTTGCTTTAGCATAAATCAATTAGGTTGCTTTAGTTTATTTTGTTTAATTTAGAAATCCTCATTAATGATTGTTTGAATAGCATGCAAACTAATCAATTTCGGTAATCGGTCACTCGATCCCTGTGGAACGAACTTCACTTCATCAATACACTACTCTCCGACCTCGTCCTATTGCGAGAGTCAAAAAAAGAGACTAGCCATCGATCAGTTGTTGTTCTCTAAAGACGAAGCTCACCTTTTCAAGATTGGGGCCTTTCGAGCGATTGACTGGGGATTGGTCGATGCTTTTCAAGTAAACTTGTATCGTATAGTTTTATTGCTTGTATTTTTCTTTAGTGTCGATTAAGATTGTTCTTTCATCAACTTCTCGTTTTTGTAGGCTTTTCAATCTCAACTCTTTTTGAGGAAATATAAAAAAAAAATCTTTCCAAGAAAGTGAGTTATCTGACCTCCTCAAATTCGAAGATAAAAAAAGAGCTCGAGGAGGCTAGATCAATTAAGGCTAGGGCCAATGAAGCAATGAAGGAATCAATCAACAAGCTTGCTGGCCTTGAGGAAGAGGTCGCTTGATTAAAGGCTTCTCTCAAATCGAGCGAAGACAGGCTATCCCAGATAGATGAGAGGCTAGCTAAAGCGATGGAAAGGCTTAATGAGGTAGCTGACGAAGTCGTGATCGAAACACGAGGCAAACTCATGCATGAGTACTTGTATGAAGTTATAGAATCTTGGAATCCAGACAAGGATATCAAAATCTGGGAGCAGTAGAAGGCATTGAAGGAGCTCGAGGCTGATGATGAGGAGGCAGGTGAAGAAAAGGGTGATGAGGCAGCAGCTGAGCTGGAGGAGGAAACCGTTGGAAGCCATGTTAGAGACAACCTTGGGGATGACCATCATGATCTTGATAGTTGAAGGACCTCTTCTTTTTATTTATTGTGTTTGATCATTTTCAGATCGAAAGGGTGGACGATATTTTGCCCCCTTTGATTTTTCTTGTAATATTTCTTCTATTTTCTTAACTTTTAACTTTTGATTGATTAACATCATGTTAGATTCCTTGAAACTTTGTTCTTTTTAAAATTTCTAAGTACTTTTTGATTGGAAATATTTTCTTTTTTAATTTCCAAGTACTTTTGATTAGAAATATTTCCAAGTACTTTTGATAGATCGATAGTGTCTTAATATGTAGAATTTTTGTTGCCATTGAAACGTTTGTTTGATAAAGGAGTATGGTGCTAAGACGCTAACCTTGTATGCTTTGAAATCAATTGATTTAAACTTCAGATTGAGATTTATCTCGATAAATAAGGGAAATAAATCTTGAAGTTCGAGCATAACTTATGTTGATTGACAAATTTATTAACTGATCGACTGATCGATCGATATTTGGCATGAATACTGAATCAATGAACTTAAATGAAAATATCATTAATTTACGAATGATGATTACAACTCTTATATAGCTCAACATAGAGGACTTTGAACATGTGGTAGATCTATTTAGAAGGTCGATCTTGTGTTGAAAAAGAGATTGAGTCGTACATATTTCATTCCCCCAGTGCAAGTTTATTCGATGTGTCGAGTAGACTTGTACTTGAAGCTTCGAATTTTGTAGTTTTTTAATGCTAGATCTTTGCTTTGATTCGAAATGCACTAGAGATACCTGAAAAATTTCCAACACTACATGGTGTCTACAAGGCTCTTGAGCAATTTGTAATTGACAACATTTGCTAGTGATGATTTTTATTTTATTGTGAGCACAAATCGCACTTAACTGCTCTCAAGTCATCATCATTACTCTCGATAATAAATGTTATGAGTGAATTTAATCGAATTTAATCAAGTTTAAAAGTGAAGGATTTAGAAGTAATACTGTTTTAAGTGAAATGTGTTCTAGCTGTTGTTGATCTCGCGTCTATCTTGGGCTCGAATTTTGTAAGCTCCGTGCCCGACTATTTTTGTTACCTAATAGGGGCTTTCCCAAGTCGAACCAAATTTCCCAGTGCCAGGCTCTTTTGTATTCTGGAACACTCTTCGTATGACCTAGTCGCCTTTCTTGAATGTTTGAGCTCGAACATCTTTGTTGTAGTGTCATGCTACTCGTTGCTGATATTCTGCCAGTCTGATTAGCGCTTTGTCCCGATTTTCGTCAAGCAAGTTAAGCTCGTAGGGTAACAGCAGTTGATTTAGTTTTTTGGTTAAGTGTTCTATTCTTGTTGATTCGACATTCAGCTTGACTAGTATAACTACCTCTGCTTCTAATGTGAGGGAGAACAGAGTAGCTCCAGTCGATGTTCAAGACGTAGTTTGATAGGACCACAAGACTTTAGGGAGTTTGTCTGCCTTGAGTCCCTTTTGTAGCTTCAAGCTTTTTCTTCAATATTCTTATAATCGTCTTATTAGTCGATTCAACTTGACCGTTCGACTATGGGTATCGAGGAGTCGAAAAATGAATCTTGATTCTCCACTCCTCACAGAAGTCTTAGAAATCGAACAAAATGAATTAGGAGCCATTGTCGGTTACAATCTCCTTCGGAACTCCAAACCTACAAATAATATTTTTCCAAAGAAAAGTTTTTACCTCGGTGTCCTTGATGCTCTTGTATGACTTTACCTCGACCCATTTGGTGAAGTAGTTCGTCATTGCTAGTACATACATTTTGCCTCCCTTGTTCGAGGTTGGGAGTTTCCCAACTATATCCATCCCCCATTTCATGAAAGAATAGTATCGAGTTAAGTTTTTCCGGAGGTAGATGGGATACCTACGCATGTCGTTGACACTTGTCGCATCTTTTTACGAACTCGTGCGTATCGGACCTTATGGTTGGCCAATAGTATCCTACTGTTATCGCTCGATGAGCTAAGCTCCTTGATCCAGAGTGGTTCCCATATTTTCTACCATGTAAGTCGACTAGAACCGATTTGGCTTCTGAGAGCTTCGCATGCAAGAGGTAGAGACTCGCAAAAGATTGTTTATAAAGTTTACCTCTTATCATGCTGAATTTGGCCGCTTTAGCTTGAAGTCTTCTGGCTTCGTTCCGGTCTTGTGGAAGCTTGTCGTGCTCGAGATAGTTGATGATTGGGGTCATCCAACTCGGATTTGGGTTGATTGTTGATACTTCCAATTACGATTTGTCTTTTCAAAATGCTACCTATTGCAAGTAAACCACATGGACCATCCTGTTTCCAGTTGCTTACAATGTCAAGCCCAGGTTAGCCATTGAGTCTACTCGAGCATTATTTGATCGCGGAATTTGTTTGATCTTGAATTCCTTGAAGCTCGACCTTAACCCTCGAGCGAGGTTGAGGTAAGCCATCATTTTAGGGTCTCTTGCTTCATATGAACCCTGCAGTTGCTGCATAATCAATTGGATATTGCTACTTACCTTAATCCGCTTCACTCATAGACTTCTAGCTAGAGTTAGGCTTGCAATGAGAGGTTCGTACCCTGCTTCGTTATTTGTTGCTTTGAACTTGCAGCTGATTGCTTGTTTGACTACGATCTCTTCTAGAGATCGAAAGACAATTCCAAGTTCGCTTCCTCTTGTGTTACTCAAGCCGTCAACTGCTACGGCCCAAACTCCTGAGGTTGAATTGTTTACCATGCTCACAATTTCTTTCTCGACTTGTGCTTGTGAGCTAGGGGAAAATTGTTGGGATTTATGCCTTAAAGCTTGTAATTTGTAAATGTTATAAATCAATTAATAAAAAAAGTAGTTATTTCATTCAGTAAATATGACTCATGCATTTATATCATATGTGCTAAACATCCAAGATTGCTAGATGTAATCTCAAACTGAGTATATGAATGTCATATACAGAGGAATTCGATTTGAGCAGTGTAATCTAAAGAGTTTGTAGAAAGCAAATAAAGTTGGGTACTTTATTTGTGGTTAATCTACAGCCGCGGTCCATTCCGTAATGTACGGTGGTCTTATTTTAGACTACTTATATGGTGATATGAGAATGAATGCATTTTATATGATGTGATCATATATGACTGGGCCACGATCTATATGTATCTATTACCAAGATCCGTTAGTTGAAAATATTCATATATATCGACAAATGATGGCTGTATATGGGTGATTTAAATGTTGAGTGTCTTACTGACTCCTTCAAGTTAGATCATGTTTATTGACATACTATGAGTGAGATCATAGTAGCATTCTCGATCAATAACGCCGTATCTTGGAATCACGGTTTGACTTGTGGCTGAAAAGGTATGCATACAATAGAATCCATTCATTCTTGCGGGAAGTAGAGAAGTAGTTCCCTTCAGGATTGATTCGAGACTTGAACGATTAAGAGCACTCTCCTTCTTCCGTAAAGGAAGAAAGGATATAATTGTTCATTAGAGAGGTATAACGAACTTTATGACCTAGCTCTAATTATGAACTACTTGCGAAGGATCATACCATATGAAATAGCTATACCGATGGACACTGATATTTTAGTTGAGTAAAACATCTACAGTTACGAGAGTGCAACATCAGGTTTTTAGTGGAATAACTCTAAGGTTAATAATCGTGAAATATTAATTAAAGAGTTTAATTAATTTTTTTAAGTATTATTAGAGCTCAAAACTGTGGGTCCATTATGTCCCCTTGCTAGCCTTTTACAATTATTAATAACAAGACTCATGGTGAATTAGATGATCCAATTAATTATGTTACGAAAGTAACTTGGATATAATATGGGAATTAATTAAATGATATGATTATTTAATTGATTAATTAAATATAATTAAATAATATGATTATTTAATTAAAATATTAATAATTAAGAATTATTAACTGTTATTTAGAGGTTACAGGTTCGAACCTTGACGAAAGCAAAGGGATAAAATAATAGAGATTATTTTATTTATTTTAAAGAGGTCAAAGGTTCAAATCCTAGTGGTGACCGACTTAAAAATTATTTATAATCCTATTTTGACTTGGTTAACTAAACCCTAGGATCTTGGTATATAAGATATACTTATCAGGAAACAAACTAACCTAACCCTGATAAAGAGATAGAGAGAGTGCGGCAAGGAGAAAGAAAAAGAAAAAGAAAATATAAAACTTTTTCTTTTTGCTCAAGCTTGGCCGAATTCAAGGAAGAAAATAAGGGGTTGTCTTTCGGATCTCTAAATCCTCCATTTAAGTACTCCTGAAATCCATGACGTGCCCACACGGCCACACAAAGAGTTACTAGATCGCGGGGCATAGCTCAGAAGGCTCAGTGGTAAAGGATAAAAAAGAAACGAAAGAGAGATCTTCAAATGTATGAAAACAAATCTCTCCTCATATTCGTGTATACAAAAAGGTCCAAGATAATAAATTTAAAAACCTATTTGTTAACCGGAAATTTAGGCAATTAATTCAAGGAAGAGCTTCTCCCACTTGAGAACCGCTACATTGTCTATCACGGTAGCATCCCTAATCAACCTAGCCCGCTTATTAGGGAGAAGGGGCCGGCCCTCCTTCGACCGCGCTTACGCGCAGGCGCGCTAGGGTTGAGGCCGTTGAGCGCTATGTAACCCAAGACTAGCCTCCCTCCCCGGAGAACGCTTGCAAAGAAAAGACGTCTGAACCAAAAGGAGGGAGGAGGGGGGAGGGGAGGGGAGGGGAGAGGGGAGGGGGGGGGGGGGGGGGGTGGAGAGACCCCGCCTCCAGAACCTCTACCCATCTGAGAACCTGCTCCCGCTCCGCCACCCAACAAGAAGGACCGCTTCTTCCAGCAGCAGACCCGCCTCGATGGCCATGCTCTCCACAGCGATCCCTGCCTCATTCCCCATGGCACCCTCCTACGATGCGAGCGATCCCCTCTAGAAGAACCCCCAGGAGCTCACCAGCGTGTCCTGCTCCGTAAGGGCTGCCGCCAGCCCTTGCCTCCAGCCCACACGAGATAAAAGGGTGCTAGGAAAACCTACAAGGCACCAATGTCGCCTCATTAATGAGGAAGCAGTAAGCACGACTGAGGAAAAACAGCACCCAACGGTCAAGATCGCTTACTGGCAGTGCTACACCAACGGTTGGATGACATTCCATCTCAGCCCTGATTGAAGGTCAACTGTCCCTTACACGCAAAGGGATGCTGGTTTCGTCAGCAAAATACCTGCAGAAATGCAGCAAGCATGAAGAAGGAAACGGTGGAAGGAAACGCCTGACAGGGTGTAGCGGGACAGGCGTTGACACTATCCCCTACTAAGCCAGAACTTTGATAACGATCTACTACCGCCACGAAGACCCTTTACGACCAATGAAAGCTCGTAGAAAAGCCACATTTTCACCACCTCAGCCCTACAGAAGCGCTGATATGGACCTGAGGCCTAGGTGGAGCGATCGGAGCCCTCTAAGGCGTGTGTTAACCCCGACTCTGCCCTAAATCAGTGGCTGGGATCAGTCCCACCCATTGCGCCCTGGGAACTAGGGCCCCCACATACCAACACTGATGCTCGCGCCAAGGCAAAGCCAGCAGGGCGCAATCCTGATCCTTGATTCCCTGAAACCACCATTATGGATATGAGGGAACGGTGGAGATTTAACCGAGGATTCCCGCCTAAACAGACGACCTCCACCTACCCCCTACCAGCGACCCTATAAATACCCCTACGACCCACAAGGGAAGAGAGGCCCCCTTTAGAAAGTCAAAGCTCCTATGTGTGTTCTACTTGGCTAGGTGGGAAGAGGGGCCCCCTTTAGAAAGTCAAAGCTCATATGTGTGTTCTACTTGGCTACTACCCCGCCTAGCCAAAGCTCCTATGTGTGTTCTACTTGGCTACTATCCCGCCTAGTCAAAACTCCCGTGTACCGCCTATGGGATGAATCCCCCTTTTATCTTTTCCTAGCGTGGACCTTTGCATGTTGCATCCTTATCCCGCTAGTGAGCACTGTGTAATAGCCGAATGTTGTACATGAATTGATGAACAATGTATCCTATGGTTAAGCAATAAAAGATACACCCGCTCACCCCCTCAAACATATATAAGCTGCCTTCCACACATCGGTATACCATCTCAACCTCCGCTCCATAGTGTAGGACCGGTCCTACTAAGCAGTATCGGTCCTTGGTACTCGGACCAAGGGGACTTCACCCTACCCGGTCCGGGGCCAGCTGCGGTGCACCCCGTACGCCGTGGTCCAGGTTATCCCGGGAAAGCCCCCGACCGATTTTCAGGATAACATTATCTTTTTTCCGCTGCGCGACTTACAAAAATCAATGACAAAGTTAGCTAATACACGTGACTTGATCGCATTTCTGGGTCGATACGAGATGTCGTGCTCGCTGAGCTCTACTACCCATTTCATAAGTCAGCCGGATAATTCTGGCTTGTGGAGTATGCTTTTTAGCGGATGTGTCGTGAGCACGACAATCGGGTGGCATTAAAAGTAAGGTCGAAGCTTCCCGGCTACCATAATGGGCACGAGTGACAACTTTTCTAGCTGACTATAACAAGTTTCGGTATCGAGTAGCAATCTGCTTACATAGTAAACCGGAAATTGCTTGCTATCGTCTTCCCTTATTAGTACTGAGCTGACTGCCATCCCTGATACTGCCAAGTAGATATAGAGGGTTTCCCCATCGATAGGTTTTGACAGTAACGGAGAGGTGGTGAGGTATCACTTTTAGTTCCTACAGTGCCTTCTTGCATTCTTCTGTCCATTCAAACGTCCTGTTCTTCTTCAGGGTTTTGAAGAAGCCATGGCACCTATTTGAAGATTGAGAGATGAATCGTCCTAAAGCTGCTATCTGACCTATTAGCTTTTGTACAACATTGATACATTTTAGGGACTCGATCCCCATGATTGATTGAATCTGCTGAGGATTTGCTTCGATCCTTTTGTGGGTGATAAGATAACCTAGGAACTTTCCTGAAGACACACCAAATGTACATTTAGTAGGATTAAGTTTCATGTGATACCTGTTGAGAACTTCGAAGGACTGTTTCAGGTGTTCGAGGTGTTGTTCTGCTACAAGCGATTTGACCAGCATATCATTGATGTAAACCTTCATCGTGTCTCCTAGCATTTCTGCGAACATCTTGTTCACCAGCCTTTGATATGTCGCACCTACATTCTTAAAACCAAAAGACATTACTTTATAGCAAAATATATCTCGCTCTGTTATGAAGGCCGTTTTCTCCTAGTTGTCATGATGCATTAGGATTTGATTGTAGCCTGAGAAGGTGTCCATGAAGCTCAATAGTTCATTTTTTGTTGTGGTGTTGACTAGTATGTCGATGTGAGGAAGGGGGAACGAGTCGTTCAGGCACGCCTTGTTTAGGTCGGTGAAGTCGATACAGACTCTCCATTTCCCATTTTTCTTTTTTACCACGACCACGTTTGCCAACCAACCAATCGGGGTAGTTGACCTCCCTCACTAATCCAATGTCGATTAGTTTCTAGACCTCGTCGTTAATGACTCTGTTCGCTCTGGGGCGAACTTCTTCCTCTTCAGCTTCATTGGTTGATGGTCAAGATTGAATTGGAGCTGATGTACCATGACCTCAAGGTCGATTCCCACCATGTCTGCATGTAACCAAGCAAAGCTGTCATGTTGTAGCCTAAGAAGCTCAATTAGTCTTTCCTTGATCGCTGGGGCAAGTCTCGAGACAATCTGAACTTTATGCTCTGGGATATCGGGGTGGATATGTACTTCCTCGAGCTTTTTTACTTCAGTGGGTTTTTGTAATTGCTATAATTCGAGCTTTTTTTCCTTTGGGCTCGTTTGATAGCATTCCCTAGAGGTCTTCTGTTCTCCCCTCATCGCACCCCCTATTTGGTTAGGAAACAGATGGTCTGATGAAGGGTTAATGGGACCACTCGAAGCTCGTGGATCCATAATCGACCCACAATCACATTGTATGTCAACGGGCAGTTGAGCACAAGGGAACTTTGTTTGTATATTTATTCCCTCTATATATACGAGGAGAATAATTTATCCTATCATGCTTTTGTCTTCTTCGCTGAATTCTACCAGAGTAGTTGAGCGGCGAGTGATTCCAGATTTGTCAATCTGCATTTTTCTCAAAGCACTCAAGAACAGAATGTTAGTTGAACTGTCATTGTCGACCAAACAACGCTTGATCAGACAATTGGTTATAAACAACAATATAACCAATGCATTGTGGTAAGGTGAAAACAAATTTGAACTATCAGTTGCGTTAAAGGATAAAACCATATCTACCGAAAGGTCATTATTATGGAAAGGTCTCACTCCGTGTTTGATACATGTCGAGTGTCTCTTAGCTGCGGAGTGTGATATTCCACTCACCTCGGATCCACCTAAAATGAAGTTGACAGTGCGTTCTAGTCGCGGTGGATCTGGTGGAGAGTCCTTCCCTTTACCTTCCTATCGATCATCACGTTGTGCTAAAGCGGCTTTCCCTTTGTCGGTCAAGAATTCTTTGAGCCGTCCTTACTTCAACAACTCCGCTACTTCGAGTTTCAGGGCGATGCATTCATCTGTTCGATATCCATGATCGCTGTGGAACTCACACCATCTGTTCGAATCCTTGTGTTCTAAGAGTGAAGTCATCTTAAGCTTCTAAGTGTGGATCTCAGGCCGTTAATTGCCTATTTTGATTCATTTGAATCTGATAATAAGGGCATTGTCAGACGTTGGGATTTGCGTAACGTCTGACATGATTGTGATTTATTTAAGACATTTTTGACCACATGTTTAACTTGGTCAGATGCCTTAACGGTCCAGCCTAGTTTTGGATCTATAATGGTTTTATTAGTTTGGTCTCTTTGGACCTTTTTATGATACTCAAATAAGTCTGAGAAACGTTTTTATCCACCATTTAATTGTGGCCTTGTCTATTGGACCGTAAATCTATATTTTGACTACTGCACTTTTCTTTTCCCTTAATAAACGGGTAAACAAGTACTTGCAAATTGAGTGATGGTAGAGATCCCAATTGAAATTGACATCACAAATTGTAATATTAGTTGGAATTTAAGTTCTCTAATATTATTATTGTAAATTTTATAGGTACTAAAACAATGAGAGTTTTTATTTACAAACAAGTTTTATGTAATAAAACACTATATTCAAAAAATAATTAAAAAATTACAACTTGTATATAATCTTGTAATAAAACCTTTTAACTCCAAAAGGAAAAAAAATAATTCTTTACTCATCTCCGCGTTTTTTTTTTTTTTTTCGATTATTTATTTTCATAATTTTTTGTTTGATATTTCCTATTTTTCATTTTTCATGATATATAAAGGATTTAGATCCCTCGTCACCTTATCCTCATTTAAATCAATGATTTGAATTAATTATATCTTTTGGTTGAATAAAATATAAAAAAATTAATAAAATAATCTAAACTATTGATTTGCTGTACTAAATTATATCAGTAGATTATAAAGGTGAGGATATGATGAAAAATAAAATATGATAAGAGGATCAAGATCCTTCGAATAATCTCAAATTAGAAATTGTGGTGGGATCCGACCCGTATAAGTCTAAAAAACCACAACGCTTCGCTAATGTAATCGTCCTTTACGGTTCACGCGCGTATGGCATTCTTGTAATTCTTCGAAACTTGGAAGGGCAATC
Organism: Acer saccharum; assembly: GCA_030490815.1. Lineage (NCBI taxonomy): Eukaryota > Viridiplantae > Streptophyta > Magnoliopsida > Sapindales > Sapindaceae > Acer > Acer saccharum. The sequence continues at coordinate 5,692,218 of CM059868.1, forward strand.
TTCAAACCAACCCGATATTTACATCAGAAGTGACGTGTTATACTTGGAAAACCAGCCCGGCCGCACCCCATGACCCCATCACTCCCTCCCTACATCCTTCTCGAAAACAAACACAACCACCTCCAATCTCCACCGTCCATTATGTCCAGGTCATCAATCCCCGTCTCTCTCCATCCAACGGTCCTCCTTCTCCCACCCAAAATAATTCACTACATGCACCCAAACTTTAGCTTACTTAGCCACGCCCCTAGCTCTCTAACCACGCACCCCGCGCGCGCGAGTCTTATCTCGACCCCTCCCCCTACTCTCACCAGCCAATAAAAACCAGAGAGAGAGAAAAATAAATAATAAAAAAACAAAACAATAGAGAGAGAAAGTCGGGTTTTATATTTGTGAGTTTTTTTTTTTTTGGTTTTTTGTTTTTTTTAATTTTCTTATTTTCCTCTTCGTGAAGCAATTTTAAGAGAAGAGTCCGTACACCTGAAAAAATATTTTTAGGGTTTTAAGCCGTTTCAAGAAAGAAAGATAAAACTACTATTTGAGTGCTGCAATCGATCGTCTTCAAAAATCTAGGGTTTGTATTAGCTATAGTGTTAGGTTTGTTTTTGGTTTCATTTCACCATGAAATTAGTCTAGTGTTGTTCATAGCATGGCCCCAAATCACTGCTCTGTTTAATATATAGGTCGTGTATAGAGATATATATATAGAGAGAGAGGATTATTGTAGGATAATAGAGGGTTGTTTTGGTGTATGAGATACAGAGTTTCGTATTTGATGGACGAGATCTGGGAGAGAGCCGTGGAGACAGCTTTGGATGGACAAACGGACCACGGCGCGGCTCGAACCTTGACTCTAGACGGTGCGGTGAAGTGTGTTCAAGGCCGCTTGCCTCCTCCGAGTCTTCTGGAGAGATTCGAGAACCTTCAGCACCTTTCGATTGCGAATATCGGTGTTTCTTCGCTGGAGCAGTTTCCGCGGCTGAAGAATCTGCAGAGACTTATCTTGTCCGACAACCGCATCGCTGGAGGCCTCGAGTTCCTTGTCGAAGCAGGCTTGGATTCCCTCCGCGACCTCGATTTGTCCAACAACCGGATCCAGTTCCTTGAAGATCTGGCGCCGCTGGCTCAGCTTAGGCTCACCTCTCTCGATCTGTATGAGTGTCCTGTCACGCGAGTGAAAGATTATCGATCTAGGGTTTTTGGATTGATTAAGTCGTTGAAATACTTGGATAAGATGGATGCGGAGGAGAACGAGACGCCTGAATCCGAGGAGGAGGAGGAAGATGATGAAGAAGATGAGGAGGATGATCCCGGGAGTGGAGAAGTGGACGGGGAGGATCAGCCTTACAGGACGGATAATGGACACAGCGAGAATATCGAAGGGATTGTGGATGCTGATGAGGAGGAAGAGAGTGAGGCGGATGAAGAAGAGACCGAGACAGCCCAAGGGGCCAACGGACATGGTCATCAGGCTAATGGGTTTCGGGTTGCACCTCTGAATGGACACAACGATGTAGAAGAGGATGATGAAGGTGAGGATGATGATGATAACGAATCTGGAGAAGAGATTGATGAGGAAGAAGATGTGGTGGAAGTTCATGGAGTTGGGGATACTGATGATGAAGACGGGGTTGATGATGAGGAGGATGATGACGATGATGAGGATGAGGACGAAGAAGAGGAGGTAGATAATGATGAGGGTGATGGGGAGTTCGTTGAACCAGAAAGTACAGGTAGGTTGACGAGCACAGAAGGAGAGATTGATGGCCATGAGCAAGGGGAAGAATATGGAGATGACGATGATGGAGAGACTGGAGAGGAAGAGCAAGGTGTTGAGGATGATGGTGTTTTTGAAGTTGAAGATGAAGATGAAGCTGAAGAGGAGGTGAGAATGAGATTACCTAATTTTACTGTTATTTCTCTAGTAGAATCTTATATTACAAATGAGTCTTTTGTCACAATTGATTGTTTGCTATTGTGTTTTCAGCTGAGAAGAGGACTTTAGTGCGGTTAAAAAAATCGCATATGATCTGTTACTGATTATTGTTTCGTGTTTTAAATATTTCTTATCTTTTGCATCTGGTAGAGATATTAAGGTGTTGCAATTGTTTGATGTCATAACTCATTTTTGTGCTTCAGAGCATTTTGCCGTAACAGTCATGGTACTTTAAAAACAATTTATACATCGTAGACTAATGTGAAAAGGTGGGAATCTGGTATTCCACTGCATTTGAATATGTGAATATTTATCTGTTAAAATTTTTAGCTTAAGAACAAGTTTTTAACAATAATTGGAGTTTTATACTTTGTGAGAAATGAAGGCTCTGAACTTAGTTTTGAATGGTTGTTTATCCTTTTGGTTTTTTGAATTTATGCATTGAGATATTTATATATTTTTTTCAGTAAAATGTCATGAATGTAACATTAGATAGAGAAAAGATGCTATGTCTTAATGAGTATGTGATTTATAAGTGAAGGTTTTGAAAACGGTTTTTGGAATAGTCCATTACTTCATATTCAAGAGTTAATCTCTGAGAATGTGTTTCATAAACCCTAATATGAATTCTTGCTTTAGCTCAAATGTAACAGGACTGTGATGCAGGGTTTCTAAGGATTTGTAGGACTTCTTGTTTCTTTGTCGAGTTTCTTATTGTTTTTGTTAATTAGCTCTTTACCCTTTTGATTGCCACAAATTATTGATTGAATTTGTTTAATTTCGCTCCCTATATCGCTGGGGTTATAAATATTTTCACTGAATACGATGAGATTATAGTCCAGAATAGACAAAAGTGTATTCCGGTTTCATTTTCTCTGTGCTTAGTGCTTACCAAGATTTTTACTCTTATATGACTTCCTAGTTCCTGCATCAGGTTCTGTTAATTTGATCAATTCTTCTTTGCATTTATGTCAACAGATTAATCATTTTCCATTAATCTGCTCATGTCTGGTTTTTTGCATGGTTTTGTTTCACTGAGTGTGTTGCTATACTTGTGGAATTTTCGTAGCTATGTTTTTGTTGATCATGGCTTTTGTTTCATTTTGTGTGTGTGTTTTTTTTTTAATTAAATTATATTATATTATGTTGGATTTGAAGCTAGGTAGTTTTCATTTTTGTGTTTATTTGGTGTGATTATATAACCGTTAAAACGGTTACTAACAGTGGAAAGTTTTTGTGGAATGATAGGATGAAGACTACGATGCAGGGTACTTGGTTCAGCCAGTGGTGCAGACAGTAGAAGATGATGCTGGTGGCAGTGATATGGAACCAGGCAACGATGATGACGATGCTGAAGAGGAGGAAGACGTTGAAGATGATGAAGAAGTTGAGGATCAACCTCCCTCAACCTCTCAGCTCAAGAGAAAGAGGGGTGATGAAGCAGCAGCAGCAGCAGCAGCAGCAACAGCAAATGAAGATGAAAATGGTGAGGACGATGAAGATGATGACGATGATGATGTTGTTGATTACACTAAGTCATCATCAAAGAAGCATCGTTAGCAGTCAGTTTTTCAGTCTGATGACTTTGTTAATGTTTTGTTAATGTCTTAAAAAAAATTCTGGAGGATAGAGGATATTGGTTGGTTGGTAGATTTTGGGTGTCTTAGTTGGACAATGGTTTTAGGCAAACAAAAAAAAAAGAAATTGTAATGTTGGGTGGCATATGTTAGTACTTAGTAGAGTTCAAAAGGTTGTTAGTATTTCACTTCCCGCTTGCCCTTTTTTGCCTCTCTTTGTAGGTTATAGCCGTTAATATCTTCTATATATATTTTCAAATGGCAGTTATCATCAAAGGATTCACCGCCCTTACTTTGCTTACAGGGACTTTGGGTTGTTTAAAAAGACTGTGTTTGTGTGTAGTGAATTTGGAGGGAAATCTCTTGTTTTTTCAGCGATTTTGGAACCTGAGGCATGGCATCTTCGTAGATTAGCTTATATAGTAGTGGGCTTTTTGGGCATTTTGACCTCTCTCATCAGTCATCTCATCTCTCAGTTAGTATCCTTTTCTCATTATATAATTGTCAAGTTGTGATTGGAACACTGCCAGGTGGCATTTGGATTCGTGGTAAATTACCTGCTCTCCTAAATGTTCACATGGATATGGGACCCTTTTTGCCTGATGATGGCCAGAGATTCGTTTAACGATTATAATCCAACGATTCAATCTTTGGTGCATTCTTTTCCATTTTTCTTGTAAACGAGCGCGAGTACGGTTCTGTTTTTATTAGTGCGAGTCCACTCGCTTGGTCCAACAGCCAGCTAAATGCGACTAGGCTTGATTTTTTTTCTTTAAATTTGGGAGGCGTGTACCGAGCTACGCGCTCACGTGTTATGTGAGCTTGAAGTTGAAACTGAAAGCTTTTAATTCTAACCATTGAACCCAAAAAAGCTATTAGATCTTTTCAAAAAAAAAAAAAAAAAAGCTATTGGATTAACGATTTTTAAAATTATTTTAAAAATACTTAATTAGGTGATCATGGAACTTATTAAAAAACAATCTCTCAGTCTCGGTTAGTCACACAAAAATGGATAAGGGCACTTTTAAAAGAGCATCATAAAATTAGCATGACTTGAAAAGAAGAAGCAGTATTCTCTCTCTCTCTCTCTCCCTCTGTAGTCTGTACATGGAGGCCTCAAAGATGTTGCTGCTATCACCAGCATGTACACTTCCATCACCACTACAACACAAAAGCTTCCACTACACCTCTTACAAAAGAAGCAAATTTCACACTACACTCAAAATTTCAAGCATGGCAAAGGAGAGCAGCGACGACACAGCAGGAGGCAACGGACTCGCCGAGAAAATAGCAATTGCCGGTGGCTTGATCTCCACCCCAGTAATTGGCTGGTCTCTCTACACACTCAAGACCACCGGCTGTGGCCTGCCACCAGGACCAGGTGGGTCCATTGGTGCACTGGAGGGCGTGAGCTACCTAGTCACTGTGGGTATTGTGGGTTGGTCCTTGTACGCCAAAACAAAAACTGGGTCTGGTCTCCCCAACGGACCTTTTGGCTTGTTGGGTGCTGTTGAAGGTCTCTCTTATTTGTCGTTACTCGCCATTATTGTTGTTTTTGGTTTACAGTTTTTTCAACAGGGTTCAATTCCAGGACCCCTCCCCTCTGACCAGTGCTTCGGTTGATAATGTCAGTGTGTGTGGTACTGGTATGGGCCACTACAACTACTCTTATCTTTTCTCTGTGACCATGGATGGTTTCTAGTGAATTGAAAATAGTTTTATATATGTTCTAGTTTTGCTAACTATAAAATTTTCGGTGACTCGACTTTAGTTTATTAATATTATCTAAGGAACATATATTTTAAATCAATTGTTAAGAAATTGAAGGTGTTTAGTATTCTTTTTCCACTGAAACTAACCCAAAATGGTGTTTTCCACGGAAATAATTTCAGTCTATGGTGAGCATTTTCTTCGATTTCATTCAAAAACTGACCCACAATCCTTATTGAATTTGATGATGTAGTTGCTCAAATCCTTAACTTCATATGATACTGAACGGATTACAGGATTTGTTGGAATCTATTGAGATCAAGCACTATATGTGTAATTCGGATATTTACTCCCATAATATCAAAAAGAGAACTCCTTAGACATACTTTAAAATAAGCACCATATAAAGGGAGATGCGTAACACCTGAAATAAAATGGATGTGTATCGTACTTCCTTTTTCTAAGAAAGCAGTATCCAACTGAGGTCATGCCAAATTTGTTTAAGCTTTTGTCTACCCACCACAATAATACATGATTCCTTGCGGTGCTCTCCGACTAGGAGGGATGACAATGGATCAGATCGGGGATGGATATACCGATATCCATACCAGTATCCATTTGAGATATATATCTTTATTCCTGTATCCATCCTCATTTATAAGTGAGTGGGAAAAATTCGGATAATCCTCGAATTGAGATAGAGATATCCATTCACGTTTCATCTATATTAGTATTTGATGAAAAAAAATATAATTAACACGTGTAATAGTATATTTTATCCTATTTAAAGGGAGAAACAAGAATTTGGATCCTCTACTGATCTGATCTTTTTCCTGATCTTACCTGATCTTATGACACATAAGTATTGCAATGAATGTGTGGTTAAGATGTGATTGGTTTCAATAACCATTTTATCAACAATCAATCACATGCTTTAAAAAGGTCGAGAAAAATATCAAATCAGTAAAGGATCCAAATCCGAGAAACAAATACATCCAATAAAGTTCAAATAAAAAAATAATAATAACTTATATAATTAGAATTCACAATTACATAATAATTTTTTTATATTTTTAATATATTAAAGTCTATAATGAATTCGGATGGGGATGGATATCCATGACGATATCTATCCTCATTCCCGAAAATAAAATGGATATTAGGATGATATACATCTCCGCTCCGTCCCTGAAATAATAGTATCCATCATCATTTAAAATGGAACTGATTTTTATGGATATCTATATCCGTGAATAATTTTACCATCCCTATCTCTAGCTTGTCCATACGTAACAAAATAATTGCTCTTTATCGAATCCTTTTTGTTTATTTTTTTCACAGTGATTAGGAGGAAAATAAAAAATTAAATAATATTGATTGAACTCCCTAATCTTATATCATCAAATCAAGTAATATTCCGTACATCTTCACATATTTTATCATTAAATCAGTTTTTTTATTGCCCAACCAAAAAAAGTTAACATTGGACTATAAGTAATCTTTCACTTTTAATAGAACAAATAGGAAGAATTAATTTTTTTATTTTTTATTTTTACTAATAATCATCTAGTTTAAAATTTAAATGAAAAGCTCCTAATTATATATTAAAATCACTTTTTTTAATTTTAAAATTTAGTTAAAAAAAAAAAATTCCCTTAATTGTGTATCAAAAAATCTCATGTAGTGGTGTTTTCTCTAATTTTATAGAAATGTTCCTTATAAATAAAATATTATTCCGAGTGCGGACCGGTATTAGGATATGCTATACCGGGCGCAAGAACAACAATCACATGCATCCAAACAGACTTTCCGTGTTGTTAGCTAGTCAAGATAAAGGTCCTTTTTCGTGGACTTTTGCTTTAAACTGTGAAACGCCTAAACAATAAAAAACCCCTCTCATTTTCTCGAATCTCTGTCTTTGTCAAATATTAAAGGTACTGTTTTTGTTTCAATTAATTGCTTTGAATCTCTTTGTTAATCTTGATTATCGACGTAATTGTTCTGCTTTTCTACGCTACAACAGTTGATTGTGTGAAGTTTTTTGATCTGTTAATTTTTTATTATGTTTAGAGTGTGTTTGTTTGATGAAAAAACAGAGGAAAAGAAGGATAAAATACAAGTTAAAATTACATGAAAATGACAGAATCGGCATGCGAAAACTATGTTTAATTATCGTTTGAATTCTTTCGAGCTGATTTTGCTATTGTTGAATTAGACAATATATAATGTTATATGGTATCCGTATACGTGTGTGTAAAAATGAAGTTAAAGAAAAATAAAATAACTGGAAATTTAAATTTCTTGGCTTTTGTAGAGTATATTGTTTGGATCACTCAGGCTTTCGATTGAAATCTGAGAACCAAGACAGTGTGATTGTGTTTGAATAATTGGGATCGCTAGCTTAGGTTAAGGCATGTAGTTGTTTTGGCAAACGTTTTTGTTTTGTTAATTGCTGGTCGTATTTGTGGCTTTTTTGTTGGAAAATTATTACCTGTACTGAAATTGTTGGCTTGCCAAGTACATATGTTGTTATTGATGAATTCGAGAGGCAGTGAATATGCTGGACATTGTATTATTATTATTATTATTATTATTATTTATAGGGTTGGAAGAATGTAAACCTGTACTCTGGAAGTAAATTTAAATTGCTTTGGTTAGTTCACGTAACATTGAAGTGAAATGATGAAAACCATCCCTAAGCCTTGGATCCTGAATTTATTTTCAGTCTTGTCAAGTGAAGAAATGGGTAGCTTTTCCTTTGCTATATATCTAAATCTATTTCCTATGTAATTTGGGGTGCGGTTGCAGCTAAACATGAACCTGGGAAAGAGACCAAGTTCCAAATTTGCAAGCAGCAACAACAACATCTACTTGGACCTCAAGGACGTGATAAGAGAGCATGCCCTGCATTTTCTTCCAGCTAAATCACTATTTCGGTTCACAGGAGTTTGTCGGGATTGGAAGTTCATGATCTCAACTCCTTTCTTCGCCCATAACCAGTCGTATTCTTTTAGAACCATCTCAGGCTTCTTTTCTCAGGTTTCACATGGGGAGCCAACATTTGTTTCCCTCAACCCTATGGCATATGGTGTTCCTGACCCGTCTTTGAAGTTTTTGCCCGAACCAGTTGATATTAGGAGTTCTTGTAATGGACTACTCTGCTGCCAGGGTCGCACTGAATACAAAGCCTACTACATCTGCAATCCCACAACCAAGCATTGGCAGAAGCTTCCTAAACCTGACAATGATCATGGTTCTAACCCTGCAGTTGTGCTCGTCTTTGATCCGTCGTTACTGAACTTTGCAGCTGAGTACCAGCTGATATGTGCCTTTCCATCAGAAATGGAGGGATACGAATTTGAGATTTATTCCTCTTCCAAAGGATCCTGGAGAACATCTGGTGAGATTTTATTTGGCAATCGGGTGATCCGACCAAATTCAGGTGTTTATGTGAATGGAACTGTTTATTGGCTGACACAGTATGATAAAATTCTTGCTTTTGATCTCAAAATGGAGCGGTCACAACTGATGAATGGCCATGGAACCTTGGGTGTGAAGGATGGGAAGCTTTGTACAACTTCTCTGCACGGGCTAAAAGTTTCTGTGCATGTGCTGTCTAATGCCTACACAAATACAATGCAGATGCATAGTCATACCAAGGCCTGGAAAACTCATGAGGTTGCTTTAGACCCCTCTGTTTTCACCGACCCTTATTATGATCGAGATGCTGTGCTATTTACAGGCAACGACGTTGTGGTGTTCCGGGGAAGGGATTTACTTTATGTATATGATATGAAGACGAAAGAGACTAAGCACTTGGGTCATGCATCTAATAACAATGAGAGGCGTGCACCTAATTACAATGAGAGGCTTATTTCTTATGTGAGTAGCCTTGTCGATATCTAATTAGCCTCTCCCCTTGGCAGTGCCTTCAACAGCAGTCGGTGTAATTAGGTATCTTAATTTGGAATTTTGATTGTTATCGAATGTTGCTCCTATGATTTACTTATCTGGATTTCAATTACTTAAAATCGGGTTATGACTTTATGTTTTATGTTAAAGTGAAATTTGATGGATAATTTGTTGTGTTTATGGTATAGTCTATCCGTTTAAGCCCTACAATTTGGGGTTTAATAGAGTTGTTTTGTCTATGCTTACAAGGTATATGGTAGAAAATTATTTGTTTGCCACAAATTCTGGGTAGAGACATCACAGGATCTTGAATGGACTTCCGTTAGTCTATAATCAATATTTGAAATTTTCTATTTTGAAGGTAGGACTTTCTTGAACATGATCGTGTCAATTAGGAATTGTATTATAACTTACAAGCGAAATCTCGTATTCAAGAACTTGATTTGTAGTCGCTTCTACCATTTAACTGGCATTGCAAGCACAGACTTCGAATCTAACGATTGTCTATCATCTTCAAGCCAAATTTCAAATTAAAGGGATTTTCTATGCAAGATTCAAAATTCTTTCAACTCGGTCTAGATGATAGTTTATACTTTAAATAAAATAGTTCTAATAAATGAAACATCAATCCGTTGTCGTCCAGCGGTTAGGATATCTGGCTTTCACCCAGGAGACCCGGGTTCGATTCCCGGCAACGGAATTTTTTTTAATTCATTATAAGCCTTTTCACAATAATTATGTACCTTTTCTAGTTTCTAGGTATGAATCTCAATTGTCTTACAATTTTTTCATTTGAACAAAAATTGTGTATTCACCCTTTTGAGGTTTCCATCAAGTCGTTCATGAATCATGATCTAAAACTTTGACCTAATTATATATAGTTTGACAATATATATAATAAAATTTATGAAACATGGTAATATATGAATCGTATGTGAGGCTTTAGATTTATCAAGTGGATGTGTGGCTTTAGATTTATAAACACTTCAAATCGAGAGGAATTCGAATTCTAACTTGTCATGCCTCAACATGCAACCAAGTGATCCACCATAGAATGCAATACTAATTAATTAACTTCATTTACCAATCTCACGTCCACTTCTTTTAAGTTCCACAAATGCAGAGCAGGCATAAAAATTCAAGATAGACATTTACAAAATCATCTCTTTATAGAGAAAAACATACAACACCCCATTACAGCATATCATTCTGCTCCCAAAAAACTTTGCTGCAATGGTAAAACTTGGCCTTCTTCTATTACGGCCAAATCGCAAAACTTCAAAAAACCAAAAACATGTCATGTCCACCGCTCTGCATTCGCATAAAGGATCCTCAACTATTGAGGGTCGAAAGCATGCCTCCAGTCGCTGTTGGCAACACCACCTCCCAACCAGGTCCTTCAAGGGGAAAAGCAGTGTTTTCAAGCTTTTCATCAAAACCTGACGGACCACGAATCAGGTCACTGCGATCCAAGACCCTCTCTAAATCTTCATCGCTAATATCTGTCTGAATCAATTTGTCTTCAGCGGTTTCTTCATCCCGGAGAAGCGCTAGTAAATCCTCTTCCTAAAATTAACAAATATAAGTCCATGAAGGAGTAATAAGTGTGGTAATAAGTGTGGTCAAAGCATGGTCAAATCTAAGAAAAAACTTTCATAGCAACAAAAAGTAAATAGCATAATTGTAAAAAGGCTGAATATAAATTAACAACCTCCATGTCATTTGTATTATTGTTAGAATTGGTCCCATCATGATGAAACTCCCCTTTCGCGATCACAACATGCTCGAGCTTCAACTTACTAAAGGCTCTTTTCAAAATGCGACCCTGTTAATATACACGTACTCAATTTGTTACTAATACGAAAACAAGCTTTGACAGAAAGGCAAAACCACAACAACAGCAGTTTAAGTACCTCGACAGATTGAGCTGTTGCAAGCCTGTAAACATGGACGGGCTTGGTTTGGCCAATCCTGTGACATCTATCCATGGCCTGCAAATCCATTTGAGGGTTCTGGAAGAGCATGAAACATAATGAATTGGTATAAAACTTCACGACCATTGACAGAATTGAACATATAAATATCAAGGAATAAAACAAGACATGACAAAAAAGACATACCCAGTCACTGTCGTACAGTATACAAGTATCAGCTGCAGTCAGGTTGATACCCAATCCACCAGCCCTAGTACTTAGAAGAAATATCCTAAAATTGCTGTTTACATCGTTGAACTCCTCAATCTGTTTGCAGAAAAGAAAAAAATATATTAACAATTATAATCAATTACTCTTTAACAACAATTTCCCAGACAAAAAAAAAAAAAATACCAAAACTCTAATGCACAGTATACTAGGAGAATGGCATTTCTCCAAACAATTTAGGCCATCTATGCCGACACCCAATATGGCACACATACAAGCAAATATTGTTCTAAGATAGGCATACCAAAACATCCCAAAATATAACATATAGAAAGTTTGTTCATTCCAAAAGTTTAATTGTACAGAAAGGGCCCTAACACACGCATTCATATGTAATTTAATCCAAGCTTGTCACGTGAATCAATCAAGATTTAAGTGCAATCTCTCAGTCCAATGATCTTTAATACCATATTGAGAAACCACTAATTTCTAAGAGCTTAAGCTTATATGAAATGTCGCTACAATACTACAATAGTGTTAGTTCTAATAGTATTTAAACTTAAATATAATATTTCTTCAAAATGGCATGGAACTTTAAGTTGATGCCTAAATCCATTTTTAGAAATCCCTCTGTTTATCATTAAAAATAAAAATAAATGATTTAAAATGATAGTGAGGTATTACAAACCTGTTTTCTCCTTTTATCTAATTTCACATTACCATCGATTCTGCAAACTTCAAACCCCTTCTCACTAAAATAGTAGTCCATTATATCCAAAATCTTAGTCCATTGAGAGAAGATGAGAACCTGTTTGCAAAGATAAGCAGATCATAAGAAACAAGAGAATATATGAAGTAACAACTTATACAACTTACTTTGTGCTTGAGGGCAAAAAGCCGAGCCAACAATTTGTCAAGCAAGCGGAATTTTCCACACTGTTCAACAATCTGCTCAACAGGCGGGTAAAACCCTGTCGATATGACCAAAAATGTGGTGTAAGTGAAGCAGTAGACCACAGTCACAGTAACAATAGTACATAGGTAACCAAGAGAATACATGTGCCGTCAAAGGCTGACACTAAGAGGTCAGGATGGTTGCAATTCTTCCGGAGTTGAATCATTACATTATAAAGCTTTCCTTTCATACCACGTCCTGCAACTTTGAAAATTGTAAAGTCACACACTACAAAATAATAGCAGCTTCAAAATCATTTAACTCTGATACTTTCAAAAAAAAAATCATATAACTCTGCTATTAATATAATAACAATAATAACACGACTATTCACATTGACACTGATTTTATACCTGTGTCAACTTTCTCTCGTAAATGGTTTTCCAATGTCCTATTGATTAAATGATCCTGGAAGTTTCTTTGATATTCAGTCAAGGTAGCATATAAAATAATCTCCTTTTTACGAGGAAGCATCTGCTCCACATCAGACTTCATCCTTCGAAGAAGAAAGGGACGCAATATAGCATGGAGTTTGGACACCATCTGAAGATAAATAACAAAGAATTATATATACAATGTAAATTTTGTTTTATAAGTAAAGAGAAACAGTTAAATAGGATGCATACTTGCGCCTTTCTCTTCTCTTCCAACTCTTCCTTCATAATTTCACTGTTGTTCTTTCCCGACAGATCAAACCTGAATATAAAATTTTTCATGACAAGACAACAAGCACGTCCACGTCATGATAAGGAAAAAAATAATCAGTTTGAGATTCATCACAACTGGAAGCAGTCAAAATTTTGTTAGTTCAAAAGCATATGTTCAGCAATGTTTTAAAAATTGGCCAAGGCCTTGAGGCAGTGAGGCGGGGCTAACTGCTTTTATGTCTTTTAAGAAAATTCCTTAAAAGAAACCACTAAAACAAATTGCCTTTGTTGCATGTTTAAGGGGCCTTACCGTTTTTTTTTTAAGGCATTATTTAACATTTTTAAATTAAGGTGACCACCTAATAGACACCTGCCTCACCTCCTTAGGAAAAAACACCAAAACCCAACTCAAGCTTTTTAAAACATTGGTGTTCAGTGCAACTATTCATACTTCTGTTTAACATGAATATGATAAATGTTACTTTTGAGAATCCTAAATACATGTGAAATTCCCAAATTTGAAAGACGTGGCTGCATTACAAACCACAGTATCTATGAGCAGGAGATCTTTAACTGCAAGAGCTATAACTTCAGAAGTCTAAGATTATACCTAGTATTTCCCTAATAAATAAAAAAGATAGTCCTACTTTACCAACAGATATATACATAATCAGCAAAAATTGAATAATTCTGGTACAAATAACAAAGAGATTAGTAGCACACAAACCATGACTGAAATTCTTCAAGAGATGAGAAAATATCAGGCAAAATGAAATGTAGCAACGACCAGAGCTCTGCCAAATTATTCTGCAGAGGGGTCCCAGTTAATAGAAGCTTATTTCCTACATTTAGATGTTTCAATTCCTTCAGCAGTTTGCACTTCGGGTTTTTCAACCTGTGGCCCTTCAGTTACAAAGATATAGTTAGTATAGCAGAAGTATAATTACTCATCCAAATTGTCAATAGTTTGAGAGTTACCTCATCAACCACAAGATATTTCCAACTGTAATGCCTCAAATATCTTTTTGCATCAGATAATGCAACCTCGTAAGAAGTAACAACAATGGGGAAGTTTGGACCAACCGCTCGAGGCATATGCTTCCTTCGTAATTCATCCCTCTCTTTCTTGTTTCCATGGTAAATAATTGCATTGATTGAGGGCGTAAACCTATAAAAATATTTCCAAATAAAATATATTAATAAGATGTTGACTTGACCCATGCTGGTATACACAAAAAAGTACAAATTTACCTTGAAATCTCATTTACCCAATTTGATAGAGTAGAAAGTGGAGCAATTACTAAATAGGGCCCATGCAGTCCTTTCCCCTTTAAATGAGCAAGAAAGCTAATGGTTTGAATTGTCTTTCCTAAACCCATTTGGTCCGCAAGAATCCCATTCAAACCATTTTGCCATAATGAGATCAACCATTTCACACCTTTGATTTGGTAAGATTTTAATTTTCCACCAGTCAACAAAGGCACAAGTTCTCTCTGCTCCTTTTCAACTCTTTCTTCCTCATTCAGGTTCTCATCTTCAGCTATTTCTCCCTCTTTAGATCTTTTAAGCATTGCTGCGACTGCCATCTTGGCCCTCCTCTGATGAAATGTCACAGTGTATTACCCCAGATTTTTAAAATTCAATATGTTAAATTAAAATGCATCTCATCACTGTTTTGCAATAAAATAACTACCTAACAAAATGACACAGTAAAAATTAAGAGATCACGTTTATATGAATGGCTTGATTGGATGGGTCTACAAACAGCCTAAGGGTAATACATATTGAGTTATTGACTGATATATGATAAAAAAAACAAATTAAAACGGATCATGAAAGGGACCACTGCAAGTTGTCAACTTTTATTTATTTATTTATTTTGCTAATTCTCCAAATGGAAATCCTTTGAGAGTGAAGTGCTATGAAAAAATCCACCAACTAAGCTAACTTGTACCAACCACTGCAAGATGTCAACAACTGAAACATAAGGCAAGAAAAAAAGGAATGCCATATGACTATCCATCATTTAGGTTTTCACGACTTTAACCTAGCTAGCAAAAACAAAAAACCATACACCAAATCAAGATACAATAGGAACAGCCTGTGGAGAAATAGAGATGAGAGTAAGATAACGGCAGATTAGCAAGTCATAATTGCAGACACATTTTCTCTGGAAAAGTAGATTATAGAATCCTCACAAGATGTGATGCAATAGAATTTTGAGCATTGTATGAAATTATTTGACCCATCCTAGCTTTGTTGTAAAATCTTTTCTCAGTACGGTAAATTATCCAATCACATAAAGTTTTTACATTAACCCTCTATTTTTATCATTGATCAATATACTATATTCTTCACTAAAAATAGCCTCAATACATCTTTCAAAACTTGTCCAATTCTAAAATCTCGATTAATTATAACAACGACCATTTTGATCATACACTAAAAGCAGTAGATCAATTTTTACTCCCACAATCCCACCAACCTTCCTCTTAATATTCTTAACTTCCATCTGTTCTACAATCGATATAACCATATATAGCTACATACAACAATACACACAAAGGAATATGTAATACACAAGATTAGTTTCATGTAATGCTATGTAACAACATCAATTGTATGATGGTATATAATGTTGCATGCAACAAAACAAATTGAAATATATCAGCATGGTAAAAGTAGGTTGGATAATATTACAGTATTGTATTGGGTTGCTGCTTTTCTCTTTGCACCACGACCCTTCTTTTGTTTGACAGGTACACTCTCCTGCTCCACTCCATTCTACCAATGCAATTCACATAAAACTCATTAGTACCAAGAAAAATTACTTCCCAGTAAAGAAGGTTCATCTATGAAGGTGATTCAGGGTATACAAATGTGATGTCTTCCATTTTTTCCATAAGAAACTCTGTATACAGCTTGGTTTGTGTTAGAAGCTCATCCAGTTTCTTAAACTGTGTGTCATCCAGGCGGGCTTCATTGTGGGGTTCCACATCCTCTTCTATCACTCGAGCTTCCAGTAGCTTTTCTTCCTCCTCTTTCATAGCTTTTGATATGAGAAAGGTATCATCAGTGACCTCTTCCTCCAAATTGACGCCAACTTTTGCCTTGCATACATCCTTCATTTAATGGAAAAAATAAAACAATCAGAGATTTAAAGAGGGGCAATATAGGAGTCTATCGTTCATTGCAAATTACATATAATATAAGTTCTATAAAAGGCCTATCATCATCAATGCAATCAGAATCAAGATGGAAATCCACATTCCTTAAGCCATCTACAAATTTGCACAGATTCTCCAATACAGAGTATTTGATTACTATATGAATTTGAAATACATGACCCTTGCATCAAATTTTCATAAATTAGGAACACGGTTCAACTTATCCTATGGTTCTTGAGCATTAAAAAAAAACAATAAATAAAAACAATAAAAAATAAAAACATGAAAGCAAAGTTAGAGACTCCAAAAGTGTGAACAACTAAAAATATTCTGAAAGCAAAAAATGTAAAAGGAAAAAGGAAAAAGTAATCAAAATGAAGTAAACGAGAGAACATTAAATCAAGATGTGAATATATCGTAACACAGAACAAAAAAGACAACAAAACGTAAGATAAAAAATAAAAAATAATTCACAAGGACAATGCGTCGAACAGATATATGTTTGTTCATTAACTTTTCGAAAGCAAATTAAAACCAAAACTCTTCAGCGCAAAGTTAGAAAGGACAAAATGCTTAAATTGACTAAAAAAAGGAAAACGTTCAAGCTTTTCCGTTTTACTTCTCAACATCACTTTCTACAACCAAACAAGTTTTTCCACTTTCTCGCGTTATCCATAGAACCAAACACAGATAGAAAAATAAAATAAATGAAGCAAAAAAAGAAGAAAAAACCTCATCTTCAAGGACCGATGTCGGCGAGTCAGCAGAGACGTCGTCGTTCTTCGTTTCAATGTCGGACACCATTTCAAACCCTATAAAATCCAAAACAACAGTCAACAAATACACCATTAAAATGCCATTTCCTCTACATAAAACGCATCAAAACAAAAGATAAACAACAACAACAACAAAATTTCTCATAAACATTAAACCTAGGGCTCCGATCACAGTACCAAACATTACCACTATATTATACTTTTACAAAATTAAAATAAATATGATATTTGCGAAAAAATAAATAAAAGCACAAAATGTGTGAAGACGAACCGCAAATAACGTGATGTGAGCTTTGCTTGAGTGAAAAATCGAGGACGACGAAGAGCCACTGAGTCCACAACGAGAGACCAGACTGGACAATGTGGAAACAAAGCGGTGGAGCCGTGTAGGTCCACTAGTAGCCTTATAAATAGACCACCCAGAATTTATTTATTTTTCCTCTTTTTTTTTTTAAATGCCTTTTCAGTTTGGGCGGGAAAATGAGTGTTTGAATATTGCCCTAAGAAAGGCAATTAATTACCGTGGCAACCAGCTGGCCTGCATCGTGTCGAGATTTGATTGGTTGGATTTTTGTTTAGTACTATTTTTTTTCCTTGCTTAGGTTATGGATTATGACATGGGTGTGCAAGAAAAAAAAAAACCTATTTTACATAAATTTTTAAAAGGAGTAATACTATGCTAGGTTTCTATATTTTTTTTCCAAAGTTTTTCTCAAATTGATGTGGTATATGAGTTGTCAACATCCCGTAAATCTTAAGATTATATAACGAGTGATATGATGTTGACAACTTATATACCATATGTATCAATATAGGGATGGGCATTGTTCCAAGATTTAAGGGACATGCTTCATGTTGCACAGTTTCTTAAATCTTGAAGATTCATTAACATACGTTTTTACATCTAATAGATGTTTTTTTTTTAATTTTTTTTAATTTTTTTTTTTTTGTGGTTTGAAATATCTATTATTTAAGATACCAAAACATACGTATATTGTTCGATAATATCATGTATATATAGATAATTAAATGTATATCCGTACACTATCATAATGATTGTAGAGGTTCGAAGCATGTTGTATTTAAGGCATAAAAATGTTTGATAACATTGTATGAATAATAAATGTATGTACAAACAATATAATAAGGATTTTAAATGTTTGGGTTGTAGATCATGGGTGTGTAAAAGCAAAATCTATTTCTCATATGTTTCAAAAAAAAAAAAAATAAAATAAAATAAAAACTATTTGACATAATATAGTGTTAGTATATGTATGGGCATTATTCCAATATTTAAGAGACATGCTTTGTCTCGAGATTCGCTTCCCATTAACATTACACGTGTCCAATTGGACCAATAGTATGCAATCTAGCACTACAGAAGATTCATTAACATTTGTTTTCTCATCTATGTAAATGGATAGTTAAAGCATCTCCAATACTGTCTACCAATGCTAAAATTTAGCACAACCATCTTCTAATACGGTACCAAATAATATGTTAAATTTGGCATATGTTATATTAGAGCATCTTCAATGCTGTGCTATTTTGTTGTGCCAATGCTAAAATTTGGCACAGAGTATAAAAACCTTCCTTCAATGCAGTGTCAAATTTGACACACAATATAGTATATGTTAAATTTGGTACAGCAATAAATATTTATTTTTTAATTATAAAAATATCATTAAAATAATTTAAATTTAATATACATTAATGATATTTCAATCAAAATTTATTTCATCTGCAACAATCCTATAAAAATTCAATGTTCTTCCATTTTTGTCTTTTCATTTTTTTTTTTTTTTTTTTATTCATCTCCAAATTTCATGTCTTCCATTTGTATATACAAATTATTTTTTCAATGGAAGAGAATCAAAATCTTTCAAAACGTGGAAAATCATTTACAAATAACCAAGAGCTTGCAGATGGCTACATCTTGGTTGGCCATCACCCAAAATCTCACAGAAGACAATTGGAGCAGAGGAAAGAGACAAAAATAATAGCAACCTAATTCGTGTTCTAAAATCTAGTATGGAGCAACAAAAAAAAAAAAAAAAAAAAAATCTCGGAGAAGACAATGGAAGTAAGGGAAAGAGACGAAAATAATGGCAATCTAATTTGCATTCTAAAATCTAGTCTGAAGCAGGAAAAAAAAAAATCTAAGAGAAGACAATGGGAGAAGGGGAAAGAGACGAAAATAAAGAAAGGAAACAATTCTTAAAAAAAAAAAAAAAATTAATGAATGTATTAATGGTATTATTTGACTTTTATAATTTTAATTAATAAAATAATAAAAATAGCATTTTAATTAGAATTACGCATTGGAGCATATTGCTAAATTGTTTTGCTAAATATAGCATTTTACATTTTTTTTGTGCCAATTTTGGCATTGGCAATAACACATGTATTGGAGATGGTCTTATATAGCATATGTCAAATTTGGCACGCAATAAATGCTCATTTTTTAATTACAAATATACCATTATATATATTTTTTAAATGAAATAATAAATGTATTAATGGAACTTTGCATTGGAGTATTAAAATAAATAATGAATGTATTAATGGTAAGTGTTTACTTTTATAGCATTTTAAATATAATTGCACATTGGAGCACAATACTAAATTGATAGGCCAAATATATCATTTTACTATTTTTTTTGTGCCAAATTTTGCATTGGCATTGGCATATGCATTAGAGATGGTCTTAGATCATCTTCGATGCTGCGCCAATGCTAAAATTTAGTACAGGGTGCAAAAACCATCTTCCAATGTAGTGTCAAATGATGTGCCAAATTTGACATATACTATATTTTGTGCATATACTATATTGTATGCCAAATTTGGCACACAATATATCATATGTAAAATTTAACAAAACAATAAATGCTCATTTTCTAATTATAAAAATACCATTATATATATATATATATATATATATATATATATATATATATATAATGGAATAATGAATGCATTAATGGAACTTTACATTGAAGCATTAAAAAAAATAATTAATGCATTAATGGTAAGTGTTACACTAATTTATATTTATATATATATTTTTTTTTGAATTACAACTGCTATTGAAACCTGGCAAGATTAAACCTTACAAGCACAATCCATAATACTACTCTCACTATTGGAGAGAGATTACATATGGACTATAACTCTCACATCCGAAGAGATGGCTACTCCCACTATTGGGAGATGTCTCCCCAAACTTTGGGATTTTATAGCCAAAGGTAGGATAAATATTTACAACTACCAAGATTTGAACCTTTGTGGTAAAACTTCCACTTGAAGACTCCAAGTCTCCAACCTGGATTTTTTTGTCGTTGGAAACATGTTGTATTTAAGGAGAAAAACTTCAGTTGGACGGTCCCACTGACGTGAATATAGGACCGTCCAATCAGAGCACACCACATATACATTGGGAGAATATGTGGCACACTTGTGGCGTGCTCTGATTGGACGGTCCCATATCCATGTTAGTGGGACCGTCCCACTGAAGTTTTTCTCGTATTTAAGGCACCAAAATATTGGCACAATGTTATCATTATTATTTGCAGAGAGGATCTAGTATACTTTTTTCATTTTTTGAAACACAATGAAAAAAGTTTTCCTCCTATAAACTTTTTTGGTTGGTCTTCCGATAACAAGATGGAGCAGCAGAGTAGTATAATGAAAAATTAAAAATGTCTTGACATCTTAAATTATTAGAAATCCCAAATTGTTCTGTTACATATGCTATTAGCAGACACTGACATACAAAACAATATTTGAATGTCTACTAATATAACATTAACACATAAATGCTTAATCTTTACTCTAAAAAGCAAATGGACAATGCAAAAAGCTGGGTGTAGTGAAGAGGAGGAGGATACAGATATGATATATGTATATGCAACTCCTCCTCTGAGTCTCTGACCATTGCTATACCAAGAGATCATAAGAAACTTAGGAGTGTGAACAGAGATTATCGAACCCCATGTACTCGTGATTCACAAATTTTTCGATCATGTTTTCAATCCCCACTCCACCTGCAACATACATAGAAATATGAATGACCTGAAAGTACTAAAAATCATGGATGGAAAGCTTGGAGAGGCTTGTTTAATTTATTATACCTAGACTGATTGCACTAACGAAGATAGTTAATGCTAGTATGAAAATGATTATCGAAGCCCTGCCAAGGACTGCAATTATCTTTCTTACTACGTGCTGACCAGCGAAGGCAGCAATTGTCGCGACTAAAACAAAATAGGAAGCTGCATACAGGAAAAAGAAAAAAAAGGTGAAATCCATAAGGCCAAGTAGTGTTGATGATATCTAGAGAGAGCTAATATGGGTTTCGGTTTCTGCAAGGAAAATGCTGTCACATACCGTAGGGGACTGGGAATCGGTTGATGAGATAATATTGTACAACTGACATTGAGGATGAAAATAGCATTGCAAATGTTGATGTTGCACTTGCTACCTGCACAAAGTTTACAAAATTTTGTTGTGTGAGTTGGTTTTGGTGAATTCTTTCATATATGTAGATCATCAGAAATCACCACCCCATGAAAGATTTTGGACACTATTGTTTCTTGAAGCAGCTTAGTAATATTTCATGCATGAATAGAAGTTAAAAATACCTGAGGAGGAATTCCAAGTTCAAGAAAAAGAGGTCCCAAAATGAAGCCTCCTCCTAGCCCAAGTAATCCACCAACCATACCAGCTACTATACCACAACAACAGTAGAAGAAAAGCTGATGCAATTTCCAGTGTGTGATTTCTTTTCCCTTGGATGCAATCACCCTGGTTCCCTTGTATAAGCATACGGCTTCAAAGAGTGTAATGGAGACGGCGATTGGTATCTATACAAATGTTACAATGAAATTTGATACAATCGTTTAGACAATATGACTTCTGAAAATTTATAAAGCATGGATTTGCAGGAAATGTACCATTTGAGATTTTATAATTTACCTGTAAGGAATTCAGAACCCAGTATGTGACAGAGCAGGTTGTGGTATATTCCTGTTTTCATCGATACCATACGGTCAAAATGAGGTAAATTCATGGTGATTTGCAGAAACTATAACGAAAAATGGCCTCGAAAGGTGACATTATGAGATATATATATATAATAGCTACCTTAGCGATCTGAACGGCAAGAAAACCAATCCATACATAAACAAGCAGCGATAACTCTTTCCAGTAAATGTTCTTTACAAGGGAAACCTGGGAAAAAAAATGATGATTGTCAATGTGAAAAATTCTTGAAATAGGATATTGATTTAGTAATAACTGGTAAATTTTTGGACTCACCTCTTCTTCTTGCACAGTAACTGGACCGCTTGGTAGTGGTTTGTAATCCTCTTCATCACCATCTGCAATTCGGGAGGTTAGCACAAAACTTTTTTCCAAGTGAAATTTTTTTGAGAATGAGATATTTTTCTGCAATAATTATAGATATTGTTAAGAGTGCTTATAGGTCTGATGATATTAGAGCCGGGTGGTTGTCCCAGGAGTCTTGGTTTTGAGTCCCTCCACGTGATTATTTAAATTTGTTGTGCATTTGTGTTTAGACTCGAACCACGTGGCAAGTTCATTGGTCTTGCAAGTGAATGGAAATGTAGAGTGCTTAAATACTATGGTTAAAAGATGATTGAGCACTCACCGATAGGTTTGGACTCTGATTCCAGTGCCTTTGCTGCCTGAGAGTTAAACAGAATCACAAACACTTCATTACCAAGTGCAAAAAAAATCCAAAGAAAGCTGAAGATCAGACCAGTAAGCAGAAAAAACTTACATTCTTCATCATTGTCTCTTTCTTCCATGTATCTACGCCTTTGAACAACGCTTTTGTTGCTGTGCCTGCCATATATAACATAAAATAGTTTTTAAATCCTTTCAGGTTTACTTAGAAACAGATTAATTGATAATCAAATATGCGCCATAGCTGAGCATAACGATTATTAATTACCTATGAAGAGGATAATAAGCAGAACCGTAACCATCCAATCTGCAAACATGACATTGAAGGCAACTCCAATGCTGATTCCAAGCATGAGCATAGGCTGAAATAGCAATGCCAAGTCATAATCTATGAGCGGCATTTCCAGTGTCGGGTGCCTGAGCTTCAAGTTATAGTAAACTGTCGATCCAGCTGCTCCCATGATCATACCTGTATAGGTAATTAACATTGTCTAATGTTAATGTTAGTTATATAAAACTAAATGAGAATTTTTAACATGATGATCTGATTTAATTAAACAAAAGCAATTACTAACACTTAGAAATGGCGGTAGCAGACTTGGCATCAAAGCCAATGATCAAAGTGAGCATTGGAACAAAAATTCCACCACCTCCAACCCCTCCAACGCTACCCAATGCTGCACCAAAGAATCCAACTAACGATCCCACAACGATTTTCCAACCAAACTTCATCTCCTGGTGATCATCATCAGCCAACAAATTATACATTGTCAGTACTACTAATGGTACAAAAATACTACTAGAGGAATGAATATATATAGAAACTCACCGGCCAGACAGGCTCGTACGAGGACTTGCCACTCTGCCAAAAGAAATGAGCTACTCTTACTAAAAAGCCTTGTTGTCTCATGTCATGATCACTCTCTTCAGGAAAAACCTGTGGATTTTTATCCTTCAACAATCTCTCTGAACTGCCTTGTTCTCCCATCATGACCAAACACATGAAGAACATCCATGCAACTGCAGCTAAAGCTCTTTGGCTTATCCAAGTTTGAGCCATTAAAAAATGTTGTGTCCAACTTTGTAATTAAGCAATGCAAGTGAAATTGCTTGTATATATATGTGCTAAGCTAGCACTGATCACCAATGATAATATATAGTTTGGTATTCTCTTCTCTCGTGCCTCTCTGCTACTAATGAAACACATGCAAGTTTGCACGCAAGTTTGAGGAAGAAAAAAAAATGAAGAAATTATGAGAAGTGCACTTCTTTAGTACCTGCCTTGTGTCTACATTTATAAATCTCTCTTTCCCTCTCCTCTCTCTCTCTCTCTCTCTATGTGCCTGTGGTCCAGTGACATTGACTTCTTATCTACATTTTCACTTTATTATTTTTATTTAAAAAAGAAAGAATCAAAGCTCTCTAATTGCTATTTGTATGAATGTGTGTAATAATTGCTTGTCTTATTTAAACGGTTATTTTTTTATTTTTTTATTTTTTAAGCGGGTCTACAGGGACCTAACGAGATTAAACTTTACAAACCATGAATGTAACTCTATACATTGCGGTTATGGGGAAATATGATCTTATATTTACAATACGGGGTTTGAATTAACCAGATCTTTATTTTGAAGTACCCTTGTTAAAAAATAATGACAATAATAATAACAACATATATAATTGCTTCATATATATATATATACAGAAATTCTATTATCAGTTCGAACTGACAAAAGTTATATCAGTTCCTTGCATGTGAGCCACTGAATTTAAATACTTTGACTTAACTGTTTGCACTTATCAGTCAAAGTATTTAAATCCAATGGCTCACATACAAGGAACTGATATAACTTTTGTCAGTTCGAACTGATAATAGAAAGACTGATATATATATATGAGTACTGCTACTTTGCCCAAATTTGGTGCTAAAATGACGTGGCAACACTCTCATTCATTTATTTAGATTGTATTAGATTTTAAAAAGAGGTTTTATTTATACAAAAATGAAAGAGTTTTTGAAAATTTGAATGCTGTCCCCACTTACTATGATACATATATAGCCTACATGATACGTCCCCTTGATTCTCTGTTTCTAAATCCATGTTTTATATAACTTATAATGTTTTTCTTCTTCTTCTTCATGGAAGCTTCACAGTTGTTTCCGGGTTCTTGGCATTACTGATCGAGTTGCTGTTATTTATCAAAGAAAAAATAAAATTAATGCATGTAAGTTGTTAATTTAAATATTTTCTACAATAAACACAAGACCAAGTAAGTTGGTGATATGATATCAAAGATTCAAAATCAAGCTGAAAACGAAACAACTTAGAAAAGGAAATTTCGTAGAAAGACCATGGAAAGTAGTGAAAAGTGAAGACAAACAAAGAAACAAAAGAGTACGTACGAGAGCGCCGTGAAGATTGAAAAACAAGCGATCGATCGTCCAGGGACAAGAGAGTCAATTCAAGTACTGTTATTTTACATCGCATTCGCATTTATATAGCACGCAAAGCCAAGAAGCTTCATGGCTGCTTCTACTAGTTTTGGCTTCTTCATCGCCATTTGATTGCATTTTTGCTTCCAAACAAAATACTCTGTTACTGTTTTTGTTGCCACTATTGCTTTTATATCACGATAAAATGCCACGTGTACTTTTGACTCATCCTTGATCCGGTTATTCGATCGGGTCAACACTTTTGACTCGACCCCGACTCTATCTATTTGAATCGTTTCAAAAACCGCTCCAAATAGAGGGATTATCCGCAAGCATAGGACGGCACAGATAATTTTGCCATCCCTATCTCTATGACTATTACAATTTACAACTATGCAGGATGTTTTACTACTAATTAAGAATCCTGACAAGAGAAAGAGAACTTAATCCCTGATTTATAATGTTAATTAAAAAAAATTGACAATCAAGTTATATAGATCCCACACTTAAATCATCAATCAAGTTCACACCTTAATTTTATTTTTGTCTTAATACAGTAATATTGTATATCACGATAAGTTGATGGCCCACAAGACCGAAAAATTATCATGATCATCATAAACTCAAGGTAAAGGCCGTAAAGGCCCAAACTTGGTTATATGGATTTTGATATGACAAGTTCTCTCCATTTAGGGCTGATTCCAAGCTTGCCCATACAAACTCTTTTGGGCAACAAGGGCCGTCGTTTGAATTTTGATACAATCTTCCCTATAACTTGTAACACTAATCCATTATCATTAATTTATATATATATATATATATATTTATTTATCTAATAATTCAGGACCAGGAGTTTTTTTTTAAAGCTTTCGTCATTTATAGGATTCAAGCTGCTGACCTGGAAGTCATTTGTCTAAACCCTAAACTAGCCCATCTACCAGTTGAGCTACGCCCCTGTTGCAGGCCCGCCCCTAAAAGGAGCCTGGTGAAACAGCCGCCTAGGGCCCCTGATCTTTAAGGGCTCCCAAATTGTAAATATATATAATAATGCTACGTTGCCCAAATCCGGTGCCCAAATGACGTGGCAACACTCTAATCCATTCATTTAAATCATGCAAATTTAATACAATTTAAATAAATGGATTAAAGTATTGTCACGTCATTTGGGCACCAGATTTGGACACCAAATTTGGGCAATATAGCATTACTCATATATTTATATGATATCAGATATAACCCCTGTATGATTTTAAAATAACAAATCCATAAATGAGTTTAAAATAGGTCCATCAAACATGTAATTTTTTAAAACTAACAAACTCATAAATGAGTTTAAAATAGGTCCATTGAACCTTTTTTTTTTTTTTTTAGGGTTAACAGCACCAGTGCCCCTTGAACTATTAGTGAATTTACAAGTTGCCCCCTCACCTTTTTTTTTTCTGGACAATTTACCCCTTAAACTCTCTTCATTTGGCAAAACATAACTGTTGATGCCCTCTCAAACTGCGTTTATGGGGCAATGAACATAACTGTTTTTTCAAATGAAGTGAGTTCAGAGGGTAAATTGTCCAGAAAAAAAAAAGGTAAGTAGGCAACTTGCAAATTCGCTAATAGTTCAGGAGGCACTAGTGTTGTTAACCCTTTTTTTTTTTTTTTTTATTTTTTTATTTTTTTTATTTTTTATTTATTTATTTATTTAAGAAAGGTCCACAAATTATAAAACTCAATTATCATTCTCAAGTTCTTATACCAAGTCAAACGTGGGCCGAATCCTATTTCTAACACTAATTGTCTTTTATATATCTAAAACGAGAATATAACATTGTAATACTTCTCATATCACTTATCAGACAACCAGAAGCAGACATCGAACAAAAATCAAAAAATCAAAAAACAAATTAGAATTCTTCAAAACTCTCTTAAATCTTACTACGAAAATTCATAATTCAGTTACAAAATCTCAACTTGAAATCTCAGAGCCCCATAAGTTCATTTTCTATAGTTTGCCTCAGGCCCCGAAAATCTCAAGGTCGGCCCTTCCCTGTTGGCATATATATATATATATATATATATATATATATATACAGTCTTCCTATTATCAGTTCGAATTGACAATAAATATATCAAGACGAAGAATGTGGACCACGGATTATGGAGAAGTTTTGACAAGTGCATATACTTTGAGTCAAAGTATGTAAATCTAGTGGTCCACATTCTTCGTCCTGATATATTTATTGTCAATTCGAACTGATAATAGAAAATCTATATATATATATATATATATACGGTCCCGATCCTATCAGGATGCACTGATATAACTTTATCAGGATATTGAATGTGAGCCACTCATTTATAACAGTGATTTGACAAATGCATACATACCAAGTCAAAGTATGTAAAACGAATGGCTCACATTCAATATCCTGATATAATTCTATCAGGATGCACTGATAGGATAATTTCCGTATATATATATATATATATATATATATATGTAAAGTACGTATGTTGAGATTCAAACTGTTGAATGGAAGTGCACTACTACCTATTCTAAGAAACGATGTGCAAACAAAATTTAATTATAAAAAAAATCTTGTTCGTCATCTACTTATTTTTTCAACTACGATTAGAAATTTTTTGTTTATTCGTATTAGAGATTGGACAAAAAGAGTGCATTTGTTGAGAATTGAATCAACTTTCCCTGCAACAGGTTCAGGTAAGTTTCTCATTGTTGTTGAGCTAACTACGATTTCCCCAACCTGGCTAGTCCTCTTCCACATCGATCTTCTATAACTTGGTGTCTTATGCTCGGGAATGTTCTCCAAGAACAAGAAATTCCTGCTATGAACCTTGTGCATGTTTAAAGGGAAATGAAAATAACAAGTGAACCTGGCTTTTAATCCTAACCAGCAATGCGTAGAACTGTATATCTAATCTATTTCTCTATTTCTTCTTGCGTAGACCTCTTATATCTTCAAAAAAACTAGTAGGATCATGTGCACAAATTTTATGGTTCTTTGCAGTTGACCTTCAAATTAAAGGATACCAATCTTTGACAAACCAATTACCAAATGAAATTAACATCCACAAACAATTGTATAATGGCGCTTATTGAGCAGAAAGTATATATTTGGAGGGAAACAAATTGCAAACAAGTTTAACAAACAGAGGAAGATTTTGGTACCATGAAGTTATAATCAGTGTAAATAATTAATTTTTCCTAATATTCGTATGAAAAATTCAAACCTTTGAATACCACTGTTCATAAATTAGAAACAATAATATTACACCTATTTGCTTTTATCATAGAATTGGTCTTCAAAGACCCGAACAGCAAGATATCAAGATACGAAACTAATTTCTGCTTCCATGTTCTGCAATTTTCTAACAGACCCAGCATAAATGCAATTAAAAATCTCTCAAGAAACCAACAAGAGAGCTTCGATGTTACCTTACTATTGCTATCTTCCGATTGCACCTCTTGATAACAACTTCAGAACAATTACAAATGTTGCTTCTGCAGATGATGGTGTGGGTGTTGAATTGTTGATGGTGATGAACAGATGGTGATGGACAGATGATGTGGGTGTTGATGCCTTGATGATAATCCGAACTTCAATTTTGTTAGGGATCGGAGAGGAATCCTAAACAAATAATAATTAGAGATTGATTTGTATTGAGTGATTTGTATTCTTAAAGGGAGAGGAATAATTAGCTAAATAATTAATAATCAGAGATTGATTTATATTGAGTGATTTGAATTTTTCTAGAGAAAGGAATCCTAATTCCTAAACAAATTAGGATTAGCTATATATATATATATACACACAGAGAAATGTGTGAATTAAGATTAGCTCCAATTCCGATATCCCCTCTGCTAGCCGAACCCAACAGCACCCACGTTTGAAATAAGATTAGCTCCGATTCCGATTTCCCCTCTGCTAGCTGAACCCAACAGCACCCACGTTCAAAAGTCCACTTCTTCCTCTCCGGCTGCCTACTGACTCCTTCCTGTTGTTGTGTTTGTTATCTATTTGCTTGTTAGGTATTTTTTCTGGTAGCGAGATTGCACGTGCACGTATGGAAGAAGAGAGATTGATTTCCAAGAAGGAAGACTATGGTTCAGAAAGAGAAGAAGTAGAGAAAAATACAAGGGAATGTGAATGTGATGCTGCAGCAACACGAAAACGGAAGTTAATGGAGCCAAGATTAAGCCCTTCAATATCTCATGAAATTGAATATTTAAGGAAAGCGTCGAGACAAAAATATTTAAAGAATAGGGAGGCAAAGAAACTGGAGGAGAAGAGAGTAGAGATAGAAGAAAATAATTAACATTATTTATTTGAAGGAAATCAAAAATTAAGGCTCGACGAGGAAATATACCATCTTATTAAGAAGCGGACGACAAAGGTTGATGATACCAATTATTACAGGATGCCAGAAGCCTATGATCCAAAAAAAGTATATCAGCAACATAGTCAAGAAAGTGCTGCTGAGGATTGGGAGGGGTATCAAATGGGGAAGGCAACATTGAAATATGGTTCTAAAAATAAAAAGCAAAGGTCTGATGACTATCGGTTTATGTTTGACTTCACCGTCATCAACAACCTTGACAAGCAGTTGCCTAGTGAGATGTTAACAGAGGACAAGTCTAGACAAAAATCAGCCTTTCAGATGCTTCAGGAGGACAGGAAGACGCTGCCCATCTATCCATATCATCACAACCTACTGCAAGCCATTGAGGACTATCAAGTCCTTGTTATTGTTGGAGAAACCGGTTCCGGAAAGACTACACAGATACCCCAATATCTTCATGAAGCTGGTTACACCAAGCTAGGATTAAAGGTTGGTTGTACACAGCCGCGACGAGTTGCTGCTATGAGTGTTGCTACTAGGGTTTCTCAAGAAATGGGTGTCAAACTTGGGCATGAGGTTGGTTACTCCATCCGCTTTGAAGATTGTACGTCACCCCACACTGTAATTAAATACATGACCGATGGAATGCTGCTACGTGAGATTATCAATGAACCAAATCTAGCCAGCTATAGTGTCATTATGGTGGATGAGGCCCACGAAAGGACCTTGTCAACCGACATTCTCCTGGGATTACTGAAGGACTTGATTAAATCTCGACCTGATCTCAAGTTGATCATCTCAAGTGCGACGCTTGATGCAGTCAAGTTCAGTGATTATTTTGATTCTGCTCCGATTTTCAAAATTCCTGGAAGAAAGTATCCCGTCGAAATCCATTATACTACAACACCGGAATGTGATTATATAGATGCTGCAATTGTTACCGTGCTACAAATCCATGCAACACAACCTCCTGGAGATATTTTGGTTTTTCTAACCGGTCAACAGGAAATTGAAACAGCAGAGGAAATACTAAAACATAGGATGAGAGGCCTAGGGACGAAAATAGCTGAATTGATCACCTGTCCTATTTATGCAAATCTACCTGCTCAACTTCAAACTAAAATATTTGACCCGGTTCCTGATGGGGCTCGGAAGGTGGTTCTCGCGACAAATATTGCAGAGACTTCATTGACTATAGATGGAATAAAGTACGTCATTGATTCGGGTTTTGCAAAGGTGAAATCGTATATCCCGAGGACCGGAATGGAGTCTTTGCTTGTTAATTCTATTTGTAAAGCTTCAGCCTTACAACGCGCTGGTCGTGCAGGACGAACAGGCCCAGGTAAATGTTTTCGCCTGTATACCTCCTACAATTAGGACAAGGATATGGATGATAATACAGTGCCGGAAATACAACGGACTAATCTTGGAAATGTTGTCCTTATTCTTAGAAGTCTTGGAATTGATGACTTAGCCAATTTTGATTTTATTGATCCTCCACCGGTTGAATCACTGATAAAAGCCCTAGAACTACTCTTTGCTCTTGGCGCATTAAATAAATACGGTGAGCTGACTAAAACCGGAAGAAGGATGGCAGAGTTCCCTCTCGACCCCATGTTATCTAAAGTGATAGTTGCTTCAGACAAGTACGACTGTTCGAATGAGATCATAACCATCGTTGCTATGCTTTCCGTTGGAAATTCAATCTTCTATCGTCCGAAAGACAAAAAAGTTCATGCTGACAATGCAAGGATGAACTTCCATTTAGGGAATGTTGGAGATCATATCTCTTTGCTTAGGGTTTACAACTCCTGGAGGGAATGTAATTACTCAACACAATGGTGTCACGAGAATTACATTCAAGTCAAAAGTATAAAACGTGCAAGAGATATAAGAGACCAGCTAGAGGGTCTTTTAAAGAGGGTTGAAATCGAAAATAAATCGAATCCGAATGATTTAGATTCTTTAAGAAAGGCCATTACATCTGGCTTTTTCCCTCATTGTGCAAGATTGCAGAAAAATGGATCTTACTTGACTGTAAAACATCCACAAAGAGCTCATATACATCCGAGCTCTGGGTTGGCGCAGGAGCTCCCACGATGGGTTGTTTATCATGAATTGGTTTTGACAACAAAAGAGTATATGAGGCAAGTAACTCAACTAAAACCGGAGTGGTTGGTTGAAATAGCTCCACATTATTACCAGCTGAAGGATGTCCTGCAACCAAAAAGATGACGGCAGCCAGCACAAATCGGAGGAAGCGGTAATTTTTTAATTTTCTGTCTTCTGATCTATGTGTAGTTTCTAATTTCTAGTGTACTCTATCATAATGTCAACTAGTATTTGTCCAAAAAGTTAAATTTATATGATTTTTGCACTATTATTACAAATGTATTATTCGGATCATGTTTCTAAAATATTACAATTTTAGCAGTTTTATGCCTCTCAGACAAAGATGTTGTGCCTTCTAGAGCCTCTTTCTCTCAGTCGATATCTGGGTTGGCACTGAAGAATTCGTGATAGATGGTGACTATAGACGGCCTGTTGGGGTTGTTCTGTTCAATCACTCTGACATTGATTTTGAAGTGAATCACGGCGATATGATTGCTCAGTTGATCCTTCAAAAGATCACGACTCCTGAGGTTCCAGAAGTGGAGGATTTGGATTCTACTGCTAGGGGAACTGGAGGCTTTTGGTTCTAATGGTGTTTGATTCTTTCTTTAGCATTTTGGGTTAATCGAAGATAGGCAGACTACACTGGGAAATTATGTCGAACAGGTTGAAGCCGTTACATATTCGCTACTCTACTAACCAATGTATAATGGTTATCTTCTAAAGTAAAAATAATTATGGTTTTAATCTATCTATAACAAATGTTGAATTTCAAATGCGTAGAGGATGCAACAGGGTTTAACTCAAACACATCCTATACAATCAACTTTTCAAACAAAGAAGCTCCCCTAGTTGGATGGTTTGCTATGCATTTTAAGAGGTGTGTGACTGTGTTCGTTTATAAGTTGATCAGTCCACAACAGCAGCATAATTGCAATCTTCGTCAAACATGAATAGCTAAAATAAGCAAACACAGATGCTATCAAAAAGGTTTAGAACTTCTAAAGCACATGATAGAGGTTCTTGAACAGAAAATAAACCTGACAGTGCTGCAACTTAAAATCATTCTGGTCTGATTTCTCTCCATCGAACAACATAGATAACTTTTTCATAAAATTTAAATCAAAATAGAGACAGACAAGATTTCAGGGTCACTAAAAACAGCAAGGACAAAGTTCCTAGACACCTTAAAGCATGACGGCTTCAGAGTTTTAGTTACTTTCTCAGTGATCATACTCACGGGAAACTGACCTCTCTGAGCGTCGGTAGTCGCGGTCTGGATCTCGAGTTCTATCCCTTTCACGTGACTCAGATGTTGCCCGGTCATAATGGTAATCATCCTCCTCCATCTGATCATATCGGTCATGATCATTGTCATGATATTGATGATAACGGTCATTATCACCTTGGACATAACCCCGACGATGCTCATAGTGCTCAGGCTGTTCGTACCACCCACGATCATCCTCCTGGTCAGCATTATCATTGTCCTTTTCAGTTTCTCTATCTCTATCTCGGGAATGCCCACGGTCAGGGTCACCAACTTCATAGTCCCTATCCCTGTCCCTGTCCCTGTCCCTCTCCCTTTCACGAGGGCGATCACGTTCCCTATCACGGTCTTTTTCTCTGTCACGCTCGTAATCACGACCTCGGTCTCGACCGCGATCACGTGTTCGGTCACGGTCACGACCCCGGTCTCTCTCCCTCTCCCTGTCTCTGGTCCTGTCACGATCTCTGTGGTGTCTATCATCCCTATGATCACGATCCCTGGGCTTGTCATGGGAGAGCTCACGTGACTTCTCTCGTTCCTTCTCTTTGTCCCTTCCTGTTTCACGAGATCTTTCCCTATCCCTGAGAAATCAGTACCAATAAAAGAGTGACTAAAAATTTACAAAACAATCTTTCAATAACTATAAACGGCCTAACCCAGATGCCTTGATAAAGGGCTGACAATAATTCATACTATTAATTTTTTTTATGAGAAAGTTCATCATTTTAACCAGCACTATAATTTTCAGGACCAAAAAGAAATAAATAAACACTCAACTCACAGATTTGGACCAACACATGGTTTAAAGAACAACTTCCATCTAGAATCAGACTTTTTGTGCCAGCCTTACACTAAGACAGTTTTTTTACTAACTAAATATACTTGGTACCAGCTAAAATGAAACAGAAACATGAAAGCTGGAACAATGACAAATCTTACCGGTCACCATGCCTATCCTCTCGTATCCTTGGCTCCTCAGAACGAGATGGTCCTCTTGACTGCTCTTGCTCCCTGGTATGTTAAAGATGATTAAGCAAAAAGAAAGAAAATTATTTCAAGAATACATTCTAAATGAAATGATAGTGGACACAACCAACTAGAAGTAATCAAGCCTAGCATAATAACACATGACCAAAAGCTTTAACAGGTAGAGAAAGAATAGGTAGCTTCGGCAAGTTTCTTAACTCTCATTCATATATTTAAAATTTTCCCAAGACTTCATCATATAAGAACATAAAGGATCCTAAATTTGTTCATCATGCACAAGAGTGTGCTACAGTTGGGATAATTACCGTCCAGAATGCTTCTGGTTAACTTCTTCTCCCCCAACCCTGGTGGTACCAAGTCCACCACCAAGTCTGCGCGGACGCCAATTTGGCACAGTTCTACCGCGCTCAACATCCACAAGCACTCTTCTGCCGTCAAGTTTCCTTCCATCAGCTTGCTTATATGCAGCTGTAATGTTCAGAAGCAGTGCTTAAAAATAACATTCAGAAGTATACAGAAAAAACTAACTTTTGCATGGAACAGAAGCAAACCTTTCATGTCCCGAGTGTGCATGTACTCAATGAATGCATAGCCTCTGGGTTTATTTGTCTCTTTATCAGTAACCAACCGAACCTGAAAAGCTCAATGCAAAAGGAAAAATATAAACCACAGTTTCAGAGGAAATGGAACTGGAAGTAATCCTTCATTCATAATTTATGCTGTGTACTTTTCTATAACTAAGTGACAACTCTACACAAAACTGAGAAGTATTAAATCCTAAATGGCACGGCAGGCAGGCACTATGCCTCATTAGCCGTGCTCACCTTTTCATCATAGGGCTTGCCATCGCGAGATGCATCACCACCATTGCTAGAGTTGCAGACTAACTGATGTATCGTAGCAAATTTACCAATTCTTGAACAGACTAAACCTCCCCTTACCAGGGAATAATTGTTTTAAATTGAAAAAATACTTGTTAATAATATAGAAAATACCAGGACATCTTCTCAACTGCTGATACTTTTTTGATAGCCTTTAAATCCAAAAGAAAAATTCAGTAGCAAGTAATGCATGTACTATAAAATCAAATAAAAGAGAAAGAGATGCTAGTACTCCCGACATATTTTACCAAACTGCAGGAAAAAGGACAGAAGTGGTCTCCTTTTGAAGCTTGATCTTTGGAATTGGAATATAAGTAAAGGGGAACCAAAATTCCATTGAGGAACAGAGTAGTTAACCCCCTTACCAGGGATGTCTAATATGATGAATCTTAATACTAAAGAACTACCTTAAAGTTGAAGAATACCTTTCTTTCCTTTTACCTCTATAACAGAAACTGAAGGAATCCCTTGCCCCATAATGGTTTCTAAATCCAACTATATCAAAAGTAAAGTGATCAAAGGATCAAATGGAACAAACCCATACGTTATTACCAGCAAAAAGGCAGCAGATACCTGTGCTATTATTCCAACTTGCACACTCCTCCATTCAGTGATACATTATTGATCAGGGAGATGCTCAACAATCTCTCTATCATGATTGATACAGATGCCGAACAGAACATACACTATACATTGCTAACTACACTTACCATTCACAAATTCTTGCAACTGTTATGTGTTACTACAATCGGCATGCTCAGAAAGTGGATTTCAAAACTAATTTACTAAGCAACAAAAAAATTTTTTAGCACCGGTTCAAGCAAATCCAACCAAACAGACATGAGCAGAACACAAGGCCATTTTATACAGCTAAAACTTTATAGCACTCAAAAGAATTTCAATTTCATTATAAAATACTGAAGACGAGAAACAAGAAGTTTGCAAATAATTTTTACAAACTTGAATTTTTTTGATTCATAAAACTAAAATCGTTTTGAAAGAAAATGGAAAGGATAAAGCTGCACATAAGCCTCTTACCAAACCCGCTTGGGGATACTCAAAAATACCTACCCGTTTAATTGGCCCATAAGACTCAAACTCCCTTTTGATTCTACTCTCAGTTGTCTCATAACTCTGCAAATAGAAAATATAAGTAATAAGTCATTGAGGAAAAAAAATTAGTAAGAATGAAGACAGATTATATGTGGGACACTGTCACTTACAAGTCTAGCAACAAACAATGTCTTGTAAGGATCTCCTGCAATACTTGGGTCATTGTTGGGATCATCTGCATATAGAGAACATATTAATCAAAAAAATTAAAGATTTTGAGATTCTGAAAAGATCAGGTCCACCTCTTTCAACAATTTATCAGAAGAGATTACATTTCAGAAGTTCTTCAGCTGCTTTTTCTGCACCCTTCTCTAGTCGTAACTTATGAATCCTAGCCCTTCTTTGAACCTGAATACACAAAAAATTCTTATTCAACAAAAAAGAGCCATGCAATGGATGATTATTTCTAAATTCAGGCCTGTTTTAACACCATTTTTATTGTTCTTCCATGCACTAGATACCGTCCATCCACTCTCTAGAAGCTTTTATCACTCAACTATCTTGGAAACCATCTTCCAAATACAACCCAACAACAAACATGAGAAAGGTAATAACAACACAAATACGTGCATCTAATAAGTGAAAAATAATTGTGGAAGTGAAAATAAAAAATGGTATTATCAAAAATGGAGTGATATGTCAATGTAGGGATCCATTGATCGATGGCACCATTATCAGGTCATAATATATATATATAATCCAATTAAAAAGATTAAATCCTAACCCAAAAAACAAAAAAAAAAACAAAAAAAATGCTTCAAGCATGTTTTGCTTGTTTAAATTAATTTAATCCCATGAGTTTTTCTGATGCAAGAAACCTATCCAGATATGGCCTTACGGAGAATACACAAGAGTTATAAAATTTGTATGCCAAAATTTCCACTAAGTATTCAGAGATTTACCAACTTCACAAAAATTATTTGAATTTAGAAAACAGTCAAACACTGCCTTAATCAATAGACAATCATGGGAAATTAAGTAATTAATTAAAGTTATGAAGGGAAGAGGGTGTGTGTGTGAGTGAGAGAGAGGAAGAGAACATCTTACAGGAGTTTCGGCCTCCTGTACTGGTGGTGCATACTCAGGATCTCCTGGTTCAGCAAAGTGACTCACAAACTGCGCCATCCCTGGAAAAAGCCGATAATCTAATTATAGCATCTTGATAAAATCAATCATGTCATACCAAAATTAAAAGAAAATCCATCAGGACAAACATCACAAGACCTATTAGTGGAGGGCATTTTCTTTTCTCTGGAGGAGGTTTATACTCTAATGGAGGTCGAGGCTCAAACAGCTTCAAAAGATTGGCTGTTAAACCAGTAGGATGGCTTTGCCCAATCTGCACAAAACAAATTACATTAAGTATCTTCTTCCACACCCACGAAATTAAACATCATCATCAAAAAGCCCAAGATTAATTGTGTGCTTGAATTGAAAGAGAATTCCAAAGAAAACCCATATTTTCTTTCCAAAAGCAAAATCAAGCATGAACAATAAAATTAAATAACAACTCCAAAGTAAAGTATCTTTGTTATTACTCAACAACTTCTATATTACATTCACATATCTACATAATTAATTATACCTAATTATCTACATGAAAACACAAATAATAAGGACAGCAAACAGCTAAAATAGCACACACGAATCAGACCAAATCCAAACAAGCGATATGGATTAACTAAAGCTAACGACGCAAATTGAAAACCCTAAAACTACTAACAACCACAAAATACACTATCTAAAAATCAACACAAAAAAATAATAATAATAAATAAAAAAAAATAACAGATCAAATCCTTCTCAAATCGAACCTAAAATCGTGAATTAATTGACATAATAGACAACCAAAACCGTAAAATTTAACACGAAAAAAAAAAAAAAAAAAAAAACGAATCGTTAGAAAGAACGAACCAGCTTGAGCTGAAGGACATTGGCGCGATTCTGGGCCTTAGTACGGGCCTGAACGGCGGCGTTTTGGTTGCGCATGAAAGGATCGTTGAAGTCTCCCATGCTTGCGTACAAGATCGGAGCCGAGCTAGGGTTTTGGAGACGATCGAGGGTTCGCCGTAGAGGATAAATGCATACAAACCTTAAATTTGTTTTATTGGGGTTGGGTTTGGTGAGTTAAATTTGGGGCTCCGAGTGCGGCAAACTGGAATGGTGAAAGGGTTTGGCCGTTTGGTGATGGTAATTATAGACAGTGCTGACTCTGCCACTATCGCTTCTGCGGGTGCTGTGTACTGTTATTATATTGTTACGATGTCGTTTTAATAATCATCTTTAAATCTTGTGAAAATTGTAAATTTGGACCCCCATAAATTATAAAACTTTTATTTTAAACTACTTACATAAGTTTAATCGTTATTAATCACGTAGAAAAAATTCATTTCACTCCATGACAAAAAAATTACTGAAATTCCCTCTAATATCTTTTTTTCTAATTTATCACTCATAAATATATTTTCATTTGATTTCATCCATTTTGTCGATTTCACTCCATAACCATTTTAATTTTAGGAGAGTAAGATATGAGGTAAAAAAGGATAAGGCAACGTAGTGCCCACGTAGGGCTCTATCTCTCTCTAGAATTGGTGTCTCCTTTTCTCAACAACCGGTTCTATTCCTCTCTCTAAATCAGTTTAAGCTTTATTTCTCTAACTCTCTTATGATTTTGCACACTAATAGGAAGGTGATAAATACATAGTATTAAATTTGGGACTAGTTTGGTGCTTTTGAACCCAAAAATGACTATAAATAATTAGATTTTCTTATGTGGCTATTTCTGTTTACAAGTTTTGGAGGGTTATTAATGAAATTTTCCCTTAAAATCTTTATACTTTATTTCCTTTTTACACCAACAATAATTGATATAAGAGTTGATTGATGGCTTGGGAGACATGTACATGTCATGTGCGTTGTATCTAACTCATCGTCTCAAATATTGGGTTTACAACTCACTGCTACAATATATTTAATGATGTAAATTAAAATTAGTTAATTTGGAAAAGTAAAGACTATATATTTGTTCTTTGCTACTTAAAATTGAAAAACTAAAAAAGATATTATATCGGGGAAGACACTTCCCTTGCGTGTGGGAGTAGATATCTCGGTTATGCATGTAGTATTTGATAAGATGATTTGTGTGTAAATGGACGGGCGAACATATACAAGCAGCTCACCGATGAGTGCTCATGCATTTTGTTTGGGCTTTGGGCAAAGCAAACCCAAAAAAAGAAAGGCCCATTTAAGCTCTACGTGAACTAACATCGTTACGATATGTATGAGTGCTCATACGTTTTGTTTGGGCTTTGGGTATGGTAAGCCTAAACCAGATATTTTTTTTAAAACTTTTATCATTGATAGAATTCGAACCGCTGATTTGAGGGTTATTTGCTCAAGTTTCAAGCTCGTCCATCTACTAGCTAAGCTACACCCCTAGAGGTCATACATCTCTTTCTTTTCTATCAAATTTCTTAATATATATATATATATATATATATATATATATGTGAAAAAAAATATGATACCAAACAGGTTAGGGATCTATAAGGATTTGTTGAGATCAATCACTCCATACATGACTCGAATATCTATTCGGATAACCGGGACCCAACCACTAGTGGGGGAGACAGCACTTAAGCTAAGAGTGGATGTGCTCAAATTCCATCTTTTAAATATAAGTATAAATATTAAATAATAAAAATCCATATGATAAAAAATAAAAAATAAACAATAATGCAATCAATCAAAGATATGGGCTCATTTTCAATAGTACACGTATCATCATACACAAATGACACTTGAAGGGCAGCCCATGACTTCAATCTCGGACCTAATTAGTCAAATCTGCAGATGTATATATTTATAAACCCAAATCCCAAATTTAACAAAACGACATACAAACAATCGTGTATAAATTCCTTCTTTTGAACACCAAAATGGCCGTTGCTAGCAAATTTTTTTCAAGCTCTTTGATTATTTCTTGCTTTCTAGCTACGTACGCTGTGCTGATAAAAAAGATATGATGCTTCTTTGCATTAGTTTGTGTACTTCAAAGCTGACGTAACTCATGAGAATCGCCGCTGCTTGAACCTGCAAATTCGCTGCTTGGAAAATCTTGGCTGCCTAACGCCATTTGTCTGAACTTTTTCATGTCAGCATTGTATGA
Organism: Acer saccharum; assembly: GCA_030490815.1. Lineage (NCBI taxonomy): Eukaryota > Viridiplantae > Streptophyta > Magnoliopsida > Sapindales > Sapindaceae > Acer > Acer saccharum. Next base: position 5,732,069 of record CM059868.1, read on the forward strand.
ACTTTGACTGTAGTCTGAGGTTGTATTTGAGCCGTAGATTGAGCTCTGGCCTGGCTTCACGCCTTCGTTCAAGTCTTCCAGTGAAGAATCTCCTTCCAGTGCACGCACGATCTGGTTTCCATGATAATCGTGTCATGAATTACAACAATAATCAACCGGTGAATGCATGACATACATGTTAAACATGTGTGCGAAACATGACTGTCTTTTTCTTTTATCAAAATGGGGTCGGGAAGAACCTTGTTAAGATGTAAACATTGGAAATATCGCCAATATTCTCAAAATATTGTAGATATTCGGAGATATTTTTGATATTAGTTTCCTTAAAATATGTAAAATATCATATTTACTTCCTTAAGTCGCTTGTATAACCACTATAACCACCACGATCTCACAGGATCATTCACCGACACAATAGTTACCCATGCATATAACAAGTCAATGACTACATCCTTATAAAACAAAAAATGCGACGTCTACACTAGAGAATGATTCATAGTTATATACCTGGCTCATTTTGGGACGCTTTCTAGCAGAGTGGCGGATGCTAGCAGCAGCACAGGAGACCATGCGAGCCATTTCCAGAGGATTGTAGTTCTGCTCCAAGTTTGCATCCGCCAGCTCATTATAATTGCCATCCTGTAGTGCTTGCGCCATAAGTGGTCTAGCCTGAAAATCAAGTGCCCAGAAAGAAAAAAAAAATTAATCAAGAGAGAACTGAAAAAAAAAAAAAAGTCATGGTAAAATATGAAAAATTTAGCAAGATATTGAAGTACTATTGGAAGTACTAACCCAGTCTACTAAGCTATCTTCCATTGCATTAGTGAGATCAACCGGTCGCTTTCCGGTTATGAGTTCCAAGAGCATGACACCAAATGAAAAAACATCTGATTTGTCACTCAATTTCCCACTTGAAGCATATTCTGGAGCCAAGTACCTGAATTTTTACAGTACAAAGCAGATTCAACACATCTGCTAACAAACCCTGTTTCGGATTCCTGAAATTGCTCTAAAGTAAACACTTAATCAGAAACAAGTGATTAGCATTACTAATTACCCGAATGTTCCCATGACGCGCGTTGACACATGAGTGTGGTTGTCTGAAGATAGCTTAGCTAATCCGAAGTCAGCCACCTATTTCATAAACAAATAATATGTCAGCAGGCATGATCAATAAGCTTATTATAAGCAACAGAATAATTCATATAGTTTTTTTTTTTTTTTTTTTTAAATGGATACCATGGCCTCAAAATTGTTGTCAAGAAGAATATTAGCAGCTTTTATATCGCGATGTATTATACGTGGATGGCCTGCATTTACACATGAACAATCAAACAAATAAATAAGTCTAGGAGCTGAATATGCATGCGGCGCGCACATGAGATCAGAGACAGAGAGCTAGCTATAGTTGTCTTACAGTCTTCATGAAGATAAGCAAGCCCTTTAGCAGATCCTAGAGCAATCCGAAGCCTGGTATTCCAATCCATGACTGGTAGACCCTTTCCTGAAACCAAAAAAATAAAATTGTAGATGGTGATTCAGGTTTCAGGTTTCAGAGTAATATTTTAAAAACTTCACAGAGAAGAAGAGAAAATTAAATTACCATGTAAATGATGTTCCAAGGTCTTATTGGCAACAAATTCATAGACCAGCATACGCTGTCCACCAGCAATACAATAACCAACAAGGGACACAAGATGGCGATGGTGGACGCGGCTAATGATGTCAACTTCAGCCTGGAATTCTCTCTCTCCTTGTCCACTACCTGACTTGAGGCTCTTCACTGCAATCTCTTTTCCATTAGGCAACACACCCTTGTGCACATAACCGAAACCTCCTTGACCCAACACATTGGACTGCGCAAACCCGCCTGTAGCCGAAGCTAGCTCGTCATAAGTGAATGTACTTTTATTGAATCCAAGAGCAAGGTTTGGTGAGGGAGGCGGCAAAGGTGGACGCATTGGGCCTGAATATTGGGAGCTCTGTTCACCACTGCTCATCATTGGAGGTGGGGGCGGAGGCTGCCATCCACCACCACCAGGTGGTGGAGGTAGATTACTACCACCGTGGTCTTGTCCATGTCCATGATTTTGCCAGTTTTGATACTCTCCCCCTGGTCCTGACGGGTGATTGAGCCAGCTTGGTCCGCTTGGCTGCTGTGAATTGTTGTAATATTGTTGGCTACCTACATTTAAACCAATTTAATTTTGTTAAGCGGTCACACAATTCTAGCAACAACAAATTGAGCATCCAAGAAAAGATCACGCAAGGGCGGAGAAGTTTGGGAGGTCAATATAAAAAAAATAATAATAAAATAATAATTTTGGAGGGCCAAAGTGAAAAAATTTAAAATCTTGTAACGATTTTGTAATTTTTAAATATGAATTTTAGAGAAAAAATTTTTTAGGAAATGGGTCATGGCCCCACCAGGCCACCAGCCACCAGCCCCCTCCCTCCGTCACTGAATGGAGGCTCATTCAGCATGTAAATGTTTCAGGTTACCTTTATTATATTGGGACGCTTCTCCTCCGTAGTACATGGATTCTTTCTTTTTCTTCTTTTTCATACAGACACATAATGCACACATGGCGATCAAAGCGATGACAAGTAACCCTGCAAGAGTGGCTCCAACTATTATAGCTGTATTCAGGGAAGAACTGTCACTACTTGATGTTGATGTTGATGTTTTGGGTGGCGGTGGTGGTGATAGTGAAGAAGAACGTGATGTGTTTTTTGAAGGAGGAGGAGGTGGAGAAAGATATTTGGATGGTGGTGGTGGAGGGCTTTTATCATTATTTTTAGAAGATGGTGGAGGAGGAGGACTTTCTGAATCATCCGATGGGGGTGGCGGTGATGAATTGTCATTATTGTCTGATGGTGGTGGTGGTGGTGACTGGTCATTATTGTCCGCTGGTGGCGGAGGTGGTGACTTGTCATCATTAGATGGTGGTGGTGGTGGTGACGGTGAAGATGGTGGCGGTGCATCGGAGTTAGAATCCGATGGCGGTGATGATGATGATGAATCGGCTGGAGCAGGAGCAGTGGCCTTTATCTTTGCATGAATTTTATGGCTCCCCATTGTAGAATTTCCCCTTAGAGAAACTCCACCTCTCCCTTAATTGATTGTCTCAATTGAGAACCCTGAGAACACAATATATATATAAATCTAATCACATCAAAGAAACAAAGAATTTATTGAAAGCTGAAATCTATAAACAAAAACAATGTTCATAGATTTTTCCCCACAACACCATTAAAAGAATCAACTAGTTCATAGATTTTATCTTTTCCATGGTAACTTGTAGTACAAATTTCACTGACTCCTACATAGGAAAAGAAAAGAAAAGAAAAAATTTACCTGGATGGAAGACAATGGAGGTTTCTCAAAGGGAGGAGAGAGAGAGAGAGAGAGAGAGAGAGAAGGATTTGCCTGGTGAAATATTTTTACTATTCTAGATAGGAAAACCTGTCATTCTGCTGTGTCCTGCTACAAAGGAGGGGCTCTCATGTCTTTGCAAACCTGTGTTTAGTTTGTGTTGGTTATTGTTTTTACTATTTCTTCGCTGCAGTTTAAGACAACACTAAAATTGAATCAATTCTAGACTTAACCCACCATAAACGCTTGGCTTTACACTTGTAACAACACACAGCCTCACATTGACAGATTAATTCGATTCGCCGAAAGATAAAAAGAAGAGCTTTAAGTTTATCAAAATGGTCAAACATTTTATAATCTATCTTGTAAACCCTTTCTAGTGATGATCAAATAATTTTATCTAACATTTGACCAAAACCAGTGCTCAATAGCAGCACATCAACCCATCATGCCATGGCTTTAATTCTATCAAAGGAAATAAAATTTACACAATCACAGAGTCAGAAAACTTGAATCAAGATTCAAGTACCAAAAAGTTCAAGATTCCATTAAGTTCTCAGAATGAGAATTCATCAAAGGTTCAACATATACGCCAGTCTAAAGCTTATTCATGAACATGACAAAAAAAAAAAAAACATCAGCACTAAAGCTTCAAAACATTTTTTTTTTTCCTGACCTCTAACCGGAAAACTCTAATACGCCAGTCTCTAATTCCTTGGAGGAGGGGGTTGCTATCCCGACGAGGGTGTTTATGTATGGCAGAATAGTCCGATATCCCTGAATAGTCTGATATCCCTCCATCCTCTTCCCGCTTAAAAATTCTACCTCCTTCGTTTTCACATGATACGCGATCACCCCCTCATCAAGCAGAATCATTAACATTTCATCATTAACGCTTGGCAAAGCTTGGCAGTACATCCCTGACATTTTTTGCGGAAGAGTAATTTCATACTTCAAGATCATGTCAAAAGTTCCATAAATGCTTATTATGCATTCACCGTCTACTATTGCCGGAAGAACGTAACACAGCTCTCCGTGCAAATGTGTCAAAGCACCTTGCGGTCCATGGTTGGGAGGGAGTTGCACAATGCTGTACTCTTCGTAGTGCAGATGGAAAGTGAGAATTGCACCAGATAACGTCTTCCAATAGACATAGCCGTTCATGTAGAATCCATCGTTGCTCAATGTCAAAGCATGAGCTTCATAGCATGCAGTTTCAGATACCCTCCAAGTGTTTGTCCTGGAAGAATAAATTTCAAAATATACAACCGGAGGATCACTCAAAACATCAGCAACAGCGCAGACAAGTTGATAATGAGCAGCAAAACTGAATGCAGTAGGTTCAAAGGCAAGTGTAGCGACTGTTTGTGATTCGTGAAGCATGTTTGGCTGAGGAAGCTTTGTCCACTTCTCGGTGACAGGGTTGCAAACATAGTAAACATCGACTTCAGATGAGCATTGGCAGCAAACCAACCCATTGCAAGTGGATTTGATATTTACAAGGTCAGGCAAGAAACTGAAGCAGGGACTGGGAATGCCATAAGCATCTCTATCAAAATTTACGAAAGAAGGGGCTAGAAAAGGCGATTGACAGAGAAGACCAGAGATGTCTTTGAATTGGTTAGTTTGCTGGTGAGCCAGAAATGGATGACTAATACGTTTGTCCCAATCTTTACAAACACTCCTGAACCTGCAGAGAGATTTCGCCGGGAGGAAAGGAAGAGCATGCCATTTGATCGCATCTTTCAAGCTTTCGTTGTTATCCTTAAACTTCAACTTCTTAGATATCTGACCAACAAAATTGCATGAATGTGTACCACCCTACAACCAGAAAATTGTACCATGATCAACTTAAATTGTAGAAGTAAAACAATAAATCCTGTACAGAAGAATTACCTCAACATAACTGAGCTCAGCATATCTTTTGTCCTCCTTCAGCTCTAAGATTTGAGGAGACTGAGTATCCGATTCATGTAAAACTCCAGGACTCTGTAATGAGCAACCATTAAAGCAGCTTAGCAACTGTAATTTAGTGCCCATTTGGTCACAACAATAATAGAATTTCTAATTCTTACAACTGTGCCTTACCTCAACATAACTGAGCTCAGCATATCTTTTGTCCTCCTTCAGCTCTAAGATTTGAGGAGACTGAGTATCCGATTCGTGTAAAACTCCAGGACTCTGTAATGAGCAACCATTAAAGAAGCTTAGCAACTGTAATTTAGTACCCATTTGGTCACAACAATAATAGAATTTCTAATTCTTACAACTGTGCCTTCAACTTAATGTCTAAATATGTTTGAAAATTATTAGGTGCGGGAATCCCAATTGACACCAGTGTAAAATGAAAAAACCTGCATTTTATACTGATGCCAATCATGCACTTAATCAGTTTTCTAAATATGTTGAGTAACTTAACTTAATTCTATCCAAATAAGAAACCTTAAACCTTTACTTAACTAGAGAATTTATGTGCACTAATGAAAAAAAGTCACAAAACTTTGTCCCCTCAAAAAAAAAATGAAGAAATTATATCATAAAACACCATAAAGAACCATGTTTGACCTCTTAACATTATGAAGCATAAATACCTTATCAGGAAGGTTGAAAAAACCGCTAATATTGAACTCTGGAGGAGGTGGTGTATTTTTCTCCAACGATGTGCTCTTCTTCAATGGTAAATCTTCTTTAAGACCAAAATCAGTTAAATGATCATCTTCTTGAATGTCAGAATCCACATTGTGGTCTGTAACATTCACCCAACTGGTTTCGTCATCTGAAGTCTTGGCAGATAAATTTTCTTGAGAGTCAGAATCCACAATGGGGCCTAGAATTCCCACCCAACTGCTATCCTCCACTGAAGTCTTGGGTGATAAATGATCTTCTTCAAAATCAGAATCAACAAAATTGTTATCCTCTCCCGCGGTCTTCGCGAGTAAATATTCTTTGGAATCAGAATCAGAATTGCCATTTGAATTATTCCACCGGAATATAGAATGAATTTTTTTAAAGTCGCCATTTTAAGCCTGCAAGAAGAGCTTCATGGATTGTTATTGCAATTATAGTGAGATATCAAACAACACACAAAAAATATATATTAACAAAACAAAACAAAAAAAAACAAAAACTCTCCAAAATTACATAATTTAGCTTTTAGCCTACATAGGACAGAAATGCTTCACAAATATACATATTCTTTCACTATTATCAAAATAATGAGATTGCAAAAATTGTCAACAATCTACTGGAGAAGCTTGAAATAAAGTGAAATATATTATAAAAAAAAAACCGATAGATTCAATTATAAGAACTAATTACCATATGCGCTGATTCCATACGAAAAAAACATACAAACTGTCATCATTGACTATATTTACATTACATATATATATATATATATATATATTTTGTATATTTAAAATATATATATATATATATATGTATTACATATGTTATATCGAAATTCTCTTAGAATTAAAGATTTATACTTTTGTACATATCTTAGAGGTCAAATCCTGGCTATATCAATGTTCCTGCTAGAAATTTCTCCAAAAAAAAACACAGGCACGACAAAAATTTGGTTCGATAACAACAATGCTTCTAAGTTCTTGTCAACACGCCACACAATTCGATTATTCAAAAGTCGTTTCATTTTTCAATTCTCTGGCTTTATCAAACTCTAAAGTGATCAACGTGAACGAAACGACAGACTAATTTACACAAAACGACTCCATGATTGTTCAACTCTCTGAATTCAACCCTAAGTGTGAACACCGTGAACGAAACGGCAGACGAGTCACACGACACAGGAGCAACCATAATTTTTATTTATTTTTTTCATTTTTTACGATTCTCTAACTTCAACCCTAAAACCACAGAGATCGAAATAACATTCTAGACTTGTTTGGTCGTTGAGAAAAAAAAAAATTAAAGAAAGAAAATCGAAACCCAGTTATGTTCTTCCATTTACATCTTCTTTAAACATTAATTTTCTATTCTTTTAATTTCATCTGTTTTCTCGACAAACAAACACACACACACACTCTACCAGACCCAGTAACAAATAACAATAATGCAACAGAGACACATCACAGAGATGTGAATTTAATTACGTAAACAAATCAAGATTAACAAAAGATTACAAAGAAAAAAAACTATTTAGAGTGATAATTGAGTGAATAAAAGATATAGCTTACTTGAGAGGCGAGAAAGAGAAGAGGGTATCGATGATTCTGTTTAGGAATTCTCTTCTGTTTTTCTTGTTTTGGATTTAACAAGGAGTGCGTACTCTTGGGTTCAAGGAAGAGACTTCGAGCTTGATTTGGGAACATGAAAGTATATTTTAATTTTAGATATTGGACGATCAAAAATACAAAGTGAATGTGAACTCAAACGTGTACTTGGTCAAATCTTTTTCTCTTGATTGTATATTTGTATAGTGTAGATTCTTTTCTGGGAACACTCTGAGAAAAAGATAGGGAGAGAGAGAGGGAGAGAGAGGTAACTTACAATATAAGTTTGGAAGTCAAGCTATTAAAGTCTTCGTTTTTGTTTTTTTTTTCGTAAAAATAGGAAAATTAAATGCTTTTGATCATACATCCAATTACATTTTGCCACTTAAAACACTAATTTTGGAAAAGATATAGTTGATTATAATTTTGAATTTAAATTCTTACGTGAAAAAAGGCTATTATTAGGATTATATCTCCTATAGAAGATTCTCTAATCAAGATAAATATTGGAAAATATTTTTAAATGATTTTGACTTGAATGAGAAATTGAGAATCCTATTCCAATTATCCAATACATAGTCTTGCTACTGAGGTTGTATACATAGATGATTATTAACTCATATAATATATATATATATATATATAATTTGAAATAAACTCATATTTAATAATAATATATCAAAAGAGATTTATGAAAATAAAAAGAAAATAAGAAAACAAAAGGAAAAAAAAAAAAAAATTTAAATGAATTTTTTTTCTTTTTTCTTTTTCTTTTTTGAATTTTTTTCCCTTTTCAATTTATGAGCTTTGATTTTCTGAATTTTTTTTTTATCAAATTGTAATAAGAAAACAAAAGGAAACCCAGAAAATCAAAGCCAGTAAATTTTTTTCTTTCTATTTTATTTCCACTACAAGCCAGGAATTTTTTTTCCTTTTTTTTTTTTTCTTATTTTCATTTTTTTTTTCATAAATTCCTTTTGATAAATTATTATTAAATATGAGTTTATTTCAAATTATTTATCGTATACAATATCTCTCTCACATTACTATCCACATTACTATCCATTAATAATTGTCGTATACAATATCCTCTTGTACAATACCCAAATTCCTAATACACTTATCATTTGAAAAAAAAAAAAAAAAAAAAAAACAATATTCTTTCACTTGTTTGTACAGGAGAATTCATATATAGCCATTTTGATTTTTTTTGGTGTAATTCCCACACAAAAAACTTAAATAAAAAAAATCAATAGTTTAGTTATAGGTAGAGAATATTTGGTTGAGTAGTACTATACAATCCAAATAATTAGTCTAAAAATCAATTCAAATACGTGACAAGTGAGTTGTTATTACCATACAAATCATATGACAATGTGGTTAATAATAAATCACTTATCATATTATTTGGATTGCTTAGCATTAGTGTATTTAGGGCTCATTTGATACGTTGTATTGACTGTATTGAGTTGGATTGAACCGTATTATTCTTGTACATTCATGTGTTGGATGATATTTTGTATTAGATTCTATTATGATGTATTAACTAATACAATATTTATACTCTATATTAGTTAATACGATATCCACCGTATTAAACCAATTAAAATGTATTAGTTAATACAATACATTGAAAACATCATAAAACAAACAAAATATTGTAATGTATTATTCTAATATATTTTAAACTGCTAATACAATACAATGTGGCGCACTAAACGAGTCCTTAATAAAAAAAAATAGAGAATATTTAGGGGGGTGTATTCAATTAGGATTCTTGAGGACATTTAAAGACATTATAAATCATGGTGTATTCAATTTGGACATTTAAAGACTTTAAAAGAGTCCATATGAATCCAGTGGTATTCAATTAGGATTTTTATGGACTTTTAAAGAATCCTTCTAAATCCAGGTGTATTGAATTGAGACTTTAAAAATGTCTACAAGAATCAAGGTGTATTCAATTAAGACTAGATTTTAAAGGATTTTCTTAGGTCATGGATTTTGATGGATTTTGGTGGACTTGATGGTGAGAGATATAAATATCAAATGTCATAACATATCCGGCCTTCTCCCCAAAGATTTTAGTGGATTATCAAAAACCCAAAAAGAGAACAAAAGAGGAAAAAAAAATGGACGCCATCGACAACGTGTTCGATCCTCTCAGAGACTTCGCCAAGGATAGCGTTCGATTAGTCAAGAGATGTCACAAGCCCGATCGTAAAGAATTCAAGAAGGTGGTGTTCCGTACAGCTATTGGGTTCGTGGTGATGGGATTCGTGGGTTTCTTCGTGAAGCTCATTTTCATCCCTATCAACAACATTATTGTCGGATCTGGTTAAGGCTGTGGGGAGTTGCTAGCATATCAAGTTGAAGTTGTCAGCAGATCATGAAGAGAGAAGAATGGTTGCTCTTTAGGATAAAGTGTTTGAATTAGACCTGGATTTGCTTTAAGCTGGTTAATGCTGGAATGTTTTTACTTTTTGTCATACTTTAGTTTGTTCGTCAGCTACATCAATTTTACAATCATTTTTGGATCCTTTGGGCAAATTCACTTGCAACTACTATAATTCTTGCACTGGTCAGACATATAACATATTGGTCACAAGTTATCCTTTTCAAAAAAAAAAAGATTTTGGTGGATTTTGCACAATACATAATTCCTCAAAAATCAATTTTCTTTTTCTCTCTTCCCATCCTATCACAGAAGAATCTATAGTTGCATAGACAACTTTTTTTTTTTTTTTAGGTGAAAGCAGGATTGATACAATGTTACTGATGAGAAATTCTAGGCGACTATGCACATGGATCACGGCCATTGAAATTATGTTATATATATGTTATGAAAATTAATATCGAAATGTTTTTAATGATTTATATAGAACTGCAGTGTTACTTACGAATTAATCAAGAGATTATCTGTAAAGCAAAAATGACATTTCAACTCAGAGGAGCAAGTTGTCTGTAACACTGCAGTTCTCCAAATTGAGAAAACAATTCCGGCAGCATTCCTTTCAACGAGAGCTCGCAGATGGAAGCATTTACTCAATTAGATTAGGTAGCGTTGCTTCAAAATGATTATTTCTTGGTTATTTGTTCTTGATTATAGCTTGTAGCTTATTAACTGTCAATAATGCTGCAGCATTAGAAATTAGGATGTAGACTCAAGTTCTTACTCAAAATTAACCAAAGCTAATCTACCAAAAAAAAAAAAAAATGATATGCAGAGGCAGGCTGTGTCCACAACCATTCAGAATTTACTTGTGATCCTAGTTAACCTGACCTGGAACATCAAATATATCTAGAAAGTACATGGATGTTTTACGCAATATTGGGTCCACGTATGAGTACTATCACACTATAATACAATCGATCCAAACCTAACTAGTTTAAATCCTTTGAGAGATAAGATTTTCAGTTTCCAAAGAATAAAATGATAATAAATTAATAATGTTTTGAAAGTAAAAATATTTTAACTTCTTCAAATTTGTTTTAAAATTTTGAGATGTATGACGCCGCAAATTAATGGATGTTACTAGAAATGTATATGTTTATGAGAATTTTTATATGCATCATACATAATAACAACCACTTTGTCAATATTTGTTGTGGTAGGCGTGTGATCTAGTCAATATTTGCAATTTTGGGTTCAATTCAATCGCTACAACCTCAGACTATATAAATACGCAAATATAGATTGACTAGTGTATCAAATTTTGCTCATTCCAACTTCAAAGGTTTTTTTTTATAATTAGCTATAATTAGCTATAATTAGCTTACTATTGATAAATCAGAGATAATTAATCCATGAAAATCCTTGGATGTCTAAACAAATCCATAAAAGTCTGAGATAGATGTCTAAACAAATCCATAAAAGTCTGAGATGAATGTTTAAACAAATCAATGAAAGTCCATGTGGATTTATAAAAGTCTGTAGAAATCCATGAAAATCTGTCACTTAAAAAATGTCTTTAAATGTCTTTAAGAATCCTAATTAATCCTAATTGAATACACCCCCCTTAATCTCACCTTCTCTTTTCTCTTTTTAGTTATACAAAATAAATTATAATTAAATAAAACTATATTTAGGGAATATTTAGTTGAGTAATACTATATGACCTAAATAATTAGTCTAAAAACCAACGCAAACGGTGTGGTAGGTGAGTTGTCCTTACTACACAGATGGTGTTATGATATAGTTAATAACATATCATTTTGATTGATTTTTAGGTTAATTTTTTGGATTGTCTAGTATCTGTGAATTTAATTTTAAAAAATAGAGAATATTTAATCTCACCTCTTATGTGTTTCTCTTTCTAGTTATACATTTTAAAATTTAAACTACACTTTCTTTGTTTTTTAGGAAAAAAAAACTACATTTTATTTCTTATGATAATAATTGTGTATTGATGTCGATGTAAACTTTTTTAAATTAACTAGTGACGAAGAGACAGTGAGCAAAAGTGAAAAAGAACCTTGATCACTCAATTGAGTAGAACATGATGGTGGGGCCTTAAACCAACTTAGAGTGTAAGTTTCTTATTAATTTGAGAATTATTAAAACTACTTTTACTTATTTATTATTAAACGACAAATATTTTGACACGTCATCAATTATCAACCATAAAGTTACATACTCGAATTTGCATCTATATCTACCTAAAAAGATGCGGATGAGCAGTGTATGCCTTAACATAGACGTAGTTCAGCTAGTAGATGAATGAACTTGAAATTTGGACAAATGATTTTTAGGTCAATGGCTCGAATCCTACCGATGGCGAAAACTTTTAAAACAATACACGGTCCCGAATTAATAGATATTATCACAAAATATATATGTTTTCCTTTCTTCAAACCTCAAATTCCTAAATATACATTTATCAAATGATTATTGTATTTATAAAATTTGAAAATATATATACAATTTTTCTATTGTCAATTCGAACTAATATAAGATATATCAGTTCTTTGCATATGTGTTATTGGATTTAAATGCTTTGACTTGGCTGTATACACTTTTCAAAGCATCTTTTAAATCCAATGGTCCATATGCAATTAACTGATATATTTTATATCAGTTTGAACTGACAATAGAAAGACTATATATATATATATATATATATATATATTTCAATATATATATATATATATATATATATATTGAAATATTACACTTTTACATAATTTAGGGTTTTTTTGGGAGATGAGAGGACTCGAACCCGCAACCTCATAGTATAGGTGTGAGAGGGTTGCTTCCGGACAACTTCATCTTGTCTTATATTCTTATATTTTTATGTGGGTTCATGTGATGATTAAATTACTTGAATAATAATAGTTTTTTTTTTTTTTTTTAATCATTACATATTTAAGAATTGAAGATGACATATAATCAGAAAAAACCGTAAAAACTGGCATTGACCTTCCTTGCTATTAATCAAACCTAGCCAAAGTTAACAATTGCCAGTAAAAGATGGTCCGAGTTAGGGCTAAAAGCAAAGTGTGAGAGGAATCGAACACGAATTGACGAAACTGAAATTCAAATTCCAGAGATGGTGAATCGCAATTCAACCTCTCACTAGACGGATAAAGGTGGCACAATAATTCTGGACACCATAAGGACTAGTTGTCGTTGATTTATTTTTTTCCATACATTTATGCTGATATTCACAGTAGTGTTGCCCAATTATGATACTTATATTATTTTGTTAGCATTATCAACATGATACTTATCAATCAATAATGGATTCAGGTATGGGTGGGCACAAAAACCGAAACCAAATTGAACCGAACCGAACTGGATTGAAAAGGGTGTTTGGTTTGATTCATAGTTTCTATTAGGTTCAAACCGATTTGAAATTTGGAAACCAAATTGAATTTGGTTCGGTTCGGTTTTGTATGTCGGTTTTGGACATGCAAAATCGAACCGAACCGAATAAACCGAATTGTCTTAATTAATTATTTTGTAAGGTTCAATTTTGTTATGGACTGTTTGTTGATGATGTTTTATTTTGGATTACATTATGTACTACATTTGTTGACTTCTATTTTATAGAAGTTATGAAGATTTTATATTTTGATTGAGTATGTAGACCGAATATGATTGAAATTTTAGATTTAGATTAAAAATTGGGTTGTATTTTGTTTAAATTATTTTTTACATATTATGTTTTCTAAAAAAAGTTTAAGCCTAAATGCTGAAAATGCAACTTAAAGGCCTAAAAAATTAAAAAACATATAAAAAAACATTCAAAGCCCAATAGGCCCAAAATTGAATTGAATCGAACTGAGATAAAAGTGTTCAGTTCAATTCGGTTTTCAGGTTCAAAATGGTTCAAACCGATTCATATTTTCAAAAACCGAATATATGTCGATTCAATTTGGCTTTGGCCAAAACCGAACCAAACCGAACCATGCCCACCCCTAGATTCAGGTGATGAAGATGAAATTCGGAAGAGATTTTTGGGTTCTGAAGATGAAGTTGGATTTACTTTGATGTTTGGGTTATGAAGATGAAGTTGGGTGTGATTGATTTTTAAAAAAAATTATTTAATTTTTATCCATTTCTGTAATAATTTTTTTTAAAAAAATAGAATGGAAAGACAAAAATAAGTTTATAATTGCTAAGTTGGACAAAGTTTGACTAACGACAGTAAAGATTAATGTCGATTTATGGTAAAATTGTTTCCGCTTATAAAAAACCAAACCTCTAAGTGATTGGGTGTAATTTTTTCTATTTAAAAGAGATAGGTAAAAAATAAAATAAAAAAAATGATAGAACCATATGAAAATTCACACTTTGATCAATATATCTAAAAATATATAGCGATTCAAAGGGCATAAAGAAGCCAGAAGTTAGAATGATTACAGCTTGTAGACTACAGCTTGTAAATGAAGAGGTAACTTTATGATTATAATTTATTTATTTTTTAACAATATCTATTAGTCCGGGACCAGGTTTTTTTGAAAGTTTTTGTCATTGGTAGGATTAGAGCCGCTGATCTGGAGTCATTGCTCAAACCCCAAACTTGTTTATCTACCAGCTGAGCTACGCCAATGTTGGTAACTTTATGAATTAGGACGGTGACCAAAGTGAAAGGAATATTGAATGGAACATGATGTGGGGCCATAAACCAATTTGAGAGCAAGTTTTTTAAACCTGGATGAGCTTGAAGTTTGGATAAATGACTTACAAGTTAGCGGCTCGAATCCTATCAATAGTAAAAAGCTTAAAATATATATATATATAGGTGGATAGATAGATATTTAAAAAAAAAAAAAAAAAAAAAAAGAAAAAAAAAAAAAGGTGAAAGCTTCAAAAAAAATAGTGGATAGATAGATACTTTATTTAAAATAAAATAAAAAAACCAATGATAAAAAGTTTCAAAAAAATATACCTGATCTAGATAGGTTGAAAGATAGATACTTAAAAAAAAAAAAAAAAAATTTAAAATTGGGATTCATTTACGCAATCTCTTCCATCTATCAAAAAGGCTATGCCCCGGAAGCTAAATAATTAAAACTTAAACTAGCTTCTTCTTCTTCTCCTTTTTAATCAAATTATAAATTTTTTGACATAAAGCTGATTTCAACCTTCTACTTTCACTGTCTCTGTAATGCTTACTTTGCAGTGAATGAGTTAATTATGTTGTAAAATAATTGAAGAAATAGGTGAAGAATAAATAAGAACAATTGAAGAACATGAATAATATTTGAAGATCATATAATAAGTGAATAAATGAAAAGAGTGATGAGAGATGCGAGAGAGATAGAGGATTACTTTTGAGATATTTTATAAATGATCTTATCAGTAGTTTACAAATGAGATAAACACATATATATATGTAGAACCAGAAAATCCTACGGTCAAAATTCAGTCAAAATCGTGATACTCGGGGCACCGGCAATCTATGAATGATTCTTTGTTGAATGCTTTGGATTCTCTGTAGAACAAAGCTAAAATGGGTGTCTTGTAGGAGTCGACTCGACACCCAAGTTAAACCATTTATGAACAAATTAATAATTCGAATGAAAAATAAACCATGTAAATTCTAAAACAAACCGTAGGCCAGGCTTGTCGAGCCATGGGTGGTGTCGTTCGTATAGCCTTAGGTGCGCTTGGGCTGAGCGTAGAGTTAGAATTGGTGAATGTTGATGTATGTAAGCTGGAGGCGTGATGTTTAAAGAAGATCCAGTCAAACGAGCTCTCGTTGAGCGAAGTAGAGACAGAATTGAAGTGGATTGAGTAATGACAATAAAGAATCCGTAGTTTGTTAGAGTCGACACATATCGAGAGAAAAAACGAGGCAAAGATTGGTCGTCGAACGATGTCTCGTAGTAGGTGTGAATATTAATCTGCATGCATGCCAGAGCAATAGCGCAGCAGGGTAAGGTCATTAGGTGAACGTGAAATGAAGCAATCCATTTGTTTGTGCATGAGTGGAGAATGGAAAATTGAGAGGGTGGGTTTCTTGACCGCAAGTGCATGTCGAACGAATAGTCACTAAGAAGCAAAGTATACAACATGATTTGTGGAGCTCAAAATGAAGCTTTCCAAAGATAAATTTTCTCCCCGATTTATGAAATGGTGGTGGCTTTTTATAGTGGGTGGGGAGTGTTCCCCAAGTGAAGTGGTTGTATGATCCTGAGATCATGGGTTGAGATTGTAGTTTTTATTCTCCGAGATCTTTGGGATCTCAATCTGCTTCAACTGTATTGACTTGGTCAGTCCCTTGAATTGCACAACTGACTTAGTCTTTCACAGACTTGGTAAAGGTTTGAATTTCCTTTGGGCCCACGTTGGGCTTGTCTTTTGTTGGGCCAGATCATGCTTGCTTCAGTAGACCATCTGGCTCATCTCTTGGATTTCTAAAATTGGGCCTCAGTGTTTGGGCTGTGCCATTTTTGGCTACCACAATATATATATATAGGCAAATAACTGACCACGTTTCCAATGACACACCTATGAACCACCCTCTTTTCCACATCATTTCGGATTGTAAAACTCTTTTTCAGAGGGAGTGGGCCTGTACGCTATGTCATACATATAGAGAATGCAATCGAACGGCGGATTCTATTGCGAAGCTTGGTCATTTGTTAGATTTGGGGTTGACAGTCTTTGAAGAACCCCCTGTTCAGATTATTGCTGTGCTGGAGGATGATAGCAAGGGCTATGCCTCTACTAGGATAATTCCTAGTTTTTAGTTGCTTTTCTGTTTTGCTGTTCGTGCTGGCTTTTTAGCCTCCCCTTCTACCAAAAAAAAAAAAAATAACTGACCACGTGGCTACATGGGTGGATTAGCTTAGTGACCAAGAAAGCATGTTAAGTGGTCAACAAAGTGGAAAAGCCATAAATATTATAATACTCCCCATTGGATTTTCCACTACTTGAATTGTAATTTTCTAGGAAAAACCCAATGGGATAAAACCTAGTTAAAATACATACAATGATATTCTGGATCTTGTGGGTTTGGACATTCTCAAAACTATCTCGTTAAAAATCTTGTCAGAAAAACCCAGTGGGATAAAATCTGAACGAAGGGAAAAAGAGTATAGTGTACATATGTCCGTTCTGAACTTTGCTCCCCCTGATTGTCTCATTAAAACCTTGTCAGGAAAACCCAGTAGGACAAAACCTGATCGAAGGGAAAAACATTACAATGCAAATATATTTATAGTTAATGTTTTCTTCAAAACATTTCTCACATTTATACTTTGTTAGGAAAAACCCAGTGGGATAAAAACCCGAGCAATGATATTCATTGATCTGTCGAATCAAAGTAATATTTATTATGATCTTTTGAATCAAGGTAACATATATACGATTATTAGCAAGATCAAAGTAATATTTACAATGATATTTTGATAAAGATAACATATATACGATGATCTACTGGATTAATGTAATATTCATGATGATCTTTACGAATCAAAAGATTTTGGGTGTGCTTAGAGAATTGCATCATTAAAGCCTTATCAGGAAAACCCAATGGGACAAAAACCTGATTGAAAAGAAAAATAGTACAATGCACATATTCCCCAATATGATTAATATATTTCATTTGATATGCTCCCTGTGATGGAACGCTCCCCCTGATAAAAGTTCTTTAAAGCAATCTTCTAGATTGCTAAACTGGGGTATACAAATGTTTATTTTATGAAACGAAATAACATCATAAATGATTGGAGGGATTATAAGCTAAGACTTGCTTTATGGAGTAATATCCATATGGAATATTCTTTTCAGAATATTTTCAACATATTCTAATTGATGGACAAACATTCCATTTGATCTATGATCGATCTTCAGGTCGAGACAATATTTCATTTCCCATGTCTTTCATTTTAAACTCATTTACCAAGAATTTAAGAGTTTTCAAGAGCTCTCCAGGAGCTCCAATTAAATTCATATCATCAACATATGTTGTGAATATAGTAAATCCGGATTTTTATTTCTTTATGAAGACACATGGGTATATAATATAATTATTATATCCGTATCTTATCGGATATCAACTAAGACGGTTATACCAAATCCGTTCATATTATTTTTAATCCATATAAGGATTTTTGTATGTTCATCAAATACAGATTACGAGATCTCGATTTACATGCTTTTAGCATTTTAAATCCTTATAGGATTATAAATATCTACATTGAGTGAATAATATAGATAAATGATTACTACATCTAGAGGACGTATTTCAAGCCTTGTAAAGACAGCCAAATTTATCAAAATTTCAAAACGTAACTGTATTCGTCACTATTGAATACCAAGTTTCTGTGAGAAACCTTGTATCTCACGATCTCGTTTTTCTTATTACGTTTTCGTATAAAGACCCATTAGTATTCAACTAGTTTGACATCTCCAGTGTCTAGAGTACTATTGGTCTAAATACTTTATGTTTGGCATATGAAGCCAATTCTTCTTAAATTGCTTCTTTTCACTTAGGCCAATCATGCCTTTTATATACAATCATTGATATTATGAATATCATAATTATCGTTTATAATTTCAGTAGCGCTACTGTGTATAAAAATACATCACCATGATTGTTTTTTTTTATGATTCCACATTTCTCT
Source organism: Acer saccharum (assembly GCA_030490815.1). Taxonomy (NCBI): domain Eukaryota; kingdom Viridiplantae; phylum Streptophyta; class Magnoliopsida; order Sapindales; family Sapindaceae; genus Acer; species Acer saccharum. The sequence continues at coordinate 5,750,756 of CM059868.1, forward strand.
CATATGATTTATAGAAATTTTCTTGATTTCAATATACTTGAATCTCTGTTGAGATTACTTCCATTACAATGGATTTAGTCATTTCATATACTAGTATAGAAATTTTCTCAATTACAATATACTTGCATCTCTGTTGAGATTTCTTCCATTTTCAACGGATTTGGTCATTTCATAGATTTGTGTTTCATTAGATATATCAAACTCTTTCAGAGTTGATTTAGAGAAAGTGGATTTATTTATAACTCGAGTTTTGTTTATATTAGGATCCTCATAACAATACCTTTCAAAAAGGTTCATAAGCTTATGATATGCATCAGATGATTTATTTATTATCATTTATTCTGATCATTCTTTAAGAACAATCACCCGGCCGGGGTTTATGAGATGACAACTTATAAAATCTTGTTATCTTTTAATATATCAAGTAACAAATTAATAACTATCTGATGATCAATTATCTTTCGTATTTGAGTGATACAAATATTGGAATGAGATACATTTATATATAGAGACCTGAACTGGTATATCTATTTTGTAGAAGAGTAACTTTTCATGTACTCTTTCTGGAGAGACTTTCCATTTGGAAATTAATCAATATGATAATATACAGATTGTGCGTAAAAATCTAAACTCTTAGAAGTTTAAATGATCTAATAGAGATTAATCAAAATCAAAATTAATCTCATAATGATATAGAATTCTTATCTTAGATCATGCCAGAGATGAAATAAGGAGATATATTACACAATCAAATATCTTAAAAATGTGAGAATTCAATGACCAATTACAAGTTGTAATGATAAATACCGATGATATGTAATAAGTCATAGATAAATGCATCAACATGTAATACAACGTCTCATATAGAAATTGGTAACTGAATCGAAATAATAAAGTTCTCATAATTACCTGGAAATGTTTGATAAGTGATTCCGTTGATCCATTCTGATTATGAGTACATGCGAAAACTGGATGTTGAACATTGATCTCAATTGGAGAGATTTGATAATACATAAACATGTGATGATCTCGTAGAATTATCAATTAGAACCATAAAATAATGGAAGGATTCATTTGGTGGATGAATATATCCACATATACCCTTTTGAATGATGGGGATTCAAAATCAACTTTAGAATAAGATGTTTTATTTGATGGATGAATGTATCCACATACAACCCCCCCTCTTGATTAGTGATATAATCCAGATGATAAATCACACATCTTTTCTATAATCAGCTTCTGGCATGAATCACGCACAGATATTCAACATTCTTATTATTCATGGTCTCAAATGACATTAATAAAGTTATGTCTTTAATCTAAGCAGATTTCTTTATGTTTTGCTTGAATGATATAAAGTATCATTGATACACAATTTAATATCATCGAGTAATAAGACTATGGCTTTTCTAGAGCCTTTAATCAAATCCGCTGGATCTGATTTGGTATTAACCTTATATGCTTTTGAACTAAACATATTTCTTTATGGTCTGCTTGAATAATATCAAGTATCATTGATACATAATTTAGTATTGTTTGATAACAATATCGTGGCTCTTCCAGAGCTTTCTATCAGATCCGTTGGACTTGATACATAAATAATATTTGCTTTCAACAAAGTCAAATTCGTTAAATATTTCTGACTTCGCAGAAACGTATGAGCCGTTGCACTAGCGACAAGACATATATTTTCCCTTTTGGGAATTTTATGGACATTATTTGTAATGTCATTTTATATCTCATCTTAAATGATAATAATTCCGTAGAATTGTACGAATTGTTGCATTATCTTCATTGCATGAATATATTTAATTATCCTATCCATATAGCAATCATGGCCTAGATCCATGCTTTTAATTTTGCAACAAATATATATACATAACACCATTAATACAAATATGAAATATCAATAAGTGAAACAAGAGAGAGAATAGTACAAACTCAGATGCTCTGTTCGAGGTGTGTATATCTCTCTGTAGAAAATTTTCATCAAAAATCTAACCGATCAGATCGTAGGAACACGAGTGAAGAATGTTCTGACAAAATTTCAAATCGGATCATAGATCAAAGAGATATCACTCTTAGCTGAAATCTGTGCAATACTGGAATTTTCTCCCCTGTTTTCCACCCAGCCTTGTTCCGAACTGCAGAAATCACTACAAGGAATTCCGATTGATATTGATTCAAGAATTACAACAGTATAATGTACTGACTAAATTTCAGCTCAATTCGATCTTAGACTTGGGAGATATCAAAGTTTGATCAAGATTGTGTAGTGATGTTCTTCATACAATTTCTGCACACACTCCTTCTTTTTCTTCACTTTTCTAGTAAAATATTTCCAAATTCATTATACATGATATTAGGATCTTAAATCATTTTTATGATACTCACAACATTCTGTTGGATGTGTAGGTACTTTTTTGAATATTGCTCTTCTTGAGCATTAAACATGAATGAAAAAAATATTATTTTCAGTTTCATTATACGTTAGGATCTTAAATCATTTTTATAATACCCACAACATCCTGTTAGATGTGTAATTTTTTTTTTTCTCAAATGAATGATATGTAAGCATATCACTTCATATATATATGAGATAAAATAAAATCATGGATCATATTAATTTTTCGAACTTCCGGTTCGACCATGAATTGTAAGTTCATATACAAAATTCAGAAAATTTCATATTCTGAATGGATTTGAAATCCCAGGTTCCAAATAATGAATTATGGAATTCTTGTATATAACACTGGATCTAGAATTCTAGGTTCTCATCGGTTTTCAAAACTGAGCCGACTTAAATATCATAATTCCAAAAAATTTAAGTTATGGTTAGTCGGTTTAAGCCATCTCGTACATTGCGTAAAAATAATTACTGAATATTAAACAATTTATTTGAAGACACAGCATAAGCCAGTCCCGAGACACAGCAAAAGTCAGTCTCATAAATTGCATAAAAATAAATGCTGAATATTTAAACAGTTTATCTGGAGACACAGCATAAAGCCAGTCCTAAGACACAGCATAAAGCCAGTCCCGAGACACAGCATAAGCGAGTCTCATATATTGTATAAAAATAAATACTGAATATTTAAACAGTTTATCTGGAGACACAGCATAAAGCCAGTCCCGAGACATAGCATAAGCCAGTCTCATATATTGCATAAAAATAAATACTGAATATTTAAACAGCCAGTCCCGAGACACAGCATAAGCCAGTCTCATATATTGCGTAAAAATAAATACTGAATATTTAAACAGAATAAATAAATAAATCCAGAACTATATATGTATTTCATTGACGGCATAAGCCATATTGTTATACGAAACGGTATATAGGTCCAGAGTGTTAAGATGTAAGTAAATCACCAATTAGGGGATCATTTTTGCTTACATACAATCGTGCTGATAACGTGTTGTAAAATAATTGAAGAAATAGGTGAAGAATAAATAAGAACAATTGAAGAACATGAATAATATTTGAAGATCATACAATAAGTGAATAAATGAAAAGAGTGATGAGAGATGCGAGAGAGATAGAGGATTACTTTTGAGATATTTTATAAATGATCTTATCAGTAGTTTACAAATGAGACAAACACATATATATGGGCAAATAACTGACCACGTGGCTACATGGGTGGATTAGCTTAGTGACCAAGAAAGCATGTTAAGTGGTCAACAAAGTGGAAAAGCTATAAATATTATAATTAAGAGTAATTGGCACAAATCCCCGACTATACTAACTTTTGCATGTGGCCCCTTAAACTATTTTATTAGGCACTAAACCCCCTGAACTATCACTTATTGGCAGACCAAGACTAAAGATGCCCCCTCAGGAGGGAAAAAACCCAAAGGATTGCCAATAAGTGATAGTTCAGGAGGTTTAGTGCCTAATAAAATAGTTTAGGGAGCAACATGCAAAAGTTGGTATAGTCTGGGGGATTTGTGCCAATTACTCTATAATAAATTATTATTATTATTATTATTATTTTTTATTTTTTTGGGTCAGTAGCCAGCAGTCTCTTTTCTATTGAGTTGTATTCCTACTTGCTCTAGTTCGTTGCCCTGTAAAATATGAGTAGAATATCTCCGTTAATTACTATGGCTGATTATGTGTGAAATCATTTATAGTCTTGACTAATATTTTGTTGAGGCATAGCTATATCTTTAACCACTATCATGATTTATTTCAGCGCATTGAAACTGCATGCTCCAACTTCGTTGACTTGACTTTTGTCTATTTCAGACTTTCAGTTACAAACTCAAGGATTTTACGGTTCGAATAGTCCATTCAGTTTTAAAATGAGTAAAAAAGTTGAGGTAAGTATATCAATGTTGCAAAAGTCCCCAACTAGGCGTCGCCTGGTCCCTAGTAGAGTAGTAGGTGGCCCGCCGCTGCAACTAGGCGGTAGACCGCCTAATCGGTTTTAGTCGGTCAAAAACGAACTGACAATAGAAAGACTGTATATACATTCTTCGTCCTGATATATTTATTGTCAGAACGAACTGATAATAGAAAAACTGTATATATATACCTACCTTGATGAGAAGATCTCAACATGGCAACCATTGTAGTGGGTCTTGGTTTCAAACATTAATTTGTGTCCTTTTGAGGCTTATGAGTTATCTTCTTAATGTCAACCAATCCAACCTCATGTGTCATAACTATGCACTCACCATAAAAATTATGTTTTTTTTTTTGTTAAAATTTAGTGATCAAATGATCTAGTTTATTGACCGAAATTTCTTTTATTAGGCAGCGCTATCTGGACATGGAAAGATGGTTCTCCAATCTCCATATGCCACTAGAAAGAACCATAAGACCAGCAATGCCTGTGTCGATCATTCTTTTTCTTGTTTCTGATTGAATCAAGTGTTTTAACTTGCTCTTACTCTAATCTGCATACACCCACATAAGTTAAGAATGGTATCAAGGACGGTCTTGAGATTTTGGGGCCCAGGGATAAATGTAAAAATGAGGCTCTTAAGTCTCAACTCTCCATGTATGTTTTACTTTTTTTTTTCTCTCTCTTTCTCTCTCTAGTAAATACTTATAAAAATCAATAAAATAACTCAAAATCAAGACATTATCAAAAGAAAAGATCAAATTTTACCAGGAAAGATAAGTTTGATTTATTTCCAAAACCTAAAATTTATTCCTAATCAAACTAAAAAAAGAAATCTTTCTAAATTGAAAAAACTTCAAAATCCCGTCTAAAACAGAAAACCGGTAAAACAAAGGTTAAAACAATCTTTTTGGCAAACCAGCGATCATAACAAATGTAGGGCTCATCGATACGGTTCCAATGACAAATTTTGAGCCCAACACAGACGTCTTAAGTCATAATGGTGGGCGTTTAATTATAATTGTTGACTGTTTTTGTTTAAAAAAACGTATATGGACCTCCGACCTTATATTCATGAAATCACAATTTTATTTTATCTTTTCAAAATGAAATTTTAAAATTTTGAAACCTATTACAATTGGGGGTCCTAGGCAGTTGCCTTTTGGGCCTACCCTCAGGTCCAGCCCTACCCTGAATGGTATGAATCATCAATTATGGATGAGACTAAATACTACTATACTAGTGCACTTGGTAAATGGCCTAAGATTAGGCTTTTGCTAGCATTTATGTAAATTGTTGGTGAAAAGCTTACAAACACTGCTTCACCACTACTTCATAATTGTTAATCTAAGAAGCTCAATCTTATAGGAAAGAGTAAAAGAGCATGGCCATTGGCCAAAATTGATCCATATACAGGCGACAGGCCCACCTTACTTTAAGATGGTATGTAATTAATGGAATGTGAAGTTCCAAGATATGAACACAGGACTTAGTTTATGTTTGGTATGGCTTTTGTAAGGATGAAAAACGTTTTTTTAATGCTATAAGCTATTTTGAAGTTTTTTTAGTTGTTTGGCAAAACTCAAAAACAGCCTTTTTAATATATGAATTGTCTTAATTACCCTTTAAAAAATCATTTTATGTCTACTTGGAGAAGCCCAAAATCCAAGAAGTTTTTTTTTTAGTTTTTTTAAAATATATGAATTGTCTCAACTAACCTTTATAAATTTTAGATATTCCACCATAACTCTTTCATTATAAATACATTGTCAACACCTTTTTTGTAATTCACTCAACCAAAAGTTATTTCTAAAATTACATTGTCAACACCTTTTTTGTAATTTACACAACCAAAAACTTTTTTTGTTAGAAGCCCTACTCATTAGAAGCTTTACTATAAAAAGATCTACTCTATAAGCTCAAATTGAAAAGCTATACCAAACACACTCTTAGTGATAAAACTTCACTAGCTTTATGTCACATGAAATAAACAAATGTGAAATGAAAATGCTTGATCGCTTAAGCTATGAGTGAAACGTGCTTAATTTCGTTATCATACAATTCAAGCTTCACTTAATTTCATACACTAACACGGATTTAAATAAATCTATCTAATGGTAAGATGAGATGGATCTATTTAACGATATATATATATATATATATATATATATATATATATATATATGTATGTATGTTCTTCACTTGTTTGTCCATGGAATTCATATATACTCATTTACACTATTTCATACATTTGGATTTTTTGGGGAGAGAGAGAACTTGAACCTATAACCCCATGGTGTAGGTACGAGGGGTTTACCACCTAACCAATCTCATCTTGTCACCGTTTCAATATTTTAAAATCCTCCCCCACTCCCCCCTCAAAATAAATAAATAAATAAATAAAATAGTTTAGTTATAGGAAGTGGGATTACCTATAAATAACATCAATGTGTGTTTCTTTTTCTAGTTATACATTTTAAATTACAAATTTTTTAATATCAAAAAACTATATTTAATTTGTTATGATATTAATTGTGTATTGATGTCTTAACAAAATCGATGTAAACTTTTTTTTTTTTAATTAATTCTTAGATCATTAATATATGCCATTATGACATCCTTTAAAAATAAGAAAATGCTTGGGTACTGACTGATCAATACTAGGTATACTGACCACCCAATAGGGTGTTGCCACATGGTCAAAACTCTTTCACTTTTTACATTTTTCTCCTTACTTTCGGTTACATGGTAAGACCGGTCAGCACCCAAGTGTTGTCCTTAACAAAATGAAACGCTTTCAATTATTCCTTCAGCCACATAAAAAACTCACTTTAGAAAGAAAAAAATATAAATAAACTCAAACTATAATATTAGAAATTTAGAAGTGCAAATATCCCCAATTCCAATTTTCAAATTATATATATATAATGAGTCTCTCGTGAGAATCCCTTATTTTAATTTTGGCAAGGACCACCATGAAATCACATCAATTTGAATGAATTTTGATAAGTTTGTGGGTGCAGATATTACCACCCATAAATATGACAAACACACTCATATTTATAAGTACACTCATGCAGAGACGGACAGAGTATAGGACGAGGAGGGGCCACTGCCACCCTTGAAGTTTTGCTTATATTTTTATTTTATAATATCCTTAATGTTTTAAGTCTTTGTATTTTTACCCGTATTTCATTTTTATTTTTCTAGTTTTTCTATAAATGAGACATCTAATATTTTTCCATCAAATCACATAAAAAATATATATATATATATATATATATCATTGATCTTATATCTTAAATGTAAATGGAAATCGAATCATAACATATATGTTGTATCTCAACTAATATTATTTTCCCAATCAAATGATTTTGTTCTTTCTTATAATCGTACTTATCTCCAGGGACGGAGACAGCTAAGGACGAACAAGGTCAGCTCCCAATCCCCCCCCCCCCCCCCCCCCCCCCCCCCCCTAAAATTTCAAATTCTAACAAAAAAAATTGTAAAGTTTTCTTTATCTCCGTTTAAAATGTTCCTCTGCAACTTAGAAGACAGAAGACTGGAACTATGTTTCAACTTTCAAACAATTAAAAAAGAAAGTATAAAAAAAAAAAAAAAAAACCTATTAATTTAACAGCTACTAAAGTCAAACAAAGGGACATACAATAAAAACATTCAAAACTCAAAGTTCTCACTTTTTCTCTCAAATTTAAGTAAAAAAAAAAAAACTTTCAAACACTATCTACTACATCTGTAACCCGAATTCAAGCAAAAATAAAAAATAAAAAATTGAAGTTTTTATTCTAAAATCAAAGATCAATCAAAAATTTGGGTAGTTTTATATATTCTCTTTATAAGTAAATGATGATCCATTGATCCTAATTCATTTTTTTTTTTCTCTTTCATCATTTATTTCCATTTCATTTTCTATTGTGTAATTGAATATAATAAAAGTTTAAAACTCATGTTTTTGGTCTATTGACATTTGACAGATTATATAATAGAATTGTTTGTTACTATATCACTGTGGGCCATGAAAGCTTGGAGATGTGATATGTAAGAGCATCTCCAACCATGTTTCCTAAATTTTTGCTATATTTTAACTATTTTAGCTAGCAACTATTCATGAGGTCACTCCAATCATACTCCCTAAATTTTTGCTAAATTTTTGTTTTAAATTGTATTTAAATAATCATGCTCTCATGATATCATTTTTTTAATAACAAAATCAATTTTAAAATATTAAAAATTAGGAAAGAGAAGATAGGGAGCTCCCTACATTTGGAGAGCCACCAGGAGGCTCTCTAAAACAGGGAGTCATTTAGGAAGTCCCTTGTAGATGCTCTAAAAGTTCAAAGTGAAGAGTATAATAAAAGTTTAAAACTCATGTGTTTGTTCGAGGACAATTGTATATATGTTTGAAAAATTATATGAATCTATATCTTCAAACTTTTTGTTTATACAAGTTTTTTTGATTGGCCTAGGGTATGCCCCTTATAAACTTGTATGTTTCATTTTCGATTAGGGGTAAATTACACTACACCCTTTAAGGTTTGGCCTTAAGACACTAAGATGGAAAATTTTCGTTATTCTACACTAACACCCCTATATTGTCGAAAATGCCCTTGTATAATAATAAAAATTAAAAGTTTTTTTTACACTGACACCCAAGGGCATTTTGGACCTTACCATGGTCAAACAGGGGTGTGTGTGTAGAATAATGAAACTTTTCCATCTAAGTGTCTTAAGGCCAAACCTCAAGGGGTGTAGTGTAATTTACCCTTTCAATTAATACACTTTAAATTGTTAACAAAATTATCACCTTTTTTTTTTTTTTCAAAAAAAAAAACCTCCATGTTTAATGTTGCACCCCCTGAATGAAATTCCTGTCTCCGTCCCTGCACCAATGTCTAAAATTTAAAATTAAATCATTACTATAAACACCAATCTTAATGCTAATAGTATCCTTATTTAAATGAACGTATTTATTTTAATACAATTTATTTATAAACTCTCTTAAGTTAGAGCATCTCCAATGCAAATATGATTTGGAGAAAATTAAGTGTCACGTAGGATAGATAGATAAAAAGTTTGAAAAACCCTCTCTAATGCAATTATCTAATTTTAATATGGAGATGATGTGGCAAAAAAAAGTTAGAGAATATATAGTTGAGTTTCTAGAAACTCTCATAGAAATGCTGAATAGAATTTATAATTCGTTATGCCAATAATATTAAAGCCCATTTAATTGTAAAATAAAAGAGGAGAAAGAGTGAAATAATTGTTTTATCATGATTGGTTATAAAATGAATGCATATTAGATTTTTAGATAATTGCATTGAAGACGTGAATATATATTTCTCTAAATTTTTTTAAGTGGGTTTATAATGAATAGAAATGCTGACGTCACACTATTTAGAAACTCAAAAATACATATTTGCATTGGAGATACTCTCATTAACATAACCAATTTCACAAATGATATGTACTGTTATCTTTTTTTTTTTTTTAATAAAAAAATACTCTTCACTTTTTGTTTATTGATAGAGTTCATAATAAAAAAATAAAAATAAAGAAATACGTACCTCTGTATGATCAGAATTCTCTAAAAATTCTTTTTCCATTACTTTGTTACATGATAATAAGAGATTTTAATATTTAAATAGAATTAGGGTTTAATTAGGGATTAATTTTTTATTTTTAATAAATAAATATAGTTAAAGATATATATTTAATTAATGGATGTATATAATATTTGATTTATTTTTAATTAAATTAATTTGTCCTTATTAGTATGTTTCTATTGAGATATTTTTATAATTAGATTTTTTATTAAAATATATGTGTGCTTATTTTATTTATGTGTGTCAATCAGCGCCTTAAATTTATTGAAATCCATCTACTCATAAAATATGAGAATTTTTAGAAGTATTTTTCTTGAAATTTTTTATATTTCGCTTATTTTTCCACTAGGAAAAAAAAAAAAAAAAAAAAAAAAAAAAAAAAAAGCCCAACAATTGCTTATCAAAGCAGTTTGGTTTGGTTCCCGATTCGCGCTTGTTCGGACGCAAATTCCAATTCCGGCTCTGAAATTTCCTCTGCTTCATCGACACTCGTTCTAGTATCTGATTCTTGTCGCTCTGAAATTTCTTCGACACTTGTTTAGTATCTGATTCTTGTCGCTTAATCATATTACTAGAGTACAGGGTCGAAGAAGAAAGAAAGAAAGACAAAAATATCTCCGGTCAAACGAGAAATGATAACTCGGTCTAAACTCGTGGAGCAACTCAGAGACTACCAGATCCGATCTCAAGACAAGTGTCCTTCTCTCACCGTCTTCTCTCCTAAACCAGTTCTATCTTCCTGGTACCTCTCTCTTTCTATGTGTTTCTGATTTATGAGTTAAAGCTTTGATTTTTTATTGTTTGTTTATTAGTTTTTGTATTTAATGTTATAATTTGTAGAATTTAATTACAGTAGGAGTTGACGGTAGCCATTGTTACACTTGTATATAAATGGGTTTCAAGTTTTTTGTAAATGACAAGCTATTATCGGTTTAGCTTCTTAGGTCTGTCACTTGTAGACATGAAAAATTGTAACTTCCTGGTAGCAGTGAGTGAACTGCTGTTGTTTCGAGAGTTGGAAAACCTGACTGTTTTGTTGTAATTTTAATTTGAGATTTTAAGACTTGTTTTTGTGGCTCATTCGAATTCGATCAGTAGTAATTTGTGCAGGTGCTTGATATTTATACAAGGGGCGGTAGGTGCTTAATGAGTTAATGTAGTATACATGTTAAAATCAGGAACAGCAATTACACACATTTGAGTTCATGGAGCAGATTTGTGGGTTTAGTGGTTTACTAGGGCTTGAGAGTGTTCCCTGTTATGTGTATATAGGGATATAGCAACATTTGTGAATTAAGAATCAACTCCTTTTCGACTTGTCTATATGAATGATCTAATTCGTGGGAGACAGAGAGTCAGAGACTGTAGAAGCCATTTTGAAAACCCAAAGCACTGACATGTCGAGCAACCTAACAATGGAATACGAGTCAGTTGCTTATTTTGCTATAAAATCTTTGATGTCCTTCTAAATATATATCTTGGGTTGATATTGCTTTGATGTCTATGCCTGTGCCTCTGCTTTCTTTTTTCAGTATTTCATTCAATACCCATTAGTTATCTTATCCACTTTGAAATTTCTTGAGTTAAATTTGCCGTTAAAATATAGGAGGATTTGTACTTCAATATTCACTGCTTGAAGGATAGTTGGAATTGGGTTTGTGAACTTAAGTTTAGGTCAACCTTCTACTTTCATCGTTTTGTGTAATGCTTACTTTACAGTGAATGAGTTAACTCTTTGTCTTTTTTTTTTTTTTTTTTTTTTTTTTGCAGTAGCCAGCAGGCTCTTTTATATTGAGTTATACTCATACTTGATCTTGTTTGCTACCTTGTAAAATCCGAGTGGCATATCTCCATTAATTTCTATAGCTGATTATGTGTGAAATCATTTATCGTCTATTAGTATTTTATTGAGGCTTAGCTATATCTTTAACTGCTATCCTTCAGCATATTGGAAATTGCATTCTCCAACTTCATTGACCTGACTTTTGCCTATTTAGTTACAAACTCGAGGATTTTATGTTTCAGATAGTCCATTGATTTTTGAAATGAGTAAAAATGTTGAGGCAAGTATATACCTTGATGAGAAGATCTCAATAGGGCAACCCTTGTAGTGACTTTTGAGTTTCAAACATTAATCTGTATCCTCCTGAGGCTTATGAGTTATCTCCTTAATGTCAACCAATCTAACCTCATGTGTCATTACTATGCACTCACATTTGGTTAAAATTTAGTGATCAAATGATCTAGTTTATTGAATGAAATTGCATGCTCCAACTTCGTTGACCTGACTTTTGCCTATTTCAGTTACAAACTCAAGGATTTTAGGGTTCAGATAGTCCATTCAGTCTTAAAATGAGTAAAAATGTTGAGGCAAATATATACCTTGATGAGAAGATCTTAACCATTGTTGTGGGTCTATGCCTGTAATATAACCATTGTTGTGGGTCTGTGTTTTAAACATTATTATGTATCCTCTTGAGGCTTATGAGTTATCTCCTTAATGCCAACCAATCTAACCTCACGTGTCATTACTATGCACTCACCTTGAAAATTATGTTTTGGTTAAAATTTAGTGATCAAATGATCTAGTTTATTGATTGAAGTTGCTTGTACTTGGCAGCGCTATCAGGCATGGAAAGATGGTTCTCCCATATGCCACTAGAAGGAATCATAAGACCAGCAAACACTTTAGATCATAATAAGTCGTGTCAATCAGGCAATGATTGACTTCTTTTTCTTGTTCCCAATTGAAACAAGTATTTAACTCGCTCTTACTCTAATCGGTATACACCCTCATAAGTTAAGAATGGTCTGAAGCATCAATTGTGGATGAGATTGAGACAAATGGCCTAAGATTAGGTTTCTGCTAGCATTTCTGGAAATTGTTGGTGAAAAGTTTACAAACACTGCTTCAATACTACTGCATAATTGTTAATCTTAGAAGCTCAAGCGTATAGAAAAAGAGAATATGGTTCTCAAGAGCATGTCCAAAATTGATCAACAAGTTGCATGGATGATGGATCCATATACAGGCAACAGGCCCACCTTACCTTGAGATGGTATTTAATTAATGGAATGAGAAGTTCCAAGATTTGAACACAGAAATTCGTGATCAAACTTCTCCATGTTGAATATCCTTTAATCGCTATAACTCAAGTTTTTAGTAAAGTGCCCAACTATTGTAAACTCTAACATATACACTGTCTTTTTTTTTTTTCTACTTGTAAAATTATCTTGATTGGGAATATGTTAATGTGGGGAGCTTTGAAAATAATTCCATCCTACAACACCAGTAAAGACAGTTGGTGTTTTAGTTAAATTGATAGAGAGTTGCAGCTCGGTCAGATACAGCAGTGATGACTTGGAATATAGCAATAAGGCATGATAGAGAGGAGGACAATTGGATTGTAGTTGTAGGCACATCTTTCATCTTAATAAGGACAGTTATTGTAGTTTGATGGATTTATAGTGTACAAAGTGCATCGTAATAGATTGATAGGTACGCCAACATGGGCGTAGCTTAGTTGGTAGATGGACGAGCTTGAGGCTTGGGTAAATGACTCCCAGGTAAGTTTCGAATCTTACCAATGGCGAAAGCTTTCAAAAAAATACCTGGTCCCGAATTAATAGATACCGTAAAAAAAAAAAAAAAAAAAAGATTGATAGGTACAAAATTTTCATGTGATTTTCTTGCAGTGGTATGACAAAATTGAACACCACTTTGCTACATCAGTTTTTGCTAATTCTTCTATTTTGTAACTGATATAATTTTGAATTTACCCAAAAACTCCTATGACTACGTGAATTTTGATACATCTCTTGAACCATTTGTGATTATCTTTATCTGTACAGATATGAGGGCCTCTTTTCAATGTTTGAAGTATAGTAAAGATTTTTTTATGATGATGATTGCCTTTAAATCTAAAATATTATGTTGTCTTCATGCAGGGCTGATGTTTCAGTGGCAATATTTTCAGCCATATTATTCAGCATGCTTGTTGTGTTATCCTACGTGTCCTACTTCAGGCAGTTTTGGCTTTCTCCCTTTATTTTATGCCTTGGTATCTGCCTTCCCATACGCCTAAGAAGTTGTAGGCAGGCAGTTAACAGGAAGAGGGATAGAAGAATGTTATTGCCTCTGTCAATGTGAACTGTCTACGGCGTAAGCCATATGATTCGGCTAATGAGGTCTTGACACACACATCTCGTTTACGTAGCTTACACTAAGACAGTATGAAGTGAAGCTCTGGGGTACTGATCTTTCGTCAACAGCAACCTCAAACACCTCGCTTTGTTATAGATATACTTCTTTCTTACTCCATAATGCATATACAAATAGCATGAGAATTTGTCAAGTAATCCTTTTATTTCACATGTATACACGGTACATTTGAGCCAAGTTAAGAGGCAAGGTCCTGATTAACTTTCATTCAGGTTCAAGAAATTGTTTTTCATTTAATGTTCTGCGGTTGAGCTTTATTTCTTCAGGTTTGAAGTGGAAGAGCAAGAGCAACCAGATAGCGAAATTAGATATAATGACCAAGAGATTGTATTGATAATGTAGATAGAGGCAGCATTTGACTAGTCATGGTAATAATTATTCTCTATTATTCTTCATATTGCCTTTTAGCTTCTTCTTCTTCTTCTTCTTCTTCTTCTTCTTAGAGAGCTTGATGGATGGTTTCCAAATCATAACATTTTTTAAAAATTTTTTATTGAAAAGCAAATTCTTTTCATCAAGAAACATTACAAGGGAGCCTGGATATCATTCAAAGCAGATCTCTCAATACATGAAGCAACATCTTCTAATTAAACTTCAAAATCAAACAGCATCCATTTCAACGGTATTGCTGGGAGTAACCCTGAGTCTTTAATGAGTTTCGAACTTTTCGAGTACTGCCTTTGCTTCAGCAACGTCTGTAGAAAATTTGGCATCGAGTTCTTAGGTGCAGGAAGCCACGACGAGACCTTCATGATCATGAATGACCACTCCCAAACCTATCACTCCATTGTTTACATTTACTGCTGCATTAGTATTGTATACTAAAAACACTTTATTATTTCAAAATTTAGTTAAGAAATAAACCCTCTGGTTGTGCATCAAAAAACCCATCGTAGGGGATTTTCATCTAAATTTGAAATTAGTGGGTTATTTTTTAAAATCGGTTAAACCTTAGGGATATATTTGGGAATCTACCTATTAACTAATATATGAAATTAAACATTAGTAAAAAATTGACGATATGAGATTGGTCAGATGGTAAACTCTTTACATTTGCATCACGAGGTTATGGGTTCGAGTTCTCCCGTAAAAAGTTATGGATGGCATTGTTGCTATTCAATATGTTGGTGGTGAGACCATTTTGGCTATTTTATCAAGTAATATTAGTTTTGTATATATGATGTCGCCATTGATGTCGATTGTATCGTTCAATAATGTTCTTTTTGCTTATCTCTTCATATGAAAATAAAAAGATAGGTTCCGGATAGAATATGAAAAGCAGCTTTAGGCCAATTCAAGTGAGTCCACAGCAGTCGCATCCTTTGCTTGTTTTCACATAATTTTGCTGTCATGGTCCCCCTAAGGGACCATTCTGTTCTGTTTTCTTGTAACATGGCCCAAGGTTACAAGTTTTATATCGAGCAAATTAAACAAAAATTTCCAAGAGAAAAGTCAGAAAACCAACTTAATAGAAGTAACATACATAAAAGGACATTTTAGGTGCGGGATTATGCATATTTTTTTTCATGCAGGATCAGCTTTGTAATTATGAAACTGATTAATTCATTCAATAAACAGTGATCCCGCATTAAAGAAATATATATATGGAATCCCGTACATGATAATTTCTAAATATATATGTAATCATCTTTAATGTCTCTCCAAACTATTTCAAGAAATATATAGGATTCTTGCACAACAAAAGTAATTGTTACACTTGCACAACTTATATACATTATTTTCTGTTTCTCTCATTATATAATTTATACTTTTGAGTCTTGATGAGTTGATTAGCATAATGCATGGATAATGATACTTGGGTTCTCTCTTTACTCATAATATTAACATACGCTAGCTAGATGATGGAAGTCTTTAGCTATATAAACTCATTGATTTGTTGACAGTTGGGTTCTACAAAATATTGATACAGAAGCTCCTACTGTTAATCAAATATGGCCTTGTTTGACCGGGATTTTGAAAGCTAGCTAAAAGCAGCTTATAGGAGTGTTTGGATGTACACAGGGGTGGATACACCAACTAAAGAAAAATCATGGCTTCGCCAAAATCAGGATTTAGATCCCCTCCTCACATTTAGGTGTCCTCAAGTACTTATCATCACCTAAAAATTAATGATATTAATTAATTCTATCTTTTGTTTTGTAAAGACATAAATTAATAGAAATAATCCTGACGATTGATTTACTATATTAGCTAGACACGTGAAATGTAAAGACATAAATTAATAGAAATAATCCTGACGATTGATTTACTATATTAGCTAGACACGTGAAAATAGATTATGAAGGTGAGGATACTTAAAGTGAGGAGAGGATCTAGATCTAACCAATTACATCTAATTTCAGGATTTTGATCATCTTCTCACCCTAATTGTTCTCACCTTGTCCTTACCTTCATAATTTATTGTCACGTGTCTAATATAACAAATTAATGGTATGAATTACTTCTATTAATTTTTATGATTTTACTCTACCAAAGATAAAATTAATCAAGAACATTGATTTAGGTGAGGACAATGTGAGGTGAGAAGGGGATCCAGATCCCTAATTTCCAGGATTTCAATTTTTGTGCAGTTACTAATCGATAATGAAATAAAAGGGAATCGGGAAAAAGAACTTGGTTCCTTTTACGGGAAGGGGAATAGTTTTTTTTCCAACAAGACTTTAATTCATGATTTGTGTATGGAGCCCATCAATGAACATGATAAAATTTGTCAAGCTTATATTAAACCAAGTAGCTTACAGTATGCTTGGTTTCATTTATTTTCTACCTTGTAGAATGTTATCCTACAAAACATACAACTTTATGCATATCAACCGTAATTTTAACAATTGTGCGTTTTTAACTCATGTAGGAAAAGACCATAATCGTACTATTACACATGAGACTAAATGATATTACATTTGATTTTTTAATAACTTAGTTTTTAAATATTCCCCCCCCAAAAGCCAAAAACCTGGCTTCACCCCTGGATATACATTATAACTCTAGGGGACAGACATCTCTTCTTTAAATATCAAGTAATTTTTCGTTGAACTTCAGTTGAAGTAATAGTGATCTGTCTTCGCCCGTGATTTTCAGATCAAGTTTTCTTTGGCCGGAAATTAGCCCGCATCAAATATGGTTAAAATTAGGTGGATAGGATTTGCATACTCATCTTTTTTCTTTTTTTTTTGAATTGTCTTCCTTATGAGTCATGACATTCATATATATATATATATATATATATATATAAGTACTACTGGATCATTTGATTCATTTAAATAATATTCATAGTCTATTTAAATTTATAATTTGTCCATGACCATATATTAGTTTCTACAAGTTTCTTGACTATATATTAAAGTCGTAAGTTTGACCAGTAGTAATTTTAGAATCTAATAAAATAAAGAAGAAGAAGACGACGAAGAAGAAGAAGCTGTTCATGATGCATACTTATAGCGCATGGCTCATCTGTTTGTGAAAAAAGTGAAGTAGTGGCACAAGAAAGTACCTTTACGAAACATGCTGTCTGCAGTCTGCATGAAAGCCTAGTTTGGCACTAGATAATAAATTAATGTTTTATTATTATTATTTTTTATTGTTTTAAAGTTGTTTGAAAAGCCTGTTGACTTCACGATCTCCATATATATAACCTATCAAAGTTTATATATTAACACCTTTTATAGATTGTCTCAGAATTGTTTATAAAACCAATAAGTTTGGGGGAAACCTCTCCTAGTATTGGGTGCCAACTTCTTCTAATTATGGAAGTAAGCGTCTAGGTATGTTAGAGTACGTTTGGGAGAGCTTTTCAAGTAGATCTTTTTGCAGTAGATCTTTTTGAAATAGATCTTTTAGAGATAGAGCTTTTAAATAAAAGTCGTTGGTCGTTTGGTTGTTAATTAAAAAAGAGCTTTTTTAATGATAGAATTACCAAAATACTCTAGTAAATATTAAATTACAGGGTTATATTATATATTGTTGTATGGTGAAATATTCTTTTAAACTTCTAAATAAGAAGAGCTCACATTAAAAGAGGGTCTTTATTTCTTAGTTTTAAGTTATAATATTACAATCTTCATATACATTTTTCATATTTATTTTCAGTGTTTTCCATAAAATATTCCCACACTTGAGTGGTCTTTCTTTTTTAACTTTTTTTTTTTTTTTCTCTCCTTATCACATTTCAGATGGTGATTGATAATCTATCCACTAAAAAAAAAAAAAAAAACTACCATAAGAGCAATTCACCACACTAATATAGGTTTAGTTGTCATAATTTTCCAATTTTAGCTGATAAGATCATGATCATCACCAATTAGACGGTGACACTTGTACGAAAAACCAAAATTATCGGCTAATCTGCACGTAGTACTCTTCCACTAAGTCTTCAATTATTATTGTAAATTACTAGAGCATGCATGCTTTAATAATTAAATTAATTATATTAGCTTAATTATTCCATAATGGAGAAACTCCTTTACTTGTACGAGTAATAATTATTGATTATAAGCATATAATTCAACTACAGTATATATAAATAATGCTAATGTTGCCAATTTCATCATCTAATGCATGAATCTGAGCCGTCCAAGTCATGAATAAAGGACCACATGATTTTTGATTCGCTCGAGCCAGCCGAAAGAGAAACTCCTTCGTGCTGCTTCTATAGTTCTTACAACACCGAAAAGAAAGGCTTTAGAATTTTAAAATCTTTGATTTTAATCATTTAATTAGCACTCAAATCTGTGAGTGAGAGTGAGAGAGGCCCCAAGTTTTGAAATCTCTCTCTCTCTCTCTAGTGTGTGTAACTCTCAATCTTCCTTTTGACTTTGAGCTTATATATAATAATTAATCAACTTTAATTTTTTGTATTGTAGGCCTAATGTTGCCTTGATTATGTGCTGCACACGGGCTCCATGTAAAAAAAAAATTAGAGTAAATTATTATTTATGTTTCACCAAAGGATGCTTAGTTAAGTGACTGTAAAGACAACAAATTAACCCAAGTTTTAATTAATTATAATAAAATTAATAAAATCACATAATAATAATAATACTTTAGGCAATCTTTTTTTTTTTTTTTTTTTTTTTTTTTTTGCAAAATCTCAAAAAAGTTCCTTTAAAAGGATTTTACTTAATAAAAAACAAGAATCTAGCCATAGCATCGTGGAAAGCTAAGTTAAATTATTGGTGCATTTTCTAGATTAATTGCACTAACCTACCCTAACTTTATTGGATATTGCAAGATTTCAAAAAGATGCCCTAAATTAACATAAACACCCATTTCCATCAAGTCAATCCGTTAACTTTAACGGTTGACTAACATTGACCAATGAAAAACCAAATATACCCCTGGCACATCATCCCAGGCAAAAAATATTTTTAATTAACAATGATATATTTTTTTTATTTTTAAAAAAGGATAATATATCGGCTGCCTGCGAAAACATCCTTAATTAGTGGAGGAGCCTCCTATGCGAATTGTAAGAGGTCAATCTCCAAGATTGGTGAAGATCTCATGCGGTAAGTAGGAGATCGTCAAATATCTATTGTTTCATACTCTATCTCTGGTAGATTATCTTTCTTTTTCTTTTTTCTTTTTTAAATATTTGATATTACAATTTTAATTAAAAAAATATTTTATATTTGAGATGATGTGGCAAGGATATATTTGGCTTTCCAATGGTCAAAGTTAGTCAACCGTTAAAGTTAACGGATTGACTTAATGGTAAGGGGTGTTTGTATTAATTTATGACATCTTTTTAAAATCTTGCTAGAACCACTAAAGTTAGGGTAAGTTAGTGCAATTAACCCGCATTTTGTGGTATTTGATATTGACATTTCTAAATATGCTATGATTGGATATTAAACTGAATAATTACACTAAACAGTAAAACTAATGATCATAATCCATCAAACCAACTGTACTCCTACTGTTCGATCTCGTGTCTCTCTCATTATTCTGCATTATTGCTCGTGTGATGGTGACTATGGTATAATTATTAACCTGATTCCACCTCGAAGTTCTCTTTGTACTCTAGTTCTTGCACCCGTGTGCATAACATACAAATCGTTAAAAACAAAAACCTGCAACAGTACTTCGGAGATGACTTATCAAAATATGTATCGTGAGACCCGCATATCATTAACTTAAATTTGAATTGAATGCTCGATTGAGATATGCCAACAGTCAATACATCAACATATATTTTTTTTTTTTCAAAAAAATGCTTTGCTTTATAAAACCAGCATTACATGGCCCCTTCAAAGAAAACAATTTTCTCTGCCATGAGAAAATGAATGATAAAAAATGGAAGGAAACATCATGATTGATAGAGAGAAAGAGAGGGGGGGCCTTGACAAATCCAAATCACCGCCAAATATATAATAAAAACTGAGAAGAAAAAATCAACGAAAAATATTAGAAGAAACTTTGGTCAAAGATATTGTACAAGTAGTGATGTAGAGCCCGAGAAATAGCATCATTTGGCTGCAAAATTCTTGAGCATCGTGCGTCCACGTTTTTTTGGCTGCACCCGCGCGTGAGCAATGATTGAGGTCCCTCTGTTTTCACTATCATCATTAGGGTTTGGGGCCCCAAACCCTAATCTTCATTCTTTTTAATTTTTGATATATATATAGTTTCAGATCGCATATTTTTAGTTTAGTTTTAAGTTTGAACATATGGTATAGGCTAGAAAAGAAATTTATTTTCTATCAAGAAGTATCATCATATCATATCACCTCACCTCACCTCCATCGGAAAAACATAATATCCTCTGGGAAGATCTTTTCCATGACCTTTTGTTTTCTGGCTGATAGCTGCGAAAATCTTATCAAAGTCTAATCAAATCGGGTTGTAAAGTGGGACTGCCCTGATCGGCTGATCAACACCAACTCTTAAAAATAGTAGACTTTGTGTTTTTTTATTGTTATTTTTTCCCGTTGGCGAGCACTTAAATTCAATCCACAGAGTAAACGTCTTTTCACCCACACGGTGTTGTAGTTGTGCCACGTGTAATGGAACCTAATTCCAATTTATGCTGGCAATCATTGGCAATGCTGTTGCCTACCCGCACGAGTGGTTTGAGCTTACGGATCTGCCCTTTCCTTTTTATTATAATTTTTTCTAATCCTGATTGTTACTTCTTTAATAAAAGATTTCTATTGGGCCACGTGTCCCTCTTATTGTTCTTCTTTTATATTAAACACATCTGTCAACGGTTGTAAAAAGAAAAAAAAACATATCTGTCAAATTTGATTTCTCTAATTTAATTTTTTATTCAAAGATCCAAAAAGTTTAAATAAGTTGCACATCACTCCCAAAGTTTTATAATGCTCATCTTATAAGCATTTATTGTAATAATTCTTATAATATATTAAAAAAATATTCTACTTTAAGTTAATCGGCATATTATACGAATACGATAATTAAAACATTAAGTAAGCACCAACTTAAATTAGAATTCTCTTTAAAAATAAATTATATAAATTGACGTTAATTGAATAAAATGATTATCTAAACAGGACTAGACAATTCTCTTTAAAAATAAATTATATATAACAAAATAATGATTAAACATCTATTTCTTTTATGAGTCTATAGTCCGCATGTTTCGTTATAATGCGAAGTAATACAAATTGATTCACAACATCAATATATGGCTTAATTTGTCTAATTAAAACATGAGAACCCTCCTAACCAGACAAGTGCTAAACAATTAATACGAATTATATATTTATCAATCTGTGGGCTCTAAACGGCTTGGATACGGAAAGTGCAGTTTGATAGATTTGCTAAGACTAACATGAACACTTTGGATTTTCAATATATATATAGTCGCTTTCTTTTCGGTGCACATTGATATAAAATACATCAATGCAAGTGTATACAGACCAAGTCAAAACATGTGAATATAATGGTTCACATGCAAGACATTGATATATATTTATCAGTGCACACTGAAAAGATCAATTATATATATATATATATATATATATATATATATATAGGATAGTTCTCTAGTCAGGCGTCCTGAAATTATAATTTTAGGACGTCTAATCACCGACACATGTTTTAACCACCCTATATATAGAGAGAGAGGATAGTTCTTTAGTCAGGACGTCTTGAAATTACTATCTCTAATAAGGACGTCCAACCACAGCCGCACATTCATTTGCAGGGGCATACTCAGGAAATATTTACCACCCGAGCTAAATTTTATATATATAAAATATTTTTTTCTCGGTACATGCTAATATTATAAAGTCAACTCCTTAACTATCAATAGTTATTTATCTATTTTTGTTTACTCAATATATTATAAATTTACAATACTTAATTAATGACTCACAAACTCTCTCACACTAAGTGCTTATTTGGTTGAGCTTTCTATTGCCTCAAAAGGTCTACCAACGTCTATTTGAGTTTTTTTAGAGTTGTTTGGTTGGATTTTTAAGATTGTCTATTTTAAATTGAGTAGAGGCTAGTAAAGTTTAAACATCTACTAAGCAAAAGCTCATGGGGAGGTATTTTTTTAAAAAAAGTCTACCAACCAAACAATTATAAATTTTTTTTTCAAAAACTTTATTTCTAATAGATCTACTACAAGTAGAACTTTTACTAATAGAGGTTTTTCAAAAGCTCAATCAAACAAGCTCTAAATTTATTAAATTCAGTGTGTATTATGGAGAAAACTGTTGTGATTTTCCTCAATACACACGGAATGAATAACGTCAGTGCAAGATATGCGAGTCATTGATTAAGAATAAACAAAAATTGTATAATTCTTGATAAAAGTATTTGTTTTTTTTTTTGTTTTTTTTTTTTTAATAATAAGATGACACCAATTCAATTATGGACTACTCAATAATATGAAATACATAAACAACTATTTAAACTTGTAGTTAAAAAATATATATTTAAACTTGTAAATGGCTTAATTCTATACTATTAGAAGCCATAATATTATGTGTATTTTTACAATGAACAATAAAATATTTATATTTCACTAAATTTAGATAAAATATCATAGTTTTGTAATATTTTCATCCCTTAGGGGATGTTTATGTAATTAGACCTTTATGTATTGAATTTTAAAAAAAATTAGAGGGCTGCCCAGGCAAGCCCTCTCTTACATCCGCCCCTGTTCACTTGGGTGTGGGTATTTATGAATGTGTAGCTGTGATTGAATGTTCTTAAATTATAAAGTCAGTACTGAAAGAAGAAGTATTATATATATATATATATATATATACAGATTTTCTATTATCAGTTCGAACTGACAATAAATATATCGGGACGAAAAATGTAGACCACTAGATTTACATACTTTGACTCAAAGTGTATGCACTTGTCAAAACTTCTCCATAATCTGTGGTCCACATTCTTCGTCCTGATATATTTATTGTCAGTTCGAACTGATAAAAGTTATATCAGTTCCTTATATGTGGGCCACTAAATTTAAATACTTTGACTGATAAATGCATACAGCCAAGTCAAAGTATTTAAATTCAGTGGCCCACATGCAAGGAACTGATATAACTTTTGTCAGTTCGAACTGATAATAGAATTTCTGTATGTATATATATGGGTTCTTGGGTTAGAAATTCCTCTATCTTTCTCTCTCTCTCAACTCAAAAGCATGTGGATTTGGTGAGGCTTGGAAAGATAAAGTTGGCAGATGAGGATTCACGTGAAGGGCAATAATGCTGGCACGTGGATGACAAATGAAAATGATATAAACTCATTTCGAACTCTGCCTATGAAAATCATTTTTTTTCTTTTTTCTTTTTTTGGTATTGTGTTTTTAATTGTTTTTTTAAAGCTGTTTTTGAATTCTCCAAACTTGACGATTATGACCTAATAGACACTATCACGCCTCTCTCGTTAATTTTTACTCGATCTTTTCCGATAAGTGTTCGTGATATAAAAAGCAGCTACTATAATTTCTTCTCTTCTTTTTTCCTCATTAAAGTGCCGTAATGCACTTAATTTCACTATATATATCGGATTTCTTCTCTTCTTTTTTCCTCATTAAAGTACCTTTTTGTTGATATAACATTTTTTTCAAACCTTTATGAAGTATAATTAATTAATAGAATCAAGAATATTAATTTGGAAAGGCTATTTCAAATTTTAAAATTTTGAAATGGGTAAACTTAGCTGTGATTTTTTCCTTTTGAAATTAAATATATATAAAAATATAAATTGAATATACGGTGGGTCCTTGAATTGGGTATATGCCCTAGAGTTCTTTCTCCATGATTAGAACAGCGCAAATGGGAGTATTGATCTATAACAATAATTGTAGCTACATTTATTTTTCGGTATTTTATCGAGACATGTCAAGATATATCTAACACAAAGCACGCTTAAATATATAGGGATGTAACTATCACTCATAATATATCATAAAGAATACTCTTTACATATGTTTATATAATGTTAAACTCGAACCGTTACCATTGACGTAAAATGGGACAGTGACGAAGCCACTTGGAGGATAGGAGGGGCTATGACCCCAAACCCAAATTTGTTATAAAATATATAATTAAATTTTTTAAATATTTACCAATGAATTTTTGTTATTTATATTTATTTTTAAAAAGTTTCTTCTCATGGCCCTAGTCTTCCAAAATTTAAGGAAGCTAGCTTCATCTCTTGGAGACGGGAGGTAGACACTACATGCGTTGAGAAGTGCGTTAAGAAAGTAGCTACCGGTTTTAATCATTAATCAATTACCTGAAAAATTGACAATTTGATTTTGTAGTATATGTAATCATAGTATGTGTTGTCAATTGTCATATACAAAATTTCAATATCATTAACAGCAACTGCAAGTAGCTGAATTGATCGAGTTGAGATGATAGCTAGCCTTATCTTATAAAATCCAATTTCATACATATCCCATACATAGTTTATGATTTTTTTTTTATTTTTTATTTTTGGAGGAGCTTAAAATAAAATAAGTTTTTTTTCCCTTTTAACATTGTATCCAACCAGATCTTTTCATTTGTCGTAATCATTTGATGGTAGTATACTAGTATATATATGTGTTTAATTATAGGAAAAGTTTCAAATGATATCTTTTGTTTTTTATTTTTTATTTTTTTTTTTTTTTTGAAATATTATAAGAACTATTACAATAGAACTGTCAGGACCTTTCGAGATCAAACAATACATATGCAGCCCGGATAACTACTCTCATAACGGGAGATAACTACTCCCACATCCCGAAAAGAAAACTTCCCACACATGCTTGTAAAATACGCATGGTGAGATTTGAACCCCTCGCCACATATGTGGAAGGGATGTACACTATCAGCTCTGCTAAGAGGTGATGTGCGTTTTTTATTTTTACTTGAAATCTATTTTTGTATTAACAAATTTTTGTACAAAATAAATAAATAAAATAAAATTCAGGTGTTTCTTAGTAATTTGGAAGTGTTTCCGAATAAAAGGTAACTTCTTAATATATACTTATGAAGAAAAGTATTTGTACTTTTTTTTTTTTTTTTTTTTTTTTTTTTTTAAGGCAAAAACTTATATAAAGTTTTTATTTAAAAAAAATTATATTAGATAACCCGTAACAAATTAAACTCAAAACAATTAATATATGATTATTTCATTTGTTATTTGTTTCCGGCATTATCTCAAAGCATCACATCACATGTCTATTGCCCCTATTGGGAGAGAGCCATACAAATTTATCACTAAGAACTAAATAAATAAATAATTTATCAAAATTTATATTATAAATTGAATATAATTTTATTGTATGAGGTTAGTTCTGATATTATCATGGGTGCTTAGAGTAATTTTTGAATTTTTAAAATTCATAAGTGGGTGTTCTTATTTAATGGGGTATAAATCATTTTTAATGGGTGGTAATATCTACCCGTTAAATAATTGTGACCATCATCTAATGTGACTTAGTAAAAATGTTCATTCAATCTGATAATTTTCTAGATCTGAGTTGTCATCTGCAGTGATATATATTTTTTAAATTAATGTGCACACATACACGTGTCAATTGAAAAAAAAAAAATGATAAGTTGAGATATGTGACGTTAGTGTATTTGAAAATTATATATGGATTTTCAAAAAATCCATGATTTCTTTTAATTGAATTAAACAAAATAAAGATAAAACATGTTTAGTTGCTTGTAAATTTTATGGTCATGCAGAACCTCAACATATCATAAATTCTTTTCTTTTGTCAAAAGGTATTTTTATCTTATTTCAATAAAAATTATAAAATAGTTTATTCCTTCTTGGTTCAATTTAGCGTGCAGCACTTCCTTCACATTAGTGGTTGGAATTTGAGTTTAATCATGCTCATTTACTAGTGTGAGGAGATAACACACGCAATGCATGATTTAGGCATGTTCCGACGAATATTTTTGTTGGGTTTGTGTGAAGCCTGGAAATAGGTGAAGAACCGAAATACGGAGAAGACCGCGGCGCACCAACCGCAATACAAACCGCGAAGAATTTCAGAGGATACACTCAGCGTAGACGGTAGCCAAGGCGTAGGCTGCAAACCGTGGTAATGACGAATTTTGTACAAAATCGGAAATATTGTGTGGGAAGAAATGGACTCCTAGTAGGTTTTGGCTTGCCCTAATACTCTGATATAAATACTAATGTCTTCCTATGCTTAGGGGTGTGTGAGAAATTGCTAGCGGGAGAGAGCAACTTACAGATTGAGAGACTGAGAGATTGTAATCAAACTCTGATAGTGGATTCGTGTGTTAGTGCGCTTCGTGGACATGCGTTTTTGTTGAACTATGTAAAATCTCTGGTGTTTTTTTCTTCTTACTTTCTAATTATTTACGATTTAGATTTGCATGTGTGCGATTTCTAACAACACATTTGACACATTCAGTGTCGAAATTTTCATAAATAAAAAAAAAAACAAAAAAAACAAAACAGTACTATAAAAATACTCACACTAAATTAATATAAGGGTTAATAGTACCAATGCCCCTTGAACTTATAGCGTGGTTGCATAGTGCCCCCTAAACTTATTTTCTTAGCATTAAACCTCCTTAAACTTTCATTTATTGGCAAAAGCTGACAGAAGAGTAACGGATGTCAAGGGAAAATTGCACTTACATACCTTGATTATATGTATAACTGCATTAAAACTGGAAAAATATAATAATAACACAAACACACCCTTGACTTGTTGACTAATGTCCAAAAAAAAAATAAAAAATTATATTAATAAATTTTAAAAATTATATTATAAAAAACTAATTATTAAAAAAAAATGAAAAGAAAAAAAAATAAAAATACTCTAAAAAAATAGAAGTGGAGATCAAATTTAAAAAAAAAAAAAAAAATACTAGACTAATATTTATTCCTTTCAAAAAAAAAAAACAAATTTAAAAGTTTTGATGAGATATGGAAACCTAGATCTCTTAAAGAGAGAGAGAGAGAGAGAGAGAGAGAGAGAGATCAATTTCAATGGACTAATTTCTTCAATTAAATTCAAAAAAAAAAAAAAACCATCATTGTCATCCAGAATCATCCTCATCAAACCCAAAATTTAAATTTATTAAAAAAATTATTTAATTTTTTAAAAAAATACAAATTTTCTATCATTTTCTCACCTAATCTCCAAATTCTTTTTATCATCAACACCACTAAACCAAATCAAAAAAATTCATCATCAAAAAATGAAAAAAATAAATAAAACTAATTAAATTTATAATTAGTGAACTTTCACAAAACCCACATCTCATCATCATCATCTTCATCAAAACCTAGTCACCACCCTAAGATGCGCCGATCTTCTCCAATCAAGGAGATCGAACCCAACAAAACCATCTCTCTCTCTCTCTCTCTCTCTCTCTCTCTCTCTCTCTCTCTCTCTCTCGCCGATTTACTGTCTCTCATCGACTCTCTCTCTATCTCCTCATCTATCTCTCTTTCATCTGATGGGAAGGTGAAGAAGGTGGTGGTGTTTGTGGCGGCGAGGGAAGCTGGATTTGTGGCGGCAAGGGTTTGTGGGTTGGTAGGGTTTGATTTTGTGGTTTTGTGGTGCTTTGATTTGAGTGGTGGGAGGGGCTGTTGGGGTTGATTTTAGTGGTGGGAGGGTTTTTTTGGGTTGGATTTTGGTGATGAGAGGGGATTTCTGGGTTCGTTGTGGCTATGGCGGCGATGGTGGCCGGTTCGTCGACAGCAGCGGCGATAGTTGCCAGTGGTGTTTTTTTGTGCAGTGGTGTTTGTGGGTTTGGTGGGTGGAGATTTGATTTTTTGTTTGTGATTTTTAGTTGGTTTGGTGGTTGAAGATCTCCAATGAGATTTTGAGTTTTTGTTTGAGAATGGAGAAGTTGTTGATGATGATTGAAGAAGAAAATGGAGATCTAATTTTTATGGAATTTTATTGAAGAAGATGATGATGTCTGGAGGGGATTAATTTTTTTTTTTCCTTTTAATTAGGTGGAGATCCAGATTGGATCTGCACCTAATCAAAAAAAAAAAAAAAAATTCCTTTAAATTTAATTGTAATGTTTTCCTTTAATGTATTTCTACTTTTATTTTTTAAATTGTTTTTTATTTGTAATTTTTTTTGTTTTTTTGTTTTTTTGTTTTTGTTTTATGAACCGGATATAAAACATTTCTTGATGATTTTTTTTTTAAAATTTAATTAATGAAAAAATATATTTGAGAATAATTATTATATATTTAGTCAACAAATGAAAGTGAACTTTCAATCGGTTAAAGGGTGTGTAGGTGTAATTATTATATTTTTCCAGTTTTAATGCAATTATGCATATAATCAGGGGAACTTAGTGTAATTTTCCATGACAGAAAAATGGACGGTATTACAATTCCGTCAACTTTTGCCAATAAATAAAAGTTTCGAGGGTTTAATGCCAAGTAAAAAAAGTTTAGAGGGCACTATGCAACCACGCTATAAGTTCATGGGGCATTGGTGCTATTAACCCTTAATATAATTTGTTTGTTCTTGGGATTCTGTTATGGTCGATCGGACAATGGTATAATTTTTTTTTTGGCTAAAGAGTTTGTAATTAGAATACTCCGTTCTCCATTTGTCCATGGAAAATGCTAATTAATTACACAGCTTTTTTGACCATTAAAAAAACACACACACAAGTCACAACCTCATAGGAAGTCAATGTACGTAATCAGTAGGACAAAACATAACAGAACATAACACTCTCCCAAACGGATAATGCAATAGTGT
The DNA here is from genome assembly GCA_030490815.1 of Acer saccharum. NCBI lineage: Eukaryota > Viridiplantae > Streptophyta > Magnoliopsida > Sapindales > Sapindaceae > Acer > Acer saccharum. The sequence continues at coordinate 5,780,183 of CM059868.1, forward strand.
TAGTACAAGTGAGTTTCCTGCTAAACGGAAAATATAAAAAGTTAAAAATAAAAATAAAAATAAAAAATCAATCGAAGCCCCACGCCCCCACTACTGTCTACTGTAGACAGTGTAGACATATTTTGTGTTTAGTGGGGTTTTGGATCCAATCCGGTTAATACTTAATGGTTATCGTCCCATCTCCGGTTGGTCTATTGTCCATTCATGCATGGCTGTTCTTTATTTTAGCTACTTTACCAATATTCACTGTTTGACTTTGACTGCTCTTACCTCCTGCATGACTGCCTGGGCCATACATTACCTTCCAAATCTCTTCCGTTTTGTGTGTAGATCAGTAGCAGCGGTCAGTCACCCCTGTCGTTTTATTCAACCCGGTAAAAGCAGAGAGCAACCGCAGAGGCAGAGGAGAGAAACAGAAGTTAACCCTAAGATGTTGGCCTAGCGGTAAAGACGAGTTTGTGATGTGTGGTTAGATGTACCGTTTCAGGTTCAATTCCCCGTAGTTTAATGGAAAGTATATATAAATCCAATTTCATTAAAGCAACATGGATCGGTGATAAAAATGTTCATTCGGTAATTTTTTCTTTAGTACTTTTTTAAAAACACCATATAGGTTGGTAGTGATTTGAACCTATGATATTACCAAAATGAAAGCATTCGGTGTATTAATGTCGTAAATTTGAGAGAAGAGTGGTATATAAAAATAAAAATAAAAATAAAAATTCAATTTCATTACTACTTTCCGCTCTTGTTCGTTTAAAGGCAGAAAAAAGGAAGAATTATTATTACTATAAGTATATATACAAAAAAAAGAAGAAAGAAAAGCTGAGGCTATTGGCTTCTCAAAGGCATTTTATTGAGCTTGGTTTCTTCAACAAAAATCAAAATCATCTGCTTTATAAACTCCACAAAAGGAACACTTCCTTTTCAAAATTACAATAACACAAGTAGTGTTTGAGAGGAAAAAGTAGATATCTGAACAAATTATACACAGAGAGAGGAGAGTCAGCTATTGTCCATGGATGACTCAGAGATTATTCTGTTGCTTGTTTCATCAATTTTATCTCTATTTTTTATCTTCATTTTCTTCAGAAGAAAGCAAAGAAGATATAATCTTCCACCAGGTAACATGGGGTGGCCTTTTATTGGAGAAACCATCGGTTATTTGAGGCCTTACTCTGCTACAACAATTGGTGAATTCATGGAAAATCACGTATCAAGGTATATAAAAATACTAAATCAGAAATTATATATTTTAGCAACTATGGGAATGAAAATTGCTATCATGTATTGCAGGTATGGAAAAATCTACAAGTCCAACTTGTTCGGCGAGCCAACGATAGTTTCTACTGATGCAGGACTGAACCGATTCATATTACAAAACGAAGGGAAGTTGTTCGAATGCAGCTATCCGAGAAGTATTGGTGGAATTCTCGGCAAATGGTCGATGTTGGTTCTTGTTGGTGATATGCATCGAGACATGAGAACCATATCTCTCAATTTCCTCAGTCACGCTAGGCTCAGGACTCATCTCTTGAGAGAAGTCGAGAGACATACCTTGTTTGTTTTGAATTCTTGGAAGGACAACTCTGTTTTCTCTGCTCAAGATGAAGCAAAAAAGGTCCCAGAAATGTTTCAAAACTATATCAACTTAATTACTCTATCGAGTCAAGGCATTTTCATGATTTTTTATTTATTTATTTATTTTCTGTCTGCAGTTTACATTCAATTTGATGGCGAAACATATAATGAGTATGGACCCTGGAAAGCTAGAAACAGAGCAATTGAAGAAAGAATACGTTACTTTCATGAAAGGAGTTGTATCTGCTCCTATAAATTTGCCTGGAAGTGCTTATAGAAAAGCTTTGAAGGTAAATTTTTGAACCAATTTGCTTTACATAGAGAAATTTATGGAACTCCATTTACTTGTTGAATTAGTATTTTTTTTAACTTTCAAAATTTTGCAGTCTCGATCGACCATACTGATACATATTGAACGAAAAATGAAAGAGAGAATCATAATAATGAAGGAAGGAAGAGACGATATGGAGCAAGATGATCTTCTGGGGTGGGTTTTAAAACACTCAACTCTTTCTACAGAGCAAATTCTTGACTTGATTCTAAGCTTGCTCTTCGCCGGACACGAAACTTCATCGGTCTCGATAGCTTTATCTATCTACTTCTTGCAGAGCTGCCCAGAAGCAATCCAACAGTTACAGGTAATTAACATCACAGTTTCAATATTTACAAAATCCACTTTTTTTTTTTCTTTTTTTTTTTTTTTTTTTATTGAAATTTTTATTTTATTTTTTTGAATTGTAGGAAGAACACCTGGAAATTACCAGAGCAAAGAAGAAATCAGGAGAGATAGAGTTGAAGTGGGAAGATTACAAGAAAATGGAATTCACCCAGTGTGTAAGTTTTCTTGATTAATTAATATATTTTTCCAATTCCTGCTCTGGGATTGATCAATAAAAACTCAAATAATAATAATAATAATAATAATAATAATAATTTACTCTCTCTCTCTGTGTGAAGGTTATCAGTGAGACACTGAGATTAGGTAATGTTGTAAGGTTTCTTCACAGGAAGGCTTTGAAAGATGTTCAATATAAAGGTAATTAATTAATTAAATTATATATATGTAATTATTCATTAATTATATAATTAATTGGTTAACATGCATGCCTGGAAACTGCTTTTGATTGATCTGATTGATATATAAAAAGACTTTTGAAATTAAAAATTGTCCTCTTATGTGTGTGCGTGTGTTTGTGTGAAATTTTGATAGGATATGACATTCCATGTGGATGGAAAGTGCTTCCAGTGATATCAGCTGTGCACTTGGATCCTTCTCTTTTTGAACACCCTCAACACTTCAATCCTTGGAGATGGCAGGTTAGTCTATATATTTAATTAGAATTTCTGATAATGTTATAAATATCTTTTTTAAGTTTTGAATGTGATCATAAATCACTGTCATTTGAGCTGATTTTTAGATTGTTATCGTAGTAATCAATCAGATAGTTTACATTTCAATGAACTTCAAATAAATAAATAAATAAATAAATAAATAAACTACTGACAAAGGGATGGCATACAGTAAAATGACTCGTTGGTTTACAGTAAAGGTTTTTAAGCAGCACCGTTGATTCTACTGAGACCCACAGAAATCAGAGTGGTAGTTTTCACGGTTTGCATGCCTGCAGTAAGTTTTGACCTAAAATAATTTATAGTTTAGTCAAACAAATAAGGTGCAAATCAGAATATTTTAATTATTTAATAAATATAAATTTATAACTTTAATAAAGTATTTAATTAGTCCGACAACATAAGAGGTTTGTCTTTCACACCTATACTTGAGTTTGAGTTTGAGTTTGAGTCTGTCCACCCTCTCAAACAAATAAAAAAAAAGAAAAAAAAGTTTACTTTTGCTCACTCCCCTTCAAGAGGGGTGAGCATTACACCACCACCCACCCCCCCCCCCCCCCCCCCTCTAAAAAAAAATTACATGTGTCCATGAAAGGGTAAAATTGTCTAAAAAGATAACAGGGTTTGGATAAATTTACCTCATCTCTGGACACATGTTATGTTTTTGGAAGGGGTAATGCTAGTCTGGACATACTGACAGATGGGGGGTTCAAAAAATTCTAGCACTTTTTAGAGGTGGCTTTTCAACAATGTCACCGTTTTAATAACTTATGTTTAAAAGACGCCTATTATAGTGAACGGATAAAAATGCCCCCCACAGTAACCTTTTTCACCATTTTGGTTTTTTTTTTTTTTTTTTCCTTTCAAAATCCTCTATCAATGGAGGACCTCCATCAAAGGAAGTGGAACTGATGAATCGACGAACACATGTACACCGACCAATCAACGAACACACGTACATCGACGACGACGGTGGGCCATGAACACACGTATGTCACTGTCGACGACCACAACCAAACACAATAGCGACTTTTGATTTCTCTAAAAAAACGAAAACGAAGGGTTTCGAATTGGGGATTCGGGGTTGGAGAAGATGAACATAACAGAAACAGAGGAGCATGGAACAACAACCCAGAAGTCTCGAAAAGCAATCACAAATTCTCAGAACAAACAAACACAAAGTCTCAGACACGTAAACACAAAGTCTCAAAACACAAACACAAAGTCTCAGACACACAAACACAAAGTCTCGGAACACAATAATAAAATCTTAAAACACAATCACAAAGTTACTATTCATCATCTTCCCCACTCGAAAATCCCAACCCTCAACAACTTTAATAACTTTAAATTGAAAAAAAAAGCTCTGGGGGCCCCCGCATACGTTTGCGTTGTGCTACTAAACTAATTATCCAATGAAAATACATTGATAATGTTATGATGTTCAACCTCTATTGAAGGTCTGTAAAACAGATCTCTATGAAGAAGATGAAAGAATAAAATCTCAAAAAACTTTAAAGTAAGAGAATGTGTAAAATAAGGGTATTTTTAGAAATCACCTACTTTAGTGTCTTTTAATCTTAAGTTATTAAAGTGGTGACCCACTTACAACAACAACTTTAAAAAGTGCTAAAACCCCTTATTTCCATGAGAGACGGGTGTCAGATTTTTTATTCTTATTAAAAAGAAGGAGTTATAAGTAAAAATTCGATATTTTATTAGGTCCAAGTGTCCAACCCAGAAAACATCCGTTAAAAGTTGAAGGTGGGAGATGATGAGATGTGACACGGTTGTAATGACGTTCCATCAAGCCGTTGAACGTGTCGCATCAGGATAAGCAATACGTGGTATAAACGTACAACCAGGATCTCAACGGATGTCCCCAGGCCGTTAGATACGATGTCAAGATCAGTAGGACCCGTGTGTTTTTTCTTGATATTGTACGGACTTAGCCTGGAGGTCCCATAGAGAAGCAAGCCCGTTGTCTCGTGCGCATGGGATGGTGTGGCCTGTGGGGGACTTGAAGAATTGAGATAATGAGATGAGATAATTAAAGGCCACGTGATTGTGGGGTTCATACGTTCTTCACATGCACGTGCATGCATGAGTAACCTTCTCAAGTGGGTCAATGGGTCAATTCTTATTTAGAAACTGGTCCAACAAAATTCCAAACCGAATCTTGTTAAAAGTTTGGGTAGCTTTAAAGCTTACCACCGTACCTTACAGAGGGATTGTCGGGTCCTGAATTTACCATAAGGAATCCCTACTTGTTACGGTGATAATTTGATTAATAACAATAATTATTAAATTTTTATCGGTAACAATTAAGGATTCCATACGAAAACCCTGTATTTGATAATCCCTACTATTATGTGAGGAACTCAAATCAGCTGTCTATAAATGATGTCATAATTTGTGTCTAATCAATTAAATTAGAATATGTAACTACATTTACAAAAGAAGTTGAAAAAAATAATAATTAAATTTAAACACATATCCTAATTTTATTGGTTAGAAGTAAATTGAGACATCATTTTTAGACAGCTTATTTGAGTCCTTATGTGAAGTGAGTGTCGATTTTTAAAAAAGTTTATGGTAATTTATTCATCATTTGCTTTTTTTTTTTTTTTGTGTGTGTGATGGTGTAGCAGCAAACCAGTCACGGGCCTTCTTCCTCGTCGTCGTGCCCGAGCATGAATACAAACAACCAATTTATGCCGTTTGGGGGCGGGCCGCGGCTGTGCACCGGATCGGAACTGGCTAAACTGGAAATGGCCGTATTTATACACCATTTGGTCCTAAACTTCCACTGGGAACTAGCCGAACCTGATCAAGCATATGCATTCCCTTTCGTCGATTTTCGAAAAGGCTTACCCATCAGAGTTCAGCGCCAGTCTTTGATATAATAATTAAAAAAATCAACGAAACGGGTGCGTTTTGCAATTGCAATATCGCATTTGCATGCATGGAATTCTCAGTTGTCTGATGATCATCAGGCTCCTTTATATATAAATTCTCTCTTGCAATTAAGTTGGATATATATATATATATATATATGGAAAATGCCAAACACGTCTCTATTTTACGTGGAGATAGATCTCTTGAGTATCTTTTGGATTTTCCAACTGCTTATTTTGTAAGTGCTTTTGACGTTATATATAGCTTTTCACATGAACAAAAGGGAAGACAGACAAGTGAAGAAGAAACGCAGACAGTAATTACTGTTTAGGACCAGGACCACATTTTAAATTCCAACCCCAATATTGTAAATTTTATTACGTTTCTTAATTAATTTGGTCCCTCCATGTGGGGATTAAGTTATTCATTTATGTGTAATATTTATGGTTTATTTATCTTTTACTGTAATATTCTATTATCTATCTATACTGTTTTACTATTGATCAATTTGAATTTTTTTCCCATTATTTTCTACTAATTATTGGAAACTGAAGAGAGCAAAAAATAAAATAAAAAATGCATATGAATTGAGGACGAGAATTCCATTGACCTCAACTACTATGATTTGTAAGTAGTTTTTTTTAAAAAAAAAAACTAAATTATGATTTGTAGTTAAATAATTAACAGATGTTTTAAATGATGAACATTAATACTATAACAACACATTAAAAGACTGAATATAAGTTTTTATTCAAGTTTTGGATCAAATATTTAAAAGAATCTATGTATGCCAACAGGCTCAACTGATAGATGAATGAGCTAAAGACTTGGACAAATGACTCTCAGATTAGCGGTTCGAATCCTACCTATGGTGAAAGCTTTCAAAAAATAAACCTGATACTAGATTAATAGATATTGTCAAAAAAAAAAAAAAAAAAAAAAAAAAAAAAAAAAAAAAAAAAAAACTATGTATCATAATTGCATGTCATAGACTCATAGTAGAAGAAAGTAAATATCAGTTTTTTTGTTCGATATTTTTCATGTTTTGAGGGAACCGATACAAAATTATCTTTAAAAATATGATATATCCAATATTTCGAAACTTTTAGCTAAATAATTTTTACCGAAATTTTCAAAAGTTTTAGACCACCAATATTTTGAGATTACCATAAGGTCGTGGGTTCGAGTCTGTTCTACTCTCAAATCTCGAATTATTGTAATATTTCAGAGAAAAAAAAACGGATATATATAATTTACTTCCTCGGACTCTCATATATATATATATATATATATATAAAGGGAGAGAGAGAGAGAAAATCGAAGGTGTACTATATAATGCACCACATACATGATGCATCAACGTCTAATATTTATTAATGAGATACATTTGATTTGATGAAATTTATAAAAGATCACGGTGGGGACTGGTTGCGCTGGATTATTAAGACCTGTGATGATTAATGAATCGGAACAGGGAACCGCATGAGTTTGCTCGCTGTGACCATCCAAACTCCAAAGGATAGCGATGCATAATGCATCGTATGATTTGTGGGTTTGGAAAGAGAGAGAGAGAGAGAGATCATATATGATACAAAATCTAAATTATAAGTTATTAAAGATAGAAGTTAATGAAAGGATATATAAAACTAAAAGGCTGTTTTGTTTTGTCTCCTGTCCCGTTTCGCTCACTGATCACTTTTTATTGCCTCCTCCTCCCCCGTTGGAAAATGTTAAACATTTTGCATATTGGTTGGCAGTGGCACCATAAGCAATTAAGCATAAAATCAAACCAAATCTTCGGATTATTTTTCGGGTCCCGCTTCTCATTATAATTATTTGTCGTTCTTTGCACAAGTGGTTCCTTCGTTATGGATCTTGTTTTCTTCCTTTAATTGCTCTTTTTTAAAACAAAAATCTGACACCGACAGGTCACGGTTTACCAACCTGTCAAGATCAAGCACCGTATATATGATTAGATTGAATATCTACTCTCTCTGTATTATTAAGATGAGACTTGAAACCAGGTGACACCATTTTGAACTAGAACACAAAGAGATTCAGGTGCGGGATACCGTACGTTTTTTTTTTTTTGTTCGAGATCTTGGTTTATTACCATATGTGATGAACAATTTGTAGCATAACAAAGGGAGAATTGTAAATAACCCTCTAACTTTTGATCAAATGCCAAATCAAACCCTCTGGTTTGAACAATCAGTATAAAACCCCCTACCATTAGTTGACATTTAGTTGACTTTAATTAAATATGATGAAATATAATTATTTAAGTGGTTTTTTCTCTAATTGAACTAAACATAATAATGAAAAAACATACTAAAAATATGTTAGAAAAATGAAAAAATAAAAAATTTATTTTAATGTAAATTAAATATACAAAAATATATTCTAACAAAGCTAAAATCATTATAAAATTTAAACCAAAAATGTAAAAAATTATTTGTGTAAGAAATTAATTTATTATTATTATTATTATTATATATATTTATTATGTTTTTCTTTTTTATTTATTCTATTTATAATAAAGGATTTAAATTGTAATATTTGGTTTATACAAAATCAACTAACGGTCAACTATTTGTTAACTAATAGTATGGGATTTTTTTTACTGATTGTTCAAACTAGAGGGTTTGATTTGACATTTAATCAAAAGTCATGGTGTTATTTACAATTCTCCCCATAACAAAACATTTTATTAGACGTGATCAACTAAAATTCCACACGAAAAAACAAAAAAGCCAAAAAAAAAAAAAAAAAAAATTTGTAAAGCCGCACAAAGTTGGTAGTTCAAACTAATTTTTTATCAGACAAAAATAACTGTTATTGAAAGAATCACCAATGGTTTAGGAGTAGATATCGTGTCAAGTGTTAGATCGTTTAGAAGGAACATGTAGCTCAACCACATCAGTATTTTTTTTCTAAGTAGAATAGGTATAGTTATATTTCATGAAAGCTCCGTTGTGATTAATTGTTTGAATATTCATTGTAGAAGTCGTTGAATATTCAATATATATATATATATATTTATACTATACAACAAAAACTTCCAATCATTTCAAATGTCACATTAAACACACCTTAAATCGATTTATTTAATGAATAATTTTTGCGACAGATAGGACAACTAAACAACCACTCTTATCCTCAACCTCGATCTTTCGTACCTAAGAAATCTACTATTGAAATAGAAATATAGCCTGAAAAAAATGGACAGGTATTTTTGTTCAAAACAATCACTACTTGTTCTTCTTAAACACACTACTTTCACATGCGAAACTTATAATAAATTAATATTCAAATAATAATAATAATAATATCTGTCCCATTTAATCGATCAAGCTGTTGTTTTTGGAAACATCAGATATTAATTATATGAAAAGAACAAATAATTCAGGAGTAATTTATTGACACAAGAAGCTAGTTTCCATTACTAGCTTCAGAGCCGGCCATGTATATATATATATATTTATATAAATATTACAGTAATTCGGGGTTGAGGGAGATGAACAAACTCGAATATACAATCTTATAGTGGAGGTGTGAGGGGCAAACTACTTGACCAATCTCATCTTATCAATTGTCGGCCATGTTTTCGAGTAGTGGTGATTCGATGATCACTTGAATCATTACTACAATCTTATAGTGTAGGTGTGAGGGGCAAACTACTGAACCAATCTCATCTTATCAATTGTCGGCCATGTTTTCGAGTCGTGGTGTTGTGATGATCACTTGACTCGTTACTACAATCTTATAGAGTGGGTGTGAGAGACAAACTACTGGACCAATCTCATCTTATCAATTGTCGGCCATGTTTTCGAGTCGTGGTGTTGTGATGATCACTTGACTCGTTACTACAATCTTATAGAATGGGTGTGAGAGACAAACTACTGGACCAATCTCATCTTATCAATTGTTGGCCATGTTTTCGAGCTTGACTCATTACTCCTGTAAATGAAATAGATAGTTTGATCTAGTTTATTATATACTAGATAATCTTTATTGTCCGGTGAGATCGTTTCACACAAGTTTTTTTTTCTTGCGAAGCGGACACGAGCAGCAAATTTCATGCCGACACGAGCAACAAATTGGCAATTTATGTAGTAGTTCACCGAAGTGCAATGGAAACACTGAACACTTTCAAATCAATGTTCGATAATGTTGAAGGTCCACTGTACTTGGGCCCCGTTTGGGCCTGGTCAAAGGACAACCGGACCACTATCAATTGGACATATTTCTAATCTCTTGATATTTATGGAATTATAGTTTTAAAGTAAAATAAATATATATATAAAAAATACATGTTAAAACTTAAAAGTGTTTTCTTTTTCCAGAAAACGTTAGCCAAATGAAAACATACTGTGATACACATTACACTAAAAATAAAGTAAAAAGGAAAATAAAACATTTCTTATGAAAAAAAAAAATAGACTATGATACATCCTTGCATGTATAGCTTCCTCGTGGCCCTTCGAATTGAATTATGCGATTTTCACTGCTCATTTTTTGAACTCGAAGTAGAAAACGAAGAATTTCCTAAAATATTATGTTGTTTCTAAGGTGTAAATTCTAAATTTCAAAAAAAATTATTGTAAAAAAATAATAATAATCTAAATTTCACCTTCGAAACTTCAAAGTTTAGGGCGCGTCCTGTAAACGTTTTTCATTTACGTTTTTCGTAAATAAAAATGAAAATGAAAACTGTGTTTTTGGTTTCAGTTTCGAAATCCAAAAACGCGACTAGTAACATATACTGAAACCTGTTTTTTGAAAATAAAAACACAAAAAACGTGTCTGTTAGGTTAACCGAAAAATATAAAAATTTGACAAAAATTGATCCAAAATATCAAACATTGATCCAAAATATTTTCCAAAGCAACAACAAATTAAACAAACTTTGACCAAAAACACAAAACAAAACCAAACCCAGATGCTTTTCTTCACAATCTAAAACAACTATATACCAATTCAACGAATATGGTGAAGGAAATCGAGCAATGCTTCTTTATCTTCAATTAGGTCGGCTATGGTGGGCAAGAAAATTGTCTCCAGCAGGAAAATTGCAAACAAAAGGTTCATTTTTTGAACACCTAACTTGTTAAAGCTATAAGTTTGCAGTTGAAGAGTGGATTGGTTTTGTAAAATCCTAGTCACAAGCATATCGGAGAAGAAGAAAAGGAAGAAAAAGAAGCAAATCGGAGAAGAAGAAAAAGAAGCAGCAGGTCGAAGAAGAAGAAGAAGCATATCGGAGAAGAAGAAGAAGAAGCAGATCGTAGAAGCAAATCGGAGAAGAAGAAGTGACGAAGAGGAACACTGTAGGTCTGATGGAGAATGTCGAAGAAAAAGAAAAAAGTTGATTTTTGTTATTAAAAAAAATAAAAATAAAATAAAAATAAAAGTGAAAAATAAAACAAAAAACAAAATGAAAAACATCTCAAATTTGTTTTTCAAAAATTTCACTTTTAACACCGATATTGTATTTTATTTTGTTTTTATTTTTTGGAAATAAAATAAAAAAATGTTAACGAACACAATTTTGAAATCGTTTTTCGAAAACAAAAGCAAAAACACCCTTTTTGGGTGTTACCGGACAGCCCCTTTTGTTTGCTCTCTGTTTTACCTTGCTTTGGAGTTTGGACGGAGTAAATTGGTACCACAACACCAACTTCAAGTCTCAATTGGGCCAAACATAAATTGTGCCTTTTTAAAATATTTAAAAAGTGGGGTGTATTTAGTATCACTTTTCAATTATCCTGCCCACTTCATATTCTCTAGCCCCCAATAACCTGACTACTTGAGCATGAAAGCGAAAAAGTTCGATTTACAATGTAAACAAATATTAAACAAAAAAGATATTAGCAATTGTCTTCTAATGGGTAATGTTACCAATAAATTTGTCGAAATTCATCGTCTAAATGAAGTGACGGACTAATTTCTAAGTATTATATCGATGCTACAAATCAACTTTTAACATCATTTTGATAATAATAAAAAAAAAATTGAGTGAAATTTCGGATAATATAGCATATTCAATTCATCTCCTAATATATCCAATGTATTTCTTTAAATATCATTGGTGGAGATGCTCAGTTGATAGTGAATCAAGTGACTGGCAGCTTTGCTGTCAAGAAACCTCACTTATTTCCAACTCATGCAAGAGTTCAGAACTTGTGAAAAGAGAGAAGCTAATGTAGAGGACCTGATGGGTGCCTAAGAATCCTGCCTGAGGGCTTACTAGGACCGGTGGGAGGGAAAACGAATCAAGTTGTTGAAGGATAAATGATGTCCCGACATCTACTTCTTCGAACCGGTCATTGTTAGTAGACCAACCTAGCACCCAACCTATGGGCTTTGAAGGGATAGGGAAAGGGAAGAAAAAGAAAACAAAGATGGTCACTCCTTTTAGGAACATGGCTCGTTCAGTCACTTCACTCGCAGCTCACTGGCTCGTTCATTCACTTGCTCATGAACTCGTTGCTTTGCCGGAAGCGACTAGTCGCCTCCTTTCCTCCGCCAAAAGATGCTACGAACATGGTTATTTTTTTTTCTTTTACTAAATTTGACAATTAAATGTTTGCATTAATCATATATTTATTTGTCATTATAGACGTAACCCAGCTAGTAGATAAACAAACTTAAAGCTTGGACAAATGACTCACAAGTCAGTAGCTCGAATCATATACCAATGACAAAAGCTTCACAAAAAAAAAATACATGATGTAGATACCAATGACAAAAGCTTGGACAAATGACGAACTTAGAGTTTGGACAAATGACTCGTAAGTCAGCAGCTCGAATCATAAACCGATGACAAAAGCTTCAAATAAAATACATGATCTAGATAGTAGATATTGTTAAAATAAATTATATTAATTTTATTTTTATTATAAAAAAAGTATAAACAAAATCTATTCGCATCACGAAACCAAGGGTGTTGGGAGCCAATCATTTTCAGCAGCAGCGTGACTTATGATTAATTGAACCGAACTTCTTTAATTAGGTAGTTATTAGTGATGGGAGTGAAGGCCACGTAGAAGTGCCTCTAAATCCGTCGTGGCTAAAAGAGCACCACCGCCTGGTCCGGGTGGTAACCCATTAAAGCTCATGCGACGTGGAGTCACAAAAAACCAAACTTTACAAAGCTCACAAAATAAGAATAACGGAGGTTCCGCTATTTGACCGTTGAATTTCTATGGGAGTGAAGGCCACGTAGAAGTGCCTCTAAATCCGTCGTGGCTAAAAGAGCACCACCACCTGGTCTGGGTGGTAACCCATTAAAGCTCATGCGACGTGGAGTCACAAAAAACCAAACTTTACAAAGCTCACCAAATAAGAATAAAGGAGGTTCCGCACTTCCGCTATTTGACCGCTTAATTTTTTTTTAAAAAAATATTTTTTATTTATTTAAGAAATTCATAAATCAGAAGCAAACAAACACTAGCTTGGCCTATAGGCTAGGATCAATTCCTCCACACACGGAGGGCAGAATTCCATAAATTAAAAAAAAAAAAATCCTCATAAATGAGAGCAAAAGCTTAACTAGGCTACACGTAATGCGGTTAGCGCTTCTCCCATCGAAAAAAATAGAAATAGGATTACACTTAATTTCTATAATTTACTTAAAAAACAAAAAATGAATTTCTATAACTTACCGGTCACTAATGAATTGTATCAATATTTTTTTCATCCACGTTGGCAAAATAACTTAAGAAAAATACATATATAATTTTTTTTTTTTTTTTTTTTAAAAACTAGCATCAAACGAGTTATGGGCATCTATCAAAATTAAATAATATATGAGCGACTTGGATATCAACTACCATAAACACTAAGTAGAAAACTTCACATATTATTATCTTAAAAAGAAACTCATCAGTCATCACAAGTTATAAGATTATTAAAAAACATGTTTTTTTTTTTTTTTTAAATCTTGATCCATTTTTAATAAATAACTATATCAAAAGACTTATCCTAGAATAAAATAATAATATTAGAATCATAAACTTCTATTTAATAAATAAATAAATAATCATATACCTATATCCTATTAAAAAGATCATCAGTCAAAAAAGGGGAGTGTTGAGTTGGAAACGCTCTTTAGAAGTTTCTCTCCACCGACACCCTAGCTTCACCGCTTCAATCCGTCGTCGGTTTCTTGGTGTGGCAACGGGAGCCGGCGGCGATGTTCTTCTTCTGCTTGCTAGGCCTTCCTGCTCAGATGGGTGTCTTTTGCGGTTGTTACGACGGCCCTGGTGTTCGGCTGGCCGACCCTCTCGCGCCACCGGGCGGGTTTTTTTTTTTTCCGGTCAACGCCGGCAGCTGTTAGATCGGCCGATCCTCTTGGATATGGCCAGATTTAGAGTGTAATTTTCGGTGTGAGCTGCGACGGCGGCCCTGGAGTTCGTCTGGCCCGATCCTCTCCTCCGGTGCACTTGCCGACAGCCAAGGGACTTCTCCTCCTCTGATTGGTGTTTGGTTTAGTCGGTTTAGTTTCAGTCCTCTTTATGAGGGTTTGATTGTTTTCTAGTTTGTTTTCAGTTCTCTGTGTTCAGTTTTTTGGTTAGTTTCGATCCCTCTTGTGAGGGTTAGTGGGTTTGAGTGTTCTATCCCCAGTGCTCAGATGGGTGTCTTCTGCGGTTGCTACGACGGCCTTGGTGTTCGGCTGGCCGACCCTCTCGCGCCACTGGGCGGGTTTTTTTTTTTCCGGTCAATGCCGGCAGCTGTTAGATCGGCCGATCCTCTTGGATATGGCCAGATTTAGAGTGTAATTTTCGGTGTGAGCTGCGACGGCGGCCCTGGAGTTCGTCTGGCCCGATCCTCTCTTCCGATGCACTTGCCGGCAGCCAAGGGACTTCTCCTCCTCTGATTGGTGTTTGGTTTAGTCGGTTTAGTTTTAGTCCTCTTTATGAGGGTTTGATTGTTTTCTAGTTTGTTTTCAGTTCTCTGTGTTCAGTTTTTTGGTTAGTTTCGATCTCTCTTGTGAGGGTTAGTGGGTTTGAGTGTTCTATCCCCAGTGTGGGAGCTGTAGTCTGGGCTGTGTCCGATATCTGTTCTCGATGATCCCAGCTATAGTATTGTCTGGATCAGTTATCCAGTTGTTGTAACTAGTTGTTACTTCCAATAAAAAAAAAAATTTAAAAATTAAAAAGATCATTTAAAACATTTAATGTAAGATATTTAATTTACATGTACTTTATAATTCTTAGGATGCATTTGGAAATTAATACATGTCTCCTAGGCGGCTAGGCCCCTGGGTTGTATTGTGGTGGCGTTTACTATAAACAACCAAAATGATGAGGTGGAGATTATTTATTAGAACAATAAATAATAAATAGAAAGGAGAGGAAATTCCCATAATTCATAATTGATAAGAGAAAATCATCTTTAGCCATAAAAGGAAATTACCAATTTCTCCTCCTATAATCGGAGCAACAGCTGGCAGATTCAAGGCTAAACCAGTCGTTTCCAACGTAATTTTAATTGTTAGTTTTGAATTTTTGATTACCGTAGCGTCAAATGTTCAAAACGGTTGACTAAATTTTAACCATGAATGGCATTTTAGTAGTTATCTGCCAACTTCGAGCGTAGTTAGATATAACTGCAACCCGAGTCACATGCATCGGCCCAAACCAAACGAGCTAGCGAGCCATCCCGGACTCTCCCTTTTTATTCTGGTTTCAACTTTTTTGCCTCCACAGTTCAGCTTCTGCGATCCGTCAGCTACTACACAGAGATATTGCCATAGAAATTCACTGAGTGAGAGAGAGAGAGAGAGAGAGATGTGGCGCTGCGTTTCTCGTGGCCTCGGCTTGTCGAAAAGATCGATATCAAATGACTCTGTTAGATCTCACATTCCTCGACTCTTCTCCACTGGTTCCGTACGGTTCTCTATCCCTTCCATTTCCATTTCCACTTCTTGTCTAGTTTAGGGTTTTGAATCGGTTTAAGTTGAGTTGTTGTTTTCGCTATTTTTTTTATTAATGTTGATTTATTGTTTTGTTTGTGTATTAGGATTCTGATTCGTCTTCGTTTTTTTTTTTAAAAAAATTTATATGCGATAGTTTCGTGTGATTGGTTACAACTGATGTTGAAGATTGTAATTATTTTAATTTTTATGGAGGCAGACTGGGGGATACACCATAGTGGATCATACATACGATGCTGTTGTGGTGGGAGCTGGTGGTGCTGGGCTGAGAGCCGCCATAGGACTATCGGAACACGGTTTCAACACAGCTTGTATTACCAAGCTCTTTCCGACTCGTTCCCACACCGTTGCAGCTCAGGTATGAAAGAGTTTGAGAGAAACAGCATTTTTTTTTTGGGGATGATTATGCATTAGACGTTGGTTTAATTAGATTACTTTTATTTTAAATTAATGGGATATTCTATATGTTTTGTGAAGCTGGTATTGTAATTTTAGGGGATGAAATTCATCTAAAACATATTGGCGAATTGGGAATTGGAAACTGCATCATTTCAGAATATACAATTAATTGAGTTTTTGTTCTGGAAATTTTGATTAATGACCCATCTTTTATCCTTTTTTCAATTGCTTAGCGGGCAGTGATGGGTTCTTGCCTTCTAGTACAGTAGTACTATGTACAAGCATGTGGACCCTCAGCAGGCGGTCAGCCAGCATCTATAATATATTGTGTTGTAATTGATTTGTTTGTTCATGTATTGTGGAAATGCAATAGATGCAGCAATTAAATTCAACCAAAGTCATTCTCTGTTTTAATTTCATGATACATTTATCAAGCAGCATCATAATCTGATCATTTCATTTCCTAGGAGACTTGTTCAAGTATTATGAATTTATGATTCCAAAACTTTCATCTTTATTTGCGGTTTATCTTATCTAATGATTTTTGTCAATGTAATATCTTGATCCTTATTTATGTTATTTGTTACTGTTAGCTGGTTGTTCAGGCAATTCAATGGAAAGTATTAATAATGTTAGCTTTAATATGTCAGTGTAATATTTGTTGTGATTGGCTTAATCATTGGTGACTCTGATAATTGATTTTATGCAGGGGGGTATAAATGCTGCTTTAGGAAATATGACTGAAGATGACTGGCGGTGGCACATGTATGACACAGTGAAGGGAAGTGATTGGTTAGGTATGTAAGTGTGTAAAGTAGAAAAGCATTTGTTGTCTTTCTTAGGTCATAGGGAACTTGCAACATTGATTTGAAGTAGGTTATTTGTGTAACTGAATGATTAAGGTTTTTAACCATGCTCAATCCAATTTTATCAGTTTTTTTTCATCGTTAAGTAGATGAACATGTGGATGGACGTCTTGAGCTGTACTCTGCATTTGTGTTAGTGTTCATTGTTGTATTTTTTTTTTGAAATGCTTGAATGAAAGGAAGCAATTAGGTTGTGCCAAAGGCCTCAGGACTTTTTGCCCAAAGACATTGACATGCACTTATTTCTACTAAATTGACTTTCTTTTGTTTGTTCATCATTAACATGCAAATTTATTGTATGTCAATAGGTGACCAGGATGCCATTCAATATATGTGTAGGGAAGCACCTAAAGCAGTGATTGAGCTTGAGAATTATGGGTTACCGTTTTCTCGAACAGAAGATGGAAAAATATACCAGCGTGCATTTGGTGGTCAAAGTCTTGATTTTGGAAAAGGTAAGATATTAGGCAAGCTTGAAGTTGGAATTCAAATCATCAATGGGTAGATTTATAATTTTTGCTTTTTCAATGTTTCTATCTTGACAGGTGGACAGGCATACCGTTGTGCATGTGCTGCTGACAGAACTGGTCATGCTCTGTTGCATACTCTCTATGGCCAGGCTATGAAGCATAATACTCAGTTCTTCGTGGAATATTTCGCTTTGGATCTAATAATGAATAGTGATGGTAAGTTAATGCATTAAAAATTAAGCTTTCATCAAAAAAATTTAATTTTTATTTTGATGGGGGCTGGGAATTTTTGTCTTCATGATTGATGATTTGAGGATACAATATAATACAATTTACAAAACCAGAGGCAGAAACATAACTAAAGAAATGGTTAGATATTTTGTGCTGCAATTGTGAATGTGGTATGATTATTAAAGGACTTTATTATGCTTTTTAGTGAAATCTCTTTATATCATTAGTTCCTCAGATATTGCCCATGTTATATTCCTTTCTTGTTTTCCAATCGAACCAATTTTGTATGTGCTGCTTTAACTTTCAAGCTTTAATCATCTCATATATGAGTGACAAACAAATATCTTTCTCTTTTTGCATGAAGTACTTCACTGGAGCTTGTGATCCTGATTAAACATAATGAAGTGACTATGGATTAATTTTTTCAATTGTTAATATGCAATGTGCAGGTAGCTGCCAGGGAGTAATTGCATTAAACATGGAAGATGGAACATTACATCGGTTCCAAGCTGCATCTACAATTCTGGCCACAGGGGTACTGTACCTTTTTCACATACTTATTGTTTTGAAATAAGCAATGATATTTACATTGTTGATGTGTCTTCCTCGACAATATTATTTTCATCATTAATGTATCTTTCCCTCAGGGCTATGGTAGGGCCTACTTTTCTGCAACCTCTGCTCATACATGCACAGGAGATGGCAATGCGATGGTTGCACGTGCTGGGCTCCCACTCGAGGTTTGTTTCGCTGCTTCTTGATCTTGAAGTGAGTTGTCAAATTAGTTTTCATTGCCTTATGTCATGTCTCTTGATTTATTCTTCCTTCAGGATTTGGAATTTGTACAATTTCATCCAACCGGTATATATGGGGCTGGGTGCCTGATTACGGAAGGTTAGTATATTTTCTATTTTATTTGAAAATGCTGTCTTAATTTTTGGTTAAGTTCTGTTAGGGATACTTAGTAATTTTTTAATATATATAAAAAAAATTGTATGTGTTATTTTGTTACTTTTGTTCAGTTTAAGTTTACTAAAGTTCATTTCTGATTATCTGCAATTTGTAGGATCTCGTGGTGAAGGTGGTATTCTTAGAAATAGCGAAGGTGAAAGATTTATGGAACGTTATGCCCCCACAGCTAAGGATCTTGCATCAAGAGATGTTGTTTCAAGATCTATGACCATGGAAATTCGGGAGGGTCGTGGTGTAGGTATGATTCCTTTCTACAATCAGATAGTTTTAGTTTCCAGGCTGATGATGCTGTTCTGTGTTTTAGACTTTTAGTCTGCTAATGAGAAAAATGCAGGGTGGTTTCAAGACAGTAAATGATTGATAATATTCTATATATCCCTAGTATTGATCTGACCAGTGAATTAGTCTAGAAGATTGATCATGTCATGGTTGCTTACTTGCTTTCTCGAATAAGAGAAGCTCAAAAGATTCCGAGGCTTGCTTCCTTGAGACCAGTCATGCAGACAGTTGTGTAACTACCATAAAGTAGTAATTATGCTGTTCACACACATATGTTGAGTAGCTTATGAGGACAATTTTATGTCACATTCAAAATTATGTTTAAATTTTGAACGTTTCTTTAGTGTAACTACGAATACTAGCTCGGTTATCAGGTCTCTACACCATTGTGTGTGATTCTTAGTAACTTCAATGCTGATACTGACAGGACCTATGAAGGACCATATCTACCTGCACTTGAATCACTTGCCTCCAGATGTACTCAAGGAGAGGCTTCCTGGTATCTCTGAAACTGCTGCCATTTTTGCTGGTGTTGATGTTACAAAGGAGCCTATTCCTGTCTTGCCTACTGTGCACTACAATATGGGTGGAATTCCCACTAATTACCATGGAGAGGTTTGAGTTAGAGAATTCTTATATTCAGTGCTCTTAAAATTAGTAGTTATATGCTACAAACCATTTGGGTCGAAAATATAATCTCTCTCATAAATGAAATAACACAATTAATAGTTCATAATGTTTTCCACTTGGTATTAAGTGTGATAATTTTCCAACTTTATAATTTTTTATTTTTATTTTTTTGGCTGGGGTTATACACGAAAATGAATATGATGAGTCTAGTCATTCTATTAATCTCAAAATTTAAATAATTTATGGTTCTACAATTCATAGGGACTTTGAGAAATCTGTTATGTCTTGATTTTGTGAATTCTGCTCTTTTCTTTTGCAGGTAGTGACTATTAAAGGTGATAATCCCGATAATGTAATTCCTGGACTAATGGCTGCTGGGGAGGCTGCCTGTGCATCAGTTCACGGTGCCAATCGGCTTGGTGCAAATTCTCTTCTTGATATTGTTGTTTTTGGTCGTGCTTGTGCAAATAGAGTTGCAGAGATCCAAAGGCCAGGCAAGTTTAATGTCCAGAAATAGCAGATAATTACTTATGATGTTTGTATGATTGATCAAAGATCTCTTTTTGTTGTGCAGGGGAGAAACAAAAACCTTTGGAAAAAGATGCTGGCCAGAAGACCATTGCTTGGCTGGACAAATTAAGAAATTCAAATGGTTCACTTCCTACTTCAAAAATTCGATTGAACATGCAACGAGTAATGCAAAATAACGCTGCTGTGTTCCGTACACAGGAAACATTAGAAGAAGGTACTGTGTTTTTCAGTAATATCATTCAGCTTTCTCCCTTCGATTTTTGTACACAGCATATTTCCACTCAATCTCTGTCACTCTTTTCTTTCTTAACCCATTTAGGGGTAAAGATTCTAACTTTATTATATGAACTTCCAAGACAAGATCTTACTCACTTAATTGAGCCTTATTGTTGCCTACAAGAAATTATTTGTGGCTGAGAATTTTCTAGTAGTGTTATAACCCTTTGATCATTACTTATAAACACCGTTTAATCTCCTCCATTTTCACTGTTGCTTCTGCAGGTTGTAATTTAATTGACAATACATGGAAGAGCTTTCATGATGTTAAGTTGGTAGACCGCAGTTTGATATGGTAACATTTTGTGCATGAGAATGTTGATGGTGAAAGTGTTTCATTGATTTATTTGTTTCATAATCCTAATTCAAAGATCTTGTGGCAGGAACTCTGACTTGATAGAGACTATAGAATTGGAAAACCTTCTAATAAATGCAAGTATTACCATGCATTCTGCTGAAGCCAGGAAAGAGAGCAGAGGAGCTCATGCACGTGAAGATTTTTCGGTCAGTTTCGTTTCTTATTTGGTTTAGAATTATTGTCTCTATTATTTTGTCCATATATTGAAGTTAGCTGCTCTGGTTTTGCAGACAAGAGATGATCAGAACTGGATGAAACACACCATGGGGTAAGTCATTATGTTCCTCATTTTTAAAAAAGAAACAGAAAAAAAGGGTTTATATGAATGGGAAATTGCTCTGTCATTGTCATGGTAGACTTAGAAATTTAGAGTTCTCTCAGTATTAGACTTAAAAAAACTGAATCAGATCGTGCTTTTATCGTGTTGGGTCTATGCTTTTGAGTTTTGTTTACGAGGTGTTAGAACCTGCAGTCGTGAACTATTTCGAAAATTTCAAGTTCATTAATGTTGTCTTCCCCGATGACTTGTAGATATTGGGAGGATGAGAAGGTCCGACTAGATTACAGACCAGTTCACATGAACACATTAGATGATGAGATGGAGACCATCCCACCTAAAGCTCGTGTATATTGATCCATCTGTTCACACACCGTAAAAATAAGAAAATCAGAAGGATAAAAAGGATGCAATAAATTGTTGTAATTACAACACTTTGGTGAAAAACTGCCGTTGCATTCACCAGTATTTCACTTTTTTGATTGAAACTTTGTAAGGATTTCAATCATTTGAATTTTGTATTTGCCAAATGAATAATGACTGCTTGACAATTTGATATGTGTTTTTTTTTTTTTTTTTTTTTAAACTCTTTTTCTAATTTCTGTGTTGTTAAATGTCATTTTATGGTTGCTATTTACAGTGCTTTTTTGCCCTTCAAAGTTTGGTGTATACAGTAATTGTGAAAGTTAATCTTGTTTATTTTGTATCTACGGACGAATTTCCTGCAGTGTCCATAGTTTTCGCGGCTTCGCAGGTTCACGAAAACTCATAAATGAATCTGATTGATTTTTTATTATTTTTTTTATCTTTATATTGTTATGGATTATGTAATTCTGAATTTCTGATAATTTAGAGATTAAGTGCATCCAAAAAGTAAGCATTTTTCAAAAAGTGATATATATATATATTTTTAACACAAACAAAAAAAAAAAAAAAAAAAAAGGGACCAAATGAAATTCGCCCATTTTTTAAATTTTTTTTCTATCTATTATTCTATTAAACTTTGGTAATTGTAAAAAATTAGGTACTTTCAAATAACTTTGTATCCAAATTATGTCAAGGATATTTTTTTTTAAAAAATAAACTTAAAAAAAAGTTTTAAATAAAAATTAAAAAAAAGGGTTAATTACCCTGGTAGTCACCCATTTGATTAGGCACTATCAAAATGACTATAGATAAGGATTTCGTTTCAAAATTACCATTTTTAATGAAAAGTTACACTAATGGCTATTCCGTTTACTTCCTCAAGAATTACCGTTAAATGGGTGGGCATTTCGATAAATAAGATGTTTACCTTTTTACCAAGATAGATTAGTGATTATTGCTGATTTTATAATATTTATAAGGGATAAATTACCCTTATACAAATCCAGATTTTATTGAGGCATTAGGCATAGTAAGTTAATAATTGCAGTTAAGTTGTTATGTCCTGGAAGCACTTTAAAAACCGACACTTTTGCTATGAAATATCATCAAAAGAAAACAATCTCAAGTATTTTGATCAAGGAAAGTTGACAACACAGATTCAAATGTGATCATTAATCAGATTCTTCATGTTTAAAGTTTAATTACTTACTTGACCATCATCAGGCAAATAGCTACATACTGGTTTCTTAGTTATTCAAATAAATTTGGATCTCACATATATATATACATTTTACAAAACCAAATTAAATACTATCCAACCAGGGTCTCCCCCAATATCATCAAGGGGAATGCTATCTACCTTTCCCATTTGCCTTTCCCATTTACCTTTCCCACTCATTGTTTAACACGTGTACACTTTTTCATTTAATAAAAAGCTCTCACTTTTTGCTACAAAACTTATTTACGTATTTACCCTTGATGGTTGCTTTTATCATTTCATTAATAAGGGGTAAAGACGTAAACAAGCTTTGTAACAAAAAGTGAGAGTTTTTTATTAAATGAAAAAGAGTACGTGTTAAACAATGAATGGGAAAGGTAAATGAGAAAGGCAAATTGGAAAGGTAGATAGCATTCCTCTATCATCAAATATGTTCTTTGCAAAGCGTTGATGATTGACAGAGGCAATATTGCAGCTGTCATAATGCTGATTTTATAATATTTATAGGGGATAATATTTATAATAGAATGTGTAAAGGTAAACGGTAAACCAACAATAATGACAGATCTATCTTGTAAAAAGGTAAACCTCTTATTTACCAAAATGTCCACCCATTTAACAGTAATTCTAGAAAAAGTTTACAGAATGACCATTAGTGTCACGCTTCTCGTTAACAATGGTCATTTAAAAATGAAATCCTCATCTAATGATCATTTTGATAGTGTCAAACCAAATAGGTGGCCATTAAGATAATTATCATTCAAAAGAATCAAGTTATGATGAGATGAGATTGATTCTCGTATACACGTGTCCAAATCCTCAAAAACTCAAATTAATTATAATTATTTTTTTTTTAATAAAAAAAATCAGGTTGTAATTAAGGGTAATCTATAAAGTTGCACATTAGTGTTATATCAGATAGCAATAATAATAATAATAATAATAATAAAATCACAACAGTAAGTAGACAAGTAGATTAATGCAAGTGGGTGTTTCATTGTATAATTATTATTGCATAGTTTTTAATTTCTAAAACTTGTATGCCATCGAAATTATCTTTAATCATTTTCATCATTACTGCTGATTGTTCTCAAAATGAAGAAAAAGAATAGCTACTAATGAGTAGCTTATTGGATTTAGTCAATGTGATGTCTTCCACTATTAAAAAGACTATCCACCCAGACTTGCAATTCCACCATAATAAGTCGTTGGATCAACATTGCAAGTTTGACCCAAAAATCATTTCTTTGCTAATTTTTGTATATATATATATATATAAGATTTTTTTTTTATAAAAAAAAAAATTTGAACATAATCAGTTAACATGTCTATTTGTAAATTATATCTCCCTTTGATTTTAACTTTTAAGGACTCCTGATGGAGGCATAGCCCTCCAATATAGTCTAAAATGAAAATTGAAAAGTTGTCATCCATTACAATTTACAACGGGTGGGATTTTTTTTAATTTTTTTAATTTTTTTTATTATTATTATTTACCTGCTACGAGTCCTTGACCATGATATGAGGCCAAATATAATTTAGGATGTTTTAAAAAATATTTTTTATATGATAAAATAAGGTTGATCAAGTGATATGTCCCTCTCATTTACGTTATCAATATTGGAGTTTAACAATATTTTTAACCAAAGATTTAAATCTTTGATTTTTGTAGACTATTTAATCCAATAACTATCAACAAACCATGTAACTATACCGAACCTGTATGGTAGCTAAACTCAATGATAGTAAACCAGTATAACTCATAGTCACAATCAAGAACGATCTTATTTCAACTAGGACTGTTTCCTTGGAACAATAAGTAGCCCATTTCAACTAAAATACAGTACCAAGTACTTGTAAAAGGTTTCTTTACGTTTTCAAATTCTCCAAGTATGTGTACTCTCAATAATTCATCAATCTAATATGAAAATATCAGTGACTGGCTGCCATGTCCTTTAGCTTGAAGCAACAACCCAACAACATCTCTCTTGGGTAAAACTAAACTAAAGGTTTACCTCCCCCATCTGAGTCACTCAGGGAGTGAAATTTGTGCTCCCTAATTTCCAACATGGTTGGTCCTATCTCCACCCATATATATATATATATATATATATATATATATATATATATATATATATATATATATTTGTGAGTGAATCTTTCATAAATGATTTTTTATTTTAATTTCGGTAAAGACCAACATGAAATCACATTGATATCTCCCGTTGGTGGGAATAAATATTCGGATTGTGCATGCAGTGTTAAATTTTAGTATAAGTAGAGTTTAATCTGAACATTAATTAATAATAAAACTAATTAGGGTAATGTTAGATAGATAAACATAGGAGAAAAATTTGTGTGGGACAGTCTTACCTAAGGTTGCACATTTTCCCCCGGATCCCCATTTCCCCGCTTCCCCATCCCCATTTGGGGGAATTTTTTTTAGGGAAATGGGGAAACGGGGAGGGGGGATGAAAATCATCCCCTTTCCCCATTTCCCCTAAAATATTATAAAAATAATTATATATATTTATATATATTTTGTAATGTATTTTCTTTGACATTATTTTGTAATGTATTTTCTTTTGCATTTGTAATGTAATTTTTTTTTATTTATTTTTTTTAGTTTAATTTGTAATTTTCAACCAAATGGTGAAATGGGGGAATGGAGTAAACGGGGAAACGGGGAAAATGGGGAAATGGGGATGGGGATGGGGATGGTGATGGGGGGACCTCCCCCCAAAACTCCCCCATCCCCATTTCCCCATTTGGGGAAAATGAGGGGGGGGGGGGGGGGGGGGGGGGGGGGGGGGGGGGGGGGGGGGGGGGGTGGTTTGAGAAATGGGGATGGGGGGACCTATATCCATCCCCATTTCCCCAATGTGCAACTCTTCTTACCTCCAGGTGGTGAGACCAGCCAATCAAGTTGTCCAATTTTTATTGGAAATATAAAAATAAAATTTAAAATATTAAAGTTTTACAAAATTAGGAAATTTGATTCGACGGTCTCACCATCAGGAAGAGAGACCGTCCCACACAAGATTTTCTCTATACATAGTTATCCAAATTTATGCTTAAGCAACGTGGAAATGGTGGGAGGTTTTAAATCCCACCATGCAAAACTATACATACCTAAATGATGTGACATTTCCACCATGTGTAATTGCCGGTATGTATGGGGAGATTTCCGTATGAAGTTGTAGGGTAGATATCTACTCCTAATGGAAATAGGTATTCAAATTGCACAAATAGTGTTTAATTTCGGTAGATTATATCCCAATAGACCCGTGACTTGTTCGATATCCCATTAAAAAAAAATACAACATTTTAAGTATGCTTAAATAAATATTAACATGATGATCAACAGACAATAGTCAACAGTAGTTGTTGTGTAAATTGAGTTTGGTAGAGATTTCATGTGGACTATTTTATCTAAATTAGAAGTCTGTCACCGTAGCAATTTGCAGCCACATAACAAACTAATAAATTAAATAATAACTAGATCTTCTAAAGTATATATATATATATATATATCAGTCTTTCTATTATCAGTTCGAACTGATAAAAGTTATATCAGTTCCTTATATGTGGGACACTGGATTTAAATACTTTGACTGACAAGTGTATACAGTCAAGTCAAAGTATTTAAATCCAGTGGCCCACATGTAAGGAACTGATATAACTTTTGTCAGTTCGAACTGATAATAGAATTTATATATATATATATATATATATATATATATTACAATAGGCGAACTTTATGTCACTGTTTTGAACATAATATCATACAAATAATGACGTAATAATAAAGTTAACCCATCATTTTCCATCAATTAACTTATAATTAAATTGAAAATGAAAGAAAAAAATCATTGGATTTAAACAAAATAATATGTCAATTTGATTTGTTTGACGTCAAAGTATGTATATATCAATGTTCACTGGCAGGCTTGAAAGTAAAGACAAATTTTATTGGGTCATTGCTGTCACTTTCAGCCGCATTTTTAAATTTTAAACAATTTATGTTTGGTTATAACTTTATGAAATGCAGTCATAAAAATTCAATCTCAAAGTAAAAAAAAAAAAAAAAAAAAAAAAATTACTACGTGCTACATTTTCATTGATATGGTCAATATTTAATGAGTAATGCTATTTTGTCTAAATTTGGTGTCCAAATCTGATGCCTAAATAACGTGTCAACACTCACATCCATTCATTTATATTATATTAGATTTACTTGATTTAAATGAATGGATAAGAGTGTTGCCACGTCATTTGGATACCAGATTTGGACAAAATAGCATTACTCATATTTAATATACTGACTGGTCAATACCCAAACATTGTTAATTTCAATACGCAAATTGCAGTGCTGGATCTGCATCAGCTTATTGACATATGGGATGTTTTTTTAATATAAAGTTTGTTTTTTAATTCTAGCTCAAGTGTTCATTCTACATCTACTCATATTTAGTCTCATATAGAGGCGGGGCTAGAATATAAAAATAAAAAGTATTCATCCTACGGTCTACTTATATACAGTTGCGAAGCTATAAATATAAAAATAAAATATTTTGAGGGACCAAAGTCACAAAAATTGTAAAATATTAAGATAAATTTATTAAATTTATAAAAGTTAAAACAATCGGTACATCCACTCATAACTCAAGTGGTTGTACACTTTCTTTTTGGATATTTAAACCGAGGGAAAAGCTATGAAGAGGCTTGCATGACCGCCCTTGTGCCTTTTGAAAAACTTCTTTTTATACCTATTGGTTTATTTTTATTTTATTTTTTTTGTCCCTTTAAAATAAAAATTATACTGTTTGGCTTTCCCAAACTTGTCTAATCTTGAAATTTGTCTTCGTCATGGACTCCGACAATGCAGTGATTATTGAAATGAACAATAAGTAATTTTGACTCCGTAGACAAACATATCTGAATTGATGAAATTGTACAACAAATCTGTTTGGATACTTATTAAATGCGCCTCTAGCACTGTACTCATAAAACAATCGCACATCCACTCATAACTTATATGGTTGTACACTTTCTCTTCACGGTACTCTAACTAGGAGCGAAGTTATGAAGAGGATTGCATGGCCCTTATAGCCTTTTGAAAAATATTCTTTTTATTCCTTATTGTTAATATATTTTTTTTGTCCCTCTAAAATAAAAATTCTACTGTTTAGCCTTCCCAAACTTGTCTAATCTTGAATCTGGCTACGTCATGGACTCCAATAGTGTATTGATAGTTGATTTTCTAACTATACAGTACTATAACGGTTGATTTCATTAGTTTCCGATATCAAACTTACAAAAAAAAATATAAATAAAAATCAATACACTATTATTCATTTTTACAAATTAGCATTTCTCATAGGGGAATGCTATCTACCTTTCCCATTTGCCTTTCCCATTTACCTTTCCCACTCATTGTTTGACACGTGTACACTTTTTCATTTAATAAAAAACTTTCACTTTTTGCTACAAAGCTTGTTTACGTCTTTACCCTTGATGGTTTCTTTTATCATTTCATTAATAAGGGGTAAAAACGTAAACAAGCTTTGTAACAAAAAGTGAGAGCTTTTTATTAAATGAAAAAGTGTACACGTGTCAAACAATGAGTGGGAAAGGTAAATGGGAAAGGCAAATGGGAAAGGTAAATAGCATTCCCCTTTCTCATATCACCAATCTCAAACTGAAGTTTAATTTTATGGACTTGCCATGATCAATATCATAAATTTACCGATCAATTTAAACTTCGTGAATGTAAAAAGTAAAAACAAGTAACTAATTTGCCTCCATAGACAGATGAACCCGATTTTGATGAAATTGTACAACAAATCTGTTTGGATACTTGCAATCCATATGTATATATTATAATAATACAAAAGTTACATGGAGATTGGAGAGAAAAGCAATTACGAGGCTGCAAAAATGTTGGTGTTGCAGAAGACATGAGTTGCAGAGCTGTAAATTGAGAGGTCTTGTGAGTGGTGAAGCTGTCATTTTCGCTATTGTTTTGAACACCACACCCATGCAACAGCTACATGGTACAATCCCCCAATTAACGTCCTCTCTTTTCTTTGGCCTCTCGATGGCTAGGTCTATGTGTGTGATTTCAATGCCTGTGAAAGAGAAGGAAAAAAAAAAAAAAAAAAGCTGCATCATAATTATATCTCTCAGATTTTACTTTCTTAGGCGTTTCAAATCAACTGATTCTCCTTTTTTATATAAAAAAAAAAACTGTGTAAAGCTGGTAAAGACTCACAAAACCAGGAAGACCAAATGTCCCTGTTGAATGATGATGTCAAAATAACGGATAGGAACAGCCTTTTCTTCTGATAATAGCTTTTCTATATAGTAATTTTCTTTCTATTGCTACCGAAACTTATTGGATTACTATTATCGATGGAAATCGATAATTCCGTACGCTAAATCCGGCACTTGAAAAAAATATATATATATATATATATTTCGACAGAAGAAATGTTTTATTAGTAGGGATGGACCGCACTATACTCACAGTTCAATGATGACATGCATGTGTCAATTAATAAATAGTACATTACATTTACGTGTGTCAAAGTAAACCTAACGAAATGAATTACATGTTCTAATTTTGTTTTAACTTAATGAATTCACTTGATTAATACGCTAATGAATGTATAAGCAATCACATCTTTCCACCATGCACTATTATATTTATATGTGCGGAGAGTTTTCTCCTAGTTGTTTGTACAAATAGGTATCTGAATAGATCATGTATGATTTATTGTTTAATTTCGATAAATTCCTCATCGATTCGATGCTAGATTACAAAAAAAAAAAATCCATATCTTACATCATATGATTTTATCAAGATATAATCTAAACACATCTTATATGATAGTAAGAAATCTTGTTAATATTTACTGAAATATATGGTTTGTACCGAGGGCGGAGTGAGAGGGGGGTTCTTAACCGTTTATATTTTAAAAATAATTACAAAATTTTAATTTTTTTCACTTTGGCCCATCTATTTTTTTGTTTTTTTTTTTTGTTTTTCTATAATGGCCCTCCTAATCTTGAATTTTTGGTTTCGTCCCTGATTTGTATCCACCAACGAAATGAATATGATTCATAAAGAAAACGAATAAACACTCGAATCTTGATTAATTAAATGTATTTGGCTCAAATTTTGTGTGAATTATGAATTACTATAAGGGATTTAGACATTAGAGAATCCTTGTCAACTTTTGCATACTTATGGTCTTATGAAGGAACCTTGAACACCAAGGTGGGAAGGATGTGGAGAGGTCTCTAAGTGGAGTGATTGGATTCTGGAATTCAAAAACCAGTGGCCATACATGCACATACACAGGTGTGAAATCAAACTTTGAAATTTGAATGCGATTGAGATAAGTCTCATGGTGGGCCTCTGAGAATGAAATGTGGACTACTACGCTTTGTTAACCATTCATCTAATCCAACCAATGACTGCGATTATGACCTTTAATTTTGTCTCCATATCATGACATTTTTTTTTAGACAAAAAAAAAAAAAACTACCCGATATTTTGAGATCGAACGGTTCAGATGTCAAAACGTACTCCCACAGCTCAAGAGAGAAATCTCATCACACTTACTAATATATGGATGAAGTGAGAGACTCGAAAATCGAATCACTTGAATCAGGAGGTGATGTACGTGGGTTTCAAACTTGCAATCGAATATTAGATAGATTCGCAATTAAAACAAATTTATAACAGTAACAGTGGAACCTCTGAATAATTAAGGATAGATTTATTTCAAATCATAGGTCATTACTTTTTCCAGACAATTTTTGAGCCTATAATGTTACACGTGAGATTTGCAAATAAATTGTCTGCAAATTATAACTCTGTTGAAAATATTTATTGTTGTAACACGTTGATCACGTATTTTTTTTTCATACAAACTTTCCTAAAATACTTTTTTTTTTTTTTTCTTTTTCTAAGGTGTATTTATTTGATATATTCCATTCTTAGTTCGACCTCTATTAAACAGTATTTGTATTTTGTTTATCTTCTAAAAGGAAGCTTCAAAGGATATAGAGTACAATACAAAAACCATCTTATAATTGAATTTGGATCATCTGCTGATCTGATCTGTTTCCCGACCTCATATAATCTCATGACACATAAGCATTGCAATGAATGTGTGATTAAGATATGATCGGTTTGCTTAACTACTTTATCAATAACCAATCACATGGTTTAAAAAATATCGGAAAAAAAAATTAGATCAGTAGATAATATAAATTTAAAACAAAACAATAAATAACTTTATCAAATCAATACGTTAACCTTTTTTCGTCAAATCGACTTATAAATTCATCGATTAAATGTCGAATTTTTTTTATATAAAATTTATCAAAAAGAAATATACAACACAAACATAATATCGTGGTGTACCCCAATTATTATTGTGAACTTGCACCATGCGGAGACACTAACAAAGAGTGGTTGCTTTCTCTTATAGTCTTATGCAAACGTTGCTCTTGCTCCCGTCAAAATATCGTGCACCGTTGCTTTTTTTTCTTCGGTCGTTTTTGCATTTCCATTGGTCTAAGATTGTCTCTATCTGGGTCCCACATTACCCCGTTATAGTTCATTAATCCTACACATAATGGGCCCACATATGGTCCTCGTTGGGCCCATTAACCGCCCATAAAGAACGGCCCCTCTTGACAAAGTCCTCCACTTTATCAATAAAAAAGAGTAAAAAAGTTAAAGAATCACTCTCTTCCAATACAGAATTTCACCTTTCTGTTCTCCTTTTTATCCTCCACTTTTTACCTTCAAATAATAATAATCCTCTTTTTATCATTGCCAAAGTGAAACGCAACGTTTATGTGTAAATAAAACATCCCAAATTAGTCCTCGTTAAAAAAGACATGTGAGTGCGAAAAGCTAGTTGCAACTTGCAGTGGTGGCTATGGAGAGTTACACTCTTTATTATAACACCATGTTCAAACATGGGAGACCTCTCTTGATATTGTAATTCGGTTTCTTCCGATTATGGAAATATATATCTAGACCGTATTTATAATTTTTTAGCTGTATCTTTATTCTTAATACAATAATGCTAAATTGTCCAAATTTGATGTCCAAATGATGTGGCAACACTGTGGGCTATTCATTTAAATTGTATTAGATTTGTATGTTTTAAATGAATGGCCCAAAGTGTTGCCACATCATTTAGACACCAGATTTGAACACCAAATTTGGGCAATGTAGAATTACTCTTCTTAATAAAGTTGTTCTACGTTTTTTATTTCAGGTAAGTTTTTTAATCATATCTTTCTAGGCACCTCTCTTCTAACGAGAGTTATATTCTAAAGCATGTGTTTGATCTTGATTGGTATCCATGAATTGATAAGTGTCTTTTTTTCCCTTTTAATTCCTAGATTTCCCTAATTAAAAGGATTTTATGGGTTGATCTTTAATTAGTAACAAGATTTTGATAAATGTAAACGTGTCGATATAACGAAATTGGTTTTATGGTTTATGTTACTACTTCTACAGTTCTACTATCAAGAGTTTATGCGCCGGTCACTTTCGGGTAACAGTACAAAGAAGCAAGTCTGTTACTGTAGAGGGTGGGACTCAAGAGAGGGAAACAAGCTATAGAGATCTTTCAAATTGACGGTCAAGATTTCGTTTTGCAGTTACCAAGAAGATAACAAGACGATGACGTCATAGAGACGGCGACGTCGACGCGCCGTATAATATCGACGTTTTGGGGCGAAGGGTCCGGCTATTGGGACCCACCACAATGCCCCGAGGTCCCCGAACAGAGCGGGAGTGGGAAATAATAATGTACACGTGGACGCCAATGACCTGATGTTGTCATATCGCGAACTCTGGGCCCCAATCTCGATGGCGCCACGTCATACTTAACCGTACAACACCTGTATGAGGGCACTGTAGAGTAGGGTTAATAAAATAGGGTAGTTTCTATCATTTCACTTTTATTTTTTAAAATTTTAATTACTTGATCTAAATAGAAACAAGTGGGACCCACTTCTCAATTGAAGGTATTCCATTTTAAATAAACATTTTTTTTCGTCCATCTGGGCCAGAGCTTTCGTTCTTTAAAGCTATCTCTCTCTCTCTATCTATAGCCTCTCTCTCTCTCTTTCTCTCTCTCTAGCTGGAAGTAAAACCCAACTAGTGAGCTTGTGATCCCGTTGTTTCTGGACCTTTAGTTTTGTGTTGTGTTCTGCTCTCGTGTGTGCTCTCACTCTTACTCGACTATAAAAAAATTTGTTGTAGTAGCTGAGCACTTTCGAAAAGAAAAAAAAAAGCTTTCTTGTCTTGTTAATGTTTTTGTGATAAATGTGAAGTGCAGATATATACTCTCTGTTGTTATTTTTGTTTTTTCACCGGCGAGATTTGGCCGGAGGATGGCATATATGTGCGCTGATAGTGGCAATTTGATGGCTGTCGCTGAACAAGTCATTAAACAAAAGCAAGAACAAGAACAGCAACAGCAACAACACCATCTAAATCAACAGCAGCAACTCTTCGCTTTAAATCATTTCTCTCTAAACCCTTGTTGGACACCTAGCACCCACCACCACGCTATGTCTAATAGCCCTAACTTTGGTTACGGGGTTACGGGTTCGGGTTTCCCCGACCCGTTAGATGCTGGTGAAAACGAGTTTCAGTTCCCGCAAATTGACCACCATACAACGAGTGGTGGGTTTAGGTTCTCAGATTTTGGAGGTGTCAGCGGTGGTGAGTTTGACTCGGACGATTGGATGGATAGTTTGATAAACACCGGAGGACACTCAACGGATAGTTCTGCTTTGCCTTCTGGTTGTGACGCGTGGCAAAACAATGCTGATTTCGGTCTTTATACTACCGATCCTTTTACAACCTGCCCGAGTCGACTCAACGTTTGTCCTTCGCCGTCCGATCTAAACCGAGTTTTCTGCATTGAACCTCCAAAGAGCCCAGTCCAAGCTTGGCCGCCGTCTCCACCGCCACCTCCGCCACCACCGGTGGTAAAGGATACAAAGCCACCAGCCAACGTTGTGCAACCAACTTCCCACAAGAGCAACGCCGTTGTTGGTGCCTCCTCCGCCTCAACTAGTTCCTCGCCGGAAAATGACCTTTCACCGCCACTTCTAAAGGCTCTAATGGACTGTGCTCGACTCGCTGAGTCAGAACCCGATCGAGCTCTCAAATCGCTGATTAAACTTAGAGACTCGGCCTCTGAACACGGAGATCCAATCGAGAGAGTTGCTTTTTACTTCATGGAAGCTCTCTACAACAGAATTTCTCTAAAAGCAGATAAAACACTCTCCAATTTCAGCGCAAGCTCTGCAGATTGTATTATCTCTTACAATGCCTTGAACGACGCTTGTCCATATTCAAAGTTCACTCATTTGACAGCTAATCAAGCAATATTTGAAGCAACCGATAGAGCAACCAAGATTCACATAGTCGATTTCGGGATTGTTCAAGGAGTTCAATGGGCTGCTTTGTTGCAATCTTTCGCGACCCGGTCCTGTGGTAAACCCCTCAAAGTTCGGATCTCGGGTGTACCCTCTCCGGCTCTAGGTGACTCGCCGGCTTCGTCACTCTTAGCTACTGGTAACAGACTCCATGAATTCGCTAGACTCTTCAACTTAGAATTCGAGTTCCAGCCGATTTTGACCCCCATTGACGAACTCGATGTTTCGAGTTTCCGGGTCGACCCGGACGAAGTGGTTGCAGTCAATTTCATGCTTCAATTGTACAATCTATTAGACGATACATCAGATGCTGTAGAGAGCGCTCTCGCAATGACAAAATCATTGAACCCAGTTATAGTAACTCTCGGTGAGTACGAATCGAGTTTGAATCGGGTCGGATTCGTAACCAGATTCAAGAACGCGTTGAAGTATTACACAGCCGTTTTCGAGTCTCTGGAGCCAAACATGACACGAGACTCAGTCGAGAGACTCCAAATTGAAAGACTGCTTCTGGGTCGTAGAATTGCTAATGTAATTGAAGACGAAGAATGTGCACAAACAAAAAGAGAACG
Source organism: Acer saccharum (assembly GCA_030490815.1). Taxonomy (NCBI): domain Eukaryota; kingdom Viridiplantae; phylum Streptophyta; class Magnoliopsida; order Sapindales; family Sapindaceae; genus Acer; species Acer saccharum. The sequence goes on from CM059868.1 coordinate 5,814,882, forward strand.
TCTAGAAGACACAGAACATTGGAGCTGTTTGATGAAAAAATGTGGATTCGAGCCTGTACCACTTAGCCATTTTGCTATTAGTCAAGCGAAGATATTGTTATGGCACTACAATTACAGTTCTTCATACTCGTTAAATCACTCTGACTCTGAACCTGGATTCATAACACTAGCTTGGAACAAGGTGCCTCTGCTTACAGTTTCTTGGTGGCGTTAATGGGTTTTTTTTTTTTTTTTTTTCCTTCTCATATAGTTACTAGTTTTTGTTTAAATTTAAATTAAATTTTTAGTTGTGTTAATTGTTGTTAAAAATGTAGAAGAAGCTAGCTAGAGAGACAACTAAGCATTGAAACAACACTGCATTTTGCTGGATGTTTTTCGATGATCCTCTTGGGTTGTTTTTTTTTTTTTTTTTTTTTTTTTTTTGTTATGATATTTTGATATTTCTCGCCTCATAAATTAAAGAACCAGTTTCTATGAGTTTCTAGCTCCATTTTGTTGGGCTCACAGACTCTGGAACTTTTGTTATTATATGACAAATTGTAAGACAAAGTAAAAGTTGAATTCAATGTCTGAGGTGGAAAGGAAGATTTCTGTGTTTTCAGCTTTTTTTTTTTTTTTTTTTTTTTTTTTTAGTTCTGTAGTCTGTAAATGTGAATTTGAATATTAATATGAATGTAGTCAGTAATCATCTTTTCTTTTCAATGCTCTGTGTAATTTAGATATAGATAGAGATGACAATCATTATTATTATATCTGCTTGTCTCTTTTTTAATTAATTTTCTTATGCAAGTAAGAGCCTGTGATTCTGTCATTTCACTCCTGCCATAATTTCTTTTCTGTCCTCAAAAAATTGTCACTTCTCTGTTCTCTCAGGCCTCTCAAGATTGATTTTTGATTAACCCACAATCTGCAGAATGCTGTTATTTCTGATTACGACCTACACCCTACACCAGTGTCTTTGTTATTAGCTGTTGAACTCTCAATTTTCTAGGGTTTTTTCCTTTTCTCTTTTATGTTCTGCGTTGCTCAGCCAGTCAGCCATCATTTTCCCTCAAATCTGAGAATGGAAAAAAGGACCTGAATTTGCTTAGGTGTCCATAATGTAATATCTCAAAAAGTGTGGGTAATTTTGCCTCTCTTGATTATCATTTATACATATAATTGGTTGTCACTTCATTTCCACAAATCAAAGGATAGAGACTTGAAACTTGAAAGAGAGACTAAAACATAACTTCTATTATTGAGAGCAAACAAGGTTGGAAGAAAGCAGTGTCTTTCTAAGAGAAGAAATGGGCAAGAGGGCCAGTGAAGGACAAAAGGGTGGGCAATGTTGTTGTTTTTAAGCGTTGATTGTGACCATTCTAGGTCTCCTTTTTAGCCAAAGTTACACACCAAGTACTTAGCGATTTGATTTACAAAGGTTATTGCAGGAATTAGAATGCACTCATGCAACTATGTGGAGTTTGGTACAAGTCCTCTCCAACTTAATTACCATTATGACTCACCCAATGTGTCCTTCGTCAATTGACTTTATCCTCTCCGTGGACACATGTCAGCTTTATGAGAGGGGGCCAATGCTTAAAAGTGAACTCTATCTATTAGGTCTTGAATAACAAAACGATTGGTTTTCAACATGTTGTTAATCAACTTGGAAGTGTGACATAAGGTCGTTTGCAACATGTTTTTATTACTTTCTGTGATTTTTTTTTTTTTTTTTTTAAGTATTACAATAACTATTACAATACAACTGTCAAAGTCTGTCGAGATCAAACAATGCATGCGTGGTTTAGATATTTGTTTCCATAACAGGAGATAACTACTATCATAACCTGAGAAGAAAACTCCTCACACATACTTATAAAATACGCATAATAGGATTTGAACCCCTCACCACTTATGTGGAAAGGTTGATATGCACTTTCTGTTATTTTATAGTAAGTTAATATTAAAATCTGAAAATTTTATTTCACTTAACTCACACTTTGGCACATTGGTAGAGGAAGAGAAAATTTGCCATTTATGTAAAACTAGATCTTCTTCAGCCATGTGAAGCACGTTAAGATGGAAAGAGCTAATATCTTCGTGGCATGTAAGCGGGTAATATTGACATCTATTATTATTATTATTGGTGTTGTTATTTGAGTTGACTCGGTCCAAGTGTTAATGAATTTGTTGTTATTATTATTATTTATTTTTTTTTGGTCTACTAGATCTTCATCGGTGAGATTCGAAATTGATACATTATTCTGTTAAATCGCGTCGTGCGGTAGCAAAAATAACTGTCGTTGGGTCCAAATAAACACTCCTTTAAAGGGGTACTGGACCAGTGGGCTTGGTGCACCATTTATAAATCTAATTAAATGTTGGTCCATTTTATCAATTATGTTGTGGCACTGAACCATTGTACTGGAAAGTGATCCTTTATTGTCCTAGAGATATAAATACTACAAATTGATCTAAATTGTATGGTGTTCGATATTTGCTAGAAAAAAATAATGATTAGATTTCTTGCTAATGCATAATTCTAACTCAAAAAAATTATTGAAAATCAATTTTACAGATAATTATTGTGAAAAGGCACTTTGATAATTTTGCTTGAAACAGCTGACATCATTCACGTTGTTACTGGTGATTGTACCAGACTCCAGAGCGATACTGATACATTTTGAATGTAACTTTGCTGACGTTATATACTGCTGCAACGGTCAAATGGTCCCACCAAATGGAGAACAAGAAAAGAAAAAAAGAAAAAAAAAATGGGACCCGTCACTCGTCACCCGTGCATTGTAACAGTACACACCAATCTTACGGTAGACTGCACCGTAGACTATTCAATCCCACCCTAAACTTGAGTCTGACAGCGGCAGATACATCAGCGTTTAATTTATTTTCCCCACATACTTCAATAATTATTAACGTCCACTTATTTTATTTTATTTTCTCTTTGTTTTAAGTTTTTTGTGCTGGGAAACCCATTTATGAGTGGGGCTGTTGATATATCCCTACAAATCTATTCACGTGTCACTTTTTAAATTATTTAGTATTTTTTTATTTATTTATCAAAATTAGAGACATATAATTTAAAAATATATATATATTCTATAAAGTAAATCTAATAAAACTTAACGATTCTTCGTAAAAAAAAAAAAAAAAAAATCTTTTAATCCTTTTCTTGAAATATATATTTTTCATAACTCTTAAACCCTAATAATACTTGTACGAATCCTATTTAAACAATAAATCAAACACTTGGGGTGCATTAGACAGATGAGATATTGATTATTATTTAATCTTATTACTCTTTTAGAATTTGGAAGTAAAATGATGATAACCAAAACAAATACTTGCTTTTTGCTTCTTGTTTCGTTTTGTTTGTGGACTGTTTTGTTTTTTTTCTCTATGTGTGTTTTGTCTTGGGTTGCTCTGTTCTTTACTCTTTTCTTGAGGTTGTTTGCTTGTTCTTTGTCTTGTGACTTCATGGCCTTTTCTATAAAGTTTGATGTTAAAAAAAAAAAAAAAAAAAAAAAATCGTTCATGGAAGGTGAGAGAAAGACAAGACCAAAGATAAATAAATCTGAGATAGATAGATATATTAGAGATGAGGTTTATTAAGTTTGAAAAATAAGTAAAAGGGTAGTTTTGGAAATAAATAAAATAAATAAATAAATAACATTTAATTTTATTTAATTAAATCAAAATTTAAACAAGTGGGGTATAAATAGATCAATAGGGAATGTGCCAAAATTTAAAGCCCAGTAACATTGATTAAAATTAGGGTCCTAGCTTGGACAGTTACGCTCTTACTTCGTTGGTTTTTAATTTATTCTCTTATATAAATTATTTTTGGAATATTCTAAGAAATATTTTTCTAAAATCTTGAACTCAAAATTGAATTTTATTTTTACAGATTGATTTACATAAACAAATTTGTAATGCTAACATTACACATCGATGGATATGTGGACCGGTCTCTGGTTCGTGCAATGAGAAATGCATCATCGATTGGGTTGCCTTCACTGATGATGATAAATAATATGAGTATTTAGCTATACAATTTTTCTATTATCAGTTCTTTGTATGTGGACCATTAAATTTAAATACTTTGACTTGGCTGCATGCACTTGTCAAAGCATCTTTTAAATCCAATGACCCACATACAAGGAACTAATATATTTTATATCAGTTCGAACTGATAATAGAAAGACTGTTTAGCTATAATACAGTAATTATATTCTTTAATTTTTTTAAATTTCCAACAACTACGAAACTCTCAATAGGATTGTATTGTATAGTTTTGTGATGGGCCTAAATGTTCAAGCATGATTGTCCACAAAAACTCTTTCTGGGTCAGTGTCTAACTTGACTTTGGTCTGTTGAATTAGCCAACCAAAATCTAATGTTTGATCCAAACAAACGGCCCATCTTTCCTGCAATATTGCTACACTTTTTCTGGCCACAATGAGGTTAACTTAATGGTACGTTCCTCATATCTACGACTTATATTTATAGGTTCGAGTCATGTATTCCTCCCAAACCTGTCCACTAGATGCGCTGAAGAACTTCTCCTTATTTTAATGGTTATCTTCAGTTGGTCACATGTCTAAAATGGCCACGAATTAGTGCTAAGCAACTGAAAAATAATAGCCCAAAATCAGTTTTAAAGAAAATCTTGTATGAGAATGTCACGCGGTGAGACTATGAGACTGTCCAATGAGATTGCATCAAATTAGAATTTATAATTTATTTTTATGTTCTCAAACTAAATATTGCAATCTCATTGGAGCATCAAAATTAATGCAGTAAATTCTGTTCAATTTAAAAAAAAAAAAGTTCGTTCACTATGATCGGTGATTCTATCGGTCAAAAGCTAATTAATCTAGGAATAATCTACTCTAAGTGCATGAAAATTAAATTGCATAATGCTTGGTTGAGAACAAGATTTCTTGAAATTAATCTAATTGCAAATTGTAATTAAAACTAAAGCGAAGCACGCAACTCACACAAAGAATGATATATGGAAGAAAGCATTAGGGAATCGATGCACCTTCTCAGACCACTCAATGCTCTCAATTAGCCTCGTTAAGCACTTCATTCCAATTTTAGGGTTTGTTTTCAAATGAATCAATTAAGTTTGAAGGTTTTTCCCATTACTCACACAAGGTTATGTGATAAATAATGGTAAAAACCCCTTTTTAGTACAAAACTCTAAGTCAAATTAACATAGCATAGTCACGTATACATCAATTTTCTCTTTTATTAAGCTTGGGATTAGGGTTCAAATGGAAAGGTCATTCACACCCAAACACCAATCTCATAGATAAACTAATCAATAGCCCACATTGATCGTGATCACAACACAATATCAGTTGACAGATTAGAACAATTAATTTAATAAAAGAGACTAAAATCTAATTAAATCAAAATAATAGACTAATTAATTATATGGAGTAGTCTAATTTGGTCACATCAATTCTCTAGTTAAAGGTTTAGTTACACATTCCCCGGTTAAAGGTTTAATTACATATTCGATGGAGAAAATAAAAGCATAAGAGCGTTGTAGAGGAATCTCTCAGTTTTATCTCCACATCAAGTTGGCTAATAACAAGCAAGCCATCTGTCCACAAAGGCACAAACCATAAATAAATCATCCCAAAAGCTTAAAGTCCACGCACCATCTTCCTCTCTCGTAGCTCAACAAGTGGCATTCATATGCTACGTGTCACAACAGCGCAAGCGTCGATTTCTGGTAACTTGTGGTATTTCCTAAGATGTCTCTGATTGAACCGACTAAATTTGCTGACTCTGGCTTTGTCAGTGTAGAATATTTATCACTATAGTATTTTGTATGTTAATTATATATATATAAATAGAGTTGTCCAGAAACCAGAGCACTAAAAAAAATGAATCACGTAATCCGATCAATTAGAACCAATCCACCGACTGTTTTCTTGTCTCCTCTATCACCTTGTGTCGCTCACAAATCTTCTGCGGTTAGATTCCGGCAGGCCACAACTATGCAGTCTATGCGACCAGAGAAATCCGAGAGCACAGACAAGTCCCGCAACCCGACAGAGAAAACTGGGTGAGTTACATGATTCTAATCAAAGTTCTCGAATCATCTCATGATCTGGTTTTTTGCTAAGTTTTTTATTTTATTTTATTTATTTTTTTAAACGGTTTGCTAGGTTGATCAAGTGTAGTTGCATGTTTTAATTTAATTTAATTTAATTTTAATTATTTGTGGGTTGTGATAAATTAGGGACGTGATGTCTCATTCATTTGGAGAGGGATATGCCAGTAGGTCTGATGAGGAAGGATTTGGTGGGACTGGTACAGGAAGCAACCAGTCCTTTCCCCCCAAAGCTGGAGTTGATAAGGAAATCCATGAAAATCACCCAGGTTAGAGATTTCTGATATCATATATCTAATCATCAATTTTATTTTATATTTTATAATATTATTACAATTTGTTAATTTTTGTAAACAATATTGATGTTGTTAATTTTGCCTGACTTTATTATTATTGGTTACGTGGGTGTGTTTGTAATTTTGAAGCATATGACAAGACCCAAGGAAGTGAAGTGAAGGAGAAGGAAACGTCTAGGCATCAAACCGACTCGAGTTAGATGCAAGCGATGTGAAACGTTGTGTGACTTTAATTATTTACGTTTCTTAGCTTTTATTTCTATGTTATGTATGTATAATGTTTCCCGGAGGAACATTTTTGGTCGCATAACAAACCTAATTTGCGTTTATGGCAAAATAATGAATTATGGTTGCTATTTTTATAGCACCTAAATTAAAATTTTGATGGATTTGAACATTAGTTGATTTTTTTTTATGTTTTTTAATTTACAACAACTCTAAGGATTTGGCGAAATAAGATTATGCTAGCACAGTTCGGAATACTACTCCCACAATTGGGAAGAGGGCACCCACATTTAGGATTAATGGCCAAGAGGGACAAATAATATATATATATATACTAAAGCGTTGAACTGTGGTGGTGGAAGCTCACTGGGGAGAGTCCAACCACATTGGTGAACATTAGTTTTTTCGATTGAACATAGTCGGACCATGAAATAAAGAACAATTTAATGATATTTTAATTTCATCTGAGCAAAAGAGCAAAAAATATTTAAAGCAATATCAAACATTTTCTCTCCATGTTTTCAACTTTTAATGAGCTATATTCTTTACCAGAGAATCAAAGTTGCCTTCAATTTTTGATACTGTAATATTATAATAGTTAAAAAAGGAATAAAAATAAAACATTTAAAGCAACATCAAACATTTTCTCTTCATGTTTTCAACTTTTAATGAGCTATATTCTTTACCAGAGAATCAAAGTTGCCTTCAATTTTGTTTTTTAACATCATATTTTTAATTATTAATAGACGATTTTGAAAATACTATTTTAAAAATATACCAAAAACATAAAAATATGAAACATTAAAAACCTTTATGAATCTATTAAGTGTGATCTAGTAGAGTAATAATACACAATTCAAAAAATTGATCCAAAAACATTATCATTTAATAAATTATTGCTAAATTAAATACAATTATCACCATATAAATCACTAAAATAATGTTAAAATAAAAAACAACAAATTAGAAGCTTGATAAAAATTTGTCACTCAACTCTTTTATTCACGACAATATGAAGTTGGTTTAATGGTATATTGGTATTCAATTACACAATTATGAATTCGAGTCGTATGTTTTCTCTCAAATTCTGAATTACATGTAACGACTAAAATAAATAAATAAATTAATTAATTAATTGCTCTTACCGTCATTTCAATAGGTTCCAAAGGCCCAAGTGTCTTACTGGAAAGCCCAAAAGACAAGTAACATAAGGCCACCAATGTTTTAATTTAATATTTCAAAAAATTAAATTCCAAATTAATATATTTCCAAAACTCGCTGTAGAGTCGTGTAACACGGGGTCAGCTGATGTGTATCCAGCGCAAATAAAACGTTAAACGTTCCTTCCTTGAAAGATCAGATAAGACCAGGGTACCGAATCCCGCACGTTACGCGCGCACAATAGCCGTCCATCTTTTAACTACCCTTTAATCGTGTCCATCCATTTCACTCAACGCTTTAGATATAAAGATAATGTTCGCTCTTTGTTATTCACATCCCCAATATCCCATTCAATTCGTTATTAGTTTTTCTACTTCGTCTTTTCTCTAAAATATGTTTCGTCCAGATCTAGCTCTTATGGCTTATAATCTGAGCTTCTCGTTTTCTAAATCTGTTCAACCGTTCGACGATCTACGTCCTGATGCCAGCTTCAAGCTCATCTGACTTGTTGAAGGTTAGCATCTGGATTCGAGCTCGTTTTGCCTTCTGTTCTTATTATTTTCTGTTATTTTTCTGACGATCTGCTCGTTTGTTAGGTTTTTGAATCAGATCTGGTACGTGCGGTTTATAATCACCTCCAGCTTCGTCGATGGCTTTGCTCTTCTCGAGTTTGCGCTTCCTCGGTGCTGGTAAAAATAAAATTTTATTTATAGGTTGTTATTTGATGTATTAGTTCCAGATCTGAGTTTTCTACGATCGGATTGTCATTATTGCTTATAAATACCAAATCTAGATATCTTTTCGTTGGAGGATCTGCTGGTAGCTGATCGCGCTGCTGGATTACGTTAGTCGAAGAGCGAGAGGCATGTAACGGAGGTGACATGGTCCGATGATGATTATGATCAAGGCTATGCGATGTAAACAGTAGGATTGGGTTGTTATATATGTGGATGTGTAAAGATGTCGGTGGCGAAAAGGCTTGCTTATATAAAATAGCGCCGATTGAGCCCTGATTAATCTTTTGTCATCCCTGACCTTTGCCATGACGGGTGCGCTTGCATGGCAGGTCACCAATATTCTTAATAAAAAAATATACCATTTTTGTTTTCGAGGGGAGATCGCACGGGAGTTGCCCGGGTTCTCTCCTCCGGTGTGTGTGTGCTGTGTCGTCTTGCTCTTTTTCTTCGCGTTCGCTTTACTTTATTCATATCTATTTCATGCTCACACCACCATTCGATCCACATCATCCACATCATCAGCTAACGATGCAATCCAGGGAAGGCTTTCAAGGTAAAATTCACAATTCAGTAGTCCATATACATCATATTTATTTACGCTTGTATTTAAATACTGTAGGCTCCCTAGGTGTGCGTTACGAATCCTAGAAATTATTTTGGTGCCGGAAGTGTTTTTTTCAAATCAACAATTCTGACTTAGATCTATCATTTACAGTTGTGCAATATTTTTCAATGAGGAGTTCAGAAAGGTACAATAGAAGTTGGTTTACATCTCCAGGTTAAAGGATAGATTGATTCCCATATGGCACCGTTGATTGCATTCATAATAATTAAAGATCAATCACTATATTACACTTATATTTGCAGACCAGAAACTACAAAATTGTGTTTCTCGTTGGTACAACCACAGATTCTTAGATGGAAATAATTATTAAATAATAATTTATGCAAATATATTGTAAATACATTCCTTATATTATTTATTTAAATTTGAAAGTTGTTCTGGTTTCGGTGACAATATCAGTTTCATTGTATACAATTGTACCCTTTCAAGTCCAATAATACAATTTGTTCAGGAGTGAGCTCATTTTTTGTGGTTATGGAGACTGAAGTTTCTATGTAGTTGTTTCGTGATCTTATTTTTTTGTTATTACAACTAATTTTAAAGATGATTGGTTAGGGTTTAAGTTTATGTTGCCCTTTCTGGGCTTTTATTTTCACATACATTTTCATCTATTAGCTGGAAGATTAGTGGAGATCAGGGATATCCGGTGGCTCAGTTTGATCTGAAGTTATAGGTAATTGAATTTCACAATGAAAAGCGAGCATCCTGAAGTGTTGGCCTTGACTGAGCAGCGGGATTAATGAAGTTTAATGAAAAGCAATTCAACACATTCAAGTTTTTCCCAACGAATAATTTAGCAATAACAGTGCAACATTTGAGGTGATATAATCAAATTTAGTTTCAGTATTAAGTATTTTATGTTTAATAAGTTTGCTTAATTTATCATATGCAAGCAAGTTGGCCTTATTGTGTGGTTGTTTCCGCCACATCATGTTACAGTTTTGATTATTCATTTTTCAGTTTCTTATTAAAGCCTTTTAGAGATATTTTGTTGATTTTCATAATGTTTTTTGATGTTTCAATTGTTTCTTACTAAAGTCATTTAGAGATATTTTGTTGATTTGCTTAATGCTTCTTGATGTTTCAATTCTGATCTCTGATTATTATTGACTCATTCAGTTGTTTTTTAAATTATAAGCTCGTTCAAGTCTATTTATTTATGGATTACAATTGATTATTTTTTGTATTTTTCTCACATGCAATAATTTTGTTCATCATTAGCCATGTCTGGTTTAATTTTTGTTCCATGGTAAATCTTTAATTACTGATCAATTGATGTATACGAGCCACTGCTTCTTTTGGTATAGCTAGTTAACAAATTCATCACCACATTGGTTCTCTTTTGTTGTGGGACTTTAAAATATTGCTCAAGCATTTGTTATGTTATATGAAGAATTTTTAAGTCTATAATCTTAAACACAGAGACTTGGGATTGTATTCTATTTCGGTTCCCCAACTCCTGTTTGGGGATTGGATTGTGAAACTAAGTTATAGTGTAGAAGTATTTCAAACTAGTCTTAGGATATGATAGTTCAATTCCTAAAGGTGTGCAGGATGAAAATTGTGATGGAAATTAACAAAAATAAATAAATAAGTTTTATACGTTTCTAGTAGTAAAATTTTGGAGTTAGATACTAAACCTTTTTTTTTTTTTAAAGAGAGCTAGACACTAAACTAGTAGTATCTTTCATACCTTTGCATCTCTTTTTCTGTAAGCAATACTGTGTCTCTCTGTTAACAATACTGCATCTTTCGTACTTTTGCACCTCTGCTTGAATGATTCTTGCATTAAATATGGTTTGGTATTTATAAGCAAGTGTGAAGGCTTTTAATTTGTATTTGTAGTAGCGAGAAAAATAAATTTGACTGAAGTGTGAAGTCCCTCAAACATCTAATTTTTCCAACCCATTATAAACCCCTATGCTGAGTTCATTGGAATGAAACTAGGTAAGTTCTAACTTTATTATTAAAAAGTTCAACTTCTTTTCTCCCATTTGAACCCATCTTTAGCTGTTTGTTTCAACTTTTAAAAATAATAATAATAATTTAATGAGGGGTTAACTGTGTAATTTTATTTTTCTTTTGATCTTTAGTGTTTTTTCGTTATTTATTCTGTCAGCAAGTAAGATCTTTTATAAAGATCCTAGGAGTTTTATTATTTCGGTTACTTGGAGTCTAAGTCAAATATGATTTATTTAGATTACTGAATTTTTCCAATGACTGTCTAAATCAAGCTAGGAATGTCTATAAATAAGACGCTAAGACTATCTCCAGCCATTGCGCCAATCTCCATTTTGCTGCAGATTTTCGCTCCAATGGGTGAGCCAATCTTTGCTCTATTTTGCAGATGGTGATCTGGTTGCGCCAGAAGTAGCTCAAGAAACCTCTCTGCGCTACTTCTTGCTCTATTTTGTTTTTGTTTCTTGCTTTTTGATCGGCTGAGAGGGAATCGGTTGGGGAATATTCATTTTAGAGTAGGATTTGGAGCCATGGTTGGAGATGGTCTGGTTGTTGCCGTATTTGTTGTGGTTGGAGATGCCCTAAGGGCGCGTTTGATATCGTTTTTAAAATGGTGTTTTTGAGGAAAAAAAAAAAATGATGTTTTTAAAAATGTTATGTGTTTGGTAGTGTTTTTTTAAAAGTAGATTTTTGAAACGAAAAACGATGTAAAAGTGTTTAGTTTTTAAAAGTAATTGTAGGGAAAAATAGTTAAAGTTGTTTTTTGATGTTTAAAAATTGAAAACCATTTTTAAAAATGGTTTCAAACAGCATCTAATTCTATTGTTCTTATTCAATATCATTATCAAAAAAAAGTTCAGAACAATTGCCTGTTTTCTTTATTTACCACTTTCCGTTTCGTCAAGTGGTTCTTATATTAGGAAAAAATAAATCCTATTCGGCTTAGATTCTAAGTAATCGAAATAATAAAAAATCGTAATCCTAGAGATCTTTATTTAAGATGTTTTTTGTTGATAAAGAAAATAAATATTGAGCTGACACTAATTGGTCTGAAAGAATCATTAGAGGAGAGGCCTAAGAAAGCTGATTTGTTTTTTCACCATATACCAGGTTATTTACTCCCAAGATTCATTCAAGGAGAGACCCACTAAAGCATTTTTGTTTCCAAACTGATCACCTGGACTTTTTGTGATTACCGGTTTTCAAAAAACAGGGAGATATGTTTCACAAAAGAACTATTTTAAAAGGACCTTGTGATCAAGACTATTTTTACCGTTTATACTTATCTTGGCAATGAGGCAATGAAGCGGAGAGGTTGATGGATAAACAATTCAGAGTGATTTGTGAGTATGTACGTTTCAAATTCTAGTTGACAGCATTGTACAACAATAAAAAGGATTGGTATGTCGGTATTTATCTCTTCAGAAAACCAGATTGTTAGTATGTAGGAAAGTATTTAAAATTTTATGGATTTTGAGAATTACAATTATAGTATGCACAAATAAACTAATTTTGTAAGAAAGATTCTTTAAAGTGAAACGCTTTTGCCCTCTTGTGGGTTATTTGCATTGTGAAAGGTCTGTAAGCTCAAAATGGTAAGAGTGCCTGGGCCCTACTTGGGGTCCTGGGAGGATAGTGGTTCGAATCCACTCAGATCTATGTACTGTTTTTCAATTGTTCTTCGACTGTAAACCTTGAAAATAATCAGAAGGGTAAAAATGAAATGAAGTACCCTGACATTTAATAAAAATGCAACAAGACTGTACTTTTGTCAAATTACAAGAAGGTACCCTTGACTTAGCTAATAGATATCAATGTTTCAGGGTAATATAGTCATTTTATCCTTGAAAAAAAAAAAATCCGGTTCACAATTTTTTTAAAGAAAAAATTAAGAAGAGAGAAAAATTAAATAACAAAAATCATCAAATTTTCTGCTTCCATCAACATCAATTAAAGAAATTAAATTCGTTTTTTTTTTTTTTTTAAAAGTAAAAAATTAGAATTTTTTTTTGGAAATCTGGAACGCAGATCTCTTCTTTAATCCTCATCAACCATTTTTATTTTCCTTATCCAGTCATCATCAACCTTTAAAACAAATAAAGCTTTTTTTTTTCTTTTTTGGCAGATCTGTGCATCTTCTTCTTCATTTTTTTTCTCAACCATTTTTTTTCTTCACCAATCATCATCATCATCTATTTAAAGAACACAAAATTAAAAACGCATCAATTTAAAGAACAAAAACAAAAAACAAAATTTGTTTTTAGGTAGATCTGGGCATCTTCTTCTTCTTCAATTTTTTTTCTCACGTATAGAGAACTTTATTTTTTGATAACCCAGATCTCCATTTTTTCTTCTTCCAACCATCATCAACATTTCTTTCTTTTCAATCTCATCCTCAACAACATCTACTTCATTCTCAAACGAAAACTCGAAATCTCCAGTGGAGATCTCTACCCAACAAATCAACAAAAATTCTCAAACAAAAACGCAAATCTCCATTATTGGAGACCTCACCACCACCGCCCCTTCCCAGCACGCCATCCGCTGCCGACAGTACCTTCTCAGTTCTCTCTATCTCCTATTGCTGCATGTTCTCCCCTCCATGGCAAGTTCCGATCTTGGAGATCGGGTTTGGACGTGTTTTCTGTTTTTTTTTTTTTTTTTTTTTTTTTCATTAGATATATCCAGATCTGTTTTTATTTTATTTTTCTTTTTTCAAAATAAATTTGTTTGATTTTTAAAAAATATTTAATGTCGTGGCAGTTTTCCATTGGACACTGTGAAGTTGTTTTATTGCATTTAGTGTCCGATTGAGAGAGCTTGTTTACTGGTTAAAAGAGTTTTTTTAATTAAAAAAGCTCTTTTCAATTTTTTTTTGTATCGTTTGGTTGTTATCTAGTAGAGTTTTTAGATGATTAAAAAAACTGTTTTAGTCTATTTAGAGAGTTGGAGAAACTCAAATTTAAAGCTTTTTCAAGTAGATCTTTTAGAGTTTTTTTTAATAACATTAAAATCTCTGATATAACCCTATAATTTAATATTTGTTAGAGTATTTTGGTAATTCTATCATCAAAAAAGCTCTACTTTAATTGATAACCAAGCGACCAATGACTTTTATTTAAAAGCTCTACCTGTAAAAGATCTACTGTAAAAAGATCTACTTGAGAAGTTCTCCCAAACGTACTCTTAGGAGTAATTTAGATATTTACTAATGACTTGTCAACTGTTAATTCTAACGGTCAAATGGTACTTTTTATAATTTTGATAAAATTACAGTTTCATTGCATTTTCATTAAATGTTAGGATACTTTATTGTAATTTTCTTATTTTCCCTATTCAAAAATGTCACAAATTTTGAGCTAGTTTTTTCGGATTATACGAAAATAATATCATCGACGGAATTTGAAGTAATATAAATCAAACAGACAAGAATTTCCCCACCAGGCATCAACTCTGCCGCTCACACTTCCAGCTCCAGCTCCACAGTCCACAGCCTCCAACCAATTACCATTGTAGCAACTAGCAACTAGCCATCAATTGTGAAGTTTACTTAAAATTAATCATATAAAATTCTAATTTTATGCATATGTGGTCGTCCACTACTCGTCAACATGTACTAATCGTCCATAGTTGTATTTCATGTGGCGATACGAACTAATTAAATGATTATGTACTGTTTTTTGAATAAAGTAAAACTAATTTTGTAAAAAATTATTGCTTTCTCTTTGTTTTTTATTGCGTTATCTCTCACAATGTCACGAGCACATAGAGTATACATATTCTTAAGCTTTAGCTTAGCCGCCTAGACCAGCAAACCATCGATCGAATGCCCACCCGAGAGATATTCTTCTTCTTACTATTATGTCAAACATTCTAGCAACATTTGAAAATAGCACTTCCAAAATTGCATATAAATACAATCAGGGCCGGTCCTGAGATTTTCGGGGTCCGAGACAAACTATAGAAAATGAGGCTCTCGATACTCTATATATATTTACTTGATTATTTTTTCTCTCTAATAAATACTTGTAAAAATCAATATAATAACTCAAACTTAAGACAATAACATAACAAAATAGCAAATAAAATTTTTATAATTGCATTAAAAAATATATCATTTATGGCGTGTTTACTAATCAGGAATCCTATCCAAAGAAAGGGAATTAAGTTCCTAATTTTGAATTATAGTGTTTACTAATGTTTTGGGAAATTAAGTTCTGTGGACCCCATGCACAAATCAGGAATTAAGTTCCTAAAGCCTAAAGGAAAGGGAACTTGATTCCTCTCACCCACCTTAGGAATCAAGTTCTCACCTTAGGAATCAAGTTCCCTTTCCTGATTACAAGGGGAATTCATATATCTTTACTAAACTATTCTCACATAAAATTAATAAATAAATAAAAACAACCGTGCATATATTTTTTTCATTAATCTCTCTTATGAAATTATGTTGTAATATATATATATATATATAAAAATGAACTGCAAATACCTTGAATTTGGTATGTATATATAAATGATTTTATTAGGTAAATAAAAAAGTTTGATACAAAAATAAAAATTAAAAACTTAACAACGACAAAAAATAAAATAAAATTGTGACCTATTGTATACCGACTTCTTGCAAACATTGCATGGTATATTGTGAACTATCGTATACCAACTTCTTGCAGACGTTGCATGGTATATATATATATATAATGAATAAAACAAAACAAAAAAAAAAACGAATTAGAAAATAACATGCCTTCATTGTGGAAGACATAAGTTTGTAAATTTTTTTTTCTAACGGCATTTCAGTTTTTATCCTATTAAAATTGATATATATATATATATATATATATATATATATATATATATAGCTCTATTTTGTTTATAAGGGTATTTTTGTAATTAACTTTGTACAAATTTAATTATATTTCTAATTCTTCAAAATTAGTAAACGCTGGAATTGAATTTAGTAACTTAATTTTGATTCTCCTCCATTCTCTTTCCGGTGGAACTTGATTCCGATTCATTTTATTCCCAGTTAGTAAACGTGCCATTAACTACAATTTAGGGGCCATTTAAAATCAGGGGTGATAATGCCTATTTCTACACTTGATGTAGCCCCGTTTTACCTATCATTTGCCTTCGTTTTCCGGGTAAAACCGGTATTTTTAATGTTTAAATAAGCTTGTGCAGGTTTCTAGTCTTCTAAGGGCTTGATTGTAGAGAAATGAAGAATGGGAGGCAAAAACAACAATTTTGAAGAAAAATCAGTTTGGGCGCTGTACAGAAGCGCTCTACGTACAGCGCCCAAACCTGGAGAAGCGAGATCAGAGTAGGGGCACTATACAGAAGCGCTGTTCGTACAGCGCCCACACTGCCACATCAGCTTTTGGTCTAGGTTTTCGTGCCCTAATTCCATACATTATAAATACCTCCATTCAGACCAAAATGCCTCACCTTTTGCACGACCCTTGAGCTCCAAAACACCTCCACAACATTCCCAAACATCCAAGAACAAATCTTTCACCAAAATCCTTCACCAAATCAACCAAATCCTTCATCAAATCATCATCTAAACTCATTTCTCACTTCACCACCTCATTTCCTCACCAAAACCCACCATAAAAATCACACCTTGGAGCAAAAGAAGTCTAGCACAATCAAGCAAGAGAGGAGGAGTTCTTCACATTAGTTTACTCTAATCCTTTCTCTCTTTACATTTATTTATCTTTGATTATGGCTTGTACTTATTACTCATATTTTGTAGCCATTTATTGTACCATGAACTAAAACTTTCTTGGCTAAGGCTAAGATGAAGCCTTTTCCATGAATTATTAATCAAGGCCATCACTTTATCACTTATTGCTTGTGTTGTTTATGCTCATTTCATGTTCTTAATCATTATTGAATGTCTAGCTAGCATTTAGTAATTGTTTGGTTGTTGTGTGAAGTACCGAGAGGAGAAGCACACAACGTGTTCGATGAAATGAGTGATAGAGGTTGATAAGATAGAGATATGCGATGCTAACCTCTAGGATTCATTTGTGTGCCATGAAACTTAATAAATTTATATGTAGTTCAGATAACCATTGAGAAATAGGTTGTTGGTGCATATAAATATTTTCTTTATCACTTGAGAGAGGTTAGAGACTAATTGAGGGTATCACGAATCTACATACACACTTCCATATCTTATTTCAACGATGTGCCTAAAATTGATGAGAATTGAATAGGTGGATTCACGGTCTTAGCCTAATTTCTCATAAGAGATACAATCACTTGCTTGTGTTTGCCTTTGCTTAAGTTTGCTTACTTGTTTATTTTCAATTATTGCATTAGTGTAGTTTAAGTTTATATTTGAGTAGTATAATTCAATCATTCAATTTTTGCTTGTTTGAATAACACCTAAACTAGTCAATTTCGGTAATCGGTCACTTGATCCTTGTGGGAACGAACTCTTATTTACCATTGTGTTACTCTTCGACCTCGTACTATTGCGAGAGTCATAAAGAGACTAGTCAAGGGGCCTTAGGCGGGTTGCTTTACTTGGCTCCCCCTGAGGCTGGGCCTAAATACAACCATGAGGTTGAAGGTATTATGAATGGGAAAATTTAGGATATATCGTTGTGGATATATAACCATCTCTTGTTGCATATTGTATCAAATCATTGTGATATTTTGATAGGTAGACTAATAGAGGAATATATATATATAATAATTTGTGGATTCTACCACATAGCAACATTATTATTATTATTGTTGCTCTTTTCTTGGGGCTGTTTGCTTGTTCTTTGTCTTGTGACTTCCTAGTCTTTTCTATAAAACTTGATGTTAAAAAAAAAAAACACTAAAAAAAGAAATAAGAAGAAAAAAAAATCGTTCATGAGAGGTGAGAGAAAGAAGAGACTAGAAATAAAGAGATCTGAGATAGATAAAGATATTAGAGATGTGTTTATTAAGTTTGAAAAAATAAGTAAGAGGGTAGTTTTGGAAATAAATAAAATAAATTAGTAAAAACATTTAACTTTATTTAATTAAATCAAAATTTAAATAAGTGGGGTATAAATAGATCGGTAGGGGGTGTGCCAATAACACCACTCATTAAAGAAATACAAACATTTTTTTAAAATCACACAATTGACCCACAAATTGAGAAGATTTACGAATATCATCTCTAATATTTGTATCTCTACATACGTACCCATCCTTTGCATAATTTGCATGCACAGGCTATATCTAGCTAAGCTTTCTCTTTGGAGATATATCCACCAACACCAAGCTTGGAAAATTTTTTCTTCTTTTTCTTCTCTTGTGTCCCATTCACATCCAGTATCTGACACATCCCATCTTCACAAACCAATGACGACGACGTCGTATGATTCTTCTTGTTGAAGCTGAACACTTTGCTTATAAACTTGAAACCCAAACTACTCTTCTTCTTCTTCTTCTTATTCTCTTCAATAGTACTACCACAACATTGGCTGTCAAATTTATTGTCATTGTAATGATCATTCTCGCTGGTGTTCAATATCATCGATTTCGATAGCCTCTTGTAACCCGCAAATCTTGCAGATAAAGATCTTGTTCCCGGAAGCAAGCCGCCGCCACTGTTTGATGATCTTCCATGCCCCACTGAAGAAGCCCTTTCAAGCTTGAAGCTTGATTTGCTAAACTCCTTCATTGATGATCTTATGATCTTTTTATATATATATAAATTAAGAATTGCAATGACAGTGTGTTTTTGCTTTTCAAGTAATTAGGTGGTGGTGGGGTTGGTGTGATTTTTGGAATTTAAATAGATTTTTTTTTTTATATAGACTGAAACACCGCGTTGATCAGTTATATATTCATGATAATGCATTTGCTGGTTCTTTGTTAATTACTATTAATAGAAGTTATATTAAATATAACTCTTCATGAACACTTTTCTGTCTCCTGCTCTCTCGGACACGGCTTGTGACTTGACCTCTTACATGGAAACGGTTTCTTTTGATGGAGAATCCTGCATTGCTGCTCTCTCGGACACGGCCTCTTACTTGACCTCTTATGTATAGCTGTGTTACAAAAAGTCTAATTTTTTTTTATTATTTATTTATTTATTTATTTTTAATTTTAGAAGCTGTTTTCTAGTTTGTTTGAGGAGAAAAATTTATCTGTGACCTATTATAATAACAACTCATAACATCCCATCTCATTTTATTAATAAACTGAGTGCATGAGATCATTCTACATATGTTTTTATCTTGTGTTTCAAGAGCAATTTTAGTATAATTCGCCACCATTTTAATAAGCAAAAAAGTGCTTGAGAAATGAATGGATTTAGGTTTCGTGATGACAATCCTATTAAGTAGAAGAATCCTTCGTATTTTTAACCCCAAAATCTCTTTTAACTAATCCATTTAGAACTCTAGGATACTCGTACAACAGTGTAGGAAATACGACAAGACAAGTAGATTGCAGACAATTAAATACGTGCTCTTTCGTACATCATCTCTTAGCACAGGTGATAGTACACCTCCTTCCACACTAGACGCATTTTACAAGCATGTGTGGAGAGTTTTCTTTCCGGTTTGTGAGGACAGTTATCTCTTGTTATGAAAGTAAATATCCAGACTGCACAAGTATTTTTTGATCGTTTTAATGGTCCTTTTGTAATTATGTAGTTATTTGTAATATTTAAAAAAAAAAAAAAAAAATAGTGCTCTCTCTGGGCTTGGGCTATGGCCCAATAGAAATCTAGGCTTTCAAAAATAAGAAAATCCATTGGTCTATAGTAAACCACATGCTTACATTTATGCTAATCCCTCGTGGGTCAGATTTTGTATTATTTTACTACTTTAATCACATCAGCTTTGAACAATACCCCACAATTCTTGGTACAACTGTTAAAAGAATTTTTTTTTTTTTTTGCTTAATTTATCACTCATGAAAGTGAAAGAACGACTTTTATCTAATTTGATCTGTTTAAATTTGGTGAAGTACAAATTTCTATAAAGTTTTAATCCAGATAAAATCTTCCATCATGCAGTTGATGCAATGGACCTTAATCAATCAATAATATCATGTCATGTGTAATGAATAATCAATCAAATTTGTTTTCCATATCACGTTATATGATATCAATGATCGGATGCATTGTACACCATATATTTTCTTACGTAAAAGAGAGGCAGCAGGGTTCGAATGGGAACTCAAATTGACAAAAGATGATGATTCCATTCCATTCAAGTCTTTTCTTTTTTTTCTGAAATCGTTACCAATATTCCAGTCTTGTTCTTCAATTTTCACAAGTCACAACTAATTTGGTCCAGTCCCAAAATTGAATGTGAAGTCAAATTCCAACAACTCCATAAATATTCTGACATTCAACTGACGTGCGCGCGATGCCATATATAATTCACGTAAAATATTATATTGCAATAACTACCGGTCAAATTTAAATGTGATTCACGCATTACTATATAAATTGTGATCAAATCACAATGTTATGTCTACTTAGTGAAATTGGTTTGGCAGAAGATCTCTAAAAATCTTTTTTCTTCCACCTAAAATTTACTTTTTGACACAATAATGTTTCATATATTTAAAAAAATATTATTAGATAGTCTAGTTTTTATTTTATTTAAATTTATACCCAAATGATAAATATATGAATTGTCATAAATTATAAAATAATAAAGTAAATGATGTCTTACTCACTTGCTAATAGTACGTTTGGAAGAGCTTCTCAAGTAAATCTTTTTGCAGTAAATCTTTTAGAAGTAGATCTTTTAGAGGTAGAGTTTTTAAATAAAAGTCGTTGATCGTTTGATTGTCAATTAAAAGAGAGCTTTTTTAATTATAGAATTACCAAAATACTCTACCAAATATTAAATTATAGGGTTATATTGGAGATTTTAGTGTTATTAAAAAAACTCAAAAAGATCTACTTGGAAAAGCTTTAAATTTGGGTTTCTCCAAATAGACGTAAAACAGCTTTTTTAATCATCTAAAAGCTCTACCGGGTGACAACCAAATGATACAAAAAAAAATTGAAAAGAGCTTTTTTAATTAAAAGAGCCCTTTTAGCTAGTAGACAAGCTCTCCCAAACGGACACTAAGTCTTGTTTGGTTGAGCTTTCTATCGCCTCAAAAGGTTTATAAACGTCTATTTGAGTTTGTTTTAGCTGTTTGATTGGGCTTTTGAGATTATCTATTTTAAACTTCTACCAGGCAAAAGCTCATGGAAAGGTGCTTCTCCAAATAGATCTACTACATCTATAATTTTTTTTTTTTTCAAAAACTATATTTCTAATAGATCTACTACATGTAGATCTTTTACCAATAGAGGTTTTTCAAAAGCCCAATCAAATAAGCTCTAAATCATTTACAAGTCAAAGTTTCAGGTTCAGAAGTTGTAGCAAAAGACCAACATAGGCGTAGCTCAACTGCTAGATGGATAAACTTGGGGTTTGGGTAAATGATTCTCAAGTCAGTGGCTTGAATCTTACTAATGGCAAAAGCTTCAGAAAATACCTGGTAGATAGATAGATAGATATTGTAAAAAAATGAAAAAAAGTTGTAGCAAAAGAAGTTAAAATACTTAATTTATAAAGTTCTAAATAGGTGGATAGATAGATCTTGTCAAAAAAAAATAAATATAATTTTTATTTTATTCCGTTTGTAATGCATGATAGTCAACAGCTTGGTCAATTATTTTGACTTAGCCGGCTGCCGGCCATCATGACTAACATAAGGGTAAGATTTAAAATTAAAAAAATATATTCTTTTAATAAGGGTAGATTTAAAACAAAAATATTCTTGTAAAACAAATTGGTTGTATTATTTTTTAAAACACTAGCTTGTAGGGTAAGAATATATATATATATATATATATATATATATATATATATATATATATTTATTGAGTTGTTACAATTACCAAACTAATTAATTGAAAGTAAATTAATACGTGTAGTAATTATGAATTACAGTGAACCCTAACAATTGAAATCATCGGAATTAAAATAAGATTGACCATAACGGGTTTTAAAGTCTAGCAACAACATAATTGCACCATTAAAGCCAATTAATTGATTTCACCTTTTTCCAGTCAAAAAAAAAAAAAAAAAAAATTGATTTCACCTTTAATTTGCTCTGTAGCTACTAGGAAGTTTGGTGAATGGTGGCACATTATTTCCATTCAAAGCAAAATAAAGTATAAGTCACATTATTATCAACTATGGGATCAAACATTTCACATTGACTTTATAGAACGAGTCATGCTATATCAACTCAAGTTTCCGACTCAGTTGTTTAAGTTCAATATCTCAACCATCCATTTACTCATGTGCTTTTTAATCCAATGGTTAAGATATCGAAATCAAATAACTGAATCAGAAATTTAAATTGATATAACCTACCCTTATGTACGGTAGTGCAGGATACCCAAACCACAGTCTAGTCAATATGTTAAATCATTACACATCATGTAAATTGAATAAAAGATTTACATTTTGATCCGACCCTTTTCATACTTCATTGAAGTGAAGCAATAAAAGCCAGCATTGCGATATACTAACAGTTTCTCCACTATAAATGAAGAAAACAACACTATAAAGTTTAAACAAAACTCACTGGTCCTGATTCTCTTCCATGTCTGTTTCGGTTCCAAGAATTTAATGAGAAACTGACGTGCAGACAAAGCACCTAATATAACGCATCTCTTCTCTCTTCTCTCTTTTCAACAATTCCACTTTTAACTTTTTGAGTTTGAGCTCTCTCTCTCTCTCTCTCTCTCTCTCTCTCTCTCTATATATATATATATATATATATATATCCTCCTCCTTCAGGTATATTTTTCCATTCAGTCCCCAAGAAACTGATAAAAAAAAAAAAAAAAAAAAAAGGACTTTTTGAAGTTATTGTTATAAATTCTGAATTTGGAGTGGTACAAGTATCTGTATTATTTATTGGGTTGTCAAATTTAGATCTGTTTAACTTTGACATTGTTGGATCATAGAAGTTCTGTTCAAATTATGAGTTCAAAGTTTCTTAGACACACTTTTACTGATGAAAATATGATATTATATATGGATGATAATTACAATGTTTCATTGTTTTTGTTATAATTATTTTATTTGATGTGGGTCAAATTCTTAAATATATTGAGAGATTGTATCTTATTTTTTCAATTTTTTATATTTTTGGTTGTTTATATTTGCTAGCAGTAAGCATGTTTCTCCGAAGAAAACACACTCAGAATCCTCAGGAGATTGACTCTGAACAGAGAGATGTTAAGGTAACAATAAAATCAACACTTGATTTTTTTATATATATATATATATTTTTTGTTCAAGAACAAATTTCCATTTATCATTTTCTCAACAAATATGGTTATAGCAAGTCAATGATCAAAAGTCGCTGATCATGATATATGCAATTGTAAAATTCTCTGATCAAAATAATTTTCAGAAGTGTGTTTGAAATGTTATCTGGGGAAAAAAGTCAAAACAATTTAGTTCAACAATTGAATTTCCATATCAAAATAGTGTTGTAATTTTGACTTGAATGAAGGTGTTTTCACATATGCAATGAAAATGAATTCCTGGATGGTGATTCTGTTTGCAGGTCAATGAACTGAGAGACGCTATCGGACCGCTCTCCGGCCGCAGTTTAAAGTTCTGTACTGATGCTAGTCTGAGGAGATATTTGGTAGCTAGGAACTGGAATGTTGATAAGGCAAAGAAAATGTTGGAAGAGACACTCAAATGGAGAGCAACTTATAAGCCTGAAGAGATCCGCTGGGTATGATTATGAACTTAGATTAGATTTTTTGACATTTTGTGAGTCAGGTAGATCAATAATGATTCAAATGTCATTCATTAAAGGGCTTGAATTGAGATTGAATTTGGATAAATTGATAATTGGTAGAGATTTGATCAATGTTTCCATCGTAAACTTGCATTTTCGACATTCTCTTGTGATATGTATCGTTAAAATGTGTACTTGTGCGATATACGAATGTGATTTTCCAGCACGAGGTTGCACACGAAGGTGAGACTGGGAAAGTATCGAGGGCGAATTTTCATGATCTAAATGGAAGGACTGTGCTCATAATGAGGCCTGGGAAGCAGGTAATTTGCACTAGAATTTTCTTTACATGGCCTCTCTATGTATAAATTGTGTCCTATTATTATGTTGATTAACTTGTTCTTTAATGTTTTGCAGAACACAGCACCATCGGGAGAAGGTAACGTTCGTCATCTGGTCTATCTTCTCGAAAATTCTATCCTTAATCTCGCTGAGGGTCAAGAACAAATGACCTGGTTGATCGACTTCAATGGGTGGACAATGACCACCAACATTAGCATGAAGACAATCCGCGAGATTGTTTACGTTTTACAGAACCACTACCCCGAGAGACTTGCTGTTTGCATTTTGTTTAATCCGCCAAAGTTTCTTCAACCAATTTGGAAGGTTTTGAACCCCTCCTCTGCCTGCATCTTCTTGGTTGCATTTTATGTTCCTTTCAATTCAAAACTTAATCAACATCTTCTTGGTTGCATTTTATTTCCTTCTTCTATAGGTAGTCAAGTATCTTATGGACCCGAAAACGTTTGAGAAGGTGAGGTTTGTTTACACAAAAAGTAAAGATAGCGGTGAGTACATGAGGTCGATAATTGATATCGAAAACCTTCCGAGTGAGTTTGGGGGGAATGCTACACTAAACTATGATCACGAGGAGTTCTCGCGATTGATGGCTGAAGATGATGTGAAAACTGCCATATTCTGGGGATTTGATGATAAGCCCTCCTATCAAGTTGCTAATGGTCATTTAGAGGCACCGGTTCCAGCTCACCTTACACCTCCGGCTAGCTAAATTCACATGCCTTGTGACCATCATGATATGTAAGAAACTTAAGATCGATGAACGCGGCCCAGATTGTTTATCAATTGATGCAAAATTCAATATCAAATTTACTTGTAGAACTGGAAAATATGATGTCCAGTGCCTTGAAGAGGCCAGTAAAACGTTTTAATTGTTCTGTTATATTATTTCTAACAGTAACAATATAAAAAATAAAAATAAAAAAGCATTTTCATTCAGATGAATGATCTTACTCTCTGGTTTTCCTGCTTAAAAGAAAGTGTGACGTTTGTTCGGTTGCTGTTAGAAGATCCGCCAACCCTCGTGTAAGATGATCTCATCATTGACTTGATAAGAGCATCATATAAGTTAATTTTTCTCGTATGTGGGATACAAAAGGTGAGATGTCCGGTATTACTATAAATCCAATGACGTGTATATAAGTATAGCTAAGAGTGGACGTGCGGAGACATACTTGTAGTTATTTGTGTGATTTTCGCATCGAATATACTATCATATAACTTGTATAGGGACAAACCATTGGAGAAAAATGATCAAATAAATTAAAAGGAGAGAATAAAAAAACAATTAGAACCTGCAGAAAATCAGATTCTTGCTATCTTTGTATACAGCGATCTCTAATTTCACAAGAATAGAACCATGTTACAAATAGTCATTTCATATAAATAAGCTGTTCAACATATGGGCTGCAGCAGCTTACACATGAAAGCTTCCTTACTGGTCAGATTCACACATGAAAATCAAGCAATATGCTGCATCACACATATCTCTATTGCATTAACGCATTTATGTGGCCAACAAAAATTGCGTACATACGAGCATACGACAAGAGATGGGTACATTCGATAAACCAAATTCATATTAGAGCAAAATCTTTTCTTATTGCATTCAACCACTACTGCTGCTTACTCTGTACAGTGGATTTGGGGAAGCTTAGTACACCGGTCAAAGTTCATTGGAGTAGAGGCACTCATCGACAAGTTGGCGAAGATTAGGATTCTCCAGGGCAGCTGCAACTCTTTCTTTATCATTCAGCTGCTTATTGACTGCAGAAAGACATATTGCACAATCTCAGTAACAGTTTTTAAGCTATTACAATTAATTCGGGATTTTGGGAAAGGGACACGACTCGAACCACAACCTTAATGATGTAGGTGTGAGGGGCATACCACTGGGCCAACCTCATATCGCCCAATCTTAGTAATAACCAAGGAATAAAATATCGGTATCGGTATCGATATCGGGCTTTTAAATTTATGGATATATCGGGGATATTATCGATATCGGTGGATATTCGGTAAAAAATTTAAAAAAGGATTTGCTACTGTAGCTCCACGATCTACACCAATTTCTTCTCTATCGGTGGATATATCGGTCCCTGTTTCGATATCGGTCCCTCCAAAATATGGATATATCGGTGGATATGTCGATTTTAAGTTCCTTGGTAATAACTAACTCGATAAGGAAAATAATAAGAGGTCAGCCAACCCACAGTATTCAAGGAAGTTTTCAATCTCACAATATTCAAGGCCGAGAAATGTTATTGTACGGTCGAGTGAAATTTTAGAAATTAAGGAAAGCATAAGAGATCTTAACATGTCATTCCATTGAAAATTTGTGCCTTTGCCTAGAAATTAGTTACAAGGGAGAGATGAGATGTCAAGCCCTAGGAAGGATATGTTCATGAGAAGTATCTACTCTTGAGGAGATTCAATTTTATAGTCCCCTGATTCAACTCAATATTAAAAAGAAAACAAATGACATTGTTTCAATATATGTTGAATGGAATCCACATGGATTGAGCAATCTTTACCTGATTCTTCATTGGCATGAGATCCAGGAGCTACTCTGATGTCAAGCTGCAAAAATACATTAACAAACATATAAATGAGAAACTAGATGAGTACCAAGTTAACAAATGCACGACCCAGATTCCATATAAACTTCATCAATCTCTCAAGTATGTATGTCAATATCAAATAAGGAAATATCACTTCAGGAGTGTGTGGAGACATTCGGATAACCTCCCATGGCTAAAAAGCCATAAGTAGGAGGTCCACGACTGTGGTTATGAGCATAATGGAAGCAGTTGAATGTGATCGTAATCCAAACCCACGTTAAACATTGGTCCATTACAAAATGAACAGACAAATATAAGTTCAATCAAGGGAAGAAAGTTTGCAATAAGAATAATCAAGATAAAGTTATGAACAAATTTTTTCGACTTAGCATCATTGAATAGAAGGTGATTAACACCTTTTCATTTGAGTATCTATTTTCTATTAATGCGAAAAAAGCATAACATCGATAGCAAATGCTCACAAAATAAACAAATAAAGATGCCCTGTATATCAAGCACCATCTTCACATACCATTTCATTTTCATATTCAAGTAAATTCCCATGAATTGAATTCAATGTAAGTTCAAATTAAATAAATATAATTTGTACTCAAATATCATCTAATTGAAATTATAAAAACAACAACTGACCTTAAAATGCGGTGGAAAAAACTCTTTTAGTTTAACTCTCAGGCACAGACCAATCACTGTTGCCATGCTACAATGCTGAATTGTCGGAGTAAATGTTATCCTAAATCAAGATTACAAATAAAAATGCTTATTTTATAAACTAAAAACTAATATATAAAAATATTAAAAAAAAATAGAAGCTGAGCGAGACTTACAAAATACGCCCAAGCTTCTCGTCAACGGTGATGGATTCCTCTGATAGAACACTGAGCTGTTCAAGTGAATAGGGATGCTCTGGATCTCTTATATCTCTAACATAATTTACCAATTCTGAGTCAAAGATTTTCAACCATATTTCTCTTCTCAACATCATCAACAACATCAAAATTCAAAACTCAAAATTAAAACACAATTTTGATCTCAATTGTCCATTTCTACTATTAAACAAAATGAAAAAAAAATGGTTGCCGATCGGAGTGAGGGATACCTCGTGGAATTACCCAAAAACAAAAAAACAAAAAAACAAATGAAATTAGAGAAGGATATCATATATTTCGAGGGGATCAACGGCGTCGTCGGAGTGAGGATCTTCTGTGCGAGCCACCCTTTCCTTCTTAGCGTGCACCACCGGATTCGCATTTATCAGACCAAGCGTCATCTCTGAATTCTGATCTCTCTCTCAGTGACTCATTCAAGTGTCTCTTTTTAATTTTCCTTTTCTTGTGTGTTGGTTCACGGAGTAGGGTCACAGGTGGCTAAATTGTTTAGTTTGTATCCCAATCTTCAGATGCCACGTCACTTTACTTTCCTTCTAGAGTCCACTGCCCACAGATATAATCATAGTCCATAGATTTAGAGATTAGAGAGCCGCCTCCGGCGCTTGATTGGAAAAAGGACAAAAAAACCTACCATTTTTTCT
Source organism: Acer saccharum (assembly GCA_030490815.1). Lineage (NCBI taxonomy): Eukaryota > Viridiplantae > Streptophyta > Magnoliopsida > Sapindales > Sapindaceae > Acer > Acer saccharum. The sequence goes on from CM059868.1 coordinate 5,843,265, forward strand.
CACCGATTAGTCATACAACATGGGCATATTTATAGTACATTAGTATACATCACCACATTTTTACATTTTTACATTTTTACATTTTACATGGTAAAAGTGTGGTGATGTACCGATGTGTATTAGAGTATCTCCAATATTGATTTATCAAAAAATCGTTGACATAACAATAAGAGAGACTTGTTTCCTATATGACATAAAGATAAATTTGATGGATAATTAATTCAAAATTTAGTCTCCAATGTTTCTATTTAAAACATATTTATTTTTAATGATGTGTCTAATTTTATTTTATTTTTTTACTAAAAATAAATGAAAAATTAATGTTAATTTTAAATATTTGATGAGTCCACCAGAGAAATAGCTGTGCAACAGACTGTCTGAAAGTAGACAATTATGTTGATAATGTCTAATATATATATTTTTTGTCATTCACGGCTGCATTGGAGATCCATTTTCTAATAAATTGTCTATTTATCCTATGTGGTATCTTTTTTTTTTTTTTTCATAAGTCACTCTTGCATTGGAGATGTTCTTAGTATGTTATAAATATACCTATATCATGTGCCTATAAGAGAAAATTTTGGGAAAAAAATACGGTACGTAGTAAATTAAATTCATAAATAAGAGAGATAGCAAAAGTTTATACTTTTATTATTTGAAATTACACATCTAGATAAAGTATATATGTTTAGCTGTAATACAAATATATATATATATATATATATATATTATTCACTCACTTCATTTATTTCCAAACTATAATTGTATTATTTTGAAGGGTTTAACTCATTTATAGTTAATTTCCAATTTTTCTATATTCTGTTTTCAAACCTTTGATTTATTTTTTTTTATATTTTTTTTACCATTTGATTAGATTTTTTTTACAAAGCATTTGATTAGATTTCAATGACTAGTAACTAATTTGGTAAGTATACATGTATTGTATAGCTGGATAAACCTATTTTGACCCATTAATAATTATATAGATTGTCAAGTTTACGGTTTGCTTTCATAAGGTTTGAGTTCAAATCCCCTCGTAGGTATCTTTATGGTCAAATGTTATAATTTATTCTTTTCAAAAAATCGTAGAGTGCAGGACTAGTTTGAAACTCGAATTCTCTAAGCGGGTTTGAGAATTTACGAGTTAACTATCCTATTTTGAAATATGTATCTGTGGGCCATGCTATCACACATTATCAATAATTATATATATTTGTTTAATATTTATTAGATTTTAATTCAATGAATTAATACAGAATTTTAAAAATAAAAATATATTAAAATAGATAATGATTTTGTGGTAACTAAAGTCTATGTATACTAATAGCCCAGTTGCTTAAGAAAACTAGGGCCCAGTTACTAATTAAAAAAAAAAAAATCCAAATCAGGGCCCACTTACTTAGAATCTGACGATTCCGAATCAAAATATAGTAGAAGAAAACAAAACAAACTCCAACTCCACTGATTCTCTTGTCCGTTTCCATATAAATATAATTTTGCCGTGTAAAGTAACAAACCGCATTTGAAATCCACTGCTTCCACTTATAAATTTATAATCCATTATCATTTGCATTTAAAAATCCATCAGTAAACCAATCATAACGGAGCTCCTTTACTGAGGAAGCGGAATGTGGCGGAGGAGCTTCTGTACTGGTGCCGCAAGCGTGTTGAAGGAGACGAAATGGGACGCGCTTGTGATCGGCGGAGGCCACAACGGCTTGACGGCCGCCGCTTATTTGGCTCGCGGAGGCCTCTCTGTAGCCGTGATCGAGCGCCGCCACGTCATAGGCGGTGCAGCCGTGACCGAAGAACTCGTCCCGGGATTCAAGTTCTCTCGCTGCAGCTACCTCCAAAGCCTCCTCCGTCCCTCCATCATCAGGTGTGTGTTGTTCACGCATTTCGTATAATACAAACGAGCTGGCTGTGTTGTGCGTTATACACTTATACTTCAAATTATTTATGAACTCTTAATCTTTTTATTTTTTTGTTTAAATAGCGAATTAGAGTTGGCGAGACATGGATTGAAGTTGTTGAAGAGAAGTCCGTCATCGTTTACGCCTTGTTTGGATGGACGGTACCTTCTACTAGGGCCTGATAAGGAATTTAATCATTCTGAGATTTCTAAGTTTTCGAAACGAGACGCAGATGCTTATTCGATGTACTATCTCTATCTCCATTTTCTCTGTTTTTTTTTATTTTTTTAACTTGAATTCAATTGAACACTTGCAGTTCGCGTCACAGAACATAATTTCCAGGAACAGTTTATTTTGCATGTCTCATGTTTGGTGCAATATAGGAAAATAAGTTGATATAGGTTCTGGAAGGTGAGTCGTGATCTTAAAGTGAATAGCATAATCGGTTACTGTCATCAAATATTATTTGTCTTCATGAATTTGGATTGGGATTTGAATAATGAACTTAAAATCAGGTACATTTCGTATATTTACATTAGCTGCAAAGTAGTAGTAGAAGCTGGAATTGTCTGTGGTCTTGTACTGTTGTTAGGTAAAAAGAGTTTTTAACATAAGTTGATGGTGTAGGAATTCACATTTTGGAGATTTTGTTGTCAAACAAGCACATTGAAAGTTAAAGTGAAATAAAGGATCCTGGGTTATTAGTGTAAAACAACTAGTGAATGTTAAAGTGAAATAAAGATACCATACAAGCTACTTGTAAAAGTTCGATATATTTTGTCCATCTATTTATTCTAATATTTAAATCATATTCTTTTTCTATCCTAATTCATAGATATGAGAATCAGCTAGAGAGCTTCTGCAAATTTATGGATCCGCTTTTGGATTCACCAACTCCTGAATCCTTGCAAGGCACCCCATCTTTCACTGAACGGCTGAAGAACAAAATTCACAACTTAGCCTTCTGGACTAGCTGCTTCAACCAGGCTCTCTCATTGGGGCAAAAGGACATTGTGTAAGGGTTCTTTTTCCATAATCTTAACTTAAGCTGATTTTTTTGTAGTGTTAAACACTTAATTAGTGTTGACATGAGTGACTTAATGTAAATTACTATCTTGATAATTGTTAATTGTAGTCTTGTCCTCTTATAATATGTATTATTTATTTTAACAGGAACTTTATGGACCTTTTACTGTCCCCAGCATCGAAGATTTTGAACAACTGGTTTGAGGTTGTCATTTGATCTGGAATTCTTTATATCTTATCTTTAGATTACTTGATCTTTATTTCTTAAGATATTTTCTTATTGAAAAGCAAAGTAAGAGCTTTTCCCTCACTACATGGAATATACTTTTTTGGAACCATAATTTTCTATAAACTTGTGGTTATCATCTTAGCTCTAGTTATCTAAGGCCACAGGGAGTTGATTTGTTTGTTTAAATCAGATTTCTTATTGATACATATCTACAGTAGAAGTGCTCATTGACATCCTGCTAAGAAGAAGCTCTGTGTTTATCTGCTCACTAATTTTCTGTCTTGGACTTTCATATGTACAGTCAGATGTTTTGAAGGCAACTCTTGCTACTGATGCTGTGATAGGAGCTACAGTAAGGATCCTTGCTAATTAATGTGGTGATGTATCAGTATCAAAGTTAAATTGCTTTATATATCAAATGCAGTACCTAAGAACTACTGTGCACTTATGCTACATAGTTTTCTCTGAGTAACAATGTTCAAAAACACGGACAGGCTGAAACCATAGTGTGATGAGGGATAATTTCGTCAGTGTTAAGAAATTAATCAAATGTTACACATATTTTTGCATCTTAATTAAAATCTAGAAAATGATTTGCCGACTCAAATTAATTTTGTAGGGTAGTGTCCACACGCCTGGGAGTGGATATGTTCTGCTACATCACGGGATGGGAGAAACTGATGGTGATCATGGAGTTTGGTCGTATGTATTTCTGTTGCTCGCTTGATGTATATATTGTACATCAGAGAACTAGCGAGCCGTAAATTATCTAATATCCTTTCCTTATTCTAAAGACACTTTTAATGTATCTTTACTAATAGCCACATATTTTTTTTTTTCGTATTCTTGGATCTATAGGAAGAAAATATAGCAAAGAAATTTGATGATTCTAATCTAACAAAACCCTGTTAGGGTAATGCCCTGTATACTTAAAACTTGTGATAGTCTCTATATAAATTAAAACTTTGTTTGAGATTTCTAGTATAGGGTATGGAGTCATGTGATTCCTCAAAATCATAGTCTATGCCTCATTTTTTAAAGTTAATTTTACACTTTTGCTACATTAGAATTTCCAAGCTGGTTCTTTGTTCTTTTCTGTTAATGATGATATATATTTAAATTAGCTATGTTCTTAGATCTAACACTTCCTTAGGTATGTTGAAGGTGGGATGGGTTCAGTATCCATGGCCATTGGCAATGCTGCTAGGGAAGCTGGGGCTCATATTGTGACAAATGCAGAGGTATGTTAGTCTGTAATCACTTCTTTAGCCTTCATAATTCACCTCCCTCCTTTGAAATGAATACAAGATTGTCTATAACTTGTGTGTTGTATCTTATTTACTACATGAAATATTTAGTTTGGTGTCAAAAGCAAGTAGAATAGGCGTGAAGTCTGAAGTTCTGGAACCACCTTGATATATACTGAAAAGTATGTGTGAAGCTCCATAACAAAATGAGACTGTTTAATATAGTGGATGGAGAGTATCTCACCTCTAGGAAAGTCTGTCGAGAATCTAATCTATCACAAGTTGCATACTTGATATTACTCGGGTTATGCTCCAGTGCTTCGTTTGGTGCTTTCACTCCTACAATGTACTACTCAGCCACAGTGCAGAAGACTCTATGTACTGAATGGTAACCATAAAATCATCTTGGAGATTAAAAGTTAGGGTGCCTAAATTTTAGTTCTTTAAGCCTTTCAGTCACAGAATTTTGCCTATGTTGATACACGAAAGAAGGGAATGAAAAGGAAATGTTGTGGAATTCTGTTAACAAATTTTATATAGGTTGTACTAATACAAATTGTTCCAAAGTTATGCAATTATGCATATTTTAAGATTTATCCTGAGTTATTGAAGGATTTTGCAGCTAAAACTTGAAAACTCAATCAAAGAGTTTGCTGCATTGCTGATAAGGAAGAGTAATCCTGAGAACTACCAGAACGTAACTGGTAATGGGCAATAGAAGGACAGTCTTGTACTTGTGAAAATGTGTGATTAGTATTGGGTTATGTGTAATGTTTCTTAGCTTTTTAGGGATTTCTGTATACAGAGAAAGTCCACCGGTTTACCTTTCAATTGCTTGTTACTTTCCCTTCTAATTGCCAGTTTGCCACCATAAGTAAACATGCAATATTTTCCACATTATCTCTAACTCTTGGATGTAGCTAGGTTTAGTTTATGACTTTGCTCTCATACTTTTTTCCTTTATTGATTCCTTTATATTGTTCAGCCATTTGTCCCTTGCTACATTTTTTCTTTATTTTTTAGGTTTCACAATTGATGATCAAGGATTCTGGTGTAGTGGATGGGGTTAGTTTCACTACCTAAATTCTCTTAATAATGCGGGTTTTCAAGCTTGAATTGAACTAATTTGATATTGAACACATGGATAATTTTATTTAGGTACTGCTAGCTGATGGTACAGAGGTGCATTCGTCAATTGTTTTATCAAACGCAACCCCTTATAAAACTTTCATGGTATAATTTTATCGCTCTTAGTTCAGTTATAAGTGGCTTCTTAACAAAAATAGGAACGATACCGTGTTTTAAGCTTTGTTACCTTGCTGCTGTAAACGATTTTAGTTTTGACAATAGGTTATGCTTTTACAAAACAGGAGTTGGTGCCTAATAATGTTCTTCCTGAAGATTTCATCCTTTCTATCAAGTACTCTGACTACAGCTCTGTAAGCTCTCCTGTATTTTTCTTTTATTGTTCCATATTTTGTTATAACACCGAGTCTTGTGTGTTGCTTTATCTGATTTAATATTAACAATTTGGAATATTAAAGTAGGTATGTATATACTTGAAACCCTAATATGCATCAATTAAAACAGTATATGACAAGCAACTGTGTAATAGCTTGGAAAGGTGGTATAAAAGGTAGTTTTTGAATAGTTATTTTCCAATTGAAGGAACTCATTGCTGGTAAAATAATTTGTTTAAAAAAAAAAGAAACACGGGTCTTCTTGTAATTTATGCTTGACTATGTCGATATTGTGTTGAAATGGAACTGGGGTACTAGAGATTTACTCAAATCTACGTTTTTTCTTTTTATCCTCTCCATAATAAACTTAGGTGAGCTGGTGAGGAAATGGTGGAATTGATTTGTGCAAGTGTTCTGACTATTACGTATATAAATTTTATTGGAAGGAATGCCATAGCAGCCTCACAGTGTTCTAGTCTAGTGACAGTCACTATATGGGGCCATGGATCAAAAGTTGCAAACTTTTTGGGACCTCTTTCTCAGTGCTAAACTAATTATTGTTGTATGTGGATTTCATTGGAACAGGCAACTACAAAAATAAACATAGCTGTTGATAAATTGCCCCAGTTTGAGTGTTGCAAGTTGAGTCATCCTGATTCAGGTCCTCAGCATGTGGGTACCATTCATATTGGTTCTGAGAGGTATGATAGTAGTTAAGAATTTTTATCCTTTTGTTCTTGACCTTGTGCTTTCCTGGTATGTACATGTCGTTAGTAGGGTAGACTTCTGGGTGTGTGAGTAAGGCAAAATCTGGCGGGGTCTATAGGTAGTAGTCCAAACCGTTGTAGTTGACCCTAAATGAGGCTGTGTCAGAACCGTTATCGGTGACCCTAAAAGATTTCCCTGGCAAAACAAAAATGTTAATAAAATTATTTAGATCATAATATTACTCTTGACTGCATTTCCTAAACTTACATAATTTGTATCATAGATTTTGGAATTCTACTAATAGAACCGATTTTGTATAGTGAACAAGCTAGGTGAAAAGCCACAGCAGCATTTATGCAGTGGACTCAAGGATTTTAGGAGTCAGATTTGGATCATGTTGATCGAATCTCTGTGTTTGTAGTGGCAGTGATGACAGTTTGATGGATTCATTTGCTCAACATCTAACATGTCATTCCACTATGCAAACTTTTATGATCACTTACAGTTCATTATCCATGTCCAATAAATCTTATTGGAACTGTTTACCAAACACCGAATATCTTGGCAATATCTAATTTAAAATTTGTTGTAGTACCTTTACTTCATCAAAACTTCCTAAGTTTAAAGATTATCGGTGCCATCTAATATCTGGTTTGTCAATTTTTGAAGCATGGAGGAGATTGACACAGCCTGTCAAGAAGCTGTCAATGGATTACCATCACGAAGGCCAGTTATTGAAATGACAATTCCTTCTGTACTGGACAAGACTATTTCTCCTCCTGGTACTCAAACTTAGCCTTTAATTCGTGAATATTGTTAGACGATACTTCTTCCATGACCTTTTATGGTACTTTTATCCTGAGAGAACTGACAAAAGAACCTACAACGTTCATCATTTTTCTGAATATTTTTACTCTCGGATTTTACATTATCTGCATTGGATATAATTGCAATATAACATCATGGATTTATCAAGTCTTAACCGTCTGTTTGTAGGGAAGCATGTTATAAACTTGTTCATTCAGTACACACCGTACAAGCCTTCGGATGGAAGCTGGAGTGATCCTGCGTACAGAGTGAGAAATTGATTGAAATTTTCTTTCATCTATTTGTCCATACTTGCTTTATATAAATATATATATATATATATATATATATATATATATATTTTAAATATCTTCATTCTTCGTTTTGGTGCAAGAAATTGTACTTGTATGATATTGTTCTGAGAATTATCCATCCATCTCTGTTGTAGGAATCATTTGCAAAAAGATGTTTCAGCTTGATCGATGAATATGCCCCTGGCTTCAGCTCATCAATTATAAGCTACGACATGCTGACTCCACCGGATCTTGAAAGAGAAATCGGTCTAACAGGTACGATAGAGATCCAAGATACACGAAATTCAGGAATTTGAATTTAAAATTGATTTATTAGTCTAATTTTTTATGATCATTCACAGGAGGAAATATCTTTCACGGTGCTATGGGATTAGATTCACTCTTTCTCATGCGACCTGTAAAAGGATGGTAATTCCTACAAATGTTTGCAAGAATGGTTTTATGTTTATACTTTGTAGAGCTGTGAATCGGGTCAGACCAAGGCGTCCAAACCGGCTTGGACTGACCCAAATATGTTGGCTTGAAGCCTAACTATCCTCAAGTCAAATGATGTCTGATCCATTTTGCCTCTAGTCATTTGTTTTCTGTATCTTTCCCTAATTTTTTTTTACCATCTTTTGTTCATCATGCCAATTTTATAATGCAAGTTCTATATGGTATTTTTCTTACAGGTCAAATTATAAAACTCCAGTGCAAGGACTATACTTGTGCGGGAGTGGAACACATCCTGGAGGTGGCGTGATGGGTGCTCCAGGACGTAATGCTGCCAATGTCGTTCTTCAAGATCACAAAAAATCCTCGAATTGATGCTCCAAGCTTGCAGTTGCAGCTCCTCTGATCCATGTTCTTAGTGTATCTTAGATTCATCTCATTTGTGGCATCAAATGCAACTGTTGTGTTTCTGATAATCCTTGATTATCCTTCAGTACTATTTTGTTTTTGTTTTTTTACCAGAAAATTAAACACATGCCAAAATAATTCTGATCAATTTATATGAAATTGCACACAGATGCATAAAACAGGTAAGAACAATCACATGGAGCCATCCATAGTGTTCAAACTTTTTGTAGCGATTGAAGGAAATATTTGCTAATTTCTCACTCGTTTACCCAGACAAGAACTAAGCTCCCACTCAGTCACGATCCAAATAACAAAGCTACACCAAATAAGAAGAGTAAAACATTTACGAACCTCCATATTTTTTTTGCTTAAATGGAGCTCAAGCTTATACACATTCACCAACTTATCAAACCTAGGTCCTAAAAGAACACAAGTTTATAATCATTTATCAACACATACTACTTTCCATTGAGCGTAAAAGTTCAATGAATAGTTGAGCTCTAGCTAATCAACTATCCCTCCAAAGTAAATAAGTAATTAACTATTTAGAAGTAAAATCAGGCAAATTATACCATCTATCGCCATGAAACACAGATCAACGATCTAAATAAAATAGCATCAGAGCCTATCAATGAGATAATCAACCATGAAATAGGTTTTTAAGTTCATGTACCTATGTATCAATTTTATACATTTAACGGAACAACATTTAAAAAATTACATGATAAGAATCAGATCCAAAGAACAAAACCAATGATGGTTAAACATTCATATTGTTCATATTCATCATATCAAACATAGACATTTTCCTCCATTTTGTGGGTTACTATGCAGTGAAAGCTTCGTCCTTAATATATTTAAGTCTTTAGTTGATATAAGCCAGCATTGGAATCAATTTTCAGGGTCAAACAAGTTGTATCTTCACCGATTTAAAACACTCATTGGCAGAGCTTAATTAGAACCACATCTTACCCTGTCAAACAAAAATAAATTTTGGCACCTGAGCATGACAGCATTTGAAATAAGTTGCATTAACCATTTTAACAGCTCACTTTGATCCTATGCTACCGACTTCGCCAACTAGAAACTGACTTGGAGACAAGTGCGATAGCACTTGAGGCTGCTTCCAACCTGCATCATGCAGAAAAGTCATCTACTGATTACATGCACAGACATGAAAAATCCTGTCCCACACACACAATAAGAAGAGAGAAGAGAGAGAGAGCACTTTGATATTTCTTCAACAGCCTTGATAACTTCTGTAGAACTTGTTTCCAACACTTGACCTCCAAAAATGATCTCGTCCAGAATAGTATGCAACTGCCAAGAAATAAACAAGTTGGAAGAACTCAGCTTGAGTTTACTCAGTTCGGCTTTGCAAACTGCCTACAGAAAATGAGATAGATAGTAATAACCCCATGGAAATGGTGTGTCCTATCCCCTTCTAAGGACAACTTTCAGCTAGCCATGCAGAAATCTACAATTTCTCTAGTCTAATAGCAACTGACCCTATTTGACTACAAAATGAGTATTTTATATTGGATATTCAAATGAGACGTCCAAAAAGTACATTACTTGGTTGAGAACACTTGATTATTAAAACTTTACTTCAAAAGTGACTTAATATTTAACATAGTTTTTCAATGATGGTAGATCTAATTATCTAAAACAAGTCAACTGACAGTGGAATGCCTCAAAAGACCCCTGTCAGGCTGTCAGCACACAATGTTTCACTAGCTTGTAACATAAAAATAATCTGAGCCTTTCATTCAACTAAATCCCCAAAAAGACAACAATAGAGCTAGAATTTTCCCAATAAAGAGAACTTTGCATCTCACAAGCAATAAATTATACAATTTTACAAGAAGAAAATGAGAGGATACACAACCTTGCTGTAGCTGAACACTATGTCGAGCTCACATACGTTTTTGAAGCATTTGTCCAATGTCTCCACAAAAACTGCAGGTAACACAGTTTGAGTAAAGCAAATCATCCAACCAAGTAAAAAATTCAGAAGAAAAAATTATTAGTATTTACATTGTTAGTCAGCTATATACTATCATATTCAGCTCATTTTGTTCGTAAAGCACATGCACAATGACCCCAGACTATAAGACCAAACCAACAATCTGTTAGTTCCGTTACTTTATTCTATCAAAGTAAATTCTAAGACACTTTCAAAAGGTTAATTCAATGAAGGATTCATTCATTAGATTGTCATAAAGTTCACTATCTTGTTAACATATTACATAAACAGCACAGAATTTCCACTCTACATTTCAATTTTATATTCATATACTAACATCACTAACATTTTAATTTGTAACAAGCAACATCCATTTATACTTTAACCGTAAATTTTCAATTCTCACAAATAAACCTATAGAGGCAGCATTACATAAAAGACGATTAACGAAACCTCAGAGTTTGAGAATGTACCTTGTATAAGGTCAAGCATAGCTAGCTCATTTTCAGAACTATCAAATACGAAAACAAAGTAAAGAGTCGCATAATGCTTGTACACTAGACGAGTATCCTGCTCTCAAGAACCAAAACAAAAATCATATTTGAATTATAATAAGAATCAATGCTTTAGCTAGAATAACTACAAAACCAAATATTACAGAGCAATGAAATAAAAATCAAAAAATAAAATAGCACAGGAGGCGAAATTTACCGGACCGAAAATTGAATCAGCTTCCATGAAATTGCTTACATTCTCAGCTCTACTGCACAAGACTGTATGAAAATCAAAATAAATGGAAAATCAATCGGTCACACAATTATTGTGGTGTTGATTTCATAAGAAGAAGATATAGAAAAACCTCCAAAGACACTGCGAATAAGCTCCTGCTGCTTCTCGACTGGCTGGAGCCACAAACAAAAAATTGATAAATTAAAGAAGGTAATTGATATTACGAGATAAATCGACGCAGCAATGAAATTGATGAAGAAGGAGAGAGAGAGAGAGAGACCTGATAATCGTAAAATTTGGAAAGGCGTGGCTTGCCTTGAGTATTCATCACCATAACCGATTTTATCATCTTTGTTCTCTCCGTTTGGCTTCCCTTCCTTCAACTTTCAAAGCAACTGTACTGTAATGTAAACAGATCACCGACTTCTTTTTATGAGTCCCGATCCGATTTCATCCCTTAATTTTTCTTTTTAATGTGATTCCTCAGATGTGTCATGGGTACGTGAAGCCCGTATAATAAGACAATCAAGCGGGTCAGGCAGCCTGAACCAGTGGATCCCAATTAAAATATTGTGTACATATATGTACATTTATAAATACGATTTATATCATTTTTTTTTTTAAAACGATTTTTTTTTTTAAGTATTATTACATAAATTCGTTTTTTTTTTTTATTTTTAACGAAGGGGAGGACTTGAACCCTCAACCTTTGTAGTGTAAGAAAAAATAATTATGTCCCCAAAGCCCAAAGGCATAAATCAACCGGTAAATGGACGAGAATGGACTTGGGCAAATGACTTCCAAATTAACAGCGCATAAAGCTTTAAAAAAATATAAGGTCTAAATAGATGAATAATATCAAAAAAATAATAATAATAAGAAAAGATAATTATAAAAATGTTCCTACATTTTTTCGATGAAATTGGACTGACTTAAGGGGGAAAAACATTACAAGAGATTATATGCTGAAAAACCCTAGACAGTATCCATAAATATATAAATAAAGGAAAAAAAAAACAAAAGAATCCAAAAAATACAACAAAACAGAGGACACAGTCCCAAAAAACCCAAAGGCACGCAGGCCAAACAAGAAAAAACAAAATTATGAAACCCTGAAGGATTCTCTACCCATACAATCATTACCAACTAAACGAGAACAGAACGAAGGAGTGGAGGACCACCATAAATCAGAAGGAACACCCAAAGCGTGCTTAGAAAGAGCATCCGCCACCTGGTTACCTTCCCTGAAGATGTGAGAAACCTGAAACTCCATATGCAAGATCTGATAAATACAACGCTGCCAAGCTTGACGAATGCACCAAGTAACCTTACTGGACCTATCAGAAAGAAGATGAACCACATAGGAAGAGTTACTCTCGAGCCAGATTCGATGCCAACCCAACTTCCATGCATAATTGATGGCTAAATGAGCATTAAGGAGCTCAGCCTCAAAAGCAAAAACCTGACCAAGGGGGACCACAAAACAAGCTTTAACAAAAGATCTACAAGTTCGGAAAACACCCCCACAACCCCCCACACCGGGAGAACCTAAAGTAGCCCCATCTGTTTAACCTTGATCCACCCCGGAGCCGGAGGCGACCAGACAACACTCCTTCCTACATCAAATGATTACGAGTTATGTTAATTAAAAATAAATTAAAAACTATCTTATATACACGCATTTACAGGGTCTCGAAATCTAGGACTACTAGATTGTATAAGAGCTTTTTAGCCTTAAATTTAAACATTTATTAAACCCTTTAATCTGTTATTATTTTTTTAAAACCTGTGATAATTAAACCCAAATTTCTCGTTTCGAATGATTAGAGTGAAGTCATCTATGACGATAAGATGAGTTTCGTTCGATGATATGCCTTTTATATTTACATCACACCGTTGAGTTGAGAGTTTGAATCGTGACTTGTGTCCCCTTTCCAAATTTCGAATTAATTGTAATAATTCAATATATATATATATATATATAGTCTTTCTATTGTCAATTCGAACTAACATAAAATATATCAGTTCCTTGCATATGAGTCATTGGATTTAAATGTTTTGAAGCATCTTTTAAATCCAATGGCCCACATGTAAATAATTGATATATTTTATATCAGTTCGAACTTACAATAGAAAAACTATATATAAAATAGAAAATTTTAAGTCAATGCATCATGATATAACTTTATGAGAATATTGGATGTGAGCCACTAGTTTTACATGCTTTGACTCAATTGTGTATGTACTTATCAAAGTTTCTCTATAATGAGTGGTTCATATTCAATGTCCTGATAAAGTTATATCAGGACGTCCTGACCAGATCGGGACTATATATATATATATTAAGCCACTCGTGTGAAATTGCTCTAAGAGCATCTCCCACCCATCCTCTAAAATGTTGTTTCCAAGAAAAAATTTAGAGAACCTTCACTCCATTCTCTAAATTTAGAGAACCATTTCCAATCCTTTAAAACCACTTTTTAACTTTTTTTATTTCAATTATATCCTTTTAACTTTTTAATTAAATTCAATTAATGTATAATAAAATTTAATTTATACATTTTATTAACATAAAAATTATACCATTAGAAATGTCTCATCTAGATCTTTAAAATGAGTCAAATGTTGAATATTAATTAATAATTTTTTATTTACCATACTTTATCATTTGGGCAATCTCTTATTACAAATTGATAATTATAAATTAGGAATAAAATAAAAACCGAAACATAGTATTAAAATAATAAATATTAATATTAAAAATTACAATAACATAAAAACATTAAAATAAGGACAGAAAAAAAAAAAAAAAAAAGCTTAAATAATAACAACATAACATATGATAATGTCGAGATACATTAAAATTTTGAAAAGCCATCCAAATGATACACCTTGTATTTGGAAATTGTGAGTGTTTTTTTCTAAAATTTGTATATTTTTCCTTCGAAAAAATTCACATTCGTTGGGATTTTTAATGGAATCCAAATCTATCATTATAATTTTATTCTCTTCACGTTCACGTCGAATCACTTCACGTTCACGTAAAATCTCTAATTTTATTGCCTCATTTTGAGCTTGTAACACTTGGAGTTGACCATAGCAACAAAGTTTGATACAACAATATGTAGGTTGAGAAAATTAGTTGAAAAATATTTTAGCACATAAAATTAGTTATTATAAATCCATGCATTAATAAAACATTATAAATAATATTTTTTTAAACTTAGTTGAAACATAATTTATTAAACAAACTAAACAATAATAATGAAAATATAAGTTATTTTAAGATATAAATATAAATAGGGATAGAGATATAGATAGAGATAAGGATAGAGAGTTTGGTGGGAGTGAAAAATTTTTAGAGATAGAATCTGAGAGTAATATTCCCTTTTGGTTCTCTATTTTAGAGATAGAGATAGAGAATGGGTAGGAGATGTCCTAACTCAATACGGATAATGTCATAATATTTATGATTATATTTTTGTTAAAAGCCTTTTAATGACGATGACATTGGACAGCACAGACTACTAGACTAGGGAAAGTTAATGTCCGTAAATACTAGTAACTAGTAAGCGTCGCCCTAGTATAAAAAGCAGATCTATACAGCCAAGAATGGTGTCAAAGTGGAACCAATAAAGGAAAGTCAAAGCCGCATACACTGGCGGCGCATCACAACAAATCCACTAGATGAACATACCCACTACTCAGGAAGACGACGACGACGACGACAATATTAATCCCATCAAAATGATCTCTCTACATGATGATGTACTCAACCAGAACGACGCTTCAATATCCATGAACGAACACCTCCAAAACCATCACATCCCTTCAATCGATTCAACAGTCGTGATTCGCCAGCTCCCGTCCGAAGGTCTCTCCTTCAAGACCTGGCCTGCTGCGACAACGCTTGTCACGCTTCTCGATCACTACCGCTGTCACCCTACCAACAGCCCTCTCACTTCCGTTTTATCAAACGGCGTCGTCGTCCAGCAGCTCAACATCCTCGAGCTAGGATCCGGCACTGGCCTTGTTGGAATGGCCGCGGCCGCTGTTCTAAAAGCTAACGTGACGGTCACCGACCTCCCACACGTCATCTCGAACCTCCAATTCAACGTTGACGCAAATGCGAGTATGTTGTCCCTCCAAGGTGGGACCGTCGACGTAGCTCCACTTAGCTGGGGAGAGGTTGATGACGTGGAGGCTATTGGTCGTGAGTTTGATCTTATAATAGGATCAGATGTTGTGTATCATGATCACCTCTTTGAGCCTCTCCTCGAAACGCTGCGTTTGCTTTTGAATTCGAATTCTGGTGAGAAGAAGAAGAGGAGCTGCAAGTTTGTTATGGGTCATTTGAGGAGGTGGAAAAAGGAAGCCGCTTTTTTCAAGAAAGCGAAGAAGTTGTTTCAGGTCGAAACCATACACGTGGATCGTCCGTGCGATGGGGCCAGAATTGGTGTGGTTGTTTATTGTATGACTGGGAAGGCAAAAAGATCTTAAAACGCAGATCGATATTTGTCAAAATCAAAGTTGAGGATTTCATTTCCAATATAACCGGGTTTCGCTTTCAAATATTTGACCATTACGCAATCAACATGTGAAAAAGTTGCACAAAATACAAATACAGCCGAAAATACATTATTATTTTTTTACAATAAGCAACTTCAATCAATTTAAAGAGCCTCAACAAGGCACAAACTCTTAAAATGAAGAGGACTTCAAACTAAAGAAATTTGACATTCACACACAATCTATAAACCAATACATACTTGGCAGTGCTGATGTTTTCCACTTCATAGCAGCACCACTGTAAGCATAGTATCTGAAAATGGATCGGATTGTCCTCCTCGGAAACTTTTTTTACAACTCAAAGCGGGTAAAACATGTCTTTTAACTGGCATAGTAGGTATTCATCTATCTTTATCGCTTCCTAAGTGGCGAGCTTTTAGACACGGCTTTCATACTCTGTGAATCTCTAAAGCAAACAAAGTGTACTAGTGCTGTCGCATTGGGATAGACAGCAAATACACTTGTTCCTATTTTCTTGCGGCAAAGGGAGCACATACTATCACTGGTGATCTTCACCACGGTTTTCCTCTGGTTGTATAGTTCGTCTTTCACCTGTTTATTCATTTGGAGAAATAGATAAAAAATTTAAGATTTACAACATAAGATGTAAAGCCCAAAGAAAAGTACCCTGACGCGAAATATAAATAAATGGCAAGACGGCAAGAGAATTGAATTAAGAACTTGCATGCACAATACAGAGCTAAGCTATCCAAGATACAACTACAATGGCTAGTAACTAACTTCAAAGTTAAATTAGTTAAGCTTCCACTTAACTGAAACATATTATAAAAATTATTTGAAAGAAATATGTAAAAGAAATGTTTAAAAATGACAGAGCAGTACACTAGGCATGCGACATGCAGATACACATGTAACATACGCTAGAAGAAAGAGCTATGATGAAACAGTGTGGATTGAAGTTCGATCCAGACTGCTAGTTCTAGAAACTTGTTCGTAAATACACTTTCAAGCGTCCACCTGAATGGAAGCTATAATTGGCTAATATAATAGAGATGGCATAGATGGAGCAAGCATGTGGTGTAACTCCATTTTCATGCGTGTATTATCATCATGCCAATGGAAAAATCTTCTATCAATTATGTGATGGATAAGGCAAAATGGAATTAACACAGTATCCAATTAAACTTCAACATGGAATATTAGCTTACCTGCAGATTTTCACTTTGCCTCAGACTCTTAATCACTGAAAAGTTTCTGTAGGCTTCACTGGATTTTCTTAAAAGAGGTCCAAGAAATGGAATCAGGTTCTGCACATGAAACATAACCACAAATTCCTTCAGAAAGGAGCTTAGAAATGATATTCCTATGTCCAGCATCACGATATAATGATTAATAAACTTAGACATCAATGAATCATAACGACATTAACACTCATGAAGGATTAATAAACTTAGACATCAATGAATCATAATGACATTAACACTCATGAAGAACACGAGACTGCTTTCTTAGTATAGGCAAACTCTCACATACAGTGGCTAACAATGCCTAGTCCCCACATAATAAAATATTGAGATAAACATGTGGTCTAGTCTCAATAAAGAAATCAATGATTATCAAGTACCTAAAATTAATGTTAGCCCCTTTAAGTCCTCTGACAATGAAACAAGTACCTGTAGTTTAGTTTCTCTAGGTAAGAGCTTGAGGGCCTGAGCTCCATTGATTCTATCCCACCTTCGGCTTAACAGATCAAGGACCTCATCAAGCATAATGGTAGAACCTCCCTCCTCACTAAATTCTTCAGCATCACCGTCACTCTTGTTACTGTCAGTGCCGCTGGGACTCAGTCGCATTTCCTCTGCACCCTCTATTGCAGCAATTTTTTTTAATCCACGCCCTCCTTTAGCCTTACCTGCAGTATATGACCCAACCTTCGGTGTGCTTGTATTCGGCGATGATACCAGATTTGTAATTCGCTTTTCAAAATTCTTGGTTGTCCTCCTTGGATTTAGATATATTTGCAGAAGAGTGAGATAAATATTGCCGGATGATTTTGCAGACGGTTGGTGAACTACAGACTCGTTGTATACCCGATCACAATAAGCTAGAGCCAATTCAGGTACATGAAGCTACAAAATTTAAGAGAACTTAAATTAGAAAGTGTTCATAAGAAAACCAACAAATAATCATGATAAAGATATAAAATTAATGTAAAAGGCAGGGAAGTGAAAGGTTCAACAGAATTTATTTATTTTTTTGTCCTTTTTCCTGTAAGGGTTGTTACAAAGGCCTACTGTGTGTATAGCTACTATATTAATTAGCACTTAGCAGCCCAGAAGGGAAAAATAAGAGCTGTACTATGGTGGCTAGGGTACCCGCAATTTATAAGCAAAACACTTTTTAACTTCATTCTGTTCCCTTGCTAGTTGTTTATAATCATTAACCATCTTTTTTTTTTTTTTTTTTTTGAAAGACATTAACCATCTTTTTTTTTTCTTGAAAGGCATTAACCATCTTTGTTATGAAGAGGAAAATAGGTTTATTTATATTACAAACAAAGTACCTTATGAACATATAGAGATAAGGCAAGCTCGTGTTGGTTCATTTTACCCAACAAAATCGCACGCTCTTCATATAAAGCATCCGCTGGAAGACGTTTCAACAAAGGCTCAGGATTATATCCCGAGATACTCTCCAGGGCAGACAATAATTTCTTCCGTGTCGGTGAATAATCCTTCTCATCCCATCTCTGTTGAGCACTAAGGTCCGCATACCAGTCAAGTACTTCCAAGATATAGATTTGTACCTACATGACATTATATTAACAAGTGAAATTCAACTATTAATAGCAAAATCAACCACCCAATCTCTACCACCTACATCAACTATGCTCACAGCCAAAAGCAGCAGTTTTCAAACAAAAACTAATAGTTCTCTAGAATTAGAATTACAGAGTCGAGAACTCTACCATTTCGTTTTGCAGGTTTCCAGAGATTCCATTTTCATTCATTCCAAGCATAAGCTCTAAATATCTCCCCTGCATGCTTGGAGCATGCTGCTTCAAATAAGAATTGACCAAGTCTGCTGGAATATTCCCAGATAAAAAGAGCTCAATGGTTTGTGTTGGACAGCTTTCAAGAACAAGCATTGCGAACTCCAGGACAAGAATAGGGTCATTCCCACAGAGAGGCTGTATAAGAAAATCCAATGAAACTCATCAGTTATTTAGTGAATATTGTGTCTAGCCTAACTCATTATTTAGATTCTCGAGTGTCTAAAACAATAATTATCAAAATAAAAGCAATCTCTTTACCAGATGTGACAGGAACAAACACCATATGTATTATCCAACAAAAGACTATATTATATGAGAATACTTACCTTCAGATACTCGATGATCGACTCAGGATTGAACTTCTGGGTAAATTCAGCTTGGGATTGGTTAGACTTTGACTCTTCTACCAACTGATGCAGAAGCTTAAGAGCTTCACGGTGCATTGAATTGGACTTGTAAAGTTCCAATAAAGCAACATAATGATTCCCTTTTTGAATAATTTCCTCACATATTTTTACATCACAATAGTTAAGAACTTTCAGCAATTCTAAAGCTGCTGAAGACTGTCCAGTAAGGAGCAGAGCTTGGAGTAGCACTGTATCCAGTATTGCTGCCATCTCCCTAGCACCGGAATTAATGGGGATGGTACTACGCCCCTAAAGGACCAAAGGTAACATTAGATCATAACTCAAAATTGTGGTTCAATTCGTTGGCATATCAATTGTACAAAATGAGAATGAGATAAAGACATGCTTCACAAAATTGAAATTATAATATATTATTTGCAATATACCTACCAAATCCTTGCAATATTCAGCCAACATAAAGTATGCCTTTCATATTTCACCAAAACATTAAGACGATATGGTAATTAAAACCTATTATATGTCCAAAAACAACTAACAAAAGATTACACTCTGTTACAGTTGGTATGCACAAATGAATACATGAAATTAAAAATTATTTCAAAGTATAAAGGCTTCTTTAATTGAACAAAACAGCAACTAAACAATCTTGATTGATTTAATGTACAAAGATAACTTGTCAATACAAATACCTACAATATATCATATGTTTTGTTCTAATAAACAATCTTGATTGGTTTAGTAGGAGCAAAAGCTAGTTACTATGCCATGGTTACAAATAAATTAATTAATATGGTTTGGCTTTATAGTCAGCATACATCTTTTTTTGTAACCTAAAATGATGTTATTTCATAAAGTTAAAACAGTAAGGAAAAAGTAATGATCTTACATGAATAAATTCCATTTATGCACTCACAAGACCGAACTTCTCAATCCTTAAAAAATGCACATTTCATAGTACAGTATTTAGCTTATTTAAATGTTGAAACAACATGCTCAGCCCTGAATACTCTCTTCTACATTGTTCTCTCTCTAAATTCTTGAAAACACAAAAGAAATTAGTAATTCACCTTGTTTGATTTCTTAAACCTGGAGGAATCATATGAGGCAAAGTTATCTCCAACAGCATCTAAAACAACCTCTTCTGTTCCCTCAGCAGTGGCCTTATCAATAATACTGTTTCTCTTCTTCTGCAGGAACTTAATGAGAGCCATGAGAGTATTATGGCTCAATTTTTTGGATTCAAGTGCTGCATGCTCGTCAGATTCTAATAGATGTGCTGGAGGTAAGGAATCCATATCATCAGACAACCCAGATGAAGCTCTTGAGAGATATGAAGCATCTGAAGAAATGTCCACCAGCTTCTCTGGTTCAGGAACCATGGTTGTACTGGGGAGAACAAGGGATGGATACAAAGAAAGCACATAAGTGATATCTACTTGAGATGCCAAAAAATGTTCCATTGCCTCCTCATAGCTCCCATTGTCAAAAAGATAGTGAGCATATCTGCAGTAGGCAAAACAAACTCGTCTAAGATCAGTGTCTGCTTAAAAAATGTAGAACAATTGTGATGAATTTGATTGATTTAACTCTTAATGTTCACTGACATTTAAATTAGTGTTAGAAAAATCACTCTAGGCGGCCACCTAGGGGTTAGGTGGCCCTGGCTGCCGCGATTTTGGCCTAATCGATCAGCCTAAGTGACGAAAAATCGCTAGGCAGTGGCTAGGGATTTTTTTTTGGAAAAAAAAGAAGCCCAAAATGACAAAATGACATCGTTTTGGGCTTCTTCTTTTCCATAAAATAATAATAATAATAATAATAATCCAAGCCCCTTTTTAGCAGATACAGCAGAAGTTGCTCCTTCTTTGTGCTGACAATCATGCCTCTTTCTCTCATCCATCTCCTCTGTGGAAAAATCCAGATTTCTTTATCAAGCTCCCCTTCAAGCTTAATGAAGATTCTAATCCTACCAAGGCTACTCATTCAGGCATGTCTCCCTCCGACCTCAAGCTAGCTACTGAAGAGTGCAATGAACTCCTTCGTCAAGGCCTGATAGAACACACCTCCTCTCCTTGGGCGTGTCAAGCTTTTTACGTTGAAAAGCGTTCAGAATTGATCAGAGGAAAAAAGAGATTAGTTGTGGATTACAAGCCACTTAATCTTTTTCTCAGAGATGACAAGTTCCCTGTCCCCAGGCCAAATGTCCTATTCTCTCAGCTCCCTGGAGCTACGGTCTTCTCCAAGTTTGATCTCAAAGGTGCCTTCTGGCAAATTGGTATTCATCCTGATGAAAGATATAAGACAGCCTTCTGTCTTCCCAATGCTCAATACCAATGGACTGTTCTCCCTTTTGGTCTGAAAACTGCTCCATCCCTTTTCCAAAAGGCGGTAACTAGGATATTTCATCCTCTTCTACACTCAGCACTCATCTACATTGATGACATTCTCTTGTTCTCTCCAGATGAGACCTCCCACATCCTTCTTCTCCAACAGTTCCATGATATTGTTAACAAATATGGTATCATGCTCTCCGAAAAGAAAAGCATCGTTGGAAAATCTGAAATTGAATTTCTTGGCATGCACATTACCAATGGCCAATATCGACCTGGTCCTCATTTGGCTGTTCGATTATTGGACTTCCCTGATTCAGATCTCAGTGTCCATCAAATTCAACAATTTCTTGGTATCGTCAACTATGTCAGAGATTTCATTCCCCATGTCAGCCATTACACCTCAGTTCTTTCTACACTTCTCAAGAAGCGTACTCCTCCCTGGAGTTCCTCTCACACTGAGGCCATTGCCAAATTAAAGGAAATCTCTCAGTCTCCCCCGGCTCTCACTATTCCTTCTTCTGGTCAACTTATTCTCCAGACTGATGCCAGTGATATTTTTTGGGGTGCTGTGCTCATTGAAGATCAAGCAGGACAAAGAAGTTACTGTGGTCATGCTAGTGGAAAATTCAAAGATTCCCAACAGCATTATCACACTATCTACAAAGAAATTCTTGCTGTCAAAAATGGAATCCAAAAGCTCGATTTTCACCTCAGGACAAAAAACTTTATTGTTGAAATGGACAACTCCTCTTTTCCAAAAGTCCTCGATTTTCGCAACAAGATTCCTCCCAATCCTCTCCTGTTGAGGCTCAAAGATTGGTTTGCCAGATATGACTTCACTGTTCGCCACGTGAAAGGCCATCATAATATCATTGCTGATATGCTCTCAAGGCCTCCACTCACTAAGCCTCCACTCACTCATCTCATTACACCCACAGGTCACTATCCCCTGATCTACATGGCTTCTCATGCTGGTCCCTCTTCATCTCAAGCTGGTCCCTCATCATCCTCACCAGTCATACAAGATTACTCGTTCCCCCCAGAACTCTTGGCCAACTTGCCTCCTGATCATCAACCTTCCCTAGATCAGATCCAGTCCTTCGCCAAGGCTCAACTTCCGGTCTATTTAGCCAGCATCAATAGTCAAGACTGTCGCCACACAGTCACCAATTTATCCAGACCATTCCTCGACCCATTCATAATGCCACCATTCTACTACTTTTCTCCTCAACTGCTTTGGTTCCTCTGGTGTTTATCTGTTCTACATCACCATGCCATTGTCTTCCCTCTTCAAGCTTTGTATGGTCATCTTCATGATCCTTCTCAACAAAACTCTTTGTTAAGGGTTTTTCTCCAATGGTTCACATCCTTGACAAACTGGAAAAATGAACTCACCAAGCTCATGGGTCAATATAACATTTGGAAGCTTGGCTATGAATCTGCTGCCTCGGTATGCTGTATATGGATTTTCCATAGGCCTTACAGGTACAATCCTCACAAAAGACTCCTCTGGACTGCCAATACCAGTTATAAATGGCACACCACATATGATTATCCAAAAATGTATCCGAGCATTCTCCAAGCTGGACTGCTCAATTTCCTCTGTGATGTTAATTACGTCCCCACTGACGAAATTTACATCCTCCCTCATGTCCCTAGAGACCCCGGTCAAAGTTGGAATCCGTTCCTAAATTCATACATGATTGACTCCCAGGAACCCTTTGATTCAGCTTGGCCTTGCTTTATCTGTGGAGCCCAGGACTCAGATGATGAAGATCATGTCAATTGCAATCTATCCACCAGTCCGTGATTGCCTCTCAGCTCAGATCCAGCACGTGAAGTTTTTAATAAAGCTATTTTGTTTTATTAGGCTTGTTTTGGCCTTATTAGGTATAATTATGATCTTTCGTCTTATTAGGCATGCTTTGGTTTGTTTATCTGTAAGCTTTTGGCCGATGGCCCTGCTTTGCTCTTTATGTTTTTTGCTAGGCTGCTGCCACGTTTGTGGCTTCACTATGTACAAGCCTTATCTGTATCCTCTCTCCCCTATATAAGGAGAGATCTTCTCTTGTAGAGACTCAGTCTTGGACAGTCTCAGAAGACTTGTAAAATATCTCTCGTTTTAATCAAAAATGTCTTGCTAAATTTTCATCTTCTTCCTTCGAGTGCCATGTCTCTCATATAAATTAGCATTCTGTAATTATCTCAGTATGCTCTGTGCTTGCCTCTAGTTGAGGATCCTGCACATCAGAAAATGAGATGTTTTTTGCTGATGTTATCGGCTTAAGGTCCCTGTCTGTCTCTTGATGGTTGCTTTGTGAGTACCCTGTTTAGGCCGTGGGTAGGCCGCCATTGTGGGGAAAGCTCTAAAACCTGAAAGTGAGGCATCCAGGGGGTACCTGCCACCCGAATGGTATCAGAGCCATGTCTCGCGTACCTGGAGTCCAGGAAAGAGTTAGACTGTTATGAGTATGTTAGACTGGTTTAGAAGGAAGAAATTTCACGTGGCGAACAGTGAAGTCATATCTGGCAAACCAATCTTTGAGCCTCAACAGGAGAGGATTGGGAGGAATCTTGTTGCGAAAATCGAGGACTTTTGGAAAAGAGGAGTTGTCCATTTCAACAATAAAGTTTTTTGTCCTGAAGTGAAAATCGAGCTTTTGGATTCCATTTTTGACAGCAAGAATCTCTTTGTAGATAGTGTGATAATACTGTTGGGAATCTTTGAATTTTCCACTAGCATGACCACAGTAACTTCTTTGTCCTGCTTGATCTTCAATGAGCACAGCACCCCAAAAAATATCACTGGCATCAGTCTGGAGAATAAGTTGACCAGAAGAAGGAATAGTGAGAGCCGGGGGAGACTGAGAGATTTCCTTTAATTTGGCAATGGCCTCAGTGTGAGAGGAACTCCAGGGAGGAGGACGCTTCTTGAGAAGTGTAGAAAGAACTGAGGTGTAATGGCTGACATGGGGAATGAAATTTCTGACATAGTTGACGATACCAAGAAATTGTTGAATTTGATGGACACTGAGATCTGAATCAGGGAAGTCCAATAATCGAACAGCCAAATGAGGACCAGGTCGATATTGGCCATTGGTAATGTGCATGCCAAGAAATTCAATTTCAGATTTTCCAACGATGCTTTTCTTTTCGGAGAGCATGATACCATATTTGTTAACAATATCATGGAACTGTTGGAGAAGAAGGATGTGGGAGGTCTCATCTGGAGAGAACAAGAGAATGTCATCAATATAGATGAGTGCTGAGTGTAGAAGAGGATGGAATATCCTGGTTACCGCCTTTTGGAAAAGGGATGGAGCAGTTTTCAGACCAAAAGGGAGAACAGTCCATTGGTATTGAGCATTGGGAAGACAGAAGGCTGTCTTATATCTTTCATCAGGATGAATACCAATTTGCCAGAAGGCACCTTTGAGATCAAACTTGGAGAAGACCGTAGCTCCAGGGAGCTGAGAGAATAGGACATTTGGCCTGGGGACAGGGAACTTGTCATCTCTGAGAAAAAGATTAAGTGGCTTGTAATCCACAACTAATCTCTTTTTTCCTCTGATCAATTCTGAACGCTTTTCAACGTAAAAAGCTTGACACGCCCAAGGAGAGGAGATGTGTTCTATCAGGCCTTGACGAAGGAGTTCATTGCACTCTTCAGTAGCTAGCTTGAGGTCGGAGGGAGACATGCCTGAATGAGTAGCCTTGGTAGGATTAGAATCTTTATTAAGCTTGAAGGGGAGCTTGATAAAGAAATCTGGATTTTTCCACAGAGGAGATGGATGAGAGAAAGAGGCATGATTGTCAGCACAAAGAAGGAGCAACTTCTGCTGTATCTGCTCAAAAGGGGCTTGGATGGCAGAAAGCTTGAAAATCTTAGGGATTTCAGAAAAAGCTTTGAAATTCTTTTTGTACCGAATTCCAAAAGGGAGGATCCGGAGGGATTTACACTGGCGAAAAACATCCCAGCCGATGAGGATATCTTTATCTGGAAGAGGTGTGCCAAAGACATGGACCCAAAGAGTAAAGGATGGGAAAAATTGGATACCAATCTTTTTTCTGGAAATCAGATGAGTGGCAAAAACTTTTCCATCAGCGGCTATGAAATGGTGTTCTTGGGATTTTCAATACTCGGGGGGAAGGATAGTTGGATTCATCATGGTGTTGTGAGATCCTGTGTCAAGATAAGCGATGACATCGACAGGTTTAGAATATTTGTCAGGTCGAATCCGAATCGGAGCATGGGGTCCAAACTGAGGAACGAGGGGAATAGCTTGATAAGCTTCTGGAACAGAACTGTAATCTGAAGAGCCAGAGGATTCTGAGTCAGAAATATCTTCCTGAAGAACAAAGGTGGTAGAGGGATCTGTTTGATCCTGTTCAGAGAAGATTGATTCAATATCTGCATCAGATGGAACTTCATCAGCAATGTCTCTTAACTGCTGAACTAATTTGGCAGACTTGGCCTTTTTGTTGGGACATTTCTTCGCATAATGTCCGGGTTTGCCGCAAATGTAGCAATGTTGGGATTTATTCCAACCTCGCTTTGTTTTCTTTCTGAAGAACTTGAATCTTTTTGAGCTACCTTTCTTGTTTTTGAAGTGTTTGAAATGATTCTTCTTTTTCGTTTTGCAGGTGCAAGAGGAGGATTTGCACTTAATCTGAAGAGACGGTTGACGGCATTGGGACTGAAGGTTTTTTCCTTCTGTGAGCATCTTGGAGAAGAATCTTTGGGTAGCACAGAGTTTATCCAGAGAGCTGAGAGCATACATGTGGAGTTCACCTAAGGATGTGTCATTGAGAGATCTTCCTGAGGTGTCTATTTTCCGTTGTATCTCATCTTGGAGGTCATCTGGAAGGGAATTGACATAGACTTGTTTAAGACTATGATCATTAATTCCGCCGAGGGTATGATACCGTTGAGACATCCTTTTGTAGTGGAACATGATGTCTTTCCGTTTGAGAGAGCAACAACGCATGTCAAAGAATTCTTGTCGAGCTTGTTTGTAAATGTGATCTGGATCACCAAGGAATTCTCTGAAAATATATCCCATGGCTTGGGAGGCTAAGGGAACACGAACAAATTGGAGTTGTCGATATTCACCAAGAGCCTGGTACCAATCTCTGAGAGAACCAGTAAAGCGAGAGACAAACTCTCGTAATATTGATTCGAGGTTCTGTTCAGATTTTGCCAGTTGGAGGTCAAGCCATGCGCTCATCTCAGAAACACGTGTTCTCCATGAACCAGGAGAAGTGTCATCAAGGGTGAACCAAGGACCATTAGTTGGCTTGGCAGGGGGACGACCAGGAACATGATCTGGAGGTTCTTCGACAAAAGGAGCCGGAGCAGTGGAGGTAGTCTCATCAGGAGACTCATAGGTCTGTCACTGTGTCGAAGGTTGAGGATCTGTACGAGATGCCATATACACTTGGGTAAGATCAGCCTGATCATGAGGAGAGGAGTTGGCAGTATCCAGCCAAGAAGACTGACAGGAAGTCTGAGATGACTGAGAGGAGACATCCTCAGAAGTTGAATCAGACTCGGACGATGAGGAAGAGACCTTGGAGGCCAATAGAACTGGGTTGTATGAACTGGAAGCAGCTTGCTTGTCTTTCTGCTTCGAGGGAGATCTCTTCTTTTGTTTTACTGGAGGAGAAAAGAGTACAGGATATTTTCGGAACAATTCACCAGTGGATTTGAAGTGACCGGAAAATTCATCAGGTTTTGATAGAGGTGAATGTGTAGGAGATACAGGGAAAAACAGTGATTGATGGGAATACGGTTTTGGTTTGGAAGAATGTTCTCTGGAATGATCTCTGGTTAGCTGTTCAAGCTGTGCTTTGAGTTGCTGTATTTCTCTTTCTTTTGTATCAAAATCTGGACCAGAATATCCATGAGAGATATATCTGTGAAGATCAGAATGGAGCTTTGCAATTCTTGATTGAAGGTCAGAGGCTAAATCTCTGAAAGTTGCATCAAGACTTTGGAGGTGAAGATCGTGTTGAGAAACATGTCTAGTGACTCGATCAATCTTCTGATCAATAGAGTTGAGTACTCTATTTTGAGCTCTGGCATTGTGGGATTGCCAGTTGAGGACTTGTTCGGCCTGAGAAGGCTGTTTGAAGGAACCATCAGGTTGGACTTCGGTAGATTGGACAAAAGGCTTTGAGAACCTAGTCTTTTCTTGATTTGAAGAAGGTTCAAGTGGAGGGAAGTCACAATCATAATTTGAAGTCATGTAACAAGGAACCGGTGGAGGTAAGGTAGGAGCTGCATAGTCAGGTTGTGGAGGTAGAAGACCTTCAGAACGCAAGATCTGGAGAGCTCTGTCATAGATGGGTAATGGTTTCTTTTTGATAGGGTGGAGACCTATCCAAGGACTGTCAGGGTGTCCTGGTTTATGAGGTTTAGGCCAGGATTTACAGGAACGGGGAAAAGTATCCTTGAGACAGCGTCGGCAGATGCAGTCTGCATCACACATGTTGGGATCAACATCCCAAATGAAGTGTCCACGGATCTTGTCAGTGTAGATCGGAGATCCGTCAGCTTCAAAACTGTGGATAGGAATGTCATCTTCAGTTGTGACAGGTTGGATCATGAGAGCCTGGAATATGGGAGGAGTGTCCGAGCTGGACGGAGCTTTTGATCCAAGGAGATGAGCATAGATGGTTTTGATAGAGCCATCTGGTTGGGGAACATATTTGGTGTCGGTAGCAACAACAGGAGCTTCATCTAGGAAAACCTTTTCATAGTTCGTTAGCCATTCAAGAGGCATGGTCTTGAAGTCTGTAGGCAAGCTGATGATGGACGGTGGCAATGTAGGAATTTGCTTGCATGGGAGCACCAAGGATCTGAACTTGGATCTTGAGACATTTGTGAAGATTCTGATCTCTTAAGGGAATGTTAAAGTTGGGATAGTATGTGAGGGAGATGCTTTCATCATGAAGAGTGGAAAGGCAAGTGCCAATCACAGCATGTTCATACTGAGTGTAGATGGTGTTGAGCAAAGCCAGTCTGGCAGTAACAGGCAAGCCTTTTCTGCCGTGTAGGGTGAGAATAATTCGGACAGCACCTATGTGGAGATGGGAGTATCCATCTTTGATCCATTGATCTATCATGTCTTGATCAATGGTGAGAGTGACATATTGTTCATTGGAAGAGGACGGAATCAAACATTTATCTAAGCCTGTGGACTGGACATATTCTTTGATGGGAAGTGGCCTGGTATGGACAAGACGAGTTAACCTAGTAGCAAGAGATTTGCTTCTCTTGAAGATGTTGTAAGGGTTAAGCAGTGGGAGAGTAGTTTCATTTATCTGGGCTGAAGCAGGGATATGAGTATATTCTACTAAATCTTGAATTCTATTGGACTGGGTTCTTTGGATAGTAGGAGGAGGGAGAGACACAGTAGAAGATAATCTAGTAGGACCTAAAGAAGCAGTAGGGGGAGTAGTGGAAGTGTTTGCCATTTTTTGTGAAATTTCTTCCTTCTAAACCAGTCTAACATACTCATAACAGTCTAACTCTTTCCTGGACTCTAGGGACTCGAGACATGGCTCTGATACCATTCGGGTGGCAGGTACCCCCTGGATGCCTCACTTTCAGGTTTTAGAGCTTTCCCCACAATGGCGGCCTACCCACGGCCTAAACAGGGTACTCACAAAGCAACCATCAAGAGACAGACAGGGACCTTAAGCCGATAACATCAGCCAAAAACATCTCATTTTCTGATGTGCAGGATCCTCAACTAAAGGCAAGCACAGAGCATACTGAGATAATTACAGACTGCTAATTTATATGAGAGACATGGCACTCGAAGGAAGAAGATGAAAATTTAGCAAGACATTTTTGATTAAAACGAGAGATATTTTACAAGTCTTCTGAGACTGTCCAAGACTGAGTCTCTACAAGAGAAGATCTCTCCTTATATAGGGGAGAGAGGATACAGATAAGGCTTGTACATAGTGAAGCCACAAACGTGGCAGCAGCCTAGCAAAAAACATAAAGAGCAAAGCAGGGCCATCGGCCAAAAGCTTACAGATAAACAAACCAAAGCATGCCTAATAAGACGAAAGATCATAATTATACCTAATAAGGCCAAAACAAGCCTAATAAAACAAAATAGCTTTATTAAAAACTTCACGTGCTGGATCTGAGCTGAGAGGCAATCACGGACTGGTGGATAGATTGCAATTGACATGATCTTCATCATCTGAGTCCTGGGCTCCACAGATAAAGCAAGGCCAAGCTGAATCAAAGGGTTCCTGGGAGTCAATCATGTATGAATTTAGGAACGGATTCCAACTTTGACCGGGGTCTCTAGGGACATGAGGGAGGATGTAAATTTCGTCAGTGGGGACGTAATTAACATCACAGAGGAAATTGAGCAGTCCAGCTTGGAGAATGCTCGGATACATTTTTGGATAATCATATGTGGTGTGCCATTTATAACTGGTATTGGCAGTCCAGAGGAGTCTTTTGTGAGGATTGTACCTGTAAGGCCTATGGAAAATCTATATACAGCATACCGAGGCAGCAGATTCATAGCCAAGCTTCCAAATGTTATATTGACCCATGAGCTTGGTGAGTTCATTTTTCCAGTTTGTCAAGGATGTGAACCATTGGAGAAAAACCCTTAACAAAGAGTTTTGTTGAGAAGGATCATGAAGATGACCATACAAAGCTTGAAGAGGGAAGACAATGGCATGGTGATGTAGAACAGATAAACACCAGAGGAACCAAAGCAGTTGAGGAGAAAAGTAGTAGAATGGTGGCATTATGAATGGGTCGAGGAATGGTCTGGATAAATTGGTGACTGTGTGGCGACAGTCTTGACTATTGATGCTGGCTAAATAGACCGGAAGTTGAGCCTTGGCGAAGGACTGGATCTGATCTAGGGAAGGTTGATGATCAGGAGGCAAGTTGGCCAAGAGTTCTGGGGGGAACGAGTAATCTTGTATGACTGGTGAGGATGATGAGGGACCAGCTTGAGATGAAGAGGGACCAGCATGAGAAGCCATGTAGATCAGGGGATAGTGACCTGTGGGTGTAATGAGATGAGTGAGTGGAGGCTTAGTGAGTGGAGGCCTTGAGAGCATATCAGCAATGATATTATGATGGCCTTTCACGTGGCGAACAGTGAAGTCATATCTGGCAAACCAATCTTTTATTAAAAATATAAAATAAAATAAAAAAACCATAGCAGCCAACCCTTCTTTTCTTTTCTCTTCTTTCTGTCTTCTCTACTTAAGGGCGGCCGCGGCACCCTAGGCGCTAGGCGCAAGGCAACTGCCTGACTAGCGTCTAGTGTGTTTTCGAACATTGATTTCAATTAACTAAATAAAATTATGCATACCGTAAAGGACTAATCACCAAATTATGCACGTGCATAATGATGTGCAACAAACTCCATGTGCTACCATCTTTGAGTGACACTCATATAACAAGGCGTAAAGCCATGCACATCACCTTTTTTCTTTGCCAAGCATATTCTGTCACTTTCACAAGTATCTATAATGACATCCAACATGGACTGTCAAGAGTTGGAAAGATCAAATGCTTTGGATTTGAATATAAATGTACAGTATCAGAAAACTCCAGTAATCTGTCTAGGCTCAAAATTCAAAAACTTAACTAATTTGATCAAGACTTCAAACCACAGCTCAAGAGGACCACTACCACACATTCATTAATATCAGATGTAAAGTCAGGAAGTTTGGGCCATGTCCCCCAGTCGACAGACACGTACAATTATATACAACTCAAAAACCCAGACCACTTATATTCAAGTGCAAGGATTTCAAATTAAGCAAGATTCTAGGTATGGAGGATATAGAGCATTATCAGTTCATAATATAGTATAGCCATAAACATAAAATTTATTTTGTTCTATTTGCATGCTCAGATTCAATATAAAAAAAGATAAATAATAAATTTTAATTTTGATTCGATAGATAATAAACTTATCAATACTTTCCTAAAGGTGAAAAAGTAACAATGGTTTAATAGGTAATATCCACCTTATGTGAATTGAACCCTCCTTAGCAGCTCGAAGGCTCGAATCTTCAGGTGGAAGCTGCTTACACAAAGCCAATGCTTCCTCGAAATTTCCAGATGCTGTCAATTGAACAATCTGAAATGCAGTTACAAACAAAACCCTTAATGCAATAGTAAGTGTGCTATCGCTTTGTTCCTTGTACATTACACTACCATGTCATGGCCAAAAGAATAATAAACTTGCAAGAAAGGCATGATAAACGGAAAGTATAAATCATGAAAAAAACTGTATCCATATTTAATTTCAGATAATTAGAATAGTATTGTTATGTATCAAGAGAGATTTGTTAGAGAAGTGGAGGAGATGGAGATAGAGAACAGAATATTAGAGAGACAGAGAGGATTTTTTTCTGTATATTTCTTGTTATTAATCTCATTAATTCCCTGGCTATTTATAAGCCACATTACAACAAGTCATACAGTAAGTGATGCCAACAAAATAGGCACAGAGCAGAAAAATAAGCAACAATGTAAGTGGTGCTTAACAGATGCAACCACTCCCTAACGTGCAACACTAACAAAGGCCACTAAGCCATGATTAAATCAAATCTAACTTATTCAATCCTAAATGCAAACCTAGTTTATTTAATCCTAACAACTTAATTAATAGTCTGACCAGTGTCATGCACATATCAAGTATATATGAGTTTCAAAAAGAATAAGTATTTATGCATGTTATTTATCCATTAGCCCAAGAAAGTTGTGAATCCACAATAAGGTTAAGGCTACAATCTGATACTATTGGCATTAACCTTACCAATAATACTAAGATACCTGTGCACCAAGAGGAACGGGGAAGAGACCAAAAACAGAATTGTCTGTAGCAACAATAACAGCATTGCTGCTTGGTAGAAGACGCTGGACATTTTGGAGAACAACTGTCTGTATCAAAGGATATGGAACTCGAAGAGACCGAATCTACAAAAATACAATTAGCGGAAAATACATAAATGCAAGTGAACGTAAAATTGAGAGAAGAAATTCTCTTGTTTTCTCATATATTAATTCTGAATTACAAGTATTAATATATAGAGAGAGACTGAAAAATTAAATTAGGAAACTAATTCTAGGAAATATACTGCTACCATATTTACAGTAAATACAATCAGGAAAGAATAAGGAGTAATAAAAAACTTCCTAAAAAATATCCTAGGTTTTGTTGGCCCAGGCCCAGGAGCTCCTTTGAAATTTTCACAGGAATAAGGCAGCAATCACACAAAATCATGACAGAAAATACCAAATCTCAACAGTAAGGCTTCCAGCACAAATATAAAAATAACCAGAATTATGCATGATTAACATATAGTTAGGTTACCTCAACACGTCGTAACAAAGCTATTGCATATGGCTTCTGAATGATAACAGTTGTAGGTGCCTCTGACCAACAAATCCTATCTGCTTGAAGAAGCTTACCATTTTGGTCAACAAAGACACCAATGTTCTCCTGACAGAAGCAAAAAGCACATAAATCTTATAACTCTCAAACAAGGAAAGTAAGATGTTATATCAAATGACAATAAAATTTATTTCATCATCTGTGTACAATACACCGGCAAGAATAAAGTTTTAAGACCTGTAAATTGACCACTTTAACTAAAAATGTTACATTACAAGAGCATTTGGCATTGCCAAAACCGAAATTTATGTATGGATGTATACAGATATAATCACATTGTCTACAATAATTTAGTTTGGTCTACACAATACAACATAAAGAGATTGTTTCTCGACCGAATTGGACTAAATAGTAAATACCAGGGGCATAATAGGAGTGACTATCCCAAAAGAGGACAAGATTTCATAATAGCTTGAATAAGAAAAAATATATAAATTTATGTAGAATATAGATGTGCTTGCACTGTCTACAATAACCATCTAAATATTTAACATAATACAGTACATAAGTTTAATGATCAGCAAAGGGAAGTACCTTCCCAAGAAGAAGTTCACCAGACGGAAGTGAGATAACTAATGGAGGAGCAAGTCTCCCGGAAGGAAACACCTCAGACAAAGCACCATTTGTTGCATTCAGTATCATATACTCTTTTCTAATCGCTATACAAATATTTTCACCACACCAAGACATTGACTTCACCGTATCTGGCACTCCAAAATCTTTTACCTCCACAAATCCTCGCCCACCTAAACACCATGAACAAAGAAATTGCAAATACATTCTCTAATTCTAAGTTATTTAGGAAATTTGCGAACACATATGCACCTATAAATTTCCTAGCAAATTGTGATAGCCTTAGCAAATTAAAGTTTCAAATCAATATTTTGACTAGCATCCAAAGAGTTCTCTCCCTTACTGCAAAATATATTCCTTTGAAACTCAATGTGTCCGCTTTTATTCACCTAATAGTAATAATACTCACTAGTTCGGTAGTTCCTCACATTTGAACTCCACCAAAAAATAAAGAGACTAATATCAACATAATGCTCCAATAGCACAAAAAAAGAAAATTGTATTTTCATGAGAACAATCAATTTTCGACTCTAATTATTCACATATTTGTTAGGTTTTTTGCACAAGATTTCTCATTAAAAAACAAAATTACAAAGCAAAAGATGAATTCAAGTAATTACCATCGTGTCTGAAAATGCAGACCCTCTTTTGCCTCGCGAAACACAAAAGGCCTCTCCTGTCGTCCCACGAATACACATTAGCTCCTTTAGCTTTCGTCAACACGGCAACTGTCTCCAAGTTAGGGAGTCTATGAAACGCGATCGATTCGGACAGCGACAAAAGGAGGTCTTTAGAAACCAATACCTCCATCGATAGAATTGGCTTCTTCGAGAAGCCCGAAACTGTTCTCTCCAATGCGTAAGGTTCCTTGCGCAGAGCGTGGTGATCGGACGGCGGAGATCGGTCGGATTCGTGCAAATCAGGACCGTATATCTTGAGAGAGCCATCGGAGCAGCCGAGGAGGAGCCTAGAACCGTACGATGCAATTGCATCGATTTTCGGCGAGCAACCTCTGAGAAGCTCAAAGGAATCGTAAGCACTGTGTACCATTATTGATTGTTTCGCTTTCAATCTTCTCTCATGTTTTCTTCTGGGTTTTACTTTTTTCTTTGCAGTTTCTGTGTCATGTAGTATATAATACCAGATCATTTCATTTAATTTGGGCGGGTAACAAGATGAAACGGCGTCGTTTAACGTTCGGTTTCAGGGATCACTAACTGAAACGATGTCGTTTCCTTCCGCATGTGCGGCTTATATCCGTCGGAAAATGAGTCTGTAATAAATGATATACATTTTTTACAAAAAATGAAGTATAGTTTTACATTTTATTAGAATTGTGTAATTGTTCTTTTTTTTTTTTCATTTTCTTTTTTTAATTTTAAGAAATTTATTCACAAATTGTTTAGCAAGCAAGGTTCAAAAGTTCAAACATTGTTTTGTGAACTACTTCTTCCGATTATAGAAATAGACATCCAAACATTATACCAAATTTTTAAAATATATATATATATATATTATTTTTAAACTTGCATTTAAATTTAAATTTTATTTAGCTTTTAAGAATATTGTTTCTCGTCAATATTATTCATCATTTCATCTTGCTTCTACGGACACCCGTTCATAAGCTCAAACAGTCAAACCTTATTGTGAACAACTATTTCCAATCAAGGAAGTAGACATCTTGCTTCTATGAACACCGGTTCATTTTATCGCTATGTTTGATCTTGATAAGTTTCAATAGCCTTTTGGGCTCTGACTTGTCTGACACCAAATTAAAAAAAAAAATCTTGTTATTTTTGAATTTGTATATTCTTTCCATTTAAATTTAAGTTGTATTTAGCTTTTAAGAATCTTGTTTCACGTCAATGTCAATATTATTTCACCATGCTTCTATGGACACCGATGGGGCAACCGGCAAAATTATTAATTACTCACAAGCAGAAAGATAGAGTTGCAATAGAATTACTGTCAATAATTTACAGATTTTGAGAATAGCAGGCGCCTTCCATATAATTGTGGTTCACTTTGATAATAACACCAGCAGTTACAACAACTACAGCAAATAAGAAAACAGAATCCTAACGAAATAGTTTCTTAACATCCTGCAGAACAACATGAGCAGCATTTCGACCGGGGGCACCCGTCACGCCACCACCAGGATGTGAGCCACTTCCACACATGTACAACCCTCTGACTGGAGTCCTATAATTTGACCTGTCATTTGTTTTCACTTTTCAGAAAACCTAATGATTTTCGTATGAAAAAGTTTAAAGGACATGGATATATATAGCTTGAATTGAAAATTTCCCGGATTGTTGAGCATTACCATCCTTTGATGGGTCGCATCAAGAAAAGTGAATCCAAACCCATAGCACCATGGAAAATATTTCCTCCTGTCATATACGTTGAAGATTTAGTAAATTCAACATTTGTTGTATAATTTACATTTTATATATCCTAATCAAGAATCTAACAAGAAATTATCATGTTCCTTTTGTTCTATGGGGAGTCTTGTTCTTCTATTCAATTTTACTCAGGCCAAAAAATCTGGGTATCTAGGTAAACGAAATGTAGATATTCATGAGAATTATAGATTAATCAAAGAGGTCTATGAGTAAAGAGTTGAAGTACCTGTTAGACCAAACTCTCTTTCAAGATCTGGGGGTGTCAGCATGTCATAACCAATTACCGATGAGCTAAAGCCAGGGGAATATTCATCAATCAAGTTAAAACACTTTCGTGCATATGATTCCTACAGGAACAGTGATCATTAGCTCTCAATAAATATGTATACTGACAAGACAATTGCAAAAATCTACTTTTTTTTTAATAAAAAAATCCAATTTCAAAGGTCGTTTAATCAATGTATAAAATGTGGAATACTTTACATCACAACACCAATTTATACATAAAAGACTAAGCATAAGCAACCTTGATACTAAACACGCAAATGGCATGTGAACAGACAGTCATTGGCGTGTGAACAAACACACAGTCATGTTAGATAGAATTGCAACTTACTCTGTATTTAGGATCTTCCCAGCTACCATCTGAAGGTTTATAGGGCGTGTATTGAGTGAATAAGCTAACCACGTGCTTACCTACAAGAAAATGCACACGTCAGCATTCAAGTAAAGCTTGGTAAATTAATAAAGTATAACGTTATGGGTTCCAAGGATCCAAGATAACTTTTAAGTATTTATACCAACTGATGATGGTAGGTTACGTACAGGCGTTAGCCAACCCATCTCCTCTTTTAGGGTTGAATCCTGTTCCTCACATTTCTGCTGGTCATACATCAGGTCAAGTTTAGAAATAAACAGGTCATTGTTCTTGCCCTATTGCATTCTATATGCATAGAACAACCTCACGTGAGTCATGCCTGAAACTGAAAGCATGTTTGTGGGTTTCTTTCTTCTCCTAACAATAACTAACACAATTTACTAACATTCCTATATTTGAGGTTTTTAGGTCAACAAATTGGTTGCTAACTACACAACTCCTTCCTTTCATATTCCTTCAGGTCTGTAATGAGACTTCCAAATGATTGTACTTCGTCTCTCTCTAAGGAAACCATTTATGACTTTCCCTTTGAAAAAGAGAAATAGAAATTGAATAATTGATCAATGCACAGTAACGTTTAAATCATTTGAGCTTTTTAAAAATTAGCAAAAGTGAAAAGAAAAAAAAAAAAAGCAATAAACAGAAATAGAAAATTAGGTTCATTATACCGGGGGGGGATATAGTTTTGTCCAATGAAGAAGGAATTGTCATCTCCATGACAGGTCTTTGTGATGGTAAACCATTCCAAGCATCTCGGCAAGCTGAGTCTATTTCCTCCATACTTGACAAAAGAAATAATAAAGTTAAACCAAAATCGGAAATGATTGAAATTCTAATTTTTGACATTATCTTGATGCAGTCAAATGACGAATTGGTACTACTAACAGAAGCAAGTTCAGGGAATTCCCACAACATCATTTAAAGAAATATACCAAGCCACTACATTTAAGTATACCTTTCAGAACCAATGCGGATAGTAGCTGTATGCTGAGGACCCACCTCAAGATGACTTGATTTGCAACAATGGAATTTGGGCAATTTATCAATGGCAACGTTAATTTTTGTTACTCCCTGTTTTAGTGGGTGGAAACCAAACAATCAGTACATCTTGAGTAACCTCTAAATATAAAAGGAATATAAATTAAAACATTATGCCTGATATCAACAATAAAGTGATCTTACAGAATTGTAGTCAGCGCATTTGATAGCATGAATGAAATCATCGGGAAGAACATTTTGAGGCACCAATTCCTGCCTCAGAAAATCACAAGGTTCAACTTTGACTAAAGATCCGATAGCAAAACAAGTCTGTAAGCTGCCATGAATCTACCTTCGAATTCATGAGCACAACATTTTGTACAACAAATACAAGCATTAACTTCTTACCATGAAAGTCTTATAAGGGGTTGCATTTGACAGAACAATTGAAGAATGCACTTGAGTCCCATTGG
Organism: Acer saccharum; assembly: GCA_030490815.1. Lineage (NCBI taxonomy): Eukaryota > Viridiplantae > Streptophyta > Magnoliopsida > Sapindales > Sapindaceae > Acer > Acer saccharum. Next base: position 5,881,339 of record CM059868.1, read on the forward strand.
CCATCAAGATCTAGATTGTCAATATGTTTAATATTATCCTCTCAAGATCTGATCAATTGAAACAATCCATTAAATGAACTAACCCCGTTCACTTCACCAGAGTCTTTAATCATTAATTGTGAAACCTGCATAAACAAATTTCTAAAACTCAGGGACATAAACTCCATAGTAAACCAGAGCAATTTCCATAACGCAAAGATTAAACTGGAAGAAACAAAATTTTCTATGATTGGTTGACACAATATGGAAAGGAGAGCAACATAATGAATATACCTCTGCATTTGTTAGAATATGAGCCCCAGCTTCACAAGCAGCTTTACTTATAGCCAAGGATACTGAACCCATCCCACCTTCAACATGCCTACAAAACACGATAGTCTAGTATAATTAGCAAATCCAACAAATAAACAAAAAACTAATTGACATATTTTAACAATACGCTTGTTGAAATTAAACGTTGACATCAAGAAAAAATGCATTTTATTATAAATTAACAATTCTACATCAGAGGAAATAACGATTTTGAATGGACCTCGTACAAGAATTTTATATTATGTGCATGCACTCAAGTAAAATAGCTTGTTAACTTTTGAGGTCATCAAATTCAAAGACTTTGGTTCCAAAAAAAAAAAAATCAGTGGCTTATAGAATCCTTTTTCTTTCAACAAAAAGTCAGCAGACTCCTTCATGTGTGGCCCCTCACGTAACTGTACTGCACATAGGGTAAGTTATGTATGATATTTTTCCATGTGTTGTGGGCCAACTGGCCAAGTGTTTTGTAATATTTTTGTGGAGACATGTAAGACTCTTATGCTCTAATACCAAATAGATAAGTCCAACCCAATCAATAAGTAGCCTTGTTAAATCTTACGATGTTAATCCATATTTTATTGCTTACAACCAGTCTCTAACAGTAATCAAATTGATTATTATTCACATTAACTTAACTAATGAAATACTTACGACCAAACATTACGATCACCATCAGTTTCACCCATCACGTGATGTAGCAGAACATATCCACTCCCAGGTGCATGGATACTTGCCTACAAGAAATTGTGAACGCCGATTTAATAATGCATCTCATGAATTTAGTAGCCCACCAAACCACCTAAGTCTAGATCCTGAAGTAGACATTGAACTAGCATCTGGCATTTAGTGAGTTAAAAAATGGACAAACCCTAATGTATGTGATATTCAATAAAATTTAAACTGTAAAAGAAAGTGGAGAAATGAAAACATGAATCATCGTCACACCTCTATATTGTTTACAGGAATATGAAATATAAAGGTAAATTACAGTAAGGGAAACAGGTTCAAACAAAATTGTAATTGAACCACAACAGTGAATCTACCTACTTCCAACAAGCAAACACAAGTAGCATTCCAGTTTCATGCACCTATGGTCAACAAATTAGATGTATGTATTGGAAGTTCATTTGATGATCATAAAGTAATGCAAGAAAGGCTAATGCTTTCAAACATTATGTGGTATCTAATTTCAACATGCGGATGAGGAATTTAAAAGTTCCAGACAGTAGTAGAAATTGGATAGATAGAAAGATGGGGAACATATGATCTTCCCTTCAAACTTCAAATTCAATTTTAATTCCCATCTTCATGAATCAAATTGCAAGTGATTAAAAAAAAAAATTTCCACCTCATTATAAGAATAAAAGTCTTACCATACTCCCAATAATAGCATCTCCTGCGATTGTCGCCTTCAGTACATCTGTCTGTTTATAACAATTAGCAAAATAACATCACAGAGTCAATTACTTCTATGAAACTAAAATATTTGCCCAAGTGATATGTAATATACTACTAAATAAAAAAATAAAATAAAAAACCACATTCAAGTAACACTCATACAAACTCATAACCTAAACACAAACTTTAAATAAGAAGTCCCATATTCATGAAGCACTGCCCTCAGCAGAGAACACCTATTTGGCAATGCTAGCAGAGAACCTCAATCATGGTCAGTGATGATTGCCGTAAACAATCAGATCATCTAAAACCGCTTATATGGCATAGTACTGATGGTAATTATCTACCAACTATAGTGAAACACATTGTTGCATAATAAATATTTGGAAAAATAAAGAACAAGCACGTATATCACATGAAATGACAAATCAGAGCTGCAACCTAAGTCATGTAGATTTGGCAGTTTGGATATCATTATTTTAAACTGAACTAACCATAAGACCATATTCATGAGATTAACAATCGTTTATATTTATTCATAAGATTTAAATGTAAGAATTACGCTAATCCCACCCCACTCCAGCCTTATACAATTAGAGCTAAAGCCACAGACTATTCATTTGCTATCCTTATTCAGACAGTGACACCGGGATACTTAAAACAATTAGTTCTGAGTGTGGACATGGAGTACATAGAAAGCTCGATGCTCTTACCATCAAACTTTGGTTAGGAAAACTTCTTCTGCACCCAACAGCAGACTTGAATTTATTATATACCATTCGACACTGAGCAGCTGTTGATTCAAGATTCACATGTCATATACGAAATTCACATAATAAGAACCTCCATGGTTGGAGAGTAATACTCAATTTCATAGTTTCATAATTCTCAATCAATTCTACGGAAGATTTGCATCCAACATTTGCAGACATACAATTATGAGAAATCGAAGAACATGAATTCCAAATTATCAAGTAACTAAGCTATGACTACCTCAAACCACTTGTTCAAAACCTTCGAAGTTGGGGACAGTAGGAGTTCCACTAAGTCTCTGTAACAATGTTATAAAATGTATCAACAAAGTGAACATGATAACATTACACGCCTATTGAATATTAAGCATAAACAAACACACGTTCATATCATGTGTTAGGAAATGAAAAAAAGATACTTACATCATATCCTTCTGCCCTAGGGACACAATATGTCGCATACAACAAGCCCAAAATACCGATTTTTGTAGCCTATCCTGCATCTGATCTTTAAAAGATGAATCCCCATGCAAAGTTTCGGGTGGGTGTGAATCCAAAAGAAAATTCATTGATTTACAGAATTTATGTAGCTGACTTTCATATCTGTTAGCCATGAAAGGAAATAATTTAAAGAAAATTGAACTAAAAAAAATCAAAACCCCATATAACCACTAAACAAGAATATGCAAAATGCAATCTAAGTGGGAAGAGTGACAAATATATATATATATATATATCACCTTGGATAAGCATCTGCATCACGTTTTGAGAATTTTGCAATCTCTGAATAATTATGTTCCTCATCAAATCCAAAAAGCATGTAACGTCCATCAAGACAGGGTGTAAACGACGTCGCTGTTGGCTTTAACAACTTCAAGCCATGCTTCTTCAACTCTAATTCCCTTCAATTCCTCAATAACATTGTTAACATATTAGAAAATTATAATAACTATAAAGACATGATCATCATTTGTTCTTTTGAGATTTTTTTTCCTTAATATCCAAATATTTAGAAGGAAAAATACAAACTAAAAAGGAATCATAAACAGAGTACTTGAGCTCACAATAACTACTGTGTGTGGAGGCTAACCTGATGACGGAGGGACGGAGGAGACTTTGGAGGTAGCTGCAGCGAGAGAACTTGAAACCAGGGATGAGTTCTTCAGTGACAGCTGCACCGCCGATGACGTGTCGCCGCTCGAGCACGGCCACCGAAAGTCCTCCACGAGCCAGATAAGCCGCAGCCGTCAGACCATTGTGGCCTCCGCCAATCACCAGCGCGTCCCATTTCTTCTCCTTCAACGTGCGCGTGGCGCTTGCGCTGCTGAAGCTCCTTCTCCACATGACTGCTTCTTGATTGATTTTAGGAGATTCCACAGTCCTCACTGTCTCGGCGATTCTGAGTTCTGACGTGAGTGGCAGCGGGACCTACTTCCACTGTTCCACAGTAGGGATGTCAGGTTGGGAACGGGTTTTCCATTACCATCCCCGATCCCTATTTTATGAGAAATACCGTCCCGATGGATCAGTTCCTTGCGAATATCATCTCATCTCGTTAATGTATTTTTTTTTATTGAATTTTTAATAGAAATTATATTAAAATTAGAGAGAAATTCAAAACTACCGCTTGAAACATTAAAACTTTTGTTAATATCCACTTTTGAAACTTTTAATTGTTAATAACCACTTTTAAAAAAAACTTTCATTGTATTACCAAAGTACCCCTAAAAATAGTTTTTTTTTAATCTCGAAGCAAACTTGAAATCATGACTAAATTGAAATGTCAAAACTTGAAATCATGCCTAATTTGAAATGTGGACTATATTGAAATTTTCCCCTCCTTCCTCTTCTTCTTCCACTCATCAAATTAGGTTTAGGTTTTTTTGTTTTTCTTTTTTTGTTGTAGACCACATCGCCGGCCGAGGGGGGATCGATTCCGTCGCCCATTGCCATCCCGTCGCCGGCGAAGCAGCAACACATGCCACCACCCCACCCCATCGTAAGACGACTGGGCATGAAGGACGCGTCACTCGGGGGTCGCGAAGCCCAGATCCTCTGCCGACCTCTGTCGCGAACCCTAGAAGATCACCAGTGCTCGGCGACACCTTCGTCGGTGCTCGGCGACCCTCAACGCACGTCGGTAAGAGAGAGAGAGAGAGAGAGAGAGAGAGAATAAAGGAGAGAAAAAAAGAGAGAGAGAAAGATTATTTGGGATATTTTATATGGGGGTATTCAAGTAATTTTACAAAAACATGGTTATTAACAGATAAAAATTTGTTTGTGGTTAAAAACAAATTTCCCATAATATATGTGGTCATTCTTGTCAACTTCCACTTAAAATTATTGAATAATATAAAAATTATAGGGAGAACTTTAAAACTATCCAAAAAATTAGTTGATTTATTGTTTTTGTTCAAGATTATTATTTTTATTGTTTTTGTCAAAATATCCACTTTTTGGACAAGATTGCCCTTCTTTATAATTTTTTCTTTTTCTTTTTCATCTTCTTCTTCTCGAAAAAAAAAAAAACTTTTTCTCTATTTTCTTTTTCTTTTTCTTCTTCTTCTTCTTCCCAGACCTCCATCTTATTGTTTTTCTTCCCGGATGTGTTTAATTGTGTTTCTTGGTGTGTTTAATTGGGTTGCCGTGGTATGTTTAATTAATCTAGTGTGTTTAATTGATTACAACTGATGTGTTTAATTGGTCAAGCTTAGTGTGTTTAATTGGGTTGTCGTGGTGTGTTTAATTGGTGGCCTGATGTGTTTAATTAGTCTGGTGTGTTTAATTGAACAAAATCTGGAAACAAACAAAAAAAACAAACAAAAAACAAACAAAAAAAAATCTGAATTTAAAAAAAAAAAAAAAACTGGAAAAAAAACGACCAATTAAACAAAACCTAAACCTAAAAACAATTTCCACCATTCATAAAAACAACCACAACCTGGAAAAAAATGAGAACTAAAAGAAAAAATTAAAAATCTGAAAATTAAACACACACACACACACACACAAACGTAATCTGGAAATTTTGTTACCAAATCTGAAAAAAAAAAAAAAATTAAATAAAAATCTGAAGAAAAAAAAATTAACAAAACCCAAACCCAAACACAACTCCCACCATTTATAAACACAACAACCACCCTCAAAACTGGAAATCTTCTTTGAAAAAAAAAAACAAAATCTGAAATTTTTTGTTTAAAAAAAAATCTGGAAAAAAAAGCGAGAAAGTGAAAGAGAAGAGAAGAGAGGAGAGAAAGAGAAGAAGAAGAAGGAGAGAACATTGGACAACCGACGATCGGAAAACCCAAACTTAAACACAACCACCAAATATGTAATTTTTTATTTTTATTTTTTTAAAAAAACCTGAATTTTTTTTTTAAATCTAGAAAAAAAACGAGAAAGTGAAAGAGAAGAAGGAGAGAAGACGTGAGAGAGAATAGAGGAGAGAAAGAGAGAAGACGGAGGAGAGAACGAGAGAAGACTGAGGAGAGAGGAGAAGAAGAAGGCGTGAGATCAGAGAAAAGGAGAGAGAGAGAGAAAGAGGGAAAAAAAGTTTCTAGTGAAAATGAGAGAGAAAAGGAGAGAGAAGAGGTTTTGAAAAAAAAATATAGGGGCAATTATGTCTTCACAGCCCATTTGATGACAAAAACAATAAAAATGATAATGTTAGACAAAAACAATACTCCCTCTTAATTTTTGACTAAAAAGGTCTGTTTCTTCAAAATTATAAAACAAAACCGATAACAATTAACCAACTCTAAATCAATTATAACATAACACAACACATTAACAAACTCTAAAAAAACAATACTGAAAGTTGTAGTTTATGGGTTTTTAGCAAAAATGCCCTATTTTAGGGGTTTAATAGCAAATCTACCTTGAAATCTAATTCGATTGCAAAACTACCATATTCTTCCCAAACTGCCCTCACTCATAACTCACCATTTTTATCATCCTTATTTATTACTTTTACTAACTATTTACCAATCATTTACCAACCAACTTATCAAACAAATAAACTAAACACTATCTAATAATTTTACTACACTACAACACATTGTTTCTCACACATTTGTTTTTCAATTTTAGGTTTTTAAATAATTGAAGAAGATTATATCAAGGCATTTGAAGGTATGTATTACATAAAAAATATAAAAAAATCATTTAATTTTTGTAATATCTCTGAATTTTGTTTCTTTTCATTTTTTATGAACCGAGACTTTTTCAAGGCTTAAAAAAAAACTCTGGATGGGGTGACTCGGGGACAGGGTGTCTCGACGTCGAGTCACCTCATCCCGAGGATTTAATTCCTTGAGAGAGGGCGACCCGACATCGGGTCACCCCGTCCTGAGAAAATAAATCCTCGGGAAGGGGTGACCTAATGTCGAGACACCTTGTCCTGAGGTTTTTTTCAAGCCTTGAAAAAGTGAGTCTTTCCTCGGGACGGGGTGACCCGATGTTAGGACACCCTGTCCTGAGACTTTTTCAAGTCTTGAAAAAAACCTTGGGACAGGGTGTCCCGACATCGGGTCACCCCTTCCCTAAGGATTATTTCCTCGGGACGGGGTGACCCGACATCGAGACACCCTGTCCCGAGGATTTTTTCAATTTTTGAAAAAATCCTCAAGAGAGGGTGACCCGATGTCAGGACATTATGTCCCGAGACTTTTTTTTTGGCTATATATATATATATATATATATATATATATTATGGCTCATTTTCACTGTGACATATGATTTCCTATGAACAATAAGGTGTTTTATGGGTTGATTATATTTGTTAAAAAAAAATTTCCTTCAGGATTCAAGGTGATAAGTGTGCAATTGGTTTTGAATTGGGGTGGAAAATGGAAAAGTCATTATGGTCAATATTGGTATGAAGGTCGAAGAGCAAAAGTGTTTAATTTTCCAAGAGATGCAAATTATGATCAATTATTAGATAAGGTATACCATGTCACTGGAATTGATAGAGATCATTATCGGGTCAGTATGACAACTGTTGCTCACACTTTTCGTCCTAGTATGCCTATTGAGATTGTTGATGATGAAGATGTTGATGGACAATGACAATAGAATTTTTGAATTTTTGATCAATATAATTATTTTGTTCACAACTAACTTCAATATAATTTACGAAATTTCGACAGAGTTCCGTTTGAAATTTCAACAAATCCATACTTTTTTGGTACCTGCAAATATAACACTTTTAATATCCACAAAAGATCTACATATAAAGTTTGAGATGCAATCTAATTCAACATATATAACCCACACGGAACAAAGGCCCAAAAACTTGAAGGAATATAAACCACAAATCCACAATGCAAGCTAAGAAATTACAAGTACATGAATCAAAATTTCACAATAGACTTCAAAAATTGAAAACTCATTAATCAATTTAAACTCAAAATCATAAAGCTAAATGTTAGGGTTGAAAAACTAAATACCTCCAACCAAATACAATATGCCACCCAAATTGACAGTGTCGACGAAGAAGAAGACGGATGGCGACGGCGAAGGCGAAGCTTCGCCGTGGCTACGAACACGATGCTGCTACTATAAAGCTTTACGGTGGCGAAGTTGGGTTGCTTTAGTTTGTGATGGGGAAACTTTGCTGTGGATTCAATTTCGGGATTGCTTTGGTTTGTGATGGGGAAGATTTGCGGTGGGTTCAATTTTGAGATGAGGGTGGTATCGGGAAAGGGAGGTAGGAGGGTTTGGGATGGTTAGGGCAATCAGGTGAAATTGGATTTTTTTTTAAATCAAGGGTAACAATGTCATTTCAAAGTAGTTTTGCAATTGAATTGGATTTTAGGGTAGATTTGCAATTAAGCCCCTAAACTAGGGCTAATAGGGCATTTTTGCTAAAAGCCCTAGTTTTATATAAGGGGAATTACACAAACTTACCCTAGTTATATGCATAATAACACATAAACTCATGGAAAAATCAAAATGACACTCACACCCCCTTGACCTGTTGACTCACGGTTGACCACCGTTTCCTATCAATGACAAGGTACAATGTTGTCTTTTTGATACATTATTCATTAAAACAAAATACAAATAAAATAAAATAAAATAAAATTTTAAAAATAAAATGATTGATCTCCATCTTCCGTAACTCCATGTATAAGATGGACGATGGAGATCAAATAACCAAAAAAGAAAGGAAAAAAAAGAAAAGAAAGGAAAAGCTGAGAAAGATCTGGAAATTTTCCAGATCTCTTCCTAACACCATTTTAGATGGAACGGTCTATGACGAAGCTCCATCGCAGATGAAGACCCATTCACTGCCTTCGTCTTTGAAACAACATCGATGAATGTTATTGCAAGTATCACAACACGATTAGAGACTCAACACGCAAACTTGGTGATTGTTATTGTTGTGTTTTGGATACTTCGCCTACGAAGATTATTAGCTCGATAAGGGAATATCACACAGCTTGAATGTGATTTTTAACAAATTGAAGATGAATTTTTATCTATGAATGCGTGTTTCAGTGTTTGGATTTAATTTTTCTTTTCTTTTCTTTTTCCAGATTATTATTATTATTTTTGTTGAATTTATTAGAGAAGAAAATATAACTGTCGGATGAGATTTGTGGATTTTGTTTTTGGGATTGATTTGTGATTTTTTTTGTGGGATTTTTTTTTTTTTTTTAAAGCATTGTGGAATTTAATTGGATCTCCATTCTCCATCAATTTTTTCTTCTAATTTTCAGTTCATCTCCACCATCGACCATCACCATCCATCTTGATATGGACGGTAGAGAGCCATTAATTGTTTTTATTTTGTTTTCAAATTCTATATTACTTTATTGTTTATATATTACAAAAAGACAACATTGCCCCTTGTCTATGGCAGACAAACGGTGGTCAACCGTGAGTCAACATGTTAGAGGGGTGCGAGTGTCATTATAATTTTTCTGTGGGTTTTTACGTTATTATGTATATAACCAAGGGTAAGTTTGCGTAATTCCCCCTTTTATATATACTTTTTTTTTAATATTAGATGAGGTTGTTCAACATAAATATAAATATAAAAATATATAACGAGTACGGGGATAGGTTAGGGCGAGGATTGAAAATCCCAAAATCATCCCGAAATTAAATCTAGGATCCGAAAAATTACAAAACCCATATCACAACATAAACGATAGGTACTAAACCTGCCCTTAACGAGACGAGTCTCCACGGATCCCTTGACATCCTTATTCCATAGTCACACATTAGATCAACTATAATTATATATTCGTTGCAGGACTTATCACAAACGGTCCCATGGTCTAGTGGTCAGGACATCAGACTCTGAATCTGGTAACCCGAGTTCAAATCTCGGTGGGACCTTAAATTTATTTTTGGTTTTTTAGGACTAATTATGGTTCATAAATCATAATTATTATTCTTTTGTTTTTGGACAACAATGCAACAATTTTATATGATTTTTGCATGTGATACACCTGTCAGTGGAAAATACTAATTGATTCAAATTAGTGATTGCTTTTTAAAAATATATATTATTACAAATTTGATTCAACTTCTGTCTCAAATGCTTGTTATTTTAGTATTATGATGATTATATATTCCTTCTTCAATGTTGATCGGTGATTAATATAGAAATTCTACAAACTAAGTACATAACATATATTCAAACCGATAAATATATACAATTTTTCTATTATCAGTTCGAATTGATATAAGATATATCAGTTTCTTACATGTGGGTAATTGGATTTAAATGCTTTGACTTGGCTACATACATTTGTCAAAGCATCTTTTAAATCCAATGGCTCACATACAAGGAACTGATATATCTTATATCAGTTAGAATTGACAACAGAAATACTATATATATATATATAGTATTTATATTGTCAGTTCGACCTGACAATAAATATATCAGGACGAAGAATGTGAACCACAAATTATGGAGAAGTTTTGACAAGTGTATACACTTTGAGTTAAAGTATATAAATCTAATGGTCCACATTTTTCGTCTTGATATATTTATTATCAGGATGAACTGATAATAGAAAATCCGTTTGTATATAAGAAGATAAACTATTTGAAATTAAGAATACATAAACTATTTGAAATTAAGAATACAAACGAGCAATTTATTAAGACTTGCCTAGATCAAATATTATATGTGTACACGAACCGACATATTTACTTTCAAAACAAGTGAGAAAACCCATCATATTTGTAAAATGTCTATAATGGGAATTGAACCCGTTGTACACCAGTTGTGTTGAGAATGACTTGTGCATGTGATTCCTTGCTAAAGTTTAATTCCCACTTCACAATAGGCTTATAAATAATTTAGAATTACGTTTGTCATTATCTAATGAAATCTTGATTATCTATAACAATTGATCACAAGTTCCGAGACTAATTAATTAGATAATTAATTAGTGAGCTTTTATTGAAGTAATCTGACATTATCACTACTAATTAATCATTAAGTTGAAACTTGAAATACATCTTCTACCGTGTCAATGCACTTATTGCCCGACAACAAGATGAGAATAGACTTGGATTTTTCAATATTTTATCGATATTCACATGAAATAATAAAGTTGGTTCATAAAAGATAAAATGAGGTTGGCTATTTCTGGTCTGACTTTGGGTTGGAATAAGGTGACTATTAATAAAAAAAAAAATAGCTAAAAAAAAAAAAAAAAAAAAAAAAAACCTTTCATTTTGTAATTATAAAGAGTTAAAAATAAGACAAAACTCAAAAAATAGCCCTACTTCGTTCTACATCCATTAACTGTTCTAGCAATTATGCGTTTGTTTTTCATTCAATATCTACATGACTTATGTAAAGACATTTAATGATACTCATTAAATTATTTATTATTTCTCAATTAACTTTTTTTTTTTTCTTGATAATATCTATCTATCCACCTATCTAGACTGAATATTTTTTTTGAAACTCTTGTTATTAGTAGGATTCGAGCCGCTGACTTAGGAATTGTTTGTCTAACCTTCAAGTTCGTTCATCTACCAGTTGAGTTACTTCCCTAAGGGCTATTTCTCAATTAACATATCCTTGTACTTTTAAATGATTTAATGTACTGGACACATCCAAATGACAATTCAATTCTACCCTTGAAATATAGCTTCGAGGTTAGCCAATCATTTGGTCAATGTTTTCAAGGGAGATTTGTGTAAAAAAATAAAACGTTGAAAATTTATACAATTTCACCAAAACTTATGGGTGTTTATACAATTAACCAATAAATGATATAAGATGAAACTATAAAGTATTTGAAGATACTTTCCAACTACCAGGTCTCATGGTAGCTTTCGTGGTAGAAAAGCTTCTAAACTTATCGTGCCGCAAAGGCTCGAGTCCTGGTAGAGAGGAAGAAGAAGAAGATAGAAAAAAAAAATGAGGTATTCTAAAATACCTTTTTTTATATAAATTTTTTTGTTAAAAAAACACTTTTATATATACATATTTATTTTGCATATTAAGAATGAATCTGCTAATGTTTTTTTTTATTTTTTATTTTTTATTTTTTTAATAAAAAAATAAAAATAAAATTGTATTATTTCTCAAGATTTGTTTCAATTATCTCTATCACTTTGGATTTGAGTTCAAAACAAATATATTGTATTCTACCTCTTAAGATTTGTTTCTTTTTGTTTTATCCTTTATATTTTGAGTTTAAATCATGTTAATTTTTTATCTGTTACACTATGGATTAATTCAATTAAATTCAACAAAATAAAATCATCACCAATAGTTATAAATTGATAGCTAGCTAGTGGGGGTTGGTACTTTGTATTCATTTGTTTCAAGAACATTGAAAATCCCACATGTATATATATTTTAATTATATCAACATCGTACTTGCTACTGATATTTTATATATAAAACTTGGAAACGAAGCAATTGATTTGGCAGAAGAAAAAGAAAAACAAGCAACTGGCTTCATATTTTGGTTAAAATATAATACAAGTTGCCTCATGTTTCTGGTTACAGTCTTTCTTCGATCACTCTTTTAGCATTATTAATTCTGAAATTTCAAATTTGTTATAATAGGTTTTCTGTGACTTTTTGCTTCTTCTTTTTTTTTTGGTTAAAATCTCAGCGGCCAGAGAAAATGGAAGAATCCGGGCAGCATTCTTCTTCGAGTTGGACGGCAAAGAAGAACAAGTTGTTCGAAAATGCTCTAGCGATACACGATAAGGATACGCCTGATCGGTGGCAGAGTATAGCGGAGGCCGTCGGCTCCGGTACCAGCGTAGAGGAAGTGAAGAAGCGGTATGAGATCCTGATGGATGATATTAGGGTCATTGAGTCAGATGAAGTGCTCCTTCCTGATTATTTGACACATGAAATTAGCATCATCAATAAGGAAATCAATATTAGCAATGAAGTGAAAAGGTAACATTAACATGTATAAAGCAATTATCGTAGGGTTTTCGGTCGATCTAGATCGTAACTATTTTAAGTTTTGGTACGAAATTTCTCCGGACACTTTTTCAGATCTAGAAAGAAATTCAAAGGGAATCGAGAAAGTGAAGTGAATCTCTCTTTCCGGCATGAATTTAATTTATGATTTAAATCAAAGCAAATCAAAAATTAAATTCGTTTCCCCAGTGTTCCTATTGCATTTATCAATAGAGTCGAAAATTGTCACAAGATAGTCAAGACAAATGGTATGTAAAATACATTAATTTACTATTGATTTTCCTTGTGCAGGCTGGAGGATCTAAAGCTGTGAGGGAGAATGAGAAACATTTAGAGACCACAATCATATTTATTAATTAAAAAGTTAATTAGCATTTGTGGAGGTCAATATCGTCTTTATTTTCTTTTGCATTTTTTTTTTTTTATGTAACAAATTTTCCTGGAGAACCATATATTTTCCATTGTTTCGTTTTCCTTTTCTTTTCAAAAATTCCGAGAGCAAAATTAAATTCAAATCCTTAGAATCTATATCTATTTACGTTTTGCGAACGAAGTTAAAATGTAGTTTTTGGCTAACAGGGGCGTAGCTTAGCTGGTAAATACGAGTTTGGGGTTTGGGTAAATGATTCTCAAGTCAGTGGCTTGAATTCTACCAATGACGAAAACTTAAAAAAAAATACTTGGTCCCAGGTAGTTTTTGAAGTTGGCCAGTTGGCCTTGCAAGGGATTTGGGAGCACATAATATCTATCTAATATGGGCTTGAAACCTTTGAACCCACAAGTCCAATTAGCCCAAAAACCAGATTAAAAATAAATACAGATAAATAGACTCAATATTATTGTAAGCTTTGTTTTTATTAAATGTAGAGATTTTATAATAAAAATTACATTTAATAAAATTCCCACTTCCCAGCAGTGATATTTTTATGAGTAATACTAGACGTCTCAAATTTTTTCCCCAAATTATGTCCCAAATGATGTGGCACGTGAGGTGTCAACATCACATCAGTCATCACATAATCTTATGATTAATAAGATGATGACACCTCACGTGTCACGTCATTTGAGACAAAATTTGAAAAAAAAAAATTAAGACGCCTAACATTACTCATTTTTTATATATACCCGGGGGCGGAGTTATTTGGCAATTTGCCTGGGCTGATTTTTTGGAAAAAAAGTGTAAAGTTATTATAGAAAATGCCCTATACAGCCCAGGCTGATTTTTTGGAAAAAAAATGTAAAGTTATTACAAAAATGCCCTCATAGTTACCCCTTTTCAAAAATAACCTTATTTTTTAATTTTATTTACTAAATTATCTTAACTAAAACAAAATACTCCAGACACAAAATAAAACACATCATACAAACAAAATAAAAATTTTACTATCTTAACGCAACTTTCAATTGTAAATAAATCATCTTTATTGACACATGGATAATTTTGTTTTATTGAATCTTAGTAGGAGTTTGGTTGAATTTTAGTATTAGCCAATTCACTAGTAAATATGTGTTTTTCATTTTTTGACTATCCTATTGTTGTTGTTGGTTGCGAAGTAAAACATTTATATCAAGCCAAGAACACAATAAATTAAAAAAATTTCCACCCATAGCTAAGGTTCACTTAATTTTTTTTTAGCCCACCCTACCGTAATGTCCTAGCTTCGCCCTTGTATATACCACTTACGGGTACGATTCACTTTCAAGAGTTAACTATCGTGGATATAACAAATATCCTTAAAAGGTAAATCAATTGTCTTAAGAAGATGATATCAAATTATTAGAATTTATATCAATAAATTAATTATGATATGTGTATAAATGGATAGATGTATACTATTCATTTAAAGTAAATATCGATAATTTGATTGAAATATCATCAATATTTTTAAGAACTTCAATGGGAAAAGTTTAGTGCACATATCTCAATCATGTCATGACATATAATGTCCAACCAATCACATTTTTAGTCCGTGCCAGTATTTTTTTTTCTTATAGGCACACATTATAGTTATATTTATAGCATACATTAGATGGCAAAATTGTCATAATTTAAGTTGTGTTGCTTATATGGCAAAATTGTGGTGATATGTATTAATATGCTATAAATATGCCTATAATGTGTGTTAATGAGAGAAAAACTCTCCATGTCAGATGGTGTGATATCCAATTTGATTTCATATTTATTTAAACTTATTCTCTTCTTTTAATTCTATTAAAATCTGCACCAATCGAGACCTGAGAATATGAGATAAAATAAGAACACACGGGAAAAAATAAAAAATAAAAAGTAATGTTACTTTGTCCAAATGTGGTGTCTAAATCTGGTGTCCAAATGATATGACAACATTATAATCCATTCATTTAAAATGAATGGATTAAAGTGTGCCACATCATTTAGGCACTAGATTTGAGCAAAGTAACATTATTGAAAGAGTAATATTATTTTGCCTAAATGTAGTGCCCAAATGATGTGTTATCACTCTAATCCATGGGCGAATCTAGGATTTTCTATCCGACGGGGCTGAACCAAATACTAGTTATAATTTTTTTTAAACAACCTTAGTAGGAATACGAATTTCATTAATAAAACGTAAATACAGAACGAGTCATGAGATATAATAAATTTAACCCCTCAAAATGTTTATTCCAATAAAATAAATAAAGTCAAGAAAGAAAGAAACATATAATATAATATAAATACAATCAAAGAAACTTAGTGGAATCTACATCCATGAGGCTTCTTATCAAACTCATATATTATGGAATCCACATCGATAGAATTAGAGTTAGATAGAGTGAGATTGAAGAACTAAGAAAAATAAAGAAGAAAACGAAGTCTGAAAGTCTGATAAAGAAGAGTGGTATGTGGTGGGAAGTGGGAATAAAGACTAAAGGAGATGCAAAAAGTCAATATGGTGACTCATGATAATGTCTACATACTTACATGATAATGTCTTAATGTGGATCACTTGTGTTGGACATTTGGGCTCCATAAATATAACATACTACTAAAAACTTAAAAAAAAAAATTAAAAAGACAGACGGGGCTACAGCACCAAAGAAGATTCGCTCATATTCTAATCTATTCATTTAAATCAAATAAATATAATATAGTCTAAATGATAATGAATGGAATAAAGTGATACCATATTATTTGAGCACTAAAATTGGATACCAAATTTGGACAAAATAGTATTACTAAAAAAAAAAAACTAAACGATATCGTTTAAAAAAAAGCCGACAACATAAAGGACTAAACGATGTCGTTTATTACTCAAAGTAACTAACGGTACGCTTTTGTCCCTGTTACTTGTGACTTACCGGAAGGCAACCTCATCACTGTAATCTGGATATTGACGTAATTGCACATCGTATTATTTTTATATTTTCGAATTGCACGAACCATACGTTTGGAAGCTGTAGAGTGTATACTTGGAAAGGATATTTGCATACGCAAAACGCATCCGCGCAGCACATCTTCTCATCAGCATTTTCGCAGTATCTCTGAGAAGGCAGAGTTTTACAGAGAGAGAGACAGAGAGATGGCAAGAAGCGATTCGTCGTTCAAGGTTTTGTTTTCATTCTCATTAAATTTTGCTGCATTTAAACGAATTTCATATACGTGATAACTGATAAGACGAGACATTGTTTCTTCTTCATTGATAGATACTTAGATATGATATATTTTCATGGCAGATAATTCTTGGTTCTTCATCAATGGCTCGGAGAAAAATTCTAGCCGAGATGGGATATGAATTTACTATTGTGGTTAGTTTATCGAACGAAACATGAAACATCTGTAGAAATATTTTCTTGTTTAAGATGTGAATGGGAACTTGAAAAAAAGCTAAAACTAATTGGGCTCGTGATTTAGACTGCAGATATTGATGAGAAATCTATAAGGAAAGAGAAGCCAGAAGAATTGGTGATGGCTCTTGCTGAGGCAAAGGTATGGCTTCTTCTTCAACTGTTTGATTGATTACTATGAAGGTCACGCGAACATGCAGTCCAGTGCAGAGCTCATGCTTTTTTTTTTTTCACTGTTGAAATCTTGAATTTCTTCATATTTGTCAAGGGTCTCTCTAATGGCTTATGATTGTTTTATTGTTTTTATAGTTGGAATTTGTTCTTTATCAGTCAAGGTTCTTTAATGGGTTATGGTAGTTTTATTGTTTTAATATTTTCTTAGCTTTTTTTTTTTTTTTTTTCTTCCTAGGCAGATGCCATCATATCAAGGATCCGAAGTACAGGTCAATTTGAAGAGGATGATCATGCAACACTATTGATTACTGCAGACACAGTATATGCTTCAATTACTTCTTGTTATTTATTTTTTTTTAACTTCAAAATTAACTTAATTTGGCATCAATTGTTGCCTTATGCATAGAAAAATCTATATCCAGTAGACTTTTAAGAGCATATCTGTGTCGCGACAGAGAAGTCAAATACTCTTCTTAGGTGATCACTGAAAGCCAATTTACTAATTATTGGCCTCGACCATTTTGATTGTTAACTAAAGGGCACAGCATTTCTAGAATTTGTAATAAAATGCAGTAGCTAATAGATTATACACAATCATACATCCTTTTATCTCTTTAACGGGCTAACTAAATTTCTACATAAACTAATCTTACTATGCTGGGTTGTTCAGCATATTTTCAACTTTTCCTATTTGACAATCTGCTTGTAGTTTGTTATGTCATAGTTACCAAACCAAGGGTATGCTAATGCGACATGTCCCCGTCATGTAATTTTAATTTGTTTTCTTATACATTAAACCCAAGTGCGGGATTGTCAGATATCTGGCACGTATCATAGATTTTACTTTGTTTATAAAAAATTAAAAAGTATAATGTGGCTTAATATTAATTAAACTTAACATTAGAAACAGCATTTCGATTTGGTGATTTTCTGTCTGTTGGAAATAGGGCTGATTTGGGGTTATTTCTTATTGCTTATTCAAATGGATATTCAGGTGGTGGTGTATGAAGGGAGGATCATAGAAAAACCATCTGACCAGGAAGAAGCACGAGAATTCATCAAAGGTTTGCATAACTGATTTCATAGTTACCTCCTTCCTTCACTGGACATAACTGGTTTAGCGGTTGTAACTCACATTCCTATGATTTGCAGGCTATTCTGGCAGTCATGCAGCGGTTGTAGGATCGATATTTGTATGCAACCTTAAGACAGGAACAAAAAAAGGGGGATGGGACAAAGCGGAGGTACTACTTGCTTGTACATTTATTTAGCCAGTGTGATCAAATGTTTTTCAATCACACATGATATTGGGAGCTTAAAGAAACTGTTATACTTTTTATAATGATTTTTGTTTTGGTGGGAAGAGGTGGGGTTCCTAGTATTTGTTAAATTTATCCAAGTAAAAAATTTCAATGTTTTCCCTTGTATAATTGTGGCTGAGCCGCTGAGGGGAGTTTCACCACTAAGCCATAATTGGTTTGGACTTAAAAAAGAAACACAATCCCCAACTTCTCAACCAGTTTTCACTTAGCCGCGCCTATAATGTTAGTCGATGATTCCTTTTCTCAATTAGTCTTTTGGTCTTTTACAGGTTTACTTCCATGACATACCTGATGAAGTCATTGATAACATGGTAAAATTCGTATATCAACCTCTTGCTTTTCGTAAGCTATGAATTGACCGAAAATTACTAGTCCCATTCACATTGTTGGTGGCGATCTGTGTTCAGATTGAGGAGGGAATTACACAAAACGTTGCTGGGGGTCTGATGTTGGAACATCCATTGACATTGCCTTTTGTTGAAGCAGTGGTCTGCTCTCTCTCCCTCTCTCCCTATATGTGTGTGTGTGTCACAAATTCACAATATCGATTGGTTTTTGGCAGGTCGGTGAAGCTGATTCCGTGATGGGACTTTCTAAAGCTCTCACAGAAAAACTCATAACAGAAGCACTACTATAGCGGATGATTTATACATCAGCACATGAATCTTTAGCATTTCAAAAGCTATGGGATTGAAGAACCCATTAAGATACTCTTTTACTGCAGATTGCTTATTTTCTGCCTGCTCAAAAGGCAATGGCTTCGGCTTTATGATTTTTCAATGCTACCATCTAATTTTTTTTTTTTTTTTTTTTTTTAATGTTCTAAAGGACTGTAATTTCTTGATGAAATACTAGATCATGATGATGATTGTTGATTACTCTTGTTAAACTTTGAAGCAGTGGAAATTTAAAGCTTGTTATAAATTTTGATTATGCTGTGAGATTATTTCATCTCAAGAGTACTGGTATCATATAGTATGGTATGCTGTTTTCCATTTTTTTTTTTTTTTTTTTTTTTTAAATATATATGATATCAATCGGTGTCAATGGTCTACCGAGACTAGTCAAATACAGTTCAGAACATTACTAGCAATACGAGGGAAGGGTTATCCCTATACCTTGCGATTTAACGGGTAAAGATGAACTTTAAACTCCTAACACCAAACGAAAAGAAAAGTACATAACTACTTTGCTAAGAGTGGATGTGCGTACAGATGATTCATCTTTCAACATTAAATTAATTTTCTTTTATCTAATTAAAGTCTGAAACAGCCAGCTTCAATATAGTTTACCACATTAAGATTTAAGAATTTAATCAGATTAAAAATATAATCAATGTTTATTTGATGTTAGACATGATTTTAATCATTAATGCTTAAAACAAAACACATACCCTACCTAGGAAAGTCTTATCCCGTATCGAGAACGCAGGAGTCCCAGCAGCCAAACAAGTCGGTAACTAAAATCAGACATCCAACTCCTCAGTATAAGAACAAGAAATCATTTTGCAATTGCTCTCCCGTAGCTCGCTGCTTCAGTCACCACTCCATTTGGCTCCGTACGACTGCGTATTCAGAGTTCCGATAACCATCAACGACGACTCTTTAGGTATTACCCTAAACCCTCACTTTTCTCTTTTTCTCTTGTTTCTCTTCAATCGCGCTTGTTATCTCCACATACATTTCGCATCACGAAATTCACAACCTTCCGGCTCCCCAACTGTTCGATGAAATGTTTGTTTGTGTCTTTTTTGTATATTTTGAATTCTATAAAGATCTGTTTCGGTTCTAGTATTATTGTAAGAAAAAGATAGCTATATATATATTGTCTTTAAGTCCATTGTTGGGTTGATCTTTGTGTCTATCTGAGAATTAATTGATGCAATTTTTAATAGCAATTTCAGAGTTTTGTTGAATTAAAATTCTTAGCTATAAATTACAGCCTAACTCAGATTTTTTTTTTTTTTTTTTCGCTTAATTTTCTGTATAAATATGCTAGTATTTTTAACACTCCTTAATGAATATACAAACAAAATATTCCACCAAGTGTCAGTCTTGTGTAATGCAGGTTGGTGTATTGATTTCAATTTCAATTTTTGATTGTGTGTTGATTTCTTTTCTTACAATTTTGATATAGTAATGGGATTTCGTATCGATTTCTACTATCGGGAATATGAACTTCATGTACTGATCTTATTGGTTTAATCATTAATGATAGAAGAGTGCTGGAATTTGATAATGGAAATGGAGCCTTCGATGCATATTCCTGTGTTATTTATTATCAAATTCACAAATATCTTTTTGTTTCTATATGTTTATTTTCGTAGTTCTTTGCACACAAATTTATCAATCAACTGGAAATCAGTCCTGCATCTTGTGTTTTTCGTTGCTTATCGGAAATTTTTTAACAACTTCTCCACGTTTTATGACAGTACAATTTAGGTGATCAATTGGCCTTAAACTGCGATGGAAGCCAAATTTTTCCGCTTTCTAAAGATTGTAGGTGTTGGTTACAAAGCCCGAGCTGAAGCAGAGGGCCGTCTCTTATTTTTGAAACTGGGATACAGTCACGAAGTTGAACTTACCGTTCCTCCAGCTGTCCGTGTTTTCTGCTTCAAAAACAATGTAGTTTGCTGCACTGGTATTGACAAGCAAAGGGTGCACCAGTTTGCTGCTTCGGTTCGTAGTTGCAAGCCTCCTGAAGTTTACAAAGGCAAGGGTATAATGTATATCGATGAAGTTATTAAGAAGAAAGTAGGAAAGAAATCGAAATGATGGTGGATGGTGCCGGTACTGGTTTGCAAAAACGTTTTTGCATCTCTATGTGGTTGTGCTAGCAATGCCTTACCTTGTAAAACCAAATTGAATTTCTGCTCAAATGAGAGAATTTTGGTTGTTTAAGGATTTTGATAACATTTTAAGTGCTTTGCAATCTCTATAAATCAGCTGGAGCTGTGCTGTTTAGATAGACATTATCGTCACTATTGCTTGCTGTAACATCGTACTTGAAATTTCTTAGACGAATTCGAAGCAGGTTTTAGTCGATTCGAAACTTATATATTACTTTCGCAATCCAGTTCTTGATCGAATCATTCCACGCCATAACCGAAACAGGTTTACTCTGTATGAAGTAGATATTTGCCTGGACTGTCTCAAAACATACTCGAAGAGAGAAGCTATAATGGATAGGTGTGTAACATTTGTATGTTCGTTCAATAAAATCTTATCATGTATTGTCAATATAGTAGTGTGTTCCAAGAGATAATGTGTTTACACTTTCCAGTATATAAAAAATTACATGCAAACCATACTCGGTTATGCTGCTAGGGGAAAAATTCCGAACCACGAAAGGTTTCCAAATGAAAAATGACCGTCTTCACAGCCTCTATTTTATTACTATTTCATTAGAAGTACAACAAACCACCCAGTAAAACAGGGTAATTGTGATAAACATATCTTTGTACAATACAAAAATCATTTGGATCATCAGCCAGTGAATCACATAAACAAAACATCTGCATAGTATTCCAGAAATTCCCATTTTAGCTACCACAGATGCACTGAAAAAAATCAATCCTTGTGCAATGGAAAAGACTCTTACACAAGTCAATCGAGCATGTATATCCGTGATGCAATATCCTGAACCAACCAATCAAATCCCTCAAGCAATCCCTCACCCGTGTATGCACTGCAGCCTGCAATTTTCCAGTGTCGGGTTTTATCCATGGTTTCCAAGTTCAGCACCTAAGGAAGTGTAACATATGACAATTCAGAACCTTCTTTTAAAATATGTTTAAAATGGAAACAATAAACACTACATAAACAGAAATTTCAAACATCCCACAGATCATTAAAAAATTTCACAAATGTTCAATGCAACTTATTTTTCGTAGCATCTTTACCTAACATACAAGTATACAACAAACCATATAAAACGCATAGCATGACCATAATGCATGTTAGCTCAAAATGCTGAACCACTGACGTAAAATGAAAAAAAAAAAAGCATCAATTGATCAAAATCATAGTGTCTAGACATTGCATTTTACACTCAGCAATACACAGATATCTATTCCACAACTCAGAAACAAAATGATAATTGCATTGAGCCCTTCAAGTTAACCAGCATATGTTCAACATGATATGATGCCTTCAATACTCAGTTTGCGTTCTAATGAAGACCGTATTTAACAATAATGAACTCATATATATATATAAAGAATGCAGACATACTTTAGCGATTTCTGCTGGGGTAAGAGCACCATTGATGTCCTGCTTATTTGCAAATATCAGTAAAGATGCCCCCGACAGTCTCTGCCATCAAAACAAGTTAGTCAGATTTCCCAATAAAAGTTCAGCCACGTAACTCAATTACAAGCTCTCTTTTTAAACGAAACTGCGTATGAGTCAATAATTATGAGGCCTTCTAAAAATACTCGGCAAATAACAGACTTTCTTTTTAACCAAAACCACGATTGTGCGGACCAAAATACCCATGTCATCTTAACCTTAATTACCACAAATAGTTTGACACAAAGTAATAAACACTTCAAGGCACTTCAAAACTTCAAACAACTTCAAAAAATCAAACTACATTGCCTCCATTCATTAAGATTATAACATAAAATACAAATTTCAATCACATTGTAAATAAATTCATAATGTACACTTTTACGGTGAAAAGATTTTACTAAATTGGCAAAAATTAAGAACACGTGATTTATGAGTCATCACAATTTTTTTTCCAATTTAACAAGAACTCATGAACTTCGAAAGATCTTGCAAACAAAGAGAGATCATAGTTTCTTTTGAGTCAAAGGAACACAATTATGAATTGATTTGTTAAAGTTACTTGAAATTTTGAGGCGCCTTGAGGTGTTGAAATAAGAAAAGTCGAAAGTGTTTTGTGTAACTAAAGTTAAGAAGGCAAGGGCATTTCAGTTTTGCAAAGAAATAGTTTAGGTAGAAATGAAAGTCTACTAATTTGTGAGCATTCTTAAAAGGACCTGTATTTATTTGAATATTTTTGTAGCTTTCCCTATTTCAAATGCTGTAAATGCTCATTTCAGCATTCTAAACCAATATCACAAGGTTTGTCAATAGTAAATGTATAACTAAAATGTATGTCCAGTTTTCCAAAAACGGATCCAAAGGTGTCATGGATTTCCCAGAAAATTCTGCAACAGGGCATTCAATTAAACATGCCAACAAACATATTCTAAATATTCGAGGAACACGAACTTAAAATGGAAAATACCTCTTCCTTCAAAAGATTATCCAGTTCCATTTTGCAATCATCTAGCCTTCTAAGATCCGAACTATCAACCACCCACACCAAACCATCAGTTTGCTCAAAGTAGTTCCTCCAATACGATCTTATCGTTCTTTGGCCCCCTACATCCCATATATTTAGAGTATACCTGTCACTCAAATTCATTTAATATTAAAATTCCAATGTTCTTCATTGCACTATTGCAGTAAATATAGTTGAAAATATTCAAATACTCATCGAGGCCAATCCTATATCTCACATATCATCAGAAACAGAAGGAAATTTGAACTTGCAAATATTGATAATTTAATATAATATGATCATCAATTACTATCTATGAACTGATACTAAACAATTACATTGGTACAATTACCAAATTAAGCAATACAACATTACCAGAAATCCATCCCAACAATATTTATTTATTTATAATAAAAGATATTAACTTGATCTGGGTCTAATAAATAGAAATCTGACTAACTTTTGGTAAGTGATGGTTTTGATGTTGAAGCCGAGAGTGGGACTGATAACGCTAGTGTCCTCTCCATTGATCTTCAAAACAATCGTCGTCTTCCCAGAATTATCAAGACCCCTGCACAAAAAACAACAACAATTGAATACATAAACAAACGAGAGACAAAGAGAGAGAGAGAGAGAGAGAGAGAATTTGGTAGGTGATTTGAATTTACATACACCATCAGTATACGCATTTCCTTCTCTTTTTTCTTGATTTTTCGTATGATACTGAGAAGTCCCATTGTCTCCCAAAAAATACTCACACAAAACACAATTTCAGTTAAATGTTGGGTTTAATAAATGAAAAAAAATATTCTGATTTTTGATAGATTCAGTAGATGGTGAACTGACCCAACAAAATTTTGTAGTGGAGATAGTGTTAGGTTTTTGACAAAACAGAGGGATGTTTGTGTAATATTTGGAACAAAGTCCTTATACGTACAATTAGGCCTAACATTGGGGGGGACCTTTTTGAAATTAATCCTATTTTAAAAACCGAACCCGGTTTCTGTTAGTTCGGTTGTTTCTGTTAGATCACGTGACTATTTGTATTACGTGGCAGCCAACTAATTGCGTTGAAGAAAACATAAGACCACCTTGAATTGTCTCTGTGATTTCTGGAAATTAGGTTTTTTTTTCCTTTCCAAAATCTCTGATGGAGGCAATAGTGAAGAAGTATCAGCAAAAATTTAGAAAGATTAAAGAAGAAATGAATCGATGGGACGAGCTTCAAATTCGCTTAGTCTCACAATTTCGAAACGCTTGCTCAGTTATTGAGAGGTTACCGGTCAGTAATATAAACCCTAACTGGTGATATTTCACTTGGTTTATTTACTTATAAAATTATTTTTTAATCTCTGTAATTTGATTAGGTTATTCAAGACTCTAAAAACTTTGGTAATTTGAAATCTGTTGGCGGTATTGAAGTTGCTGTGTTGAGAAAACAAATGGAGTCCTTGCAGACTATTTTGCTCTCCATAAAAAAGACACTGTAAGTTTTTTTCTTAGTAAGCTGTCTGTTTGGTTACTGAGAAAAGTAAGGGAACAATGAAGTGGGTTTATATTTTGAGTTTTTTTTTTTTTTGTTATATTGTTTTTGAAGAAATGTTTTTGTGGTATGCCATTGTGTTTTACATGTTAAAGGTTTTGAAACATGTTGTCAGGGAGGACTTTCATGGAATAGTTTTGTATCTAGAGAAGATTCATCGTGACGGTAGACAGTTAGTTAAAGGGGGTTCGAATCAGCTAACGGTGAAACAACTGCATCAAAGAATTGGCATAAAACCACGTCTCGCAGATTGCGTTGATGGGCTTATGCTTCTTAGTGATATGCACAATTCAGAGTATGAGTATATTCTATAGCTGAAAAATCTGTCGATTTTTATTTTTATTTCCCATTTATCAGTAGGAGTAAGATTACAATTAGTTATGGTGAAGTGAAGTTTGATTGTTAATAAGAATTTGGTTAAACTTATCACTTTTTGGAATGGACTTAGGTTTCTTGATGATGGTGGTAAGTAGCATATAAATTTCCGCTTTTTTTTTTTTTTTGGGAAAATCTTTTTCACTCCTATATTCTCGGAATTGTATTCATGATCAACCATAGTATGGGAAACTATTTGCCTTTTAGTCATAACAATTATCAGCTACCTGGCAATCGGTGCTCTCTTTTAGTTTCCTCTTCGAGACAATTTTAATTTTCTCACTTATCTAGCTTAATGGAGTATATAATTTCATTAGATTCTTTTATGTGCATACTTACTACTAGTTGAGTTTTGACCTTGTATTGAAAAATGCTTCTGTCAAAATTGAACTAGTTGGACTCTCAATGATGCTTGCCGTTTACTTTTTCCAGGTACCTCCTTAAATTATCGTTGGTTTCAGCACTTTCAACACTTGCCTTGAAACCCAGGTATGTTGAGTTCCGTATCTTTAAACTTGAACACATTGATAAAAGACGCAATGTCTCTTTCACGCATAGAATGCAATCATGTCAAATGCAATTGATTTTGATAATGCATATTGAGTTTTTGTGACTTTCATGATCTACACATTTATGATTCCAAGGCTAGTGATTGTAACTTGAACTCTCTACATTGCAGTACTAGTGATCTTGGTTCACTCCAGCAACTCTTGGTTGATCAGCCTAACATTACCAGAGAGGAAGGTAGGATTTGAGTATTTTTTTTTTTAATTTTTTTTTTCAGAGCATGCATGTTGCATTTGTATGATAATTTTATTTGATCTGATAGTTATGATAAATTAAATCGAAATATAAGTACTTGGAAATAGAATAAAAATGTTGAACCATCTGTGCAACGTAAATGAGAAAATTCAGGTTGTGGTAGGTCAGAATTGATGGGTAAAATCAAATGGCATGTTCTTGGATATATTGTTTACGATATGATAACATTATAACATATCCAATTTTAAAGTTATTTTTCTTTCCGGGATGAATCTAGTCAGTTTGGTTTTGCATTCTGATAATATTTGAAGTGTTCATATATTATTTGATAAATTGCACAAGTATAATTCTAATTATTTCTTCTTCTTCTTATTTTTGATATCTCTAATTATTCAATATATGGGAAGATTGTATTTAATAAATTTAGGGAATGAAAATATACGCTATGGTTATAATTAAAAATAATTTAAGGTGATCTCTCCCCCGGTGAACTTTAGTTTTAGGGAACTATCCATCTTTCCTTGTCTTTAGTGGAAATTGCCTTATTAATTGACATCTATATTGTTTTTACTGATGTTTGAAGTTTGATTGTCTACATTTTGGCATTATTAAATTGTAAACTTTGGATCATTATAACTTTTTAGATTGCTGTTTCGTTTGTGCAGTGCAAAACATCTTTGATATCATATTTGCAGAAGAGATCTGTTGATATCCTCTATGCAGATCGTTGACACTACAACGTTTTAAACCTTGAATACCGGAAGTGGTATGGAATTGCAAAGCTCTTGAATTTTACGATTACTGCTGGAGGTGCCAAAGAAGCCGCCCAAGTATCTTTGAAAACTTTACGTTTTTCAATGTCAAGACCTCCAGAAATTCTTCCACAAACTCGCTTATTTCTGCTCTTAAAACAAACGGATTTCCACCACAACACCAATCCCACACGCCACGCCAGTCAAAAACAAGGAGAGTTTTAGAATGAACTGCCACCGGAGAGTTCTCTTTACAATGAATCTCCCATTGATTCTGTGGCTCAGGCATTGTATCTTTCTTGACATTTTTAATGCCTTGTTGATTTTAAGTGGAGCCGTGGAGGCATCTGAATTTTATAACAGATAGACACTTAGAACTCTTAAGTAAAAAATTAGAGTAATGCTAGAGGACCCAAAAAACTAACCCAAATTTTGAACCCAAATCTATGCGACAACATCACAAACAACATGGGCCCACGTTATTCTTCCCAAAGATCCCATGTGATATTGCCATATAGGTTTGCGTTCAAAATTTAGGTTAGTTTTTTGGGTCCTCTAGCATTACTCAAAAGATTAATACTTGCAACTGCACAAAGAACTATTTACGAATTGTGTATTATATCATTTTTACGAAAGAACAAAATAAAAAGTGGCTGATTTGCTTATCATTTAAGCATCAGTAAAAAGAATTTGGATTAAGAACTCTTTTAAAGCTTTAATCAACATGTTTTACAAATTGATAAACAGTCCTACAAAATTTTTTGTTTCCCTCGAATGCATAGAATTCACCCGTAAACCTAATACAATACAAAAAAGCCGCCACAACATCCCGCTAACTTCATCTACACTCTTGCCATAAAAGTTACGGGTAAAGGAAGAAAACATGGGTGGAGTCACCCTGTAGAACTGGGAGGATATTTGCCTATTATATTATAAAGAAAATAAATTTACAACACGGATTCAAGAATGCTCAAGAAAATGAGGATTTAATTCGTCAACCTTGGGGCCTTGAGAAGATAGACATTCCTCACGAACCCTTTCCCAAGTTCGCAAGCAGCTTTTAACACATCAATGGGATCTGCTTCTTTGTCTTCAGCTGCTTCCTCTCGTATGCGTTTCTGGGAATATCAAAGGAATCAAGAGATTATATCAACTAAGATTTGTAAACTATTACAACATCAGAATGTATTTTTGCAAGATGTTTAGGTTATATGTTCATTTGTACCTTTGAACATTCTCTTTCCCACGTTAGACCAACAGCATCACCTCCCAGAGAATCATACCACAACTTGAATTTCTTTGACGAATCCTTCTAAATATATTATAAGAGAATGTCAGTATAGAACACTGATACTGTCAAATATCAAATAAGAGTATTCCATTTTACTTGCCTCTATGTCCCCAACAAAGCACCTCAGTGGATCGAAGTCTACCATCAGCTTGTTTTTTAGTTCCTCCGTGCCTCTCTTCATATCTGCAGGCAACATGAAAGGGCGGAAAGCCTTGCTAGCATTTCCACGAGCCACATGCCTCCCTGCCAAAAAAATGTAAATTGTGGGATTTGGATTACAAAAAATGAGGAAAAATGAAAAAAAGGGTGGAGGAAACGATGTTGCCATATATTAGAAACAGAGAAGCACAAAAATATTGTTCCAAACTCCCTGAGGTGTACCTTGGTTTAGTTCGGATGGGAAGAGAAGACGCTGAGGATATGGTAGCTTGTCCCTATGGAGAAGAACTACAGCATCATAGTTGTTCAATGGAGTACGGAAAAGGCACTGAAAGCAAGAAAAAATAAATTGTTGTAACACTTCATAGAAATAGTTCACATATATCTTCAGAAAAGAGATAAATGTAAAATCGACATGTCCGTCACACTCACCTCCCATCTGTAAGAATCAGTCTGATCCTCCAATACAAGTTTGGTCAACAGGTTTGCACTGCTTCGGGCATAAGCTACCAACCTCTTAAGCTCCTTTAAACCCACATGCCATGTGCCAACAAGGAATAGGAAGGAAAAACTCTCAGTAATAAGTAGACATTTATTTAGCATATATTAAAGATTTATTGAATTGGATAGGGCAGTGGTTTGCCAATGAAACCAACAGTTTCAATTGAGAAAACGTAACCAAGGTGTTCACTCTTGGTAGATTTAATTCAAATTACAACAAGCTTAAACAAGAAAGTTCGATGACTTTGAACAATATTTCAGAAAAACTCCAAGTCTTGACTGGATTATATTTTGTTCGTGAGAGTCGAAAAGAGAAGTAAATTATCCTATGCAGTAACAGCATCTGACATAAGGAAAGGGGAAACAAATACAGGATCATAAAGATCAATCAGCAAGCATCCAAGATATAACAAAATTCAAGAGAAGGATTAACAAACCATTGAGGTTGGCGAGAATCTGGTCCAAGCTTCAGATTCCTTGTCATAAGCTGTAGCCAAGAACATCGCTGGGCTAACATTTTGTGTATTTTCTTCATCCACTTTTCTACTTGACATGAAGTTATCCTAAACAAATATCATGCATGCAATCAATGACAGCTGTTGCAAAATAAAACACCTAATAATTTTAACAGATCTTATAAAATTATCGTATTTGAACTGTGTAACTTACATTAATTTCTTTATTGTCATCTGGGCCAAAATCGTTATTTATGTCGACAACAAGAGCAGAAAAGGTCCAATCATGATCCACTAAAAGTCGCAAAAACCTGTTGAAATGATCAAATTTGTATAGATTATAATATTGTTAGCAGATCGTTTGATGATATACTTTCTAGCCATTCAACAGACCAACACATGAGGCCAACAGAACTCAATAATACAAGAAATGAGATATTACAATAAACAGCAATAATTACTTCATTAATGAATCGACAATAAAGACAAATTAAAGCTTCTCTTCACACCAATGCCATCATATTTGCCACTGTCAAATCTGGTATGAGAATTTTATAATACAAGTCCAAAATAAGAGATGGTTCTTGAGAGTCCATTTCATCGACTTCTCATGTGCATATATATCAGAAATTATGGGACACATTTTACACCTCATGTAAAGATTAATATGGACTAGATAAAAGTTTATGATGCACAAGAATGATAGCACTGAAGGCCGCTTTTCGGGTTGTGCCATGAACAAGAAGCAAACCTTCACTTTCATAACAGAAAGTGGCTGAGAAAGCAGATTGATATGCTACAGAATTAATCAACACGGTTATATGAAAAAAGGTCTACAGTTTCTTACTCAAGGTATTAAGTTCATGAAAATCAAAAACACTAAATATTTCTTTCCATTCAAGTAGTTACATGTTCCTTCGATTGAAACTGGAAAATGTCAACATCAAAACACATTGGAGCAAAAAGGCAACATATTGTCGCATGCATAATATTAATTTTATCTCTTGGTTAGTTATTTTACAAAAATAATCACGTGTTACTTTAGCTGTCTCCGTAATGTTAGGTTTTTAGTCGGTTTCCATGTTCTGTTATTGATAGTTGATACTTGATGGCTTGCGAGATCGGGTTTGCTACTTTGCATCCTTATGGGCTTCAGTGTCTTATGAATTTAGGGTCTCTACTTTTTTCTTAATTCACTTTAATTGGGAAGGTCAAAGGTGTTGTCTGTTAATTTGTTCTGCTTTGAGCTCCCATTTGTTTTGTAGGCCTTGTCTTGTTGGCCCTCTTTGTTACCCTAAGTGGACTTCTTGTTCACTCTTGTATAGGGCTCTGTGTTGCTACAACCTATGTTCTTTGCAGTGTATAGGGCTCTTTTGATACATTCCTATTTATGCAATAAATTTTCGTTTCCTATAAAAAAAAATGAAGGGAAAGCAAAAGGCAGTGTGTTATTATGATACCAAAAGTCTTCTCAGTTCTATCTAGAGAATGGTTATCTCTAATTCAACCATCCCTTGTTTCCTATCCTATCCAAATTCTTACTAATTGAAGTTTAAACATTACACATACAGAAGTTATTAAACCACAAACATGACAAACACAAGTTCTACAGGGCTCTGGGTAATGTTGGGACTTGGGATGAGTCAGGATGATTCAGCCTTCAGCCTGACACAATGTACCTAGATGGAAGCCTCACCACTATCACCACCATGATGATGATCATTGTCTACAAAATCACCAGCTCAGTGTTGACATGCCACCATCCACACTGAAACACCAACACCAAGTCACTGCCACACCACCAATGCAAACAACTTTTATTCAAGGGAGTAGCCATTAACCATATTCCACTATCCCCATACTCTATTTTAAGTACCACCACTATTTTAGTATTGTAACTTCCAGCACAAAATTGTAACTCAGTCAAAACAACCGCTGCCTCAACTACCACCATCCATTTTCCACAGCCCCTTACCTCCAGCTCCAAGATCATTACTCAAATCACCACCACCAATGTCACAATCACCCATCGGACTTTGGGAATGCTGCTACCCTAACCCAGAAAATAGCCATCTCTTCTTACACCATGTGGTATCTAGAATCAATAATGGGGAAAATGAAAACCCACAACCTCCATATAAGTAATAACTCTACTCATGCAGCTGAGTGAACTCCACCTTACCATACCTACTATAACCACTTCTATCCCAAAAACTATCCTCACAGACACCCATATATCAGTACAATATCTGAACAGCAGGATTTTCATTTCAATGCAATCAAATTAGGGTAATTTCTAGATCAACATAGCAATTTGCTTCCTCTAACCTGAATGCACCCTATGTTGCAGAATACATTGAAGACTGCTTGTGTATGTGTGTCTGTAGGTCAAGTCTTATCTTAATAACCAATAACTCAAAGAAGTTCATCTAAAGAAGGTACTGAAGGAAGGTGTCCAAGAATTTATAAACAATTACATAAAGAAAATTTTAACCATTATTAACAACCCTTTTTGGGTGAAATAAAATATAATTTCAATCAATCATGACCTTAAATAGCATTGGGGTACTTCACCTCAGAAATCCAGTGATCCGTGAGCATGGAACATTATATGGTAAAGGCTTCAAAAATAGATTTGCAACCAGTAGTTCAACAGCCTCATCTACCAAGCATGGTGAAAACAGATGTGAAGCAACCCATCGTTTTGCAAGCCTTAAGAAAATCAAAATGATAATGAAGTTAACACAAATTATTCTTTTTGGGTGGAATAAAAATTTTGCTCACAGGAAACTGAAACATCAAATTACTACAAAATCAAACAATATCACCTAACAATTGGACCATAAACTGGGTAACGACCCTGTAATCCATTAATCATGCTTGCATGCTGACCACGAACAAAAAGTTCCTTATCTGTAGAATAAATTCGCTTTGCCTGATTTCCAACTGCAAATCAAAATGCGTTCAGGAAATCAAAACTTCAAGAGAGTCTAACTACCACAACTAGAAATCATATATCACAGTTCTTACTTTCTCTTTTCAACAAACCCAGCCCTCTCTCGTGCAAAATTTTAAGACGAAATGCATATCCAGACATGAAAACATCAACATCATCTTCACTAGCAGTACACGTCATTCCCCAATTATTCTGGAGACTGTCACAGAACTATCATCAGTATTCACAAATGTGTATAAATGTGACACGTGTGCGTATGTTGCAGTATTTATAGGAGTAGCAAATCAACAAAGAAAGCTAGCCTGGCTCACCTCTCTCCAATTTTGATGAGAAAGGCTGACTTGGTTTTCTCGATTGCCACATGGTCCATAGGCCAATTCCCAGAACCTTCCAACTAGATTGGAGAAAATTAAGATATTCAGATTCAATCAGAAAATATAAATTAAAGTAACAAGAAATGACTAATCAACAGAATACCATGCCTGAATCATAACTTCCAGCGGCTGAATGCAAGATGGAATGAGCTTTTGTAGTCTTGAAACATTCAGTTTTTCAAAAGCCAGTGGATGAGGTTCGGGAGGGAAGACAGACGTAAACCTGAAAGCTGTAAGTAGTGATAAGAAAACATGATAAGAATTTGATTAAGTTAATAAATATAAAATCATATGATAAAAAAAAAAAAAACTTACACAATTTAAATGAAACTTCTCAATGTAAGTAATAAAAAATTCAATTTTCTAAAATGAAATAAAAGTTACGCTATCTATATGTAAATGATGATAAAACATACATCAATTTTTTCTTTGGTTCAAAATGTGAGCATGTGGAGAAGCTAAGAAGATCATTACATTCATATGGACAAAATTACAGAAATAAATTAAACAGATTGAGAATTAACATGTATGTTTTCCTCCACCCTAAAATTTCTAAAACATTATATAGTCTTGTACAGTACACATGATAAGAACTTGATTAAGTTAATAAACAAGGACTTCATAAAGACATATCTGCTCTAATAACGGTGTTTAAATTTACATCACAACAATGACCAAGATGCAATGATGGCATAGCAAAGTGATAGAACTGTGACAAGCAAAATCTACTGCAGCAAACCACTAGAATATAATTAAACAATTATAATATTTTTAATGCTAAGAAGAAATACCCGAGTTTAAAGCCTGCACACTAGATATCTTCAAGGGAATATCTTCAATAAGACGCAGACGCTTTGACAAACCTTCAAATGCCTCAAGCAAGTTTCCAGAGAATGATACAGGATCTGAGAAAATAGTAACATTGTTTTGGCAAAACAGTTCAAGAGTAGAAAGAGAAAAATTTCAAAAATTAATAGTAGTTAATAGTCATTAGAATTACCTTTAGTGCCATGAAGCAGAGAGAAGTCAAGTTGATCTACTATTTGCACGATATTTTCTTTCGATAAAGAAAGATGACGCAAAAGTACATACTCAATGATTCTTTTTGGAATCAGATGTCTTTCCCACTGCTCACTTTCCCATACTGTTAAATTGGAAAAACAAAGTTTTCTTATCAATCACCTTCACCCAGATAACCTCAACTAAATGCAGCTAAATCATGATTTAAATGCCTAACCAGTGCTTTCTGCAATTGTTCCATCTTTAAATCTCCGAAGCTCTGCCTTCTCCCCCCAAAACTTTCTGAAACGGAGAGACTGGTGCAACAGGGGAGTAAAATTAATTCAAGAATCAGAAGAAATTTGAACAAATTTAAAAGATTAAATTCATACCTCCTCTTTATTTTCAGCATTCGGACCAATATCAACCACCCTAAAAACTTTCTCTAGGGAGCTAACTGAAATTCCAACAAGCAATGGCTCTCTATCAAGTATTGATAATCCCTGGAATAAGAAAACAAAAAGAACAAAATGATACTGGACACAATATATCAACAACGTTAGATATATTAAAGTCTATTCTTGATTCCATACATTTTCTATATTACACTCTGCTGGAGTATTTCTCCAAGCAATGCGAATAAACTTCACTCTATCACCCAGACCTTGACACAGTAGACTATGCACCTTCTGCTCGTACGATCTCCAGCATTCATCATCCAAGCAAAATCCCAATGAATGGACCTCTGTATGGCCCTTCAAATTCAATCTAAAAGAGCAAATATAAAATAATAATAATAATAATAATAATGTAACACAGTTATGACACAGCATAAATTAAATAAGATCATGTAAACAATAATGCAATACAGTAACAAACACCAAGAATGCATTAAACAAAACTAGTACAGAAATTGTTTCGTTTCACTAACTAGCAATGCTTGTTCAAGGCATGTGAGCAGTTTCATACTAAGACTATTGACTGCAATAAACAACTGCAAGCAAATTCAAAAGCAGAAACTGTTTGAATGTTTTCTCTAAAGACTTATTGATTACATGTTTTAACTACGCCCGGGATAACTAGACTCACCACACTGTAAATGATGGTCAATCAGATATGGGTATAACAATTATTTTAAAAATATAATACTTTGGTTATAGAAAAATCAGACTGAGAACTTCTGGATTTGGAAATGTATCATCCAACCTACCAACAAGTATCAAATTAAATCAAAATACCTAGCACAGTAGTCATATTTAGCAGGATAGTCAATCTTGGTCAAAAATATTTCCTCAAATCCACTATCTGTGCATTTCTCCAAGCATTTAAGAGTTGAAGCAGCCTCGTCTTGGAGCTATATGTTGGAATTTGGAAAGGAAAAATAAATAAATAAATAAATAATCATGCACTTGTAATGTGGTCCAGAAAGATAAGAAATCTAACAAGAGATTAATCAAACTGTTAACATGCTGGCTAACAGTACCTCAAGGAAACCAGCACTTGACATCCGAAAAGCTAAATTGACTTGAGTGGATGGATCACATATAACCACTGGAAATGATTCTTTATAGTGCGTCATTTCCTGCAATCCAAGGGTCACAATAAATATAGCAATATCTCAATTTGAAAGAGAAAAAAAAAAGATTTTTCATCAAAATTTTGGATTCAATAAAAAAGGGAATGATGTAGAACATGCAGAAGGATGGTATTCTGAGCATATAACATAAACATTGAAAGCCAGCTAAAACCACATAGTAAAGAACTAGGAAGCAACAGACCTCCTTTGAAACTTTTCTCTGGCCTTGCGGTGGAAAGTAAAGCCCACGGTTCCACAATTTTGATGTGGCTGTAAAATATAATAATAAAAGTAAGGGTTATTGTAATTGAAAATACTTCATTATACTGACTAATTCAAATAACTGTTATAAGACTTGTTATCTTTCCCAATTGCAAGGAAAAGAATATCGGCCACCACAAAACAAATTGTACTGTTTGGTGATGAAAAGGCTGACATTTTTAAGAATATCTGTATAAGTAATTAACTGGTGATCAGATTCCAAAAACGAACCAGAAGTCAAATCCAATCCTCGTGAAATATTAAGTCGATATCTAAAAATCAATTTCCAAATTTCACTACATAATAGGAATACTAGAAGTGTTGCTAATACATCAGCTAATAAATGGCACATTGACTCAGAAAACAGGCATGCATCATTGAGGTCCACTATGCCATTTCCTTGCTTAATATTGTCTGCTTGATCAATGAGATTAACATTGATAGTAAGAAAACATACACTATTAAGGTGCTAAAAGGCTTCAAATCTAAAAGGAATACTTAAAAATCTTAACGTACCAATGAAGTCCAACGCAATACGAAGTATCTGAACAGCCTTCATGGAATTGTTAATCTTATCCAGACTCACAAGGTATGATAATAAGATAGACAGTAGGTAGCCATTTAAGCAATCATGGACATATATCGAACTTCTCTGCTGAGCCCAGATCTACAACGCAAAATTATATAATTTTAGGACACTACATAAAATTTGCAGCAATAATAAAACTGTTGAAAAATCTCATTTATACCTTAAGCAACATTAAAGCCTCTCCCAATTCCTTCCATCTACATAGAGTTTTCTTGACAAATTCAGCATTATCCTCTAAAAGCATGTCTTCCAATATACTAGTATTATACTTAGGCGTAGCCTGAGGAACACCCCCTTCAAGATAATTCAGAAACAGGTAAGTAACATTGGATTAACGCCAGCATATAGCTCCAAAACGATAACAAACGGCACCAAGATGATATTCATATACTACCTTGACTAAAGGCACGAACATTGTTCCGCTTCAACTTCAACTTTGAAATGTTAAACAGGGATGTCGCTGTAGGAATTATCCTTACAAAAAGTCCAGGAGCCTCAACAAGCTTCACAGCTATAATATCATTCCATTACCAAACAGCATGATAACAGTTAATGGGCGGTACAAAAACAAATCCCATTCTCAAACTAATATGCCAAGGCCCTAGGGTAGACAAACCTGGATAGACGACCAATAGAGGTTTACGTGCCTCGTTTTGTAAAATGGACCATTCCACTTTATCAAATTTTCGAGAGGATTCCAAATGCTTCTTAATTACACAGAGGTAAAGGAACCTTTTGGCATGATACCGGTGATTTAAATAGTCTTTTTCATGGAAGCACTCCTGTCGTAATAATAATGTACATATGTTAATAAGAATCTAATTACATTTTCATACACTATGTATTCAATAATATATCAATAAAGTAAATAAAACATTATAAATATATTAAAGCTTAGCGTATAGATCAGTTTGCAGTGAAATACCTTGGGCAACCTTACAAAGAGATCCACATTCACATCAGGCTTCACTGCACAATTTATCGAATAACTACCACCGATTTTAATAGAATCCGGCTTCTTAAACTTGAACTCCACTTTATCAGCGCCTATGTCTCTCACAAAACCGGGAGCTAATTCCGACGTGACCTGCACACAATTACAAATTTATAACAACAAATTGCCGGTGAATTGACTCATCAGATATAAACGAAAAGAAAGCAAAACAAAAAGAGCTAACCTGCAAGTCATCGTCGGAGATTTTTTTGATGGATTTTTTAATGGCTGAAACGGTATCGTTCACGAGCTTGGTGACTGCAGGTGTTTGGTCTATATGAACCTCCTTTAAGAGCTCTTTGACCTTGTAGTCCATCGAATCCGCTATTGCGGTTGTTCTAGAAGCAGCGTCCATTGTTCTTCGTCGGCTTTTGTGATAGTTTAACAGTTAGTTCGGTTTAGGGTTTAGTTAGGGTTTAGCAGAGGTGGCGGGAGAAGACTTTAGACGGATTTTGGAGAGACAACACAAACAAATCCAGAGACGTGGAATCGTAGTGATTTTTAAAATGTGGGTAAAAATAGAAATATGTTTTGAGTGTATTTAGTAACACACTGCCTCAAGTTTGATCAGGTCCAAATATTTCCTAGTATATATTAGTTTGGGCTCGGATCTGGCCCATACTGATTTTATAATTAGATTCTAGGGCTTTTTAAATAATTTCAAGTAGTTTGCGACATTTACATAAATGATCAAATTGGTCCTCATATATTTTTTTTTCAAGAGATAAATTATTCCCCAACATTTCATAAATACCAAATTGGTCCCTACTGACCTTGGAGAATCTGTTTTCTTCTTGTAATTCATTTATATTATCCTAATCAACTCTCTGTTTGTTTGCTTTTTTGCCGATATTTTTGAATCTGTTTGCCTAATTGAGCTTCGTGAGTCACATGATATGTTTGCCTCCAGCTTCCTAGCTCCACGGTCTGTTTTGCGGAGGTGCATTTCGCCGAAATCCACCTTCTATAGTGGAGGTGGAATTATTTTAGTTTTGAATATTTTTATTATATATTTTTTTAGATTTTTATAATTGTTTTTTTTTATTATAAAAAATGATTTCAGCTTTTTATTTTATTTTTAAATTTTGATTTTATTTACATAAGTTAAAAAGGCTAAAAATCCCTTTGACCGTTAAGTTTGACCAATTGAAAGTTAATGGAGCGACTAATTTGTCACTTGAAAAAAAAAAAAAAAAAACATGAAGACCAATTTGATCATTTATGTAAAAGTCGTAAACAACTTGGAATTTAAAAAAAAAAAAAAAAGTTTAGGACCTATTTGGTAATCGCCCTAGATTCTATTAAGGGTGTATTTATGTAATAATTATGAATTTTAACGAACGAAATGAAATTTCTTGATTGATAATGATTTTCGGTGTTTTTTTTAAAGTTTTAGGAATTAAGTTACATGAATCCCAAATAAAAATAGAAATGAAATGACGAGATGATATTGGGCAAATTCAAGAATATTTTTGGTTCCCTCTAATAGGGCCAATAATATGGGCCTGAAGTCTATTTTACAAAAATGTAACATATGGGCTGGACCTTTGGGCTGAATCAATAATGTGTTGTTCAATAGGTGAACTATTGATAGTCAAGGTAGGGGTGGGGGCCGGAGTGATAGAATCTAAGATTACATGAATCATGAATAATGATGGTTGTTAGGACATGACAATTGATTGAGACAAATGACTCGTACTTTTGTCTACTTGTAACTTGTATGTATCACACTATATTTTATCGGGAAAAAGCAAGATCATATGATATGTTCCACTGGATATAATGTGTTGTTATCCCAAAATAACCTTTAGACTTTTTAGGGTCCCCTACTCCCCTCCTAAAATTTGTAATTTTTTTTTTTATAAAAATATAATTATTGCTAGGGCCCGATGAGATTAATCAGACTCTACAAAAACGACTCGGAATATAACTCTCACAACCGAAGAAAGAGCTGCTCCCGTAAACCGGGAGAAAATTTCCCACATATGTTTGAAAATGTTCATGATGGAACTCGAACTCCTAACCACTAAGTGTGAAAGGGAGGTACACAACCATATTCTCTATTAAGAAACGTTAGTGCCGAAAATTTTTAATCTTATTATCAGGTCTCTCGAGTGTCTTTTTTTTTTTTTTTTTTTTTTTTTTTTTGAGTGACGTAGTCATTATTTTGTGAACTAAAATTTCTCAACAAAAAATAATACAGATTTGATAGCAAAAATAAATAAATAAATAAATCCCAGTCTGAAAAGTGGGACTT
Source organism: Acer saccharum (assembly GCA_030490815.1). Classification (NCBI taxonomy): domain Eukaryota; kingdom Viridiplantae; phylum Streptophyta; class Magnoliopsida; order Sapindales; family Sapindaceae; genus Acer; species Acer saccharum. The sequence continues at coordinate 5,920,666 of CM059868.1, forward strand.
GAGCCAATAATCATGCATGCAAAATTTGGTGAATAATTAGGGTTAAACAGATGTGGTTGTTTTTTTAATCAAAATTTCACTCAATAATACAGAACTAGAAATTAGAAACAAGCGATGATGTATACATTAATGATAAAAATAAAAATAAAAAAAATAAAAAAATAAAAATAAAAATTATATTGTATATAGAAGGTTATACGAAAATAAATAATCATGGCCACACGGATAATTTAATATTAACCATACATTTTGATACGATCACGTTTTCTGGAAATATGGATTTTATGACAATGTTGGGAATTTTGGATATTTTGGATAATTTTGGAATGTTTGAATTGGTTGATTCGAGAGAACCACTCTCCAGTCGGCTGTTTCGAGAGAACCACTTTCCAAATAGAATTCTTTAAATTATTAAAGAACTTAAATGACAATAATCTTCTCCCTTTGTCTTCTGGAACCATACAATTTATACAAACACTACTAACTAAAACTAAATAAAATGCCTACAATTAAGGACTTACAACTGACATCTACTTCTATAACTAACCACTACAACATTACAACTGACCACTACTTTTAATCTAAACGTGCATGGTAACAAAATTACAGAAAATATAAGAAACCTATTTGTAATCCAATAATTCACTTGATCTATAATTTCACATAAAATAGGCACGTAACACATTTCAACAAATATTAAGGATAAAACGAGATGAGGTTGGCTCGTTGGTAAACCCTTAAGTTCTGATTTACTTTCGCGTCATTCCTCCATACAAACCAAAATTCGATTTTTTTTTTTTTTTCCTTGAAAAGTTTAATAACTGATTACGACCATGTTTAGATTGGATCAAAAGGGCTAGGTCTCTGCATGTACTCCGGTCTGTTAGAAGTGGTCGACTTTCATTTTGTTTACCGAGAGGCTAATTTTGTCTCAATTAGGAACGGGAACTGTGATTTGTAATTCCTTTTGGTTATTTATGAATCCCTCTAAAAAATAATGCTACAGACCAAGCCAAAATTGTTCAATATGGATTTAAATTTGAATTGGATTGGATTGGATTGGATCCGTTCATGCCTTTGTATACCTCTAACTAGTTGAAAGTGTTCTTTACGATAACCATTTTTTTATTTATGATACAGACTTCTTGTCGTTGAATGACAAACTTACACTTGAAGGCTGATAAAGATGTGCTACCAGAAGACAGAGGCACATATATCAGCCCTTTTATCACAATCATAGATCAATACAGCAATTTGATTCCAATAATGTACTTACACTACAATTTAATTATTCTTTAAAAAGAAAAATAATAGTCAATTGGTCAGCACAAGAAAAGAAAAGAAAAAAAAGGGTGTGTCATGAAATTGAATGATTCTGATAAAGAAAACGTTAACATTCTTCATGATCTGCAAAAAGTTTTTTAGACAGATTCAAAGTGATAAAGAGAAAGAAAAATATATAATTATGTGTGTGAGGACTAAGAGGGACAAAATCAATAGTCAAGTAAAGAACTTGTACTTATGTAGGAAGACTAGATCCAAGAAAAAATTGATACCTCTCCCAAAATTGGAGCATTCCAGTACACAACATTTTTTTGGCATCTTGATTTATTCCATCAAAAGAAACTTTTGGTTAATTATTTGAACGTTTGATCATGATCATTTATTATTTAATTAATTGTGTCATTTTCAAATGAAATTGTACTAAGATATGATGTGTTTCTCTTATCATGCTTTGATGTTAATTTTCTCATATCATGCATTAATCTAATTTTCTTATGAACTAAGAATTTTAGAGTGTATCGATTAAATAATATAATTGAACAAAAATGGATCATATATGTTTCTTTTTAATCATCGCAACAGCAATTACTAGATTAGGTTAACCTAGTAGTACTATACCCCTCATACCACACAACGAGGTTGTGGCATGTGGGTTCAAGTGTCTTCTCTTCTTTAAATCTTGAATTATTGTAATATTCCACTTAAATTTATTAGGCTAATAAGGTTTTTTATCGTGCAAGGTTATATGGACACAAATCTTGGCAAGTTGTTTTTTTCTTCTTCTTTTCTTTGAGTAATTACAAATAATTCAGAATTTGAGAAGGAAACACGATCGACTCAAATCCCACTCAACCAACCTCTTATCAATACCAAGTTTTGGATTCATATTCAACCTAAATAACAATGTCAGGAATCAAGATACAATGCTATACAATACAGTATCTATATGTCCATAAATCAAGCGAAAATTCCGATGTTTCATGTTATCATCAATTGATAAGGTGTTACATATTTAAATATCATATCGAATCAGTACCACACAACACATATCCATTGCTTGCACGCATGTAAAAGAAATGGCTACTATACGATCTATATATACAATCGAGATTTTTAACACCAAACAGTGACAATCATTGTATTTGTACTGCTCACCTCCATCTCCATGAGGAGAGATCTAGTTTCCATGTTCTACTGCAGCATCATTTGATTTTCAATAATTAGTAATAAAAAAAGTATAAACAATTTCATTATAATAAACTGTAGCTTCATCAGTTTTAGTGTACTTGTTAATCTCCACAGTCTCTTTATTCAAAGGACGTACGTACAATGACGTGAAAATTGAAACGACACAGTACTGGTGATTTTATTTTTTATTTTTTACAAAACTAATTGAAGTAATTTGGGTCAGGCTATTATGTGTAGCTGTGCTGCTGTATATATTAGTCTTTAAACTAGACATCCTTAGAGGGGACAATTAGAGGTTTACAGTGGCCTATCAGATTTATTTTTTACTTTTTATCTTTTTTTTTTTTTTTTCTTGATACTGACAATGAGTTATTATCTTTTATAGGACGGCTTATATGGGGTTTCTCTTAGAAAACCCTTTTATAAATGTTGGTCCATTGGGTCCTTCGATCCTCTTCTTGATCTCCTTCTTCTTCTCTCTCGCTTTTTCTTTTTTCCTCCTTCATGTCTGTTTAAATATTATTACTTTAAACTTGCCTGTCATAGAAGATCCTGTCAACAACCAAATCACTAGAAAAACCCCTCACATAGATAGATAGAGAGTGAGAGAGAGAGAGAGACATTCCAGTTGTATCTTGTTGCTTTTGAGGAATGTTGATGTATTTAAAAGCTCAAAATATATAAATATTGAGTTTCAAGGCTACATTGATATAGCTACATTCATTTTGAGTTTCAATACTTCAAAATAAAGCTCCACCTTTAGGGTTCAAAACTAGTATTGTAAATATAAATATTTATCCATTAAACCGTGAAGTTAGGGATATTCATCTCTTTAATTAAGTAGCATTTGAATTTTAGATCGTGCTTGAAGAGATTAATCCCGTCATGTTTCGGTAGAACGGATCAATGCAAAAAGTATGTGTATATAGATTGAGCTTCTAACTAGCTAGCTAGGTAGGGCTTCGTTTTTTAGTAATTTGAACACATTTGCATGCATGCATGCAAATATTATCGATAATAAAAATAATGATGTTAATGATAATGAAAGTGATTATGATTATTTACACCTTGGAAAAACAAAGGGGTGGGGGGCCCACGAAATCCAACGAGCCACATAACATCATGATTGAGTGAGCATGTAAAACGATGTGTATCTAATCTATATATCTTGCGTGCGTGTATGTGAGGCGGTGAACCATTTGATTTTATTTTTTAAATTTTGTTTTGTTGGTTTGGATGATTAAGCAAATCCCAGAGTTCCATTAAAAAAGAGAATAAACAGATCTTCATTAATTACTCGAATTTATAGGCATTAGAGCAGGCAGTAACTCTCCACCACTCTCATCGATTGAGTGTACGGGACACACACGAATAAATACAAACGAACCGGCGCAGTCGTGAAGTTCACGTAAGTGGAGAGATCGCGTGGAAGAGGAGAAAAACAATGCATGTGTAATAGTGAAATGTATAATATAAGTATACAAGTTATATAACGAATAGTGTGTCTTGGGCTAATCGTAGTTTTATTTTTTGTGGTTTACAAAGTGAATAAATATATATAGAGAGAGATTGAGAGAGAGCATCTTTTGAAAAGCGGTGGTGGTCGTCTCCGTTTGTCGAACTATGTAAATCATCACCAATCTCTAGACGATCTGATTCTCTCTCAGTCTCTCTCTCTCTCTTCATGTTTTTTTTGAATCTTTTGATCAAATGGGGTCGATATTCCAGAGGAGTTTGTTCGTGTTTTGCCATGATGAATGTGGGGTACCTTTTGAGAGGACTGGTTTTTTTAATTTAAAAAAATAAAAACAAACAAAATCTTGCACCCAACAAGTGAAGGGTTTCATCGGAACCTATCGAGATTATGCACATAACCGAAAGAGTGAAGGGATTGTCGGAACCGAAACACCTACCTATTAATGTGAAATGGGAAAATTTATTTGAGTAATTGGCACAAATCCCCCCAGACTATACCAGCTTTTGCATGTTGCCCCATAAACTATTTTATTAGACATTAAACCCCCTAAACTATCACTTATTGGCAGAACAAGACTAAAAATGCCCCCTCAGGGATGAAAAAACCCAAATGATTGCCAATAAGTGATAGTTCATGGGGTTTAGCGCCTAATAAAATAGTTTAGGGGGCAACATGCAAAAGCTGGTATAGTCTAGGGGGGATTTGTTCTAATTACTCAATTTATTTAGATCATACACTATTTACTTGGCGTAATTATATGTCTACTCTCACACTAACACATGAACTAGTGAAGGGTCTGTCGGAACTCAATGTGAAAGGAAAGTGCATATGACATATCAGATAAGAACCCCTATTGTTAATGTGAAATGGGAGGTGCATATGACGTATCAGCTAAGGGCAAATGTGTTTTTCATTTTTTATTATTGGATTAAATTTTTTGACCTTTTCTTTTTCGAGTTTCAATCTTTGACTCAAAGAGAAATCATATACTCTTAGAAACTGAGATATGTTGCTTTGAATGATGATTGCATGGTATCTGTAACTCTCAATAACACAACTTTATCTCTCTCTCATTTGCTTTCTTTTTGGTCTCCTTATACTATTACTTCAACTACTACTGCAACTACTACACACCAAAAAGCTTTATATGGTAGGATTCGGAGAGTGGAGGTGATTATGATTACAAAATTGGCTTCGTTTTTGGTTTCACGTGATTCCAGAATCCATGGGTACGATTTTCACTGTTAGCTGATATTCGCAATAATAAGCATGAAATCTGGATACATGGTATTTTTTTTATTTTTTTTATTTTTTTATTTTTAGGGTCATGGTGTTAAAAGATTATGGAGATTGACGGATTGGACGGCCTATAACTACCAACGGAGTGGGCGACCTTGTTTATATTTATAGTACTACTACTGGTCTTTGTTCTGTTGATACCAATTCACCAGTAACATTTATATCAATCAAACAAAACCCACACACTCACATCCCAAGCGCTTCAAAGACCGTGTGGTGCATGTGTGTGTCAATTTAATTAACTCAATTCAATTAGTAATCACTAATTTTCCTCTTTTTATCATTTAAAACATTTAAAACATATCCTGATATACTTCTGACCTGATGCATTATAAATATGATAAGTCGGGTATAGTTTAAAATTTCAAATTTCAAATTTCAATGGGAAATAAACTTCCATTTTTTTAAAAATTTTTTTAATTGTTAAAATATGTAATTATCATGTCAACTTATTTTTTAATTATAAATTGTGTTAATTTCAAAATTCAAACTAGCACATGTACTCCTTGTATATGTGGTATGCATATTCTATTTTATATTAGTAATTGGGGTTCAAATTGGACCGTTAATATAATACTTAATCTCGATGTATATTCCTATAAATCTCTAATTTATTTTGTATACACGTCAAATCTTTAATTTGACTATCAAGATTTCTGCACTATAAAATAATAATATTATAATATGAAATTTTATTCTAAATACACTTTTTTTAAAAAATATATATATTTTAAACACATTTATCTAATGAAATAATTAGATGGATAGAGATATTTTGTTGATAATTGGGTGGTGGAATGTAAAATAAGGAAAGAATCATGATGAGGAAGCATTGGCCACTGAATGATTGAAGTCAAAAATTCTTTTTTGTTTAGGCAATTAAAGAGGCCAGCTGTGCTAGGGGGGTGTTGATTGTTGAATACTTGAATTTGAATATACCATTGGCAGAGAAAAAGAAAGTGATCACAGATTCACAGGTGTGATTGGAAGCGTGGAGATCACGGAGGAAGAAAGGCGCGTGGAGGGTTGGAAGGGGAGGGGAACTATTCCATTTTCCTTGGGAGGGTGGCAGTGACAGAGCAGAGAGAGGGAGAGAGGGAGGATACGGACAGAGGTTTTTGATGGTATTTGTGGATTCTAGAGAGAGGAAGTTAGAGAGAGAAAGGGTGGGTTTTTGGGTTTTGGGGGAGGGTGGGGGTGGCCTCGTGATCGGAGAAGGCAGATCCATGGAAGACTGTTCCCGCTAGTCACGTGGGCTCTTTTGACTACCCTATGACCAACCCATCTGCCCCCTCTCTCTCTCTCCTTGTTAGGAGTGCCCTTCTCTCTCTCTCTCTCTCTCTCACAGTTTATGTCCCTCACTCCACTTTCCAACTTTGTTTTCTCAAGTATGATTAATATGCCAACATTAACTTGATTTCAAATGCATCTTAATTTTGTTTGAATCAAAATTAGTAATCAATTCATGAAATAAAGTCTTTCTAATTAAGATGATAATTGAGGAAGGCTAGATTATCTAAAAAGGTTATCTAAATAATGTAGTTCGTGAATTGCATCTCACATTCAATTTTTTACTATTAATGCATATTTCTCTATTTATATCGGTAGTTCTAAGATTCAAATTTTATCATGCATATTTATTGGTATGAATATGAGTTTTTTTTCCGGTGTTTTGGGAGTTAAAGTCTTCCGATCGTGGGTGATAGATATCCATATCATAAATATAAGGATTGACCTCAGTATATCCCGATGAAACCCTAAACACCGAATTTGACTAGTTCATTGTTGATCATGAAAATCTTGCATTAATTTTTGGATTATCAAGAGTAATGTGTAGTTGTTATTCGTTTGTTTGAATAGAAGGCATTCAATAGTCTTTTGATATGGTTGGATAGTTAATTTTTTTTTTTTTTTTTTTTTTTGGATAGTTAATTAAGACATATATTCTAGAATAAAAAAACTAATAATGAAAAGTCACAAGCCAAATATCATCTAGTTTTTTAATGTTCTCTACTATGTAGAGTTAAAGAAACCACTTTTTGAACAATGTGATGATCACTTCCAAGTAGTTTTTTGGTAACAGTAATGCTAGGTAGATTTAAATATTCAACATACTATTAAAAAATTAAAGACATTCTAATCGGATCCAGTACACCCGTGAATATCGTATTTGGTTCTAAACCCGAAATCCAACGTCTATAAAATGGAGAAGCGCAAAGGACCAAAACCAAAACCAACCAAGATCACCACAGCAAGCAAGCAAGCAAGCAAGCAAGAAGAAGAAGATCGTTTGGTAAGTGAGGTTGATAGAGAAAAAAAAAAAATCAAGAGAGATTATTGATTAACAGTTTCAAATACACTTGCACATACCCTACCACCACTACATTGACTCAGTCTCTCTGACTCTCTCTCTCTCTCCTCTCTCACTCTCTATCTCTCTCTATATGTATACATTTCTCTTTCTATAACATGCAACCTGGGTCCCTCTCTGTTTCTATGTCTTTATAATATCTCTCTTTACTATATACACATCTCCATTTGCATTTCACGACAACGTGGACTGCAGGTGCTGACTGGTATTTCGACATTTTATTAGCTTATAAAGCTACCAGACAACAAACTCTTCTCAACCTCTCTATCTCTTTCTCGTACAATTCACTTCTCTCTCTCTCTCTCTCTATATTTCAGTCTCTGTCTTCTTTATCTATTCAAACTCAATATTATTACATTTCGCTCACACAGTTTACTATTCCGCCCGTACTATTATACTCTCTGAATCAACCATTTAACTATAAACTCACTATCTCCATTCTACACCACCCACCCACCACATTATTCATACCACTTTTTCTTCGCCTATTTTTTTTTTCTCTCACATTTTGCACAAACACCTCATCTTCATCAAAGTATTTAACTGTTTTTTTGTTTTTTTTTTTGGTTACTGAGAAGAGTGACTAGCCATTAAAAGAAACAAGAAGATTGATCGTTCGATCAAGAACCCACAAATGATGCACAGGTGCAGCAGCTCTCAAGGGAACATGGTGGGGCCGTGTTCATGCGGTCTGTTTCATAGCCAAAATAGTTGTAATAGTAGTAATTCATATTCAATGATGTTTTCAATGCCTAACCAGAAATCTTTCGATGAAACAGACATGTATCCATTCATGTCTCCTTCTTCTTCTGTCGATTGTACTCTCTCGCTTGGTACACCATCCACTCGTTTAACCACCGAAGACGATGACAATAGGCAGCGGATCCGCCACCATGATCAACGACGCTCTTCTTCTTCTTCCTCGTCTTGCATGCCAAACTTTTGCTGGGATTTTTTACAGACCAGAAACTCTCCTTATCCACCTCATCATCAAACCACCACCATCACTGCTCACAATAAGCCCAGCCGCGGCGGCGGTGGAGCCAACAATACTAGCAACAATAACTCCGCCAACGATTCCCTCCTCGCTCGTCGCTGCGCTAATTGTGACACCACTTCAACCCCTCTTTGGAGGAATGGTCCCAGAGGTCCAAAGGTATACTATTTGAAATATATATACAGTACATATATATATATAAATAATATGTTTGAATTTGTTTTCTTTTTCGTGGTGGATATAAACTGAATATTATTTTTTGAATTTTATGTTGAAGTCGCTTTGCAATGCCTGTGGAATTCGGTTCAAGAAAGAAGAGAGAAGAGCCACGGCAGCAAATGCAAACTCGTCAACTGCATCAGGATCAATGGAGCAGCAGTACCATCAACAGCACCAGAGTTACAACCACCATCACAACAACAACAATCCATGGGTTCAAGTTCAACACACGCAGAACCAGAAAATGCCTTGTTATTCTCCGTCAAATAACGAGTTCAGATTCATTGATGACAGTGACCAGAATTCAGGTGATAATACTGGCATTCCTTTCCTTTCTTGGAGACTAAATGTTGCAGACAGGCCTAGTCTTGTCCACGACTTTACAAGATAAAAATAAAAAAACGAGAAAGCGACGGTCAAAATCTATCAATATTGGGACAGTGAGTGACTGAGTAAAACGTTTACGTGCATCGATCATGATGTTGTTGAAGATTGTTCGTTGATGGTGATGTCGATGGTTTAACTGGTTTTATAAATATATATTTCCATATATTATTTATATGGTCCTGTCTCGGTTCCAGTTTCGTCCCGTCAAATTCTTTTTTTTTTGTGGTTGTTCAACTTTTTGTTTTATTTTTCCTTTGAAGGTCTTTAGCTTTGATCTTTAGCTAGTTCAACTTTAATTCTGATCACAACGACGATGACGATGATGATCATGGTGGTGGAGATGAACGGTTGTGATGATGATGATGATGTGATATATAGTAATGTGGAAGATTAAACAACCAAGTGTTTTATAGTATATTACTCTACTAGCTAGCTAGAACTGAAGTTTACTTGAGAGAGAGTTGCTGTGCAACTATTTGCTTTTTATTTTATTTATTTTTTTACTGAATTTCATAAAAACTGATCAGAGAATTGGTGGTTCAATTCATTGCATATGATTCTGGGTGTGTGATAAATCCGATCATCCAATCACTTTGTCCATCAACGTGTTTCTCTGAAACCGGAGGACTCTAGTCCCTCTGCGGTCCTGAGAACAGTAATCAATTTGTCCTAATTGGGATTGCATTTTCTGATAAGAGATCTGACTCTCTCTCAACCTATTGGCATCATTCACAGCTGGTTAATTATTTGCAAAAAAATCTTGCTACTACTACTTTTTATATTATATATATATATATAATCAATAACCCAATTCAGTTTTTGAACTCATCTTCACGTTGAAATATATATAAATAAATAAAAAAACAAGCAAGGGCAAGGGTACTTTGACCAGATCATTAAAAACTTGAAAGGGATGATTAATTAATGTGATATTATTGTGGTGTGTTGTGTCAGTCAAATATATGTCTGTATATGGAAATTAATGATGTCATGGAAGACTAAACAAGAAGAGAGGAGGACCGAGGATGTCCTTTTGATACCCAGAATGCCCGAGAATTCTGCAAAAGTAGAAGTACTGGTGAAGAAGTCATTGTAAATTAAACTTTCAGGTACGTTTTGGGGCCAGAAAGCATTGCATATATATTGCTTTTAAATGGTTTGATGAGAGGAGAATAGGAGATAATGCCCTAGTAGTAAACTATCCTCAAAATGGCACACTTTTTCTCTATCAATTTTGCAGACAAAAGTTGCCATCATAAGAAAACACCATGAAATTGCAAAATTTATCACCACTCTAGTTTATAGTGTTATCATTCAATTCCTTGCAGCAGATTAATTATATATGACTGATCATACAGCTTGATAGATAGATTGAAACACACAAAGACTCTTCGATTATTATTATTTTTTAAAAGTACTTGTTAATAATTGGGAAAGTATTTTTTTAATTTTTTTTTAAGCTCTTACGTCAACTATTACGATATATAATACTTGTAATAATGTCTTATCTCGGTGACAACGGACAAGAGTGCTCATTCAGTCCGATAATTTGATAAATACTGATAAGGAAAATATTTGATAAAGGAAAAAAATATATATTCCCTGATAAGGAAAATATGTAATATTGGATATTGAGAGATCCTTCTTTCTCTTCACACCTTTGTTTCCACTTCAAGAAATTTTCCAACTGCTGTCATTTAAATGGGTATTGTTTTTCAATTTAATTTTTTGTGTTATCTTTATATATATATATATATATATATATATAGGGATATGTGTCATTTAAGATTCTGATAAAGAATATAGACAGTGTACTACGAATTTGCAGTATTCCTTTTCAAATATAATTAACAAGCTGGTGCGAAAATCTTCATGTGTGATTTGAGAACAAAGAGACATCTTATTTGGATTAGTCCTTGACATGCTTGATTAATTATCTAAAAACATTTCCTCAAAAAAAATATATATATATTATCTAAATTTTTTTTTCGAAAACTTATTTATAATAAAATTTTTAAAATAGTTAAATTTATTATTATTATTATTATTATTATTATTATTCAAAGGCTACTTTCATTTGTTTGAGATATTTTTATAAATAATTTGCTTTGCTTTTGCATTGAACAAATATACTGACTTTCTAGGCCTATCATTTGCAGTTTTGGGCTCGATTACCTCGATACAACTGGATTACCGCGACATACATGCCCTTGATAATGTGGCCTTTTAGACAATAAGCCGGGGTGTATTTAGCACAACTTAATTTTAGTAACTAAACCAAATCATACCAACAAAGTTGCGGATAACTTTTTTTTTTTTGATTGGAATACATCAACTGGAATACATATCCAGGACATGATTACATGATTACATGATTACAACAATAACTGGGACCCATCGAGAATCGATTTCCAAGCGCAGCCCAGATTAAAGCTCCCACGGACGGGGAGAGAGAACCCACACGAAGGAGGGACAACCACCCACACAAAGTGGGACAACGCCCATGTTTTTAAATGGGCCAAGGAAAATTTGCATAATTCTATGCACACACTAGGTCTTGAACCTTGGTGGTGGGGGGTTCCCAAAGGAAGGCCCACCATTATGGCAAGGGACCATGTGTAGGTTGCGGATAACTTAATGGTAGGTTTCTCATATCTACATCAAAAAGTTTGTGGGATTCGATATTATATATATATATTTATTGAATTTTGACATCAGTTGGGTCGGAGTCTATTAGGATTTCATGATATCAATGGTTATGAGAACGACTCGTAAAGTAATTCCCACTATAAAGATATGAGTGTATGACCTTTTTATTTTTTATAATTTTATAAGTAAATATGAAACTTGAACCTCTATCACATAAATAAATAACAGAGTAGTGCATAACCATTGGAGCTAAAAGTTGGTACACCAATAAAATGTAAATCTGGTCAAGGCTTTTCATCAATGGTTGACCCAAAAAAATAATAATCGCAAACGTCATATTTATTGAAGAGAAGTTGTTTCTCAATCACATCATTTAATAATTAAATATTACTAAGCAGACATGAGGTGAAGAGTAGGCAGTGCAGGTGATCAAAATCAAACAACCATGTACATAAATACTATAAAATATTTCAAAGTTTCAAGTCAACAAATCTAAAACAAAAACAAATCTAAACATAATCAATTGTTAAAAACGTTAACCTAACCTCAATTTAACAAAAGATCGAGTGAGTTTCGTGCAAGATAAATATATAATCTTCAAATTAGATTCGTTATTAGGCCACGTGGCCACTTTACATGGGCCTAGAAATAAATTTTCTAATGGCAGTATATCATATGATAAGATTTTTTTGGGGGGTTAAATTTTAGTACTAACTTAAGGCTATTAGGCAAATGATTGCCGTAAATGGACGAACTTGGAGTTTAGGTAAATAACTCTCAAGTCAGAGCGGCTACCAATGGCAAAAAGCTTGAATGTACACAATATCTTGGGATCGGGGGAGAAGATATGATTCGAATACACAATATCTTGAATGTAGATGTGAGAGGGCTTACTAGTTACCACTTAGCCAATTACAATTTTGCTTTTGAATTTACAAATAATTTTTAAGATTTTCGCAAAATACTGTAATGCACCATTATGTACGATGCATCTTCGAATTTTAGGATTGATGACTTGAGTTTTGAATTATTTTTTATGACATGCACTAAATTGGGACATGTGTCTACATTTAATTATTTTTTTTAACTTCTTCCGTAAATGTAGACACAGTCCCAATTTGGTTGGTTAGACACAAATTGAGACACCATTTTTAGACAGTTGATTTGAGTCCATAAATTAAATTTCAACATCCTAAGTAAGCAATTATAAATTATATTGATACAAAATTATAGGTAAACAATTTCTTGGAGATCATGAATAAACCAACCACCTGATTAAATATATATATCAAACATGATGATATCATATGATATGGTAATTGTTCGATAGATGTAGGGCCATACTCTTATATATGTGCTGGCTATCATTACATCTATAAAAATATTTAACAATCCAAAAATTCAAAACTCAAGTCATCAAGCCACGAATAGAAATCGTTTGATTTCAATTTTTTATTTTTATTTTTATTTTATCAATTCCATTGAAAATGACTCTTTTTGACAATTAGATAACAACCAAGCACCAAATTAACTTCCATTTCTTCATACTTTAAAAACCCATCTCTCTTTAGAAACCATATATCACTTACTTGCCGTCAACATAGAGAGCAAAAAATGGTGAACCTAGTAGCAGCACAGAAGCCATTGTTGTATGGGCTGATGAAGATGGCTGGGGTCCAACCCTACACCGTAAACATCGAGCCAGGCACGTCGATGAGCTTCTGGGTTCCAAACAAAACCATCAAGAAACCCAAAAAAGGAGAGAAAAAAACCATTAATAAAGAGTACTTATTGGACAAACCAACCAAACCAGTTGTTGTTCTTGTGCATGGTTTTGCAGCTGAAGGAATTGTCACATGGCAATTCCAAGTCGGTGCCTTGTCCAAAAAATACTCCGTTTACATCCCCGACTTGCTCTTCTTCGGCGGCTCAATGACCGACCAAACCGATCGGTCCCCGACTTTTCAGGCTCATTGTTTGGCCAAAGCTCTTGCTAAGCTTGGTATAGACAATTGTGTCGTTGTGGGGTTTAGTTATGGTGGCATGGTTGCGTTCAAGTTGGCTGAATTGTATCCTGGTCTTGTTCGAGCCATAGTGGTTTCTGGCTCGATACTTGCCATGACTGACTCGATCAGTGAAAGTAATTTAAGCAGACTTGGGTTCTCTTCTTCTACAGAATTGCTGTTGCCTGACTCTGTTAAGGGACTCAAAGCACTTCTCTCTGTTGCTACTCACAAGAAGCTTTGGTTCCCAGATCGACTTCACAAAGATTACCTTGAGGTTCGTTAAATTTAATTCCTTCTTGGCACATTTATTAATCAAGAATTAAGTTCCTGCTCCCTTTCATTTCATTACTAATTAGTAAACGAGTCATTTATGTCTCTGAATATATATAGTAATTTGTTTTTGAAAGCACTTAATTACAATACCGTCTCTGCTGGTTTAATTTGCATGACTTGCTTGCCCATAGGGATGGGAGTTTCCCCATGGGGTCCCATCTCCCACGGGCCCCCATGGGGTTTTGGGGATAAATTTTGCCCTCAAATGGATTTTGGGGGTGGGGTTGCCCCCCAAACATATTTTGGAGGAGAGGTGGGGTACCTCCCCTCAAACCCAAAACCCCATTGGGGTCCCTAAAATAATATATATATACATATATATATATATATGTATATATTATTTTTGTTTTTATATAAGAATTTTAACAATTAAAACAAATTATAAATTATAATATTAAATTATTAAAATTAAATGTTATGGTTGTTCATTTATAAGGTGTAATTAACCCCCAAAATAATATATATATGTATTATGCAATTATTTTGTATTGTATTTTGGATTTTATATTGTTTTTTTATTATGTTTTTATTACTTTTCAGATTGAAAATTTAAAATTTAGAATTTAAAAAAAAGGAGAGAATTTAAATGTGAAAAGGAAGCGTTCCATGTAATGTAACTATCATTATCAATGCTCATCGCTCAGCTAACTCCACCTAAATAATAACTATACAAAGTTGATGAACCTACACTTTGACCCACTAAACAAGATATGTATAAGTACAAGGGTAGTTGCGACGATAATTTATTATTATTATGATATCATGATTGATTCTACTTAACTGCTGTTGAATTCCTACTGTTATGATTCATTACGATGAGCATCTTTAGTTGTTTTACTTGGCTTGCAAAATCGCAGGTGATGTTCACCAACAGGAAGGAGAGAGCTGAGCTACTAGAGGGACTTGTTATCAGCAACAAAGACCCAACCATCCCTAATTTTCCACAGGTTCTCACACTATTTATTTGTTTACCGGCTCTCTCACGTTAAACATAATCTGTTATTCATGTCTGGTCTAACTGAATGACTTACATTTTGCAGAGAATACATCTCTTGTGGGGTGAAAATGATCAAATATTCAATGTGGAGCTTGCTTACAACATGAAAGAGTATGTCTACTCTACTTTTTCAAAAATCTTTGTTAATGCTTTCACAAAACACACTTGCACTCTATCATGTCTTCTTCAACAAGGTTAACTCCAAATTGCATCATAAAAAATCTAAACTACATTGATTAAACCAGATTGATTATCAACTAAATATAACATGCGAACCAACAGAAGTACCCAGTAGTCGAAAACAGTCGGAAAAGCAAGTGATTTTTTTTTTTTTTTTTTTTTCAATTTTAATGACTGCATGTGTTTGCGGTTTCTATATCAATCTAAGATGGCTTCATTTGGATAAATTACAGGCAACTAGGAGACAAGGCAACATTTCAAGGCATAGAAAAGGGAGGTCACTTGGTTCACTTGGAGCGACCATGCGTCTACAATAGGCGTCTCAAGCAATTCCTTGCTTCGCTGGATGCAGACATATCCGAGAAGTGACAAATTAAATTACAGTATTCTATTTGCAAAAATCATAATGCACCAATTATCTGTATTCTAAAGCATAATCAGTGTTGTGAAGAAGAATGAACAACTCTTTTGTTCTGAAGAATAGAGAGTTGAAGATAATTATTTAGTATTAAATTAATTTCTTATAAAACTTTATATGGATTGATAGATTCAACAAATGATATACATGAAATACATAAGAGTAATAATGGAAGCAATTAGCAAGAATAATACATATGAGAGGGGGAATTTGACATTTACTGGGAAAGAATCAGAATAGATACATGATAGAGAGACGCTTCATATATTACCAGTTCAACCGAAAACATTTATCGGAAGGAATTCTGAATTTCTTCCAGACTTCTTCCTCTGGTTTCGGGGACCCAAAGGGCCACAAAAGCGATAATTAAAGAAGATGTCATTGTGCAAATAGTAAAGGTTCCTGTCCAGAGAGGAAACCACAACCACCAATAGTTAGATACCCACGAAAACGCTTCAACCGACACAGAAATTACAAAGAGAGCTCAGATAGAGAGGGAGAGAATTACCTCTAGTGCTCCAAGTCAGAAGTAAGTTTGCAGTCATTGTAACTACCCAGGATGTCAGCCAATTTAATAAAGTTGCAATGCTGCCGGCAAGGCCCTTGATATTTACTGGAAGTATCTGAAATTTGTGAATTCGATCGAGAATTCAATTTCTAACTCTTTTCAATTGCAATAAGACAAAAACTAAAAGACCTCAAGCTATGCCTTGTCTGTTTTTTGTTTTCTATACTGTTAAGAGAGCAAGAGTGTCTGGGAGGTTTGTCAAAAAAGATATAGAAATTTTCAAATGTTAATGGTGCTTAGACTATTCAAGGTCAAACATTAATTACTACCATCACCAAATAGTTCACCATATATAATAAATCATATGACTAAAAATCTGAAAGGAAAAAAATTGTGAGCCAAATTTTTGCATACCTCAGACATTATAAACCAAGGAATAGCTCCAACTCCTAAAGAAAAGGAAATCACCAAAGCCTGGATAAAAATACGGGTTCAAAAATTATATAGCACTTTTGGGGGGAGGGCTTGTACAAATAGCACCACATTAATAAGTCTAGTTTTAATAGTACCAAAAATGGAATTTGGACAAAAATACCCCACAGCTTCTTTTTTTTTTTCTCCCGTGAATCCTTCACTTTCTTTCTTCTTCCTTTTCCAAAAACCTCCATTGATGGAGCTTCAATGGAGGTGCCACCGCCGAACGGCGAGTTGACCGACAAAACCACCGGGAAAACGTTCGTCGAGTGCCAATCGTTGTAATTGAAGTGTTTGTTTACATTTTCGAGCTGTCTAGAGAGAGAAACGGAGCCAAACCCAAATCGTCATCAAATCTTCATCATCCGATCTATGATGATCTATCGCGAATCTGACGAAACCGATGGTGCCAATGAACTCGGCGTTGATCGATCTTCCAGATCCAACTATCTCCGGAGTCAATCGGCGCCGTCGTCGGCTTGTCACTTTCACCATTGATGGAGGTCGAACAGAATAAGTCTCGAACAAACATGAATTAAGTCTCGAAACGCATCAATAAGTCTCGAAAACGCATTAATAAATCTTGAAAATGGAGCAAGGAAGTCTTCATAAAATTAAGTCTCGAATAAGTGTAGTAAGTCTCAGATATTCATAAATAAGTCTCGAAATGGAACAATTAAGTCTCGAATAAGCGTTAAAAATCCCAACTTCGGCTACTGTTCATCTTCCCCGATTTGACAAACCCAAACCCAAACCCATCAATTCAAGATTCAAACAACCCCATTCAGATTCAACAAGCTTACAATTCACATCAAAATCGACAACAAAATCACAATAAAAACTCAAAATCGTCAACCAAAATCGTTCGTCAAATCGTTGGATCATCAACCAAAATCGTTCGTTCGTTCGTCGAATCGTCAACCAAAATCGCAAGTGTTCATCGAATACCCAACCCAGCCCCGTTGAAGTATTTTGTTCTTTACACAACGAAAGAGGAGAGAGCTCGAGAGCTTGAGAGCTCGAGAGAGAGAGTCTGTGAAAATTGGAAGAAAAGAGGAAATGGGAAGAAAAAATTGCAAGTGGGGGCATTTTGGTCTCATCACATACTTTGGTGCTAATAAAACATGGGTTATTAAAGTGGTAGTAGTTACACAAATCTATTTTGAAAAAGTGCTATATACCCCTATTTCCTCTAAAAATACTTGGTCAAACTAACCGATAAATCTTTTAAGAACAAGTATATTTAGTTAAAAGTGGAAGGGTATATATGCAAGAAAAAATCTGTGTACAAAAGAGATCATAAATGATAATACCCCTTAAATATTTACCCACCTATCCTGTCCCTTTTGCTTGTTTTAAAACCCTTCTCTCTCTAGAAACCAGCACTTGCCATCAAGAGAGATCAAAAAATGGTGAACCTAGTTGCAGCACATAAGACATTGTTGCATGGGCTGATGAAGATGGCTGGGGTCCAACCCTACACTGTGGACATCGAGCCAGGCACGTTGATGAGCTTCTGGGTTCCTTGTGAGACCGTCAAGAACCCAAAAAAGGAGAAAAAAAACATCCAATATTAATAAAGATCAGTTGGACATACCAACCAAACCAGCAGTTGTCCTTGTGCATGGTTTTGCCTATGAAGGCATTTTCACATGGCAATTCCAAGTCGGTGCCTTGGCCAAAAAATACTCTGTTTACATCCCGGACCTTATCTTCTTCGGCGGCTCCACGACTGACCAAACCGATCGCTCCCCAACTTTTCAGGCCCATTGTTATTGGTTTGGCCAAGGGTATGGCTAAGCTTGGAATAGACAAGTGTGTTGTTGTGGGGTTTAGTTATGGTGGCATGGTTGCGTTCAAGTTGGCTGAATTGTATCCTGGTCTGGTTCGAGCCATTGTGGTTTAAAAAAAAAAAACTGTTTTTAAAATTAAGTTTTTTTTTTTTTTTTTTTTAATAATTTTTTATAATTATTATTATTTGAAGAAAGATAAGATTAAAAAAATCTTAACAGTCCAATCTAATCTAAAGAATTAAAAAAAAAAATATTAATGCCTTTAACAGTTTTTCAGTTCCACCAACAACACAAATCACAATCTCTTCCTAATTTGGTTCAATTTGTTCAAAAAAATTTTAAAAGGAAAAAAGCTCAAAATCTATTTATAAATAAGAAAAAATATTATTTTTTTTCAAAGAAATAGAATTACAAATTAAAACTTTTTTACTAAATAGAAAATTTTTTTTTTTAAAAAATTAAAAAAAAATTAGGAAGAAATTATGATTTGTGTTGTTGGTGGAACTGGCGAACTGAGAGCATCTCCAATGCAAAAGTGGCTTGCATACCAATAATTGTTGACATGGCAACAATGTCAAGAGACTTGCTTCCTATATGGCATAAAAATAGACTTGATAGACAATCAACTCAAAATTTGGTCTCCAATGCTTCCGTCTAAAAGACAATTTATTTAATGACGTGTTCATCTTTTTTTTTCCTATTTCATTTTTTAATTTATTTTCTTACTAAAAATACATGAAAAATTAATGTCAGTTTTAAATGTTTGCTGAGTCAACCTAAAAAATAGCTGTGCAACGGACCGTCTGAAAGTGGACGGTCATGTTGACAATGTCTAATAATTTTTTTGCCACATCAGCTTGAGGTTGAATATGCACGGTTGCATTAGAGACACAATTATTAACATAACATCTATTTATTCTACATGACATCTCTTTTTTTCACAAGTCACGCTTGTATTGGAGATGCTCTGACTCAATCTGCCTCAATCTCTCATGAAGGAGATCAAACAAATTAGGAAGGGATTGTGATTTGTGTTGTTGGTGGAACTAGCAAACCGTTAAAGGCATTAAGATATTTTTAAATTGTTTTTTTTTTTAATTTTTTTTTAATTTATTTTAAATTAGATTGGATTGTCCTCTTTTTTTAATGAAAAATTCTGTTTTTTTTTTTTTTTTAAATTTTCAATTAATCTTATTTTTCTTTCCAAAAAAAAAATACCTTAAAATAATCTTCATTTTAAA
Organism: Acer saccharum; assembly: GCA_030490815.1. Classification (NCBI taxonomy): domain Eukaryota; kingdom Viridiplantae; phylum Streptophyta; class Magnoliopsida; order Sapindales; family Sapindaceae; genus Acer; species Acer saccharum. The sequence goes on from CM059868.1 coordinate 5,940,487, forward strand.
ACATTTATTCAATTTATATATATATATATCAAATGCTTCAAATGACTAAACTATCCTTAGTTTTGATAGTCAAAATTGGTCTACGGTTTAATTTGACCAACTTTGACTAATGGTAGGGGAGGTCAATGTCAATTATCAATAAAGCTGTTTCTGTGTGTGAAAAAGCAAATCTTAGGGGAGTTTAGGTGTAATTAGTTCTTTTAGATTTTTAGTGAATCAAGGGTATTTTTGTCTTTTATTAATTTTTAACCGTCAACTCTCACACTTAACGGTCAAACCCTAACAGCAAAAAAGGTTAGTGTAATAGTGTTAATTAACGGTAAAGTTGTTTCCGCGTGTAAAAGAGCAAACCTTAGGGAAGTTTAATATAATTTGTTCTATTTATTATCATATGTGATAAACTACGATAAAAAAAAATCACTTAAAATCTCGCACCTAAAACGTCGTCATTATTTGTATGTCTTTGAACTTCCATGAGATAAAAGATTTTTTTAATAAAAAAAGACGCAATTTAAATGTGACTATCATTATCAAGGATTTAGCTTTCTATAAATTTTTGTTTAATTTTTTATTTTAAATCTTTGATATTTTTAGAAAATTAACCCAACAATTATACGGTATATACGCTCAACTAACTCCACCTAAATAATAACTATACAAAGTTGATGAACCTTGACTTTGACCCAATAAACGCAATCCTCCTTTAAATTCTCAACCGTTGGATGGTGGTAAAGCTTTCGTGTAGAGGGAATCAACGGACATAAAATGAGAAGTTGTAAACCAAGATGAGCAGTGAGCTATCCTCCCGGACCTCCCCTGTTCCCACTAAACTAAGGATTTGATATGCATAATTACAAGAGTAGTTGCTTGGATAATTGAGAGAATAATCTATTCTTTGTTTAATATTATTATTTTGCTCGGTTTGCAAAATCGCAGGTGATGTTCACCAACAGGAAGGAGAGAGCTGAACTTCTAGAGGGACCTGTTATCAGCAACACAGACCAAACCATCCCCAATTTTCCACAGGTTCTCTCACTATTATTTACTAGACCTCTTAACGTATATTCTCAAAACACATGTTAAGGTCAATTATCGAAACTCATAAATTGACATAAAGATAAAATCGCAAAGACTTTCAAACCTATACGGTTACAAAATTATATCTTTATATCAACTATCTATACCGATAATTAACCTTAACGTGTGTCTGCGTTAAACATAATCTGTTATTTATTTTACTAAGTTTTCTCCCTCGGAATACATGTCTAGTCTTACCGATTGACTTACATTTTGCAGAGAATACATCTCTTATGGGGTGAAAATGATCGACTATTCAATGTGGAGCTAGCTCACAGCATGAAAGAGTATATCTACCTTTTCCAAGCATTTTTTAAATAATCATTGTTAATGTTTTCACAGAACACAATTGTACTCTATCATGTCTTCAACACGGTTACTCCTAATTACAGGCAACTAGGAGACAATGCAACATTTCAAGGCATAGAAAAGGGAGGTCACTTGGTTCACCTGGAGCGACCATGCGTCTACAATAGGCGTCTCAAGCAATTCCTTGCTTCGCTGCACGCAGACATATCCGAGAAGTGACAAATTACACTATATATTCTATTTGCAAAAACCATAATGCACCAATTATCTGTATTCTATAGCATAATCAGTGTTGTGAAGAAGAATGAACAACTCTTTTGTTCTGAAGAATAGAGAATTGAAGATAATTATTTACTATTACATTAATTTCTTATAAAACTTTATACTCTTTAACGAGAGAAAAGCAATTGCCGTGGATAGATTCAACAATATACATGAAATACATAAGAGTAATAATGGAAGCAATTAGCAAGAATAATACATATGAGAGGAGGAATTTGACATTTACTGGGAAAGAATCAGAATAGATACAAGAGGGAGAAACGCTTCATTACCAGTTCAACCGAAAACATTTATCGGAAGGAATTCTGAATTTCTTCCAGACTTCTTCCTCTGGTTTCGGGGACCCAAAGGGCCACAAAAGCGATAATTAAAGCAGATGTTATTGTGTAAATAGTAAAGGTTCCTGTCCAGTGAAGAAACCACAACCACCGGTAGTTAGATACCCATGAAAACGCTATATCCAACACAGAAATTACAAAGAGAGATAGAGAGGGGGAGAATTACCTCCGGTGCTCCAAGTCAGAAGTAAGTTTGCAGTCATTGTAACTACCCAGGATGTCAGCCAATTTAATAAAGTTGCAATGCTGCCGGCAAGGCCCTTGATATTTACCGGAAGTATCTGAAATTTGTGAATTCGAGAATTCAATTTTTAACTCTTTTCAATTGCAATAAGAAAAAATCTAAAAGACCTCAAGCTATGCCTTGTCAGTTTTTTGTTTTCTATACTGTTAAGAGAGCAAGAACTCTACCAAAAGCAATCATTGAGGGTTGTCAAAAAAGATACAAAAGTTTTCAAATGTTAATGGTGCTTAGACTATTCAAGGTCAAACATTAACTACTCAAACCACAATAAAAATAAAATCTCTGCTACCATCACCAAATAGTTCATCATAATAAATCATATGTCTAAAAATCTGAAGGAAAAAAATTGTGAGCCAAATTTTTGCATACCTCAGACATTATAACCCAAGGAATAGCTCCGACTCCTAAAGAAAAGGAAATCACCAGAGCCTGAATAAAAATACTTGGTCAAACTAACTAAGAAATAATCTTTTAAGAACAAATACATTTAGCTAAAAGAGGAAGAGTATGCAATAAAAAAATCTGTGTACAAAAGAGATCATACCACAAGCCCGACAAGTGACAGTATCCCCACTATGCTATACATGTAAGAATCTTTTGATACAATTCCCTGGTGTCGATCAGTGCAAGTATAAAAATAAGAAATCATTAAAAGGCAATTGTAATTTCAGTGGAAAAGAAAATCCGGAAAAATCACACCTTAACTCTTGAATTTATTATCAGCAGATTTTACATATTATATCTCAGGATGAAAAAAATGCATTACCAACCTCCAAATAAAACGCAACTGATACAAGAAGCAAGCTAATGGTCATTCCTGTCGAGGATACCTGCAAAAGATATTTAAGATTAAAAATTATGTATGTTCAATGTTGTGACTTTTCTCTTTGGGTCATTCAGAGAAGAATATGCTGAAACGCACTAGAAGAAGAAGCCTGCGTCCAGCTCTGTCCATCAACCAGGTATTAACCCCGGTGGCAAAAACCTACAAAAATGATTATTTTTTTTTTTATTAGATCAAAAAAATCAATTTCCAGCATATCGACACCTGTTTAAGGAACAACAAAGGTGCATGCAAATAATGCGTTACCTGCACTACCCCGAGTCCAAATGTAGCAATGTTACTTGATGAAATTCCTGTTCAAGTTCAAAGCCAATCAGAAAATATAGCCACAACAGAATTTATAATACAATTACATGGGAGAGAATGGCAGAAAGTAATTCAATAATTCTCTTGTTGTACAACTAAATTAGTTATTAGTGATCCTATGAGTAGCTAACTTGATTTATACTGTCAATGTTACATAGGGACATATGAACATAAATGGCAAGTTTGTCCCACGTATATCTCGTAGCCAAATCCATATTGCATACTGTAAAACATGGGGACTTTACGTATTTCAAAGTCTTCATGTAACGGAGAAATCAATCTATCTACTATCTAAAGCTTCAAGGATCGATCACAATAAAATTTCTGAGTCAAGGAAGTATTCAACTAACCAGCACTTTCAAAAATTTTACTGGAATAGAATAAAACACCATTTATGCCACTGAGTTGCTGCAGCACCAGTAATCCAATTCCAATCTGCACCATATAGATTCTCATTTATATTGATGGTTTTAAAAAAAAGTTAAATAGACACAAAAGGCGGTATCAGAAAAATGAGATCAGAAGATTCAAAACAACTCAGTTTACCATCAATGGAAACCAATATCTTCTTCGCTTGAGATCTGCAACTCGTATTGTCGCTCGTTTGCCTGATGATGCTACAGACCTCTGCATTTAGTACATCCATTAGACTTGATGGTTGTCTATGAAAGATTCACAAGAACTACTTCCTTATGATTATCATCTAAAGGTTTTGTAAACACAACTTGGTTTGTAAAGTGTCAAATAAATCAATGTCAGTTTCGTTCAACACCTTGATTTCATTAACTTCAGTGGTAATGTCCGTATCAAAACCTCGCAAAACTTGCAAAGAAGCTTCAAATTCTTCTGTCATTCCCATTTTGGCCTAGATGTAACACAAGACCCCAGCCAAAAGAGAGGGGTAAAGAGATAAATCAGCCTTGATAAATAGATATTATAATACAATAAAAAGATAAATAAACGAGTTGTACCAGCCATCGAGGAGATTCTGGTATGAAAAATAAGCCAGGTATCAATAATGTACATGGCAAAACTCCTACAAATGAAGTGTAAGATATTCTCCAGTTAAAACTATTATTCAGAAATGAAGTGTAAATAATATCATCAACTTATTGGCAAGAAAAGTAACATTCTTTGAATTCAAGAGATACAATGGAAAGATAAATTTTGTTGTAAATGAAATATTCACGAGAAACATGCAGAGCACTTAAAAAGGAACTGACATTCTTATCGTTGTGTATCTAAAGGAGAAAATTGACTGGATAAAATTTAAACACACCCATATACTCCTGCACAAATGATCACAGTCATGCACCACACACATATATATGCAGCTTCAAGGATTTTTGGTTTTCATATAGTTCAAGTAATTGAAGCATTTTAAATTTAATTGTGCTAAGAGCATTCAAAACATCTCTCTGTGCTGATAAAATACTAGAAGTAGTGTTTTCAAGGCCTTACCTAAAATAGCAAGCACTCTCCAATTGACAAATAGTCCCAATAGATACGCCAACATAATTCCTATTGTAACGGAGAGCTTTAAAAAATAGAGAAATGTATTTAAGTACACAACCCCAATCATTGTAAGTGGAAAGTCAATAAGATCACACAAACTGACTGATATAAGAAGCATGAAAATGCAGCCAACCTGATTCACGGATCCAAGACTTCCTCTCATGTTTTGAGGTGCTATCTCGGCTATATACACAGGCACCTAGGTGACATTAAAACCAATAATAATACTGATTTTCAGCAATTATAATTCCAGCAGAAAGATTGACAATCAAAAGATAGAAGCTTTGAAGTTACCGTATAGGAGATTACACCAACGCCAAACCCTTCCAACAACCTTCCCATAAATAAAAACGAAGAATCCTATCACACCATAAAGATGTTATTCACAGCAAGAAACTTGCACACAACACACACAATATAAAAAAATGGACAGAATTATCGGCTATCACAGTATCACTCACTTTTGAAAATGATATGGCGAGCCATCCTATGATATTCGGAATTGCTGCAATCATTAGCGACTGCAATTCAACATAATGGTGCAGAAAGTACTAATTAACATCTGAAACAGTTTTCAAAGATTACAAAAAAGAAAGTGCACACATAATCGCTCTACTAGCACCAACTTAAGGCAACAAACATTCAAATTCATGTTTCTATTCTGACTTTTTTTTCTATTGAGCAAGAAAGTAACTTAAACGCATTGAATTCATTTCCTCATTTTGAGACATATCATTAACCAAACAGATATTACAAAATTGTAATGATTATAGAAACAGAATTGATTGAATGATATGTTATTTTATACCCCTTTTCGGCCAATGTACTCCGCCATCTGACCACTAGCTATTGCACCAACCATAGCACCCACATTTGCCAGAGAACCAAATATAGAGAACTGTTATCGACAAAATTGAATTAATTATAAACCAAAAAAAGAAAAACATTTACACAAACATCAAATTTTGTATCAGATATCAAATGACACGCTCTCTCATTTAATTACCTCCGACACGGAAAGTTTAAGATCACTGACGATTCCAGCCTGCGTAGGTGAAGAGTAGCCACACTGTATCCAAAATACAATCAATAAATAAATGTTGAACGTGAAAATCTGTCGGAGATAAAAGTAAAAGTCGTGATTTACGGTGAAACCGAATTGGATGGGACCGAGGGCGACGACGAGGACGCAAAAGACGACGGAGATGGATCCATCGCGAAGGAACTGAGCCGACGACGACATCATACTGGACTGTCTCGAGCCCATCTTGTACCAACTCCCTGTGTGCAAAAACGGTTTCCGGAGGTCTCTTCCATCTTCGGTGTCGTCTCTGAAACTCATTGCAGGTCAACGGAGACGCAAGTGGTGTTAATATCGGGAATAAGATCCGATTTGATATGATTTGAGTTTATGGAAGTTGAGAAATTGAAAAGTGTTCGATGAAATGCTTCAATGATTTTTTTTTTTTTTTTTTTTGAGTTATAATATTTGACGATATGGTAGTGATCGGTGGAGCTGACGAGGATGTTACTTTTCCAAAAATAGAATGGACGCGTGACACGTGTAAAGACTTGGCGCACTAGTTACATAAAAGGTTGCCAAGTTGGTTGGTACTTGGTACTTTGTCGGAGACTCGGAGTCTTATCCAGTTTTGGCAGAATCAAGGGTAGGGTGACAGTTATTTATTGTCACAAATTTATTTTTATTTTTTGAGTGAAAATTGCCAAAATTAACCACTCTAATTATGGAAAATTCTTTTTTAACAATATGCATAATTTTAATTGTTAATAGCCACTTTTTTGAGAAATTACTGGAAAGCACTCATATAAAAACATCCCCAAAACACTCTCTCTCCTTTTTTTTTTTTTTTTCTCTCTTTCTCCTTCTCTCTCCTCTGCTCTCTCTCTCTCTCAATCTATCTCTCTCTCTCTCTCCCCGATCTCCCTCGTCGACGTGCGTTGTGGGTAGCCGAGAGTCGGTGAAGGTGTTGCCAAGCGACGGCGACCTTCTGGTCCATCGCTGGTTGGTCGTTCGTTGCTGGTGGGTGCTGGTTCGTCGCTGGACGTGGGCGTGGGCGTGGGCGACGGGCGTGGGCACGGGCGTGGGCACAGGCGTGGGCGACGGGCATGGGCGACGGGCGACGGGCGACGGTCGTGCGCTGCCTCCTCGCCGTCCGTTGCTGCTTCGCCAGCGACGAATCGATCCCCCTTCGTCGGCGGGATGATCTGCAGGAAAAGGGGGAAAAAAAAAACCCTAATGTTTGAGGAAGAAGAAGAGGAAGAAGAAGAAAGGGAAAATTGCAATTTAGTCCAGATTTTAAGTTTGAACATTTCAATTTTAGGCATAATTTCAAGTTTTGACATTTCAATTTAGGCATGATTTTAAGTTTGGACATTTCAAATTACCCATGATTTCAAGTTTGCTTCGAGATTTAAAATAAAACTATTTTCAGGGGTCCTTTGGTAATTTACGGACATACACTGAAAGTTTTTTAAAAAAGTGGCTATTAACAATTAAAATTTCAAAAATGACTATTAAGGAAAGTTTAATGTTTCAAGTGGTTACATTTGAATTTCTCTTGAAGAATATTTATCGTCACAAATCACAATTTATATACAGAATTAACAGAAATTATAAAGTAAACAAGATCCAAAATTAGTGGGGATACTGTTATGTAGTTGTTTACTATTTTTTTTAGAATGTTTAATCATTAATAAACACCATTAATTTTCGCTTTAAAAAAAACATCATTAATTAATTTATTTATTTTTTTAAAAAAAATCCGACATTGAGCACATCCAAAAGTGAAAATTGTCAAAACTGACCACTCTAATTATGAGAAATTCTTTTTTAACCACATGCATAATTTTAATTGTTAATAGCCACTTTTTTTTAGAAATTACTGGAAAGCCCTCATATAAAAACCTCCCTAAAACACTCTCTCTCCTTTTTTTTCTCTCTTTCTCCTTCTCTCTCCCAATCGTCTATCTCTTTTCTCCTCTCGGTGCCGTCGCCATCGTCGGACGTCGTCGTCCACCGTCCGAAGTCGTCGCTGAGCTCGCACAACCCTCACGGACCAGCGGCTGCACGAACCAGTGACCAGCGACCCTTCACGACGGCTTCACGAACCAGCGACCTTCACTTCCGATAGGCGACCTACACGAACAGCGACCGGCGATGGGCGATGACCAGTCGACAACGTCCGGCGGCTCGGTGCTTCGCGATTGCCGGCGAATAGATTTGCAAAACAAAAAACCTAAACCTAATTTGAATTTGGGGAAGAAGAAGAGGAAGAAGAAAGAGGGGAAAAAAAAAATAAAACTTATCATAATTTCAATTTAGTCCAGATTTCAAGTTTGAATATTTATATTTTAGGCATGATTTCAAGTTTGGATATTTCCATTTAGGCATGATTTCAAGTTTGTGTATTTTCAATTTAGTCGTGATTTCAAGTTTGCTTTGAAGTTTAAAAAACACTATTTTCAGGGGTACTCTGGCAATTTATGGTACTACACTGAATTTTTTTTTAAAAAGTGGCTATTAACAATTAAAATTTCAAAAGTGGTTATTAACAAAAGTTTAATGTTTCACATGGCTACTTTCGAATTTCTCTCCATCGAAAAAGTCCCTACCCTCACAATATGAGCAAGTTAGTGGTATGCTTGTTCATCGTGACCTACCTAAATTCATGTATAATTCGGATATTTACTTTTATAATTGTAACTTGTATATATATATATATATATGTGAGGGGAGCCGATATTGACACCTATAACTATGATAAGCACACCCATATTTTAATAAAAAATTTAATCACAAAAATATCCCAATAGGAATTTACCAATAAGGAAAATTAGTTTAATTAAAAATAAACAAAATACTATTTATACCCATTAATTATATCAATATCTTCAACTATATCACTTTATTAAAAAAAAAAAAAAAACAACAACAACAAAAAACAAACCCTAATAACCTTAATTAGGACTATACAGGTAATTCAAAGTCTTGATATAGTGGGATTTATATATGATTTGCCTATACAAGTAATTCAAAGTATGTACTACTTTGTTCATTAATAATCTGGCATAGTCCTTATTTATCATCTATGGAGTTTAATTTTTGCAGTTAGTGGATTCGTTTCGTGCAACTTTGGAAGAAGTAGTGTAAGCTGACCTCCATGTGGTATGAATATTTGTTGGCCTTTCTTTTACTGGGTTTTAGAATTTTACTTGTTTGATCTTACTAAAAGCTTATATAATTAACATTCTTGATGTCATGATCAATTTCTTAATACATGCAAATACACACCCAAACTCCATCTCCTCCCACAGTCCCACCCCCTACCATCCTTGGTTATTTTTATATCTCTACTTCTGTGCAGTCTGCTCTTCATCATCTTTGGATACCCACTTGCAAAGAGTGACTTTACTCCAAAAGGCAGTGGAAGAAATATTATCTCATTTTTTTAAGGGCAGAAATCACCTTGCGCCATAGTGTTGCCTTTGGCCTTTTTGTCTTATGAACTTGCTTAAGTCATTAGACCAACACAAGTGATCTTTCTGTGACCTTCCTAGCTATGTCAATAGTTTTGAAGTTTGTTAGTCTCTGCACTGTCTAAAGCAAAGTTTGATATGAAGTAAATAAAGACATGAGAAATCGAATTCCCTTGCTGAATGTAGTGATTTTGCATCGTCTTTTTACTGATACAACATGACTATGAATGAACTTAGATAAGTTTGGTAAGTAGTGTCTTTTTTAATGGTAGTTATAAGATTGCCTGAATTTCTTATCCTTTTGGCTTTGCCATTTGTGCATAAGATATTTATGTGAAGACACTATACAGGTAATCTGCAAGTCTTGATATTTTTTTTTGTTATTACTCTTAATATTTCATATTTCTTTTGGTAAAGAAAAAATAGCATGACTTCACTTTTTTTGCACGCTCAAGTACTCTTGTTCATATAATAAATATAATAAGAGAGTTTCTCCTTACAATCCACAAATTATCCATTTACACTCCAATTTAATTTTTTTTTATTAATGACAATTTTAACATAAATTAAAATTACTAAACAAGACAACAAATTTTAAAGACATTCAAAACTAATTAAATTATTAAAAAAAAAATGTCTCTCCTAAATCTATTATTACCATATTAAACACTCTCTCCTAATTAATTTCTCCACTTTTCAAAAAATAAAAATAAAAATCATGTTTCCATACTTTCTCGATCGATCTCTGAATAATAATTAAAGAAAAAAAAAACTTATGAATATTTTAGTTTTTTACTAACAGTAATATATATATACATATTACTGTATGTATATATATTAAAAAGTCAATTTTCCAAAAAAAAAAAAAGATATATTAAAGCTTGAATTGTATCAACTATATTCGATTAAACTCATAATTTCTAAGACTAATAAAAGAATTAAAGTTCTCTCAACGATCACATACCTACAAGAGTAACAAAAAACATTTTCATATTTCAATTTTTTTTTTTTTAAAAAAACAAGGTACTTGTTTTTTATTTTATTTTATTTTATTTAATATATACATACATATGGTTCCTAAAAATCAAGTTTATTAGTAAGTTTTTTTTATCTTAACTGTTAGTCTTGCTTGAGAAAGAATGGAGATAAAAAAAATTAGAGATATGTATTGAAGGAGAGAGAGTTTAATATGACAATTAAAAATTTAGGAAAGAGTATTTAATATATAATAATTAATCTAATGATTTAGGAGAGATAATTTTTTTTTAATAATTTAATTCAAAAAAGATAAAAATGATAAACTTGTAACAAAATAAAGTGTCTTTATAATTTTTTTAAAATTTAAATTTTAAAAATGGAGTGTTTTTAGAAAAGAAGTGTAAAAAGAAAAAAATTTGATTGTCAAAAGAAGCTCTCATATAATAAACATGCCTTAGGTAAATACACAGCCTGAAATTGGCCTGAAGTAAAGATTTTCGAAATTTAAGAATTTAAGAATTCCTGAAATTGTGTTTTCGAGTCTGAAGAACTCAAAAATTTACCATTTGTAAAATTGGGTGTATTAATAACTTATGAGGGTTTATAAATAAATTGTATTAAAATGAAAACATGCATTTAAATAAGGGTACTATTGGCATTAAGATGGGTGTTTATAGTAACGTTTTAATTTTAAATTTTAGATATGGGTGTACTTATAAATATAAGTGCGCTTATTATATTTATGGGTGTTAATATCCGTACTTAAGTCCAAGTGACCCGAATGAATATCGTTAGAGTTATTATATTATTATTATTTCATTGAAGGTAGAATATACTTTTCATTATATTTTGTAAACCTATATTTTTTTTTTTTTGTCTAATCTCACACTAATAGATCAGAGCGATTCGTCCATTTCATCCGCCATTACGAAGGAAAGAAGATGGTGCGAATCATACTTCTTGGAATCGTGCAAGACTCGTGGATGAGATTAAACCTTTTAACATGAGATTATGCTATGATATTATGTGAATTACTCAATGTAAAATCAAAGATTCAAAGAGAAAAAGGAGATGAGGGAAAAGAGTGATGGCTAGAGTTACGTATGAAAAAGAATACAACGGTTCAACAAAATATAAGAAAAGAAATAATATATAGGGTTACATAATATAATGAAAAGTCTATTCTACTCTTGATTGATGAAATAATAATAATAATAATATAATAACTCTAACAAATATTAGAAGAAAAATATTGACATGTATAACATATACACAACTTAAGATTATTTCAATAAATGACATCAAGATAAAATGTTATTATTTCTTTAAAAAAAAAAAAAAAAAAAAAAAGTGTTAATGATTTCTATATAAACTTTCAAATTCGTATAATTTTACCTTTATATATCAAGATTTTAATTAAGATCTTGACAAATTAAACAAAGTGAAAATGGGACCAAAACGGTGTAGTTTGGAGGTCGAATTAATGCTGGTTGACTTCTTGTTGGGACTTGAGAGGCAGAGCCACTGCATTTCTATTTGAACAAGAGTACAAGACGGCGACCATCTTCATTCAAATCCTTTCGTCGCCGCCATCATCTTCACACAAGAGCAGAACAATCACCATCCCACTCTCACAAATGAAAAGGCCATCAAAGATTACCACCATCGTCAATGAAATTTCTCAAAACCCCTCTACTTCCAACATCCCAATCCGGCCCCAAAAAATCCGAAAACTCATCTCCAAAACCCCCGTCAACAACACAAACAGCAATCCAGTCAACCCTCATAATCCACCCAAAATCGTCAAGCCATTAACGTTCCAAGGCGAAATCGACCTTGCTCTACAGTATCTACGCGGCACGGACCCTCTTTTGGCAACCCTAATCGACAAACACCGTCCACCTACATTCGATTCCTCTACTCCGTCGCCGCCGTTTATATCTCTCGCGAAGAGCATCCTCTACCAGCAACTCGCCGTCAATGCCGCGAAATCGATCTACAATCGGTTCCTTTCCCTCATCGGCGGCGAGGAAAGTATCCTCCCCGACGCCGTTTTGTCAATCTCACCTCAACAGCTCCGTCAAATCGGGATCTCACAGCGCAAAGCAAGCTACCTCCACGACCTGGCCGACAAGTACGTCACCGGCGTTTTATCCGACGATTCAATCCTTGAAATGAACGACGAGATGCTCTTCGAAATGCTGACGAGTGTAAAAGGTATCGGGCCGTGGACGGTGCACATGTTTATGATTTTTTCGTTGCACAAGCCGGATGTGTTGCCGGTGAGTGATCTGGGAGTGAGAAAAGGCGTGAAAGCTCTCTATGGGTTGAATCAGTTGCCGGGGGATTTGAAAATGGAGGAGGTTTGTGAGAAGTGGAGGCCTTACAGGTCTGTTGGGTCTTGGTACATGTGGAGATTGATGGAAGCGAAAGGAGCGAAAGCGACTTCTTCAAATGTAGATGCAGTGGCGGCAAGTGTAGAAGCAACATCATCATGACTTGTTCGATTCTGGATCGTTTTAATATATATATGTAAGTTTCTCAGCTTCAAATTGGAATGTGTTTTAGCGAATTTGGTTTAAACTTGATGAATTTAGCCTGATATGATGATGATATATTATGATCTTGCATTACTGGCTTATTATTGATGTTGAAACTTGAAAGTGAACACCTTGCTATCTAAAGACCAAATTTTGCATTCTTGGCAACGTCTGATAATTATTATGGATTGGAGAGTTTACATGATCACATTTCATTTTAGCAGCCATTGGCATTTTTGAATTATGTGTTACAAATCAAATCATAAACCTAATTCCCTGATAAAATTATATGAACTAAATTCATATATATAAGTATATAACTCAAAATTTATCTTGACATTGTTGATCAAAATTGGAATTGTTCAAGACATAGCATTATCTATTTATTAATATAATAATGTCATAATGCTACACAATCCAAAAAAGTAGCCAAAACAATTCACTTGCCACATAATTTTTTTTTTTTTTTTTTTTTTGGGTTGTATAGTATTACTCTTATAGTCTTATATCAAATCACACAAATATTTTGGACGCAAGTCACCTTTCAAAAAAAAAAAATAGTGAACAAAGTCAAGTAATACACCTTCATTTGTGTGAAGGAGGATTTGGTGGGGTAGAGAGGTGTTGTTGAAAGGGTGAGGTGGAGTGTTGGGGATGGCAGTAATATCTCTGTGTATGATGATCAATGGCTGCCCAAGCCTCCCAGTTTTAAGGTGTGTTCTCCGAGATACCTTGCTGAGGGGTCTCTGTTTCAGTGTTATTTGAAAGGCAGGGATGTTGGAGTGAGGAGTTATTTTTTTTAGGGAGGATGCTAAGGCTATTTTGAGTATCCGTATGAGTGTGAATTCACTAGGGGATTCTCTGTTATGGCATTATGATAAGAGAGGGCTCTTTTCGGTTAAGAGTGCTTACAGGTTGGTGTTGGCAGCTATGTGTGAGAACCAACCCTGTTCGATGGGTCCTCCAGGTTGGTGGAAAAGACTGTGGAGTCTCAGTTTTCCTGGGAAGGTTAGGATTTTTTATTAGAAAGCTTGTAAGAAGATTCTCCCAACAAAGCAATTGTTGTTTAAGATAGGGAATTCTGATTAACCTCTTTGTCCCTTTTATTGTAAAGGTCCTGAGTCTGTGAACCATGCTTTGTGGGGTTGTGAGAGAAATTTTCTTTGTTGGTATCAATGTCAGTTTTTCCGTGAGCTGCAGATGTTTAGTAATATCGATTTTTGTGATAGAATTTTGTGGGTTATGTCTGTGCATGGTGTGGAGATGGAGGGAAGGGGTATGATAATGAGAGTTGTTGGGATCGGGCTGGGAGTTATATTTCTGCCTGTGTAGAGGGCTTCTCGGGGTAGCACTGTGAAGAAGGGGAATAAAGACAGACTTGGGTTGTACCTCGTTTAGGTTCCTTCAAGCTTAATGTGGATGTTGCGTTTAACACTAGTAATGGTAGGTTTGGTGCTGGTTTAGTGTTCAGAGATGATAGGGGATCGATTGTGGATGCTGCTGCTGTGCGGTTGAATGGTTCAGGATCTGTGGAGGTGGCTGAAGCTGGAGCCATACTTGAGGGTTTTTTTTTTGGCAGTTGAGAATGGTTGGTTTCCTTTGTCTATAGAGTCTGATGCGTTGGGGGTGGTTAATTTGTGAATGGGAAGGCTTCTTCGTGGAGCGACACTGATAATGTGACTCAGGATATTCAGATGCATTTGTTTTGTTCCAAGATATTGTAACATTGAGGCCTATAATGTTACCAGATTTGCCATTAGCTTAGATAACTCTGTTTTTGGTATAACTCTCTTCCTATGTATGGTTGAGCTTGCTTGTATTGATGTTAACTCTTTTCCCTCGGTTGTGGTTGGAATGAAATTTTCTAGTTTTCAACAAACAAAAAGAAAATTACACCGGATTGTTTCGGACCATTAAGTAGTCTACAATATAGTTGCACTCAAAGCCCTAGACATTTTGACCTTTCTTACACGTAAATTTACATGGGTTAGGACAGATAGGCCCAACATTTTACAGAATTTTTTATATAAGTTATAGACCGTTGGATCAAAACACTTTGAATGGTTGAGATTACAGGTTAGTCATATTATTTTTCATGCAATCTTGACCGTTGAAAGTGTCTTTATCCAACGGTTTAGAACTTATGTCGAAATTTGTGTAAGAAACCGGAGCCTCTTTGATCCTACTCCATCATATACCACAATGGAAGATTCCAAAAAAATACTTTGATTCCCAGCTTGTTTGAGAGCAACAAGTTGTCCAAACTTCAAAACACCCATTTGGGTCCAAATGTTTCTTGGACTACACTGCTCACAGCTTGATCTTTATTTTACTCTCTGATAAATGGCATTAGAAGTAAGTTTGCAAACGAAAAGAGTAATCACTGATGACTGAACACAAATCAGAGATTCTATTTATATCTTCTGGTAGGACAATATATAATTCAATTACATTTTTGTTGTCTATTACCATCGATTTACTGCTTGCGGAGAAAATGAAACAAATTGCTACATAAACAACGTCCTCAGGTCAATGTTAGCGATCGTATTCATGTGTGCACATCCAGAATATATTTTGATAAGATGTATTTATAATGTGTTTTGAGAAGAATATCAAACTTCAACACAAGACCGCATTATTTTTTATTTTTTATTTTTTGAAGTATCACACTATTACATAAATTTGAGATTATTTTTTTAGGGGGAGGATTTGAACCCACGATCTCGTGGTGCAGGTGCAGATGTAGGTGTAAGTGGTTTATCACCGAACTAACTTCATCTTGTCAACACGAGACACAATACCTTATTGATCTGAATGTAAAATTGATGTGTAAAATCGTCTTATAAAATACCAACTCGCAAGTGCACGAATCGTGAGATAAGTACAACAGAAAGTAGAGATCATTCCCACTAGAAAAATTGAATTGATGATTGAAAACTAATTTTAATTCTAATTAAACCAAAAGTAACCAAAAGATTGTTGGTTGATTGATTGAAATGAAACTAAATTAAATTAAACTAAATAAAGCAATTGAAAGAAAGTTGGTTTGTGATCAAATAAGAGAAATCACTAGGTCATCAATGATTCCCAATTATAAAACTTAATGTATGGAATTAACTTGTAAACAAAATTCAATTGATTGAATGGTTCATTCTTTATCTTAATTATAACTATTACCATACGATCGCGGGATGAGTCACGTATTTCCAACCACTATTCATCATTTGATCTATGGTGTGAACAATAATCAGAAACCCATTAAGTATAAGAATAAAGAACCAAAATCTAAACTTTGTGCAAAAGATAAATTTTATTTATTCAAGTGAGCATTAATTGGGATTAGGTTTTGATCTATACTCTAACCCTAATTCTTAGATAATCTTAACCCTAAATTCATGTCAAATAATCATCCACCCTTTGATTTATGGTGTGAATGAAAATTAAAACTAATGAGGAATCAAGCAATTAAGCGTAATGAATAAATCAAGAATTGAATTGATAAATTAATAATTAATCCATACATGAGCATTCACAAGAGGTTCACATTGATTCCCTAGTAATGGGATTAGGTACACATGATGAAAATAATAAGACGTTAAATAGAAAAGATAAAACTCATTGAGGCCTCTAATGAATTCTTTAAGTCTTCAATGTTGAAATCTTCTTAGTCTTCAAATCTTCAATGTGTAAAAATATTTGAGAGAATTGTTGTATCTGTGTAGGTGAGGCCCCTTTAAACCCTAGAAATCTGATGTATATATATGCATCCAGAAGTTTGATTGGAATTAGAAATCTGTTATCGGGAAGGATTGCCAAACCGCTGTGTCTACCGCTATGAAAGGCACGTCGGTTTTGACTGCGGTTTCTACTGTTATGAGAACGCTGTGAATATTCAAAGCGTGATTGGAAGTGGTTTTCATGGCGGTTTCATCTGGACTTCACCGTTGTGGGTACCGTTGTGGAAATTCACAGCGGTTTGCATGGCGTTGATGGTATATTGCAGATAAGTCCCTTGAATCCTCTAAAACTGTCTTTTTCCTCTAAAATACTCAAAACACACCTTATGGAACCAACAACCTGAAAATGCTCAAACAAACAAATTAAAACCCTAAATAACTCGAGAAATAAGCAATTGATTGGAGGAATGAGAATAAAAAATATATATAAATAATGACCGATCAAAAAGGCATATCATTTACAACGACCCGTCTCGTCATTAATAAATACGAACTTAATCATATAGATCATAGATTTGAATCTACGATGTTATGACAAAAGTGAATTTGAAATCATGCTATAAGGTAAAAGGACCACAAATCATATATTAAACACTAACATGATCGAAAAAGTTTCATGCACTCTTTATGAAGACAGAAGAGAAGTAGCCTTTTTCTTTTCAGATTGTGGAGTGGTTGAGCCTTGAGTGAATGAGTGGGGAGGAAGTGACCATTCATTGGCTGGCTCCCGGCAACGGCCATTTCTTCATTGTCTTTGTTGACATGCAAAGAGGACATGAGTGACAGCCTCTTATTACCAACTACCTAGTAGTGGCATAGGCATAGGCTTTCATGTCTTGTAGTTAATGAGTCCTTGTGGATATGTCTTATTATGTCTTCTAATAATCAATGGAGGTGTCCAATGTGCCGACGGTCTGTCTGAGCTCTACCCTTCAAATTGCCGCAAATTGAGAGTCAACTTTGCATCCTTGTCTAATGGTTATGTGGTCTCATGACTATCAAACTTCTTAAGTTAGATTATATCAACTCAAATTTTTTACTTAATCTTTTTAACTTCATCTTGTTAATCAACGAATTATAAAGTACATGAGTTGTTGAAATATTGAAGTAAAAAATTAGCAAACCCGTATATAAAAATATACATACATTTGACAAGGCTCATGGATTGAACCGATGATCCACACAACAACTTTAAGGCCCAAAACTCAATTGAGCCTTAAAATTACATTCCAAGCTGATCCATTTGATACCTTTAACAGTCAATTTAATTTTGTTTTTCAATTATATATAATTATTTATCACTTGACTTAATTTTATAGAAAATGTAGTAAAGTAATATTTATTAAGATATTTATTTTTTTCCAAGCAAAGTAGACAAGTTCTATCATTTCGGATGATTGCTTTAAATCGTAGCCGTTTTGATTGTAGATTAGCCTTCTAATTTTAGCTTTTTTCTTTTCTCTCCTTTTTTTTTTCTTTTTTTTTTTATCATAAAGGATTTGCTTAATGAAAAAGTTGACAACTTGCAATTACTACATAGTACAAGATAGGGATAGGACAAATGAGACATGACTCTTTGAATCAATTTTTTTTTTTCAAATATTCATATATCACCTAAGCTTAGTAAAATTAAAAAAAAAAAAAAAAAAAAAAAAAAAAAGGGATTTGCTAAATTACACATATTATTTTACATCCATATTGCAAAATTAAAAATTAAATTATATGATTTTTACAATCAACATCACAATTTCATTATTCATCCAATAAAGATAAACATATGATCCGAACGGAGTAAATAGAGAAGAGAATCCGTAAAGCTAGTAATAGTAAGTCATGAAAAAAGTTTTGTCGGATTAACAGATAATAATGAAAAATAAGGTCAATCTATTACACTATTGAAGTCATGAATTCAAATCGTATCACTCAATTTTTCTCTAATAGGCACGCAGTATAGGTATACTTATAGTATATTAATACATATTATCACACTTTTACAATGTATATTATTATGATTGAAGTTATATTATTTATACGGTAAAACTTTAGTGATGTGTATTAGTATACTGTAAGAGCATCTCCAACTATGCTCCCTAAATTTTTGCTAAATTTTTGTTTTAAATTATATTTAAATAACCATGCTCTTATAATATCATTTTTTTTTTAATAACAAAATCAATTTAAAAATATTAAAAAATTAAGAAAGAGAAGATAGGGAGCTCCCTACATTTGGAGAGCCATCAAGAGACTCTCTAAAATAAGGAGCTATTTAGAAAGCCCTTTGGAGTGTAAAAAAGCTAAATTAGCTCCTTATTTTAACTAAGGAGACCATTTACGGAGCCTTTTGAAGATGCTCTAAATATACCTATATTACGTGCCGATAAAGGTAAAGCTGTCGTATCACATCCTTTATATTTCGAATTAATCGTGATAATTTCAAACTTGACAAAGCAAAAAAAGTAACGCGTGCAAATTATGACGTGACTGAAAGAGGAGCCCATAAAACCAAATCCAATACTATATTTGCTTTTTCCGGATTCTGCTTCTCAAAAAAGCCCAAACCCCACCATTCTTTTGTATATAAATTATTAATATTATGTGTCCGTACCAATCTTTTGCCAATGTTTTTTTTTTTTTTTTTTGTTTTCGGCTGTCTTGTCAACTCACATCTGATTTTGCAGATATTTTGATGATTTTTTTTATTATTATTATTTTTTTATAATATATCTTACTACAGTATTGCAATAGCCTTTGAAATAGACTTTTTAGAGTAAATATTTTACTAATATAATTTTTATCGAATGGAGCTTCTAACAAGATGAGCTTTTGGTTGTATAAATTATAAAAAAATGTTGATAATGTATTTTTAAAAATAGTTTTTGGTTGTTTAAATTATAAAAAAGGTTTTGACAATATATTTATAATAAAAGAGTTGTATTGTAGAATATTTAAAATTATAAAATGTAATTGAAACAATTCATATATTTTTAAAAAGGTTAAATAAAAGAGTTTTTTGGAAAAGCCCAGATCTTGGGCTTCTTTTAATAGGCATAAAATAGCTTTTACTAGTATCTCACTATAGTAAGATATTTTGGGCTTCTTTTAATAGGTATAAAATAACTTTTATATCTCACTACAGTATTGCAATAGCTTTTGAAGTAGACTTTTTAGTGTAGATCTTTTACTAATATAGCATCTATTGAGTAAAGGTTCTAACAAGATGAGCTTTTGGTTGTATAAATTATAAAAAAAATATATATATATATTGACAATGTATTTTTAAAAATAGCTTTGGGTTGTTTAAATTACAAAAAAAGTTTTGACAATGTATTTATAACAAAAGAGTTGTATTGTGGAATATCTAAAATTATAAAGGGTAACTGAGACAATTTATATGTTTTAAAAAAAGCTTAAAAAAAGTTTTTTGGAAAAACCCAAATTTTGTGCTCCTTTTAATAGGCATAAAATAGTTTTTATAAAAGGCAAATGAGAAAATTCATATATTAAAAAAAACTGTTTTTAGTTTTGCCAAACAACCTCAAAAAACCTTCAAAACAGCTTTTAGAATTAAAAAAAACGTTTTTGACCTTTACAAAAGCCATATCAAACACACACTAAGGGGGTGTTTGTCTTAAAAGACATGTTATCAGACATTTTGTTTGTTTGTTTTTTCAAATCTTAAATCTGAAATAGTGTCAAAAACGTCTAAATCCAATAAGTTGGAAATCCCAGCTTAAATCTGAAATCTGAAATCCCTAACTGATTTTAACCCAGTTTTTCCATAAATACCCTCAAATCTTCACAATATTACAAAATAGAAAATAAATAAATTGGATTGTCTGGGTTCTGATTACTGTGTTAAGTTATTTCTTGCAAAGTCTGCTGGGATTTAAACCATTGTTTTGGTTTCTACTGATATTGGACTATCGGAGTTTTTTGAATTGAGGTCTCTCAGATCTGTAACTGAGAGCTTGGAATTGGTGTAGTCAATAATGTTCTCTTCGAATTATTCCATGCTTAGAGTTAAGCCAATTGCTGTTGCAGCCTTGCAAGCAATTAACCAGAAGAAAGATGACAATGGAGTGTTTTCTAATTTGGGGATTTTGGAGAGAGTGGAAGGATCACAAAAGATTTTATCACCATTTTACTAGGGAGAAGCTTGTTGTTAGAGAGATGGAAGAGAGGCCATCTTGGGATTCTGGGAAGCTTATGCAAATGGAGACGAATCTCAATTCGTCTCCAATTTTTAGGAAATTGCTTGGGTACTGACCCTAACCAGGTGCTGACCCCACCAACATGGTGTTGTCACGTGGTTTTTTTCTCTTAGTTTTTTACTTTTATCTCCTTGCATTATTCATAAATGGACTACGTGGCAAATGCTCATTGGTTGGTCAGAAGCATTGTCCCAATTTTTATTTATTTAATTTTTACTTTTAATAATATATATTTTTTATTATACGCCTTGCTCCACATTTATTTATTTATTTTTACTTTATTTTATTATTTTATTTTAATTTTTTAATAATAATTTTATTAACTTTATTTTAATACAACTATATCAAATTAATAATTCTTAAGGGTATAAATGTCTTTTTATTAATTTTCAGATATTGATATTCAGATCTCATAAATAAAAAACATACATGTTTCCCAAATTTAGATTTCAGACACTTTTCAGACTTCTGTAAAGTTAAGACCTATTCAAATTTCAGACGAAAAAACAAACGGGCCCTAACATGTTTGTCTCTATAATAATATATTCTAGTAAGATCTGAAAAAGAAATGATTTGTCTCTATGTTCAATTTTTTTTTTTTTTTTTTGAGAAATAATAATAATAATAATAATATTTAAAAAATATAAGGGTTTTAAATTAATTAATGAATATAGCTCTTGACTTTTCTAGTTCATTAGTAAATACTTTAAGCCATGATTTAGATTGTAACATTCATGATAAGCACTTATTTTATTGTTGAAAACCAATAAATTTATTAAAGTAAATGACCAATTAAAATTATTCCTTTAATTAAAAAAAAAAAAACTCATAAACAATTATCAATATAATTATCGAGAAAATTATTGATATTTTTGATAACTTGAAAATATTAATAAAAAAATTATCTTTAATTATTTTTGATATTTTAAAGATATTATTATTATTTTTTAAATTACAAAAACTGCCGAAACCCTTTTCTCCCAATAATTTGATAAATTTGAACTCGTGATATCTTAAATCTATTTCCATTCTCCAAAGTCGATAAAAGAGGCTGGTCCAAGTACCGTAGGTCTTCATTTTATTTTATACTCACTTGGATCAATGTCCTTATTAGGAGTTGGGACATATACCCTTATTAATATATTAATAAATAGATAAAAATTAAAAATTAAGGGAAACAAAAACAAAGAGCTACAATTAACACCTGGCTGGAATTGTGCCACGTAGTCAAGATCATGGCAACTGGCAATTAGTATCTGTGCGTGCATGCACTAATTAGCAAGAACAACTTGTCCGATTAGTTTAATCATTGGTCTATATTCGTTTAATTTAATTTAATGATTAGATTTTGCTTGGAAATTGTTCCCTGATCAGCCTTAAATATAGTTAAATTTTTTTAAGCAGAAATTGCACTGAAATCCCTAACGTTTGGGATAAATTGCACCCGGATGGAGAAATATGTTTATTCTACACCAAACCCCCCCTGAAGTTAATTTGACTGGCGTTTGTCTCTAATTGAGGAAGGATATCTTACTATTTTCACAAATTGTGAATAAAATATATAAAATAATAATAAAAATATAAAATAGGAGAAAGGACGAAAAGGTCTTCCACTTCCTTGTTGGAGAAAGTAAAACATTTACGACTATTTTGAAAGTAAAACCGATAATAGAGGTGCAACTTTTTTTAAAAAATTATTATTATTATTATTATTATTATTACTACGTAGCATCACAGAGCCCCGCGTCTATATGTGTTGCGAATGGGTATAATTGAGAAGCTTCACGGTGTATATAAAGCACATCACAAGTCCACAGACGACAATTAAGCACAATGAATTCATAAGATTAATAGCTAATCCTCCAACTTTTGGCTATTGAAAAACTGTTAAAAATATGGTATTTCCTTTTTGATTTGATTGGGTGGGAGGTTGTGGTGTACGTTGATTTGATGCAGTACTAATGTTCTAATGGAGGAGGCACATTTTCTCCACTATCTTTTAGGTCCTTAATTAAAGCATCTTCAACCAATACAATATCTCTATCTCTAAAATAAAGTTTTAAAAGGGAATATTTCATTATATCCTTCGGATTCCAACTCTAAAATTTTTTCACTCCAATCACACTCTCTATCCCTATATATATATACATATCTTCAAATAATTTACATTTTCATCAATATATTTTTTTACACTCTTCAATATATTTTTTTAAATTTTATTTGCAATTAAATTGTAACAAATATTATTTTAATAACATTTTTATTAGTGCATGAATATTAGTTTCATCATCTTAAATATAATGTTTTTCAATATAGTTTGCTCAATCCCATATATTTTTCTTAATTTCATTAGATATTTTTTTTAAATATCAAAATAGGTGTATAATAGGAGTTGTTACACTAACATATGAGATTTGTTAAACGATATTAGTTTCACGTGTATGAAACTAGTGAAGGTGTGACATTGACTTTATTAAATAATGTATAAATTTAAATTATGATGATAGATTTGGATTCCATAAAAAAAAATCCCAACGGACGCGAATTTTCGAATAAAGAAGATGGAAATTTTTGAAAAAACACTCGCAATTTCCAAATACAAGGTGGATCATTTTCAAGTGGATTTGAAAGTCATTTGGATGACCTTCAGAAATATTAATAAGTTTTTTTTTTTTTTGGGTATCGAGGATCCCGAACTTCGTCCAGGCAACCTCTGCCTGTCCTCTCCAACCACGTGATACACCCATAGCCAACTTATTGGTTCTGACGGTCTATTTATTGGATGTTATAGAGTAGGACAGATAGGAAACCTCAACCCACACCCACGAGCACACAAAGTTGCAAGCGGATAAATCAGAACTCGCCTTTGTCTGGGTAGGATTCGAACAGCTGACCTGGGAGTTACCCGTGCCTTAAGCCTGTCCTTTCACTAGCTAAGCTAGCGCCTTGATGGCTGACCACAATATAATTGCCAAGAGTAGAACCAATGACTTGAGATTTTCATCCCAAGCCTTAGACCACCAAGGCAACCACCTCGTGGTTATTAATATGTTATGTTGCTATTATTTAAGTTTTTTTTTTTTTTTCTTTTCTATCCTTATTTTTTTTTAATATGTTTATATTATTGTAATTTTCATTTGGAAGTTTTAAAGTCACTATGTTTCGTCTTTATTTTATTGTTAACTTATAATTATTAACATCTAAATAATAAAAAGTATGATAAGAATAAGTAAATTTTGATAAATGAAAAATTATTAAATAAAAAATTAGTAATAAATATTCAATATTAGTCTCATTTTAAAGATCTAGATGAGATCATTCTAATGGTATAATTTTTATGATAATAAAATTTATTAATTAAAACTTATTATATATTAATTGAATTTATTTAAAAAGGTAAAAATGATATAAATGTCAATAACTATGCACAATGGGGTAAACCGTAAACATGGAATAGAAAATATAAAAAAGTGAATTTAGAGTTTCATATTTGGTATTTTTCATATTTGGTACCAAACAATGAAACTCTAATTTTTTATTTTTTATTTTAAATAGAAAAATAGAGTATGGTCGGAGCATGTGGTACTCTATTTTAGACTTCATACTTTATTTTAGAGTACCATTAGAGATGCACTTATTAGGAGGTCACAATGTTAGCTTCATAAATGACCTTATTTATTTTGTTTTAATTTCTAAATTAAATGTATGGATATTTTTTATATTCTGAAGTCAGATCCATTAAATATATGGGGCATCCATAAGTTGTTAGGGTGTGAGCGTATAAAAACCACATGTTGTAATTTGACCGCAAATAAGTAAAATACTAAGGGTGTCATGAATGCAAGTCTACCGTAATTTTAAATAAACTATTGATTGATATCATATTCAACCCTAACCATCAATTTTCTATTATAATAATCAATGTGAAAGGTAATGTTTCCAAACGAGCCTTGTGTCAGCAAAGAGAACAAAAAAGATGCCTGAAAGATATGATGAGTAGTGAGCTAGGGTTTTGAATTTTAATTTGTGTCAAATTTTTTATTATTTCATTCAAGCCATGGATGTTGAACCACGTATCTCATATCATATTATATAACTAGCAAGCTTTGACAATTGACAAATCGAAATGCAAGATATATTTCTCTCATATTTTCAGAATATGATTTCATTGAATTTTATTGGATTTTATCAGAATTATTTGAATGATATTTGTTTAAAAAGCATAGTCGACTAGACTATATGTTTAGTCAAAGGTTGATACAAAAACTAACAATATTTATAGGTCATGACATTAAGTTAACTCACCAAGAACATAAGACACAACCCTTAACTCTTCTAGAATATAAAGCCAAATTAATGTACATGAATGGGTAATCATCCCTAGTAATTAACTCACGTAATGATTGAGGGGTCAGAAGAATGGCCATATCTCTGGTTTGCACCCATTATATAGGTTCGAAATTTGAATCCGATACTATCATGTTGAAGGGTTCAATAGGATTCGCTAATGGATAGGAAATTTACGGGTAATCAAAAAGGAAAATCCACATTAATTAACCCACATATTTGTACACTTAATTAGTTTTCTTCTCTTGCCATAATTAATGATCACTTATAATCTACAATAAACCTTACAGTAAAACCTCGATAAATGAATGTTCGATAAATTAATAACCCTGCTTAAATAATAAAATCTTTCGGCCCCGACTTGGACCAATGTACTAAATTAATAACCTCACTAAATGCATAAGATAATAATTTAAAAAAAAAAATCCTTTAGGGCCCAACGAATATATAAATTAATAATTGATTAAATACATAAAATATATCTTTCTAAAAAAAAAAACATAAAAGAAATAACACAGACAAATTCATAATATATATTAATGAACTTTTAACTTGACAACTTCTATTTTCTCAATTTAGATCTTTCTTAAAATATGCATCTAAAGTTGTTTATATTTTCTTCGTATAGAAACCGAACTCAATCTCATCCTTAATATATATTTTTGAGTTAAATTTCATCCTTAATATTTTTCAAATCATACACCACATTTGGTATTTTTTTTTTCTTTTTCATTTTGTAGTAAGTAGTTATTTAATGTTATTACTTATTACTACTTGAAAGACATCTTTTGGAGAAACACTTGGTAAACCACAACAGTATCTGGATCATGATTTTCGGTAGAAGTATTCATTATCCCTTTAATAATCTCCTCAGCGATTCCATCACTATATCATTTTTACTAGGATAATTCAAAAGGTGATCAACATCCATCACATTTCTATAGTGTAGACCATAAATGACTTTTTCATAATTCATGTACTTATTAATTTTTATGTATATACATATGTATGTTTTTATAATTATCTTTTGTGTATGTACATTAATTTTTGAGCTTCTATTTATAAACTTTGATTTATAAGTTATGCATGTATCTTGTTCAAAATATATATAGTACATTTACAAGTAGTTATAACATAAAACTCTTTTTAAATTAATAAATATTCATTTATCGATAAATAAATAACCCCTCTAAAATAATAATTTTCTTTGGTCCCAACAATATTATTTTATAGGGGTTTTACTGTAATTTATTTATACTTTCCTAACTTATCAACACATCTTGATTAGCTTAGTTGTTTATACAAGAGGTTCTCCAAAATAACCATAATCCAATTCTGATCTATGCTTTCTAGAGAGTTACCATTTATAGGTGGAATTAAGATCAATTACTATTGCAATAATTAGGTTTTTATAATAATTGCTGATCTGATAAAAACCTCACACTAGTAAAGGTCAATGTGAAACTATTGATCAAGAGAATTTTAATATGTATATTGATTAACAGTTTTTTTTTTATATTTTTTTATTACGCACACTCTTAAGTGAACTAGTGTGTAAGCTTCCACCATCCACATTTATGGTTGATGATTGAACACTTGAACCCCCACCATTTATGCATTTATAGCATGTATGATTTTTTTTTTTTTTTTTTTTTTTTTTTTCTTCTGTATTAGGGGTCATGCATGTAGGTCTTGCTCTTGACAATATTTATTTTTTAACCCCAAAGGGTGGTGCCGTTGGTCACTGGGGCAAGTTGTAGACTCGGACATCCTGGGTTCGATCCCTGGTAATCACGTTTCTCTTGGGTCCACTGGAGGTTTACTCGGTTGTTAACTTCAGGGCCTCACGGGATTAATCGAGGTGCGCACAAGCTGATCCGGACACCCATTGATACCAAAAAAAATATATATATATATTTTGTATTGTGAATCGTGCATATAATGCTTGATTTTGAATATAAGTACCGACATGCCTTTTTCCGTGATTTCAAATATATATATATATATATATATATATATTGATTTACAATATTCTTGATTGGTATATAGGTTAATTTATTTGTTTTTGTGGATGTATTAAACAAAAATCACCGCATGGTCATATCAAAAGATATATACATGTGGAATCTTTGAAGTGAGCCCACTTTTGAAACTCACTTGCTTTGATAAGATCACGGTTCACGACAACATGGGTAATTAAAATCACAGTCTGCTTGAAGAAATCTATTGGAAAAGACTAAAAATGCATGCGCGAGGTTCATGTGACCGAAAGCAAATTTAATTAAATAGTTATATGCTACATTTGATGTACAAAATGGATGGTTTAATACGCTTCGTTTATATGATTCATTGGATGTTATCGCTATCTTAACATCATTGACTTTTACTGTTAGGCATTGATTATTTTTGTGCATCAAGCCATCAAGGAATATTGACTAAAAAAAAAACTCTTGGCAAGAATTATATTTATAAATCGAGAGAAAAAAAAATAAAAAAAACACCAAGTGGAGTGGGGAGTAAGTGGCGAATTTGAATCCTATGCTGTGATGTTTTTCGAGACTTTTTTAAAGTATAGGTTGTTAATAAAATGGTTGTGAAAATCAATCACATTTTAACCACTCATTCATTGCAATATTTATGTGTCATAAGATTAGATAAAGTCAGGAAAAGATTATATCTAATCCAAATTCGTAAGCGATAGGCTTTAATCTACTGAATCTGACGCAAACTACCAAGGCCATGCATGTGCTATCTGAATATCTACTTCCACAATTGAAATATATATACTCCCATAATAATAAAATAAAAAATTTAAAAAAAAAAAAAAAAAAACTCCTTAACCCACACGGTTGGGTTGTGAATCCTAATATTGTTGAGCTAGCTAACACATTTAAACTATGTATTCTTAGGGTTTGTATGCGAGAGAGAAAAAAAAAAAATCAGGACCGAATTGAGAGAGGGTCTGCTACACCATTGTAAACACCAATATGATAGTGGAAGTTGAGTGCAGGTGCGTTACGTGGATGTAGGTTTATGAGTTACATCAAACCACAATCTATTTATTATTCTCTATTTCCTTTCCTGTGTAATTATTTGATTGCCTTTGATTTTGTAAATTTCGTAAAACACACATGCCGGCAAAAGCTTATAATAGGACTTGAATCCCTACCATAACGCAACTTAAAAGGTGCACGCCACTTGAGTTCATAGTGGATGTCCTCAATCTACTAATAGTTGACATAAAGAACACTGATTAGATAATGGAAGTTGAATGTGTGCGCTCTGTAGATATTGGTATACACCAAATCATATAAAATCTCATGTCTCTTTATTATATTTTTGTGTTTTGATTATTGCTTTGGGCTTGCAATACAAGTAATAGTTGAAGTTGAAGAATTTGGGCACAACAGCATCAATTGCAATGCTCAAAAGCAATAAAAAAAAGGAGAGAGAGAGAGAGTTAAAAGGCATGGGTTAGGGAAAGAGATCAGTGGAGTTGCAGACATGGTTGCAGGCGCACAAACTCAAAACAGCCTCGAGTAGAGAGAGAGAGAGAGAAGAGCAGTCCCTCCTCAATTCTTCAGTCCTCAGTCCTCACTCTCTCTCTCTCTAGATCGAGAGAAAGAGAAAAGAGAGAATCTGACATACACTAAAAAAAGACAATTAAGTGCTGTTGCTGTGGACCAGCATTCTCTCACTTTAATTCTCTCCTCTCAACTCTCCAAGTCTCAACCCACCAAAAAAGAAAACACTTCTCTTTTCTCTTTTATCTCTCTCTCTCTATATCTGTGCAATTAAATCACTAATCAGACTAAAATTCAAGTACTAATATAAGCAATTGATTAAAAACAGGTTTGTTTAGGCTTAATTTGCAGAGAAGATAATAACACAGAGAGAGAGAATGTGTGTGTGGGGAGAGGCAGAGCAATAATAATTAGAAGCTGGACCAGTTTGCAGGGTGTGGAAGAGTACTAACATGAGCTTGTCGGTTGTTCTGCAAGATTACTCTTCTCTATGCATCATCGATCAGTCTCTCTTAACAACTAGTCATCACTGATAATCGATCGTCTTTTCATACCCACCTAGTAGAACTACTGCTACTACTGTTTCTTTGATGGATTTTTATGTGCTTGGATGGGTGGTGGGAAACATATTTCTCTCCTAGTCCTACCTCACATACTTGTCTCCATAATTTATCATTCAAGATTTTCTGTTTTAATTCAAATCACAACATCAACTATTGCAATTAGTGCAATTTCATTCTTCGATCTTCAAATCTAATATTGTTTGTGTGCTTCAATTCATCAAGGTAAGATCTTAATTTCTAGTTGCAAGCCATGTAGGGGCCCGTTATTTTATGTTTTGAATATTATTTTTCATTTTAATATTTGGGTTTTGTCTTAAATTAATCAAGCACTTTTTAAATCCATCCATCTATCTAATCTAGTTGTCCATATCTACTGCACATCATCACTTGCATCTGTCTTTTGAATTGTAGGATTATAATTAGTGTGTGAAATGGGTTGGTGGGTTTAGCACCAAAAACGTCAAAATCAACAATAAGAAGAAAAAAAAAAAGAATAATAATTCGTGCTTAGGTATCGGATTAAGTTTCTTTTGAGGATTAGCATTAAAAAAGAAGAAAAAAAAAGTTTCTTTCGAGGATTAGATGGTGTGGATTAGGGTTCAAAAAAGAAATTTTTAAAAGGGTTCTAGCTGCTGCTGCTGCTGATGATTCGTCTATAGCAACGATTATAGTTTTGGAAAATTAAGCATTATTTTAATCAATAGAAGCTGAAATCAAGACCTAGCTTGAGATCAAGATCGATTTAATGGAAGTGCGAGGAACACCAAGCTATTTGGGTCATCATCATCATCATCATCATAATAGAGATTCTTCTTCTTCCAAAATTTCTCCATCAACACCACCAACCACTACTACTACTACTGTTCATGATCATGGTGTTGGTGATGCAATCTTCAATCTCTCCCAAACCCTAGATCATCATCATCATCATCAATCTAATGTTAATCCAGTACAAGACACACATGATAACATACCCAGAAGATCAAGAAGAGATCCAGACACCGATCCAGATCCGGTTCCTGCAACAGCTTCGATTGCTACTTCAAGTAGTACTGATAGATCAACACCAACAACAGCAACAACGACGACAACAACGTTGGTCATTAGATACAGAGAATGTTTGAAGAATCATGCGGCGAGCATGGGAAGGCACGTTGTGGATGGATGTGGAGAATTCATGCCTGGTGTCGTCGGTGGCGGCGGTGGCGAGGAGGAAGCAGAAGGCAACTCGGAGGCCTTAAAATGTGCTGCTTGTGAGTGTCACCGGAACTTTCATCGAAAAGAGATCAACGGTCACGGTGCATCATCACAATCACAATTGTTGTTGTATCAACCAGCGAACTATAATAACAAGAAATATCACCACCACCGCCACGACCACAACCACCACCACCACCACCATCAACAACAACAGCAGCAGCAGCCTCCTCCACCTCTTCCTCCTCCTGCTACTTTCTATGATCATCACAACAACAACAACAACAGCAGGCTCGCTCTCGGTTTGACTAATAGTACTACTCCAGCTGCACCATTGATGATGGTTTTCGGTGGCGGTGGAGCAGCGGCGGAGTACTCTTCCAGCGGAGATCTCAACATGTTTAATTCTAATGCAGAAGGAGGGCAATCAACAGTACTGATGCAGCCAAAGTATTCGAAAAAGCGGTTTCGAACAAAATTCAGCCAAGAACAGAAGGAGAAGATGATGGAGTTGGCTGAGAAGATTGGTTGGAGAATCCAGAAACAAGACGAGAAAGAGGTTCAAGAATTTTGTGCTCAAGTGGGTGTAAAGAGACAAGTTTTCAAGGTTTGGATGCACAACAATAAACAAGCTTCTGTGAAGAACAAGGAATGAAATGTAAGAATAAATTTAATTTTTTCAAAACATAAAAAAAAAAAAAAAAAGAATAAATTTAATTTTCTTTTCTAATCTTTATTAATTAATTTGAGATTGATCATCTACTGTTAATTAATAGAAGATGGATAGAGTTGGTGAAATAATTATATTGAAACTAAATTAGAATATGTGAATTGTTAACCGTATATATATTATATAGAGAGGAAAATACATATATGTTGACTAGCTAGATCATTAAATCTAGAATGATTTTCATCAATTTCTGGGTACGTAGTGTTTAGTGTTTATTATCATTAATATTTTTCTTCTGCAATCATATTAAATATTCTTTTAAGTTATTGACTTATTGTAGTTTACAATCCTCAGAAATATCATTCATTGACCAAAAAAAATAAAAAAGTGTATTAGAATTGCACCAAAACATGTTTATTGTTGAAGAATCAATGAAAAAAAAAAAAAAAAAAACCCAGAATTTGATCTAGTTATGAACATTCTAAGTATGCTTCACGTGTTAGTGATTTTTGTTCATATTTTTTTAAAAATAAAAAATAAAAAATAAAAAAATTCTTGCAACTATATTTTGTCTGGACACTAATCATAGAAGCTTTGATCCTTGGAAACCCTACCAAAATACCAAACAGTGTCTGGTTCTGTCGAGAATTAAAGCCTTTTTGAACGGATCTCTGTGTCATGTGTGTGTCCTTCATGTGACAATGACAATGATTTAACACGCTCTTCTTACATTTATATAAGCTGTTCTT
Organism: Acer saccharum; assembly: GCA_030490815.1. Lineage (NCBI taxonomy): Eukaryota > Viridiplantae > Streptophyta > Magnoliopsida > Sapindales > Sapindaceae > Acer > Acer saccharum. The sequence continues at coordinate 5,972,415 of CM059868.1, forward strand.
GTCTTGGTGAGTTATAATTTGATGTTGGAAAACCTAATAGTAAACATGAATTAATAACTAGTTTCAATCACACACAAAATTCGTCTCGCCATTATTATTATTTATTTTCAGGCCGAGGTTCACATGGCAAACCATTGGAGTAAATTGTGCACAAAATGTTGACTTTCACAGTCCAACTTTTGTTTCATTTCCTGGCCCACATAAAATATATGTAGATAATTAGCTAGAATTAGGACAAGTAATTATGTATCCACAATAAGAGATTTATCTATATATAATAGTCATTCTATCGTGTAAGTTCGATAATTTCATTACCATTTAGGGACGCTACAGATTCAGATACTCGAAGATGATTTTATTGATCATACTATTGTGAAAAGCTCTGTAATTTAATCAACATTTAGGGATGATACAAGTTCAGTAACTCTGAAAATGATTTCAATCAATCTAGCTATTGTATAAGTTCTAGTATTTTCATTAATATATTTAGGGATAGACAAAATTCGCAATATGGAACAGGAACGGGAATGGGATCGCCAATTTCCAAAATGGAATCAACGTAAATTTTATTTAAATTAAATCATGAGATGTTTAATTTATTGTGATTGAAGTATTTATATTTTTACGCTACTTAATACAAATTTCGTAATATTCACATCATTTGAACATACATTTGAACAATCTAGTATTACTAAATTCTTTTATATATCCTAGAATTGATCAATTAAACACCAAACGTTGAAGCATCTTTTGCCCTATTTGGAGAATCATTTCCTGAAAAAGCACTTGTATACACGATCATGTGTGCTTCTTAAAAAGCGTTTCTATACCTAAAAGTTTTTACATACCACAGCTTGTAGTCGATCCTTGTGTAATATGATCGGTGTTTATGGCACCGGAATCAGCCTATCGTAGAGTGAAGAAAGAAAAAAAATCTAAAACGACATCATGATCCAAGCCTAATTTTGCATTTCAGAAAATTAAAAATTAAATAAAATATGAAGTTTATTGAATATAGTTATCATTTATCAAACCCTAAACAAGAAAATACTATATATAGAGTAACAAAAGTTACTCATAGATGAATTAAGATAATAGCCCACATTTAGCTATATTTAACCGGTGTAAGTAGTTAAAATTCACAGCTCCTACTTAATTTGTCTTGGTTTCATCTGAGATGGTCTTTTTGGCAGACGCATACGTTGCCTTTACCTTTTCTGTAGCCCCGTCATAAGCATCCGCTACTTTACCTTTTCCCTGTCCCATTCCTTTGCTCACCGTCTCTTTAACGTCGGAAGCCTTTTCCGAGGCCACATTTGAAGCCTTTTTCACATTCTCTTTAGCGCCATTATAAGCGTTGGCTGCTTTATACTTCCCGCTCTCCATTGCTTTGTTCACCGTCTCTTTAGCACCCGAAGCCTTGTCTGAAACCACATTTGAAGCCTTTTTCGCCTTCACTTTGGCCTCATCATAGGTGTTGGCTGCTTTGTCTTTCCCACTTTCCATTGCTTTGTTCGCTGTTTCTTTAGCATCATCGGAAATCTTTTTAACTGGGTGCTTAGTTCTTGATAATGACATTTGAATATTTTAGGCACAGAATATTAGCCATAATATGACACAAAAATAATAATAATATATAGTATTCTATGAAACAATATCACATGTACTACAAGATAGGCATAAGGTATTTTTGGAAGTCACTTATTTTAGTGTCTTTAAAACATAAGTTATTAAAGTGGTGATAGTCTTGAAACACCAATTTAAAAAAGTGACAAAACCCCCTATTGATGGAGGACCAGTGGAGATTCTCTATCAATAGAGATGAAATGACCTCGGAAGTCAAAATTGGTCTTCAATTGGAGGTCGAAATGAAGAAGATGACCAAAAAAAAAAAAAAATTGGAAAATTTCATTTTTGATCAATAAGTCTTGAAAATTGTAAATATACATAATAAGTTTCAGAACCTACCTAACAAGTCTCGGAAACACAAATAAGTGCGAGACTTATTTTTATGAGTGTGTTTTTAGGGTATTTTTTGTCAGATCTACACTTTGTGTTATATTAAAACTAAAGTTATTAAGTTGGTGATAGTCTTAAAACTCACTATTTAAAAAGTGCTATTCAATTTTCTGAACATATATATATATATATATAGGCAGTAGTATAACCTTAATGTTACAATATATGAGAAATTTATAGGTTAAATCATGAGCAAAAACATGTACATGCGGAAAGTAAAACACTAAATCCTATACAAGTCATATGATCAATGATAGTGATTTTGGATTATCTCCTGGTTTTTTATCGGATTTTTGACACCTGATGAGTATTAAAAAAAAATTACATATTCAGGATTTATTATGTTTTTTTTCTTCTTTCATGCAAATATGCAATAGTAATAAAAAAAAAGAATGTTTTATTCAAAACTCAAATACTAAAAATAAAAAAAAACCATCCACCACAAAATTACAGGAGAGGATCCAAACCCGTGACGAGGAAGAGAAGTTACTCACCCAGATATCTTTCCATAAATCCATCTAGTCCATGAATCAGACTTTCCCTTCCTTGAAAATTTTTCTGATGTCTTCAATTTGACATCCTCCATCGACATGTCACCTGCCACCACCGTACACAACACTGCCATTACCATCACCATCACCACCATCAATATCCCAACTCTCTTCCCCATCTCTAGTTAAGAAAATAAAATAAAAATCAAAACCAAGACCAAATCTAACAACTGAGATTATATAAACTTTTAAGGATCTTGTCTTGATTGAATTTTTTCCTTTAATGTATTTGCAGTTTTTATATATTATGTGAGCTACTGTTAGTCGACACGTGGCAGTTCATTGGGACAACGTGGCAGTGTTCGGGGGACGTTGTAATGCTAATAGTGCTAGTTTTGTGCCACGTGTAGCTTTGCAAGGCCACTATTGGCCGCATATTGTGCATGTTTTCAAGTGGTCTCTGTGTTTGTAGTACCCGTTGTTACGGGGTCTTACTCCTTAATTGTAGTTTGGTTAGTGCATCCTTGCAGATTGAATTCTTCAAACAGTAATGTCTCGCCATGTCAGCAAATTGGGTGATTGTAATTTATTTTATTTTATTAACAATTAAGTATACTTTAAACAAAAAAATTAAGTATACACACATCACTCGGTGCTTCGGTGGTTGTATAATTTCCATTTACATCCGTTACAACTTACAAGTGTTTGAGTCTGTACTCTGCATACAGGTTCGATCTCTTATCACGGATGTTAATTGAAAATGTATAACTAATTTAGTTATGAATAGATGTGCTATCGTGAGGGTAGCTTATAACCTAACTCATATTAATATTCAGAAATATTATAGATACATTTATTGACATGATTGTCGATGACTAAAGTGGAGTAAATTACAGAATAGATATCCAAAATCAGCACAATTTCACCAATAATTAATACATATGTAATTTTTTTTAAGCAAAAACTAATAAGATCAATTGGGCCTTAATTAAGTAAATGAAAAATTAACCTAGTGGCCACTCATTTGGTTATGGGCTCCTAAAATGACTATTAGATGGGAAATTTGGCTTAAAATAAGTATTGGATAAGAAATTTGGTTCCCAAATGATCATTTAAGGTGAAAAATGTGATGGAAATAACCATTCCGTGGAATTGGTCGAACGCTATCAAAATGGTCATTATATGAAAAAGTAGTGCATTGGGATTGGTCAATCTTTCAAAACTAGAGATAAAAATATAGTTATATTTAAGGGTAAAGATATTAACACCCATAAAACTTATTAGTACACTCATTTTTATAAGTACACCCATGTCTAAAATTTTAAAAATAAATATTACTAGAAGCACCCATCCTAATGTCAATAGTACTCTCATTGAAATAAATATATTTGTTTAAGATAAATTATTTATAAACACTCTTAAATTATTATCACACCCAATTTATATATAAAAAAAAACCATATTATTTTTAGAATCAAATCCTCTTTTAATAATGGTCCAATTTACTTTGGAAATATATATCTCAAATGTATGAGCCTTATAAAAGGGAATATGTGGAACCGTATATGAGGTTAAGAGATTTTCAATCTGGAATTCTCTTATTTATACAGCTATCTAAAAAAGAAAAAAAAAAAACTTAATGATATCTATGACTATCTTTAAAAAAATAAAAAATTTGTTAATATCTACAGCTATCGTTAAAAAAAAAAAAAATTGTTTATTGATAGAGTTCATAACTATACATAATAATGAATTGTTATAAATGGGTTTTGGAACTTATTTTCTCAAATGGGTTGCTTCCTTGTGTAATATGATCGGTGTTTATGACACCAGAATCAGTCTATCGTAGAGTTAAGAAAGAAAAAAAATTCTAAAACGACATCATGATCCAAGCCTAATTTTGCATTTCAGAAAATTAAAAATTAAATAAAATATGAAGTTTATTGAATATAGTTATCAAACCCTAAACAATAAAATACTATAGATAGAGTAACAAAAGTTACTCATAAATGAATTAAGATAATAGCATTAAGATAATAGGCCACATTTAGCTATATTTAACCGGTGTAAGTAGTTAAAACTCACAGCTCCTACTTAGTTTGTCTTGGTTTCATCTGAGATGGTCTCTTTGGCAGACGCATACGTTGCCTTCACCTTTTGTGTAGCCCCATCATAAGCATCCGCTACTTTGTCTTACCCCTGTCCCATTGCTTTGCTCATCGTCTCTTTAACGTCAGAAGCCTTTTCTGAGGCCACATTTGAAGCATTTTTCACATTCTCTTTAGCATCATCATAAGCGTCGGCTACTTTGTACTTCTTGCTCTCCATTGCTTTGTTCACCGTCTCTTTAGCACCCAAAGGCATTTCTGGGGCCTTATTTACAGCATTTTTCACATCCTCTTTAGCGTCCTCATAAGTGTAGGCTGCGTTGTCTTTCCCGCTCTCCACTGCTTTGGTCACCGTCTCTTTAGCACCCGAAGCCTTTTCTGAGGCCTTATTTGAAGCCCTTTTCACATCCTCTTTAGCGTGTTCATATGTGTAGATTACTCCGTCTTTCCCACGCATCATTGCTTGACCCACCTTCGTTTGGCCATCAGAAGCCTTTTCCGAGACCACTTTTGAAGCCTTATACACATTCTCTTTAGCGCCATTATAAGCGTTGGCTGCTTTGTCTTTCCCACTTTCCATTGCTTTGTTCGCTATTTCTTTAGCATCATCGGAAGTCTTTACAACTGTGTCCTTAGTTCTTGATAATGACATTTGAATATTTTAGGCACAGAATTAGCCATAATAATGACACAATAATAATAATAATATATAGTATTCTATGAAACAATTAATATCACATGTACTACAAGATATATATGCATTGATGGAATTAATTTTGATATATTGTTTATTTCCTCAAGCTAATTTCAAGATTTCTTGTTAGATGTTACGTGTAATTACTCTCTTTTCATTAACAACAAAGTTTAATGTGTCTAATATAGGACCATATACATCAGGTCCAGAAATATATATATATATATATATGACATATTGAAATATAATGGTTCAAATAATATCGTTAAAACTTAAAAAAATAAATAAATAAAATTAAAAGACTTTTTGCTCAATAAGTCTCGAAATGAAGAAGACGATAAAAAAAAAAATTAGAAAATTTCATTTTTTCTCAATAAATCTCGAAAATTACAAATATACCAAATAAGTCTCGGAAATAACAAAATAAGTCTCGGAAACACAAATAAGTGCGAAACTTCTTTTTATAAGTGTGTTTTTAGGATATTTTTGTCAGATCTACACTTTATGTTATATTAAAACTTAAGTTATTAAGTTGGTGATAGTCTTAAAACTCACTTTTATATAGTGCTATTCAATTTTCGAAACATATATATATATATATATATATATATATATATATGAGAAATTTATAGGTTAAATCATGAGCAAAAACATGTACACGCAGAAAGTAAAACACTAAAACCTATACAAGTCATATGATCAATGATAGTGATTTTGGATTATCTCCTGGTTTTTTATCGGATTTTTGACACCTGAGTAATTAAAAAAATTACATATTCAAGATTTATTATGTTTTTTTCTTCATTTATGCAATAAAAAAAAATGTTTTATTCAAAACTCAAATACTTAAAATAAATAAATAAAAAATCATCCAACCCAAAATTAAAAGATTAGAAGAGGATCCAAACCCGTGACAAGGAAGAGAAGCTACTCACCCAGTTATCTTATCATAAGCCCAATCAGCCCATGAATCAGACTTTCCCTTGGCACCGTGCCCGGTTCCTGTTGACATCGTTCTGATATCCTCCGCCAAAACCTCACCTGCCACCACCGTACACAACACCGCCATTACCACCACCACCATCACCATCAACAGCCCACCTCTCTTCCCCATCTCTAGTTAAAAAAATAAAATCAAAATCAAAACCAAGACCAAATCTAAGAACTGAGACTATATAAACTTTTAAGGATCCTGTCTTGTCTGGATTTTTTCCTTCAATGTATTTGGCAGTTTTTATATATAATGTGAGTAACTGTTAATCGACACGTGGCCGTTCTTAGGGACAACGTGGCAGTGTTTGGGGGATGTTGTAATGCGTAATAGTGATAGTTTTGTGCCACGTGTAGATTTGCAAGGCCACTATTGGCCGCATATTGTGCCCCATGTTTTCAAGTGGTCTCTGTGTTTGTACGTTGTACCCGTTGTTACGGGGTCGTACACCTTAATTGTAGTTTGGTTACTGCATCCTTGCCAATAGAATTCTTCAACCAGTAATGTCTCGCCATGTCTGCAAATTGGGTGATTGTAATTGTTTTAGTTTATTAAGAGCATCTCCAACCATGCATGCTCTCTAAATTTTAGTTAAATTTTAGCTATTTTAACTAAAAAGCTATTTTAGCTTGTAATTTTTCGTGAGTTCACTTTAACCATTCTCTGACCTCTCTATTATAGTTAGTCATTAACATTTTAATATTTTTTTTGAATTTAAAATATAAATAAATTTATTTTGTTTTAAATTGTAAAAAGAGAATAATCAACTTAAAAATAATAAAAATAATAAAATAAAATAAAAAAAAGGAGAAGATAGGGAGCTTGAAATGGCTCCCTACATTTAGAAAGTCTCTTGATGGTTCTCTAAAATAGGGAGCCATTTAGAGAGGCCCTTAAGAGTGTTCTAAAACCATCCCCACTAGCTATTTTAGCTAAGGAGTGGGTTTAGGGAGCCCCATTGGAAATGCTCTAACAATTAAATATACTTTAAACAAAAACAATTAAGTATATGCACATCACTCAATGCTACAGTGGTTGTATAATTTCCATTCACATCTGTGACAAAGGTTCGAGTTTATACTCATTCGATCTCTTATCACGGACGTTAATAGAAAATGTATAACCATTTTAGTTATGAGTAGATTTGCTATCGTGGGAGTAGCTAATAGCTTACAACCTAACTCATATTAATATTCGGAAATATAATAGATACACTTATTGACATGATTGTCGCAGACTTTTAGTTGAGTAAATTAGATAATAGAGATCCAAAATCAGCACCATTTCACCAATAATTAATACATATGTAATATTTTTTTTAAACAAAAACTAATAAGATCAATTGGGCCATAATTAAGTAAATGAGAAATTAATCTAGTGGCCACTCATTTGGTTATGGGCTCCTAAAATGACTATTAGGTAGGAAATTCAGTTCAAAATAAGTATTAGATGAGAAATTTGATTCAAAAATGATCATTTAAGGTGAAAAATGTGACGGAAATAATCGTTCCGTGGAATTGGTTGAACGTTATCAAAATTATCATTATATGAAAAATTAGTACATTGGGATTCATCAATCTTTCAAAAGTAGAGATAAAAATAAAGTTAAATTGAAATATGAATTAAATAAATAAAAATAAAAATAAAATGTTAACCTATTAGTATAAATCTAAAAATTAATTATGTTAAATAAAATATTCTTCGTCAGATATGAATTCATTGGAAAATGAATTAATTCACTTTTATGGGCCGTGCGGCTTCGTTTTGTATGGGCCAACCAGTTATATTTATTATCAGCAATACGAAAGTAAGAATAAAATATTAAAAATATCTATCCATTCTCTCTCTCTCCCTCTCATGATCGGGTAAGTCTAGTCCCATCTTTTTTTTTTTCTTCTTCAAAAATCTAGTCTCATCTCTGCCTCTCTCTCCATTCTCTATATTTTATATTTCCTTTTTCTCTTAATTAAATCAAAACAAAATCAATAAATAATAAAAAGGACCAAATTGGAATAAATTTAATTAATTAGGGTAAAACTGTGAATAAACAAAACCTTTAAATAAAGGATATAGTCAAAATATATTTTTAAAAATAGGGTTAAAATGTGATTGTATAAAAGTTGAGGGATAAAAAAAAAAAAAGACAAAACAGCACAGTGTTTGTGCAAAGAAGAACAGTGTTGCGCAATATATTGCGCGACACTGTTCATCTTCCTCAGTTGGCGCAGCGTTTGGCGATGGGTTGGAGGTCGATTTTGCAGCAACTTGGCGATGGCGAGGGGTTTGACGCAGGGTTGGAGAAGCTCTTAGTGGTTGGATTTCGAGTGGATTTTAATTAGATTGAAGTTTTTTTAGCAGGATTCGCAATTGTGTTTAGTGGATTGTAATTGTGTTTAGTTAAAAAAATTGGAAGTGATGTGTGGTGATGGAGTCGGCGATGGTTGAGTTGTCGACGACAGAGGTTAGGGATGGTGGGATCGTCGATGATGGAGTCGATGATGGTAGAGGTCGGTGAAGTTTGCTTCCTCTTCGTCTTCCTCGTCTTCATTGTATGATGGAGATTTGCAATCCATTTTTTATTCCAAAATGAATTTTTTATAAATTTTTTTTCTAGAATGTTCAATGTAATTCAACTATAATCAAATCTGATCAGGAAAAAAAATAATATTGTTAATAGAAAGTCTGATCATACCAATAAAAGTTTTTAATTTTAACCTTTAATAGACAAGCAGTTAAGCACTATTATTAATTATAATTTGTAGTTTATTAAAAAAAGGGTAGTGTTAACATGTGCCCTAAGGGCATAGGATAACAAATTAACAACTACTTTATTTCTATAAATAGAAATAAAAGCATAGGTCAATAGATGCATTTATTGTTTTGTTACTTTATAGAAATAAAGTAATTGTTATCATGTGCCTTCAAGGCACGGGTTAACACTACCCTTAAAAAAATAATAATAAACTTTGTAGGATTAGTATTTCTTACAACATAAAAAACGTGAAAGTTTGAATTATAACCTTATAAAATGTTTGATTGTAAGGTTACACTTAATTGAAAATTATTATGAAAATCAGTTCTGCCAAATGCGGTTTTTAATGTTTTCATTCTCGTAATATTGCTTTCAACGATTGCTACCATACGCATTTTCGAATCCAAAAAATACAAAAATCAATTTCTCGAAATCAAATGAAAACGAGAAAACTAAAAATGTACGTTACCGAACGACCCCTTCACTTTCTAGGACGCTTTCTCATCTATAAGTGCTCATGAGGATTGTCGGTTAATTCACTTTCCAAAGTGTTTTCACACATAAGCGATCATCTCCGGCTAAGAATATTTAATAATTTTTTAATATTTCTAGCCAAGAATATTTAATAATTGTTTTTATATTTCCGGTCAAATGGATGGCCACTAGGTTAATTTTCCCACATAATGACTATTTCCATCACACTTTTTATCTAAAATTATTATTTTGAACTGAATTTCTCATTTAATAACTATTTTTAATTGAACACATCCAAATGAATAGCCATTAAGATAATTTCTCCTTAAATAAACCTACTCCACATCACATAGCAGCATGACCAGACCACTCCCCTTAATTAAAGCTTTCTCATACGATTCCAACAAATTTGCCATTAATTTTTAGCGACAAATGAAAGAAAGAATTGAAATGACATAAGAAAGAACCGGAGAGCATTGATTAAAAGTCCACAATATGCCAAGAATATTTTTAAACATTAATTAACCTTCTAAGTTTTAATACAACATGAAAATAATTCTAATAAAAAACAACAGGAGGGAAATTACAAAATCATTTTCCCGAGCTCCATTGCCTTGTTCACTATCTTTCAAGCATCGGAAGCCTTCTCTGAGACCACATTTGAAGCCATTTTTGCATTCTCTTTAGCCTCAACATAAGCGTTGGTTGCTTTGTCCTTCCCGCGCTCCATTGCTTTGTTCATCGTCTCTTTAGCACCTGAAGCCTTTTCCGAGGCTACATTTGAAGCCTTTTTCACATTCTCTTTAGCATCATCATAAGTGTAGGCTACTCCGTCTTTCCCACGCACCATTGCTTGATTCACTATCTTTTGGCCATCTGAAGCCTTTTCCGAGGCCACATTTGAAGCCTTTTTCAAATTCTTTTTAGTTTCATCATAAGCGTTGGCTGCTTTGTCTTTCCCGTGCTTCATTGCTTTGCTCACCATCTCTTTAACACCGGAAGCCTTTTCTGAGGCCACATTTGAAGCCTTCTTCACATTCTCTTTAGCGTCATCATATGCGTTTGCTACTTTGTCTTTCCCATGCCCCATTACTTCGTTCACCGTCTCTTTAGCACTAGAAGTCTTATCTGAGGCCGCATTTGAAGCCTTTTTCACATTCTCTTTAGTCTCGTCATAAGCATTACTTGCTTTGTCTTTGACGGATCCCAATGCTTCTGCCATGTTCTCTTTAGTTTTAGCATAAGCATTTGCTGTTCCATCTTTTCCTTGTTCTGTTGCTCTTGAAACTGTATTTATCGCATCACCAGCATCATGTGTAACATATTTCCTCTCATTAGATATATCTGCATCTTCTTGAAATCTAAATAGCCTGTGGACATGATAGCAACTTAAAAGATAATCCGTGTAAATTAAACAATTAAACAATTTACCCGGATTATCTCCTTCCATAATCAGTTATTCCTTATGAAAAATTTGTATAGGATCCTACATTTGAAAGTTGCTATATATATATATATATATATAACATCTGGTTCAAATATATAAAGTTGAAACTCGTTATTTTTTACAATCGGTCAATTGTTTCTTAAAAAATTGTCAAACAAAACATCAGATCAGGAGAGAATCCAAACTCTGGTCGCCTGGGAAGAGAAGCTACTCACCTATAGAACTTTTGATAAGCCCAATCAGCCCATGACTGACCCGTTTCCTTGGCATCCTCCAAGGTTTTTTCTGCCTTTTCTTTGACTTCCTTCCAATCACCCCATGAATCAGATTCACTCACTTTCTTAGCATCCTCCATGGTTTTTTCTGCCTTCGATTTAATATCCTCCACATCCTCCATCGAAAAATCTCCTGTCACCACCGTACACAACACCGCCATCGCCACCACCACCGCCATCAACAACCCACCTCTCTTCCCCATCTCTTTGTACAAATTATGTCCAAGACATACACAAGAATATCAAATCTAATTAACAACTGAAACTGTCTGTATAAATTAACTTCTCAGGATCATTTTTTTTTTTTTTTTTTTTTAATGTATTTGGAAGTTTATTTATATGATCAATGTGGAAGTGTAAGTTTTGTGCCACGTGTAGCTTTGCAAAATCACTATTGGCCGCATGTTCTGCACGTTTCCAAGTGGTCTGTGTTTGTCGTACCCGTTATCACCGGGTCTGACTCCTCGATTGTAGTTCGCTTCTTCAACCACTAGAGTCCCTTTTTGCTCAACCTCTACCTCCTTCCCCAACACTTGGGGGGGGGGGGGGGGGGGGGGGGGGGGGGGGGGGGGAATGCTCACCCTCTGGAGGGTGCGTAAACTTCAAAAACTTCAATCACTAATGTTTCGCTATGTCAATAAATTGGGTGATCGAGAGAAAAAAGTTTTTTATTTTATTTTTATTTATTTTAAAGATCAAAGAGAATGAGAAAAGAAAAAGGAAAAGTAAAGTCATGATATTTTTATTAGCTACTATACTTTAATACTATTAAAACTTAAATTATAAACATAATAGCATTAAATAATTTAAGTCTTCACTCTTATAACTTCATCTAAAATATCCTATATAAGTTTTTTTATTTTTTATTTATTTATTTTATTTCCATCAAATATATAAGATCATTTTAGTACCCATATTTAATATTTAATGCAATTAAATTTAAAATTTAAAATATTATAATTATTATATATTTGTAAGGATTTGTAAGAATTAAGAAATAATAAATGTATTAAAAGTAAATCACAATAGCACCTCGCCTTCCATGTTAACAATGGAGTCAAGTCCCACCATGTAAATTTTGCAAGCATGTGTTGGAAATACTGGTGGGGAGTTTTCTCTCCGGTGGTGTTGTGGACTCGTGGGAGTAAATATATCATATATGTATCTCGTCAAACCCCCATAAAGACACAAATATTGTAATACTTCAACAAAAAAAATATATATATACAATAATATATATATATATATACTGATATAATGCCAATAATATTTTTAAACATTAATTAACCTTTAAATACAACAGTGAAAATAATTCTAATAAAAAAAAAAAAATCAAAATCATCTCCGCTGTGTAGGATTCATTAGAGCAGCCCACTTTACTGTGGCAAGTGTACAGGAAGAGTTAAAACAACCAATTTAATTGACAGAGAAACTTGAAACTCATCTCCTTTGTAGTTTGTATTATGGAGTGCCACATCTCATCTCATCTCATCACAAAAATGCATTTTTTGAATAATAATTTTTAGTATCGAAGCTTTCAATAAAAATGGAAAATTTTAATCTAGTGCTTGTTCATGGGCTGCTGCTGAGTACCTTCAAATGCCAGTTTAATTCGTTGGTGATGCTCTGCAACCTTGTAATCTACGACCTCTCTAAACAAATGTGAATCCAATACACAATCCGGGCTGCCATATACGGCTGCTTGAACGCTGGCCATCAGTTTTGCTATCTCACGGCCAGAGAACCCTTCTGTCTTCTTCGCAGCTTCTCGAATCACATCTTCGGATAAATCTTGTATGGTTATCTTCTGAGGCTTCTTCTTGAAAATAAACCCCATCTTAGACGTATTCTCGCCTTCATCGCAGAGGTACTTGTTCAAATAAAGTTTCAGTAGTTTAAAACGCTCCTCTTCCCTTGGCAGTGGGAACTCGATCATTTCGTCAATACGGTCAGTGATAGCACTGTCAAGATCACCCGGTCTGTTAGTGGCAAGGACAAGAACAACATCTCTTGACTGATCACCAGTTCGGAAAAGCAAGGCGTTTAAAGCACTTCGCTGTGCTTCACTCATATGTATACTGTTACGCCTGAAACGAAACAATAGCATAATCGTAAACATGATTGGTTAAAACAAATGTCTACATCTGCAACCTAAACAACTAGTTATATATCCGTAAGTTAGTTCGTAGAGAAACACAACAGCCAATTATAACAGACATAAAAAAAGAAACCCAACCGACATTTGTTTAATAAGAGAACAATCATTAATTTCAATCATTACATCAGGGCTACCTAATGGAATATGCAAGGAAGATGGCAACTTACTCGCATAAAAAAGCATCAGCTTCATCGATAAAAAGCAGCAAGCCTTTCTTTGACTTCTTAGACCAATCAAATATCTCATGGATCTTGGTAACAGCTTGTGCACCAAGTGGTGCAACATCTCCTCCTGTCATCATGGCATAATCTAATCCCTGCAGGATAAGACACAAGGGTCAAGGTTAATTTCAAAGATTAAAATAACTCTTTTGAACATATAATCCATTTGTTCAAAAAACCAAGGGGATTTAAAAATAAATAAATAAAAATCCCTAGCAAGTTCTTTAAAAGTAAAAACTTGATGAAGAGTCGCCATATATTCACCATAGATTCGGATTAACGTTTAAGAAGAGAGATGTCAAGCTCAGTGATTATCAAATAATAACATTTGTTTCTATAAAACAATGAAATTACCAAACCAATGAAAAAAAAAATCAATGACAGCCATCATCCTCTCACATGACAACAGTTTTTATACCTCCTCTAACTGTTAACATAAATTCATAATTTTCCTTGATAGACATACAGAGATCAGTCTCATCTGAAGAAAAATACAAGGGGAAACAACAATTTGATAGACTATACATTAGAATGAATATGGCACAGACAAATCAGCACCAAGTATGAAACAAAAAATGAAGCATTAGTTAACATTATACCGATTTTCGAGATATCTCCCTCGCAACCATAGTTTTACCGGTACCAGGAGGGCCATAAAACATCATGTTACGAAATGGTGCTTGGTGAATCTTGGTGTTTGAGGTAGCTTTAGCAAGATGCTCTATCCTCCTTTGCAGTGAAGGATGGAGGATAATATCTTCAGTACACTTTTTACCTTCAACGGACCCTGTGGCTCCTGCTACTGTACTGAATCTAGAGATCTTGTTCTTTGCTTGAGAGAGTAATCCTGACCATGGAAATTTAGCAATAGAGGATTCTCGAATTAATGATGGCTGTCCCAGAATCCGGTTAATATAACCCCATGTAACCCTAGAACCTTCTCTGTAAACACAACAAGGAGAATCAAAGAGAAGTTAGATGGTGAACCAACTACCATGGATCATCATTGACTAGATTTTCAACTAAGTAATGCCCTAACAGAACAATTTCAGATTAAAGTTGAAAGGCCTTATAAGTTAAATACTTAAATATACATCAAGTATTAGCAATAAAATTTGATTATACATATAACTCTTCACCTTCTCGACCAAATTAATTCACAAGCCTTCCTTGATGAATATCTATGACAGTATATGTTCAGACAATTAACATTATGGTGAGTTCAGTGCAGAAGAAGTGATGGTGGTGGTGGTTTTGCTTTGCTGATGTCAAAGGTTGGAGCAGCTGTGCAGTAACAGTATAGCACGGTAATACTATGGTGGAGTCGATCTGATGCTAATTAAGAACATGCCTCTACATAAGTACATAACCAACATGGACCTGGCATGTCTAAGCTTCATTCATTTCATATAACTACTGAAATCATGCATAAGTCCATATCGATATGTTGAGCTACACCACTCAAATGTTACTTGCATTTATAAAGAGAAATCTCCAAAGAAAATGTATACGAGATGATAGAAACACCACCCAGACAATAAATATGCCATGCGAAGTACATTGTCTTTTGAATTATCTGAAAATTGAGTTAATGGCAGCGAGGAAAGAAGCACACAAACCTAGTGGTATAAATTCCTGCAGCCAATGCAGTAGCACCTCCAACAGTCATCATCAACTTATTCCTATCTGTCAATAAAGTCCTAAAGCCATCTGCAAATTTTATATAAAAAGAATGTTTAGGAGAGATGCATATTATAATGAGTAACTGAAGTAATAAACTAATGATGCCACAGGTATCAGTTTAACCATATTAAAGTAATATCTATAATTCAGTAGCCTAACATCACAAGAAGGGTATCTATTTATGCGATTTAAACATCATATGTTGTACAATAACAAGTGTTATGAGATACTCATAAGTCTGTACAAATAAGAGAGAAAAAAGGAATATACGTGCAGGGAAAACTGTAACAACGCTATAAAAGATCTTAAAAAGAAAAAGAGGGCGTTCAGCAATAAAAATGCCTTGCAAAAGGAATGTGTTCAGCAAGAAAAAGTGTTTGGCAAAATAATCAAATGCCAGAACCCTACATCCCTCAGCCAAAACCCAGTATGTTGTCATAATGACTAAGCTAATGTTCACTTCAATCAGTTTACCAGCAAGTTAAAGTTTGGATCAGGGCCAGTACATATAGCAATCATGTGAGAGAAGGAAAAAAAAAAACCTGGAAGTCATCCAAGCATAACATGGCAAGGAATTATGTTCAAGATACCACTTGCCATTACTACTTAGAAAGCTAAGCAATTGAAGCAACAGTCAACACAGATACAAAAACATATTAACTATTATATACCTTCGATGTGACTAAAAGTCGTATTAATTGCAGCAAGCCATTTATCTCTTTCACCATTAATCCGTTCTACAAGCATTCTCCTGTTTTGGTCCTCAGTCAATCTTGCTTCATGCGCTCGGCCTTCAGCCTCAGCCATGGCCTTAACTCTTACAGTTTCCCGTTCTATTTCAGCCCTCTCTTTCTCCGTTTGACGTTGCTGGGCCTGGATTTGCTCCTCAGTTTTTCGTCTTGCTTGTTCTTTTCGTATAGAAGACTCCTCTTGCATTTTAGCCAATTCAACATTATGCCGCCTCTGAGCTTCATGATCTGTCTGCAAAGAATGACAATACTATAACAAGTAAATTTCACGCCAAAAGGTTTTTCGGTTTAATTTGTTTAATATAAACACTAAACTTGTTCAGATCTTCATTCAATGTGAATAAATAAAACACAAGTCTGAATCAACTAATTCAATGTTTCAAATGAGCAGGTATAATGAAGTTGAAAATTGAGTATTTTAGAGTATGCTGGTTAACAATAAAAAGTAGAGAAATTCGATGACATCATATTACAAGTAACGAGGATTCTTCTAACCAACTCATTATTCCCAAATTTTGGTTAATAGCTAATAATAAATGTTATTCATTTCACCTGCAATCTTTTTCTTGCCAGCTCATCTTCATATCGCAGCATTTGTGCCTTTGCCTGGGCTTGTTGCTGCACTAGATTTCTTTGTTCTTCAGCCAGCTTTCGCTGCCTGTCCTGCCAATACAAATAATGACATTATGAGTTCAAACAAGAAGAGGTTGACAATATAAACCACAATATTTATACAAGAGAAATTAATCCCATGTGTTGATTTTCATGAGTTAATTCCCTGGCTTGTGCTACACCTGTAAGTTATAAGTGTCAAGACTACGAGTTCCGTACTATCTAATGCAACACAGCATACATACAAACTCAGTATAAACATAAAAGGTCGGTCACATATAAATATTACCTAACAGTACTACTGTAACAAAAGAATTATAAAAAGAAATTGCATATTTAAGGAAAGGGCCACTATTTAGGTGTCAACAGGCAAATTTTTACTGAAGCTACAAATTGATATCAGAGGTTAACGATAACAATACAAAGAAATGATGCATGCACACTTCATTAACATGTAAATTAAACTACAAGTACAAATTAACAAATATCAAGTGCATTAAATTCGGCAAGCCCGTGTGCAGAGTAGTTTATCACTCACAATATCCATTTGAGCTTGATGTACTTCGTGATAAGCTTTCTCAGCTTCTAAGTCTGCCAGCCGAGTTTTTTCCTGCTTCCTCATAACATCAAAGACCTGATTGCAGAAAAATCGATTCTCAATCTTATTACTCAATAGTACACTCATGTGCATCAATAGAATTCGAATTCATCACAACTGTATCTAAAAAAAAAAATTAAGAAACTATGTGTCTTAACTCCACTAAATTTCAATTCAAAAATCAAAATATTAACTTCAGCATTTTAATTTTTTTTAAAGAAAGTAAAATATGACCTGTTTGGAGTAAGTAGATTTATTGATTTCGCGAAGAGCTTTGGCGCCTCTCTCCAAAGCCTCAGGATCGAACCCGGCTCCTCTCGGTTCTTCGGCCTCTTCGATCTCTTCCGCTTGATTATTATTCTTATCATTACTCGACGAAGGCTGAGAAGAATAGGAGAAGAAAGGAAACCGGGACGACACGTCGGCGCTGGCGCGGTTTTGCGCGGTGGAAAGCGACGCCGCCGCAGCGGCGGCCACCGCTACGCCGACGCACGAAGACAACCTTGAGGCAGCCATTGATAAGTAGTAATTATAACAGATTTGAAATTGCTTAATTGATGTTATAATTGCGATAAAGGGGTTTTGAATTTATGGGTCATGTGAAAGGGATTTTTTTTTTTTTTTTTTTTTTTTTTTTTCTCGTCTGGTCTGGTGCAAAATCATAAACCCTAGTAGCTGGGGTTTAAACGGAAACTGTTGCTATAATGTTTGCGTGGAGAAAAAACCAGACATGAAACGGCAGCGTTTCGTCTAGATTTGTATAACGGGGGTGTTTGGCTGCTTGGCGTTTTATATCCAAGTCATGGGTTCTGTTATTCTTGTATCAGTTGAGGATTGTTTATAAAACATATATTTATATATTTTTTTTAAAAGAAACTATGTAAAGATTATATAATTACAATTCTCCCAAAGCTTAGTAGTTATTACTCTTTTTTCTATTCCTTTTATTTTTTTACTTTAATTTTTTTTTTTTTGGGCTTATTTGGACCATTGAATTTCAATTTAATTGATATAAAGTTATAAACGGTTAATAGAAGTATCGAGATGAGAATATACGGTTATTATGATGTTGATGTTGATGTTGATAATGGTGAGGGTGATGGTCACGATGATAACGATATTAAACAATGAATCTGATACCAAAAATGGAAAAAGTTGATCAAAAACTAATGTTAATCAACAACGCAACGTGGAAAAGATCCTAAAATGTACATCTAAGTTGGACCGTTGAACGGATGATTAACACTAGGATTTGGTAAACTTTTTCCTATGATTGTCAATACTTTCTTTTAATATCTAATGAATTGAAATTCAATAGTAAAAATAAGTCAAAAATTTTAAAAATTAAAAGATAAACCACTTAAAAAGTCTAGCAAACTCTTTAAAGAAAACATTATTACCATACCAAAATATATATATATATATAGTATCGACATCTATTATTATTACAGTATTGTTTGTTGTCAATATCATCATGACTACTTCAAACAAGTTATCACCCCTACATATATTTCATAATTTGTACCATTGAAATTGCCGTATATTGATTTTTCACGGTTGTTGGGAACTGACTTCTTCTGATTATGAAAATAGACATCCAAAGTCCAAACCATAATCATCGTAGAGTTGTTTGATCTCAGTTAAAAAAAAAAAAAAGAAATTGTCATGAGAATATCTCACCTGGATTTTAGTCATTATCAAATGGAAATGATTGAATTAGCCGAAAGTTCTCTTTTTATCATGTTGACCTTACCCTTTGTTCTTGTAAGATCCTTATAAGAATCCTTACCAAATTGATCAAGAAGAATCATTACATCACAATCATTGCATATCGATAACTTTGTCTATATTAATAATTGAGTTTGAATGAAATACGTGTATGGAAAAGAAATAACGTGTAATTTTTATCAGAGAATTTGAACTCCATTCTCAAATATTTGATATCACTATCATAGTAATCCATACAAAACACTGCTTATATTAATAAATTAATAACCATTACATTCTTCAACACAGATACACTGCAGAAGTAAGTTAAATTAATTAGACAGTACAGCTAATTAGAACAGATCATTAACAACATTCCAGATAGAAAGAGAGAGAGAGAGCAGTGGACTGTGTAGAACTGTAGAAGTAGTCTTTTCAAAATAACTCATTAGCATCTACTGGAAAGGTTTCCACAGATCTGCTGATGAGTAGTAGTTTATATGTATACATATATAAATCTGTAATAAACTGTAGCTTCTTCTAACACTTGTTGAAGAACCTGCAAAAACAGGAAATCAATTAGAATATAAAAAAGTTAAATAATCCCAACAAAACAATAATATAATTTTGTGTTTTTAAGTAGTAATGCAGCCAAAAAAGTTTGTGGTTTATAAGTGAAGAGGGGGACAAACAAAAAAAATGATAAAATTTGAATGGTAGAGCTAGTGTGGTCAAGAAAGGACCTTTTCCACTGTATATAAAAATGATAAGCAGTTGTTAGTTAGTTTAGTTAGGTGAACAGGAAGCTGATGATTGATCATCAAACTACTAATGATCAGTTGATGATGGACCACTACAGCTTAAAACACTTTATTGGATTATTCATTTTGGCCCCACAAGTGTTAATTAAAAAAAAAAAAGTGCTTTTAAAATAAGCTAATATGATGATGATGAAAAGGTTGTTAACCTCATGTTCTGATACATCTTCACTTGCTGCTGCTGCTGCTTCCACATGAAGAGCGATAATTGGGAAAAGGGTACCTACCAGACTCAATGTCATTGACATCTTTGAGAAGAATCTCATAGTGTCTCTTCACTTCCTCTACAGATTTGCCACCCACAGCTTTGGCAATGTTGTGCCAACGATCAGGAGTGTCTTTGTCATAAACAGCTAGTGCCCTTTCGAATTGTTTGTTCTGTTTAGCAGTCCATGATGCTGCTACTGATGAGCTACGTTGAGTAGTGAGAGAATCTGATGCCATTGGAAGTCACGAGAGCTGCTGCTTCTGCTGCTGCTGTTGCTGATGATGATGGTGATGATAATGGTGGAGGTGATATGTGTTTGAGAAGACCAAGAAGCTCCTTATAAACAGGAGAAAAAGGAAAAGGTGTGGTTTGGTGTGGTGGGGTTGAGCCAGTTGGGCAGAACCAGAATATATACTTCAAAGGCCTAGAATAAAGAGTGACTCGTCCCCTTAAGAACCACAAAAATTAATGTTGTGAAAGACAGGCAACAAGGGTACCAAACTGGGAAGAATCAGTATCAAAGTACAGGCTGATGATCTTTATTAATTGAATTTAACTAATTAATATTCCTGCTAATCAGGATTCAATTCCCTCTAGTTGCTGAAGTCAGAACCAGAAGCAAAGCTAACCAAATTTTAGAGCATAATAGATATAGATTGCCAACATTTTGTGTTTTTTTGTCTGGTAGTAAGGGGTTCAGTCACTTCACTGGTCATCAAGAGCAATAATACATTTTTTCATGTAAAAGAAAAGAAATTTTCATGGTATGTGTATGGTCAACATACGTAGCTGTTAGCTTGCTGGCTCTGTGTGTGTGGATCATACACTTTCGACCTTTTTGGTCACTGTACGATTCTTCGTTTTTAGTCGGCAGAGTAGGCCTCAGTCATCATCTACTGATCATTGAATGTATATCAAACACTTGCTTGCAAATATTGCAATGCAATAACTATTAACTCTAATCTTCTTGTTGATATTGACAAATTACTCTCAAGTGTCATTTCAGGCTCAAAAGAACAACACAATGCATAGGCATCAGGGCAGTCTGGATAAGGCCAATTGTTTTGTTATTTCTGCATACTTTTCTTCACTGTTGACAAAGCTTGAGTGATCTATTCAATATTGGGGGCAATTTGTTGAAATTTGGAAAGGCACAGGGAGATATAATGGCATGGTTTTTTTTTTTTTTGATATCGAGGATCCTAAACTTTGTCCGGGCACCTATCCGTCTATCTTCCCCCAACTGCGTGACTCGCAGTGGTATGTATGTTGGTTGTTGTGGAGTAGGACAGTTAAGAAACCCCGGCCCACACCCCTATCACCACAAGGATGCAAGCGGGTAAATCAGAACTCGCCCTCGCCTTGATAGGATTATAACCGCTGACTTGGGTGACATCTAAGCCCCAAGCTTGTCCTTCCACTAGCTGAGCTAGCACTTTGGGGGCTGGTCCCAAAAATTTTGACACTAGGGGGAATCGAACCCGTGACAGTGCGCCTAACCACACATCAGATGCTCGCCCTTACCGCTAGGCCAACACCTTGAGGTTATAATGGCATGGTTTTTCACCACAGTAATTTGTCATGTATATTGAATTTAGTGAAAAGAGTTCTGACTAAATTGTAGTGGTTCTTGTTTGATTCTGTTGTTTACATTTTAACTGCACAAAATGTTGTAGTAGCAGGGGAGATTATAAGAGAAATTAGTCCCTATATAAACACTAATCATGGACAAAATGACTGATCTCTAACTATGAACTATCTTGCAAGTGCTTCTTCCTTACTAAATTCAATAAAGTTTCTGATCACTGTAAATTCATAGACCAGAAATCTCAGTCTGTCTGGGAAATTCATGAGACCCTTTTAGTAGGGTTCAGACCAACTTTAAGGTAGTGGGACAAACAATGAAGACATTTCTATCTAAAGCTTTTTTTTTCTTTTTTTCTTTTCAATCACTCAAAAACTCAAAAGAAAAACACACCCCATTGTTACTTTGCCCTTGTGTTGTATTGGTATTCACATCATTGAGAAAAAAGGATGCACTGTGATCCTCTTCCAACAATTATCTGTCTGTCTGTTCTGGTCACATTAGAGCACTGCACTGCACTGCTTTCAAGAATTATAGGGCTCAGGTTTAGACTGTTAGGTGGATGTGTGTAGCTAGCTCTCTAGCTAGCTAGTCTGTGTGTGTGTGACAGTGGTATTGCTTAGACAAATGAATTGAGCATTTGATGTTGTATCAATGGGGGAGCATCAATTGGTCCACTCCAAGATCAAAGAAGATCTTGCTGATGAATCTTATCATGTGGCTCTTTCAATGTCTGTTTTTTTTTTGTTTTTATGTGATTGATTCTTCCACTTACTTGATATATTCCACTCAAGCAAAGATATGGACTCAATTTCTTGATGGAAAGGTAATAGTTGCTTGTATTGTAATGTGAGGAAGGTATCTTCTTCAAAATATCAACTTGAGAATTGAGATCAAATCTTGGTAGATACCCAGAAGAACCTTCATTTGCCTACCAGACAGAGCAAGTTGGTATTGCCTACACTCACTTTTCTATAGTGGAATTGTCATGTCTATGTTTAGTTTCATAGCTAGAATCTGAAATTTGCTTTCTTATTAATTCACTAAAGCTGGAAAATGTTGGCAGGCACGGAGATTTTTTCAAATTTTTACACCATCTATGTTAATATACTTTTGTTGTTTTCTGCTGTCATAAAATAACTTCTGGCATCTACCTGAGGTGATGGCCTTTTTATTGTATATAGCTTTTTTCCAGGGTTGTTGTTGGTATTTCAAAATATATATATTTTTGCTCACGGTTGGAGTCCTACTTTTACCCGTTAACCTTCCCCGGTGATGGGTGATATCGGATAGATTTCTGATTTGATTGGCATCGGATTTCAATTAAAAAAGAATCTGTTAAAGTTTTGTCCGATTATTGTTTTGAGAAAACTAGGTAGGTTTAATTAGTTAGCTATAATTGATGATTGTACTTTGATGCTATGCTTGGGAGAGTGGAATGTGGAGGGTTTTTGAGGATGGTGGAGTCTAATCATTTGAATGAGAAAGACTTGATGAAAAAAATGTGAAGGGAATCTGTAGTGATAGACCCTAGAGGTCTCTCCATCTGGTCCTCATATTTAGTACCTCATCTTGCTAATGTTTGGAAATAGGAATCCTTATCACCTTACCTTCACAACTAATAAAGTAACCCTTAACCCACATGGATTCTCACAAATTGGAATCTTGCCTAACACGGTCACACCGTAATACTTGTACAAATACTTGTACGTACGACCATCAGATCAAAACACATCATGTGATAAACAGACTAATATGTGATGCAAGCTTTTCAAGATAATGTTCTGTTTTCCTTTCGGAACTTGAATATACACAACCCAAAAATTCAACTGTAGATGGTTGTTTTCCTTTCGGGTTCTTGGTACACAATTACGGGTTTGTTTTTAGTTAAATTTTGAAACTAGAATGCGATTTTAGTATAAGTAGATGGTTGTTTTTGAAAAATGTTCAAACCTAGCTAGGGTTTTTGCAAATATATAGTATTAAAATAGAGCTGAGCAGAAAAAGTTTTTCAGGAGATAAAAGAAGTCAACCAGTTTGAAGATTTTACATGGTCCATACAATATCTGCTGCTGTAAGCATGATCAGAACGACCTTTTTAATTTTTAGGGAATCTTTGAGCAAAAGACAATTGACACAGTACACAAAAACTTATTTTTGAAGACCTGAATCTCATGTGAAAAAGTTAAATGTCTTTTTCTGTGATTTGTTTTATAATTACAATTAATCATTTGAGAGATATAAATATGAAAATTATATCCATATATTACTTAAAAACAAAAAATCAAAAAAGTGAAAACATTCAAATGATGGGAGTGAAAATTTATTTATTTTCAGTTTTTCTGGTTTTATTACAAAAACATGGAGTTTTTCAACATTTTTCATCTCAAAAGTCAATAACGGATAGACCCTTATGCTGTGTTTGGTATGAAGGAAATATAGAGGGAGGGAGGGAGGGAGAGGGTTGGAGGGAGAAGTGAAGGGAGAGGGGGAGAGGAGGGAGAGCTTCTCCCCTTGGGCCCATAAAAACCAATCCCCACAATTTGGGCAAATGAGAGAAAGGAGGTAGAGAAGATTGGAGTTGAATGACCGAAATGCCCTCCAATTTTTTTAAGGGTAATATAGTAATTTTATAAATTAAATACCAATCCATTCATCCACCCCTCCTTTCAATACCAAACCACATGGAGGATTGATGTTATCCTCTCCATCCCTCATACTCACCCTCCCTCCTACCAAACATAGCCTTAATGTTTTGATCAAATGCCTTTACTACGTTTTTAATTTTTGAAGTTAAAACACGTTTGTAGGTTTATTGTATATAAGGATGTTATTACCCAAACCCGTTAACTTTGACTAATGATTGACCAAAGCACGAGCATTTTTATATATTTTTGAAAATTGCAGATACATGAATCGTGCCAAAAAAAAATAACAATTCTTAAAATATAGGGACTAAATAGTAAAATCCCCTTATAAAAAAAATTGAATAATGATAAATTCACATACCTTTCTATCCTTTCTTGAGTTTAACAAGAATGTAAATACTGGATAGTTAATGGATAGTTACGAGGAGGAATTATTGTTTTCCATCTACAATACGGAAAACTCTGAGCCTCGGACTGGGAGTAAGAGGAAGACAAGAAGAAAACTAAAATAAAATGCTCATGAAAGGAAAATCAAGATTCTAAAGCATTCAACTATTTCCTTTTCGTCATTCTTTCTGGGAATATATAAAAGTAAAGTATATATGTATCATTGGTCTGCATTGAAATCATGCAATACCTTTCCATCTTGATTTTTGGGTAGTATAATACCGGGAACCTCATCAATATCCTTATCTTGAATTTTGGGTAGTATAATGTCAGGAACCTCGTCAATATCCTTTGCAGGCTGATATAATAGGATACGTAAAGATGAGAAGCATATACGAAACAAGATCGTGTGGGAAACAAGTGAAATCAGAATTTATAATAAGGGTTACCTTCCACAATTGCAATAGATACCATAGTATATAATCAATGATCATAACCAAGGCAAAAAGCTTGCCAGCCCAAGCACCACATGAGAGGTACCTGACAGACATTATGTTGTCAGCAACCCGAAGACAGTCTCAATAATCTAAAGATAATTTCACAAATTTTTTGAGGTTAAGATGAGTAAGCTCCATATTCATTGATGGGATCCGAAAGAAAAGACATCACACCATAACACTAACCGACTAGCCTTAACTAAAGATGATAATTTCTATTTGAAGTTCGCTATCTCACCTCAAAATAGAAGGAAACAAAATACAAGGCTCATCACAGTTGTTCAGTAGCAGGATTAAGATATCAAACGGTTCCGGAGATGTCAAAATTAAAATCAAATAAAAATAACTAACGAACAACAAAAAATAAAGACAAGAAAGAAAAACCAGATTATGCAGACTGAATTTGTCAAATGGGATTGTTACACTAAATCCTTAAATTTACATAATCTAATATAATCAAACAAAATCTTTAAACAACATACCGTGAGAGACGTTCTAGAAGATTTTGATTGGAACATTTCAGAGTGCGGTCATACACTATCTCAGTCCTTTTGGCAACATCTTGCCAATTATAGAGTTTCTTCATCTGGCAAAAAAATAAATGAACATTTGGCCATTAAAAGAGAAATCCAATCTTTAAAGTTCTTTTAAAGTAATATATATACTCACACAATCGTGCATAACTTGTGGATCAATCTTAGGAAGTATAGATATTGCCTTCCTAATTGCTAGTACCATATCATCAGGATCTGGTTCAGCAAGTACAATCATATCATCTGGTAAAACCTATAATACCAAGCAGAGGGGGAAAAATTAGCTTGCTAAACTGCTAAGGAGTTATAGAAATTAAATTACAAAATGGCCGGGTTGAGAAGAAACATCTCATGATACATGCCTCCGGGACACCTCCCACACGTGTACTGACTGTTAATAATCCACAACTAGCAGCCTCTAATATGGCTATGCAAAAGGCTTCAGTTAAAGAACTGCAAGAAATGTAGAACTCAAATTAGGTAACATTCAAATGAGAGGAAAAAAAAAAAACATCTTGTATATTAAATATTAGCAGATTTTAACACAAATATTTTGCCATTTATATTCCATTGCTTACCTGAAAGATGATACATTTGTTGTATTCTGATATGTGAACATGAAGATAACCCTAAAATGGTACTTGATGCACCTATTTACAATGCCATGTTTTTACTACAAAATCCGGTGATAATGAAATAGTAAATCATTATCTTTATCAGTGCAGATGGACAGATGCTTTTAATCGTTAAAATCCTTATCATTCCTGTAATTTTATAAAAAAGAAATGCCCAAGTAGAAATTATACATCATTTTATCTAACTATCAGATGATTATGACATATACAAATGTGTGTTTGACCTTGTCACGTGTGCATGAGCAAGCATTTCAAGCAAGTTGATCAAGCGATTAGATGAAATAAAAAAAATTGAAGATAATATAAACTTAATTGGAATTTTACCTATTTAAGAAAATATGGCCAGATATCAAGACAGATCGTACTTGAGCATGTGGCACAGCACCCAACATTTTGACTCGATCTTGAAGAGAATGCTTCTCCCTCATCTCTTCTAACCTCACATGTTTCGGTCCATCACCACCAACAATGAAACGGACCTCAACACAAGTATACAAATGAGATGATAGATTCCAAATAACTTAATATTCTAAAATGTTATATGATAAATTACTAGTTATCAAATTTCCCTTCCCAAATAATTACGTTAACAAACTTATATCTAGGCCCGGTAAAGGCAGCATGTTTTTAGAGTGACCCTTAATACCACTTGAGACTTTTACCCTTCAACACACTTGATGCTGATGAAAATGTCAAGATCTATCTATATAGTGATGAATATGTAGAAGTCTGTCTAAAACAAATATGAACTGAAGAAAGAAATACTGAAACCGCACTAGATAAGGAGATTATGAAATTTGAGATTTGGCATAATATTGTCCTGGAGTTTCAAAGGTTAGAAAATACATAATGTGTTAAATTTTCTTTTTGATGGGGATTTTGTTTATAGCCATGTAATTTGGGAGACCAAACACGCTCAGTACCATTGGTTTAAAGCTCATAGTAAAAATCTGGTAGACACAATAGTTGATACAACTAGATTCCTGAAGTAATAGTTGATCATGTTCTTAGAAAAGTAATAAATACAAGAATATCGTTACAGTCCAAAAGAAAAACAGAGAAATCAATCATATCAATTTATATTTTGAGATGCTGAAGAGGAGATCAATATAATCATTCAATATGCCAATTAAATGAAGGTTTACCAAATCAACTAGATGTTGAGAATATCTGTTTATTTACCAGCAGGATGACAAACACCTTCCAACTCACAACCGGGGAAGTAATAAGTACCTTGCATTTGAACAATCCAACAATCGGATATGAACAAGGTAGTTGACTAGATGGACATTCTTCTGCTCAGTATATAGCAATCCCATGCCAAGAAAACAAAACCATGTTTTCTAATGGCATAAAAACATGAAATACGAAAAGCAATACCATGTTACAAGTAACTTACATTGGGATAAATTCGACAAACTTCTGGAATGACTTCAACAAGTAAATCTGCACCCTTACGATAAACCAATCTGCTAATGACAACAATAATAATTTCATTTCTGTCGAGTGGCTTTGGGGCAGGTTTGAACATAGCAGTGTCCACAGCATTTGGTATTACAAAAACCTTTTCAGGTGGCAGACCAGAACGTAACACCGTGTTTTCCTTGCTTGTGTGAGAAACACAAATGGCCTGGCTCACATCTGCTAAAGTAAACTGCAACACTTTGTTCATATGGATGCTACCCACATCAGCAAAACCATAGAGTGAGTAATCAGTAAATACAGCTTTGTAGCCCATAGTGCGGGCATGCTTCAAAGCTTCATGACAGAGAGTTGAGAAGGCTTGATGCCCATGTACCAGTGATATTTTTTCTCTAATAAGGATTGTCCTTATGATTGGAAGTGTCCCATAAAAGGTTGGGAGCGTATTCTGCATAAGAAATGGCCTCCATGGTATATAGTAAACTTTCAATCCACCAGTCATGTATCTCACACCCGAGCGATTTCCATAAGCATGGGTTACAACCACCACCTGAACAATCATATATATAAATAAATAAGTTATATAACGAATAACGACTATCTCTAAAAGGAAAGCAGCGATTGATGCATTTATTGGATAAGCAGGAGAATCTAACCTTGTGACCAAGTTTTAGTAGGCATTGTGATAGATAATAAATGTGATTCTCAACACCTCCAAAATTGGGATAAAAAAAAATCAGAGACCATCAGAATTCCAAGCTTCTGATTTTCCATGAAGTCAAATCTCTCACCTGCAATTAAAACCGATAAATAAATATATTTTCAATGAGCTAAATATCAGTAATTCAAAACAAGCGAAGAACACATCACAAGAAGTATAATTATCAATCTGGCATACAAATGACAGTATTGTGTCCTTCAAAGTATATGGTGGTCTTAAAAATTGCCACAATGCAGATTTTTTTAGAGCGTGTTGGTGTATAATAATGTAGCTGAGAATTTTTATTTTTTTATTTTTTTATTTTATTTTTTGTCGATGCTTGAAAAACTCTTATAGATTATTTGCGTTTCAAAAGCTTTGCACAACTTAACCATTGAGACAACGAGAATTGCAGAAACTAGGTGAGGAATTCTTTTCTTTTTTTTTTTGTTTTTTTCAAAAAGAATAAAAAAAATCTACTCATAATCAAATCACACTATTAGAAGACATGTCTGAAATGAAGTCACATGTAAGTAGATCCCTAAAATCAAATAAAATATAAAAATGTGAAGGAAAAAAAAGAAGCAAATACCTTCAAGGATGGAGAGGAGCAATCGTGGAGCGGCTAACGGCGAGAGAGGAGGAGCAAGTGGCGGACGGTGGCGAGATCAACTTGAGAGGTTAGGTGTGAAATAATGGAGTGAGGCTTTATGTTTTAGGCAAATTAGATTTAATTGCACGCACGAGCAAATTTTGCTTATAATTAAACGGACATTTACTGCCGTTAGTGGTGTACCATTAGATTTTAACGATCGAAGGGAAAAAAACGTCGTTTTACACATTAATAAGATGAAATTATTAATAATTATTTTTTATAAATACTTGATTACTTAATAATAATTTTATTTTATTTTTTAAAAAGAGAAAGAATGGATGGAGGAGATCATAATAATTTTATTTTATTTTTTAAAAAGAGAAAGAATGGATGGAGGAGATCAGATCTCCTCCATCCACCAAACAATCTCCACCGTTGAAATATTACACAATCTCCACCATTGAAATAATACACCATTTGCATTCGGCGAATATTGAACAATCTTGATCTCCTCCTATGGAGTAGATCCCCAATCTCTAATTTTGTGTTTGTTTCATAATTTTTAGTCTATTACAATCATAATGATTGATTTGTTTATGATGTTTTGTAATTTTCTATAGTTCTAATTGTAATGTTGTGTAAAAAGACATTTTTTTTTTCTCTTATGGCGCGTTTACTAATTAGGAATGGAGGGAATCGGAATTAAGTTCCACTGGAAAGGGAATGGAGAGGAATCGGAATTAAGTTACTAAATTCCATTCCAATGTTTACTAACAATTTATAAATCAGAAATAGAATCAAATTTATTCCCTTTCTAGTGTTTACTTCAACTAAGGAATCGGAATGATATATAGTTGATTACAAAATACCCTTGTGTATATAATATGTTGAATTTTTATTTATTTATTATTATTATGAAAAACTATTTTTTATACCACTCATATGTAACAGTATAACTAGTATTTAACATCTATATATCGTAAACTTTCAACTAATTAGTCAATAATAATTAAAATTTGAGGAGTAATTCAGATTTGAAAGTATAATTAATTTGATGTTGAATTAATTTCTCACATTTAGGTGCTTTTTTCCTTTCTCTCAAAAATTAAAACACAAAATAACTCGACATATGCAACAATTAGCTTTCACAATACAAGTCTAAAATATTATATAAAAGAAAACATATATATATATATATATATATATATATATATATAAATTATAAACTAGGTCTCAAAAGATTGTCAAACAAAAAAAAAGTCTAAAATATCAAAAATATAAATATGTCTCAAAAGTACATAAATGATCTAAAATGTTATTAAACATTAAAACATTGCCAATAAAACTACATAATAAGATAGCAATGATTCTGCTGCAAAAGACAATGACATACAAAATTACAGTCCATGCTCTAAGAGATCCATAACATATATCTTCTTCTCCTCAGCAGACATGGTGAAGAACACCCTCAACAAGTCATGATCTTTAGCTAACATGTTTGTAGCTCGAAAGAGTTGTAGTCGACTCAATCCTTCCGTATTGTTTAACTCATCCTTCAGTTTAGCTTGTAAGTCAACCACCTCCTTCTCATATGATAAAACATTAATTAAGCCATCAAGCTTGGGTGCCATTGCTGCAGTAGTAGATGCCATGTTACTAAAATCCTTATGCATTTCATTAGTTGCCTTGTTTCTAACAGTACGAGCACGCTTTGAAACAGAAACATTATTGTCTGTGGTTTACGATGTTGAGCACTTGGTGGTTGGGAAGATGATATTTCAAAGTCTTCAGTACCTTGAGATTGAAATTCCATATTCTGACCACCTATATTTCCATTTAATAAATCTATAAAGGACTCCATATTTTCATGATCAGTTGCATCATCTTGTTGTATTCCTCCTCATCATCTGCAGCATTACCTGCATTCACACCAGTTGCACGATCTTTTCCATATATCTCACCCAGTGCATAATAGTGTGAAAAAGGTTTATTGAACAACCCACTCGCGTCTTTTCGTTTCTGCAAACCATATATATTATATATGAAAATACGATGATGTTAACAATAAATAAATTAAATTGTTAACAAGAGAGTTATTGATTTACCTTTACCCACTTGTCATACACATTTTTTTCACACATCAACATCATATGTTCATCATTCCAAACAAAGTCACTTTGAGATAAAAGCTCATGCAATGCACAATATTTGGCTTTAATGTCTTTACTTGCGATTCAATGTGTGGAGATGCTTTTAGTCCACAATTAGGTAGTTTAGCTTCCATCATGGTTTCCAATTGAGCTAAATAACCATTTTTGAAACCACAGTCTGCTTTCCACATAGTATTTTGATTCAGTTCTTGTAATGATTCAACAAGTATAGCGTCCTCTGCGATTGTCCAAAAATGTTTATTCATGCCTCTCCCTCTGTGTGTATTATTTGTGTTAGGTTCTGTCATCCTAGTTTACATTGCCATAAAAGTTCATAAAATAATTAAAATTTTATATACAACAAATAAATAAAAAAGTAAACCGGTGCAACAATATATGGATGACTGCAGTAGTATACATAAGTTATACTGTGTTATACTATACTACTTCAGTAAAAAGGAAAAAAAAAAAAAAAAACTTAAACAAAACAAAATATATATATATGAATATGCAAATAGCTTCACGTAAAAAGAAAAAAAAAAAACTTAAGCGAACAGCATATATATATATATATATATATATATATGTAGTACTGCGTCTGCGTTCTACTGCTTCAGTAAAAAGAAAAGAAAAGAAAAAAAAAAAAAAAAAAACTTAAACAAGACAAAATAATCCCTAAAACATAACATATAGCAGATTTGACATATAGCAAATAGCTTCACGTAAAAAAAATATATAGCAAAATATATACATATAGCAAATAGCTTCACGTAAAATAATAATAAACAGCAATAGCAGATTTGACAAAAAGAGAAAAAGAAACACCATATATTCAACAAATTTAAGATTAAAAAAAAAAAAAAACATACCTGTAGCAAGATTCAAAGAAAAATGATGAACAAAAAGAATGACAGAGAACAATCCCTAAAACAGAACGATAAAGTGGAAATTGAAAAGACAGCTTTTTTTTAAAAAATAATTATTACAAGTGAGGTTATTTTAGTAAAAATATATGAATTCATTTTTTTAATCAGGAAAGGGAACTTGATTCTTAGGGTGGGTGGGGCGAATCAAATTCCCTTTCCATCAGTAACTTAATTACTGATTTGACAGTGGGGTCCACATAACTTAATTCCCTAAAAATTTAGTAAACACTGGAATTTACAAATCAGTAACTTAATTCCCTTTCCTAAGTTTGATTACTGATTAATAAACACGCCATTAGAGCATAAAGTTGGGCGTTAGTGAAGGTGTTAGTCAATAATGATTAGTCGACGGAATTCAGGAAAGGTTTGTGTCATTTGGCAAAAAAGAAAAGCCATTAAATGCAATATTTATTAAACTCATGGGTGTTAGTACAATTTTCTCATATATATAGAAGTAAATTTAATAATATTATTTTAAAATAATAAGAGGGCGTGTATTGATTCAATATTTTATTAGACAATTTGGGGGAGTAAAAATCCGGTGGTATTAGATTAAGACTTTTTAACAGATTAGATAAATCTGGTGGTATTTGATCAAGACTTTTAAGATTTTTTTTTAAAAGATCCATATTGTCTTGTGGTATTGAATAAAGACTTTTAAGATTTTTTTTAAAAAGTCCATATTATCTTGTGATATTGGATCTAGACTTTCAAGAGGCAGTAATTGTCTGCTGATATTGGATTGAGATCAAGATTTTTAGGATTTCATGACAAAATTGATTTTCTATACTTTTTAGTGATATGTATAAATAACTTGAACCCAAAATTGTCTTATCCTCTCCCTCAATACTTTCCAAACTTTTTATTTGACTTCAAATATTTGGTGGGTATATTGGCATATAATAAATGTGGTGGCCAAACATGCAAACTACACTTGAAAGTCGAGTACCAAATGATTGATAAAATGTCTCTATAAGTTAAAAATAGTTTTATGCTAGATTTCTATGATCCCGCCACCACCACCGGTATCTAAATTCTTTAGGACCACTAGTAAAACTTGATTAAATGCTTTACATTTATAAAAGATGGATTTGGCAAAAAGTAAAAATAAAGAGGAAGTTGATTTTTTTTTCCTTTAAATATATATATATACCTAGTCCATTACTGATAATATCACTCTTTGTGTAGATTGAGTTCAAAGACAACAGAAGATGGTCAACATTTCTATTAATTTATTACCTGAGTGAGTTAAAAAGATTTATGCCTCGCATAAAACCATGCTTCTAAAAAATTTAGATACATGTATTTATTTATTTATTTATTTTTAAATCCGATAACGGAAGATCATGTTAAAAACTGTCGAGAGCAAGCACTAGTTGACTGTTTGGAGTTTTTTTTTTTTTTTTTTTTTTTTTAATATGTATAATTAAATCTTATATATCAATTTTTTTGTTATTTACATTAATATTAAAAAAATTATTGTCATGCCCCGACCCTTCAAATTTAACCAATGCATGCATAGTCTGTATATCGACTCATCTCACCAGACTTGAATCATCTATCACTACATAAAAGGGGGACGTACACTATACACACCACTAGAGAAAAATTAAAATTAAAATTAAAGAGCAATGAATATTGGAGTTTGATAACATATGAATTAATGAAGTCCAACAAGCCAAACGGAAATACTTCAATGTTCAAGCTATTATTTTCCCCGTTTCATGTCATTTCTAGTGAGGTAGTGGGGGATGGGTTGTTGGTTATTATATTTATTTCATATGTTGATATTTTCTTCACCATATGAATCAGCTGAAGGTTATGTGTTGGTTGGTGATATTTTAAAATTTTATTACTTCTCTTAATAACTTATACACGTTTCTCATTCAATTTTTGTTGTTCAATGACTGCCTTCAACAAAATTATAGAGCACTATAACTTGGGGAGAAAATTGAATATTACAATCGACTCTTGAAAGTCCATATTTTTAAAAGTCCAAAAAGTCTTGAAATAAAGTCTTGAAATAAAGCCTAAATATTCTTAATAGTCTATAAATAAAGTCCAAATACTTTTTCAGAATCCTAAAAGTCTAGTCCATATAATCATAATAATCCTAAAAGTATAATCCTAATAATCATAATAGTCTTGCAAATCCATAAAATCATTGCCTCCTAAAATTGTCTATTAAAATCCCAGTCCAATACACCCCCTAAGTGTATTTTTATTTGCGTATGGATTATCAAGTGAGGTCCTAACAAAGAAGCTACAACAAGTAGCATCATGGAGTCCATTACTGGTGGAGTTCTTCAATATGGATGAGATCCGCGATCTCCCCCATAAGGATGCAAACCTCAACCATGAAGGCGATTGCGGATCTCCTCTATATTTGGAGTAGACTTACGTATCTCCTCTTATGGAGGAGATGGAAGATCTACTCCATGGAAATAGATCGAGAATCACTGTCTGAAACTATCGTTGGAGTTTTTATTAATATTATTATTTAAATTTAAAGTTATTAATTTATTATTCTAATAAAATAATTAAATTTGGGATAATTTGGATATTTCACAGGTTAGAGTTAACCAAATGTTGAAATTAACGAAGGTCAAACAAAATTTAGGAAAGTTTTGTGTCATTTTGACAAAAGTTAACGCGGGATGGGATACTCATTACATATTAAACCCACAAGTGTTTATAAAAAATTTCCATAATTTTTTTTTAAAATAATATGTGTCTACTGATCTGTGCATGGATTATCAAGTGAGCCCTCCGCCCCTAAGGGCATAGCTCAGTTGGTAGATTGACGAGTTTGGGATTTGGGTAAATGATTCTTAAGTTAGCGGCTTGAATCCTACCAATGACAAAAGCTTAAAAAAATATCCAATTTAAATAGATAAATAGATAGATAGATAGATAGAGAAAGTAAAAATAAAATTAAAAAATGAGGTAATTACCCTAGTGGCCATCAACTCTTGTCACCACTATCAAAATGGCTACCAAATGGGGAAATAGATGGAAAATGGCCATTTTTGGCAAACATTGTTACACTAATGGCCATTCCATCCAATTTCATCCAATAAGTGGTATTTTAGTAAATATGAGGATGACATTAATTTATTTTAGATATTTTTTTGGAAATCAATTTTTTCTTTTGTTTTTTGAAACAAATAATTTTATTTAGTTTGTATATATGTATATCATATCTCAAACATATATATATATATATATATATATATATATACACATGTATGTATGTATTTTTTTTTTTGAGAAGAGAAGATTAAGGCTACAAAATCTAAAAATTCTAAAAAATATATTTGAGATAAGTTGAATATATATATATATATATATATATATATATATTGAGAAGATTAAGGCTATAAAATCAAAAAATTCTAAAAAATATATTTGAGATAAGTTGAAAAGATATATATATATATTCTTTTTTTTTTTTTTGAAAAGATTAAGGTTACAAAATCTAAAAATTCTAAAAAATATATTTGAGATAAGTTGAAAAGAAATATATATGTATATATATACATAGATTTTCTATTATCAGTTCGAACTGACAATAAATATATCAGGACGAAGAATGTGGACCACTAGATTTACATACTGTTGACGGTGATTTTTGGTGATCACCAAGTCAACGACTCGTTCTCGAATTACTGCAATTTATATTTGAGTATGGTCAAAGATTGTAAAGAAATAACAAGTGATTTACGTGGTAAAACTCCAAAAGATCGGAGAAACATCCACGGGATCGTTGCCTCTAGCAACAAAGCCAAATCCACTATGAATCACGATTACAAGATCAAGAATGACCAAGAATGATTACAAGCTTTTCAATATGATTCTCTATCTCCTGTTCTACTTTTTTACGTACCCCCCTGTTTATGTATAGAGGGGGTATTTATACATGTTGTTTTTAGGGTTTTAAGGTGGCCGCTAGGGTTTGGTATTGTGGTGCCCAAGTCTCAAGCGGTTTTCTAGTCCTAATTAGATTATGTTTCCTCTTTTGGCTGAGTCTGATTCTGGACGAGATTCTTTCTCCTTTATTCGCGGGAGAACTGCTTGTTTCCTTGTTAAACTCTAATAGTCCACATCGTTGCTTATCGTGGATGTGCTGGTCGCTGATTATGATTGGCATACGAATGTTGGTGACTATCTCATTGATTCCCGAGTATGTATGCCCGAGTATGCCCGAATGTGCCCGAGTGAGATTTGCTGCCCGAGTTGATCGTCTTCGTTTGTGGTCGGACTACTTACTCTTTTTTCCGAGTAGGTTATCGTGGGAGGTTTCTGCTCCATAAGTTGACTTATCTTGACTCTTGCTTTCCTGGCCTTTCGTGCTGATGACGTGTCCTTCACCACTAATTTTTACCTATAACAATACCCCCTTAAATATTTGAGCCGATCATGTTGAGTCAGGTCCTCTCGGGACGAATATTTAACTTCAATAATTTCTCACAACTGGTCCTCGCTTGTCGTTTTCCGCATTAATGTATCCTCGTTTGATTCGAAGCTTTAAATGACGTGTCTTAATTACGACCGCACGTATTCGATTCACCACTCATTTCAGAAATCTCTTGATGGTGACGTTTCTACTCTCTGGCGGCTCAAGGTGCTCTCCGGTTGCCACTTGTCTTTTCTTTGTTTGGCTGGGGCACGACTCATTTATGAGACACGACCTCTCTGTTTGCCTGCGTGTAGCCCACGTCATAGCCCACGCCCCTCTATTTTCCCGCTTTACTGTGCTTCTCCTAGGGTTTCGTTCGTTTTTGAAATCAATGTGCCGCCTATATATGTTGGTTATCCACCTCCCCTTCCCTTCTTATTTCTTTTCCGCCATTTTTGTATTTCTTCGAAACAAGTGTGCCTGTGTCCCTTGCGTTTCTGGGTATTTTGTTCTCTCCTCCAACTTGTTTTCTTAATCTTGCTTTGCCGAGATCGTCTGTTTCGACCCCCAGGCCTGTACTCGAAGGTTTCTCCTCTGTTGTCTGCATTTACCTGCCTTTCCCTAATCAAGGTTAGTTCTCATGGATCCTGAAGCTAGATACCGTCTTTTTACTGTTGGTATGATTGCTATTGAGCGAAATGATGCTTTCACTGCGTCGGTTGTTCACAGGTTATTAGACGAGCCTCTTTTCGATCAGCCGCGTTACACTGACGCCGACGTTTCTGGACTTTTTCCAGAAAGGCCTGCTACTTCTGAGGTTCCTCCTGCTTCAGAGATTCCTACTGCTTCTGCCAGTTCATCACCACCTTACTCATACCAACCTGAAGCTTGGTCGGATTCTTCTGCTTGTACTGATATTCGCCCGAGCAGAAGACCAGGAAAGAGGATGACTACTCGCAAAGTTTATAAAGACTCGCATTCTCGGGAAAGCCGAGTGGCGGCTCAAAGGATTATCGAAGATGATATTGAAGAGGAGCACAGGGCTGCTCGTATTCCCTTCTCCCCCGAGCGTATTTGCATTTATGATGTTGAGCCGAACGTGGTCGGCCCTGACGAGATAACGCGATATATGCGGCGGTTCGATTTGGACAGCAATGAGGTTTCGCTGATTCCAGCCGAAGGTCGGGCTGCATGGAACCCACCCCCCGGCCACGTAGCAATTTGCGGGTCCATGCTTACCTGCGGCGTCACTCTTCCTCTTCAGCCTTTTATTACTTGGTTCTTGGCTGAAGCCCGACTCGCTCCGGCCCAGCTCACGCCGAATAGTTATCGCATCCTGATGTGCATGTGGCACATGTGGCATAGAATGAAGCGGCCACCTCCCACCCCTCGCGAGGTTCGCCATTTTTATTCGCTGAGGCCAGTGGGGAAAACCGGGATTTATTTTCTCCAGTCGACCCAGCCCGAGTTCTGGATTCCAAAGGATGTCGTGGTCAAGGGCTGTGTCGAACCGACCACGGACGAGAAGATGAAAGGGTTCGTTTGGGGCTTCCCGACCTCGAACAAGTTTTGGAAGAACAGCTGGTTCTTCGTGGGCAAAGACTGGGGCAAGTCGATTAGTTTCGATTTGGACGGCACTCAGATGACCTGCCGGGTTCCTCGGTACTTCTGCACGCCGCAGTGGAACCATCTAACTTCAGCTTTTACTGATGAGGAGCTGAAGACCTTGGCTCGGGCAGCAGTCCGCCCCCTAGAGAAAAGGGGAAAACCCTATCTCTATAGAGAGGGGAAAATGATCAAGGCCCGTCTCTTCCCTCAGATTTCCGCGTGCCGTAGACGCCGTAAGTTTACTTGTATGCATTTTTTATTTACAACCTGACTTCTAAGCTTGCTTGCTAACTCGGATTCTTCTCTTTTTTTTTTTTTGTTTTTAAAGAGTTTGATGTAGATATAGTCAGTGATGGTCTGGCACGCCGGATGAAAGGCATCGTCGAGGCGAGTCGAAAGGCAGCCCTTCGCCAGCGAGATGCTGGGATAGCCCCTCCTGAAGACGAATCTGACGAGGGTACTCCCGGGAACGTTCCCGAGGGAGGTGATGAAGAGGGAGTACCCGATTATGTGCCCGAGGAGGCTCACGATCAAGAACCGACCGTGTGTTCGGCGGGAGCTGAGGGTACCTCGGGGAATTTTGGAGTAAGTAGGACCTCTGCTGACTCGGGCAATCCCACAGGTCCTTCCTCCAAGGGGAAAGAAAAAGTAGGGGATCTCCCTGAGCCCGAGCAGGCAAATCCCCCCAGCGGATCTGGTTCTCCCCACTCTGCTGCCGATATGCAAAACGTTCCTTTTGAAGCAGTTGGGGGGCCTTCAGGTGCGGTAGCTCCGGAGTTTCCGACTTCAGTTGAACCGAACCGTTCTTCTTCGGAGATTCCTGCCTCTGTCGATCCGATTTCTACTCCAGGGGACAGCAACACTGAAGCTGGGCCGACTGGGAAAAGGAAGGCTTCGTTTTCTTCTGGTCGCCCTTTCCCAAAGATTCCCCGAGTAGTTGCGTATGTTAATTCCTCTTCGGAGGATGAGGGGGAGGATGATGCGAGCGTGACCCCGACGCGGGAGCAGGTCAGAGAGAGTGCTGGTGGCTCAGCCGGCCTTCCTCGGGCGGCCCCGTCCGCTGAACTCCCCGAAGGCGATGTGGGTGATATGGGCTCCTCTCCCCAAATCGATGATCCCACCCCCGAGACTATTTTCAGGGCCATGGCTTCAGGCCGAGCCTATATTGGGGAGGATCGTTGGAGTCGTCTCAGGACCGGGACTGTGTCTGACCGACTCCACAATTTCTTCAACAGCGCTTCCTACGTGAGTGACTCTCATATGCGTCATTTCGCATTCTTCCTTTTTTTTTTATTTATATTTGTTGATTTGTTTGTTGCAGATGGTGGCCGAGATGTCTGGGGCTTGCGAAGCTGGCGAAGCCCAAGCGGAAAAAATAAGAAGGCTAGAAGCCCAATTGAAGGAGAGCGAAGATCACTGTTCTCGGGCTGAGTTAGCTCGTCAGGAGGAGGCCAGGTCGAGTGAGATGCTCGTAAATCAGTGCTTAGCACGGCAAATGGAAGCCGAGCAACGGGCATCTTCTGCTGCGGAGGAGGTCAGGACTCTGCAGGATCAACTGTCATCCACCCGGGAAGCCTTGCTTCGAGCCGAACAGAACGCCGAAGACGCCAAGTCTGCTTATGAACGTCGAATCAACGACTTGGAGTGTCAGGCCCTGACGGCCAAGGAACTGTCGAAGGGATCTAGGCTGGAAATGGAGCTACAAAGCGTTGACCGTTTTAAGAGATCTCCAGCCTATGATGCTCTGCTTCTTCGGGAGTTCCAGCGTGGAATGGTCTCGGCCGGTGAATTTTTTAAGCAAAGGAACAGGGCGACTGATCGGGCCCGGGCCAACTGGAGCCTGTCAATTAGGAAGCATGTGGATACATCCTTGGAGTCTCTCCGGATCCAAATGAAGGAGTGGCGGGCGTATTGTAGAAGTAAAGGAAAAACGCCACATCCCATGCACCTTGAGGTTCCGACCGCCGAGTCGTTCTCTACCTTTTACGCCAGTGAAAGGGCGAGTTTTAGCAACGAGATACCCGACTTGGGGCCCGTTCCTGGTACCGACTACAGTCACTGGATGGATGACGAAGAAGATGTGATCATATGGCCATCGGACGACAGTCTTCTGAGCGAGTATGTGATGGAGCCTGACCCTGATGTTGGCAGAAGCAGCTCACCACCCCCGGCGCCTTCCTCTTGATCTTCAAGCCTTTTTGTAACTATACTTGTACATCTTTCATATATACATCGTACATTGTATCTTTCTATACACTATGAATATAAGACCAAATTTTACTCTTACATTCTACTTTTTGCCGAGTATCTTATGTAACTGGCTTATCCGTTTAGACCGAGTATCTTATTTAACCGGTAACTAATTTTCGGCCGAGTATCTTATGTAACTGGCTTATTGATTTAGACCGAGTATCTTATTAAACTGGTAACTAATTTTGTGCCGAGTATCTTATGTAACTGGCTTATTGATTTAGACCGAGTATCTTATTAAACTGGTAACTAATTTTGTGCCGAGTATCTTATGTAACTGGCTTGTCAATTTAGACCGAGTATCTTATTTAACCGGTAACTAATTTTTTGGGGTTGTTTAACCTTCACGTTGCGTCGGGGCTCGCCGCGACCATACGTTGAGGTCCTTGCACAAGTCACTTAGGACGTCTCCTGGTTTTATCTGCGCAAGGGTTCGTCGAATCGTTGGGGTACTTTGTACCGGCCAACACGACTGCGCATCTCACTAGTCTTTCTAGCGGCGCTCCGAGCATTTTCCCAGTTATCCTGGTGCCTCGGTTTTGCCTTTTTGCTAAGGGACGCGTTTGCATCGCTTTAACTAGGCGGGCATGCTACTACAGCTTTTCCGCCCTTCGAGCACCACTCGTCCGCTCTTTCGCGGCCTTATAGCGCTCGACTTTTTCGGCATTTATTCGGTCGCCTTGAGTGACCTCCATTGAAATATTGCTCATGGATTTTATTGATTCCGCCACATCGTATTTGCAACTGAACTTTATTAGATGATCATGAACATGAAATTAATAAATAAATCTGAAATTTCAACGCAGAAACTAAAAACTGAGCTAAAGCAGAATAAATAAACTGTAGAACCATAACCGGATTCTTTTAGGGATAGAAGATCTTCAGATATTGTGCGTTGCATGGTCGGGGTACCAGGCCACCTTCTGGTCGGGTTATCATGTAGGCCCCGTGCCCTACGATTCTCTTGATGATATATGGTCCTTCCCATTTGTCGGCGAGGGATCCTGATGATTTATCCTTGGTATTCGGTGATACTCTCCTCAGCACTAGATCCCCGAGTTGGAATCTCCGCTCCCGAACATGGGAGTTGTAGTACCTAGCGGCCCTTTGCTGGTATGCGGAATTTCTTACTTGTGCTGCGTCTCTGATTTCTTCAAGCTCGTCTAGGTTCTGCTGCAGCATGTCTATATTGTGCTCGGGACTGTATAGCTGGACCCTGGGGGATGTGAAAGTAGTTTCTGCTGGGATAACAGCTTCTGTCCCGAATGCCAGCGCGAAAGGAGTTTCCCCTTGTGGAAGACCTCACAGTTGTTCGGTATGCCCATAGCACCTCAGGCAGTTTGTCTGCCCAGCCACCTTTCTTTGCCTCTAGCTTTGCCTTCAATGTGTGCTTGATTACTTTATTCACGGCCTCTGTTTGGCCATTGGTTTGAGGATGAGCAGGCGATGCGTAGTAGTTTGCGATCTTGAACTCTTCACACATTTCTCTGAACTTCTTATTATCGAATTGAGTCCCATTGTCTGTTATGATGATGCTCGGGATCCCAAACCGATATATTATATTCTTTTTAACGAAGCTGGTAGTGTTTGCCTCGGTGATGTGTACAAGTGCTTCTGCCTCTGCCCATTTGGTAAAATAATCCACTGCCACAATAGCATGTTTGGCTCCTCCCTTCGTTCCTGTGGGCATTGGTCCTATCAGGTCGAGTCCCCACATGGCAAAGGGCCAAGGCGAGGTTAAGCTTCTGAGCAACTCTGGGGGTCGCCGAATGTCATTTGCTACTCTTTGGCATGTTTCGCAACTTTCTGCGAATTGCTGCGCTTCCGCGAACAGAGTCGGCCAATAGAACCCTTACCGGAGTATCTTGTGTGCTAAGCTTTTACCCCCAGTGTGGTTCCCACATACTCCACTGTGGATACTTCTCAGGATCTCTCCAGTCTTCTCACCGGAAATGCATCTCTGCAATACCTTCGAGAATCCTCTCCTATATAATTCTCCTCTCAGAATCGTGTACCGGGCTGACCTGTATCTGATGCGTTTAGCTTCCACAGCATCCTCCGGTAGTATGTTCTCCTCCAAGTACTTTCTGAGTTGGTATGTCCAGTCGCCCGGGCTAGGTCGGATCTCTGCTATTATGATTTCCTCGGGTTCCGCTGTACTTGGTTTAGTCAGGTGCGCCACTGGTATTGCTTTGGATCTGATGCTTGTGGTGGCTGAAGCTAATTTGGACAAAGCATCTGCCTTTTCGTTCTCTTCCCGAGGGATCTGAGAGATTCTGTATGCTTTGAACTTTTTAAGTAGTCTTTTTGCAATGTCCAAATAAGCTATCATGTGCTCTTCCCTGGCCTGGTATTCATTCAGTACCTGATGGACCACTACCTGTGAATCACTGTAAACTTCCAGCTCATC
Source organism: Acer saccharum (assembly GCA_030490815.1). Lineage (NCBI taxonomy): Eukaryota > Viridiplantae > Streptophyta > Magnoliopsida > Sapindales > Sapindaceae > Acer > Acer saccharum. Next base: position 6,015,165 of record CM059868.1, read on the forward strand.
TGCCCCTAGTGCTATGCAGACTCTCAGACCGGCCAGCAAGGCTTCATATTCTGCTTGGTTGTTGGTTGCCTTGAAATCGAACCTCATGGCACATTCTACAGTATCCCCCTCGGGGGTCGTTATGACTATTCCTGCCCCGCTGCCATGCGTGTTCGATGACCCATCTACATGTAATTTCCACTGGAATTTAGTAGTCTGTTCATCTTCCATTGCCCTCCTTACCTCGGCGTCTGGCTCGGTGAATTCTGCTATAAAGTCGGATACCGCCTGCCCTTTGATGGCCGTTTTTGGTGTGTATCTGATGTCGTATTCGCTGAGCTCTACCGCCCACTTGGTCAGCCTTCCTGACACTTCTGGCTTTTGAAGAATGAGTTTCAGCGGGCAGTCTGTATATACCTCTATTGTATGTGCTTGGAAATATGGCCTTAGCTTCCTGGCCGATGTGATCAGAGCTAACGCTATTTTTTCTGCCGGCGAGTATCTGGTTTCCGCCGCTAACAACGCTTTGCTTGTATAGTACACTGGCTTTTGTATTCCTTCCTCCAGTCGGATCAACACCGAACTCGTCGCCACCTCGGTGACCGAGAGGTATAAGTATAATGTTTCTCCCACCACCGGTTTTGAAAGGATTGGTGCTCTCCCCAGATATTCTTTTAATTTTTGAAAGGCTTCTTCACACTCTGTACTCCATTCGAGCCCTTTCCCCTTTTTTATTGCTTTAAAGAATGGGGCGCATTTGTCTGTTGACTTGGCTATAAACCGGTTGAGTGACGCGAGGCATCCCGTTAGCCTCTGCACATCTTTTAGCGTCCTGGGTGAAGCCATTCCTTCTAGTGCTTTGATCTTCTCAGGATTTACTTCGATTCCCCTCTGGTGCACCTGAAAACCTAGAAACCTTCCCGAAGGTACTCCGAACACACACTTGCTTGGGTTGAGCTTCATCTGATACTTTCTTAGGACGTCGAAGGTTTCCTTCAAATCCTCCGCGTGTTTTTCTGCAGTGGTGCTCTTAGTCAGCATATCATCCACATAAACCTCCATATTTTTTCCAATCTGCCGAGCAAACATCCTGTTTACTAGCCTCTGGTATGTTGCCCCGGCGTTTTTCAATCCGAATGGCATTACTTTGTAGCAATATAAACCCTGGTCCGTGGTAAACGACGTCTTTTCCTCATCTGCCTTATTCATCCGGATCTGATTGTATCCCGAGTAGGCGTCCATGAAGCTTAACAATTCATGTCCCGCTGTCGCATCTACCAACTGGTCGATCCTCGGTAGTGGGAAACTATCTTTTGGGCAAGCTTTGTTCAAGTCTGTAAAGTCTACACACATCCTCCATTGCTTGTTCTTTTTCTTGACCAACACCACATTGGCCACCCACTCCGGATACTTGACTTCCCTTATCGACCCCGCGGAAAGTAGCTTTTCTACTTCCTTCTTGATTGCGACGCTTCTTTCTGGATTGAATAGTCTTCTTTTTTGTACCACGGGTCGGAACTCGGGGTCGGTGGAAAGATGATGTGAAATCACCTTCGGGTCTACCCCCAGCATATCTTCATGGCTCCAAGCGAAAACATCCTTGTAATTTCTCAGTAGCGCAATAAGTGCGGTTTTGACATGTACGCTCAAACTTGCCCCTACCTTCACTGTCCTACCTGGATCCTCCGGGTCTAGTGCCACCTCTTGGGTCGGCTCGTCTTCCCTATCCTCCGGTCCTTCTCTGGGATCCAACTCAAAATCTTTCGGCACTTCTGCCTGTTCTTCAGGTTCTCTATCCTCTTGCTGGACTGTTACCATGTATACCTGGCGTACCTCCCTATCTCTATATACTGATAAGTTTGCTCTACGGGCCATCTCTTGTGACCCTTTGACCACTCCCACACCATATTCGGTCGGGAATTTCATCATGAGGGCATAAGTTGCTGTCACCCGCCTTGGCTTTATTCAAAAATGGTCGGCCCAGTAAAGCATTATACGGCCAGTTTTCCGTATCTACCACCACAAAGTCGAGCAGCACTGTTTTCTGGCAAGGGGCTTTTCCGATCTTCACAGGTAGCTTAACCGTGCCGAGTGACCTCACTTCGACCCCTCCAAATCCTCTAAGGGGTGTGGGAAAAGGCTGTAGGTCTTTCCTGTCTAGCCTCAGCTGGTCATATACTTCTGCACTAAGAATGTCTGCCGAACTCCCATTGTCGATCAGAATTCGATGAACTTCTCTATGGCCGATCCGAGCGCTGACCACCAGTGCGTCGTTTGGCCTAACATCCACTCCGTGTGAGTCGGCCTCTGTGAACACGATCGGGTCCCAGCCCTCCTTGATTCTTTTCGGGTCGGGCTCAATAGAATTGACGTCCAGGTCTCTCCGTGCCTCCATAGCTTCCCGAATCTCCTGGGTTCTTTCCCTGTTACTCTTGCCCGTTGCTGGACCTCCGAAGATGGTGTTAATTGCTCCTTCATCCTCAGCTTTCTTGGGACTAAGTTTTCTTGCCCGTCCGTCCTGTCGGCTGTCTTTCTGTCCATCTGCCCTGTCCGTCTTTTTGAAAACAATGTCCTTCAAATGCCCTTCCCTAATAAGAGTCTCGATATGATCACTTAGCTGGAAACACTTGGATGTCTCGTGCCCATTCTCTTTGTGGAAACGGCAATATTTGGTGGTGTCCCTCCGAGCATATGTCGATTGCTTAGGTGGTTCTTTGGACATGTTCTTCTCTTCTAGGATTGCCAGGACTTCTTCTTGATCTTTCTTCAACGGGGTATAATTTGTATATCGGCCCTGGAACCTTCTGCCGTGGTTGATCGGTTTTTGGGTCGTATGCTCGTCGTCCATCCCGACCATCCCGTGCCTTATTTTTCTGCTTGTCACCTTTGGTATCGGGCATCTTGGTCTGGTCCTTGGTTTTGGATCCCTCTGGGCGACCGCCATGTACGAAGTAACCTCCTGTGGCAATTTCCTCTTCTTCGGCCAAGGCGTAACCTCCTGCCATGTCCATCATATCGGCATAGCTGGTTAGTCGGGCTCTTCTGAGGTCAAAGGACAATTGGCCATTCTGAAGGTTGTTAATGAACGCGGCAATTATTGCTTCGTCGTTTGTACTTCCGATCTCGGACACTTCCTGACCGAACCTTCCCAGATATTTCTTCAGCGACTCGTCTTTTCCCTGTTTGAGTTGGGATAAATGAGCCACTGACTTTTTCCTGTGTACATTCCCGAGGAACTGCCTTGAGAAAGCCTTGCTCAGTTCGCCGAAGCTACTTATGCTTGCTGCTGGCAACCTTCCAAACCACCGGGAGCCTAGATCCCCAAGAGTTTGAGGAAAATTCAAACATAGTAGTGCATCATTATGGACATATTGCGCCATAGCGCTCCTATACCTCCGGACATGCTCTTTTGGGTCTGTATCCTTCTTGAACAGCTCGATGTGGGGCATTCTGAATCTTTCTGGGAAAGGCATCCTCAAAACCCCATTGGTAAAAGGGCTTCCGGATTCATCGTCTGACAGCTCATTACGCCCATACCGCCTGACCAAAGCATCCATTTGCCGACGATTATTTTGAACTTCCCGGGTGAGGCTCTGTATAAGTATGTCTCTGTCCCCTTCAGGTTCCCCTGACGCATCGAAGTTCTGGCTTATGGTCAGTTTTTGGCCCCTCTCCTCGGGATTCAACTCTCTATGATCTCGGTTTAGGCCATGCAGTCGGACTGTACCCCTTTGGCGCTTGCGATGATGGTTCTGCTCACTTTCTTCAGAGGATGACCGGTCTCTCCGGTGGCCACGCCTCCTGGGGCGGTCTCGATCTCCGGCTACCCGATCTTGATAGTACTCTTTGTCGGAATTATTCCCCTCTCTGCGCTCCCTACTTCTCCTGGCTACTCTTTCAGATAGCATCTCTGGTCTGCCTGTAGGATCTTGCCTCGCCTTTGGGGGTGCATCAGGGGTTGGTATCACCACCGCGGAGCGCAGTCTTGCTGTCTGCTGGCTTGGGGCGGACAGTTCATGAGGTGACATCAATCCTTCCGTAACAGAGAGATCAATTCCCTGCCTTGCTGCGTCTGATATGAGTTGTTGTAGAGAAGCACGGAGTCGCTGCGCGATTTCTTCATTCGCTGTAGGTAAACGTTGAATTCCAGCCAGGGCAGCTGACTGGTTTACCGTCGTCAAAGTTACATCTGCCGTATTGAGCGCGGTGTCATCTTCCAACTCGTTACTTGGCACGCCCTGACTGTACCTGGAATCGCTACCATCTTCGTCGCCAGTCATTGTTGTCACAAAGTTCTGGGTCCCCCTCCTTCTAGCGCCAATTGTTGACGGTGATTTTTGGTGATCACCAAGTCAACGACTCGTTCTCGAATTACTGCAATTTATATTTGAGTATGGTCAAAGATTGTAAAGAAATAACAAGTGATTTACGTGGTAAAACTCCAAAAGATCGGAGAAACATCCACGGGATCGTTGCCTCTAGCAACAAAGCCAAATCCACTATGAATCACGATTACAAGATCAAGAATGACCAAGAATGATTACAAGCTTTTCAATATGATTCTCTATCTCCTGTTCTACTTTTTTACGTACCCCCCTGTTTATGTATAGAGGGGGTATTTATACATGTTGTTTTTAGGGTTTTAAGGTGGCCGCTAGGGTTTGGTATTGTGGTGCCCAAGTCTCAAGCGGTTTTCTAGTCCTAATTAGATTATGTTTCCTCTTTTGGCTGAGTCTGACTCTGGACGAGATTCTTTCTCCTTTATTCGCGGGAGAACTGCTTGTTTCCTTGTTAAACTCTAATAGTCCACATCGTTGCTTATCGTGGATGTGCTGGTCGCTGATTATGATTGGCATACGAATGTTGGTGACTATCTCATTGATTCCCGAGTATGTATGCCCGAGTATGCCCGAATGTGCCCGAGTGAGATTTGCTGCCCGAGTTGATCGTCTTCGTTTGTGGTCGGACTACTTACTCTTTTTTCCGAGTAGGTTATCGTGGGAGGTTTCTGCTCCATAAGTTGACTTATCTTGACTCTTGCTTTCCTGGCCTTTCGTGCTGATGACGTGTCCTTCACCACTAATTTTTACCTATAACACATACTTTGACTCAAAGTGTATGCACTTGTCAAAACGTCTCCATAATCTGTGGTCCACATTCTTCGTCATAATATATTTATTGTCAGTTCGAACTGATAATATAAATACTGTATATATATACGGAAATTATCCTATCAGTGCATCCTGATAGAATTATATAAGGATATTGAATGTGAGCCACTCGTTTTACATACTTTGACTTGGTATATATGCACTTGTCAAATCACTGTTATAAATGAGTGGCTCACATTCAATATCCTGATAAAGTTATATCAGTGCATCCTGATAGGATCGGGACCGTATATATATATATATACGTTTGAGATATGCTATATGTATATGTACACACTAAATATAATTATTTGTTTCAAAAAACAAAAGAAAAAATTGATTTCCAAAAAGTATCTAAAATAAATTAATATCATCTTCATATTTACCAAAATGCCACTTATTTGATGGAATTGGATGGAATGACCATTAATGTAACAATGTTTATCAAAAATGGCTATTTTCTATCTATTTTTCTATTTAATGACCATTTTAATAACAGTGATAAGAGTTTATGGCCACCAGGGTAATTACTCTTAAAAAAAATCTAACATGTCATCATCATGTATCATCTTGTATTGTGCTTTTTGAGGCAGCGATTAGCTTTAGGTAGGCCCACTTTGAACAAAAAGTGGAAACAAAAGATGCTCCATTAAGTCATTAACCCACATAATTCATGCCTATACACCAAACACTTCTCTATCGCATTTTGCAACTTGTATATAATTTTTTGTTTAACAAAATCATCCACGTCGCAATTTCCATGAACTTTCTAGGTATAAATCACACTTGCTTTACAAAGTGAAAAGATAAAAATTGACTGGTCAAATATAACAACGAGAACAACTATGCTATTGAAACATCCACTGCTGAACCATCTATACCCATTTTTAAAATTATTTAGTATTTTTTTTTCTTTTATCAAATTACATATCCCGGTAATAAATAAAAAAAAATTAATAAAACCATTTAATTTATATAACTAAATTAAAATTTTAAAAATGGGGCATAAATAGTTCAGCAGTGGAGGTGTCAGTAGCACCACTATATAATAATATATGTTGCAGCTTGTAAGTCTAAAATAGTAATTTTATTTATTTATTTATTATGTTCATAAACATTTCTTACCCTTTTTTTATAAAATAAAACAGATAGCAGTTTAATTTGAATTCATATAATTCAATAATTTTTATAATTCATCATATAATATATATATATATATATATATATATATATATTCAGTATTTCTATTATCAGTTCGAACTGATATAAAATATATCAGTTCCTTACATATGGACCATTGGATTTAAAAGATGCTTTGACAAGTGTATACAGCCAAGTCAAAGCATTTAAATCTAATGACCCATAGACAATGAACTGATATATCTTTTGTCAGTTCGAATTGACAATAGAAAAATTATATATATATATATATACACACACACACACGAGTAACTTTCAAGTAAATGATCCTTTAATTGAATTTTAGTAGGGATTTTGAGGAAATCATGTTAATTTTTATGAATTTTGATCTAATTCTTTTTATGGATGATAAGTTTAATAAAATTTACTTATATATAAAATTTGAGAAAATTTTCAAACACTAGAACTATTTATCTCAATCTTGTTAAATATGAATGTATCATACTTAACAACAACCTACATAGTTTGAAAGACCAGTTCTTAATTTGACATAAGTTATTAAGTCAAATTTAGTAAATTTGGAGAATGGGAAGAGATCATTGTTATTATGGAAAGGAAAAAAAAAAAGTTGTGGAAGGTGAAACAAAATATTACTCTAAATAGAATAATAATATATATTTTTTACTAATTTTTTTTTTTTTAAGGTCCCACACGCCCACCTTCACTATGGTCAGTCTCTGACAGTGGTGGGTATATATAATAATTAAAAAACACTATTACTACCTTTGAATAAATATCGTACAATTTTTTTTATTTTTTTATTTTTTTTTAAATTTATAATTTTTAAAGACTTTTCTTTGAAATGGTGATTTGTTTGACTTTAATAAGAAGATAGCGTTCAATAAAGACTGCACTTGACATGCTAAACAAATGTCAAATGACATGGCAATGTCATTCTGGGTCCACCATTACAGCCTTCTCTCTCTCAAAATTCCTCACAACCCACTTATTCACCGTTGGATTACCCAACAACTAAAATCAACAAGCCTGCAAATCCAACGCTCCATATTATTTCCATCGAAATATACGGTCAGGAATCATCACAGCCGTCACAGTCCTGTAACGAAGCTGCGATTAAACTGTTCTTACGTGTGTTTATTCACTCGCTTAATTTTTTCACACGCAGCCTACGTAGCAATTAAACCGAGTTCAGTAGTTAATTACGCGCTCTCTCTCTCTCTAGCGTTCGACTTTATCTATCATTTTTTTTCTTCTTCTTTCTCCTTCTTCTTCTCGTACACGAAGACTTCGTTGTCTTGAGAGAATCAACTGAAATATCATGCTCTGTTTTCCCAGATAAAATTTTTATAGTTTTTATTGATTCCTTTCTTCTACCCCACTTTTTTTGAAGCTAAAACACTTGTATTGGGTTCTCTGAAATATGGGTTTTGCTTGATATATGATTATGAGCTTGGATTCTGTGGGTTGTTGTTGTTGTTCATGCAAAAAGCCGGTCTTCATTTACTATTTTGTCTTTTTTTCCTCATGACTTGAGTTCTGGTCGGAATTGGAGATATTTTTGAAGATATTTTTGAAGATATTTTTATTGGGTTTTATAGTCTCTGGCTTTGAGAATTGGCGTTTCGTCATTATTGGGGTTTTTGTTGTACTGGGTGAGGTATTTTTCTATAAATTTATTATCCTCTTTGAAATTATTGTGTGGAGTGTTTTGTTTTGACTGTTTTATTTGTTTTTTTTTCTGTTTGTCAAGTTTTGCCTCAATTTCAATATTAGATTACTGGTTCAATACTTTGCTGTGATAAATTTTTATTGGCTGATGCCTGATGATATTGACATGTTTGTTTGTACTAGTTGTGTATTAATGACCATTTTCTAATGTTATTTTTTGATTTTAGGGCACAAAATTTTTGAATGGGGACTGATGTTGCTGAGATAGCTGAGACTTTGCCATCTCCAACTTCCTTTAAGGTACAAATATGAAATATCTCATCGAAGTCTCCTTTTTACTTCAATTGTATCTGTGCGATTAATAGTTTTATAGATCATTTTTGTGTTCAACAAAAGAAATTTAATCTATATTAACTGTAGATGACCAGAATATGTGATTAGAATACATATGGATTAAGACCGGATACGAGCTGAAGTTATTTATGCACTTAAAAGTCTGATTCTTTCATTTCTTTGTTGTTTCGGCTTTCGCGGTGTCATTGATGTTGTATTGGTTGATGGAAGCTAGGACTAAGAACAGAATGAGAGAGCTTCTATTGTTGTTTTGTTGTTTTTGTAGTGTCATTTATTGTTGTATACCGGCTGATTTGAGAGCTTATGAAGTATAGTTTGCAATTGCAGGTGCATCGCGTTATGTGTACAGAACTTGTGAATCTTGTAGATAGAGTTGTAAATATATTTCCAGAAATAGAATCCGCTCGACCTCGATGCCAATCAGGAATACAAGCACTATGCATGTTGAACACTGCAATTGAAAAAGCCAAGTTACTTCTTCAATATTGCAGCGAGTCTAGTAAGCTCTATCTGGTATGCATCTTGCTTATGATTCGGGATAATTAATGTCAGCGATTAACAACAGTTTCTGCTTATTGTCATCGATGCGACAAACATTATTCAATAAAATATAGAAAATAAAAATATTACATAAATGTCTCTCAATTTGTTCTAGAGATAGCAAGGCAGCCAATATATGGCTGTTGAAGATTAGGAGTTTCTTCTTGTAATTGGTTTCTGGAGTTCAATTATAGCCTTTTAAACAGCAATCTCATATAAAATTTGAACCGTTTTTTTCAGTTCGAGATGGAATCTTACCCAAGTTGTGATATATTATAAGAATCTTAGTTGATGAACTCATCTAAATAGATCTCTTCTTGTGTAACATTGTTGTTGATTGGTGTCAGTTGTTCCATTTCGCTTATATATAACCATTCAATTTATGATTGGTTGTGGTTGAATTTCTTTCAGGCATTAACCGGGAATGTGATACTTTTGAGATGCCAGAGATCAATAAATTTGTTGGAGCAGAGTTTAAGCAAAATGCAGAACATGGTTCCAGTAATGCTGGCTGTTGAGGTTTGTTAATTGTATATGCTTTTAAGCTTTCCTTTCTCCGTTTTTCCAGTAGAATGGGCGGTGGAAGATGGTTATAAATTGATTTAAATATCAGTCGAAACCACCATGAATCCTCCTTTTTCCTTTTGCATTTCTCCGACTTCAATCTATAGTAGGTCGTCTTATTGTTCTTCTGTATGTTTTTTGTCATTATTTTTCTATCCTATCTTGCATGCAAGTTCTTTGATAGAATTGAGTCATTTGCAGATCTCTCGAATCACTGATGATCTTAGGGCTGCAACCTTTGTCCTGGACGCATCTGAAGAAGAGGTCGCCAAGGCTTTGCTAGAATTGCTCCAGCAGGGTTCTTTTTCATCAGATTCCCTGGAGTGCAGAGAAGTCAAAGCTTTACAACTTGCAGCTTCTAGGCTTGATATTACATCTCCTAAGGCCATTCTAATAGAGAAGAGATCTATAAAGAGGCTGATGGATAAAGTTCGTGAAACTGACCTATCCAAAAAGAAGATCTTAATGTACCTTTCGTATCTGTTGAAGAAGCATGACAAATTAATTATTGGAGAGCAGACTGGAAACGTCCATGCTCAGGAAGAAGGATCATTTTCTGTTCTCAATCAGTCTTCAGAAGTGGAATCTCATGTAGGCTATGGGAAGACTGAAGCGCAAGCTGACTTCTTAAGTAGCGCTGAACCCCCGGAGGAATTTAAGTGCCCCATATCCTTGAGAGTGATGTATGATCCTGTCATCATTGTGTCCGGACAAACATTTGAAAGGATGTGGATACAAAAGTGGTTTGATGACGGTCATGATATGTGTCCAAAAACAAAAGTGAAACTGGTTCATCAATCAATGACTCCAAACACAGCCATGAAGGATCTAATATCAAAATGGTGTAAGAAATATGGAATCGTCATTCCTGACCCAAGCATACAAACAGATTCTTTTCACTCGTGGGATGCTTCTTCCACATCTATTGCTAGCTTCAGCAACTCTATGAATGATCTATGTCTTCCATTGGATATCAGCAATATATCTCTTGAATCTTTGGATACTAGTTACTGTTCAGATACCTCCTACAATAAGATAGCAGATGGTTCAAATTTGATATCATTGCGTACCAATGATTTTCACAGAAATCAAGCTTCTGCAAGCACAAGTGAGACGGATTTATCTAGACTTTCTGAACTTGATTGGGAATGTCAATGCAGGGTGGTTGAAGATGCTGAAAGCCATTTGAAGCATGATAATCAAGCTTGTCATTGTCTGTCATCTAGGAATTTTGTTGAACCTCTGTTAAGATTTTTGAGGGATGCACTAGACTTACATGACATAAGAGCCCAGAGAATCGGATCTCAATTGTTGTTAACATTTGTGAGAAAAAACAGGTAAGTTATTCTCTAGTGGTGGGCACTAATGCCATTTGCATTTCTTCATATGAAACTAATTTTAAAGTTCAGGGTAGTGGGTATACAGTATATCTAATAAATTTTCATGAGAAGGTTGGTATATATATCATTGTATTCATTGTTAATTCTGAGTTAGTGGATTTAGAGTAACTAGAACTGGGATTATTGCAAAAGCTCCATTATTGATTCATATGTCATATAAAACTTTAATAGTTGGTTTAGGTCTTTAGCTGATGCCCATGTGGTAGGTTGTTATTTTCACCGCACACTATTTAACATTTGACAGTTTGGATCTTACACAGCGTTTTTACTTCTCTCAGCCATCTTCCTTTTATATATATATATATATATATATTTAATTATGCTAGTTAATACTGTAATATGTGTGGCCGATATGTAGTTTATTCATTGTTTTGTGCTGGTTCATGCAGGAGGGCAATACAATACTTGCCTGAAGATGCGTTTGATCTGTTGGCATCTTTTCTTAATTCAGAAGTGATCACTGAAGAGGTTCTTGCCATCATCGAAGTGTTGTCTTGCAATCCAAATTGTAGATCTAAAATTGTAGCATCTGGTGCTTTTGCTCCCATCCTACAGATCCTAGACTTCGAGAACAGAGAATTCCAGGAGCACGCCATTATAGCGCTGCTTCATTTGTCATCAAACAATGAAATATATTCCCACATTGTACCTTCGGAGTGCATTCAAAAGTTGGTTCCATTCTTAAAAGATGCTACTCTTGCTGGACATTGTTTGATAATATTGAAAAACATGTGCATTAATGGAGAGGCTAGGGCTTCCGTCGCTGAAACAAGTGGATGCTTAGCTTCTATAGCTGAACTTCTTGAGATTGGCAGCCGGGAGGACCAAGAACACGCAGTGGCTATTCTGCTTTATTTATGCTCTCAACGTGTTGAATATTGTCAGTTGGTCATGAACGAAGGTGTCATTCCTGCCCTTGTTAATATATCCATCAATGGGAACGAAACAGGAAAGGTAACTGCATTGGAATTGCTCCGGCTCTTAAGAGATGTAGAATATGATGAAGAGCAAGAATCTTTAGCATCTAATATGGACACCCCAAAAGATGATAGAAGCCTTACTAAAGAAAAGAAATCATCTTCAAAGACACATGGAATTTTCGGAAAAAAATTCTCATTGTTCTCAAAATCCCAGTTCTCTCGCCATAAGAAAGAAGAAACGAATCTTGGATTTTAGCTCCTCTTTTTCTTGTTTGACATTGAAGTCGACTCAAACATCTATATTCAAGACAAACCAGAGAGCATCTCCGCCGCAGTAGGTTTCTTCATCTGGGATAGGTTAGTCACATAGCTACATTGTATCTAAATGTAGTTTACGAATGGTGTTCCATAGCTGATCCTCAATATATAGGTTTTTTTTTTTTTATCAGTTTTTAATTTTGTTTTGTGATGTTTTTGCTACCATTTTCAGCTGTTCACCTGTTTAGAAATTGTACAGTTATATTTGATCTATAATATGATGACCCATGCAAGTTTTTCTCATAATATGACATCCCGCTTCCATTTTTTTCCATCTTTTGAACTCTAAATTGTAGTTTACAACGATGAAATATAGGAATATTAACCTTCTTGTAAATTTTGCATCTGCATGAGACGGAAAGCAGTTCTTGGAATTCCGGAAAAGTAATTTTTCAGAAGGCGATTCAAGGACCGAAGCTAAGTTATGTTGGTTTATAGACTCTTTACAATGCCTGTTCACCAGGTTTTCGCAGCACCAAACTTGAAGAGTATATATGCATGTCAGCATGTGTGTGAGGTCTGTAGTCACTCGTTAGCAAAAAAAATTTCCCAGTAAACAAACACTAACATGCATGAACCATGAAGATGAAATCCAGAAGACTTTGGTTGTCAATGTTAAATCACTGGTAGGTAATCAATGGGTTGGAAGTGGAGACAAAGGCCATGGTGGTGGGGTTGGACTAAAAATAAAAAAAAAACTGATCCGATCAAGTTAGCAAGTGAAGTGATGATCAGAACAAATCAAGAACCATAACCAAACTCACATATAAGATTGATTTGACAACTTTTTCCCCAACTTTTGGTCTCCTCTTGAACTAAAAACACCATATCATGGGTGCCTGAAACTATTATTATTCATCATCATTACCATTCTATATTCTCTATTATAATTATCAATAAACTGGGACCTAACATCTATGCTACTAAATCCTTCTCCATCCATGATGATGTGATTCTTATCCTTTGATTTAGGTTATTTGGCACTGATACCCCCTAAACTCTTTAAAAATTTACACTATGCCCTTTGTATTTTGTTTTCGGCATTAAACCCCCCAAACTCTCGTTTTATTGTAAACACTCGGAGTTTATTGCCCCATGTGAGGGGTATATATTGTCAGTTATTGCTAATTTGTGAGAGTTCAGGGAGTTTAGTGTCGAAAAAAAAAAAGTACAGGGGGCATAGTACAAATTTTTTAAGAGTTTAGGGGGCATCAATACCAATTACGGATGCGGATCTTAAGGAGGGTTGACCCGGGTTATAGCTGGGTCAGTTTAAAAAAATATATATTATAATTGATATTCTTCTAAATTTCTATCAAATCCCAACACTATTCCTTGTCACCTCAACATCTTCCAACCTCACCTCACCTCAACATCCACTCTCTCTCTCTCTCTCTCTTAAATCACACGTCCTAGCCAGTCTCTCTCTCTCTCTCCACTCTCTCATATCCTAAATTCCAATTCTCTCTATTCCCAATTAATAATTTTCCTCATCCATCCTCAAGTTCTCATTTACAAAATTGAATATAAAAAAATATTTTCATATCTCATTCTACCATTCAAGTATTTTTTAGTTAAAATTTATTTTTTCTAATAAGAGTTAAAGATGAGTTTTGGAACTGTTATTCATAATTTTAAGTTGGTATTTTGTTATTTTTTTTTTTATAAATTTATTTTCCAATTGTAATTTATTATTTATAGTGTTATATTATAACCAAGAAAAACTATGGTTTCATGGAAAAAAAAAGAAAAAGAAAAAAAAAAAAAGAAAAAAGAAAAAGATAATCAATTATTGGTGGGAGTGGATGCAAGTACTCCATGTAATGTCAAAGTTTGCCGCATTCATCTCAATGGAATAAAAACAATATTGTCTTATTGAAAGTTTATATATATACATATGTTTTAACTCACTATAGCAAAAAATCATGGGTACACCCCTGACCAATTAGCCTTTGATTTATTTTCATCATTAACAATTTATTTATTATTATTATTTTTTTAATAAACCACTCCTTGAATTTATAAAAAAAAAAAAAAAAATTAGCTTAACATATGGTCAACTTCAAGTGATTTGTCGATGTTTACCCAACATTTAAACATTAATGTTTGACTCTTTCAAGAACAATTCTAAATTAGTATATATTAAGAATTGGTTGGCTTTGCTAATTTTAGTATTATAGTACTAATGATTCACTTGTATAGGCAATGAAATTATATTTAAATTTTAGATAAACTAGTTAATTGGAATCTTGGATTTGTGGTGTGAGATTTGGAGTTGGAAGGATGAGAGTCGGTTTGGTGGGATTTTGGTTTTATGCTGACATAGTTTGGCACATATTGTCGGTGGGCCACGTATACTTATCCGACCATATATACATACAAACATGTACATCCTTGTAACTATTACTCTTGTCTCTCCTCTCTACTTTTTTTTTTTTTTTTTTTAATCAATTAATTATGAGGGGAGTTATTCAAATCATATAAAAATCAGAATAAAAAGTTTCTTTTTCGAGTGGAACAAAATTTCACTCTATGTATTTACCGGAACGTGTAAGGAGTTTTTTCTCTTATCGTGAGAATAGATACCTCGGGGTTGTGGAGTAGGAGAACATATCCAATTTGCTAACATGGTGATGTGAACATAGATGACTCATAGTTGTAAAGGTAGATATACGATTTACCAATATATGTAAGAAGTTTCCTCTTTGTATTTTTACGATTTACTAACACGTGTTGGGAGTTTTCTATCTATATTGTGAGAATATATCATATATAAACAATCTAATTAATTACAGTATCAACAAAGCTGGAATAGCTCAGTTGGTTAGAGCGTGTGGCTGTTAACCACAAGGTCGAAGGTTCAACCCCTTCTTCTAGCGAATCTTTTTTGTGTACAACGGACCTTCCCACATGAAGATTATGTCATTCACGAACTGGGGACCATTTTTTTTTATTTTTTTTTTTTCTCTTTAAGGTCTCGTGTCTCTTTTATGATCTCTCTTCTATCTAGTGTAGTATTACAACTACTCTCTCAGCTTAAGCAATTAATCCCATCACGAACTCCAAAAACGCCACCGGTTTTGAACAGAGCAACAGCAGCAGCAGCAGCAGCAGCAGCAGCAGCAGCCAAGTTCAAATCTCTTAAAACACCGTGTTGAAGAGAGAAATGTTGTCCCCAGCTGGAGCGGACATGGCCATGCAACAACAACATCATCACCACAACTGTGTTAATAATAATGTTGTTGTAGTTCCATATGATATTTCAAATGATCAATTAGTAGGTTCAATGGCGGTGCCTCTGTTTCATGGCTTTGTCAGTGCAGAGGTTCTCGATTTGCAGGGTCACAAAAACAACAAGCCTGTTGTTGATGATACTTTTCTGGGTGCTCATAATTTTCCAACATTTGGCCATCTCTCGTTGGCTGCTGCTGCTGCTGCTGGCAACAAGAAGGAGGAGGCGGCGCCGCCAGTGGATAATAATACTGTTGGAATACAAACAACAAATACTACTACTACTGCTACTAGTACTAGAACCATGGATAGCTGTTTTACAAACACTTGTAGTAGCCGCTGCTGCCAATTAATCTCTATGGAGGACGAGAAATTTAGTGATGATACTACTAACTCAAGCAAAGATAGCTTGACCACCAAAACAGAAGCTGCTGCTGCTGATGATGATGATGACGATGATCAGGTGTGTTTCTTTTGTCTTCAATTCAATTTTGCATGTTGACAAACCAAATTTAATCTGAGAAACTGAGATGGGTTTGACAAGTTAATTTCTGGTGTGTTGGTATCCAGATTGTTGTTGTAGAGAAAAGGACTGAAGTTGAAGCAAAATTGGAATCCATTTCCAAGCCTAAAAAGAGAGCCAGAGCAGTGACTACTCCTACTACTACTTCATCGGATAATAATAATTCCAAAGCCTGCTCATCAGCGGTCCACAAACCAAACTACATTCATGTGAGGGCTCGACGAGGCCAGGCCACTGACAGTCACAGCTTAGCCGAAAGAGTGAGTGTTTTTATTTATTTATTTATTTAATTTCCATCAAAACTCTAGAATTAACTTCACAGATTGATTAAGTATATATCGTCTATGATGTACAGGCCAGGAGGGAAAAAATAAGTAGGAAAATGAAATGTTTGCAAGATTTAGTCCCTGGTTGCAGCAACATCATTGGAAAAGCTGGAATGCTCGATGAAATCATCAATTATGTTCAATCTCTTCAAAGACAAGTTGAGGTACTGAAAATGTTTCATCATATATATGTTGTTTGTATATTTGACTACTTATATAAATTTACTTGCAGTTCCTGTCAATGAAACTGGCTACTCAAAATCCAGGGCCAGGATTCAACATCGATAATTTCTCTGCAGCACATGATCAGGTAATTAGAATTCACTCATCAGAAAAATATAATCTACAAGTATGGTTTCTTCTGGAACTGATTGCATGTGCTTGGCCGAGCTTCAGATGAATCCAGGGGGGCAACAACAAGTAACAACTAACTATGAACTTGAGAGACCGATATACGCCAATATTCAAAATGCAGTGGAGATCACAACCACAACAACAAGCTCCTCTATTTCTATCCGCCCGGAACTATATAACAGCTGCTTCACTGTAAATTACTACTTCTATGCAAAAACACATTTTTTTTATTGTATATTTTTTACTCTATTTAACATTCGTATTCGAATCAAAATTCATTGCAGCAGCAAGTCCAACACCTTCTTCCAACTTGGGATTCTTCTGACTTACTCAGCCTCGAAGATGGGGCGGTGTTTGATCAAGAATAGTCCGCGATGATGCTTTAATGTCTCCTTGTTCAATAACTTATTAGAAGCAGTAAATTGTGTGTCAATGTAGTGTAGTTTTTGAACATTTATGTACTCTGATCAGTAGCAGTTGTGTTACTCATGATCAATAACTAGTCTTCAGTGAAAAATAATAATAATTCCTGTGGAGAAGGTGGTCTTGGCTGATTTGCCTGTGTAAGTGGTGTGGTTTGTTTCAATGAATTCCTGTTTGTCAAATAAAAATAAAAATAATAATAATAATAATTGTTTCTACAATATTGAATGCTCTTATTTGCCAAATTACTACCATTCATTTATGTGTATTGATTTTGCTCATCAATCAAACAATCAGGTTTCTTTTGTGTAATAACTGGAGATATTTTTATTGTCTGTATCTGTGTATCTGCAAAATGTAAAAGGACTGAAGAGATACATATGCATTATGGGGGTTTGTTGAATAGTCCAAGAAGAGAAAATGGACCACACAAGATGTCATTAGAAATTGAAAGTGACACTGGAGAATTGTGGTTGGAGAAATTAAAGAAGCTAGAGGTGGGGATATATTGGAGGATTGAAAAGGGAAGGTGCTGGTGGAGTGGTGGAGACCATGTGGTCAGGCGGCTTTCTCTCTCTCTCAAGGAAACTAGCCTTTCAAGAGGACAACCACTGCTGCTATATGGCTTGTGGGCTGTGGTTGTTTATATGTACACATGCACACAGTGGTGAATTTAAACCATTTCTCTTGGCTGCAGCAGTAGAGAGAGAGAGAGAGTGATATAAGCCACAAGCAGGATTATCACTTCTGCAAACAATGTCCTCTTGTGTTGTGTTGTGTACCATGAGCAGTGAAAAGACCTAGCTTGCAAGAAAGCCCAGTAAACGTACACAATTAATTTCATAGAGTAAAGATTGTGACTTGTTAGTTGTTCTGAGGCAGTGAAAAAGGATCTTGCGAAAACGTTTGATCGACAACACATATTAACCACGAATGAATTCCTGTTCTTGCATTGCATATATGTCAGACAGTGTGTGAGTGTGTGTGTATATATATATATATATATATATATTCATATATATTCATCAATTTCAAAAGGCAGACAATTTGGGATGTGATGTGACATGACTTCTTAAACTGCCATTGGAGGGTCATACTCATGAGCTTGCATTGCATGGCAGGATTTCACAACCACAAGGCAAAAACTCAACAAAACATTATCACATTCGAGTCGTAATAAGGGTGATGATGCTATCGGGGGCGTACCCAAGAAATATTGGCTGCTCGGGCTAAATTATATGTATAAATAGTCTTCTTTTTTTTCCTCATTACACACTAACATTATAAAGACAACTCATTAGCTATCGATAGTTGGATTTATCTACTTTTGTTTAGACAACTCACAAACTCTCACACTAAATTTATTAAATTCGGTGTGCGATGTAGAGAAAACTCTTGTGATTTTTCATTTTTCCTTCTCTATGCACATTGATATAATAAAGTCCGTGCAAGATATACGAGCCATTGATTAAGAATAACAAACTTTTTATATGTTTCTTGATGATATTATTTGTTTAATTTTTTAATAATAAGATGACACCAATAATGGACTATTCAATAATATAAAATATAATGCTAAACATCCCACCTAAAATCCCACATTTTTCATCCACTATATGTGGCATGTGAGGTGTCAAATTATGAGTGGATACACATTAACGACACCTAACCCATGTATCCACTCACAATTTGACATCTCACATGCCACATGTAGTGAGATGAAAAATGTGGGATTTTAGGTGGGATGTGTAGCATTACTGTAAAATATATTGCAAAATTTATGCATAAACAATTATTTAAACTTGTAGCTCAAAAAAATATATATTTAAACTTACAAATGACTTAATTCTATAATGTTAAACGCCATAATACTATGTGTAGTTTTACCATTTACTTTGAACAACAAAATATTTACATTTTACTAAATTTAGACAAACACATCATAATATTTTCAAACCTTAAGGGCTGTTTCTGTAATTACCCTTTTATATATATATATATATATTTTTTCAAACGGGGCAGCCCTCTCATTATTCCACCCTGGATGTCATTAAAGCCGCTAAAAACAAGCGGCTAAAAATGATGAGAAATATTTATCTCATGTTAGCTTGCGCCTCCTTTTTAATATTAGTGACTGATCACATATGTAGTGTTTGATTTCGGTAGGTCGTGATAGATCCTCTAATTCATTCGGTGTTAGATTATTATTATTATTATTATTATTATTTTTAAGGCAGGGAGTTAAATTGCATATTAAAACAGTTTAATATCCAGATGTAATTAACTTTAATCTGAGGGGTAACTAAGGGGCTGTCCTGTATCGTTTTACAGGGGCTGTTTTCGTTTTTGTTTTCCAAATCCAATTTCGAATACGCGTTCGTTATCGTTTTCCATTTTGTTTTCCATTTTATTTAGAAAACAAAAACAAAAACAAAAACAACTACAGTGTTAAAAGTGAAAAATTTCCAAAACAACTTTTTTATGTTTTTCATTTTGTTTTTCGTTTTGTTTTTCAATCTAAATAAAAAACTAAATTTTTTTTTCTTTTTTTCTTTTTTTCTTCTTCTTCCACCGATGTCCTTCTTCCTCTTCTTCCTCTTCTTCTTCTTCTCCTTCCCTCTTCTTCAAATCTGTCACTGTTCTTCTTCTTCTCCTTCTCTCTTCTTCGAATCTCTCACTGTTTTCTTCTTCTTCTTCTTCTTCTTCTTCTTCCCGTCACAGTTGCCAACACTCAAACCCTAGCTTCGCGAAGTTCCTTCTCCGACGCCGCCACTACCCGATCTCCGCCGAGAACCTCCCGACCGACACGATCGTCGCGTCGCCGTCCGTCAGATGTAGTTCGACCAGGAACGGCGTGATCGTGGAAGCTACAAAGGCGGCACGATCGTCAGATCCAGTTCGAATGGGTTCGTCGGCGGCAGAAGCTACGACCGACCGTTCGAAGGCGGCGGCTACGGTGGCCGTTCGGTGGTGGCGGCTATGGCAGCAAGGGCGTTCAGAGAAATTCTTCTCTTCCTCTGGGCGATGCCCATAACTGACCCCAAAAAAAAAAAAAATCAACTCATTTTAATTTATTTTAATTTAGGCTTCTTTTTTATTTTATTTTAATTTAGGCCTGTAAAATGATACCAGACGCGTTTTTTACGTTTTCATATTCGGAATACAACTTCCAGGATTTGCTACCAGACGCGTATTTGGATTTCGAAACTGAAACCAAAAACACTGTTTTCATTCTCATTTTTATTTCGTAATCCAAAAACAAAAACGCCCTTTGAAAAACGTTACAGGACAGGCCCTAATATTTTCTCCGTTTTACGCTTTCACTTTGAATTCTCACAAAAAAGTGAAACAATTTTCCTTCCTTTGATATCCCTTCCCTCCATTTTCCTTGATTACAAATTCGATTGGGTCAATTCAAATTAGGGTTTCATCGAAGAGAAGCAACAAAAATGGCAACAGAGTCATCGGAGTCAGAAGAAAAAGAGAAGAAGATCACAGGAGGATATCAGCGGTTGAAACTACACCAAGACCTCAGAGAATCGGGCAAGGAAGCTGCTTGGAATGTCAGTTCTTGCAAGCCAGGAAACGGTGTCTCTGCTCTTCTCGACGACAATGTCGACACTTATTGGCAGTAAACTTTCTCATTCTATCCAATCTTTTCTGTCTCTATGATAAATAAAAAAACTATCGATTTTATTGTTGTTTTTTGTGTTTTTAGATCCGATGGAGCGCTGCCGCATTTGGTTAATATTCAGTTCAAGAAGAAAGTTAGATTGCAAGTATGTAGTATTTCAATTTTTTGTGTTTGATTTTTAGGGCTGATAATGAATTCTGGGTTTTTTTTTTTTTGGCAGTTGATAGTGCTATTTGTGGATTTTGAGCTTTATCAGACGACCTATACACCAATGAAGATCTCTATTAGAGCTGGTGATGGTTTCCACAACTTGAAGGTTTGTTCTTGAATTTTGGTTTGTCTTTTTTTCATGCTTGCAAGTAAGTGCTTCCATTAATATAGTTGATGAACCAATAATATATGATTGTATCAAATTATACCTTATTTGGTTGATTAGTTTCTGCATTTTGCAAATGGTGTTTTTAGGTGGTAAAAAATGTGGAACTTGTCAAACCAAAAGGGTGGATCTATATTCCTTTGTCCGGAAACGATCCAAAGTAAGTGATGAATGCTTCATTTTTTGTGTTCTTGTTCTATACCTTTATATCTTAGCTTCTCTACAATAAATTTTCAGCTGGTGATCGATTAAATTCAATGCTTTCTCGTGTCCTGTCCTCGTATTCGTGCTCAAACTAAATAACTTGATTAACTGATAGACATACCAATTGACAGCAACTTATACTAGAATGGCTATTCTAAACCTTTTAGTTTGACAAGAAATTCGTTCTTCCGAGTGATGAGTTGAACTGCTATTTACTCTTATTTATCGTTGGCTATCTTAATTTAAGTTTCGGTATTCTTATTTTCAAATCCGCTCCATCTTCGTATTCGTATCTATGGTCCGTTTGGTAAGAAGGAAAGAAAATATGAAGGATGGAAAGATTTGAAAGAATAGAAAACATGAGGGAAGGAAAGGAAAATGATTTTCCCTCGTGTTGTTTGGTAGACATGAAGGAAAGAAAAGATCCTTTTATCAATTTTACTATTTTACCCTTATATTATATTTAATATATTAAAATTTTTTGGATAAAATTGTAATTTGAACTACCCAAAAAATGGTAGGTCCCATTTCCCCTTTCTTTCTCCTTTCTTTCCCTCCCTTTTCTTCCCATTTTTGGGAGGAAACAAAATGGTGGGCCCCACACACCATTTTTTCCTTCCATTTTTCCTTTCCCTCCATTTTTCTCTCCATACCAAACACACACTTCTCCATTTTCTTCTCCCTTTTCCCTCCACCCCTTTCTTTCCTCTCCCTTTTCCTCCCTACCAAACATAGCATAAAGTTATATGGAGATATGCAATTGCTTATCTTACTTGCATATCTCCACAATTCTACAGAGTTGTCAAGTGAAAGTGTAGTTGAACCATGAGAGAAATCTTAGATTTTGCTTATTTTATGCAATCTGGTGTGATTTTATATGTTTCTTTCTCCTGAAATAGCAGAGAAACTTTTGTCAATTCTTTTATGATGCAAATTGCTGTGTTGTCAAACCAACTTAACGGGAAGGATTGTCGTGTGCGCCAGATCAAAATATACGGGCCTCGACCGTGCGTTTTCCTGCCCTTGCCCTTTTCTTTTTTTCTGTATACTTTCTTTCCCATTTTAGTTTACAGTCACTGATTCCTTAAGTTTCTATTTCTCTTTTATGCTTTGATGCAGAAACCCTATTCCGCATCAACAGTTTCAGTTTACTTCAAGTGAATTTATTACTTACTCTACTGTGAGATGAGATATGTGTTCAAGTTGTGGCAAACAGTGAAGAAACAAAGAAAGCTTGATGCTCCAAATCTCCCAAGTAATGAGATTCATGTCTTGATCTC
The DNA here is from genome assembly GCA_030490815.1 of Acer saccharum. Taxonomy (NCBI): domain Eukaryota; kingdom Viridiplantae; phylum Streptophyta; class Magnoliopsida; order Sapindales; family Sapindaceae; genus Acer; species Acer saccharum. Next base: position 6,037,570 of record CM059868.1, read on the forward strand.
TAAGGCATGTAAAATATATAGCATTAATATGTGAAAATAGGGTTGAAAAGATGCCATCTCAGGTGTCTAATTCTTGATTAACTATTCAAAATGATACAAATAAAAGTTAATCTGCCCCAACATTATCTACTTTTATACTAGTTATTGTCCTTTAAATTAGTGTCTTCAGGGTTAAAGAGAAGTCAATTCTTCAATAAATATAACTGAGCTGAACTTCTTTAATTTAAATCAAGTGCCAAGAAACAAAATATAAGTTAAATATAGTGAGTGATCGGAAGAATTTTCGACACTGCTGAAAACCGAGCTATAATGACCATGAATGATCAGCTTCGTATGTAGAGGTCATAAGCTCGGTGAGCAATGATATATAAATTGCAAACCTACAGTACTACTGTCACTCACAGGCTGGTTTGGTGTCGAAGCTGCTCAGGCAGATTGCAAAGGCTTGGAATGCAGAGAGCGGGTAACGATAATCCATGGTGAAGATATCTTTTCCGATTTTTCCAAATTGTAAAATTACCTTTTCTTGATCTTCATTTGATACATTGTGGGATGCCTCGACAGCTGCCACGAGCTGGAAATTTTTAACGGAAGCCACTGTGACACGTCCTTTGAAATTTAGGCACCAACATTGTAGCTGCTCATGCCATCTAGGAGCCTTGTTTTTAAGAATTAGTGGCTCAGGAGAACCTGGAGTCAATATAGGTGATGCCGAGGGGCTTGGGGAGCTGCTATATGTGACTGCTTCTTTTCCTTTCAACGCTTTAAAGGAAGAAAATTGTTCTTCAAATGACTTAGGGAATGAAGGTGGTGTTGGGGCAGTGCCTCCCTCCTCAATAGAAGAGACCGGAATAGACTCCATGATACAATTCATTCTCCTCGGCCCTCTAGTGCGGAGAACATTGAGCTCATAGGAGACAGTGCCTATCCTGTAGTTAAATGCGGGTACTCTTGGAGACACTTGCTTGGAATGGAACCTTCGACTAAGCCGACTAGTTGGCTGAATTGCCACATCACATGGAGGCTGGCTATCGTATATAGTAAACTTGGTACCCAAAAAGTTAGACCTGGTGAGCATGAATCAAGTAAGTTTTTGAGACACCAATGGAAACTAAGCAAACAGACGTAAGTGACAAGTGTGAAGGCAAAACTAACCTCAATTTACCAACATATGTACTGCTGGCACGGGAAAAATCATCAGCAACCAGAGATATTACAAAGTCTGTGCATGTTGCCCTTCGGATTTTTCTGGCTGCTAACAACAACTTATCCTTTCCGTCCTCAGCTGTCAAATCAACAACATCACTAATGAACATCTATTACTAATGAAAATCCATGTTACAATGTATCTGTCAAGCTGCCCGTTAGCCACTCATTCTTGATATAAAAAGATTAGAACAGAACAACATAACACTAATATTAGGTTATCATTTGTGATGTCATAGATTTGCCCCCATACCCGAATAACACTAACATTAGGTTATCATTTGTGATGTCATAGATTTCCCCCCCACACCCTATCAAAAGCAATGCAACATTAAGATTCCCAGATAACGAACCACAATAAAGTGATGTGAAATCTCAAAGAATCCAACATATAAGTAGAATGGGAAAACGATAGATATTCTTTAGCACGATGTATATATAGCTATAAAAATACTGCCACGAACAGAGGTTTAATAAGAAAACTTACAAGGCACCTGACCAGAGAACAAAAGATATGTAGAAGTTGCCCTGTCCCTTCTAATAAAGCATTGTAAGGGAGACTCGCGAGGGCCCGGCTGTTTACAGGCACAAAGATAAGAAATAAAACCAAGTAAAAAAGGCGGTATAAATAAGCATAAGCGCACACACACACACACACACTCTTCGAAAGTTGATACATATCTAGGACTAGGAGAGCTACCTGCTTCAGTGAGATTGAAAATGTGAGCCTTCCACATTGCTCGGGTGTTTTAACAACCTCCTTGATAACTTCTCTCCATGATCTACAAACTGAAGCACACGAAACAACCACAGCACGAGCTGGCCACAAGGTCTCGCTCTCTTCTATCCTCCTAATAATGTCCAAAAGCAATTCGGAAGGTAGATTTGCCCACTGACCCTGTTCTATTGAATCAGTCGGAGTTGGGAGGGGTTGATCAGGAGCTATATGAGACTGATTACGCCGCGAATGCCTCCCTTCACTCGCTCTCCTTGACAAGCTCCCAATTCCATCTTTTATTTCCTTAAGCTCGCGAACAATGTTTTTGAAGGACATCTTTGTAGAAGCATATAACTGCAAACACATTTCACGTAAACTTACAATTACACAATAACATACATACATGGACAAATAACCTAGAAAAGGAAATTGTGTCTTGTTTGGTGGATTTTTATAAATGGGTATTCGAATCTGAAACTGATTATTTCATTTTCGAAAATGACATGATGATTAGAACCCAAAACTCCAAACGCCAACAATTTTTTTTTTCTTTTTTTTTTTCAAGAATCAGATGCAAAAAGGGATGGTTTCAGATTACCCTAATTGTACTAATCAGTCTAATCCCATGAGAATAAAGAAATAAATCGAGCAAAACCGTACAAATTTCGATTAGTTTCGAAATCAAATCTTTCAATCAATAACTCCAGAAAATCAATTCCTTTAAGAAGATGCTCGAATTCGAAAGCAAAGAAATGACTCATTTTACCACACCCTTATAATAACATGACGATCAAACATTTTATTATCAATTAAAAACACAAGAGTGAAATGGACCAAAATAATCAACAATGTAGCCGAAAGAGAAAAACACGAAAGTGAAACCAACCTCGACCGGATCGATCAAACGGAAGAAGAAGAAGAAGAACAACAGCTTGAAATCGGTGAAACCAAAACCATTTTATATTCCGTGAACCTTTTTTTTTCGCATTTGGTCTCAACTCTCAACGCCCTTTTCACATTTCCAGTCTCCTCTTCATCCACCGCCGCAGCCACCACCGTAACACAGCTACCTCCACTTCTCGCTTTCTCTCTCTCTCTCTCTCTCTCTCCCTTTAAACAGATCCAAACTCAACTTTGCTTTTTTTATCCTCATCACATCTTCACATTAATATATTAATATATGGTCAGTCAAATAAAAAAGTATAACAGATATGAGATAACCTTATATAAATTATTGCATTAAATATATAATTTTGATTTGTACTGTTTAATGGTACACGTGGCAAGCAACTTGTACTGTTTTTGTTTTTGCAGAGACTGATGAGTCTACTTTGACTACTTGTGTGTGTAGAAGACTTCTTTTTCACGTTCTTTTTTACTACAAGAAATAAAATGACTTTTTTGGTATGGTCATCAATCATCATTTAATTTTTACATATAGTTGGTAAATTAATAGTACCAATAATTGTACTTTAAATTAAATAAATAAATAAATAAAAATTGTTTTAAAATTATTATTATTTTTATTTATACTGTAAGTATAACCGTATCATGAATAGTGGAGTTGTATTTTAGATTGTATTTATAGTGTTTGATCTCGTCATTTAATTTCAAAAGAATAAAGAGAGTTTAGGCAAATGACTCTTAGATCAACGGCTCGAATCATACCAATAACGAAAGCTTTCGAAAAAATACTTAGTCCCGAATTAATAGAAATCGTAAAAAAAAATTAAAAAAAAGAAAGAAAAAAGAGTGCTTGAGTGGATTATATTTAGCTGTAACTTAAACATTACATGTGTCTCTCCTTTAACAGTTATCGAGCTGCCATCTAGGTGGTTCGTTCGAATGTTGAAGTGTCATATATATCCTAGACCGTTGGATTGAAAACACATAGGGTGGACGGTTGATTTTGAGGGTTGTAAAGAGGTGTAACCAAGAGTGAAGGAGTGGGTGATTAAAACTAGGGGGTGGATGGATGGAGCACACGTGTCATGATGAGAGAAAGACACGTGAGTGAGTGAGTGAGTGAGTGGAGGGATCCCAATGCAGATTGGGCAAGAGTCACAGATGCACGTGCCTGCACAACCATAGATAGAGTGGCATTGGTACAATGAATCAGTGACACGTAGATCCATGAATTTATTCATTTTTTAAATATATATATATATAATTAAGTGGACAACAGTCCCACACATAGCAACATTCTCTCCATAAAAAATAAAAAAAATAAAAAAAAATAAAAAATAAATAAAAAATAAAGAAAAAACCCTAAATTATATGGTAAATTGGTAGTGCACTTAATATGCTTTTAAATTTGTCATTTCAAACCAAGGGCTCTTTGTTTGGATGAATGAAGACTTCAAATTCGAAATGATTAATAAAATCTCGCCAAGTTCAAACTTTAGTTTTAGAGGAGTGCTAGATACACTCTCTCAACTCACTCTCCCAACCCACTCTCTCTTCTTCTTTTAACACTTGTCCTATATTGACTTTTTAGAAATAAATTTTAGAGCTATCATTAATGAATTGTTTTTGCATGTTATTTAAAATTCAAATCATCTACATCTTCCCAAATTGCCCTTTTTTTACACCAAATTGTCATTTCCAAATATGTGAGCAAAAATCTTCAAAGGTAAAATGGGTTGAATAATATTTATTAAATTTATTTTATATTTATTTTTAAAAAATAGCAAATATATTATTAACAATATTTAAGTTATTAAAATACAATAAACATTGGCATCTTGCGTTTTTTAGTATATTTGAGTTTTGATATTATTAATGAAATTTTAATTTTTTTTAACTATATTTTTCAAATTGTGTAAAAATAATCACTTTATAAAATATAATGAACTTATGATAATATAGACAAAAAATGATAATTTTTCAAGTATAAACTATGTTTGTTATGATATTTTAGAAAATAAAAAGGAGGTATATAAAATAATAATAATATTAATATTTAAGAAAAGGACTTTGACAATTAGGTGTAAAAAAAGGGCAATTTGGGAAGATATGATGGTTTGAATTGTAAATAATATGTAAAAACAATTCATTAATGATGAATCTAAAATTTATTTTTTAAAAATAAATAATGGACAAGTGTCAAAAGGAAAAGAGAGAGTGGATTGAGAGAGTGAGTTGAGAGAGTGATTCTAGCACTCCTTAGTTTTATATATATAGTCTCATATATGTCCGTTAAATCGGTGTACAGCGACTCCTTTTCCGTTATCCGAACTTCTGATCTTATCATGTATCTAAAACCATCTTCAATGTACAACATTAGACTTTACGTCAGATGGAGATATTCTTACACCCCCTTTTTTTTTTTTTTTTTTTTTCATTCATAACAAATTTTACACTAAAACAATATCTTTAAAGAATATTTTTTCAATATTTATTATAAATGTTTAATATTAATTAACATATAAATATAATAAATTATATATATATATATATATATATATATCAATATTTGTGTCATTTTAAATATCTCAACGAGATTTTTTCAACAGTATATTTTTTGAGAATATATATTATTTTAATTAAGTATAAAATGGTTAAGTTAGTAAAAAAAAAATTTAAAAATAAAAAATTTGATTGATGTGATTGTTTAATAAAAATATTTACGTTTGTAAACAGTAGCGCGGCAATCATCATTGTGCCAAAATTTTATGAGAATTGGAATTTGTGTCAACTCCGAGCCCGATTGGAGTTGCTCTAAGAGACATACTTTACAAGCAAAATATATCTAAAATAGACTCTTAAATTTGTAACCAAAAGTTATATATATATATATAAATTTTCAAGTCAATGCGTAAGGAAATAACTTACATCAGTGTGTTGCATATGAACCACTAGATTTAAATGCTTTGACTCAGTATGTATGCAATAATCAATGCTTTCCCATAATCAGTGATCCACATACAATACACTGAGGTAAGTTATATCAATGTGCACTGAACCAAAACCGTACTGTATATATAGAATAGTACAACAGTTATATGCGTGAAAAGTGGAAGGAATAATTAGAGTGCACGCCTATATTTTTGGCGAGTAGCATGGGTAATGATGGAACCCATGTGTAGTTTTTGAACGTGAGATTGTCTCTCAAGTACTTGAAAGAAGAAAGAAAAAAGAAAAAAAAGAGGCCCTAGTATTAATGTATTATGTATAATATCAATAGTAGTTTGATGGAGATGAGAGGTAGCTCCTCATTTTGTGTGTAAAATTTGGTTGGCATTATCCATAACCTGGCCTGCCATCCCCTACTCTAATGTAATGTTTCTTTCTTTTTGAGTTTTGGATCTTTCTCTGTTCTTTCCCTAGTTTTGTTTTTTTTAAGAGCACCTTACTACCTTAGTTTGAATGATATATTCATATTAGAGATCTGTCGAGAGATCGAACAATACATGTACGGTCTGCATATTTACTTTTATAATAGTCGTGAGATATCTACTTTTACAATAACGGAAAGAAAACTTCTTACATATACTTGTAAAATGTGTACGGTGGCATGGGACTCGAACCCCTCAAAAATAACGTTCTATATACCACACATATTAAGAGGTGATGTACATCTTGTCTGGTTTTTTTGCTAAGCTTTCTTTATCAAGTTACACCTAAATATATAAATGTTTCATTTAAACTCAAGTAATCTTACAAAAGAGCTCGGTAAAAAGCCAGATAACGAGAGAATACGAAACTCTGGCTAGTTATTACAGTATCATATAGACAATCTGATATGTGATGGCTCATGGACATTGCCACCCATGACCCATCTTTGGTCAAGTACTGATCAGTTTTTAAAATCTTTTGTACGAGACTTGCATGCATGAATCATTTTGTGGGATTATGCCAAAGTAATTTAAAAAAAATAAAATTACTAGGATAATATGTGTGATTAGTACTTCAACATATATATATATATAGTGTCAATTGTTTTGTAATATAACCATAAATTTCCTTCCCTTTTTAAGTTTGAAAACTTGTTTATTAGATTGATCTTATTATCTATTATATTAATTATATTTAAATTATTTAATTTATTGCAAGATTGATCATGAACCAAACACAACTAAAGTGAAATATTTTGCAAATTAAGAAAACCAATAATCTTGTTAAATAATAATAATAATAATAATAATAATAATAATAATAATCAATCATTGAAATGGTGGTGGTGGTGGTTTGGTGATTGATAAAAAAGCAAAGTATGTATCCATCAATTATTAATTAAGTTAGCTTTGTCCAGAATTTCTTGTTCGTTTTTATTGACTTTTCTCTCTTTAATTTGTTGCTCCTCTTGATTAATTGTTTAACTTCTGTCATTTTCTGGCTTGTATTGTTATATACTTATATATACTTATCTTGCATTCTAACTAACGCTATCTTTCCTCCAAAAAAAAAAAAAAAAAAAAAAAAAACACTATCAAAATCAAGTAAAAAGGTTATCTGTCTACCATTAATCTTACAATAGAGAGAAATTAACGGTCGTATTCTTCTAATAATCCAAACCATGATATATGTTTAATTACCTTTTTAACATCTTTTGGTGGTCAAAGATTGATTATTTGTATCTAATAAATATTTTATAATATAAAAATTCTTAGATATTTAGAAACTAATAACTCAGGTTTTGCCTTCAAAAAATAAAATAAAATAACTCAGGTTTTGCCTTCAAAAAATAAAATAAAATAACTCAGGTTCTCCACATATTGCATATTGCAGAATAAGATTATCTCCAACCTATTGCACCAATTTGTTGCAACTTTGCTCTAAAATGCAGCAACTTTCACACTTCTATCTCTAACCTTTTGTACCAAATCATACTCTAAAAAGAATATTCCCTTACATCACTACAAGAAAAATGACCTTTGTTGACAGTTTTTTCTTGACAGTTTTAAAAACTGTCAAGAATATGTTATTCTTGACAAATTTTGGTTCTTGACAGTTTTTGTCAAGGAAGACGTTTTTCTTGACAGTTTTTAACTGTCAAGAAATACAATTTTTATATATTATATTATTATATAATATATATATATGTTATTACATATATTATATTATATATATTATATATTATATTATTTATATATATTATATATATATATATATATTATATATATTGTATAATATGTATATTATAAATTATATATATATATATATATATATTTATATATGTATATATTATTATTATTATTATATGTATTATATATAATATATATGTATTTTATATTATATATTATGAATTTTTTATAAATAGGGGTATTTTGGTTAAAATACATTTAACTCAATTCCATTCCGTGGTTAAACAATATATATAATAATATATTTATATAATATAAACATATAATATATATTATTTAATAAATATATAATATATATTATTTAATAAATATATAATATATATTATTTAATATAATAATATAATATATAATTTTTTATTTATCTTCAATAATTTTTTAAAACTTTTACTTTCTATTTTCAACACCAAACAAAATCCCGATATGGATTTATTTTACAGTAAGATATCGGTTTTTGTGCAAACCAATATTGGATAAGTAAAATTTGAAATTTAATAAATTTACTTTTAAAAAATTCAAAATTTAAAAAAAAAAAAATTGTTTATTTGTTTTGCACCCTCTTGTTTCATACTAAGAAACACATTAATAATCCAATTACCCATATAAATTAGTAATCTGAGTCTTACATTTGTTCATTAAATTGCAAAATACATGTTGAGAAATATCTCTCATGTAGTGAGAGTTGTATTCCAAATCATGCTTATTACAATTGATGTCACGAGTCTCCTATAGGCCATGATTGGTTATATGGAATGGAATGATATGAAAAGAAAGTCATTCCATTCGTTTGGTTTGTTAAAATGCAATGGAATGAGGATTCCACAATTTTGGTGGAATGGGCATTCCATCCAAAAACCAATGGAAACCAATTACATTCCAAACTAAAATTTATATTCCATAAATACCCTCATATGCCCCAACTCCATTATAAAAATGTCCTCAACTCCTTTCCAAAAATAATATATTATTATATTATTATATATATTATATATTATTACATATATTATATATAATATTAATATATTAAATATATATATATATATATATATATTATTATATGTATTATATGTATTATATGTATTATATAATATATATATACATGTATTATATATTATATATATTATATATATTATATATTAATATATTAAATAATATATATTATACATTTATATTATAAAATATATTATTATATATGTAATATACTTTTATATTTTATTATTATTATCCATAATATATCATGCTATTATACATTCATAATTAGGGGTATTTTAATCAAAATACAGTTAACTCCATTTCATTATGTTGTTAACAAAACAAAATAATACTGATTTAGAGATTAATTCTAAAGTTCCAACCAAACAAAAAACTTAGGGTGCGTTTATTAACGTTTTCAGAAACTGTTTTTTGTTTTCTGAGTCACAAAAACAGGAAAAACCCGTTTGGTAGGATGATTTCAAAAAACTGTTTTATAAAACATTGAGAACAGTTTTCAGTTTTAATGACCAAAAAATTGAGAACTCTGAGAACAACAATTTATTGTTTTCAGTATTCTTGAAAACTTTTTTTTAGCAATAAAAGTTACTCAAACCAAATCCATCTTTTGGATCTTCATGGATCTATATCAAAAAGATGATGATGATTTCGATAGGTTTGATGATGAAAATTAAATTTATTTATTATTTAATTTTAATTTTTTTTAGTTTTAATGTTTAATTATTTTAATATCACTTTTTCATTATTTATAATATTAATCTTTTAAAAATGATTTTAAAAATATTATACTAAACACGTTTTTTATGTTTTGATTCTCCGAATATCGTTTTCAACCATTGCTACTAAACGCGTTTTTGAATTCAAAAAATCAAAAAATCAGTTTTTCAAAAACTTCAGATTACAAGAAAACAAAACTGAAAAACGAAAACGTTACCAAACGGCCCCTTAGTTTTCCTTTCCTTTGCATTCTCATTTTCATTCCCATTACCATTCTACCATGTAACAAAACGTGACCATAGAGTATTGACCAATAACTCGACTATATATATTTAAAAAAATATAATTTTATTAAAAGTTTTAATAAATATTTTTAAATATATGTTTGTTGTGGAAATTAGAATTTTGATTAGTTGAATAAATTTAAATTTATATAACAAGGTTTAATTTCTAACAACTCATATAGTTAATATATAAATATTGTTCAATTGTAAACATATAAGAGTTTTAGTCAAGTGGTAAAGACTTGAACTTGAGACCTTCTCAAGTTCAACTCCCACTACTAACAGTTAATTGTTATTATTTATCACAGGTGGAGGTGGGGCGGCAACGGTCCGACAGGCGGTCCGGCGACTGGCCACCGGCCGGCGACGGTGGTTCGACGGCCAGTGTTGTGGCGGTCCGGCGATCGATCGGCGGGGGGTGGGGGGCCAGTGGCCGGATTGTTTGTAAATATAAAAAATATATATATATATTTATTCTTGACAGTTTTTAACTATCAAGAAACGCATAGTTTTCTTGTAGTGCATATTCCCTCTCAGCCAATCAAAAACAATGAAACAATTATAAAAAAAAAAAAGTAGCGCAAGAATGCTTGTTGCGCCAGAAGAAGAGGAGCTGCACTCTGGCGCAAAGAATAGTGCCTGGGTTGAAGTGGAATTCTGCTACAAATTGGAGATTGGCGCACACGGTTGGAGATGCCCTAAGGTTGATACAAAATGACAAAAAAATAAAATAAAAATTGTAACCATTAGATCTATCAATCCTGAATTATGTGATCAAGATATACTCTCATTGTTCTTTACCAATAATCAATCAACAACTTAATTAATTATATGTTGTTGAAGTTTCAGGTGTGGGATTTAAAGAGCATCTCCAACAGCCTCATTTGAAGACACCCCTTAACTTAATTAAGGGAGTAGGTGTATTTTTGCAGCTCCAACAGGTCTCTAAATGACTCCCTTAATTGTGTTTTGGTGGAGTTCATTCCCTTAATTAAGGGGTGTTTTTAGACCCCCTTAAAGTGGACTCCACTTATTTAAGATTATTTTAAAGTGAGTTTCACCTATCATAATTGATAAACAATATCTAATATTTATTAAATACAATATCCAACATTTAAATAATAATAAAAAATTATTAAAGGGACCATTTAAGGGAGTATTGTTGGAGCATATACTCCCTTAATGGTTTCTTACAATAACATACACCCTTAAATAAGGGAGTATCCAAGGAAGACTGTTGGAGATACTTTAAGAGCATCTTTAACGGTTTCCCCTGGAGACCTCCCTTAGCTTTATTAAAGGAGAAACTGTATTTTTGCAGCTCCAACAGGTCCCTTAAAGGCTCCTTAAATGTGTTTTGGTGGAGTTTACTGCCTTAATTAAGGGGTGGCTTTAGCCCCCCTTAGGTGGGCTCCACATATTTGATTTTTTGAAAAGCACCCGATATTTAACTTTTATATCCCAAGAACTCTTTTATTATCCAATGAGTAATTTATTTTATAATAATAGTTACAAAGTAAAACATAAAGGTAAAAATAAAAAAAAATTATTAAGGGAGCCATTTAAGAGAATATTGTTAGTATTGTTGGAACACATACTCCCTTAATGACTCCTTACAACAATATCCACCCTTATTTAAGGGGGTCTCCAAGGAAGACTGTTGGAGATGCTTTAACAATTCTGAATTATGTGATCATGTACGTTTTGTTTTTTGTTTTTTTTGTTAGAAAACAGATATAGAATTCCACATCTGATATACAACACAAATATACAGGATTCCGTACCTGAACCAGTCCAACCTTGAGTCCAGGATTGCCCCAATTGGCATTACATTTTTGAACTGTTTCTCTGTTCCAGGTGGGCTCTATCACTGACCCAAATCCACCTCTTAACGGATTCTATTTGGTGTGAATGTGGGTAGTGGACTAGTGGGTATCCAATATTTCTAGCTTAGAATTTTGCCTTTAAGGTACCGTTTGGTGCATAGGATTGAATTTGATTTTATAGAATTGAGATGCTATTGAGATTGCATATGACTAAATTAATATTACAATGTGTTTATTGATATATGAGACTTGACTAAATTAATACTAAGTATACGCAAGATTATTTTCAAATAAAAGAGGATCCACTGAATTACCAATCCAATAAGGCTTCTCAAACATGCGACAGACATTAGAAATAATCAAATCCTGTATAATCTCATGCGCCAATTGCACCTTAAGAGGAGTTGATGTGAAAATATGTAGGTTAAATCGGTGTGTTTCATACAGATTGACGAATTTAACGGTTTGGATATCCACTCCTGCACTGAACCGACGAACCTTCGGAAGAAGAGTACAAATACAACTCATATCCATAATCCATCCGTGGTGAATTTAATATTGTGACATTAGACATGCACTCCAACTAAATTCCTGATTCCTTTATGTCACTCGCATGTAGAAAGCATAGAATTATTATTATTCTGAAGTCTTAACACAGAAAGTCAAATAAAAAAAAAAAAAATGTTGGTGAAAGACAAGCCAGCTCTCTCGTGTGATATAACTCCCCAACTTCTTTTTGTTTATATTTCTGACATGGGTTGGTCTGAACTCTGAAACCTGAAGCAATAACAAGTTTTCTCCGCAAAGCATCGATCGATCGAGCCAATAATAAGCAAAAACAAATCTTACAAAGAAATGTCCTACAAGCTTAGAAGTAACTTCTCCTGATTCCACAATTAGTATATATTTCAATACAAAACCATGCCAAAAAGCTAGACGATTCTGCTTTCTGGTACAAAGAATTCTGATGTGAAAAGTAAATCCAAAAATGAAACCCATTTGAGAGTGACATATGGCCAAATATATAACAGCAGTAAACCATTGCAGTAGTAAAAAAAATAAAATGAACCATTTTCACAAGAGAGAAAAGAGCAGAATTCCACCATTAAAGTAGAACCTTTTCCTTAACGAAAAAGCTTAGAATTTAGCTGGCCTTGTGTTGCTTTCATGCCAAAATTCTTTCAAATTATTTGAATATATGTTTTTGAATATATATATACATACTTGGTTTTTTGGTACTCTTGCTAGCTATAGCTAGCAATCCCAGCCTCTACGTCAGTCAAAAGGTTTTCAAGTCTCTATCAGTATTTTGCTTACAAGATTTCTTTATACAATCTCTACAGCTGCTGCTTGCTTTCTATTCTCTCCCTTAAAACTCCATTGTATATAATGTACATGTATTCATGATCTCCATATCTCATCCAAATTAAACAAACTGATCAAACGTTATCATAAGTTTTTTTTTTTCTTTTTCTTTTTCTGTTTGTTTGTTTTCGCTAAGCAAAATGGCTAGCAGAGGCTGTTCTTTCTTTTCTGGGTTATTTTCCTTTGTTCTCTTTGTGTTTCTTGGGATTTTTTCAGCTGAAGCCGCCATAAAGAAGTACCAGTTTGATGTGAGTTCATGCATTATATATATCAAACACTACCAATATTTATACTAATTGGTTCTTTACTGATCAATAATTATATATACATATATGTTTTGGTTTTTTCCTCTGCAGATTCAAGTGAAGAATGTTAGTAGATTATGCCATGCGAAGCCGATTGTAACTGTAAATGGGGGGTTTCCAGGGCCAACAATCTACGTCAGAGAAGGAGACAGAGTTCTTATCAATGTCACAAACCATGCACAATATAACATGTCAATTCACTGGTAATATTTATAGATATAGATATATGATTTCATTGAATCATACATAACCATTATTATATATCAATGTTATGTTAATGTGATTCTTATTATAATTAGGCATGGATTGAAGCAATATCGCAACGGTTGGGCGGATGGACCGGCTTATATAACACAATGTCCAATCAAGACAGGAAGTAGCTACACTTATGATTTCAATGTAACAGGACAAAGAGGAACATTGTGGTGGCATGCACACATTCACTGGCTAAGAGCTACTGTCTATGGGGCAATTATAATCATGCCGAAACCCGGTACTCCATTTCCTTTCCCGCAACCAAACAGAGAAGAGGTTCTTCTGCTAGGTGGGTTTCAAATTTTCAATCAAAATCGAGACACATTTGAATATTCAATCGGTTCTCGTCACAAATTTATACATATAAATATTAATGTATATATATATGTGTCTATGTGTGTTGCAGGAGAATGGTGGCACAGTGATGTGGAGGCGCTGGTGAAGCAAGGGAACAAAATGGGGTTGCCGCCAAATATGTCAGATGCACACACGATCAACGGCAAGCCTGGACCTCTCTTTCCGTGTTCTGAGAAACGTAAGTGACCCAAATTAGCTATATAGAGAAAACTTGCTTTTCAAGTACTAATTGGTACAAATTCTGGTTGTTCAATTTTAGATACATTTGCAATGGAAGTTGAATCCGGGAAGACATACCTTTTAAGGATCATCAACGCTGCCCTCAACGACGAGCTCTTCTTCGCCATAGCAGGTCACACCATGACAGTTGTGGAAGTGGACGCGGTTTACACGAAGCCATTCACAACACAAGCTATTCTGATAGCGCCTGGACAGACCACAAACGTTCTGGTTCGAGCCAACCAAGCACCGGGAAGATACTTCATGGCTACCAGGTCTTTCATGGACGTCCCAATTCCTGTAGACAACAAAACAGCCACAGCAATTCTACAATACAAAGGTGTCCCCAACTCCGTCCTCCCAAGTCTTCCTCAATTACCAGCACCAAACGACACTGACTTCTCCCTCAGCTACGCCGGCAACCTTAAAAGCCTCAACACTCCATTGTTTCCTGCTAAAGTCCCTCAAAATGTCGACAGGAAGCTGTTCTACACAATCGGTCTTGGCAAAGATTCTTGCCCAACTTGTCTGAATGGAACAAAACTCTTGGCTTCATTGAACAATATCTCTTTTGTCATGCCGGAAACCGCTCTTCTCCAAGCTCATTACTTCAACCTGAAAGGAGTTTTCAAGACTGATTTTCCTGACAAGCCACCCAAACCTTTCAACTACACTGGTGCTCCACTCACAGCCAATCTTGGAACATCACATGGAACCAGACTCAGCAAGATTGCATTCAACTCTACAGTTGAGTTGGTGCTCCAGGACACTAATCTGCTCACTGTAGAGTCACACCCTTTTCATCTCCATGGTTACAACTTCTTCGTTGTCGGAACCGGAATTGGAAACTTTGATCCTGCTAAAGATCCTGCTAAATTCAACTTGGTTGACCCTGTTGAGAGAAACACAGTTGGTGTTCCTACTGGTGGATGGACTGCTATTCGATTTAGAGCTGACAATCCAGGTTAACGATCATAATAAATAACAAACATTAACGTAACACGTAACATGATTTGATTCAATTATCAGGATTCGTATACTAATTGATTCGTTTTTTTTTTTTTTTTTGGTACGTAGGAGTTTGGTTTATGCATTGTCATCTGGAGCTGCACACTGGTTGGGGATTGAAGATGGCATTTGTGGTGGAAGATGGACCGGGACCAGACCAATCTGTTCTGCCTCCACCTAAGGATCTTCCACCATGCTAGATGGATGAGTTCTCAAAAGTTAAATCAAAAAAAGCACTTGTGCAATCAACTGTAAAAGCACTTTATAATGTTGTAAGAGATTTATTTGACTCATTTAATTTGAGGAGAAATTAATAAAAGCACAAATGTGTATACAAGTTTGTTTCATTCACACCCCAAATTGTAATCAATGCTGTGTTAACCGGTTATTTTCATTTTTTTATTTTATTTTATTTTATTTTTTTTATTGTAATGAAAAAGTGGAAATAATTATATGATATTCTTCTATTCAATCTTACGAGTTTAATTTTACTGTTTTAAATTTTGATTTTAAGGATATTTTTATTCATGTAATTTTCAATGTCTTTGTTGAGGATAGAAACACCGTATAAATTAATTTTGATAAATCACCAAAAATAAATTAATATTATATATTCGGATCGGGTATGTAATATTGATTTTGATAAATTTGATGTCCAAATGATGTGGCGTAATCCATTCATTTAAATTGGATTAAATGTGCCCAAATGATGTGGAGTCACAATAATCCATTCATTTAAATTGGATCAGATTTGAATGATTTAAATGAATGGATTACTGTCACATCATTTGAAAACCAAATTTAAATAAAATAGCATTACTCTTTTGACGATTCCAGTCGAATTAAAAAATAAAAAAAAAATAAAAATGAATATGCGAATATTTACAATCGGACCATAACGATTATATAATCTAGATTCAAGGGGTCGAAGAGAGAAATGTGTCTGTGTAGCATTACTAGATAGGCTAGATAGGATCTCTCTCTCTCTCTCATGGCGACGATTTCAATGTCCTTCTCTCTGCCTACTCTAAAGCCCCGAACTTTAAGGCGAGTCAATCGGTGAGTCTCTAATTTGAATTTCCCGCAATTCATGCAGCTCTGGTACTTCTCTGGAAGTTAAAAGTTTAAAACTTACACCAAAAAAGTTGATTTTCTTTTTATGTTTTTTGTTTTTGAAGGATCATTCTTTTGTTTTGTTTTTGTATTTTGTATTTTTGGTTTTTGGGTGTTAGAAAGCCAGGTATGTCTTTTGCATCAGTAAGCAAAGAAGCTACTGGTTTGGGAGTGACAGTCACGGAAGGTGAAGGCAATCTACCTAAGGTTGTGTTGACTTCTTCTAGCGGTAGGTGAGTTCAATTGCATTCTTCTTCTTCGGCTCCAATTTTTGCTTCTTTGTGATTTTTTTTGGTGGGTATTGAATGAATTATTTGTTGGTGGCAGTGAAGCTGAGATATATCTATTTGGAGGTTGTGTCACATCTTGGAAAGTTTCAAATGGCAGAGACCTTCTTTTTGTGAGACCAGATGCTGTTTTCAATAAGAAGAAGCCTATCAGGTTATTCAATTCATGCTTGCTTGGATTCACTTGTTATCTTTTTGCTTTTGTCAATTTGTGGGTTCAATTGGGTCATTTTGAGTATTATGCTTTAAACAGATTACATACTTATTAGAGAGGCTAGGTAGGCTGGTTTGATCCTTCTTTTCGAAATCGAATGAAAGGAAATAGAAAAAAAGGCAATAGATTTCATTTGGTGGGATGGGAGGAATTGAAATTATGAAAATGAATTTCGTTTTTTTGATTGAATAGTAAGGTTTTTTTTTTTTTGGTTCTTAATATTTGAGAGATGAGGATTTGTCCCAGATACTGACTATATCTGTATTGGGATAGTGGAGGCATCCCACATTGCTTCCCGCAGTTTGGACCTGGCACGATGCAGCAGGTATATTTATCTATCATTGTTATATTATCCATTTCTCTGTATTCCATATTCTATGAGTTTCTTTAAATTTTGGGGTGTGTGTTTTTTTTCTTGTGAGACACCAAGATAAGTGCTACTGCCAATGCTTGCTTTGTGGCCAAGGGGATATATGCCTGTAGAGACGATCAAAATTACGCTGTTGGTATTTGGATGTCATACTGTGGTGTGATGTATTGATAAATGAATAGTTTCTAAGCAGCATACTTTTCGACGTGGTATGCTAGTGTTGGGTTATTACTACCAGTAAGGTGTTGATGTCGAGATGCTCGGTTGTTTGTTGAAATTGGGAGGACTTATGGTCTAGTTTACAAGTAAATGACTAAATGATAATTGCATTCTTCCCCTTTAAGTCTATACCCGCTAAAGTGTGTGAAAAAAAAAAAACCTTTATGGTCTCTATTATGTGCTATCTCTTTATCCTATTATATATTTGTTTCAGCTTCAGTATTTATATAGAATTCTGAGATGTTTATGCAATTGACAGCATGGATTTGCAAGGAACATGGATTGGTCCGTTGCAAATTCTGAAGATTTGGATGGAAATCCTGTTGTTACTCTAGAGCTAAAGGATGGTCCTTACAGTCGTGCTATGTGGGATTTCAGTTTTCAGGCTTTGTACAAGGTTGGTTTAGTACTTTCCTCACAAAAACAAATTTCTGTATGGTGACATTAATATATATAGTCTGCTTGTTGTCTATCACGACACTTTCTGTTTTTCTATACATTAAGGATATGAGTTTTTGTATCGTTACTGTTGACTCATCCCAATGTTAATCTTTTGGCTATATTCGTTTTACACCGCAACAAATATTATACATGTATCGTTCAAACTTATAGTCTGCTTAACTGTTTTCAGGTCATTCTAAATGACAAGAGTATTTCCACACAGTTGACTATTACAAATACAGACGATAAGCCATTTTCATTCAGTAGTGCTTTGCATACATATTTCAGTGTAAGTAAAAAATTTATGCCCCAGCCACTCCCATTTATTACATTTGTGCTCGTATATTTTCATGTAAGCATCCGAATAATATGCGTGTAATCTGATTCTTATTTGTCGTAGATATAACATTAATTTTCATCATAATTATATTAGAAACCGGGGGGGGGGGGGGGGGGTGGGGTTTGGTGTGGGGTGTGGTGCCAAATTGGGGTGGCACCCTGCTTTTGACACTGTTTAAATAAGTTTCATCGTAAGCATCCATGATTAAAGGTTCATATCTTTTTCGTGTTTGGAAAATACACATGATAAGTGGGGAAAGAACTAAAGATTTTTGCTTCAATGATATAATGAAAGAACTTAGACATTTTGGAAAGCAATGCTATTCGAAGAAAAAGAGTAGTGGCTATTCATCATCTTTCTTTCTTTCTTTCAACTATTACATTATTAAGTTATATGATATGTGAAAACAAACTAAATTGCGATTAAATTTAACATTATCATGCAGGCTTCTGCAACAGGAGCATCTGTGAGAGGTTTGAAAGGTTGCAAAACTCTAAATAAAGATCCAGATCCTACTAATCCGTTGGAGGGAAAGGAGGAAAGGTCCGTTATATTTTTCATATTAACTTTGTAAAGATTTTCTTAGCTTTGTGATATATACTTAGAACTTACCCTTATATTTAAGAAATGCAAAAGTATCAATGAATTTATAAATTATTTGGATAACTTTATTTCTGGCTACTTTCTAACTGTTCCATTAACAAATCAGGGATGTGGTAACTTTTCCTGGATTTGTGGATTGCGTTTACCTTGATGCCGCCAAAGAGTTGCACCTTGATAATGGCTTGGGCGACACAATATCTATCCGCAATACAAAGTACATCAATCGGAACCTCATTTTATGATTTGATACAACTTAGGCCTTCTTGGCTCATATTTTTATACATATATTTTTGGCTCTCCTACTTGCAGTTGGTCAGATGCTGTTTTGTGGAACCCACATCTGCAGATGGAAGCTTGCTACCGAGACTTTGTTTGTGTTGAAAATGCAAAGGTATCGAACACTTTCTTTCTTTCGCTGGTAACTGGCTTCATTTGAAAATGCCTTATTACTATCAAATGGTGTCATTAAGCGTCAATGTTTTTCATGGTGCAAAGGGCATAATCCATCGACTGTTTTTTTTTTTTTTTTTGTCCTTTTATATTTCCAAAATTTGCTTATTTGATTTCTGTGGCTGCCCCAGATTGGAAATGTCAATCTAAAGCCAAAGGAATCCTGGACAGCTGAGCAACATCTGAGCGTCGGCTGAAGGATGGCTGCACACAGTTTTCCTGAATTTATAGGGGGAAAACCATTCTCTTTAATTTTCATTTTTTGGATTTCCTCCTTATGAATAAGAAGTTTAGGCTCTTTCAAAGTTGTAAGAACTAATTTGAAGTTGAGTGATGTGAGAATAATAGTGAATCCATATTATATGTTATACTGAGAATGAATAAAAAAGTTGGATTCTGTATCTATAGTTTCACCGGTAATCTCCGCATGAACATTTTCCATTCTTGAAATTGTGAAACCGAGCTATATCCTGCATGACAATCTCCCTGGAATAGATCTTGGAGATGAGCTTTGTCACAGTGACCGTCTTCACAAACCTGAAGATTCTTAATGATCTGAATTGTCACTCCTGGTTTGGTTCTGATTAGTCCAAATGCAACTGTAAGCTTGTCGCTGTTTTGATGGATTGCTGTTTTTTTCTCCTCTGTTGCTGGTTTTTATCCTTCTTGTTTCAATCTCTTTGAAATTCCGTTCCACATGTCGTTGATCTTGTTCATCTGTGGGTGTGAAGTATCCCCAGCTACAAATTCATGGAAGATTCCATTCAAACTAATTGAACTGCATCCTAGAAGTTGGCAAACTCTCTGGTCTGTCATTTGCCTTCTCACTTCAACTGTTTTGTCCCATTCCTCTGCTATGGCATAGATGGTTTCCAGGTGAAGAATACGACAGCTATGATCAGGGTCACTTTCAACCAGCGTTTCTCCGATCTGTTTACCCAATTCAAGATTTCTATTCATCTGGCAGGCCTTGAGTAGTACCCCCCAGATGATAGAATTTAGTCTTACAGGCATGGAGTCAATCAACTGCTTAGCTTCCTTCAACAACCCAGCTCAGCCTAGAAGATCAACCGTGCACCCATAATGCTCTATCGTTCGTTTCAGGTTATATTCTTTCTCCATACTCTCAAACAATGATTTTCCCTCATCTACCAGTCCTGCATAATTACACGCTGTTAAAATCGCCGTAGCTTTGTTACTGGAAGTGTGTCATCATCAAATGCATGGCCTTTCATGAACACTTGGGCATGAATTTGCTTCAATTCTTCCATGTTTGAACATCTGTTGAGAAGAGACAGGGTCTGTGTAGTATAGCATTTGTTTCAAATGAAAACTGGCTTGTTGGAGTTGGTAAGAATTGGGGTGCCATCACTTTCACTTCCATTTTTGCTTGTTTTTAAATTCTCTCCTTTTTGGCTTGAATTGGTTTGTATATGTATATTGGTCTGCCTTTTATGATATATTTTTGGAGATGCTTTATAGACTGGTCCCTCTTTTATATGCACACAAAAATTAAAACAACAGCAACTAGTGTAAGTGTACCAAGTAAGGAAAAAAAAAGCCTCTAAATTTAGTTTTCATTGATAAAATGGTATTATATGAGTTAACAGAGCCACAAAAATGAGCCAAGAACTGCACAATTTGCATCAGAATTACAAAATTATATTGAACCAGCCAACACAGAAACTCCATGAGAAAAATCTGTCCCTCCAGAAATTGTCTGACTCAAGAAACGAAGCTAAAACAGAGATACAAAAAAGGAATGAACTGCACAAATGACCAAACAGAATGCTCTCCCTCAGCTTAGAAAAACTCCATGAGACCCAACAGTAAAATGAATTCAACAGCCCAAACTTCACTGGCCTAATTCCATGTATATCACATACAACACACCTGGGATTACCCTCTTCAATGACATCCGGATCTACAGTACACCTAGTATTTCCATCTTCAGGATTGTCATCTTCATCATTTTCAAGAGTGACATCCGGATTGTTGAATATGACTTGTATTCCAATGATTACCAGACGGGATTCAACCAATGCAGAAACTTCTTGGGGACGTGGGAATCGTTTGGAAGTAGGAGATCGTGTTCGAGGGAGGCTTGAAGATCGAAGAAGAACTGAAGAATCGGATTCCGGAAGGAATTGCGACCTTGACCGCGGTATGGACAAAAGTGCACAAACAGTGGTACGAGCCGTGGCACATCCCAGTGAGATCACACAGTATAGACCGCGGCATAGGCAAATGGCACCAACCGTGGTATAATGAGCGGTGGACTCCAGAGAGATTCCGTGGTGTAGGGCGCGGGTTGCAAGTCGTGACCCAAATCGCGATGATAGTGGATTTTGCCTAGATTAGGAATGTTGTGCGAAAATAGGAAAGGTTATCTTCTGGAAGTTCTTGTGCTTATCAGGAAAAGGAAAAAGAGTTTGTCTTCATGCAAAACAGGAAAGTCTTATGCTTGAAGGAAAATGATTTCTCCTTATAAGAAGACTTGTCATAAACTCCCTGTAATTCATATAGTTAGACTATAATAGCTAGGTTATTATGTATGGAGCAAAGTAACAAATACTAGAGAGATCTCAAAGTGAGCATTGGGTATAATCGGGTTTGGGGTATTATTTAAAAAGAGAATTCAGAGTGTGTGGTTGTAACAATTGACTACATATTGAAAATTTCTCTTGTCATCCTGATGGCTGTGGTTTTTTCCCTGATTTGGGTTTCCATGTAAATTCTTGTGTTGTGTGTGATTGGATTTGATTACTTCTATTCATTTTATATTTCTTTATTATTGTATTTGTTTGTGTTCTATCCAGCAACACTTCCGCATAGTGATTTGTTCGCTAACAATTGGCATCAGAGCCTCGGTTGCTTGGTAGTGGTATTAACAAACTTTATGGCAAAGATGATGAGATTCGAGGTTGAGAGGTTCGCCGGAAAGATTAACTTTGGCTTGTGGCAAGTTCAAGTCAAAGATCTATTAATTCAATACTGTTTACACAAGGCGTCGAATGGCAAGTCAACCCTTACAAACCCTGATGGCTCTAGAGACTCTGACAAAGAAACGGCTAGTACTAGTTCTGGAAAACCTATGATGAGCGATGATGATTGAGAGGATTTGGATGAAAGGGCTGCAAGTGCGATACGATTGTGCCTTGCCATGAACATTCTTGCAAATATTCATGGAACATATTCAGTAAAAAAAACTTTTGGGGAGGCTTGAAGAATTGTATCAAGTGAATAGCGTCTGCAACCAGTTCTAGCAATTTCACATGCTGCAAATGTCTAAAGGTACAAAAATTTTCGATCATCCTGGAATGCTAAGTGGAATAGTTTCTGAATTAAAGTCGATTAGAGTTCAAATCAATGAGGAAAACAAAGGTCTAAGACTCATCTGCTCTCTTCCATCGTCATATGCACACATGATGCCAATCTTGATACATGGGAGTTCAACCATATGTTTTGGAGATGTAGTGAACAAACTAATATCTAAGGAACGAAGGCTAAAAAATGAAGGTAAATCTTCTAATAACTCTGTTCTTTTGGTTGACAAGAAAAAGGGGAACTCCAAATGGAAAATCACTTGTTAGAGATGTGGATAGTCTGGACATGTTAGGAAGGATTGTCAAAATAAGAAAACAAGTGCGGCTAAGGGCTCTAAAGAGGCTGATTCGACAATCATCTCTCTTGAGTATGACGACTACAGCGATGCCCTCTAAAGAGACATATACATCCTCATGGCATGACTACTAGTTGCCATAAAAGAGGATGTGCTGCTTATAGCGGGTCCACCACTGTGCACGAGCATTGGTTAAGAGGTGATACAAGGTGTGTGGTGGACAAGGATGTTGATGGTTAAGCGAACTCTCTGGGTACCTAACGTGAAGAGTGTTGGTTCCGAGAACCGGAATCGGTATCCGCGCAGCGGAAGGGCGGTGGGCCCGGTTTTTTAAAATTTTCATAAAAACAAAAAACGTTTTAGCCGGATCGTTGTAATTATATTGATTCTAATATTTAATATAAATAGTAGGGAAAGAAATCGTTACCCTTGTAGACTTTCCGTGATCCACTCAAACCGAATTCCTCCACTATAGAATCTTCGTGATTCCCTCGAACCAAGTTCTTCCACACCGAATCTCCAACACCAAAGAACCGACGAGTGGGCGTCTCGGTATTGAATAGAAAAATTCGACTCTCGAATTTCTGTTCTTATTGTGTACTCATCACATGAGACAACAAGAAAAATATTGAGAGACTCTCTCACAATATTCTCTAGAGGCTTAGTAAAAATACTTTATTTTTCTTTGTATATCACTCTCTTGTTAAGAACTTATGTTTCTCAAAGCAAGAACTCTTCTTGTCTTATTTTTATCAAGCTCAAAACATGAAATATTTAATCAAAACCAAAACCCCATTTTGTGTGCTTGCTCTTCCCCGAGAGAGAGAGAGCTATATATATATATATATATATATATATATATATATATATATATATATCGGTGAAGTTTTTTGTTTCAATAATGAAAACAAGGGTGTGTGGTAAAAAGGAAGCATAGAATAGGAACATGTTTTCAACCTAGTTATTAATGTAATGAAGAAAAAATCAACAAAACAAAATGAATGAGTAGAAAAGCAAGAAGACTTGGCCGTTTACCCCATTCTTGACTATTAACCACAATAATAGAAACCCACCCCCATGCATTTGTTGACTATGGACAACAATAATGAAGCCACGATTTTCCACCCAAAAAATGTAATATATATATGTATTAAAATAATCAATATTATATAATACATATATATATATATATATATATATATATATACTTGTTCAACTTATTATATTATATATATATGATTAAATAATCAAAATATTATTTAATATATATAATTAAATAATCAAACATTATTTAATAAATAAAACAACACATAAACTTCTTTATGTATAGATGATTAATTCCAAATCAATCACTAAGCCTTAGTATACCTTAATGTTCAATACAGTGTTATAGAGATGGTATGGGGACACATGGACCTATAATTTCAAGCTCCAATAAATCTTTAATATTTAATTAAACTCTTTAATTAAATATTAGATTTATTAATTCCAGATTTATTCCACTAAAAAACTGGAACTGCACTCTTGTCATTATAGAATTAATTACTCGAATAGGAATCGAACAGTCCATTGATATAATCATTACATATAGATCAATCCTCCATAAACAGTTCGTAATATGAGCTAGGTTCAAATCCGTTGACCTCTCAATTACGTCTTTATCCTTGAGTGCCCGTGATTCTCTAATGAACAATTATTTATGATCTTATCATAAATTGAGGGCTCTATTGTTCAAGACCCGAATCATTTACTCAAGAGAACTGTTTGTCTACTTCAATTAAGAAGGAATGGATTCCATCTTGTATATTATCATTCCCAGCTAAGTATATCATCATGTCTCCAAGATACAAGGTTTTTAGGTTTGACAATTAGAGCAAACCATACCGGGTAAGTCAAAAGACACAACTTTATAAATAGGAGTCTGTTAAATACTCATGATTAAGATCGTTCCATATATGACCATCTGATTGATAAAAGGGAATACTTTATTTCAAGACGGAGATTATTAAGGATTCCAATTTATCGTGTCCACGTCTTGTATAATCTTATTATACAAAGTACCTTCATTCTAATGTCACCACATCAACAGTTCGGATAAAACTGTTCCATTCTTAATGGGAATGAACCGTACTAGTAATTTTAATTAATTAAAGATCCCAACTTTGTATAATAAGATTATTATATTAAACATAATCCTCATGTATATAACGACTTATACACTATGTTTAATATTACATTTAATAATCATGGAATTTTATGTTATTAATACAATATTAATAACATTAAATGCACACAAATATATAATAGAATGTCAATCTAATTATTAATTCAGCATGAAGATCAACAACATGTGTTCTTAGGGCATTATCCCCAACAAAGAGTTACACCACAATTTCAGCAAGGTAAATTTCGACATGTGCCGGTGAAATCTTAGGATCGGTGTTCCTAAGTGGTTATACCTCGTGGTGGGTATGTTGATTCTCGGTGATGAGAGTCGTAGTTGTGGACGAAAGTTTGGGAATTCTTGCCATAATGGAGGATTGTTAAATATGGCTCGTATTCTCAATGATTACCAAATGGAATTCAACCAATATGGAAACTTCTAAGAGACGTGGGAATTGTTTGGAAGTAGGAGATCATGTTTGAGGGAGGCTTGAAGATCGAAGAAGAACTGAAGAATCGAATTCCGAAAGGAATCGCGACGTGGACCGCGGTACGGACAGAAGTGCATAGACAACGGTACGAACCGTAACACATTCCAGTGAGATCACGCGGTGTAGAACACAATATAGGAAAAAAGCACCAACCACGGTATTTTGAGTGGTGGACTCCAAAGAGATTCCGTGGTGTAGGGCATAGGTTGCAAACCGCGACCCAAATCATGGTAATAGCGGATTTTGCCCAGATCAGGAATGTTGTGCGAAAATAGGAAATGTTATCTTCTGGAAGTTCTTGTGCTTATCAAAAAAAGGAAAAAGAGTTTGTCTTCATGCAGAAGAGGAAAGTCTTGTGCTTGAAGGAAAAAGATTTCTCCTTATAAGAAGACTTATCATAAAATGAAATAGTATTTATATGAAACAAAAAGACTTGTCATAAATAAGAAATAGTATTTATGTGAAAGAAGTAATTCTTGTATGTATAAGAGTATGATTTCCTTTTATTTTAAACTCCTTGTAATTCATATAAATAGACCATAATAGCTACGTTATTATGTTTGGAGCAAAATAGCAAAATAGCAAATACTAGAGAGATCTCAAAGTGAGTATTGAGTGTAATCGAGTTTGGGGTATTATTTAGAGAGAGAATCTTGAGTGTGTGGTTGTAACGATTGACTGCATATTGGAACTTTCTCTTGTCATCCTGACAGCCGTGATTTTTTCCTTGATTTGGGTTTCTACGTAAATTCTTGTGTTGTGTGTGATTGGATTTGATTACTTCTCTTCATCTTATCTTTCTTTATTATTGTGTTTGTTAGTGTTCTATCCAGTAACGCTTCTGCGTAGTGACGAATCTTCAAGAAAGTCATATTCAGGAATGTTATCCAATTCATTCTCTTCAAGAACCTCATCTTTATCATCTTCAAGAGCGACATCCGAATCTTCAAGAACGTTTTCATCCTCTTCAGCAATGTCATCTTCATCATCTTCAATAGCGTCATCCGGATATTCAAGAACGTCATATTCAAGAATGTTATCCAATGAGAATATCCCCGAAACGATCTTAATTTCATCCATCTCGAGAACTAAATCTTTGAAACTGTTGATAAAGTCTCGTAGAAAACTTATTTTAAGAGTGATATTGAGGACCGGAAAGCTTTCAATCCAAGACCGAGTGAGAGGTAATATTTCATCGTTAGAAAAAGAAACTGAAGCATCCAAAGAGCTTGCCATGAAGACGATTCTTGGGTTTGATAGTTCTTGTTCCAAAAAATATTGTACTATAGTCAAGAAATCTCCCGCATTCATTGAAACTCTTGGCAAAGTATTCCATCTTTCTAAGACGACTTCTTTGAACTCAATTTCATGGCAGTTTGTCCACGCAAATCTCCTAGGGCTACTATAATTGCTCTCGAAGATTATTTGATATCGACCGTCACGGATTAGAATAGTGATGTATTCGGTTATATTTACGGCTTCAAGAATGTTGAGTATACGGTCAAGGTTGAACTCGAATGTGCAGGGTTGATATTTTTCATCTACTTCGAATCGAACAGCCAAGTCCAAAATTTTGACAATCATGAGTTGATGTAACACCGAAAATGCTTGAATCGATGCTCCGTACTCCCAAAGATCAATCTTTATGAGTCTATTAGCTGGAATGAATTTCAAGAAATAGGGTACCAGTGTCTTGAAAGTAGTTGCACGTTAAATCCAAAGCATGACTTGTTGGATATGGCTCGTATTCCCAATGATTACTAAACGTGATTCAACGAATATGAAAACTTTCTAGAGACATGGGAATATTTTGGAAGTAGAAGATCGTGTTTAAGAGAGACTTGAAGACCGAAGAAGAACTGAAAAATTGGATTCCATAACGAACTGTGGCGTGGACCGCGGTACAGACAGAAGTGCATATACATCGGTACAAACCACGGTGTAGATCGTGGCATAGGCAAAAGGCACCAACCGCGATATTCTGAGCGATGGACTCTAGAGATATTACGCGGTGTAGGGTGCGGGTTGCATACTGCAGCCCAAACCGCGGTAATAGTGGTAATATAGAATATTACCGAAACGATCTCAATTTCATCCATCTCGAGAATTAAATCTTTAAAACTATTGATAAAGTCTCGTAGAAAACTTATTTTAAGAGTGATATTGAGGATCGGACAGCTTTCAATCCAGGACCAAGTGAGAGGTAATATTTCATAATCAAAAAAAGAAACTGAAGCATCCAAAGAGCTTGACATGAAGACGATTCTTGGGTTTGACAGTTCTTCTTCCAAAAAATATCGCACTATGGTTAAGAAATCTCCTGCATTCATTGAAACTCTTGGCAGAGTATTCCATCTTTCCATGATGGTTTCTCTGAACTCAACTTCATGGCAGTTTGTCCACGCAAATCTCCTAGGGCTATTGTAATTACTCTCGAAGATTATTTGATGCCGACCGTCACGAATTAGAATAGTGATGGATTCGGTTATATTTGCGCTTCAAGAATGTTGAGTATACGGTCAAGGTTGAACTCGAATATGCCTAGTTGATATTCTTCATCTGCTTCGAATTGAACAGTAGCTGAGTCCAAATTTTTGACAATTACGAGTTGATGCAACACCGAAAATGCTTGAATCGATTCTTCGTACTCCCAAAGATCAATCTTTATGAGTTTATTAGCTGGAATGAATTTCAAGAAATAGAGTAGCAGTGTCTTGAAAGTAGTTGCGCGTTCAATCCAAAGCATGACTTGTTGGATATGGCTCGTATTCCCAATGATTACTGAAAATATATACTTGCATGTGTCTAAAACAACCTTGGGGGGGGGGGGGGGGGGGGGGGGGTTGGGGGTGGTTGGGGTGGTTGGGGTGGGGGTGGAGCGGGGTGAATGAGTTGTTAATCGATTATTACCAATTTTTCGATTAGTCAAAATTAATCACTATTAACCCAATTTAACAAACAATAAAAATCAAGTAAAAGTGCGGAATTTAAAGAATACTTGATTTTTACGTGGAAACCCTCAACAGGGAAAAACCACGGGCTGTTATGTGCGCCACACACGAACCTCGAATCCACTAATTGTAATGGTGTTTACAACCTAGGTTGACCTCAACTTCTCACGGTCTATAACCCACCACTACTACCCGTAGGCCTTTAAAAGTGAACCTAGTCTAATTTGCTTGAGCACTACACACCGATAGTCACAAGACTTAACTCTTAATGAAGAGATCAAAAAACCTATGTGAATATATGACAATATCCAAAATGCAAATAACGCTAGGTTACACTAAATGCTTAACTAGATGTTATAATGCTAATCAATACTCTAGTTATCAACAATGCCTACATGCTCATACATGAGGACTCAATTAGATGCAAAGAGATTCTAGCAACCTAATTGTCAACAAACAAAGCCAATTCAACACATGTTGTCAATAATCATGGCAAAGACTAAAAACATGCAATTAACTAATGTAATTAAGGAATTGTCAATCAAAAGCCAATCAACATAAGTTGTCAATGAACATGGCAAGGACAATAAATGCAATTAACAAATGCAATCAATGAGTCCTACAATCAATGTCTAAATGAGACTCATGTAGACTTAGCTAGAGGGCAAAATGGTCCTAAATGCTAGTTATCAACAAACAACTTATCTCTACCAAAAATCAAAGTCTCAAACATGCTAAGAATAACATTAGGCAAAGAGACATGCATTTAATTAACAAATAAATGCTAAACCCATGCTTGGATGATGCTTGGAAGATGCTAGATGCTCATGGGAAGTGATTTGGTTGAGTAAATGTGAGTTCTTGGGAGCTTCTTTATCTAAGGTTTGAGTAAAAATTAGATCTTGAAAGACTCTCACTTGAAAAATATTTTTCTCTCTAAAGTGAATTTTTTGCTCTCCAAAATGTGTGTATGCCAAGTGAAGAAGAAAAAAAATATATATATATATCCGGTCAGGTCTTGCAAACAAAAAAGAGAGGTGCACCGTTTTAAATAAACAATATATATATATAATATGCAGAAGACAAAAGATGATGCACATTTTTTTATGCATATATATATTTGTGGAAATTGCCAAAACTAACAACTATAGTTATAGGAAATTCCTTTTTAACCACATGCATAATTTTATTTGTTTATAACCATCTTTTTGAGCAATTACTGGAATGCCCCCATATAAAAGCATCCCAATCAGCTCTCTCTCTCTCTTTTTCTTTTTTTTTCTTTCTCTCTCCTCTGCTCTCTCTCCCGATCTACCTCTCTCTCTCTCTCCCCGATCTGCCTCCTCTCCCTGATCTCTCTCTCGTCGAGCGCCGAGGCGAGCTTCTGGCCGTCCTTCACGTGCGTCGGCAGCCCTTCGCGATCGTGCAGCAGTCCTTCGCGATCGTGTAGCAGCCCTTCACGCCGTCCTTCATGCCGTCCTCCATGCCGTCCTTCACGTGCGCCGGCGATGTGGCTTGAAAAAAACAAAAAGAAACTAAAAACCTAAACCTAATTTGAATTTGGGGAAGAAGAAGAGGAAGAAGAAAGAGGGGAAAAAAAAAAAAACTTATCATAATTTCAATTTAGTCCAGATTTCAAGTTTGAATATTTCTATTTTAGGCATGATTTCAAGTTTTAATATTTCCATTTAGGCATGATTTCAAGTTTGTGTATTTCAATTTAGTCGTGATTTCAAGTTTGTTTCGAGGTTTTAAAAACACTATTTCCAGGGGTACTCTAGTAATTTATGGTACTAAACTGAATTTTTTTAAAAAAAGTGGTTATTAACAATTAAAAATTCAAAAGTGGTTAAAAACAAAAGTATGATAAGTGTTATGGCCACTTTTGAATTTCTCTCTATATATTTTGTTTAACAAAAACAAATGCACTTGATTTGTGATATGTATAAAGGATAACACATAAAACGCACCGGATTTGGATCATTGAGAGAATAAAACAAAATCAACATAATCCTGTGAGGTGAGCTCACGAGAGAGAAAGTCAAGCATTCCAATGAATTGACAAGTCAACTTAACTCATGCATCATACACACACAACACAAACAAGCTCACATGCAACAAAAAGCACTGAATAAAATAACCTTAAAAATTCAAAAACAAAATGAATCAGGTGGCATGTGTGACCCGTTGCTCCAACGCGGGCAGAGAAAGCTTTTGGGCGTGGGGAGCCCGTGGCTCACACGCCACCCCTTGTTAGGTGTGGCTCTCATGCCACACTAAGTCGACTTTGGTCCCAAGCGTCTTCAGTCTAGTTGACCTCGAATCTCGGAATTCAATTCCGTCCTCAGAATTCAATTCCGTCTTCGGAATATTGACCCGAACTCAATCACAAATATAAAAAATTACATAACTTTTCAATTTAAGCTTGGAATTGAATTTCGATTTCCGATAAAAACACGGAATGTCCCAAATATCTTAGAAATCATCCGAAACACATAGATAAGTCTCCGAATCACTCGGAACTAATCTAGGGACAAATCCACACATAGTTGGACTCATAAAAATATGAAAAATCTCAAAAATATATTTCTTTGAAACACAATGAGATTTTACCAACCATACCAAAACAAACATAAATAATAAAATGCATGAGTTGTGTGTGTGTGCACTCTAAATCTCTTCAATAAAGAGTTAAGTCAAGTGAATTACCTTCCTTGAAGCTCTTGATGTCCACAATGAGGTCCATTAGCATTTGATGAGGATTTTTTCAACCCTAAGCTACCTTTACAAGTTTGAACCCCATTGTGGTTTTGTCAACAAAATAAGCCAATTAAAAAGTGAGACATTTACAATTACAAATGGGATTCAACCAATATGAAAACTTTCTAGAGACATGAGAATCGTTTAGAAGTAGGAGATCGTGTTTGAGGGAGGCTTGAAGACCGAAGAAAAATTGAAAAATCGGATACCAAAACGAGATCGCGGTACGGATAGAAGTGCACAGACATCGGTACAAACGCGTCACATTCTAGTGAGATCACACGGTGTAGACCGTGGCATAGGCAAAAGCACCAACCACGGTATTCTGAGCAGTGGACTCTAGAGATATTCCACGGTGTAGGGAACGTGTTGCAAATCGCGGCCCAACCCACGGTAATAGTGGTAATAGAGAATATTATCGAAACGGTCTCAATTTCATCCATCTAGAGAACTAAATCTTTGAAACTGTTGATAAAGCCTTATAGAAAACTTATTTTAAGAGTGATATTGAGGACCAAAAAGCTTTCAATCCAGAACCGAGTGAGAGGTAATATTTCATCATCAGAAAAAGAAATTGAAGCATCCAAAGAGCTTGCCATGAAGACGATTCTTGGGTTTGACAGTTCTTGTTCCAAAAAATATCGTACTATGGTCAAGAAATTTCCCGCATTAATTGAAACTCTTGGTAGATTATTCCATCTTTCCATGATGGCTTCTCTGAACTCAACTTCATGGTAGTTTGTCCACGCAAATCTCTTAGGGCTACTATAATTACTCTCGAAGATTATTTGATACCGACCATCATGAATTAGAATAGTGATGGATTCGGTTATATTTGCGGCTTCAAGAATGTTGAGTATACAGTACGTCAAGGTTGAACTCGAATGTGCGGGGTTGATATTATTCATTTGCTTCGAATCAAAAAGTAGCAGAGTCCAAATTTTTTACAATTACGAGTTGATGCAACACTGAAAATGCTTGAATCGATGCTCCATACTCCCAAAGATCAATCTTTATGAGTCCATTAGCTGGAATGAATTTCAAGAAATGGAGTAGCAGTGTCTTGAAAGTAGTTACAAGTTCAATCCAAAGCATGGCTTGTTGGATATGGCTTGTATTCCCAATGATTACCAAACGGGATTCAACCAATATGGAAACTTCCTAAAAACATGGGAATCGTTTAGAAGTAGGAGATCGTGTTTGAGAGAAGCTTGAAGACCGAAGAAGAACTGAAAAATCAGATTTTGGAATGAACCGTGGCGTGGACCGCGGTACAGATAGAAGTGCACAGATAGCGGTACGAACGCGTCACATTTTAGTAAGATCAAGCGGTGTAGACCGCGGCATAGGCAAAAGGCACCAACCGCGGTATTCTAAGCAGTGGAATCCAGAGATATTCCACGGTGTAGGGCGCGGGTTGCAAATCGTGGCCCAACCCGCGGTAATAGTGGTAATAGAGAACATTACCGAAACGGTCTCAATTTCATCCATCTTGAGAACTAAATCTTTGAAACTGTTGATAAAATCTCGTATAAAAATTATTTTAAGAGTGATATTGAAGACCGGAAAGCTTTCAATCCAGGACCGAGTGAGAGGTAATATTTCATCGTCAGAAAAAGAAACTGAAGCATCCAAAGAGCTTGCCATGAAGATGATTCTTTTGGAACGTTATCCAATGAGAATATTACGGAAACGGTCTCAATTTCATCCACATCAAGAATTAAATCTTTGAAACTATTGATAAAGTCTCGTAGAAAACCTATGTTAAGAGTGATATCGAGGAAATCTGGAAAGCTTTCAATCTTGGACCAAGTGAGAGGTAACATTTCATCGTTAGAAAAAGAGACTGAAGCATCCAAAGAGTTTTCCTTGAAGACGATTCTTGGGTTTGGCAGATCTTGTCCCAAAAAGTATTCTATAATAGTTAAGAAATCTCCTGCATTCATCGAAACTCTTAGCAGAGTATTCCATCTTTCCATGACTACATTTTTGAACTCAACTTCATTGCAGTTTCTCCATGGAAATCTCTTAGGGCTACCACAATTGCTCTTGAACATGATTTGGTACCGACCATCACATATTGGAATAGTGATGGACTCATTTATATTTGCGACTTCAAGAATGTTGAGTATATGGTCAAGGTTGAACTGGAGTGTGTAGGGTTGATAATCTTCATCTTCTTCATCTCGTTTTCTTTGTGATTGGTAAGTTCGAACCCAATTTGAGTTCGTGAAAAATGGTTTGTGCTTTGCGCAACAACTGTTGAATCGTTGTATCATGGTGGACAATTGCCATACACATACGGTGTTAGTCGGTGAAATCGTCTGAAGAACACTGTGTGAAACAGGAGACTCGATTCTAGGTTCTCTGAACCGATTTTGCTAACGTGTTGTTTTTCTTTATTCTTTCTATCTATTTATTCTAGATTTTAGAACCAGATCTTTTTTGATTCACAAATAACAACCGAATTTTCTGGCAGACTACACTACCTTTTACAATATAGTTGGTTGTACTAACTGAATTCCTTTTCCCGCCTAACACTCGATCTCTCTCTCACACATCTGAAATCATTGTCAGTTGTCATTTGTCAATCACTCACATCTCTCTCTCTCTCTCTCTCTCTCTCACATTTGAAATCATCGTCAATTGTCACAATCACAAAATGGTGTCGGTCGTGCTTTGGATTGCATGCACAACTACTTCAAGATACTATTACGCTATTTCTTGAGATTTACTCAAGCGAATACACTCATAAAGATCAATTTTGGGGAGCTTGGAGCATCAATTCAAGCATTTTCGACATTGCACTGACTCATGATTGTGAAAATTTTGGACTCGGCAACTATTGGTTTCTAAGAAGATGAAGATTATCAACCTCGCACATTTTAGTTCAACCTTGACCAAATACTCAACATTCTTGAAGCCGCAAATATAACTGAGTCCATCAATATTCTAATTTGTGACGGTCGGTACCAAATCACGGTCGGTATAAAATGATAAAAACCAAAAATTTATTGAAATAAATGCAAAATGCTCATTTAAAAGGATTTTTTTTTTTATAAATATTTTTTAAACTATGGAGTTAGGGGTTCAAATGATAAAAACTTAAAATTTATAAAGCCTAAGTGTAAAATAATCAATTTTAAGGGTTTTTTTTTATCACTTATTTAGCTAACGATTTCTTTTTCCGGTGGGCTAGGGTTTGGGGGGCATGGCCCCTGTAACCCCCCATTGTGGTCCGCCCTTGACCGATGATATCATCAACTTTATGAACGGAAGCGAATATTACCGAAACACTCTTGATATCATCAAATTCAAGAACGGAATCCTTTAAAGTAGTGAGAAAATCACTTCTAAAGTTAACGTTCCGTGGAAAAGCAGGGGAATGGATTCGTTCAATGGTGAACTAACCGAAGAGGTTGACTTTGTGATCCTCCAATATTGAATTTGCAGTGTCCCGTGGGGTACATTAATGTTGATTTTGGGGTTTGGAACTCGCAGATCTTGCATAGGTCCAAGAAATGTTGAAGGACACCTAAGAAATCAGTCTTATCGAACCGAACCCGTGGACGGTTGGTCTATTCTTCCCTAGCCAACTCTCGAAATTCGGTTTCAAGGCATGTCTTCTTAAATGTTCTCTGAACCTTCTCGTTGGTTTGCAAAATGAAACGAATCAAACGATAATGAGTAATGACCATCGCGGACGAGAAGAGACACTGACTCAGCTTCATTGGCCGCAGCGAGAACGATCACGATATGATCGACGTTAAACCAAAACGAGCATGGATCGTCGTCTTCGTCGATATCAAAACGTACTGTTGCTGAATCCAAAGGCATCACTGTTAGGCGTCGGTTCTCCGTCGATCTTGCTTGGATGGACGCACCATATTCCTAAAAATTTATTGTTGTTGGTAATAAATTTAACCACCTTCGATGAATTGATTATCAACTTTAACACCAGAAGCAGAATCTCTTCAAACACCGTAAAGTTTAAAATACTCATTTTTAAGAATTTTGTTTTTATAATTTTTAAACTTTGGAGTTAGGGTGTCAAATATTAAAAACTTAAAATGTATTAAACCAAAGTGTAAAATACTCAATTTTTAAGGGTTTTTTTTTTTTTTTTTTTTTTTTCCCTATCACTTTTTGTATTAACAATTTTTTTTTTTTCGGTGGGCTAGAGGGGCCATGGCCCCCTTAACCCCCATTGTTACCGATGATATCATAAAAAATTCTTATAAATTGGTAATACGGGGATGTCCTTATAAATTATAACAGTTTAAAATTTTTAATAGTACGTGAAGTGCTGTTATTAAGTAATTAGAAATTTAAAGAAGATGATTTTTTAAAAAAAAATTAACGAAGATTAATTAGCCCAATAATAGATAAGGACATGAGCTGGGCTGCATAGGCCAGACTGATGACATATCTTTTTTTTTTCTTTTTTTTTTTGACAGGCTGCAGCCAGCAGCAAGAAGCAAACAACAAGCAAAAACAAAACAAACAAAGACTTAAACAGACACATCAGTCTTAACCAGACCCCTAATACACGTGGGGAAGTCTTCCATCCAAAAGATGTCCTTCGAGATATCCAGGGCATGATGAGCAAGCTTCCGAGCAACCCAGTTAGCGGAACCCTAACTCACACTGCTTCCAAGTCTCAAACCAGTGGGCCGCCGAGTAAGTTCTCAAGCAGAAGGTAACTGCTGGCACCTTTCTCGTTCATACCTGCCACTGCCGTCGAGAAACATGTTTTCAGTTGGAGACACTCAAAATCAACTAAATTATTGCATCTTTGTCTTGTTCACTTATTCGTCATTATCTCTTGTAAAAAGTGCAATACACATAGAATATCTATCTGTGATGAAGTACGTACGTGAAGCCCCATACCTTGTACGATGGATTGCGTGAGATGAACAGCAAACTCACGAGTCACGAGAATAGAACGCCTTAGTGGGAAATCGAATCTTTTGCTAGCTTTGAATGTTCGTCGAGATTTTGTTGGTACAAGCTTGTCCTATAATGTATGTATTTGTATGACATCTCTCAATAACCTTTTTCAATGCTTTATGTTTATGTTTATCCATGTGTAATCTCAATTCTGTCGACATCGCAGGCCTTGCAAAAATCATACGGATTCAGCGACAAGATATTTTTCCAGAATTGGTAAGTTTGTGTTTCTTTAAAGTGCGCTTTTGTTGCAATTATATTTCAACATATCTGATATAATACCAATAAAATTTTGAGCAGCTCAGTTTGGCATTGCTTCCTGAAGTGCTTTTCGGAGAAACTACAAATTGGGAGAAAGCCAAAAATGACCAAAAGCACTTCTCTAGAATTTTACCAAACACCCTAATCATTTTTGTTCGTTTTTTACTTCTCCCAAAAGCCAAAATGAGAAGCTATATTTTGTAGCTTCTTCAAAAAAACACCTCAAAAAGTAATGCCAAATCTATCTTTATGCAAATCTCCAAACATAATCTCTATGTCTTCATTGTTGGCAAACCTAAACGTAAAGAAATGCCATCTCTAAGTGAGGATATTGTGAGTATTTGATCATGTCATGGATTTTCAAGATTGTTTTTTCATTATAATTTTTATTTTATTTATTGATTATTTCTTTTATTTGATTAGGATAAGGACGTGGCGAAATTTATTTTTGACCTATGCAGTATTGAGAAATTTAATGGTTTAAAGTACACTTATTGGGGTGATCTCTATGCATCAAAGGTTGGCGTGTGTAAAACTATTAAGAATGATTCTTTCTCATGTTTTGTTATTTGTAGTTAGTTATATGGCAATTATTTTGCAATTAAACTATCAAACATTATTAGTCATTAATTAGCATATGTCTATTTATCAACGTTTTGAAATGCTAAATCGAGTCTCGAGACGTTTTACCCTAGCCACACGAGGCGTAAGCCTCAATTTAATTAAAAATAAATAAAAAGTCATTAAAAAAGAAATAGAAATTCATATTTCATACCGTAAGTTCTATGACTCAATAACATCAACATCAAATGAAAACACACAAAGAAGTATTTATTCTATATAGCTATAAATAGTTACCTTGACATTTAATTTAATTTATCTAAACAAAAGACATCAGCCTTTTGTAGTGGTTTTCAAATGGATATATGTTTTAAGGGTCTTATTTAACATGTGTGATTATATAACGTTACACCGTGTAAATATATATATATATATATATATGTACAAACTCTCAAATTTGGAAAAGAAAAAATTGCTTAACAAAATTCATAAGTTCCTCTCACATACTCACTAGTTAGTAGTTACCAAACAGGCAACCATTAGTTTTTATTACTTTTTTCAATAAAAAAAAGTTTTTATTACTAATTTAGAATATTAATTTTTTCTTTTCATAAATATATATTGCTATAAATAGTTAAATACCTTGAAATTTAATTTAATTTTAGCTAAACAAAAGACATCAGCTTTTGCAGTGGTATAATATATACCTTATTAGTTTCTAATATACCTTTTTGCAAGGGAGTTTAAGTGACGATATTTGCACCCAAAAAGAAAAACGGTGTCTACACCCCCTTTTATTTATTTATTTTTTTTTTATGGATACACAATTAAAACATTTTAAAAGCTTATTTCTTGTAAGTACACCTCACACATTACCGAGTACTTTTTTGTTTTTCAAAAAAAAGATATTTTTTTTTCAAAAAAAAAAAAATTAGAACAAAACATATTATATAAATTATAAATAATTAGAATGAAAAAAAAAAAAAAAAAACTTATAAAAACGGGGGGCTATATGAAAAAAAAACATATAAAAAAACAAAACATGTAAGCATGCGCACGTACATAAGCACGCATGCACACAAACGGTCGTGTATGCATGCACACACATGCACATGCACGCTCGTGCATGCACGTGCACGCACATGCACGCACGTACGCACACGCAAATGGAAATTTTATTTCTCTACTTTGTAGAGTGAGACTATGTGATTTCATTGTCACCATTTTATATATACTTCATATTGCCGTGTAATAACTCACATTCCTTACTGCAATAATTGGCATATCTTCAAAGAGTTTGCAAGCATCCTCTACTCGACCATATTTGACAAAACCTGATATCAATGCATTATATGAGGCGGTATTTCGCTTGGGCATGGCTTGAAAGTAGTGAAAAGCCTCGTCGACCCTGATAAGCATGTCTATTCTGGAAACATTTCAAAACTTCCAAGCTACAATTTAGAATCTCCAAGCACGACTTCAATTCAGTCAGCTCTAAAGTAATGGTAAGGTGTGTGCATCAGCACTCACTACACCTGAGTTTGATTACCACCACTCATTACCCGAGCTTGAAGGCTGGTTGATTAAGGTTAGTAACTATAGTTAATTAGCCAAATGTAATTACCAGAATGTTGATCTGATTTGGC
Source organism: Acer saccharum (assembly GCA_030490815.1). NCBI lineage: Eukaryota > Viridiplantae > Streptophyta > Magnoliopsida > Sapindales > Sapindaceae > Acer > Acer saccharum. The sequence continues at coordinate 6,076,348 of CM059868.1, forward strand.
ATTTGTTAGCTCAGTGGTTGTTGGGAAAGTTTGTTATGAATTCTTTCTTTTTCCTCCATTAATGTAGCTTCAATAAGCTCTATCCTTCTGCTTTGATTTTCTCTTAGAACTTTAATCAAACACATTATGTATCTCATTAGACCCTACCATGATCAATGCAGCCAGCAATCATACAATTCCAGGAGACGATATTATTTACAGGCATTGATTCTTGGAGACACCCATTTTGCCAGTAGCCAGCGATGATGGCGTTCCAAGTAACGAAGTTTTTTAGTAGACATTTTATCAAACAGTTGACGGGCGGCTTCTATATGGCCAGAGCGAGACAGACGACTAATTTTGACATTGTTTACATAGACAATGTGGGTGGAAAAGAGCCTGATAATACAGTGGGTATTAAAAATATTAACTTTCCCATGAGAGATCTTTTATTTTAATTTCGGTAAGGACATTGATGAAATTACATTTATTTTTATGAATTTTGATTTTATTTTTTTTTGTTTTTTGTTTTTGTTTTTGTTTTTATGGATGATAAGTTCATTGAAATCTATTTATTCCGATTAAAATCTATTGTAGTGGGTATCACATGGTTGTATGTTGTTTGATATTCAATTAAAAAAGTGCTTTTAAGTTGGTAGATTGTTTGGCCGTGTATTTTCAAAAGAGCTTTTAGGTTGTATGTTGTTTGACATTCAATTAAAAAAGTGTTTTTAAGTTGGTAGATTGTTTGGCTGTATATCTTCAAAAGAGCTTTTGGTTGTGATAAATTACAAATAAGGGCATAAAGATAGCATTTGTAAATTATGACTCCAAAAAAATATAAAAGATTACCAACAAATAGGCAAATTATTTACAAAAGAATTTCTTTGATATTCAAATTAAAAAAAAAATTAAAAAAAATCAACTAATTATGTACCTGTACCCACCTGAAATATTTTATTGTTACTAATTTTCTCTTGAAACCCTAAAATTCCATAATTAGTTTCCTTAAATGTTAACCATAGGCTTGTATAAAATAAGAGGAGTTGAGCAGCTTTTGAAAAGGTGATTCACAATCAAGGGCGGAGGTATATACAATCTAGCCTGGGCTTCAGTCCAGGCTAGCTTTTTCCAAAAAAAAATTAATTTTTTTTTAATGATTTTGCTTTTTTGTTTTGTAATAATAGATATAATACAAATAAAAAACAATTACAATATTAATATTACTTGATAATTCATAAAAAATATTCTAGTTTATAATTTAATTTAATTGAGATAATCTCAATAGATTTATTAGAGTCATATATTCAATATTTTATTGGGACTCAAATATATTAAAGTTTCATTTTCCTCTTCATTCTCTATTCTTCCTTAGATAAATGAAACAAATTTTGAATTCCTTACTTCGTTTGCTTGTCCGAACAAGTATTTAAGTTTATTTTGCTTGATATTTTTTTTTTTCCTTTAGGTTTTTCTTTAAAAAAACTTTGTACTACTACTCGGTGTGGCTTGGGTAGAAAATTACATTAATTTAGCATGATAATGTCCCGCATTCGAGTCGTTGCATCGTAGGCGGTATATATAAAAAATTACAGTTAATTTTAGCCCACCCCAACGATAAGTCATGGCTTCGCCCCTGTTCACAATGATAAGGTTTGGTAATGACAGTTTGTTCTCAAGAAGTCCTGCTTCGAGGTCTTCATTTGGCAAAAGAAATTGGTCTCCAACCGGTTAGCATTTCGGCAAATTCACAACATAAAGTCCATGGCGGATTTGATTAAACAAACTTTGAAACAAGACTAACAGTGAAATGTACAAGGAAACAAATCATTTTTCAGAATCCTAATTTATTTCTCCATAGTTCATTCATGGATTGAAAAAATATTTAAAATTTATAAAAGGTAGTATTGACCATGCATCTTTATTAAAATGATAATTGTAATATGACAATTTCCCTATAAAATTGACCGAGTAATTTGCGGTGACTTTGTTTTAATTTCTTGGCAATTAAATGCAACATATCAACATATCATTAAGTTGGATTCTGTATCTATAGCTTCACCAGTAATCTCCACATGAACATTTTCCATTCTTGAAATGGTGAAACCGAGCTATATCCCGCATGACAATCTCCCTGGAATAGACTTTGGAGATGAGCTTTGTCACAGTGTGACTGTCCTCACAGACACGAAGATTCTTAATGATCCGAATTGTCACACCTGGTTTGGTTCCGATTATTCCAAATGCAATTGCAAGTTTGTCACTGTTTTGATGGATTGCTGTTGTTGGTTTATATCCTTCTTGTTTCAATCTCTTTGAAATTCGGTTCCACATGTCGTTGATCTTGTCCATCTCTGGGTGTGACCTATCCCCAGTTACAAATTCATGGATGATGCCATTCAAACTAATTGAACTGCATCCTTGAAGTTTGCAAACTTTCTGGTCTGTCATTTGCCTTCTAACTTCAACTGTTTTGTCCCATTCCTCTGCTATGCCATAGATGTTTGCCAAGTGAAGAATACAACGACCGCTATGATCAGGGTCACTTTCGATCAGCATTTCTCTGATCTGTTTACCTAATTCGAAATTTCTGTGTATCTGGCAAGCCTTGAGTAGTGCCCCCCAGATGACAGAATTTGGTCTTACAGGCATGGAGTCAATCAACTGTTTAGCTTCCTTCAGCAACCCAGCTCGGCCTAGTAGATCAACCATGCACCCGTAATGCTCTATCATCGGTTTCAGGTTATACTCTTTCTCCATACTCTCAAACAATGATTTTCCCTCATCCACCAGTCCTGCATAACTACAAGCTGTCAAAATCGCCGTGAAAGTGATCATGTTTGGTTTGACCCCACTCTCCTGCATTCCTGAAAACCATTTTAGAGCTTCTCTTCCCTGTCCATGAATCGCGAAACCAAAAACCACTGCGGTCCATGCAGAAACACCCTTCTTCTTGATTCGCCTGAACACTTCTATCGCCTCCTCCATGTCTCCGCACTTTGCATACATGTCTACAAGAGCAGAGCCTAGGATTGGATCGATTTTGATACCTCTTCTTTTAATATAAGTATGAATCCATCTGCCTTGTTCCAAAGCTCCCAGATGAGCACATGCTGAGATGGTGCTTACGAGTGCTACATTGTCAGGATTGACACCCGAATCCTGCATTTCATGATATAGGTTAAAAGCTTCCTTGTTCATGCCTGCTCCAACGTATCCAGAAATCATTGTCGTCCACGAGACTACATTTTTATCTGTCATACCTTTGAAGATTTCACAGGCCATTCCCATTTCCCCACATTTTACGTAGCCATCAATCATTGAATTCCAAGAAACAATGTCGCGTTGTGGGATCCTTTCGAACACAAGACGTGCAGATTTGATTCTTCCAGATACAGCATAAGTGTGAAGCAAAGAATTCGCGGCGAAAACATCAAAACCAAAGCCGAATTTCACAACTTGGGCATGAATTTGTTTGGTTTCTTCCAAGGGTGATGATGACAGACCGGAACAGGCTTTGAGCAGGAACGGAAAAGTGTAAGCGTTTTGAGGAACAGAATCAGCGAGCATCCGGCGATACAAAAACAGGGCTTGTTCTGGTTGAGTACTGTTTGCATACCCTCTGATAATAGTGTTCCACATGAAAGTATTAGGACTGTCAATTCCGTCGAACACCTTCTGTGCATAGGCCAAGCTGCCCGAATCCGGGGCGGAGGAGCAAAAAGCTAGTAGCTTTCTCACTGGAAGGGTGTTGTCATCAAACGCATAGCCTTTCTTGAACACTTGGGCATGAATTTGCTTCAATTCTTCCATGTTTGAACATCTGTTGAGAAGAGACAAGGTCTGTGTAGAAGCATTTGTTTCAAATGAAAACTGGCTTGTTGGAGATGGTAAGAAGTGGGGTGCCATCACTTTCACTTCCATTTTTAATTTGTTTTCAAATTCTCTCCTTTTTGGCTTGAATTGGTTTATATATATATATATATATATATATATATATATATATTGGTGTGCCTTTTAGACTGGTCCCTCTTTTATATGCACAAAAAAATTAAACAACAGCAAACTAGTACATGTACCAAGTAAGGAAAAAAAAAAGCCTCTAAATTTAGCTTTCATTGACAAAAATTGGTATATTATGAGTTAACAGAGCCACAAAAATGAGTCATGAACTGCACAATTTTTCATAAGAATTACAAAATTATATTGAACCAGCCAACACAGAAACTCCATGAGAAAGACTCTCTCTCCAGAGAGATTGTCTGAGTCAAGAAATGAGCAGTGAAATGAAGCAAACCAATAGTATAATGAACCCAACAGCCCAAACCCAAAACACCCATGGCTTCTTCTTGTTCTTCATCTGGTTAGCATAGTAAAGACTGTTAGTTCCACCACTGATATAATCACCTGCACTCACCACATTCTCTTCAATGTCATCAATCTTCTCCCCTTGTGTCTCCACAAGAACAGCCATGTCCAGAAACACTTGATGCAGCTTAGTCAAACTTCTCTGTATATCCATCACAGCCTCATGTCTCTCTCTGCTCCCCAAATCCATATCATCAAATGTTTGGACTTTCCCACCCCCCGAAATCATCTTTTCGATCACTTCCTCACTTGGTTCTTCTCCGGTTGCATTATAGTATCGTCTCTTAAGATCTTTCTTGTAATCAGACCAAATCTTTTCTCTCAAAGACTGGAAATCATTCATCAAGTCCCTAAGCTTGACTCTCAAACCATTGGTGACAGATATCCTTGTACGATCCACAGAACTCCCTTCTCGAAAATCATGTGATATTGAGCGATTGGTTACGTTGGATTTATCAAGTGCTTCTAGTCTTGCTTTGACAATCTTGGCTTTGCGAAGAACGGAGACAGTGTTTGATTCCATTCGGTCTCTTTGCCCACGAAGAAGTTTGGCGCTGTGAGTGGACTTGGTTCCTTCATTAAGATTTTGAAGATCAAACAAGAGATTGGTGATCTCTTCCATTTCAACTTTGATTACAGAAACTTCTTGGAAGAATTGTGAAAGGTTCTGCTCATCTTTGGGGCTGAGTTGGCCTCTTTCAATGTCAAGATCGGCTTCAATGTCTTTTCCGGCCTGTTTCTTCAGTTCCACATAACTTAAAAACGATTTTGTCATCAGATCATTCATCTTTGCAAGAATTTTGCAAAAAAAAACAAAAACCCCAACCTGCACAAATCAAATTCAGAGAATCCAAAATGTAAAATCAACACAAAAACAAAAAATTGCTTCGAGAGAAAGTAAAAGAAAAGTAAACGAAATTGAATGTTACCCTAAACCCAGACTTCAAATCTTTGGATAAACTTTTCTCAAGATTCTGGGTTTTCTTTTCTACTCCTCCACTTCTCTGATTCACAGAGACAACCAACATTACAAAAACCAAAAAAATTGCTTCAAGAGAAAGTAAGAGAAAAGTAAACGAAATTGAATGTTTGAATATTACCTTACAACCAGACTTCAAAAATCTTAGGATAAAGATTCTGGGTTTTCTTTTCTACTCCTCCACTTCTCTAATTCACAGAGAGAACCAACACACTAACATTCAGTGTTTACAGTCCAAAAAGAAATGATAAAACATCAAAGAATAAAGAACCCATTGAAACCGAAACGTATAAGAAGCAATTCGAAGTTGTAAACAGAATCATTAAAGATAAAAAAGGAACCTTGAAAATGGGTTTCAAGAAAAGGTATGCGAAGAAGAAGAAGACGATAGACCACTCTTCTGCTTTGCACAACCGAGAAGGCCCCAAGAACGTCCTGGTGTTTGAGTGTCTTGGTGGTTAGTGAGGGATGATCAGAGCAAAATAGAAAAATAAGATGATAACAATTTAATGGGGATTTTTTTTTTTTTTTTTCAGTATATATATATATAAAGACAACCAGGGGTCGCAATAGTTCGATTAAACCGTCTCACGATTTTTCAAATTTCCGTTGATTATTAAGATAGCCGTTAAATTGTAAAGGGCGTTGTAGTCCGCCAGAATAGGTCGGTTACGTTTAGTGGGCAAAACGGTGCCGTTTTGTCTATGTAATTAATTAAATAAACCAAATAATTATATTGTTTTTTTTTTTTTTTTTTTCATGTGTTGGCAATGGAATTTCAACGTTATTTAATCATATTTTTGAAAAAAATAAAAATTCATTTAAAAGACGGTGAACAAAAAAGTTTTAAATTTTAAATATTCGATGGCGAATCTTCGCTACAACGCTGCAACTATACAAACAGTATAATAACTTTCTGGAAATAAAAAGTTGTATGACAAAACAAGGTTGTTATAGTTACAATCTTTCTGGATCTTTTATGTTATGTTCCAGATAGATACTCTGCTCATCTCTGCAAAATCCTTCATGGAGTGAAGTCTCAGGCAGGCTGTGGTGGTTTCTCGGTCTTCTCAGCCTCAAGCTTTCTTAATGTAGTTGAACTTAGTTTATCACCATTCGATCCTTCGGTAACTAGATCCACAACTTTCTCAGCCTTGAGCTTACTTAATGTAGTTGAACTTAGCTTATCAATACTTGATCCTTCGGTCTTCTCAGCCTCGAGCCTTCTTAATGTAGTTGAACTTATCTTATCACCACTTGATCCTTCGGAAACTAGATCCACAACTTCGATCTGCAGATGATGCCCAACGTTATGGCCTAAATTCTGAAAATGGTATTATGAGGAATTTTAACATAAGCTACTTTGATTTAGACAGTCTATAGAGACTTGTAATTCAAACCTTTAGCTGTGAAAGGCCTTTGCCAGCTCTCTTCTTGTTAACCGAAAGTCCACCAGGTAATGTCTCCTTGCTGCCAGAAAATTAATCCGATTATATTCAACAAGAGTTATGATACAACTCTCTTTAAACATATATATGAATATCATAGTTCTGGTAGATTGTAATAACCCAGCAAGTTCTCTGATTACTGATCTCCCAAGGTCAACGAAAATTGCATATGGTCATTACAGTAGCAAAGGAATAGAAAGACAATCACACTATTGACCGACAGATTACAGATTTTGAACATCCATGATGATTTAAACAGATTGTTAAGTGTGACATAAATGTCGAAAGCTAGAGAGAGCATACATTTAAGAAATTAATCAAAGAAAAGAAAAGCCTGCTCTGTAGACACATCTTAAAGCCAAGATACACAAAGCTAGATATCAAGCGAGAAAAGAACCTGACAACAATCGCATCCAAATGTTCATCAATGATTGACGGGCCATAGGGGTCTGTAATAGGTTCAACTTGCACTACAAGATCTGGTTTAATAGACTGCAATTTTTTAACAGAAAAAGAGACAAATTTATCGATCATTAGAACATAAGAGAGAACAAATAGTCTATACACAATTACTGCAAAACACAATTTCACAGCACTACTGGCCCATGTGTATTGCCACCGATCCAAGTCACAAAGCAAGTTTCATATCAATAATCTTTCACCAGAACAAAGTTCTAGCATAGAGCAGGGAACACAAGGACAGCATCAATCTGCCATCCTTGCAGGAATACAAAACTTGTCCATACAGGCCTTAACCCTTACCTATGCACATTCTTTTCTAATTGAAAAAATTAACCAGAACACGAAACATACTGGCTTGTACTAAGTACCTTGATGTAAGTCTCAACATTACGCATCCTTTCCTCGATTGGTTGTATTAACTCGGCAAACTGCAGATGTGGGAACAAAATTTTTGAATTCGACATCTCAAAAGGCAATAAAAATAAAAACATATCAGCAAACCTTCCATCACAGCATAAAATAAAATAAGAAATTCATGCTATTAATTAAGAGTTCACAATGCACTCTAATATCCAATAATGAAAACACTTCTTCCTCTTCATACTTCAATGAAAATTTAAACTTATGTGATATCCAATACCAATAATGAAATCACTTCTTCTTCTTCATGGTGATTCTTACCTCAATGAAAATTTAAACTCATTTAAAAGCAAAAAGATAATGTTAAGCTTAAACGAGTACAACAACTCACACTATTTCTCTCTCAATTACTTGCACATTTTAATCAAAAATCAAACTTTATCAGAACCCAATTCGTGATCGATGCCATCCACAGCTAATAAGGCTTTAAAACTCATTTACAAATGAAATTTGCAATAACATAAAAGTATCAAAATTATAGGGAAAAATGCTCGAAATTTTTTTATAATTAAAAACGAATGACACTGGAAAAAATACCTGTTTGTTAGTTAACATAGGACCGTCACAGACGCCTACCACAATTCGATCTCTGGCAAGCTCCGCTGCTGCCTAGTATTTTCACTTTCAACAAATTTTCAACCAGGAAGAAACAATAAAATGAGAAAAAAAAATTCAAAAAAGAGACAGATAGAGGGGCAGTACCTTGAGAAAAAGTCGATGGCCGTCGTGTAAACGGTCAAAGGTACCACCAAGAACGACGGCTGCGTAGGAATCAGGCGGAGATATCTTCGAATTCACGACCGATTCCTCCAATATCGCCATATTAGCAGAGAGAAACTAAAAAAGAGAGAGAAACAAAGTGTTGTATCTTTTGGACTGTACTTCGAACACCACCACCAGCTGCTCCATCTGAGGAGACTTATGAGTTATGATTAAATAAAGGGAAATCCCTTTTTAGTCATAAAATAAAATAAAATAAAATTAGGAGATTATTGTTTTTTCCAAGATTAGTATTTTTATTGTTTTTAGCCAGTAGTTGGCTGTGAAGACTTAAATACCCCTCATTATTTTCTTTACCCGTTCTCTCTCCTTTTCTCTGTCATTTGGTCAGAACATTTTTTTTCTTCTTTCTCTCTCTTCCCAAATATCTCTCACGCCTCTCTCCTCTTCAAGACAAAACATTTTTTTTTTCTTTGGATAAGATCAGATCACACCTGATCTGGTTTTGCTCTTGGGTTGATGGGTTTTCACACCCAGACCCACTATTCTTTGCGATTGGAGTAGATCAGCCACCCTAGACCTAATTCCTTCTCGGTCAACGCCACAATTGATGGGTTTTCCGATGGGTTTTACGCTCGAATCCCATGCGTTTTGTTGTGAGGAGGAGATCATCAGTCGTTGACCGCAATCTAGTCTAAATTGGGCGACCCAAACCCAGATCGTCGGTTGTGGTTGTGTTTAAGTTTGGGTTTTCCGATCGTCGGTCGCCCGATTTGGTTTTGAGGGTGGTTGTGGTTTTATGAATGGTGGTTGTTGATTTTATGAATGGTGGGAGTTGTGTTTGGAATTGAGTTTTATTAAACAAAATTTCCAGATTTTATTTTGTTGAAATTTTTTTCAAATTTCATTTTGTTCAAACAAAATTTCCAGATTTCGTTTTGTTTAAAAAAAATTCATATTTTATTTTGTCAAACAAAAATTCCATTGTTTTAAAGAAGATTTTTTAATTTTTTTTGGTATGAGGAAATCTGGAAAATTTCCAAATCTATTCAAATCTGTAAATTTTTTCAGATTCTTTAAACACACTAAGCCACCAATTAAACACACCAGGTCAACTTAATTAAACACACCACGGCAACCCAATTAAACATACCAGGACAGACCAATTAAACACACAAGGTGTAAACCAATTAAACACATTAGGGCAGACCAATTAAACAAATAAAGGTAGACTAATTAAACACACTGAGGCAACTCAATTAAACACACCACGACAACCCAATTAAATACACCATGATAGACCAATTAAACACACCATGAAAAATCAATTAAACGCATCAGGGTAAGACCAAATTAAACACATCAGGGAATAAGAAGAAGAAGATAGAGGTTTGGGAAGGAGAGGAGGAAAAAGAAAAAAAAAATAGAGAATTTTTTTTTTTATATAAAAAAAGGGTAATTTTGTCCAAAAAGTTGATATCTTGATAGAAATAATAAAAATACTAATCCTGGATAAAAACAATAAACCTATTAATTTTATGGTTATTTTTAAAGTTCTCCCTTAAATAAATGATTTTGTGGGGGCGGAGATTGATAATTGATGATTGATTTCATCAGGTACAACGAACCTGGACCCCTTTTTTTTTTTTTTTTTTTTCAGATTGGTTTGGTGTGTGAGGTTCGGGCGGCAACTAGATGGGTCGGGTTTGTTAGTTAATGTCGGGTCATAATATTTTATTTGCAAGTTGGAACCTCATTTTCATTTGTCTTAAATTAAGGTGCATCATTTTCATACCTAGATTTTGCTTCTTGTATACGTTTGAGAATTTAAAATTGGATTGTGAATCATAAGAATAATATAATATAATTTTTATTTTATTTTTTTTAAAGAAATATACATTGGATGTGAATCATGTGATATAGATGCTACCTAACTAAGGGCATGCTAGAATTTCATGTTTAAGGGTTCATTCTACGTTATTTTAATCTTGTACATAAAATTTTAAGTTAATCGACGAAATGAGATTGGTTAGGTGGTAAACCCCTTACATCTGCACCACGAGGTTACGGATTTGAGTCCTCACTCCTTCCCTAAATTCCTCAAATTTATATAGCAGTATAATACTTGAAAAAAAAAAAAAATTAAGTCAATCATAAAAGATTTTAAAATACATTTTATTTTTTTAACAAATAACAATTTTATTGAGGAGATAAGGAATAAATACCATTACAAAACAGCGGGCTGTGAAGAAACAACGGACAAAGCCACCAACCAAAAACATAAATAGCATTAATGGTTCTAGAATTATAGATTGTTACCGTTCCTCCCAATAAACCCAAAGCATTTCGAATATCATAAATTGTGTTGATGTGATTAAGACAACTAAAACCCTCCTTATTAATCCACGAAACCGCCATCTTTGAGTCACTAACTATGACAATATCGTCTCACCAAAGAAGCTTTAGAAGCACATAGTTGACAAGTCTTGTGGATGGCTAAGATCTATGTCGAATTCGATTCAATAATATCAATTTAAAAATATATTTTAGTAAGAAGGGAGTTTTAAGACGAGAGGATGTTGGCCTAATAATATGTTCTTCACGCATACACTATCAGATCATGTGTTCGAATCATGTCTCCTACTAACCCCTGAATTTATTTTAATATTTTCAGAATTAAATTTGGCTTAATTTTGAATTCATATCATCATAACAGATTGGCACCACATCAACATCCACCAAACCAAAAATAAAAGTCAAGTAAAAAATTCCTATCAAGAGTTTCTCTCTCACTAGATTAGGTGCAGTGTCTCACCCTCATTTATAAAGAATTTCAATGACCTATTAAAAGAATTAGTTTTCTTCCCGGCGGCGGGTTTATATCCCTCGATTGTGGGAGTATATATATCCCCGATTGTCAGGGTAATGTTCAGACCGAATATATATTGTTTAATCTCGTCAAGACCTGATAAATCCCTGATCCATTCAATGACACATTTTTACTTTTAAGTCGACATCTCTTTTATCACTCTAGAGTCTAGACCACAAAGGCTGATGGTCAAATCAAACTATTCAGTTTGGAGAAAAATTGATGGTAAAATTCAGGATACTATGTTAATGAACAGAAGGTAAATGGAAAAATATAATGTTCAAAAAATAAACTTTTTATTCGTTTTTACAAGACAAAGAATGGCCTCCATGACCTTGGAAATCAACAACTACAAGGTTACAAATGAAGCTGAAAAGTGAAAACCAACATTCCATGCCACAAAAACTCAATTACAACTACAGAAATCCAGTTCCTTAACATCTCCCATATAGTCATATATATTCTAATCTTCAAACACTTGAACACACACCTTCTCAATCATCAAAGCCTCTTTCAAAACTGTTTCGGGTACGAATTCCGCCTCGTAAAAGTAGTTTGTTGTTGATTCAATCATTAATTAATACTACAAAAACTACAAGTTTGGTTTGAATCATTTTCCATATCCTGCTGATGTATTATTACAAACGTGAATAAAACTCCATTGATGTTGCTTCACCAGACTTCCGAGCTTTCACTGAGAGATTCTACAGTCTACACCAAACCAAAGTAATATGCATTTTTGCAGGATTTATGTCATGTTTGCTTTACAGTGGCAAAACACTCTTTCAAGAACTTCTGTAACTCTGATGTATATTTCTCGCGAAAATTCCGGAAATGGTCTACATGGGGGGTTAACCTAAAGTCGTAGTTAAATACCCTTTTTCCCAGCTTCCTTTGCTCCTCCATGAGCGATTCGATTGATTTGTAAGGAACCACTGTATCACCTCTGCTGTAAAGGTGAAGCCAAGGGCAAGATAGCTGGTCACTTGTTCGAATGGACAAAATTTTTGTTAACCTCCTGCACACAATTAAGGATCAATTGCTACGTACTATCAATTTATTCTTCATGGCACATAAGTTGTGACCATATGATAGTAATAATAATAATAATTAAAAAAAAAACTTACCGATTCATTGCAGGTGAATTCACCATAGAAGTGAAGACCTTCTCCAACACTGAAAAAACCATTGTTTCAACCATCTGCGGTTCCTTCTCTTTTGTTTTTGATGCACTCACTTCCCCACCTTCAAATCCATTTATGACCTCAGCTGGAGAGAATGCGGAAGAGCTGCGTTTCTTCAGTATAGCAGCACTAAATCCACCTGCCCAGACCTTTCGAAATTGAAAAGTAATTATCATATAGGATTCTTCTAGTGTTTACAGCTTATAAAATTTGATAACCAAAAAAAAATTCTGCAGGAAATGGAGATCAAGTCTATGACCCAAAGTGAACATTAAATCAACAAAATCTGCATGTATGGAAACCAAAGCAACTTTAGTAACTAATTAACAAAGTGAATTAGTAAATCAAGTCTAATTGAATCTTATAAATCCTTCTAAAGTGCTTGGTCAAACTATGGAAACAGTAACTAATTATCAGTACAAACAAGATCCATATATGCAACAAAAAGAAACAGTAACCCAATCAAAACAAACAACAAAATGTACAGGTCTTACAAGAGAAACACAAGTAAAAAAAAAAAAAAAAACTCAAACAAGAATGGATTGAACAAACAAAAACCTTAGGATTCAGCAGTTCCACTCCACCGGAATCGACGACAAATCCTTTAATCTTGTCCATCAAGTCCTGCCTTCCTTGGAAACCATCAAGAATGGTACCACACCTGCAACAACAACAACAACAACAAAAGGACAAAGAAGAAGAAGACAAATTATAACCAGAAAACAAACAAACAAACAACCATCTAGTGATCATAAAAAAAACTGGACAAAGAAAGCCAACTTACACAAACCAACCGGTGTTACTAAAAGTGTGAAAAAGCAAACACCTTTCACGACCATCTTCTTCCTTCTCCGAGACCCAATTAGCAATCTTGTCTCTCAAGTCGGAGATCCGCTTATCGGCACTCCGTCCAAGGTCAAACCACAAGACTTCTCTGACATCAACAACAAAAGTAATGGCATTAATGCCCTTTGAATTGTACCACTCTACGTATCTCTTCAAGTGTTTAGTCTTGGCTCCCATCCAACCCAGCAGAACCACCGTCACGGCCTTTCCTTGGTCTCCGAAACCGGTCACATTTCCACCTCCTCCGTCGATCACGCCCCTGGGAGCCGGGTTCCATGTGAAACCGGCAACGTTTGGGTCGGGTCTAAACGGACTAGTGGAATGGACATTGGATGCGAATTGGGAGGTGTTGAAGAGTTTTGAGTGAGAGAAAGAGAGGAAGAATTTAATTGGGTTTTGAGGAGTAGTAGTGGGTGAGATTGAAGAGTGGATGCGAGCTGTGCAATGAGAAACGATATTGTTGGTTAGTGGGAATTTGAGATAATGTGTTGATATTGCAGTGGTGGTGGTGGTGGCGGTGGCGGTTCTGGTGAAAAAACAGCGGTTGAGAATGTGAGCAGTGGAGGTGGTGGAGGAGCTATTGAAAAGCCGGACACAAGCTTCCATGGTGTTGAAAATGTGGTAGTTGACTTGTTGGGAGTTTGTCCAAGTGTTTGAATTGTGTTAGAAAACTGAAAATGGCCTTAAAAAATGAAGAAATACGTTACATCGTGACCCACCATAAATGAATGAACCCGCCTTCGACGATAACTAAAAAAACAGTAACGCTCTAATCTTTGGTGGTGGGACGACCACGTCACCATTCTGATGTGTTGTGCCTGCGCTCTAGGTGTATGACACGTAGAAGTAATCTTAAAAATCCTTACTACTTTTGTTACAAATTAATTTATAGTCTATTAGATTTTAACTCAAGACTTCACACAGATAAACAAAAAAAATTAAAAAGGTTAAAAACTAAAATAATAGTAACTACTCGAAAACCTACGAATAACTAATCACATAAGAGATACATGTCATATGACACAATATAAGTGATGCACGAGAGTATTGAAGCATTTCTCCTTAAGTGATACGTCATGGGCAAGGTATTACCATGAGAGTAAAGGATCGTGTACTTAAACAATATCTACTTACTATGTCCGATAAACCACTCAACGACAACCCAAAAATTTAGTCTAAATTTCAACACAAATGATGTCTCATGTTGTGTGTGGTGATAGTAACTCACTTGCCACATCATTTATATTAAAATTTGGGTTAATTATTTGGATTGTATAGCATTAGTGTTGTTTTATTGAGAAGAACATTAAATTCACTTGATTATTATTATATATTGTTATGGAAGGACATTAATTTGATTAATTACTTATGAATAGGCATGGATCTACAAAGCAACATGAGACACGAAGAGGAAACACCGGCTCTGACACTCTGGTGGCAGAATTATCGAGGTATACAAAGTGTGATCCATGCACTTCAATAAACTAATCTCACCACGTGAATTTACTATCTTCTCTACTTTTGGAATTGACGTAAGGGATCCCTCGTTACTAGTTCTAGATCTCGACAGATCCTGACCCGACTAATGAATGTATAGAGGTTGTACAGTGGTATGACCCATTATTTATATTCTAGTATTCTTCCATTGTGACAAACACCAAGGGATCAAAACATATATCAATGTCCCAGTCTTGGATTCAATAAGCCTCTTGCCTGCACATGGGAACCCTCTCTGCAAAATCTTGTCGAATTTGCGCTTCCTAACCTCTTCAGGTACTCCTTCAGGAACCCTTTTCGACCTGCTCTGCTGTTAACTGTCCATAACTTTCATCCTTCAGAAATCTCTCCAGAAAGAGGTCAGCTTTAACTCCTCAAGTCTCAGGTAAATTTAGATTCTGCAATTGAATCGCCTAATTTCGTACTTTTTCTGCTTTGCAAGTAGGAGGCTAGATGAATTTAAGACTAGAACATTGATATTATATGCATCAATCTCATCTCCACCAAGGAATTTAGCAAGGCTCATGTGAAACTTTTTATTTTCTAACAGCTAAATAGTTTATATATCCTAATGAATGTGTAATAAATATCAACTGAGTCGACAAATACTTCCCAACAATATTTTGCTCCACCAGACCTCCATTGCTAGCATACTGAAAAAATAAATCGAGATTCTATAGTATGTAATATGAATTTGCAGGATTCATGTCTGCTTTACAGTAGTAAAACACTCTTTCAAGAACCTCTGCAACTCTGATGTATATATGTCGGGGAAATTTCGGTAATGGTCCACATGGGGGGTTGACTCAAAGTTGAAGGAACGTACCATACTTCCCATCTTCCTTTGCTCCTCGATAAACAATTCTATTGACTGGTATGGAACCACCTTATCACCTGTGCTATAAAGGTAAAGCTGAGGGCAAGATGGCTGTTTTGTTGTGAGAGTGGACACAATTTTAGTTAACCTCCTGCAACACAATGAAGAAACAACGGTTACCATCGATCAATTCTTGATGGCACACAAGTCGTGACCATATACAGCGGCAAAAAGTACTTATCATCTAGAGAGTATGAATGCATACCTAGTCATTCACATTGAATATTGGAGGTAAAGTAGGTCATAAACAAAAAACTTACTGATTTAGATCAGGCAAATTTAAAAGAAAAGAGACGATCTTCTCCAATGATGGTAAGGTAAGAGCGTAGCTTCAATGTGAATGATCATGTATGCATTCAAAAAGTAGGAAATAAACAGAAAACTTACTGATTTGCATCAGGCAAATTCAAAATAAAAGTGAAGATCTTCTCCAATGATGATAACAGCATTGTTTCAAACATCTGCTTCTCTTGTGTTTTAGATACATTCACTTCACCTTCTAATCCATTTATGGCCTCGACTGCAGGATTTGTGGAAGAGCTACGTTTCTTCAGAAAAGCAGCACCGAATCCAGCTGCCCAGACCTTTCAAAATTGAAAAGAAACCATCATATAGGATTCCAGTGTTTATGGCTAACATAAAAATTGAAAGCCAACAACATCTGTAGCATTAGAGAGTAATATATGATATCACAGTCTATAACCCAAAGTGAAGATAAAGTCAACAATATCTGCATTCTGGTTCTTGTGTGTCGTGTTTGTGTACCTCCACCGGATTTTGGAGATGGAAGGAATTGCAATCAAATATGTGAACATCAAATCATATGTCAATGAGCAACGGCTATACATGTATGCTTAGCTAACTTTATATCTAAGTTGGACTCATAACCAAAACTCGGGAGGAAGAGTATCTTAGTCTAGAATTTTCTCTTTTTCCCAAACTCAAGATTCAACGCCACTTCAAGACCTTTTCAAATCAGAATTCTCTTGTTAAAATACAGAACATCTAGTAAGTCAGGTTTTAAAAGTTTTAAGCAATTCAAATTGGCTGCCAACTGAAAAGCACCCGTGCACTCATGCAGCCAGAGGAAAAGCTCAAAAAGACTGCTTAAAGGAGGGAATATGGGGGATTACACAAACAGAATCACATCGCAGCAGAAATCACCCGTGGTTGTAGTTATGCATTGTTAACATTGGTCATTCAGTCAAGTTTATTATTGAAAGGCAGTGCCAAACATTAGCATAAGCACAGCAAATCAACCAACTCACCTTTCAGACATACATGAGAAATTAAGAAAGCCGAAGTGAGAGAGATCCCAAAACGGGTAATTAAAAAGAATAACACTTCGAAGAAAACTGCAACTCTTTTCATTTTCCGTGAAGTCCTAATTGAATCTTATAAGCCATCAATTGCTAGTTGTTATTGACTAAGTGGCAGTCAATTGTTATACCACAGAACATTAGAGCATGACGAAAATATCGAAACCAAAGCTTAAACAAGCAAGATATGCAACAAAGTGAAACAGTATTTGATCAATGTTCAAACAACCAACGAAATGTGCAGATTTTACAAGAGAAACATAATTCACAAACACACACACAAAATATGGGTTTAAGCAAAACCTCAAAATGCTAGTTGTTCTGGACTACATGGCAGACAATTGTCAATATCGAAACCAAAGCTTAAAGAAGAAAGACATGCAACAAAGTGAAACAGTATTCAATCAAACAACCAACAAAATGTGCAGATTTTAAAGAAAAGCATAATTTACAAACGCAAACACAAAATATGGATTTAAGCAGAACCTTAGGATCATATACTCCTCCTCCGCCGGAATCGACAACACATCCTTTAATCTTCCCCATTAAGTCCTGTCTACTCTGAAAACAGTCGAGAATGTCACCATAGCTGCAAAAAAGCACAGAATCAAAAATAATCATCAGGACCGTTAAAAAAATTAAAAATAAAATAAAATTGAGGAATGGAATCGAAACTCACGCAAACCATCCTGTGTTGCTGAAAGTGTGAAAAAGCAAACACCTTTCTCGACCATCTTCTTCCTTCTCCGAAACCCACGAAGCGATCATATCTCCGAGCTCGGAGATCCGCTTTTCGACCCTCCGTCCAAGATCGAACCACAAGAATTCTCTGACATCGACAACGAACGTGATTGCGTTAATGCCCCTGGAATTGTACCACTCCACGTATCTCTTCAGGTGTTTCGTTTTGGCTCCCAGCCAACCCAACAGAACAACCGTCACGGCCTCTTTTTGGTCCCCAAAACCAGCCACATTTTCTCCGTCGATCGCGCCGGTGGGAGCTGGGTTCCATGTGAAACCGGTGTCGTTTGGCTCTGTACGAATTGGGCCAAAATGATTGGCTGCGATTTGGGAGTAATTGTTGGGTTGTGAAATGGAGAGAGAGAGGAGGAATTTGATTGGGTTTGGAGAGATGGGCGGTGAAATCGAAGAGTGAATGCGAGTGTTGTGAGATAGAGAGTGGGACGAGGTAGGGCGGCAAACGACATCGTTTTTCAGAGGGATTCTGAGAAAATGGGTTGTTATTGCGGCGGTGGCGGCGGCGGCGGTTGTTTTTTTGGTGAAGAGATGGCGGTTGAGAGGAGTGGAAGTACTGAAGAGCCGCACAGAAGCTTCCATGGTCATTTGTTGAAAATGTTTTGTAATTGTGGAAGTGTTGTAAGAAGAATTGTTTTGTAATTTTGTAAGTGTTGAAAGAAAGAACAAATTGTTCCGCTATTTTACATTATTTTACATTTGGAATCAACATATTCAAAAACTTACAATGAACTCCTTGCCAATAGTTAATTTTAATCAAAATTAACGGTTTGAATTATATTTTCATCACATTTAATATTACATTAAAAAATGAATTTATAAAAAATGAATTTCTACCTTACATTATATATGAAAGATGGAAATCCATTTTAAAAAATCAAAAGAAAAAAAGAAGATATATATTGAGATTCGAATGGATCTCTATAGAGATCCAAAGGGAGATCATCTCAAGATCTCTATAAAAGGCTCAATAGAGACTTGAGCATGCCCACCACCAACAGGGGAGGCTCCTCTCCCTCACCGCAAATGAGGGGAGACACTATATCAAACAAGGAAAGTGGTCATTGAAGCTCGAACCTCTCTTATAAATTTATATTAGATCCCCATTTCCCACCGTTCATCTCTATAACTGTTTTATCTTTTTATTTTTTTTCTTGTTAATTTCTATTTCTAAGGAATCTCCATAATTGTCGCAAGATAATCAACAATCAAACACTAATGGTAGAGACGTTAATGTTAATTTTATTAATAAATTAATCACGAGAACAAAAGAGCAAACCTCACACATGGCGAGTGTAATTTATATACCCGTTAAGAGATTCAAAGACAATTTCAAATTATTTAAAAAAAAAAAAAAATTACAATTCACACCCATAACAATTTTTACAAAAATGATAAAGAATATATTGTGATAAATCAATTAATTTTTTTCATATAAATTCATGAAATAATTGGAAGAATGAAAGTGACAAACAATATAAGATAAGTTTGACTTGGTGCTAAATTCCCATATTTGTATCAATAAGATGGGGTTACAAACCATGGTCCAAAGTGTCTTAGTATTACAGGGTGTTTATTTAGTTTGATAATGTTACATATTAAATCGATAGCCTTCTATATTACATGAAAGGAAAAAAAAAAAAAAAAAAAAAAAAAAAAAAACAGGAAAAAAAGAAGCTGTGGCGTCACACAAATGACAAATAACATGACGTTGATGATGATACATTCCCATACAAAAATTTATCGAGAATCGAAAAAAAGGCAATCTCAGTTTAGGCATAACGAGATGATGTTGATGTGTTTGACAAAGTGAGCAAAGCTTTTGCCACGTTTATTCCATCTTCCACCTTTTAAACAACAAAAAATTAGATGTTGTCAAATCCTCCTGTATAATAGCATTATCCATAAGATATGTTGTCATTTTTGGTGTCAAAACATTGTTTCAAGAAATCATGTAGCAGTGAAGAATATTTGTTGCGGAAATTCCAGTAGTGTTCTATATGGGAAGATGACCCAAGGTTAAAGGAAATGACGTTTCTACCCATCTTCCTCTCCTCTTCCATAAACATTTCTATAGACTTGAACGTAATCACCTTATCACATGTGCTGTATAGGTACAGGAGAGGGAATGGCTGCTTCTCTTTCAAAATCGATATTGTTCATTTTAGCTTCCTACAAACCAGAAGAAAATAAAAAATAAAAAATAAAAAAAGTTGAAGTTTTGTAACATGTACAACGATCCTCCCAAACCCAATTTTTTTAAAAAACATTTTACAAAGTTTACTGTAAAACGTAACAAGAGATAAACATAGAACTTACTGATTTAAACGAGGCAAATTTATAAGAATAGAGAAGAACTTTTCGTACAAAAATAGCAAAATGATTTTATCCATTGGAGGTGGTTCCTTGTTTTGAAGTTTTGGGGCACCACTTTTCACTAAAAAATAAATAAAAAGGGACTTTTTGCCGCGGGTAAATCCATGGCAAAAAGCTTTTTACCACGGATTTGCAACAGAGTTGTGGTGTTGCAAATCCGTTGCAAATACGGCCGTTGTAAATTTTTTTGCCACGGATTTTACTGTGGCAAAGGGTGTTTTTGCCAGCCAAATTACCTACGGCAAAAGCCCGTTACAAACCTTTTTGTATTTACCACGGCAAGTTACCCGCTACAAAAAAGCCTCTTTCTACAGCAATTGAGCTGTTGCATGTTTTTTATATTTAGCTGTTACCAATTTTTTTATTCTATTTTTTTAAATATAAAATTTTCCCAAAAAAATGAAACCATGTCATAAAATAGGGAGAAATCCTGCCAATATATAATATTTGATCAAGTGGATTTCATTAAATTAATAAATACAAATACAAATAGAGTTTACATAAAAGTAAAGTAAAAAAAATATAAATTAAATTCTAAAACAAAAAAGTCCCAAGTGAACACAATTACATTGTTCTGACAATAATTTTCAAAATACTCGTTCTTCAACCATCAACGATCACCCTTCTTCAACCCTCCATAACCTGTAAAAACAATATATATATATATATATATATATATATATCAAAACCCTCAACCAAGCTTAAATAAACTAAAACTAAATAAGGATAAATTCAATGTTTTATATACAAAAACTGAAATTAAAAAAGTAAAAGGAAATATTGCTCAAAATGCAAGAACCAAATAAGTTTAAAGTTAAGAAGAATTCAGCATCATATCATAAACATAAAAAAAATTCAGTATCATATGATAAGATGAGTATTGTTGCTGTAATTAAGCAAAAACTACAAAGAAAAGGATACAGATTTTACCCGTTACAAGGAATTTGAACACGTTTATCCTTACTCCCCAGGACATGTCCTTAGGATTACAAGACATATTATCATCAAGAAAGTTACTCAAATCAATGTAAAGTTAAATGACTATAGGGAAATGAATATCACAATGTCAATATACATTACCTATACAAGAGGCAGTTGCTTGGGGCAATTGAAAACTGCTTGTACCCAATTGCATCATCAATCCAACTTCCTGTTAATACAAGTTTAATTTAGTTATCAATAATAAGCTTACTAAATGGGAACCTATTTTAGTTTCTTCAGTAAGCACACTATTCATTTAATTTTATTCATATGAACCGAAAGTTGAGAAGGATTTATGCAGCAATCCATGCATACCTTAACAACACTCTGGAAAGATTTAAAAAATGCTTTGACACTAACATGAATAAAAAATAAGCAGAGATATAAATTACAGATTATCTTGTTGCAAGCCAAGAAGAATTGCAGTAAGGAACCAAGAATTTGGTCGACCCCTTACTTTCGGTTGCTGAAGGTAAGCATGGACACATTTCTTATCAACTTGCTGCGTAATTATACTGCTTTGCTCAAAAGAATTGCAACTATTATGTTCTCAGTTTTCAGATCCATCTGAACCTAAAAAAGTGAGTTCCAAAAATTATTAAGTAAAAAATTCACCAAATTCACATGACAAGAATCATTAATAATATAATCGAATCTTTTTTTTTTTTTTTTTTTTTTTGAACAGTGAGCTTTTATTAACAAAGAACAACAGCAGAACAAGTGCAGAACCCAGGAAACGCCCAGAAAAAACAAAAACAGGGACAGAAACAGGGGCGAAACCAAAAAAAGCGCCCAAACACAAAAAGCCAAAAAAACAAAACACCAATCAGCTAAACTCCCACACAAGGAAATCCCCAGCCTGCCCAGCCCCCTTCTTGGCCAAGCTATCAGCCAAAGCATTGCTGCCCCTAGATTTAAACACCACATTCATACCACCCAATAAACCCAAAAAACTACGAATGTCAAGGATGGAATTAGCGTGCTCAATCCAAAGTAAATCAATTTTATTACTCGAATTAAGTAAATCAATCCAAATTTTAATCAAATTAAGTTTACTATTTACTCTTGTATGCCATCAATTTTATTTTGACATACAGATTATATCTTAGTGCAATGCCAAGACATATCAATACACAATGTTTACCTTGTATAGAAAATGTAAGTGACATCACCTTCTTCGGCATAAATATCAGCACATGATACTATGAATCTATGATCCATCTTGGTGGGGAAGAGCAGAGCCTATATAAGCAACAGCATGATTGTAAGATTCTATAAAACTCAAAAACCCAAATCACTTATATTAAATTTCAAAGATTTCAAATGTATGCCGCAGTGAACAAAAAGCTTACTCAATTGTATGGGTAGAGGTTAATTTATAAGGATCTTTCTTCACTCTTGCCAAAATCCTTTTATGTTTTAAATCATCCACATGTTATGAAGCATGGCAATGCTCTACTTTGGACATAACAGTAACCCTGCATCTAAAAAATCTATAGAATTTTATAAACTCCTCAAGTCAAAGAGCATGGAAAATATATAATGAACATTAGAAGTTAAAATTCGGTACCGGTTCACAATGCCTCTCGTGAGGTGTTATGTCAAATGAAAATTTCACACAAAAGAGCCTGGGAAGTGTGGGTAATCCCGACAAGCCTCCAGCCCATAATCAATAATCTGGCAATCCAGTGATTCATTAAATACCTAAAGCAGAAACTAAATTGCAAACTCCATCACTGTCAAAACCGAATGCAAGAATTAATCAAAACTTTGTGAGAAATCATAACTCTTGCACAGCACATGTGAATACATATCAAACACATCTCTAACTGTAACCTTGAGAACAACATACCAATCAGGTAAATTAAGAAAACTAAACAGCGGCAGATTGCGAGAGAGATGAAAAAGCAAACCTGAATATAAGGAGTTAATAGAGAGAGTTGCAAGGCCCAACCAAATTGAACACCGTCGGCGACCGTACAACTAAGGATGAGAGTAATCAAGCTACACTGTTAAATAAATAAATCATAAAATAATCAATATTGGTTTTTGGCTTTTGTTGGCACACATGTGCATCCGTGGTCAATAGGTGTGCCAAATATGACCACACCAATCAATCTATACAACACCTGACAATTTTTTTATTTTTTTTCTTTTCCATTTTTTATAGATTATTCCCCACGGATTGACATCCGCGGCAAAAGCCACCTTTTCTTGTAGTATTTACGTGGAAGAGCAGCAGCGAATCCAGCTGCCCATACCTATATATCAAATTTCATAATTATAGAGTGTATTGTAGTTTTTTAGATACGAGATTCCACATGGAAAAATAGTAAAAATACCTAAAATTTGAGTCAATTTGACAACAAAGTGTTTCGTAGGTTTCAGATACGAGATTTCATTCGTTTTTTCAACTCGCATTTAAACAAGAAAATTTTGCCATATATACCTGAGGACTAGAGGGGTCTCCTCCGCCGGAATCAACAACAAATCCTTTAATCTTCTCCATCACCATCAAGTGATCATGCCTACTCTGCAATTCGTGAAGAATTACACCATAGCTGTAAAAAAAACATGCACGAAATTAGGAGACTGGTGATTATGAATAAAAATAATGAAGCAACAGAAAAAAAATAATGAAGCAATTTCCATGGCAAATATTTTAAAATTAATTTATAAAATTTATGAAATTGTTATCAAGTTTTATGTTTTTTTCAGTTTGGCCCCTCTAAAGTTTTTTGTTTTTGTATAATAACCCCAAAACTTGAATTTCTGGTTCAGCAATGTGAATATTAAACGTACGTACACAAGCCAAACGGTGTTGCTAAAAGTGCGAAAAAGCAGACAACGTTGTTGTGGACGACCATCTTCGTGACTTCGTCTTCCTCCGTTGTCGACACCCACAAAGCCAACTCGTCTGCCAACTGAGACATACGCTTACGCTTGTCGAGACTGCGTCCGAGTTCGTAGGTCAGCAATTCTCTGGCCGAAACAACGAACGTGATCGCATTGATCCCTCTGGAATTGTACCACTTCACTAAGCTCTTCAACTGCTTCGTTTTGGCTCCCAGCCAACCTATCAAAACCACCGTAGTCGTCGTTTTCGTGAGTTTTTCCTTTATTAGTGACGTTGACATTAACGCTCTGCGGATCAGCTGGGTTCCACGTGAAAACGGCATCCTCGCCGTCCAAATGCATATCATTGGATCCGAGTTGGGAATATGAACAAATTAGAGAGAGATTATTGGGAGTGCGAGAGCGAGACGACAAAGTAGGGAATGAAACGACGACGTTTCTTGGTGGGAATTTGTGAAAACGTGTAGTGGTGGTGGTGGTGAAGAGATAGCGATTGATATTGAGAAGCCGGAGAGAAGTGTCCATGATCTTCAGCTTTTGATTGTGAATATGGAGAGTATCTATATATTCAAAGGTGGTTTATAGGGTTATATGATCTTGAAGCACAATCAACTTAAATCATATTTTTATGCTTTTGACCTTGTGACTTATTAGCATTTAGCAATATACATATACACAAATTATGAGGCTGCACGCACGTTTTCTCTTTCACGATTGGATTAGTTGGGCAATCGATCCGCACTAGATATAAAAATTCAGCACTGTGTTTTCTTTTTTCAACATTGTAGAGCTCGCAATATGCCGTTATAACACAGAAACACAAAATTTATTGTTTAGTTATGTAATATTACAAATTCTCTATAACGTTACAAAAGAACGATTATAAAATTTTCTTTTCAGGACAAGCACATCGATGAAACCCATTTTTAAGAACTACAACTATTTTTTACTTTTTTTTTGTCTAATTTGTAATAGATTGTTGAGCTTAATTATTTAGAGGATATGAGTGCTAGTGCATGGCAATGAATAAAAATGGAGATTGTAGAAGAGGAGATGAACTTAAACTTAAATTTTGAGGATTTAGCTACAATACAGTAATTATATACCGTTACTAGGTAGTTATCAAGAGAAAATATTTTCTTTAGTTATCTATTTATTTTTATTTTTCAAACATTTGAATTTTGTGAACTCTTGGATCAAAATCCAATATCTAGTCTTCACGTAATAACTATATAATTATTGTATTGTAGTTAAAACCAAATCGGGAGGAAACTTTTATGTGTTTCTCGGCTGAAACATATATAAGAGATTAAAGTTTCCATTATTAAATTTCCTTTTGTTTTATTTTCTGTTTAGAATCATAAATTGTACTTATCATGTGGAGCCATTGTTTTATAATAGTATTAGGCGAGTGAATCGTTAAAAATCAATCTCGATCTTCCATTTTTTTTTTTTTTTCATTAATTGCGATGTGGACTCGGATCCTCTATATAAGCTCAAATGAGGATATATGGGTCCTATTCATATCGGACAAGGATCTTCTGCTAAACTATAATTGTGCTGAGCTATACTGTCGACGGGCCCTAATTTTAGCACCATGTGTCTAAGCATGCCACCGTGTAACCTATAACGTGTACGTCAAGCCAACGTGGCAAATGACAACGTAAATAATTGACCTTTTTCAATTACTTTCTTTAGACAAAAATAACTATTGGTCAACCGAACATGAAGACAGAAAGATGTCAAGTGTACTATTAGGCCATCTCCAATGCAACATTATGTTAGTGTAAAAACACTATCTTAGTGTAAAGAATTGCTCCAATGCAACACTATATTCCAAATTCCAAGATAAATTTAGTGTTGTTGTGAATAGTGCTCCACTTAATTTAGTGGAGCACTATTCACATCAACACTAATTTTTTTTTATTAAAATGTCAAATTAACAATAAATTGTTTTATTACAATTCCTAACCCTCTCACATTTATTTATAATAATATTTATTTAAAAAACTATATCGTTGGAAAGATCTCGTTTAGATCTTTAAAATGACACAAATATTAATATATACATATATATATTTAAATTATTATTTTACTTATTAATTATACATTTAATTAATGTAAGAGTATTCCCATAAGATTCTCTTCTTACACTATCTTGATGTAATTTGTAGTACTCTCCATTAGAGATGCTCTTAGGACAACAATTTAAGTGCATTTCACATTCTGTCATTTAACTAACTTTTCTTGTTCTTGGACAAGTAGAATCCGACAAATCTCTCTTCCAACCAAATATAGTACGTTCAGATATTTTTAGACAAGCAGCATACTGTTTCACCTTTATTGATCTATCATCTATGTGGTAGGCTGTCTCATAGATATATCTGGCCTATCTTTGTATCATGCGAGGATTTGGATCCCTCCTCTTCTCACTTTATTTTCACATAAATCAATATCCTTGATTAATTTTACCTTTTAGTAAAGTAAAGACATAAAAATTAATAGAAAAAGGTTAGACCGTTGATTTGTTATATTATACATGTAGCAATAGATTATTGAGATCAGGACAAGATGAGGACAATTAAGATGAGGAGATGATCCTGATCCTTACATTATTGGCTATAAAACCACAATAATTGTGGTGAGACTTCTTTTTGTTTTTGGAGTCAAGTTCTTCTAATTATGGGAGTAGAGATAGAGACCGTGCTGTAATATCTGATTTTGGTAGATCCCAACAAACATTGTATAAAATAAAAGAGATAATCGTGTTTTCGGCTTTCTTGGCCTTTTTTCAATAAAGCTTGCTATTCAAAAAAAAAAAAAAAAAGAGATAAACTTAAAAATAGAGTAATTGGCACAAATCCCCCCTCGAATGTATATAAATTTGCATGTTGCCCCCTAAACTTTTTTTTTAGGCATGTTGCCCCCTGAACTATCACTTTATTGGCAATCCTTTGGTTTTTTCCCCCCTGAGGGAGCATTTTTACTCTTGTTATGCCAATAAAGTGATAGTTCAGGGGGCAACATGCCTAAAAAAAAAGTTTAGGGGGCAACATGCAAATTTATATACCCTCAAGGGGGGATTTGTGCCAATTACTCTTAAAAATATTAAGACATGACATTATTATAATTAAGGAGTCGAGCAAACATTAACAAAATATTTACAAAGTGCTGAAGATAAAATTGTAGGAACTCTTAGACTGTCAGTTATTATTATTATTATTATTATTATTATTATTATTATTATTATTTATTATTATTATTTTAATTGTTAATAACCACTTTTTTTTAAAAAAAAAAATCAGTGTATATCCATAAATTACAAGAGTACCCCTGGAATTAGTTTTGTTTTTTTTTTTTTAATAAAATAAAATAAAATAAAATAAAAAATAAAAAACTCAAACTTGAAATCATGACTAAAATGAAATGTGAAACTTGAAATCATGACTAAAATGAAAATGTGAAACTTGAAATCATGCCTAATTTCCCTTCTTCCCTTCTTCCCCTTCTTCCCTAAATTCCCAAATTAGGTTTTTTTTTTTGGTTTCCCTTTTTTCCTTGCAGATCACCTCGCCGGCGGAGGGGGGATCAATTCTGTCGCCCATCGCCATCTCGTCGCCAGTGAAGCAGCAACGCACGAGCGAAGCCAACCAACAGCGAGCAAGCAAAGCCTGGTCGTCGCCCATAGCCCATCGTCTGGTCGTCGCACGAACCAGCGACGAACCAACAGCAAGCGAGTGAAACCAACCATCGCCCAACGTGGCCCAGACGCACGCCGGTGCTCGGCGACCCTCAAACCATGCCGGAGAGAGAGAGAGAGAGAGAGAGAGAGAGAGAGAGTTGTTTTGGGCCGGGATGGTTTTTATATGAGGGCTTTCCAGTAATTTCTCAAAAACATGGTTATTAACAATTAAAATTTCGTACATTTAAAATAAAAAATTGATATTAATTTAAATTTCGTACATTAGGTTGACTCAGCAAACATTTAAAATTGATATTAATTTTTTAAAATAAAAAATAAAACAAGAAAAAAAATGGACACGTCATTAAAAAAATTATATTTTTGATGGAAGCATTGTAGACCAAATTTTGAGTTAATTGTCTATCAAGTATATTTTTATATCACATATGAAGCAAGTTTCTTAATATTATTGTCATGTCAACAATTATTGGTATACAATCTACTTTTGTATCGGAGATGTTTTTATAAATTAATGCAAACCGTGGGCCCCATGATGCTGGTTATCATTCTCACATGATCAATATCAATTCACTTTAGTTTGATTAAGTTGTCTACAGTTTTCTTGACGTCTTGTCACTATCAAAGCCAAATCTGTGAGTTTGTGATACGTGTGGGTTCCACACACAATTACACAAACGTCCAATTTTTCTGATACTTCCAATCTTTGTCTCCTCCATAAAATTTGATTGATGACTTGGTCTCCATCTCCAACTCTCTCTCTCAGTCTCTCCACTTGAATTCTCTGTAACTTTTTAAAACTTATGTATACTTCTTGTAGCAGAATTCACTTTACATCATACACAACCAAAAAACCATAAGCAAAACAAAGCAGTGAACCAGGATCACTAAAAACCTGTAGTCATTCACTTACTACTCTTTTTATTTTTTATTTTTTTGCTGTGACTTGTTAAGGTTGGTGGGAGCTCGAATCGTGCCAAAATGAGATTGTAATACTTGAATATCAGCAACCACAAAAGAATAAATATCCAGGCACCTAAAAATTACAACTCATAATCAACATATCAATCAAATAAAAAACCCATAAATAACCATACAAAATTTGAATTCTCAAGACCAAAACCGAAAGCATAAATGAGTAGTACTTATAAGTCAAGCTCAACAACAATAGAAATCGATTCCATAATCTCATAATTTAAATCATTATCAAATCAATAGATCAAAACTATTTGGTAATTAGTACAAGCACATACAGTACATATAAATTGAAACTATAATTTCAAAAATTAAATCACTATCTAATGATCAAACAAAATCTATTTCGGTAAACTTTACTGTTTACAAAAAAAAAATAAATAAATAAAAAATCTATTTCGGTAATCACAAAGACAGTATAAATCGAAACCACAATATTATCAAATGAATTGAACAAACAAAACCTATTTCAATTATAAGTACTAAGACAGTACAAGTACCATAGAGTACGTACATTGAAGAGTATAATAAGTACGTACTAGTACACAATCACAAAGGTGTGAAGTTAATAGTCTATTGATCGAATACATAGCCAACATCAGAATAATTGAAATCTTAATTTGCCAATGCAAACATCTAGGAAATAATCACATCTCTAAGAAACATCACGTCCAACAATAGAATTTATCCCTAACGCACATATATGCAAGTCTTAAGAATATAAAATTTGTGTTGGTTCAAATCAAATGTTTACAAAATATGTGCTTCTTAAAGCCATACTTAATAAAATCAAATATTTGATCATCAACTTATAGCTTCTTAAAGTCATTATTAATAAAAATGTATACGAAACTACTTGTATGAATATCAAATTGATCATTTCTGGAGGGGCATAAGGTAATGCCTACATACCATACAAATCAAAATTGGTCAAGAAAGCATACCTTTTCTCTCGCCGGAGAGAAGTTATTTCTCCATAACAGTCTCTATATGTCAAATGAATTAAAACATGTATCCAATTTCCTTGAAGAAGCAGTTATTCCTCTCACAGTGTCACCACACAACTGAATCAAATACAACCTTGATCATGATAATAATTAGCCAAACCTTGAAATTAAGCATTAATCTAATGTTCCAACTAATGAATATGAGAAGCATTGTGTGTACCATTTCTTACGTACTAGATTCAGATGACATATATAGAAGAAAGGAAGCAAGCAAAATCTCCACATTTATCACTAAATCTGAAAGCATAAATATGCAATATCATAGAAATGAACAAAACATATGATGATCATTTTTCATTCTAACTTGTCATAAAAACTAAAGAAAAAAAAAAACTTCTCCTCCCACCCAAAGAAGAAAAAAACACAAATCATTTTTATGGAACTGGTATGTCTTCTTTACCAAATTGCTAATTATATTTTTAGTTTACCATCGTCTCTTGAAAAGCATTTGCTTATAGCTCCAGCTCCATAAACCTCCTTCTATAATTTATAAATTAATTATCCTTACAAAAAGTAGAAAAAATCATTACAACAAAAACTCAGACACCCATGCACCAACAACCATGTCTCTTTTACTTGTGGCGGAATCCATCCTCAAATCCAGTTGCAAAACCGTATTGGAATTAATATCCCATTCAATGTTTAAATACAAAATGGTAGAAACCACTACAGTACAAGCCCCGACCCACATATACATGAGCACACAAGACGAGTGTAAAAGATTGTAAACCCTAATTTTACTGTCAACCAAGGAAAGCCTAGCCTAACAACCAAACACAACTAATCAATTACTGATTTTTACAATCTGATCAGTCTACATATATATCATCCTTTCTTGATCAAAACAAACTAACAAGTGATTAATTAACTATAGCAACTTAATTCATTTATATATAAAGCTGCTAGTTGAAAAGCCAAAAACAACCACTAAGAGCAAACTTTTCATTAAATGCAAAAGCGGATCGGATCGAAGAGTGGAAGTTACATAGATCTGGGTACTAAAAGATCTTGGAAATTACATAAAACAAACTCAGCTCCTTACTAGAAAAGCAAATTAAAAGGTAGAAAACAATCACGCTACAGTACTCTCGGACTGAGTTTTTAACTTTTAAATGAAGTGATAAAAGGGTGCGGGTGCAGCAGGATCTGGCAGTGCTATGGATGCCCGTTCATTAAAATCCCAATCCCTAATGATAAGCTCATCGCTTAAAGAGAAACGCTGCAGTGGCCTGTGAACCAAAATTGTGTATGGCAATCCTCCATCTCCATCTTGGTTCTCGAAGAAACTGACTTTATCACCCTCTCCAAGACCTCTTGCTCTAACGAATTGAGGCCAACCGCTTGTGAAAACAGGTCTTCTATGAATGTCATAAGGACGAGTGTAGATACGAAAATGCCACACTTGTCCAGTACTCCAGTCAATGACTGGTAAATCGGCATAGTGCGTCTCTTGTAGAATTCCCATGAAATAGGGGAGAGCACTGTCCGGGACATTCAGTTTTCTGTGGACGATGTCTGATCTTGTTAGGCGCTTATTATAGAAGATGGCAGCCATAACAAGAAGGATGAGGAAGAGAGAATAGAGATGTTTTTGATCGAAGAAGAAAAGAGAGAGTGTGTGACACATGGACAACAGAGGCGGATTTATAAGCGGTATTTTGAAGATGAACAGAGATTAAGATATCGTACGCCAGAACAAAAACACCCCCGGAAAGAGTCTGTCATCATCCAGACTCTTTGGTCCTACCAATATTGCAGCCGGTGGTGGTACTTGGTAAGCGAAGAAAAGAGATGCGAAAAGTTGTTTTTTTAAAGTGATTATTATTATCTTTTAATTTGATCAAATATATCACATATTTTCTATTTCTGATTGTTTTCATTGTTTCTAAATTGTCCATAACAAACAAGAGCTCTGTTGAGAGGGGGTGAGATTGAGAAAATATGAAGTGAGAAAGCTCATTAAAGAGAGCATTGTGTGAGATTGAGAAAATGTGACGCAGTAAATAATTGTTTACTGTTTTGGAGAAAATTAGGGAGAATTTAGCAATTTTCAAAATGATTTTTTTCCTTCATCTAATTAAGGAATTAACATCTTTAGCATTATATTTTTCATTTAATTCTTCAAATGAAATGAAAAATTAAGGAATTACGCAGTAAATAAAATGTGACGCAGTAAATAATTGTTTACTGTTGTTTTATGTTGTCATTCACGATAGATTTGGTGGGCCGTTGTAAAAAAAAGGCAGCACCGACCCGAAGTTAGATTGATGTGACGAAATGAAAACCATCAATTCATTCATTTGTATTTTGTAATAATAAGTTTAAGTGGAGTTTTTTTTATTTTTTATTTTTTTAATGACAACATAAAACAACAGAAAAACAACTGATTTTTTGATAATTGGTTCTATCGAAACTAGCCATATTTGGGGGGCCATGTACATAAAAAAGCTGGCAACCCACGTATCAGCATCGGTGAATTAATGGCAAAAGATTATTTACTTTCGCTGATTGCCGACCAAAAGTCATCATTCATCTGATTTTTACTTGATCAGTTAACGACTTATTGTTGAAAAGAAGACATTCAGAGCTTTCCAAAATGTTGTTGTACGTGCGATTTTCCAAAACGCATACTGTCTTAGAAACCCTCATATGATAAATTGCATGTAAGAAGAATTGGTTGATTGATGTGAAAAGAATTTGGAACTAATCATCCACATAAATTTGGAAATTTGATAGTATGCATGTTAACGTATGAATAAGAAGAATTAACATGTGTCTATTTATAGCGATGGTAGTGGTGAAGGATTCGAGTTCCATCATACATATTTTTACAAGCAGATATATGTAAGGAGTTTTCTTTTTGTTTATACGTGGGAGTAGTTATCTTGGCATATATGTGTGTTTTGACGCATATTAAATAATTAAATTTTATATAAATATTTTATATATTCATACAGAACTTCCTATATCTTCTAAACAATAAACATAATATTTATACTTATTTTTTCAATTCTTAAAATATATATTAAAAGTACATATTAACAATATTTTACTTTCAAATTGGGTCTCAGCAGCGGTGTACCAGGATTTTTTACTAGGGTGAGCTAAAACATTTATATATATATATGTATATATATATATAAATATTCAAGTCAATGCGTACCGATATAACTTAATCAGTGCGCTAGATGTAGACCATTAAATTTACATATTTTGACTCAAAGTGTATCCACTTGTCAAAGCTTCCCCATAATTACTGGTCCACATGCATTGGTACTGATGTAGTTACATCAGTATGTATTGACCAGAACGGGATCGTATATATATATATATATATATATATATATATATATATGTATATAAGCTTTCAATAAGACAATATTGTTTTTATTCCATTGAGATGAAGAAGGCAAACTCCAACATTACATGGAGAATATGCTTCCATTCCCACCAATAATTGATTATCTATTTTTTTTTTTTTACCATAATTTTTCTTGGTTATAATATAACACTATAAATAAAAAATTAGAGTCGGAAAATAAATTTATAAAAAAAAATAACAAAATACCAACTTAAAATTATGAATAACGGATCTAAAACCCATCTTTAACTTTAATTAGAAAAAATAAATTTTAACTAAAAAAAATACTTGAATTGTAGAATGAGATATGAAAATATTTTTTTATATTCAATTTTGTAAATGAGAACTTGAGGAGGGATGAAGAAAATTATTAATTGGAAAGAGAAAGAATTGGAATTTAGGATGAGAGAGAGAGAGAGAGAGAGAGAGAGAGAGAGAGAGAGAGAGATATGGTACGAGAGAAAGAGAGAGACTAGATGGTACGTGTGATTTGAGAGTGAGAGAAAGAATGGATGTATGAGGTGATAAGGAATAGTGTTGGGATTTGATAGAAATTCATAAGAATATCAATTATAATAAATTTTCTAAAAATTGACCCGGCTATAGCCCGGGTCAACCCTCGTTAAGATTCGCCTCTGGGTCACAATGTCTCACTACACACATAATTTATTCAATTTTTGATGTAGTAGGGTCGTTTTGGTGCTGTCACTTATTTGTTTTGTAATGTCGTTTATTTTGCTCAAGTGGTATTTTTTTTTTTTTTTTTTTTTTTTGAAAGTTGCTCAAGTGGTATTAGAGACCACATGTCCACATGTATTTTATTGTCTGTTGTGTTGTTTTTTAATTCTATCAGACTAGCCTTAAAAGGCAAGAGAGGTGGCCTGGTACTATTTCAGTATTTTGTCAGCTTATGATAGCTCATTCGATTGTGATTTTGAACTCTCTGAAATATAGTGAAATTCCTCTAGGTATTATCAACTGTTTTAGTTGAGCCCAGGTTGTTTTCCGATCATTATAGACTCTTTACATCAATTTTTTAATTATTAAGCTAACCCTAAACTAAATTAGTAATGAACCCTTGTCTTCTTCCTCATCTTTCACGGATTTCTTATTTTAATTTTTTTTTTTTTTATTGATAAGCCGATTATTTTACTACATCTAAAATTATTTCAATTTTGTTTGTCAGACAAGATAACATGATTGGCAAATCTGAATGGTTTTTCGATGGGAAAATGAAGGTCTTCTTTAATCTCTATAGAGCACTATCTAATGATAGAATTTTACTTTTTTTAACCCTATGATGAACTAAAAAATGGTTTATGGGTTTCGACATTGAGGAAATAGGCATAAATAGCACCAAATAGGCATAAATAGCACCAAATTCATGATATTGACTTTTAAGATTAGCACTTGATTTATAATTTGAGTTTAAATGGTATCAAAGGACAAAAATACCCCCATAATTTTCTTTTATTACTTTCTCTATCCTTTTTTATTTGATTTTTTTCTTTTCAATCAGTGAAGGAGGTTGGCTTACCTCTTTAAAGATTTGGCTTGTATTCCCAAGTGAATCAAACGAATTCAAATATTAAGACCTAAGTATTTAATTTAATTAAACATTATTAAGGTTTAAGATGAAAAAAAACAAACGCTACGTAAATCAATTGACTATATAAAATGGAAATGTTAACATGAATAGTGCGAATAGGAAATTACTTTTATATCCTTATAAGTTTTTAAAATTAGGGCGAATTGCACCTCCCCATCGGTTTGGCTTAATTGTAACGAGCTAGATAAAGATGCTTATTCTACAAAGAAGCCCTGCAATTTGATGGGTGCTTTATGGGTTGCAATAGGAGGGGTATTTAAAAAAAAAAAAAAAAAAAAAGATTTTTATTTTCTTTTTAATGTTAAAATAAAAATTGAGGGCTATTTTTGACTTTTTAAGCTATAACGTTAGTCAACCGTTATGTCTAACGGCGGTCAACATTTTCTAGGGGATGTTTGTGTAATAGAAGGTATATATGTGTAATTTTGCCTAAACTTAGGATGTTTGTACAATTAACCCTTTAAATTATGAAAATTATCAAAAATAACTAAATTAATTATAGGGTTAATTGCACTAACTTACCCTTACTTTATTGAATCTTGTAAGATTTCAAAAAGATATCCTAAATTAACACAAACACCCATTACCATAAAATCAATCTGTTAACTTTAACGGTTGACTAACCTTGATCTATGGAAAACCAAATATATCTCTTTCAAATCATCCTAAACATAAAATATTATTTAATTAAAAATTACTTTATTTAAAAAAATAATAATAATACATCGGCCGCCTAAGGAAACATCCTCAATTCGTAGAGGAGCATTCTCTGCGAACTGCAAGAGGTCGATCTCCAAGACCATTGAAGATCTCTTCCAGTAAGTGGGAGATCGTCAAAAATCTCTTGTTTCCTTCAGCGGTGGAGCTTCACCGCATGTAAATTATCTTGTGTTTTTTTTTTTTTTTATATATATAAAAAAAAAAAGATTTTTCAATTTTAATTAAAAAATATTTTTTGTTTGAGATGATGTTGTAAGAGTATATATATTTGGTTTTCCAATTGTCAAGGTTAGTCAATTGTTAAAGTAAACGAATTGACTCAATGGCAGGGGGTGTTTGCATTAATCTAGGATATCTTTTTGAAATCTTGCTAGATTTAATAAACTAAGGGTAAGTCAGTGTAATTAACCCTAAATTATATTACTTTTATTTTTGTATCACATACTATGTTTTAACTTTACAATCAAATTATAAAATTTATTTTCAATTCATAATCATAACGAAAACCTCCCTATATATATATATATATATATATATATATATATATTATTTAGAAAAGAGTGAAATGTTAAAAAAAATTATGAAATCTTGACATTTTAAAAAGAAAAAATTATTAAAATATCCCCTCTAAAACCATATATATTTTTTAAAACTTTTTTCATGAAAATTACCAAAATATCCCTTTAAAAGGGTGTTTCGGTTATTTTCCTTTTGCTCTCGTTAGTTTTTTTCTTCTTCTTATGTAGATAACAACACTGCTGGGAAGGGAAAGCCTTAACGACGTTGTTGCATGTCGGCATCGCCTTGGCTTGTGATGCCCAAGTGACTTCGCTTATCTTTCCGCGAAGGTGGGTGATGTGAGAAAGATAAGGGATGAGAGAGAGGGGAAAGAGGAGAAAGTGTTTGGTGATGGTGTTTATACGAGTGAAATTTCTCAAAAACATGGTTATTATCCATAAAACTTTCATACGTGGTTTATTTTTAGAGGCTATTTTTTATCTTCTATCATTGAATTTTTCTCAAACATTTCAAAGAACAGAAAACAAAACAGAGATAAATCATAAATGGGTTATTAGTGTTGTTTTAATTCAGCATGTTAAGGTAAATAGGCATACCAGTTGACAGCCAAACACAAACTTAGATAAATCAATAATAAAAAATAATCAAAAAGTTAAGTAGAGTTGGGGCCATAATACTCGTAATAATAACGGACCTCTCTCCCACTGATGTTAATGCTCTGCCCCTGAATTCCTTTCATGGCACGCTACTCCTTCCTCATCATTTCTTCCATAAGAGATAGCTCATAGCTCATAGCTGCAACATAAACATAAACATTAAAACCGATCGGAAAGCAAACTGCAATATGAAAAGTGATCACCAACGAGAAAATTACCAGAATTCAAGCAAACTGCTCTGAGAACAACTATTGTGATTTTTGAAAGAGCAGGAAAATAAATAAATAAAAACTTGAGAGGAAATATCGTAGACTTATCGTCTTTTCTCTCCAAACGAATGTGAATGGAAAGAATACAATTATACAAAATGTGCCAAGGCCCAATTTACCCTTGTGAGATCTTTTCGATGATTGGTCAACCACATTTCCATTTGGATTAAACTAGAGTGGGGCGAGCAATGGTGTTCCTCTACTATTCAAATAATCTACTCCACAAGATTGAAGTTCAAAACGTGGTTGGCCGCCTACCTTACCTGACTTTCCATGTGAGTGGGGTGCCACCAAAATTTAATCCACACAAACGATGAACAATGTAGTATGGTGACAAGATGATGTTGGTCCGGTGATAAACCTCTTTCACCTATGTTATGAGATCATGGATTCAAGTCCTTCCTCTCCTAAAAAATCCCAATTTTTTTTATATAATTCCTCGTGAAAGTATTTACTTAATTGTTTAATAATAAGATGATACCAATTCAACAATGGTCTTCTTAAGAATATGAAATACATCTGTTAAAATAAAATAAAAAATACACTGTATAATTTATGCATGAAACTTGCAAATGAATTATTCTATAATGTTAGAGACATTAATATTAGAGTAATGCTTGGCTTCCAAATTTTTTTTCGGAATTCTTTCCTAAATGGTGCTGGCACGTGAGATATCAATATCACATCAGTCACCAAATAATCTCATGATTTACAAGATGTTAACACATCACGTTCCAATACCATTTGTGAAAGAATTTGAGAAAGTTTTTAGGAAGCCTAGCATTGCTCTTAATATAATGTGTAATTTTACAACTTATTTTGAACAACAAAAAATATTTGGGTGTGGCTATTGACACCCATAAATATGATAAGCACACTTATATTTATAAGTACACCCATATCTAAAATTTAAAATTAAAACATTACTACAAACGCTCATCTTAATGCCAATAATACCCTTATTTAAATGAATGTTTTCATTTTAATACAATTTATTTATGATAAATTCTTAAGTTCTCTAGAAGAAAATACAATCTGGAGAATTCTTAAATTTTTAAATTTCAATGAGCTCTACTTCAAGGAAATGAAAACAGGGAGAACTCTACTCTATCAAGTTGTTGATATTGTATTAATCGAGGGAATTAAGTTTCAGTGTCACAAATAGTAATTAATGCATCAAAAACATCCGAGGTACAAGAGTCTACATAATAAAACAAAGCTCTCCACCATTCAAACAACAAATCAAGAAACACAAGTTACATACACTCTTGTGAAGGAAAAAAAGTAAGTAAACAAATGAGAATACTAGAAACAAAAACCCTCTTCATTTGAAATATTAGTATGAGTTGCAATGTTCCAACTTGTTCACGAAGAATAGCTTCAATCTTCTCCATTAATCTGGGCATTCTAAAACATAATTGGATACATGAATTATGGTGACAACTATTGATTGGGAAAAAAAAAAAAAAAAAAAAAAAAAAGAAGACCAAAACAATCGAACAATCCGATATTTAAATTGCAGGCCTCTCAAATTAAAACTTTGGTGAATTGTTACATACCATTTATGTGTAAAGGTGTTGTACATTGTATAAAATATATATATATATATATATATATATATATATATATATATATATATAATAAAAAGGTGTTGTACGGTGATAATGGCATTAAGGTTGCCTTCCAAATAGCATTCATCATCTATTAAAGTTTCCATTACTTTGTTATATGGTAATGAGAAATTTTGATACTTGAAATAAAATTAGGGTTTAGTTTTTGTTTTCTAATTAAGTGATATAGTTGAAGATACGGGTGCAATTAATGTGTGTATATAGTATTTGGTTTATTTTTAATTAAACTAATTTGTTCTTATTGGTAAATTCCTATTGGGATAATTTTGTAATTAAATTTTTTATTAAAATATGGGTGTGTTTATCATATTTATAGGTGTCAATATCCACACCCAAAATATTTATATTTCACTAAATTTTAAAAGAAAGAAAAAATAGTTAAAATCCTAAAAGTTATATATCATATTATAAACGGATTCTACACATTAATGAAAATTAACTACTCATGACTAATTTGAATTGTTTAGCTAACAATTGAAACAAAATAAAGTGAATCTAAATTGTGTAAACAAACAATTAAAATAAAATTAAGAGAATATATATTATACGTAAAACAAGTATACAATTACATTTTTTTTTTTAAATTACGTAACAAGTGCAATGTTTTTTATTTTATTTATTTATTTATTTATTTTTATCTTGTTGTATAACGTATTCAAATTTGTAATATTTATCACTGATTGACTGTAATTTTTATTATTATCCGAATCAATTTTTAGATTTTAAAAGGTAATTATTTATAATTTTTTAAATAGAAAAATAAAATAAAAATACATATATATTGCCGGGTTAGTCCTCTAGTAAGTCCGCCTCTTATCTCTACTATATTTCAGAGTTCGGAGAGAGGGGGAGACTCGAACCTGCAATCTTATAGTGTATAGTGTAAGTGAGAGATGCATACCACTGAACCAATGTCAACCTCATCTTGTAGCATCTCCAGTACTTATTAAGAGTTGAATAACCAAGTTATTGTCCCTTCATTCTCTAACATGATTTTTTATTGGTTGAAGATGGTTTTTTTTTATTTTTTTTATTTTTTTATTTTTTTTTAAAAAGGAATATTGGTTGAAGAAGTTGATTGTTCATGTTGATGTGCTTTAAAGACAAAGTCTGTTAATAATCTAAGTGAGGGGTGGTAGAATCACTCTCTCAATCACTCTCTCTCGTGTGATGACATGTGTACACCTTCTACTTTTTTTACATCAAATTTAAAATAATATAAATGCATTGTTTTCTTTTTTAATGTTATTCACAATTCAAACCTACATTCCCAAATTGCCCTTTTTCTTCTATAATATATAAAACCAAAATTAATATGTTTACAAATGCCTAGAATTATATATATATATATATATATATATATATATATATATATATATAAATTAACAGAACATGTCAAAACCATAAAAAGAAGCTAAAAAAAGAGATGCTTTGAAGCCATTATAAAACAACTATTTTATCCTACAGGTAAAATAAGCAGTTTAATTAATATTTAATATAATAAAATAAAATTGCAACGATGAGAAGACTATTAATCTGTAATTATAATATATAATTTAATTACCATAATATTTAGCTTAATAGCATATTATATATACATTTATATATATATATATATATATATATATATATATATATAAATGTTCAAGTCAGTGTGCATTGATATAACTTTATCAGTACATTGCATGTGGACCATTAGATCCGTTCTGTTCAGTGCGCACTGATGTAACTATATCAGTATCAATGTATGTGGACCACTGATTACGGAGAAGTTTTGACAAGTGCATACACTTTGAGTCAAAGTATGTAAATCTAATGGTTCATATCCAATATATATATATATATATATATATATAGTCATGTTCATATCAGTGTACACTGATGTAACTACATCAGTACCAATGCATATGGGTCACTGATTATAGAGAAGTACTAGCAAGTGCATACACATTAAGTCAAAGCATGTAAATCTAATGGTCCACATGTATTGGTACCTATATAGTTACATCAGTGCTCACTGACTTGAAATTATATATATATTAAATATTACAATATTTATATAATGTTAGAGTTACTAATTCTGGGTTATATTTATTGAAGAAGAAAAAGGGTAATTTGAGGAGATGTTAATTGGTTTGAATGGTAAATAACATTAAAAAAAACGAGAGCTTTTCCTTACAATCCATAAATTATCTATTCACACTCTAATTTAATTTTTTTTTATTAATGACAATTTTAACCTAAATTAAAATTACTAAACAAGACTAGGGATGGCCAAAAAACCCCGGGGCCCCAAAACCCCGCTCCCCCATCCCCATTTGGGGGAAATTTTTTGGGGGAAAATGGGGTAATGGGGGGGGATGGGGGAGCTTTTTAACCCCAAATTCAAATGGGGTTGGGGATGGGGGGACCCGGCCCCAACCCCATTTCCCCATTTCCCCCATAAAATTCTGGAAATGGGGATGGGGTTGGGGGGAGGTGCCCCCATCCCCATTTCCCCATTCCCCCAAATATTATAATA
The DNA here is from genome assembly GCA_030490815.1 of Acer saccharum. NCBI lineage: Eukaryota > Viridiplantae > Streptophyta > Magnoliopsida > Sapindales > Sapindaceae > Acer > Acer saccharum. Next base: position 6,117,253 of record CM059868.1, read on the forward strand.
TTATAAATTTATAATATATATATATATATATTTATATTTTCAATATTTTTATTATTTATATTACTAACTATAAATACATATTTATAACTTAAAACCTAACCCTAAAATTTATAATATATATATATATATATATTATTTTGTATTTCAATTTAATGGATTGTGCATTTGTGTGTGTTTTTTTTAATATATAATTTTTATTGATGTAGGGAAAATGGGGGAATGGGGAAACCGGGGACACGGGGGAAATGGGGGAAACGGGGAAAAACGGGGAAAAGCGGGGGAAATGGGGGAATGGGGATGGGGGTGGGGGGACCTCCCCCCAAAACTATCCCATCCCCATTTCCCCCAAATGGGGAAATGGGGGGGGGGGGGGGGGGGGGGGGGGGGGGGGGGGTTTGGAAAATGGGGGTGGGGTTGGGGGGACCTAACCCCACCCCATTTCCCCCATTGGCCATCCCTAAACAAGACAACAAAATTTAAAGACATTCCAAACTAATTAAATTATTAAATAAAAAATTATTTCCCCTAAATCATTAGATTAAATATTACGTATTAAATCTCCCTCCTAAATCTGTTATTATCACTTTAAATACTTTCTCATAATTAATCTCTCTCCATTTAAAAAAAATAAAAAAATAAATCATATTTCCATACTTTCTCCATCAATCTCTGATTAATAGTTATAAAAAAAAATTAAAAAAAACTTGTGAATATTTTAGTTTTTTACTAACAGAATATATATATATATATATATATATAAACACATATATATAATAAAAAGTCAATTAAAAAAAAAAAAGATATATGAAAGCTTGAATTGTTTCAACTAGATTCGATTAAACTTAGATTTTCTAAGACTAATGAAAAAATTAAAGTTCTATAGACAATCAAATACCTATAAGAGTAATAAAAATTATTTTCATATTTCGATTTATTTATTTAAAAAAAAAAAAAAAACAAGGTAATTGTGTTTTTTTTTTTTTTTTTTAATTTTTTTTAATTTTTTTTAATAATATATATGTACATATGGTTCCTAAAAATCAAGTTTATTAGTATGTTTTTTTTTTTTTTTCCTTTAATTGTTAGTTTTGTTTGAGAAAGAATGGAAATAGAAAATTAGAGATATGTATTAGAGGAGAGAGTTTAATATGGTAATTAAAAATTTAGGAAAGAGTATTTAATATGTAATAAATAATTTAAGCAGAGATAATTTTTTTTTTTTTTTTTTAATAATTTAATTCAAAAAATATAAAAAAGGATAATCTTGTAATAAAATGAAGTGTCTTTAGAATTTTTTAAAATTTAAATTCTGAGAATAGAGTGTTTTTAGAAAAGAAGTGTAAAAAAAAAAAAAAAAAAAATTGGATTGTCAAAAGAAGCTCTCTAAAAAAACAAATAGTGCATTTATATGAGCCATATTTAATAGGGATAATTACCCCGGTAGCCACTCATTTGTTCCCACACTATCAAAATGGCAATTGGATGGGGATTTCGTATAAATTTTTATATTTTTGTGAAAAATGTAACACTAATGGCCATTCCATCTAATTCTGTTAACTTACCGTTACGTGAGTGGTATTTTGGTAAATAAGGGGATGATATTGATTTATTTTAGATTTCTTTTGGAAATCAATTTTTTCTTTTGTTTTTTTTAAACGAATAATTATATTTAATGTGTGTATATTTTTCTCTAAACCACGAATTAGATTTTACCTTTTATTTTATCAAAAATAAACACTTTTCATATCACCATCAAACCGTAGACCCTAATTCAGATAAAGGAAAAGGAAAAGTAAGAATTTAATATTATTGAGTTGTCAATTATTTTATTATCATATTAATATTGTTTTCAAATAGTAACAATTTTTTTTTTAATTTATTAATATATTACAGAATCGTTCAAAGACCAATAAAACTAATTATTATAAACTGATAACGCATCATATTGGTGAAACAAAAAGTTTTGTTAGACTTCAAGATGAACCGGTAAATTTTTATATGTTGTATATTTTACGAGTTATATTTTGAATACATAAAATGCTTAGAGATTGTATTTTGAAGAGAAGGAAAACCAACTTAAGATTTTGATTAATGTGCTTATTGTTAAATTCATGGATAGACAATAAATTGATTTTTAATTATTATTCTAATTTAAGGTATTAATAAATTATCAGGAATCTATGAAATTACACGGTGGTGGATTATGATACCTTGGTATTCTTTAATTGATTGCTTTCAATCTTATTTGCTTTTAGCTTAGTTTAATTTTAGTTTTAATTCATCACATTCAGTTAACTAGGTCAGGATTATATTAAATTTAGATTCGATTAGTTCTTTATCAATCCTCGTGGGATCGACCTCGTACTCGCATAAGCTATTCTATAATAGACTCTTGCGCTTGCGAGTATTTTAAAATTTATCACAACATAATTTCAAGGGTAATTCACAAATAAACATCTATCCTTCAACATTGAGGGTTTTAGTTACACATTTCACAAAAAAGTATAGAAGAGAAGGAAAAGGTGAAGAGGAAACCCATTAGTGTCTTCGTGAGCCTCTTCTTCTTCACTTGGTCGAGCTAGCTGCTTCTTCTTCAATGCTTCAAGCTCCACATGCAACAATGGAGGTATGTATGAGGTATTTGGTGAGAAATGGAGACATGGGTGTGTAAATATGGGTTTGGATCAAGGGAGAAATGTAGAGAGTGTTTTAGAGAGAAGTGTAAAAATGTAGAGAGTATTTTTTGGTATTTATAATGGATAGGGGTTTTGGATAAGAAAATCTCGCTTTTGGCTGCCCAGACCTTTCAAAATGGAGAAGTAACCATCATATAAGATTCCAGTGTTTATGGCTAACAAAAAATTGAAAGCCAACAACATTTGTAGCATTAGAGAGTAATATATGATATCACAGAGTCTATAACCCAAAGTGAAGATAAAGTCAACAATATCTACATTCTGGTTCTTGTGTGTCGTGTTTGTGTACCTCCACCAGATTTTGGAGATGAAAGGAATTTCAATCAAATCATATGTAAATGAGCAACGGCTATACATGTATGCTTAGCTAACTTTATATCTAAGTTGTACTCATAACCAAAACTCGGGAGGAAGAGTATCTTTATCTAGAATTTTCTCTTTTTCCCAAACTCAAGATTCAACGCCACTTCAAGACCTTTTCAAATCAGAATTCTCTTGTTAAAATACAGTTCTGTCTCAAACATCTAATAAGTCAGGTTTGAAAAGTTTTAAGCCATTCAAATTGGCTGCCAACTGAAAAGCACCCATGCACTCATGCAACCAGAGGAAAAGCTAAAAAAGACTGCTTAAAGGAGGGAATATGGGGGGTTAGACTTAGTGTGGCAAACAGAAAGGTCACAGCGCAGCAGAAAACCATGTAAAATCGCAGCACCCGTGGTAGTAGTTATGCATTGTTAACAGTGGTCATACAGTCAAGTGTATTATTGAAAGGCAATGCCAAACATTTAGCATAAGCACAACAAATCAACCAACTCACTTTTCCGTCTTACATGAGAAACTAAGAAAGCCGAAGTGAAAGAGATCCCAAAACGGGTAATTAAAAAGAATAAAGAAAGCTGTTACTCTTATCATTTTCCGTAAAGTCCTAATTGAATCTTATAAGCCATCAAATGCTAGTTGTTATTGACTAAGTGGCAGCCAATTGTTATACCACAGAACATTAGAGCATGACGAAAATATCGAAACCAAAGCTTAAACAAGCAAGATATGCAACAAAGTGAAACAGTATTCGATCAAAGTTCAAATAACCAACGAAATGTGCAGATTTTACAAGAGAAACATAATTTACGAACACACACACAAAATCTGGATTTAAGCAAAACCTCAAAATGTTAGTTGTTCTTGACAACAAGGCAGACAATTGTAAATATCGAAACCAAAGCTTAAAGAAGAAAGACATGCAACAAAGTGAAACAGTATTCAATCAAACAACCAACAAAATGTGCAGATTTTAAAGAGAAGCATAATTTACAAACGCAAAATATGGATTTAAGCAGAACCTTAGGATCATATACTCCTCCTCCGCCAGAATCGACAACACATCCTTTAATCTTCCCCATTAAGTCCTGTCTACTCTGAAAACAGTCGAGAATGTCACCATAGCTGCAAAAAAGCACAGAATCAAAAAGAATCACCAGGACCGTTAAAAAAATAAAAAATAAAATAAAATTGAGGAATGGAATCGAAACTCACGCAAACCATCCTGTGTTGCTGAAAGTGTGAAAAAGCAAACACCTTTCTCGACCATCTTCTTCCTTCTCCGAAACCCAAGAAGCGATCATATCTCCGAGCTCGGAGATCCGCTTTTCGACCCTCCGTCCAAGATCGAACCACAAGAATTCTCTGACATCGACAACGAACGTGATTGCGTTAATGCCCCTGGAATTTTACCACTCCACGTATCTCTTCAGGTGTTTCGTTTTGGCTCGCAGCCAACCCAACAGAACAACCGTTACGGCCTCTTTTGGTCCCCAAAACCAGCCACATTTGTTCCGTCGATCGCGCCGGTGGGAGCTGGGTTCCATGTGAAACCGGTGTCGTTTGGCTCTGTACGAATTGGACCAAAATGATTGGCTGCGATTTGGGAGTAATTGTTGGGTTGTGAGTTGGAGAGAGAGAGGAGGAATTTGATTGGGTTTGGAGAGATGGGCGGTGAAATCGAAGAGTGAATGCGAGTGTTGTAAGATAGAGAGTGTGACGAGGTGGGGCGGCAAACGGCATCGTTTTTCAGAGGGATTCTAAGAAAATGGGTTGTTATTGCGGCGGCGGCGGTGGTTGTTGTTTTGGTGAAGAGATGGCGGTTGAGAGGAGTGGAAGTACTGAAGAGCCGCACAGAAGCTTCCATGGTCATTTGTTGAAAATGTTTTGTAATTGTGGAAGTGGAAGTGCTGTAGAAGAATTGTTTTGTAATTTTGTAAGTGTTGAAAGAAAGAATAAATTGTTCCGCTATTTTACATTATTTTACATTTGGAACAATATATTCAAAAACTTACAATGAACTCCTTGCCAATAGTAAAATTTGATCAAAATTAACGGTTTGAATTATAGTTTCGTCACATTTTAATATTACATTAAAAATTAAATTATTAAAAATGAATTGCTACCTTACATTATATATGAAAGATGGAAATCCATTTTAAAAAATCGAAAGAAAAAAGAAGAGACATGTTGAGATTCGAATGGATCTCTATAGAGATCAAAAGGGAGATCATCTTAGGATCTCTATAAAAGACTCGGTGGAGGCTTGAGCATGCCCACCACCAACAAGGGAGGCTCCTCTCCCTCACCGCAAATGAGAGGAGACACTTTATCAAACAGGGAAGGTGGTGGTTGAAGCTCGAACGTCTCTTATAGATTTATATTAGATCCCCACCGTTTATCTCTATAACTATTTTATTTTTTATTTTAAGTATAGAAGAGGAGGAAGGTGAAAAGGAAACCCATTAGTGTCTTCGTGAGCCTCTTCTTCTTCACTTGGTCAAGTTATCTGCTTATTCTTCAATGCTTTAAGCTCTACATGCAACAATGGAGGTGTGTGTGAGGTATTTGATGAGAAATGGAGACATGGGTGTGTAAATATGGGTTTGGATCAAGGGAGAAATGTAGAGAGTGTTTTAGAGAGAAGTGTAAAGAAGTAGAGAGTGTTTTTTGGTGTCCAGCTCATCCTTTTGCTATGATAGAAAAGGGGTATTTATAATGGATAGGGTTTTGGATAAGAAAATCTCACTTTTAGCTGATGTGGTGATCGGTGCGGTTTGTTGGTGCGATTTCAAGTCACACGTTGCTTCCTGCACTTACTTTCTGGGTTGCTGGAGTGACTTCTTTGTGCGGTTTGGATCCCACACTAACTTGTTCTGCACAAGTTTATGATCTTCAGTGCGGCTTCTAGCCCGCACTCTCCAACCCGCACATGCTATTGATGTTGGGTGCGGTTTCTGAAGCGCAACTTCTTGCCCGCACTAGCCTTCTTGCACAATATACTGGTCTTCAGTGTGAATTCCTCAGTGCAGCTTACAGCTCGCACAGGACTCCAAACTTTGAGAATTTTGCTCTTTTTGCTCAAAATTCTTTACTTTGTGCACATTTGACCATAATACCACAAATGCCTGAAAAACACTCACAAACACATATTAGACAACACAAACGCTCGAGGAACCGGCACAAAAGATTGGAAATGGGGGTTCAAAATGAGTACATTTTTAAAGCAATCGGTTCTCACATAGAGAAGAGGGTATTAAAGGACTAGTAATTTTAGTTGTAAGAAGCCAACAGTGAGTTCAACAAAAAGCATCAACGTCACTCACCAAACTGAAAATTCACAAAGAAATTAATGCATGGATTTGGGAATAAAATTATACTAGAGAACATATCCCTATGCTACATGTATTTATACTTAATAATCTTATAAAAGAGAAACAATGGAGAGCTATGTTACATTATTTTTTCTGCAGATCAAAGTATTTCATTTTGCTTTTAGGTCACATACATTTTGGCTTTAACTAAAATATTCGATAAGCAGTTTTAAAACCAACAGATGGAGTATGCCCACATGTTTTTTTGCAGATTTAACAATCTATTCATGAACATATTTCAAAATCAATATCAACCGTACAATAGAGCTGATTCAAACTAAAAAACTAGCAGACACACATATCTAAACAAATGATAGACAATATGTAAACAAAATCGACATTTCACAAGCCAAAATTCATACAACATATCGATAATTAATAAGAGCAGACCAGAGCACTAACTACTGAAGCCGTAACAAATGCGAGTCTTTTTATAGGCCAAATTTTCCTACTACACAAGATAGATGCATTAATAAGAGGAGACCAGGGCACTGCCTATACATGTTCTTTATTAGGCAAATCTCTCTACCAACCTAATCTGCCTATACATTTAGTGATCTATGTAACACGCTGTCTCATAGATATATATTATACACCTATCTTTGTATCATGCTAACGGATTTGGATCACCTCCTCACCTTACTTTCTTCTCATTTTATTCTAACCTAAATCAATGTTCTTAATTAATTTTATCTTTTGGTAGAGTAAAAACATAAAAATTAATAGAGACCATTAATTTGTTATATTATACACCTGACAATAGATTATTGAGATCATGACAAGGTGGGGACTGTGGTAGCCAAAAACAACCCAATGGCCCAACCATGATGAGGCCCAAAACTTTGCAAGTAAGATCCTACCCAAGCCCCCGATGTTGGGTCGACCCAACACAAATGCAACCAATATTTGACTTGTTCAAAATATCAGTTTAAATGCTTAGTAACCGCTAGTAACGGCCCACTCAGGAGAGGATATCGCTCCTAAGATCACGCCCACAATCAAGACTGAAAGTGGACGTTGGAGCTGTACCTCCTCCTATAAAAGGAAGGCTTATTCACTTGGAGAACTCTCTGAATTCTCTCTCAACTAAAGCTTATAATAGCGTACTGAAACTTTGCCTCTAAAGACATTTCTGGTCACCGGAAATCAACCATTTCCACCTTCACGATACATTGCTCAGCCCAAGCACACATAAGGCTATAATCCAACCCCCACCTTTCTATTTTTTCTACATTATATTTCTGTTTAAAGTTCTTTTGCAGGTTCATTGGAGTTCAGACGACCATATACAAGCGACAGTTGACATCGACCAATCAACTTCCAGCCTAGTTGCTTTGGGCCTGATACAACCCGACCCATTTGACGTACCAAATCATTCGACCACCTATAGGGACTAAGGTTATGAGATAATCCTGATCCGTTATATTATTGGCTATAAAACCACAATAATTGTAGTGAGACTTCTTTTTGTTTTTAGAGTCAACTTCTTTTGATTATGGGGGTAGAGATAGAGACCGTGCTGTAATTTTTTATTTTGGTAGATCCCAACAAACATCATATAAAATAAAAGAGATAACTTTAAAAATATTAAGACATTGTTATAAATAATGTGGATCCCCACCACTTGCCTACACAACATTCCCACTGCCTATCTCCACATTCCACTTGCTAAATATCTCACTTGCTTGTCTCACGGTCTCACCCACGTGGAAGCTTGGTTTGCTTTTACTTCATGGTTTAGTTAATTATGTGAAAATTACAACAACTACTCCCTCTCTCTTTATTGCCTATATATATGGCTTTCAGTATTGTAAGTTTGTTGATTGTTCAGCTGAAGTGCTCCATAAATTCAATACAAAGAATATGTTATATCTCTCGTCTGATACTTTGATCTCGATCTCTCACTTTCATCTCTTATTCTTTTATTTATTATTTATTCTTTTACAACGACATGACATTATTATAATTAAGGAGTCGAGCAAACATTAACAAAATATTTACAAAGTGCTAAAAGATAAAATTGTAGGAACTCTTAGATTGTGGGTTTTTATTTATTTATTTATTTATTATTATTTTTTTTTGAACGGTGGACTTTATTAGAGAGAGCCCGAAGGCAGCAAAACACAGCCAAGCAAAAACACAAATACACAACCAAAACCCAGCCGCAACACAGCAAAAAACAGGGCAGCACTACAGAACCAAGCTGAAACAAATGTTCCTGAAATTTTTGCAGCCAAGCACCAGGCCACAGCAAAAACAACCAGAACACAAGACAAAAGGTCCCACACCCCAACCACGCAAAAAACGAAAAAAACCAAACCAAAACCAGCAGCGGAGCATCAAGACATGGTATCACCCCATTCAACAAAATCCCCAGACTTGCGCGAACCAGACTTGGCCAGCCCATCAGCAAAATGATTAGAAGACCTGGGATAAAACCTCAGCGTCCCCCCAACCTGCTGTAACTTGCTCCTAATATCATAGATAATATTTACATGATAAAAGCTACCAAAACCTTTCCCGTTGATCCAAGAGACGGCCACTTTGGAATCACTAGAAATCTCCAAATTCCGCCCCATACAAGCAGGAGAGGAGCAGTATAACTCAATAGCCTTGTGAATGGCCAAAACTTCAGCAGTGTTCGAGTCTTGGACACCAATATAAGAGGAGAACATGCAAAGAACCTTACCATTGCAGTCCCTAAGAACACCCCCTATCCCAGCCGGCCCCGGCTTCCCAAGAGCAGACCCATCGACATTAAATTTCAAATCGCTATTTAAGGGAGGGATCCAAGCAACGTTCGTCATCCTCTTAGGCTTTTTAGGATCAATGCAAAGCTCACTTATATTTAGCAACAATAAATTCAGAGGCTCTTTTGACCCGACACCATGATGCTTGAACCACCAACCCATACGAAACTTAACCATGTCAATCGCTTGCAAAACACTGGCCTCCTTGTCCCTAAAAACAGCAGCATTTCTGGATTCCCACGTCGTCCAAACAACCGCAAAGAATAACAAGTCCCAAATTCTAGAAAACTTTGGAGAAGGACATAAACCAAACCAACCTTCCCACCATCCTCTTATGTCACTTGGAGAGCAGCAAACCACCCCCCACCAATTCATACAGTGAGTCCAAACTTTCCAAGTCCAAGGGCAATGAAGAAAAACGTGACACAGGGACTCGTTGTCTTTATCACACAACTTACAACTTTGCTGCACCTCAACACCGAACCTGAGAAGGACATCAGCCACTAAAATTCTTCCTTTGAGTAATTGCCAAGTTAAGAGTTCGACCTTGGGGGGACAAATCCCTTTCCAGGGATGCTTGGACAAAGAGTAATTCGGGTCTTCTAACTCAAGTCTCTTGCGAAGAGAACTTACAGAAAAAATTCTAGAAGGATCGAAACTCCAAGCCACTGTATCTTCGAAGCCTTTCCTAACTAGAACAGTACCAAGACATCTCACAAAACTAAGCCACTGATTTCTCTCCCAGTCAAAAGGAACCCTTCTCAGCTCCACAGACCATTCCCAAGCTGACTGGTTCCAGCTCCCACTGTCACTAATGAAAGCCTCCTTGTTTAAGGCCAAGGCAAAAACTCTTGGGAAAGCTAGCTTCATAGGAATCGAATCAATCAGGACATCATGCCAAAGCCTAGTCTTAGACCCCTTACCAACCACAATATGTAAACCTTCCGAGAGAGACTTCCCAGATTTAGAACCCAAATTTTGTACACTTGCAACAGCTTTTACAAAAAAAGAGGGGGCACGCGGGCAGCTCCAGTCCCACAATAATCTATTCACATCCACCCCATACTTTGCACACACAACTTTTTTCCATAAAGGCATGACTTCATTACCAAACCGCCAAACCCATTTGGCAAGCAAACTGACATTTTTGTCAAGAGTTCTCCCAATCCCAAGCCCTCCATTCTTCTTACTCCTACAAACCGAAATCCAATCAACTGCATGGATTTTTCTTTTTTCAATCCCGTCTCCCCACAAAAAGTTTCTTTGCAACCTTTCAATTCTATTAGCCACCCCCACCGGCATCCTGAAAACCGATAAGAAAAAAGAAGGAATGCTATTCAAAACCGACTTGATAAGAACTAGCCTACCGCCTTTAGATAAGAACTTCCTTTTCCATGGAGTTAAACGCTTCTCAATTTTAAGAATCACCGGGTCCCAAAAAGCCTTGGAAAAAGGTCTCGAACCTAGCGGGAGACCAAGGTATTGGATAGGAAGACTAGCAGCCCTACAATTGATCATTTCCGCCCAAGACACATCATTACTACTATTCTTTCCCACCTTAACCACACAAGACTTGTGGAAGTTAATCTTGAGGCCAGACGCCAATTCAAAACAACGGAGAATCCTTTTAAGATTAATAAGATACTCCGATCTAGGCTTGATGAACACAATTGTGTCATCCGCAAATTGCAAATGGGAAACATAAACCTCACCAACACCAAAGGACTCTCCCTCAATAAAACCCAAGGACACCGATTTCTTTAATAAAGCACTCAAACCTTCCACTACGATATTGAAAAGAAAAGGAGATAGAGGGTCTCCTTGTCTTAAGCCCCTTTTGATTCCAAAAGGAGGGGTTGGACTGCCATTCACAAGTACCGATAGATTGACCGACGTAATGCACTCCCAAATCCATTTCCTCCATCTACTACCAAAGCCCAACTTCTCCAACATATCGGCTAAGAACTTATGATCGACACTATCATAAGCCTTCTCAAAGTCCAATTTAACCAAAAGACCACCATCCCCTCCCTTCCTCCACTTATGGATAACCTCTTCGGCAACCACGAAACTGTCCAGAATTTGGCGATTTTTCATAAACGCCATTTGCGTTTCCCCAATAATCGACTCCATAACCAACTTGATACGGTTAGCAAGAACCTTCGCAACAATCTTATACATGGCCCCAACTAGGCTGATTGGACGAAAGTCACCCATATTCACTGGCTTGGAGATTTTCGGAATGAGAGCCACAAACGTTTTATTAAGCTCCTTTATCACAGAACCATCGGAATGGAAAGCTTTAAAAAAATTCATCACATCTTCTTTTATCAACTCCCAATTGGTCTTAATAAAGTTAAGATTTAGCCCGTCGGGTCCCGGAGCTTTATTACCGTCGCAATTTCTCACAGCCTCCCAGACTTCTTCCTCCTCAAACTCGAGTTCCAAATTTCTGCTCTCCATATCACCCAATCTGTTAAGAGAAAGACCCTCAATTGTCGGGCGCTGCCAATCCACCGACTCAAAATGGTTTTTGAAAAAATTAAAGATGCCCCCTCTAACATCTTGAGGATCCGTTAAGACCTTCCCATTAAAAGAAATGTCAGAGATGAAATTCCTACGCCTCCTGTCATTCTCCATGAAGTGAAAAAATTTAGAATTCTTGTCTCCCTCCTTCAGCCACTTAACTCTAGACTTTTGACGCCAAGATTGCTCCTCCTTGCGCAAGGACCTCCATAGGTCTGAGACTAAAGAAATCCTCTCAAATCTAAGATTCTCAGACCAGCCAACTGAAGCTGCCTTTTTCTCTATTTCAGCCAACCTGACCTCTAAAACATCCACTGCAGAAGATTTTCTCGGATTAGCAGCCCACCAATTTTTCATAGCCACTTTCGTTGCTTTAACTTTAGCTTGCAACACACTCCCACCATTGCCTTTAGACCCGCCCTTTCTCCACCCATTCATAGCTTCCAACATCAACTCCCTCTCCTCCGACCACCAGTTGAAAAAACGAAAAGGGCTCGGACCCCAATCCACCTTCGGAATGCCAATTCCTACGGCATTATGATCAGAAACGCTTCTCCTAAACCCCTTTTGAAAAAGATTAGGAAACCAAGTAAGAAAATCTGGGGAGAGCAAGAAACGGTCTAACCTTGCCCAAGCAGAATTTTCTCTGAAATTTATCCAAGTAAAAGTCTCACCCACCATAGGAATATCCACAACCTTAGCCTTTCTAATGAAAACATTGAAATTTGATATAGATGCCTGACAACCCCCTCCACCAATCCTTTCCGACCGATCAAGAACAGTGTTAAAGTCGCCCCCTAAGCACCAAGGGACAGGAAAAGATCTCTGGGAACAGATAAGAAAGTCCCACAAAATTTTCCTTTCATTCTCCACGCAAGGAGTAGAGGTGACACGGTTCCGGTTCGGTTCCGGTTCCGGTTCCGAACCGGCGGTTCCGGTTCCACGGTTTAGTGGAACCGGAACCGGAACCGGTTCTAACCGGTTCCGGTTCCGGTTCCGGAACCGCCGGTTCCGGTTCCGGTTCCACAGGAACCGCCGGTTTTGAACCAGATTATTTTTTTTTTTTTATTATTATTTTTTTTTTTTTTATACAAACAAAAAAAGACTTCTCTAATAAAATAAATATATAAATGAAAAATTACAAAATTAAATTATAAAATAAAATTACAAATGACAAAAGAAAAAGAAAAAGAAAAATGGGTTCTTATGGGTTGTTGAACCATGGTTGCAAAACAACCATGATAACACCCTAACCAATGAAGCCACATTCAATTCTAGTATAATAATTGAAACAAAAACTATAAGTAGTATAAAGATTTATTTTAAAACGTGTCCATTTACACGAGGCCTGACTTTAAAGTAATTCTCCGGACCAAGACGGGCACGGGTGTGGTGTCGGATCGAGAGGGAAAAGTTTCTTACTAGGTTTAAACAAGGTTCGAAATAAACACGACACTTAAAAACACTTTTTTTTGATGAAAAAGGGGTTTTTGGGGCTCGAAAAGTGGGCACAAGCCCTCTGGACTTGCTCCCATTGGATTCCTTGCATCATTCTATGCGATTTCAAAAAAAAAATCACCCAATTCGGACATCCGAGCACAAAGTTATGGCCTTTCAAAGTTTAAGGCATATATACAAATTTTTTTACCGCAATTTTTTTTTTTTTGAGGCAAATTTTTTTTTGAGAGTGTTGGAGAGAAATTAGAATTAGAGAATTGAGAAAAAATTGGTGTGAGGAAAAATGAAAGGGGGGGTGGTATTATAGAGAAAAAAAAAAAAAAAAAAAAAAAAAATTGTGTGAACCGGCGGTTCGAACCGGAACCGGAACCGCCGGTTCCAATCCGGTTCGAACCGCCGGTTCGAACCAACTAACGAACCGGAACCGGAAATCCGGTTCCGGTTCCGGTTTTTCCGGTTCCGGTTCCGGCCGGTTCCGGCGGTTCGAACCGGAACCGTGCCAGGTCTAGCAAGGAGCGTACACATTACAGAAGACAACACCCCTGTTAAGGTGCACCAAACGACCAGATAGAATGATGCAATTTTTATTACTAATACAAGCATTTACCTCAAAGAAATGGTCATTCCACAACGTCACAAGCCCGCCTGAAGCACCTTCCGCATCCACCGCTAACCCTTTATTCAAGAAAGGACGACCCAGCACATTCACCAGTCTATCATCAAAAGATTTGAGTTTAGACTCTTGAATGAAAAGAATCCCAGGCTTATGGAAATTAACCAACCGCCGAACCATCCTCTTCTTCTCCCCGCTGCCCAAACCTCTAATGTTCCATGAGACTACTAACATAGAAAAACTGAATCCCACCCAAAACAAAAACAAACCCCTTCACTGGTACACCACCTCCATCTTTTCCTTGTCTTCCTTTTCACGCCTGGCAATTTCCGCACTAATCTCCTTTACTTTGTTGTTAAAATTGTAACCAAGAGCTACCCCTGTTTCTATTACTTTTGCTATTTCATCCTCTAATTTCCATCCCAAGCTGGATCGACTATTCTTCTGGGGCGAAGTTCTACTCAACACTTGAACCTGACCTTCCCTCTGAACTGCGTTCCTTGTTTTCATACCATGGATTTTTGCTGATTGGGCCTTCTTTCTTCCTTTATTCTTTGTAACGATGGTAGACAAAGAAACCCCTTCTTCAATCTCTATACTTGCCGACTTCGAGGTCCCCTTTTGATCTTTTTTTCCTTCCACCCCCATATCTTCCTCCCCAACCATTCTATTGAAAATGAGCCCCGTAGCCATTCCTCTCTCTATCACCTTAGCAATCTCCACTCCTAAACTCCATGACCCATTAGAGCTGTCTTCCGGATTCCCATCATTTAACCGATTAAGAACCTCTAAAGGAGTCTCTGATACCACTTCCAGGGAAGAGTCCTCTAAAACTGTAACTTTGGCAGCTGAAGGCTTTTGATTTGGGCCAATGTTCACCCAGAGCTGACCCTCCTGCTGATTATGAGGGTTGTTATGGACAGGCCCATTATCTTGCTCCTTCTGAATCGGCCCATCCCTAACTTGAGACCCCGAATGGCCCACTTTAGAACAGTCTCCTTTTAAAAACCCGTGACCACCCCTTCCCCAAAATCCTCCTTCTGAGTCAGAAGAAGCTGAGCTGGATTCCGAACTAGAACCCCTATATAAGCTACCTCTTCCATCTTTTTCTAAGATTATTTTTGAATTCAAATTTTGTGTCCGAGTTGGTTTGCTTTTCAGCTTTCTTTGCCACACTTTTTTGCCATTCTCCTTAATCCCCTGACAACAAATCCCATCTGATGAATTCATCCGAGGACCTTCGATGTGACTGAGGTTGTTGAGGCCATCCCTACCCTTTCTATCTACCCTTTTTTCGATGGAAACGTCCTTTCTCTGAGAAGAGTCAGAATTGCTCCTTTGGAAAAAGCTCCCCTTTCTACCAAAGTCAGAAACTCCGTCAGAAGAAGATGAAGCTAGATAAACATGAGCACCTCTGGTTTTGCTTTGAGCACCCTGGTTTTTTTTCCAAAGGAAAAGAGCTAGAGCTCCCCTCATTGGAATCTAGCCCCAAATGGTTCTCTAACCATTTCAGATCAACCTTATCCATCTCAACTGAGATCTGATACACTTTCTTATCCACCACCACTTCCATCAGGTTATCTCCAACCTTCCCAAACGGAACTGAAGTCAACACCTTGGCTCTATCAAATCTGCTCCTTTTGGCTGTGAACTCTTCCACTAGTAAAGCTTCACCAAAAGCTCCTCCCATTTTGAGTAGGAAAGGTTCATTCCAACAGGCCAAAGGAACCCCTCGAAACTCCATCCACACTAAATTGGACTTAAGAGCTTCTAAATGATACCCCCTCTTCATGGATGAGAAGCAATCATCCCAGAAAAATCTGTTATTTATGAATCCAGTGCAGTCACATTCCGAATCAAACTTCCATAAGATCATCTTCTCACCCATATAATGGGATGAGACAGGGAAACCTCTGTTCGCTAGCCGTTGAAAGACACTAGAAACATTTGTGAAAGATTTGAGTACGCCAATAGCACATTTAGACAACCATCCAATGCTCCTCTTATCTCCATCCCAAAAGAGTCTTGTCACCTTCTTATTTTTCTTTAAATCTCCCTCCTCCGTACTGAACAAGTGACCTTTCACTACATCTGAAAAGGATCTCTGGTTAATCTTGGCTCGATACCCATCCTTCCACGCTTGATCACTTCTTTGTTTGTCCTCAAAGATACCATTTTTGCCGTTATGATATCCTTGAAACCCACCACCTTCCTTTCTCGTTTTCCATCCGTATGAGGCCATCTTTGCTTTGATCGGCCAGCTGTAGACGTGCATCCCATCTACTCTTCCAGCCACCCTTTTTGCTTCCTCTTCCGTTTCAAACCGAATAAAAGCGAATAAGCAACCCTTAGCATTGATCTTGGAGGAAAGAAAAATGTCCCTTACCCTCCCATGAGGTTTGAAAATTCCCCAAAGACAAGCTTGATCAACGACAGGGTTGATATTGTCAATGAAGATGGAAAACAAATTGTCTCTATAGTCACCCCTTCCCTCGTTGCTGTATAGTGCAGAGCCTCTCTCTCTAGTATTCTCTCTCATGATTGCTTATTATTTATTTATTATTATTATTTTTTTAACATTATATAATTGTTTATTTTTATTTATTTATTTTTTTTGACTGGAACAATTTGTTATATAGATCAGAAGTAGAATCGATTACATCAACTGGAAATCTGAAACAAACATAAACTAAAACTGGGATCTACGAAATAAGACAACGAGACACAACCTAGATTACAGCTCCCAGACTACAACTTCTAACCAAACTCACAAACCCTCACAAGAGGGACTGAAAACTGAAAATAAACTAAAAAACTACCAAAACCGACTAAACCTAACATCAATCAAAGCAAGAGGAATCCTTGGCTGCCGGCAGGTGTTCTGGCGGGGAGGATCGGCCGGACGATTCCATGGCCTTCGTAGCTCCGCTGCAGCTCACACTGACACACGAACACCCTAGATCTGGCCTGAGCCAAAAGGATCGGCCGATCTAACAGCTGCCGGCGTTGATCGGAAAACATAACCCACCCGGTGGCTCGAGAGGGTCGGCCGATCGAACGCCAGGGCCGTCGTAGCAGCCTCAGAAGGTCTCCATCTGATCGGGTAGGCCTAGCTGGAAGAAGAAGACTCCGCCGACTCCCGCTGCCATAGCAAGAGACCGACGACGGAGCGAACAAACTGAGAAGAAACTGAAGGCGGTGATGGAAGAGAGAGAAGGGAGAGAAAAAACCTAGGAGAGAGAAGCTCTCGACTTTTGTCTATTATATAATTGTTTATAAGTATTAGATCACGTGTTCTTATTTATAGCATAGCTAAAAACATAATGATATTTCAAATGCATTTTACAATGGAATAGAAAAAAAAAATTAAGAAAATATTTTTACATTGGGATTAATTAATTTTTTATTTATTTATGAAGAATTATATAAATTTGGGCCACAACCTCATGGTGCATACATGAGGAGTTTACCAACAAACTAACATCATCTTGTCGATTGTATTTTTTTTTTCTCATGAATAAAACCATATTATAAGAAAACCAGAATTTATGATATCCGTCTTCTCTTGTCGAAATTGAATGGAGTCTCGGTTGTGTTCATGCCCAGGGATTCAAATTTTATGGCTGATAGTTTAGCTAAGTTGGGTTCTAGGGGCTTGGAGGACAGGGTTGAGTGGGGGGTGGTGTAGTTCTGTGGTTTTTGCTTGCTTTGGGGGGTGTCGTGCTGGTGTTTGGTGGCTGCTTGTGCTTCCTCTGGTGCGGCTGTTTTTTGGCTTTGTTTGGCATTGTTTCGGTCTGTTTGCTGGTGTGGGGGTTTTTCCCTTTGTTTTTGTTGTTTTTTGGCGGTGTGCCTGCTTGGCTTCTTTTCTGTTGGCCTGGGTTGTGTTTGTGCCTGCTGGCTGTGTTTGTTGTTTAATAAAGTTCTGTTTCAAAAAAAAAAAAAAAAAAAAAAAAAAAAAAACCAGAATTATAAAAGAGCTGGCTGGTCACCCAAGACAATTGGAGCAACACAAAGAGGAAATCCTCCATCCAGAAAGAATCACAATCAGCAGACAAATTAAACCAAACTTTGCTGATGTAGGACGGTTTTGGGTGTTGCCTTATTTTATTAATTTGGGTCTTTGTTTCTTGTTTAGCAAGTTTATTTATTTTAGTTTGATTAGGAATTAAATTTAGGTTTTGGAAATAAATCAAACTTACCTTTTAGGTAAGATTTGATCTTTGTTTTTCAGTCAAGTTAGGAATCATGAATCTTAGAAGATTATGATTAGTTTTTATCTTTTCTTGTTTTAGTCTTTTTAGGAATGTCGTATTCGAGTCGTATTAGGGTTAGTTTATTATAAATAGTCTTATTATTTCCA
Source organism: Acer saccharum (assembly GCA_030490815.1). Classification (NCBI taxonomy): domain Eukaryota; kingdom Viridiplantae; phylum Streptophyta; class Magnoliopsida; order Sapindales; family Sapindaceae; genus Acer; species Acer saccharum. The sequence continues at coordinate 6,135,348 of CM059868.1, forward strand.
ATTATTGTAACTTTTTGATAATCAATAAAATCGTTCTTTGGAACACTTATCTGTCGTGGATTCGACATGCTCTTTGAGATTCGAGAGCGCCATTTTCTAACATAGATTAGGGAATAATGGCCCCTGCATGGCGATCCATGCTTGGGTAACTACCGGTCGCTGCGTCAAGGTTCGTCTGAGTGTGCCTCAGGGTTCGATAAAGTGATCATTCTTATTTTTGCCATACCCCACTGCGTCAAACTTTGCCAGGCTGTGAGCAGCCATGTTAGCCTCCCTATAAGCAAATGTGACCTTACAATAAGGAAAACAAAGAATATCACTGATAACAAGCCCCACATCTAAGAGAGGAGCCTTACCTTCCAAAATAAGTTTCACAACCACCTGGGTATCGGACTCCACAACAACACAAGGGAGCAGACGTGGAGCAGACCTGAATCGCGAGCAAACGCCAGATCAATTTAATTACAACATGATAAATAGAAACATTTCACATGCGAATGGTACCATATTTTAGAAATTAATGCAAACCGTGGGCCCCATGATGCTGGTTATTATTCTTCAATCTTTGAATATACGTACGGAATCTTTTTCAACTTAGCTGGTTATCATTATCACCTGATCAATTTCAATTCACTTTTTTTTTTTTTTTTTAATAATGTTGGTCGTCGATTGTTACCTTATAGTCAAACAAAATTAAGGTTGGACTTCACAACCAGTTGGCTTGCTTTTATTCAAGAGAAAGGTCTTCAAGGTTCAAGCAAGTACCAATTAAGATGAAGCTGGTCCATGCCAATACAAAATTAAAACGGAGAACCGGCATATCCATAGAACTTTAACTTGCTTCAATTAAGTCAACGATTACAATCTTTCTTGATGTATTGTCTGAGTCAGAAGCCACTGAAGTGGTTCATTAGTTTGCTCACTTTGCTTTCTCAATATTCTACTGTCAAAGTTAAAAGTCGCTTATTAAGTGGTTTTCGTTTGCTTTCTTAATGTACTGGCAGAGTCGGAAGTCGTTTAAGTATTTTAAATTTGTTTTCTTAATATACTGTTAGACCCATTCAAGTTTTCTTAATATAAACAGCTCAGATGCAGTTACATTTGTCCGGGATCAGCTTCGACAACATGGAGATGTCCAGGTAGCTTGTGAAGCACTCGCACGAGCAGCTCTAGATTGACGTTCACAAGATAGTGTCAGCATTGACATTGCCGATTTAGGGCGAACAAAATATCTTGTACGAACTGGGCCAAGCTTTTGCTACCATTGTAATTGTATCGCTCGGAGTATGGATGTCATCTCTGCTATCTTTCTAGATTTCAAGGCTTCTATATGTATATAATCACATAGAATTCTACACTTTTGTCTACATAATGCAATTGTACAAGTCTTTCAACTTAATAATGTTAGTTTAGGTAACATGATATATAATCTCAAAGAACAACACACATTTATTCAAAAAAAAGTTTTCATATTTGATAATTTATATGGTCATCAAATTAAACCAGATATATAGTTACACCACAAATTAAGGAAAACGCATGATGACAAATGAAGAAGAGATTGCAAAGCAATTGTCCTAATAAATTCACACGTGATTCACCATCTACTTCAATGGACCATCAATCAAAATTCTGAACAACAAAATTGTTGTGTGAGAAATTTATTGGATTATCAGTAGCCATAAATTCTCACTTTGCTAGCTAGAACGGTCTTATTACAATTTTAAATTTATAAGAAAAAAAATCATATTTGTTTTTTCAATACACCAATATATACCAATGTACATTTACTCTCTTGTATCTTGATAAAATAAATATTTCAATTTATAAAGTGTGCCCCAGAGGCAGTGTCAATACATTTCCCAGTTCAAATACCCTATGAGCTTTATTAAGTGTAGACATGATTTTGGTTGCACAGCTCAAAGCCTACTTTGTGTTGGATTTTGTGATCCTAAGAAAACAATATCTACACAAGGGTGAGTAGTTTCATTTGGAGCTCGAATCGTGCCAAAACGAGATTGTAATACTTGAATATCACCAACCACAAAAGAATAAATATCCAGGAACCTAAAAATTACAACTCATAATCAACATATCAATCAAATAAAAAACCCATAAATAGCCATACAAAATTTGAATTCTCAAGACCAAAACCGAAAGCATAAATGATAAGTACTTATATGTCAAGCTCAACAACAATAGAAATCGATTCCATAATCTCATAATTTAAATCATTATCAAATCAATAGATCAAAACTATTTGGTAATTAGTACAGGCACATACAGTACATATAAATTGAAACTATAATTTTAAAAATAAAATCACTATCTAACGAACAAACAAAATCTATTTCCATAAACTTTACTGTTCAAAAAAAAAATCTATTTCGGTAATCACGAAGATAGTATAAATCGAAACCACAATCTTATAAACTAAATTAATAGACATCAAATGAATTGAACAAACAAAACCTATTTCAATTATAAGTACTAAGACAATACAAGTACCATAGAGTACGTACGATGAAGAGTATAATAACAAGTACGTGCTAGTACATAATCACAAAGGTGTGAAGTTAATAGTATGTTGAGATCGAACATTAGAATAATTGAAATCTTAATTTGCCAATGCAAACATCTAGGAAATAATCTCATCTCTAAGAAACATCATGTCTAACAATAGAATTGATCCCTAACGCACATATATGCAAGTCTTAAGAATAAAAAATGTGTGTGGTTCAAATCAAATGAATACAATATGTGCTGCTTAAAGTCAAACTTAATAAAATCAAATATTTGATCAACTTATAGCTTCTTAAAGTCATTATTAATAATGTCATTATCAAATTGATCATTTTTGGAGGGGCATAAGGTAATGCCTACATACCATACAAATCTAAATTGGTCAAGAAAGCATATCTTTTCTCTCGCTGGAGAGAAGTTATTTCTCCATAATTATTTATACCTGCATGTCAAATGAATTAAAACATGTATCCAATTTCAATTCCTTGAAGAAGCAGTTATTCCTCTCACAGTGTCACCACACAACTGAATCAAATACAACCTTGATCATGATAATAATTAGCCAAACCTTGAAATTAATCATTAATCTAATGTTCCAACTAATGAATATGAGAAGCATTGTGTGTACCATTTCTTAATTACTAGATTCAGATGACATATATAGAAGAAAGGAAGCAAGCAAAATCTCGACATTTATCACTAAATCTGAAAGCATAAATATGCAATATCATAGAAATGAACAAAACATATGCTGATCGTTTGTCATTAGAATTCTAACTAGTGTCATAAAAACTAAAGAAAAAAAACTTCCTTCTATAATTTATAAATTAATTATCCTCACAAAAGTAGAAAAAATCATTACAACGAAAACTCAGACACCCATGCACCAACAACCATGTCTCTCTTTTACTTGTGGCGGAATCCATCCACAAATCTAGTTGCAAAACCGTATTGGAATTAATATCCCATTCAATGTTTAAAAACAAAATGGTAGAAACCACTACAGTACAAGCCCCGACCCACATATGAGCACACAAGATGAGTGTATAAGATTGTAAACCCTAATTTTACTGTCAATCAAGGAAAGCATAACAACCAAACACAACTAATCAATTACTGATTCTTACAAGCTGATCAGTCTACATATCATCCTTTCTTGATCAAAACAAACTAACAAGTGATTAATTAACTATAGTAACTTAATTCATTTATATATAAAGCTGCTAGTTAAAAAGCCAAAAGCAGCCACTAAGAGCAAACTTTTCATTAAATCTTATCATCAGTTTAGATATGAGGAATAAAAGAGTAAAAAATATTTTCTAATGCAAACTCAGCTCGTTATTAGATAAGAGTACTACAAGATCTTGGAAATTACATTTAACAAACTCAGCTAGTTATTAGAAAAGCAAATTAAAAGGTAGAAAACAATCACGCTACAGTACTCAAGAGATCATGCTCACAAATGGCCGGGTGCTGCAGGATCTGGCACTATGAATGCCGGTTCATTAAAATCCCTAATGATAGGGTCACCGCCTAAAGAGAAAAGCTGCGGTCGCCTAAGAACCAAAATTCTATATTGCAATTCTCCATCTCCATCTTGGTTCACGGAGAAAATGACTTCATCACCCTCTCTAAGACCTTTTGCTCTAACAAATTGAGGCCAACCTTTTGTGAACACAGGTTTCTTATAAATGTCTTCTGGACGAGTGTAGATACGCAAATGCCTCAGTTGTCCAGTCCAGTCTATGACTGGTAATCCACGTAGTGTCGCTCTTGTAGAATTCCCAAGAAATAGGAGAGAGCACTGGTCGGGACAGCAAGTTTTGACTGGTCGATGTCTGATCTTGTTAGGCGCTTATTGAAGACAGCAGCCATAGCAACAAGGATGAGAAAGAGAGAATTTAGAGATGTTTTTGAAAAAAGAGAGTATTTAGAGATGTTTTTGAAGAAGAAAAGAGTTTGTGTGAGAGAGAGAGAGAGAGACATGAACAACATAGGCGGTTTTATATAGATGAAAAGAGATTGTGTGTTAGGGGTCGTTTGTTTTTTTGAATAAAGACTGAACAGTCCTGAATTTTTATGAAAACTGAATAGTGACTGAACCTTGAATCTGAATGACATGTTTGTTTTTTTATTTTTATCACATCTGAATAGAATATCAACTTTCTTGTTTTTTAAATATAAAATGGTTTAAAAATAAGTAATTTGACATGTATACCTTTGTTACTATTAATTGTTATGTATTTTCATTTTATATGATACAAACAACTAAATAAAAATAATTTAACAAATCTTAAACCATTTTTATGTAGTAATTGGAATATATTATTCATGATTAAGTTATGATAAATAATTGGTTTAAAAAAAAAGATAAATAATGATTTAGAAATGGTTTTGATTTTTTTTTTTTTTTTTTTTAAATTGAAGGTTCAACGATGGTGTTAAAAGTTACAATGTAATTAATGTTTTTTTTTTTTTTTTCTTTTGAGTTGTTTATCATAAGTAATAAGTTAAAATAAATAAATGTGTATAATATAAAATTATGATAAAATTAGAAATATGTTATCTTTGGTAGAATAGTTTTGGAAGGAGATATATTAAATGCAATCCACTGATTTAGAATTAAGTTAAAAGTCAAGATTTCTTACTTTTTATTTTAAGTTATTTTTTATTTTTTTGTATTTTTAAGCTTTTTGACCATTTAAAAAAATAAATAAAACAACTTAATAATTTTAATTTAAACCCATTAAGTTTTAAGTGTAAAAAATAATCGACCACTTAGTTGGAATTTCAATTCCATCAACATCATGAAAGAGAGTGCATGGGACATTGGAGCCGCTGGCAGTAAGGTGGGGTCGTGTGGAGCGAATCACTGTAGCTATCTTTAATCACATTATTCAAATGTGAAATGTTGAGACCGTTTTTTAATTGTTCAAAGTCTGGAAAGTGCTTATTATTATCTTTAATTTGATCATATATATCAAACATGAAAATTTAAGTGGGTTGCTACATATTTTCTATTTATGATTGTTTTCATGGTTTCTAAATTGTCCATAACAAACAAGAGCTCCGTTGAGAGAGAGAGAGAGGGTGAGATTGAGAGCTTTGTTGAAAAAGCTTTAAAAAAAAATTGGATTTTTCCTAGTAAATATAAAATAGCTTATATAAAGGATAATTAAGATAATTTATATATTAAAAAAGATTTTTGTAAAAAAAAAAAAAAACACTTCATATCGCCTTTTAGTATTAAAAGAAAAAAAAAACTTTTAAGCCTTTACAGAATCTATAATAAACACAAACTTTTGTGTGTGGGTTGTTGTCCCACCTGTGAGTGGGTTTCCATCCCCGTCTGTGGGAGATCTAGTCTGGGCTGCGATTAGATGTCAATAGTTGATGGGTCCCAGCTGTTATTGTACACATGTTTTCATGTACTTCTGTCATGGTTTTCCAGGTGCTGTAATACAGTTGTTTATTTCAAAACAAAAAAAAACACAAAACAAAAAAAAACACAAACTTAATATTCTATTTGCTTTTTTTAGTCTTGGAATTTGTTCGATTTGGTGGGCCATATGAAAAAAAAAAAAAAAAAAAAATGCGGCACGATGAAGAAAAGGATAGGTGCATGTGCATGTGCATGTGTAAGTGCCAAAACGCGTTTTCTGAGTTCTGACACTTATCTTTCTGGTAACGATTTTGAAATTCTCTAGTTTTGAAAGTCCAGGTGCCATTAATCTTCAATCTTTGAATATATATTGAAGCATTGTGTGTACCATTCAGATGACATATATAGAAGAAAGGAAGCATAAATATGCAATATCATAGAAATGAACAAAACATATATATGCTGATCATTTGTCATTAGAATTCTAACTAGTGTTATAAAAAGTAAAAACTAAAGAAAAAAATGTTCTCCTCCCACCCAAAGGAGAAAAAAAAAAAACAAATCATTTTTGTGGAACTGGTATGTCTCCTTTACCAAATTGCTAATTCGATTTTAGTTTACCGTCGTCTCTTGAAAAGCATTTGCTTATAGCTCCAGCTCCATAAACCTCCTTCTATAATTATAAATTAATTATCCTCACAAAAAGTAGAAAAAATCATTACAACAAAAACTCAGACACCCATGCACCAACAACCATGTCTCTTTACTTGTGGCGGAATCCATCCTCAAATCCAGTTGCAAAACTGTATTGAAATTAATATCCCATTCAATGTTTAAAAACAAAATGATTGAAACCACTACAGTACAAGCCCCGACCTACATATGAGCACACAAGACGAGTGTAAAAGATTGTAAACCCTAATTTTACTGTCAATCAAGGAAAGCCTGACAACCAAACAAAACTAATCAATTACTGATTTTTACAAGCTGATCAGTCTACATATCATCCTTTCTTGATCAAAACAAACTAATAAGTGATTAATTAACTATAGCAACTTAATTCATTTATATATAAAGCTGCTAGTTGAAAAACCAAAAACAACCACTAAGAGCAAACTTTTCATTAAATGCAAAAGCGGAAGAGTACTAAAAGATCTTGGAAATTACATAAAACAAACTCAGCACCTTACTAGAAAAGCAAATTAAAAGGTAGAAAACGATCACGCTACAGTACTCTCAGACTGAGTTTTAATTTTTAAATGAAGAGATAAAAGGGTGCGGGTGCAGCAGGATCTGGCAGTGCTATGGATGCCCGTTCATTAAAATCCCAATTCCTAATATTGATGGGCTCATCGCTTAAAGGGAAAAGCTGCTGTCGCCGTGAACCAAAATTTTGTGTTGCAATCCTCCATCTCCATCTTGGTTAAGGAGAAAATGACTTCATCACCCACTCTAAGACCTTTTTCTCTAACAAATCGAGGCCAACCTGTTGTGAAAACAGGTTTCCTATAATTGCCACCAGGACGACTGTAGATACGAAAATGCCTCACTTGTCCAGTCCAGTCAATGATTGGTAAATCCAAACTTAATATTCTATTTGATTTTTTTAGTCTTGGTAATTTGTTCGATTTGGTGGGCCATATGAAAAAAAAAAAAAAAAAAAAAAAAAAAGGCGGCACGATGAAGAAAAGGATAAGGTGCATCATGCATGTGGCATTTTGAAATAGTGATGCAAATAACTGTAAGTATACTGAGCTTTTCAAAATATCGTCGTACGCAATTTTCCAAAACGCGTTTTCTGACACTTATCTTTCTGCCATTGTAAGGCATTAATCTTCAATCTTTGAATATACCGGTTAAATCGCCGGTTTTTTTTTATATTAAAAAAAAAAAAGATGAATCAGAAGCTGCCACGTGGCACTTTTTATGAAAAAATTTTAAAAAACCAAAACCGTGTCCAAAACGGCAAAACCGACACTTTCTTAACCGAAATCGAAACTGTAATTGTAAACCATCGGTTAGAAACTGTGTACCAAACCGGTTTTCTAGTTACGGTTTCGGTTTTGGGTGGCCACGGCACCGAAACCGAACCGTGGCCACCTCTAGCTCGAATCATACTTGAATATCACCAACCACAAAAGAATGAATATCAACTTAATAAAATCAACATATCAATCAAATAAAAAACCCATTTATAAACCATACAAAATTTGGATTCTCAAGACCAAAACCGAAAGCATAAATGAGAAGTACTTATAAGTCAAGCTCAACAACAATAGAAATCGATTCCATAATCTCATAATTTAAATCATTATCAAATCAACAGATCAAAACTATTTGGTAAGTACAAGCACATACAGTACATATAAATTGAAACTATAATTTCAAAAATTAAATCACTATCTAATGAACAAGCAAAATCTATTTCGGTAAGCACGAAGACAGTATAAATCGAAACCAAAATCTCGTAAACTAAATCAATATAGATCAAATGACAGTACAAGTACCATAGAGTACGTACATTGATGAGTATAATAACAAGTACATACTAGTACATAATCACAAAGGTGTGAAGTTATTAGTCTGTTAATCGAATACATAGCCAACATTAGAATAATTGAAATCTTAATTTGCCAATGCAAACATCTAGGTAATAATCACATCTCTAAGAAACATCACGTCCAACAATTGAATTGATCCCTAACGCACATATATGCAAGTCTTAAGAATATAAAATGTGTGTGCTTCTTAAAGTCATACTTAATAAAATCAAATATTTGATCATCAACTTATAGCTTCTTAAAGTCATTATTAATAAAGTCATTATCAAATTGATCATTTTTGGAGGGGAATAAGGTAATGCCAACATACCATACAAATCAAAATTGGTCAAGAAAGCATACCTTTTCTCTCGCTGGAGAGAAGTTATTTCTCCATAACAATCTCTATATTTATACCTGCATGTCAAATGAATCAAAACATGTATCCAATTTCCTTGAAGAAGCAGTTATTCCTCTCACAGTGTCACCACACAACTGAATCAAATACAACCTTGATCATGATAATAATTAGCCAAACCTTGAAATTAAGCATTAATCTAATGTTCCAACTAATGAATATATGAAGCATTGTGTGTACCATTTCTTACTAGATTCAGATGACATATATTTAAGAAAGGAAGCAAGCAAAATCTCGACATTTATCACTAAATCTGAAAGCATAAATATGCAATATCATAGAAATGAACAAAACATATGCTGATCATTTGTCATTAGAATTCTAACTTGTCATAAAAACTAAAGAAAAAAAACTTCTCCTCCCACCCAAAGAAGAAAAAAACACAAATCATTTTTGTGGAACTGGTATGTCTTCTTTACCAAATTGCTAATTATATTTTTAGTTTACCGTTGTCTCTTGAAAAGCATTTGCTTATAGCTCCAGCTCCATAAACCTCCTTCTATAATTTATAAATTAATTATCCTCACAAAAAGTAGAAAAAATCATTACAACAAAAACTCAGACACCCATGCACCAACAACCATGTCTCTTTTACTTGTGGCGGAATCCATCCTCAAACCTAGTTGCAAAACCGCATTGGAATTAATATCCCATTCAATGTTTAAAAACAAAATGGTAGAAACCACTACAGTACAAGCCCCGAGCCACATATGAGCACACAAGACGAGTGTAAAAGATTGTAAACCCTAATTTTACTGTCAACCAAGGAAAGCCTAGCTAACAACCAAACACAACTAATCAATTACTGATTTTTACAGGCTGATCAGTCTACAGTCTACATATCATCCTTTCTTGATCAAAAGAAACTATTTATTTTTTTTTAAAGAAGAGAACAAAAAGTAGCATAAGCCAAACCATCCACAAAAACACTGGAAGCAAATCCCCAACTAGAAAAGTGGCACGCAGGCCACACAAGAAAACAAAAACATCAAGAAAACAAACACGCTACAGTACTCTCAGACTGAGTTTTAAATGAAGAGATCAAGCTCATAAATGGGTGCAGCAGGATCTGGCACTATGAATGCCGGTTCATTAAAATCCCTAATGATAGGGTCACCGCTTAAAGAGAAAAGCTGTGGTCGCCTGAGAACCAAAATTCTGTATTGCAATCCTCCATCTCCATCTTGGTTCAAGAAGAAAATGACTTCATCACCCACTATAAGACCTTTTTCTCTAACAAACTGAGGCCAACCTGTTGTGAAAACAGGTTGCCTATAAATGCCACCAGGACGAGTGTAGATACGAAAATGACTCACTTGTCCAGTCCAGTCAATGACTGGTAAATCCGCGAAGTTTCTCTCTTGTAGAATTCCCATGAAATAGGGGAGAGCACTGGTCGGGACATCCAGTTTTCTGTGGACGATGTCTGATCTTGTTAGGCGCTTATTGAAGATTATGGCAGCCATAGCAACAAGGATGAGAAAGAGAGAATTTAGAGATGGTTTTGAAAAAAGAGAGTATTTAGAGATGTTTTTGAAGAAGAAAGAGAGAGTGTGTGTGAGAGACATGAACAACATAGGCGGCTTTATATAGATGAAAAGAGATTGTATGTTAGTTTGGAATTTCTGTCAACAATCAACCTCATGAAAGAGGATCCCTGTAGCTATCTTTAATCACATTATTCAAATGTGAAATGTTGTTTTTGTTGAGACCGTTTTTTAATTGTTCAAAGTCTGGAACTAAAGTGCTTATTATTATCTTTTAATTTGATCATATATATCAACATGAAAATTTAAGTGGGTTGCTACATATTTTCTATTTATGATTGTTTCATGGTTTCTAAATTGTCCATAACAGGGACGTAACCGGGAATAAATTTCAGGGGGTCTAGAATAATTTTTTTTAGATTGAACATTGGCAATACAATAAAATTTCTTTAATTAAAATAAAGATACACTTATTCAAAAATACATAGCCAGACTTACATGGTATAATGTATATTCTAAATAAATACGTTAACAAATTTAATAATAAAAATGTCAAAACAAACTATAAATAAAGATGAAATGGAAATACTTACTAAATAGGTCTGGAACTAAAGTGATTATTATTATCTTTTAATTTGATCATATATATCAAATATGAAAATTTAAGTGGGTTGCTACATATTTTCTATTTAAACCTTTACAAAATCGATAATAAGCACAAACTTAATATGCGGCACAATGAAAAAAAAAGATAGGTACATCAGTGCATCTGCGATGCGCATGAACACAACCCACGTGTGATCCAATTATAAAAGATTATAATTTGTAATAGAATACAAACGCCGACAAAACGCCGAACGCCGGTGCTGATTTAACGACATACAGAGCTTTCGAAATTTTCCAAAACTCCAAGTGTCGTTTTCTGAGTTCTGACAACTATTCTTTCTGGAAACGATTTTGTTTCTTATAAAAAGTGCCATTAATTAGTTTTGAAAGTCACGTACACATTTTTTAGTTTGAAAGTCCAGGTGCCATATTAATTAGTTTTATTAATTAATTTGCTTGCTCTGTTTCTTGGGGTTTGTGTTTTTGTTCTTGCCTCTGTTCGGGTGGTTTGCTGCCTGCTGGGTGTTGGTTTCTGCTGCCCTTGTGGCCTAATAAATTCCTTTGTTCAAAAAAAATTAGTTTATTAAAGCTAATGACATTCTCTTACTTTAAACCCTTTCTCTGTTTACGAATTTACGATGGCAGGAGAGAGACTTATGTTTATACGGTTTGGGTTGGTTTTTGGAAGTTTTGAGAGTGAAGTGACTTGACCTCAAATCGACTGGTAATTATCTCAAGGATTGAGGTTTTGATGGGTGCATGTGTTTTCTCTTTCGATTTTTTTAAATACCCTGAAAGAAAAATTCCAGTCATACACAAAATAATTATGTAATTTAAAGTATAGTCAATGTGTCTATTTATAGAGATGGTAGTGTACCTTTCTTTCATAGTGGTAATGAGGAGTTTGAGTCCTACCGTGTATATTTTACAAGTATGTATAGGAGTTCTTCCGGTTTTTATATAAATAGTTTATATGTTTTTTTTTATATATATTCATACAGAACTTCCTATATCTTCTAAACAATAAACATGATTTTTTTTTTTTTTCAATTCTTAAAATATCTAAAAGTACATATTAACATTTTATAACTTTCAAGCTGGGTCTCACAACACCCATAATTTATTCAATTTTTTAATTATTAAAACTACCCTAAACTAATTAGTAATGAACCCTTGTCTTCTGGCTTCCTCATCTTTCACAGTGTCTTCTTCCTTCCTCATCTTTCACATGTGTCTTCTTCCTTCTTTCAGGATTTCTTCTCTTATTATTTTATTGATAAGCCGATTATTTTACTACATAAAATTATTTCATTTGTTTGTCAGACAAGATAACAAAATTGCCAAATTGAAGGGTTTTTTTCGATGGGAAAATGAAGGTCTTCTTAATCTCTAAATAGCACTATCTAATGATAGAATTTTATTTTTTAACCCTATGATGAACTAAAAAATGGTTTATGGGTTTCGACATTGAGGAAATAGGCGTAATAGCACCAAATTCATATTGACTTTTAAGATTAGCACTTGATTTATAATTTGAGTTTAAACGGTATCAAAGGACAAAAATACCCCCATAATTTTCTTTTATTACTTTCTCTATCCTTTTTTATTTGATTTTTAAAAAAAAAACCTCCATCAGTGGAGGAGGTTGGCCTACCTCTCTAAGGATTGGTTTGTATTCCTAAGTGAACCAAATGAATTCAAATATTAAGACCTAAGTATTTAATTTAATTAACATTATTAAGCTCAGTTTGGCCAGTGACAGATCCAAACTGAGCTTGAAAAAAATGGGGTAGAGTTTGATGGAGAGAGAGGAAATGAGGTGGTGCATGCGTGAGTAATTTACCATCAAATCAATCTCATCTCGTCAATTGTATTTTGGGTTAATTGCACTAACTTACCCTTAGTTTATTAAATATAGCAATATTTTAAAATGATACCCTAAATTATACAACACCCTCTTCTATCAAGTCAATCCTTAACTATAAAGGTTGACTAACATTGACCCTTGGAAATCTAAATATACCCTTGCCATATCATCTCAACATAAATGATTTTTTAATTAAAATTGAAAAATCATTTAAAAAAAAAAAAAAAAAAAAGATAATCCACTAGGAAACAAGAGATCTTTGATGATCTCCTACTTACTGGAAGAGATCTTCACAATCTCGGAGAGCGATTGTAATTCGCAGAGGAGGCTCCTCCCCGAATTGAGGATGTTTCCGCAATGGTCGATATTATTATATTTTTATTAAAAATATTTATGTTTGAGATAATATGGCATGGTTATTTGGTTTTCCATAGGTCAGGTTAGTCAACCATTAAATTTAACGGTTGACTTGATGACAAGGTGTTTGGTTAATAGGACATCTTTTTGAAATCTTGCTAAATTCAATAATAGAGGGTAAGTAGTGCAATTAACCCTTGATTTCAATTCAACATGATAAATAGAAACATTTCACATGCTAATGGTACTATATTTTATAAATTAATGCAAACCGTTGGCCCACGAGCTGGCTATTATTTTTCAATTTGAATTGCCGAATCTTTATTTTAATTTGATTTCTTAATATACGTTAGACTTAGCAGGAAAAAGCACGTACACCCATCAAATTTTCATATTTGATAATGATATGGTAATCAAATAAACCAGACAGTTACACCACAACTTTAAGGAAAACGCATGAGACAAATGCAATTATAAAATAAAATTTTCTAAACATGTTTTTCAATTTATAAAGTGTGCCCCAGAGGCAGCTAGTGTCAATACATTCCCAGTTAAATACCCTATGAGCTTTTATTAAGTGTAACTGTAGACATGATTTGGTTGCAGCCTCAAAGCCTACTTGTGTTGATTTTGTGATCCTAAGAAAACATATCTACACAAGAGTGAGTACGTGTAGATATTGTAAAATAAAAGAGATATATATATGTTTATACTTATTAGATCAATGTTCTTATTTAAAGCAATATAGCTTATTCAACCGTGTGCCCTAGAATATACCGAATCTTTTCAACTGGGTTGGAAAGCTGGTTTTTTTTTTACCAGCCCTAGTTTATTAAACAGCCAAAAAGCGGTAAACAACAACAAAACCACAGGCCAACAGCCAGCCAAAGAGAAAGCACTAAAGAAAACAACTGCAGCTCGAATCGTACTTGAATATCACCAACCACAAAAGAATAAATATCAACTATAAAATCAACATATGACAAGACAAAACGGAAAGCATAAATGAGAAGAATTATAAGTCAAGCTCAACAATAGAAACGATTCCATAATCTCATAATTTAAATCATTATCAAATCATTAGATCAAACTATTTGGTAAGTACATATAAATTGAAACTATATATAATTTCACAAATTAAATCACTATCTAATGAACAAACAAATCTATTTCGGTAATCATGAAGACAGTATAAATCAAAACCACAATCTCATAAACTAAATCAATATAGATCAAATGAACAAACAAAAACTATTTCAATTATAAGTACTAAGACAGTACCATAGAGTTCGTACATTACAAGTACGTAATCACAAAGGTGTGAAGTTAATAGTATGTTGATCGAATACATAGCCAACAATAGAATAATTGAAATCTTAATTTGCCAATTTAGAGATGTTTATAGAAGATAGCATCCATAGCAACAAGGATGAGAAAGAGAATTTAGAGATGTTTTTGAAAAAAGAGAGTATTTAGAGATGTTTTTGAAGAAGAAAAGAGAGAGTGTGTGTGTGAGAGAGACATGACCTAGGCGGCTTTATAGAGATGAAAAGAGTTTGGAACCAGGTACATCATGAAGAGAGTGGAGAGCGAATCACTTGTAACTGTCTTTAATCAAATATGAAAATTTAAGTGGGTTGCTACATATTTTCTATTTGTGATTGTTTCATGGTTTCTAAATTGTCCATAACAAACAAGAGCTCTGTTGGGGGGTGGGGTGAGATTGAGAGCTCTGTTGAGTTTTTTTAAAAAGCTCAAAAAATGTTTTGTACTTTTCCTAATAAATATAAAATAGCTTTTATAAATAATAATTGAGATAATTTATATATTAAAAAACAACTTCTAATATTTAAAAAAATTAGTATTCTTTACAAATCTACACCCAACACTAAATATTCTATAATAATTTTTTTAGTCTCTGTACTGGTTCGATGTGGTGGGCCATATTTAAAAAAAAACTGCACGAATATCTAGAAGCAAACGATAGATCGGAGATTCGGAACACAAACCCACGTGTGATCCAATTAAAAAAAAAACTGCACGAATGGATTACAAAATGGAAGGCGGAACAGTCGGCGATACCGACATCAATGCGAGTTCCAAATTATCGTCGTACTAAGTGTATAAACCAAGTGTCAGTTTTCTGGTAACGATTTTGTTTCTTTTTACTTTCCGTGTAAAAAGTAGCATTAATTTTGAAAATCCAGGTGCCATATTAATTAGTTTTATTAATGACATTCTCTTACACTTAATTTCAACCCTTTATCTGTTACGAATTTACGATGCAGGAGAGAGACTTATTTAACCCTATGATGAACTAAAAACTGGTTTACGAGTTTCGGCATTGAGGAAATAAGCATAATATATCCAAATTCATATTAACTTTTGAGATTAACACTTGATTTATAATTTTCTTTTATTAATTTCTCTATCCTTTTTTTGTTGGATTTTTTTTTTTTTCTTTTCAAAACCTACTTCAGGGTAGGAGGTTGGCCTACCTCTCTAAGGATTTGGCTTGTATTCCTAAGTGAACCAAATGAATTCAAACATTAAGACCTAAGTATTTAATTTAATTAAACATTATTAAGGTTTAAGATGAAAAAAACAAGCTCCACGTAAATCAATTGACTGTATAAAATAGAAATGTTAACATGAATAGTGAATAAAATTATAGATCCTTTCTTATCTGTTTGAATAGGAAATTACTTTTTTATCCTCATAAGTCTTAAAATTACTTGATCCAATGTATGAACTTTGGGATATAATATATATATATCATTTAATATATGTTATTTATTTTAACTTTATATTTGAGAGTTTCTTTTGACAATCCAATTTTTTTCTTTTTACACTTTATTTCAAAATACACTCCATTCTCAAATTTAAATTTTAACAAATTTTAAAGACACTTCCTTTTATTCTAAAATTATCTTTTTTATCTTTTAGCACTCCTATTATAAAACACTTCATTCTAAAAATAAATTTCTAAAGACACTTCATTTTATTTTAATAAAAGTTAGGACGAACCATCATAGTATTGGATTCATCCGATGAGTAATCTTTTTAAATTAAATAGATTAAATATTTCATATATTAAACACTCTCTCCTAAATTTGTAATTACCATATTAAAGTCTCTCTTCTCCAATACATATCTCTAATTTTCTATCTACATTCTTTCTCAAGCAAGATTAACAGTTAAGAAAAAACAAACGTATGAATAAGTTTGATTTTTAGGAACCATATATATCTATATATAAAAAAAAAAAAAAAAAAAAAAAAGTACCCTATTTAAAAAAAAATAATCAAAATATGAAAATGCTTATTTATTTATTTTATTTTATTTACTTTTGTAGGTATTTGTGTTGACTTTTAATATATATATATATATATATATATATATACACACACACGCACTATATATACACTACTACAAAAATGTTAAAAGACATCAGTGCATAACATCGGTTTTAGGTAACCGATTTTAAAAAAAAAAACTTTTAGACATCAGTTCATATAAATTGATGTCTTAAATATTACGGTTTGAGAAGACAACGGTTTTTAGGTAAACCGATATTAAAAAAAAAAAACTTTTAGACATCGGTTCATACAAAAATGATGTCTTAAATATTGCGGTTGAAAGGACAACGGTTTTTGGGCAAACCACATGGATTTATTTACAATAAGATATTGGTTTCCCTTAAAACTGATCTCTTAAATAAGTTAAAAATTACGACATCAGTTAATGATAAATCGACATGTATAAGTTTTAATTTGTTATATTTTTTAAATAACCAATGTCTTTACATTGTCAAATATCATTAATTTTAAAATAATAAATTTAATTACCAGTAGTTATATTATTAATTTATTTATTTTTTGGATAAGTAAAATTTTAAATTTAATAATTTACTTTCAAATCATTTATTTTAAAAAATTAATTGTTTATTTATTTTGCACCCTCTTGTTTCATACTAAGAATAATTCAATTACCTTATAAATTAGGAATCCGAGTCTTACATTTGTTCATTAAATTGCAAGATGTATGTAGAGAAATATCTCCCCTGTAGTGAGAGTTGTATTCCAAATCATGTTTATTACAATTGATGTCACCAGTCTCCTACAGAGTATAGACTCATAATTCGACTATATATGTTTTAAAAATATAATTTTATTAAAAGTTCTAATAAACATTTGTTATATATGTCTATCGAGAAATTAGAATTTTGATTAGCTAATAATTTAAATTTATCTAACAAGTTTTTTTTTTTTTTTTTTTTTTTTTTTTTTTAATTTCTAACAACTCATATAGGTTATATAAATATTGTGCAATTGTTAACAAATCAAATTTTGTAGTCAAGTGGTAAAGGCTTACCACTTTGACTTGAGGTTTCAAGTTCAATTCATCATAATGACAATTAATTGTCATTGTTATTAGAAGTGGGGCGGGCCAGCGGTTCGGACAATTAATTGTCATTGTTATTTTTAAAAAAAAGGATTTTTTTTCTTTTTAATGTTAAAATAAAAATTGAGGGCTATTTTTGACTTTTACGCTATAATTAACCTAAATTTCAACCCAAATGATATAGCAAGTGGGTTGTTATCACCACACAACATGTGATGGTATGTGTGGTTAATGAAAAAACCATTTGTCACATCATTTTAGTTGAATTTTGGACTAAAATTTTGGGTTGTCTAACATTAATATTAATAAAACTCTCAAAAGTCATATTCTAAACAATTTAAGAAATAAAAAAAATAAAAAAAAATAAAAAAAACCTTCTTGAAAAGCAAATCGTTTTTGGCTGAGATACAGAAGCCAAAATATTTATTTTATTTGTTAAAATCAATTCTTCTCAGAAAAAAAAAATCAAGGTTTTGTTTTGGGAATTTGGAAATTGTTGAGTAATTTGTTCAAGGGGTTGTTGTTTACACTTTATCTTATTCAAAAAAAAGATTCAAAAGTGGTAAGTTTGTACTTTTGTTTTCATATGCAGAATCTTATTATTTATTTTTTTTGATAACGTACAACTTGATTTTTTTATAACATATAACTTGATATTTTGGTTTATAAATTCTATAATTTGAGAGTTGTTGAATAACTTATTCTTTGTTACACTTTACACCTAAAGTAGCAACTAGCAAGTAATCAATATTTTATTTTGCACGAAAAGCAAATTGGATTATTAAATAATAAAATATTAGAAAAGATTGGATTTGGACATTGCACTTTGACTCTTTGAAGACTTTAGATTGACATTGACGGATTCTATTGTTTCATTTTCGTGTTTTAAAAGCTTTGTTAGTTACGTACATTGGTTTGTAAAGTTTTATTATTTTGTTCGGTAATTGTTACTCAGACAAAGGGGCCCTTTTCAGATTATTTGTCTCGGACTTCTAAAAATTTAGGTCCGGCACTGTCAGTGCCACACGAGTCCAGCGACGCCTTAGCTGGGTGGTGCACACTAGGCGGCGCCGTTTTCTATGGAGGTGGGAGATGTGAGAGAGATAAGAGATGAAAAGGGGGAAAGAGGAGAAAGAGTTTGATGATGGTTTTTATAAGAGTGTAATTTCCCAAAAACGTGGTTAAAACTTTCATATGCGGTTTATTTTTAGAGGCTATTTTTATCTTCTATCATTGAATTTTTCTCAAACATATCAAAGATCAGAAAACAAAACAGAGATAAATCATAAATTGGTATTAGTGTTGTATTAATTCAGCATAAAATTAATTCAGTATGTTCAGTTAAATAGTAAATAGGCATACATAAATAAATAAAAAGTTAAGTAGAGTTGGGTTTAATAATAACGGACCTCTCTCCCACTAATGTTAATGCTCTGCCCCTGAATTCCTTTCATGGCACGCTACTCCTTCCTCAGCATTTCTTCCATAAGAGATAGCTGCAACATAAACATAAACATTAATTAAAACCGATCGAAAAGCAAACTGCAATATGAAAAGTGATCACCAACCAGAAATTACCAGAATTCAACAAGCACTGCAAACTGCAATATGAAAAGTGAGTCAGAATTCAAGCAAACTGCTCTGAGAGAGATATTGAACCAGTTGAGGCCTTGATGGAAGGTGTTGACTAAGATGAGTCAACATGGATAACAACTCTTGTGATTTTTGAAAGAGCAGGAAAATAAATAAATAAAACTTGAGAGGATAGAATACAAAATGTACCAAGGACCACATTTCCATTTGGATTAAACTAGAGTGGGGCGAGCAATGGTGTTCCTCTACTATTCAAATATCTACTCCACATGATTGAAGTTCAAAATGTGACTGGCCGCCTACCTTACTTGAATTTCGATGTGAGTGGGGTGCCACCAAAATTTACTCTACACAAATTATGAATAATGTTGTATGGGGACGAGATGATTGGTCCGGTGGTAAACCTCTTACATATACGCTATGAGATCATGGGGTTCAAGTCCTCCCTCTCCTAAAAAAAACCCCGATTTTTTTATATGATTCCTCGTAAAAGCATTTACTTAATTGTTTATAGATGTACCAATTCAACGATAGTCTTTTTAGAATATGAAATACATCTGTTTCCAAAAAAAAAAAAAAAATGCCAAAAGTTATATATCATATTATAATTTATAAATGGATTCTACAAATTATGAAATTAACTAATCATGACTAAGTTGAATTGTTTAACTAACAATTGAAACAAAATAAGTGAATCTAAATTGTGTAAACAAACTATTAAAATAAAATTAAGAGAATATCATATATAAAACAAGTATACGACTACATTTTTTAAAAAAATTACGTAACAAGTGCAACGTTTTTTTTTTTTTTCTTGTTGTATAACATATTCAAATTTTAATTTTATTATTATCCGAATCAATTTTCAGATTTTAAAAGGTGCAGTCCTCCGGTAAGTCCGCCTCTGATCTCCACTATCACTATATATATATATATATATATATATATATATATATATTGGTTTAAAAATTTTAAGAATAAAAAAATTGATTTCACTTATTTTGCCTTGGTAAGTGAGAAACTTTTTTATTGATCTCTGTGTCTTTGTTCTTTATCTCAACTTTATTGTTCATTTTTTTCTTTTCTTTTTAACATACTTTTTTTAATCATTATCTTTTCACTTTATATATTATATATATATTATATTTCAGACCGTTTCTTTCCCTGTCTTGTATTCTTCAATCCATTAAATTTCTATTTTTTATATTTTTTTATAGTTGTTGTTTTCTTGCAGTTAACCATTTTTTGTGCGAAGAAAAAAAAAAAAAAAATCTATTTCATGCACTGTATCACTCATTACAATTGTGGAATAACTATAATAATATATAAAAGTAGAGAGTTTCTTTTACAATCCACAAACAATAATGTTAACATCCCACCTATAATCTCACCATTTCCATCCCAACACATGTGGCAGTTGAGGTGTCACTTGGTGAGTGGACACACATTAATTGATACTTATTTCTCTTACCCATGTATCACTCACCATTAATGTTTGTCCACTCACCAAGTGCCATCTCAACTGCCACATGGTTTGAATGAAAATGATGGGATTATAGGTGGAATGTGTAGCATTACTGATCCACAAATTATCTATTTACACTCCAATTTAATTTTTTTTATTAATGACAATTTTAACCTGAACTAAAACTAATCAAGATAAAAAAATTCTAAAGACACTCTAAACTAATTAAATTATTAAAAAAAAAATTTTCTCTCCTAAATCATTAGATTAAATATTACATATTAAACTCTCTCTCCTAAATATGTTATTACTATATTAAATACGTTCTTCTAATTACTCTCTATTTCCATTTTTCAAAAAAAAAAAAAAAAAAAATCACATCTCCATACTTCTCAATTAATAGTTAAAGAAAAAAAAAAAAAGCTTATGAATTTTTTTGATTTTTTACTAACAGTAATATATAATAATTTTCAAGTCAGCACCCCTCATTGTATTATTATCAGCACATTTTAATGAAAGTGCAGCAAGTTAAATCATTTAAATCCAATGATTTCATTAAAAGGTGTTGATAGTAATACAATGAGGGGGTGCTAACTTGAAAATTATTATATATATATTATTAAAAAGTCAATTTTTTTTTTAAAAAAATAGATATATGAAAACTTGATTTGTTGCAGCTAGATTCGATTAAACTCATAATTTCTAGGACTGATGAAAAATTAAAAACAAGGTTTTTTTTTTTTAAAACTGTTAGTTTTGCTCAAGAAGGAATGTAGATAAAAAATTAAAGATATGTATTAGAGGAGAAAGAGTTTAATATGGTAATTAAACTTCAGGAGAGAGTGTTTAATATGTAATATTTAATCTAATGATTTGGGAGAGATAATTTCTTTTTTTAATAATTTAATTCAAAAAAGATTTCTCTCCGAATGAATCTAAAGGCTACGATGGTTCGTCCTAACTTTTATTAAAATAAAATGGAGTGTCTTTAGAAATTTATTTTAAAATTGAAGTGTCTTTAGAATAGGAGTGTCAAAATATAAAAAGATAATTTTGAAATAAAATGAAGTGTCTTTAGAATTTTTTTAAATTAAAATTTTAAAATGGAGTGTCTTTAGAAAGATGTGTAAAAAGAAAAATTGGATTGTCAAAAGAAGCTCTCATAAGAGTAATGTTAGGCTTTCCAAAAAAAGTTGCCCAAATGATGTAGTAAAAATTTACTCAAATTCATTCCCAAATAATGGGAAAAGTGAGTTGTCAACATTCTGAGTGATACATTGATATGATATTGACATTTTATCCAACCCTAATAAGTTTTCTTCTTTTAGCCAAAATAAAAATAAAAAATAATTTTTGAATAAAAGTACCCATAACTACTTAAGCTCAGTTTGAAAAAGTTTTTTTAAGTAGATCTTTTAGGAGTAGATATTTTAAAGTAGACCTTCTACAAGTAAAGCTTTCAATGGGGAGATATTGGTCGTTTGGTTATCAATTAGAAAAAACTGTTTTAAATGGTAGGATTACCAAAATGTTCAAAAATTATTTTAAATGATAGGGTTGTATTAGACATTTTAGTGTTACTGAAAAAACTCAAAAATATCTACTAGAAAAGCCTAAAATTTGAGCTTCTCCAAGTAGAAGTAAAACAACTTTTTTAATTATCTAAAAGCTCTACTGAGTGACAACCAAATGACACAATTTTTTTTTTAAAAAGAGTTTTTTTAATTAAAAAAACTCTTTTAGCCAATAGACAAGTTCTTCCAAACGTGCACTAGAGTACGTTTGGGAGAGCTTCTCAAGTAGATCTTTTTGCAGTAGATCTTTTAAAAGTAAATCTTTTAGAGGTAGAGCTTTAAAATGAAATTCATTGGTCGTTTGGTTGTCGATTAAAAAAACAGAAGTTTTTTTAATGAGAGAATTACCAAAATACTCTAGCAAATATTAAATTATAGAGTTATATTGGAGATTTTAGTGTTATTAAAAAACTCCAAAAGATCTAATTGGAAAAGTTTAAATTTGGGTTTCTCCAAGTAGACGTAAAACAATTTTTTTAATCATCTTAAAGATCTACTGAGTGACAATCAAACGATACAAAAAAAATTGAAAAGAACTTTTTTAATTAAAAAAGCTCTTTTAGCCGGTAGACAAACTCTTCCAAATGGACGCTTAGACTTAGACCTTAATTATTTTGTTAGAGATATGGATAAGTTTTAAAATTTAAGATATTCTATCATGTTTGTTTTCTCATTTTGGATGCCTAATTACAAATGTAAAAATTTTACTTTTTCCATTTCTAACCTTTGAATCAAAATAATTTTTATTTTTGTAATTAAAAATAAATAAATAATAAATAAATAATAAATAAAAAGTTTATTGGAGATCGCACACCTGATCTCTCACATCTGATCTCTCACATCTGGTTCATATATGGTTTTGAACCAAGTCTCACATGGAGATCTGGTTGAAAAATGGTAGATGATCTCCATGTCTCTCCCTCCACTACCATCCCGCTGCATTACTTGGGATCGTCTCTCTCCCTCCACCACCTTCGCCACTGTATCACTCAATTGCTCTCTCTCTACCTTCTCTGCTACCGAATCACACTACCATCTCCCTCCTCTCTCCTCCGTTGCACACCCAACCATCTCCTTTTCCTCTTCCATCCGCCATCGACCATCATACACATAGGGGGCTACAACCTCTCCAAATCAAATGGGAGGAGGAGTGGCCTCCTCCCATCGAATGGAAGGAGGCCGACTGTCGGACTCTAACAGGATGCTGGCCAGCCTCCTCCGATCCCAAAAGGCGGTGCCGCCATCACCCCGTTGAGTTGGTTAGCTTGGGCTACAACCTCTCCAAAATCAAATGGGAGGAGGAGTGGCCTCCTCCCATCGAATGGAAGGAGGCCGACTGTCGGACTCCAACAGGATGCTGGCCGGCCTCCTCCGATCCCAAAAGGCGGTGCCGCCATCACCCCCTTGAGTTGGTTAGCTTGTGTTAGTTAAGCTATTCTAGCCAATAGCACTACTATCTTTTGTTTTTCTTAAAAAAATTACTTCTTACTTTTATTTATTGATAGAGTTCATAACAAACAAACAAATAAATAATAAATACGTACCTCTGTATGATCAGAGTCCTTTGAATTTTTTTTTTTTCCATTACTTTGTTATATGATAATGAGAGATTTTGATTCTTGAAATAGAATTAGAGATTAATTAGGGTTTAGTTTTTTTTTTTATTTTAATAAAGTGATATAGTTGAAGATATGTGTATAATTAATGGGTGTATAGTATTTGATTTATTTTTAAGAGAGCTTTTTTTGATAATCCAATTTTTTCTTTTTACACTTCTTTTCTAAAAACACTCCATTCTCAAAATTTAAATTTTAAAAAAATTCTATAGACAATTCATTTTGTTACAAGATTATCCTTTTTATCTTTTTTGAATTAAATTATTAAAAAGAAATTATCTCTCCTAAATCATTAAATTAATTATTACATATTAAACTCTCTCCTAAATTTCTAATTACCATATTAAACTCTCTCCTCCAATACAGATCTCTAATTTCTATCTCCATTCTTTCTCAAGCAAGACTAACAATTAAGAAAAAAAAAAACTTACTAATAAGCTTGATTTTTAGGAACCATATGTACGTATATATTAAAAAAAAAAATCGAAATATGAAAGTGATTTTTGTTACTCTTGTAGGTATGTGATTGTCTAGAGAACTTTAATTCGTTCATTAGTCTTAGAAATTCCGAGTTTAATCGAATCTAGTTGAAACAATTCAAGCTTTCATATATATATATATAATATTTTTTGAAAATTGACTTTTTAATATATATTATGTTAGTAAAAACTAAAATATTCATAAGTTTTTTTTTTTTTCTTTAACTAAAATTGACTTTTTAATATATATTATGTTAGAAATATGATTATTTTTATTGTTTTTTTTGAAAAATTGAGAGAGATTAATTAGGAGAGAATGTTTAAATGGTAATAACAAATTTAGGAGGGAGAGTTTAATACGTAATATTTAATCTAATGATTTAGGAGAGAGATTTTTTTTTAATAATTTAATTAGTTTGGAATGTCTTTAAATTTTTTTTATCTTATTTAGTAATTTTAATTTAGGTTAACATTGTCATTAATAAAAAAAATTAAATTGGAGTGTGAATAGATAATTTGTGGATTGTAAGGAGAAACTCTCTATTTTAATTAAACTGATTTGTCCTTATTGGTAAATTCCTATTGGGATATTTTTATAATTAATTTTTTTTTTAAAATATGGGTATACTTATCATATTTATGGGTGTTAATATCGGCACCCATTGATATATTCATTAAATTTCAATCTAATTATTCAATTCCAATAAATTATAAATGATAGATAATATACAAAAGTTGTGGGCTTTTGATTGGTTACTATTACCCATAATTTTATGACAGTTTAACTTATATATTCTCAAATTGACAGGTATGGGCAGTTGGATTTCCTGCTGCTTTTGAGAAGAAGGGCAAATTACACTGACACCCATGAGGTTTGGGTTAAAGACAGTTAGAGTGAAAAGTTTTCTTATTCTACACTAACACCCCTGTATGTAATGGTAGTTAACAATTCTGTTAACTTGACCCAGTTTGACCTTTGTAAGGTCCAAAACACCCTTGAATAATAATAATAAATAAAAGAACAAAACAATATTGAATAAAATTTTAAAAAAAAAGAACCATTTTTATTTTTATTTTAGAATCGATTTTTTTTTAAGGGAAGTAAAAAAATTATTTAAAGAGAATAATAAAAACAAAATTAATAACAAAATCAAGGTAAAAAAATATTAAAAGGAGAATGATTTATATATATATATTTCAAAAAAAAAAAAAAAAAAAATTGAAAGTGGAGGCCACCTTTAGATGGCTTCCATGAACCACGAACATATGGAGGCCACCGGTCCACACCAAAACCCCCAAATTTCATTACCCTACTTAATTTCAAAAGCAAAATCTCCACAGTCCCCACACAAAAACCCCACATCCACAAAACCACAAACCCATCTAGAACATCACAAACCCATCATAACACCATGCTGAGAAGACGATCGGTTCTAGACGCTTAAAATTAAAATTAAACCCAACCATCTCTCTCTCTCTCTCCTTTCTCGGTCTCTGTCTGACCTCCATGAAAACCCAGAAGAAGTTAGTCGAATCCATCTCCCGCCGGCCGCCATGAAACCAACGAACCCATGCCACCCATCCCATCACCAAATCAAACCCCACCAACCCTTCCGCTCCATGATTTTGTTGTTGGGTGTTTGATTTTTGTTGGGGCGTGAGAGATAGAGTTGCAGAAGCAAGAAGCTTGTGGTTCGAAGATTCTGGGTTTGGTGTTAGTGGTTTGAGTGGAGGATTGGTGATGATTCTGGGTTGGTGATGGTGGAGGATTGGTGTGGCTGGGTGTTGTGGATTTGGTGATCTGTGATGGTGGAGTGTTGGGCGATTGCATCCATTTTCATCAAAGATGAGATGATGATTCTGGGTTGTTGATGATAATTGGGGATGATGGTGATGATTTTTTTCAATTTTATATTTCTTTCTCTTTTTAAAAAATAAAATAAATTATAAATTATAAATTTGAAAAACCCTTTTATCTAATAAATAAAATTGATAAGACCAAAATAGCCCTTTACTATTTGATGATAACTAATCGCAGTTAAGCTTGAAGGGTGTTAGTGTAGAATACCCAAATCTTTTTAGCTAGGTGTCTAAAGGCCAAACCTTAAGAGGGCCAGTGTAATTTACCCTTGATAAGAAACATATATAGCTCTTCTTCAGCAACTGATATTCCTACAAAATTGAAACTGACGAAATATATGGTGCAGATTCTGCACAAGTACTTGAAGCTCAAATGATTATAAGAATATCAGCTTTTTTGTTTTTTTTTTGTTTTGTTTGAGAAGCTATTATTTGTTCTTCTGAATTTGCCTCATCTAAAAAGTATGTTCTCCGTTAATATAGTCAGAATGCAACTCCCACTACAAGGGAGGGGTCTAGCGGGACAATAATCTTGTTGGCAACTGGGAAGGTTTAAAGTTTTAAAGTTAAAGTGTGATATATTTAAAAAACTACATAAAGTTTTTTCTATCTTTTTTGTTCATAATAAAATAAGGGATAATATCATATGAATCCCTATGGTTTACCATATTATCCATTTCGGTCATCGTCGTTCTAGTATTGGCTATTTTTGTCCTTCTGTGACGTTTTCTGTTAAAATCAGACCACCTGACATGGTTATATGGTCAAATGATCGTTATGCCCCTAATAATGGTTGTGTTGGTTGCAATGACAATTTGTCCGCAACTAACCATATGGTGTTTAATAAAATTTAATATTAAAATAATTAAAA
This sequence comes from Acer saccharum, assembly GCA_030490815.1. Taxonomy (NCBI): domain Eukaryota; kingdom Viridiplantae; phylum Streptophyta; class Magnoliopsida; order Sapindales; family Sapindaceae; genus Acer; species Acer saccharum. The sequence continues at coordinate 6,162,390 of CM059868.1, forward strand.
AACTAATACAGTATTAAATGAATTTTAACTAATAAATATAATTAAATTAAATAATTAAAACAATTAAAACAAAAAATAAATAATCAACCACCACCTAATCAATTTAATAAATATAATTAAATTAAATAATAAAATTAAAAACAGTTTTAAAATAAAACAAATAATTAAAAATATTAATAAAAATAAAACCCCTCTACATCTTCTTCAGAAAAAATAAATATAATTAAATTAAATAATAAAACCCTACTGTTAGAAAAAATAATATTAAAAAAAAAACACCTAATCAAACCCTAAACCCAATCAACACTTAACCAAAACCTATAACTATCACCAAACACACCAGTTCATCACCATTCATCAAATAAAAATGGAAAAAACAAATACAACTAATTAATCTCACCATCCATCGATATCTCTCTCTCAATCACTCTCTCAAACATTAACTCATCTTCACCACCATCATCTCCACCCATTCCCAATATGATTTGGAAAATTTTATTTTAACAAAACCAGATCTCCACCCAAACCCTAGCCTCTACTGGTTCAATCCGCCACCGCATCACCTTTGGTATAACATTTGATCCATAGCAACCAGCTCTCATGCACTCTTCAATGGGGTTCTCTTGCACCAATTGTGACAAAAATCCCCCAACAAAAGCATCCCTTGCCACAAAAACAATTTACGTATCATAATCAGTTTGGAGAAGATTCAGATGAAGAGTAATTCCAACAGGTATGGTGGGTTTGTTTTCTTTTCGTTTTTTCTGTTTGGTTGCTGAAAAATGGAAGAAAATGAAGGAAATTTGAACTGGGTTTTGCTTGGATTCTTCAATTTTTTTGCTGTCAACTGGGTTTAGGTATTGGGAGGTGGACGGTTTGGTGGGATTTTTTTATTTTTATTTTTAGTGTATTATATAATATATATTCTATTTTATCTCTTATTGCCATTTCTGTGTTCCTCTTTTTGTCTAGAGTATCAGAGGAAAAGGAAGGTGGTGGTGAGTTGGTGACGGCGAGGAAGGTGGTGGTGACGGCGAACCCAACCCAACCAAACTCAGATGAAGAAGAAGAAGAAGAATAGATGGGTGTGATGGGAAGAAGAGATGTGTGTGATGGAGATTGGGACTGAGTTTGTGTTTGGGTGGTTGGATTTGAGGGTTTGGTCGGAGAGAGTGAGGGTTGTTGAATTGGATGATTTTTTTTTTTTTTTTTTTTTCGATTTTGCTTTTCATTTTTTTGTAATTTTAGTTTCTTGGATGAAATAAGATGAATTTGTTGGGTGTCTATTTGGTGGTGGTGGTGAATTGAAGAATTGGATGAATTTCAGTTTCGAATTTTTTTAATTTGGTGAATTGGAGATTTTGTAGAGCAAGAAGAGTGGGAGAGAAAGAGATGAATGTTAGTTTATTTATTTTTTTCATTTTTCATTCTTTATTTAGTTTTATTTTTAAATTTAATTATTTAAATTTAATTAGTTTTATTTAATTTTTTCATTTTTTTAATTAATTTCAAAACTACCATTATGCCCTTTCATTAGACATGCTTCTAGAAACTCTGACTTGAATTACCGTATTACCCTCGTTGACCTAATAGAATTATGAGAAACCCTAACGGAATTGGACGGTAGGGATTAAAATAGGGATTAATTGAAACGACGGGGACCTGCATAGGCTGCATATCCAATACAGGAACGATGAGGACCGAAATGGATAATGGTAAACCTTAGGAACTAAAATGAAATAACCCTAAAATAATTAAAGACCTTTCTTATAATATTTTTGATAATCACGCCAACCTTAGAGAATCTTCAATTTAATTGAGTTTTGGTGATACTATGCATGAAATCTATCTATAATTTTCTATCAATTAATGCATTTCCTAAATCGATATTGGATTTATAAAACAAAATTAATGTTTCCTTGTTTGTACTCACTACTACTACATAGTTGTGTGACAAGATCTGTATTATAAGTCTCACGCAAAGAACCAGCCATTCCCTCAGCTGTCCACATGGGATTGGATAGGAACTGGCTTATTTTTAGTCTGATTTTCATGTTTGGCTGGCTGCTGGGATAGGATAAATTAGTCCCACTTAAAATTTTTATCCCACCAACATGGGATAAATGAATCCCAACTAAAATGGTGGGATTCAAATGAATCCTATCTCTTCTCTTATCTAACATCATCATCTTCTTCTTGTTGGTTGAAACTCAGTGACCTCTTCTTCTTCTTTAATTTGTTAGGAATCAACTACCCAAATCAATCAATTACACCAACACAAAATTTAGCTGCCCATATTTTTTTTTGTTTGGTTGCCGAGAAAATTTTTTTTGCCAAAAGGAAAGGCACAAAACAACAGAGATTCCACCAACAGAAAGAGCCAAGCAAGACCAAGCCCAAAAACACACAAAAAGCATCAGACCTGATGCACAACACAACCAACAAATTAAATCTCCCCGTAGACAAAATATCATCATCCATGTTAAACAAATAAAAATGCAATTTTTAGAAAACAACAACAATTGAACTTATAAGATTCTTGAGCTCTTGATCTGATCCAAGACTATCATTAACATCGGTTTGGTCAACTCACCATCATATAAGAAACGAAAAATAAAAATAAAAAACATAGATTTTTGATCTAGTTTAGTGTTAGAAGGCCTCTCTATATGGTTCCCCGTGAAGCTAACAAATTCTGGGGTCAATTTTGTGTGGAGAAGAGAAAAAAAGGGAAGAAGCGAAGAGAAGATGAGGAAGAAACAGAGGAATTAAGAGAAAAAAAATTTATGGGTTGGTAAAGTCGAATTGGAGTCTAGAGATCTGTTTTTTTCATTTTCCTTAATTTGATTTTTTAATATTTTTTAATCAGGGTAGATTTACGTAATTACCCTTTATTTTAATCCTATCCTGAGTTACACCGAACATATGATTACTCTATTTTTAATCTATTTTAATCTTATCCTATATTGCACCAAACATAAGATAACATTAAAATTAATCCCATCTAATCCTATCCAATCCTATCCTATTATATCCTATGAAAATAATCCTATCCTATCCCGTGTACCAAACGGGCAATACAGTACTGACGATAAGGTGATCCCGTTTCGGTCGATTGAAACGTTTATGAGGAGCAGAGGAAGATGGGGAGAAACGTTTTTTCCTTCAACTTCGAGTCATCTCCAAATGTGAATCACTACCGGAATTTCCCAAGTATATATTCATCACAACTATTTAACTTCTTGAAATTGTGTTTATAAAAATTCAGAATTATGTAACCAAAGGCAACACAACATTTCAACATAGTACTCCAAATTAATAGTTATTTATACAAACATAAATTATGTTTGTATAATTCTGAATTTTTATAGCACTCTTTCATGAACTTGTATAGCTCTCTGTTGAATAACGAAACAAGTAAATTTATGAGCTTTCTATTGAAATCGAATTCGAAAAGTTCATGTTTCGAATTCGAATTAAAAAGCTAAACAATACAATGTTCATACAAAATCAAATCTTGGAACAAAATAATTGAACCAAGATATAACAACTACCTATACCTTAACACTCTCAAAGATTCGGTAAAATGTCGCAGCAAATATATGTATATGAAATTTGATTTCATGTAATAATAATAATAATAGTATGAAATTTGATTTCTCTTCACAAATTTCCAATGAAATTTGCATGTAATAACTATTATTTATCAATGAACATTAACACAAATCAATATTTAATATATTATTAATTACTTGAATATTTATCGAGCTCACCCAATAAAACGAAGTACAATTCAATATTATACAATTTTTTTCTTAAAAAAAAAAAAAAAAAAAATTGCATTGCAAGATTCACACCTTGATATATCATTATAACCTATTTTTCCAATTATAAAATTATACACCCAATTAATGATCGATATACATTTTGTAGGAATCATAATGAGTAGGTAGGAGAAATAATTATTTTTTTTACAAATTTTAAATCTTCTAATTTTTATGAAATCATAATGTGGAATCTAATTACTAGTTTTTATTTATGAAACTATACGGATCCTGTATAGTAGTATTACCACGACATATATCACTTTCGGTGTCAAAACACTGTTTCAAGAAGTCATGTAGGAGTCGAGAATATTTGTTGCGAAAAATCATGAAGTGTTGCAGATGGGAAGATCATGACCCAAAGTTAAAGGAAATGACGTTTCTTCCCACTTCCTCTGCTCCTCCATAAACATTTCTACCGACCTGGATGGAATCACCTTATCATCTGTGCTGTACAGGTATACCTGAGGGAGTGTTTGATTCTCTTTCAAAATGGATATTAATAGTTTTAGCTTCCTACAACACGATGAGAAAACAAAAAAAGTAGTAGTTAGTAACACACTAACACATCCATAAAGAAAAATCATGATTGATAACAAGTGGATTGTAACATGTAAAAGTTGATTTCAGACCGCGTATACTAATTGAAAATTATAATATTTAATTCTTGATTTGTGACTACAATGTCTATTAAAAACGGTTAAGAATCAAATTTACATTTCTTCAGAAAAAGCACCGAATCCAGCTGCCCAGACCTTTCAAAATTGACAAGAAACCATCATATAAGATTCCAGTGTTTAAGGCTAACGAAAAATTGAAAGCCAACAACATCTGAAGTATTAGAGAGTAATATATATCACAGAGTGTCTAACCCAAAGTGAAGATAAGTCAACAATATCTGCATTCGAAGAAAGCTGCAACTCTCTTCATTTTCCGTAATTGAATCTTAAACAAGCAAGATATGCAACAAAGTGAAACAGTATTTGGTCAAAAGTTCAAACAACCAACGAAATGTGCAGATTTTAAAAGAGAAGCATAATTTACAAAAGCAAACACAAAATATGGATTTAAGCAGAACCTTAGGATCATATACTCCTCCTCCGCCGGAATCAACAACACATCCTTTTATCTTCCCCATTAAGTCCTGTCTACTCTGAAAACAGTCGAGAATGTCACCATAGCTGCAAAAAAGCACAGAATCAAAAAGAATCACCAGGACCGTTAAAAAAATAAAAAATAAAATAAAATTGAGGAATGGAATCGAAACTCACGCAAACCATCCTGAGTTGCTGAAAGTGTGAAAAAGCAAACACCTTTCTGGACCATCTTCTTCCTTCTCCGAAACCCAAGAGGCGATCATATCTCCGAGCTCGGAGATCCGCTTTTCGACCCTCCGTCCAAGATCGAACCACAAGAATTCTCTGACATCGACAACGAACGTGATTGCGTTAATGCCCCTGGAATTGTACCACTCCACCTATCTCTTCAGGTGTTTCGTTTTGGCTCGCAGCCAACCCAACAGAACAACCGTTACGGCCTCTTTTTGGTCCCCAAAACCAGCCTCATTTGTTCCGTCGATCGCGCCGGTGGGAGCTGGGTTCCATGTGAAACCGGTGTCGTTTGGCTCTGTACGAATTGGACCAAAATGATTGGCTGCGATTTGGGAGTAATTGTTGGGTTGTGAATTGGAGAGAGAGGAGGAATTTGATTGGGTTTGGAGAGATGGGCGGTGAAATCGAAGAGTGAATGCGAGTGTTGTGAGATAGAGAGTGGGACGAGGTGGGGCGGCAAACGGCATCGTTTTTCAGAGGGATTCTAAGAAAATGGGTTGTTATTGCGGCGGCGGCGGCGGCGGTTGTTGTTTTGGTGAAGAGATGGCGGTTGAGAGGAGTGGAAGTACTGAAGAGCCGCACAGAAGCTTCCATGGTCATTTGTTGAAAATGTTTTGTAATTGTGGTAGTGGAAGTGTCGTAGAAGAATTGTTTTGTAATTTTGTAAGTGCTGAAAGAAAGAACAAATTGTTCCGCTATTTTACATTTGGAATCAATATATTCAAAAACTTACAATGAACTCCTTGCCAACAGTTAAATTTGATCAAAATTAACGGTTTGAATTATATTTTCATCACATTTTAATATTACATTAAAAAAGTAATTTATAACAAATGAATTTCTACCTTACATTATATATAAAAGATGGAAATCCATTTAAAAAAAAAATTGAAAGAAAAAAGAAGAGATATATTGAGATGCGAATGGATCTCTATAGAGATCAAAAGGGTCTATAAAAGGCTCGATGGAGGCTTGATCAAGCCCACCACCAATAGGGAGGCTCCTCTCCCTCACCGCAAATGAGGGGAGACACTTTATCAAACAGGGAAGGCGGTGGTTGAAGCTTGAACCTATCGTTTAGATTTATATTAGATCCCCACCATTCATCTGTATAATTGTTTTATGGGATTTTTACAATTTGGTGCCAACTTAATTTGGAAATATCACTTTTTTACTTTTTCATTCAAATTTTATCAATTCGGTCCTTATATAATTGAAAATCAATCAAATTAGTCTTACTATTAGTCAAAGTGACGGTTTTGACTAATGGTAGGACTAATTTGATTAATTATCAATTATATAAAGACCAAATTGATGAAATTTGAATTAAGGAGTATAAAAGTGATGTTTTCCAATTAAGTTAGGATCAAATTGTAAAAACCCATTGTTTTATTTTTTATTTTATTTTTTCTTATTAATTTCTCTAAGGGATCTCCATCATTGTCTCAAGATAATCAACAATCAAACACTAATGGTAGAGACGCTATTGTTAATTTTTAATAAATTAATCACGAGAACAAAGATCAAACCTCACATAGGCCGACTGTAATTTATATATCCATTAAGAGATTTAAAGACAAATTGAAAATATTTTTTTAAAAAAAATTGCATTTCACACCCATAACAATTTTTACAAAAAATAAAGAAATATTGTGATAAATTAATTATTATTTTTTTCATATAAATTCATTCGTTTCAATAAGATGGGTTACAAGCCATGGTCCAAAGTGTCCCACCGTCCAAAGTGTCTTAGCATTATAGGATGATTATTTAGTTCGTTAATATTACATATTTGACGGCCTTTTTATTTTAATTTTTTTATTTACAGCAATTGCCGGGACCTAGCGAGATAAGACTCTACTAGCACAGTCCGGAATACTACTTCCACAATTAGGGGGAGAGCACCCACACTTGGGATTAATGGTCAAGGAAGGACAAATAATATATAAATATATATAACACTAAGACATTGAACCGTGGTTGTGGAGGTTCAATAGGGAGAGTTCAACCACATTGACAAGAGGCTATTGATATATTTAACGGCCTTTATATATTACAGTAAATAAAAAAAATAAAAATAAAAATAAAAAATGGCTGTGGCCTGTGGGTCACACAAATGACAAATAACATGATGTGGATGATGATACATTACCATACAAAAATTTATCGACAATCGAAAAAAGGTAATCTCAGTTTGGGCATAACGTGATGATGTTGATGTGTGTGACAAAGTGAGCAAAGCTTTTGCCACGTTTATTTCACCTTCCACCTTTCTGCCTTTCAAACAACAAAAATTATATGTAACAAATAATATTAAAACAATAAATGGAAATTGAATTCTCAGTTCTCTCATGTTTTTTTTGATTTCTCTTCAAACTTCCGATAAAACACAGTACATTTCAATATTTATACAACTCGAATACTCGATTAAACAAAACAAAACAAAAAATCACTCAAAATTCAATCCTCGAAATAAGTTTAGTTACTATACAGATATTTTCACTCGGATAACTATACAAATCCTGTAAGATATGTCATTTTTGGTGTCAAAACGTTGTTTCAAGAAATCATGTAGCAGTGAAGAATATTGTTACGTAAATTCCAATAGTGTTCTATATGGGAAGATGACCTGAAGTTAAAGGAAATGACATTTCTACCCATCTTCCTCTCCTCTTACATGCAAGCAAGCAAATAATTAAGTCACTATGAATTACATACACTAATAAACTACAACTACCTTTGACACTACTAATTCAATTTAACTACAACTAGGATTATAAACACTAATTAAACTAAATTAACTAATACTCAAGTAAGGTCATATAAGAGCAATGAAATGGGAAGTGCGAGATGGGAATGGAAATACTAAGGGATAAATGTAATATGAGTAAACACCCAATTCACTAATTGATCACAATTAAACCCTTCTATCCAATTTTAAGCCTTCGTCTCTACCAATTAATCATCTACTACCCACCTATGGTCATAGAATGGAAAGAAGACCCAACTAACCAATTTAGACACAAGTTCAACAATTACTAAACACCTATAAGGTCATAGAATGGCAAGAACAATAACGTGCAAGCTCAAGGACAAGAGATTATACTAATAAAGTAAGGTCATGCAATAATCAAACAAATCTCCTACAATTGAGTTATAAATTCAGACCCATGCATCAAAGATCATTCATACATGAAATTCAACTTCTCAAATGCTATAAATCATGTTTGCATGTCAATAATCCATCAATCACCAACATGCATGCACAAAATTAAGCTCACATAAACATTTACTAGCCAAAAAGGATAGGTTAAACCTATTTTATCATATTTATATTCCTTAATTTGGATTTGTTAGCTACTTGGATTTATTTATTTTAGGTTAATTAGAGTTATTTTTGTGTTTTAGGTGAAATTGTATGGAATTCGGAAAATAACCAATTTTAAGTGTAAACAAAGTCATGTGGTCTTATTTCAATCGTTGAATATTTGAAGACTTCCAAGCCCAATGAAGAGAAGTGTGGTGTTGAGAGGAAGATTTTAGTGGACTCACGCGTGGACATCAAGTCTCATACCAGACCAAGCTCAAATAAAGCTCTCAAGCCCAAATCTTAAATGAACAATACAAGTGGACCAAGGCAATCATGGAACATAATTTGAGCGAATAGCAGCATAGCGAATCGCAGAGGGGGCTTTTGGCGTGGAGATTTGGTTCGCAACTCGCAAGAGAATTTCAAGTTTGAAGCTTCAATGCATCTGGTTCTATTTTAATTTCGATGTTTTTCTAATTTTCTTTTATTATGGTAGACGATGAAACCCTGTGCAATGGAATAATTTCCAAATATTTTATTAATTCACAAATACTGTTCTTTAATGTTTATGGTTTTCGCTGCTATTGATTCTTAAATAAAATAAATATAAAACCCTTTCATCTCTGATACCATGTATTTTTAATAGTCAAGTTTATATCTTAATCGATGCTTATTTCATAACGTTAATTATAATTTTTGATTCTTTTTTTTATTAATTTGGATACATAAAATGCTTAGGGATTGTATTTTGAAACGAAGGAAAACCAACTTAAGATTTTGATTAGTGTGCTTATTGTTAAATTCATGGATAGACAATAAATTGATTTTTAATTGTTACTCTAATTTAAGGTATTAATAAATTATCAGGAATCTATGAAATTACACAATGGTGGATTCTGATACCTTAGTATTCTTTAATTGATTGATTTCGACCTTATTTGCTTTTAGCTTAGTTTAATTTTAATTTTAATTCATCACATTCGGTTAACTAGGTTATGATTAGATTAAATCTAGATTCGATTAGTTCTTTATCTATCCTCGTGGGATCGACCTCGTACTTGCATAAGCTATTCTACAATAGACTCGTGCACTTGTGAGTATTTTAAAATTTATCACAATGTAATTACAAGGGTAATTCGCAAATAAACATCTATCCCTCAACATTGAGGGTTTTAGTTACTCATTTCACAAGAAAGTATAGAAGAGAATGAAAAGGTGAAGAGGAAACCCATTAGTGTCTTCGTGAGCCTCTTCTTCTTCACTTGGTCAAGCAATCTACTTCTTCTTTAATGCTTCAAGCTCCACATGCAACAATGGAGGTGTGTGTGAGGTATTTGGTGAGAAATGGAGACATGGGTGTGTAAATATGGGTTTGGATCAAGGGAGAAATGTAGAGAGTGTTTTAGAGATAAGTGTAAAAATGTAGAGAGTGTTTTTTGGTGTCAAGCTCATCCTCTTGCTTTGATAGAAGATGGGTATTTATAATGGATAGGGTTTTGGATTAAAAAATCTCGCTTTTAGCTAATGTGGTGACCGGTGCGATTTCAAGTCGCACAATGCTTCCCGCACTGAATTTCTGGGTTGGTAGAGCGACTTCTTTGTGCGGTTTGGATCCCGCACTGACTTGTTCTGCACAAGTTTCTGATCTTAAGTGTAGGTTCCTTAGTGCAGCCTCTAGCCTGCACTCTCCAACCCGCACATGTTACTGATGTTGGGTGCGGTTTATGGAGTGTGGCTTCTTGCCTACACTAGCTTTCTTGCACAATCTATTGGTCTTTCTTGCGAATTCCTCGGTGCAGCTTACAGCCCGCACAAGACTCCAAACTTTTTGAGAATTTTGGTCTTTTTGCTAAGAATTATTTACTTTATGCACATTTGACCATAATACCACAAATACCTGAAAAACACTCACAAACACATATTAGACAACACAAAACTCTCGAGGAATGGCACAAAAGATAGGAAATGGGGGTTAAAAATGAGTACATTTTTAGAGCGATCAATTCTCACACAGAGAAGAGGGCATTAAAGGACTAGTAATTTGAGTTGTAAGAAGCCAACAATGGGTTCAACCAAAAGCATCAACCTCACTCACCAAACTGAAAATTCACAAAGAAATTAAGGCATGGATTTGGGAATAAAATTATACTAGAGAATATATCCCTATGCTACATGTATTTATACTTAATAATCTTATTTAAGAGAAACAATGGAGAGCTATGCTACATTATTTTTTCTGCAGATCAAAGTATTTCATTCTGCTGCTTTTACTTCATATACATTTTGGCTTTAAGTAGAATATTCGATAAGCAGTTTTAAAACCAACAGATGGAGTATGCCCACATGTTTTTTGCAGATTTAACAATCTATTCATGAGCATATTTCAAATAGGTCCTGTAAAAATCAATATCAACCGTATCACACAATTGAGCTGATTCGAACCAAAAAAACTAACAGACACACATATCTAAACAAATGATAGGCAATATGTAAACAAAATCGACATTTCACAGCCCAAAATTCATCCAACATATATATCAATAATTAATAAGAGACCTGGGCACTGACTACTGGAGTCGTAACAAAAGCAAGTCTTTATAGGTCCAAATTTTCCTACAACACAAGATAGATGCATTTAGAGTTACTATATCCATACTATATTATTAGTATATATGAATAAAATATGATCAATAATAATATCAACAGCTAATCTGCCATTAAAATCACCATAAGAAGTGTAGGATAGATTATACGTTTAATCTAAGGGTAAATTTGTCATTCTGAATTTTACAGCAAATCTGAAACTTGAGCCTAGCGACATGCAATGTTATTGCCAAATCCAAAACCAGAAAAGCAAATAGTCTGAAGCATGCATGAAGTAGAATAACTGGAAGAAAAAAAAAAAGCATATATATGAATAGTGCATATATGCCATTAAAACTCTTAAGTGGTGAAATTTGGCTAATTATATATGCTTTTCTCAAAAAGCTAATTTTAGTGGATTTGGATGCTCTCTCTATCTCATTTTTTTCTTATCTTTTTAAAGTATATGATTGGTTGTTGATCAAGTGATTGTGAAAATTAATCACATTTAAACATATATTCATTATAATGCTTATGTGTCATAAGATTATGTGATATCAGAAAAAAGATGAGGTAAGTAGATGATCCAAATCCAATTTTAACAACATGCATCCATACATGCCACTGTGTAACCTATAACGTGTACGTCAAGCCAACGTGGCGAATGACGACGTAATAAATAATTGACCTTTTTCAATTCTCTTTAGACTAAAATAACTACTGGTCAACCGAACTCGAAGACAGAATGATGCCAAGTATACTGTTATAAGTGCAGATCACATTCTGTCATTTTTTCTTGTTCTTTATTGAACAAGTCGAATCCGACAAATCTCTCTTCCAACAAATATAATCCGACAAACCGCAGCATATTATTTCACCTTTATTGATTTATCTAGCCTATCTTTGTATCATACAAACGGAGTTGGATCATCTCCTCACCTTATTTTCTCCTCACTTTATTCTCACATAAATGAATGTTTTTGATTAATTTAATCTTTTGGTAGAGTAAAGACATAAAAATTAATAAATAATCTAGACTATTGATTTGTTATATTATACATGTGACAATAGATTATTAAGATCAGGATAAGATGGGGACAATTAAGGTGAGGAGATGATCCCAATCCTTACATTATTGGCTACAAAACCACAATAATTGTGGTGAGACTTTTTTTTTTTTTTTGGAGTCAACTTCTTCTGATTATCGGAGTAGAGATAGAGACTGTGCTGTAATGTTTGATTTTGGTAGATCCCAACAAACATAGTATAAAATAAAAGAGATAACTTTAAAATATTAAGACATGACATTATGATAATTAAGGAGTCGAGCAAACATTATCAAAATATTTACAAAGTGCCAAAAGATAAAATTGTAGGAACTCTTAGATTGTGAGTTATTTATTTATTTATTAATTATTATTTTTATTTTTTTATGTAACATTATATAATTGTTTATAAGTATTAGATCTAGTGTTCTTACTCCCTAAAAAAAAAAAAAAAAAAAAGATCTAGTGTTCTTATTTAAAGCATAACTAAAAACATAATGATATTTCAAATGCATTTTACAATGGAATAGAAAAAAAAAATTAAGAAAAATATTTTTACATTGGGATTAATTAATTTTTTATTATAAAGTATTATATAAATTTGGACTATGAGTTTACCACTAAACCAATCTCATCCCGTCGATTGTAGTTTAATTACAACATGTTAATTAAAAACATTTCACATGTGAATGGCACCGTATTTTAGAAATTAATGCAAACCGTGGGCCCCATGATGGCGGTTTTCATGTTATCATTTTCAACTGAGCTGGTTATCATTATCACCTGATCAATTTCAATTCACTTTAGTTTAGGTTTTTGTTTTTTTTTTGTTTTTTTTTTCAAAGTTGGCCGATTGCTACCTTTAGTCAATCAAAATTAAGGTTGGACTTCACAACCGGTTGGCTTGCTTTTGTTCAAGAGAAAGGTCTTCAAGGTTCAAGCAAGTACCAAGATGAAGCTGGTCCATGCCAATACAAAATTGACTACAAAATTAAAACGGAGAACTGCGATTACAATCTTTCACTTTTAATGGTATACATGCATATATTGTTTGTATTGCTCAAAAACAATCTAGTTCGAATCTGTAAGAGACATAAAATATGAATAATGAACAAAGAACAACATGTTAGGGAAATCGAGGCCAGTGCTTCACACGTTGTCTTTAAGACAATTTCACCGGCTAACACCGTATGTGTATGACGATTGTCTCCCAGGATACAACGATTTCAACCGTAGATTTGTTGGACACAAACCACTCTCATAGAACTCAAATCAAGTCCGATAAGGAAAATAAATATGAATTTCCATACGGTGTTATTACAATTTAAATTTATAAGAAAAAATTCATATATTTTTTTTCAATACACCCCAATACAATTGTACATGTACTCTCTTGTATCTTGATAAAATAAATATGAATTTTCTAAACTTGTTTTTCAATTTATAAAGTGTGCCCCAGAGGCAGCTAGTGTCAATACAATTCCCAGTGTAAATACCTATGAGCTTTATTAAGTGTAGACATGATTTGGTTGCACAGCTCAAAGCCTAGCTACTTGTGTTGGATTATCCTAAGAAACAATATCTACACGAGTGAGTACGTAGTTTCATTTGGAGCTCGAATCGTGCCAAAAAGAGATTGTAATACTTGAATATCACCAACCACAAAGAATAAATATCTAGACACCTAAAAATTACAATTCATAATCAACATATCAATCAAATAAAAACCCATAAATAACCATACAAAATTTGAAATCTCAAGACCAAAACCGAAAGCATAAATGAGAAGTACTTATAAGTCAAGTCAAGCTCAACAGCAATAAAATCGATGCCATAATCTCATAATTTAAATCATTATCAAATCAATAGATCAAAACTATTTGGTAAGTACAAGCACATACAGTACATATAAATTGAAACTATATTTTCAAAAATTAAACACTATCTAATGAACAAACAAAATCTATTTCGGTAAGCACGAAGACAGTATAAATCAAAACCACAATCTCATAAACTAAATCAATATAGATCAAATGAACAAACAAAAACTATTTCAATTATAAGTACTAAGACAGTACAAGTACCATAGAGTACGTACATGGAAGAGTATAATAACAAGTATGTAATCATAAAGGTGTGAAGTTAATAGTCTGTTGATCGAATACATAGCCAACATCAGAATAATTGAAATCTTAATTTGCCAATGCAAACATCTAGGAAATAATCACATCTCTAAGAAACATCACGTCCAACAATAGAATTTATCCCTAACGCACATATATGCAAGTCTTAAGAATATAAAATTTGTGTTGGTTCAAATCAAATGTTTACAAAATATGTGCTTCTTAAAGCCATACTTAATAAAATCAAATATTTGATCATCAACTTATAGCTTCTTAAAGTCATTATTAATAAAAATGTATACGAAACTACTTGTATGAATATCAAATTGATCATTTCTGGAGGGCATAAGGTAATGCCTACATACCATACAAATCAAAATTGGTCAAGAAAGCATACCTTTTCTCTCGCCGGAGAGAAGTTATTTCTCCATAACAGTCTCTATATGTCAAATGAATTAAAACATGTATCCAATTTCCTTGAAGAAGCAGTTATTCCTCTCACAGTGTCACCACACAACTGAATCAAATACAACCTTGATCATGATAATAATTAGCCAAACCTTGAAATTAAGCATTAATCTAATGTTCCAACTAATGAATATGAGAAGCATTGTGTGTACCATTTCTTACGTACTAGATTCAGATGACATATATAGAAGAAAGGAAGCAAGCAAAATCTCCACATTTATCACTAAATCTGAAAGCATAAATATGCAATATCATAGAAATGAACAAAACATATGATGATCATTTTTCATTCTAACTTGTCATAAAAACTAAAGAAAAAAAAAACTTCTCCTCCCACCCAAAGAAGAAAAAACACAAATCATTTTTATGGAACTGGTATGTCTTCTTTACCAAATTGCTAATTATATTTTTAGTTTACCATCGTCTCTTGAAAAGCATTTGCTTATAGCTCCAGCTCCATAAACCTCCTTCTATAATTTATAAATTAATTATCCTTACAAAAAGTAGAAAAAATCATTACAACAAAAACTCAGACACCCATGCACCAACAACCATGTCTCTTTTACTTGTGGCGGAATCCATCCTCAAATCCAGTTGCAAAACCGTATTGGAATTAATATCCCATTCAATGTTTAAATACAAAATGGTAGAAACCACTACAGTACAAGCCCCGACCCACATATACATGAGCACACAAGACGAGTGTAAAAGATTGTAAACCCTAATTTTACTGTCAACCAAGGAAAGCCTAGCCTAACAACCAAACACAACTAATCAATTACTGATTTTTACAATCTGATCAGTCTACATATATATCATCCTTTCTTGATCAAAACAAACTAACAAGTGATTAATTAACTATAGCAACTTAATTCATTTATATAAAGCTGCTAGTTGAAAAGCCAAAACAACCACTAAGAGCAAACTTTTCATTAAATGCAAAAGCGGATCGAAGAGTGGAAGTTACATAGATCTGGGTACTAAAAGATCTTGGAAATTACATAAAACAAACTCAGCTCCTTACTAGAAAAGCAAATTAAAAGGTAGAAAACAATCACGCTACAGTACTCTCGGACTGAGTTTTTAACTTTTAAATGAAGTGATAAAAGGGTGCGGGTGCAGCAGGATCTGGCAGTGCTATGGATGCCCGTTCATTAAAATCCCAATCCCTAATGATAAGCTCATCGCTTAAAGAGAAACGCTGCAGTGGCCTGTGAACCAAAATTGTGTATGGCAATCCTCCATCTCCATCTTGGTTCTCGAAGAAACTGACTTTATCACCCTCTCCAAGACCTCTTGCTCTAACGAATTGAGGCCAACCGCTTGTGAAAACAGGTCTTCTATGAATGTCATAAGGACGAGTGTAGATACGAAAATGCCACACTTGTCCAGTACTCCAGTCAATGACTGGTAAATCGGCATAGTGCGTCTCTTGTAGAATTCCCATGAAATAGGGGAGAGCACTGTCCGGGACATTCAGTTTTCTGTGGACGATGTCTGATCTTGTTAGGCGCTTATTATAGAAGATGGCAGCCATAACAAAAGGATGAGAAGAGATAGAGATGTTTTTGATCGAAGAAGAAAGAGAGAGTGTGTGACACATGGACAACAGAGGCGGATTTATAAGCGGTATTTTGAAGATGAACAGAGATTAAGATATCGTACGCCAGAACAAAAACACCCCCGGAAAGAGTCTGTCATCATCCAGACTCTTTGGTCCTACCAATATTGCAGCCGGTGGTGGTACTTGGTAAGCGAAGAAAAGAGATGCGAAAAGTTGTTTTTTTAAAGTGATTATTATCTTTTAATTTGATCAAATATCACATATTTTCTATTTCTGATTGTTTTCATTGTTTCTAAATTGTCCATAACAAACAAGAGCTCTGTTGAGAGGGGGTGAGATTGAGAAAATATGAAGTGAGAAAGCTCATTAAAGAGAGCATTGTGTGAGATTGAGAAAATGTGACGCAGTAAATAATTGTTTACTGTTTTGGAGAAAATTAGGGAGAATTTAGCAATTTTCAAAATGATTTTTTTCCTTCATCTAATTAAGGAATTAACATCTTTAGCATTATATTTTTCATTTAATTCTTCAAATGAAATGAAAAATTAAGGAATTACGCAGTAAATAAAATGTGACGCAGTAAATAATTGTTTACTGTTGTTTTATGTTGTCATTCACGATAGATTTGGTGGGCCGTTGTAAAAAAAAGGCAGCACCGACCCGAAGTTAGATTGATGTGACGAAATGAAAACCATCAATTCATTCATTTGTATTTTGTAATAATAAGTTTAAGTGGAGTTTTTTTTCTTTTTTTTTTTTTAATGACAACATAAAACAACAGAAAAACAACTGATTTTTTGATAATTGGTTCTATCGAAACTAGCCATATTTGGGGGGCCATGTACATAAAAAAGCTTGCAACCCACGTATCAGCATCGGTGAATTAATGGCAAAAGATTATTTACTTTCGCTGATTGCCGACCAAAAGTCATCATTCATCTGATTTTTAATTGATCAGTTAACGACTTATTGTTGAAAAGAAGACATTCAGAGCTTTCCAAAATGTTGTTGTACGTGCGATTTTCCAAAACGCATACTGTCTTAGAAACCCTCATATGATAAATTGCATGTAAGAAGAATTGTGATATGATTCATGTAGTGCATGCATGCTCTGTTTGTGTTAAGCTTAGAAGTGGCGCACGAGGATTGACCAAGTCTGGAGTGGCAATTGAATTTAGTATTTACATTACTTTTGAATTAGTCAATTAATAATGTATCTGTTAAGTTAGGTAGTGGCTGAGTGCTCTCCTGATTTTCAGTTCAGTAAGTTAGGAATTCCTGATTATTTGTGATTCCAGTTGTAACGAAGTGACCTATTTAGGTCCCCGTATGAATTCAATAATGATGATCAGATTATTAATAAACACTCTCCAAAACCTCTGTCTTCTTCTCCTCTCTCTACCCAAATTCTTCTTATCAGCTCTCTCGTCCAAATTCTTCTTATCAAATTGGTTGATTGATGTGAAAAGAATTAAGCATAATTTTAGAGAACTAATCATCCACATAAATTTGGAAATTTGATAGTATGCATGTTAACGTCTGAATAAGAAGAATTAACATGTGTCTATTTATAGCGATGGTAGTGGTGAAGGATTCGAGTTTCATCATACATATTTTTACAATCATATATGTGTAAGGAGTTTTCTTCTTGTTTATATGTGGGAGTAGTTATCTTGGCATATATGTGTGTGTTTTGACACATATTAAATAATTAAATTTTATATAAATATTTTTATATTCATACAGAACTTCCTATATCTTCTAAACAATAAACATAATATTTATACTTATTTTTTCAATTCTTAAAATATAATTAAAAGTACATATTAACAATATTTTACTTTCAAGTTGGGTCTCAGCAGGGGTGTACCGGGATTTTTTACTAGGGTGCGTACCGATATAACTTAATCAGTGCGTTAGATGTGAACCATTAAATTTACATGCTTGACTCAAAGTGTATCCACTTGTCAAAACTTTTCCATAATCACTGTTCCACATGCATTGGTACTGATGTAGTTACATCAGTACGTATTGACCAGAACAGGATCGTATATATATATATATATATATATATATAAACTTTCAATAAGACATATTGTTTTTATTCCATTAAGATGAAGAAGGCAAACTCCAACATTACATAGAGAATATGCTTCCATTCCCACCAATAATTGATTATCTTTTTTTTTTTTTTTTTACCATAATTTTTCTTGGTTATAATATAACACTATAAATAAAAATTAGAGTCGGAAAATAAATTTATAAAAAAACATAACAAAATACCAACTTAAAATTATGAATAACGGATCTAAAACCCATCTTTAACTTTAATTAGAAAAAATAAATTTTAACTAAAAAAAATACTTGAATCGTAGAATGAGATATGAAAATAATTTTTTATATTCAATTTTGTAAATGAGAACTTGAGGAGGTGAAGAAAATTATTGGAAAGAGAAAGAATTGGAATTTAGGATTTGAGAGAGAGAGAGAGAGAGAGATGGTAACGAGAGAAAGAGAGACTATATGATGGTACGTGTGATTTGAGAGTGAGAGAAAGAATGGATGTATGGGGTGATAAGGAATAGTGTTGGGATTTGATAGAAATTCAGAAGAATATCAATTATATAAATTTTTTAAAAACTGACTCGGCTATAGCCATAATTTATTCAATTTTGATGTAGTAGGGTCGTTTTGGTGCTGTCACTTATTTGTTTTGTAATGTCGTTTATTTTGCTCAAGTGGTATTAGAGACCACATGTATTTTATTTTGTCTGTTGTGTTGTTTTTTAATTCTATCAGACTAGCCTTAAAAGGCAAGAGAGGTGGCCTGGTACTATTTTGTCAGCTTATGATAGCTCATTCGATTGTGATTTTGAACTCTCTGAAATATAGTGAAATTCCCTAGGTATTATCTTTCACGGATTTCTTATTTTAATTTTTTTTTTTTATTGATAAGCCGATTATTTTACTACATCTAAAATTATTTCAATTTGTTTGTCAGACAAGATAACATGATTGGCAAATCTGAATGGTTTTTCGATGGGAAAATGAAGGTCATCTTTAATCTCTATAGAGCACTATCTAATGATAGAATTTTACTTTTTTAACCCTATGATGAACTAAAAAATGGTTTATGGCTTTCGACATTGAGGAAATAGGCATAATAGCACCAAATTCATGATATTGACTTTTAAGATTAGCACTTGATTTATAATTTAAGTTTAAATGGTATCAAAGGACAAAAATTCCCCCATAATTTTTTTTATTACTTTCTGTATCCTTTTTTATTTGATTTTTTCTTTTCAATCAGTGGAGGAGGTTGGCCTACCTCTTTAAAGATTTGGCTTGTATTCCCAAGTGAATCAAACGAATTCAAATATTAAGACCTAAGTATTTAATTTAATTAAACATTATTAAGGTTTAAGATGAAAAAAAACAAACGCTACGTAAATCAATTGACTATATAAAATGGAAATGTTAACATGAATAGTGCGAATAGGAAATTACTTTTTTATCCTTATAAGTTTTTAAAATTAGGGCGAATTGCACCTCCCCATTGGTTTGGCTTAATTGTAACGAGCTAGATAAAGATGCTTATTCTACAAAGAAGCCCCGCAATTTGATGGGTGCTTTATGGGTTGAAATAGGAGGGGTATTTAAAAAATAAATAAAAAAGATTTTTATTTTCTTTTTAATGTTAAAATAAAAATCGAGGGCTATTTTTGACTTTTTAAGCTATAATGTTAGTCAGCCGTTATGTCTAATGGCGGTCAACATTTTCTAGGGGATGTTTGTGTAATAGAAGGTATATATGTGTAATTTTGCCTAAACTTAGGGGATGTTTGTACAATTAACCCTTTAAATTATGAAAATTATCAAAAATAACTAAATAAATTATAGGGTTAATTGCACTAACTTACCCTTACTTTATTGAATCTTGTAAGATTTCAAAAAGATATCCTAAATTAACACAAACACCCATTACCATAAAATCAATTTGTTAACTTTAACGGTTGATTAACCTTGATCTATGGAAAACCAAATATCTCTTTCAAATCATCCCAAACATAAAATATTATTTAATTAAAAATTACTTTATTTTAAAAAATAATAATAATACATCGGCCGCCTAAGGAAACATCCTCAATTCGCGGAGGAGCATTTTCTGCGAACTGCAAGAGGTCAATCTCCAAGATCGTTGAAGATCTCTTCCAGTAAGTGGGAGATCGTCAAAAATCTCTTGTTTCCTTCAACGGTGGAGCTTCACCGCATGTAAATTATCTTGTGTTTTTTTTTTTTTTTTTTATATAAAAAAAAAATTGATTTTTCAATTTTAATTAAAAAATATTTTCTGTTTGAGATGATGTTGTAAGAGTATATATATTTGGTTTTCCAATTGTCAAGATTAGTCAACTGTTAAAGTAAACGAATTGACTCGATGGTAGGGGGTGTTTGCATTAATCTAGGATATCTTTTTGAAATCTTGCTAGATTTAATAAACTAAGGGTAAGTTAGTGTAATTAACCCTAAATTATATTACTTTTATTTTTGTATCACATACTATGTTTTAACTTTACAATCAAATTATAAAATTTATTTTCAATTCATAATCATAACGAAAACCTCCCTATATATATATATATATATATTTTTATTTAGAAAAGAGTGAAATGTTAAAAAAAATTATGAAATCTTGACATTTTTAAAAGGAAACATTATTAAAATATCCCCTCTAAAACCATATATATTTTTAAAAACTTTTTTCATGAGAATTACCAAAATATCCCTTTAGAAGGGTGTTTCGGTTATTTTCCTTTTGCTCTCGTTAGTTTTCTTCTTCTTCTTCTTAAACCATCTCCAGTGCATATGCCAATGCCAATGCCAAATTTGGCACGAAATATAGTAAAATGTTATATTTGGCACATCATTTTAGCATTGTACTCCAATGCTAAATTCTATTTGATATGCTATTTTTTATTTTAAATTATTTAAAATTATAAAAATCAACAAATACAACCAATGCATTCAATGGATGCATTGAATATTTTTTTAGAATTATTTTAATATCAATTTTCCCTACCAAGTTTGTTAAATTTTTATTATTTAAAATTAAAAAGTCAACAAATACGGCTGTATTTATTTTTGTGCCAAATTTGACATATGCTATTCATTGTGCCAAATTTGACACAGTTTATAGCATATGCCAAATTTAGCGCGACTTTTAGCATTGCATTGAAGCATGCTTTTTTTACTTTGTACTAAATTATAGTATTGACACAGTAATTAGCATTGCATTGGAGATGCTCTTATGTAGATAACAACATTACTGGGAAGGGAAAGCCTTAACGGCGTTGTTGCATGTCGGCATCACCTTGGCTCGTGATGCCCAAGTGATTTCACATGGGCTCGTGTTGATTAGGCAACGCACCACCGGTGCCTAGACCTAGACCTAGCCCTAGGCTGGAGCACTAAGTGCAACCACCCCGGGCCCAAAATTTCTTTTAATTAAAAGTTAAATATGTGGTATTGAATAATTGGGCATATAAGTTTGGGCCTATTGTCATAGCCCAGATATAAAAGAAAAAAAAATATGACTTCAAAGGGCTCGGCTTTTTTTTTTGGTTTGTTTGTCTGTTTGAAAGAGGCCCAATTTGTTTTTTTTATTATATGTATATAATATATATATATATATATATATATAAAATAAATAAATAAAAGTTCAAAAAACCACTTTAATAACTGAATCGATTTTCTTCTTAGTTACTCAAAAATCCTCTTGGTTGGTTAGTGTCATTACTCAAAGAGTAATGTTATACGACCCAAATAATTAACTCAAATTTCAACTTAAATGATGTAGCAAGTGAGTTGTCATCACCACACACAACATAGGATGGTGTGGTTAATGAAAAAATCATTTGTCATATCATTTGGATTATATTTTGGATTAAAATTTTGGGTTATTTAGTGTTACTGAAAACTCTCAAAAGTCATCTTGAAAACAATTAAAAAAAATTCTTCTTGAAAAGCAAATCGTGTGAGAAAGTTTGGCTGCCAAAGTCTGAGATCTAGTGTTTCAAAATAAAAAGTCTGAAATATAGATACTTGTGTTTTGTTTGGCTGCCAGAATATTGATTTATTTGTTAAAATCAAATCTTTCTGAGAAAAAAATCAAGGTTTTGTTTTGAAAATTTGGAAATCGTTGAGTAATTTGTTCAAAAATTTGTTGTTACACTTTTATCTTATTCATGAAGAAAAAGATTCAAAAGTGGTAAGTTTGTACTTTTGTTTTCATCTGCAGAAACTTGATTTTTTATTTATTTTTGATATAAAGTTTGTATAACTTGATTTTTTTTATAACATATAACTTGATTTTTTGGTTTATAAATTCTATAATTTGAGAGTTGTTGAATAATTTATTCTTTGTTTACACTTTACACTTTACACTTCATTTTGCACTCTGTAGGAAAAGCAAATTGGATTATTAAAAAATATATATATTAGAAAAGATTGGATTTGGACATTACACTTTGACTCTTTGGGAGCTGGGTTCCATGTGAAACCGGTGTCGTTTGGCTCTGTACGAATTGGGCCAAAATGATTGGCCGCGATTTGGGAGTAATTGTTGGGTTGTGAAATGGAGAGAGAGAGGAGGAATTTGATTGGGTTTGGAGAGATGGGCGGTGAAATCGAAGAGTGAATGCGAGTGTTGTGAGATAGAGAGTGGGACGAGGTAGGGCGGAAAACGACATCGTTTTTCAGAGGGATTCTGAGAAAATGGGTTGTTATTGCTGCGGCGGCGGCGGCGGTTGTTGTTTTGGTGAAGAGATGGCGGTTGAGAGGAGTGGAAGTACTGAAGAGCCGCACAGAAGCTTCCATGGTCATTTGTTGAAAATGTTTTGTAATTGTGGAAATGGAAGTGTTGTAGTCTTGTAGAAGAATTGTTTTGTAATTTTGTGAGTGTTTAAAGAAAGAACAAATTGTTCCGCTATTTTACATTATTTTACATTTGGAATCAATACATTCAAAAACTTACAATGAACTCCTTGCCAATAGTTAAATTTGATCAAAATTAATTGTTTGAATTATATTACATTAAAAAGGTAATTTATAAAAAATGAATTTCTACCTTACATTATACCTTACATTATATATGAAAGATGGAAATCCATTTTAAAAAATTGAAAGAAAAAAATATATTGAGATTCGAATGGATCTCTAAAGAGATCAAAAGGGAGATCATCTTAGGATCTCTATAAAAGGCTCTGTGAAGGCTTGAGCATGCCCACCACTAATAAGGGAGGCTCCTCTCCCTCACTGCAAATGAAGGGAGACACTTTATCAAACAGGGAAGGCGGTGGTTGAAGCTCGAACCTCTCTTATAGATTTATATTAGATCCCCACCGTTCCTCTGTATAATTGTTTTATTTTTTATTTTATTTTTTCTTATTAATTTCTGTTTCTAAGAGATCTCTATCATTGTCGCAAGATAATCAACAATCAAACACTAATGGTAGAGACGTTATTGTTAATTTTATTAATAAATTAATCACAAGAACAAAAGAGCAAACCTCACATAGGTCGAGTGTAATTTATATATCCATTAAGAGATTCAAAGACAATCTGAAAATATTTCGAAAAAATAAAATTACACTTCACACCCATAACAATTTTTACAAAAATAATAAAGAAATATTGTGATAAATTCATTAAAATTTTTCATATAAATTCATGAAATAATTGGAAGAATGAAACTATGAAAGTGACAAATAATATAGGGTGAAAATGGAAACTAACAAAATATTAAGGAGGTTTATTGTTTTTAGCCGGAATTAGTATTTTGATTGTTTTTGTTAAACAATCCACTTTTTAGACTTAAATGCCTTTTTTTTTTTTTTCAAAACCTCATCTCTCTCTTTTTCTACAGAATCTTTCTCTTTCTCCTTTCTCTCACGTGTTCTTCTTCTTCTTCTTTCTCTCCTCTCTTCTCTCATGCCTTCTCTCATCTCTTTTCTTTCTTTCTTGGTTTTTTACAGATTTAAAAAAAAAAAAAATCAGTTTTTTTTTTAAAACAAAATTTTTTCAGATTTGCTTGTGTTTAAGTTTGGGTTTTCCGATCGTCGGTTGTCGGATCTAGGTAAAATGACTAAACACACTAGACAAAAATGACTAAACACACCAAGCAAAAACGACTAAACACACCGGGTGTGTTTAATTGGGTTGCCTGGTGTGTTTAATTTGTTTTGCCCTGGTGTGTTTAATTGTATTTGCTCTGGTGTGTTTAATGAGTTTTGTCTGGTGTGTTTAATTGGTGGCCTGGTGTGTTTAATTCTTTTTACTCCGGTGTGTTTAATTGTCTTTGCCCTTGTGTGTTTAATGAATTTTGCTTAGTGTGTTTAGTCATTTTTGCTTGGTATGTTTAATTCCTTTTTGTCTGGTGTGTTAAATCCTTTTTGCCTTGTGTGTTTAATTCCTTTTTTTCTGGTGTGTTTAGTCATTTTTGACTGGTGTGTTTAGTCTTTTTTCCCTGGTGTGTTTAATTTTGTTTTGACCTGGTGTGTTTAATCGTTTTGGCCTGGTGTGTTTAATTCCTTTTTTGGCTGGTGTGTTTAAGTAATTTTGCGTAGTGTGTTTAGTTTTTTTTGCCTGGTGTGTTTAATCGATGGTCTGGTGTATTTAATTGAACAAAATCTGGAAAAAAAAAATTCAAACAAAACAAATCATAAAAACAACCACCACACTTTAAAAAAATCTGGAATTTTAAAACAAAACAAGATCTGGAAATTTTTTTAACAAATCTAGAAAAAAATTTAAACATTCAAATCCAAACATTCACAACCACAACTACATTCATAAAATCTGAAAAAAATTTCAAAATTAAAAAAAAAAAATTCTGAAATTTTTTAAAAAAATTGGAAAAAACGTGAAAGATAAAGAGAAGAGAGGAGAGAAAGAGAAGAAGAAGAAGGAGAGAAGATCGGACGACCGAAGATCAGACGACCGACGATCGGAAAACCACCAAATCTGAAAATTTTTGTTTTTAAAAAATCTGAAATTTTTTTAAAAATCTGGAAAAAAAAAAGAGAAAGAGAAAGAGAAAGAGAAGAAGAAGAAGAAGAAGAAGAGAAAGTGAGAAGACCCTGAGGAGAGAAGAGGAGAGAAGGAAGAAGGAGAGAAAGAAGAAGAAAATGGCGTGAGATGAGAGAGAGAAAGAGGAATTCTGCAGAAATGAGAGAGAAGAGGAAAGAGAAGAGGTATTTAAAAAAAAATTGAGGGGCAGTTATGTCTCTATAGTGGATTTTTTTACAAAAACAATCAGTTTACTAATTCTGACTAAAAACAATAAAGACTCTTAATTTTTGGTTTAAAAGGGGTATTTTCTCAATAATATAAGATAAGTTTGGCTTGGTGCTAAATTCCCATATCCGTATCAATAAGATGGGTTACAATTACAAACCTTGGTCTAAAGTGTCTTAGTATTATAGGATATTTATTTAGTTCGATAATGTTATGTATTCAAGCATACGGCTTCTATATTACAGAGAATAAGGAAAGAAAAAAAAAAGGCTATGGCGTCACACAAATGACAAATAACATGATGTTGATGTTGATGATGATACACTACCATACAAAAATTTATCGACAGTCGAAAAAAGGCATTCTCAGTTTGGGCATAACGAGATGATGTTGATGTGTGTGACAAAGTGAGAAAAGCTTTTGCCACGTTTATTCCATCTTCCACCTTTCAAACAACAAAAAATTATATGTAACAAAATAATATAAAAAACAATAAATGAAAATTGAATTCTCACATGTTTTATTTGATTTCTCTTCAAAATTGCTTGCTTAATGTACTGGCAGAGTCGGAATTAGTCGTTTAAGTATTTTTAATTTGTTTTCTTAATATACTGTTAGACCCATTCAAGTTTTCATATTTGATAATTGATATGATCATCAAATTAAACCAGATATATAGTTACACCACACCACAAATTAAGGAAAACGCATGATGACAAATGAAGAAGAGACTGCAAAGCAATTGCCCATCTACTTCAATAAGACCATCAAACAAAATTCCGAACAACAAATTTGTTTTGTGTGACAACTTTATTGGATTATTGGTAGCCATAAATTCTTACTTTGTTAGCTAGAGGGGTCTTATTACAATTTTAAATTTATAAGAAAAAATTCATATTTATTTTTTCAATACACCCCAATACCAATTGTACATGTATTCTCTTGTATCTTGATAAAATAAATACGAATTTCTAAACATGTTTTTCAATTTATAAAGTGTGCCCCAGAGGCAGCTAGTGTCAATACAATTCCCAGTTTACCCTATGAGCTTTATTAAGTGTAGACAAGATTTTGGTTGCACAGCTCAAGAGTGAGTAGTTTCATTTGGAGCTTGAATCGTCCAAAACGAGATTGAAATACTTGAATATCACCAACCACAAGAATAAATATCCAGGAACCTAAAAATTACAACTCATAATCAAAACCATACAAAATTTGAATTCTCAAGACCAAAACCGAAAGCATAAATGAGAAGTTATAAGTCAAGCTCAACAACAATAGAAATCGATGCCATAATCTCATAATTTAAATCATTATCAAATCAATAGATCAAAACTATTTGGTAAGTACAAGCACATACAGTACATATAAATTGAAACTATAATTTCACAAATTAAATCACTATCTAATGAACAAACAAAATCTATTTCGGTAATCATGAAGACAGTATAAATCAAAACCACAATCTCATAAACTAAATCAATATAGATCAAATGAACAAACAAAAACTATTGCAATTATAAGTAATAAGACAGTACAAGTACCATAGAGTACGTACAATGAAGAGTATAATAACAAGTACGTGCTAGTACATACTAAGACAGTACAAGTACGTGTGAAGTTAATAGTATGTTGAGATCGAACATAAGGTAATGCCTACATACCATGCAAATCTAAATTGGTCAAGAAAGCATATCTTTTCTCTCGCTGGAGACTGGAGAGAAGTTATTTCTCCATAACAATCTCTATATTTAATTATTTATACCTGCATGTCAAATGAATTAAAACATGTATCCAATTTCCTTGAAGAAGCAGTTATTCCTCTCACAGTGTCACCACACAACTGAATCAAATACAACCTTGATCATGATAATAATTAGCCAAACCTTGAAATTAATCATTAATCTAATGTTCCAACTAATGAATATGAGAAGCATTGTGTGTACCATTTCTTACTAGATTCAGATGACATATATAGAAGAAAGGAAGCAAGCAAAATCTCCACATTTATCACTAAATCTGAAAGCATAAATATGCAATATCATAGAAACGAACAAAACATATGCTGATCGTTTGTCATTAAAATTCTAACTAGTGTCATAAAAACTAAAGAAAAAAAAAAAAACAAATCATTTTTGTGGAACCGGTATGTACGTCTTCTTTACCAAATTGCTAATTAGATTTTTAGTTTACCATCGTCTCTTGAAAAGCATTTGCTTATAGCTCCAACTCCATACACTTCCTTCTATAATTTATAAATTAATTATCCTCACAAAAAGTAGAAAAAATCATTACAACAAAAACTCAGACCCATGCACCAACAACCATATATGTCTCTTTTACTTGTTGCGGAATCCATCCTCAAATCCAGTTGCAAAACCACTACAGTATAAGCCCCGACCCACATATGAGCACACAAGACGAATGTAAAAGATTGTAAACCTTAATTTTACTGTCAACCAAGGAAAGCCTAGCTGACAACCAAACACAACTAATCAATTACTGATTTTTACAAGCTGATCAGTCTACATATCATCCATTCTTGATCAAAACAAACTAACAAGTGATTAATTAACTATAGCAACTTAATTCATTTATATATAAAGCTGCTAGTTGAAAAGCCAAAAACAACCACTAAGAGCAAACTTTTCATTAAATCTTATCATCAGTTTAGATATGATGAATAAAAGAGTAAAAAATATTTTCTAATGCAAAAGCGGAAGAGTGAAAGTTACAAGATCTTGGAAATTATATTTAACAAACTCAGCTCCTTATTAGAAAAGTAAATTAAAAGGTAGAAAACAAACACGCTACAGTACTCTCAGACTGAGTTTTGAATGAAGAGATCAAGCTCATAAATGGGTGCAGCAGGATCTGGCACTATGAATGCCGGTTCATTAAAATCCCTAATGATGGGGTCACCGCTTAAAGAGAAAAGCTGTGGTCGCCTGAGAACCAAAATTCTGTATTGCAATCCTCCATCTCCATCTTGGTTGAAGGAGAAAATGACTTCATCACCCTCTCTGAGACCTTTTTCTCTCACAAATTGAGGCCATCCTTTTGTGAACACAGGTTTATTATAAACTGCAGGACGAGCGTAGATACGAAATTGCCTCACTTGTCCAGTCCAGTCGATGACTGGTAAGTCCGCGTAGTGTCTCTCTTGTAGAATTCCAATGAAATAGGGGAGGGCACTCGTCGGGACAGCCAGTTTGTTGTGGACGATGTCTGATCTTGTTAGGCGCTTATCGATCAAGATAAGAGCCATAGCAACAAGGAAGAAAAGAGAGTATGTAGAGATGTTTTTGAAGTAGAAAAGAGATTATGTAGAGATGTTTTTGAAGGTGTGAGAGACATGGACAACTAAGGTGGTTGTTTCTTTCAGGATTGTTTGGACATTCTTCCAACATAGTTTGGTGGCGGTGGCGTAGGTGGATCACTGTAGCTGGATGTGAAATGTTGCTTTGTTGATCGAGACCGTTTTTTAATTGTTCCAAGTCTGGAACTAAAGTGATTATTATTATCTTTTAATTTGATCAAATATATCACATATTTTCTATTTGTGATTGTTTTCATGGTTTCTAAATTGTCCATAACAAACAAGAGCTCTGTTGAGAAAGAGGGGGTGAGATTAAGAGATTTGTTGAGCTTTTTTAAAAAAGCTCAAAAAAGAATTTTGGGAAAGGATAAATTTTGGCATCTTTTATATCTCATCTTTTTATAAATGGCTTCCACTCTTTATATCACTTAAGCATAAGAGAAACCCACTCATATAAAAACACTCCCAAACACTCTTTAAATTCTTTTTTGAGCTTTTTTGAGATTGCATTGCAAATTTGGAACACAACCCACAGTGATCCAATTATAATAGATTACCAAATGCCAACCAAATTGAAGCCGTACAGTCGCTGATGCTGATTTATCTTGTTGCTCATCATAACAACATACAAAGCTCTCGTGTCGTATGCTACTAACTAGTCCAAGTGTTTTTCTATATATAAAGAAACAAGATCTTTATAGAAAACTTTCTATAAAGATTTTGCTTCTTTTTACTTCTTGTAAGAGGTGCCATTAATTAGTTTTATTAAAGTTAATTTCAACCCTTTCTCTGTTATAAAAAGTCAATAATTCTAAATTAATTTGTTAAATTGCGAGACATATCTAGTATGATAAAGCATATTAATTTTCATGCTTACAAATTAAAAAAACAAAAAAAAAAAAATAGTCCTTCCATATATCAGACTTTATTTTTAACTGCATACGAAAGTTTAACTGTTGATAGTTATGTTTTTTTATAAATTATCCAAATACTCTCGTATAAAAACACTCCCCAAACTTTATTATATCAATCAAGCTTCATATGTAATTAATTTCTTAATCCAAGTTCACTCGTGATTGTCTAATTACCACCCATCGTCATAGGTCACCAAGTTTTGTTTTAATTAAGGTCACAATGAAATTAATCACACAAGTGAAAATATATCCCACAATAAACTCATGAAATATGTCTCATCTTTTTATAAATGGCTTCCACTCTTTATAAATGGACTGACATTGAAATAACTCACAATTAATCCAACATCTTTTTATAAATGGCTTCCACTCTTTATATCACTTGAGCATAAGAGAAACCCACTTAACTTTTACTTCAATTTTGCATACACGAGAAAAATCACTTAACTTTTAATTCAATTATGCATACACGCCAAAGCACTAAACCCGAATTTCATTTGGTGGTCAATGAATCAAATCCCCACATCTCATTAAAAAAATAAAAAAAAAAAAAGAGAGAAAAGGAAATATCACTTGATAATTAATAATAGAGAGAGAGATCCACAGAAACCCTTCTTTTTTATTTTAATTTTATTTGGATTCTATAATATCAGAAAAGAGAGCTAGGATTCTACACTTAATTTCAACCCTTTCTCTGTTACGAATTTACGATGGCAGGAGAGAGACTTATGTTTATACGGTTTGGGTTTGGGTTTGGTTTTTGGAAATGTGAAGTTGAAGTTTTGAGAGTGAACTAGTGAAGTGACTTGAACTCAAATCAACTGGTAATTATCTTCCAAGGATTGAGGTTTTGATGGGTGCATGTGCATGCTCTTTCGATTTTTTTTTTAAATACCCTGAAAGAAAAATTCCAGTCATATAAAAAATATTTGTGTAATTTAAAGTAAAGTCAATGTGTCTATTTATAGAGATGGTAGTGCACATCTCTTTCATAGTGGTAGTGAGGGGTTCGAGTCACACCATGTATATTTTTACAAGCAAGTGTGAGGAGTTTTT
Organism: Acer saccharum; assembly: GCA_030490815.1. Classification (NCBI taxonomy): domain Eukaryota; kingdom Viridiplantae; phylum Streptophyta; class Magnoliopsida; order Sapindales; family Sapindaceae; genus Acer; species Acer saccharum. The sequence continues at coordinate 6,193,222 of CM059868.1, forward strand.
TTTCGGTTTTTACAAGTATGTGTGAGCAGTCTCACCATTAACACCGCTGGGAAGGGAAAGCCTCAGCAGCATTGTTGCATGTCGGCGTCGCTTGGGCATGTGACACCCAAGTGACTTCGCCTGGGCTCGTGCTGCTTAGGCGGTGCCTGGACCTGGCCCTGGGCTGATGCACTAAGTGCAACAGCCCCGGGCCCAATATGAAACGGCCCAAAATTTATTTTAATTAAAAGTTAAATATGTAGTATTGAATAATTGGGCACATAAGTTTGGGCCTATTATCATAGCCCAGATATAAAAAATAAAAAAATAAAAAAATAAAAATTGACTTCAAAGGGTCCAATTCGTTTTTTTTTTAATTATATGTATATAATATATTAATCAAAAATCCACTTTAATAACTGAATCAATTTTCTTCTTACTCGGTTACTCAAAAATCCTCCTGGTTGGTTAGTGACTTAGTGGTTACTCATTACTCAAAGAGTAATGTTATACAACCCAAATAATTAACCTAGATTTTAACCCAAATGAGCTATCATCACCACACACAATATGAGATGGCGTGGTTAATGAAAAAACCATTTATCACATCATTTTGGTTAAATTTTAGACTACAATTTTGAGTTGTCTAACATTAGTGATACTGAAAACTCTCAAAAGTCATATTGAAAATAATTAAAAAAAATTCTTCTTGAAAAGCAAATCGTTTTTGGCTGAGATACATGAGCCAAAATATTGATTTTATTTGTTAAAATCAATTCTTTCACAGAAAAATCAAGGTTTTGTTTTGAGAATTTGGAAATCGTTGAGTAATTTGTTCAAGAGTTTGTTGTTTACACTTTATCTTATTCATAAAGAAAAGATTCAAAAGTGTTAAGTTTTGTACTTTTGTTTTCATCTTTGATAACGTCTAACTTGATTTTTTGGTTTATAAATTCTATAATTTGAGAGTTGTTGAATAACCTATTCTCTGTTTACACTTTACACTCTAAAGTAGCAAGTAATCAGTATTTTATTTTGCACTTTGTAGGAAAAACAAATTGGATTATTAAATAATAAAATATTAAAAAAGATTGGATTTAGACATTGCACTTTGACTCTTTGAGGACTTTAGATTGGCATTCGACAAGTTCTATTGTTTCATTTTTATGTTTTAAAAGCTTTGTTAGCTACATTGGTTTTTAAGGTTTTATTATTTTTGTTTGGTAATTGTTATTCAGATAAAGGGATCCTTTTCAGATTTTTTGTTCTGGGCTTCTAAAAAGTTAAGACCGGCCCTGCTAGTGCCACATGAGCCCAGCGGTGCCTTAGTTGGGCGGTGCACACTAGGCGGTGCCGTTTCCTGTGAAGGTGGGAGATGTGAGAGAGATAAGAGATGAGAGAGGGGGGAAAGAGGATAAAGAGTTTGAGGATGGATTTTATACTAAGGTAATTTCCTAAAAACGTGGTTATTAACCGTAAAACTTTCATATGCGGTTTATTTTTAGAGGCTATTTTTTATCTTCTATCATTGAATTTTTCTCGAACATATCAAAGATCAGAAAACAAAACAGAGATAAATCAATAATTCGTTATTAGTGTTGTTTTAATTCAGCATAAAATTAATTCAGTATGTTAAGGTAAATATTAAATATAATCAAAAGGTTAGGTAGATTAATAGTTAAAAAATATATATAATAAAAAAGTTAAGTAGAGTTGGGTTTAATAATAACGGACCTCTCTCCCACTAATGTTAATGCTCTGCCCCTGAATTCCTTTCAGCATTTCTTCCATAAGAGATAGCTGCAACATAAACATAAACATTAAAACCGATCGAAAAGCAAACTGCAATATGAGAAGTGATCACCAATGAGAAAATTACCAGAATTCAAGCAAACTGTTCTGAGACAGATATTGAATCAGTCGAGGCCTTGATGGAAGGTGTTGACTAAGACGAGTCAACATGGAGAACAACTCTTGTGATTTGTGAAAGGCGTGAGAGGAAACAAAAAGCCTTTCATTGTAGACTTTTCTATCCAAACGAATGTGAATGGAAGAATACAAAATGTGCCGAGGACCAATTTACCCTTGTGAGACCTTTTCGATGATTCGTCGACCACATTTCTATTTTCCATTTGGATTAAACTAGAGTGAGGCGAGCAATGGTGTTCCTCTACTATTCGAATAATCTACTCCACCATGATTGAAGTTCAAAATGTGACTGGCCGCCTACCTTACTTGACTTTCGATGTGAGTAGGGTGCCACCAAAATTTACTCTACACAAACGATGAACAATGTTGTATACTTGTATGGGAACAAGATGAGGTAGGTCCGGCGGTAAACTTCTCACATATACGCTATGAGATCATAGGTTCGAGTCCTCTCCCTCCTTAAAAACCCCGAATTTATATAATTTTTCAAAAAAAAAAAAAAAAAAAAGGACATGTAAGCCATTTATTAAGAATAAGGATTTTTTTTATATGATTCCTTGTGAAAGTATTTACTTAATTGTTTAATAATAAGATGATACCAATTCAAAAATGGTCTTCTTAAGATTTAAGAATATGAAATGCATCTGTTTCAAAAAAAAGAAAAAAAAGAATATGAAATACATTGTATAATTCAGTGTTCTTGTAAGCGCGAGACACTATTCTGGTGGAGACCTAGCGCCTAGTGCCTAGGCTGATTAGTCGGAAATTGATCGGGAATTAATTGGCTAGTGAATTTTTTTTATTTTTTTATTTTTACCGTATAAAAAATTAAAAATCATGTGAAACGATATCTGTCAAAAATCTACTGATGATATTACCATTTTGGCCCTCCATAGACCACGGCAGTAATGTACAGTAAATAAGATAATTCACCAAGATTACAAGGGGTAATATCACTAAAGTCCCTACTTTTTCATGAATTGTCATCTTTGCTATATTAGTCACTTTAGTTCCTTGTTTTTTCAAAATATATCACTTTAGTCCTTCTGTTAGTTACTCGGTAGTCAAAGATGACAGATCCAAGGGCATTTTAATCCTTAATGCATTGAACTTCAAACTTTTGACATGTGCACGTTAATTAAGGAGTTTTCCGACATGCGGATCATAGTAAATATAAAAAAAAATCGAAAAGACAAATAAAAAAAAAAAAGAATTTGAAAAAGCAAAAAGAGGGATCTGGAATTGGGAAGCAGTGAGAAAAAGCAAAAAAGAGGGATCTGAAATGAATGAGAGAAGAAGCAGTGAGAAAATGACAAAGAAAGAGAGAGAGAGGGTTTTTTAGGCAATATAATTGGACTTTTGTGAAAGCAAAACCAGACCCACTTCAAGGCTCTCTCAAACTCAGCTAAGAGAAGAGATTCAAGTCTTTAGGCCATCTCCGATGACACACTAAGTTAGTGTAAAATGTTGTTCCGATGCAACACTAAATTACAAATACTAAGATAAATTTAGTGTTGTTGTGAATAATGCTCCACTAAATTTTGTGGAACACTATTTTTTTTTTTAATTTTCTTTATTAAAATGTCAAATCAATACTAAATTGTTTTATTACAATTCCTAATTTGACCCTTCCACACTTATTTATAAAATATTTATTTTAAAAATTATACCGTTGGAAATATATCATTTAGATCTTTAATATGACACAAATATTAATATATATATATATATATATGTATGTATATATTAAAAAAAATTACTTATTAATTATGCATTTAATTAATGGTAAATTTTTATATTAACTTAATTTAGTGCAATTAAAGAAATGACAAAATACTTATAAAAAACAAGACATGATAAAATTCTTTAAAAAAAAAGTACATGACAAAATACTTAAAAAAAAATACATGACTTAAAAAAAACGCTGAAATAAAGCAAATAACAACATAACTTAACAATAAAAAAAAAAAAACTCGATAACAATAACTTTAATGAACCATTTAGAAATCCGAAGGATTATCTCCACTTCCCCCATAACCACGAAAATATTGACCAAAGCCATCGGATGATCCACTTCCTCTTTGAAACTATTGTTCATGAGCTCTTTTTTCATAAATTCTCATTTGTTCACCTCGAATAGTAGTACGTAGATTTGGATTGCCTATGGAATCTACATCTCTTTCTAAAGTCTTATTCTCTTCGCGCCGTTCTTGGGAGTGAGATTAAGTTCATCCTCAGGATTTGAGTACGAAGATGAAGATAATATATGAGATGGACCAACATTGAAATAACTCATTGTTGAAGATTAATGTAAATGGATTTAATAAACTTTGGTGGAGGGTTGTATGATGAAATAGATGGAGGTACTTTGCCTTTTATAGTAGAGAATGAAGAAATAATTAGATGAGAAAATTGGATAAGAAAATGGGATGAGAAAATGGGATGGAAAAAAAATTAGATGAGTGCAAATTAATATGAGAAAAATTAGTTGAAATAATTAAGTGAAAATTAGTTAGATAAATAGGATGAATAATATTATGGTGAAAATTTTGGGGTAAAATTATGATGGTAATTATTTTTTTTTTTATATTATACAATTAATTATTTAAGAATAATATTTTTTTATGTCAAAAAAAATAATCAATTTTATTTAAGTTAATAGAAATTAATTAGTATTGTATAAAGTTTTATTGAGAGAATATTCTCGCAAAGATGCTCTTTTACACTAAATTGGTGTTGGATACATTAGAGTGAGAAAAAATTTAGTGTAAGAATATTCCCATAAAATTCTCTTTTTACACTAATTTGATGTAATTTTTAGTGCAATCCATTGGAGATGCTCTAAGCTCCATCTCTCTCTGGTTCGTTTGGTGTTAATGGTGGATAGTAGTATTTTTCATTAAAGATTTAAACTTTTCTCAGGAGGGTGTTCAAGATTTAAAAGTGTTTCTGTTTGATTTGTGGGAAAGTGAGAGAGAAAGTGCAGGTTTTATTGTTTTGACACTAATAATGAAATTATTACAGTATAAATGAAATTATATCTGTTTACAGTGGTTTTTAGTCAAGAATAATCGAAGTGTGACTACATGTGTTTGGAGGTTTCTATTGTGATTTATTCAATAAAGATGATTGAATAAATATAGGCCTTGGGCCTTTTCCTCTCAAGTATTGATAATACAAACTTAGATATGAATTTATTTCTTTTCCTGCCAAAAAACCCGTCCTTTTCTATTGGGTCCTTGCCATCTATTTATACTCTTTCGGAAATGTATCTTAGTTCCCATACTTGAGTACCCTAGGCTGACAGTTATAGGTAGCTTGGGCGGGAACCAACTGGGTATCGAATGATCATTTGACATCTGTCCTTCTTTAAAATCTTAGCGTGTTGTCAGGAAAGAAAACTCGTCGTTCGACGTAGGCGGTGGAGACTTAGTTTGATACACGCTTTTGCCCGAGTAAGACGTCCGTCGGCAGTTTTCCTTGGCCGAGCGGAACTTTTTTGGACTGGAAATCCTTAGGGTCTGTTGGGCTTTCCTTTTAGTGGGTTTTGAGCGACTTCTTTTGTTGATGGGCCTTTTCTTCGAAGTTTGGATTTACATAAGTTTATGGCCCATTTTTGTGGTATAACAATATCAATATCATTTTTTCTTAGATCATTGATACACTTTATTACTTTTTTTAGTTTTTTTATCTGGGTTCATTCTTCATCTGAGTTATTTCTTCATTCTTCATCTGTATTTCATATGGTTCTTCGTAAAATCAATTTGTTCTTCTTCAATATTCATGGAATCTGGGGCCAAACACTCAACACCCAGCGCCACTAACCAAACCAGAGGTAAGAGGCAACCAATCTAGGTTGGGCTTGGAGTCTAGGATTCAATTTTTTACTGTGATTTTTGGGATTTAGTCTCTTTTGTTGGCAGTGTGGTTTTGAGGATTTATGGGTTGGGTTTGGAGGAGGCTTCGCCAAAAATTTTAGGTTGAATTTCTGGGATTCAATTTCTTCTACTGTGATTTATGGGATTCAATTTTTGGGCAATAGTTAATAAATTGTCACACCAATATCTGTGTTAAATATTTCTATTAATTCGACTTTATCATTTCTTAAAAGAAAAAAAAAAAAATCAACTTTGCCATATATAGATCATGTAAGCAATGCAAACCGCGTCTTATCATACGAGGGCTTTTCCACGGCTCTACACTCTCAGAGCTCATATTCTCCCTCAAAAAATTCCCGAAAACAACACTGTGGATATGTCCACGGTCACTGGTGGTACGTCTCCAAGAAACACAACCATTTTAGAAGGCAAGGAAAAGGTTGTGATATAATGATGGTGATTATGATAGGTTGGATTGGAGCCAATTGCAACACTTGAAGAGATACGAGGGATGGTACTACAATTATAGGGGAAATAATGAAGTGATCAAGTTCGTGGTTGAACCTAGAGAGTTGTTTTGTTACGAACTTGAAGGCGAGCTTGACAGGCGGATGCCTGAGCTGGGAAACCACGTCGCTTCGTGGCTGTTGGAGAGAAGGAAGAAGATGGTAGGCATGATCGGTGCTTTCTTTTTCACGTTTTTAGTAACGCTGGTTGGCTTGTGTACGTACGTTCATTTACGATCTTTATTGACCGCGCACTCATACACTAACATAAATTTAAATAAATTCTCCTTTAATTGTCGATTCAAGAGGATATCGATCTCTATAAGTCTATCCTTTATTGGTTTGGTAGTACCTTTTAACGTGTAATATCCATATTTAAAAGGAAATCATTCGCTTGCTAAGATTGGCTTAACCTTTTGTGTCTGACTTTGTTTGGCAGGAGGATTTCCCTTCTAGTATTGCCTCCATTGTTAAGGGCGATTGCCCTGTTATCTTGTAAGGTTTTGTTGCTTAATATATTTCTCTTTTCAAAAAAAAAAAAAAAAAAGGGAAATCATTTTGGTCTTTTTGTTTCATCTTCTGTTTTTTCTTTTCAATGTTTTGCAGCTATGGTACAATTCTTGAAGATTTGCGAATTAAGCATAAGTTGATGGAGAAGATTAAAGGATGTGTTGTTGATTCTGGGGCGGGGATCCCTTCAATCCTAAGGTATGGACTATGGACCGTATGGTACTGATATTAGGGTCTTTTTTTTTTTTTGATGGTTATACAACAACTGTCAGGATCGTCGAGATTGGACACTGCAAGCACAGCCTGGACTGCAACTCCCACTTACAGGGAGAGAGAGACCACACATAGGTGGTACAACACCCACACAATTGGACATTGGTGGGACTTGGAAAATTTGCACAAATCCATGCATGCCATAGGGATTGAACCTTGGTGGTGGAGGCTCTCTATGGAGGGTCACACCACATTGGCAAGGGCCTATTGGCAATATTAGGGTCTATTCGGTGCCATTTTTGAATGTCTATATTTATTTTAAAATTCTTATAAATCAAGTTTCATATAAAGGCTGAAATTAACAAAGAGTTTATATATATATATATATATATATATATATATATATACAGTGAGTCTCTCATGAGGGATCCCTTATTTTAATTTCGGTAAGGACCATGATAAAAACACATTGACTTTAATGAATTTTAATCTGATTTTTTTTTTTGTGGATGATGATTTCAATGAAATATACATATGAACAAAATTTGAGAATTTTCTGAGTACTAGAACTATTTTTCTTGAATTTTCCTATATTTCGCCTATTTTCCGATGCCTTCATATTTAACAAAATTTGGATAAATAGTTCTAGTACTCAAAAAATTCTCAAATTTTGTACATATGTATATTTCGTTGAAATCATCATCCATAAAAAATTCAGATTAAAATTCATTAAAGTCAATGTGTTTTCATCATGGTCCTTACCGAAATTAAAATAAGGGATCCCTCATGAGAGACTCACTATATATATATATATATATATATATATATATATATATATATGTAGAGGTTTAAAAAAAAAAGTATTAAGATATTTATAACGAATTTACTTAAGATGAATTTCAAAATTATTTGGTTTTAATTTGTAATTAAAACATATCAGGAGATTAATAAGCTTATCTTAAACTATGCTAATTGAATTGCTTCTTTTTATAACTTAAATTTATATGATAATATAACTACCAATTATATATCAACTTAAACTTTAGAAATCAATGGTGTTTGTTTTTTTTAATTTTTTTTTTTTTTTTATCAAATCTTATTTCATTGAGAGATTTTGTATTACTAACCCTACTAAGAAAAATAATAATAATTAATAATTAATAATTAAAAAAAAATGCTACTATATATCCATACATGATATACGGTGATTGATATATTCATTAAATTTCAATCTAACTATTCAATTCCAATAAATTATAAACGATAGATAATATACCATTCAAATACAAAAGTTGTGGGCTTTTGATTGGTTACTACTACCCATAATTTTATGACAGTTTAATTTATATATTCTCAAAATTGACAGGTATGGGCAGCTGGATTTGCTGCTGCTTTTGAGAAGAAACATATATAGCTCTTCTTCAGCAACTGATATTCCTACAACAATTGAAACTGACGAAATATATGGTGCAGATTCTGCACAAGTACTTGAAGCTCAAATGAATTATAAGAATAATCAGCTTTTTTTGTTTGAGAAGCTCTTCTTTGTTCTTCTGAATTTGCCTTGTCTGAAAAAGTATGTTCTTTGTTAATATAGTCGGAATGCAACTCCCACTACAAGGGAGGGGTCTAGCAGGACAATAATCTTGTTGGCAACCGGGAAGGTTTACTAAACTAAAAACATACAAATGTGTGTGATATATTTTAAAGTTTTTTCTTTCTTTTTTGTTGATAATAAAATTAATTAAAAACCTTTCTTTATAATATTTTGATAATTAAATCATATATATAATAGTAGGCACCATATCACACCAACCTTGGAGAATATTCAATTTAATTGAGTTTTGGTGGTACTATGCATGAAATCTATCTATAATTTTCTAACAAAAATTTATAACAAACATCTAAATTTTATACAATTTTTCTACCAATTAATACTTTTCCTAAATCGATATTGGATTTATAAAAAAAAAATTAATGTTTCCTTGTTTGTACTACAATATAGGTCTGTGACAAGATCTGTATTAAGTATCACAAAGAACCAGCCATTCCCTCAGCTGTACCTATACAGTACTGCAGATAAGGTGATCCCGTTTTGGTTAATCGAAACGTTTTTTCCTTCAACTTCGAGTCATCTCCACATGTGAATCACTACCGGAATTTCCCAAGTATATATTCATCACAACTATTTAACTTCTTGAAATTGTGTTTATAAAAATTCAGAATTATGTTTGTATAAATATTAATTGGAGTACTATGTTGAAATGTTGTGTTTCCTTTGGTTTATGTTGATACTGTTTTAATTTAATTAAAAAATAATAAGAAATGAAAGAGTTTAAAACACTCTTTCATGAACTTGTATAGCTCTCAGTTGAATAACGAAACAAGTAAATTTATGAGCTTTCTATTGAAATCGAATTCGAAAAGTTCATGTTTTGAATTACAAAGCTAAACGATACAATGTTCATACAAAATCAAATCTTGGAACAAAATAGTTGAGCCAAGATATAACAACTACCTACGTACTAACGTACACCTTAACACTCTCAAAGATTGGGTAAAAATGTCGCGGCAAATATATATATATATATATATATATATATATATATATGTATATATATATATAGTGAATGAATAAATTAGGGATGAGTTTTGTGGTTTAAAGTAAAAACAAATGAAAAAACCGAAAAAAAAAGATTACGTGATTTTAGTGATTCCAATTTGTGATATCACTAGCTAGTTCATAATCATTTAACTGATAAGTGAAATTAAAATGTATTTACATTTCGGTTATTACATCATAAATTGAGATACAATTTTTTTTTTTAACCGCGAATTTTATTACGCAAGCGGTAAAACCGCTGCAAGGAAACAAGAGGAAAACACAAAGCCAACACGACTAGCAGGCCACATTGCCACAAAACACAACCCAAAAGACTGCCCACAACAAAAACAAAACAGAGGGCACAGAATAAGAAAATGCAAGTATTTGACAGATACACAAATGTGTTTGTGAAAAGTACTAAGAGAAATGAATGAGTAGAAAACTTTAGAGAATCACCATTGATGGTGCAGAGCTCAGAAACTTGAGCTCTGTAATTGAGTTTTTATTATTGAGCAAATACAATAGCAAGCCCGTATATATACAGAGATTTTGAGCACACACTTATTGTGTGGAAAGTTTCTAACAAACTTTTATCAACATCTAACCAACTATTTAACTAACGTTTACTTCTGATAACTTGTTGAAACTGCCAGGTCAGCTAACTCTCATTAACTGAGACTTGACAGACGTTATCTCTTGCTTGCTTGTATGCTCTGTTTTAACTTCAGCGAGCTTAACCAATTGCTTGATGCTTCTTCTTTGTACAATCTCTTGAAGCATCAGCAATATGTATCATCTTATCATTCCCCCGCAAACTGAACTGAGGAGAGTTGACGAGATTCAGTTTGGAGCATAGAAACCTAAACCTGTCAGTAGTGAAACTTTTGGTGAAAACATCAGCCACCTGATGCTCTGTAGGCACATACCGAATGTCAACCTCACCAGAAATTACCTTCTCTCGGATAAAATGCGTATCAATGTCAATATGCTTTGTCCATTGATGAAAAATCGGGTTTTGACCAAGGGAGTTGGCACCAATATTATCACACCAAAGAACTGAGCCACTTGAGACAGGAATACACAGCTCAGTAAGTAAAGATCGAAGCCAAAGAATATCTGTAGTGACCTGAGCCATAGACCGATATTCAGCCTCCGTGCTTGATCTAGCAACTACCCGCTGCTTCTTAGAGCTCCAGGAAACCAGATTGCCACCAAGCAAGACGCAATTCCCACTTGTTGACCTTCGGTCATCAATGCAACTTGCCCAATCCGCATCGGCAAAGGCTATAATAGACAATGAAGAAAAAGGCTTGAAGAAGAGACCAAGGTGAGGAGTGCCTTGTAAGTAGCGAAGTACTCTCTTGCACGCTTGCCAGTGGACAAGAGTTAGAGCCACCATAAATTGGCTAAGTTTGTTTACAACAAAAGAAATATCTGGTCTTGTATTCGTGAGATACTGAAGAGACCCTATAGTACTCCGGTAGAGAGTAGGATCGTCAAAGGGAACACCATTTTTCAGAGACAATTTCATACCAGCTGCAATGGGTGTGTCACACGCCCGAGAGTCAGCCATGTTTGTCCTCTTGAGGAGGTCAATGATGTACTTTGCTGTGTGAGATAGAGACCAGAGGAGTCACGAAAAGCTTCAAAGCCAAGAAAGTAATTTACAAGACCAAGAGTTTTGAGAGCAGAGGTTGCATGAAGGGTGATGATCAGTTGTTTGATCTCAGCCGAACTGCTACCTGTCACAAAGATATCATCCACATACACTAATAGAAATAAAGAAGAAGTGTCAGTAATCTTGAGAAACAAGGAAGTATCTGAAGTAGAGTTTGTGAAGCCCCAAGAAAGAAGAGCTGTCTTCAACTTGTGAAACCAGCTTCTAGGAGCTTGTTTTAGTCCATATAAGGACTTATGGAGTCTGCAAACATGATGAGGATTGGTGGAATCAACAAAGCCTTCGGGTTGTGTCATGTAAACAACCTCAGATAAATCTCCATTTAGAAAAGCATTATTAATATCCACTTGTTCTATTTGCTAACCATAGGACACAGCAATGGAGAATATGACTCTAATTGTTGAAGCTTTAATAACAGGGCTAAAAGTATCCAAGAAATCCAAACCTGGTGTTTGATGAAACCCTTTAGCCACCAATCAAGCCTTATGCTTCAAGAGACTCCCATCTTGCTTGAACTTTGTTCTAAATACCCACTTACATCCAACAACATTCATATCTACTATACATCGGACCAAGGACCATGTTTTATTAGCCTGCAAAGCCTTGAACTCATCTTCAAGCCTTCTTCTTCATTGTCTATTATAGCCAAACTAAGCCAAAGAAAAGAGATGGAAACACGCCTACAAAGAGAGCACCACAACATCCCAAAGACCCATAACCCTCATTGACTTCCACTTCTCACGCTGATATGCAACCAACACATGATCATCCAACGCATTTAAATCGAAACCATAAGCCCCACTTCTAGTTTTCATACAGTGAGATCTTGAAGGAAAAAAAATTCTTATTACTCCGCCTACCAACAGACAGGCATGAAGAATCCGAAGAATTTCCCACCTTACCTTTCCGAACAAAAGGTTCCAAACCCCCAAGATCAACAAAAAGATCAATAGCTGAACCACCAAAATTAACCCCCTTTGGATCTTTATCTTCTTCAAAATTAAAATAAACCACTTGGTTGTCAGAAACACTCACACCCCCACACGACTCATCTTTCGAACCAAAACCTTAACACTGTGCCTATTAACCAAATCACTCTCAACACTACCCAAAAAAGCCACCCTATTATTATCAATTAATATAAACACTTCTACCACCTTGCCTAACACAAGACCCTACCATATTAAACACTTCTACCACATTGCCCACCACCAGACCCCACAACCCTTTCAATTGAATTAAAAGAGTCCAAATTACACTTCCCCACTGAACCACAACCTTCTCTTACAAGTTAAATCTCTATTGTTATTGTAATTAGAAAAAACACATGATATTATGATTTTAAGTTTTCCAATTAAGCAACACTTTATTAATTACCAACCTTGTAATATTTATTCCAACTGTTGTACGGAAAGATTTTTCTAGTTTGTTTTGTTTGTAGGATCCTAACTCATTACGTGATCCATAAGGTTCTCACAAAAAACCAATCATTAACTCGGCGAGCTTTAACTAATGTAACAAATAATAATAATAATAATAAATGAAATTTGATTTCTCTTCACAAATTTCCTATGAAATTTGCATGTAATAATTATTATTTATCAATGAAATATTAACAAATCAATATTTAATATATTATTAATTACTTGAATATTTATCAAGCTCACCCAATAAAAAAAGTACAATTCAATATTATACAATTTTTTTTATAAAAAAATTGTATTGCAAGATTCACACCTTGATCATTATAACCTATTTTTCCAATTATAAAATTATACACCCATTTCTGTAGGAATCATATGGGTTTAGTTACAATTCAGATAATGAGTAGGTAGGAGAAATAATTATTTTCCTTTTTTTTTATTTTTATAAATTTTAAATCTTTTAATTTTTATGAAATCATAATGCATTAGAATCTAATTACTAGTTTTTATTTATGTAACTATACGGATCCTGTGTAGTAGTATTTCTTTTTTAAAAGGCGAACTTTATAAAACGGCCAAAAAAGCCCGGAAAGAGGACAAGAACCACAGAAGGCGACAGCCCAAAACCACCAGCGTCAAACACCGGCGACAGAGGCAACACACAAGCCACTGTCGCCAGAATTTGAACAAGGCGGCAACACAAACAAAGACAAAAAAAATCCCAACAAAAAGCAACAACCCCCACACCAGAACCCCACAAAACAGGGCCACAAAGGACCCAAAAGACCCCCCACAACCAACACAGCAGCAGAAAAAGCAAGACCCAAGACACAACAACGAGAGGCAGAGCACCAGCACGCGGACCAAACAACCCAACAGAAAACCATATCACTCGCTCCACCTCACTTCTTCACACCCAGCAGCCCTTTTTTTCGCGAGATTGTAGGCATACGAATTCGTCGACCGCGAGTAGTAGACCACCGAAGCTTGACCAAACCTATCCAAGCTATTGGAAATAAAGTGAATCAACTGCACATGATTAGAACTGTGTAGTAGTATTACCATGACATATATCACTTTCGGTGTTAAAACACTGTTTCAAGAAATCATGTAGGAGTCGAGAATATTTGTTGCGAAAATTCCTAAAGTGTCCCACATGAGAAGACGACCCAAAGTTAAAGGAAATGACGTTTCTTCCCATCTTCCTCTGCTCCTCCATAAACATTTCTATAGACTTGGATGGAATCACCTTATCATCTGTGCTGTACAGGTATACCTGAGGGAATTTTTGATTCTCTTTCAATGTGGATATAATTCGTTTTAGCTTCCTACAAACACGATGAGAAAACAAAAACAAAAAAAGTAGTAGTTAGTAACACATCCGTAAAGAAAAAATCATGATTGATAACAAGTGGATTGTAACAGGTTAAAGTTGATTTTAGGCCACGTTCACTAATTGAAAATTATAATATTGAATTCTTGATTTGAGACTACAGTATTTATTAAAAACGGTTAAGAATCAAATTTACATGAACCTTGCATACAAATCAAGACTAGGAACTTAATTCCCTCTCCAATCGAAGGAATTAACTTTATATTTCTGATTTTCTTTCCTGTTTAATTAACTTGATTTCTTTTCATTTTATTTTCCAGTTAGGAGAAAAACCAAGAACTTACTGATTTAAATGAGGCAAATTTAGAAGAATAGAGAAGAGCTTCTCAAACAAAAATAGCAAAATGATCTGAAGTAGTGGTTCCTTCTCTGCCAATTTTGGGGCACTGATCACTTCAGATCCTACACCAGCACCTCGTATTTTTGTGGCTTTAATTCTAAGGTTTGCTGAAGGACGACCACGTTTCTGTAGAAGAGCGGCAACAAGTCCAACTGCCCATACCTATCAATTTTGATGATAAATTGTTGAGCAGATACCAACCTAAATGATGTGACGAGTAATATTTCATGACGAATGAATTTTAATACATGTACGTACCTGAGGACTAAAGAATTCTCCTCCACCGGAATCAACAACACATCCTTTAATCTTCTCCATCACCATCAAGTGATCATGCCTACTCTGCAAATCGTCAAGAATTGATCCATAGCTGTAAGAAAAAAAACATGCAGCAGTAAATAAAAATGAAGACTGAAAAAATAAAATTGAAGCAATTTTTCAATGTGAATTATGAATATTAAGGGATTAGCTACTATACAAGAGAGGGTTAGAGAGGAGGTGTTGGTAATCCCCAAGCCGGTTGCTAAAAAGAAAGGGAAAATCAACAATGGATCCATAAGTAACACAGTATAAAGACTAGAAAATCTGGTATCATTGAGGAAGAAGTGTCAAAAGTGATGGAAGTTGGAAATTTGCTTGGTCTTGATTTTACTGGTATAGAGCAGGAGATGTCAGAAATCATTGCAAGTAGAGAAGCATAGGATCTAGCCAGGTTTGAAGTTCAGAAAGTCCAATAATTTCCCTTTCGTGGTGTTTTGATTAGGTCTTTTGATGGTCTCTTTGTTCTTGAGGGTTTAGGGAGTTTTCTTGTTTTTGTGGCATGTGGGTTCTCTGTTTTGGGGCTGTTGTTTGGGTGTGTGGGTTCTCTGTTTTGCTGGTTTGGCCTGGTTGTTTGGGTTTTTTCTTTTGGTTTGTTTTTGCTCTTGGTTGTTTGGGCGAGCTGGTCTTCTTGTTCTTCCTGGCTTTGCTTGGCCTTTGTTAATAAAATTTGCCTTTCAAAAAAAAAAAAAATTTCTTCATGGCATAGTTACAGGTTAGTCAATTCAATGATCTACAAAAATCAAAGATTTAAAGATTTAAAAACTCTCTTAAATAACTACTCATGCGACTATGGCACGGATCCTATAAACGGGGGCGAAGCCAGAACTTATTGTCTCGGTGGACTAAATTAAATTTTTTTGTTTTTTTTGGGTATACACTTGCAATGCGGCAACTCGAAGCCTAAAACATTGTCAGTTTGAATAAACGTAATTTCATACTCAAGCTAGAGTGGGCAGTAGTACAAAGACCAAAGTTTTTTTTAAACAAATCTTAAAATAAAATTTCCCTAATTAATGATCTTTGCCCCTAAAAACATTAAAATGATTCAACTAGAAAATATAGAAAAAAAATAGCAAGCAAAATAAACTAAATGCGTACTTATTCGGACTTTAGCAAATGAAGTAAAGAATTCGAAATTTGTTTCTTTATTTATGGAATGAAACGAGAATGGGGAGGAAATAAAAACTTTAATGTGTTTGAGTGTTAATAAACACTAAGAGCATCTCCAATGCAAAAGTGGCTTGTATACCAATAATTGTTGACATGGCAACAATGTCAAAAAACTTGCTTCCTATATGGCATAAAAATAGACTTGATAGACAATCAACTCAAAATTTGGTCTCTAATGCTTCCATCTAAAACACAATTTTTTTAATGACATGTTCTTTTTTTTTTTCCCGTTTTATTTTATATTTTATTTCCTTATCAAAAATATATGAAAAATTAATATCAGTTTTAAATGTTTGATCAGTCAACCTAAAAAATAGTTGTGCAATAGACCGTCTGAAAGTGGACGGTCATGTTGACAATGTCTATTTTTTTTTTTTCCACGTCAGCTTGAGGTTGAATATGCACGGCTACATTGGAGACACAATTATTAACATAACGTCTATTTATTATACGTGACATCTCTTTTTTTCATAAGCCACACTTGCATTGGAGATGCTCTAATGCTAGACAACCCAAAAAATTAGCCCAAAAAACCAACTCAAATGATATGGCAAGTGGTTTATTTATTAACCACATTATCCCATGATTTGTGTGGTAATGACAACTCATTTTTTAGATCAATTTGATTGAATTTTATGTTCATTATTTATGTTGTATAGTATTACTCCTCAATAAAATATTGAACATATCACTCTAATGAATTTATTGAGAATATCTCAATTAAATTAAATTATAAACTAAATCATTTTTGTGAATTATTAAGTAATGTTAATTTTGTAATTGTCATTTATTATATTTTTACTTTTTCTTTTTAACAAAAACAAAAACAAAACATTTTAATTTTTTTTTAATAATAAAAGTTAGCCTGAATTGAAGCCCAGGCTACCTGATAAATGCCTCCGCCCCTGCCTGTAAAGTAGCTAAATCTGCATAATAAACCTTAATATTAAACGTACGTACACAATCCAGCCGGTGTTGCTAAAAGTGTGAAAAACCAGACAACGTTGTTGTTGATGACCATCTTCGTCTCCCTCTTCCGTCGACACCCATGAAGCCAACTCGTCAGCCAACAGAGACATGCGCTTGTCGAGGCTGCGTCCGAGTTCGTAGGTCAGCAATTCGCTGGATGAAACAACGAACGTGATCGCATTAACTCCTCTGGAATTGTACCACTTCACGTAGCTCTTCAACTGCTTCGTTTTGGCTCCAAGCCAACCTAACAAAACCACTGTCGTCGCCACTTTTCCAATAGTGACGTGACTGACGTCGACTACGCTCTGCGGAGCTGGGTTCCAGGTGAAAACGGCGTCCACGGTGCCGTCCGGAAGCTGGGAACGGAACGGACTGCTGGAATGATGAGAATAAGAACAAAGCATGAGAGAGAGATTGGGAGTGCGAAAGGGAGACGAAATGGGGATCGAAACGGCGACGTTTCTTCGTGGGAATTTGAGAAAACGTCTGGTGGTGGTGGTGGTGGTGTTGTTGAAGAGATGGCCATTGATATTGAGAAGCCACAGAGAAGTGTCCATGATATCAGCAGTATATCTCTTAAATGATATTTTAATGGTTTTGGAATTTGGCTTAGTAAGATATTAGCTGTTAGCAGAATATATATATATATATATATATATAATTATATATACGGATCACAACTGGGCGCGAAATATTTCCCATTCCAAAATCCAAAGTAATTTTAATTGTAATTGATTTGTGCGAAATATATCAGCAGTATATTTCTTAAAAGAGGAGTGATCTTCCTCTTTAACTTTAAAGGATTATCATTTAATATTAGTTATATATATTTTTCAAAAAAAAAGAAAAAATATCAGTTATATATACAGTTTTTCTATTATCAGTTCGAACTGACAAAAATATATCAGTTCTTTGCATGTGGGCCAATAGATTTAAATACTTTGACTTAGCTGCATGTACTTGTCAAGGCATATTTTAAATCCAATGGTTCACATGCAAAGAACAGATATATTTTATATTAGTTCAAATTGATAATAGAAAGACTGGTTATATATATATATATATATATATATATATATATATATATATATATATCTACTCTCCTCCCTCCTCTTTGCTATCAAAACTTTTGCAATAATAAAATTGCAGGATTTAAGATAAAACAGTAGATTTTTTTTGGTAAAACCTCTACAGAATTATTTCTGTTTATTGGATTTTTTTTTTTTTTTTTTTTTTTTACTATGATAAGTATTTCTTTTAAAAGGAAAACAAAAAACTTTCATAGACCATAAGTAAACAGAAATAGTCAAACATACCAAAACCAAGTTGAAAGTAAATTAAAATATTTTTCCCAGAAGATGAGGATAAAACCTTAGTCATTTAGTCATTTTTCCTCTCTCTTCTTAAATAAATACGTTTCAATTTCATCTTTCTCCTTCTTGCATGTTCATCACTGTCATTTTCTTATTGTAATTTTGAATCAAGTTTTGCTATCCCCACAGCTATAAAATCACACAACTCTTCAAATAATAACACAAAAATATTGTCTTGATTAATAATTTGAGTTCAGTAATCGTAAGACGCCATCATAAAGAGATTTTAAATAACACATGTGAAGTCGTGTATCGCATTGGAGGGGATGCATATCTCATTAAAAAAAATTAATGAACAAATAGATGGAGTACATAAACATATGAACAATTAATCTCTAGCTTACAGGTTTCATTCTCATTCTTAGGGAAAAATATTTTAATTTGCTTTCAACTTGGTTTGGGTGTGTTTGACTGTTTTTGTTTGCTTATGGCTTGTCAAAGTTTTTTGTCTTCCTTTTAAAAAAAATGCATATCATAGTGTAAAAAGAAAAATCCAATAAACAGAAATAATTCCATTGAGCTGTTTTATGCTAAATCCTCAAATTTTATTATTGTAAAAGTTTTGAATATGCAAAGAGGATAGAGGAGAGAGAGAGAGGAGATATATTATATATATATTTTTTAAATGATATTGACAATCTATTAAAATTAAAGAAAAAGAGCAATCTGAAAAATTATTTGTTGGTTTGCATTATAAATATATTGAAAAAGAAGACCATTAATAAAGGCTATAAGATTAATGTGAAAAATTAATGTTGTCTACATGTCACCACATAAACAGGGATTGGGTTGATAGAGTGAGTTGAGAGAGTGTATGCACTTCTCCTCTGAAAATAATTGATTTTGATTGTAATTAAATATGAACAAAACAAGACTTCAAAGGTGGGCGAAATATTTTCAATTCCAAACCCCGTTAATGGAAAATTGGCAAGTAATTTCGTAGGTTCAGGTTTGAGTTTCGATCCGTGTGTTTTGATGAAACCCAAACCTAAACCCACGAAATTATTTGGATTTGGGTTTAACTCGCAAATTCAAAACAACGTCATTTTGAGTTTTAAATTCAAATTTTCTCAAAATAATGTTGTTTTAAATTTAGATTTTTAAAAATATTCAGGTTTTATTTTTCAAATCCAAACCCATTTGAGGATAATATTTTACACTCGAACCCGCTTCGGCTTTACATTTTACACCCAACCCGTGACCTGAATAGCGAAATTCATACCCAACACACTCAGTTCGAGTTATATATATATATACACATATGAATGGGATGAACCAGTAAATTTTGTTTAGGAGATTAATGTAATCAAATACAACGTTATTTAGGAGGATAAACTTAATATTTTACAAAATTGAATATTAAATATATAATCGTAAGAGTTAAGACTTAAGAGTAGGGATAACAACGGGTCAGGTTCGGGTGGGTTTTACAAAATCCAAATCCACATCCACGAAAATTATTTTCCTTACCCACGCCCGCCTACGAACCTGTGAAAATAATCGGGTTCGGGCTCGGGTTTCACCCACGGGTTTTATGCTGGTTAGTGGGTTCACGGGTCACATCCACCAACCCGCAAAATATATTAATTTATAAATATATATTATTTAATTATATATATTTTTATATTTTTTATATATACAATACATAACTCCTCTTTATTTACAATATATCATGAAGAATTATAAATACAATAATATAAAGCACTACCGAGTAAAACTCCATATGGATCTCCAAAGGTAAAACAAATAAGCAAGCACGATGTTTCATAAGAGTAAAACCAGCAAATGTAACCTATCATTAGCTATATATAAATGAGAGTTGAGAATTGTAATTCTCAAACTTAGAATGAGTAGAGTTTTTATATTTTATTCTCAATATGGTTAAAAAAGTTCAATTGGAGTTTAAATTTATAATATTATAAATAATAAATATTATATAATTTTTATTTATACGGATTCACAGGTTCACCCGCAAATTCGCTTTCCTAACCTACACCTACATCCGAACCTGCTGAGTTTTTATTTATACGGATTCAATCGTTCACAAGTTTATGGGTCATAAATTAACCACCCAAACCCGACCCTAGGATCAGGTTTGGATGGGTACCCACGGGTATGGGTCAAATTGATTGCCATCCCTACTTAAGAGCCGACTATTAAAAGCTAATTATGTGATATCACATGCTATTTGCTAGGGTCGGATTTGGTGGGGTCAAATTGTCTTACCTACTTAAAAGCCGACTATTAAAAGCTAATTATGTTCTCACATGCTATTTGCACACTTATCTTGATTGTTGAGAGTTATAGACGACAACTTGTGTCTCTAAACTGTAGGAAAGACGTGGCGAAATAAATCTTAGAAAAAAACAGACGTGTTGAAATATATAGCTATCAAACCCACTCCTTTTTAATTATTTTCCACACTTATCTTGATTCTTGTTGTCATATTTATTAATACAGATCATTTTTTTTTTATTATTATTTTTTTTATTAAAGAAGTAGATCGGGACAGATGCTTGGTCTGAGGATACAGTGTCAAAGTGGTCTTGGAAGTTGGACCTAACAAGACCTCAAAAGCTAGTTTGTATAAATTTCCCTTTAATGCCTACATTATCGACCACAACAATGCGTAACTTTGCGATTGTGATATATAATGCTTTAATGATCATTACCATATATACAGACATACAGTAGATGATATACATTTAAAAAAAAAAATACACTAAAGTGTCAAAAGCAGAGACTAACGTCACCTGTGAGACCGTGACATATGGATTTTTTTTTTTTGACGATATCTATATATTCATCTATCTGGACCATATATTTTTTTGAAATTTTTACCATTGGTAGGATTCGAGCTGCTGGTTTATGAGTCATTTACCCAAACCCCAAACTCGTTCATCTACCAGATGAGCTACGCTCTTATGGACATGACATATGGATTATTAAAGTAGCAGCGATTACAAGAATGAAGAATTCTAACAAATTAAAATTATTGACATACCCATGTGAAGTAATATTTTGCCGACCGATTAATGTACATACTAATTTTCCACCTAATATGTGTAGGTGGTCGAACTACATGGTATATTAATTGGATGAAGTCGTCTCCTCGATGAAACTGTAAGAATATTCTAGTCGACCGTGGTCGAATGCTTTGTCGAACCTGCAAATAAACTTGAAATGAAGACAATACAAATAGAAATAAAATAGATAAAATGATTAGGTTGGGTCGAAGGAATTAGCCTTAGGTGTGCTTGGGCTGAGCAGTGTTTTCAGATGACTATAATCTCGAATCCGGCCAAACTGATTATCGGAATTGCCTTTTGGACAGAGTTTTGGTACGCTTTAGTAAGCTTTTAATATCAAAAGTTTTCAGAGAGGTTTTTAGTGAATGAGCCCTTTTATTTATAGTGCTAGCCCCTCCAACGTTCACTTTGGCCGTTTCAAGATAGTGGGCGTGATTTTAGGAGAAAAATCCTCTCCTTTGATTCAGTGGACATTCACTTCTGTAACTGAAGTTTACCAAGTCTTTCAAACGCTCAAGCCTTGCTGGTATAAGGTTTGGGTCGACCTGAAGCAGATGGGCCTGGACTAGTCATAAACGGTTTGTTGGGCTTCTATTTGCGTTTGGGCCTATGAGCCATTTTTGGCTACCACAATATGTTGCATGTCAGTTAATCATTTAATATGTTGCATGTGTTGCACCTAATATGTTGCATGTTAATTAATCATCCATGCTTATATTAAATAGTTTAAAATTTATAAATAGACCTTATATTATTGTAAATTCTAAATTTAGCCAACCCTAATAAGTTTTCTTCTTTTGGCCAATAAATAAATAAACTTCTAAATAAAAATGCCCACAACTGCTTGGACTTAATGTTAATGTTTGAGTGAGAAAGATATACATAAAGGTTATGGTGGAGTCGGATTCACAATCTGCGGTGCTCCTTCTGAACAGAGATTTCTCTACTTATCATCCTCTCTACAATATCATTCATGCTTGTAAATCGCTTATGGAGAACGACTGGAGCTGTTCTGTACAGCATATCTACAGGGAAAGCAACAGGGTTGCTAACTATCTTGCTAACTTAGGCCACTCTTTGATGTTGGGTGTCATTGTGTTTGGCTGTATAGCCCTCTTCTTAACCCAAAAAAAAAAAAGTTACAGTTATAACAAGTTTGTAGCCCGCTCATCATGCATCATAAAACATAACATAATGATGTCATCAGATTTATATTTAAAAATATAATGATGTCTTGTAATTTGTCATACATGAATTATATATATGAAATAAAATAAAAAATCGAATCACATATTCAGTTTAATTATTTATTTTGAAATAATCACGTGTTCACTTAGATCCATTAAAATCCTAAATAATCACTATAAAAAGGACAACAAAATATAAGTTATTTTTTTAAGTAAAAAAATTGAAGTAGAGAAAAGAGAAATAGTCAGGATTGAGTGGTAGTGTGTGAGGAGACGAATGCAGTCCACCGGCAATTCTTAGTATGAAGAAGTATGAGGAACGTGTAGGCACATAATCAAGCTTATAGCCAATTTGGCTTTCCTCCATTTGTTACCTCCCAATTTTTTTATTTTTTTTTTCTTTTAGGATAACATGAATATTTTCCAATGAAATTAAGAAATAAACAATTAAACAAATCAATCTAGTAAGTTGATCAAATAATTGCAACGAAAAAAAAAAAAACAAATAATTAATTAATTAATCAATCAAGTTGATCATTCTATAAGATCATTAGATCAAACCACTTTGATCCAAGACTTGAAATTATGTAGAAGTACAATCCAAACTATCATCGTCATATTAAAATTCTCTCATTTTTCCAACATAGAACCAATAGTCACCCTTATCAATGAGTACCTTATAGGTGTTGCCATACCAACCTGATAGAAGAAGAATGATATATATTTAGTTTTTTATGGGCCACCTATCAACCCTAACACCAGAAGTAAATAGACGCAACATATATTTTATCATTGAAATCAAAACGAGGATTAAACTTATTACCTTAGATGAGTATACTGCACCAAATTTAATTATTACACGACCAGATGTTAAAGGAGCCAAGAAAGCTGCAAATCTCTGAAACAAAACAAAAGTATGCACATTTAGATAATCTCAGTACAGAAAAAAATAATCATGTTTTATCTTATAAATCAAGCCACAAGAAGAAATAGTAAAATATGCTATCGGTAATTATGAAGATAATTATCTGATTTTGGTCTTTTATTGAGCTCAGTATTGCCCGTCAGGAGAAATATTAGCAACCCGATCATTTGAACAAATTTTCTCTGGGAAACCTTTTCATTTTGATTTCAAATCTAGGGATCATGTTATGACTGTATTTAAACATATATTAAAAAAATAAAAAAAGTTTAACAATAAAAAGGTGAATTTTTACCATATTCGATCATTATCAACACCGTTCAACCCAATTTTTTTTTACCACGATCAACTATCCTAATATTCGGACAAAAGTTACCGTCTGCATCTCTAATTTGGCAAATAAAAGCATGAACTGCTTAATTTTTCCCACGGATTTCAAACTTTGAAAAGAAAATTGTATGTATTGCATGCTGAACAACAACAAGAAAAAAATTTATGTCAGTACAGATGTGATGCAATCATGCAAATACCAAACCAATTAGTACAAAATAAAATTAAAAATTCAATCGTAGGTGTTGATCATAAAAAAAATGGTTACATTAGCCGCCCCTCCAATCCAATACTTTTGAGCAGATTCATATAAGGTTTGTTGATGACGAACTTTCCAATACAACCAACATTTCAAGAGTTCAATCAATTATATTTGGTATAACAATTTTTTCATACCTTACTCCTCGGTGTCTGAGGATATTAATGGATAACATTTTGCTTCTCTACACAACGATCCAGCATGCATGTCTTTATATATATAGAAATCAGGAATCGTTTGGATAATATCAAGAGTCTCTATTTGTCAATCTAATTAAACTTGTTAAATAATTATTAATTAAGAATTATATTGGTTTATTGGTCTAGGACCGAAAAGTTTTCAATTAATAATATTAAAAACAAATGTAAATGTATGGACTAATTGTATATTAAATCAATATATCATTCCATGACTGTTGATTTTTGTCCTTTAATTAGAATCCATAGAATCAGTATTAACCTCATAAACTTTGAGTTACATTGAACCAATAAATCATTCCATGACTGTTGATTTTTGTCCTTTAATTAGAATCCATAGAATCAGTATTAACCTCATAAACTTTGAGTTACATTGAACCAATAAATCATTCCATGACTATTGATTTTTATCTATTACAATTCATAGAATGGGTATTAAGCTCATAACTTTAGTTACATTCTCAATGACTTGTTGATTAATTTATGTCAAGGTGATTTCATAATATATATGTCATTTGAACTTACCAAGTAAATTAATTAATTAGTTAATATTATAGATATATTTTATTTTATTTTTGGTTCATTAAGAGAATTGATTCATGGATTAAAAAAAAAGAAGAATTAATATAGAATTTAATGTCAAATCTCCCTCACGACAACATGTGGCGCCATAAGTGTTTCATTTTAGTATATAACTAGTTTTCCAACCCGAGCGTTGCACGGGCTTTGTATTAAAAATTATTTGTTGAAATTTTTGATGCAAACATGTTTAAACATAATGAACATATAGTTTTTCCTTTAATTACCTAAGTCATGTTAACCTCAATATGTTATAATTTGTTGTTATGTGATAGGAATGCTCATACTCCAACAATTTGTAAATAATTGATGTTCATGTCTCAGATCTCTACTGAATTATATATAAAAAAAAAAAAATTATAGTTTGCAGCCCGCACGATATGCGAGCATCGTAAAATATAAATTAAAAAATATATTTATGAAGTTATTATGGTTATTATACCAATAGTTAAAATAATACAAAAATATTCCTAAATCAAAAGTAATACAGTTATATTTATAAGATAATTAAAATAATTAAAATGAAACAACACAATTGGCTGGCATTTTGTTTTTGTTTTTATTGCTAAATTAAGAGTAATAGTTAAAGATCTATGAAAGATTTAGAATGATACAATATAAAAATTCACTTTTGCTAACATGAGAACATAATTATTGCGGTGGATCAAAAAGAGCGTGCATAATTTATCTTAAAAAAAAAAAAAAAAAAACATAATTAATATTATTTTCCACATGGAACAAATGCCATGATGCTGTGACCTAATAGTTTGAATCTTTCAACGTGCGAGCTTCAAAAGCATATGGCTTCTAACTAAAAAAAATTGAATTATCACTAAAAGGATTGACATGATATTTGTGTAATTTTGTTTAACATAAATTTTTGGTGGCAAGAATTGTTATTAACATGTGTCTACCATAAAATATATTTATAATAAACAACTGATGGAAACTTCATTTTGGACTTGTTCTGCACATCACTACGCACCATATATCCTCTTTGCATATTAATGGCTATTTCCACATTCGCCACTTCTTTTATAATCAAACTCTCCTCTATCCAAGCCTATCATGTTCCACACTCAAAGTTAGCCAAGTTTTCTATCTCTTTCTCTTCCAAGCAAATGAAAAACAGAAAAGAAAAAAAAAATGTGCATCCAAGAAAAAAAAACCCATAAAATATTTTCAGCTGAAATCAGAATATGGATGTGGTTCTATATAACAATATCTACAGAGATATAAACAAAAGCATGAAGCTGAGAAAAAAAAGAAAGAGATTGACATACCTAGAAATTGTTGTATGGAGATTGACCGGATCATATTGGAAGTCAGAACCAATGAATGAATTCTCAACTTTTATATATATATATATATATATATATATATATATATATACGGAAATTATCTTATCAGTGCATCCTGATAGAATTATATAAGGATATTGAATGTGAGCCACTCGTTTTACATACTTTGACTTGGTATGTATGCACTTGTCAAATCACTGTTATAAATGAGTGGCTCACATTCAATATCCTGATAAAGTTATATCAGTGCATCCTGATAGGATCGGGACCGTATATATATATATATATATATATATATAACCAATTAATCAGTTCTTGGTAGTGGTGAAAATGAAGAGTCTTGTTTATTAATGGTATTCAATACCTAAGAGTTTTTTCATTGGATGCCTAACTAAAAATAATAACAATCATTATAACCGATGGTGATTTAATTAAAATCATAATGGCATTGGAAACCTAAGAGCTTCCTAGAGATGATAACAATTATTAAAACTGTTTAAATTGATTTAATTGGAAGTGTAAAAAGATAATTATTTATTAATATTCTTAAATATATTTAATCATTATTAAATATGTTTATTTGCAAAAGTTAAAAGATAAATATTTATTAATAATATTTATTATAATATATATTTTTTCCATGTATTATTTGTGTAGCATTTAAATTTAAAACTCTCTCACGGCGACATGTGGCGCTATGAAAGTCTATTATTATACATATATATATATATATATATATATATATATATATATATATATAACTAGTTTACAACCTGCATGATGTGCAGGTATTGTAAAATAAAACGTAATAATAATTTAAATGGTCATTAGTTAATTTATAAGTCCAATATATTGAATGCATTGTAGATGAAAAACATTCTCCTGGTATTTATATATAGATTTACTTATTTACCATATCGAACATTTTATGTTAATTTCAATTCATCAGTTTGTTTAACATTCTAGAGGATCTTTTATATATATATATATATATATATATATATATATATATATATACATAAATTCTATTATCAGTTCGAACTGACAAAAGTTATATCAGTTCCTTACGTGTGGGCCATTGGATTTAAATACTTTAATTTGGCTATATACACTTGTCAGTCAAAGTATTTAAATCTAATGGCCCATATACAGTGACAGACCCAGAAATTTTAATCAGGTAGGGCACTTGCATAAAATAAAATCGCAATTACATGAAAAACTACTGAAAAATTAAGATCATAGTAAAATAGTTATATATATATATATATATATATATATATAGATAAAATAAAATAAATAGAACACTTACTCATATGAATCAAATAATCTTCCATTCAAAAAAAAATCAAAACAATAAAAAATATTAAAATAAATAAATAATAACAAGAAAAACAACATAAATAATGAAAAAAAAATTAAAAGAATAAATTACAATCTAAATTTATAATAAGAAATTTTGTTTTGCATTTATAATGAATTCAATTTAAATTTATTAAAAAAAAATTATTTATTAATAACTATTACTATACATGTTTTTAAATTTTTTATTCTTCAAATTATTGGTAAATTATTGATTTATTGATTATAAATAAATTAAAACTATAAAATAAAGAAAAACACTAAGGATAAAATAAAATGAATCATAGTAATAGATTGACTATTTTAATCCAATAAAGTAAAATTTGAGATTTGAGGGTTTATTAATTGGGCGTGTTAGTTATGTCAAATTAAAACTATTGGAAATAATAAAAATCGAAAATAATAATATATAATTTAATATAAAATAAAATTGAATTAAGTAAACACTAAGTAATGGTAGTTAAGAAATTGACAATGACGGAATAGAAAAAATGAATCGAAAAAGATGATAAAATAAATAAGACATAAAAAATTAGAAGATAAAATTGAATTAAAAAAGGCACATAAAAAAATTAGAACATAAAATTGAATTAAAGAATTACTTGATGGGACTCGAACCAAGCACCCTGATTCTAAAACTAAGATCTTCTACTGCCATACTAACAACAACTTCTTGTTAACAATTCTTAATAAATATGTATATATACAATGTACACAGAATCAAAAAAATTTTTTAAAAA
Source organism: Acer saccharum (assembly GCA_030490815.1). NCBI lineage: Eukaryota > Viridiplantae > Streptophyta > Magnoliopsida > Sapindales > Sapindaceae > Acer > Acer saccharum. Next base: position 6,221,416 of record CM059868.1, read on the forward strand.
TTGAGGTAGGGCACAGGCCCCACCTGGTCTCCACGTGGGTCCACCCCTGCCCATATATAAGGAACTGATATAACTTTTATCAGTTCGAACTGATAATAGAAAGACTGACAAAAGTTATAAATTTTTAAATATATATATCATTACCTGCACTAATTTTTAAAATATAATAAGTGAAATTTAATACAACATTAACATATTTAGCAACTATACCATTTACCAAGATTTCATGGAACAAGCAATGAATGTTTGTTTTTTCCATTTTCCATAAGAAAAAACACTAACATTAAGTGAATAAAACAAAACAAAAAAAAAACAAAAAAAGTCTTTCTTTGATAACAAATTAATTGCCTTTTGATTAACTATTGATCTAATATTTACGAAAAAAATTTGGCAACAAAAATAATTATGAAACTTACCAAATAATGTAATACTTAAAAAAAAAAATTAAAAAAAAAATAATTCAATTATGAGATTGATTAAAATAATTTATTCACTATCCCAATAATTACGCTCTTGCCTCTTGATTATCTATAGATTTTTGATGTAGAAAAAAAAATTAAATTATTAAAAATTAGGGATTTTTACAATTTGGTCCCAACTTAATTGGGAAACATCACATTTTTACTCCTTAATTCAAATTTCATCAATTTGGTCCTTATATAATTGAAAATCAATCAAATTAGTTCTACCGTTAGTCAAAGTGATGGTTTTGACTAACGATAGGACTAATTTGATTGATTTTCAATTATAATTTGACTAACGGTAGAACTAATTTGATTGATTTTCAATTATATAAGGACCAAATTGATGAAATTTGAATTAATGAGTAAAAATGTGATGTTTCCCAATTAAATTGGGACCAAATTGTAAAAACCCCTTATTATTATATGTTATATGAAAAAAATTAAAAAAAATAATATCATTTATTTAGTAATAATAATAATAATAATAATAAATATTTGAAAGTCATGGTTGTTTAGTCACAACTATTCCAATTCCATCCCATTAGTCAGTACGTGTATTTTAGGGTTGTAGTTTATAACGTAACACATATGACGGAGATTCATAACATAAATTAATAATCAATTTCTTTAAATATGGAAATTTTCAGATTCGAAGAGATCTGAAAATTAAAAAAAAATAATTATTATATTTCCAAATTTTCATATTGGAATCTCCACCATCCATTATAATTATAATTATTTATTAGAATATGGGAAATTTAAATATATATATATATATATATACACACACATAAATTCTATTATCAGTTCAAACTGACAAAAGTTATATCAGTTCCTTGCATGTGGGCCACTGGATTTAAATACTTTGAATTGGCTGTATGCACTTGTCAGTCAAAGTATTTAAATCCAGTGGCCCACATACAATGAATTGATATAACTTTTGTCAGTTCGAACTGATAATAGAAAGATTGTATATATATATATATATGATTATTATTAATAGTAATATCTAATGCGTATGTTGATGACTTTGTGAACATCAGAAATTTAGACTATTGTATATATTATAAATTGGAAATATATGATTATTATATATATATATATATTATTTTTTTTAATAAATATTATTAGTATTATATGTTATGTTGTATAATTAGATATATTAGAATATTAAAAAATTCTTAAGAATATAGTATCATTTATTGTATACCACATGTCACGGCCACAACAAAAGTAACTATTTTTATGTTATATGAATATATATATATATATATATATATATATACAATTTTTCTATTATTAGTTCGAACTGATAAAAAATATCAGTTCCTTGCATGTAGGTCATTAGATTTAAACATTTTGACTTTGCTGCATACACTTGTCAAAACATCTTTTAAATCCAATGGCCCACATGCAAGGAACTGATATATTTTTTGTCAGTTCAAACTGATAATAGAAAGACTGTATATATATATATATATATATATATATATATATAGTATCATTTAATATAGGCATATCTAATAATAAGGGGTTTTTACAATTTGGTCCCAACTTAATTGGGAAATATCACTTTTTTACTTTTTAATTCATATTTCATCAATTTAGTCATTTAATTTTATAATTGAAAATCAATCAAATTAGTCCTACCGTTAGTCAAATTGATTGACTAACGGTAGGACTAATTTGATTGATTTTCAAGGATATAAAAACCAAATTGATGAAATATGAATTAAGGAGTAAAAAAGTGATGTTTCCCAATTAAGTTGGGACCAAATAGTAAAAACCCCTAAAAAATATTACAATTAATAACTACTTAATAGCTTTGGCAACAAAAAAAATAATAATTATAGCTTGTCTTTTAAACTTTCCAAATAATGTAATACATCATATATATATATATATATATATATATATATATATATATATATATATATTATTCACTATCTTATTGATTACGGGATTGCCTTTTGATTACCTATTAATCTGTTATTTGTAAAAATAATAATAATTATTATTATTATTATGTTTAGTCTTTTAAACTTACCAAATAATGTAATTTAAAATAAAAAAATAAAAAAATTTAAAAAACTTAATAATTAATGCTCAATTATGATATTGGTTAACGGAATTTATTCACCAGCCCATTAATTATGGGATTGCCTCTTCTTAACTATAGATATAAATTAGTGTATTTTATTAACTATTAATGGAGTGCCTTTTGCATTTTGAAAAAAGAAATTTTAATGTAGTGAATTTGGAATTTATCAAATTATTAATTAATTAATTCAATATAATTTTTTTTTAAAAAAAAAAACTAATTAATAGCCAAGACTTTTCACACTTGTGCCTCCATTATAGAAATATTATATAGAAAGCAAGGGAGAGAGCAAATTCTCTTTTTAACCTTTTCAAACAAATAAAAAAAAAATCATCTAAAAGAAAATAAAAATGAGATAACAGTGGAATAGGGATTGGTTAAGAGAATTTAATCATTATCCCAATAAATATGGTATTGCCTCTTGATTTGTGATTTAGCGGATCACCTCTTGATTGCCTCTTGGTTTGTGATTTATGGCAAAATCTTTCCCACCTAATACAAATTTTCAATTAATTATGAAACCTATTCTGATTAGTGATTTTAATATATGTAGAATTTGATTTTGAATTTATCAACTTATTAATTAATTAGTTAAATAATAATGAGTAGTTTTAACCTCTGAACTTAGGAAAGGAAACACTATATCTATCGTTTGATGAATATAATAATAAAATAAATATACCAAATACTTGATTGTATTTTGGGGTTGACTTTCGTCATTATGGAATAATCCATCAAGTTACCACGTATGGATTATAAAAAGTCCAAAACACATTTGCATTATATTAAATAACAACACAAAAAATAAAATAAAAATGATGGAGGATGCATCAAAATGCATTAAAAGGAACACAGAAAAATCGATCTTTTTTTTTTTTTGATATAAAATGGACTCCTTATCCTTTCACATTCACAGAAAACTCCAATGAACAAAACACACATAACGAAGCTCTTATTTACAATAAACTGGATGCTAGAATTGGTAAATGCTGTAAATTATTGCTTTTGTGAACCTAAGCGCGTTCAGAGATCAAAGACTTTGTTTGGTTGTGTCAACTTGACCATAATTAATCCCCAAATAACCGACTCCTTGTAAAAACCATAATATGGAAATCAACCCACAAAAACATAAGTTAATTTGCACAACATAATATAGCAAAATTAGAAATGCAAATTTTGTAGAGAAAACAAAACATAAAGGGAGAAAATGGTACCTATAAAGTAAAAGAAAACAGAAGAAAAACATGGATTAAAACAATTTTCCTTGAATAGCTAGAGAGAGAGAGAAATGGGGACCTTAAGAGTTCGAGGCGGATATATGAGATGGTGGCCTACATATAGAGAAATATTAGAGTGAAGGAGCCAAAGATTTAATGAATTCTTTTAGAACTCTTCATATTACCGTATATAAGTATATAACTAATTAACAATATATATTAAATAGGACAATTCATATTATGCAAGGGAGATGAACCAATAACAAAGAATCTAATGTCAAAACTTCATTATTAGATAGATGTTATGAGTTTATGCTGAGAAGTACATCTGAAAACCAAAGGTTTTTTTAGTTCAAAACAAATTGAAGAGTTGTTTAATTGATGGAGAATTAAAATGAATATAAAAACTATATATAATTTAAAGTCAATACTTCCAAATAAATACATTAATGCATTTATATCTAAAGTTATAAATATATATATATATATATATATATATATATATATATATAATAGAGAAAAAGGAAAAGATATCAATTAGTTATTATAATTAAATAATAAATATCTTGAATTTAATGACAAAACACTAAAAGAGAAAGAAGAGTAGAGCAAGCGAGGGAGACGAAAATGGGGGAGTTGGGAAGAATATTGAATCTATATAACTATTATTCTGGTTTTGTTAATATTGATAGAATTTAATGCATTTATTAGATAGGTGGTGAATTGTGATTTACTGTCAAAGCTCTCTCACAACGCCACGTGGCGCTATGAGGTTCCGTTTTACTATATTATATAAATATAAATATATAGATTGGAAGAGAAAGAAAGAGGAAGAAAGTTAGAAGTTTTTTTATTTTATTTTTTATTTTTTTAACCAACATAGGCGTAGCTCAGCTGGTAGATGGACAAGCTTGGGGCTTAAGGAAATGACTTATATGTCAGCAGCTCGAATCCTACCAATAGCGAAAGTTTTCAAAAAAAATACATGATCCTGAATTAATAGTTATTGTCAACAAAAAAAAGTTTGAAGGTTTTTTTTTTTTATTTTTTTTATTTTATTTATTTATTTTTTATTTTTTTTATAAACTAAGAAAGTTAGAAGTTTATAAAGAGAATTAGAAGAGATAGAAAGTCAGAAGCTACGAGAGAATTGGAATAGATAGAAAGTTAAAAGTTAGAGAGAAAAAAAAATACAAACGATGCAAGTACCATTGGGACCAACAAAATTATATAGAAAGACGAATAACAAAGCGACGTTTGTTGCTTGTTGTGATATAATATCTCATGCTTCAAGCCAACAAATTTACTAGTTATTTTGATTCCTAAAAAAATTACATTAGCATGTAAAGTTTGTATGTACATTGGCGTGTAAAGTTAGAGGTCGTTTGTGTTTTCCACTTAAAACTTAATGCGTTTGAATTGAATTTATTAAGTTGTTGTTTTTTTTTTTTTTAAGTGGTCAAACAATTTTAAAATACCAAAAATCACTTTAAAATAAAAAGTAATAAATTCTAACTTTTAACTTAATTCCAAATTCTCCCTGCGTGGAGAGATTCGTTCAGGCTGATATGCCTTTTTAGAGTTTTTGTCTTCTTATGTTTTTCCCTTAAAATAAATAAATAAATAAATAAATAAGCTTAATTCCAAATCATCGGATTGCATTTAATATATTTTCTTTAAAGATTATCCTTATTTCCAATTTTATTATAATTTTATATTATACAAATTTATTTCTCTTAACCCTAGTCTCTACATGATCTGATCTATCACCTACATGCCCCGTCCTAGAGGTGGCTCCCTTAGCCATAACCTTAATCTTCAGCGGCGGAATCGGCTCTCTCTCTCTCTCTCTTAATGTTCACATGTTACCTGGTGCTGACGTGTGACTGGGCACGTCAGTGATAAGTGCTGACCTGTCAAAAATGTCAACGTTAGGTGTTGCTGTGTCGGGGGACATCAACGATAGTATCTGACGTGACCAATTCAAGTCAATAATAGGTAATGACGTGTCCGAGCACATCAACGATAGTTGCTGATGTATCGTGGTGACATGTTCACTTCACATCCGCATTTGATGTTGACATGCAAAGACAGATCATCTAAGCAATGACGCTCCATATACAAGTCCAAATTTTTTTTAGCACTTTTTGGAGGTGGTTTTTCAATAGTGTCTCCATTTTAATAACTTATGTTCAAAAAACACCTATTATGGTGAATGGATAAAAATCCACCCCCCTCCATCCTAGTAACCTTCTTCACCATTTTTTTTTCTTTCAAAATCCTTCATCAATGGAGGTGGAACTGAAGAATCGACAAACACACATACACCGACCAATCGACGAACACAAGTACACCGACAACGACGGTGGACTATGAACATGCGTATGTCCTTGTCGATGACCATGACAAAACACAATAACGACTTGATTTCTCTGAAAAAACGAAGTATGTAATTTTCTCTAAAAACGAAAGGTTTTGAATTGGGGATTTGAGGTTAGAGAAGATAAACAGAACATAACAGAAACAGAAGAGCACAGAACAACAACGCAGAAGTCTCGAAAAGTAATCACAAAGTCTCGGAACACAATCATAAAGTCTCGTAAACACAAAATCTCGAAATACAATTACAAAGTCTTAGAACACAAAGACTCGGAACACAAACACAAAGTCTCAAAACACGATCACAAAGTCTTGAAAACACTAGGTTGTTGTTTTGTGCTCCTCTGTTTCTGTTCTGTTGTTGTTTCTCGTATTTAACAATGGGATATTCAAAACCAAAACAACATAGGAAATGAGAGAAAATTCTCAGTGGGGAGCTCGACCCCCGAGTGCGTCAACGTAGAAGCACTAAACTAATCCAATGAACATGCATTGATAATGTTATGAAGTTAGTTTTATTCGATTTCGACCTCCATTGGGGTCTGTTAAACAAATCTCTATGAAGAAGATAAAAGAATAAATAAAATAAAATAAACAAAAAAAAAAAAAAAAAACTGAAAAGTAAACAAGAAATATAGAGTAAAGAAAAGTAGAGTAAAGTAAAGGTATATTTGGAAGTCACTTACTTTGATGCCTTTAAAACATAAGTTATTAAAGTGGTGATAATCTTGAAATAACAACTTTAAAAAGTGATAAAAACCCATATTTCCTCCTCCATATACACTATGGATGGCTGTTGATGTGGTAGAACACGTCAACATTATTTGCTAACGTGTCCAAACAAGTTAGAATTAGGTTCTAACATACCCAGACACGTCAGCAATAGAGACACATCAACAATAAAGAATCTAAGGAGGGTGTATTCAATTAGAATTTTAAAATACTTTTAATGACTTTTATGGAATTAAAAAGTTTAGGTGTATTCAATGTAGACTTTTAATGACTCTATAAAAGTCATGAGGTATTCAAAAGTAATGTGGTATTGAATTAAGACTTTTTAACAGTTTATAAAAGTTATGATGTATTCAAAATCTCAATGACTTTTAATGACTTTAAATATCAATGACTTTTTATGACTTTTAATGATTTTTAGTTATAACAAATCTCACAATTTGTCTTCAATTCCTACCAAAGATTTTGAATGACTTTTTTTTTTAAAAAAGAGAGAAAGAATTTCACTTTAAAAGAAAAATATAAAACTCTTTAAAAAATATCAACAACCAAATATATGTTCTATTTTCAAATAAAAGCACACTAATTCTTAACAAATTTCATAAATAAAATAAAGCGAATAATTTTAAAATGAATAAATATTAAAAAAAAAAAAAAACCATACAAACATTAATGAGTTATAACAAAATAATAATAATAATAACTAAAAAATAATATAAAACAACTCTTCATCGGCTTTACATTTAAGGATGAGTTCATACTTTTTTACCTATATTTTTAAATCAACTAAACAACACCGAAACAAATTAAATGAACTTCATTTATGTAAAATAAAAATAATAGAAGACAAAAACCACTACTTAACCATGCCAATATACTATAATCAAAGTCGTGTATGAGCATGACTCCATGTAATTATGATCACTATCAAACTACCTACTTTTAGGCATGGATCTTATTTAACAACTATGTGCGGTTTTTATGTTTTATCTTTATCTTATGTTTTATCTTTAGTAACTTGATAAATATATATAATTTTGCTAAAACAAATTATACATTATATTTAGAAGTCAATGAAAATTTATAAATATCTATAAAAGTCTTTTAAAATGAAAGTCTATAAATATCTATAAAAATCTTTTAAATAAAAGACTATGAAAGTTTTTCATAATTTTATAAAGTCTATAAAAGTCCATAAAAGTCCATAAAATCTGTAAAAGTCATCCACCTAAAAAAGTCATTAAAAGTCTTTCGAAATCATAATTGAATACACCCCTTAAACCCTTGGAAGATTCGAAATTTCCCGGGAAAAAAACAAACAAATCATCGTTAAGTCGTGCCAAGAAAATCCAAGTCTTTGTTGGTCAAGAGTCAGCCACAACTCTCAAAACCCAGAACGTATATCAACCACGTAAACATCCCACCGCAATGAAAAAAAATAAAATAAAAAATAATGTCTTTTAACAGTCTCTAGCTTTTTTGGAAAATACCCTTTTAAAGCTTTTTTAGGGTTCTTTTTCTTGAGAGTTAAAAATGTATTATTCATTTGCAGTATCATCTTCTGTTAGAAGTGAATTCCTTGACCCAGTATCTACCAGGTTCATTGCCCCATCAAGAATATATCATCCCAGTAAGCTATAAACCTCTATTTGGTATTTACAATAAATAGATTTAAAAATTGCGTGCTCTTTTGTTGATTGTGATTTTTTATTTTTTATATTTTGTATAAAGGAAGCAAATGTGAAATGAGCAGGAGGGGTTTTGCTTTTAAAGGAATTGTGGCTTCTGGAGCTTCGTTCATTGGTTCTTCTTTGGTCACTGAGCCTGCTCAAGGTTGCTTTCTTTGACTATTGAACATATAAATTATATGATTTAATTTAGTGTAATGAGGGGTGCCTGTTTATCCTAAGTGTTTTTATTTTATTTTTTGTTGTTTATATAGGAAACTCTTGTTTTGTTTTCCAATTCTATTGTCATGGTTTCAGCTGTGTTGTTTTTGAATGTTTATTTTGAATTTTTTATTATGTAGGGCTGGAGAGATTACCATTCAAGCCAGAGGGCTACAACTTTTGGACATGGCAGGGTCACAAAATACACTATGTAGTTCAAGGAGAAGGGTCTCCAGTTGTTCTTATTCATGGGTTTGGTGCTTCTGCATTTCATTGGAGGTTTGTTTGCTACCTTGTACTCCTCTTTGGTATTCTATAAAATCTAAGTATTTTGTTCTTGCCATGATAATTTACTAATATCTTTTAATCAGCATTTATGCTAACTACTTGTGAGGCGCAATGTGAAAGTTCATGTTATCTGATTGAATAACCTTTTAGAACTATTTGTATTTTTGGTATAGTTGTATTTTTGCTTTGTCTGAACTTGAAATAATTGAAACTTAAAGTCACAGCACTTTAATATCACTTGAGGGACAATTCTGGTTTACTTCGTTGTAAATCGGTTATGCTAAAAATGTTGTTGTCTGTCTCCTAATCTTGTTGACGTTCGTTATTCTTTGTATTTGGGCAGGTACAACATACCTGAGTTGGCTAAAAGTTACAAGGTTTATGCCATAGACTTACTAGGATTTGGCTGGAGTGAGAAAGCACTCATCGAGTATGATGCCATGGTATGGAGGGATCAAGTTGTGGATTTCTTGAAGGAAATAGTGAAAGAGCCAGCGGTTTTGGTAGGGAACAGGTAATAAACAAGACCGAGTAGAGTTACTGTTATATCTTCCTCTTCTCTTTATAAACTTAAATTTTATCATGCCATACTATACTAGGTCTCATGAACTTTGGTGCTAGTGACTTTGAAGCTTAAGTTTGTTATTGTACCAATTTGGATTCAAGGAGTGAACTTCAAATCTTTCGAGGTCTTTCCAATTAGGTCTTGCTGTTATACCTTACGGTTATTTTAAATGTCAATAGACATCCATGAAATGTGAATTGTGCTTTTAATTAACTTGACTATCCTAATGGTGGTCAGATGCCTCTTAAGTGGGTAGGCAGCTAAATAAGTCAATTGAGTTTGTTGAATAAGGAAATGTAATCTGATCGAATTGTTTCCTTCAAATAGTTCATTAATTTTTCCTCTGTTTTTAGGTTCAGGGCTTTTGTCAAGTCCTGTTTTATTCTAATAAACGACCAAGAAACCAATATTGTGCAATTTCATTCCTCTTTTCTTCAAGGGCTTGTGCTCATTTAAGTTTGGAAAATGAGTCTCATTTTCCTTTTTTACCCTGGAGTATTTGTTCATCCCTTTTTACGTCTGAGAAACATGCTTTGCTGTAAGCATCGCCAAGTAATGCTACTTCGATAAAGTTATCACTTGAGATTTTTACTTTTGGTTGCCTATAAGTACACGTGCTCACTGAAACCAATCTTGTAGATATTAAAACTGTTATTTTCTGAGTTTAGAAAATAGTTATATTGACATTTCTGCATAATCATGCTAGCTTTTTATTTTTTATTTTTTTTTCTTTCTATTATGAACTTTTTTACTGTTTTCTGTCTTCTATCGAAAATGAGTGACGTGTTGTATATAAGAGAGATATCAATTCATGCATCCTGTAATATGGCGGCGAAAGAAGAACCTCTCACTTCTGTGTTGCTTATTTCTTACCATCTTGAGTGTGGTTTTGATAATCTTGTCATTTCGGATGGCATTAAGAATAGCGGTTTTGTAATTTACGGTTTTATTTCAGCCTTGGAGGGTTTACTGCTTTAGTTGCGGCAGCAGGGCTGCCTGAGCAAGTTGCTGGCCTTGCTCTTCTAAATTCTGCTGGACAGTTTGGAGATGCAAATAAGAAAAACAGTCAGTCTGAAGAATCAACCTTACAGACAATTTTCCTGAAGCCTCTGAAGGAAATTTTTCAGCGTATAGTTCTTGGATTTCTGTTTTGGCAAGCAAAGCAACCGGCCCGCATAAGATCTGTCTTAGAGAGTGTAAGTCACTTGCTACCAACTTTCATCAAGGCTTTTCCTTTTGAAGCATAACTGGAGCTTCTTCTGTATTTGTTCTCATTATCTTAGTTAACATGAAGCATGGCTTGTGAAATATATTTGTATGATTATGGTAGGCGTTAATTCTTATACCTTGACCAAACCAAACCCCAACCGCCTACACAAATTCTATTTTGCACCATCTTGTCTTGAGCATAATCTCATCACCCAGAGCATCTCATAATCAATATCTGCAATTTGATTTCAAAACATCAACCTGATTGGATATCTCGGAAATTCTCTCTTTTATTTATTTATGTGAAAAAATTTCTGCTGTCCTGTTTCTTCTGAATTATGAATGGGAAAACAACTTGATGATTTTGTTGTCACAAGATAGCTGCACAATGGCATCTCATATCATGTGAAATCATAATATCTGCCACAGATTCATGATCAATTCCGCGACTTAGTGCACATTGTAAACGTTTAATCTTTTTTTATTTTTTTCGCTAATATAGGTGTATACAAATGCCTCTAATGTTGACGACTATCTGGTGGAATCAATAACGAGGCCAGCAGCTGACCCCAATGCTGGAGAAGTTTACTACAGGTATGTATGCAAATTCCCTGATTTTTTTTTTCCTGATATGAGAACCTCCTCATTTGTACACTCATCTAGAAAATGCTTCATTGCCTACCACAGAATTACTAGAAGGGTCGTAAACCATAGAATTTCCCGCTAACAGTCAAAACGTCAAAGCTCTATACTTCCTTTCGATTTCAACTCCTTGACCAACATTATTCATAATCTTCTCTGTTTTCCACAGACTAATGACGCGGTTCATGTCGAACCAAAGCAAGTACACTCTCGACAGCTTGTTGAGCGAGTTATCGTGCCCATTATTGTTGCTCTGGGGTGACTTAGACCCATGGGTTGGTCCTGCCAAGGCTAACAGAATCAAAGAATTTTATCCAAAGTCGTCTCTCGTAAACCTACAAGCCGGACACTGCCCGCACGATGAAGTCCCGGAGCTTGTCAATGAGGCTCTAATGAATTGGTTATCAACTCTAAAACCAGAAGCAGCATCTCTTCAAACACTGTAAACTAGACAAAATCCATGACTTTACTGCTCATATATACATACATTTGATATTTTACTTGTAACATAAATGTAGAAAAAATCCATCAATTTAAGTATTCATTGGTTGTCATGACTCGTGGCATTGGCAGCTGGTTCATTGTTGTTGTATTGTAGTACGACAGGACTTGTCGCTCTCACAAACATGTACATGCTTGTAAAAAACGGCATCGTGTCGTGTCAAAATAGACAGCTAAAATTTATGATGCTTTGAAGAGCCGCTATGCCATGCACATAGTTCCATTTCAAGAGATTCAAGTTTCCTATAGTAAGAGACCAAGCTGAGAGTCAGCTCTCCAACAAAGATATAAAACTAACAACCAGACAAAAACATCCTTAGTTTTTACAGGAACCAAAAAAAAAAAAAACGCAGCTTTTTCTCGTATTGCCGTATTGCCGTATTGGTCTTAAAGTTGTAAACTTTCTGTTTGAAACATCGACTTCTCCAATGAATCAGCTTTGTAACCATCGTATTCTCACATTCTAGGCATTTTAATTTGTTTGGATACTGATTTATTATCACCCAACACGACCTTTAAGCAATAATGTAGTGTCTTGTGTTGTCTGTGGAGGTTTTGTCTGTTACCTGTTTGTGAAAAAGAAAAAGAAAAAAAATGGAGACTTCGTCAAGGTACGGTCACGGCGGAAGAGGACGGAGCGGCTATGAGCCGTCGGATACTGAGACTGATTGGCATGATAGTCCCTGGAGAGATGTTCCCAGGAACCGGAGAGAAGTTAATGGGTCGGGTTATTCACCGGAAGTCGTCGTCATCAGCCCAACTAAGAGGAGACAGAGACACGTCCACAAGTCACCTGTTTTGATCACTCGTAATAAAAACGTGAGTCCGTTTTCGAAATCCGAGCGTCGAAGATATGTTTCTTCTTCTTCTATTTCTATTGGTGATAAAGTTGAGAGCTTTAGTAGTAAAAAAGAAGGTTCTTTTCAATCGAATTACAGCCGTAGATCGGCTTCGGCATCGAGATTGAGAGCTAAAGATGACAACAACAGTTATGGTCACACGGAGAATGTGATTCGGAGGTCAACAACACCACCACCAACCCAAATGAGGAAATCACCGGTTGGTGTTGGTGGTGAGCTCAATGAACTGTTTGCAAATGTAAAGCTTTCTACTAGAGGTGGTGGAGGTCTCATGACCAAAAATGGTCCCAATCATTTCGATAGCACGGATTCTATATCACCTGGGGATATCTTCTTTTCACGTGACGTGATTCCAAAGATGGGTGTCACTCAGGGACATCTATTGTATCCAAGACCAATGCTATTCTCGCAACCAGAATCTTCTTGTGTTGATCATGATCATGATGTTGATGTTGATGATCATCACCCAAATAACAAAATTTCGACAAGTTCAGGATTGTCATCATCGCGGGTGACTGTTAGCAGGAGGAGTACTAATACTAGTTACAATCTGAGCTCTGGAAATGATAGTAGGATAAGTGATGCAAGTGGGAAAACGACCGAGAGCTCGAAAAAGTTCACTGCTAACAGGAGGAAGAACAAATCAGATGCATGGTTTTCTTGTGTGAGGAACGGTTCTTGCAGGAAGTCAAAATCATCACCTGAAAAAATGCGACCGTTTGATGAGTCTACATACATTGAGAAGGCATTTGTTGTGGAGAAGTTGAGACAATTTTGGGCTGATAAGCATCGACCTAGCTCGTTAAACGGATTCATTTGCCACAAACATCAAGCTCAGCTTCTCCAGCAACTTGTAAGTTAATATTAATAAAGTTATTAGCTTATCATTGTGTTTGTTGATCACCATCACTGTGTGTTTAGTATAATAAATTCAGTTTGATTTGTAAATTGCTCCAATTTGCTGTTCTGTTTTTTGTCATTTTTGTTGATGTATTTGATTGGCAGTCTTTAATAATTATATATAAAAGTATTTCTCTATGATACTTGGCTCATAATCAATTGTAATTTTAGGTTTCCGATGATTGCTGTCCCCATATCTTGTTCAAAGGACCATCTGGTTCTGGGAAAAGAGCACTAGCTATGGCGCTTCTACACGAAATATACGGTGACCCGTCTTGGGATGTATGTTTATTGTCACCTGATACAGAAACATCGTTAGTTTTCTTCCGTTAGATACTCTTTTTTTTTGAAAGAATAAGTTGACCACATTGTTTTTCTTTTATCTCTTTTGTAGGTTTCAAGTGATTTACAATATTTCCCTGTTCAGGTATATTTTACTCCAATTATTTTGAAATTTTTATTTCTGGAGTTATGTATATTCTTTATCAAATTTTGAATAAAAGAACTCAAATAATTCTCATCAGATCAATTTTTAGCAGCTGAAATCCTGTTTTGACTTCTTACACTCTCTAAAAACCTGGAGATATATGAATTTATTCAAGTTTTGTAGAGTTGGATGATATTTGTTTGGATCTTGACAGGAGAAAAGGCCTATGCAAATGCAAGTACTCGTTCCGTTGACATCCAGTGCTCACCATGCCGAACTCAATGTTAACTTGGAAGCAAATGCTAAGCATGCATTAATGGGTTTAGTCAAGGAAATTACCAACAGCCATGCTATCACCCCTGAAGTCAGCACTTCAAATTTCAAATCAGATTATAAAGGTCTGAAAATTTTCGATACAGATTTAAACATTCGATCCACGCACCATGATACTAATACACATCTGTCTTAATTTCAGTAATAGTTCTTTATGAGGTTGATCAAGCAGCTGAGAACATTCAACACTTGATAAAATGGATCATGGACTGTTACACGGATGCTTGTAAACTCATACTCTGCTGTGAAGATGACGCGGGCATTCTAGAATCAGTAAAAAACCGCTGCAAAGTCATCGATGTCGATGCTCCTGTAACTCATGAAGTAAGTTTCACACTGTTTGTATATATACTTTACACATAGCTTTGATGCATGTGATTGAAAACAATACCATGTGAATGAAAAAATGCTTTTTTGCATTTACAGCGCATGTAGAATACTAATAACATAGTGCTCTGAACAGTTTTTGCCCCCATCACTAAGTGTGGCCTAAAATGAAAGTGAAAGTGTCCCTGTTGTTGCTTTGGTTTTGTTTGCCTCTTTAAGAGACTTTCTGTACCAAAACATGTGAAGTGTCCTAGTTAGACCTTTATTGTTCATTTTCCATGTCATGCCTTTTTTTTGCTAAGCTCTGGTGGTCTCTCTGTGATTCTCATCCTCACATCCAATATCCCAGATCATGGAGGTTCTCATTCAGATAGCAAAGAAAGAGGACTTTGATCTTCCTATGAGCTTTGCTGCTAGAATCGCTACTAAATCAAAGCAGAACCTGAGAAAAGCAATCATGGCTCTCGAATCATGCAAAACACACAAGTAAGAGCTTGAATTTACAATGAATTTATATTTATAATAGATCCTATAAATTGTAGTTGTACTCACATAAAATTGTTGTGACCGTGAAGCTATCCTTTTGTTGATGACCAACCGATTGCACTTGGATGGGAAGAGATCTTAATAGAACTGGCAGCAGAAATCCTGGACGATCCATCAACTAAGAGGTGAGCATTCTCTTGCCCCAGAAGCAGTATCCCTTTAAGAACAAATTAACATCTCGATAGTGCTTGTATATCACGACTTCTGTTAAAATTTGAGTTTCTAAATTGCTTGTAATGAAGATCCAGCTTCATATGTCAACTTTCCATATGTTTTTCAGGTTACTCTTCATACGAGAAAAGATTCAGAAGCTTCTCGTGGATTTTGTTCACCCCAAATTGATTCTCTTGGTTATGCTTTTGATGACTCAGTTAAATTCAGTTTATCTTTTCTTACAAAATCCAAATTTTCTGATAGACTCTGTGTTTGCTACATGCAGAAACTAGTCGAACAGTTTCTTAAAGGTGTCGAGGCTAGCTTAAAAAGGGAAATTTATTACTGGCATGCTTATTATGTAAGTTCCCCCTCTCCCGGCTTTTCTAGTTTCTTCCTCGCGGACAAGGTGAAACTAACTCTCAAGCTTATCGTTGACAGGACAAGAGGCTCCCAACAGGAACTACTGCTTTACTGAAACTCGAAGGTAACGTATAAACACACTGGTCCACAAAAGTTTTGTTTAAACTTATGTTATTCGGATTAATTATTGGTTAATCAACTGTATTAATGTTCTGCAGAATTTGTGGCCAAATTCATGAGCATATACAGAAAGGGTTCCGGTAATGCGAAAGTACATCATTTACATGGGAATGCTTGAAGGTGATCATCTTCTTAAACAATTTGGAAGCCCTGAGAATCCTTTGAGGGTGTTCCAAAATGTTTAATGTCGCCGCTCTCTATCTCAATCTGTCAAAAGTAGGAAATAATTAACTTTTTACCGCGTGCTCTCTACTGGTTTGTCAATGGAGGAAGTAGTTATAAATTTAATGTGATTGATCTCTATGAAGCTGTCAAAAGGAGGAAAAATGGTTGGATTTTGTATGCTCTCTATCATTCTGTCAAAGGAGGAAAAAAGTTCTCACTTTACTGCAACTCTGCAAGTGATTTCAAACAGTCTGTCAATGGAGTAAATAATTAAATTTAGTGCTCTGTACCAGTCTGTCAAAAGGAGGACATTATTAGATTTTGTGCTCTCTACCATATCTGTCAAAAGGAGAAATGGAATCTTATAGGTACTTGTAAATAAAGTGCACATGTAAGTGTTGGAGCCTCACTAGAGTTTTTATACTTTTTGTAAAGGCTTATATACATACGCACGGCACTGACCAGGTACGAGATTCTGTATGTTTTTTTCGTATAGAATATCAAATAAACACATGTTTCGATTAATGCCGAGTATCTATTGGAATTCTATACGAAAATACATATATTATCTACCCTCTTTGTTTGCAGCATCTACTTCATTGGTTTCATGATCTTATTGTTTGAAATGAGACCGTTGTTGGATTTTAGTGTGCAAATTATATAACACAGAGAAGGAGATAAGATAAGAAGATAATCATCATTGTGTTAGGTCTCAATAATGTCACAGAATTTGTCCCAAAAAAAAAACCAAAACAACTAACAATAATACAAGAAGGAATGTTGTGGTACAAGACAACACAAAAAACAATGTGATAAAATGAAAGTTTTTACATTTCCAAGAAAGAAAATCACATGCTCTCACTGTCTCACAGAGTCACAGACTCGCACACCATCACATCAATACATACCGACCACTGATTTTAAACGACGTCGAAGAAGAGAACGAGACTCAACCAGTAATGTCTTCTTCCACATATATTATCTTGTGTGAAATTTTATTTTGATTTCTAGTTTCTATTATATATATATATATACGGTCCCGATCCTATCAGGATGCACTGATATAACTTTATCAGGATATTGAATGTGAGCCACTCATTTATAACAGTGATTTGACAAGTGCATACATACCAAGTCAAAGTATGTAAAACGAGTGATTCACATTCAATATCCTTATATAATTCTATCAGGATGCACTGATAGGATAATTTCCGTATATATATATATATATATATATATATATATATATATATATATATATCATACGTGTATTGCCGATTGCCTTTGATGATCCCTATGTCTATAATATCACTAATATTTCAGGATGGAAACAAAATAACTAACAATTATAAAAGTATAAGGAATAGACTAGGTTACGGGTTCGAGTTTTTCCCCTCCTAAAAAATCTCGAATTCATGTAATAGTGTAACGCTTCAAAATATATATGAGGAAATAACACTTTTTAACCAAAAAATTAAGGGGGTTTCTATTTTTACCCGGAATTTATGTTTTCATTGTTTTTACCAAACTTTCCATTGAAGAAATAAATTTACCCTTGCATCAGATTAAACACACAAAAATTAAACACATTGGGAATTAAACACACTAGGAATTAAACTGATGGTATGTTTAATTAAAGAAGAACGGTGGTATGTCTAATTGATGAAAACTGGTGGTGTATTCAATTGAAAAAATACACGTGTGTTTAATTTAAGAAAACACGTGGTGTGTTTAATTGAAAAAAACTAATGTGTTCAATTGAAAAAAAAAACCGGTGTATTTAATTGAGAAATCATTAAAAGTATTTTTGTCTCATCAGTGGAAAGTTTTGTAAAAACAATCAAAACACTAATGCAGGGTAAAAATAAAAACTTCACTAATCATATGGTTAGTTTCAATTTTAACCTTATATATAAGGAATATTATTTTTATAAATTCAATGAATTTGTTCAATCGACTTTTGTTTACCTTACTATGATATTGGGTATTGAGAAAACAAAAAACGCAATTTGTGAAGTTGAGGTCCAACTCCGCTGCCATAGTGGCTTTTTATCTTTTTGCAAACATCCAATAACAGTTGCACTTGAATGAACCCACATGATTTTATGCACTCCCACTCCATCTTTTTGAGAGCCACCCAAATGCCAAGTTGCCAACACGATCTCTTTCTTCATCGTTGTGGTTGATATTAGAGATGATAAAATTATCCATAAATACAGATATCCGTAAGAATCCGTTCCATTCAAAATAAGGATAGATACTATTATTTCCGGAACGAAACGGAGATGGATGTCATTCTAATATCCATTTTATTTTTAGGGATGTGGATGGATATCGTCTATGGACAATCATCCCCATCTGAATCCATTATAGATTTTAATATTTTCAAAATATAAAAAAATTTATAATTATATAAGTTATTATTAATTTTTTTATTTGAACTTTATTGAATGTATTTGTTTCTCCTTTAAATATGATAAAATGTATCATTACACGTGTTAGTTACATTTTTCACTTGTAAATTTTAAAAATTAACATTTTTTTCATCGGGGGATACAAATATAGACAGAGCGAGGATAAATATCTCTATCTCAATTCATGGATTATCCGAATTCGCCCCGTTCAATTAGAAATAGGGATGGATGTGGAGATTAGGAATTTATGATATATATCTCAAACGGATACAAAGGTGAATATTGGAGTATTCATCCTCAATTTGATCCATTGTCATCCCTAGTTGCAAAGCTGCTAATTAAAGGCAACAACACATTTTTAAAATAAGGCTAGGCCTTGTTTATAGAACCTTTTTTTTTTTTTTTTTTTTTTTTTTTTTTTTTTTTTTTTTTTTGTAACTGTTACAAAATTAAGATTTGAGGAGGGAAACGGGACTCAAACTCACGGTTTCATTGATCGACGTGATAAACTTGCTAATTAGCCCACCTCACCTCAACTCTCTACTCACTTTCAATTAATCATTCATTCACATCACCTTTTAGCTCAAGTGGTGTGCATCTCTTATTCCATACTTGTTGTGAGGGTTCGAGTCTCATCATAGGCAATTGTCAGCATGTCTTGGGGGAATTTTCTCATAACCTTCGATTAAAAGAATAGATATCCAAACCCAGTATATATTGTTTAATCTCGACAAGTCATAGTCTCCTGTACCCACATGCAGGGGCGAAGCCAGGATTTTGGCTTTGAGGGGGCCGAGACAAAAAAAAATCAAGTTTGTGCAAGACAAATATATTAATATTTAAAAACTAAATTATTTAAAAATATATATACAAAAAATACATGTAATACCGTTTAGTCTCATAAATTAATAAATAAAATAAATATAAGTTTTATGAATCAAAATGCCGCTCTTTAAAATCTAAAAAATCATTTTATAATCGAATCTATATTTATATTTAATTATTGTAATTGGGAATCAATTGCAACAAAAAATATATAAATACTCAATAGTACTGTTTAATTGTAAAATTATCTTATTGATGTTGAGAATGACCTCGTATTGCAATGTAATATATGGAACATCTACGTTGCATGTTTCACAAAATGAACTTACTACTTTAGTAAATAATCTATCACATCTAGTATTTCTTAGTGATCATGGTTAATAATCTTCACGATATTTATTCATTAAATACATTATTAAATAAGAACATATGAATAATTTCTTTTTAAAACGGTTTTGGTCACAAGTTCATAGCTACTGATGCTGCCTCACATCATACTTTCTTAGATATATTAATTGGACAATACTTTAAAGGGTAACAACTATGTTTATAATTAAAAAATAATGTGATGGGTCGAAGATATCGTTACCTATATAAAGGGCCAGTCCTGACGTATTAAAGGCCCAAGGCGAAAATTCTGAAAAGGGCCCTTTACTCATTATTTTTTTCTTGAAAGATGACTTTTGATTTTTTATTTTTTTTTAATATATTGTATATTACAAAAATGATTTTTTTTTTTAAAGACAAGACTCAAAGCAAAAGCTAGTAGAGAAAAAAAAAACAGCCTAGAGGCTAGAGTGGTGCCTATGGTGGCTTGTCATAAATGTCAATATCAGCCTCCACCAGGGAATTGATACAAATATATTCTTTATGAGCCCTGGTACAATTTTTTTAAAATATATTATATATATATATAATTAAAAAAATGAATTGGGCTCTTTTAACTCTTTTTTTTTTTTTTTTAACAACGAATTGGGCCCTTTAATTTATGTATCTAAAACAGTAAATCCCAATACTACAAAGACTTCAATAAAAAAAAAAAAAAAAAAAAAGTTGGGGCCTAGGGCAGTTGCATTTGGTGCACCACTCCAGGGCCGGCTCTGCCTATAACACACTACGACAATTTTATACATGGAAAATTTATTGAAAATATTTTGGTTCCCGTTTATCTCCTCCCCTGCCCACAATCCACATGTGTATATACAGTTATATACCCACATGTGATTGCGTTAGCATAAACTAATCACTTTCCTGTTTCCTGGGTGGACTAAAGAATAATAATATAACAGCCAAAAAAAAAAAAAAAAAAACTTTAACGTAACTGCAAATTGCAAACTTCCATATAAAACTCTCACATTTTGACGACCCGACACGTCACTCTCATCCACAACCGTCTGATCAGCATCATCTACCAAATTCAACGAACGAAATCCAACGTGGACTAACCGCTGAAAAGATGCCCAACAAGACGACAAAATGACCACTACTGCGTTTTTTTCTTCTCTCACCTTTCACAAAAACAAAAAATAAAAAAAGCTCACAAGCTTGTGCTCTGCTTTGAAGAGCAACGCGTTGCAGAGAAGCTCGTACGTCCTTAACATTTTTTTCTCGTTGATCTTCTTCTTCTTCAAGGTTTTGTTGTGTGTTTATATAATATATAGTAGCTGTGAGACTTCGATTTGATACTTGTTTGTGTGAAATCTGTTACGATTTCTAAAAATGTTGTTTCGATTTCGGTCTGTTGAATTATATGTTTATAGGAGATTGCCTGTAGATTGTAGTCGTCACTATGTTAATTATTCTGCTTTCTGCTACACTCTCCAAAAATATTCTGTTAGTGTGAAATAATTATAATTTTAGTTCTGTTACGTGTTAACGTTTATGATTTTGTATTTCATCATCTTTTTTTTTTTTTTTTTTTTTTTTTTCTAATTTTTTTGGTTAGTAATCTCAGGTAATTCATTTTGTATTAGTTAATTTTTTGTCTGTAAAAAAATAATTGCCAAAATTTATTCGTGAATCGTGACATTGATGTGCACAATAAAGGCGACCAGGAGCCTGTTCCTGTGCGAAGCTCGCGTTGAAGGTTTTCTCTAATTTATGTCTCTGTTAGCAACTTAGCATGCATTTGATCTTTTAGTTTTTTGATTTCTGATTGAATTAACTGAATTTGCAAAGTACAGTTTAAGTTCAGAGTGATTTTTTGGTTCAATTAATTTTCTGTATATTATAGTTTAAGTTTACATCACTTGGCCTGCGTCTTGGTTTTTAATTTGGGGATGGTTATGGTTTTCAATTGAGGAAAACCAGATAAATATGGCTAACAAAGTTGGAGACGGGAGTGGTACCAACACTTCAGGAGGATTGTTACGTCCTGTGGCTCTCAATGAAAGGATTCTGTCGTCCATGTCTCATAGATCTGTAGCTGCTCATCCCTGGCATGATCTTGAAATTGGTACATGTTCTGCTTCATATAAATGAATCGTATCTCCATAAATTGTTTTCTATTTCTGCAGCTCTCATACTTGTAATAATCCTTACAGCTAGATATATTTGTATAGCTTGCTTGAAATGTCAATCATTTGTAATGTGTGCCAACATCTTTTGATCTATGCAGGACCAGGTGCGCCTGCGGTTTTTAACTGCGTAAGTTTAGTTTTCGTTAAAATCTTTTTTGTTGTGAATTTTTGGAAGAACATGATATGGTATAACAGTATCTTATGATGAATTCATTAACATCTGTAGTATTTGAATATTTAGAATCTCAATCTAGGAGAACTAATTGAAACATGGAAGGTTTATTTGTTTATTATAAATATGGTGGAAGAGAAAGTAAATCAATTGTAAGAGGTTGTGTCACCTATGGGGGATGAATTTTTGAATGAATCTGTGGAGAAACAGAGATACAACGTCACTGGATTATATTCCAGCAACTGACATGTAAATAAGATGCTTATTGTTGAGTATGGTGTTGTGCATAAGTTGGTCTAATCAGAAATCTATTAATTAATTTATCTGATGATCATTTATGCTCCCAAATCATAGTGTAACTCTCTGTGCCAGGTGGTGGAAATTGGGAAAGGGAGCAAGGTTAAATACGAACTCGACAAGGCTACTGGTCTTATAAAAGTGAGATTCTTCTTCTTCTTCCTTAAAATGTCCTTTAATCTTTGAATTAAATTCGATATGTTTCTGTTAATACATTCTTTCTGATGATAATAATGCTAAATTTTTCAGCTTAGGTTGTAGATCTCTTATAGTGAAGAAATGGTAATGAATGAGAAAATCCACATCTAATTGACAGACTAAAAATACTTGTGATGCTCTTATTACTAAATTGATTGTCATGATAAGTTTTAGACACTGCAGAAGTGTAAATCGTAATTCACAAGTATCATTCAACAAGTTTTAGTTTTTCAAAAGAAAATTAAATCTTCTAGGTTTTTATGTAGATCTCTTTCACAAGGGAATTTAAAACCTTCATTCTGTAAGTTATAATGGTGTAATGAATATCATTGCAGTTCTTAATTGAAAGGTCTTATTGATACAACTGCTAATGAAGTTCGTAATACAATGAACAGGATAAAGTCTCTTTTTTCATATTTATAATTTTTTCCTCCTATCTCTAAGATGCTTGCATTTTATGTAAAGTTCATGTATTTGTTACCGTTACATGAAGAAATTAACAAATGATTGGATATCTTAATGGTAGGTTGATCGTATTCTCTACTCATCAGTTGTTTACCCACACAACTATGGCTTCATCCCAAGAACTATTTGTGAGGACAGTGATCCTATGGATGTTCTGGTACTGATGCAGGTAGCATCCATGTTACTCTTGAGTTTGGTTGAGTAAGGATTACATCATTCTTTCAAATTTCGGCCAAACTCACAAGTTTCTGGAATCTTCATGTAGGAGCCTATTCTCCCTGGGTCCTTCCTTCGTGCCCGTGCTATTGGATTAATGCCTATGATTGATCAGGTAAAAACTGGTGTTCTTTTCTCCAAACTTTTGACTTAAGTAGTTATCTTTTTTCGAGCTAACTAAGAACAGCTGATCAGTAGATTGTTTGGGTAACACAATATTGTCTTTCCAAGCATGTATTTGGAATATTACATCTGATGTGGGTATTTGCTTGGGATCACTTATTTTAAGTTTGCAAAATGAACTGCTCTGTTTACCTGTCTCTAATTCAAGTGGTTATTCAAAGGATTTGGTAACTAAAAATAGAATATAAATTAAACTGGTCTTTGGACCCTTCGCCCTCGCTTCTCTTTTTCATACTGGGCATCTGATGCAAGAGCTGTTGAATCAATAATAAGAACTTTGTTGCAGGGCGAAAGGGATGACAAAATTATTGCAGTATGTGCTGATGACCCTGAATTCCGCCACTACTCGGACATCAAGGAGCTTCCTCCACATCGCCTTGCTGAAATTCGCCGCTTCTTTGAGGATTGTATCCACTCACATCACATGCTCAAACTCACATTTATAGCTTTTTAACTCCTAGATTATCAGAACCGTACTTGTTCCTGCACATTCAATCAGTTTACACTCCTGAAATGCATCAACTACCTCACACCAATATCAGCTTTTCTGGTAAACATGTTATAGGACATACAAATGAATAAATCTGCATATCCATCACCACCTAAAACGTGTACTCCATTGTATATCCTTCACTTTTCATGAATAACAGACAAGAAGAATGAGAACAAGAGAGTCGATGTGGAAGACTTTCTGCCAGCTGAGGCTGCTGTTGAGGCCATCAAATACTCCATGTGAGTTTTTTGTTTCTATCAAATAACAAAACCATTTTTTTTTTTTTTCTTTTGTTCTGTTTTTCATTTTTCATTTATAATGAATCGTTTCTCATACATGAACGATTTCTGTTGCAGGGATCTGTATGCTTCGTATATTGTTGAGAGCCTAAGGCAATAAACTTCATTGAAAGACTGATAGTTAACTGATGCGAATTATTAGTCTTGATTGTTGTGAGTAGATACAGTTCTTCTGAGGCTGGACTACTAGCCGGATGATGCTTATGTTCGAAACTTTTAACTGCATCAACAGTTGATTTCGTCTTTTAATTTTCGGAACATTTATTACCGTTCACTTGTTGTAAGATTTAGACTTACATATGCAGCTTCTAAGAAGAAATTGTTATGGTTTTCTTTTACACCTTTATTGATTGCCAGGTTCATTTGGATATAATCAAGCACACAAAAGAAACACAAACATAGTTGGTAAATGAATATACGTGTGACCCAGGAAAAAAGAAGAATGAATGCGTCAATGTGTGCGTATGATTTTGAAAAGAATTCATAATCAGTTTAAACTAAAACAATCTGTCAAATACCATGAACCAGAAGATTTTGACCAGATTGTTTGAAGAAACAGTGGCTATATATGCCGTAAAACTATTCATTACTATTGATTCTTTTCCATTGAAAGCAAGATTACAGTGAAATAAAGATTAAAGTGTAAGAAATCGTCACTGTCTTACTCTAGATCTGGTATCGAAAAGCCATTGAAATGGAAAATGGTGGTGGTTGACTGCTCAGCTGGAAACTGGGCTTGTAGACGATGTGACTGGGCATGTCAGCGGCTTTTGCCGATGTGTTTTATCACATCCTCGTCCGGTTGATGACGTGCCTGCCACATCTACGCATTTTAATGATGTGGTCAGGCACGTCATCTACTTTTGATTACATGACTGGGCACGTCACAGACTTTTGCTGAAGTGTCTAAACACGTCACCGCCAGTTTGCTGACTGGAGCCATATCTGTGCATTTGAGTAATAATTGAGTGACGTCCCCGTGCACGTCACGGTGTTTTTTGTATTGTTTTGGGAAATCCGATAAACGACAGCGTTGCATGTAGTTTGCTCCCTTCTTTTGAGTTTTGGGCCGGGCTTGTGGTTAAAACGGGTTGAGTCCAGTTCCAATATTGAGAAACTGTAGGAAAAGTAACTGTAGAGAACAAGTCCCTACAGTCCCTGCAATTTAGAGAAGCCAGTCCAGTCGACCTCTTCCTCTTCGACTTTGGTTTCCAATTCCATCGTCTCTCAGACTCAGCTGAAATACGCAAACGGCACACAGCTACCACTACTTGAAATCATTTCTTCTTCAAATCAGAACCGTCGGATTCTGATAGAGGAATAATTTTTATTTTTTATTTTGATAAAAAAAAATGGGAACTTTGGGGAGGGCAATCTACTCCGTCGGATTCTGGATCCGAGAAACCGGCCAGGCTCTTGATCGTCTCGGTTGCCGCCTCCAAGGCAATCATTACTTCCAAGAACAACGTATGTATCTCATCCTCCTATATTCGATTTTACTGATTTTCTATTACTCGCTTATTGTAATTTTGTTGACCTAAGACTCCAAAATTTCCTGCATTTTTGGATATTCTCGCTGAATCAATAGACTATGAACTGATTTTTAATTACTTCTACGAGGTTATTAATTTCTTATTAGAGCTTGTGAAATGTGACTGTTACATTTGAATTTGATCAGTAGTAGTAGCTTTTTGTTTAGGACAAGGGATTGCATCATTTCAAAATGTGTTGGTGGGTTTTCGTGATCACTAACAAGATTATAGAGTGATGAATTGGGAAGCTTTATGTGGCTGTGTGTTTATTTATAACGTTGCATTGCAGAATTGTTGTGTTTTTTTCTCAATTTTTTATGTAGGAGGTCCATTTATGCAGTAATTGATCCGCTGCTTTGTTTTTTGTGTCTATTTTATGATACATGGTTACTTGCACTAGTTTGGAACGAAATTTATATGCTATTTATTGTCTTATTTATCTGTTATCGTCTTGGAAGGTATGGTTAAATCTTTATAAGTGGCTTTCTTTTAATTATTTTGTTGTCATTAACTTATGTAGTGGCTTTCTCGTGTATTAGCTTTTTCTTCATAACAGAGTTCAATCAAGGGAAGCTATGGAATCTAGTCTGTCACTTTTCATAGAAGGAATTCCTCTGAAGTTATTGGTTTTTTGTTGAGGAACTAGTTAGTGATTCATGTTCTTTTTCACCTAAACTTGAGTAGTACCAGTTTTGCTGTGTGGTATGGGTGCCGTTCTGCATGCTCATGCATAGAGTTCTTTGTTGTTTATTTGGATTTTTGCTTATTTATTATCTTATTGCTGTAGAAATTTTTGTTAAATTACTCTGAATTTACTTTATGAAATATCATCCTTTTAACCAATTCTTAGTTTTGGTTATGAAGTGTCCAGGCATCGGACGCTTATGAATGTGTTTGACAAAGCTCCTGTCGTTGATAAGGATGCATTTGTGGCTCCTAGTGCATCCATAATTGGTGATGTTCATGTGGGACGAGGCTCTTCCATTTGGTATGGATGTGTCGTAAGAGGTAAACTGGCATTTTAACTCCCAGTAGATAGGGATTTCTTAAATTCCTTTTTTTCCTTTCCTTTTGACATATCAATAAGTAGTCTGCAAACCATAATTTACTGCACTGATGACTTATTACGAAATGATGAAATTTGCACTCAAGTGAATAAATATAATTTTTTAGATATGAACTTGGTAGTTGCTAATAAGAAGTCAAATTTTTAGTTGGATGAGGCAAATTCTTGGCTACTAAGAAGTCAGTACAATGTTCTTGTAGGTCAATTAAGAGAAACAGACAATATGGTGCAGCTGTTGTTATACACAGGTGTTAGTATAGATAATAGTAAAATGAACTCAAGTAATATCTTATGTTAGTCTCTGTTGGTTAAATCATCTGAGTCGTTAGTCCTCTCTTTTTCTCTCTGTGAGCACATGCATGTAGTAGATGCTGGCGGTTCTTGATTAGCTGTGTCTTCGTTTGTGCAGGTGATGTCAACCGCATCAGCATTGGGTCTGGAACCAACATACAAGACAATACGCTTGTTCATGTGGCAAAATCAAATTTATCTGGGAAGGTTTTACCAACTATCATCGGAGATAATGTTACTGTTGGTGAGCTACATACAATTATCTTGAAGTGTAATCAATGTGGCCCTAAGGCGGATTTTATGGAAGGGTCCGGAGAATTATGATTAACATTTTTCTATGAACAGGTCACAGTGCTGTCTTACATGGATGTACTGTTGAAGATGAGGCATTTGTTGGTATGGCTGCTACCCTGCTGGATGGGGTTTATGTTGAGAAACATGCCATGGTTGCTGCTGGAGCTCTTGTAAGGCAGAATACAAAGATTCCTTGTGGAGAGGTATGTGGACGGTTCCCATCTAAAAGTGTTATTGACCTGAAATACTGCATATTCATGTTTATTGTAAACTTTTGACATTTGCGGTAGTGTGTTGTATGTAAGATATGATGGTTTGAAATGTTTTATTTAAGAATTATTGGCGTTATGTACTACAGCGATGCAATAGCTATGTTTTGTTTGTCTCTTACGCTATATGGTCAAATGTAGCCAGGAATTTTTTTGGATTTTTGGATTATGTCAGTTATTGCTTAGTTATCTCATCTGGGTCAGAAGTATATAAACTTTTGATGTAGGATATCCCATTTAGTTCGATATGATCCCTGTGCCTTTCTTGTGGTAAACATCCCGGTGTTTTGTTATCCTTTATCTTTCTCTCCCTTCATTTTATTCTCTTCTGATCTTGTAGAAGATCGTGCCCATGCCCTCTATGAATTCTCCTGGCTGGATATGGATGGGATTGAAAGATCAAGCCAATATTATTTTTCCCGTATATCTTGTGGCTGAAGCAATTCTTCTGGAAACTTGAGCTTTATTGGGCAAACTCAAATCCATGAGTGTTAGGCCTCAGAAGTCTAGGCAGTTACTTCATCCATCTAGTCTCTGACCAGGCTGAATATTGGCATTGTTTTTTAGAGTTTTTGAGGGAACAGAAAAGTGAAAACTCCCATATGGTGACTTTCCATCAGCCTTGTCAGGCGTGTCATTTTAGTAGATCTTGTAGTCATGTAATCTTAAGATGGAAGTTGAGTAAAATTCAACCAAGTGGAGAGTCTCCAACAGGCTTTAAGTACAACTCCTTACTACACATGACTTATTTACATATTTTCTAATATGACTTGTAACCCTACTTATTGATAAGCAATTTTGTTTTACCGATTAAATAGGTTTGGGGAGGAAATCCAGCAAGGTTCCTGAGGAAGCTCACTGAAGAAGAGATGGCCTTCATCTCCCAGTCAGCCCTAAATTATTCCAACTTGGCACAAGTTCATGCAGCTGAAAATGCAAAGAGCTTTGATGAAATCGAGTTTGAGAAGATGCTTCGCAAGAAATTCTCACGTCGTGATGAGGAGTATGATTCAATGCTCGGTGTCGTTCGTGAAACACCTCCGGAGCTTATCCTTCCTGAAAATATCAAAGTGCCAAAAACCGCTTGAGTCTGATTATTCCAGGGTAGGTTTCTCATGGGATTCAAATGTCATTGAATATTTTGTCATGTGCGGGATTTATAGGAAATGGGTGCTTTTTCAATTCCAATAATATTTTTTTGGACCAAGCCAAAAATGTTAAAGATCAAATCTTGAAGCACAATTCTGGCATACGGCCGTGCTTGTACACTTTTGTTCGGGAGACTTCATCATTTTTCTAGTTTGTTAAGAAAATCTTCTACAATGGAGCATATGCTTCCATGTTTTGATCATCCAGGATGGTCTAATGTATTTGTACTATTTTAGAGCACAATTGATTTGCATTTGTTTACCGGAAATAAAGAACGTTGATTCAGTTCAAGCATTTTTTCGCATGCCATAGGTTAAAGAAAAAGCTGTATGGATCCACTTAGCTTGTCAATGTTTTTACATAAATAGCACCGATGATATTTTGCTTCAACAAGATATGGGGTTCGAATTCTGTCATGGGTACCTAGATGGCTAAAGGCCGTAGTTTCTTCTGTTCTCTTTTATCATCTTTGTATTTGAAAGGCCGAGAATGGCAACGGATCAAAAATGATATATCATGCTCCGAAACTATTTCAGTACCAATATAATAATATTAGAATTACAATTAACCTAAACTCCATGACTTAGTAGTATATATCATGTTATGGCCGATAGACTGCTCCTTTGGAGCCTCTACCACCATTGAGTGTCAAGGATTGTAGGGATTTGAGCTTTTTTCGGTGTCCACCGTGTGGGTGGTAGCGATTCCTCTTCGTGAGGATTTTGTCCCTCTTTGCGAGGGTGTATATCCCACCTGTGTGTGGGTGATCTCTCCCCGGTGCGGGAGTTGTTATATAGACTGTGCCTCGATGTCTATCTCGATCGGTCCCATCAGTTTGTAATCATCTGGATATGATTTTCAGTTGTTGTAACCTTGTTGTTACTTCTAATCAAACAAAAAAAAGTTGTATATATCACTATTGGACTTGTGAGTTCGAATCATATTGGACTTGGGAGATATCAATAAGAATACTCTTTGTAATAATAATTGCTTAAATGTCAACCCCCAACCTGGCTTGACAGCCATTATTCATTATCAAAATATCAAATCAATGATTCAACATCATAGCTTTTTCTTTTTCTTTTTTCTTCCAAATTTTGGAAGAATATGATACTCAATTTCATAATGGGTTTTGAATAATGATAATAATAATAATAATGTCAAAAGTTGAATAACTTAAAACTAAAGGTAGATGAAGAAGAAGATTAAGTTAATCAATAACCAATAATAATTTCTTAACTTGATCTCTCCTTTTACAATCAGCTGACATGTTTGTGTTGCACCCAGAACAAACCCTCCTCTTCTTGAAATTTTTTACCATTTTAACTTCGGTTTTTGGGAAAACTTCAATTTAGTCCCTAATTTTTCTTGAAACGTCACATTTTTTACATACAAAGTGTGGGAAGACATATTCTCTTTAATGGAATTGCTTTTCTGGACCGTGTTTGTAACAATCAATCTTACTAAATCTCTCAATAGACAGTTGATCCAACTAATATATAAATAAAATAAAAAAACTATTACAAGAATAAATATCTCAATCAATAAAAGAGAGAAAACCAAAATTAGCCATCCAAAATATTAGAATTTCGTTTCTAACCACATATGAAATTTTAATTGTTAATAACCACATTTTTGAGAAATTACTTGAATGCCCTCATATAAAAACCATCCCCAAACACACACTCTCTCTCTTTCTCTCTCTCCCCTCTCCTCTCTCTCTCTTCTCCTTTCTATCCCGTCAAAATCTTCACTTGGTTCATGATCGAATTCTGATCATTGTTCCTGCAAATCGAACACCAATGATTGAATTATGATGGTTCTTCTTGCTTCTCTGTTCGTTCTTCCTCTTACTTCTCTGTTCGTTCTTCATGATTGAATTCCAATCGTTGTTCTGATTTGCTCTAAATCGGTTTAAGTTATGTAAATATCATTCATTTATTCATTAATTGAGTTATAAACAGTTACTTTAACATGGTTTTAGCGTTATTTGATTACTTTTATGTGTTTTTGTGAAGAATCAATTTCAAAAAAGTTTGCAGATTTTTCCAGAAGATTTCAAGTTTCATGGATTCGAAAACTTGAAATCTTCTGTTAAAACTTGTTGATAAAACTCGAAATCTTCTATAAAAACTTGAAATCTTGACAAAAAGTTGAAATTATGAAACTTAAAATGTCAATCACGAACCAGGAAAGTTTCAACATTTCAAGTTTTTATAGAAGATTTCAAGTTTTGTCAACAAGTTTTAACAGAAGATTTCAAGTTTTCGAATCCGTGAAACTTGAAATCTTCTGGAAAAATCTGCAAACATTTTTGAAAACGATTCTTCACATAAACACACATAATTGATGCATTAAAGCTAAAATCATGTTAAAGTAACTGTTTGCAACTCAATTAATGAACAAATGAATGATATTTATTGATTTAGAGCAAATCGGAAAAGTTTTTCTCATAAATCTACAACAAGATTATTAAGAACAAAGAAAAACGATGATGAAGAACAGAGAAGAACAAAATCTTCAACAATGGTGCGGCCATTGGTGTTCAATTTGCAGGAAGGTGATGAAGAACAAATACAGTGATGAAGAACAGAGAAGCAAGAAGAAGACAATGAGAAAAATAAACAAAAGAAAATAGAAATATTAATTTGGGGGCATCTTGGTAATTTATGGACACCCACTGATTTTTTTTTCAAAACATGGTTATTAACAATTAAAATTTCGTATGTGGTTAAAAACGAATTTCCCATGTTTAGAGTGGTTATTTTTAGCAATTTTCACTCAATAAAAACCAAGGGTAGGTAGTTTGATGAGTACATGTTTGAAGGTTGAGTGATGGTGAAAGTTGATAGTTTTTTAATAAATGGGAGATTTTCTGAGGTTTATGTTGACGAATGACGAATCAGAATATGCTCTACCACTCAACAACTACGATTTGGGGGGCCATCCACAACATTATTTTCTACACTTTTGTTTCTTTCTCTTTTTCTTTTCTTTTTTTTTTTGACATAAAACCAATTCTATTCTAAATTGCTAATAAGCCCTTCTTACATTT
Source organism: Acer saccharum (assembly GCA_030490815.1). Lineage (NCBI taxonomy): Eukaryota > Viridiplantae > Streptophyta > Magnoliopsida > Sapindales > Sapindaceae > Acer > Acer saccharum. Next base: position 6,253,394 of record CM059868.1, read on the forward strand.
ATATATATAATAATAATAATAATTCTAGACATTCATGGACTTTGTTTGTATAGTTGTATACATGATTTAATTACTATTTTTTTGAAGAAAAAAAAAAAAAAAACAATTATTCAAAACGTATAGTTTAATCTACCTTCTCTCTCTATTCAGCGTATCTTTGCTGCTCCCCACTAAACATGCCAACCAAAATCAACCCTTCTATTATACATAATAACTATATTCATAAAACTTTTCTAAACAAATTTGCATCAAAACCGTCATTTTGTTATTTCATAAATCCGAGGTTTTTTAAAAGATGGGAGGATTTGAACCCACAACTTTATAGCGTATAGGTGAAGGGCCGGATTTATTTATCGTGATTTTGTAATGTGGTTAGAAATTGCAATAACATTATAAAATAACGGAGTAGAGAATTATTATTATATTTCATTTGTTGTTCTAAAGTTTAATCACATTTATTTGTTTAAGACAAAATGCAATGCACGTCTCGAGAATACAAATGTAACTTTTGTAATCATTAATGGTTTGAATAATGTCATCCTTGCTTATATGAATACAATCAATTTTTTAGTTTGTTTAGGTGGAAATATTGGTGTCAAGTTTTTTTTAGAAATTTCAATAAAAAAAAAATATCGAAAATATAAACATATAAGGGATATTCAAGATCATATTTTATATCAATACACATGTAAATATATATATTTTGACATTACATGGAAGAACAAAAGGTATAGTAGAGAGAGAGAGAGTGGAAATTTGCAGTGAAGAAAGGGACCCAATAGATGATCAATCATGAATGATCACCTGTGAGAATTGGCTGTATAACACCATTATCATTCATCAGCAAAGTTGGCTAGTGGGTTTGCAGTTGCAGGTACAATACTTACAAGTTACAACTTGCAGGAGCCTTGCCATGTGATTGTATTGTACAAATTAACAAAATCTTTAATTAATTAATTAAGATTTAAGTATGTATACTGTATACATTGATTGTTGCATGTGGATATAAATAATAAATAAAGAAAGATTTACATTAAAAAATATATTAAGAGGAAGAAGAAGAGAATTGAATTTGAATGATGAGTTTTTTGAGGTTTACAAGAAGTAAATGACATAATTAAGTGGCCAACATAAGGGTCCTACAAAGACTCTTCTTCCCTTTTTGGGTATTGGTAATTGGTATCACCTTGTAATTTTTATAGCCCCAATTACTAGGATTTCAAATATAAATTCTACTTTTTCCTTCCAACTTGACACAATTATCCAAAAATATTTTACATACAATATGCTTGTCTAAATTTAGAGAACATTTTCTATGCAAAAGATATGATATATGTTAGTGTCAGATTTAAATGACTTTATTACACTAATTTGGGATTCAAACTCACAACTTCATTGTGTAGGTGCAATGAGCATAAACCACTGAGCTAACTTCAGATTGCCTATAAAATTTAAATGACTTATCTTACTATTTTTTGCAATTATATCGATTATAAGATGATGTATTGATAATATGGTAATTATATAAGCTTGATATATCATTTACGTTGTCACATGTTAAATATTCGGTGGACGTATAAATCAATCAGCACGAAGATAAAATATTCGTGTATAATGCACCTACTCACTGAAATTGTGTCATGTAATATATAAAACTCATTCAGTTTATTATCTCTGTCACATAAAATGGTACCGTTATATAATTTAGAATTAAGGTTTAAGGAGGAAGGTGAGACTCGAAACCAATACATAATTATGATGTAGGTGTGAGAACAAACCACTGTACCCACCAAATAATGTTGTTAGTTAAGGATCAATAGATGTAGTAGGAGATAGATTTTGACATGATATGATATGATAGCATGTTTGAAGAAAAACACTTTGTGGAAACACATACCAATGCAAAAGCTGCATACAATGTTGTTGTGTGTGAATTGTGATGTGAGAACAGAGTTTAGTGTGAAAAAAGATTGCAAACATTTTGAATCTTTGGCTTTTTCATTTGTTTATTGTAAAGTTTCTTTGAATCTTTCTACCAAGTAGAAACAGCAACTTTTTTCTTATTTTCCTATTTCTTATTCTTGGGACAAACACCAAAGTAATTAAAAGAAGATCATGAGAGTTGATTATTGTTAATTGGCTCAAATAAATCAACATTCGGATTCCAAGAACCTTGTTTTATTGTACTTTTCTTTTGTTTGTTTTATTTTATTGTTTTGTTTAGTCTATACTAGATGTGTTTTCTTGTTTTTTTATTAAAGGACAAGAGAATGCATTGGTTAAATTTCTTTTTAGGTAAATCTTCCAAACAAACCAAGAAGCATTATTTTTTTAATTTGTTTCTGATTGTTGGATGTTTGGTGATTTGATTTTTCTAAATTTTTTTTTTTTTTTTTATAGAAAAAATCTAACCAGAAGGGAGAAGTCTCTCTTCACTTTACGGTTTAATGGACAAATGTGAGAAAATATAGAAGATGATGGAGTTTGAACCTCTGTGGTGTAACTTATTTTTTAATAGTCCAAACAACAATAATTACATAAGTCAATGCTACATGAATAATTAAATTGAAGTTCTTTGTAAGAATCTCCAGAAAATGGAATCTATGAGCTGTTGGGCCAAAAATTGAATTACAATTATAATACTAAAAGTTATTTAATAAATTTCTGCTCGATTATGGGAGATATTCGGTTGTTCAAAACAAAAAAAAATATATGCAATCGGGGCGGAGCCGTGGAGGTATATGCAATCTAGCCTCGGTTTCAGCCCTGACTAGCTTTTTCTATAAATTTTTTTTAATGATTTTGGTTTTTTTTATATTTTATTTTAAATAATAGGTAAGAATACAAATGATTGATAATTACAATATTAATATTGCTTGATGATGCGTAGGAATAGTCTAGTTTATAATTTAATTTAATTGAGATAATCTAAATAGATTTATTAGAGTTATATATTCAATATTTTATTGACACTCAAACACATTAAAGTTTTCTTTTCCTCTCCATTCTCCTTTCTTCAATAGATAAACGAAACAAATTTTGAATTTCTTACTTTGTTTGCTTGTCCGAACAAGTATTTAAGTTTATTTATTAATTTCCTTTAGGTTCGCTTTAAAAAACTTTGTAGTACCGCCCAGTATGACTTGAGTAGAAAATTACGTTAAATAGTATGATAATATCACAAATTCAAGTTGCTGCACCGCCAGTGTTATACAAAAAAAAAAAAAAAAATTATAGTTAATTTAACCTGCCCGAACGGTAAGTCCTGACTTCTCACCGACATATAACCTACCCAATAATATCATATACGACGTGTATATATAAACAATCTGATATATATATATAGATAATACCACAATCACACGAGATGAATTTAGTGGGTGGATGCATGGAGGATTTTATCATATGGTTTAATTATTGTTTTTAATTAGGTGAAACTCTATGGGTATGGGATGCTGGAAGGTCAATATCAAGAATAAAAGGTTTGAATCGGTGGATTGAGTGAGAGTGGTCCTTCTATTACCACATGTGATATTCGATATGTCACTGTAACATGTAATAGCATATCTGATAGTGCCACATGTCACATATTTAATGGTCAGATATATATACGACACGTCCGAAACGAAGCATGCAAATTACATGCAAAAATGACACAAATTATAGGGCTAGATTGGTCATTCCATCCAAAAAAATTTCAATACAATTGATGCACTGTTAAGTGGTATACCTAATCACTAAAGAAATGACATGTAACTATATTGGATATTCCATATATTGCCACGTGTGATATTCGATATGTCACTGTGAGTGGCATATTTGATATTGCCACATGTCATATCTTTAATGGTCAGTTACATTACATGTCTGAAATGAAGCCAGCCAATTGCATGCATGACACAAATTATAGGGTATAATCTTCTGTCACCATCACAATTCACAGCCTCCCTCCCCATTGATATATATATGTGAGATTTTGCATGCCATATATCCACGTTGGTTGACCTCCATGGCTCCATCTATATATGTCACCACCAATACACCGTATTTATCTCTCACGAGTCATGAGTCATGATAGCTACAAGCAACCACCTTCTGTATCCATCATTCCTCATTTCAATCTCATATTTACTCTTGCATTTTCATTTTTATTTGGATATATATATATAATATATATATATACAGTTTTTCTATTGTCAATTCGAACTGCTATAAAATATATCAGAGACTCTACTAGATTTAAATGCTTTGACTTGACTGTATGTACTTGATAAAATATGTTTCAAATCCAAAGGTCCACATACAAGGAACTGATATATTTTATATCAGTTCGAACCGACAATAGAAAGAATATATATATATATATATAATAATAGATGTGACCACCCCTTTGATTATTATTTTTTTCTCTATTGTATTCAATAACTTAATATTATAAATAAGATCAAACAACTGGTTTCGAGATCATACAATAATTTTAATTGTGTTTTAGGATCTCTTTCAATTGTGTTCATCCCAATTGAGTTATTCATGGAGGGTTATGGTCAGCAACAAACACCCGTTGGCACTCTTGACGACGAAATGTTCCAAACCTATATATTTAGTTTTGGTAAATAATTTTAAGGGAAGTCATTTGTTTAGCAATGAGTCGTTGGATTCAATATTGCACTCATATAAAATCAATAAGTACGCACCTATTAATTAATTTTTATGTTTTTACTCTACCAAAAATAAAATTAATCAATATCGCTGATTTAAGTGAGGACAAGATGATGTGAGAAGAAGATCTAACTCAATATTTGCTAGCTTGTAGGCCATTAATTAATTAATCGGGAGAAAAATATTTCTTATCCACTCAACAACCTAACATTCCACACCTTAATGATAGTTATTCAATGATTATAACACATGAATTACAACCCAATTAGAACCCAATTTATTCAATGATTGTGACACATGAATTACAACCCATTTTTTTTAGGAGATTAAAAAAAAAAAAAAAAAAAAAAAAACCCAATAATCCACATTTCTTGATGTCCACAACTTAATAAGTATTGAAATATTAAAAGATTTGTTTTTAATTTATTTTCACTAATTTTGGACTCGCTTCAAAAATTGGTATTTTGAGAAAGTGCTTTAAATATAAAGGTCCAACTTAATCCAATAAATCAACAGAATTTTTATTTTACTGATTTTGATTAAACATAATTTCCCATTACAATATCACTAATCTTTTTGGTGGATAAATAGAGCACGTGTCTAATATTTTCAAAATATTTATTTAATTAAAAATTTGTCAAAACATTTTTTTTTTTTGAGTAGTTGGAAATGCTTTATTTATTTGTTATATAATGTGTTTTTGTGAGATTGAGATAGACCATTTTTGTTTTAAGGATGAAAAGGTAATTTTGAATACCCCCCCTCAAAAAGTATATCAAATTCAAATTCAAATTCAAATATCGATCCCTACATGATAACATATCTTTTGATAAAGGTTAAAGTCCTAAATTCAAATCTTCTTCTATTTAACTAAAATAAAATACGAAGAAAATAAATTAAAGGACAGCTTCGAAGGTCAGAGAGGATGACATAACTCAAAACATACAGCCTCATATACATAAATATGAGGGGTATACTTGTACACGAGACTTCATTCAAACTTAATTCAAACTTCATTCTCACTACTACTACTACATTAGAGACATGTTTGATTTATTATTACCTAAATCAAATAATAATAACTTAAATAATCAAATTATGGATTCGAGTCGCATTTTTTTGTAGACTCTCACATTCAAAAACTTATAATATATCCACAAGTTACAATAAAAAGGAAAACAATACAATTATACAAATTTCAATCAATCCCAACACAAAACACACAAAAAGCCAAAAGAAAACCCTAAATACAAACTGACATGCCTTTGTAATGTGTTCTTGTTTGTTTGTTTAATTTTCAAAAAAAAAAAAAAAAAAAAAAAAAAAAAAAAAAACCACCAAACAAAATTAGGGCAGGTGCCCTCCAACAGTAACACCTCCTGTTCTATTTGTCCTTATTTGTCTATATTGTCCCTATCATCATCAATTTTAAACCAAATTTTCTTTACGAGGTTTTTTTTTTCTTTTTTTAATCTTTCTTTTTTACTTAAAAAATAATAACTTTTTTTTAAAAACACAAAATCCTCCCCATTTTCACACACTTTGTTAGTGACGTGGCAACAACTCTAATTTTTTGTTGTTTTCCCCAAAACGCCCCCACCCAACCACACTCATTCCCGCGTTTCTCACCGGCTACCGGTTACGCTCCACCTGTCATTCCTCCTTTTAACAAAAAATATTATTATTATTATTATTTTTTAATTTTTTTTTGGGTCATACATTACAATAATGCATGTCTCTTTTTGTCATTTCTTATTTTGTTTTATTGTTTAATTTTTTAATTTCGAATTTTCGCTTTTTTTTTCGTCGTCCTGCTTCCCTGCTTCTGCAGAAAAACTCTGCTGACACACGAAGAGAGAAGGAAGAGAAACAAAAAAAAAAAAAACGGAGCTTTTTTATAAAGCAAAAACAAAACCAGAAACCCAAACAACAAAAACCCTAGAATCGTTTTTTTTTTTGTTTTTTTTTTATTTCATGGAAAATCTTTCGCATTCTCGGCAACCAAACAAGTCTGGAAACACTACACTCTCCAAAAAAGCATGCAATGGCAGCAGCAACAACAACTTCGTCACCAGGACCACGTACGACGACGTCTTTGGTGGTCCGCCGAAGTTCGGGGTTCCGTCGCTGGCGCCGAGAGTGGATGACTACAGCGAGATTTTCGGCGGGTTTCACGCCTCACGCGCCGGGTCGATTCCGGTACTTGATCTTCCGGTGGTTGAAGAGGAAGACGTTTTCTTCGATGTGAGTAGCTCTGGGTTTGACTACGATGAAGTGTTCGGCGGTGGCGGCTTCGATGGTCGTGGTTTTGCTGTTTCGTTCGAAGAGCTGTTGAGGGAGCAATCCAACGGTGTTGGTTGTTGCGGTGATGTTGACTCCTCGGAAGAAGCCTGGTATGTTTATTCTCTTCTGTGAAAACCAAAAACAAAAAACAAAAACAAAAGTTGTAAGCTTCCTGTTTTTTAATTTGGTTTTGTTCTCACTGGAACAAAACAATGTGCAGTTAATGTTGTTTGTTGGTTTGTTTTGTCTTCATTTTTTGTTGGGTATAAAATAGCTTCTCAACTGTAAATGCTTGGCCTTAAAGAAGGGTCTTTATAATTTTTTTGAGCATTTTGAAGTTCTTGTTTGTTATTCAATGTTCTGGGTTTTCTTGTTTGTACATAAAGTCTAGGGCTAGTTATGGGAGGCAGTGATAAAGGAGTGCTTTTTTTTTCTTTTCTTTTTTTTTTTTGTTGAACTATGTTGGTTTTTGGGTACTTTTTTTTTTTGGAGAGAAAGATTGTCTGAAAACAGCTATTTTTTGTATGTGATTGTTGATTGAGTGAATTTTTTAGCTTGCGATTGTTGAATGCACTATGTTCGGCAGGAAATTTTGGCCATTTTTGGCAAAATTCAGGGTCTTGATGGAATTATTGACCTAGTTTTTGTTTGGAACTTGAAAGAGTATAATGTACCTAGCTGTTAAGTCTCTTGGAAGCTGAATTCACATTTTCACCCAGATTTACAAAAGCTTGCTTACTTGTTTCTCCATACAAAGTAGGGGTAAACAATGAACATAGACCAGTAAGTGCTGATAAATGTAAAAGTTACCTTTTTTTTTTTTCATGGAGCTTGAAGCTTTAAAATGTTGTAACATTTTCTATGCCGCTTTTGAATTGTTGATATTGGCTCTATGCACACTTGTTTGTCTTATCTTCTACATCGATTATATGAAAATTGATTTGAATCTTGTGAGGCGGCTACATATCGATGAAATAATCTGTTTTTCATTTTCTGGTATATAGGACTCCGGCAGAAACTGAATCTTTGGCAGAAGAGTCAGATCATTCTGGAAAGAATCAAAGCTTATCGAATAGAGGTTCTTACGAGTCAATTGATGGCAGCATGGAGTTCAACATCTCGTACCATAAAGCTAATCAAAGAAGTGATGAAGATATGTTAAATGGGATTACCCATGTAACCCAAGTACATGATGTTACTGGGTATGCTTTTCTAGTCAATAAAACCACTCCCCTGGGAAAGACATATAATGAGAATCCATCGTTGCAGATGACTGATGATAGCAATTTTGAAATGGATTTTAGTGGGAGGCAAAAGAACCTCCGCAAAACCATGTCACATCCCGCTAACAGTAATGCTTGTGAACAGACATTTGAAAGCGGCTGTAAATCTCAAAGAGGATATCGCAGAATTAGCTCTCTTCCTAATGAGACATTTGTAACTATTTCTGAAGTAAGTCTTAGAACTCTGCCATCTGAAGTGCCACCTCCCTGTAGACCTGCACCTCTTTTAGATGACAAAAAGGGAGACTTCAGTGAAGTAGCTAAAAACTCTGAAACCATTGCTTCTGAAGGGACCACAGGTGATACTTCTCCACCTTTCTTTGATGTGGAGGTGGATGCAAGTTCATCTGCTGCAGCCTCCGCTGCTGCTATGAAAGAAGCAATGGAGAAAGCTCAAGCAAGATTGAAAAATGCTAAAGAATTACTAGAGAGGAAGAGGGAGCGCCGTCACAGCCGTAAGGAAAGGAAGGATAGAGAAGGAAAGGTCTTTAGTAACGTTGATGGCCCCAGTATAAAAGATGAGAGAGTGCATGCATCTTATGAAAGACAAGAAAACGGAATGACATATTCTGTCAGGGAGGAGAGGCCAAAAGTTTTGAAGACTAGCAGGGCAGTTTCGGATTCTATTGAATCACAAAAACTTTTCAATGTGGATAAAACATCAGAGATGTATAGACAGTATGACAAACTTGATGGAACTGGTGAGTGGAAAGAAGCAACACAATTCTTTGAATTGGTGAGAACAGATAGATCCCAAGCTTTTGAGCAGGCAAAAAGTGATGAGATTTTTGTGCCAAATACAAAAATTCATGATCTCGGGCAGAAGGACAAAAAGGGAGCCATGGAACCAGTGGATCATCTACAAGTAAATGATAAGAAAACAAAAGCAAATAGTGAAGATTCTAAAGGGGGAGAAAATGGGAGGAAACTAAAGGTTACAAGAGTAGCATGTGAACAGCTGGAAAACAATGGGAGATCAGAAGCATCTAAAGCAGCTCGCAAGCATAAAGGGCATGAGAAGAAGACAAAAGTGGTTCAAGAAGTTTGTGAACGGGGAGAGAATGAGAAGAAACTCAGAATGGTCAGACATCTGGTGGAAAATGAGAAGAAACCAACTGTTGATCAATCAGCAAAGCCAGAAAACCCGGTAGAGGTTCAGCAGAAGGATAATAGGTCTGAACATGAGAAGGCTATTAAGCATGCCGAAAATGAGCAGTTATTGAAAGAGGCTAGTAGAAGTATGGCAAATGAGAGAAGATCCAAGGGGTCTTTTGAAAGGGAAGACGATGAGAAAAGGCGAAGAGATGCTTTCAAGCGGGAAGAAAGTGACCGAAAGCTTAAAGAGGCTCGCGAAAGAGAAGAAAGTGAGAATAGAGTAAGAGAGGCTCTTGAGCAGATGGAGAATGAGAAGAGACTAAAAGAGGAACATGAGAAGAAACGAAGAGAGACTCTTGAGCAGATGGAGAATGAGAAGAGACTAAAAGAGGAACGTGAGAAGAAAAAGAGAGAGGCTCTTGAGCAGATGGAGAATGAGAAGAGACTAAAAGAAGAACGTGAGAAGAAACGGAGAGAGACTCTTGAGCAGGTGGAGAATGAGAAGAGACTAAAAGAAGAGCGTGAGAAGAAACGGAGAGAGACTCTTGAGCAGTTGGAGAATGAGAAGAGACTAAAAGAGGAGCGTGAGAAGAAACGGAGAGAGGCTCTTGAGCAGTTGGAGAATGAGAAGAGACTAAAAGAAGAGCGTGAGAAGAAACGGAGAGAGGCTCTTGAGCAGATGGAGAATGAGAAGAGACTAAAAGAGGAGCGTGAGAAGAAACGGAGAGAGACTCTTGAGCAGATGGAGAATGAGAAGAGACTAAAAGAAGAGCGTGAGAAGAAACGGAGAGAGACTCTTGAGCAGATGGAGAATGAGAAGAGACTAAAAGAAGAGTGTGAGAAGAAACGGAGAGAGGCTCTTGAGCAGATGGAGAATGAGACGAGACTAAAAGAGGAACATGAGAAGAAACGGAGAGAGACTCTTGAGCAGATGGAGAATGAGAAGAGACTAATAGAAGAATGTGAGAAGAAACGAAGAGAGGCTTTTGAGCTGGAACAGAATGAGAAGAGACTAATAGAAGAATGTGAGAAGAAACGAAGAGAGGCTTTTGAGCTGGAACAGAATGAGAGGAGGCTAAAAGAGTTTATTGTGCAGGAAGAGAATGAAAAGAAGCAAAGAGAAGCTAGTGAAAGAGAAGAAAATGAGAAGAGACTTAAAGAGGCTCTTGAACTAGAAGCTATGGGGAAAAGACTAGACGTGGAGTGTGAGCAAGGAGATAACATCAAAACATTAAGACAGGCTCAGGAGACAGCAGAATGTGAAATGAGATCAAAAGAAGCATTTGAAAAGGAAGTAACTGGGAACACATCAGAAGAGGCTAGGGTAGAGACTGAGGACAGACTTAGCAAGGATGGTGAGATGGAAGATCTGAAGGGACTAAGTAGAGCACATGAGCAGACCTGTTGGGATGAAAATGGGAAGAAACTGAAAATGGCTGAAGGATATCCAGTGCACATAGTGGAGGAGGATCTGAGGGGTTCAGACAAGGCATGTATGCTGGATGACATTGAGAACCTTCAAGCGGCTCGATTGGCTAGTCAGCATGAGGAAAACAGTAACAAGGTACATAAGAATGTGACCTTTTCTCATGAAGGAAATGGAAACATACAGACTGAACCTAGAGATAATGAAATGGGATCACAAGCAGTTGAAACTGAAAATGTGCTGGTAGATGGCGTATTTGAAGTCCCTAGTTTGGCCCAAGGCAACTTAGAACATGAGGAGCTCACATTGAAGATGGAAGATGTTGCTGAGCCATTTCTTCAAGACCACAGTGCGAAAAGAACTTGTCAATCTGAAAATTTTCAGAGTGCTTTCCAAATGGAATCTGAAACGAAAAAGCAAGGGAAGAAAATTGCTGATGAATGGGGACAGAGAGAAAATAATATTAGGGAGGCTCAAGTTGGCTTGAATCAGAAAGAAAATAAGGACAAATTCATGCCAACCCAACCAGTAGAATCTATACAAAACGAAAGGAAAATGGAAGCTGCTCAGCCATCTGTTTCGGAAGGGAAAGGGAACATCCATAAAACAGCTCAGCGGATGAATGTGAGTCAGAGTGCAGAAAGAAAAGAGAAGAATGTGAACAAGACGCGTACATCGGAAAAGAAAGAAGTTGATAGGATAAAAAGGGAAACAGAGCTGGAAAAGGAACGTCTTAGAAAGATAGAAGAAGAGAGGGAGAGGGAGAGGGAAAGAGAAAAGGATAGAATGGCTGTTGACTTAGCAACACTCGAAGCTCGTGAAAGGGCACATGCTGAAGTCCGTGAGAGGCAAGAAAGAAATGCTGTGGAGAGAGCAACTTCTGAAGCTCGACAAAGAGCACTGACAGAGGCTCGGGAAAGACTGGAGAAGGCTTGTGCAGAGGCTAAGGAGAAGACATTTGGCGAGAGGTCATCTATGGAGGCCAGACTCAGGGCAGAGCGTGCTGCTGTAGAGAGAGCAACTGCAGAGGCTCGAGAGCGTGCTGTGGAAAAAGCAATGGCTGGGGTTGCTTTCGAGTCCAAAGAACGAGTTGAAAGAACATTTTCGGAGAAATTTTCTTCTTCTTCCAGAAATGGTTCAATGAGACCAAACTCTTCGTCTTCTGTGAGTATATTCTTAACTACTGTTTCTATGACATGCATGAATATGGCACGGTTTAACAGATGGAAAATGGCAGGACCTACAGGATCAAAAATTTCAGCGAGCAAGCTCCTTTAGTAGTTCAAAATATCATTACTCGGTTCATGGTGGTATGTTATATTTTTAAGCACTAGTGTAATTTGTGTCAACGGGGAAGTATAAGCAAAAGAAAGTTTGTTTTCAATATTTGATGGTCTTATGCTTTGTTACTGCTGAACCATGTATGTTTTCTACTTGAAGCTTCAAATAATACTGATAGATCTGAAGGAGTTGAAGGTGAATCAGCTCAGAGGTGTAAAGCTAGACTAGAGAGGCATCAACGTACAGCTGAACGCGCGGTATGACTTCTACCATTATCAAAAATTTGTAAATATTATCTTTATATCTTACAAATTAATCCTTTGTTTCTGGTTTTATTGCAGGCAAAAGCTCTTGCAGAAAAGAATATGCGGGATCTTCTTGTTCAAAGAGAGCAAACCGAAAGAAATGTAAAATCTTCACACCTCTAAAATGATTTGTTGGGCTTTAAACTTCTGTTGCATTTCCGCTTAATGTGTTGGATCAATTTTGTTTGCAGAGGTTAGCAGAAACTCTGGATGCTGATGTCAAGAGGTGGTCAAGCGGAAAGGAAGGCAACCTACGCGCTTTGCTTTCAACCTTGCAATATGTACGAGTTATCTCTTACTTAAGTTTTACGCATAAGATTGTATTCTTGTTTCCTTTGGTCCCACTGGTATACATTGAATTTAAACGGTGCTGTTTCGGAACTAAGTTTTATATATTTGACAGATCCTTGGACCTGATAATGGTTGGCATCCGATCCCATTAACAGAAGTCATAACCTCTCCTGCTGTAAAGAAAGCTTACAGGAAAGCCACTCTTTGTGTTCATCCTGACAAATTACAACAAAGAGGTGCAAGTATTCAGCAGAAGTACATTTGCGAGAAGGTCTTTGATCTTCTTAAGGTGCGTTAAATTATTCTATATTGCTGATGATTATGCGGTAGAATGAAAACATGGTCATTCTACAGGCAAGTATTGAACTGTTGCTTTTATTATTCCGTCACAATGTAATGTTTTTACATTGATCGTTTATTTTGCAGGAAGCTTGGAACAAATTCAACTCAGAAGAGCGATAGCGCATACTTAGTAATGTATGTTTGCATGCTATTTACAACCAACCCCCATTTTTGTAAATTTATATTGGTTGTAAGTAAATATATATCTCTCTCTCATGTCCAATTGACAACTTTAGTCATATGTCTATGTAGTTCCCAAATCTGCTAGTATTAGGTATTTTTAACACGTATACCGGCCACGGAAAAGTTGGCTGTTTTCTCTGTTCAGAAAATGGAAAACCTCCCCAGTATTCATTCTGCTATATATTAAGTGATCTACTCATTATTTTCAGAGGAAACAAACAAGATCATATTCTTACATGTTAAAAGTCCCGGAATTTTAGAGGCTTTTATGGGTGGGGACATAATTATGAGTTTGCAAAAGATGATTAAAATACTTTGCTTCTGGATCAAGTAAAGGCTTGGAGCTTTGATGGCGGCATGATATGGGCCTACCAACCATAATTCAAAATCAAATCAATGTTTATCTCTTTAGCTGCTGCTTTCTCTCCAATGATTTTGTGAACTGAAAAAGCAAGTTGAGGTTTTTCAGAGGTTAGTTTAGTCCTTTACGTCTATATTTCAAAAAAAATGTTACTATATAATTATATATTCCACTTCAGGAAACAATGCATTTTGTCCAGAATAATAGTTCCATTTTTATTTAGCTCTTCTTATTTTCTGTAATGAATGATGATTATGTCCCACTTTCTATAATTATATGTACAACATAACTCAAAAGAAGAAAAATAAAAATAAAAATCAAATCTCCTCAAATCATGGTGTGATTAAGATTTTTGAATAATATGTCAGGAAATGAAGATTAGGGCTACAATAGCCATTAGTTGCATTTAAATTCCCTAAAGATGAAAACGTACCGTTTCATCCTCTAGAAGTTAATTGTCAAAACGAAACCATCTAGGTCATTTTGATTATTTGGTTGTAGCACCAGTTAGCTGAGTGTGAAGCAGCAAATTATTACTCTCATTTAGATAAACCATCAGATGTGTTGTAGTGAGTGTGTAACAAGGGATTATTCCTCAGTTAGTTAGCCTGCTGGCTTTCCATCGATTATATTCAGTATTGTGGTAGTGGAATGAATCAACAATGATTACAACAAACTTCTCTCTCTCTCTCTCTCACTCTAACAATTTGTTCTTATCTCTCTTTCGATTATCTATCTTTTTCCTTTGTATTCACCTGAAACAAGGAAACAATTGGATTAAACACACAAATCTGGTAACCATTTGGTCAAGCTTTCATAAGAACATTATAACAAAAAGGTTGGGAACAACAACTTGGTATCAGAGCAACTCCGGGGCACAGCATCATGGTAGAAGGAACAAGACAACAATATGTAGAAGGTAGATTTACGGAAATAGATGAAAGAAATGCACGGAATGAAGGAAGGTTGCAGAGTATTGAAGAAGGGCTTGAGTCCTTCAAATTGGACGTTGCGGGACAGTATTCAAGGCTTCATGACCTGATTACTAGCACGCTTGGGAGTAAGGAAACAGAAGCACCTAATGGGACTGGCAAAGGTATCTTGGGTTATATACTTGGGAGTTCGTATGGAGAGCCACGACCTCAAGGACAGATCAGTTCTTGTAGCAAGGTAAACACAAACACTACTTTAAGGCCACCTAAACTTATATTTCCTGAATTTGATGGAGATCCTAAGGTGTGGATTAGAAAAAGTGAAAGATTCTTCATAGTCCATCATGTGGCATCAGATCAGAAGGTGATTGTTGCCTCAATACAATTAAAAAAAACAGCCGGAGCTTGGTTCCAATCATTCTATGCCACAAGGAACGATATTGGGTGGGATGAGTTCACCAAGGCTTTGCTCAATCGGTTCTTAGATGTGGGACAAGAGGATGTAGTGGGAGAGTTTCAGAAGCTTAGACAAACCACTACAGTGACAGACTACCTGGACAGATTTGAGGAAATCAAGCCAAGATTGTTGGCCAAGAACCTAGGCTTGAATGAGGAATTCTTCTTGTCTAGTTTCTTCAGTGGGTTGAACGGAGAAATTAGACACCAGGTCAGGATGTTTAAACCAACCGATTTACATTCTGCTATTGAGCTTGCCAGGTTACAAAAGGCAACCATTGAAGCCAAAAAGTTTAAACCATGGCCTAATAAACCTACCAGTACTACCCCACCACTTCCCAACCTACCAAAAACCCCACCATACAACAACCAAAACACACACAATCAGCCACCCAAAAGAGGACCAGAAGTGTACCCCATTAAACGCTTTACAACAGCTGAGATGAAACTACGAAGGGAGAAGGGTTTGTGCTATAATTGTGATGAAGTATACACTTTTGGACACCAGTGTACCAAGAAACAATTCTATATGCTGGAAGGAGAGATCGACAGTGAGGAAACCTTAGAGGAGTCGGTTGAAGAAACCGAATTAGAGAAAGATGACTCAATAGAAGAAGAAATGACCATTTCCTAACATGACCTAACTGGTAGTATTGGGCTACAAACCATTAGACTTAGAGGGAAGGTTAAGAACAGAGAGATTACTATCTTTGTGGATAGCAGATCGACTCACAACTTTCTTGACCCGGAGACAGCTAAATTTACCAGGCTAGCAGTGGAAAGCACTAATGTGCTATGGGTAATAGTTGGCGGTGGATGAAAAATCTGCATCCATGCCAAGTGTTTAGCCTTCAGTTGGTCAATGCAAGATGTGGAATTTACCACCGAAATAAGGTTATTAACCCTAGGAGGATGTGATGCGGTGTTGGGTATGCAATGGATCAAAGAGATTGGGCCTATACCCTTAGATGCCAACCAGTTGAGTGTGAGTTTCATGTGTCAAAACAAGTGGATTACACTACAAGGAATTAAGGAGGACAGCAGATTAATGTTGATGGAGGGAAAAAGAGTTGCTGGACAGTTGAGGAAAGCTCAAATGAGGGCCAAACCAATAGTACAATTCTATTCCTTAGAAATGGAAGAGAAAGTTGATGAGGTGCCAAGTGAACTAGAACCTATCTTAAAGGCCTACTTTGATGTTTTTACTAAACTTAAGTCCCTTCCCCCTAACCGAAATAAGGACCACCATATACCCTTATTGCCAAACAGTAAGCCTAATAACGTAAGGACTTATAGGCACCCTTTTATTCAGAAGAATGAGATTGAGAGGATCATAAAGGAGATGTTGGAAAGTGGAGTGATAAGGCCTAGTAACAGCCCTTTTTGCCTCACCTATCCTATTAGTTAAGAAGAAGGATGGCACATGGAGATTTTGTTTAGATTACCGAGAGTCGAATAAGGTTACCATGAAGGACAAGTTTCCTATTCCGGTGATTGACGAATTATTAGATGAGCTTCATGGTGCGGGGATTTTTACGAAGTTGGATCTAAGGGCAGGGTACCATCAAATTAGAGTGGTAGAAGATGATATTCACAAAACAGCCTTTAAAACTTATCGAGGCCACTATGAGTTTAGGGTGATGCCATTTGGATTGACCAATGCACCCGTTACATTTCATAGTTTGATGAATGAAATCTTCCAACCCTATATAAGGAAGATGATACTAGTATTTTTTGACGACATTTTGGTTTACAGCAAGTTTATGCAAGAACACCTTGAACAGCAAGTTTATGCAAGAACACCTTGAACACCTAGAGTTGGTTCTCAACATCCTAAGGCAGCATCGACTATTTGTGAAAAAGAGCAAGTGTGAGTTTGGGAAGTCAAAATTGGAATATTTGGGCCACATCATCTCTTCCGAAGGAGTGGCAGCCGATGCTAAGAAAGTCCAAGACATGTTGAACTGGCCACAACCAACTACAGTCAAGGCTCTAAGAGGTTTTCTAGGTTTGACAGGTTACTATAGAAAGTTTGTCAGAGGGTATGGCTTAATTAGCAAGCCACTCACAGTGTTGCTAAGGAAGAATGGGTTCAAGTGGGATATAGCAGCAAACATGACTTTTGAGGAATTGAAACGAGCCATGACCACAACCCCAGTCTTGGCTCTTCCGGATTTCACACAACCCATTGTGGTGGAAACCGATGCTTGTGACGTGGGGATAGGGGCAGTCTTGATGCAACAAGGGAGACCTCTAGCTTATATTAGCAAGGCACTCCCTCCTAAAAAGCTTGGCCTTTCAACCTATAAGAAGGAACTCCTAGCCATAGTTTATGCAGTGCAAAAATGGAAAATCTACTTGTATAGCAACAGGTTCACCATCAAGACCGACCACCAGAGTCTTAAGTTCTTCTTGGAACAGAAGATGACTACACTAATGCAACAAAAGTGGCTCTCTAAGCTACTATGGTTCGATTACGAGATAACATACAAGAAGGGAAGTGAGAATGTCATGGCGGATGGGCTTTCTTGGGCAGTTAAAGTGGGAGAATGAGCATTATTGGCAATCACAGCATCACAACCAACCTGGGCTGAAGAAGTTATAGAGAGCTATCAGCAAGACACACTGTCTATGACAGTGATTCCAAAATTGGTAATCTTTAACACCGCCAGCATTGACTTCACCTTACAAAATGGCATTTTTTTTCTCTTGACAAATAGAAATAGTTTTAAAGCATAATCAAATCAAAGATTAGTAGAGAACTATTTTCAATAAAATTGATAAATCATATTATGAAAAGATTATAAAAAATAAATATTTTCAACGAATTGGTTTTGTGTTACATAAATTTTATTAAAAAAACTTTTTCGGATCATAGTATTAAAAAAATCTTATTAATTGCAATTGTAGTTATTATTTTTTATCTTCTCTATTTCTCTCCTCCTGTACTCTGTTTCTTCCGGTGTACAACTTTTTAAAGTTTCCATAGGAACTTCTCTTTTTTATTTCTCTTCTCATGTACTCTATCATAGGTTTATAATGTCAACTATTGTCCAAAAAGTTAAATTTGCGTGATTTTCACACTCTACTTGCCACATTGCAAAACTTTACAAAATTGTTTAGGATGATGCACTGTTATTACAAATGTAGTCATGTTTCTAAAATATTCCAATTATAGCAATTTCAGAATCTAAAATGATGTCCTTTAAAAAAAATCTAAAATGATGTTAACAAGAAGAGTGGTACACAGCATCACCATTGTTGGGAGCAAGAAAATGATAGGCCTCTATACATTTCATAGCAAAGAAAGAACAACATTTTTTTCATAGAAAAGAAAGAACAACATTAGTTGCACTAAACCATGAAAAAAGAAAAAGAAAAAGGGAAACCGAATACAATCATTGATCACAACAGTAGCATGCCTAACTATCGGTATAAAACGGTGAAACGAGACTCCCATCATAGACAATCACCTATGAGATATATGACATCCATTCCTTAAATCCAACCCTCTCAAGTCTTTCCTCTCCTAAATCATACCAAAACACACTCCTATAACAGAACTTTGTCACCCCTCTTCGTATAAGTTAGAGCCTCTGGTCATGGGAGAAACAACTAAAGTATCAAGGGGTCTCTCAAACAAAAACAAAAACAACTTACACCATGACTTCTCTACCCCATATTCATTCATGACCCATATATTAAAAGCATGCTCATATTCTTTATTGTAGCTAAGATACAAGGATCCTCCCAAATCCCCAATACAAATGTCAAACCTCTTATCGGTGATGTGCGACTTTGAAACTTGGCTAAATGTATCCTTTTGAATATCAAATGATAAAATAAAGTTATCGTACTCAAAATATGAATCTATACCTCCCACTATCCAATTCAAAGCGCCCGCAACAAAGGTTCGAACCCCATGATAGATTTCAAGAAAATACAAAAAATCATCATCAATCTTTCTCCAAGTATTATCTCTCAAATTATAAATGGTAACTTTAGTCAAATTTTCACTAGAATTAACAATCCTTAACAAGCTTGTAGGCATCACTAGCACTATTGTAACCAAACTCATCATAGAACTTTGAAAAAGAATCAAAATCACTCCAAAATTGAGGTAGAATCAGATGTTTCCTAGTTGCAATGTTCAACAAAGTTGTTATCCTAGAAATCGGGTGGTGGTTCCCAAATAACACTTGAACGGAACGACGCGATACTCTATGGTCGAAGGGGCCCAGGCGTGGGATGGTACAGTCTAGTTGTAGTTCTACCGTAGTAAGGGTATCGAGATAGAAGCGTGAAGTTGAGGGTAGTAGGGACTAGGCCTTATACGGACCAGCTGCTAGCGGGGACTAGTTCCCAGGAATGCTAGTACTAGTCACAACCGAGGTTAGACACAACTCACAAAATACCAAGTGAATGTATATGGACTCTTATATGAACGAATGAAATGTGATACTTCTCATTTATCAAGGTTTGGTTACAATTCTGATAAATGGGGGAGGGAATACAATCTTCTAGCTCTTACAAGGGCGGTTTCTACCTAGGAAACCAGTCATTCTATAGTAGCATAATTTTTCTTCTTTGGTCACCAAGCTGAGACTAGTTGTTTTATAGTAGAAAACCTCTATATTTTTCTTTTAAAAGTCTAGCAAGAGTCCAACCTTTTACTCATCTAGAGTATGGGCATTTATAAGGTGTCGAAGGTGTGGTAGGTGAGGAGGATCCTCCTACGTGGGAGTCCTGGGTAAGATCCTCACCACTCATTTGTTCTAGGCCCACTGTGGCACAAGCCCTGGAGGGTCGGGATTACTCCAGTTAGGCCATAGGGTTGACCTGTTGGTTAGGTAAGTAAGGGGGAGACCTCTCCTTTAGGTGGGATAACCGTTGAGAGATCTCCACCGTTCATCTGTATCGGGTATAGGCAGAACACAAGTCATGGATGGCCAGGATGGTTCCATATATGCCCTAATGTCCACGTAGGTGCTCTGTAGACGATTATGTGACGCTTTCCCGATTCTGGTTGGGCGGAGACATCTGAGTTGGCCAAACAAGTTGCTTTCACACTTTGAGTCTGTTGGGGGACAGTTGTCAGGTGCTTCTTCCCATGATTTCCCCTTTCTACCTAGGTGTTTTTTGCATCCTTTTATGTCTACTAGAATTTAAGTTCCCTTTTTGGTAATGATTGGGGTTAACCCTTTGTAGAGCTGAGCTAGACCACCATCAGGCCGTTGATGCCGGTCGGTGCGGATTGATCAGGACCCTTGATTTCTTATTTTTCCCCTCCATTGTCAACTGGGCGAAATTAATGCCCACCTACCCCCTACCCCCTACCCTCTACGGGGTTCCTTCCTTATTTGAACTGGTCCCTCTGCTAGGGCTTGCGTCAGCCTTTCACGGGTTCATTTGGTGGTTTTTATGATGGTTCTAGGTGATTCTGGTGTACTTAGGGAACCTTTATCATGATAGGGGACTTAAAGAGCCTAGATGTCCCTCATCTGGTTCAACCTGGTGGGCCGGGGCATCCCATCAAAGTGGCTGCTCCCGACAGAGCTGAGGGGGTCCTGGTTCCTTTCTGAAATTAGAATCGGGGAGTGGAGCGAGGTTACGCTAGATCCCACTATCATGGAAACGGGGTGGTCCCGGTTGTATTAGGACTGGGGATCCTCAAAGGGCAGGTTTTAAAGGCGAAGAATGGGTCACGCTGGGCCTAGTTATATCGGGGCCAGGATATGCTTTTATGATCTATGAGAGGTCTGCTTCGATTCCCAACCCTGCTGCGATATATAGGGGAAAGTACTCCTTTGATTTCCTGGGCCATTTTGGCGGTTAACAAAAGCTATACCTGGTTTAGAATTGTAAAGAGCAAGTAATCAATTGCAAGAGCCTATGATTGAAGTTCTAAAAAACCAACTCTCAGATGAGAGATGTAAATGGACAATCGTAGTATCTATTGAATCAAAATCTACCAAGCATATTCTAGATATACTTGAAACCACAAGGCTCTTATTAGAGTTGGTCGAGCAAATTTGATAGCGCTTGATGAAAGTGGGGCCATCGATTACAAAACACAATTCCCCAGACAAACACCTGAAGCGGAGGACACTCTTCACCGGCAGTTGGCAAAGTATTTCGACGGCCAAATCCATCAGAAGCTTTTGATTGCTATTTTGTAAAGCAAAGAAAAAAATATCAATTTCAAACCACCCAAGTGTAACATATGCAAAAGTATGATAAGGGAAAATACATTGTTGATCCAGTTTCATTTCTATTAGTTAGAGGGACTAATTTGGCACATGAAAAAAATGTAAGGACCAATTTGATCACTTTTATAGAAGTCGTAAACAACTTGGAATTAAAAAATTAAAAAATAAATAAAAATAAAAAGTCCAAAACCACATTAGTAATTGCCCTATAATTATATTTAAAATATTGGTAAAGTAAAAATGTTTATTTACCCAAGTGTAATATATGCATGCAAAAGTATGATAAGGGAAGAAAAATACATTGTTGATCCCGGGAAGTCCTTTGATGTAAATGGTAAAGCTCCAGCTATGTAGAACCCCTTCCTGCCATCATAGGCAGGTTTGCGACCATCAAACTCTGTCTTCCCATGCTTATGAAGAATCTCTCATATCACAATCTTATGCCTTCTTGATATTACCTTAGGGGTTATCAAAATCTGCATAATAAGTTCCAAAACAGATATCATCATACATTTTCATGAGTGGAGGTGATCAACAACATGAGAATTGATGCAGTAAAATCTATATTCAATTTACTAAGAAAGTTCGTTCACTAGGATTGGCGATTCTATCGATCAAAGCCAATCAATCTAGCAAGGATTACTTTAAGTGCGAAAAACTAAATTGCATAATGTTATTCTTTAGAAGTTTGTTTATATCTAATATTAACCTAAATTATGAGAATTTGAACTAAAACTAAAATCAAATCAAATCAAATTAAAGATCACACAAGGGATGAATATATGGAGAGAAATACTAGGGAATCGATGCACCTTTCTTAGACACTCAATGCTCACAATCAGTCTCGTTAAACACTTCAATCTAGTTTACGGACTTGTTTTCAAGATAAATCAATTAAGTTCGAAGATCCTTTCCAATACTAGCACATGGTCATGTAATGAATAACGGAATAATGATCTAAGGTTCTTCCTATTACTCACACACGGTCATGTAATGAGTAATTGTCAAAACCCACGTTTTACACAAAACTCTAAGCCAAATTAACATAGCACGGACATGCATATATCAATTTTCTTGTTTATTAAGCTTGTGATTCAGATTTAAATGGAACTGCCATCCACATCTAAACCCTAATCTCATGGATAAACTAAGCCACAAACTTAAATCACTTGCGGTCACAACATAATAAGAGCAAGTAGAATAGAGCAATTAATTCAATAAACAAGACTAAAACTCAATTGATTAACAAAAGATAGACTAATTGTTCATATAAAGTTATCTAAAATCGGTTACATCAATCCCCTAGTTAAAGGTTTAGTTACACATCAATGGAGAAGACAAAAACATAGAAGAGATGTAGAGAAAATCCATAATGGTGAGATGCTCTTGTCTTGAAATCTCCGTCGTCTTCTTGCTTCCAAGAATCCTCCAAGGATGGATGAATTGAAAGAATGAATGAATCTATCTCTGAAAGAATAGTGTTTCTAGGTGTAATCCCCTTGTTAGACTCTCTGTGTGCCAACCATTATGTCTAAGAGTCGACCCTTTATATAATTTTACCAATTAGGTCTTCTGTTCTGTCCTGAGAAAACAAGGAATGTGCACGACCACTGCCCGTGCCATGGTGCGAACACATTGCATGGGCAGCGGCACTTCAAACGGCACACCTTCTAGAATGGCTAGCTGGAGGAACTGCTGGAGAGGCACATGCCTAGTTGGCGGTATGGACCGTGGTAAATCAGCAGGTGGTCCTCCCTTCTCGACCACTTGACAAGCCGCTGTTGGTGCACCTGCCTCGGGAGCGGTTTTAACCGTGGTCAAGGACAATTTTACCCTTTTCTTCGACTTCTGACTTCATTTTCTCCCAAATAAGATCCAACAACACTTCTATGGAAAGCGACCTACAAAGGCTCAACAAACAGATCAACCCACCAAAAGGACCCAAGAAACAAGCATATGCATAGGAAAAAACGGCGAAATATAAGCATAGAATTAGACTGATCAAGAATAACAATACAAGCCATACAAATAGAAATATAATACAAGAATAGGATTACGAACCATAGAGGGTCTATGGAGTTTCGATAATTTTCTCATTGTTATGGAAGAACCAACAGGGAAAGGTGATGTGCTGAGGATGAAATTTGATCGGGCGGAGTTTTGGGTCTAGATCCATAATGCTCCCCTATTATGTATGACAAAAAAGATATGCTTGTTTCTGGGATCCCTTATTGGCGAAGTGTTGTAAATCGATAAAGGGGCTTCGGGTGATTGCGATGGCAAATATATCAGAGTCTGAGTAACGCTTAATGTCGATAAGCCATTGCATTGTTTCCTCTGTATTGATGTTCTTGGCGATGGTGTGGAGTCTGTGTTATTACTAAAATACAAGAGCCTTCTGAATCATTTTTTTAGTTGTGGTAGATTGGGCCACAAGACGAGGGAGTGTACAAATGAGGATGGTGGTCAAGGATCCTCGAAGATTCAGAAGCCATTATTTGGTGCATGGCTTAAGGTCATACCCTACTAAACGAACCATGCATTTTAATAGGCCATGTGGGCCATGATTTTGAGATACTCAGGAGGGTGTCGCCTCTAGCCGGAGGGACCAAGACGATGCTAGCACGCGATCTGTGGTTCAAGTTAACCGGAATGTGTTTCCGGCGAAAAAGGGAGCCACTAATGGAAGTTCTTCGGAGACTAATATGGTAGTTGCTAGTAAAGGGAAGGAGTCAATATGACAACTAAAAACTAAGGAATCAAGTTTTATTACTCGTGATTAGCGAGATCTGGTTTCAATGATGAGCATTAACCATCCCAGGAATTTGGGAGATTCTACGAATGGTGAGAATTTTAAATTTGAGAGTCTTGGGGGTCAAGGGGAGACCCTTTTGCCTAAGAAAACAATGCAGAAGGCCTAGACTTCTAATTTATCAAATGGGAAAGCCCAAGTTACTATGGTTGAAGGTAGCCCAAGCTAGGGTCATACAAACTCAGTACATCTGGGCCATCATGGACCTGCTACAAGTGAGGCCCCCACCATTTCGTATGTTAGTCGTACCTGTTGAAGAAGCAAAGAGATTCGAAAATAGCCAAGATTAAAAAATAGTCATCTAAGAGAGACGACTAACCGATATGCTTCGCCGGTGATATGTCAAAGGCTGCGAGACTGCGGCGAGAGTGGATCAAAGATTCAGACGTGAAAAAGGCGTTGTAAAAGTGTACCAATTGTAAAAAGTGCAAACCCTATTTTTTTTTTTTTAAAAAAAAAAAATCAGATATGGGTTATTTTTTAACGGGTCCAAAGTATACTCGGTCAAATCGATAACCGACCGGCAATTATTGTGGCCCTGATTGGATAAAATCCATCTGAATCTATATTTGATATGGTTTGGATATATACCCGATCCATAACACATGAATATGGACAGGTCTGATGGACCCAGTCCATTTTACCATTCGTATTAATATTAGGCCTCTTCACAAATTAATGTCTGAAATAGTGAGACCTCCCTCTTCAAGTTCACTATCAAGTCTCAACATCAACGTTTGCTCCCTCTTCAAGTTCACTCTCAACATCAAATGTTTGCAGCAAGGTGAGAATGTTTTTTTTTTTTTTCACTTCCGTTTGGCTTTTTTTTTTTTCCAGATTTCCAGTAAGGTGAGACGTTGTCAACTATGTGTTCAACTATCTTCCTTTTAACTAAAAATCTATTCATTTTGAACTTAACATTTGAAAAAGTTGCAACTTTTAACTTCTCAAATAAAAAAATAAAATAAAATAAAATAAAATAAACCCTTCTATTTAGCTTTTGTTTTTCCATATTTCAAGCTTTTCAGACTTTTGAACTTGAAATTTAAAAAAGAAAACTTTTCAACTTCTCAAATAAATAAATAAATAAAACTCTTCTTTTTAGCTTTTATTTTCCTGATTTGAAGCTTATCACTCTATTTTCACAAACTGATGTCTGAGACAGTGAGACCTCTCTCTTCAAGTTCACTCTCAAGTCTCAACATCAATGTTTGCTCCCTCTTCAAATTCACTCTCAACATCAAACGTTTGCAGCAAGATCATAATTTTTTTTTCACTTCCTTTGGATTTTTTTTTTCCAGATTTCCAACAAGGTGAGACGCTGTCAACTATGTATTCAACTATCTTCCTTTTAACTAAAAATCTTTTCGTTGAAAAAAAAAAAACATTATCACCTTGCTGCAAACGTTTGATGTTGACACTTGAGAGTGAAAACAGTTATTGTTTAGGAGAGATTAGACAGTGGGGTGTGTTGTTTTTAGGGGAAACAGTTATTTCCCTATTTTACTGTGCATCACTTGGACTTTTGGGGGTCCGATCACCGACCTTTTTTGGTGGAAATTTCAAATGATTTTGGGGACCGTGGTTATGCTGTTAGTCGTATCCAAAGACACTTTCACTTTGAAGCCTTTTGGGCGAAAGATAAAGACTGCCATAATTTAATTGTAGGTAACTGGGGGAGTAATGTGGTCCGGTTCCTATTCATACGGTTGTTGCGAAGATTAGCTGTTGTACTAGGCAGCTGGCTGTGTGGAATGCAAAAAATAGGAGGAAGCTACGCTGTGATATTGCTGCTTGTAAAAGAGCCCTTTCTGATGCCAATAGGAATGTCCAATCTAACTCGTGGCCGGTCATTAGGCATCTTGAGAATAAGCTTGATGTTTTGTTAGAAAAAGAAGAGTTTTATTGTAGGCAAAGGTCAAGACGGAGTGGTTAAAGGCAGATGATCGAAATACGAAATTCTTCCATTGGAAGGCCTCTAATAGGCGTGCTAGGAATACTATCACGGGGCTTTATGACAATTCTGGTGTGTGGCGCTCAGGTAAGCCAGACCTTGAATCCGTTATTTCCCAATACTTTGCACAAATGTTCTATTCTTCCTCTCCTTCATCCGTTGAGATCATGAAAGTTACTAGGTCTGTTGAAGCAAAGCTTTCTACTAAAAGCCGGCTGTTTCTTGATAGGGAGTTTACTGCAGTGGAAATCTGAAAGGTAACTTTTGACATGACCCCTACAAAAGCCCCTGGCTCTGACGTTCTGCCAGGCCTTTTTTTTTTATCAAAAATTCTAACCTACAGTTGGGGATGGTATTAATAAAACTTGTCTGAGGTCCTTTAATAAGGAGGAGCCTATGGAGTTAATCGATGGTACCTTGATATCTCTTATTCATAAAGTGCAATAGCCTGAGAGCATGCCTGATTATAGACCTATTAGTTTTTGCAATTTGGCCAATAAAATTATGGCCAAAGCACTCGCAAATAGGCTCCAAACAATGTTGGGTTAAGTGATTTCGGAGGCTCAAAGCGCCTTCATCCCAGGTCAATTATAGAAAAATGACACTTATCTCATTGGCCTGTTGACTAACAGTTGACCACCGTTAGTCAATTATAGAAAAAGGACAATATTCGTTTTACCCTTGTTCTAGTATTTCGAAATATTATATTAAATAAATTAATGAATTAAAAATCAGAAAAAATATGTATATATATTTTTTGAAAATAATTTTTTTTTTAAATATGTATATATAAAAAAAATCAAATAACTCTAAAAAACAAATCATAAAATTTTGAAAAAAGAGATATAAATCCAAATAATTTAAAAAAAATAAGAAAACTATTACAAAATCAGAAAAAAAAAATTATAATAAAATAATCTTTCTAGATCTCCATATAGATCAAATGGAGGAGAACTCGATCTCCATTAGAGGAAATATACAATCTCCATTAATGGAGATGGCATATTGATAACTCTTATTTCTACACGTTGTGTAGCCCCTTACTTTCATCTTTTATGCTTGTTTTCTGGGTAAAACCGGGTATTTAACGTTTTAAATAAGTGTTTCAGGATATTTTTCATCACAGGGGCTAAAGTGCAAAAATAGAGAAATATTGGGGCAAAAGTGCAATTTTTGAAAGTTGGTTTTGCGCCCTTGTTCTGCGTTAAGGGGCAGCAAAAATGAGCGCAGAAAGGGACCAGAACTTCATTTTTTTGTAATTCTGCGCCCTAGGGCGCAGAATAGGGCGCAAAAGCCAAGGCGGAATTTCGACGAAAGTTTCCTGCAGAATGCTCAACTTGCGGGGGCCATATCTCTCTCCTCCGATCGAACTGGGTTTCGTGCTATATATGGTTGGAAAGCACCAGCAGTCGTCTTTCCAACGGTTCATCAAGAATGCGATTCCGATGTTTGTGGAGAAAGTTATGCCCATTTCCGTAACGGTGCGCGCTATTGGAAAGTCATCCGCGAGACCCCCCAAAAATCTGCCACTTAAGGGCATTTTCGTCTTTTCCCCTCAATTCTGACCTAAACCCTTCTCCCCACTATATATATCCCCTCTTCTCTTCAGTTTCCACAGAATCCCCATACATCTCCACAACCCCGTTTTACACTTCTTCCATCCATTTTAGGGCAGATTGCAAGGAATAGGAGTGGTCTTTGGACCAATTTCGAGCTAGGAAAGCTAGGAGCTTCTTTGGAGGGTTTGTCTTCAAAGGTTGTCTCCTATTTACTCATTTCTTTGTATTTCTTGCTTCTTTGATGTGTAACCCCGATTTGGGGAATATTGTAAACCCTACACTTGTGTAATATATGTTGTTTGTGCTTAAATTTGGTTGGGTTTTGTTTCACTCTTTGCCAATTACATGAATTTAGCTTTAATTGCAATATCCATGTGTGTGGAGGCCTGAAATTGATATGTGTCCATGATTGGGATTAGGAGTAGAGTAATTTAATATAGGAGTAGTGTAATTTAACTTCCCATGATTGTTGATTGATTGATGGATGACCAAAATACCATGTTTAGAGTAATTGGAGTGTTAGAGATTTAGCTCCAAAGAGTGGGAAAGGTTTCAGTTCAGGCATTTAGTTGCTAAATTGGCCTGGGTTCCAATTCTTGTGCTTAATGGGTCTTGTTATCAAGGCACAATTGCTCATCCTTGGCCGGATTGGGTAATAAATTGATTTAGGGAAAATTCCCAAATCAAGAGAATGAACCCTTAACCCATATTGAATGGTCTTAATGAATAACAACCAACTTATTGCACATTGTTGTCTGGTAAACTTGTTTCTCATGTCTAGCCATCCTAGGGAGATTGATAAAACCGAATCCGTATCTAGAGTTAAGACAAACTGAACTCCTCTTGTGATTGTGTAGTTATATGGTATTTCATTGCTTAATGCTTTCACTCGGTTAGCCACCTTGTGGATGATATTTAGGCTATGTGTTATATATTGCGTGGTTCACATTAACATGTCCAGCGTGATATCCTCTACATTTGACCAGACAGTGAGAGATACACTAGGCTGGCGTGTAGAGCTCGTGTGTGTGTCCCACAGTCCTTAATGAATCCAAGCATTTATGCATGGATGTAATCTCTAAGACATCGAGAGAGATTAGAGATTAATTAAGGGGACACGAGCATATAACATACGTGTTGTATGGGTATCTCGTATTCTTAATGCTTTCACTTGGTTGCCATCCCGTATTTGGTTAGCCATTGTGAATGAATTATTGGCTGTAGTATGGCCCACGCGATTGCGCATTAAATGCCCAACGACATAACCACTGTATATGACCAGACAGTGAGAGATACACTAGGCTGGCATACAGGGCTCTTGTGTGTGTGCCACGGCACTTAATGAATTCATGTGTACTTTGTATGTGTGGATGTGATTTCTAAGACTCGAGAGAGATTAGAGATCAATTAAGGGGACACGAGCCTATGATATACTTGCATATTGAGGGACTAAGTGAGTCTAGCACTTAATTAGGAGGATTGTTACGGTTGAATCGTTTCTCTAGTGTACACCACATTTCATGCATCTCTCCATTCCATCCTATCCATGTATATATTATGGTAGTTAGTTTATTTATTTATATTATTACTTACTTTTCCGAACCCGCAACACACGAGTTCTCTCGGCGTGTTGTAATAATAGCTAGAATCGGTGACGGTCGGCGAATCCCACCTCCCTGCGGAACGATACCCTCACTTGCCGCTGTGCTAGTCCCTGTGACTCGCGCGCTAGCGAGGTCGAACTTAAATGTTCATCTTTTGACCGACACCGCAACGACGTGTCGTCACATATCTCCATCTTCTCTAAATTTGAAGGAGATCATGTTTTTCCATTAATGAAGATTTTTATTCTATATCTCCTACAAAAATAAAGGAGATCTGGAACTGGCCACATATCTTCCATTAAGAATCTCTATTATATATATTTTGTCTCTAAATTTTTAAAATATTTTTTATTGTTTGTGTTTTTGGATGAGATTATGATGGTAAAGACGATAAAGGGTGGAGTAGAAGAAGAAGGGTGGAGAAGAAAGAAGCGATTTGATCTTTGAAAATTGAAAAAGATGATGAAGCATAATTTTTTTTTATTAATATTATATTTAATTAATAAATTGTTATGACCGATGTGGCGATATGTTTTGGACTTTTCATTTATTTAATAACACTGAAAAATACCAAGTTGAGGTTTTTTAGAGGTTAGTTTAGTCCTTTACATCAATATTTCAAAAAAATTTAGTATATAAGTATATATTCCACTTCAGTAAACAATACATTTTGTCCAGAATAATAGTTCCATTTTTATTTTCTGTAATGAATAATGATGTCTAACTTTCTATGATTATATGTACAACATAGTCATGGCCACGGTTTGGTTTCGGTTCGAAACCGTCAGTTTCGGTTTGGGAACTCACCAAAACCGAAACCGGAAAACCGGTTTGGTTTTCGGTTTAAAACCGGTGGTTTTTCGGTTTCGGTTTTTTTTTTTTTTTTTTGGTTGTTGGTAAAGCTTGTTTGTATTTTGTAAATTGTAAATTAAATATAAAATCAAAATCTTGACTAATATAAAATCATAAAGTTGTAAATAAAAAAAAAAACATTTACAAACATTTTCATTGATGTATTTAAGTATTTCACAATATTTAAAAGAAAAGAAATTAACATTCATTAATAAATAACAAAAAATTACAAAAAAAAAATTACAAAAAATTAGCCTTGAAGGCTTGAATTCAAATATACTATTACAACGTAACAAAGTTAAAATTTAAAAAAAAAAAAAAAAAAAAAATACCAGCCTTGCACTTAATTTTTTACCACAATTAAGCTGCCTACGTATTCTCCACCAATGTAGAGGAATCAAATGCCACGTAGTTCTTTTACCTTTAATTAGTTTCTTGGTGTTGGAGGTTGGCAGTTGGAACGGAATCTATTCGCTGCCTTCCGTTCCGGTGGTTTGGTCACCTTCGAAGAAGTCGTTCACTATATCCGGCTGGAGTTCTTGTTGTCTATATTTTACCTTTGTCCAATCATCAACACATGCCTGGATTTCAAGTGACTGTGGAGACATAGTCGACCGTCTTGGGTCCAAAATATTTCCACCTGCACTAAATTCTTGTTTCACAGAAACTGTAGAAACCGGCGTTCCAAGAATTTGTTTGGCAATAATAGCCAAAATTGGATAGTCCTGTTGATTACTCTTCCACCAAACCTGGAGATCAAATCCTTCATCTGGAAATATATGATTGGCTTCTAAATATCGGTCAAGCTCAGAGGCAAATGAGGATGAAGAAGATGTTCGTAATTTTTTGGATCTTTGGGAAAACAGTTGATCCCCCAAACCCCTTAATTGAAATTTTGCGGAAGAACTACTACTACTGCCAGATGTGGGTTGGGGTTGTGAAACCGGCACGTTGAAAGACTGACCATACATTCTAACATATTCATTGTATAATTCATAAAGCAAAGCTTTAACGGAAGCACATAACTGAAGAATATCAACCTCTAAATTTAAAGATTTGTAATAATTGTCTAAATAATCCTGTAAACAATCTAATTTAAAGCGTGGATCAAAATACGGTGCAAGCAAGTAAATCTTTGGAATCTCCCCATAATACGAAACCCATTTTGTTTTCATGGCAGCAACACATGGACTCAATTAAACATCAAATCTACAATCATGAAATGCACCAGCAACATTAACACTTTGAGTAAGAAATAAATTAGTAGTGGGATAGTAAACACCAGATAAAGCAATGTTAGCATCATTAAAAACACGTTACAATTCAAGAATTTTTATACATACATCCCAATGGTTCAATTCAAGAGAAATTGTTGGAACGTTATAATTAATAAAAGAAACTAATAAATCCTTATATTCAACACTTTCACTAAGCAACTTATAAGTTGAATTCCAACGAGTGGTAATGTCACGAGAAAATTAATTTTCTGGGACGCATATTATTCAGAGAGCAATACTTTAACCATTGTTTCATGATTTTGCTATGCCTCCAAATATAGTTAATACTATCTCTAATTAGTCTAATAAAAGCAAAAAGCTCTGTTAATCCAGCTTGAACACACAAATTTAAAACATGGCATACACAACGTTGATGAAATAATTTACTCCCAAAATAGGGATTGCACAACCCCCGTAAGTAAGGAATAGATGCGGTATTGCTTGCAGCATTATCAAAGCCAATAGCAAAAATTTTGTTTAAAATATTATACTCTTGAAAAATGATTTTAAGAAGTCGAAAAATATTTTGAGTTGAATACGGGTCATCGAAAACACGAAATGCAAGAATTCTTTTTTGCATGTCCCAGTCATTGTCCATATAATGACATGTGACACCCAAATATGAATGACTACCAAAATTGTCGGTCCATATGTCGGCACATACGGAAACGCGACCTTGAAATTGTTTTTTTCTTTTTTGTAAATGGCATTTAGTGTACGTGTGAGAGTGGCTCTTGGAACACGTTGCATTGCAGGATTTAATGCATTTTGGCAATAATTAACAAAACCTACTTTCTCACCAAAACCAAAAGGTAAGTGTTCAGTTACAACCATTAATGCTAATTGTTCTCTATTTTTTTCAGCCGTGTAATGAAATAATTGATTAGAAGAGGTTGCGTACCTGACAATTTGGGCTTGGTTATTTGCACTCGCGAATTCGGACGGGTGAGTTTTTCTAACATGGGTCCAAAAAAATCATCCGAAGGGGGTAGGGGGTTAGATACACTTTCATTAGTATTGGGGGTATTGTGAGTGGGGTCGAGTCCGTCGAACTCAGGATTTGTTAGAGGGGGATTAGGAGTAGAAGGGTGATCGGATCCAAATCATCTTGAAGGAACTGGTGAAAAGTCACATCGTCGTAAGTGACAGCATCACCAATGGTTTCCAACACGTTTTGCATTGCACCCTTTCCTTTATTCACATTTCTTGAACCATCTCCCCCACTTCCACTTGCCATTGAAAAATTAATAATAATAAAATATAGATATATGTTAAGAAAAAATTGTTGGAATAATAATGGTAACAAAGTAAAAAAAATAGATGATTGAAAAAAAAATATTGTTGGAAATTTGGAATAAGAGTGGTAAGCAACTAAAAAAAAATATTTGAATGAAAAATATATATTGTTGAAATAATAGTGATAAGCAAGTAAAAAAAAAAAAATATATATATATATATATATATATATATATATATATGATTGAAAAAAATATATTGTTAGAATAATAATGGTGAAAAAAATATATGATGGTAAAAAAATATAAGAAATATATATTGTATGCTAGAAAAAAATAGAATAAATAATTAATATATGATATGAGAATTAAAGAAAATTGTAAATGTAGAGAGAATTAAGAATTTGAGATTGAGAGAGATTGAGAGAAGTTGAGAGAATGAGAGTGGTGTGAAGAAAAATGAAGTGTTGGGGGTATTTATAGGATAATAGAAAGGGGTGACTTTACAAATAGAAAAAATTAAAGGGTTAAAAAAAAAATATATGGATGGCCGTTGGTGGTCATCAGAATGGTCGTCTGATGACTGTCAATGGCCAAAAGTAAATTTTTTTTTCAAACTGAGTGCCACGTGTCAATCTGTGATTGGTGCAAATTTTTTGATTTTTTTTTTCAAACGGTCGCTTTCAACGGTAACTTTTGGTTTAGACGCTGCCACGTGGCAGTGTCTGATTGGTGGATTAATTTTTTATTTTTTTATTTTTAAATCAGGTCGCTGTCAACGGTCAGTTTTTGTAAAAGACGCTGCCACGTGGCAGCGTCTGATTGGTGGGTTTTTTTTTTT
Organism: Acer saccharum; assembly: GCA_030490815.1. NCBI lineage: Eukaryota > Viridiplantae > Streptophyta > Magnoliopsida > Sapindales > Sapindaceae > Acer > Acer saccharum. The sequence goes on from CM059868.1 coordinate 6,286,634, forward strand.
TTTTTGGTCGCTGTCAACGGTAATGTGTATTAATGACGCTGCCACGTGGCAGCATCTGATTGGTTGGTAATTTTTTTTTTTTTTTTTAAACGTCGCAGTCAACGGTAAAATTTTTAAAAAGACGCTACCATGTGGCAGCGTCTGATTGGTTGGTTAAATTTTTTTTTTTTTTTTTTTTTAATAAGAAAAACCGGCTATTTAACCGGTTCAAAAACCGTCGGTTAAACCGCCGGTTTTGGCTTCCGCCAAACCGAAACCGAAACCGAAACCGAAACCGAAACCGAAACTGAAACTGAAAAACCGGTTTTGGACCAGTTTTGAAACCGTCGGTTTCGGTTTTCGATTTTCGGTCCGGTTTTCATCTGTACAGTTCCGGTTAAACCGCGGACAAAACCGTCGGTTAACCGAAACCATGGCCACCACTAGTACAACATAACACAAAAGAAAAAAAAGAAAAAAAATTAGTATAATATCCTTGAATATTGTGATATTTTCGATATTTCTAATAAAAATTTAGAGCTCAATTGTTTCACTAAAATCGATAATTCCTTTAAACTTTTAACTTGGATATTTGCATGTAAACAATGTCCATCAGCAATAACAGCACCGTCTTTATCATATCCCAGTCTCTGAAATTACTAAAGTTGTAACAAAAAACATAAAAACCCCAGTTGAGATTGAATCGACATGTCCATGTCCATGTCTCGTTCCTTATGTTACTATAAATTTCCCGCCAAAAGTTGTTCAAAAACTTGTCCTTCATACAACTTCCAAAAACGCAACGTCAACACTCACCACCTGTTCGATCAAGTGTTGCACAGAGACATTTCCTCCCTCAACTCTCAACTCTCCTCCCATGTCCGCAGGCTCGACTTGCTCACCGCCTGGGATCTCTTCCGTCGCCTGCATTGCTCGCGCCTCGACCTCGATGCCTACACTTTCACTCCCGTTCTGGGTGCCTGCTCCGCCTTACCCTTCCCGGAACGCGGCAGGCAAGTCCACTGCTTGATGATCAAGTCCGGTTCCAATACGGGAACCGTCACCAAAACAGCTTTGATGAATATGTATTCCAAGTACGGGTACTTCCCCGAATCAGTTAAGGTTTTCGAAGAGATGGAGTCCAAGGATGTTGTCACTTGGAACGCGTTGCTTTCAAGCTTTTTGAAACAGGGTCTAGTCAAGGAAGCGTTTGGTGTTTTCGCGGCAATGAGGAGGGAGAGAGTGGAGTTCAGCGAATTCACGTTGTGTTCTATGGTTAAAGCTTGTGCCTTTTCAAAGGCAATTCGACAAGGCAAGCAGGTACATGGTCTGGTTGTTGTTTTGGGCCGTGATTTGGTGGTTTTAGGTACTGCTCTTGTCGATTTTTACTCTGTTGTTGGATTGATTACTGAAGCTATGAAAGTGTTTAGTGGTTTGGATGGTAGAGTAGATGATATTATGCGAAATTCTTTGATTTCTGGGTGTATTAGAAATAGAAAGTATAAAGATGCTTTTTTTATTATGAATTCAATGAGACCTAATGTAGTTGCAGTCACTACTGCTCTTGCTGCTTGTTCTGTGAATTCGGATTCGTGGATTGGTAAACAGATTCATTGTGTGGCGTTACGTTTTGGGTTGACATTTGATACCCAGTTGTGTAATGTATTGCTAGACATGTATGCAAAATGTGGTATAATTTCGAATGCTCGGTCCTTGTTTGATGGCATTGTTCAGAAAGATGTTGTTTCTTGGACAAGCATGATAGATGCATATGGAAGTCACGGGCGTGGACCTGAAGCTCTTGAGCTATTTCAGAAGATGGATGAGGAAGGAAGTGGCGTGTTGCCCAATTCTGTGACGTTTCTCGCTGTTTTGTCAGCTTGTGCGCATTCAGGGCTTGTGGATCAAGCTCGAGAATGTCTTAATTTGATGAGAGGGAAGTATGGTTTGGATCCTGGTTCAGAGCATTATACGTGCTTCATAGATACCTTAGGCAAGGCTGGTCAGATGGACGAAGTCTGGTGTCTGTTTGATGATATGGTTAAGAGTGGCTTCAAAGCTACAACTGCTGTATGGGGAGCTCTAGTAAACGCTTGTAAACTCAATCTAGATGTCACAAGGGGTGAGTTTGCAGCAAAGCATCTCTTAGAGTTGGAGCCGGATAACCCTGCATACTATATCCTGCTCTCAAATTTCTACTCCACTATTGGAAAGTGGGACGCCGTAGACAACTTGAGAAACATTATGAGGAAGAAAGGACTAGTTAAGGAATCCGGGAGTAGCTGGTTTGCTGTTGCAAACCGTCATGAAGATGTCTGCAAACTTGTTTAAAATTCAATCACTAGGTGTGTACTTCTTGGAAGGTTTATCAGGTAAAGCCTATTCCTCTATCATGTGTTTCTGGGAACATGCCTTCATATAACCTGTGTATATTTTGATTACTCTAATCAGTATTTTATTATTGAAATTGGTATGTGAGTGAAATCAACTCAATATTATATTTGAATTCTATTTTCCTACTTGATGTTTTAACTTTAAAAAAAAAAATTAAATTAAAAAAAAAATAAATAATATTTTCTTTGTTACATGAGCCCCTCCTTGAACTGAACTTGTGTGATCAATTCATGAGAATGTTAAATAGTGTTCGTTGCTATTTTTAGTTCATATACTGCAATTGCCTATCGGATTTGACTTTTCAGATGGTGTTTTTCAAAGAAGATGATCAGTTTATATACATTTTTCAAATAGAGAAAAATCAATGGATTGGTTAGTCCAACTGGGTAGGTTAGCTTTGGTCACAGGGGCATGTAAGCAAATTGAGAATTAGTAGAATTTTATTATAGTTTATGTAAATGTTTCACATGTGCTTTGTAAACTTCGCCCATATTTTTTCTGTGGTTGTTGGGATTTCACTAAAAGTCAGAAAAACAACGCAACTTGGTCAAAATTTTAATTTCAAGTTTCCCTGACGTTGCTGGCCAGAGGATGCTTATAATATAAACAAAGTAGCAAACCAAATATGACTTGGTATTATATTCTTCTCATCCAATATCCTCTCTACTTACCTACCCTCACTCTTCTATATATGTAATTTGGTTGAACAAAACTTGCAGTTCAGCAGCAGCAGCTTTTCTTCTTCATCAACATTCAACAAGCAGCCGCAGCCATGCTTAGAGCTTTGAGTACACGGCGAGGCAGTCACGGGTATGAACGGCTAGTAGATGATCCTAGCGTTGGTCTTTTGGAAGGGAAGTTGAATAGGACTACAAGTGTGCCAGCTTCTCGAATGTTCGGTTCATCGAAAAAATTGACACCAACACTGGAATTCATCATCAAGCCTATCAAGGTTAACTCTCAGGCGGTGAAGACCACCACCACCACCACCACCACCACCGTGAAAAAGGCCAACAAGATTCACCCGTTCTTTAATCTTTTCGATGGTCGCCGGAAGAAGAAGACATCTAAACCAGAGTTTGCAAGGTACTTAGAATATGTGAAGGAAGGAGGGATATGGGATGTCAAGTCAAATATGCCAGTAATGCATTACAAATGAAGAAGTAGACAATTGTTTTTATTTTTATTTTTAAGTTCTCTAGAGGAGATTGCTGTGAGATTCAGAAAAATCATGATTCCCAATTGTTAATAGAATCTATATATATTCAATTCTGTAAATCATATATAGTTTCATTTTCAATTGTGTGAAGAACAAACAATAATTTGTTTGTAAATAGTGGAAATCTTCTGTTTCTCTATATTTACTCACTCTTTGTTTGTATTATTGGAAGACAAGGACATTTTATCGATCAAAATCCAGACTTGAACAAATAAATACTTATACGGACACAAAAAAACATACGGGATTCGTATTCGTACACTTGATAAGTTATAATTAAAACCGATAATATAGCATAAGAACAATTCATGATCGTATATTTACTACGTATTTTGAATGGATATTAGAATTAGAAATTATTGTACAAGATAATAGTCTAGAAATTGAAATGTGCATGTGTTTCTTGAAGATTGGATTATTGAGGCATTTTATTTTCCCACCATTCATTGATAAGGAATCTTGAAATCTGGCTTTTAATGACAAAAATGAGATGCTCGATTGTCTTGTCTTTTTGGACCGCTCAAAGTGTAAGTGTGTGTGTTGCTGCTTTTTTATTTGCTTGTGTAAAGTGTGTGTGATGCTCAAGTGTAGGTGCACCACAATGTTTGGAGATGTTGAAATCACATATCAATTAACATAAGAGGAATGCTAGAGGACCCAAAAAAACTAACCCAAATTTTGAACCCAAACCTATGTGGCAACATCACATGGGATCTTTGGGAAGAGTGACGTGGGTCCATGTTATGTGTGATGTTGCCACATAGATTTGGGTTAGTTTTTTGGATCCTCTAGCATTACTCTTAACATAATCATCATTTTTGAACAACAAAGGATGAAACATATGTTTTGGTTAAAATTTAAGGAGTCCAAGTTTTTTAAATTTCGGTAGAAATATTTTCAATATATATATATATATATATATATATATACAGTCTTTCTATTATCAGTTCGAACTGACAAAAGTTATATCAGTTCCTTGTATGTAGACCACTGGATTTAAATACTTTGACTGACAAGTGCATATAGCCAAGTCAAAGTACTTAAATCCAGTGGCCCACATGTAAGGAACTGATATAACTTTTGTCAGTTCGAACTGATAATAGAATTTCTGTATATATATATGGGTTCTTACAATTTGTTCCCAATTTAATTGAGAAACATCATTTTTTTTTTTTTTTTTTTTTTTTACTTTTTAATTCAAATTTCATCAATTAGATCCTTATATAATGAAAAATCAATCAAATTAGTCATACTATTAGTCAAAACCGTCACTTTGACCAACGGTATAACTGATTTGATTAATTTTCAATTATATAAGGACTAAATTGATGAAATTTGAATTAAAAAGTAAAAAAGTGATGTTTCCCAATTAAGTTCGGACCAAATTGTAAAAACCTCTTATTATTAGATATGTCTATATTAAATGATACTATATTTTTTAATTTTTTTTTTCATATAACAAAAAATAATTACTTTTGTTGTAGCCACGACACATGGTATACAATAAATGATACTATATTCTTAAGAATCTTTTTTAAGAATTTTTTCCATATTCTAATATATCTAATTATACAATATAACATATAATACTAAAAATATTTATTAAAAATATATATAATAATAATCTTATATTTCCAATTTATGATATATATAATAGTCTGAACTTCTGGAGTTCACAAAGTCATCAACATACACATTAAATGATACTATTAATAATAATCATATATATAATAACATATATATATTAAAATTTCCCATATTCAAATAAATAATTATAATTATAATAGATGTTGGAGATTCAATTTGAAATTTTGGAAATATAATTTGAAAATTTGTTGTTTTTTTTTTAATTTAAATTTACCAGATCTCTTCGAATCTAAAAATTTTCATATTCAAAGAAATTGGTTATTAATATATGTCATGAACCTCCGCCATATATGTTACGTTATAAACTACAACCCCAAAACACATGTACTGACTAATGTGATGTAATTGGAATAGTTGTGACTAAATAACCATGACTTTCAAATATTTATTATTATTATTATTATTATTTCTAAATAAATGATATTATTATTTTTTTTAATATTTTTTTTCATATAACATATAATAATAAGGGGTTTTTACAATTTGGTTCCAACTTAATTGGGAAATATCACTTTTTTACTCCTTAATTCAAAATTCATCAATTCAATCATTATATAATTGAAAATCAATCAAATTAGTCATACCATTAGTCAAAGTGACGGTTTTGACTAACAATATGACTAATTTGATTGATTTTCAATTATATAGGGACTGGATTGATGAAATTTGAATTATGGAGTAAAAAAGTAATATTTCCCAATTAAGTTATGACTAAATTGTAAAAACCCCATATATATATTTGACAGTATCTATATAGACCAAGTGTGTTTTTTTGAAACTTTTTATTATTGGTAGAATTCATGCTGACTTGGGAGTCATTTACCCAAATCCCTTCGTCCATCTAGCTATCGTCAATAAAATTAAGAGTTTTTTTTTTTTTTTAAATATAAAAAAAAAAAAAAAAAACTAGATATCTCTTTTGAGTTTGGCTAAGTTGCTATTAACAGTGTTAACAACAATGTTTCAGTTATGTGAGAAAATTAGTTTTTATTTTATTTTAAAATTCTTAATTTTTATACACCATTGGATTGAAATCTAAATATCGAAAATAGTTATAACTGACCCTATATAGTTTACACATTTGGTTACACTTAGCTAAATCCGGTGTGAGTTGGGAATGAAATAGTAGACTTTGTAGTTGTGGTGTTTTATGTGCCCATATGGCATATACTGATATTAATGAACCATTCAATTTTGGTGGACTATATCATATGATTCATATGTGAACAACTGAAACGTCATCGTACACTTGAACAAAAATCGTCCAACTAAAAAAGTAGCACGTGTGAAGCGTGATATGTTATTATTACCAGGGAAAGTATCATTTTCTCCCTATATTATAACCTATTAGTAAATTTGCCCCCTATATTTTTCTTAATGGCTAGTCTTCCCACCTGAAATCAAACATATTCGCCATATTCCCCCTTCCGTTAGCTTTTCCGTTAAAATCTCTTATTGACCGTTATCTTCTAAGGGTAATATGGTAACTTTGACTTAAATCATTAAACAAATTAAAAATTAAAAAACATGTTTTTTTTTTCAAAATAAAAAACAGAATATTTCCTATAAAAAAAAAGAATATTTTTTTTAGAGAAGAAAAAAACAGATATATATATATATATATATATATATATTATATAAAAAAATAAAAACATAATTAATAATATATTAAGAAAAAAACAGAATATTTCCTCAAAAAAAAAAATGAATATTTTTTTTTTTATAAAAAAACAAATTTATATAATTTTATATTATAAATATATAAAAATAAAGCCAACACCGCCACTCATCTGTCATCGTCATCATCTTCCACCATCTACACTCAAACCCTAACATAATCCACCACAACTCAAACACCCAAACCCTAGCTGCCACCACCACTCAAACACCAAAACCCTAGCCACCCATCGAAATCACACCAACATCCACCCCTACGAGCGTTGATCTCCTACCAACCACCACATCATCTCTCTCTCTCTCTCTCTCATCGTGAATTTGTCTTCGTCGATCTCCTCCATTGCTGATCTCTAGTACATATACTCTCTACATTCTTTCTCTCCTATTCACTAGTGAGATCGAGCGTCGATCTCCTCCGTTGAGAGGAGATCGACGCTCGTTGGTGTATGTGTGGCCGTGGGTGTTGGTAGTTGTGTTTGACAATGGATGTTGGTGGTTGATTTTAGAGGTGGTGGTTGTGTTTTGGTTTAGGTTTGAGTTTGGGTTTGGTTGGATTTGAGGGTGTAGATGGTGAAGATTTCTGGAAAAATGATGGTGGTATGTTTTGGGTGGATGGTTTTTGGTGATTGTTAGATTTTTTTTTTCAATTTTAATTTTAATTTTAAAATTTAATGGAGAGAATTCTTGATTGATATTGAATGTGGATAATAGATGATGATGTTGTTGAACTTGAATTGTGAATCTCTTTTGATTTTTTGAAAAAAAAAAATTGCTTTTGAATTTCTAGGTTGTTTGAACTTTAAATGTGATGAAACTAATTTTTTTGATTTTTTTTTTATCTCCATTGAAGATGGTGGAGATCTAGATCTCCACCATCATTTTTTTTTTTTTGGTTTTTTTTTTTAATTTCGCTTTGTAAAAAAAATTATATTTTTTATGATTATTTTTTTCAAACCCATTTATCACCATTATTGAAGGGCAAAAATGTCTTTTAACTGGAAATTAACTTTTTTAACGGAAAATCTAATAGGAATGGGGAATATGACCAATACGTTTGGTTTTAGGGGGGAGACTGGCCATTAAGGAAAATAGAGTGGGTAAATTTACTAATAGTTCATAATATAGGGGAGGAAATGATACTTTCCCTTATTATTCTTATTATTTTAATTCAACATCCGCGAATCTGGATTCCAGACGTTTCCCACTTTGTGTGGATTCTTTTAGTTTAAAATTTTAAAATTTAAAATTTAAAATAAAATAAAAGATACCAGATATCAGATGACAGTAAAAAGTCAGCAACTAATTTAATAAAGATTAGACAAACTAGTTACTTTTGACCCAATCCTTCCTTCTTACCAGCTGTGTAGTAACTAACTACTAACCAACTTTTATATATAACATACAAAGCATCTCAGGTGCATGTCCCGTGATATTGTTGGATTGAATGAATACTCTTACCATTCATTTTTCTCTCACCGAACACATGCTTTGAACATAATAATACACATACCGCATCTTTACGAGAAAAAAAACTACTCTGAAATTTGAGTTGATATAGCCTGACTCATATATAAATATAATTTTATTTATTTATTTTATAGAACAAAAATAAATTTCGTGATGAACAAGGGAAACGTCTGTATAAATTTATGACATAGCAAGCAAGCAAGCAAGCAATAAAAAAGTCGTCGCTTAAATTGACCGCTCCCAATTCCATGTGCTGACATCATCACACACGATTCGGTTCTTTTTGCCAGGTCACCCATAAGAAAATTAAAAATATTCAAAAAATATTCACCACACCCCACACTAGATTCCCTAAACGCCGTCGTTTCAGTCCCAAAAATCTCTCCAAAACGGCGGTACAAAACCTGCGTTTTGTAAAAGCTAATAAATATAGGAATCAGACGAATTGCAGAGGCGACGTGCGTCGCGTGCGTGCCCATCATCGAAAACAGAGACGCAAAGAGAGAGAGAGAGCTAAAAAGATGTCAAATTTTTTCGGAGGGAGGCGGTCGTTGCGATACAAACTTGGTTGTGGAATCGTATCGCTCACTCTTTTTTGAAGGTCAGAGAAAATTAAAAGATTAAAAAAGAGAGAGTACCAAAACCATGCCGTTTTGTGTACACCGAATCAACACCGACTCTTCTCTGATCTCTCTACCCACTTTTCTTCTTCTTCTCTCCAACCCCTTCTAGGGTTTCTTTCTTATTTTCAGGTAACTATTTTATTTTCACCTGATTTTTGTTATCATATCATCATCATCATTATTATTATGTCTGTTCATTTCTATGTATAAATTTTTTGAAATTTTTCTGTTTGGTTGGTGCGAGTTTGGATTTTGGATTTTATCATTTCGGTTATTAGTTTAGCTGCAAGACGAATAATAGCGGTATGGATTTCTCAGCTGAGATATGATTGACGACGTCTTGATTTTCGATTTCGGTTTTTGTTGATTTTGGAAGATGATAAATGTAAAAAAAATTTTTTATAAAAAAGAACAATTTTTTTGTTGGTTCTAGGGCTTTTTATATTAGGGTTTCTTTTAAATTTCTCGAATTTGTATGGTTACAGTAGCTTGATTTTCATCATTTTGAGTAGTCGAACAGGTAAAATTTATAATTTTTTTGTTTTATACAAAGGAATTCAATTCATTTAAAGTTGTAAAATATATTTGCTTTTGGTATGAGCGAGAGAAGATTTTCCTCAGCTGAAAAATGTTGTTTATTTATTTATTTATTTTTGTGTTAATAGCTATAACATTCAAATAATGTTTAGGGTTTAGTGACTTGAGCTAAAGTTGTTTCATTGTTTGGTGATGCAGAGACATGCCAACGTTTACTGCTATAGCTTTCGATAGGCTGATAGAACCAAGAGAGTCCAAATTCGTCGACATGCCTGTTCCCAATTTACCGCCTCTTAAATCAAAGCCAGTGCCTCATCCTAATTCAAAGCTTGAGAGGCGAAATAGTGCTTCGGTGGTCAATGAGAGGAAAGTTAATCGCCCTCAAATTACACCAGCACTCTATGCCACTCCCGAGGCAACACCACTACCCGATTCACCATCTTCTTTCCCTCCTTCACCTTACATCGTAAATCACAAGCGGCGTGGGCCACGCCTTGTGAAGAGCTTCTCCGTGGCTGATGTGGCCTCTCGCCAGAAAGCAATAGATGAAGGAAAAGTCAATGGGACTGCAACACAAAGTGCAAAAACAAAGGATGCCGTCTTAACTAAGAGTGCTTCTGTTACTTTTGCTATTCCTGTCCCAATTGAAGAAGAGCATGAGAATAATGTTCACAATAGTCCTCTAGCAAAGGACCAAATGAATGGTTTAAATAAAGGCTCTGTTGAAATGGGGCATGCGAATGGTGTTTACGATGATGATCTTGGAAGCAGTAACAGGGAACTTGGGAGCAGTAATATGGCACTTGGAAGCAGCAATGTAAGCAATGGTTTGGCCGGAAAAAAAGATTTGCTGAAGTCTGCTACCTTCAAGTCAGAAAGCGAGTCTGAAGATTTCTTTGATCCACACGAATCTTTGAGTTATACAAGTAACACAGATGGAGAGGACAATACCGGGGCAGAAAGTTCTGTTAGGAATGCTACACCAATGGGAGAGTTTTATGATGCTTGGGATGGTATTTTTGCTTCACTTATCTGTTTACTATTGTAAATTTCTTGTTGGATACAAGTGCTTGCATCTGTATATCTGTTTCATAAAGTGTATTTCTTCTCTTCTTTACATCTTTAATTGTTCTTTACATTGTTAGTTCTTTGATATTCGTTTTTTGCATATGGATATTTGTCTATTATTAGTTTTGGATATCGAATAATTGAAATTTTTTGAATTGTTTGCTTATGAGACAATTATTGCCCAGTAATTTGAAAATATAATTGTTATTCCTTTTATATATGACCATTTTATGTTATTATGCAAACATTTGTTAGCATCACAATTTTGTAATTAAACCATACGAGTATATTTGCTTGCTTACTTTCATTACTTCTTCCAGAATTATCCTCCGAGAGTGGGCCACAGTCTTCTCCCAGTGATATTGAAGCTGAACTGCGTGGAATGAGAATGAGTTTACACATGGAGATAGAGAAGCGCAAACAAGCAGAAGCAGCTTTGAATGATATGCAAAGCCAATGGCAGAGGGTTAGGCATCAGTTAGATCATGTGGGATTGAGACTGCCAGAAACTCTCATGGTTGTAGTAGAAGGCCAGCAATCGGATTCTGATCCTGCTGAAGAGCTTTGCAGGCAAGTTTATCTTGCCCGATTTGTATCAGAATCTGTAGGGAGGGGCATTGCAAAGGCTGAGATGGAGGCGGAGATGGAATCTCAGATTGAATCAAAGAATTTTGAGATTGCTCGGTTGTGTGATAGGCTCCATTATTATGAGGCTATGAATCAAGAAATGTCTCAGAGGAACCAGGAAGCTGTAGGTGAGAATTTCTGTACATTGGATTTCTTTACTCTGTTGATCTGTTCAGTAGTCATGTCTTTGATCTGTCCAGTAGCATTCTGTCTTCTTTTTGTCTTGTCAGTCTCAAATGTGCAAAAGTCGTGATTGGCTTGATTTATGTCTAACCTTAAGTTTCTTGTGACTTCCCCAGTGAATTTTATAATGCTTGCTGCTACTTAGATAATTTATGTTTCTTGATTGCTTTATTCTTGATTTGCTTATGTAGTAACAACAAAGGATAAGCTTTAACATCTGGAGGGCAAGCAATTGAATTATAGCCTAAAAAGATTAGGAATCTAGTAATGCTGGGTTTTGTTTAGGACTAGTTTCTTCAAATAGTTCCTTATTACAAACCATGCAATAGAGAAATTTAAATAAATGCCTGCTGTACTGAAGAGAAAAGCAACCAGATTTGTGAAAGAAATGAAAAAAAAAGGAAGAAAAAAAGGAGAGAATTTGTTTTCTTCTTCTATTTTTCCATGTGTTTGTTTGCTTCGGCTTAATAAATAGGCTTGTAAATTGTTCTTGAGAGCCTTATATACCACCAAAATTCAAATCTATACCAAAACTTTAATTTCTTTACGCCCTGTTTCTCTTGTTCTTAGTGTCCTTGAAGCCATGAACTCTTTGTAAACATCAGTTTGTAACCTAGGCTATACAATTTGCTCAAACTCTCTGATTTTTAAACTAAACTATATTAAAATTGTCAAACTGACCCAAAGTCATTGGATTTGTTATTCAACATTTCCTCTTCTAATTTTGCTGTCTGATACTGTTTTGAATAGAGATGGCAAGGCGTGATAGACAAATAAGGAAAAGACGGCAGAAGTGGGTTTGGGTATCGATAGCTACTGCAATTACCCTTGGCACTGCAGCCTTGGCATGGTCTTACCTCCCAACAGGAACAGGATCAAGTTCTTCCAGTGCTCCTCGGGCATCTGAGCATAATGATGCAGCTAAAGAATGAATCAAAGAATGATCTTCGATGCCATGCTATAGAAGTAAGCATAATAATAAGGTCATATATGCTACCTTGTGAATAGCATGTCTTTTGTCTCTATCATATCCTGCACTTGAAGAGGATGTACAGTAGCATCAAAATAATTCGAGTATATCGAGTTGTGCTTCTGGCTATCTGGAAGGCGATTGGATCAATCGCTGTTGTCAAGTTAATATTTATTTACTTTATATATATCTAAGCATAAAAATGCAGCACGTCTGTGAGCGTGCACACAGATTTAACCCGATAGTTTGTTCTTATATGCCTCTCTCTATTCTAGCTGACATAAAGAGAGCAATCAAGTTTTGGTGCTTTGTGCAAATGTTGTATGCAATTTGTATTTAATTTGTTTATGCAAGTAGAATCTCAACGGACGAGGGATTTGTTTTCCTAACATATGGAGAGGTTTTTAGTTTTTTTTTTTCGCGGGTTGATAATTTGATATGCTATGTATTCATTTAAATTCTGCAGCACGGATGTTGGTTCGATTTTATGCTGTTCAATAGTTGTAATGAAATTTTTTTATAGCATTGAAGAAATGAATGTTTTGGTCGTAGACAGGTAGGTTAATCGAGAACCAGAAATTCCGATGATACTTATATCAAAATTGAATTCACACCAGCCGTCTTTGTAAAATTGTTGTATTCATTGGCTTGAATCTCATCTAGCATTTGGCAAATCAGCGGTAAAGATGCCCGTACCGGTCATCTACAACATGCACACAGCTCAGTCACACCATTCTCTGCCTGATCAAAGAACATCCTTCCTTGGCTCCTCCATTTCTGTCTCTTCTCCAGCAAATATGTCCATCTGAAAGCAAATGGGTTTTGGAATAATAATACATAAATTCACCCTTGCAAATTGGATAATCATAAATTCACCCTTTTTATTTATATATATGAAAGCGGATACTTTACCGGTCTTAGGGATCTGTTGGGACCTAAGTGTATTTTACGAGTTAATGGACAAATAACCCACTTCTCTTTGATTGTTACGAATTAACATGTATGATGTATCAATATTAGAAATATGGTGATATTTTTATAAGAGTAATGTTAGACGTCTCAAATTTTTTTCCTAAAATCTCTCCCAAATGATGTGGCACGTGAATTATCAATATCACAACACTCCCCACGTAATCTCATGATTTATAGGATGTTGACAACTCACGTGCCATATCATTTGGGAGAGATTTTAGGAAAAAAAAATTAGGAAGTCTAACATTACTCTTTTTATAAATATAAAGATTTTATATATTAATCAATATCGATATTTATTTTCCCTTATAAGAAAATAAAAATACTATACATGTATACAACCAAAACATTAAATAAAAAAATTAGTCCAAATCATGTGCTAATGCCTAAGTGATTTATTTGCAGAAAATGGTTTTATTATTAGCAAAAACGACGCCGTGGAAATAAACATTATCCAATCTGGCGCAATCGATAACAACAGCAGAAGAAAGAAGAAGAAAGCAAAGCAAAGCAAAGCTCCGAGAATGGAGCTACTAGCTCTACACAGTCACTCACCATTTCGAACTAATCTCTTCCCTTCTCATCACAACATCACAACCCCAACTCGCGAACCCCAATTTCGATTTCGAACCAGAACCACCAACCCTCCAAACCCAACCCTTCTATTTTCAGACAACCAACAACAACAACAGTTCTGGAGCGCTCAACAAGAGTTTGATTTGGATAACGTAAAGCTCTCCGAGGATGACGACGACGGCGACTCCTCGTTTCTGTCTCTTACCGAGAAACCGGACAGGAACATGGCCTTGCTCGACGACTACGAGGTTGAAGAACTTGACTATACCGCCTCTTGTCCTCCTAACCATAAAAGTGGTTAGTCACTTTTCACTTGTCGTTTTTTATGTTTCTTGTTTTTTTTTAAAAAAATCTCAGAAAGAATACGATGGAATTCGATATTGGTTTTTTTTTTTTTTGCTATGTTTTATGTTGGTTGTTTTGTATCAAGCTTGTGTTTTTATGGTTACTGTACGGAACAATGCATGCTCTCACAGTGTAGGATTTGAGTGGTATTGTAAAATAAATATAACAGTAATCTTCAATTGTTGAACTTTTTGCCATTATTTTTGTTATGATCATGCTTATGATTTTTGTATTTTTGTTATATTTAAAATTGGGTGGAAGCAGGATATGTGGCTGTTCTTGGCAAGCCAAATGTCGGGAAGAGCACGATTGCGAACCAAATGATAGGTCAGAAGCTGTCAATAGTTACAAATAAACCTCAAACTACAAGACACCGAATTCTTGGTATATGTTCTGGTCCAGAGTTTCAGGTTTGATTTTTCTTAGTTAATTACCCTCTGATTGATTTTCGTTACATGGTTATATCGATTGTGAATCATAAAACTGTTGAGGAACTAAGGCCGGAAGCACAATGATCCAAAAGTAAAGAGAGAAAGTGCAAAAATGATAAAGTTTCAAAGAATTAGCATATATTTAACTGTAAAACATCGTCCTACTCTCTACTCAATCTTGTCTTACCAGACAGAATCGTTATTGGTCATGGAAACACCGCTTTCTGTTTAAGAATTTTGATGTATGGAAGGATGAGTAGATTGAGTGAAAAAACCGTCTTTTGAAAAAATGTTTTTTCAGCATTGCACTTGTGCACATTTCATGTACTTCTCAATTTATGAGGTTCAGTGGGTGATCGTTCTGGTCTGTGATATAAATGAATGTAATACTGCACCTGAAAAATTCTAACCGGCTTTCCTTTCAATCATGTTGGAGAATGTAACTAGTAGAATGTGTTGGACATAAAATATGAAAAACTTTATTTATTGAGTGGATTTTGTATATCTCATTTCAGTGTAAATCAAGTCAATCTTTTGTAGTTGTAAGTGATGCTTTGGTGACACTGGTTCAAATTTAGTCTTCTTTTTGTCTCCTTTTCTTCATCGGTATTTACTTGAGTCCGACTCTTACATAATTGTGTAAGAACATTAAACTGAATAAAGTTTTTCTTGTAGATGATACTTTATGATACTCCTGGTATTATTGAGAAAAAAATGCACAAGTTGGATTCGATGATGATGAAGAATGTTCGTAGTGCTGGGATTAATGCAGACTGTGTTGTAGTTCTTGTTGATGCATGTAAAGCTCCTGAAAAGGCATGCTTTCTTTTATTTTACTCGTTTGGAATTGTTTTGATACAGTGTCCTGTTTCTTTCTTCTTTACTTATTTTCTTGTTCCTAGATTGATGAAGTGCTGGAAGAAGGTGTTGGAGACCTCAAAGATAAATTGCCTATTTTGCTGGTATTGAATAAGAAGGATATGATCAAGCCTGGTGAAATTGCAAAAAAGCTCGAGGTTGTTACTAGTCGTATGCATGTTACCTTGTAGAATTTCATTCATTAATTCTGGTTGAAAGATCCTTTTTCGTTTTTCCAATTTGGGTGGTAAGAAAATTTAATTTTGTGGTCACTTGAAGATAAGTTTCCTAATGAATTAGAAAGATCTGATCAAGCCTTGTGAAAATGAAAAATTCTTGAGGTCATAACTTGTAAGTAATTTGTGTTAGAATGTGTAATTACATTTATTGTTTCTAGTTGAGGTGCATTTTATGGCATCAACCGAAACCGGTGGAATTTCAAAATCTGTATATTATTGTGAATCTCACTTGGTTTGAAAGTTCAAACAACACTTCACATTTCCAAAATTACTCTGCCATCCGCAACCCCTTGGTTCACCTAAACTCGACTCAAATCTCAATTATGTTTAACCATCTATTTATGCTTCTTATATCTTTCCTTCTAAATCAATTTCACATTCCATGCAGTGGTATGAGAAATTTACAAATGCTGATGAGGTGATACCTGTGAGTGCCAAGTATGGTCACGGAGTGGAAGATGTCAAAGATTGGATATTATCAAAACTTCCTCTTGGGCCGGCTTATTATCCCAAGGTATATAGAAAACCGTAATTCCACCTTTATGTTTTTATTGTTTCATTATCATTATTGTAATCCTTGAAGAACTGAGCATCGCTAGGTTTTTTTAGACACCTTTTTATATCATCCTTAACATTTCGCATTGGCCTTATGCATGTATCCCAACACTTTGAAATGAATAACATGATTTAGAGAAAAGATCATAGATGTCTGACGTCCATGTTGTACACGGAAACGCCCCAAGAGAAAAAATGGATGGAAGTTACTTTGACTCCTATGATCTGTTACAGTCCTTCTATACTACTAATTGGCATCACATTTTAGTCTTCATATGGTTATCCTATTTTTTTTTCAGGTGCAGGAGATTAATTTCTTCTTTAATGAAAAAGCTTACCTTGTTTTTCCTCTTGAATTTTAGGACATTGTCAGTGAGCACCCAGAAAGGTTCTTCGTATCTGAGATTGTAAGAGAAAAGATCTTTATGCAATACCGTGACGAAGTTCCTTATGCATGTCAGGCATGTAATTTGAAAATTCCAACATACTTGTGCTTATGTATTTCAATTCCTTTTTTAAAACTATGATTTCTGATATCTGAGTTCTCCAGGTTAATGTGGTAAGCTACAAAACTAGGCCAACTGCCAAAGAATTTATACAAGTAGAGATTGTTGTGGAGAAGAACACACAGAAGATAATTCTCATTGGAAAAGTAAGTCCATTCTTTTAGTTTTATGGGATTCCCTTCGTAATTTCTTTTATGCATAATGTCTGTAAAGTCCGTGAGCTAGCTGCATATCAAATATAATGGTAAATTGAAATAGGAACCTCGCCTTGTATGGGGGGTAGAGATGGTATCAGAGGCAGCATGAGCAACATGAAGGAGAACATAGTCACGCCGCCAACCTTATTCTGAAAATTAATTTCACATTTTTCAAAGTTAACGGTGTAAAAGATTGAATCAGGAGCATACACATCTGCACATGCACACACAAATACAGGCTTTTGATGTTTGATGTGATTCTGTGATTATATATGTAGGGAGGGAAGGCTCTAAAACTACTTGCAACGGCTGCTCGGCTTGATATTGAAGATTTCTTACAGAAGAAGGTCTACCTAGAGGTACCAAGTTGAACTTAAACCCCTCTATAATAATACTAATCTATACGGTCTAATGTGATGGTTATTGCCTTAACTTCATAATCAGTACATTCTCATTACCGGCATTTGTAACTGTTAGTAGGCTACTGCATTAATTAGATTCAAACAATCTTATCATAAGTTCTGCTTGTAGCTTCTGAGTTTCGAAAAAAAAAAAAAAAAAAAGTATTCACTTTAGCTACTCATTTTTATACGGAACAGATTGAAGTTAAAGTAAAAGAGAATTGGCGGCAAGACGAAGGGCTTTTGAAGTACTATGGCTACGGTGGGCAAATCCGATCATTGTAAATGTGGCGTTCCATCAACTTCTTCCAGTTCCCACTATGCAACCCAAGATGGTCAGAACAGATCAATTGTAAAAATGAATTGCATGGTAATGTGATTCTCTCAATTTTGGTTTTGGTTTTGTTGATTTATGTAGAAGACTTCCCTCGCTCTGTTCCTGGTAATCTTCATTAAAAAGAGATCTTTTTTTTGTTCTTTTTCTTTTTCTTTTTCACCTGTGGATCTGGGTTTGGGACATTAAAGCTCGTTGTTAATGGGCTTCAAGATTTTCAGGTCCCATCCGATATTTGAGTGCAGTGGATATGGAGCTTGAAGACAAGCACTAGATCTGTTAATAAGTTGTGTGTCGGGTTGGAATCCTTAAAATGTTGTGTTTAGTAAACGACCAACAACGCTACGTCCATCCGCATATTGCGCTAATCAATCTGTCGGCAGAAAATCTTACTAGGAGAAAAAGCCCCAAAACAACATTAATTTACTATTATAATTAAAATAAAGTGTTGGATTTTCAAACCTTTTATTTTTTTCTCCGACATGCACACTCTTTCTGAAAGTGATCATATATTCATACCACTTTAAGAAATGTTTTATATGAGTTATTTAAAGAACAGACATCAAGCACTCTTTAGTTGAATACTTAAAATATTTAATGATATTTTGACATGGTTTTGTTTAACATGCTGGTTTAGGTCATATAAGAAGTAGTGTTTTTTAAGGCATTTAATTAACAATAATGCTAAACATCCCACCTACAATCCTACCATTTCCATCCCAACACACGTGGCAGCTGAGGTGCCATTTGGTGAGTGGACACATATTAATTGATACTTATCTCTCTTACCCATGTATTTACTCACCAATTAATGTTTGTCCACTCACCAAGTGACATCTCAACTGCCACGTGTGTTGGGATAAAAATTGTGGGATTATAGGTGGGATGTGTAGCATTACTGTTTAATTAATGGAGATATATATGTAAAGATATTGGAGCAATGGCACATGCATTTCCATGATAGCATTGAATGAGAGAAAATAATAGTGGGACCTTAACCCAATAAAATGACTGAATGAGACATACAAAAAATGGGACACTTCACATGATCAACCATGAAATCCTAATAAAGATTTGGCATTGAAGAAGCTTGATCCACACTATTTATTTTTTTATTTTTGTAAATGAAGTATAGGGTCACACTCATATCCATCATAGATTTTGATAGTCTACATATCTAAGATCATTGAGTAAATATTATATCGTCAAAAAAATTGTTCTACAAATCATTTCATAATTGGTATAGTACCTGCTAATAATCAGTTTATCATAATATTTTGATGAAAAATTTACTTAAATTTGTTGACACTAGCATTATTGAATTTTTTTTTTTTAATGATTTGAGAATTGAGATCCAAAGTTAATAATCACTTTTATCATTTAAATGAATGTTAATAATATAATGATTTTCTCTTTCTCTTATACCAAAGTAACAAACCTTCTTTAATTAGTCTTTTTCTTCCTTTTTCCAAAGCTCCCCTCTTGCTTCCCATGCGTTCATATCATAGCAAACATGTTGACAATACCTATTAATCTGGGATCTGAAAGCTTTCGTCATAAATAGGATTTGAACCTCTGATATGGGAATCATTTGCCTAGCTGAGCTACGCCCATGTGAACTCAAACATGTTGATGTTGATCACCAAATTGTTGATGATAATCATCATCTAACTACTTCAAAATATAAACTGGTCTTGTCTAGTTTCATTTAAGTGAAATGTAACGGTGTATATATTTTTAACATTATTTTGACAGTTGCAAGAAGACAAAAATCCCATCTTCTTGGCTAGTTGGCTCTACTCTAGTAGTCTCTACACAAACCGCTTAAAAAGCCTCATCTTCTTCTTCTTTTTTCACTCCATCCAAAGTTCCAAACACAGCATTTTTTTTTCTATGTTTCTGAGAGAGAGATGAGGCATTTGGGTTTTAGTATTTTGTTGGTCATTTTGATTCAATCTTTGATTTTGAATATCCATGTTGAAGCAGGGGATGGTTTTATTAGAACCAGAGGAGCTCATTTTCTATTGAATGGAAACCCTTACTATGCAAATGGCTTCAATGCTTATTGGTTGATGTATGTGGCCTCTGACCCATCTCAGAGATCCAAAGTCTCAACTGCTTTTCAAGAAGCTTCAAGACATGGACTTTCAGTTGCTAGAACTTGGGCTTTCAGTGACGGTGGTTATAGACCTCTACAGTTTTCTCCTGGCTCCTACAATGAACAAATGTTCAAGGTTGGATTTTTTTTCTAACCCCATTTTTTTTAATTCTTTAAAGTTTCAATCTTTGAAGTTCATGATATTGATGATATGATTTTCTTTTCTGTTTGTGGTTTAAAGGGGTTGGATTTTGTCATAGCTGAGGCCAGAAAATATGGGATCAAGCTGATATTGAGCTTGGCTAACAACTATGACAGTTTTGGAGGGAAGAAACAGTATGTGAACTGGGCTAGAAGTCAAGGGCAGTACTTGTCATCTGATGATGATTTCTTCAGAAATTCTGTTGTTAAGGGTTACTACAAGAACCATATAAGGGTGAGTGCCTAAATTAGATAATTTTTTATATATATATGTTTGTGTTGTGGTTTGGTAGTGACTATAGCTTGTAAAGATTTCATTTTTTTTCTGGTAGGATAATAAAAAATTTCACTGATGATGAGTGATTGATGTCTATTGATATGTGTATGCTTTTTTACAGACTGTTCTTAACAGATACAATAGCTTTACTGGTATTCATTATAAAGATGATTCAACAATTATGGCATGGGAGCTTATGAATGAACCCAGATGCACATCAGATCACTCTGGAAGGACCATTCAGGTTAGTTTCGATTTTGTCGGTCTGCAGTAGGGAAAAAAGTTAATTACTTTCTTGAACAACTAACTATATGCAAATGAATTATGATCAGGTTCTGAGTTTTGAGTTTACCGGATTAATTCTTGCCTAATTTGTGCTTGTGTGATGATATATATAGGCTTGGATAATGGAAATGGCACCCTATGTGAAGTCCATTGACAGAAATCACTTGTTGGAAGCTGGTTTGGAAGGATTTTATGGACAATCAACACCGCAAAGGAAGAGACTCAATCCTAGTATTGATATCGGAACAGACTTCATTGCAAACAACCGGATCCCTGGCATTGATTTCGCAACAGTTCATTCATATCCTGATCAATGGTAATAACTCTTTCATCCACATTAACAATATGTTCTAATTTCATCAAGACATTATAGGATCTTGATAACTATAGTTTCCTAATTTGAGTTTTCGATAATCTTGTTGCAATGAGCAGGTTATCCAGCTCAAATGATCAATACCAACTTTCATTCTTGAACAACTGGCTCGATGCCCACATCCAAGATGCTCAATACATTCTTCGAAAGCCTGTATTCGTAACAGAATTCGGGAAATCATGGAAAGATCCAGGTTATAGCACCTACAAAAGAGATCTAATGTTCAATACAGTCTACTACAAGATATACTCTTCAGCTAAAAGAGGAGGTGCAGCAGCTGGAGGCCTGTTTTGGCAGCTTCTAACCGAAGGAATGGACTCATTCCGGGATGGTTATGACATAGTTCTGAGCCAAAACCCCTCAACTGCAAATGTGATCACTCAACAGTCTCACAGACTGTATCAAATTCGGAAAATCTTCACGAGAATGAGAAATGTCGAAAGGTGGAAGAGGGCTAGAGCCATGAGGAGGGGTCATTGGCAGGGCAGAAATGGAGGAAGGCATATCGGAAACTGAAAATACGCATATGAAAATTTATAAAAGGCATGTTTTAATGTTACTATATAGAACTTGTTTGTGTTTACACTTGGTAAGATCTTGGCATGTAAGTTTCTCCCTTAGAGATGAATATTGTTCATCCAGGAGAGTAGATTATAGATAGGAAGAAAAATATATGTAGTTTGTCTATGTTTTTTCTATGATATGTGATTTGTGTTTTTACAAGTCTCAAACTTGATTGTAATTCAATCATGCTAGTTGATATTTGATGGTTTAGTTTTTTAATAGTTCCTGAATTTGGATTGTAATATTAAAGAAGAAAGCTTCAAGAGAATAGTTTCTTTTATTCATTTATTAAGTGAGTTTATATAGCTTCCTAAATAAACGGAAATGAAAACAGTGATTTTGGTTTATGCTTTTGAAATCCGAAATGCTTCTGGTTGTATATACAGAAAACGATATTGTGAAAACCGTAAAAATGTGTATATTAGAATAATAGAAATATCTATAATTTTAGAACCTAAAATTATAAAACAATTTGATTAAATAAATGGAAAATGTAATTTTTCAATTGTAATTTTATAAACTTGAATATTTAAAAGTAGGTCACCAAATAATAATTACCTAATCAACTAACTAGAGAAAACTAAGAACCCTTTTTATTCACAATCAATACAATTATATCATTTTGAAAATAAAGTATTACAACATAAATTTAAAAAGTAATTGTTAAAATTGCAAGTGAATACTTTAAAGAGTGATTAAAAAAAATACTTTAAAAGAGTAAAAAAATAGTTAAAATATAAATATATTTTAAATTGAAGAAAATATTATAATTTAATTAAGACATATCAAGCATTTCCTTAAAGAAAAGGGAAAAATATAATTATAAATTCGGATGATATGATAAGTGATTTGAGACAATGAAACATAATTTTCGATTTTTTCGTATTAGGTTTGGGCTTATATGCCCTTTGGGAAGAGCCGATTAGGGGTATAATTTCACATGATTTATTTAAGTAGGAATCGATAACATAAATAACACAACGTTGTGTAATATGTTCCATAACATTTTGGAATATTTTTTTAATTGAATTCCAAACAAATATCTCATAATTTTTAAAAGGTTGGGCTTCACACTAGTTTAAGTCCCAAATGAAGTTCATCAAAAGTGAAAAATCACTAAATTTGCATGGATGCTTCTCTGCTACAATTATGCTTCTATCAACTAGGCCTCGTATCAGGAGATTATTTACAAGCTCTGCCATTTCGTGCGCTGAAGGAAGAGACTACCTTTTCTTGCCTCCAAAACCAGAGCAACTTTCTCAGAATACTCAACCACCCAGTCATGTAAATATGCTTGAAGTCAATTTTCAACTAAAACAGCTAGTGAAAACGGGTCATTTACTCGATGCTCGAAACATGTTCGACAAAATGCCGTACAGAGATGAGATTTCATGGACTACGGTGATATCCGGTTACGTCAATGCCATGGACTCCACTGAAGCTTTGTCATTGTTTTCGAGGATGTGGGTTGAGCCTCAATTGAAGATGGACCCCTTTATACTTAGCCTTGCACTCAAGGCTTGTGCACTCAATTTGAATTCTAATTATGGAGAATCATTACATGGGTACACTGTAAAGACTGGTTTCGTGAACTCGGTTTTTGTTGGTAGTTCCCTTTTGGATATGTATACCAAAACTGGAAAAGTTGA
Organism: Acer saccharum; assembly: GCA_030490815.1. Classification (NCBI taxonomy): domain Eukaryota; kingdom Viridiplantae; phylum Streptophyta; class Magnoliopsida; order Sapindales; family Sapindaceae; genus Acer; species Acer saccharum. The sequence goes on from CM059868.1 coordinate 6,309,886, forward strand.
GCTGGGTTGTAGAGTTTTTAATGAAATGCCGTTGAGAAATGTAGTATCATGGACTGCAATTATTACTGGTCTTGTTCGTGCTGGTTATAATAAGGAGGGTTTGGTTTACTTCTCTGAAATGTGGAGATCAAAAGTTGATTGTGATTCGTACACGTTTGCTATTACGTTGAAGGCATGTGCTGATTCAGGTGCTTTGAACTATGGGAGGGAGATTCATACTCACGCTATAAAGAGAGGTTTTGATGAGACCACATTTGTGGCTAACTCTCTTGCTACTATGTATAACAAATGTGGGAAACTAGAGTATGGTTTACGTTTGTTTGAGAGGATGAACATTCGTGATGTGGTTTCATGGACAATGATAATAACAACTTATGTCCAGATGGGTCAAGAGGAAAATGCTTTTAAAGCATTCATAAGAATGAGAGAATCGGATGTAAAACCTAATGAATATACCTTTGCTTCTATTGTCTCTGGTTCTGCCAACCTTTCAAGAATTCAATGGGGTGAGCAATTACATGCTCATGTTTTACGTTTAGGTCTTGCGGATTCTTTGTCAGTAGCCAATTCCATCATGACCATGTATTCAAAATGTGGGAAGTTAACTTCAACTTCAATGGTATTTCATGAGATGAGAAAGAAAGACATTATTTCTTGGAGCACTATAATTGGGGGTTATTCTCAAGGAGGCTATGGAGAAGAAGCTTTTGAGTATCTATCATTGATGAGAAGGGAAGGACCAAAACCAAATGAGTTTGCTCTCGCTAGTGTCTTGAGTGTGTGTGGAAATATGGCTATTCTTGAGCAAGGGAAGCAACTTCACACTCATGTAGTGTCCATTGGATTGGAACACACAGCTATGATACGAAGTGCTCTAATAAATATGTATGCCAAATGTGGGAGTATAAAAGAAGCTTCGCAAATCTTTTCTGAAAGAGAAGACGATGATATCGTCACATGGACAGCAATGATTAATGGTTATGCTGAACATGGCTCCAGCCAAGAAGCCATTGATTTGTTTGAGAAGCTTCCAAGATTTGGGTTGAGCCCAGACTCTGTGACCTTCATTGGTGTTCTTACTGCTTGTTGCCATGTAGGATTGGCTGATCTTGGTTTCCACTACTTCAATTTGATGAGTAAAGAATTCCGAATTAATCCTTCCAAAGAACACTACGGCTGCATGATTGATCTCCTCTGCCGAGCTGGACGACTTAATGATGCTGAGAACATGATCAAAAGTATGCCTCATCAACGGGATGATGTCGTTTGGTCAACTCTTCTTCGAGCATGTAGGGTTCAAGGCGATGCTGATCGTGGAAAACGCGCTGCAGAGAAGATTCTCGAAGTAGATCCCAATTGTGCAGGGACTCACATTACACTTGCTAACATTTATTCCGCCAAAGGGAGATGGAAGGAAGCTGCAGAAGTAAGAAGGACGATGAGATCAAAGGGGGTGACTAAGGAGCCTGGAGGGTCTTGGATCAAGGTAAAGGATCGGGTCTCTGCATTTGTTGCTGGTGATCGCTATCATCCGCAGAGTGAAAATATATACGGTGTGTTGGATTTACTAGCTTCAACGACAGACATTGCTGTCCTGCCTGTCCATGAATTGGATTCTCTTCTACATGACGTTGAAGATTAGCAGAAGCAGGAGTCATTTCAATTTTCTTTGCAGACTCGGATTATTTTCAATGACGGAGCTGCTTACATTGGACTATGGACAAGAACAAAGACGAATTATGGAACAAGAAAGCGTGAGCAAAGAAAGAGCACATCCAAACAGCCATCACTTTTCCTGCTCCAGAGATCTGCCAACTTCCGGCAATGATTACCGGAAGAATGCAGCTTTCTTTTGAGCAGGATTCCCGATATCACAGTGATGCTTCTCAAGGCTAACCTCTGTTTTGCCGCCATTAATACAGAAAGTGTAACAAAGTATATTTGTTTGATTGAATTGTATTCACAGCGAGCGGTTAATACCACAATAACTTTTAACTTTATTACTAGATAGAGCAATTTGCTACATTCTATTTTGTTTTTCCTCCATAACCGTGTAAATTTATTTGATATACACGGTTAAATCCAAGTATTTCGTTTTCCTTTTTTGGTACATCTTCACTATAGGACATGAAAGTTACATGCTTCAGAACCGTAAAAGATTTCATTATCGAAGAAAATTTATATGCAAAGTTCATCGTTCATCCTTAAACCAATTACGGATCACATATAAAAGGAAGCCTAGGCAAAGTCCGGCAGCTCCCAAATAAACAATAATCTGTACCCACAAACTGGAATCGAAAGCTTCCATCACTAAAGCATTCCATGACAAAAACCACAATGTGAAGAAAGTAGACCCTACGGCAGCACCCACGACTACTTGGGGGATTGTGTGAAGTTTTTGTGAGACTCGTAACCATGTCTGCAATAATATAAACAACATATTCATTTCGGTTAATTACCACACTCGTTATTTTATACGAAAGCTCAATAAAGAAAACAACAGAAACAGAAGATTTTGCAATGAAAACCATTAGTATCACCAAAGCATCTCTAAGACTGTACCTAATACACTATCAATTTGCTCGACGTGCAGGGGATAAATCTTATATTTTCTACTTCATTGTAAATGATCAATGCTGTTAGTAATTCAAACCCACCTCATTTAACCATGGATATATCATAATATGCGTTTACATTCTGAAAAATCTAAATCAAATAACAAATATGGAAAAGAAAATAGTGTTAACATTCAATCAATCAGGCATTTGCCGAACAAGATTCTGTAACTAATAAATTCTTAAAGTTTTGGTGACAACATAATATCATGGTGATGTTTAGTTGAAGATATCGTCACCATCTTTCTGCACCAAAATTTATGTCCATCACATGCAGTGATATGTTTAAAATCGGTTCGGCTCTTCAGTAGCGATAAATCTTTATCTAAACAGTATAATTCCATCATCATCAACAACTATCGTTTAGGAGTTCTGTGAATAAATTCACAACAGTATTTTTAACAAGTAACTTGCGTAATTAAATCTGGTGATAGTCATGCATGATGAACTACTTGCATCAAACATTAAGCGAATCTCACCATCATGGCTGACTGATCAGAAATTTCAACAGCTAAAATGACTAAACTTCATAGTTATTTCTATGCTGTATTAAAGGAGGCACTTAAACATACTTACCAGATATATAGCCGATGCCAAGGCAATCCCACTAATCATCAGTGAAACTTCATTTAACCCCATCCATTCCACAACTGCATCGGCATTAGGACAATTAGGACAAGTATTTATTACATGTCTAAACAAAGCCAAAACATTGATAATACACTAACAAAAGCAAGAAAGCAAACACTAGCGAATGTTAAGACCAATAATTGACACAGACACACATAGCAGATTCATATAAAACTATGAGCAGCATTTTTCGTTAACAGAATGCATCCCACTGTTAGCACAAATGATAGGAAAAAAAAAGACCAAATATCACTTTACGAAATCCTATTAACACAGTTGTTTACATTCAAGACAATGTGTGTATGATCGAAACGAAACACATTCGAAAAATTGAATCAGTCAATAGACAGTGGAAAACAACCAGCAATCGAACATTATGCGGTCCACGCCTAAGCAAATGATTTAACAATCTATATTATCCGCAACAATTTTGCGAAACATGAAGCATATACCCACTCAAAGCATCACAAGACTTCACAGAAAATATGCAAGCTATCTGATATATGCAACACTAGGACTCAGCATTCAAGAAAAACAAAAAACGAAAACATTACTTGAGATAATAGCAAAGCTGAAAATGAAGAAAATGGATTGAGCATGAGAAGAGGGCATCCCCGGATCGGATCTTAAAGTGGAAACAGGTCTCTCTTGGTTCAGAATCCGTTTGAGAGCAATTGATAACATAGCATTAAGAATAGACCCCATTAAAATCCACAAGGCTTCAATATCATGTCTCCCAATAATAAGAGCACCAAATAATCCAGAAACAAGCCACTTGCTCTGTACACCAACATCAAATAATCACAATTTAGCAAAATTTTCTATCAATCTACAGCTTTCTTTGTTTCTCAAGTTAAATGGAAAAATATATATATGTATACAGATAACATACCAGACGATTGAGAGTGGATTCAATCCCAGCAGACAAGGACCGAGTCGAACCATTGATTAAAGGCAAAGCTTCATGTTCAACATCCATCACTCGAATATCTTCGTCACCGTCTCTACTAGTCCTAAACGCCGACGTTTTGACCATTTCAGCCATGGTTATAGAAGCAAACCCACCACGAAAACTTGATTTCCTGCAAGAATACAACAAGACCGAAGTGGGTTTTAAAGATTTGAGCTTGGAAGAGTCACCGGAATTAATTGGACCGCATCTGGGTTGGACCAAGATGATGTTTGTTATCGCCGTTGACATTTTTGGTCGGTTGAAAAACAAAGAAGCATCGGAAGAAGTAAGCGTTTTTCACTTGAAACATTTATTGTGTTTTTTTTTTGATATCGTGTTTTCTGTTTTGTGTGTACGTGAAAAATTTGCAGGACAGTGATTGTTTTATAATAAATGATAGGTTGAAATGAAAGTAAGCCAAAGGCCCAAAACTGGCCAAATCAGAGTATCTAGCGTGTGAACCTAATTTTCTGGTTCAGTATCAAAATTCAAAACGATGAAGTGACTGTGGATCCACACACGAACGATGGCAGTTCACACGTGTGAATAATGTGTTCTCATCTTGAGAATGTCTTCCTACGTTGGCAATGGGTCGGATCGGCCCGCCCTAAACCCGAAACCTATTTTTTACAGGTTGCCCCAAACTTGACCGGTGACCCGAACGGATTTTCAATTTCCACCCCAAACCTGATCCGATTGGGTTAGGGGTGCCCCAAACCCGATCCGATAACCTGATTCATTTTATCCTTAAAAAAAAAAAAAAAAAAAAATCTCAAACCACTAAGCGGGGTGTATTGGATTGGGATTTTAATGGACAATTTTTGGGTGCAAGGATTTTATGAATTTGCAAGACTTTATAGACTATTAGGATTATATGGATTAGACTTTTAGGATTCTGAAAGAGTCTTTGGACTTTATTCAGAGACTATTAGAATTATCTAGACTTTATTTCAAGACTTTTTTTACTTTATTTTAACTACACATCGTCCATCCATGAATAAACTTTTTCAGGACCGTCCATCATAGCAATAATTGGTTTCTTACTTTCTTCGATTTCTTCTTCTATTCGTTTCAACATATCTTTAGCTAGCTAACTAGTTTGTCTTTGCATCTATCACAACAATGACAGGAAACACCACATAGCTATGATGCCGAGTCCGGGATGGGTCACCTCATCCCACTCATTGAGTCAGCTAAACAACTCGTTCTCTGCCATGAATTTTCAGTCACCTTTATAGTACCCACAGTCTCGCCGGTACCAAAAGCTCTCAAAACCCTTCTCGAAAATCTTCCACAAGGCATGGACTATTTACTTCTTCCTCCTGTTCACTTCGATGAGGATGTTAGAAGTGGAAACCAAATTGTCCTCACAATTATTCACTCTCTTTCTTCAATTCACGTTGTTTTAATGTCATTAGTTACAAAAACTAGATTAACTGCTTTAATTGTTGATATGTTTGGTATTGATGCTTTTGACATAGCTAAAGAATTCAACATTCCATCGAAAGTAAAAAAAATAGAGTGATTTGTGAAGAAGATCTAGTATGGAGGTTGAGGAAGCTGAAGATGAGAAAGAAGAAGAAGAAGAGAAGATGGTGAAGATTTAAGAAGCTGATGACGAGGGCGGAGATGGCAAGAAGACGAAGCTGATGTTGGGAGAGAGTGAAAAAAAGTAAGGAAAGTATTGTGGGAGAGGGCAATACAATTTTTTAGTGAAGCTATTTATACATATCGTTGAAAAAGTCTGGAAAATCCATTTTGTCGTGAAATCCTAAAAATCTTAATCTCAATCCAATACCACCAGACTTTTAAAAAATCTTTAAAGTCTGGATCCAATACCTCAAGACTTTTAAAAAAATCTTAAAAGTCTCAATTGTCTAATAAAATTATGAACCAATACACCCCCCTAAATATACAAATTATTTTACCACATGATTGAATTTTAGGACACTGACTTAAATTTTAACATTAAATTAATATATATATATATATATATATACAATTTTTTTTTATTGGAAATTTAAATATACACTTAAATACAAACATACACCATAGAAAAACATTTTAACATACACTTAAAATTCATATATAAACTTAAATTTAATAGAACACTGTAGGGAAAAATACGAATCCACGCAACGGAAGCGAGACTAAAATAGAGTTTAGTATAGCTTAAAATTTTTCCATAATTTGAACCTTAACCCTCTAATTAATTAAACATATAATACTAAAGATATCATACCTTTGTCGCGTGATCCGATTGACATTGCGTCGATGGTAATCCGTAAGATCTTCCAATCCAATCACAAACGTGAATCACCTAGGAGCGTGGTCTCCCTTCTCTTTGAATTGTGTACCTGATGATGGATAACAAAAACTTTTTCTTTTTCGTTAGTCACAACAAATTCCAAGAGGCTACAAAGAATGTTCCGGTCACTTTTGAATTCACAATCGTTAGATCGAAACTCGCGTGAACCTTATTCGAAATTGTGCACAAAACCTTTTGATATAAAAGTTACTAGTGCATTATCGAAATAAGAACAAACTTTTCTCTTTTTTCCTCTTGGCCGAATTCTTACACTAATCTAAGAGTTGGATTTTATTTTTCTCAAGCAAAAGAAAAATAACTCTCAAGTAAGCATTAGGGTTCCTGAATTCTCTTTGCACAAAAATATATAAATCTTGGTCGCAAATCTTCCTTGCCCAAAATAATATATCTATATATCTATTTTATAATAACTGCACGCCTCTTAAAATATATATTTCTCTTGCGCATTCTGCTTGCTTTATAAATATATATATTGCACATTCTGCATGCTTTATAAAATCAATATATATTGCGGCCAATTGCCACATATCAAATATATAAGTCAATGGATATATATATATAATACTGCATGCCACATATAAATTTATATCTATATCAATTCCGCATGCTTTATAAATATGTCTATATATTGAGGTCAAAATCTTTTACCATGTAGGATTTGTGTCTTTTGACTTAAATCCTAACCCTAGGTAGATTTCCTTAGAATTTCAAACCCTAATGCAACTCTTTAGTGTATTTGTGACTATATAAAAGACTTCCTTATTTGACTAGATAAATAAATCCCTTATTTATCTACTTACCAAATAAAGTCTTTTATTTTATTTATACTACCACAATGGTAAACTACTAAGAAACATATTTCCTAGTTAGAAAAAGATTTTGATTTTTAATTAAATAATTAATTAATAAATTAATTAATTTCCATTTAATCAATCAATAAAATAAAATAATATTTTAGACCATTATTCCAGTCTTGCCGCCCACACCATATACATGGGCCTAATATTATTTTCTTATTTTATTTAATCAATTAGACTTTAATTAAAAAGCCCACATTTGAACCAGACCCATTCTTACTAAAAGAAACAAGCCCACATGCCTTTCATTAATATATTAATATAATTGATCAGCCCATTAAATAAATAATGTGCAAATTATATTCTTAATATATTAAATACAATTCTAGATGGACCCATAAATTGGTCCGGTAGAATATATCAAGTGATCCATGTAAGTCTGTGTGGATTGGGGATCTTGGCGGGCTATCTAAATTTAAGCTTCAATAGACATAACCTAATCACAATCAACAAATGATTCACTTAGGTCCGATCTATTAATTTTAACTTATTCCACTAAAGAGCTAAAATTGAACTCTTAAATAAAGATAGAATAAGTAAATATTTCTCATTCGTACCCTAGACAATCTTATTGGAGATGGTGTATCCTCGTGATGAATATCAGTAATCGCCAAGAGCTCATAGATCGCCTATAGCTCTCCAAGTTACTATATTTACTCATATGACCACATTTTGAACTTGGATATTTTGACTTGTCCAGAAGCCATGTTTCAATAGACTCTATCGAAAACTTAACGTTAAGATTCAATATCCAATACCTCAAAACATCCATATGATGATATTCTACTCTCATTTAATAAATGGAGCCACGATATCCATATCTATAAATGAAGTCCTCTATCGATTAACAAATGAATATCACCAAAATATCAAGGATAGACTATGCTATATAATTGTACTCATTGATAACTCAAATGATACCACTTGCAACCATAAGTCCATCATTTATCTCAGGATTAAGATAGACTCTCCGATTGTCCTGATAATGAAAAGACTATTATCTATTGACGGTTTTAGATAAAGTATTTCATTGTGATCCAGTTCAATGCACCTAGTGCACTAGATCTTTTACTCAAAGCCACTTTGATGATTTTAGACTCATCATAACACATTTGATCCCACTCAAATGCTAGTAAAAGAATCTACAACTTTAACAAGATAAAGGTGCACAACTTTTAACTTAAGTTGTGAACATTATTCAAGACTAACTAAAGAATTGTGTCTACCTCATACATATTCAGATGTACGAACAATTCTTCTTTTCTCATAGTCTTTTGACCTTATGATTATTTACTTTTGACAATTATAATAATTAAACTATAAATGCTATAAGATTTGTTAAACCAGAAATCACATTATTAATATGAATAGATTGTCAAAAACACTATTACACTCTTGCTATTGAGCATAATCCTAACAAACACAACATCTAAGTTTAAGAAATTTTAAATTCAAACATAAAATATGATTAGGTAAAAAGACAAAGAGATTAAAGATTTGTCTTTCCCTTTATATTTTTATATTTTAAATAATTATATAAATACCGGGTTAAACGGGACGGGTCGGGGCATAAGAGGTTGACCCATACCCGACCCGATAAAAAATCGAGTCAAAAAAGCTTGACCCAAACCCGACCCAAGCCCTGTTTTAAATGCTCCAAACTCGCCCCAAACGGATCGGAGTCCCACCGGTTTGGGGCAGGTCGAGGATTTTTGCCACCCCTACTTCCTAGTTAAAATGTCAACGGTTAACTGTGGTACTATTTGTCTATCTCCCGTGTTCCTCGTTACCCGAAATATTGCGAGGCGGAATTAGCATACTGATAAGGTCGATGAGGGTACTACGGGATGTTTCGGTATATTTACTGAATTTAGGGGTGGGCACCAACCCGATCCAATCCGACTAGATTGGGTTGGGTTGCTTTTAAGATTGGATTGGGTTGGATTAATAAAATATAACCCAATCTAACTAGACAACCCGATATAAATAATAAAAATAAATTAAATAAATTTATTTATTATTAGATTTATTATGAAATCTCATTTTTAAAAATATTTAAAAATTTTACTCATGCACCATTTATAATATTATAAATGACAAATATGAATACATAATTTTAAATATTTTATACCATAATATATAATACATTTATTAAAAGTATGCAATTATATTGTCTTCATCTTTTGTATTAATTGGCACATCCTTGGTTGTACTTTAAAATATGTTTTTTTTCTTTTCTTAATTTGATTAAGAATTTGGTAGAAAAAGTCTAATAATTGTATATAAACTCAAACTATTATATTGGTTGAAATAATTAATAGATTATCCAACCCTTGAGATATTCAACGAAGTGGTTATAATTGTAAAATAGATGAGAGGCTTAGATGGACACTTTCTAAGTTTGATAAATTGTTATATTTTTATTTTTTAATTATGCAACAAATATTTAAACAATTTATATTATATGTTGTGATTTGATTTTGATGCTTTTAAAAAATCTAAACTTTATGTGATATGATATTTGGATGAAAAATTATTATAAATTTGAATTTTGATATAACAAAATTTGAATTCAAATATATTTTTTCTATTGGACTTAAAAAGCCCAACCTGATAAATATTGGGTTAGGTTGGATTTGATTAGGTTGGGCAACCTGCTGCAGCAATATACTCAGCTTCAGCTAAGGATTGCGTAACCTGCTGCAGCAATATACTCAGCTTCAGCTAAGGATTGCACAGTGGAGTTCCATGAAAATACTCCACTCCCAAGTGAAAAAACATACCCAATTGTGCTCTTAGAATCATCTATAGATCCTGCCTAATCACTATCAACAAAACCTTCAAGTTTTTCATCACATGTGCAATACAAAATGCTAAGATCCATAGTACCTTTCAGGTACCTCAAGACTCTTTTACCAACACCAAGATGTGTCAAACTTCGTGAATGCATGAACCTTGAAAGTAGGGTAGCTGAGAACATCAAGTCTGGTATACTGAGTTACAGTTGCCTTTGCATCACCACTAGCCTTGGAGAGCTTTTAATTTACAGCAAGTGGAGTTGAGACAGGATTACAATTCTCCAATTTGAACTTTCTCAGCATATCTTTTTGCATACTTTCTCTATGAGAGAAAGATTCCATCATTGGACTGATGCACTTCCATTCCCAAAAAATACCTCATCTCTCAAAGATCTGTCATTTCAAATACCTGTAACATACTCTTCTTGAATTTGTCAATTTCATAAATATCATCACTAGTAACCATCAAATCATCTACATAAAGTGACACTATAAGCTTCTTGCCACAAGCTTTCACGCAAAGAGTAGACTAATTTTGGCTCCTCCTGAAACCATTTTGAAGAAAGTGAGTATCAATTCTGTTGTACCAAGCTCTTGGAGCCTGTTTCAGCCCATACAAGGCTTTATGATGCCTATAAACTTTATCTTCATGACTTGCAACAATGAAACCAATAGGATGCTCAACATAAATTTCTTCTTGCAAAACTCCATTTAAAAAAGCTGATTTAATATCCAAATGAAAGATCCTCCATCCATATTGAGCTGATAGAGCAACAAGTAATCTGATGGTTTCATGCCTAGCAACTGGGGCAAATGTATCACCATAATCAACTCCAGCCATTTGAGAATACCCTTTTACAACAAGTCTGGCTTTGTGCTTGTGAATGGAACCATCAGGGTTCAATTTTGTCTTGTAAACCCATTTGACACTAATCACATGTTTGTCTTTAGACCTTGAAGTGAGTTCTTGATCAGACTATTTTATATCTATTTGAGGTCCCCTATTTCATATCTTTTGTGCTCGTTTTTGAGCATATTTTTGTTAATGTTTTGTTCGAACCATGTGTAGGTACATATTCCCTACATCTAGAGGTGGGCATGGGTCGGGTTGGTTCGGTTCGGTTTTGGCCAAAACCGAATTGAACCGACTTATATTCGGTTTTTATAAATGTGAATCAGTTCGACCCATATTGGACCCCAAAACCGAATTGACCCAAACACCATTTTCTCGGTTTAGTTCGGGTCGGTTCAATTCGATTTTAGGCCTATTGGACCTCCAGTTATATATATATATATATATATGTATGTATGTATATATATATTTCTTCATTTCTTTTTAACCTTTTAACAACTGAAATTGTAATTGGGCCTATTGGGCTTCATTTCTCTCCGTATAATGGAATTAATTTGCAAGGGTAAAAAGAGAAATATTAAAAAAAAAAAAAAAAAAAACATTAATGATTTATTACAACAAAAATTAATGAATTAAAAAAAATAAAACAAATTACAAATTTACAATTAATAAATTCTAGAATCAACCACCAAACATCAACCATCGGTCCACCACCAACATCATCATCAATTCATCATCATCACACCAACACAACTGGTCCACCACCACCATCATCAATTCATCATCATCACACATTCATACCAACACCAACACCAACCCCAGATCTTCTATTTTTGCCTGTTTTTTCAACAACCAAACACTAACAGATGACACCAATAATCCAAAAAATAACAAACAAATGAACATAAACTCAAAAAAAACATCTAAACATAACAATAAGATCTGAAGAAGAAAAATAGAATACACAAGACAAATTACAAAAGAATAAAAACCTTGATGAGTGCAGGCGGAACCAAGGAAAAGATAAGAGTGCAGGCGAAAGAGAGACTTCTGGTGGGTTGACCGGTTGAGGAAGTGGCGAAAGGGAGGGAGGGATCGTATGACTATGAGAGACTAAGAGATACAGAGAAAGAGAGAGACGTGGCTGTGGTTTTGTGAGAGATGTTTTTAGGTCTGAAGAGTTAAAAATAATCTAGGTTTTTTTATTTATATGTCGGTTCATATAGGTCAATTCGGGTTGGTTCGAGTCAGTTTCGGTTTTGGTGCCTACATCAGGTATTTAAGCTTAAAGATTAATTTGGGAGGCAAAATGAGCTAAAAACGGAATAAAATGGAAATTATGCAGAGTGTTGTGCCTCACCGTTGACACAGACCACGATGTGATCTAAGCCTAGCCATGTCCACGGTTGATCCGTCATCGAACTAGAATGCGACACGAGACTGCGGCTGAAAGCCATCTTTGTTTTCCAACAGCTTACAGACAAGTGCAGAAAACCAGCCATTCGATGGTTGCATTCAGCGAGCCTCACCGCCAATTTGCAAACCGCCGTTCAACATCAATGAAGTCCAAGAAGAAATCGGCTGTCAGGGACCGTCGATCTGTTACCACTGATCGTCGACAAAAAACCACCGCTGGATCACACTGCTGGCTTGAACCGGCAATACAAACGGGCGCTACAACTCCAGAAGATCACCGCTTGCTTGAACCGGTGGTACGATACAACGCTCACCCAGCGGCAAGTCGATTTTAGAGCAAAAACTGATGGGCAAACTCGACATTTCACCACCCAATTAGCTTTAACCCCCCTTCACTATAAATATACCTCTATGCTTCATTCTCTTATAACATTCACCTCTATATTCTCTTCCCCAAACACTTTTCATCTCCTTCATCACCTAAATAAGAGAGAGAGAGAGAGAGAGAGAGGCTTCCAAAGGATCCATGGAGGTTTTTCCTCCATGGATCCTCACCATATGCACCTTCTACACAACCTCTACCACATTTAGGAGTATATTGCATGGAGATAGGAGTGGGCTTTGGCCAATTTCGAGCTAGCAAAGGAATGAGCTCTTAGAGGGGTTCTTCAAGGGTTGTATATCATTTACTCACTCTCTTTGCATTTCTTGTTTTCTTAAATGTGTAATCCATCATTTAGGAATATTTGTAAACTATCACATGTGCAATTTATATATAATTGTTCTTATTTTCATTTGGGTCTTATTCCATTCTTGTTATAATTATGAACTAATCTTTTATTATGAATTTCATGTGTATGGATGGTTGGAAATTGATATGTATTCATGAATGGGATTAGGAGTATATTAATGTAATTTAGGAGTAGTTTAATTAAATATCCCATGATTGTTTGTATGTTGATGGATGACTAGAAATTCCATGTTAGGAATGATGTGAGTGAATGAGAAATAGTTAGGGTTATGTAATAGTGTAGTACTTAAAACAAAAACAAAAACAAAAACAAAACAAAACAAAAAACAAATTTCTTCATAGTAACAAAATGGCATGAAACAATTGAGTTAACGTAGAAACGGATTGTTGGTTGGTGAATGGTGACATAAAATTATAGAAAGTTGAAGCAGAGAAAAAGATGAACTGTTAATTGTTAAGCAAGTAGTTGGTATTATTGGTTCAACTTTTCAAAGATTGTATCCGAATTATGAATCAAACACCCTTTCAATAAAGTTGAAGAATTTTCAATTTCAATTATTGCATTTGCATCAATAAAAAAATAATATTCCGAGTTGAATTCACAGATTGCTTGTTTAATACAAAAATATGAAATAAAAACACAAGATTAAATACATGCCTAATTAAAACATTCTAACAAAGCAAGCTAGAAATCATCAGCTTTTATTTGAATTCAAAAGAGCTTTTGATGAGCTGATTGACATTGATGAATATGCAGAAGAGCTAGTATTTGAAGTCCCTGTTGGATATTTGTCCGAGTCTGTGAGGCCACCAGTAGTGCTTGTATAGTTGAAATGACTCAAACTCAATGGAGGTGCAAAATACATCGCCATAGGCAATTTCGATGGAAGGCTTGGCAATTGAGCTTCAAAGTTGAGAACATTTATAACTTGTCGTATAGATGGCTGGAGAGCGACATCAGGGTGACAGCACCATAAACCAACAATCATCAAACACTCAATTTGCTGTTCATCAAACTCTGTTTCTAATCTCTGATCGACCGCTTCAAGAATCTGCTCTTTACCGTAAAGGTCCCAAACCCACTCGACAAGCCTAACTTTACTCGGTTCTTGCCTCTGATCAACTGGCCTTCTTCCACACGCGATTTCCAAGGCGACTACTCCAAAACTATAGACATCGGATTCCTTACTAGCTTTGCCTGTCATGACACACTCGGGGGCTAAGTAACCCATAGTGCCTGCCAAAACAGTGGTTTGCAAACCCATGTCGTGGTCCACAAGCCTAGCAAGACCAAAATCACCTAACTTGGCATTGAAATTGGAATCCAACATCACATTACTAGACTTAATATCTCTATGGACAACACATTGTTCCCACTCTTCATGAAGATATAACAAAGCAGAAGCCAAACCAAGAGCAATCTTGTACCTTATAGTCCAAGTTAACATGATTTCTTCTCCGAAAAGATGGTAATCAAGGCTTCCGTTAGGCATGAACTCATAAACAAGTAAAAATTCTCCTTTTTCATGACACCAACCAATTAATTGAACCAAATTTCTGTGTCTCAAACGGCTAATAATCCTGACTTCAGACATGTACTCTTTTTTACCCTGTTTTGATCCTCTAGAGACTCTCTTAACAGCTATTTCTGTGTTCTGATCGGTCAACAAACCTTTGTAAACACCTCCAAATCCTCCCTCTCCTAATTTCCCCACCTCATCGAAATTGTTCGTTGCACGATCCAGTTCACGATAAGTGAATCTCTTTGGACCAGTCCCTTTCTCAAATTCATCATCCATATCATCATCAAAAGCTTCTTCAACATCCTTATTATTATTTTTCCCACCTGCCCTTTTTCTCCAAATGAAAAACCAAATCAAACCCGCCCCGCAAACTAAAGCACCAATACCTACAACTAAACCAATAATAAGTCCTATATTGTTTTTCCCATTATTGATCTCCAAGCTTGATTCGAAACTCCAAGAAAGAATCTCATGTACTTCAAACCAAAAACCTGTCGACGCCGAGAAGCCTATCCTAACTTGCTCTGGAAGTACTTTACTCAAATCAACATTATAAGAAAGGCTAGAATTCCCACCAAAGACTGGATTATCAGGATAAGTTAAAAAGACACTTAGATTTTGTGTAGAGGAATTGTAACTCACCCGTGCATTTGCTCTTGATCCATTCTTGATGCTACTATTCAACGTAACGTTTGCCACCGAGACAATGGAATTCACGTTGATGCCTACATGATTATCATCCGGATCCCATGTATTATTGAAACTATCAAACTCAACCGCGACAATTTGATTATCGGTAGAGTTTTCAGCATTACTAAACAGAGCGAGAAATCCACCACTTGAGTTACGAGGAATGCTAAAGTTGTTGTAAGGTGCAAGGAAGAATGAAATCCCATCGCCGTAATTGCTAGTACCTTCTGATGGTTTGATAATGAAGGAGAAGTGGGTGGTGAAATCTGTAAGCCTTCCAGTTTTTGAGTCCCAAATAGGCACTGGTTGGTCATATGTAGCCCAACCAGTACTGTTTGTGAGATCGTTTTCGATTTGGTTCTTTGTGAGTTGAAGAACACCAGCAGAAGAAGACGCAGCTCCTTCAAAGTATATGCCTGCATTATTGTTTGCATCGAAACTTGTGAAGTTGAATGAAACTGAATTTGCAATTGGAAATGACAGAAACAAGAATGAAAAAATCAAGTTGAGAAGAAAATTGTTGTTTAAAGAGAGAACTGCCATGGCTGAGATTGCATAGAGAGAGCAACGAATTTTGATGGTAAATTAATTTTGGTGAAGAGGAGGAGTTGCTCAACTGTATTATATATTGTCCTAAATCATGGAACATTCAACATAGATTGTCTTCATTAACTGGGTCAAATCAACTCACCTGCTTTATTTTTCATTTTGAATCCTTCCTATTCAATATTGGCATGAGTCATGAGTCATGACCTTAGATATTAACAAAATAAGACCTTTTTTTTTAAGGTTTCCATATCTATTGGACCAAATAAGACCTTTTTTTTAAGGTTTCCATATCTATTGGACCATCCAAATTTAACAAATGCTAACGTATCTCAACCGTTAGATTTGAAGTGGATCATTCATTGATTTACCGATGAATTTGTCATGTACGTCGCCGAGCAAATTGTAGAAAGCTACACTAATTTTTATTTTTTTAATTATTGTCTAATTGACATAATGACATCTGTTATTAGTCAATCCCCATACTAGGGATGGGCATTTTCTCCACGGGCCTCACCCCGATTTGGGGGCAAATTTTACCCCCAAATGGGGTTTAGGGGTTTGTTCCCATTTCCCTATTCCCCTATTTAGAAAAATGGGGGTTGGGGTGGGGCCCATTTTCCCATATATATATATATATATATATATATATATATATATGTATATATTTACTTTTATTTTCTCAAAAAAGTAAATAACTTTAAGTCTATTACTTGTTTACTCTCTACTAATTTCCCAAATTTCATCATATATATTTATGTGTAATACTATATTACTATAGTTATTTATATTAATTTTGGATTAAATTAAATCAATTATATATTTTAGATTATTTATTGGATTGGATATCGAAACAGAGTGAATCGAACAATTGGAATGATTGAATTTCGAATCCCAAATTTTAAATTCTAGATTTCGAATTAAAATATATTAGGATTGAAAATAAGGAAAATAGGGGACGAGATAAGGGCAGGGAAACCTCCCTCCAAACACCCCCATCCCTAATTCCTTTAAATGGGACTTAGGGGTGGAAGGAGGTTTTAGGAATGGGGGTGGGGGGACCCTCCCCCACCCCAATGGACCCCCACACCCATCCCTTGACCCAGACCAAGTCTTACGCGTAATGCAATGGGAAATTTGAGCCGGCTACACATCTTTATACTGAAAAAAGTATGAATATTACACAAGACAAAAACTTAACTCTTTTTTATTATTATTATTATTATTATTATTTTTATAAAGAATATTTATTAAACTAAATTTTACAATTGTATCTCAAATATGATAAATTATAATTACCATTTTTTTTTGTTTAAACTAAAAAAAATCATAGAAATTTCTGATGGGTTGAAGTGTTGAACTGATCCATACACCTGCTGCACAATAAAGGTCCTAATCAATTGACGTTGATCACTTAACAATCACTATTATTAATAAAGTATGAAGCATAATACATAAGTTTTAACTTTTAACCTTTATAAATTAACAACGTTAAAATCATATAAGATTGATTAATTAAATAAGATATTAATTAACCGATAAACTAATACTTTTTTCTTTTTTGAATACACCGATAAACTAATACCTAATAACTAAATAACTCATGAAAATTTGTATGTGTATTATTTTCTTTCATTTCAGATATGTATTATTGTATTTTACTTATTTAATCAATCCACATCCGATGTATACATTTAACCAATCAAAATGTCAATGCCGTTCTGCTAATCTAATCCATAATCCACATCAACAATGTATATATCACACTTGTCTTCACAATCACAAAGTCAGATTTTGTGATTAAAGGCCGTGCCCCACAAGTATAACCTTTGCAAATTTAGACTGATGATTCAGCTTCCACAAGTTTTGTAATTAATTCTTTGTTTGCAATACAACACGTAAGTAACCAAAGCAACTTTATGATCGTTTTACTGAGTCCACTCAAGAAGCCTTCCTCCTAATTATTATGAGTTTAGTTATATTTCAAATTACGAAAATGTCCATAGACCTGTAAACTGTTTTAGTGGAAGCTTAGTTTAATGGCTCATGTACGGATGCCAACTTTGACTCCGTGAACCACCCATCCCATGCATTAGAGCTGATGATTTTAGTTTTAGCGGCCACAAGCCAATTTTGGGAAGGGATTTGTTTACAGATCCGAAAGCAGAGTAATCATGATGAGAACCCTGTTACTCTGTTATTACTGTAGGGTTGGCAATTTAAAGGCCCAAGCCCGCACTGGACCCAAACCCTCAGAAAGCCCTCAAAATCTTCAAAGGGCCTAAACCATGCCCATATTAAAAATGAGTGACGATATTTGCACCCCTAAAAAACTGTATGTGCACCCCTATTTGTATATACACCCCTTTAAAAAAATTTAAAAGATAAAATCCTTGTAAGTACACCCCACACATTACCAAATATGCCCTTTGTTTTAATTTTTAAAAATATTATAAAAATAAACACCTTGTATTCTTTATTTTACCTAAAACAAAATAAAAAGGAAAATTAGTTTAAAAATACTAATAAAAAGGAAAAATTATAAACGGATAAACAACAACAATAAAATTGCAGACATCCACTTCGAATTCATCATTCTCCAAAGGAGAGAGAGAATGGTATTTTTTAAAAAAAAAAAATTTTATGTGTTGTTTTTTTATTATCTGAAATACAAAATTAAAAGATGCCTAATATATATGGAGGAGCCGCAGTACTCCTCCCAAATTTTGGAAGAGGTTGTAATAATCTAATTTTCTAATCTAGGATAGAAGAGGATGAGGCAGCAGCCTCCTCCATATTTTCTTGAGAAAATATACTGTTTTTCTTCACTTTTTGATATATTTGGGATTTTGTTTTTCCTTATTATTTTTAATTTGATTTAGTTAGTTAAAATTTTGAAACTAAGATAACAATAATAATTAAGGGTAAGATTAGAATTTTAAAAATATATAAATTTGGGGTGCACATACGATTTTAAAGGGGTGCAAATATCGCCACTCTTAAAATTTACATTAGGTTGGATTGGGTTGAAAAAACCGAACCCAAAAACGCCCACCCCAAGATTATAATCTCCGATGACCTTATGAAAAAAGAAAAGAAAAAAACATATTGGACTGGTGTGATTTGTTTCGATATTAAATTTAATAAAAAAAAAAAAAAGGAAAAAAATTATATTATAATAATTTGATGGATGTCACGAGTCATGAGAGAATAAAATAAAAAACATGTGGCATTATATTTATAAATAACAAAAATGCTCTATCAAAATAAATAAATAAATAAATAAATATTTATATATTATTTATTAAAAAAATCAATAAAACTAAATATTTATTGATTTTTTATATAAAAATATTTATTTATTTATTCATGGTAAGGATATTTAAAATTAATTATTAACTATTTTTTTAAAAAAAAATATTATAATTTTTAATAAAAAATATTATATTTTTTAATAAAAAAAAATTCAATAAAGTCATAGGAATATCTTAATACGATATAATACAGTGCATCACCAAACACAAGTTTGTATTAATGATAATACAGTGCAGTGCAGTGCAATATAATACAATACAATTCAATACAGTCCAATACAATCCAATACGACGTGCCAAACAAGCCTTTACTGATTAGATAAAGAATATATTAATTATTTAATTTTTTTTTTTTTTAACTTTTCAAAAAATTTAGAAAAGCTAGGGTTGAGCCCATCCTAGCCCAGCCCTAAGTCTGTCCCTGACATGAATCGATGGACACATGGAGACTGTTGTAGGTTCAATTTAACGTGGAAATATTATCACCTTACAACATCAAATTTCTATTGAAATTATAAAAAAAATTAACAACATAACACATATTTCAATAATATTCCATATTTGTTGAGAAAAAAAAAGTGTTTTTTCTAATACAATACAACATAATACCACCAAATATAATGTATTAGCTAATACGGTGTTTGTTGTATTAGACAATTAAAATGTACTAAAATAATACACTATAGTGTTTGGTGCAAACAATATTTTAATTGTCTAATACAAATATACAATACAATGCGACGTAATAAACAGGGCCTAAATGAGTAGCCATGTAAGAGTAGGATTGTACTATTGTAGCAAATATTTAAGGGAAAATTGTATTTTAGTCCCTATAGTTTACCTTAATCTGTGTTTAGTCCATGGTTTTTTGGTATTGTAATTTTCAGTCCATCATTATTCTGACAATATGGATTGTAGTCCCTACCGTTCAATTCTATTAGGGTTTCATCAAGTCAACGAGGGTCAACGAGGGTAAATAGGTAAATTCATCGGTGAGGACAGGAAGTGTAATTATGGCTAAAGGCTATAAAGGTAATTTGATATATACAATTAGTAATATATTAAATAAAAAAATTAAAATAAAAAACAAATCAATAAGTAAAAATAAAAAACGAAATCAATAACTATTAAAAATAAAAAATTTAAAAAGAAAAAACAAAACAAAATCCTAAACCGATCTCTCATCTCTCACACCACCTCCATATCTCACGATCTCTCATCTCCTCATCTCTTACATCTTCATCATCAAACCCTAAATCGATCTCTTTCTCTCTCTTCTTCTTCTTCTTCTTCTTCTTCTTACCCACAGCTGACCTAAAAGCTCACCCCAAAATCCCCAATTTTATTTTTTTTTAATTCCCTTCTTCTTCAACAAACCAAAGACCGAAATCCTTAGAATTATATCTCCAAATCCTCTTCTTCTTCGACAAAGCAAAACCCCTAGAATAAAATCCACAAATCTTCTTCTCTTCTTTGTTTGTTGTGTTTTCAACTATTGATTTGGGGTTGGCTTGAATCGAGTTGGAAATTTCATTTTTTGAAATAATACCATCACCTTCTCGTTTTCAATTATTTTGTTCAAGAAATCTGGAATTTTTGTTTGTATTTGTCGAGATCTAGAAATTTTTTTGTATTTTTTTTGTTCAAAAAATCTGGAATTTTTGCGGAGATGTTGGATTGTATGTGCAATGTGCCTTATGAGAAAAATATAGCCATGGAAGACAATTGTTAGAGAGGGTTATTGGTCAGTAGAATTATGTATGTTTTTGTTAGTTTTTAAATTCAATTATCTGGGTTTTCTACACTGGTATCTGATTTTCTTCATTGTCTTATGTGAGATATGGAAATAGCAGATTAAGGTGTGTTTCTTTGAGGAATTTGCTTTCATTTTCTTTTTATTGGGTTATAGATATTAATTATGTTTTATGACTATTGAATTTATGAGTTTTTTTTTTTTTTTTTTTTTTTTTTTTTTTTAATTCTAAATCCATCTTGATTGACCAATGCAATTATATTTATTTAATCTGTTGAAGTTGGAAAATCAGCGGGCTTTATGAATGAGATCTGGAAATTTGGAATTTGGTTCAAAAAATCTGGATTTTTTTTTTTGTTCAAGAAATCTGGAATTTTTATTTTTATTTTTGTTTTTGTATTTTTAGAGATCTGAAAAAAATTTTGTTCAAAAAATCTGGAACGATTTGGTTGGTGTTTAATTTTTGAAGAATTTGATTTGGTTGGTTGGTGTTTAATTTTTGATACGATTTGGTTGGTGTTTAATCTGGAACTATGAAGAATCTGTTATTTGAATTTGAATTTTAATTTTTTAGTTTTAATTAAAAAAAAAAGTGTGTTTAATTTAGGTTAGGGAAATACGATTTGGTTGAATGGTTGTTTTAATTTAGGTTATTTTTTTATTTTTTTAATTAGTTTTAATTAGTTTTATTTATTTTTTAATTTTTTAATTTTTAATTTAATTAGTTTTTTTTCATTTTTTATTAGTTTTATATATTTTTTAATTTTAAATTTAATTAGTTTTAAAAAAGAGAGATCTCCACCGTCCATCTTTGAGATGGATAGTGGAGATATATATTTTTTTTCAATTCCATGTTTTTTAAAAAAAATTTAATATATTTTTTATTTAATAATATGTGGAGGGTTAAATGGTCACACAAAAGACAAAAATAAGGGTAAAACGGTCTTTCAAAGGGCATCAGAAAGTCAGAGGGGCATTAACGTCTTTTAGTCCGACTGACATGGCAGAATCTGTCTTTTGACGGATTCTGTCACAGAAGGACTAAAAGTTACAATAAAAAACACCGTGGACTAAACCTAGAATAAGACAAACTACAGGGACTAAAATGCAATTCTCCCAATATTTAAACTTGCTTGAATACTTTTTTCAATCTCACGATTCACGAGGCGAGTTTTTTTTTTCTTATTCCCCAATTCCCTAAGTTTACTTAAATTTGGTACATTCTCTCTAGCAACATCAAAAATTGATCTTCCAATCATGTATGTTTTATGAATATTATAAATTTAAATATTTTGTTTTGTATTGAAATTTTAGGATTACTATAATTTTTAGTTTATAAAATTTTAGGAGTAATCTAATTATCATTTATTCTAATTTTAAATTTACAAACTAGCAATATTGTTTAATGAATTTCTTTTTGTTTTGGTTGAAATTTAGATACATGGTTGTTAAGTTAAATTATTTGTTTTTTGGTTTTTAATTATTCTTTTGTTTTAAAATTTGTTAGTAAATAGCAATATAAGTGTATATTTATTTCTCTATGTGACGTGAATACTCCATTATAACTAAACTAATATAATAATCAAATAAATTATAATTTTTTAGAATTGATAAGTTCGATCTTTTCAAAAATCGTAGGATACAACTTAATTATTATTTGATTGCATTTGCATTTCATGTTTATTTTATAACTTGTTTTGACCTTTTTTTTAATAATTAATTTCTTTAATGTATTTATTTAGGATATATATATATTTATGGGGTAAGCCTTACTATGTGTTATTGACAAGGTGAATCTTTATTTTTAATTAATACAATTTTCTCGTATTGTTAATGATTGGTAAAAAAAAAAAAATTTATTCTAAGACATCTAGTGTTTAATCCTGGTTATGTCTCTGACTATGTAACCATGTCAATTTATTTGGGTATAGAATTTAGAGAAATTTTAAAGACAATATAGCATTTGCAAACTAGTGTATTATTGGGTCAATTATATCATATAATCAGTTGAAAATTCATCACTGATTGAATGATTGTGCATATTCTAGCAAAGGTGATATTGAGATTTTTATTTTTACTTTTATTTTTTATTTTTTTACGGGAATGGGTTAATTTTTTAAAGGAGTTGTTTATTTGGTAAACTTGTTTTTAAAATA
Source organism: Acer saccharum (assembly GCA_030490815.1). Classification (NCBI taxonomy): domain Eukaryota; kingdom Viridiplantae; phylum Streptophyta; class Magnoliopsida; order Sapindales; family Sapindaceae; genus Acer; species Acer saccharum. Next base: position 6,333,069 of record CM059868.1, read on the forward strand.
TTGCAAATTTTCAAAATGAATTTATACGTGATTTACAAAAATTGTGTGTTTTATTATTATTATTTTAACTATTACAATTTATAAAAATTGTTAATTTGGAAATAAATTTATGTTTCTAGTTGAAGAATCTTCTTATATCATAATGTATCAAAAAAAATAAAAAATTCTTATATCATAACAACAAGAATCATCTCCTCATCTAAAATTATAAATTCTGAATTAAGTAAACGTTTATTAAATTCAATCTTATTTTTTTCAATAAATTGTCGATCATAACACTATGTCTCATCACTTTTAGTCTCACCATATATAATATTAGGATATTAAAGGAGTTTTCTTTCTGATATTTATGGGAGTAGATATCCACATATTATTGAAAAGTAATACATAATTAATTTTAGGATTAATGGTTAGTTTGTTAGATGTGACACGAATAATTAGATATGACTGATTGATTAGTTCTTTTATTAAAAATGTTGTAAGAATTATTATAAAGTGAAGGCCGAATAAGGCAATATCGATAATTGAAATTATTATCATATATATCATCATGTTCCAATAAGTACTAGAAGAACAAAATTATCCAATGATAATACATGAACAATTAACCCAACAGAAACAAAAAGTTTAAAAGTAATTAAAGGTAAGTAGAGACTCGATACAATTCTCTTTATTCATGCATTAGGTAGCACTTGGTCTTGTAGGAATATTTGGCCAATTCAAGTGAGTAGTGCAGCTGCAGCCATCAAGCTGTGCCAGAAACGCAAACCCACTGACCAACAAAGAGAGCATCACAATTGATATTAGGGTTTACAGTGCCGAAGAATTCACTTGTCAATCCGAACTGCTGTGCAATTCCAGAGCATGTGTCCCCGCTCACTACTCCGACCACCGCATCACATTCTGGGCTCGATTTGGCTACGTTCATATATTGTATATCAAATACATAGCAAAGTTATATCAATTTCTCATATGGAATTTAAATTGAATAATGTTACTATACGTGTCGAAATAATTAATATAAAAAGAAATATAAATGTACATATCCACTCTTAGCAAAGTGGTTGTACTCTTCCCTCTCAACTTATGTGATAGAGAATTCAAGTCTCACATTTATCCATTAAATCACAAAGTGTGAGAAAACTCATCTCTAATTGTGGGAATTGCATTTCAGACCATGCTCGTAGGCCGTAGCGAATGATATTTAAAATTCTTATAATATTCTAATGTACTTACCAACAAGGATTCTGCTCTCAGCCATTGAGAATATGAGGAAAGCAGAGATAAGCAAAAGCAAGTTAAAAAGCCTTGATGTTTTGTTGTATGCCATAGCTCTAATTCTTCTTATTATAAAATGGAATCAAACTGCCTTTGCTTTGTGGGATATGGCATATATGTTCTATCATCCTTGCTATTTATAGAGATTTGTGTATACATCAATTAAAGAATAAACTAAGTAAGCCAAAAATCATTGTTATTGGAGTGTTATAATATTAGATTTGCCGGCTTTATGTTTGCTGCAGTCTGTTGTGAATATCATTATTTGGAGTTTTGTGTTTCTTCATATGCAATATCGGTAATGTTGGACTGATTACATTCTTAAAAGAAAATACTAATCACACTCATTATATTAAAATTAAACGACCGATAGTATTACAATAAACAACCCTACATCCAAGTTGGGTATGAACCCTCATCACATTCTACGCAAAAGACGAAATCAAAACAACAATCCTAAACCAGGGTTATGGAACATGGATCAAGATTCTATCTTTGCCTTTTTTTATCTAAATTTTTCATAATCTAGTGACATCTGAACACAAAACAAAATGCATGGTTAAGATTTGTTCAGTTTTTTCATTCTCATACAAGTAGGTGTTTCACTTACCTTTGAAAAAAAAATAACCATGAAAATGCAAGGTTATGACTTATGAGAGGATTCTGACATATACATATAGTATATGTTTGACTGACTGCACTCTAAAAAGAAAAGAATGTATTCACTCATTCACTCCCAAACCAATGAGAAGTTATTTCACTGTTGGTTTAGTAAACAAGATTTGAATATTTAATTGTCAGCTGGTGATCAGTGTGGTCACCTGATTGGACCAGGCTTTATAGTCCATCTATTGTCTTAATGGAGGCTTCCAAATTCTTCTACATGGGTCCGTGTTCAACTTTGGACCCATCTATGAGCCTTGATACAAGAATCATGGCCATAGCCCGGACCCATATATTGATTTTATTTATTTATTTTTACTATTACAATTAGAGTAATACTGTACAACCCGAACAATTAAACCAAACGATGTGTCAAGTAAGTTATTTTTACCGCACAAATCGATGATGTGGTTAATGAATAAACCACTTACCACATCATTTGAATTGAATTTTGGGTTAATTTTTGGATTGTCTTGCATTATTGTTACAATTAACGTGGTTGGGGAGAATTACTCGACTCGAACCCACAAATTTAATCATGTAGATGTGAAGACCGAAGAACATGTGACTCGAATCCACAGTTTCAATTAGAATTCATGATCCACCCAATAAAGCAGAAAAAAGTAGCCAAAAAAAAAAAGGTTGGGAATAATAATTTAGAAATTATCACTAGATACCTTTACATATATTCTTCTCTCCAACATTGATCTTTACAGGCAAGAAAGTTCCATTATGATGATGTTAAAAGGGTGCTTAAAATAAAAATCAGTCATCATTACTTTGGAAAACCAGTTTTTCTTTCAGGATTTTGCTTGAATCACTTTAACCAACAATAAGATTTTATTATAATCCACTTCAGGCTCTTGGGGATAGATAATCTAAAATATAAAACCACCACATAGCCTTTCAAAGATGATCAAAAAATAAATTACAAATGGTAGAGAAGAATGTTGATTATTGAATAATTGAGCCCTATGAAATGCATCTTTATCGGGGTTTGAGAGAGAGAAGAGAATATATGACAAATTGCTGATAGACCTCTGTGATAACTGATGAGAGGTCGTGGAAAAAGTGATTTTTTTGGCTAAACATTTTTACCCAGTCAAATAATGCAGGCACCATGACTCCCCAAAATGCCTAATGTTTCCCCTAGTGAATTTTAACAAAATACACATGTTGTTACACGTGTGTGGCTTTTACACCACATGAACTCATTGGCTTCTTGAATAATCCATGCCACATGGCAAGCTCCTATGGTTTGCTTCATGTTTAAGAGTGGAATATTACATCAATCACCCCTTTTTTCTTGCCTATATATATGGCTTCATTGTAATTACTAAAAGTTTTGTTGTAGAGAAAATCTGATACCCACTCATTCAATATAAAGGCAATATATTTTCTCTCCTCCTCCACTCTCTCGTTTCTTTCTCATGCTTTTCTATTTCTTATTTATTTATTTATTTGTTCTATAATTAATCATCATCATCATCATCATCATCTACTATCTTTAAATTTTATTATAACACGTTATCAGTACGATGCTGTTATTTCCAGAACCTGAAGTTCTGAATTTATTACTAAAGCCTGAAGCTTATGAATTTATTACGATTGAAACCTGAAGTTCCTAAATCTATTACCAGAACCTGAAGTTCTGAATTTATTATTACTAGAACCTGAAGTTTCTAGACTTTTATTTATTAATACCAGGACCTGCAGTTCTGAATTTAATTTCTCGCACTTTATTTTTTTTACGCAATTTACTTTCTCGCACTTTATTTACTTTTATGCAATTTTTATTTATTTAAACAATTTGGTCACTCATCCAGAACCTGGAGTTCATGGATTTCTTTATCATTAACGGAACCTGAAGTTATGAATTTATTTACTTACAAACAAATATTTAAATTCCTCGGATTTTTATCAGACCAGAAGTTCTGACTCCGATTGTAATTTTTCAGATAATCAGAAGCTATAACCATGCCAAAGCTTGCAAGTCTAAAATTTGCTGCACTAGAAGTGTCATGAGAAAATTACATGTCATGGGTTATTGATACAAAATTACTCCTGAAATCATAAGGATTATATTATTCAAAATCCAACAACTTTTCAGGTTTAATTGGTTATGCTGATGTTGGGTATTTATCTGATCCCCATAAAGCCCGTTCACAAACGGGATATGTTTTTACATATAATGGCACAGCAATCTCCTGGCGCTCCACAAAGCAAACTCTTGTTGCTACATCCTCTAATCATTCTGAGATCCTTGCACTTCATGAAACAAGCCGAGAATGCGTGTGGCTAAGGTCAGTTATTTATCATATTCAAAATACTTGTGGATTTTCATTATCTACAGAAATGCCAACACCAATATTCGAAGATAATGCGGCTTGTATTGCTCAAGTTAGAGGAGGATATATCAAGGGAGATAGAACCCAACATATTTCTCCTAAATTCTTCTATACTCATGAACTTCAACAGAGCCGACAAATTGATGTTAAACAAATACGGTCTACAGATAATCTTGCAGATCTGTTTACCAAAACATTGCCTACATCAACTTTTGAGAAACTGGTATACGGAATTGGCATGCGTCGGCTTTGTAAATTATAGGATTGATATTGAAGTTTCATTCAGGGGGAGAGTTCAATTAGGGGGAGCAAAGAATAGATATTTGTATACTGTACTCTTTTTCCTTTTACCGGATTTTGTCCCATTAGGTTTTACCGGAAAGGTTTTAATGAGGCAGTTCTGAACCCGTTCACACCACTTGATCTAGAAGATCATTGTATATACTTTGCTAAGGTTTTTGTCCCACTGGGTTTTTCCTAGCAAATTAAAATACAAGTGGTGAAAAATCCAAGGGGGAGTGTTACACGTGTGTGGCTTTTACACCACATGAACTCATTGGCTTCTTGAATAATCCATGCCACATGGCAAGCTCCTATGGTTTGCTTCATGTTTAAGAGTGGAATATTACATCAATCACCCCTCTCTTCTTGCCTATATATATGGCTTCATTGTAATTACTAAAAGTTTTGTTGTAGAGAAAATCTGATACCCACTTATTCAATATAAAGGCAATATATTTTCTCTCCTCCTCCACTCTCTCGTTTCTTTCTCATGCTTTTCTATTTCTTATTTATTTATTTATTTGTTCTATAATTAATCATCATCATCATCATCTACTATCTTTAAATTTTGTTATAACACATGTAACTTTTTTCTTTTTGAAATGTTCGATATTAATTGATTGAAGACATGATGAGATCAATCGTTACAAATATGATCTAAAATAGAGGGAATAGGCCTTTTTAATCAAAAATTAAGAGGCATTATTATTTTTGTCAAACATTATCTTTTTTATTGTTTTTATCCTCAAAATGGCTGTGAAGACATAATTGCCCCTCATTATTTTATTTACCTCTTCTCTCTCCTTTTCTCTCTCGTTTGGTCTGAACCTTTTTTTTCTTCTTTTTCTCTCTTCCCAAATTTTTCATGCCTCTCTCCTCTTCAACTCTTCAAGACAACATTTTTTTTCTTCTTTGGATCAGATCAACTCACACCTGATCTAGTTTTGCTCTTGGGTTGATGGGTTTTCACACCCAGACCCGCTGTTCTTCGCGATCGAAGTAGAGCAGGTGGGTTTTTTGCACGATCTTAGATGGGTTTTCCGCGTGATCGTCGGTCGGTTTTCCGATGGGTTTTCCAATTTGACCACAATCTGGTCTAGATCGGGCGACCCAAACCCTGATTTTTTTTTAAGAAATTTTTTTTTTTTTTTTTTTTTTTTTTTTTTTTTTGTTGAAAATTTTCCAAATTTTAAAAATGTTTGGATTTGAGTTTTAGTTGTTGATTTTAAGGGTGGTTGAGGTTGTGTTTAAGTTTGAGTATTGTTTGTTTAAAAAAAATTCTAGATTTTTTTTTTTAATTCAGGTTTTTTTTATTATCATCATTATTTTTTTTTTTTGAAAAAATTCCAGATTTTAAAAAACATGCTTGATTATGTTTGTTAATTTTTTTTTTTTTTTTTTCCAGATCAAGTGTGAGTTGTTAAAAAACATGCTTGATTATAGTCCATTGTTTCAAAGATTTATTTATTTATTTATTTATTGTTTTGTAAAAAGAAATTTGAAAAATTTCCAAATCTATTTTAATCTGAAAATTTTCCTGGATTTCTTTAAACACACCAGACCACCAATTAAACACACCACGGTAACCCAATTAAACACATTAGGGCTAACCAATTAAACATAAAATGTGTAAATCAATTAAACACACCAGGGTTGACCAATTAAACACATCAGGTGTAAATCAATTTACACACATTAGGTGTAAATCAATTAAACACACCAGTTGTAAATCAATTAAACACATCAGACTAATTAAACACACCAGATGTAAATCAATTAAACACACCAGGGTAACCCCATTAAACACACCAGGTGTAAATCAATTAAACACATCAGGACAACCCAATTAAACACACCAGGTGTAAATTAATTAAATACACCACGACAACCCAATTAAACACACCAGAGCAGACCAATTAAACACATCAGGGCAACTCAATTAAACACACCATAAAAAATCAATTAAACATACCAGGGCAAGACCAAATTAAACACAATTAAACACGTCCGGGAAGAAGAAGAAGAAGATGGAGGTCTAGGAAGAAGAAGAAGAAAAGGAAAAAGAAAATAGAGAAAAAAAAGTTGTTTTTTTTTCGGGAAGAATAAGAAAAAGAAAAAAAAAAAAAAGTTCTCCCTTTTTTTTTATTTTATTGTGTTATGTTTTTTAATTCTTTTTCATTGAAGGGTAATTCTGTCCCAAAAGTGGATATTTTGACAAAAATAATAAAAATGATAATCTTAAACAAAAACAGTAAAACCACCAGTGTTTTGACTAGTGTTTTGACTAGTTATAAAGTTAACCCATCTAAAATATTATTAAGTGGCAACCTCCAAGGGTATAATAAAAGCCTCTTAATGTGCGATCTCATCTGGTGGGGCTTTATAGTAGAAAGATGAGAAAACTGTAGATGATGATGGGTTTGCTTTGATGTATTGTGTTTTCTAACCCAAAAGAATTTTTTTTTATATATATTAATATGGAGAAGGAACTATAGCAGGTTTTCAAGCGAACAATAAGTTTATTTATTTATTTATTTTATAATTAGTAGGTAGCAGATGCTCAATGTGTTATGTTTGTATCTATTAATTAGATGAAAATACTGATTATCATCTATTGTATGCTTTTATATAAATTGTAAGGATTTTATTTATTTTTATTTTATAAAATTTGATAGGGGTGAAGCAGTCAAACTTCGGGTAGGTGGGTATGGAAGTTTGATTCGAAGGTTGATGGGAAAGTGTCAATGTGTTTTGCCTTCCACCGGAATCTAAGCACACTCATGAATCCTATAGTACTTCATGATTACTGTCTCTTGATCTCATTCTAAATTTATAAAAGTTTAATTGACTGCCAATTAAAATAGATGGAAATCAAAAGTAATGTAATGTTATAACTACAATTGTTTTAATAAAACTTTTTTGATCATAAAGTAAGATATTTTTTTTATAAATAAAACCCGTGCATCGCACAGGTTCGCAGACTGGTGTAATTCTAAAATTGGATGTTACGTTGCTAGTTATGGCTCCACATATTATTATAAATTTAGAGAATAGTGCATTTTATATGGGAATTTTAATAATTTTCCTTATTATATATTCTGAGCTGTGCTTGTAGAGTCTAATCTCACCAGGTTCCGGCAGTTATTGTAATTAAAAAATAATAATTTTTTTTTTATGTAAATTTACGTTTCAACAACCCCTTTCTAACACACCCCTTTTAATAATTTCCAATTTTATAAAGGAAAAAAAAAAAAAAAAAAAAAAAAAAAAAAACCCTTTCCAACACACTACGTCGTCACTCATCCACCACAAAATTAACCTAAATATTTATTTTACTTTCCAAACATAATTCTCATATAGTCGGAGTATTCCGATTTTAAAATCATTATCTCAAATATCAACGATCAACTACGCCATGCTATCCATTTCGCAATTTCTCATCACTAACTGTGCATATATATAAAGGTCTTGATTAGTGGTCAATTTCCAATTACCAATTTCATTTTAATACCGCTTTTACTAATAAAAATTAAATGAATAGAAGACCTCAATGTTGAATTAGTTGAGTGGTGTATCAAATTCGAGTCTAGCATGTAACATAACCTTTAATATTTAACAACCTGAACCTTGCCATTCGCCATTTCGTGTGGTATTAACATCAACGTTCTGACTAATATGAAATTATTGTTACTCTTTTGAATCGAAAGGAATTGGCTCTTGCCATTTGGGTATTTTTTTTTTTGGGTAGAAATTGACACTTGATCACGGTTGGGATTTATTTAGATAATAATAGTTCCACCCATAGATTAATTTCCTCTCTTTTTCGAACAAGCTTATGATGAGACACTGAAAATAAAGAATTATATGATTTTTAGGTGAATCTTTATTTTTAATTGATACAATGTTCTCATATTGTTAATAATTGGTAAAAAATATATATATTATTCTAGCCCACCCTAGTGTTTAATCCTGGTTACGTCACTGGTTCATGTGACGATGTCAATTTATTTGGAGAAATTTTTAAGACAATATAGCATTTGCAAACTAGTGTGTTATTGGATCAATTATATCATATAATTAGTTGAAAATTCATCACTGATTGAATGATTGTGCATATTCTAGCAATGATGATATTGGAATTATTATTATTATTATTATTTTTTAAGGGAAAGGGTTAATTTTTGAAAGGAGTTGTTTATTTGGTAAACTTGTTTTTAAAATATTGCAAATTTTCAAAATGAATTTATATGTGATTTACAAAAATTGTGTGTGTGTGTGTTTATATATATATATATATATATATATAACTATTATGATTTATAAAAATTGTTAATTTGGAAATAAATTTATGTTTCTAGTTGAAGAATCTTCTTATATCATAATTTGTCTAAAAAACAAAATTCTTAATTTCTTATATCATAACAACAAGAATCATCTTCTCATCTAAAATTATAAACTCTGAATTAAGTAAACGTTTATTATATTCAATCTTATTTTTTTCAATAAATTGTTGATCGTAACACTATGTCTCATCACTTTTAATCTCACCATGTATAATATTAGGATATTAAAGGAGTTTTCTCTTCGATATTTATGGGAGTAGATATCCACACATTATTGAAAAGTAATATATAATTAATATTAGGATTAATGGTTAGTTTGTTAGATGTGACAAATGAATAATTAGATATGACTGATTGATTAGTTCTTTTATTAAAAATGTTGTGAGAATTATTATAAAGTTAAGGCCGAATAAGGCAAAATCGCTAATTGAAATTATTATCATCATGTTTCATTAAGTACTAGAAGAACAATATTATCCAATGATAATACAAGAACAATTAACCCAACAGAAACAAAAAGTTGAAAAGTAATTAAAGATAAGTAGAGAATCGATACAATTCTCTTTATTCATGCATTAGGTAGCACTTGGTATTGTAGGAATATTTGGCCAATCCAAGTGAGTAGTGCAGCTGCAGCCATCAAGCTGTGCCAGAAACGCAAACCCACTGACCAACAAAGAGAGCATCACAATTGATATTAGGGTTTACAGAGCCGAAGAATTCACTTGTCAATCCGAACTGCTGTGCAATTCCAGAGCATGTGTCCCCGCTCACTACTCCAACCACCGACTCACATTCTGGGCTCGATTTGGCTGCGCTCATATATTGCATATCAAATACATAACAAAGTTATATCAGTTTCTTATATGGAATTTAAATCGAATAATGTTACTATACGTGTCAAAATAATTAATATAGAGAGAAATAAAAATGTACACATCCACTCTTAGCAAAGTGGTTGTACTATTACCTCTCAACTTATGTGATAGAGATTTCAAGTCTAATATTTATCCATTAAATCACAAAATGTGAGAAAACTCATATCTAATTGTGGAAATTACATTTCAAACCGTGTTTATTGTAGGCCGTAGCGAATGATATTTAAATTTATTATAATATTCTAATGTACTTACCAAAAAGGATTCTGCTCTCAGCCATTGAGAATATGAGGAAAGCAGAGATAAGCAAAAGCAAGTTAAAAAGCATTGATGTTTTGTTGTATGCCATAGCTCTAATTCTTCTTATTATAAAATGGAATCAAACTGCCTTTGCTTTGTGGGATATGGCATGTTCTATCATCCTTGCTATTTATAGAGATTTGTGTATACATCAATCAAAGAATAACTAAGTAAGCCAAAAATCATTGTTATTGGAGTGTTATAATATTAGATTTGCCGGCTTTATGCTTGCAGTCTGTTGTGAATATCATTATTTGGAATTTTGTGCTTCTTCATATGCAATATCGGTAATCTTGGACTGATTATATTCTTAAAAGAAAATAATAATCAGACTCATTATATTAAAATTAAACGACCGATAGTATTACAATAAACAACCCCTCCCAAGTTGGGTATGAACCCTCAGCATATTCTACGCAAAAGACGAAATCAAAACAAGAGTTCTAACCCGGCCAGGGTCATGGAACATGGATCATGAATCTAAATTTTTCATAATCTAATGACACCTAAACACAAAATAAAATACATGGTTAAGATTTGTTCAGTTTTCTTACTCTCATAAAAGTAGGTGTTTCACTTACACAAAAAAAAACACCCATCAAAATACAAGGTTATGAGAGGGTGACACATACTTAATTACTTATGAACAATGTTTAGGTATTGACCGGTCAGTACCCAAAATAATGACCCCACCAATGGGAGTGTAGCTTTTTTATTTTACTTTTTACATTTATCTAACAAGTTGGACCACATGCTACACTCCCACTAGTGGGAACCGTGAGGTCAGTATTTGGATACTGACTAGTCAGTCTAATCAATCTAGACATTACCCAAGCATTGTTCATTACTTATAGTACATGTTTGACCGACTAGATTCTAAAAAGAAAAGAATGTATTCACTCATTCACTCACAAACCAATGAGAAGTATTTCACTGTTGGTTTAGTAAACAAGATTTGAATATTTAATTGTCAGCTGGTCAGTGTGGTCACCTGATTGGACCAGGCTTTATAGTCCATCTATTATCTTAATAGAGGCTTCCAAATTCTTCTACATGGGTCCATGTTCAACTTTGGACCCATCTATGAGCCTTGATCCAAGAATCATGGCCATATCCCTGACCCATATATTGATTTTATTTATTTATTTTTACTATTACAATTAGAGTAATACTGTACAACCCAAACAATTAATCCAAACGATGTGTCAAGTGAGTTATCTTTACTGTACAAATTGATGATGTGGTTAATGAATAAATCACTTACCATATCATTTGAATTGAATTTTGGGTTAATTTTTGGATTGTCTTGCATTATTGTTACAATTAACGTGGTTGGGGAGAATTACTCGACTCGAACCCACAAATTTAATGATGTAGATGTGAAGACCGAAGAACATGCCATTCAACAATCTAATTTGGTCTAAATAAGGTGTGGTGAGTCTAATGAGTCATGACTCGAATCCACAGTTTTAATTAGAATTCATGATCCACCCAATAAATCAGCAAAAAGTAGCCAAAAAAAAAAAAAAAAAAAGTTGAGCATAATAATTTAGAAATTATCACTAGATACCTTTACATATATTCTTCTCTCCAAAATTGATCTTTACAGGCAAGAAAGTTCCATTATGATGTTAAAAGGGTGATTAAAATAAAAATCAGTCATCATTACTTTGGAAAACCAGTTTTTCTTTCAGGATTTTGCTTGAATCACTTTAACCGACAATAAGATTTTATTATAATCCACTTCAGGCTCTTGGGGATAGATAATCTAAAATATAAAACCACCACATAGCCTTTCAAAGATGATCAAAAAATAAATTACAAATGGTAGAAAAGAATGTTGATTATTGAATAATTGAGCCCTATGAAATGCATCTTTATCAGGGTTTGAGAGAGAGAAGAGAATATGGGAGAATATGACAAATTGCTGATAGACCTCTGTGATAACTGATGGGAGGTCGTGGAAAAAGTGATTTTTTTGGCCAAACATTTTTACCCAGTCAAATAATGCGGGCACCATGACTCCCTAAAATGCCTAATGTTCCCCCTAGTGAATTTTAACAAAATACACATGTAGCTTTTTTCTTTTTGAAATGTTGACATTAATTGATTGAAGACATGATGAAATCAATCATTACAAATACGATCTAAAATGAAACTTTCACTAATGGATAAATATGGAATTTGAAATTCTGTCACATAAATGAAGGGGAGTGCCAACCACTTAAATTTGCTTCTTTATTCAAATTTACTATTTACTGGTATCCTTAGTGAATCAACTCTCAAGAATCAACGGATTTAGTTTCTAACATTTTAAATTCTACAGGTTTAAAATAGTTATCTTGTCCTGTTTATTAATTTTCATTTGCGTTTATTCTTCCGCTGTATTACTTTTATGTCGGGGGTTTGGTTGGATGATTTTTGAGTGATTAGTAGACAGCCGAACTTTATGAAAAATATTGATATAGATCTAAACTCTTATCTTTAATAATGCAAGCAGAGACAAAGGCTTTTTTCTAGTAGTTGATGTGGAGAGGTCGAGGGAGGGCCTGGGGTTCAAATTAGAGAAGTTTAAGCTATAAGTGACACTTGTAGTTGTGGCCTTGTAAGTAGGGAATGTGAAGAAGAAGAAGATAAAATGTTGGTATTTGGGAGGAAAATAAAAACAAAACAGCAATTAAGAGAGTGTCCAATCTTCTGTCAAACTCAATCTGTGTTAAAAACAGAGAAAGTGAGTTCCACAGATACCTAATAGGCCAATACTAATTGTTATATATATATATATGTATATATAAACAAATTGGGCCACTGTTTGATGGTTTTTTTTTTTTTTTTTTTTTTGATTTTTTGATTTTTTTTTTCATTATTTGTGTGGTTCTGTAGAGCAGTAAACAGTTGGACAAGGAGGACAGCATATGATCGAGTACTCTGTCGGTTCTCTGTTTTAAGATTATGACGAGACTTATGAGTCATTAATCAAGTTTAAAAAGATTTTAACTAAGTCGTAGTATTTGAATCTTATAGTTGATAGTTATGGAACTAATATAAATAAAATCAGTTCGTCCTAAGAGCATCTCCAAGGGGCTCCCTAAATCCTCTCCTTAGCTAAAATAGGGAGCCATTTTGGTTTTAGAGCACTCCAAAGGACTCCCTATTTTAGAGAGCCTCTTGGTGGCTGATGTAGCGGAAGCTTTGTCGACAAAAACATGCAAGAAACAAATTGAAAACAATCTACTAAAGTTCCGTTGATTCGTGCACGAATACTGGAATATTAGGCTTCAAGTTCGTTGATTCACAAAGAATACCGAAATTGGGAGATAATTAGAGAACTCTAAATTTTATAAATCAAAAACTGATTAGCCTTTCGGCTTACATCATTATTTAAAGCAAACAAATCCTAAATCTAATCGTATTCCTTCCAGAACAAGAAAACGAGCCTAAAATGAAAAATTACTAAAAAAGGCAAAATTGAGATTAATGCAAAAACTAATACTACTGAGAATCCTAAGCACACTGGATTGACTTGGAAAACTCACTTTATTGCAAATACGAAACTTTCTTAAAACGGCAAAAACGGCCTTTTCGGGACCTAAACGATGGAATTCGGCTAAAAAAGGGTATGCCTTACAACCAAAGGTAGTGAGTATTAAAGATCTCGCCGAAACGCATCAACTGTGAAAATCTCACGTCATTCCAATTCTGTCGCCCGGACTAGTAGGAATGAAATGACCTTTTTCCTTGGTCTTTTTCCTATCCCAACCCTCCATATATTCCAATGCCATGTAATCCAATGTTGCTGCATCAGTGGCTCTCCAAATGTAGGGAGCTCCTTATCTTCTCTCTCTTATGTTTTTAATATTTTTAAATTGATTTTGTTATTAAAAAAAAAATGATATCATGAGAGCATGGTTATTAAATACAATTTAAAACAAAATAAATTTATTTATATTTTAAATTTAAAAAAATATTAAAATATTAAAATATTAATGACTAGCTATAATAGAGAGCATGGTTGGAGTGACTTTATGAGAAGTTACTAGCTGAAATAGCATTTGAGCTAAAATAGCTAAAATTTAGTAAAAATTTAGGAAGCATGGTTGGAGATGCTCTAAGGAGAGAAAAACTTATATATACATATATATATATATATATATATATATATATATATATATTCATTGGAGTGTAATAGAAGTAGAGAAGGAGGTACTTGCACTTGCAAATGGAGAGGCATGTGGGGCATATATCTCTTGTCTCTTGCCTTTCATCTACAATTGCAGCTTCTAGGTACGAGATCCAACATGTTTTTTCGCTTGGAATCCTAAATTATGCGGTCTAATAATTCAAGATACCCGCAATCGATAATTTCTATATAGATCGATGTTGGTGTGAGTTCTTATTACAACACGACTGTATAAAAATTCGTAGATTATATCAATGGCTTCTTGTCAATGTGGTTGGACTCTCTATGAGAGCACTCCACCACCATGGTTCAAAGCCTATGGCATGCATATATTTGTATATATATTCTTTGTCCTTCCTTGGCTTTAATTCCCAAGTGTGGATGCCCTCTCCTTATTAGTGGGAGTAGTATTTCTGACTGTGTTTGTAGAGTTTAATTCTCGCAAGGTCGCGACAGATGTTGTAATTAAAAAATAAATAAATAAATAAATAAATTCGTAGACTATATAGAATAGCTAGTTAAGCTAAGCTAATGGGGTGTAGTCTGTGACTCTGTAAAACACTCGCGTGTCTGACAAACCAACAAGTCTTCCAGGTTGTCTTCTTCTGCTGCTGCTGATCAGTATTCTGATGTGTTGCCATAATTTATCTTTATTTCGAATTTCAATGCAAAAATGTAACAGCATTACCTAACCATGAATCAGGACACCATTTTTATGCACCAAAAAAAAAAAAAAAAAATGCAAACTCTGTCTCACTCGTACATTGTAGCGAGTTTCAGGAACCGAGTCCACGTGATAATATATGATTATCTCACACAAATACAAACACAAAAGCCCAGAAAACGCTGCATCCAACTACTGTCACTGATCTGTACGAACTCTCTCTGTGTGTGTATGTGATTACTGTACAACGTAAAAATCCTGCAAAAGTATGGCTTCGATTTTCGACTCTCTGCTCTCTGCTTCATTTTTTTTGTTTTTTTTGTTTTCGTACGTCTCAGAGTAATTGCAAGTTTGAATGGTAATATAAAAATCATTAGGGAATCAGAAATCAATAATATTTGTGTACTATTTGTTTTATTTATTTATTTAAAGTCACTTCAATTTCAACTACTTTTGTACTAGTTTTTGATTGCTTATTTGGATTTTGCATTATTTTCCCACTTGATTTGATTGAAATGATTTGAAACCAGTTCAAGATCAATGGTCTCTGAAAAAAAGATGAATCATGTCTTTAATTTGAAGCAAATGTAGTACATTAAATTATGTTGGGAAATGAAGTGGTTGGTATTATATATGATCAATATATTACAATGTTCCCAAAAGGAGTAACGTACTTGATTTATTTGTTGGTTTATTTGTTTATGTATTTTCGAACAATTATACACACAGTTTAAAAAAAAAAAAAAGTACATTATTTGAACCTATAATCCTATTTTCTATAATGATTAAACACATAAAAAAGACTCAAAACAGCCGTCTAATAATGGTGTCTCAATTTATGTCTAATCAACCAAATTGAATATGTGACTATATTTAATTATATATATATTTTTAATTTCTTCTATAAATATAGACACATGTCCCAATTTAATTGGTTAAACACAAATTGGGACACTATTTTTGGATACTAATTTGAGTCTATAAAAAATCGTAAAATATATATCATTTTTGATGAAAAATATGTGTAATTATATTTTAGAATTTTGGTAAAAATATCGAAAACATACCCAAAACAACGAGAATTTTTACGAATACTTTTTATATTACTTCCCCAAATTATAAAAATATCAAAAATAAAAATAGATAAAAAAAAATATTGATATTTACTTCCTATCACATTATTACAAACTCTAGACTGTGGAGGCTGGAGCCAGAAATCCATCATACAACGAATTCAACAAAAAATAAAAATATATATATTCACAAGGCGGTTCTCTTGTCAGGTCGTCCTGAAATATGTGGCCATGGTTAGTCGTTTTTAAATTACAAATGTAGTATCCACGTGTCACATCTTTGAAGGACCCCACCTAACCAAGTCTTGTCCAATCGATAATTCAAAGTTATAAATCTTAAAAATTAATTAAAAACACACACAAAATGCTCTCCACTGTCGAGTCCTCTACATAAACTTTCAGCTTCTTCTTCCTCTTCTTCTACTCTGAAACTGGAAGTGAGTGAATGTTTTGGTTGAAAAATGGATGACTTATTTGACTTTAAAAAAGACGCCACCCATCAGACCTACGACTGGCTTGGAAGCCTCTCCAAGCTCGTTTACAGGCTCCAGCTCCTCGGCGCCTTAGTGTTTCTCTGCTTCCTCGTATATTGCATCCCTATCGCCGCCGTGTTCCTCCGTCGGATTTCCGCTTTCGTCTCTGCCCCTCCTTTTGTTTTCGTCTTCTTCAACGCCGTCATCGTCGTCATCGCTCTCTCTGTCAAATTCGGCGTGTTCTCCGCCGTCAGCTCTAAAGCAAATGCCACGGGGACCGATGAAGAAGAAGAAGAAGAAGAAGAAGTATTAGCAGTGCAACAACTCCAAGGAAACCACGACGACGACGATCCGGGAAAGTCTTTCTTCGACAATTTGCACAACAACGACGTCGTATTGATCAAAGACGAAATTTTTATAGAAGAAGAAGTTGCAGTAATGGAAGACAAAGAGGTCATCGTGTTCAAAAGAAAAACGACTCCAACTCCGATGACTGAAGTGGGTATCGACAATCAGGTGGAGTATGACGAGAAGGAGAATCCAGTAGATGATTTGAGCTGCGAAGAATTCAACAAGAAAATTGAGAAGTTCATTGAGAATATGAGGACATTTCGTCGTCAGGAATCCTGGCTTGAATCTGATCTCATGGAGAACAACAGGACCTCCATTGCTGTCTTCGATTGAATTCAATAAAATGATTGTAGTATTATATGTTAATTATAAATATGATCCTCTGAATCTCTGATCATGAGGGCCATTATCAATTAATTTGTCATGTATTATATGTTTATGATATCTATATGATGCGGCGTAAATGTGCTCAAGCTTTGTTGATTCTGGAAATACTCTGGAAATACCAACGAGGCGACGACTATGAATAAATACAAACTCAATGATTCGATTGAATGCCATAAAGCAAAGACAATCGAACTTTTATTATTCAAATCCAAATCGGTATGCATGCGTGTGGTTTCTAATTATTTGGTTTATTAATTCTTGGAGATGATCAGATAATTAAAAGATTTTTAAGGTCACTGATGAGTTAGTTTAAGATTTGATTACAGTGGTGATCGTATAAATATGACGTTAGTGAATTAAATACATAGCTACTAGTAGATATAGAGAGAGGTCCATAGTCTCCATGTGAAAATTTTGTAGCAGCTTTATCGACTACGATTTTTTTTTTTTTGAGAGTAACATAAACCAAACAACAGGAAAGCAAAACCAAACAATTGGAGCCTATGAAGGCATATCCAACTGGACAGCTTCCCTAACAGAAGGAGGAACATCCTCTATCCAGAAAAGGTCCTCATCAACTTTTAAAGCAAACTGCTCAAAGCCATGCGCTACAGTGTTGGCCAACCTATGAGACTATCCCTCTCTAGTTTCAACATTGATGAAATGTACGGATATCAATAAATGTGTTCATGTGGTTGCAAACAATTTTGTATATGTGACAATTACTTTCGAAACTTAAAATCATAAATTCATTATATATATAATTATTATAAAGGTGTCATTTTTTTTTTTGTTTTGCATTTCTTTGGTGTGAAATTGATTTTGTAATATTACTTCTGACATTTTTTTTTTCAACACACTAAGTTGTTGGTGAATTGAATTCAAAGTTATGTATACGTATAAAATTACTAAAAAACTTGGCGGATTAACAATTTTTATAATTGTCTGATGTAAGAATCCAATTTAGAGTTCTGAGTTCATCAATTTCCATTAAAACCAATGACAAGCATTTACACCCCACAAAGAGGAGCACAAAGAAGATTTTACATTGGCGTTTTGTAGCATTACCGATCACTCTCTCAGAAGTGATAATGTCAATCTGTAATGTTATATAATTAATTCTGAAAAAGAAAAAACTTGCTGAAATCCTACAACTAAAGCATATTATATATACACATATTTTTTGAAGACAAAATTTGAGAAAATTGTATAATTGTAAAACATAAATTTGTAAAAAAGTAAGAGAATCCAAATTAAAAACATTATACAATGTTAAAATAAAAATATGAGAGATGAAAATTAAATTATTGGTCTTAAATTAAGGATTAACTAACCAAAGAAGCAAATGTGGGTGGTGTTTCTTTTGTGAAAAAGTAGTCATGATTACGGAACCTCGAAGAAAGCATTGGTGGTTAATCCCGTGCTTAATTATAAATTTATAAGCTTTTAAGTCCATCAACTATATGGCTTTTGAATCATTATCTAATAACAAGCCAAAATCTTCATAAGAAAAAACAAATTAATATGTTAAAGTTCTACAGTGTAAATTGTTGGAATGCTTGATTAATCAATAAGTCACGCCAAGTTTTTCTTAATCTGTCCCCACTCATCAGATAATTCACAAGCGCTTTTCTTCAGTTTATAAATAAAGAAAAATTTATCTTAACGATTATATACATGATATATTCAATGACTTAATTTTGATATCCAAATGGCAAAAAAAAAAAAAAAAAAAAAAAAAAAAATCTTCAATAGCCATATTAAAGAATGACTACTAGCGCCAATCATCATATAATAATTCTAAAAATAAAGAAAACTCAACTTTATTTCACTGTCCATGAAATCCCTTGTAATCTCTCTTGAAAAAAATCACTTACTTTTTGAGTTTTGAATCAAGAGAATGAGAGATTAGATATTTAATAATCTTAAAAAAGTGACTAATTGCGTACCTTTTATTTCTTCTTTTTTTCTCTTTTTCTCTTTTTCCCACTTTTAATTTTTGGTGTCATGATTAATTCCACCATGAATGACTATTGGGTTGGTTTGGTTTGGTTGAATGACCATCAGTGTTGAGACTTGAGAGATAGGTTATCTTTATTTTTTTAATATCAAATATTTATGGCACCAATTACTTTTTAATTTCAATAATATTAATATATTATCAGGCTATATATCAGCTGAAAGAAAAGTCAATTATGCACACTTTGCCCTATCTTTTTTATTTGGAAAGATGGAATTAAGCGTGTTGGAAGGGATGGTTTTGCGGTGGGTGCCAACAGACAATGCCTTTCAAGAAGCAATATATATATATATATAGTGCCTGGCAATGTCCCATCCCCAATTGTGTAATTTACAGACGCTACAGAGTTGGGATCTTGACTCTGTACGTAATGTTATAAAGTTCACTCTAAAACATGACAGAATCGGATAAAAAATAACATGAAAAATCTCCTAGCTGTGGGGTTTTGTTTTTAAGTAGCAGATTCTTGCTTTTGACCATTGATTATGTTTCCCAAATTTAAGAGAATTGTTTGTTAAGATTATTAGGATGTCACCGTATTCACCACCAATGTCCTTCTCCCTCCATCAATTTCTGGTTTCACAAAAGACTAGACAACAATATAAGAATTAAGATGCACATTTCTTTTGGATAAAGATTTTGACTCAAAATCAACCTTACTAATTTTTTTTGAAGGATTTTGTAACACATATATAGCTATTATCATCTTTAACATATATGGTCAATATCCATCTAATTCTTTTATTGTTTTACATACATAAATTTATAGGGTTCGAAAATTTAATTACACTCTTTAAAGAGTGAGTTTAAAGACTATCACCAACTTAATAACTTAAGTTTTAATAAAGCCTAAATTGTGGATCTAACAAAAATACTCTTAAAACACACACATGAAAATAAGTCTCGCGTTTTTTTGTGTTACTGAGACTTGTTTTCTAATTTCTAAGACTTATTTTGTTGTTTCAAGACTTATTAAGTAGTTTTCAAGACTTATTGGGTAAAAATGAAAATTTTCAAATTTTCAATTGGAGGCCGACTTCAACATCCAAAACCTTAAAAATGGTACAAACATAATAAAAGAAGGAAATGATGGTATTTAGTCTATTAGTGCCATTTAAACTTATTAAACTAGTGATATAAAAAGAGTGATATTTCCCACCATTTCCACTTTTATATACCAATTAATTATCACAACCATATTGACACGGATCAACTTTCCACGTTACACATGGTCCCTTGCCATAGTGGTGGGCCTTCCTTTGGGAACCCCTCACCACCAAGGTTCAAGACCTAGTGTGTGCATATAATTATGTAAATTTTCCTTGGCTCATTTAAAAACATGGGTGTTGTCCCATTTTGTGTGGGTAATTGTCCCTCCTTCGTGTGGGTTTTCTTTCCCCGTCCATGGGAGCTCCAGTCTGGGCTATGCTTGGAAGTCGATTCTCGATGGGTCCTAATTGTTGTTGTATTCATGTAATCATGTCCTGGATCTGTAATCTAGTTGTTGTTAGGGTTGCACATTTTCCCCCGGATCCCCATTTCCCCGCTTCCCCATCCCCATTTGGGGGAAATTTTTTGGGGGAAAATGGGGAAATGGGGGGGGATGGGGATGAAAATCATCCCCAAATTGAAATGGGGATGGGGATGGGGAGACCCTCCCCCATCCCCATTTCCCCATTTTCCCCATTAATATAGTGAAATGGGGATGGGGATGGGGAGACCTCCCCCCATCCCCATTTCCCCATTTCCCCTAAAATATTATAAAAATAATTATATATATATATATATTGTATTGTATTTTCTTTGATATTATTTTGTAATGTATGTATATTTATATATATATATATATATATATATATAACATTATTTTGTAATGTATTTTCTTTTGTATTTGTAATGGATTTTTTTTTTTTTTAGTTTAATTTGTAATTTTCAACCAAATGGGGAAATGGGGATGGGGATGGGGATGGGGATGGGGGGACCTCCCCCCAAAACTCCCCCATCCCCATTTTCCCCAAATGGGGAAATGGGGGGGGATGGGGAAGGGTTTGAGAAGTGGGGATGGGGATGGGGGGACCTATATCCATCCCCATTTCCCCAATGTGCAACCCTAGTTGTTGTATTAAAAAAAAATAAAAATTAAAAAAAAAACTTTCCACGTTATTTCGGCAGTGTAGCATTAATAAAAAATATTATCATCTTAAAGGGGACTCGTTGTTAATAAAATTTAATTTGTTGAGTTTCTAGTTATTCTCTTGTTTGCTACTGCTAATTACTAGTTAGATAGTCTGGCTGGAGGAGTTTCCTCCTTTTGTTAGGAAAAGTCTGTTGGATGATTTACTGGTTGTGTGTAGTGTTGTTTCTTAATAAAATGCTCTTGTCAATTTTTTTTACTAGTTTGATATGCCTAAATATAATGTTTAAAGTCTGATTAAGGTCTCACTTTACTTAAAAAAGTTAATTAACTTAACGAGTATAGTTGTTATATTCTTGAAACCCCACTTCTTCTAATAACTGATCATTAATTAAGACTCATATATATATATATATATATATAGTATCCAAGACAGATTTATGTTTGTACTTCATAAAACTTTGTGAAATATACATCTGATGTGAAAAATAATTAGGTGCCCCACATTTTAGTGAATTTGCCATGCTTATATATATTGGATTTGGATCATCTACTTACCTCATCTTTTTCTTGACCAATAAATGTGTGGTTAAGATGTGATTAATTTCCATAATATTAGGATTAGTTTAACTATAGTTAATTGATTAGTTAGCTATTCCTTATGTTGGTTAGTTTGTTAGTTAAATAATTAACTAATCTGTTATAACAAACTAACCAACATAAGGAATAGCTAACTAATCAATTAACTATAGTTAAACTAATCTTAATACATAAGTCAGGAAAAAGATGAGATAACGAGAGGATCCAAATCCACATATAATATACATGATCACTACACCAACATATGTCTTTAACAACAGGGGTAAAAGTAAAACAACATACAAAAATGAAAGTTGTTAAATAATGCCAATAACAACTTTAAAATTTAAGAAGTTGTTATTATCAAATTTAGAGGCTTAATAACAACATTCAAATGCCTAATTTTAAAAAGCCTATTCTTACAATCTTAAAAAGCCCAATTTTTTACGAGTAGTTATTATTATTATTATTTACATTTTCTGCTTTCTCTTTCACAGTTCAAACCAAAAACCACTTTAGTCATGGATCTGGTCAGATCACCAACAACAATTTAGAACGATCTTCCTTCTTTTGTCGCTAAAAATGACTCCGTTTTTAGCTTGATTCTTGAGAAGTCGAGCTCAGAAACAGCTTAGCCGGAAGTGAAACTGCAGAATTGTTTGATCTTGAAGAACAATTCGACTCCGGAAGTAGAAGAAGATTAAAAGAAGTCGAAGCACGAAAATTAAAATTCGAATTGGCAATTTAGAACAATCGTCGTGAGCACTGCGACCACCACAACCACGGCGATTCGGTCTTAGAAAGTGAGTTCATATCAATTTTTCGGTTGATTGAAATTCAAATTATTTGAGAGTTAGGGATTCGATTTTTGCTAGAGCTGAATTTCGATTGAGGGTTTTATAATTTATAATTTAATTTTAGCATGCTACTTTTAACAAAAATATTAACATCGATTTGTGCTGCTTCCTGTTTTTTTCTTTCTTTTTATTGATTTTTGTATATGAGTGAAGTTTCTTATTCCTCTTTGCGGGTGATTTTGTTTAGGTGAAGTTTCTTACTTAGACAACCTTTAATTACTCTTTCTTAACTTTGGTTTATAGGCGTCAAAGGCTACAGGTAATATTCATCGATGAGAGGTTCAAATGCTTATATTAATTGCTGTATAGCTTGAATGGTTAAAATATATAGGTTTTTATTTTATTTTATTTTTATTTTATATTATATATATATTTTATATTTTTATGAGTTTTAATGGAGAATTAGAGATAACATAACGTGTCAAGCTATTTTGGCCCTTAAATGTTTGTGGTGATGAGAGGTTTAAGTGTTATATTAGGCATTTACTAGTAGGTGCACCTCCTCCTTATGTAGTTGTGTTGTGGGAGTTGTTATCTGGACGGTATATATAATGTTTCATCTTAGTAGATTTTGATGGACTACAAATTTAAATATAATTACCTAACTTATGTAGTACATGTACATGCATGGGACTATCTACGGAGTTGGGAAGGCATGCTCATTACTCAGGTTGCCGACAATGGCAGGGGAGTAGAACACAAAAATAAAATAAAAATCAAACGTCTCATCATGAGCAATAGCAACACAGATGAAATGATCATCATCCTCCATTGTTCGATCATGTGGAAAAAGGCAAGTTGGTACTGCCGAAACTTTATCTGATTGACAAGAAACAACTTGTATTTGTCTGTCAAATATCTATAACATGAACTCTTTGCATGGCCTCTAGCTAGTACTAGTACAGGACAAAAGGGAAAGAAATCAACTAGAAATTGTAAAGTTAATTGCATATATTCAGCTTATTTATAGTTTTCTTATGTTCACTAAGTCAAAGTAGTTGGACCATTAAGTAGTTGAATCTATATGAGAGACTGAAATTACTATATTTGAACAAAACCATGGTCCTAGCACAACTCATCAATATTATGTTTAGGGATGGGTATTGGGGAAATGAGGATGGATATAGATCCCACCATCCCTATCCCCATCTCCATCCCCATTTTCAAAACCCTTTCCCATCCCCCCATTTCCCATTGGGGAAAATGGGGATGGGGGGGAGTTTTGGGGGGAGATATCCCCATCCCCATCCCCATTTCCCAGTTTCCCCCCGTTTTTCCTTGTTTCCCCGTTTTTCCCGTTTTCCCTATTCCCCTATTTCCCCTATTTTACTAAAAATTACATACTAAAAAAAAATCCATTACAAATTCAAATATTAAGAATAGAAAAAATAAAATAAAAATTAAGAATATATATAAGGTTTGGGGAAATGGGGATGAGAGATCTCCCCCCATCCCCATTTTAATTTGGGGAAGAAAATCATCTCCCTCCACACCCATTTCCCGATTTTCTCCCAAAAATTTCTCCAAAAATTAGGGATGGGGAAGTGGGGATTTGGATATCTAGGGATAAATGCCCATCCCTAATTATGTTAGGCTAGTCTCAAAAGTGTGACCAAGTTATTGGTTTTAATTTTACCTTAATTTGTAACCAAAATCCAGTTAAGAACTTAGATGACGAGTATAATTAGCTTTAGTGGAGAGAAAAAAAAGTGAGTTCAGAAGTTGGGATTGAGGCCATTGCATCTCATAATTTTCTTGTGACTTCGATCCAACGAAAATTGAGGACTTGATGGATGAATGGATGATGTGATGATGAACAGAGATGACAATAATTTTGTAGATGCAGAAAAAAAGTGACCGACAAACTAGAGTTTAGGTTGGGTACGTGCCCACATCAATTCAATGGCTCAGGTCTTATTGGCCAGACTGTTTGGATATGAAGAAAATCTTCGGTCCACCGTATATACATGCATATTGATTGATGTATTCGACCGATACATTCAATTAGTTGAAATTAAAATAGATTCATAATTTCCTAAGAACTAGGAGGAAAGTGAAGGGCTCAATTTCCTCCTTGGCCATTTCTTCATCCACCATATTGCCATAGATCTCAAACAAAGTGTCAAGAACTCCATCAACTTCAAGACCGAAATGGTGACGAAGCATGACTTCTTGAGCAGCCCTAACTGTCATTGCAACCGCGAACCCGTAGCTCGTACCATTACATGTTTTCTCCGGTTGATACATCTCAAATCGGTCTAGAAAAAATGAACCTTCTCTTCTCACTTGGTCTTCTATTTCCCACTTTGAGGGTGCATAGAAGTGGGCATGGTAACAATCCAGCTTTTCTTTATTTAATTTTCCCTACAAATTACACAAACAACAAAAATTCGTATATAAGAATGACGTGCATATATATATATATATGTTTAGGTCCTTCTCTAGTCAGATTAGTCCGGTAAAAACATTTCAGTACCAAAGTTAATTGAAGGTTGTGTGGATATATAAACCTGAGAAGCTAAAATAGTTAGGGATTGAGAGAGAAGTTCCCAGAAGAATGAGTTGCCTCTGTCAACATGATTGTCCTGGTCAACTCTTCCCAACAAAATCAACAGCATTCGGCCTCTGCAAACAAGTTCCTTCGACCTCGATTGGAGGAACATGGAGAAGTCTTCCTGGAATTGTAAAGAGTATGCAAGAGAAACAGCAGGAGGGCTGGATTCAGAGATGTAAAGGTTGCCTTTGTTTAATGACTCCCCCTTTTCATTGTAGAGACTTGGAGGTATCTGCATGAGATTGTAATTATTTAATTACATGGTTTAAATATCTGTAACACATTCCAATAATTGTAAATGTGCGGGATCATGGGATTCTACACGTTTTTGTTGTCCAAGATTCTAATTTACACCGGTGTATATCTAATGGATTCAGAATTTAATTTATACTGATACAAATCACTAAATTAGGGTACTCCACAAAAATAAATAAATAAATAAATAAAATAAAATAAAATAAAAGTGTTGAATCCTGCATCTGATAATTCTTGTTGTATAGTATATATGTTCAAAAGTACTATAGTCATGAATTGACAGCTTAACTTAGTGCTGCATTACTCTTTAGTCTTTCCACTTATAGGCATTTACTAATTGGTTGCCATAATAATTATATATCCTGCTTCACTTAGCCAATCAGTGATTGAACCCTCAACCAAAGTGATCATGCTCCATGGAGAAAAAAACTAGGCCAATGAGAAAAAGAGATCAAGAGATCAAAGAACACACACCTTTGATAGCCAGTGCAAACAGTAAGATGAATAGACAAAGTGCATTGAATTTTTTGGCAACAGTCTTCCATAAAATGAACCGGCACAACCTGCAATGAAAATGGAAGGACACCCACCGTTTCTTTCTTCCATAAGTTGTTCGAAAAAATCAGGCAAGGCTTTGAATAAAGAGTTGAAGTCATTAGATGGAAGATCATTAAGGTAGACGTTGAACTCAGGTGGTTCAGCCAATAAACGACCTATTTCTTCAACACTCTCAACAACAGTTTTGATTACTGGTAGTGAATTTCTTCCTGAAGAGCAACCCATATCAGCTATGCCTATTGTCTTTGGAAATGATTCAAGGTAGAGCTGTTCTATAGTTTCCAAAGTGATGTGCTTCACCGTATCCGATGCCTTCATCTGTCAACAAATATAGAAATAAAATTTAGAATCAACAAAACATGATTATTCTGTGATCGCAGGTATAGTCTAGTGTAACTACACTTCTAGAATCCCTTACACAATCAAAATAATGAACAAGACAAAGTTAGAGATGAGAAAAGAGAAGTGATCATCAACCTGGAAGGAGGAATTGTTGGCATAGCTAGTGGATCCAGAGCCTCCAGTCATGTGAAAAATATTCCCCACATCCATTTTTGAGCTTGTGTTAATCAAGTCTTTCTCAGGCTAGGTGATATAGTGTAATGGTGCTTTGCTCAGCTTTTATAGGCAAAATTCAATGATGGAGTTCTTTATTTTTTTTTTTGGCTTCACCATCTTTTTCTTAATATATATTAGTTATCATGGTAAGTTGTTCAAGTTACATACTTGAATATATATATATATATATATATATGGATTGTGATTGGTGAGTGGCTGAGTGCCATGATGATGATCATTACAACTGTTTTGGGTGGTCACAATAAATTTAACTCCATAAATAAACAACCCTCATTATTGTCGTAAAACCAACGGAAAATAGGAGGATATGATATTATAGCCCATGTTCCTATGATCTAGTGTAATAGTCCGGTACTAACTATACATCTCTCAACGAGAGAGAGAGATAAAATTCCATTAGGTGCTATGCAGCTAATGAGCTGCAGCTTGATAATCAATATATTGACACAAAATTTAAAGTTTCATGAGTGAAGGTTGTAGTTGGACATTTAAATAATCTGACTTATTAAAAAAGTCAAAAAGCTAATGAAGAAAACTAGTTAGGGGAATTTTTTTTTTTTTTTTTTTTTTTTGCCTACTAGCTTCCTGTGTTGGGAGTGGTGTCTTCTATTTAGACTACTTTAGTCTTGAGCTTTGTAGTCAAGGGTCACTTGTGTGTGTAGTGGGGGAGAAAAACTTACATGGGATGGTCACAATATATATTAGTTATCATGGCAAGTTGCTCAAGTTACATACTTGAATATATGGATTGTGATTGGTGAGTGGCCGAGTGCCATGATGATGATCATTACAACTATTTTGGGTGGTCACAATAAATTTAACTCCATAAATAAACAAGCCTCATTATTGTCATAAAACCAATGGAAGATAGGATGATATATATATATATATATGGATGTCATAGCCCATGTTCCTATGATCTAGTGTAATAGTCCAATACTAACTATACATCTCTCAATGAGAGAGAGAGATAAAATTCCATTAAGTGCTATGTAGCTAAATGAGCTGCAGCTTGATAATCAATATATTGACACAAAATTTAAAGTTTCATGAGTGAAGGTTGTAGTTGATCATTTAAATAAACTGACTTATTAAAAAAGTCAAAAAACCAACGAAGAAAACTAGTTAGGGGAGACAATAGTTACTTGTTTAAATTGTTTTTTTTTTTTGTCTCCTAGCTTCTATGTTGTGAGTGGTGTCTTCATATATTTAGACTACTTTAGTCTTCAGCATTGTAGTCACGGGTCACTTGTGTACGTAGTGGGGGAGAAAAACTTACATGGGATTGTCACAATAAATATTAGTTATCATGGTAAGTTGTTCAAGTTACATACTTGAATGTATGGATTGTGATCGGTGAGTGGTTGAGTGCTATGATGATGATCATTACAATGTTTTGGGTGGTCACAATAAATTTAACTGCATAAATAAACAAGCCTCATTATTGTCGTAAAACCAACGGAAGATAGGATGATATATATATATATATATATAAATGGATGTCATAGACCATGTTCCTATGATCTAGTGTAATAGTCCGGTACTAACTATACATCTCTCAACGAGAGAGAGATAAAATTCCATTAGGTGCTATGCAGCTAATGAGCTATAGCTTGATAATCAATATATTGACACAAAATTTAAAGTTTCATGAGTGAAGGTTGTAGTTGGACATTTAAATAATCTGACTTATTAAAAAAGTCAAAAAGCCAATGAAGAAAACTAGTTAGGGGATTTTTTTTGTTTTTTTTGTTTTTTTGTCTACTAGCTTCATGTGTTGTGAGTGGTGTTTTCTATTTAGATTACTTTAGTCTTCAGCTTTGTAATCATGGGTCACTTGTGTGTGTAGTGGGGGAGAAAAACTTATATGAGATGGTTTCATTGTCATTTGGTGAGACCGTTAAATACAAGTGTATTATTTACATCGAAAATATAAAACTATAATTTAAAATTGCCACATAACACACTTACATTGGACGATCTCACCAAATGACAATGAGATCGTTCCATGTAAGTTTTTCTCGTGGTGAGGCAATGCAAAATGGCCCTTCTTGAGTTTTGATCAAATCAGTCTTTACTTTAGTTAGTTGTACATTTTCTCTTGTCTACCAACAAAAGAGAAAATCCTTCATTTGGTTCATCATTTATGTTTTCTTTTTTAGGGTATTATCACTAAAGTCCCTACTTTTCATGAATTGTCACCTACTTAAACGTCTTTACCATATTAGTCATTTTAGTCCCTTACTTTTTCAAAATACATCACTTTAATCCATTTGACCAAAAAACTAATGGCCAATTATAACATAATGTGTAAAAATATAACTTTACCCTTTATTGTTATTTTTTAATTTTTTCTTTTAGTCCCTCTAGTTTCAATAATAGCTGGTCAACCCCTGAAAAAAATTAAAATGCCTCCATCATTGATTGAACCTTCCATCTTAAGGTTAAAAGTCACAAGCTTTAACCAGTTAAGCTACTCGAACTCATTGTTGAAGGTTTGTTGATTTAAATGTATATATAGTTATATAATTTATTTAAACTAATTTAAATCTGTTCATATAATTTAAAATAAACTCATATATAATAATAATATATAAAAACATATTCATGAAAAAGAAAAAGGAAACATAGAAAATCTAGAAAATCAAAGCCCATAATTTTTTTTTTTTCTTTCTGTCTTTTTTTTTGTATTTTTTTTCTTTTCAAAAAATATATTATTTCAATTTGATAAAAAAAAAAAAAAAAAAACCCCAGAAAATCAAATCCCATAAATTGAAAATTTCTTTTTTTTTTTCCCATTTTTTTCCTTTTGTTTTGTTATTTTCTTTTTCATTCTCATAAATATGTTTATATATATTATTATTATATATGAGTTTATTTTAAATTATATAAATATGAGTTTATTATTATTATTATATATTAGTTTATTTTAAATTATGTTTTTATATATTATTATTATATATGATTTTTTTCTCTTTTCAATTTATGGGCTTTGATTTTCTAGGTTTTTTTTATTTTTTTATTTTTTTATCAAATTGAAATAATATATTTTTTGAAAAGAAAAAAATCCAAAAAAAAGAAAAAAGAAAAAAAAATTATGGGCTTTGATTTTAAATTATATAAACATATTTAAATTAGTTTAAACAAATTATATAATTATATAATTATATATATACATTTAAATCAGCAAACCTTCAACAATGAGCTAGAGTAGCTCAGTTGGTTAAAGCTTGTGGTTTTTAACATTAAAGTTGAAGGTTCAATCCCTGATGGAGATGTTTTAATTTTTTCAGGGGTTGACCAGATATTATTGAAACTAGAGGGACTAATAGAAAAAATTAAGAAAAAAAAAAACAATAAAGGGTAAAATTGTATTTTTACACATTCGGTTATAGTTGATCGTTAGTTTTTTTGGTCAAATGGACTAAAGTGATGTATTTTAAAAAAACAAGGGACTAAAGTGACTAATATTGCAAAGACGCTTAAATATGTGACAATTCATGAAAAAGTATGGACTTTAGTGATAATACTCCTTTTTTTACCTAGAAGATTATCAATCAACACACTCAAATCCTCCACTTCAACAACAACCATATATGATATAAATAAATAGAAAAATATTCAAATTTCATAGACCCAAATCACAAAACACAATTTGAATACTAAAATACAAACCCATAGAAGGTTGAAGATCTTCAACTTTCCAGATCTTCAAATGCACAAACGAAGTCTTCTCAATTCTATAATTTTAATCGTAAGGACCTTTATTTTATGATTGGCTTATTTCATAACAAACCACATTGGGGATAATTTTGTAATGGGTAGCTTAGGTTCTCGTTGGCAAACTTCCAAGCATCTCCGTCGCTTCAAGAGCGAAAGGTATATTCACTTGACTTTGTCTCTTGAAGAGTTTAGGTGCACACACACACACACACACACACACACACTATATGCATGCTTTGTTCATCTTGCATTTGTGTTCTAATTGCTTATATATGTGCATCATTTACACAATCACACTTGCACTTCATTGTTAGATCTAAGTGTGGTTTTGTGTGATGTAATTCGTTTCTGTTTGTGTGATCGGAAATGTCCGCACTTGCACGATAATGTGCATGTCTTAGTGCGATGGTTGACCATTTGAGAATGTCTCATTTTTCTCTTGGATAAGTGTTAGATATGGTGTGGTTGAATGGAGTAAGGTATCTAGTTTCAAAAGATTGGTTTTTCAATGTTTTAAATGTTTTTCAAAACTGACCTTTGTATGGTCTTGTGACCATAATGTTTTATACAAAGATTTAAATTGTGTTTTGAAAATTTCTAGATAAACTAAACACTCAAACCTTTCTAACGGTATATTATTCGTAATATTTCATAACCGTTTGGATTGGTTTTAAAATCTCCAAAGTGACCACCAAAACAGGGCATCTATGTTTTTGTTTGAATTTGACCTTTGGTCACTCAAATAATTATAACTCTTTTTACAGGCATCCAAATCTTGTTTTGTAAAAAGGAATAGAAAGTAGACATCCATACCTTTCCAATGGTATATTATACGATAAATTTTGATATCGTTTGGTCATGTTTTGGGATGCTCGAATTTGGAGCAGTTTTACTGTCGGTTTGCTCACTAGAGGAAACCGCTATCATGACAGCTGTGAAAGCCACAGCGGTTGTCATAGCAGTTTGTTGACAGTGGACACCACTGTCAAGACCGATGTGAAAGCCACATTGGTTCTCACATCGGTCTAGGCTATTTTTGACGAAACGATGTCGTTTCACATAGGGCTTCTATATAACTATCTCGTTCTCATCTTCTTCACCAAGACCACGAAAATAAAACCCTTGAGAGATAAAAAGGGTCGTTCTAGAGAAAGAAAGCTTCAAGCTTGATTCCTTAACTCTCCAAACCAAAAACCCATGCATCCATGACATCTTTCACGCATCAATCATTCATGGGTCTTTTTCTTTACATCACTTAGTAAGTAGAACAAATACCACATCTTTATTTATTGTTCTATCTTAGTCAAGACATATCTTGATTGCTTAGTTTAGCAAATCTTCACTCTTATTGCATATTTTGTGAAGTTATGACATGATTGAGTTTTATTTGTGATAGCTTGCTTTATTGTGGTAGTATCCATAGCTTGAGGTTATCGTGAGTGAGAGTCTGTGTATCACTTGAGGGTGTAACCGTCTTTTCATATAGTGGATTTCTGTTGCTCAAGTGGCTAGCGTAGCTAGTCCCGTGGTTTTTCCCTATTGGAGGGTTTCCACATAAAAATCAAGTGTTCTTTAATTTCCGCACTTTACTTGATTTTTATTGTATGTTTGTTTTGGGCTAATTGTGATTAATATTGACTAATCAAAAAATTGGTAATAATCGATTAACAACTCATTCACCCCTCTCTAGGTTGTATTAAACATAAGTTTTTATATTTTCTTTAATCATCCATGGAACCCGACAGCTGGAATAGATCTTCAATTTTTCAGATAGAAGGTTGAAGATCTTCAACTTTCCAAATCTTCTTCAACTTTCAAGATCTTTAACTCTTTTTTTTTTTTTTTTTTTTTCAATTATTTGGTTGAGTATTTTACTTTTGTTTGATGAAGAGTTGTTATTAGATGGATACATGGTATGTGGATTTTTTTTTTTTTTTTTTTTAAATTTTGTTATTAGATTCTCTGTGAAATTTGTTCTTCAAAGAAAAAAAAAATATAGAATTTTTTTTTGATATAAAAATCTAGAGATATGATGGAGACGATGGTGGAGAGATGAGATTTTTGTTATTCCCATTTTACCCTTTTTTGCAATCGCACATGGAAGTCACGT
The DNA here is from genome assembly GCA_030490815.1 of Acer saccharum. Lineage (NCBI taxonomy): Eukaryota > Viridiplantae > Streptophyta > Magnoliopsida > Sapindales > Sapindaceae > Acer > Acer saccharum. The sequence continues at coordinate 6,365,658 of CM059868.1, forward strand.
GACGAGAATTACAGACGGAAAGTGATCTCCGTTTGGATTCCGTCACTTGCTGCCAATTTCAGATAGTTTAGGGGGTTTAGTGACCATTTTAAGAATTCAAGGGGGACATCAGTAACACCCGAATAATTCAGGGGGCAACCGTACCATTAAGTCTATAATATTTGATAAGTTCAAGAAAAAACCATAAATTCTTATTAATTAGATTTTTTTTTTTAATGTCTTATGAATTAGTTATATATATATATATATATATATATATATATATATATATATATGGTGATTCTCTAATAAAGACGTCCTGAAATTATAAGTTAAGGACGTCCAACCATAGCCATACATTCATATTGGTGTGGGTATTTGTTAATATGGGGATGTGGGCCCACTATAAATGTATGGCTGTGGTTGGACATCCTGAAATTATAAAGTCAGAACGGTTCTGATTAGAGAAGTATTATATATATATATGGTTTCTCTTTGCATTGCTTTATTGCAACCATTTTGTGAATTCAAGACATAATTTTATGAATGATTGTTTAATTTAAATATATAATTAATGGAAGAATATTTATTGCATGAAAGAAATAAAAAAAAAAGTGAAACAAATTATATTATTATATATTATAACAATTAATAACTAATTAATATATATATTTTTTAGAATGAAACTAATTAATAGATATTTTAAAGATGGATGAAAGACTATTTATTGATGAAATGAATATAAAACGTTTGGGTAATGAGAATATACAGCTTTCAATCTTTTCAGTAAAAATAAAATAAAATAATATAATTATTTTTTAATTAATTATGGGATAGAAAATGTTAGTTGGGAAATGTTATCATAATTTAATTAATTTTGGGATTGATTAAGTGATATTAATCATTATCCCGTTATTTAATGGTTGCCTCTTGAATTTTTATTTTTGAGATTGATTAATGATTTATGGCCCCTAGCTATTCATGTTAAAATTCTTATTATTATTATTATTTTTTTATAAGTATTATTAATTAGTTATATATATAACTAATTAATAACACATTAAAAAAATATATAATTGATAAGAATTTATGTTTTTTTTTTCTCTTGAACTATATTAGATAAGTGCTTTATCTTGACCGACTGTTGATTGATAGATGGACCAATTTGATGTATTTATAAAAGGGATATTATTATTTCCCCCCATAAGGTTTGTCATTCGTAACTTTGCCCCCTCGATCTAGTTTAAAAAATGGCCAGTCTTCCCCCTAAAAACCAAATTATTCAAAGATTTACCCCCTGCAGTTAATATTTCCGTTAAATAGTGGTTTGACAGTTAAACACCAAGGGCAATATTGTAACTTTGCTACTTCCAAAAAAGGGATATTATTAGTTTCCCCCCTAAGGTTTGTCGTATCCGTAACTTTGTCCCTTATAGTTTCAAAAATGGCTAGTCTTTCCCTTGAAAACCAAACTATTCAAAGATTTACCCCTTGCCATTAGGATTTGACCGTGAAACACCCAAGGGCAATATTGTAACTGTGCTACTTCCAAAACCCAGAAATTGAAATCACTGATTTTGAATCTACTCATCATAATCCTAACAAGAAACAGATTCAAAATCCTAAACTGAAACCATTTTTTTTTTTTTTTCAAATGATTTCATTCACCGGAAACTGAAAAATGAAAATCAATTGAAAAAAAAAAAAACAATGGAAGCAGATTTTGGTGTTTAAGTTTAAATTGGGTTTTATTATTATTATTTTTATTTGTAATGGTTTTTTATTACTATTATTTTTAAGGGTTTATTACTATTTTTATTAATTCTGATTTTCCTTTAAAAAAATTATTTCTAATTACCTAAGATGGATGGTTGAGATTGAATCTAGAGATGAACTGATGGTGATGAGTTTTTATTGTTTTTTTAATTCTAATTTTTTTTAAAAAGAACATACTTTATTCATTACTTTTAAAAAAATCAATGTTATTATTACTTTAAAACCGTGAAAATAATGGAGAAAGTATGTTTTTTTTTGAAGTAACATAGTTACAATATTGCTAATCATTCCTAAATGAGCACCCGCAATAGTACGGAGCCGTAGGAATAGCACAATGATGAATAAGATTCGTTCCACAAGGATTGATGAATTGATTACCACAATTGATTGATTAAATTACTATCTAGACAAACAAAGATTTGATGATTGAATTACACTACTCTAATTTAAACTAGAACAAGCTACAATTATAATGCAATTAATAAAACTAAACAAGCAAGCAAACAACTCAAACACTTGATTATCAATATGTGAATTAGACTAATACCTTTGAATCCACCTATCCAATTCTCACCAATTTTAAACACATCATTTGGATAATTTATGCAAGTGTGAATGTAGACCCTTGTACCGTTAATTAGTCTCTAACCTCTCTCAAGTGATAAAGACAACATTCATATGCACCAATAACCTATTTCTCAATGGTTATCCGAACTACACACAAATTCATTAAGCATAATGGCACACAAATGGAATCCTACAAGCTAGCATCACATATTTCTATCTTACTAGACTTGTATCGGGCATTTCATCGAGCACGTTGTGTGCTTCTCCTCTCGGTGCTTCACATAACAACCAAATATCAACAAAGTGTTTGCTAGGCACCTGGAAGCATTAAGCAATTGAAATACACATACATAACACAAGCATTTATTATAAAGTGATGGTCTTTATTGGAGATTCATGGGAAAGGTTTCATCTTAGCCTTAGCCAAGATGGTTTTAGTTCATATTACAAGATATGGCTACAAAAGATATGATTTTTATGCAAGCCATAACAAGTTGCAAATGAAAATAAAGAGAGAAAGGTGTAGAGAAAACTATATGTGAAGATCTCCTCCTCTCTTGGTATGTTGATGTGCTTGGCTTGCTTCCTCTCTTGATGCTTCTCTTTATGCTCCAATGTTGGGTTTTGATGGTGGGAAATGGTGGGAAAGTTGAATATTTGGTGTTTGGTGAAGTGGATTTGGAGTTTGGATGATGGATTGAAGGTTGGATGTAGTGATTTGTGGGTTTGGGATGTAAAAATGTGTTCTTGGAGAGTTGGGATGTGGTGTGGGAGTTCAAGAGGTGTTACGAAAAGAGAGGAAGTGAGGTATTTATAATGTGTGGAAATTAGGGCACAAAAACCAAGAAAAAATCGAGTTGGAGCACTGTTGTGCGGGTGGGGCCCTGGTGGTCGTGCGCAGGTGTGGGGCGCATGACCAGCGATAACTTTCTGCCTCTCCGGCGCTGGTCGTCCAGCGCAATGCACTTCTTCATCAGTTTTCAGCTTTTTAGCATCGCGTACCGTTACGAAAATGGCCATAACTTTCTCTAAAAACATCGGAATCACGATCCGTAAAAAGTGTTGGAAAGTAGACAGTCGGGGATTTCTGAAAATAGATAGCATGAAACCTAGTTCAATCTGAGGTGGGAGATATGGCTCTTGAAATGTAGGTATACTACACGAGTCTTTCCCATTTCAGCCCTTTTAACTTCCAAAACTCATCAATTAAGCTCAAAAACCTTAGTTATGGAAAATAACCTACAAAATGCTCACCAAACACATTAAATATACAAAAACGCTCGAAAACGAGTACAATTGATAAGAAATGGGGGCTACACCGAGTGTACAAATGGGCATTATCAATTGCCCTTGGTGTTTCATGCTTAAATCCTAATGGTAGGGGGTAAATATTTGAATAATTTGGTTTTCAGGGGAAGATTGGCCATTTTTAAAATTAGAGGGGGCAAAATTATGAATGTGGCAAGCCTCAAGGGGGAAACTAATAATATCCTTTTTTTTGGAAGTAGCACAATTACAAAATTGCCCTTGGTGTTTAACAGTCAAACCACTATTTAATGGAAATATTAATGGCAGAGGGTAAATCTTTGAATAATATGGTTTTTAGGGGGAAGACTAGACATTTTTGAAACTAGAGTGGGTAAAGTTATGAATATTGGGGGTGGGGGGTGGCGGCGCAGGGAATAATAATATCCCTTTATAAAAAGTAAGGGACCATGAATTCTAAAAAAGTAAACATGTTTACAAAGTTGATGTTTTACTAAAACTTAGGGACTAAATTGATAATACCTGATAATACCCAAAAAGAATACAAGGGTAGCTAGCTTTTAAAAAGTACTTTTAAGATTCAATTACTGATTTTCATGTACTTGTACTTTTGTTTTTAATATCATTTATACTTTTTTTTAGTATCATAAATTTGACTAGTTTGCAGCCCGCACGATGGGCAAGCATTATAACATTTAACACAATCGTCATCTGATTTATGTTTTAACATTTTTTTTCTTCGTATTTTTAATCTTTAATATCTTTAAATGCCTATTATAAGTTATATCAACCTTCACCGCTACTCCCACTACCACTTTCCCATTACCACCACTTTTTAAACCCAAAAAAAATAAAAAATAAAAAATAAAAAAAAATTGAAAACCCTAAATCGAGCTAAATACTGGAGAAAGTAAACTGATTGAGCATTTATGATGGATTGGATTCTCAATCTTTGGTGGTTTGAATTCTCTCTCTTGACAATCAAAGCTTTGATGGTTTGGATTCGCCATCGATGGAGAAACCCATCGCAAGTGGAGCGTTACTGCATCTCAGATGGAGTAGATCGCTCCATCTTAAATGCAAAAGCTTCATTGGTGAGGAAGATCATGGAGATCCAAGGTTGGATCTCCACCTCCCTTTCCACTTTTTTTTTTTTTTTTTTTTTTTTTTTTTTTTTGTCCCTAGGTGGAGATCCAATCCAGACCCCTTTTCTTTCTTTTTTTCTTTTTTCCATCTACTAACCTTTTTTTTTTTTCGTTTTTTAATCGAGGGTAAAATAGTCATTCAACATATTCTGTGACGGTTGACCGTTAAAAATTTGGTTAGAGGGACCAAATTGATAGGTTTTTGAAAACATAGGAACTAAACCAATGAAAAATGGACAAGCAATTAAAAAACAGATAATTCAAAATATTATAGTGACTAAAATGATAATTCCCCAAGATATTAAAAACTTATTATAAAATTTGAAAACTAAGAACAATCCGGGTCGGGTATTGGGCATTGAAGCACATTTTAATACGTCCTCATCTTTCGCTTTGCTTCCGCTCCCATTTTGTTTTTAATTTTTGTAATTAGTGCCTTAGGGGAGTGTATTGGATTGGGATTTTAATAGACAATTTTGGTAAGTAAAAGTCTGGTGGTATTGGATTGAGACTTTTTAATAAGTTAGATAAGTCTGATGGTATTCGATTAGGACTTTTAAGATTTTTTTTTAAAAGTCCAAAATATCTTGTGGTATTGGATTATGACTTTTAAGATTTTTTTTTTTTAAAGTCCATAATATATTGTGGTATTGGATCCAGACTTTTAAGAGACAGCAAATTGTCTGGTGGTATTGGACTAAGATCAAGATTTGTAGGATTTCATGACAATATGGATTGTCTAGACTTGTTAGTGATAACTATAAATACCAAGACCCCAAAATTGTCTTGCCTTTTCCCATTAGACTTTTCACGCTCGCTCAAGACTTTTTAGAAAATAGCAACAAGGATGTGAAGAAACCCTAACAACAGACTAGGTTCAGGTAACAAAAAAAATTGTATCTTGCTTTATATCTATATATATTTTTTAACTTTTGATGTTACATTTCTCAGTTTTCATGAAAATAGTGAATAATATTCCTACTTTTGGTGGGGGGTGTTTCCCTGATAATATGAAAATAGGTTTGATGCAAGGCTGATGTTGGAGAAGCTGCGGAACAAATGACTAGTTTTTGTTGGTGATTCGATTGGTAGAAATCAATAGGAATCGCTTCTATGTATGCTCTCTTCTGCCGTTCCTAATAAGGATTCAATATATCTATGAAGTTAATGGCAGTACTGAGATTGGAAAACTAAAATAAATCTTTCATCTATTTTCAAACATAACCATTACCTAATATTTTCAATTCAATTTTGGGTTTTTTCAGCTCATACTAGCTACCTAGTTTAGGTTTCTCAACTCGGGTATATGTGTTAGCTAACAAATTTATAGGGCCCATATTTGAAAAAAATAATCCAAAAAGTCTTTAAATAAAATTTAGATAATCCTAATAGTCTATAAATAAAGTCTAGATAATCATAATAATCTATAAATAAAGTCTAGGTAATCCTAATAGTCTATAAAGACTTTTTTTAAAAAAATGTCAAAATCTTAAAAGTATAGTCCATATAATCCTAAGGGAAAATATCATTTTCGTCCCTATGGTTTACCCTATTATCCGTTTTGGTCCTCGTTGTTCTAGTATTGGCCAGTTTAGTCCTTCTGTGACGTTTTCCGTGAAAATTAGACGGCAGAAGGTCAAATGACTGTTATGCCCCTAATAACGATTTAAAAATAATAATTAAAAATCCGTTTTAATTAAATTTTGAAAATAATAAAAATAATAATTTTAAAATTATATAAAACAAATTAAAACAATAATAAATAAAATTAAAAACCCCTCTTCGTTTCTCTCTGTATTCTAAAACTAAAGTAAAAAAATTAAAATTATTTATCATCTTTATCATCCCACATCCATCTTCATCATCGACCATCACCAAACAAAAAAAAAATGTTTTTCCATATCATTTCAAGAAATCTAGAAAAAAATCCAGATTTGAAGCAACATTCATCACCAACTTTAAAAAGTTCATCACCAACATTCATCTTTAAAAAATTCACCAAAATTCATCAACATTCATCTTTAAAAAATTCCACCACACCTCAACACCATCTCCAACTTCACCAGCAAAATTCATCACCAAAATTTAATATTTTAAAAATAACTTAAACAAAAATCTTATCATCGGCAACCAAACCCACACCATCGCCACCTCCACACCCACACCACTACCATAACCAAACCCACACCACCGCCTCCAAATCAGCAACCAAATCCACTGCCGCCATCACCACCTCCTCTAAACCCACACCTCAACCACACCCACACCCACACCATCACCTCTAAACCGACACCATACCTGATTCACAAACAAACACCAAACAAACATCTTTCTCACACCAAACCACCATTTCTCTCACACAAAACCCCCAAGATCAAGTTTCGATTTGGTATAGAAAAAAAAAATGTTGAATCTCGTGTTTATGGTGGTGGAATTTCTGGGTTCGATGGTGTTGATAATGATGAATGGTTGATCGAATTTCCTCTTTTTTTGGTTCACCAGATTTGGACGCAAAAGGAGGATGCTGCGATCGGGGCTGCAAACGGCGATCGATTTGGTGATGGAATCTTCAGTTTTTGGGGATGAAGATTGTTTGTCAGGTTTCACTTTCAGTTAGCCAGGTTTCAGATTGATAATGATGAAGATTGTTGGTCTGGTTTCAGTTGGCAATTTGAAGGTTTCTGGGTTTATGGTCAAGTTGATGTTGATGATGAAGATTGTTGGATTGAGATGGTGATTAGGGTTTGGGGGTGGCGGTCTTGGAGAAGTTCCAAGAGAGGTTTGTGACGGTTTGTTCTTCGATTTTGGTGGAGATCCAGAATCCTTTTTCAAAATTTTTTTTTTTTTTTCTGGTATGGGTTTATAATGATGATGAACTGAGTATGGATTTTTGAGGTTTGGTGTTGATCTTCGATTTGGTTGAGGTTTGGATGAATTGGGTCTGATGAAGAAGAAGAAGAAGAAGGAGAGAGAGAGAGAGAGAGAGAGAGGGAGAGAGAATGAAGATTAGGGCTTTGTTAATATTTTTTATTATTTATTTTATTTTTAAATTGTTTTTTAATTTTTATTATTTTATTTAATTATGTTTATTAATTTGATTAAGTGATTAACGAGCCATTTACCAATATACCCTCACTTGTTTAATGGAACCCTAACAGAACCTGACGGTAGGGATCAAAAAAAGGATTAATAGTGAACCTTTGGACCTGTATGGCTAATATTGGAATGACGGGGACCAAAACGGATAATAGGTTAAACCATAGGGACGAAAACGATATTTTCCCTAACCCTAATAGTCTTTAAAATCCTATAAATCTATAAAATCCTGCCACATAAAATTGTCTATTAAAATCCCAATCCAATACACCCCCTTAGATAAGAGATATCTCTCTCTAGATCTCTATTCGAGGTTTCAATGCTACTGTGGATCTCACATCGATTTGAATCAGCTGCCATCGAAATTCGAAGATTCAATCTCAACCTTTACATCGTGAAATTCTTCAGCGACTGATCTGATCTTCCATGGCGGCTGCCAACATTCTGATCTCCATGAAGGAGGTCTTAACTGTGAGTGTCGCTATCGCTACTCCATGTCTTTGTCTTTTTCTCTTTTTTTTAATCGATAATTGTTTGTAAAAATGTAAATCTCTCAGTTTTGGTTTTCTAATTTTTGCTAAACTTAGATACGAGATTGTTGCTATTTTTTGTTTCGAAGTCGATTTAATGTTTATCGTAACTCAGCTGGATTTCTTGCACATACTTAGTTTGTGTTTCTAGTCTGAGTATAGATCCACTTTATTTAGAGTACTTATGGAATTGCTTCCTTTTGGATTTCTTCCCTCTCTGATTGCATGATTGCTGATTGCTATAGACTGAATTACTCAAAATTGAGTTGGCTTGTTTTCTGTCACTACGAGGTAAGTAAGAACTTTAAATCTCTTCTGTTACTGCATTTGAGGCTTGGGTTCGAATTTGGTTCATCAAGGTTCAAACTGCCAAAAAAATTATGAATTGAACAGTAATGGTTTAATTTTACGCTGTTTTCATTGTTGTAGAGAGTACTTGCGTTTATAAACATTATGTTTATTGAAATACAGAAGCCGAAAATGTCGCAAAGGTTATTTGCGAATGCGATAGCCATGATCATATGCATCCTATTGTTGGTGATTCCGCTAGGTTCAGCGAAGGAGTTTCATATAGTTGGAGCTCCGGTTTGTTGGCGTAGATCGCCCGAGATACAATCGTGGGCGACAACAAAGAAGTTTCATGTTGGAGACGCTCTAGGTATTGATTCTGACTTCTGTTGTGAATTTTAATGATTGTGTTTGTGGCTTTGTGTGTTGTTTTAATTCATTCTTATTTTGTGCAGTCTTCATCTACGACGCTCCAACCATTGTTTTGGAGGTCGGTTATAAAGCCTTCCTTGATTGTGATGCACACGCTTACTTGCGCAAGTATGTCGACCAACAAACAGTGTTAGAACTCAAGCGCACCGGACCACACTACTTCATTTCCACGTATGATGATTGTTTAGCTGGGCTAAAACTAGCCATCCACGTTGATCCTGAACTGAAGATTGATTATGGGGATCGTAACCATCAAACACGTTCTCGCAGCATGGATTGAAAAAAATATGAAATTATGAAATTATGTGTTAGTTCCCTCTGACATTTTGGAGATTTTTATTTCTCTCGAAGTAAACTAGTATTATTTTTCATTTGATCCAATTGTGCACGTAACAGAACTCTTAAATTATTATATATTTAAGTTCACATAAAATGTTACAGTCTTGTTATCAATTATCAGTATTGCAAATTCTGATGATCAAATCGATATCACCAACTTCCTTCCATGCAAAAACTTGTTACTTCTTAACAGGTGATCCAAGTTATTTAGAAATAAAAAATAAAAATAAAAATCACAAGAATTTTGAGGCTCAATTAATGGTTTGACAAAGCGTGTTAAACAAGCTAATATAATAAAAAACTCTTATTCCGAAAAACCTGAACCAAAATAATCCAAACCTGAACAAAAAATAATAATCTAAATCTGAACTCTTAACCTTCAAAAAAAAAATCTGAACTTAACTTTGTTTTTGTTTTCGATTGAAATTTTTTAGTACCATCGAAGTTTTATTATTATTAATTATATATATATATATATATATATATATATATAGTCTTTCTATTATCAGTTCGAACTGATAAAAGTTATATTAGTTCCTTGTATGTGGGCCACTGGATTTAAATACTTTGACTGACAAGTGCATACAGCCAAGTCAAAGTATTTAAATCCAATGGCCCACATGCAAGGAACTGATATAACTTTTGTCAGTTCGAACTGATAATAGAATTTCTGTATATATATATACTTTTATATTAGCCCACCCTATCAAAAATTTTCGAGTACACCTAGGGATGGGCGTTTCTCCATGGGGCCACCATGGGGTTTTGGGGGCAAACTTTGCCACCAAATAGATTTTGGGGGAGGTGGTGGGGGTACCCACCCCCAAACCCAAAACCCCATTCACCCAAAATAATATATATATATATATATATATATATATATATTATTTTTATTTTTATTTATATATACAAATTTATTTTGTATTGGATTTTGGATATTATATTGTATTTTTACTACTTTTTGGATTGAATATTTTAACAGCGTCAAATTAAAGATTGGAATGTCTAGATTCCAAATTTCGAATTCCGATTTTCAGATTAAAAAATTAAAAATTTAGAATTGAAATTGAAAAGAAACGGGGGAAATGAGTTTTGGGTGTGGGGGAGGGGGAGGGGGAGGGGGAGGGGGAATTGCCCCCAAAACGCCCCCACCCCTAATCCCCCCAAATGGGTTTTGGGGGAGGTAGTGGGGGAGGTTTGAGGAATGAGGGTGGGGGTACCCTCCCCCACCCCATTGGGCCCCCACACCCATCCCTAGGTACGCATCTGCATGTTACCTTTGTTAATTAAAAAAAAAAATTGTTCATTTATTCATTGTTAATAACCCGAAAGATTAAAATAAGTTTTTTTTTTTTTTTTTTTTAATATTTTTTTTTATGGTATATTTGTATTTAGATTGCTGAATAAATGAAATAGCATGATTGAAGGGAACATATTGATAATTCATATTTTTAAGTTTGCTCATGAAGTAGCAATTTTCTATGGTTTTAATCCATAATTTGTTCTTGAAGAAACAAGATCAAGAACGTATAATTGAAAATGATTATGTGGGGATACTATGCTTTTTCTTGTGTCTGAACAAAAATAATTTCTCGCCTTACTAGATTAATTGATTTCATTCCCCGAAGCAAATGTTAAGTCATCTAATAGTCATGGTGGAGATTTTGGTCAATTAAAACTGTTATGACATTGGTGATCATAATAAGAAAATCTGACCACTAGAAATGGAATCACACAAAAACAACGAAATAAGTTTACTATTGGTGGATTATGAGATAAAAACAGTGGTGTACCTAGAAGTATACATAATATCATGTGTTGATATTTTACTAATTATATATAAAAGCTCTTGAGGAGCTAATTGTAAAACAAAATGACGCATATGAAACTTTGTTAGATTCTGAAGAATCTATTTAGTTATAAAAAATCTACATTATAAATAAATGTTATTATTTTATACTGTCTCATACCAGAATCATGTAATTCCTTCTTACAATTGGTTTGGTGTAGCTGGTGTGTTACTGTAGCCAAGGGCGTAGCTAGAAAAAAAATTGGGGGTGGACTAATCTAAATTTTGAAACCATGAATATTGAAACCGCCGATTTTGGTTTCCATCATGTGTGGGTTTATAGGATTCTAATTTTGGTTGGAATTGTCTCATGTCTATGTATGCTCTTCGAACCTTATCTTATTGATTAAAATCATACATCCAAATTGGTTTTCGTAATTCCGGTCTCATTCAAAAGAAGCATCAACTTTTTCGGATTCAAGCCGATAACATTTAAAAGAATGTGACTCATCGAAACCTCTACTACTAGTAGGAGCATCGCTTGTTGATTGGTTCCCACTTTTATTAAAAAAAGACTATATAGTTTGTTGTTTACTTGATTTAGAAATATGATGAAGATTTGACATTATAACATACGATAAAAAAAAAATGACATAAATAAACATTTAAAAACAAAAAATAATCTTTAAAATTTATTATTAACTTTTCACTGCAACTCCAAAAAAAAAAAAAAAATCATCACAAATTCACAATCAATAAGCTTAAGCTTTGACATACCATCACAAAATTAAAATTCAAAATAATTACCATTTTTATTAATTAATAAATGGAAAAGAAAGACAATGTATTTTATAACAATTTGTTTGGGCAATTGGGCTAGTAGGGCTGTTGGGTTTATTTTATTAAGTTTAAAGTTATTGGGCCTTTAGTTTAAGAATGAAGATTGAATTTTAGATGGGTTGTTTGAAACTATTTCATTTGGGCTAAAACTTTGTTTAAAAAGTAATTAATTCAAACATAGAATTTTTTTTCAAAAAACTTGGGTGGTCTGTAGGGCTCCGCCCTAGCTACACCAAAAATTTATTTTTGGAAAGATGTTAAATGGTGTATTAGTTAGAGTTGGTTTTTACATTAATTTGGTGTTTTGGTGTCTTCATTGGAGTTGCTATAACAACCCAACAGCTCTAATAAACCAACAAACTCAAATCGTACAAAGTAAATTAATTCAATGAAGCAAGTTGATTCGTACAGTCAAATCTAACCTAACTCATTTAGACAGTCAAAACATAATATGGTCAAGGTCTTAAAAGCAATTTCATTGTACAGAATACTGCAGATTTCTTTTTTTAACTTTGAGTTTTTATTTTGGTTGTGAAAAATACTAGCTGAATATTGATTGATCAAACATAGGAATTTATGTTTTTAAATACAAAAATGAACTTTTGAGAAAGTGAAAATGGTGAGGCCAGACCTCATATGTTATAAAATGTACCCATTAATAAAATTGAATAATAGCATGCACCGGAGATTATATTTGATATTAATTTATAAATTCCTAGCTCCTGAGGAAGTGGGTTCCTGTGATCGAAATTTTCTTTCAGATTTTCGGAAGTCTTCTAATTAATTATCGTGTATGGAGTGAAGATTACTAATAGTTGTATGTGAGTGGAGACCTCCTTTAAAGCTGTATATAAAATAAAAATAAATACAGATGATCATTGTTAATTGTTATCATGTTGATATTTCAGAAGCCTCGAGGTCTTTATTTGGTCTCCAACCAGGCAACCAGTTAGCACTGAGTCTGAATCTGATGCAGCTGCCTCTTATTATTTTCAGAATCCTTATGCGCATTAATATTTATTTCTCTATTATTCATTCATGGATCGTAATTTAGGTGTGGTTGGTCACATCCAACACATTTTGTTGATATATGGTACAATGCTTTAATGCTATATCACATATTAGAGTAATTACTAGATCAATTTCATAGTTTATCTTTTTTTTTTTTTTTTTTTTTTCCTCGACTCAAAATCAAATGAGATCCTATTATTACTTTGTCCTAGATCACAACTTTCTTTGTATATACTTTTTAGTTTTTATACATGTATATATTTTCATTTCATACTTATCAACTACGATTCTTGACATTTTCAATTGCTTTGCCATTTGCAAAAAAAAAAAAAAAAAAAAACTACGATTCTTGACAAAGAACCATCTTTCTAAGCATTTGTAATTGTACACTCTATATATGTCTTTATCATACATTTTGGAAATTCATTGAAGACAACAAATGATATGAAAATTGAAAATATAAGTGAAACATGACCTAATAGATGTCATTCCTGAAAAGTTATTACAATTATCCATTTAGACATTTTTATGTTTCTTTTAATTTTATAAAATTAAAGAAACAATATAATAAAACGAAAAGTGCTATAACCAATGCTATCAGTGAGGGAACATAAAGCCTACTGCGGCGCCACATGTTCATTGATGGGGGAGGGGGTGGCAGATTCGCTGTGTACACAATTGATGGGGTGGGGTTGGGGTGAGGGGGGTGGGGGGTGGTGGGAGGGGTGGGTGTGGTGTGATCCATTAGCCATGAGCAGCGGAAGGACATAAATTTCCAATTTAAGCCCCGCATCACATTGTTCACGTATGCCGCAAATGTAGTACTTCCACTCACTTTCACCCAACTCTAAGTTCATTTGTCCGTCTTCATGCTTTGATACCGCATTTTCAATGTTACATGAGCTGAAGTCAAGCGAATTCACTTCTAATACACTATGGGGTGGTAGATATCTAAACACTGCACAAACAATCAATAGTTCATTTCATTATAAATCCCAGTATAAAATATGCTTCCAAATCAAACTCTAAGGCAATAGATGTGACAGATTGCACTAAAATGTATATAAAACAAATAGTTATACAATGACCTTAAAAGTTTTTATAATTATGTACATTAGCTGTGAGCAGCGGAAGGACATCAATTTCCAATTTAAGCCCCGCATCACATTGTTCACGTATGCCGCAAATGTAGCACTTCCACTCACTTTCACCCAACTCTAAGTTCGTTTGTCCGTCTTCATGCTTTGATACCGCATTTTCAATGTTACATGAGTTGAAGTTGAGCAAATTCACCTCTAATACACTATGGGGTGGTAGATATCTAAACACTGCACAAACAATCAATAGTTCATTTCATTATAAATCCTCGTATAAAAAATGCTTCCAAATCAAACTCTAAGGCAATAGATGTGACAGATTGCACTAAAATGTATGTAAAACAAATAATTATATAATGACCTCAAAAGTTTTTATAATTATGTCCATTAGCCGTGAGCGGCGGAAAGACATCAATTTCCAATTTAAGCCCTGCATCACATTGTTCACGTATGCCGCAAATGTAGTACTTCCACCCACTTTCACCCAACTCTAAGTTTGTTTGTCCGTCTTCATGCTTTGATACTGCATTTTCAATTTTTCATGAGCTGAAGTCGAGCATATTCACCTCTAATACACTATGGGGTGGTAAATATCTAAACACTGCACAAACAATTAATAGTTCATTTCATTATAAATCCCCGTATAAAAAATGCTTCCTAGTCAAACTCTAAGGGGTCGTTTGTTTTTTTTCACTTAAAACTTAATGGGTCTGAATCATAATTATTAAGTTGTTTTGTTTGTTTTTTTAAGTGGCCAAACAACTTAAAAATACCAAAAAACAACTTAAAATAAAAAGTAAAAAATCATGACTTTTAACTTAATTGTAAATCACTGAATTGCATTAAATGCAATCCAAAATCTTTTCTTCCGATACTATCCTCCATATATAATATATATCCAATTTCATTATAATTATATATTGTATATAAATCTTTATTTTAATATATTGTTTATTTTAAATAGCTTTAAAAATACAAAAGAACCATAATCACTTCTCATATTGGTGTTTAATATCAATACTTTATTATGATATTAGGGTGATGTATTTATATATTATTTTTTTTAGAGTGTTTTGTGTGAGTTTTCCTGCAGCCCCTTTTATTTTTTGAAAAAAAAAAAAAAAAAAAAACCTTTTCTTTTTTTAGTAAAAATAAAGTTTGTTTGTAATGTAAAAATAAAGTTTGTTTGTAATAGAAGAAGAATATCATGATCATATGTGTTTATATATAATTATTATTTTTGGATTGTTTTTATTATGTATAATTGTTTAACATGGGTATAGATGTAAAATTACTTCTTTTCAAACAATTTTATTTTTAAAAAACAAACATGTTGACAATACATTCAGATGTGAGAAAAAAAAAAACAAACAAACATGTCATTCAGATTCAGGTTTCAGTCACTATTCAGTCTTAAGTAAAATTCAGGACTATTCAGTCTTCAGATAAAAAAACAAACGACCCCTTAGGCAATAGATGTGACAGATTGCACTAAAATGTATATAAAACAAATAATTATACAATGACCTCAAATGTTTTTATAATTATATATCTATTGAAAAATAATTTTGTCCATAATTTTTGAGCATTATAAAATTACCAGTAATTTAGACTAATCAACTACAATAAACAACGAGTGAAAAAAAAAAAAACTATAGTATAAAGAGTATTAGAGTGAAATAAGTATCTAGTGAGTCACCGACTCGAAAAGTCTTGTTTGCCGCCCACTTCTGAATGTCTACTAAGACATTCCATCCGAACAATACCCCAATGATGTACAACATATCAGCATAAACACTTGGCATCAACGATGCAAGTAAGAGAAAATAAGTGGCTAAATATGTGTAACAGTAAGTTCTCTTGTTCATCCGCCTTTTGGGATTTTGCAAAACTTCAAGCATTCAAACAGTTGGAGAAATATGTGAAGTTAAGTAATGATCCAGCATATCAACAAAAATAAAAATAAAAAATGTAATCATGTAATACAACAAAACACTAATAAAATGTGTTAAAAAATCTTTTAAAATTTTAATTTTAAAAGAATCACAAACTTGATTGGGCCCCGGCCCAGTCCAATTTCATAGTTTATCTTTTTTCTCTGTCCTGCCAAAAGGAAGTCAAAAATCCAGATTGTGACTATAATTACACGAAGATGCGAAATAAGGCTGGTGAAATGAATACTACATCAGATTGTGAAAACTACACACCTGAAGTCACTCATTCATGGAGTCATCACTAGTTGCTGTTTCAACTTCCACCTTCGGAGCCTTCTTAGTTTTCTACACCAGAGATAGATAAATGTTTGATTATTGTGCAATCATGGCAAAACATCTAAAAGACAACATGCGACTACAAATTGACCACTCCATCACCTAAACATTGTAGAGTACATATAGACACGCATGCGTGATTCTTTAGTAACGATCAAGAATCTCAATTAAGAAAAATCATTATCAGATTTTGATAACACAATTATTGGCTTCGAGATCATATATAGAAGGATAGCAGAGTACATTAACCTAATGACTGCATGAATGGTGGCACGTAAGTACATAACTACTACCTTGAAGAATTGCTTTACTTGACCGTGAATCCATAGACCAAGGAGGATAAGAAGGACGATTCCGAGTGTAATGAGGAAGACAGACTGAATGCTGCAGTTAGCACCAGCAACTTCAATGGTAGCATTATAAAAGGTGCTTTGGTAAGGCTCCTGGTCTATCTAATAAATAATGCTGCCGATGAGATCATAAGTGCTAGGCTGTCAAAAAAGGAATGTATATAAGTTCCAACACAATTTATTTTTTTCCCATTCCTTTCCATAAGTATATATCAGTCGTATTAAAAATTAACATAAAGAACACACTGAACTTCCACGATAGTGCACATACCTGCAAAGACTCGCTGGCAGCAAAAATGTAAGAGAAAGAAGCCTGAGCTGAAGTTGGCACAGATGCATTTTTAAAGGCCTGCAATACAGCACAAACATATTCTGAATAAGAAAACAACTGACTGATTTAACCAGACCAGCGCCCCATCTCAAAATAAAATCATAAAACTATTTAAAAAGGAAGTGGAAGATGGAAACTTGCAAGCAGAAAATGATCTTGTCTACTAAAGCCAAAGTGTTGAGCTCAGTGCCTCTTGCCAATCCCATCTAACCATAAACTTCCACAGACAGTTGAGAATGCATAACAAAATGGAAAAGCTTGCTGTACTAAAATTGCCAATGGTTGATGGGTCTAGTTTATCGGATCGGGTTGTTAATTGGTCAACCCATTAAAACATGAAATATAATGGTTTGGTTTTTGGTTCACTTTTGAAAAACCATTTATTCGTTAACAACCCGTTAATATGAAGATTTTTTTAAGTGTATTTATGAAATTTATTTTAAAAAAATCTTTGTATTTTATGACTTAATAGTAAATAAATT
Organism: Acer saccharum; assembly: GCA_030490815.1. NCBI lineage: Eukaryota > Viridiplantae > Streptophyta > Magnoliopsida > Sapindales > Sapindaceae > Acer > Acer saccharum. The sequence goes on from CM059868.1 coordinate 6,383,246, forward strand.
TTAATAATCAAGTTACGAAATTTATAAAATAAAAAAAAAAATCTTTATAATTATGGTTAGGATATGTTTTAAAAATTAATTTAAAAAAAAAAAAAAAAAACTCCTAATTTTTTGTTTTTTTTTTGGAAAGAGGAAAAAATTCCTAATTTTTTCCAATTTCTAATTAAAAACTATAAAACTAAAATTAATTATATCACTATATTCTACCCCTAGCCCTAAAAGTAGTGGTCTTCTATTTTCTTGAAATTAGTTACGTTCATTTCCCAGTACATTCCACATTCCCATTAATTTAAACTCAACAATGGGTTGGGTTACCCATATTAATTAAACATATGGTATTCGAGTGAGATGATTTTAACACGACATGAATACGATACGACACGAATTTATAATAACACAACACATTGCCAGGTCTAGATAAGATTACCAAAATACTCAAACAAATATTAATTGATAGGCTTATATTGAAGATTTTAGTGTTATTAAAAAAAGTTTCAAAAGATCAATTTAAAAAAGCTTTAAATTTAAGCTTTTCCAAACAGCTTTTTTAATCATTAAAAGGCTCTATTGAGTGACAACCAAATGATACAAAAAAAATTGAAAATTTTATGAACTTTTTAGCTTAATTAGTTAAGTGATTTGATTTTTTTTTATTTTAAAAAAAAAACCCTACGGCCAACTCTTTTGCGTTGAAAGAGATAAACTTGGGTGCAACGAATGCAAGATGTATGGAGCATCTCGCTGCACCCAAGATGCCTGATAGTAACCCCCACACCTATATCCATGTTTTTTAAAAAAAAAAAAAAAATTTTTTATAAGTATTCGGTGGTTTTTTGATGTAGGACGGTTTTGGGTGTTGTCTTATTTTATTAATTTGGGTCTTTGTTTCTTGTTTAGCAAGTTTATTTATTTTAGTTTGATTAGGAATTAAATTTAGGTTTTGAAAATAAATCAAACTTACCTTTTAGGTAAGATTTGATCTTTGTTTTTCAATCAAGTTAGGAATCATGAATCTTAGAAGATTATGATTAATTTTTATCTTTTCTTGTTTTAGTCTTTTTAGGAATGTCGTATTCGAGTCGTATTAGGGTTAGTTTATTATAAATAGTCTTATTATTTCCAATTATTGTAACTTTTTGATAATTAATAAAATCGTTCTTTGGAACACTTATCTGTCGTGGATTCGACATGCTCTTTGAGGATTCGAGAGCGCCATTTTCTAACGTAGAATAGGGAATGATGGCCCCTGCATGGCGATCCATGTTTGGGTAACTACCGGTCGCTGCGTCAAGGTTCGTCTGAGTGTGCCTCAGGGTTCGACAAAGTGATCATTCTTATTTTCGCCATACTCTGCTGCGTCAATTGGTATCAAGCCGGTAATTGACAAGGTGGTACATCTCAAGTATTATCCACCTAAACGAAAACTTGCCAAACTCGATGACGAGTTTTTTCTAAGAGGAGGAGAATACTATATGGGATGGGAAAAGCTAGTAGCGAGGATTCGATGCTGTCCAAACCTCCGCAGGTGTCCAGCGGCCCAAGCCGCAACTGATAGGAATCGCCAATGGCAAATAGCTTGTGCATCTTCTACATTTCGTTGGAGGATTACTATGGTGCCATTGTGGATCTGGGATGGACTACAGAGAGATTTTTCGATTGGGGTCTACCACTCCCACAAGACAAATAGAGGTTTTCTTTGTTTACTTGTCAATCCTCGTACTTTAACCGAACTCGTTGACAAGTTTTTTTTAAGAGGAGGAGAATACTATGTGGGATGGGAAAAGCTAGTAGCGAGGATTCGATGCTGTCCAAACGTCCGCAGGTGTCCAGCGGCCCAAGCCGCAACCGATAAGAATCGCCAATGGCAAATAGCTTGGGCATCTTCTACATTTCGTTGGAGGATTACTGTGGTGCCATTGTGGATCTGGGATGGACTACGGAGAGATTTTTCGGTTGGGGTCTACCACTCCCACAAGACGAATAGGGGTTTTCTTTGTTTACTTGTCAATCCTCGTACTTTAACCGAACTCGAGGTCGAGTTCTTTTTTAAGAAGGGGTGACTGATGTAGGAAGGTTTTGGGTGTTGTCTTATTTTATTAATTTGGGTCTTTGTTTTTTGTTTAGCAAGTTTATTTATTTTAGTTTGATTAGGAATTAAATTTAGGTTTTGGAAATAAATCAAACTTACCTTTTAGGTAAGATTTGATCTTTGTTTTTCAGTCAAGTTAGGAATCATGAATCTTAGAAGATTATGATTAGTTTTTATCTTTTCTTGTTTTAATCTTTTTAGGAATGTCGTATTAGGGTTAGTTTATTATAAATAGTCTTATTATTTCCAATTATTGTAACTTTTTGATAATCAATAAAATCGTTCTTTGGAACACTTATCTGTCGTGGATTCGACATGCTCTTTGAGGATTCGAGAGCGCCATTTTCTAACATAGATTAGGGAATGATGGCCCCTGCATGGCGATCCATGCTTGGGTAACTACCAGTCGTTGCGTCAAGGTTCGTCTGAGTGTGCCTCAGGGTTCGATAAAGTGATCATTCTTATTTTCGCCATACCCCGCTGCGTCAATTGGTATCAGAGCTATTGAGTCTACCTCTGTGCTAGGTTCAGCATCCACGTATCACAACCAACTACCTTCCTAACCACCATATTCACCTTCCATATTTCCCAAAAAAAAAAAAAAAATTCGAAAAAAAAGAGAGAGAAAAGAAATCGAAAAAAAAAAGAGGAAAAAAAAAAAGGTGTGTGATAGTTCAAAGAATTCACAATCAGCCCCAAAGACAGCCGCACATTCTCATCCATCAAAGTCGCACGCACCTGAAGCCGCGAGTGGATTTATTTTCGTAAGCAGTTCTCAAGGTTCAATTTTTGGTACGTTTTTTTTTTTTTTTTTTCGGACTCTAATTTCAGTTCTCAATGGGTTTCAAAGGTTCACTTGGTTACAATAATTATTTTTCGAGCTATAATGATTATCAACCAAGACTTCGATTTTTTTCTGGACATATGAAAACTGAAGAATTTATTAATTGGTTGGAAGAAGTTGAAAAATATTTTGACTATCGTAGAATCACAGAAAGTTTGAAAGTTTTATGTGTAGAAGATTGTTTGAAAAACAATGCATTAATTTGGTGGGAAGACTTTCAAAAAGATCAAAAAAGATTTGGAATGGATAGGATCCAATCATGGCCTGTTATGAAACAAGTAATGCAGGAGGAATATCTTCCAGATGATTATTTTGAAGATTTTTGTTATGCAGAAAATATAGTTGAAGATATTTCTTATGAAGTGGAAACTGTCGAAGGAATTGAAGACGATCAACTGATCTTAGAAGTTGAAGACTGTGATCTAACCATGGTTGAAGCACAACTGGAAGCTAAATCAATTTCCATTGAAAAAGTTTCCGAGGGTGACAACTTATTTGAAAATCCACACAATTTTTTCAGGGGTAATTTGAAGATTGCTTCTCTTCATTCGGATTTTGAAGATCCAACATTGTTCCTACCATCTAAAGAAAGTTCAATCAAGCCGGTAATTGACAAGGTGGTACATCTCAAGTATTATCCACCTAAACGAAAACTTGCCAAACTCGATGAAGAGTTTTTTCTAAGAGGAGGAGAATACTATATGGGATGGGAAAAGCTAGTAGCGAGGATTCGATGCTGTCCAAACCTCCGCAGGTGTCCATCGGCCCAAGCCGCAACTGATAGGAATCGCCAATGGCAAATAGCTTGTGCATCTTCTACATTTCGTTGGAGGATTACTATGGTGCCATTGTGGATCTGGGATGGACTACAGAGAGATTTTTCGATTGGGGTCTACCACTCCCACAAGACGAATAGAGGTTTTCTTTGTTTACTTGTCAATCCTCGTACTTTAACCGAACTCGAGGTCGAGTTTTTTTTTTAAGAAGGGGTGACTGATGTAGGACGGTTTTGGGTGTTGTCTTATTTTATTAATTTGGGTCTTTGTTTCTTGTTTAGCAAGTTTATTTATTTTAGTTTGATTAGGAATTAAATTTAGGTTTTGAAAATAAATCAAACTTACCTTTTAGGTAAGATTTGATCTTTGTTTTTCAATCAAGTTAGGAATCATGAATCTTAGAAGATTATGATTAATTTTTATCTTTTCTTGTTTTAGTCTTTTTAGGAATGTCGTATTCGAGTCGTATTAGGGTTAGTTTATTATAAATAGTCTTATTATTTCCAATTATTGTAACTTTTTGATAATCAATAAAATCGTTCTTTGGAACACTTATCTGTCGTGGATTCGACATGCTCTTTGAGGATTCGAGAGCGCCATTTTCTAACGTAGAATAGGGAATGATGGCCCCTGCATGGCGATCCATGTTTGGGTAACTACTGGTCGCTGCGTCAAGGTTCGTCTGAGTGTGCCTCAGGGTTCGACAAAATGATCATTCTTATTTTCGCCATACTCTGCTGCGTCATTTTTTTAGAGGAGGAGAACACAAACCCACAACCTCGTGGTGTAGGTGTGAAGGGTATACCACCGGACCAACCTCATCTCGTCAGCCTATATCCATGTTAAAGCTTAAATAGTTGATACGATTTGCAAAATCTGTAAAATTTCAATACAAATTCTACACACCGAGAAGAATTGGATGATATTAACACCAATATGTAAAACAGTATAATAGAATGACTGCTTTAAACTTCATACTTGGTGCCAAAGGACAAAATCTAATAATATGAGAATACAAATTACAAAAATTGTACCCACAAGGTCGATGATGATTTGGTTTTTAACTACTTGTAGGAAACAAATCACAATGTTACACAACGAAATGGTTGCCTATGACTACTTAATCAATTAATCTCCATGGATCGTGTAATGCTCCCATTTCTTTGTCGGGTCATATTTCTACAATAAAGAAAGGGGCAAAATAAAAACGGGTTAGTAGGAATGATCGACAGGAATATAATTTCTTTGGCATCCGAAAACACACAAGGATAGAAAGGTGGCGAGGACAGAGAGTTACCCCTCATCTAGAAGCGGGGAAGATATGCTTGTTCTTTCCATACCAATGCCTCTCGACAACTTTCCCAGCATGACTGTTCAAAATTTTACACAAAATTAGTATTGAACAAAGATATAACAGAGAAATTCTCAACAAGTAACTAAAGCCCCAGTGCCCTCTTTGCTTTCTAGTTAGTACATGCTCCCTAGTGATGTCGAAGCTTAATATGCCGAATTGCATTATCATTAACTTAACTACTGTACAGCCGAACATTTCTGTGATGCCAAGTAAAGACTACACATGCACAATTAAGTATGTTTAATAAACACTACGTCAAACACATAGTTACAGTGCAATAAAAACAACCGGTTTCCAATTTCCAGTCTTGCCATTTCAAACAGATAATGTATTGAATTCACAGGATTAGAGAGAGACACTAAAACATGTCAGGAAATGTACCTCATCCTTTTCTATTGCTGCATCAGCTATTGTTCATACATCCTCGTGCACATCAAAGTGGAAAAGCTGCATAGAAAATACACAATAAGAAAAAGATTCCTTGGTTTTATCATTTTGAAGATGCAAAAACATTAAGAATGCAAAATACAAAGCTCTATGATTCCTTGGTTATATTGGCAACTGGATGAAACATTGATAAAATTACCAACATGGAAATTTAAAGAATCGAGCATTACCGGTCCACTCTTTCCCTTAGCCTTGTTCAAGATTAGCTAATAGAAACCGTGTTGCTGAACTCCAAAACATCAAAGAGATGTAAAATAATTAGCGCATAATGTAGATAGCAGAAAGCCAAACTCTAAACTTGGAACTTGAAACTTGAATCAGAAATAATCTCACATGAGGAATAATAAGATCTTCTTTAACATAAAGCAAATTCTCCATTGATGTTGTTCGGATTTCTCGAAACTCAGGTGGAAGCTGCTGCTGGACAGCTTGAAGAAACTCTCCTAAGTCCTATGGTATCATCCTTCCGCAATAATTCATTAATTAACTTTAGGCAAGGGAAAATAGAGACAGATTGATCAAACACATGTCCTACAAGTCTACAACTTTTACTAACCTGGATCACTCGTCCATGGCCTGCTCCATCCCAATAACTGTAAGTAATTTGAAGGGGCTCATCTGAAACACATAAAAGTTGATTCAGGAAATTTTATTTTTGCCAGACATATACATTGAATAGGATAGGGTCAGAAACAAATGATTCCACTGTTTCTGCGGCCCTTCACTCTCGGCTTGCTCCTCTGCCTCCCGCTCACTGAAAGAGCATCCTCAGCACACCTAAGTTCATATGTTAGGCGCAAGTCTCAACACACAAAACAAAGAACACAACCACACACTTGCCAATATGCCTACTCAAATGCATGCACACAGAGAAGAGAGAAAAATCAGACCTGTCAGGCAAAAAGCTAGTCTCAACTGTTGGATCTTTACCAAATTTCCCTCATCCTAACATCTTTGTTTCAGTACTCTCTACAAAAAAGTAAAAGAAAACAAATAAGTTAATAGTATGGTCTGGGACAAGGAAAGGAAACCGTAAAACAACCAGGAGAGAAGTTTATGACGCTAAAAATCCACTTCCAAGTCTTTAAAGATAGAAACAAATTTGGCATAAAAATTCATAGTGAAAAATATTACATGTAAGAGACAGCCTACGTTATTGAAAAATTTCTAGAAATTCTCTTCCTATAAGACACTTGAATGCTTTGGATGTAAGACATAGTCATTCTTAACAATTTACGGCGACCGTAGAGTGGGCATCTTCAAATTTGACCACACATCGAGTAGATAATGTTATTAGGGGATCTCCTTCACAATGCCTATATTACTGCAGGCAAAACTCCTATACAACTAAGGATGGTCCAACAAACTAAATAGTAAATAACACACCAAAAGATATTTAAAATTGAAGGACTTGTGCAGTTTAGGCATAATTTCATGTATATGGAATTTTTACCTATAATTGCACAAACATCCCCTGTAATTAGTTGACTTTGTTAAATCTAACCATTGACCATAGTTTTAATCAAAAATGACTAAAGTGCCCCTAGTTACCTATTTTATAATTAATTATATATATACTTTTTTTTGACAAGTTATATATATACTTAAAAAAAATAATTATATATATACTTAAAAAAATAATTATATATATATTTAAAAAAATAATTACATATATACTTAAAAATAATAATTATATATAATACTTAATTTATTTATTTAAAAAAATGGATTATAAAAATGTAAAAAATGGATTATAAAAATTGTTAAATAAATAAATTCAGTATTGTATATAATTATTATTTTAAGTATATATATAAATTGCCAAAAAAAAAGTATATATAAAATTAATAATAAAATAGGTAACTAGGGGCACTTTGGTCATTTTTTGGTTAAAATTGTGGTCAATGGTTAGATTTAACGAAGTCAACTAATTACAGGGGATGTTTGTGCAATTATGGGTAAAAATTCCATATACATGCAATTATGCCTAAACTCAAGGACGTTTGTGCAATTAGTCCAAAATTGAAGTGCAGGAGTCTCCACAATCAAAGAACACCAAATATTAGTAAAACATCAGAATGCACTGGAAAAATTCAAGAATCATAGTTTAATCAATTCCTGCATCATTTGAGCTATTACTTATCATGTTCTCACCGGTGGCCATCATATATAGATACTATTTTTATTATATGAGCCAGGAAAAGCTTTTAAAAGATCCATAATACCCTAAATTGCAAATTATTATTATTTCTCTGCTTATTAAGGACAACTAATATATTGAAACCAAAACCAATGTTGGTATAAAGAATGGTAAATAACAAAGGCATTAAAAATTCTTGAGGAATGGCGGACTCATACCCAGAGAAGAGAACCATTGATGCCAATGGCGTCGGGTTTGACCATGCCAATGAATTTCAACTATAGTAGCTCGGTAATAATACACACATCCTAACTAGTAGGATGACAAAATAACCCCACAGACTACTAATTACTAAATATGATCATAACCTGGTCCTATCTCACTCCCAAATCTAGAAAGAATCAACTCTCAAGAAGGCTGAAGACCCTACCACAAGTCACAACTGCCTCTTTTAAGCTCAAAAATCACTTAGCCTATTGTATTCACCCGATAGCAGTAAGTACCAATCCTAATTCAAAATGATATGTGATATTTGGTTATTCATCTCCAGCTAAACAATAATCAAATGAGAAACTTTACATAATTATATAGTACAATCTATTAAATCCCTAGTTTCTAATAATACAAAATCATCATATATCAGTAAACCAAATCATTTCTACAACAATTAAAATAATAAGAAGAAAAAAAAAGTAATGCTAAAATTTTGTTTCACATAATAAATATGCCACTGTTCTCACCATACTCCTCTTCACTTTCGCTCTCAAAATCCTCGGCAAAAGATAAATATAAAGCTCACTGTTGCTGTAGATTTTGAAGCTTCTCCTTCTCTTCTTCTTCGATCTTGATTTGAATATTAACTCTCTAAATAAATAAAAAAACAAAATAAAATATAACATAAAAAATCATCAAACACTTCCAACCACAAATCAACATCTAATCTTAGACCAAACATGTCCAACAGACAATTTGAAGAATAACAACCAACATACCTTCACTTCCTCGTCAACTTCTTCTATTTCACAGACAATTTCAAGTTCTTCATCGTCGTCGCCGTCCCTTCTCCGATTCGTTGCTGTCAACGATAACGGTGGGTCTGGTGGGTCTCTCTTCAGAGAGTCAAAACTCAAAAGGAATTGAAAAAAAATCCCCCCCAAATTCGAAGCTCAGCTGCTTAGGTGTATATCAGGGGCAAATTTGGCAGAGCACAATAATTTGTGCTATTTGCACTAACTTGGAGACTTTTCTAAACATACCCTTGGAAATAGTGCTATATAAAAAAAAAAAACCCTTTATCGATTGGACTAGGATCCTCTCCTCACCTCATCTTATCCTCACCTTTTCCTCACCTTTTTAAAACATGTGATTGATTGTTAATAAAATGTCAATCACATCTTAACTATTCATTCATTGCAATGCTTATGTGTCATAAGAAGTAAGGTGAGGATGAGGTGAGTTGAGGAGAGGATCCTTGTCCTTATCGATTATGATTTTGAGACTATCCTTATCTAGTTTCGACATTGGTGAAATGTAAACAATCTTGTATATGTGACAATTACTTTAGAAACTTAAAATCATAAATTCATAATATATATATATATATATATATATATATAATTATTATAAAGGTGTCATTTTTTTGCATTTCTTTGGTGTGAAATTGATTTTGTAATATTACTTCTGACATATTTTTTTTCAACACACTATGTTGTTGGTGAATTGAATTCAAAATTAAATAGACGTATAAAATTACATAAAAAATTTGGTGGGTTAACAATTTTCATAATTGTCCGATGTAAGAATCCAATTTAAAGTTCTAAGTTCGTCAATTTCCATTAAAACCAGTGACGAGCATTTACACCGCTAGAAGATTTTACAACTAAAACCTATTATATAAACACTTACATTTTTTGAAGACAAAATTTGAGAAAATTGTATAATTGTGAAACATAAATTTGTACAAAGGTAAGAGAATACAAATTAAATACATTATACAATGTTAAAATAAAAATATGAGAAATGAAAATTAAATTATTGGTCTTAAATTAAGGATTAACCCATTAACTAACCAAAGAAGCAGATGTGGGTGGTGTCTCTTTTGTGAAAAAGTAGTCATGATTACGGAACCTCGAAGGAAGCATTGGTGGTTAATCCCGTGCTTAATTATAAATTTATAAGCTTTTCAGTCCATCAACTATATAGCTTTTGAATCGTTATCTAATAACAAGCCAAAATCTTGATAAGAAAAAAACAAATTAATATGTTAAAGTTCTACAGTGTAAATTGTTGGAATGCTTGATTAATCAATAAGTCACGCCAAGTTTTTCTTAATCTGTCCCCACTCATCAGATAATTCACAAGTGCTTTTCTTAAGTTTATAAATAAAGTAAAATTTATCTTAACGATTATATACATGATACATTCAATGACTTAATTTTGATATCCAAATGGCAAAAAAATAAAAATAAATAAATAAATATTTATGGTACCAATTACTTTTTAATTTCAACAATATTAATATATTATCAGGCTATATATCAGCTGAAAGACAAGTCAATAAGGCACACTTTGCCCTATCTTTTTTATTTGGAAAGATGGAATTAAGCATGTTGGAAGGGATGGTTTTGTGGTGGGTGCCAACAGACAATGTGATGCAGCAGCCTTGGCTGTGGAATACATGGAGAGGTGGGATTTGAAACAAACCAAGTAAGACCAAACCCAGGTGATGGAATCAGAATGACTTGAAATTTGACAGCTAATGCGTTTCGGTGTTTCCGGAACAACTACGCAGCTTTGCTGCGTAAGCACGTCCTTTTTTAGGCGAATTCCGTCATTTAGGCGAATTCCGTCGTTTAGGCCTTGAAGTGGGCGTTTTTACCGTTTTAGGAAAGTTTCGTTTTCGCAATAAATTGGGTTTTCCAATTCCGAATTGACTTCCGTCAATTCTGGAGTGTTTAGGATTCTCAGTAGAATTAGTTTTTGCTTTAATCTCATTTTTGCCTTTTTTGGTAATTTTCCGTTTTTAAGTCGTTTTTCTTGCTTTTCAAGGAATTCGATTAGGTTTAGGTTTTATTTGCTTTAAATATTGATGTAGGCTGAATTGGCCATTCAGTTTTGAGATTAATAAAAATACCAGAGAATTGCTTCTCAATTTCCAGTTACTCATCGTAATTGAAGCCTTTTAACAATCCTTCGTGCACGAAGTTGAATGTTATTAGTAGGTTGTTTCTTATTGTCGTTTTGCAGGTTTTTCTCGTAAGCTTCCGCTACATCAGTTGGTATCAGAGCCATGTTCGTTCGGGACATCAATATGCCGCCGAAGAGACGACAACCTAACCGGATCCCTGTAGAAGAGGCCGTCGAACGTGACCGTATTACGTAAGTAGAACAGTAGATGGCATTACTTACCGAGCAGATGACTAGGGTGATCGCCAACCTAGAAACCTTGAACGTACCGACTCAAAACCCTCGCGCGAGTGGGGACGAAGAGGAAAGTGAAGAGGACAACTACCCGGAGGAAGAGGTTCCGCAGCGCAGAAGACCAGTGCGGGAACACCAAGATGGAGGAGTTCCGCAGCAGAGACCACCCGTGCGGGAACATTATGAGGAAGATTACAGACGGCCAGTGCAACTAGAAGAAAACCGTCGGTGGGAATCAAGTATGAGGACGGAGGTTCCGGAATTTCAGGGCAACCTACAACCGGAGGAGTTCCTAGAGTGGCTTGGAGTCGTGGAAGAAATTTTGGAATTCAAAAACGTTCCGAATAACTCAAAAGTAGCCTTGGTGGCGACTAGGCTTCGGGGACGAGCAGCTGCGTGGTGGCAGCAGATGAAACTCACCCGGAATTGTTCGGGAAAGGCAAAAATTTCCGATTGGGAGAAGATGAAGAGGAAGATGCATGCTGAATTTCTACCCCATAATTTTCAGAGGTTATTGTATCAGAAATTGCAGAATTTGAGGCAAGGATTGCGAACTGTTGATGATTATACAACAGAGTTCTACCAGTTGTTAGTGCGCAATGATATTGAAGAAACCAATGATCAGTTGGTGTCCAGGTATTGTGGCGGATTGCGTCAACAAATTTTGGATGTGGTAAACCTTTTTAACCCAACTTCAGTTTCAGAGGCACACCAAAGAGCCTTGCAGGTAGAGAAGACAACAACTCGGAGAATGGGAGGTGGTCCGTTCAGTAGCAACAGTGTGGGTTCAATAGGCAGAACATGGGCAAGTAGTAGCAATTCTGGGTGGCAACAGCGGACAGTGGCCAACAGCAGCAGAGGCGCTCCACGTCCGGTCACCAATCAGGCCCAACCAACGCCGAATCAGCTCCAGCCGCAAACAGCAGCAGGTGGGGTGAGATGCTTCAACTGTGGTGAGGTAGGACACCGTCAATCTGATTATCGAAAGATGGGAAAGAAGCCAGTGTTGTTTAATGAGACAGATGATAGTGGAGAAGCGGATGCGGAAATTGGGGAAGAGGCTAAGTTCGACGAAGAAATGGCTGTCGAAGAAGATCAGGTAAATGGTGATTCTGGTCCGTTATTGGTGGTTCAATGCACGTTCTTAACACCGTGAGCTGAGGAAAGTGATTGGCTCCAGAACAATGTGTTTCAATCCACTTGTACGATTTTAGGCAAGGTGTGTCAATATATTATTGACGGGGGTAGTTGTGAGAATATTATAGCCAGTGATGCAGTTCAGAAGTTATGACTGACAACAGAAAAGCACCCAAACCGTACACGTTAATACGGCTGCAGAAAGGAGGGAAGATAACGGTGACACAGAGGGTTCTTGTCTCTTTTTTGATGGGGACAAATTACAAGGACCAATCGTGGTGCGATGTGGTCCACATGGACGCCTGCCACCTATTACTCGGAAGACCATGGTAATATGACCGAAAAGTAAAGCATGATGGGTTTTTGAACACATACTCACTGCGATTCAACAATACCAATATTGTGCTATTACCTGGTAAGAATCCGGAGAAACCCAAATCACCCGATAGTGCAAATCTACTTTCTTTTGCTAGGTTTGAAACAGAAATGGAGGAGGCAGAGACAATCTTTGTGTTGCTTAACAAAGAAAAGGCAGCCACGGTTGAGATTCCACAAGATGCGGTACCACTACTGTCAGACTTTCCAGAAGTGTTTCCTGACGAACTGCCTGCAGGGCTTCCACCCCTGAGGGACATTCAACACCAGATTGACTTAGAACCCGGAGCTATGTTACCTAACCGTCCACATTATCGAATGAGCCTCGTAGAGCATGAGGAGTTAAGAAGGCAGGTTGAGGAGTTGTTGATTAAGGGCCACATCCGTGAGAGCCTTAGTCCGTGTGCGGTACCAGCCCTTCTAATTCCAAAAAAAGATGGGTCCTGGAGGATGTGTGTTGACAGCCGTGCGATCAACAAAATCACGGTGAGATATCAATTTCCTATTCCTCGTTTGGATGACTTACTTGATCAGATTAATGGCGCGACGGTGTTTACCAAACTGGACCTGAAGAGCGGATATCATCAAATTCGAATTCGACCCGGAGACGAATGGAAGACTGCGTTCAAAACGTGAGAGGGTCTGTATGAATGGATGGTCATGCCCTTCGGTTTATCTAATGCCCCGAGTACATTCATGAGAACAATGAACCAAGCTTTGCGACCATTCATCGGGAAATTCGTTGTCGTATACTTTGACGACATTCTGATCTACAGTGCACACCGTGAACAACACAAACAACACATTCGTGAGGTGTTAATTGTCCTGCGCGCACAGAGATTAGTCGCAGCCACAAGTAAGTGTGTTTTCATGACAAACAAGATGCTATTTTTGGGGTACATTATTTCAGGGGAGGGTTTGCAGGTGGACGAGTCAAAAATCGAAGCCGTCAAGCGATGGCCTCAGCCAAGAACAGTCACGGATATCAGGAGTTTTCATGGTTTGGCAGCCTTATATAGGCTCTTCATCTCTCATTTTAGTAGTATCATGGCACCCATAACGGATTGTATGAAGAAAGACAAGTTCCAATGGACTCCGGAAGCCGAAGAAGCCTTCAAACTCATCAAGTTGCGATTGACAACAGCCCCTATTTTAATCCTACCAGATTTTTCGCAACCCTTCGAGCTGCACAGTGATGCATCCAAGCTAGGTATCGGGGCGATGTTAAGTCAATCTAGCAAACCTGTGGCGTTTTTTAGTGAGAAATTATCGGGAGCACAGTCACGGTATAGCACCTACGACATTGAGTTTTATGCAGTGGTCCAAGCCATGAAACATTGGAGACACTACCTCTTCCATCGTGAATTCGTCCTCTATACAGATCATGAAGCACTGAAGCACCTTCACAGTCAGGACAAGATTTCAGTGAGACATGCAGCTTGGTCAGCCTATCTCCAGCAGTTTACATTCGTCTTGAAGCATAAAGCAGGCACTTCCAACAGAGTTGCGAACGCGTTAAGTCGTCGAAGTAACTTGCTGTCCACCATGGACGTCACAATCCCAGGTTTCGATTTATTTCGTGATTTACTGGTTACAGATCCTTATTTCCCAGCCATAATGACAGCCGTGCAAGCGGGGGAAAAATCAGACTTTTTACTGGTGGATGGTTTTCTGTTTCGAGGTAATCAATTGTGTATTCCAGACTGTAGTTTGTGATTGAAAATTCTTCAAGAACTGCATGGTGAAGGACACATAGGTAGAGATCGCACACTCCAACTAATAAAGGCGAGCTATTTTTGGCCAACCATTCGAAGAGAAGTGGAGCGTTATGTGGAGCGCTGTCGAGTTTGTAAAGTATCAAAAGGAAAGGCGACTAACGCGGGTTTATACTTGCCGTTACCAATACCAACGGAACCATGGAAGGACGTAAGCATGGACTTTGTGGTCGGGTTACCAAGAACGCAGCGTGGATTTGATTCGATATATGTAGTCGTTGACAGGTTCTCGAAAATGGTCCACTTCATTCCGTGCAAGAAAACCACGGACGAGGTTAGTGTTTCTCAACTCTTTTTTAGGGAAATATATCGCCTACATGGGTTGCCGACTTCCATCGTATCAGACAGAGACACTCGTTTTCTTAGCCATTTTTGGCGTAGCCTGTGGAAGTTAGTCAACACTCGACTAGATTTCAGCAGTGCATATCACCCGCAAACTGATGGGCAGACTGAGGTCGTTAACAGATCACTGTGGAACTTGTTGCGCTGTCTAGTGGGAGAGAACACTCGAGCTTGGGATTAGAAGCTCAGCCAGGCAGAGTTTGCACACAATCACGCCATAAATCGGAGCACAGGTTTTAGTCCTTTTCAAGTGGTATACTCGGTGCTCCCTCGTGGTCCGCTGGACTTACTACCTCTGCCAAACAAGACAAGGATTCATGGCAAAGCAGGGCATTTCGTGGAACATTTGCAGGACACACATAAGATGGTGCGTGAGAATTTGCTAAAATCTACGGAAAAATATAAAGCAGCAGCTGACAAGAAACGCCGTCTGGTGGAGTTCAAGGTGGGGGATTTCGTGTGGGCTATGTTGACAAAAGATCGCTTTTCAGTAAGGGAATACAACAAGCTGGCAGCTAAGAAGATCGGTCCACTTGAGGTGCTCGAGAAGATAAATCCAAATGCCTACCGGTTGAAACTTTATAGCCACATTCGCACAACTGACCTGTTTAATGTGAAGCATTTGGTGCCTTATCTGGATGATTCTAAGGAGGAGGATGCCACGTCGTGGTCGACGTTTTCCTACCCTGGAGGGACTGATGCAGCAGCCTTGGCTGTGGAATACATGGAGAGGTGGGATTTGAAACAAATCAAGTAAGACCAAACCCGGGCGACGGAATCAGAATGACTTGAAATTTTGACAGCTAATGCGTTTCGGAGTTTCCGGAACAACTACGCAGCTTTGCTGCGTAAGCACGTCCTTTTTTAGGCGAATTCCGTCGTTTAGGCCTTGAAGTGGGCGTTTTTGCCGTTTTAGGAAAGTTTCGTTTTCACAATAAATTGGGTTTTCCAATTCCGAATTGACTTCCATCAATTCTGGAGTATTTAGGATTCTCAGTAGAATTAGTTTTTGCTTTAATCTCGTTTTTGCCTTCTTTGGTAATTTTCCGTTTTTAAGTCGTTTTTCTTGCTTTCCAAGGAATTTGATTAGGTTTAGGTTTTGTTTGCTTTAAATATTGATGTAGGCCGAATTGGCCATTCAGTTTTGAGATTAATAAAAATACCAGAGAATTGCTTCTCAATTTCCAGTTACTCATCGTAATTGAAGCCTTTTAACAATCCTTCGTGCACGAAGTTGAATGTTATTAGTAGGTTATTTCTTATTGTCGTTTTGTAGGTTTTTCTCATAAGCTTCCGCTACATCACAATGCCTTTCAAGAAGCTATATATATATATATATATATACATAAATTTTCAAGTCAGTGCATCCTGATATAACTTCGTGAAGATATTGAATGTAAGCCACTCGTTTTACATATTTTAATTCAAGTGCGTATGCACTTGTCAAAACTAGTGGCTCACATTTAATATCCTGATAAAGTTATATCAGGATGCGCTGATTAGATCAGGACTATATATATATATATATCAGGTGCCTGGCAATGTCCCATCCTCAATTTTGTAATTTATAGATGTTACAGAGTTGGGATCTTGACTATGTACGTAATGTTACGAAGTTCACTGACAGAATTGGATCAAAAAAATAACGTGAAAAATCTCCTAGCTGTGGGGTTTTGTTTTTAAGTAGCAGATTCTTGCTTTTAATTTGACCATTGATTATGTTTCCCAAATTTAAGAGAAGTGTTTGTTAAGATTATTAGGATGTCACCGTATTCACCACCAATGTCCTTCTCCCTCCATCAATTTCTGGTTTCACATAAGACTAGACAACAATATAAGAATTAAGATGGACATTTCTTGTGGATAAAGATTTTGACACAAAATCAACCTTACTAATTTCTTTTTTGAAGGATTTTGTAACACATATATAGCTATTATCATCGTTAACATATATGGTCAATATCCATCTAATTCTTTTGTTTTACATAAATAAATTTATAGGGTTCGGAAATTTACTAACACTCTTTAAAGAGTGAGTTTTAAAACTATCACCAACTTAATAACTTAAGTTTTAATATAACCTAAAGTGTGGATCTGACAAAAATACTCTTAAAACACTCACAAAAATAAGTCTTGCGTTTTTTTTTTTTTTTTTTTTTTTTTTGTTTCCAAGACTTATTTTATATTTTTTAGCCTTATTTTCTAATTTATGAGATTTATTTTGTTGTTTCTGAGACTTATTGGGCAAAAATGAAAATTTTCAAATTTTCAATTGGAGGCTGATTTCAACCTCCAATGGAGATTTTAAAAAGGGAAAGTATCATTTTCCCCCCTAACTTTTGCCATATTGTTAAGACGAGGACATGGTTTGGCTATATTGGCCTTTAATCCCCCTGAAATGGAAAGAATGTATAATATACCCCTTCGGTCACTCTTTCCATCCAAATTAACATTGACTATAACTATCAAAGGGGTAATTTCATAATCTCATCGATGTATCACCAAAACCTCAACAACAAAAAATTACATTTCACAAAAATAAAAAATAAACAAAACATAAAAAATGAAAAATGAAAAAATAAAAAATATACAGATCATCATCATCTTCTTAGATCCCTCTTAACACAATCTCTCTCAAACATCGATCTCTCTCTCACACTCATCCTCATCTTCAATGAATCCTTCTCTCTCCAACCTAGAAAACCCAAATTAAAACTCAAAAAACCTGCTTATTCACCAAGCACACTGATTCACCACATTTTTTTCTTTTTCTTCAACTTTTGCTTCTCATCACCACCACCAAAACAACCACCGCTACTACTCTTGGAATCGCACACACACTCTCTCTCTCTTGAATCCCTATTTACAAATCAAAACCATACCAGAAACCCTAGCTCTCGAATCCATCTTTCTCTCTTGAAATTGTCTCTCGTGAATACATTTCTCTCTTGAATCCATCTCCTCTGTTGATCAACGCTGGTGGTGGTCGTGTGAGTGATGATGAGTGAGTTTGGGTTTGTTTTTTGAAAATTTTATGGTGTGATTTTGTGGCTAGGGGTAGTGGTTACTGTAATTTCGGCGGGCTAGGGTGTGGTGTTTGGGTGGTGGTGTCGGCAGCGGCGGTGGCTAGGGTTAGGGTTTGTGCTTGAGTTGGAGTTGTGGTGGAGAAAGGTGTTATGGTATTTTCGATTGGTGAGACATGGTGGAGAAGATGATGATGATAGAGAGATGGTGTTGAAGATGGTGGTCGATTAGGTTTTGATGTTCCGGTGAGGATGAATCAATGGTGATGAATCAGGATTTGGTGTTGGTGAAGTTGGTGAAGTTGGTGATGAATGTTGTTGGTGAAGTTGGAGATGGTGTTGAGGTGTGGTGGAGAAAAGATGGGTTCGATTTAATTTTTTTTTAATTTAAATTTTGATAACAAATAAGATCTGGTTTAATTAGATCTTTTTTTTTTTTTTAATTTTTTTTTAATTTTTTTTAAATTCTTTTTTAATTTTAATTTTTGTTTTTAAATTTAAATAAAAATTAAAAAAAAAAAAAAAAGACATCTCCATTGTTGAGGAAGATTTTGGGGGAAGATTTTTTTTTTTTTTTTTTTTTTTTTTTTTTTTTTTTAAAGGAAAATGAAATTTGTGAGGTAATATATATATATATTTGAAGTAAAGATTTTATAATAATAATAATAATAATAATAATAATAATTATTATTATTATTATTATTATTATCATTATTATTAAATTTAAATAAATAAATAAATAAGAGAGAGAATATAATACATTCTTTGAGGGTTAAATGGTAAT
The DNA here is from genome assembly GCA_030490815.1 of Acer saccharum. Classification (NCBI taxonomy): domain Eukaryota; kingdom Viridiplantae; phylum Streptophyta; class Magnoliopsida; order Sapindales; family Sapindaceae; genus Acer; species Acer saccharum. Next base: position 6,401,752 of record CM059868.1, read on the forward strand.
TTTAATGGTCATATAATACAGAAGGGGTAAATAATACATTAAATGGATGGAAAAGGTAACAAAAGGGGCATATACTACATTCTTTCCCTTTAAGGGGGAGACTGGCTAATGTGGCCAAACCCTGTCATCGTCTTAACAATAGGGCAAAAGTCAGGGGGGAAAATGATACTTTCCCTTTTAAAAACCCTTAAAATGGTACAAACTTAATTAGGGGTGGGCGCAAAACCAATAAACCGAACCGAACTGGTGAACCGAGCCGATCCAATCGGTTTTTCCCGGTTTTCTTATGTTGGTCGGTTTAGTTCGGTTCATTTTTTTAAAAACCGATCGGATCGATTTTTTTCCCAGTTCCCTATCCCAAACCAGAAAACCAAACGGAGATTATATATAAAAAAAAAAACCCTAGTTTAATGTTCAACTGTTCATGAAACTATAAAACTATGAAAGTGTGTCACATAATATATTTTTTTTCTTTGTTTCTTTTGCTAAATATTTTCTTAAACTACTATTTTCAATTTTTTCAAGCCCATATTTAATTTGGTCAAAGGCCCAAAAGGATTAAAATATGAAAATATGTGTATTAATTAAAAAGCCCATGAATTTGGCCCAGTAGGACCAAAACCGAACCGGTCCAATTCGGTTGGTTTTTTATCGGTTGACATTTGTAAATTTTATTGGATCGGTTCATATTTTCAAAAACCAAACTTTATCGGTGTTTTATCGGTTCTATTGAAAAATGAACCAATCCATTAGACGTTCACCCCTAAACGTAATAAAAGAAGGAGATGAGGGTATTTTAGTCTATTGGTACCATTTAAACTTAACTTATTAAACTAGTGATACTCTCAAATTTTAATATAAAAAGAGTGCTATTTCCCACCATTTCCACTAAATTTATATACCAATTAATTATCACAACCATATTGACACGGATCAACTTTCCACGTTATTTCGGCAGTGTAGCATTTATCAAAAATATTATCATCTTAAAGGGCACTTGTTGTTAATAAAATTTAATTTGTTAAGTTTCTAGTTATTCTCTTGTTTGCTACTGCTAATTACTAGTTTGATAGTCTGGCTGGAGGAGTTTCCTCCTTGAGTTAGGAAAAGTCTGTTGGATGATTTACTGGTTGTGTGTAGTGTTGTTTCTTAATAAAATGTTCTTATAATTTTTTTTTTACTATTTTGATATGCCTAAATATAATGTTTAAAGTTTGATTAAGGTCCTACTTTACCTAAAAAAAGTTAATTAATTAACTTAACGAGTATAGTTGTTATATTCTTGAAACCCCAGTACTTGTAATAACCGATCATTATATAAGACTCATTTATATATATATATATATATATAGAGAGAGAGAGAGAGAGAGAGAGAGAGAGTATCCAAGACAGATTTATGTTTGTACTTCATAAAACTTTGTGAAATATAGATCTGATGTGAAAAATAATTAGGTGCCCCACATTTTAGTCAATTTGTCATGCTTATATATAATGGATTTGGATCCTTTACTTACCTCATCTTTTTCTTGACCTCATATAATCTCATGACACATAAGCATTGTAATAAATGTGTGGTTAAGATGTGATTGGTTTCCGTAACTATTTTATTAACAACCAATCACATGATTTAAAAAGGTCAGAAAAAAGATGAAATAACGAGAGGATACAAATCCATATATGATATACATAATGAGAGGTTCAAATGCTTATATTAATTGCTGTATAGCTTGAATGGTTAAAATATATAGGCTCTTTTTATGAGTTTTAATGGAGAATTAGAGATAAAATAACATGTCTAGCTATTTTGGCACTTAAATGTTCGTGGTGATGAGAGGTTTAAATGGTCTCAGCAGCAACACTCATACCAGTGACCTTGGGAAGCCTTGCCAGGTCCAACGCATGCTTAGGAGGTTGCCGATATACTAAAGCGAAAGGAGACTTACCCGTAGCAGTATGAACAGCATTGTTATACGCAAATTCAGCTTGTGCTAGAGCCACGTCCCACTGTTTTGGCTTGTTTCCACAGATGCTCCGAATTAAATTTCCCAAAGTTCGGTTTAGGTTCTCTGTCTGACCGTCAGTCTGTGGGTGCGCAGTGCTACTGAACTTCAGAGTAGTATCCATCCGCCACCATAATGTAATCCAGAAATGGCTTAGAAATTTCGAATCCCTGTCAGAGGTAATAGACTGGGGTACACCATGTAAACGAACCACCTCCCGAAAGAACAGCTGAGCCACATGTGATGCATCAGATGTCTTCCGACAAGGAATGAAATGTCCCATCTTGGAGAACCTGTCAATCACAACAAACATAGAATCGACCCCACGTTGAGTTCGTGGAAGTCCCAAAACAAAGTCCATCGACAAATCCTCCCACATTGCATTCGGTACAGGTAGAGGCATGTAAAGTCCCGTATTTTGAGCCTGCCCTTTGGAAGTCTGACAAACATAGCACTTACGCACAAAATTACCCACGTCACGTTTCAGCTGAGGCCAATAATACCGCTCGGCTACCCCACTAATAGTCTTGTCACGCCCAAGGTGTCCACTTAAACTTCCACCATGCAACTCTCGAATCAGTTTCTCTCTCAACGAGCTTCGCGGAATACATAACTGATTGCCAAAGAACAGGTATCCTTCACTCATATGAAATTCCCCCGTGGCCTGTTTCAGAACGCACTTTTTCCATACCTCTCCTAAATCCTCATCTTCCGGATACAATTCCTTCAGGAACTCGAACCCAACAATCTCTTGCTGCATAGTAACCAGTAGACTTGCACGTCTACTCAACGCATCTGCCACTTTATTTAGGACACCAGACTTGTGTTTCAGAACGAAAGGAAACTTCTGCAAATAGGCTGCCCACCGTGCATGCATATTACTTAAGCTCCTCTGGCTGTTCAGGTACTTCAGCGCTTGATGATCAGTGTAAAGGATAAATTCCCGCTGAATCAGATAATGCTCCCAGTTCTTTAGTGCACGAACAATTGCGTAGAATTCTTGGTCATAGGTGCTCCACTTTTGACGTGCATCACTTAGCTTTTCACTAAAAAAACGCCACTGGTTTCTTCTCTTGTGACAACACTACTCCAATACCAATGCCACTAGCATCACATTCCACCTCAAATAACTTCTCAAAACTGGGTAAAGCAAGAACAGGCGTGGTGCACAATTTCTCTTTAATGACTACAAAGGCTGTGTCGGCTGCCTCACCCCATTGAAACTTTCCTTTCTTCAAGCACTTAGTAATGGGAGCCACAACACTGCTGAAATCCCTCACAAATCGACGATAAAATGTCGCCAACCCATGGAAACTCCTTAGCTCTCCTACCGTCTTTGGTTTAGGCCAATCACGAATGGCTCGAACCTTTTCTTCATCCACTAAGATTCCCTCTGAACTGACCACATATCCCAGGAATAATAATCTCTCTGTCAGCCAGCTGCACTTCTTCAGGTTAATAAACAATTTGTTTTCATTCAACACCTCTAGCACAGCCCTAAGATGCTCCATATGGTCTTCCTCATTCCTACTGTAAATCAAAATGTCGTCAAAATAGACAACCACATATTTTCCAATGAAGGGACGCAATACCTAGTTCATGAGTCGCATAAAAGTACTAGGAGCGTTGGATAACCCAAAAGGCATAACCAACCACTCGTAAAGCCCATCCTTTGTCTTGAAAGCCGTCTTCCATTCGTCACCAGGCTTAACACGAATCTGATGGTACCCACTTCGCAGATCGATCTTAGAGAACAATTTCGAACCCTCCAGCATATCTAGCATGTCATCTAGCCTCGGAATTGGAAAGCTATACCTAACAGTTATCCTGTTAATCGCCCGACTATCGACACACATCCTCCAACTGCCATCTTTCTTTGGGAACAATAATGTGGGTACTGCGCACGGACTCATGCTCTCTCGAATAAATCCCTTTTTCATTAATTCCTCCACCTTTTCTTGTAAAATCTAATTCTCCTTGGGACTCATCCGATAGTGAGGCAAATTCGGTAAGCTTGCTCCTAGAACTAAGTCAATATGGTGCTGAATCTCTCTCATTGGTGGAAGGGCATCTGGTAAGTCTTCTGACACCAATTTACTGAATTCGGCTAGCAGGGACTGCACCTTTTCGGACACCACAATTTTCTGCTCCTCCTTGTCTTCTATCACCAAAGCTCGCACAACTACAACATGTACCTCCTGTGCCTCCTTAATTTCAGCTTCTAAATCAGTTATTGACATGACTAAGGAGACTAAGGATTGCTCTTTTACTGTGGTCTTGGTTGAACTACCGTTTGAACACCGTTTTGGAACCATCGCAATCTTTCTGCCATTACAATTGAAAACACAAACATTGTCGTGTCCCATGTAGGTGATATCTACATCAAACTGCCATGGGCGACCCAATAACACGTGTCCAACATCCATCTCGACTACATCACATGGCACCTCATCCCGGTAGTACTGCCCGATCGAAACAGGAACCTTACATACTTCTGTCACGCTCGCCTTAGGTCCTTTCTGAATCCACCCAATTGCATAAGGCTTAGGATGTTTTTCTGCCCGCAGCTTCAGATGCTCCACCAGTTTCCTGGACATAAAATTCTCACAACTCCCACTGTCAACTATTAAATCACAAACCTTTCCTTGGATACTGTAGCAAGTCTTGAAAATATTATTTCTCTGAGTAGAGTCCTCCAGTTTCGTTGAACACATGACTCTCTGAATCACACAATTTACGTGCTCTCCTTGTTCCTCCGCAATTTCTGCTCCCTCTAAGAACTCGTCCATGTTTTCCTCTTCTTCAAAATTCTAATCCTCTTCTTCTTCAGCATCCACGAAGTTCACCGGTTTTTGAGCCGGGCATTCATTCGAACAGTGGCCTGGTTGGCCGCACCTATAACACTTCATACCGCCTGGTCTACTGTACGGGTTTGATGCCACTCGTGGGGTCTCCTTCGTAACTGCTGCTGCTGCCGCCGTCGGACGTGACCCACCAAAATTATTACTTGGACTCGAACCCCTTTGAACCTGGTCTGCAGTAGTTTTAGCCTGACCCTGTCCATCACTTGGTGAAAATCTACTCCTATTCGCAGTTGCATTGGACAACTCACCCATGTCCTTCTTGTAGTGAGAAAAACGATTGGATGATTTCTCCATTAACTCCGCCTTCAAGGCCATGTTTTGCGCCTCATCTACTGTCCACACAACTTGCAGCCCAATTTTGTCTCGAATGGTTGACTTCAATCCCCCCAAATATCTCGAAACCTGCTGTCCCTCAGTCTCGTTGAGGTTGTTACGAACTGACAGCCTGGACCACTCCTCAGTATAATCCGCAACGGTTTTGTTACCCTGCACACAATTTTGATAACTCTGAAAAATAAATTGTTCATAATCAGGAGGTAAAAACCTGCTCATCATAAGTTGTTTCATTCGCCTCCAGGATCGTATAGGAACCTTGCCTTGTCGCCGTCTATCCATCTGTAATTTCTCCCACCAAACAGCAGCCCCGCTTCTCAACTTATACGCTACTAATTTGACTTGACGTTCTTCCGCAACCTCAATAAACTCAAAGAATCTCTCAACCTCTGAAATCCAGTCCAGAAACTCTTCAATCTGTAGTTTTCCATGGAACAATGGTATGTCTGTGCGAATCCGATAATCAGGTTGATTTCGGTTCAGTTGACGATCTCCTTGGTAACCCACGAAATCCTCTTCAGAATCCTCATCACTGAAATCTTGATGCTGCACATGTCTCGCGGCCCTAGGCAGACGTCTACCTTCAGGGCGGTCTAGGGCCAATCCCTCGACTCTATCTCTGTTGGCAGGGGCAGGAACAAGAGCAGGAGCTTGGTCCGTAGGGGTGTTGGGAGTAGGCAGCCGCTCCATCAGTTGCCGAACCATAGCCTCCAACCTCTCCATCGACTGTCGCTGCTCATCAATCGCCGCCCACACATCGCCGTCCCTATAACCAGCGTCGCTAGGGTTAGCTCTTCCGGCTTCATTGTTGACCATCGTATAAGGAAAGTCTTTATGCTCTGATACCACTTGACGCAGAACGGAAGTTCTAGGGTTTACCAGCGTAATCCCCAAAATAACAAAACTGGAATCCACCAGCAAAGAACGAATGTATGTAACTGAAAATTGATAATATTATTGAATGAATGCTGAAACTGATAACAAAGGGCTTTAAATAGCCTCTCGAAACCCTAAAATAAGCAAAAGACTAAAATATCCTCAAGCTAAACAAAAACAACTTAAAAACGGAAAAATAAAATAAAACACAAAATCTTCGGTTGCCCAACAGCCTAACTTAAACTGCTCTGATGAGGATGCAAATGACGTCAACCGGGGAAAACCCAGTTTCCATGCTATAGAACTCTGAAAACCCTTTCCGAAAACATATTATAATAGAAAATCTGACAACCGAGTCAAAAGTTATGCCCGTTTCTTTGGACCACCTCTTTTGGACAATTTCCTGTCCATCTCTTCTTCAAACTCTAAAGCCAATTGTCCTACATCATATTAGGCATTGACGAGTACACGCACCTCCTCCTTATGTAGTTATGTCGTGGGAGTACGTTGTTATCTGGACTGTATATATAACGTTTCGTCTTAGTAGATTTTGATGGACTACAAATTTAAACATAATTAACTAACTTATGTAGTACAAGTACATGCATGGGACTATCTACGGAGCTGGGAAGGCATGCTCATTACTCCGGTTGCCAACAATGGCAGGGGAGTAGAACAAAAAAAATAAAAAAAATCAAACTCTATCATGAGCAATAGCAAGTAGCAACACAGATGAAATGATCGATCATCATCCTCCAATATTGTTCGATCATGTGGAAAAAGGCAAGTTGGTACTGCCGAATCTTTATCTGATTGACAAGAAATAACTTGTATTTGTTTGTCAAATATCTATAACATGAACTCTTTGCACGGCCTCTAGTACTAGTACAAGACAAAAGGGAAAGAAAACAACAAGAAATTGTAAAGCTAATTGCATATATTCAGCTTATTTATAGTTTTCTTATGTTCACTAAGTTAAAGTTGTTGAATCATTAAGTAGTTGAATCTAACGGTTGATAGATGAGAAACTGAAATGGCATTTCACACACCCACCCCACCCCCCCCCCCCCCCCCCCCCCCCCCCCCCCCCCTAATTGGGGAAAATGGGGATGGGGGAGTTTTGGGGGGGAGATATCTCCATCCCCATTTTCTAGTTTTTCCCTGTTTTCCCCGTTCCCCCATTTCCCCTGTTTTACTAAAAAAACAAAAATCCATTACAAATACAAAAATATTAAGAATAGAAAGAATAAAAAAAATATTAAGAATATATATATATATATATATATATATATATATATATATATAAGGTTTGGGGAAAATGGGGATGGGGGATCTCCCCCATTCCCATTTTAATACATTTGTGGGGAAAATGGGGTCCCCCCATCCCCATCCCCATCCCCACCCATTTCCTAATTTTCTCCCAAAAATTTCTCCCCAATTAGGGATGGAAAAGTGAAAATTTGGATATCTGAGGATAAATGACCATCCCTAATTATATTAGGCTAGTCTCAAAAGTGTGACCAAGTTATTGGTTTTAATTTTACCTTAATTTGTAACCAAAATCCAGTTCGACGAGTATAATTAGCTTTAGTGGAGAGAAAAAAAAAAGTGAGTTCAGAAGTTGGGATTGAAGCCGTTGCAGACTTGCATCTCATAATTTTCTTGTGACTTCGGTCCAACGAAAATTGAGGACTTGATGGATGATGTGATGATGAACAGAGATGACAATAATTTTGTAGATGCAGAAAAAAAGTGACCGACAGAGCATAATAGAGTGACAAACTAGAGTTTAGGTTGGGTACGTGCCCACATCAATTCAAAGGCTTAGGTCTTATCGGCCAGATTGTTTGGATATGAAGAAAATCTTCGGTGCACCACATGTACATGCATATTGATTGATGTATTCGACCACTGGAATATCGATACATTCAATTAGTTGAAATTAAAATAGATTCATAATTTCCTAAGAACTAGGAAGAAAGTGAAGGGCTCAATTTCCTCCTTGGCCATTTCTTCATCCACCATATTGCCATAGATCTCAAACAAAGTGTCAAGAACTCCATCAACTTCAAGACCGAAATGGTGACGAAGCATGACTTCGTGAGCAGCCCTAACTGTCATTGCAACCGCGAACCCGTAGCTCGTACCATTACATGTTTTCTCCGGTTGATACATCTCAAATCGGTCTAGAAAAAATGAACCTTCTCTTCTCACTTGGTCTTCTATTTCCCACTTTGAGGGTGCATAGAAGTGGGCATGGTAACAATCCAGCTTTTCTTTATTTAATTTTCCCTACAAATTACACAAACAACAAAAAATCGTATATAAGAATGACGTGCATATATATATATATATATATATATATATATATATATATTCAGGTCCTTCTCTACTCAGATTAGCTCGGTAAAAACATTTCAGTACCAAAGTTAATTGAAGGTTGTGTGGATATATAATACCTGAGAAGCTAAAATAGTTAGGGATCGAGAGAGAAGTTCCCAGAAGAATGAGTTGCCTCTGTCGACATGATTGTTCTGGTCAACTCTTCCCAACAAAATCAACAGCATTCGGCCTCTGCAAACAAGTTCCTTCGACCGCGATCGGAGGAACATGGAGAAGTCTTCCTGGAATTGTAAAAAGTATGCAAGAGAAACAGCAGGAGGGCTGGATTCAGAGATGTAAAGGTTGCCTTTGTTTAATGACTCCCCCTTTTCATTGTAGAGACTTGGAGGTACCTGCATGAGATTGTAATTATTTAATTACATGGTTTAAATATCTGTAACACATTCTAATAGTTGTAAATGTGCGGGATTGCGGGATTCGACATGTTTTTGTTGTGCAAGATTCTGATTTACACCGGTGTATATATAATGGATTCAGAATTTAATTTATACCGATACAAATCAGGGTCCTCAAAAAAAAAAAAAAAAAAAAAGGTGTTGAATCGTACGTCTGATAATTCTTGTTGTAAAGTACTATAGTCATGAATTGACAGCTTAACTTAGTGCTGCATTACTATTTAGTCTTTCCACTTCTAGGCATTTACTAATTGGTTACCATAATAGTATATAATTTAGATCTTGTTACACTTAGCCAATCAGTGATTGAACCCTCAACCAAAGTGATCATGCTCCATGGAGAAAAAAACTAGGCCAATGAGAAAAAGAGATCAAGAGATCAAAGAACACACCTTTGATAGCCAGTGCAAACAGTAAGATGAATGGACAAAGTGCATTGAATTTTTTGGCAACAGTCTTCCATAAAATGAACCCGCACAACCTGCAATGAAAATGGAAGGACACCCACCATTTCTTTCTTCCGTAAGTTGTTTGAAAAAATCAGGCAAGGCTTTGAATACAGAGTTGAAGTCATTAGATGGAAGATCATTAAGGTAGACATTGAACTCAGGTGGTTCAGCCAATAAACGACCTATTTCTTCAACACTCTCAACAATAGTTTTGATTACTGGTAGTGAATTTCTTCCTGAAGAGCAACCCATATCAGCTATGCCTATTGTCTTTGGAAATGATTCAAGGTAGAGTTGTTCTATAGTTTCCACAATGATATGCTTCACCATATCCGATGCCTTCATCTGTCAACAAATGTAGGAATAAAATTTAGAGTCAACAAAACATGATTATTCTGTGATCGCAGGTATAGTCTGGTGGTAACTACACTTCTGGAATCCCTTACACAATCAAAATAATGAACAAGACAAATTTAGAGATGAGAAAAGAGAAGTAATCATCAACCTGGAAGTATGAATTGTTGGCATAGCTAGTGGATCCAGAGCCTGCAGTCATGTGAAAAATATTCCCCACATCCATTTTTGAGCTTGTGTTAATCAAGTCTTTCTCAGGCTAGGTGATATAGTGTAATGGTGCTTTGCTCAGCTTTTATAGGCAAAATTCAATGATGGAGTTCTTTACTTTTTTTTTTGGCTTCACCATCTTTTTCTTAATATATATTAGTTATCATGGTAAGTTGTTCAAGTTACATACTTGAACATATGGATTGTGATCGGTGAGTGGCTGAGTGCCATGATGATGATCATTACAAATGTTTTGGGTGGTCACAATAAATTTAACTCCATAAATAAACAAGCCTCATTATTGTCGTAAAACCAACAGAAGATAGGATGATATATATATATATATGGATGTCATAGCCCATATTCCTATGATCTAGTGTAATAGTCCGATGCTAACTATACATCTCTCAACGAGAGAGAGATAAAATTCCATTAGGTGCTATGCAGCTAATGAGCTGCAGCTTGATAAACAATATATTGACACAAAATTTAAAGTTTCATGAGTGAAGGTTGTAGTTGGGCATTTAAATAATCTGACTTATTAAAATAGTCAAAAAGCCAATGAAGAAAACTAGTTAGGGGAGACAATAGTTACTTGTTGAAATTGTATTTTTGTCTCCTACCTTCCTGTGTTGTGAGTGGTGTCTTCTATTTAGACTACTTTATTCTTCAGCTTTGTAGTCACGGGTCACTTGTGTGTAGTGTGGGAGAGAAACTTACATGGGACGGTCTCATTGTCACTTGGTGAGACCATCAAATGATGGAGTTGTGTAATGCTGATCCACCACACTGCCTTTATGTGAGGACCATTGTAGTATTGGACGCCAAGAAGTGACCGTCTAGTACTTAAAAAAAAAGGTTTTGAATATCTCCGATACTAGCAACCAAACAATATTTAAGTGAATGAAAAGGCTAAATATTGATTAATTTGAATAAGTTATCAATTCAAAAAGGTTAGTTAATTGATAAATCATTCTTTAAATTTTTACCCAAAAGGCTAGTCAATTGGGTTATAACATCCATGAGTATATATATTGTTATCTTGTTATATGTTTTTTATTTCAGCGCATAATTCATATTCTTGAACTTTAAATGTGGGTTCTCTAAAATCATCAAGTCACATTTGGCCGTGGTGATATTGATACAATATATTTACAACTTAACAATTCCTTAATTTGAAAGTCTTTTGATAAATTGTTCTATTTCGAATAAACTCGACAAATCCTTCTATAACTAAATGAAAAAAAAAAAAAAAAAAAAACATTTATCTCCCCGTTAACTCCCCCAAATGGGAATGGAGATGAGGATGGGGAAGGACCCAACTGTTATCCCTAATCTTTACACACAAATGAAAGTCACCCTAAATAGAAAGGACATATCTATAAGTTCTTGTAATCAATTTTGCAATTATGAAATGATCATTATAAAGTTCATTATCTTTCTATATGAAGGATGAAACCCAGATCATCTAAACACATAAAACTAAATCTAATTTTATTTATTATAATTACTTAAATAGATTCTATATAGAACATAGTTTTTATTAATTCTAGGATTTTGTGTTCAAATCAAACTAGTGCCCACTTGCATTTTCAGGCTCAATGGATAGTTGTGTTGAAACTTGAAACTTCTATTGTGAGTATACTGGCTTGAAAAGTTGAAAGTAAGGAAAAAAAATGTGTGATCAAATTAAGGTAAAATTTAAAAGTGAGAGCATCGATTCCCACTACAAAGTTTGAGTTGTCTAGATCAAATGATTTTACATTTTCAGTACGTACGTATAAACATGAAACTTCAGATCGATCTTACTGTGATATTGTTGCCAATATTGTTCGAAGAATAAAAATGTACCTAATTTGTATTATCAAGCACATAAGCATTTTTTTTTTCAATGAAATATGACTGATTTTCTTGAGGTCATGAGCTTAGATTCTGTAACGTATGCATATTTTGTCACATAGATTTTCTTAAAATTATGGATAAAAATATAATTTGTTTTGAGTTAACGTTATTCATCTTCACGAATTTGTTTTAGAGGCTGAATTGTTTTATTTTTACCTTATATATATATATATATATATATATATATATATATATATTTCTTTACCGGTAACCATCTATTACCTTGTTACGACAAAGAAAGACAACTAAAATCAAGAAAATATATAGTTTATTGATCCATGTTAATTACTTTTGACATATATTTTTCAACACACTATAAGTTGTATGTTACTTCTGATGTAAGAATCCAATTTAGAATTCTGAGTTTATCAATTTCCATTAAAACCAGTGACAAGCATTTACACCGCACAAAGAGTAGCACAAAGAAGATTTTAATATAAAAAATAAATAAAATAAAGTTAAAAAGAAAGAAATCTTTGTGAGTGACACACAAATTTAAAAGATTCATTCAATCTCTCACTTTTGGACCGATTTGATTATAAGTTACATGTGTGTTCACTCAATCAAGATATGTTATGTGATGAAGAAACTTAAATTTGATTGGATGAAAGAAAGATAAAATTTGAAAAATTGTTGTATAAAAGTTTTTAATTGAACGGAAACAATCATATAAGTTTTTCTCCGACATTACTCTTCGTGGAGTAATGCAAGAATTCTGTGTTCTACTGAACCAATATTCAAAAGCTGCAATGTACGAATGCAAAACGTGAGGTTCAGGTCCATCCACCATGGAAATATTCGATCAATAACTTGTTTAATTCCCAAGTATTTTCAAAAGGTCCAATCCCATCCATAGAAATCAGGTTCTGATTTGATGGCATTGGATTCCATCTTGTCTATTTGATAATTGATACCCCTACCTATGATTTAATCCTGTCACGTACACTTGGAGAGGCATGTTTCTCTCCTACATGATACAAAAAATTCAGTGTTGTTAATACAAATTAATGGGCCCTGCCCTCAGAAGTGTAGCTCAACCGGTAGATAGACAAGTTTGGAGTTTGGACAAATGACTCCCAAATTTATGGTAGATAATATCCGGTCTAAATAGGTGGATAGATATATATTGTTAAAAATATATATAAATTAATGGTATTTTCACATATAATATTTTCTAAACACTACATGTATTAAAAGTTAAAACACACCAATAAATCATAGGTAGGATTATTTTATATTTCATGTTTTAACAATCAATTATGGATTTTTTTTTAATTTTTTTTTTTAAAAATCAATTATGTACTGAGAATTTCTATACTATTAGGTAGAATTGGAATTTAGAATTTCCATATTTACTGTTACTATATACAAATTTACAGTGTAATCGATAAGGCTGCAACACGAGCCCATTTTGAATCTCAGGCCCAACTTCTTTCTTTTAAATCTCAAGGAGCCCAATTGTTACAAAAGAGAGAAAAGGGAAGGGTTGAAAGAGAAAATAGAAGGACACAAACTATACGGTAGTTATCTAGTTAGAACGATACTAAAAATAAATAAATTAGGACATTTATTTTGTAAGAACTAGAGAATCACTTTGTGTAGAAACCTTTGTTAGTGTCTTGATCAACCTTTCAATGACTGGGTTAGGCTATGTTTGAGATTGCTTAAACTTAAGAAATAATCAATTATTTCTTAATCTATGATCCAAAAAGTGTTTGGTAAATCATCTAAAAGCTGATTATTTCTCAAATTGTTTGTCGTATAAGCTGATTTTTAAAAGCCGGAAGGGGGTTGCCTCCATTTTCGCGATGAATCCGGGACGAAATACGCGAAATCTCTCGATACTTTCGGTTCGGCGATGGAGACGATTCGATGTCGACGGCGAGGGATGAAGGATGACGACACTCTCGGCGACGAGGGATGAAGGATGATGATCTCTTGATGTCGGCAGCAAGCGGGAGACAGTGGCAGATTTGGAGCTTGAGTTGCAGAGATTCATTAATGAAGACTGAGTTATTGAGTTGACTCAGCCGAGTTGACTCAACAATTTAGAGTTAAGAAGAGCGAGTTGACTCAGTAGAATTTTTTTTAAAAATTATATGTATATATATTCTATATTTCTATGCTTTATATTTGTATTTTCAATTTTTTTTTTTAAAAAAAAAAAGTAGTAAAAAACTGTTTGAAATTTCTATACTTTATATTTGTATTTTCAATTTAAACAAAAAAAAAATGTAGTAAAAAACTATTTGAATAATATATTACATTGTAGTCATTTTTCATAATCAATTAAAGTTTACCAAACACTTTTTATTGTTTTTTTCTTAAGTTGATTATTCATAGAGTCAATTTACCAAACATCTATCGACTTATATTGTAAGTTGATTATTCTTTAAGTTAAGCCAAAAGTAAATTATTTCAAAAGCAAAGCAATCTCAAACATAGCCTTAGAGTCTGTCGAAACCTATCGAATCAAATATTATATGTGCTATTGTCTATATATCTACCTTCACTCCTTAAAGGGAGAGGTCTCTCTACACATACATGGTTGTTGCTGTTTTAAGTTATTAATTGGCATATAATTTTGAATTTGATTACATTACTGAACCTTGAAACTATTGGCTATATATATGGTGTTTGAATAAATTACTTGAAATCTCATGAATTACATTTATAAATCATTGAAAAACCTGGGAAAGGTATATATATATAAATACACACACACATGGTTCACACAATTGCAAGAAATGCAAATTTCATTCATTTTATTACTTCACAGCAAATAATTTATAATTTCTTAAGAACTACAAGGAAACTGCCATTGCAACCGCAGACCCATAGTCCACTTTAAAAGCATTTGCTCTTCTATTTCTTCTTTCGATGGTGCATAGAAGTGTGTATGGTAGGACTTGAGCTTTTCTTTATCTATTTTTCCCTACAAATCATAACATTAATTTACATGCATAAATAGGATTGTCCAAAAATCTGCATTTCGAGTGGCCTAATAAATATAAATCATGTCAAAACGGAATATCTAACGTTACAAATCAGATAAAAACAAAATAGCACCGAACCTTAAAAACACACGTTTAAATTGTTAACAGGTAACAACTATCAAATCAGCTTGTAGGTGGACTCGAACTCAGAACTCCTAGTTTAACAAGACTCTAATACCATATTAGTGACAACGGATCAAAAGCTTATGCCAATAGAAAATGATGCTATGATGTAAATGTACCTTGGAAACCAAATTGGCTAGACTGTGAGAGAAGTTCCGACAGAATGTAGTTGCCTCTGTCAACATGATCAGGACCTACTCTTCTTAACCAAATCAGCACCATTCGGCCGCCAACTAAGAGCTCTTTGGACCGTGATCCAAGGAACAAGAAGAAATCCTCCTGGAATTGATTGAAGTATGCCATGGAAACAGTTGGGTGGATTAGATTCAGAGATGTAAATGTTGCCTTTGTTTACAGACTTGCCCTCCTCATTATAAAGACCTGGTGGTACCTGCATAATTAGATTGTGCTTGATGAAACTTTTAAGTAACTTCTGTCCTGAAACTGTTTTTTAGGATCGGCTTGACTAGAGAAGGAACATCATCCAATATATAGAAGAGAGAACTGATTCACACCTTTGATAGCCAGTGCAAGCTGTTGGATGAGTAGATGAAGTGCAAAGAATTTTTCGGTAATTAACAATCTTCCGTAAAATGAACCAAGGCAACCTGAAATGAAAACGGAGGGACAGGCACCGTTTCTTTCGATCGAAAGTTGCCTGTAAAAATCAGGCAAGGCTTTGAATACAGAGTTGAAGTCATTGGTAGGAAGATCGTTGAGGTAGAAATAGAATTCAGGGGCTTCACCGGATTTACGATCAGTTATTGTAATGTCTCTAAAGTGATGTGCTTCACCATATCAGATACATTTTTCTGTTGACAAATATGGAAAGAAAAAAGAAATTAAAAATAAACAGATCCTGAACATGAACAAATATATAAGAATTGAAAACGAAACCTGAAGATAGGAATTTTTAGCATAGCTAGTCGGACCAGCCCCTCCTGTCATGTGAAACAGCTTCTCCACATCCATATTGTGTTGGTGTTAGTTCTTCTCTGGTTGTGTTTTAGTCTCCAGGTAAAGAAGTAATTCAGAAATTGAATTTGGTTTAATTTTATAGAATTTTGTAATATTTTTGTTGAATATATATATATGATTCTCCTTATTTTTATATACTAAATATAAAAGATTTTATATAATTATCTTCTTATTTGAATTTAATTTTAAATTGTAATTGTTTCCATTTTTTTTTTTTTTAAATTGGAATTCATTAAAAAGAAGACTACAAAGGTGTCGGGTAATCACCCAACACAGCACAAGAAACAGCAGGAGGGAACTCCTCCATCCAAAAACAGTCACAACTAATCGATAAACCAAGCTTAGCAAGCCCATGGGCAGCCATATTAGCTTCTCTAGGAACAAAAGCAACCTTGAACTCAGGATTCTCCAAAAGGATTTGCTTAATGTCAACAGGTAAATGGATGAGCTTGGGGCTTGGGCAAATGACTCTTAGATAAGCAGCTCGAATCCTATAAATGGTGAAAGCTTTAAAAATAATTACAATTACAAGCGGTGGTGAAATATCCCAACAACATATCCGATGATAAGAGAAGCAAGGTGGATTCCACTACGATTACAAGGTGGATAATGATAAGAGATGAGAGAGTAGAGACTAGAGAGTGAGAAGCGAGACAGAGGGAGAGACGAGTGGGGTGATGATAATGTGGTGAAATATCCATCTAATAAGTAGTATCACAACATTTTTCCTTTTTATTCCACTAAATAAAAAGATATCACTCACCCACCTCTTCCTTATACATACCACGTTTTTCCCATCAAACCAGACTCTCTTACTTTGTTTTGTGTTGTGTTGAATGAGATATGGGAAGAATTTTGGAACACTGGTTCCACCCAAATAACAAAGAATCCATCCTGAAGAGAAAGAAACTTCTTGACCCTGATTCTTCTGTCCAACAAATCAATGAGGATAACATCTTCGGTGGCCAACTGTATGAGTTACCGGGTAAGTAGTTTTAAAATCAATGAGGTTAACATCTTTGGTGGCCAACCTCATTGTTTCCATTTGTTTTGATGTGCTCCATTTTGATGTAATATTCTATGTCTATAAACAGGCTTTCCTTATATTTTACAATTTTATAGTCATCACAAGCCTATATGGTATATATGAAAATTAATAATAAATAAGATACCAGCTCTTAGAGAATTAATTTATTAAAATAAAGAAAATGACAAAGGGAAAGAAATGGAATGTCAAACAAGAACCCCTTAAAGAATCTCAAAAGAAAAAGGACAGAAAAGGATAATGAAATTGTTAAACAAAAATTCTTAAAGAATCTACGAAGGAGATAATGATTAAAATTACAAGAAGGTTATAATTATCCTACCAAAAAGGGTTCTCTATTCCCTAAATATTCCTACATAAAGTATTCAGTTTAATTTGTATTTGATTAACACTAAAGACAGGTTTATTTATTTATTTATTTTAAATATGTGATTCGATTATAGAATTCTGTACTTTTTTAATATATATTACTTATCATGGTAGTTCAAAAATAATGTGCTTGACTTGGTTATGAAGTCTCGACATAAGCTTCTTTGAATCCAAGGTAGCAAATTATTTTCTTATTAATATCTGCTTTAAGAAATATAATCTGGGCAGTGATATATACAGAGAAGAAATTGCCAGATTTATTCATATGGTAAAATCCCTAAATCAAACCCAAAACAAAAACAACAATAAACCAAATTTCTATCAGTTATTTGCAGAAGTAATAAAAGATTTACTAACAACTACTTACTCGGTAACTCATACGGTTGGCCATTGAAGATGTTAACCTCATTGATTTTTTGGACAGAAGAATCAGGGTCAAGAAGTTTCTTCTCTTCAGAATGGGTTCTTCGTTATTTGGGTGGAACCAGTGTTCCAAAATTCTTCCCATATCTCATTCAACACAACACAAAACAAAGAGAGTCTGGTTTGATGGGAAAATTGTGGTATGTATAAGGAAGAGGTGGGTGAGTGATATCTTTCTATTTAGTGGAATAAAAAGGAAAATGTTGTGATATTACTTATTAGATGGATATTTCACCACCGCTTGTAATCGTAGTGGAATCCACCTTGCTTCTCTTATCATTATCATCACCACACTCGTTTCTCCCTGTGTCTCGTGTCTCACTCTCTACTCCCTCATCTCTTATCATTATCCACCTTGTAATCGTAGTGGAATCCACCTTGCTTCTCTTATCATCGGATATGTTGTTGGATATTTTACCACCGTTTGTAATTGTATTTTTTTTTTTTTAAGCTTTCACCGTTTATAGGATTCGAGCTGCTTATCTAAGAGTCATTTATCCAAGTTCTAAGTTCATCTATTTACCGGCTGAGCTACGTCCCTATTAGCAAAAGTTGCTTCAGAGTTGAGACGGTTTAAAATTGAGTTCAATTTTGCTCACCCCTTTAACCAAAGGTGAGCATACATTACTCCACACCCCAAATATGCCATGTGTCCCAAAGTTAACTAAGGGTTAATAAATATTGTTCTACCAATTTTACCCTTAAAAAATAATAATAATAAAAAAATATATATAAATAAATAAAAAAAAACCAGAAATCAAAATTTGAAAACAGATCAAAAGTAAATAATAAAAACAAAATTGAAAAACTTTTTGCACCGCTTTTGATATTGCACCTGATTTTGAAAAACAGCCTCTGATTTTGCACCGCTTCTCGCACCGCCGTTACTCTTCTCTGCATTCTTCATTCTCTTTTTTTTTTTTTTTTTTGAAGAGAATGCTTTCTTCATTCTCTCTTCTTCCCTTTGTCTCTTTACAAAATGATGATGCTTGCAAAACATTTTCCTTTTAAAAAAAAACATTATCCTTTCCAAAAAAAAAAATTAAAAAAGAAAAAATTATTGTTCATCACTATCATCTATTATCTGTTTATAACCAGAAACTGAAAAACATTCTCCATTAAAAAAAAAAAAAATTTAAAACCCGAAATTGAAATATATATATATATATATATATATATATATGAAATTGTTCATCACCTTCAACACCCACATCATCATCTCCAAAATCACCACCCACATGATCAATTGATTATTGATCATCTCCAGAAATTATCACCCACACCATCTCAAGAATTCAACACCCACACTAGAAAATCAAACCCACTGTTTGGATATTACTAGAGCGGGAAGCCGATGAGAATGATTTCTAATTTCTGTTTTTGTTTTTTATTTTTTTAATATTACTTTTTAAACTTTAATACTTTTCAAACAAAATTAATTTTAGTTTTTTTATACATTTACCTATTTACCCTTATTTATTTAATGGAATTTCTAACTGTTTGAATATTTGTTAACCCTTAGGTAACTTTGGGACACATGACATCATTTGGGATGGGGTAATATTCACCTCCGGTTAAGGAGGTGAGAAAAATAACTCTTTAACATATATGTACATTTATATTTTCGATGTATATTACTTTAATCTGTCAGGATTTTATTGGACCATCTCACCATTCATGATGGTTTGTCTTCTTAATGGAGAATGTTTTGTCTTCATTAGTACCCCACCCACTAGAAAGTGGACCCAAGAATCAAATATCTAAAATGAAACTGTCCAAGTATGTGAGCTTAGCCTCTGTAATTGCTTTTTAAATATTCGTATTTAATTATATGCAATATATAAGACTGACTGCAGCTGTGTCAACAGAGACTGGCTATGGCCGTGTTGACAAAACCGATATATAGTTCTGGATTTAATTATTATGCTCTTTAAATATTCGTATTATTTATTTATACGCAATATATGAGATTGGCTAGACCGACTAACCAAAACTTAAAATTTCTAGAATTATGATATTTAAGTCTGTTGAAAAACTTGGAGTTCTGGATCCAGTGTTATATACATGAATTCCATAGTTTATTATTTGGAACCTGGAGTTTCAAATTCATTCAGAATCTGAAGTTTTCTGAATTTTATATATGAACTTACAATTCATGGTCGAATCGGAAGTTCGAAAAATCAATATGATCCATGATTTTATTTTATCTCATATATATGAAGTGGTATGTTTACATATCATTCATTTGAAAAAAAAAAAAAAAAAAAAAGGATCTACACGGATGTTGTGACTATCATAAAATTGATTCTCATGAAGAGCAATATTCAGAGAAGGATCTACACCACCAACATGATGTTGTGAGTATCATAAAAGGGGATTTAAGATTCTAACGTACCATTCATTTGAGAAAAAAGATCTACACATCCAACAAGATGTTGTGAGTATTATAAAATGGATTTTAAGATCCTAATGTATCATTCATTTGATAAATAAAAAAGAAAAAAAAGAAAAAAAAGGATCTACACATCTAGCAGGATGTTATGAGTATTATAAAAGGGATTTAAGATCCTAACGTATAATAAAATTGAAAATAATATTTTATCCATTTTATACAAGCTTAATGCTCCTAAACAAGCAATATCAAAAACTGATGAAAAGAGTCTGGACACCTGACTGCCTGGTAGAATATGATAAGAGAGAGTGAGTCTGTTAATTGAAAAGGCACTCTGAGCTTGATACCACAAAAACAAAACAAAACAAAAAGGGGTAGATACTTTCAAAATATATATATATATATATATATATATATATATATATATATATTAAATGGTGAGATCACCACATCTACCGTATAAATGATATGAGAAAAGGTTTATAGAATAAACCTATAAAAAAACATCATTTCAGATGAGAAAAAAAAAAAAAAAATGCATTACACATATGTCCATAAAATTCCCAAAATTGCAGATAGTGCAATGACTCATACAATTCTGCGGAGTCAAAAAGATTTTACAATTCTGCAGAGTCAAATATTTTATGAATTTGACTTTGTTCAAAGCAAAAGCTAATACTGTATCAGGTCTAACAGATTTGATAGAAAGCTCTGGAAGAGCCACTATATTATTATCAAACAATACTAAATTATGTATCAATGATACTTGATATTATTCAAGCAGAACATAAAGAAATATGCTTAGTTCAAAAGCATATAAGATTAACACTAGATCAGATCCATTGGATCTGATTAGAGGCTCTAAAAGAGCCACAATCTTATTACCATATGGTATTAAATTGTGTATCAATGATACTTTATATCATTCAAGCAGAACATAAATAAATTTGCTTAGATCAAAGACATATAATTTTATTAAATTCATATTAAGACTGTGAATAATAAGAGTGTTGAATATCTGTGAATGATTCAGGCTAGAAACTCATTATAGAAAATATGTGTGCTTTATCATCTAGATCATATTATACAGTTATGAACTATAAGTTCTCAGATCCAAAAAAAAAAAAAACTTATGTTTTGACATAACATTTTTGTTCATCAAGGATCTACGATAATGTGTAGGATCATCGAAAATTATTAAGGACATCAATTAAATAGCTAGAAGATTCCTTAATTCCATAATAATATATACAATACATATTCACAAATGGAGATTGGTAATAAAACCATCTTATTCTAAAATTGGTTTTGGATCCCCATCATTTAAGGGGATATGTGTGGACATATTCATCCACCAAATGAACCATTTCATTATTTTATTTTTCTAATTGATGCATCTAGGAGATGATCATATGTTTGTTCGTTATTAAACATCTACATATTACTTGCACTGATTATTAGTTTTTTAGACATATTAACTTTATTGAACTTACAAGATATTTGATGAATATTGCAAAGCAGTTGGGATTGATGTTCAACATCTAGTTTTCAGATATACTCATAATCAAAATGGATCAGAGGAATCACTTATTAAACGTCTCTAGGAAATTGCAAAAACTTCATTATTTCGATACAATTACTAAATTCTATATAAGGACTTACTCAATTTTTAAGATATTTGATTGTGTTGTATATCTCCTTATTGTATCTCTGACATGATCTAAGATAAGATTTCTATATCATTCTGAAATTAATGTTGATTTTGATTAATTTCTATTAGATCATTTAAACTTTTGATAGTTTATATTTTTACACACAATCTGTATATTATCATATTGATTAATTTCCAAATGGAAAGTTTCTTTGGAAAAGAAGAGTAAATGAAAAGTTACTCTTATACAAAATAGAGATACTAGTTCGGTTCTATATATATATAAATGTGTCTAGTTTCAATCTTTGTATCACTCAAATACAAAAGATAATTGATCATCAGATGATTATTAATCGGTTACCTGATATATTAAAGGTAACAAGATTTTATAAGTTGCCATCTCATAAACCCCCGCCGGGTAATTGTTCATGAAGAAAGATCTGAGTAAAATATAACAAATAAATCATCTGATACATATCATAAGCTTATGAACCTTTTTTGAAAGGTATTGTTATCAAGATCCTAATGTAAACAAAACTCGAATTATAAATAAATCTACTTTCTCTAAATCAACTCTATAAGACTCTGATATATCTAAAGAGACACAAGTCTATGAAATGACTAAATCCATTGATATGGAATCTCAATAGAGATACAAGAGTATATAAATTGAGAAAATTTCTAAAAATCATACAAGCCTATGAAGTGACTAAATCCATTGAAATAGAAGAAATCTCAACAAAGATACAAGAATATAGAAATTGAGAAAAATTTCTATAAATCATATGAGAGAAATGTGGAATCATAAAGAAACAATCATTGATGATGTATTTTTATATACAGTAGCTACTGAAATTATAAATGATAATTATAATATTCATAATATCAATGATTGTAGATAAAAGGCATGATTGACCTACATGAAAATAAGCAATTCAAGAAGAATTGACTTCATAAGTCAAACATAAAGTATTTAGACCAATAGTACTCCAAACACCTGGAGATGTCAAACTGTTTGGATACTAATGGGTATTTATACGGAAACGTAATGAGGAAAACGAGATCGTGAGATATGAGACACGATTCATAGTACAAGTTTTCTTACAGAAACTTAGTATCACTAATAATAAATACGATTACATTCCGAATTTTTGATAAATTTGACTGCCTTTAAAAGGCTTGAAATATATCTTCTAGACATAGTAATCATTTATTTATATGATTCACTCAATGCAGATATTTATAATCCCTGAAGGATTTAAAATGCTAGAAGCATATAAATCGAGATCTTGTAATTTGTTTTTGATGAACATACAAAAATCCTTATATGGATTAAAAACAATATGAACGAATGTGGTATAACCGTTTCAGTGAATATATAATAAGATAAGGTTATAATAATCATATTATATGGATATTAAATGGAATACTTGTCCATCAATTAGAATATGTTGAAAAGATCTCATATGGATCAATTAAGTAAACATATGGTTGTTAGAATTCTTGATCCTAAGAAAGATCCATTACAACCAATAGAAAATAATGCTTCATAAAGCAAGTCTTTGCTTGTACTCCCTCCAATCATTTATGATTGTATTTCATTTCATAAAATAAACATCTGTATGCGTCGGTTTAGTAATCTAGAAGATTGCTTCAAAGGAATATTTATCAGGGGAAGCGTCCTATCAGGGGAAGCATATCAAATGAAGTATATTAATTATATTGGGGCATATGTGCGTTGCACTCTTTTTCCTTTCAATTAGGTTTTCGTCCCATCGAGTTTTCCTAATAAAGGTTTTTAATGAGGCAATTCTCTAAGCAAATCCAAAAATCATTTGATTCACAAAAATCATTATAAATATTACATTGATTTAGTAGATCATCGTATATATGTTATCTTGATAAAAAAATATCATTGTAAATATTACTTTGATCTTGCTAATCGTCGTATATATATTACCTTGATCCATAAGATCTTTAAAATATTACTTTGATCCGATAGATCAATGGATATCTTTGATCAGGTTTTTATCCTACTGGGTTTTCCCTAGAAAAGTATAAATGTGAGAAATGTTTTGAAGAAAACAATAATTCTAGGCACTGTACTCTATTACCCTTCGATCAGGTTTTGTCCCGCTAGGTTTCCCTAACAAGGTTTTCAATGAGATAGTTTTGAGAATGTTCAACTCCACAAGATTCAAAAGATCATTGTATATATTTTGCGAAGGATTTGTCCCATTAGGTTTTTCCTAGCAAATTATGATACAAGTGGTGAATATCAAGGGGGAGTGTTGTGATATTAGATGGATATTTCACCACCGCTTGTAATCGTAGCGGAATCCACCTTGGCTTCTCCTATCATTATCATCACCCCACTTGATGGGCCTTGCATATCACCGCCTATCCACTTGATATAATGATGGGTTTCCCACCACCTATCCACATATATCTAAATCTGACACGGTTCCGGTTCGAACCGTCAAATCGGATCGGAATCAAAACCGGAAAAAACCAAAACCTGAACCGGGGGAGATCGGTTTCGATTCCAATTTTTACAGAACCGTCTGATTCGAACCGGACTGGAACCGGAATATTACATAAATAAAATGTAGAAAGAATATTGTAGAGTATTGGGCCATGGCCCATAACCCTTATCGAACTAATTATGTTTTCCCTTCCCTTCTCCTCCATTTTATATAGGTTAGGCATATCATTCACTTCTCTATTTATCCAATGTGGGAAGTAGGATAAATGAACTTTTAGTATGATTTTTTCTACAATATTGGAAGCTTTTTAACAAAGCTGAAAAGTGAACATTGGGAGTTAGTTGCTTTATAAAATATTATAATAATTCATTACAAAAATAAGTTATTTTCCACGATCTGAATTCTGAAACAAATGCACCAACCTTGGCAGCAGATACATGGATTTGATACCAATTAACTAGCTGTATAATGCAAAGTTGCGCTGATGTATTATTGTTCCCCCACTAGATGGTTCCCTCCCAGGTCCCCCTTTCTTAAGATACTTAAGGGCTTCATGACACATCGTAAATGTGCCAACATAGTCTATATCTATCACTGGCTCACTGCATTAAAATAAGAAAAACAAAATCAACAATAAGCCTAAAATCCTCTTATGGATTGACAAAACATGGAAACTAAACATTGGAAACCACTTTTATCTATATATCTGGCAACTCATCCATAGTCTAAGGTAATTAAAAACTCCCACGAAACTGATGGAAGTGATGTCCTTCCGTGGCATTTAGACAGAACTTTGAAACAGTGATCACACATACAACAATAAAGCAGCTAGCTTATTTTTGTAATGAATTATTAGAATATATATTTTATAAAGCAGCTAGCCCCGAATGTTCACTTTTCAGCTTTAACCATACTAAAAGTTCATTTATCCCACATCCCACATCCCACATTGGATAAATAGAGAACTGAACGAGATATCTAACCTATATAAAACTGAGGAGAAGGAAAGAGAGAACATAATTACTTGGACAAGGGTTATGGGCGATAGCCCAATACTCTACAATGTCCTTTCTAACATTTTATTTTTTGTAAATAAAATATAATATTTTTTAAATTTAAAAAAAATAATAAAAAGGTTCGGAACCGACAGTTCTATAACCGGAACCGCCTAAGGCCGATTCCGGTTCCGGTTCCGGTTCCACCTAATCACGGAACCGGAATCGTCGGTTTTGAATCTGAATCGGAACCGGAACTGTGTTAGGACTATTGATATATCTCCACTTGCATCACAAGACTATATATATATATAGTCTTTCTATTATCAGTTCGAACTGACAAAAGTTATATCAATTCCTTGTATGTGGGCCACTGAATTTAAATACTTTGACTGACAAGTGCATACAGTCAAGTCAAAGTGGAACCGACAGTTCTGTCGGAACCGAAACCACCAGTTCTGTAACCGAAACCGCCTAAGGCCGATTCCGGTTCCAGTTCCACCTAATCACGAAACCGGAACCATCGGTTTTGAATTGGAACCGGAACTGTGTCAGGACTACTAATATATCTCCACTTGCATCACAAAACTATATATATATATATATATATATATATATATATATATATATATATAGTCTTTTTATTATC
Organism: Acer saccharum; assembly: GCA_030490815.1. Taxonomy (NCBI): domain Eukaryota; kingdom Viridiplantae; phylum Streptophyta; class Magnoliopsida; order Sapindales; family Sapindaceae; genus Acer; species Acer saccharum. The sequence goes on from CM059868.1 coordinate 6,427,645, forward strand.
AGTTCGAACTGATAAAAGTTATATCAATTCATTATATGTGGGCCACTGAATTTAAATACTTTGACTGACAAGTGCATACAGTCAAGTCAAAGTATTTAAATCCAGTGGCCCACATGTAAGGAACTGATATAACTTTTGTCAGTTCGAACTGATAATAGAATTTCTGTATATATATATATATATTGAGTTCTCTGTTAGTAAAAGATTAGTAGAAGCTCTCACTTGAAATGATTACACAAAGCATATGTTCTCTCGTCTCACTCGCTACTCATTTCTTTTGTTCATATGTTCTTCTATTAATTCATTCTCTTATTAATTCACAACAGAAAAATCATTTTGAGTCATTATATTCTTCTTTATCTTAATTTAGGAGAGAAGTTGCTTGAGGTGGTTTTTTTTTTTTTTTTTTTTTTTTTTTTTTTTTTTTTTTTTTTTATTTATTTATTTATTTATTATTATTATTATTATTATTTATTTTTTTTTTTTTTAACAATGTCTATTATTCCAGGACTGGGTATTTTTTTTAAAAGCTTTCGCCATTGATAGGATTCGAGTAGTTGATCTAGGAGTCATTTACCCAAGCTCCAAACTCGCCCATCTACCAGCTGAGCTACGTCCTTGTTGGCAAAAGTGGCTTGAGAGTTGAGACTGATTTAAAATAGAGTTCAATTTTGCTCACTCCTTTAACTGGAGGTGAGCATACATTACCCCCCACCCCAAATGATACCATGTGTCCCAAAGTTAACTGCAGGTTAACAAATATTGTTTTACCGATTTTACCCTTTTTCTATAAAAACAAAAAAAAAAACACCCATGCCCAGAAATCAACAGTCATACCATTATCTAAAAACAAAATTTGAAAACATATCAAAAATAAATAAATAAAAACAAAATTGAAAAACTTTTTGCACCTGATTTTGAAAAAAAGCCTCTGATTTTGCACCTCTTCTCACACCGCCGTTACTCTTCCATGCGTTCTTCATTTTTTATTTTTTTGAAGAGAATGCGTTCCTCATTCTCTCTTCTTCCTTTTGTCTCTCTACAAAAATGATGATGCTTGCAAAACATTTTCCTTTTCAAAAAAACATTATCCTTTCCAAAAAAAAAAAAATTATAAAAAATATATATATTGTTCATCACCATCATCTATTATCTGTTTATCACCAGAAATTGAAAAACATTCTCCATAAAAAATAATAATAATAATAATAAATAAATAAAAACAAAACCCAAAATTGAAATTTTTTTTTTTTTTGAAATTGTTCATCACCATCAACACCCACATCACCATCTCCAAAAAATCATCACCCACATCATCAATTGATTATTGATCATCTCCATAAATCATCACCCACACCATCTCAAGAATTCAACACCCAAACTAAAAAATCAAACCCACTGTTTGGATATTACTGGAGGGGGAAGACGATGAGAATGATTTCTGATTTCTATTTTTGTTTTTGTGTTTTATTTTTTTGATATTACTTTTTAAATTTTAATATTTGTTAAACATAATTAATTTTAGTTTTTTTTTTATACATTTACCTATTTACCCTTATTTTTTTTTAATGGAATTTCTAACTGTTTGGATATTTGTTAATCCTCAGTTAACTTTATACCATCTTCAATGTATATGACAATGCCAATGCTAAATTTGGCACAAAAAAGAGTAAAATGCTATATTTGGCACATCAATTTAGTATTGTGTTCCAATGCACAATCATATTTCAAATGCTATTTTTATTATTTTATTAATTAAAATTATAAAAGTAAACACTTACCATTAATATATATATATTTTTTAATGTTTCAATATAAAGTTCCATTAATGTATTAATTATTTCATTTAAAATATGGACCAGGATCCTCTCCTCACCTCACTTTATCCTCACCTTTTCCTCACCTTTTTAAAGCATGTGATTGGTTGTTAATAAAGCATCAATCACATCTTAACCATCCATTCATTGCAATGCTTATGTGTCATAAGATTAAGTGAGGTGAGGATGAGGTGAGGTGAGGAGAGGATCCTTGTCCTTAAAATATATATATAATGGAATTTTTGTAATTAAAAAATGAGCAATTATTATTGTGCCAAATTTGGTATATGCTATATTGTGTGCGTAATTTGGGACACAATATAGCATATACCAAATTTGGAAGACGATTTTTACCCCTTGTTCTAAATTTTAGTATTGTCACAATTATTTCGCACAGCATTAGAGATGCTCTCAGGACACATAACACCATTTGGGGTGGAGAGTAATGCTCAGCTTCGGTTAAAGGTGACGAGCAAAAATGAATTCTTTAAAATATATGTACTTTTATATTTTCGATGTAAATTACTTTAATCTATCCGGATTTTATTGGACCATCTCACCGTCCATGATAGTTTGTCTGCCTACTGTAGAGTGTTTTGTCTTCTTTCGTACCCCACCCTCTAGAAAGTGGACCCAAGAATCAAATGTCCAAAATGAAACCGTCCAAGTTTATGACTCCCAGCTGAAATATATTAGATGGACGTAGAGATGCACATTTTCCCTCGGGGCCTCAATTCTCTGCGTCCCTGTCCCTATCCCCATTTGGGGATTTTTTTGGGGGGAAAAATAGGGAAATGGGGAGGAATGGGGATGAAAATCATCTCCAAATTGAAATGGGGATGGAGATGGGGATGGGGATGGGGATGGTCCCCATTTTCCCCAAATATATATAAATATAATTATAATATACATTTTTAATTTTTTTATTATTATTTGAAAACCCTAACTCCCTAAGTATATATACACATTTTATATAAAATGCACTAATGAATTTTATTTTGTATTTGTAATGAAATGTTTTTTTTTTTTTAGTTTAATTTGTAATTTTTAGTCAAATGGGGAAATGGGGGAACGGGGGAAACGGGGAAAATGGGGAATTGGGGATGGGGATGGGGAGACCTATATCCATCCCCATTCCCCAAACGTGCATCTCTAGATGGACGAGTTTAGAGTTTGGGCAAATGACTCTCAAGTTTATGGATAGATAATATCTGGTATCAATAGGTGGATAGATAGATACCATTAAAAAAAAATACAAATTAATGGTATTTTCACATATAATATTTTCTAAACAGTTAATGTATTAAAACATACCAACAAATCATAGGTAGGATTATTTTATATTTCATGTTTTAACAATCAATTATGGATTGTCAAAAAAAAAAAAAAAAAAAAAAAAAAAAAAAAAAAAAATCAATTATTAGGTAGAATTGGAGTTTAGAATTTCCACATATACTGTTAAATATACAAATTTATGGTGTAATCGATGAGGCTGCAACACGAGCCCATTTTGAATATCAGGCCCAACTTCTTTCTTTTAAATCTCAGGGAGCCCAATTGTCACAAAAGAAAAAAAAGAGAAGGAGTGACGATATTTACACCCCTCAAAAACAGTATGTACACCCCAAAGTAGTATTTTTTTTTTAAATCCAATATTATCCTTGAGTAAAATTACCTAAAGGACTAAATAGTTTGTAAATACACTCACCAATAATTATTAATTGGTTTTATATTAATCCTTTGTAAAAAAGAAAAAAAAAAAAAAAGTTTACAGTTTGATATTCACATATATAATGAAAGAGTAATATTACTTTGTCCAAATTTGGTGCCCAAATAATATGGCAACACTCTAATCCATTCATTTAAATTGTATTAGATTTATATAATTTAAATAAATGGACTAGAGTATTGCCAAATCATTTTGGCACCAGATTTGGGCAAAATAGCATTACTCATAATAAAAACCATTTTATTTTCTCAAGCCCTAACTTCTATTTCAAATACTAATTTCAATTTCTTCTAAGGAATACAAAATGATTGAAAATTATGGAGATTGAATCAAAATCATCAGACGAAGTTGGTTGTGAAAAAGTAAGTTTTAAGTTAAATTTTATTATTTTTATTACAAGAAAATCATAATGCATTGTCTTCTCTATTATATCTGTATTTTTGTGGAAATTGAAACATACTACAGTATTTTTTTTTTATTTGTTATCAATATTGACCTGAGAAATTTGATAGTATGATATAGCTTCAAGTTAGCACATTCATAAAGTATACGAGAACAATACAACAACATTACAACAATGTTGATGATTGACGACAATTTAGACTATGATTGAGAGCCATCTAAATTGTCCTCCTTCAAGCATGGTAACATTGTATCCGCAACCTCTACTGGAATACACATTTTCACGATGTAATTTTGGCTGATTGTCAAGATTAAAGAGATGAATCCTTAAACCATAAGCTCTGCAGAAAAATCAAACAAAGAGCGACTTGAACTTGTCACTTTTTTGAACCCAAATTATGAGAGCAAAATCAACAAAAAGCTGCAATACCTACTTTAATTTTCTCTAGAGCTTCTTTACATCGTTTTTGAAACCATTGAAACAAAATTAATGGAATATTTTTGAAACCATTGAAACCAAATTTTTTTGTTGGAGTTGGATTTTTTTTTTAACGATAAATTATTTATTTGAATAAAAAAGATATAAACTAAACTTTCAAAAAAATTATATTAAATAATAATAAAAGTGTTCAGATAACAAAATAGTTGGGGTATATTTATAAAAATATAATATAATAAAATTAAAGAGAAAAGGTATTTTGGTATTAAATGGGGTTTATTTACGAAACCAAAGATTTTAAAAATATTTTAGGGGTGTACATACGAAAGGAGTGTATAAACAGTTTTTTAGGGATGTCAATATTGCCACTCAAAGAGAAGGGTTGAAAAGAGAAAAGAGAAAGAAACAAACTATATGGTACTTATCTGGTTAGAACGGTACTAAAAATAAATAAATTAGGACATTTATTTTGTAACGCTACAGAATTAGAAAATCACCTTGTCTAGAAAACCTTTGTTAGTGTTTTGATCAACCTTTCAACGAGTGGGTTAGAATCTATCGAAACCTATCGAATCAAATATTATATGTGCTTTCGTCTATATATCTACCCTCACTCCTTAAAGGGAGAGGTCTCTCCGCACATAGTTGTTTCTGTTTTAAGTTATTAATTGGCATATAATTTTGAATTTGATTACATGACAGAACCTTGAAACTATTTGCTACATATGGTGTTTGAATAAATTACTTGAAATCTCATGAATTACATTTATAATTCATTGAAAAACCTGGGAAAGGTATATATATATATACACACACATATGTTTCACACAATTGCAAGAAATGCAAATTTCATTCATTTTATTACTTCACAGCAAATAATTTATAATTTCTTGAGAACTACAAGGAAACTGAATGCCTTAATTTCCTCCTTAGCCATTTCTTCATCCATTAGTCTACTATATATCTGAAACAGAGTGTCCAGGACTTCATCTTCAACACCGAAATGTTGACGAAGCATGGATTCCTGAATAGCCCTAACTGCCATTGCAACTGCAGACCCATAACTCCCACCGTAGATTTTTTTCTCTGGTTGAAACATCTGAAACTGATCCACTTTAAAAGAACCTTCTCTTCTCACTAGCTCTTCTATTTCTTCTTCTGATGGTGCATAGAAGTGTGCATGGTAGGACTCGAACTTTTCTTTCTCTATTTTTCCCTACAAATCATAACATTAATTAATTTACATGCATGTATAAGTAGGATTGTTGAAAAAATTCTCATTTTGAGACCTATATAAATATAGATTGTGTTTGAGTGGAATATCTAACATTACAAATCAGATAAAAACAAAATTGCACGGAATCTTAAGAGCACACGTTTATATTGTGAGAACTATCATATCTAAAAGCTTCAACTCCATGGTGTAAAAAAACTCTGATAACATATCAATAACCAACAGATCCAAAAACTTAATCTGATAAAATATCACTCTAACTTAAATGTACCTGAGAAGCCAAATTGGCTAGGGATTGTGAGAGAAGTTCCCACAGAATGTAGTTGCCTCTGTCAACATGATCAGGACCTACTCTTCCCAGCAGAATCAGCACCATTCGGCCACCGACAACAAGCTCTTTGGACCGTGATCCAAGGAACAAGGAGAAATCTTCTTGGAATTGATTAAAGTATGCCATGGAAACAACCGGAGGACTGGATTCAGAGATGTAAATGTTGCCTTTGTTTACAGACTCGCCCTCCTCATTATAAATACCTGGAGGTACCTGCATAATTAGATTGTGCTTTATGAAACTTTAAGTAACTTCAGTCTTGAAACTGTTTTTCAGGATCAACTTGACCAGAGAAGAAACATCATCCAATATATAGAAGAGAGAACTGATTCACACCTTTGATAGCCAGTGCAAGCTGTTGGATGAGTAGATGAAGTGCAAAGAATTTTTCGGTAACAATCTTCCGTAAAATGAACCGGGGCAACCTGAAATGAAAACAAAGGGACAGGCATCGTTTCTTTCGATCGAAAGTTGCCTGTAAAAATCAGGCAAGGCTTTGAATACAGAATTGAAGTCATTCGTTGGAAGATCGTTGAGGTAGACACAGAATTCAGGGGCTTCACCGGATTTACGATCAGTTTTTTCAATAGTTTCAACCATAGCTTTGATTGTCGCTAGCGAATTGGGTCCAGAAGAGCAACCCAAATCAGCTATGCTTATAGTCTTTGGCGTTAGCTCAAGATAAAGTTCTTGTAATGTCTCTAAAGTGATGTGCTTCACCATATCAGATACATTTTTCTGTTGAAAAATATGGAAAGAAAAATGAAATTAAAAATGAACAGATCCTGAACATGAACAAATATATAAGAATTGAAAACGAAACCTGAAGATAGGAATTTTTAGCATAGCTAGTCGGACCAGCCCCTCCTGTCATGTGAAACAGCTTCTCCACATCCATTTTGTGTTGGTGTTAGTTCTTCTCTGGTTGTGTTTTAGTCTCCGGTTAAAGAAGTAATTCAGCAATTGAATTTGGTTTAATTTTATAGAATTTTGTAATATTTCTGTTGAATATATATATATATATATATGATTCTCCTTATTATTATCTACTAAATATAAGAGATTTTATATAATTATCTTCTTATTTGAATTTAATTTTAAATTGTAATTGTTTCCATTTGTTTTGATATGGTACATTTTGATGTAATATTCTATGTCTATAAACAGGCTTTCCTTATATTTTACAATTTTATAGTCATCACAAACGTATATGGTATACATAAAAATTAATAATAAATAAGATACCAGCTCTTAGAGAATTAAGTTATTAAAATAAAGAAAATGACAAAAGGGAAAGAAATGGAATATCAAACGAGAACCCCTTAAGAATCTCAAACGAAAAAGGACAGAAAAGGATAATGAAATTGTCAAACAAAAACTCTAAAAGAATCTACAAAGGAGATAATGATTAAAATTACAAGAAAGGTAATACTTATCCTACCAAAAGGGTTCTCTATTCCCCAAATATTCCTACATAAAGTATTCAGTTTAATTTGTATTTAATTAACACTAAAGACAGGTTTATTTATTGAGAAGCGCTATAATCACTCTCTTAACTCATTCTCCCAACCCACTCTCTCTTCTCCTGTTGACATTTGTCTATTATTTACTTTTTTGAAATAAATTTTAGAGTCATCATTAATGAATTGTTTTTACATGATATTTACAATTCAAACCAGTATATCTTCCCAAATTGCCCTTTTTCTTTACACGTAATTGTCATAGTAATTTTCTTAAATATTATTATTATTATTATTATTATTATTATTATTTTATATACCTCTTTTTTATTTTCTAAAATATCATAACAAATATAATTTATATTTTAAAAATTATCGTTTTTGTCTATATTATCATAAGTTCATCATATTTAATAAAGTGATTATTTTTACGCAATTTGAAAAATATAGTTAAAAAAAATTAAAATTTCATTAATAATATCAAAACTCAAATATACTAAAAAACGCAAGATGCCAATGTTTATTGTATTTTAATAACTTAAATATTGTTAATAATATATTTGCTATTTTTTTAAAAATAAATATAAAATAAATTTAATAAATATTATTCAACCCATTTTACCTTTGAAGATTTTTGCTCACATATTTGGAAATGACAATTTGGTGTAAAAAAAAAGGGCAATTTGGGAAGATGTGGATGATTTGAATTTTAAACAACATGTAAAAAATAATTCATTAATGATGGCTCTAAAATTTATTTCTAAAAAGTCAATATATGACAAGTGTCAAAAGGAAAAGAGAGAGTGGGTTGGGAGAGTAAGTTGAGAGAGTGTATCTAGCACTCCTCTTATTTCTTTATTTATTTTAAGAGGAGTGCTAGATACAATCTCTCAACTCACTCTCTTAACCCACTCTCCCTTCTCCTTTTGACACTTGTCCTATATTGACTTTTCATAAATAAATTTTAAAGACATCATTAATGAATTATTTTTACATGTTATTTAAAATTCAAACCATTCACATATTCTCAAATTGCCCTTTTTTACACCAAATTGTCATTTCCAAATATGTGAGCAAAAATCTTCAAAGGTAAAATGAGTTGAATAATATTTATTAAATTTATTTTATTTTATTTTAAAAAGAAAATTAGCAAATATATTAATATTAAAGTTATTAAAATACAATAAACATTGACATCTTGCATTTTTTAGTATATTTGAGTTTTGGTATTATTAATGAAATTTTAATTTTTTTTAACTCTATTTTTCAAATCGCGTAAAAATAATTACTTTATAAAATATGATGAACTTATGATAATATAGACAAAAACGATAATTTTTCAAGTATAAATTATGTTTGTTATGATATTTTAGAAAATAAAAAGAGGTATATAAAATAATATTATTATTAATATTTAAGAAAAAGACTGACAATTTGGTGTAAAAAAAAGGGCAATTTGGGAAGATGTGGATGGTTTGAATTTTAAATAACATGTAAAAATAATTCATTAATGATGGCTCTAAAATTTATTTTTGAAAAGTCAATGTAGGACAATTATCAAAAGGAGAAGGGAGAATGGGTTGAGAGAGTGAGTTGAGAGAATGATTCTAGAACTCCTCTTATTTTAAATATGTGATTCGATTATGGAATTCTGTACTTTTTTAATATACAGTACATTAGTTATCATGGTAGTTCAAAAATAATATGCTTGACTTGGTTATGAAGTCTCGACATGGTCCCCAACCTACTATGTGTGGCTCTTTGACTTGTAAAAAAAAATAATAATAAATTAATTAATTAATTAAAAGAGATGTCTCTTTAAATATTGAAGAGACACCAAAATAATTTATGTTGGGTTATAGGTCTTGTGGATGTTTGGTATTTAGATTCCAATTCAAATGAATAGTTACGATTCAAAAGAAGATCTTTCTCTAATTAGGATGATCCTGAAAATTTTAGGATCGTCCTATTATAATAACTCTACATAGCTGGTTATGTAACGTTATAAAAGAACGGTCCAGATTTTTTTTCCTGGATTATCCTCTCATCCATTAACTGTACATATTCACTATAGTTGCTAAATCTCAAATTTAATTTACCTTGAGAAGAGCCTCTCGTGAAGCATGTGTTGATGGCTTTATATGTCAAAATGAATCAGAAATTTAGAGTATGTTTGGTAGGAATGAAAAGGGAGAGGAAAGAAAATGGAGGGAAAAGGGAGAAGAAAAAAGGGAAGTATGTGTTTGGTATGGAGAGAAAAATGGAAGGAAGGGAAAAATAAGAGGAAAAATTTATGGGTGGGACCTACTATTTTTAATCCTTCAAAAAATGTATGGAAAAAGGAGAGAAAAGAGGGAATGCTTTTAGGTTTAATTAAAATTATAAATTTGTCCATCCATCTTTTTTAATATATAAACTATAATGCAGGGGTAAAATAGCAAAATTGACAAAGAAGATCTTTTCTTTTCTTCCTATTTGCCAAATAGCTCAAGGGAAAATTATTTTTCTTTCTTCCCCTCATGTTTTCTATCCCTCTGAATCTTTCTATCCTCTCTACCAAACACACTCTTAGGCCTAGAGAGAGAGAGAGAGAGAGAGTACACACTCTTAGGCCTACAGAGAGAGAGAGAGAGAGAGAGTGTACTAGTCTGAGCAAGTAGAAAAATGGTGACAAATAATATTTTTGAATCTTTGACTTGGACCACTCTGCTGCAAAATACATGAATTTCACTTGAAAACAGGGACAACACATCTTTAACAAAAGTTAAAACAGGGACATGATAGTGTGAGCTTGGGTTAATGTTGTGTTTTTGATTCACGTATCTTTCTTAAATAAACATTGACAGGTTGGAATGTTATAGCAGGAAATTCTGGGTTTAAGTCCCCTACGTAATTGTATCTTTTATATTTTAACTCGAGCCACGTGGTAGTATACTGCTCGACTCCTTTCCAAATTTTAAATTTATAATTAAAAATAAATAAATTAATAAACAAGATTTTTACTAATTTTAGAAGCATTTTGATTTTCAAACCTCTCTGTTCCACTGGCCCATATCTATTGATTTGGATGTAGAAATATGTGGTTGAAGATAACTACCTGTCACACACTATTAATTACAACCACTTATTTTATTTGTAAAAAATATTGTTTATGAAAAAAAAAAAATGTTTTTAACGATATAGAATTGGTCCTGGAGTATCTCATACTTACATTATAAAGTTGTGTTCAAGTCATGTCCATCTCTCTCAAATCAAATTTCAAATTTATTATAATAGTTCAAACCTTTAATTATAGTGAGTATATATTCGGATCTCCCATACAATGATTGACCTCGACGGGACTGGCAGACTTTGAATACAAATAAAAGTTACCTTGCTGTATCATTGCATCACATAATGGAGAGAAACTTCAGTACATCCAAGGTAAAGTATGATGTGGCACACCTAACTAGTAATATTTAGAAACGTCATTAAATTTTATAAACTCAAAGCTACATCATAAAATATTGACATGTCATGAATTTCTTCGGCCTTTGAAATCTAACCTTATCTCACCTTCTCTCCTTCATCTTTAATTGAGATTTTGAGTATCTCCATCTCTAAATTTTTAAAACACACGAGCTAAAGATTTCATATATTTGGATATTAATTTTTTTTTTTTTTTTTTTTTTTTTGCTTTTATAAATCTGAAAACATAAGTAAACATTAAAATTTATGTTTTGATTTATTTATTAAAGCTTAAAATAAAAAAAGAATAAAAAAAGAATGGAGGTCACCATTGGGTGACCTCACTTGGAGCTCCAGATCGAAAGAGGAAGCTGGCGCTTCCTTTGCCGATCAGTGCTTCCATCGCCCGTCGGCAATGGGAAGAGGCAGCCTCCTCAGTTTTTTTTTTTTTTTATCAAATTTTAATATATTAAATTTAGTAAATAAATGGATTGAGAATAAATTTTTTGGTGAAAGGAAGGAAGAAAAAGAGAATGAAGCAAGTTGGAATTTGGAAGAAAAGAGCAGTTATGGAGGAAGACGAAGACGAAGGTGAGAAGATGCACCGAAGAAATTCATGATCTGTCAATATTTTTTATGATGTGGTTTTGGGTCTGTAAAATTTAATGATGCGTCTAAATATTATTGGTTAGGCATGCTACATCATACTTTACCCCAAATCAAAATAAAACATATGGGCAGACCGACACAACCCAATTGGGCCTAAAACTTCTGGTTAATTTTTTTTGTATGAATATATATTACAATATTTCAGGGTTTGGGGAGGGAAAGAGACTCGAATCTACAATCTCGTGAAGTAGGTGTGAGGGGCATATCACTGGACTAACCTCATATTGTCAAATTCTGGTTATTATAACATCTATATTTAAGTGATTCTTTTCAGTAATTTCATAACAGCGTTTTTGTCATTTTAAGAAGCTCCTGTAATTTTATAGGGATTTAAAAAAAAAAAAAAAAAAAAATTGTAATGGATAATATGATCAATTTTTATTTTATTTTTAAGTATTAAATGTAAACAAAAGTTAAAGTAAACGCTAACAATAATGGTCTAGTGATTAATTCCAGATTTCCAGACAAATTGAAAGACTTAACGATTCAATCATGGACAACATTAACATTTTTTTTAATCAAAACCGGTTTCCAGAATACTCTAATGATTCATGAATCATTCATGCTTATGTAATTATATTACGCCAATGATATTAGCACCATGTGATAAATGTTGTACAAAATAAAGTGGGTCAGTCAACTAATACAGAAGCAGTACATGAATATGCATGATAGAGAATCTGATAAGAAAGTGTATTTTTTTTTTCAAGCTTTTGTCATCGGTGGGATTCGAACCGCTAATGAAATTGTATCTCAAGCTATATTTAATATAATATATAGAATATAAAGCCTATTTATAGTTTACAGTGGAATCAAATCAGACCTTGAATCACTTATACATAATAATAAATTAATAACTAGAATCACATATATCAAATCATATCAATTCATATCTGATATCATAATAATTAAATAATATATATCAGAGCAAACATAGTAATATAAAAAAGAAAAAAAATTGTTACAACAGATGCATGATGGCCCCCACACACGTCCGCCCATGATTGGACGGTCTCACCACGTGGTAGTGAAACCGTTTTATACAAATTTTTCTCGTATTATCAGTATTATGTTACCTACTCTCGTGTTTCATGCTCTTGCAGTGTTTTCTACATAATTCATGTGTTGATTATGATCCACGTGTTAATTCATGTGTTGATTGGAAATCATGTGTTGATTTTCGATTATGATCCACACATAATTCATGAGGAAAAAGAAAACAAAAAAGGAAAACCTGAAGAAAAATGACGAAGATCTATCACTGCGACAGAACATAGACAAATTAAATAAGTCGTGGTCGACGAAACGTGTTTTGACCACTGCTATATTGTTTATAAAAGACTTGAAAAACACTGCTATCTTGTTTATAAAAGGCTTGACAGGCATCAGTAGCTAGCACATAGACAAATTAAAGAAGTCATGGTTGAAGTAAGATCAGTTCCTTGCATGAATGCAGGAAATGAAGCAACTAGCTATGCCAATAACTCCCTTCTTCAGGTTTTCTTCTCTCCGCTCACACTCTCAAGATTTTAGGTTTAACGATTAACTAACTGACATAAAATTCGAGCTAGTTTTTTTATAAACAAGTACTTCCCAATCCCATCATATGATTTATATTTGTATTTGTTATATGTGTTATTAATTTAATATTAATTTAAGCTTTGGGATTTGACTGTTATTTTTTGAGCTTTTGGTAATTTTATTGTATTTATCAGAAAACGGTGATTTTGAAGGCCAGACTAGTCCTAGAGGAAACTATCAACGATATACTGATGAGCACAGGTTTCCCAGCTGGCTTTAATGTTGCAGATTTGGGCTGCTCTTCAGGACCCAATACCCTGTTGGTCTTATCCGAAATCCTGGATACCATCCATGTGATGTGCCAACAAGTTAATCAGAAATCACCAGAATTTCAAGTGTTCCTGAATGATCTTCCTGGAAATGACTTCAACAGCATCTTCAAGTCCCTTCCTACTTTTTATGAGAATCTCGTGAAAGACAAGGGAGACCAGTTTGGACCTTGTTTCGTGTCAGGAATGCCTGGTTCCTTTTATGAGAGACTCTTCCCAAGCAGAAGTTTACATTTTATACATTCTTCATACAGTCTTCACTGGCTCTCCAATGTCCCCGAAAACCTGGAGAATAACAAGGCAAATATATACATGGCAAAGTCAAGCCCTCCCAATGTTTACAAAGCTTACTTGGAGCAATTCCAAAGAGATTTCTCATCCTTTTTAAGCTTACGCTCTGAAGAAATTATATCTGGAGGACGTATGGTTCTTACCTTCATTGGGAGGAGCATCCCCGATCCTTCGAGCAAGGATTGCTGCTACCTCTGGGAATTGCTAACAAAATCTTTCCTGGAATTGGTCGATGAGGTATCTTATAAACATATCTTTAATTACCAAATTGAAGTTCAAATTAATTATTATAAAGCCTAATTATTTTTGATGTTGTTGTATGTGTATAGGGACTTGTAGAAGCGACCAAGGTGGATTCATTCAATCTTCCTTATTACACACCCTGTGAAGAAGAGGTAAGAGAGATTGTTGAAAAAGAAGGGTCGTTCAATCTCGATAAGATGGAAATTGTAGAGGTGAATTGGGATCCTAGTGACGATCCCAGTAACGAAAGGTTTGTGTTCAACAAGTACGAGAGTGGGAAAAATGTTGCAAATTGTATAAGAGCTGTTTCAGAACCCATGCTGGCTACTCACTTTGGAGAGAATATAATTGACATTTTGTTCACTAGATATGCACACCATGTGGCTGACCATCTGGCTGTGGAGAAGACAAAGTTCATCAATATAGTTGTCTCTATGACAAAAATAAACTAGTTAGATATATAGATCAGTCCATATATATGGATCCTTTTAAAGTGTGTATCGTATATAGAACTTTTAAATAAATTAGTCAAATAATGTCGAAACTGCGTATTTGAGCGTTTTTGCTATGGTTGTCTCTTGTTTGCTCTGTTTCAGATGTTTGGTTGGTGGTCTCTTGTCTTTTGGGTTTGGGGTCCGTTTGTTGTTTGTTGTGTGTCCCGTGGCTTTCTTTGTAGGGACTCTGTTTTTTCCTATATATCTTTCAATAAAATTCAGCCGTTTAAAAAAAAAAAAGTCTAAACTTTACTAATAATTTTCTAGTTACTAGAGGCAGAGCTGTGAAGTATGCCAAATGAAAATCCTTATTGGAGAAATAGGAAATATATGTGGAAATGAAGGAATTAATCCTTTCTGGTTTTGTTTTGGAGGATGAGAGTATGAGACCTCCTTTCTCTTGATGAACTTTGTCTTTTGTATTATTATTATTTCTTTATATCAATAAAATGTCCCTTAGTTGGGTATTATAACCACTTAGGTTTTTGCTTTAAAAAAATATATTGTTGAATCTTTAATATTAGTTTCCATAAAACTCAAGGTTTTTAGAGAAAATATTGTCACTTTTACTTGTCTGGTTTAGAGAATTAGCTACTTAGAGCATCACTAGTGCTATTATGCATTTAGAGGAAATTGAGTGCCGCATAGGATGGTTAGATGATAAGGTAGAATAAATCTCTCCAATGCAATCCAATACAATTATCTAACTTGATTATGGAGGTGATGTGGCAAACCTTTTTTTAGAAAATATGAAGTTGAGTTTCTAACTTTAGTAACTCTCATAAAAATGCTGACTAGAATTTATAACTTTTTCTCACCAATAATATTACACCTCCACTACAAGAAATTTGGTCTTTGACAATGTGCAAAAATGCATTGTCAAATTTTTCTCACCAATAATATTACACCTCCACTACAAGAAATTTGGTCTTTGACAATGTGCAAAAATGCATTGTCAAAACTTGTCGCAACGCACATAGTCTTATATTAATGATAACATACTACGTGCATTATGGTAGATAACATGCATTGCGTAGACATTTAACGCAATGCTCAATACACATTGCTGTAGCCCCTATACCCTCCCTCTTGGGCTCTCCTTATTGACTCCAACACTATCAGCCCACATAGCTTACATACGATAATGTCTTGTCTTTTAATTTGTGTAGATGGGGGTTTGAACTCAAGACAAGGAGCACAAACATGTGATGGTGCCGTTCTTTTGTAAGTTTTACTTTGTTAAGTATTATGTACAAATTTATATATAGCATATATATGTTGTTAAATTTTCATTTTTTTTTAAATCAGCATTTATTATAATAATTAATTATTTTTTTTACTTAATAGTTCAAACTCATCCAATAAATCTTTACAATTATTTTGAATAAAAAAATATATAAAAAACATTATTGCAACAATTAATTAAACTTTTTTTTTTTTTTGTTGAAATCAAATACCATCGAACTAGGGGTTTATCAGAATTTGATGGTATCAATCGTTACAAACACACAACTCAGAATGTAACTCCCACTAAAAGGGAGGGGTCTTCTCATATTTTACGATTTAATAAAAAAAAGTGACACTCGAATCCTTATTAGAAAAAAATAAGAGGAAATGCCTAACCAATTAGTTAATAGTAGTTGTGCATTTTAATATTTATGATCACAACATCCATGATATGTGTGTTGCCAAATGTTATCTTTTTTTCGCAACTCGCAAGTCAATAATTGCTAAAGATACTCCTATATATGTATGTTGTGGATTATTAGTCTTTTTTCACAACACCCAAGCCAACAATTGCTAAGGAGGCTTCTACAACCACGTGTATGACATGTGTGTTGCTGAATATTGGTCTTTCGCAAGACGCAAACAAACGGGAACATGCATAACATGTGCGTTGTTGAATATTAGCCTTTCATAACGGGCAAGCCAACAATTGCTAAAGAATCTCCTACGGTATCGTGCATGATATGTGTGTTGTGGATTATTAGTTTTTTTTGCAACACACAAGTGAATAATTGTTAAAGACGATCCTATTGCAACGTTCATGATGTGTGTTGTCAAATATTAGTTTTTTTTTTTTTTTTTTTTTTTTTTTTTTTTTTTTTTTTAACAACGTGTACATTTGTACGTTGCTAAAAGCATATTTATAGCAACGTGCATGCCATATGTGTTGCTGAATTAGCTTTTCGCAACGTGCATGCCAACAGTTGCTAATGAAACTCCTACGTCAACGTGTATGATATGTGTGTTGCGGAATATTAGTTTTTTTTGTAACGCGCAAATGAATAGTTGCTAAAAAGGCTCTTATGACAACGTTCATGATGTGTGTATTGCCAAATATTAGTTTTTTTTAACAACTTGCACATTTGTACGTTATTAAAAACATATTTATAGTAACGTGCATAAAATGTGCATTGTTTAATGAAGGAACCATGACAATGTACATTCATTGTGCGTTATCACATGTACTCAATTATTGGCAACATTCGTCTGCATGTTTTTCGTAGGTGGTTTTCACAACATAAATTTTGTGTGTGTTACGATATCTGACTTTTTTGAACATGCATTGTCTGCACGTTGCGATTGATGGCATTTGGCAACGCATGCGGTATGTGCGTTGTCTTTTGAATATTGGTAAAAGCTATTTTTCTTGTAGTGCTCATTTAATTATAAAATAAAAGAGGAAAGAAAATGAGATAAATGTTGTAAGATGATTGGTCAAAAATAAATACATATTTTGATTTAAAATAAAAGAGGAGAGAGAGAGAGAGTGGAATAAGTGTTTTAAGATGATTGGTCAAAAATGTATACATATTTAATTTTAGATAATTGCATTGGAGATGAGAATATGCATTTCTTAAAAAAAATTGACAAAACGTGGATCCATATTTAATATATATGTTGATATGTGACTAGTTAGAAACCCAAAAATACATATTTACATCGAAGATTCTCATAATTGTATCCCAATTTTATTTTATTTTTTGACAAATTGTATCCCAAATGTACAAGAAAAATGAAAGTTTAGTGCATCTAAGATGATTTCCACCTGTTGTTGTAAAGTAGAAGAAGTGTTTGATAAAAGGTGTGAACTAAAAACTAAAACAGAGTATAGAAGAATATTGAAGCCATTGATGCTTCAGAGAAAAGCTTGAGATAGCTGACCACTCCTAAATGAGCACCTGCAATAGTACGGAGCCGTAGGAGTAGTAAAATGATGAATAGAATTCATCCCACAAGGATTGATGTATTGAATACGACAATTGATTGATTTACTTACTATCTAGACAAGTAAAGATTTGATGATGAAATTTCACTACTTAATTTAAACTAGAACAAGCTACAATTATAATGCAATTAATAAACTAAACAAACAAGCAAACAAACTCAAGCACTTGATTATCAATATGTGAATTAGGCTAAGACCTTTGAATCCACCTATCCAATTCTTACCAATTTTAGACTCATCATTTGGATAAATTATGCAAGTGTGAATGTAGATTCGTATGCCCTTAATTAATCTCTAACCTCTCTCAAGTGATAAAGACAACATTCATATGCACCAATAACCTATTTCTCAATGGTTATCCGAACTACACACAAATTCATTAAGCATAATGGCACACAAATAGAATCTTACAAGCTAGCATCGCATATTTCTATCTTACTAGACTTGTATCAGGCATTTCATCGAGCACGTTGTGTGCTTCTCCTCTCGGTGCTTCACACAACAACCAAATATCAACTAAGTGTTAGCTAGGCACCTAGAAGCATTAAGCAATTGAAATACACATACATAACACAAGCATTTATGATAAAGTGATGGTCTTTATTGGAGATTCATGGGAAAGGTTTCATCTTGGCCTTAGCCAAGATGATTTTAGTTCATATTACAAGAAATGGCTACAAAAGATATGATATTTATGCAAGCCATAACAAGATACAAATGAAAATAAAGAGAGAAAGGTGTAGAGAAAACTATATGTGAAGATCTCCTCCTCTCTTGGTATGTTGATGTGCTTGGCTTGCTCCTTCTCTCTTAGTCCCCTTTCTATGCTCCAAGGTTGGGTTTTTATGGTGGATAATGATGGGAAAGTTGGATATTTGGTATTTGGTGAGGTGGGTTTGAAGTTTGGGTGAAGGATTGAAGGTTGGATGTAGTGATTTGGTGGATTTGGAGAGTAGAAATGTGTTCTTGGAGTGTTTGAAATGTATTGTGGGAGTTCAAGAGGTGTGAAAAATGAGAGGAAAAGAGGTATTTAAAGAGTGGAGAGGCTAGGGCAAGAATTTGGGGTCAAAGGACAAGAAAACCCCTCAAATTCGGACAAAAAAGACACAAAACGAATGCCCAGGGCGCTGTAAGGAAGCGCTGTACGTACAGTGCCCAATTGCTGTCCACATTTCAAAGAATTGGTGCTGTACGGGCGCTGTACAAAAGCGTTGTACGTACAGCGCCTCTTGTTCTTTAGTGTCTTCTAGCAGCGCGCACCGTTACGGAAACGGGCATAACTTTCTCTAGAAATATCAGAATTACGATCCATAAAAACCATTGGAAAGTAGACAGCTGGGGCTATCCGAAAATAGGTAGCACGAAACCTAGTTCAATCTGAGATGAGAGATATGGCCCCTGAAATATAGGTGTACTGCACAAATCTTTCCCATTTCAGCCCTTTTAACTTCAAAAACTCATCAATTAAGCTCAAATGCCTTATTTATGGAAAATAACCTACAAAATGCTCACCAAACACATTAAATATACAAATATACTCGAAAAAGAGTACAATTGATAAGAAATGGGGGCTATACCGAGTGTACAAATGGGCACTATCAATAGCTCTCATATATTTTGTGATGATTGGTTACAGAATGAGCTCTTGCTCGTTATATACACACACAGATTGTTCACACAAGTTGTGTGCCATAATTGATCCTTAGAGATAAGGTTGCCATGTGGACAATCTGTTACAGATTCTGTTATGTTTTTCCCGCTAAAACTTATGATCAGCTGGATGACGATTGATCATGATAATCACACCAGATCATCATGATAGGGAATCTCTTGAGTTAGTTAGTCATCTGAGGTGGTGAGTTGGCGATCTTTGATTGCTCTGGACTGTTATCTCCAACATCCCCCCTTAAGCTGAACATCGGTGAGACAACAAGGTTTAGCTTGGATTGGAGATAGTTGAAGTGAGAAGAAGTCAGAGCATTAGTAAAAATGTCAGCACACTGATGCTCAGTGGGAACATATTGAACTTTAAGTGCACCAGATGAAATCTTTTCCCAAAACAAAGTGCACATCAATTTCGATATGCTTTGTGCGGGCATGGTAGACAGGATTCTAGGCAAGAGATCCATCACCTTGGTTATCACACCAACCAAATGATAAGACTGTGAGTTAGAGGAAAACCAAGTTCAGAGAACAAAGAGGTGAGTCATAATGCCTTTGTGGCAGATTGTGACAATGCCCTGTATTCGGCCTCATAACTTAATCGGGCCACCACATTTTACTTCTTAGAGCTCCAAGTAATGAGATTCTCACCCAAGTAGACACAGCAACCACTGGTTGACCTTCGATCGTCAACACACGAAGCCCAATCAGCATCACTGAAGACATCAATGGAGAGTGAAGTAGCTGGTTTGAAGTGAAGCCTATATTTGTTGTACCTTTCAAATATCGTAAGAGATGCTTACAAGCCTTCCAATGGTCATCAGTGGGTGAAGCCAAGTATTGGCTTAGCTTGTTGACACTAAAGGAAATATCAGGCCTTGTCTATGTCAGGTACTGAAGAGCACCCACTGTACTTCTATATAATGAAGGATCCGAAAATGGATGGCTAGCTTTAGTAAGCTTAGATCCTACAGATAGTGGAGTGGAACAAGGTTTGCTATTCGACATATTAGTCTTTTTGAGAAGATTAAGAACATACTTGGTTTGAGTTAGGAACAGACTAGTTGAGGACCGATGAGCCTCAAAGCCTAAGAAAAAATTGACAGAACCTAAAGATTTTAGGGCAAAGGTTTTGTTGAGAGTGGAAATGGTTTGGGTAATGAAAGAAGAGTCATTACCAGTGAGAGAAGAGTCATTACCAATGATAAGGATATCATCTACATAGACTAAAAGAAAGATAACCTTGTCATGATGTCTTTTAATGAAGAGAGAAACATCAGTTAAGGATGCAATAAAGCCCCAATTCTGCAAAGCAGTTTTCAGTTTGCAAAACCATGCTTATAGAGCATGTTTTAGGCCATAAAGTGCTTTATTGAGCTTGCACACGAATGTTGGTTGACTAGCATCAACAAAACCTGAAGGTTGCTCCATAAACACACTCTCTTTGAGATCACCATTGAGAAACGCATTGTTAATGTCAACTTGTTGTATGTCCTAGCCATACGTAACAGCCAAGGAGAAGATGATTCGAATTGTTGCAACCTTTATAACTGGCCTGAAAGTGTCTTAAAAATCTATCCCTAGGAGTTTGGTGAAATCCCTTTGCAACCAACCGAGCTTTGTGCTTGAGAATCGAACCATCTTACTTGTACTTAGTTTAGAAAACCCATTTGCAACCCACTAAACTAGTTGATTCGGTAAGTGGCACCAATGACCACGTGTTGTTCCTGATTAGAGCTGAACACTATTCTATCATGGCATTATGCCATTGAGGTTTGGTGAGGGCTTCAGCTGTATTTCGAGGTTTAATGTCATCACTGGACACTGCACTCGTTAAGCAAGTAGAAGAGAAGGCTTTGTGTTTGAGAGCACCTAATTTGAGTCTGGTAACCATAGGATGTGATGGCACTGGTGTATGAGTAGGTTGAGAAAGCTCAATATGAAAAGAAATTGCAAAAGCATCTGGTTGCAACGTAGAAGTATCATGTCTTGGCAGAAAGTGAGAATTAGAGCACTCATTTGTAGTGGTTGGAGTTGACAAATGTCGAGGGACAATTATTGATGAATCTGGATGTTGTAGTGTATCGGCTAAAACTGATGTTGGTAGGCTTGTAGATTGAGCTGCAGCAGTGGTATTCTTTAGAGGAAATAATACCTGATAAGGGAACTCAAACTCATTGAATACAACATTCTGAAATACATAGATTCTATCAGAAGGATCCAAGCATCTGTATCCCTTTTGGCTTAGGCTATAGCCAATGAAAATGCACTTAGAGGAATGGAAATTGAACTTTTGATGGGAATAGGGTCTGAGATATGGAAAAGATGTGCACGCAAACACCTTGAAGTAATTGAAGTTGGGTTGTCTTTTGAACAAAATTTCATAGGGAGACTTCAATCGAAGAACCGTGTAGGTAGGTTATTTATCTGTAGAACATCAGTTTGGAAAGCTTCAACCCAGAAAATGAGTGGCATTTTTGCTTGAGCAAGAAGAGTGAGCCCCGTTTCCACCACATGCCGATGTTTCCTCTTGAATACACCATTTTGCTGATGTGTATAGGCACACGAGGTTCTGAAGTGAACCCCAAGCTTGGTAAGATAAGGGATTAGAGGCTTGTACTCGGTTCCCAAATCTGCCTACAAAAACTTTAGCTTGCTATTGAATTGCAGCTCTGCATGCTTCTTAAACTGATAGAATATGCTGGACACCTTTGATTTTTGCTTCAAATGATACAACTAACTGTACCACAAAAAAGAATCCACAAATATAACATAATAGTGATATCCTTTTGAAGATGGCATGGGTGAGGGACCCTAAACATTAGTGTTAACCAATTCTAAAGGATAGCTAGCCTTATAAGTTGAAGACTGAAAGGGAAATTGATGCAATTTTCCTAATTTACATGCATCACAGAAACTAAGATGAGCATTATTATATTTCAAGTGCAGGCTAGTTAGAACCTTTCTTAAGACCAATGGAGTTGGATGGCCTAGCTTCAAATGCCACATATTCTCATTCAAACTGACTTGATTACAAGAGAGATCAGCATTCATATCATATTTACAAGAGTTGCTGATTGTTTTATTCTTAGAAAAAGAAAAAGCATTGAAATTTTTTGTCTTAAATGCTCGATCATCCTGTCTTGATAGTGCTCCATTCAAGTTAAGCTTGTAGAGGCCATGTTCAAGCTTGCCTTGAAACAAAATTTCCTTGGTATTCTTGTCCTTAAGAACACAAGAATCACAGTAGAACTCAACATAGGCATTATTGTCTTGCGTAAATTTAGATATGCTAAGTAAATTTTTTGCAATTGATGGTACGCATAAGATATGATCTAGAAGCAGCTGTTTAGATGATCGATTATGAGGAAGAAGAAATGTCTTACCAATGTGAGATATTTGAAATTGTTGTCCATTCCCAACAGCAAGTCTATCATCACCTTGATATTCAGAATGTGGAGGTTTGAGAGATTAGCCATGACATGATTTGTAACGCCGCTATCGGCATACCAAGCTGGGTCACATACGGTTTATGGTGTAGCATAGTAGGCAGTGGACTGGTGAAAATTGGCTTGTTGTGGTCCATTAGTTAGAGTTGTCACGTGGTTGTTGTTGCCATTGAATTGAGTATTCTGGTTCTAATTATCACTATGATAATTCCTATCAAACCAATGATAGCAATTCATGGCAATATGTCTTGTTTTTCCACATACCTGACAAACTAGCCTGTTGTTGCCATTCCATCTACCACTGTCTCTTCTTCGATTTCTTCCTCTATTACCTCCAGACCTGCCTCCATTGTTATAGAAGTTAGAACCATTAAAACCTCATCTTTGGCTCCTTTTGTCACTCTGATTTCCGGTAACAAAGTTAGCACTTGTAGTTGGAACATCTAGTTGTGACTCAGAGTTGAATTGTGCTAGTCTTTGCTCATGATTTAGCAACATATATTGCACCTCTTGAGAAGATATGTTGTTTCTTTAAGACGTAACAACAAAGATAATCGAATCATATTCACGTCCAACTTCACTCAACATACTTAGAATGAGATCGTTTTCACTAACAGTTTGACCTGCAGCTTTTAGACTATCACCAATAGTCTTAACCTTCAACACAAAATTTGCAACTGAACTAGTACCTTTCTTGATATTCTACAGTTGATGTTTCAATTGAAGCACTTTTGCTAATGACTGTTGTGAAAACAATTGTTCGAGAACACTCCATACTTCATGAGAACTTGTGCAATCTGTGACCTGACCTATGACATTTTGGCTGATTGCTGAGAACAACCAGCTCAACAACAACTGATCTGATCTGATCCAAGTCACATATTCCTTATTTAACACGAGTTGTTTAGTTCCTCCATTCGCCGATTCAGTTTCAATGTATTTAGGTGGTATAGGCTTGGTATTTAGCACATAATCTTCTAATTGAAAAGCTCTGATTACTGGAAATACCTATGCTTTCCATTGTACATAGTTGTCGTAGTCTAACTTGACCTGTAGATTGAAGTGCATCGATTTCACCAAAGAAGTGAAATCTCCAGTTTTGGAGATCATTGAAGCCTCATCTCCTTGTTCTGTAAGCGCGTCAGGAAGCGAAGTCACCGGAAGCGAAGTCATTGGACGATTAGTCCTTGTACAGCTTTGATACCATGTAAAGTAGAAGAAGTGTTTGATAAAAGGAGTGAACTAAAAACTAAAACAAAGTATAGAAGAATATTGAAGCCATTGATGCTTTAGAGAAAAGCTTGAGAGAGCTCTCATATATATTTTGTGATGATTGATTACATAATGAGCTCTTGCTCGTTGTATACACACACAGATTGTTCACACAAGTTATGTGCCACAATTGATTCTTAGAGATAAGGTTGCCACGTGGACAATCTGTTACAGATTCTGTTATGTTTATTTCGCCAAAACTTATGATCAATTGGATGACGACTGATCATGATGATCACACCAGATCATTATGATAGGGAGTCTCTTGAGTTAGTTAGTCATCTAAGCTGGTGAGCTGATGGTCTTTGATTGCTCTGGACTGTTATCTCTAACAGTTGTATTTAGGGGCGTCATAAACGCAGTATCTCCAAAAACCATCATCAACTTATGATAAATAACGGCATAAACAGATGATGATTTTGAACCATCATAGTTTGTTGATGGTTATTAAACGTTATAATTTTTAAACCATCATAATTCATAAATATAAGACTATTCAAAACAATTAGAAATTTTAATTTGTATAATTTTTTTTTTTTTTCATTCCACAATTTGGTAGAGAGTGATTTATTTTTTTTTTCGTTTTTTCTCCGTTTAGTTTTAAATAAATGATGAGATTTAGAAAGGATAAAGAATGTACCAAATCTTGGTTGAATATCGATAATAGTGGCTTTTGAATGGATCTGATTTTCCCCAACATTATCTCCTTTAACAACCACATTTAATAAGATATGGAAGATAATGACTGAACAAGAAAGTAATTAATCGGTGGATATATTTCGATTATGATAAAAAGAAAGAAGGAAAGAATAGCTGTATAGATCAATTTCTTCAATACTGAGCAAGACAGTTAATTAGACAATGACAAATGATTTAATTGTCTCTAGAGTGTACAAGTACATTTAAAGTGTTGTTTATAAAAAAAAGCTAGAAAGGCAACAGTAGCTAGAGAAGCCATGGCTGAAGTAAGAGTCCCTTGCATGAATGCAGGAGATGAAGCAACTAGCTATGCCAATAACTCCCTCCTTGAGGTTTCCTTCTCTCAGCATGTCTTCGTATCTCATTGATAAGTGTTTAATTAATTAAATTCTATCTAGATTAATACGAGTTTTAAATTGATAAACTGCTTAAATATTAGCAGTTAGCTTGAAACTTAAGTTTTTAGGTTTAAAAGTTATTTAACATTGTATCAAAGCTAATTTTATTTGTTATCTGTATCTAACGTTTTATATTTCTCAGAAAACGGTGATATTGAAGGCCAGACCAGTCCTAGAGGAAACTATCAAAGATATGCTGATGACGGAGCACCAGTTTCCCTGTTAGTTTTAATGTTGCAGATTTGGGCTGCTCTTCAGGACCCAATACCTTGTGGGACCTATCCGAAATCCTGGATACCATTCATGTAATGTGCCAACAAGTTAATCAGAAATCACCAGAATTTCAAGTGTTCCTGAATGATCTTCCTGGAAATGACTTCAACAGCATCTTCAATGCCTGATTCCTTTTATGAGAGACTCTTCCCAAGCAAGAGTTTACATTTATATATTCTTCATACAGTGTTCACTGGCTCTCCAAGTTCCTGGAAAACCCGGAAAATAACAAGGTAAATGTATACATGGCAAAGTTTTTGCCATGCCCTCCCATTGTATATAAAGCTTACTTGTAGCAATTCCGATCCAGAGGGATTTCTCATCATTTCTAATTAAGCTTACGTTCCGAAGAAAATATATCTGGAGGACGGATGGTACATTCTTACCTTCACGGGCAGGAGCATCCCCGATCCCTCAAGCAAGGATTGTTGCTACCATTGGGAATTGCTAACAAAAAGATTTTTGATTATATATAAGTACCTAATACTAAGAACACCATGTTTACCTAATATGTTTAGCCAATTATATGAATTTTTTTCTCAATACCAACTCTCTATTCAGGTTTTTATAATCGACAATTAATATAAAACAATCACACTGCACTTATATTATAATTTGACCTATATATGTTGAATTGTTATTTTTTTTTTTTTTTTATATTCTATATATAAACAACACCCCTGGTGTGGGGTGTTGTTTTGTTTTTGTGGGCTGTTGTGCGGGCTTTTTTCTTGGACTGGCCTGTTGGATTTGTTTGTTTTGGGGCTCTCTTTGGTTTAGTGGCCCGTTTGTTTGTTGTAGCTTATTTGAGTGTCTTTGTTTGCCTTTTTAATAAAATCTTACCGTTAAAATAAATGCATACATATATATATATACAGATTTTCTATTATCAGTTCAAACCGACAATAAATATATCAGGACGAATAATGTGGACCACTAGATTTACATACTTTGACTCAAAGTGTATGCACTTGTTAAAACTTCTCTATAATCTGTGGTCCACATTCTTTGTCTTGATATATTTATTGTCAGTTCGAACTGATAATAGAAAGACTGTATGTATGTATGTATGTATGTATGTATATATATATATATATATATATATATCACAATATAGTGCAGTGTAAATGCAAAACTAAACATAATCCAATATAGTTCAGTACAGCCACTCCAATCTAATAAATTCAGGGTTCGTTTGGCACACCGTACTGTATTGTATAGTATTTGACTGTATTGGATTGGATTGGATTGTATTGGATTGGATTGTATTATTGTTGTGTTTGGTGATACATTGTATTGAATTGGATAGTATTGTTTTTGTGTTTGGTGGTGTATCGTATTAGACCGTATTAAATTTTAAATTAATAAAAATTCTATTATTAAAATTAAAATTAATTAAGTTAAGAAACAAATCATATATATATAATTCATCTCGTAAAAAACTTCATTCATTTTCAGATCTGTTTCTCTCCTCTCACCGATCAACATCATCAAACACATCATCAAAATCTTTTTCATCAATTATGTTGAATTCTCCAATAGGATAAGGCAACGACGTCGCTGCACCGCTGCCGCTGCTGCCTTAGCCACCGTCACTGCGCCGCTGCCGCTGGACGAAGACAGGCGATCGATCTTCACAGATAGAACAAACAACGGCGGAGATGGGTCTGGGTCGCTCGATCTGGACCATATCGTGGTCGACAACCATCGATCTTCCTCGTTGCCACAAATCACACGGGTTGCGTGCGTAATCTCGCCGGAACAGCAACGTTGATTAGGGAAGGTAAGATGGGTCTGGGTTGGTTGAGATGAGATCGGATCTTGGTGACCCATCGATTGTGTTGAAGATGTTTTTCAAAAAAAATTTGTGTTTTCAGAATTTTTAAGAAATAGTGGCGGTTTGGGTGTGAATTTGGTGGTGGTTTGGGTGGATTTGGTTGTTGAAATTGTGTTAATGATTGGGTTTGGGTATTGAAGTTTCTGGGTTTGGGCGAAGAAAGAAGAGATAATGAGATATAGGAGAGATCTGTTGAAAAGAAAATAAAATCAAAACATTTTATCTAATACAATACGAGCGCGTTTGTTTCCCTGTATTGGATAGTATTAGAGGGTTAAAATGTATTAAAACAATCCAATACTGTGTTTGTGGTTCATTTGTATTGTATTAGTTTAATACATAATTTTACATCTAATACATCATTCCCTGTATTAGCTAATACATAATAAAAGGTGGTATTACAATGTATTGTATTAGATAAAATGTTTTGATTTTATTTTCTTTTCAACAGATCTCTCCTATATCTCATTATCTCTTCTTTCTTCGCCCAAACCCAGAAACTTCAATACCCAAACCCAATCATCAACACAATTTCAACAACCAAATTCACCCAAACCACCATCAAATTCACACCCAAACCACCACTATTTCTTAAAAATTCTGAAAACACAAATTTTTTTTGAAAAACATCTTCAACACAATTGATGGGTCACCAAGATCCGATCTCATCTTAGCCAACCCGGACCCATCTTACCTTCCCTAATCAACGCTGCTGTTCCGGCGAGATTACGCACGCAACCTGTGTGATTTGTGGCGATGAGGAAGATCGATGGTCGTCGACCACGATATGGTCCAGATCGAGCGACCCAGACCCATCTCCGCCGTTGTTCGTTCTATCTGTGAAGATCGATCGCCTGTCTTCGTCCAGCGGCAGCGGCGCAGTGACGGTGGCTAAGGCGGCAGCGGCAGCGGTGCAGCGACGTCGTTGCCTTATCGTATTGGAGAATTCAACATAATTGATGAAAAAGATTTTGATGATGTGTTTGATGATGTTGATCGGTGAGAGGAGAGAAACAGATCTGAAAATGAATGAAGTTTTTTACGAGATGAATTATATATATATATGATTTGTTTCTTAACTTAATTAATTTTAATTTTAATAATAGAATTTTTATTAATTTAAAATTTAATACGGTCTAATACGATACACCACCAAACACAAAAATAATACTATCCAGTTCAATACAATGTATCACCAAACACAACAATAACACAATCCAGTCCAATACAATCCAATCCAATCCAATCCAATACAGTCAAATACTATACAATACAGTACGGTGTGCCAAACGAGGCCTACATCGTAATACCACCTTTTATTCTGTATTAGCTAATACAGGGAATGGTGTATTAGATGTAAAATTATGTATTAAACTAATACAATACAAATGAACCACAAACACAGTATTGGATTGTTTTAATACATTTTAACCCTCTAATACTATCCAATACAGGGAAACAAACGCGCCCTCAGTGTAGTGTGCAGTACTACGACATACCACTACAAAATAAATGTTAGTTTTTGCCCCAGATATTTTACCGCGGATGTCAATCTGTGCCAAATACAATTTAAAAATCAGAATTATTAATTTAAAATTAACATTTACCACGGATATAGGTGTGGCAATGTATTAGCCACACCTGTTTTCTGCGGATATTACTGCTATATTTTAAAAATAAAAAATAAATTCAATAAATCACGATCGTCCTTCAAAATCTCTCCTCCCAAATCCACTGACTTTTTCCCTCATCTCTCTCCACCACTCCAAATCCCTAATCCCCTGCTTCGTTGCCACATCCACCGCCTCTGCCAAGGTCGCCGGCAGGATCATCGATTGTTGGGCTCGAGTGTTGAACAAGCACTACAGGCTCGGCTGCCAGGTGGTGCTCACAACTACCTATTCTACTCGACATCACCTCAATCGACGGCTCACAATTTTGCGTCCTTCACGTTCGACATATGCTTTTAAAATCGTGCCGTTTCACGAGTACTGGGAGATGGACAATAAGGAGATCGCTATCGCCTTGTACCGAAGAGCGACCGAGCTCGATAATCCAGTTGCAAGGTACTAATTACAATGTCAATTTCATAGTTTTTCAATTAATTAGGGTTTAAGTAGATTCTGTTTATTGAATAACACATTTCTGTGTAACAATTAGTTGCATGAAATTGTTTGTTTTATCAGCATTAATAACATTGAGAGTCTTCAATTTCCTTTAATTTACTGGTTAAAACTAGGGATGGCAAAAACCCGGGTCCGGGCCGGGTACCCGGGTTTTGACAGTCTGGGTACCCGGGCCGAAAATATCCGGATTTTTGAATCCGGGTACCCGGCCGGGTTTCGGGTATCCATACCCGGATTTTACCCGGGTTTTACCCGGTTTTTTTTTTTTTTTTTTTTTTTTTTTTTAATGTTTAAATTTTTTTTATTTTAAGATTTAAGACAACCAAAATTTTCCAAAACCAATTATGTCAAGCACTACTACTACAACAACTGAGTATTTTCCAAATTTTGGTTGAATTAAACTATAACAGTAGCTTAATTTGAATTAAAAGTTTTTTTTTTTTTTTTTTTTTTTTATAAAGTTCAACATTTCAAAATTAAAATAAACAAAAATATGAAATGTTTAATAGCATCTAGGGGTGGGCGCGGTTCGGTTCGGTTCGGTTTTGGCCAAAACCATATTGAACCGTTATATTTTCGGTTTTTGAAAACTTGAATCGGTTTAAACCGTATTGGACCATAAACCGAATTGAACCGAACACCTTTATATCGGTTTGGTTCGGTTCGGTTCAATTCGGTTTTGGGCCTATTGGGCTTTGAGGTTTTTTTTATGTAATTTCTCAAAATTAGAGTAAAATTCTGTAACAATATATATATATATATATATATATATATATATATTGAAACGGCAAAAGAAACATAGCAAAACCAAACACCAAGACACCACAAAAGAAACAAACACCCACAACACTAACAACACACACACAGCACCAAACATATGTAACAATATGACAATTTGACTATATAATCACTTAAAATTATACAAACCTCTCATATAATCAATGTTGACTATAGAGTAACAATTATATAATCAGTGATGAGATCAAACATCAGATTAAACATATAAAAATAAAATAAAACATGAGTGGGCAAATATAACATCGATATTAAAAATAACATTAGATAGAGATGGAGCTACGGCGGAACAAGACTCACAAGAGATGAAGAGAGATAAGGTTTGATGAGAAAAGTGAAATTAGTTTTTTTTTTTTTTTTTTGGCATTTAAATGTCGGTTCGTCGGTTCGGTTCGGTTTTGGAAGGTCTAAAACCGAAACCGACCCATATTCTATGCAGTTCATTCGGTTCGAACCGAATTGAACCAAACTAATCAGGTGAACCGAACCAAACACCATATTTCGACTTGGTTCGGGTCGATTCGGTTCGGTTCAATGAACCGCGCCCACCCCTAATAGCATCTAGCAGTAGAGCATATTACATGCTAAAACATTAAAATACTCCCAAAATCCAAACAACTCTCAAAATTACCTTATCCTACTAAAGATGTTCAAGCAATGTCACTTAATTGACCAAAACACAAAACCATTGCATAGTATCTAAGCCACAACAGATGGCTTTGAGGCAGCAGACAGCCTAGATCTCTTCTTTGCCAAACTCTCACTACATCGGTCACGCTGCTCCTTCAACCTGGTGGCAAGGAGTTTCTGATACTCAGCTGCATCAGCCTTGGCCTTCGCAATTCTCTTCTTCTTTTCCGCAATTCTTGTACGCTTCCTTTGCAAAGTCAAAGGAGTCACCAACCTCTGAATCTTAGGAGCCTTGCTGACCTCCTTGCCATTTTTGTTTGTGAATGTCCGACGATATGTGTTGACATACTTCCGAACATCATCAAACTTAATTAAAAGTAAGTTTGTTAGGTTTTTTTTTTTTTTTTTTTTTTTTTTTTTTTTTAAGTATAAAAGTAGCTTGAATTGAGCTAAACACCCATTACCAAAAAAAAAAAAAAAAGTATAACAGTAGCTTGAATTAAACTAAGTTTGTTTGTTAAAAATAAATAAATAAATAAATAAATAAAAGGAGTTCAAAACCGGGTACCCGGCC
Organism: Acer saccharum; assembly: GCA_030490815.1. Taxonomy (NCBI): domain Eukaryota; kingdom Viridiplantae; phylum Streptophyta; class Magnoliopsida; order Sapindales; family Sapindaceae; genus Acer; species Acer saccharum. The sequence goes on from CM059868.1 coordinate 6,458,998, forward strand.
GGGTATCCGGGTACCCGGACAACCCTTACCCGGTGCCGGGTAAGGCATGTCCGGGTTTTACCCGGGATTTCCGACCCGGGTAAGGCCTGGTACCCGGCTCGGCCGGGTAAATTTGCCATCCCTAGTTAAAACTAAATTGTAAATATGTTGTTACTAGCTAGTTAGATGTACAATAAATCACTGGTTTGGTTCCAGTAATGTGTAATTTCTGTTTGGATTTTACAGTAACATGTCTCAGGCAGTTTACATGCAACATTTGATAGGTATTGATGGAGTGATAGCTGATTTTGGTTCTAGAAAAATAGAGGCAGTGTCTGATATATATGATAAAGCCACCGAAGGTGGAGGCAGATGAGAGCTTAGTGTTAGGGAATTTTGGTCGCGGAAGCGTTGCCGGATAGAACACAAACAAGCACAATAACAAAGAAAAGATAAGATGAAGAGAAGTAATTTAAATCCAAACACACACAACACAAGAATTTACGAGGAAACCCAAATCAGGGAAAAAACCACGGCTATCAGGACGACAAGAGAAAGTTCCAATATGTAGTAAATTGTTACAACCACACACTCAGGTTCTCTCTCTAAATTATACCCCAAACCCAATTACACCCAATGCTCACTTTGAGATCTCTCTAGTATTTGCTCTTTTGCTCCACCACTCTCAGGTGTTTTTCACACCCTAATAACCTAGTTATTATGGTCTATTTATATGTATTACAGGGAGTTTAAATTAACAAGGAAATCTATCTCCTAGTCATACAAGAATACTTGTTCCATATAAATACTATTTCCTATTTAAGACAAGTCTTCTTTCAAGGAGAAATCCTTTTCCTATTTGAACTTTAAGAAGCAACCTATTTCCTCTTCCATGAATATTTCCTGATTCAACGCATGCTTGTGATTAACTACGATTCAAGTTGCAGTTGGCCACCCGCTTCCTAAACCGTGTTGAACTTGACCACTCAGAAAACCGTGATCCATACGCCATGTCACCAAGATCCATCACGACCACTGCCGGTACCGCTGCCATGACCACAGCGGTCACGCAACGGTACAAACTGGAATGAGACCGCTGCCGTAGCGCTGCCAAACAATTGGTAGCGGTGTCCTACCGCTGCCGTTACCGCTGCCGAAGCCACAGCGGCTTGGCAGCGGTTTTGGCTGTTCTCCGCTTCTTCAGTTCATCTCGTCTTTCAAGCCTCCCTCAAACATAACCTCATACTCCCAAACGCTCTCACGTCTTCAGGAAGTCTTCACATTGGTAAATCGTGTTTGGTACCATTGGAATATTCAAGCCATATCCAACACTTAGAAGGTTATAAACTTTGTTCAACGGTTCATGTGAGCGGAAGAAAGGTGTTGGGCCACGGCCATGTGGATGAGGGCATACTTGTGAGTCTTCTTTCAGGCAAGGTAACTGCATTTTGAAGTGAGTACCATATTGGTCACTATTATTTCTTGTTTATTTGGCTCTAGAATTTTATAAATTTTATCTGTTTCATTGAAGGGAGTTGTCCAAACAGATTTTAACAATGAGATTTGATTGGTTTTGTAGACTTGATATTGGCACAGACCACTCTGGGTACAATGGTTAAAATAGAGGGTGATGATGATGATGATGATGATACACCGTTTCGGTCGAAAGTGCCATAAACTTGGGAAAATATGATTCCAGTAGTCAAGATCTAATCATTAGCATTGTGCCATGTGATTGGTAATTGGGTGTTAATTTTTAGTAAACGGTGGTTATCTTTCAGAATATTAGGTAATAAATGAAATCTCATTGTCTTGAAGCTGTTTTTTCTATTATTTCATTATGTTTATTGTTAATGTGATTACATTTGAATGTTTGATCTGCAGAACACTCTAATTATGTAACTTTTGAAAGTTTGATTTGCTGAAATTATTTTTATTTAACTTGTTTGTCTTCTATATGCAGGGCATAGAAGTTGACAGAATGGAAGTTGATCTCACTGTTGGGGAGACTAAATGATCACAGAGCAGTAAGCAAGAGTAAGAGATCAGTAATATCATCCGTTGGGAACATTCCTGGGACTTTTTGACTTGAACTTACTTCGTTGTGATTGGTAATATCATCTTCTGACACAGGTTAAGAAAAACATATTGATCAAGCTTGCCAATTTCTTATTTTTCTCAAAAGGATGCTTGCCAAGTTCCCATACAGGGTAAGCATAGCCTCAACAATGCCAGTATAGCTTACCCTGTATGGGCTAGGCTTTCCATTTCTGCCTTTCACGTGGATATTGCCACCTATTTTTTATTTTTTAGTTCAAATTTCTCTAATTATGGAGTCTATTTATGTTTTTTCTTCTTCGTTAAAATTTGGTTTCTTAGAATATTCTTTGGGGGACTCATCTACTTGCTAGAAATTCATTTAAGTAATTGTAGTTCTATGGGTTGCTTATGTATGTGATCTATTGTTTGTTTTCTTGGCACAGCCACCCGCATTGGCATGTATGCACTGGCCTCCGTCTTTGTCTTGTTTTTCCTGGTGTTGGCTTTCCCACTACAAGCTCATCAAGTTCGGCATTTTTCAGACATGTCCTCACAGACCATCTTGCATGCTCTCAGAGTCGGTCTTGCTTATCTTCTTCTTTGCTTATCCAATGAGTTGTTAAAAATGTAGAATTAGAATGGAAAAAAAATTGTTGTGGATTTTTTTAAAATTATTTATTCATTTGAAGAATAATTTGGGTTTATTTATTGTAATAGAAAGAGGAAGAATACTTAAAAGATTAAATATTTAATGCAATTATGTTGAGTGGAAATAAAAGAAAAAAAAAATCAGTTTCACGATTCCAATGTTTTATTTTATTATATGGTTTTATTTTTTTCTTTTATTATCTTGAAAAAAGAATTAAGGAAATTTTTTATTTTATAAAATAGCATAAAACATTACAAGCATTTTTTTACCACGGATGACTGTTGTGGCAAATATAAAAAACTGTGTAATAGGCTTTTGCCGTGGTAAAAAACACCTTTTGCCACGGCTTCATCTATGGCAAAAAAAAATTCAACAGCCGTATTTGCAACACCCTAAATCCGTAGTAAAAGCCTTTTTGCTGCAGATTTTGCCCCGGATTTGTCCGCGGTAAAAAGTCCTGTTTTTTGTAGTGTACCAAACATGATTTTAAATCATTTTGTCATTGTTGTATAAACTGTCTTGCTCTGTGATGAATAAAGTGATCTATACAGCTAGTACTTCCTTTTCTTTTTTCTTTTTTTGCATAATTGGAATCCATCAATTAAGTACTTTCTTCTCCAGGAGATTTTTTTTTTTTGTTGAAAAGATTGTTCACTCAATATCTTCAGTACATATCTTAAATATATGTGGTTGTTTTTTTTTTTTTTTTTGGGTTGGGGAATATCATATCGATTCAATAACCACGATTATTTATGATAATTCAACTTCTATTAGTTTATATTGTTGTTATCACGGATATGTATTTAATGTATTTTATTTATGATATCGTGTATATTTGAATAAATATTGTAAATATTATTATTGATAATTCAATTTAGAGCTTCCATTAACAATTTCTTGAAAATTATGTCCCTAATATTCTAAAAAAAAAAAAAAAAAAATCGGCTAGGAAACCAAAAGAGAAGATAATTGCAAAACAAACACACTAATAAGCAAGGAATAAAATATCGGTATCGGTATCAATATCGGGCTTCTAAATTTATGGATATATCGGGGGAATATCGATATCGGTGGATATTCAGTAAAAAAAAATTTAAAAAAAATTATGGATATTTACATCTAAAGTTTGAATTTTTTTTGTGAAACTGTAGGACAAACTTAAACAAGTAATTATACATCAAATGAATCATATTTCAACAATAAATTAGCATAGTTATGAGTTTATTATAAATTATAACATAGATAGAGTCTATATATAATTTTTAAAATTGAGTATTTAATAGAATAATATTTTGTTTCACTTTTACAATATTATATACAATATAAAGAGATTAAATATTTAATAAACAAAATTATTATTAAAAAATATATATAGTTCCACACTTCTAAGATTCTATCATAAATCATAATTCATACATAATAATACATTGTATGTCTGAAATTTAAAACTAAAATGAATTCCTTGTTGGTTTAAATATATAACATACATTCCTATCTTGATTCGAACAATAATTTTCCTAGGAAAACGTGTTAGCATAGTTTTCAAGGTAGTTATTAATATACCACACGTATATTGTTTGATCTCTTCCAACTGATCCATGAATTGAGTAGTTTGGATTTATCCAACTTGGTGGATATTGTTGATCTGTATGCAGAGGTATTGCATATGACATTTGTGGAGAAGGATAATCAAATATACTGCAGCCACCATAACTACCATAATATGGTACATGAGAACTTGACCTTGTCTGCGAATCACCCAAAGAACTATTTTCTATGTCCATACTCATTGATGAGAGAGTCATATTCAAAGAATCTTCATCAATTTGACTTGTTCCTCCATGTTGTCTATCACAATTTTGATCAAAATTACCTGCATGAGCATCTCAACCTGCCGCACTAGCATTCTAATATGTTACACCAGCTCCCAACCTCCGGCACGAACATCCTAATTTGTTGCACCAGCATCCCAACCTCTTACGCTAGAATCTCAACCTCCTCCATCATCTCCATCATCTTTTCCTCCACTATTTCTATCAGAGGTATGTTGGTCATCGGAAGAGCTGCTAACAATAACTCCATGATCTACACCAACTTCTTCTCTAATCACTTGTTCAACATTTATTCTCATTTCTCGAGCATGAGAAGCAATTTGTGGATCACGATTTCCCTCATCATCATCCAAATAGGCAAGTCTAACCCATTCAAAAAAATGATTCTTATTATCATCCCCTACTTCAGCAACTACTTGAAGTAGATCTATAAAATCAATTTCATCTACTTCATCTTTTTCAACTGTCATGTCCCTAAGTGTCAACTTCATATTATATTAACAATAAACAAGTTGTTCAAGCTTAGAATAGGCAAAACAGTTTCTTTGTTTTGTGTGGATCAAAGCAAATATGGACCAATTTTTTTCGTATGCAGAAGATGATGTTGTTTGTGACAGTATGCAAACTGCTATTGCACGCAATGATGGAGTACAATTTCCATACATTTTTTTTTGAAACAACCATTTTATTGAAAAAGGCACCAAAATACAAGCAGAGCCACCAATCAGCTGCAATAAAAATTATTAAGTATTATAAATTTGAATACCATTTCAATGATATTATTATTTATTATTATTACATAATTTTTGTAATAAAATTTATATACTCGATTGCATTTTGCTTCTAACTGCCACGGCTGCTCGTTCACCAAAATTTTTCTTTCCATCCTTAAAGTATGTGAGCTACATTCATGACTCATGAGATCAGTATGTAAATAATATATATAAATATGAGTATATGACACAATACTCCCATGCAAAGAAGTTATAATATTGGAATTATAAAATTGATTGTAAGTTGTAACTTTTTACCTCATTTCCAAAATTAGCAATCCCTGCAGCTTCAGGGTCTAATTACGTATAGACAATATGTACGGCTTTCAAAAGATCTAAATTATTCTCAATATTGTCTCTATATTGGTACTTTGGGTTCAAATAGTAAACTAGAAGAATAAAAAATATTAATTTTAGTATAAATAATTAAATACTATACTAAAAATTAATTATGAATGACAAAAAATCCGAAATAAAATTTACCTGCAGCATGTAGTGGGTGATTAAGCATTTTATCCCACCAATTTTGTATAATGTTTAAAATCCATTTAGTATTCTCTCTTTGCTGTTTTATTGCATCTTTCATCACACGCATTAACTCATATAAGATAGGCAAAGTGGGTACAACTTCGTTATCAACCAATCTCAGAATATGGTATAGTGGCTCATATATTTTAACTACAAAAGCCATATTATCCCAAAACTCTGAATCTAAAATAAGCCGTTCCATTCTTTTTCCATTTGCGGTTTGACTGAATCGATTTGTAGCCCATGCATCACTGGTAAATATATTTTTCAAACTTGTCTTTTTTTTTTTCAAAAGACTATCAAGGGCAATATGATTAGTTGCAAATCGAGTTGTACCAAGTCGCACTATCTCCCCTTTACAAACCTCCCTCATTTGCGATAATAACCATCCATGATTATATATAAAGTTTGTCACAGCCCTAGCATCATGGATGACACGTGCAACAATGTCCTTCTTTCCAATATCCTCATAAATCAAATCTATACAATGTGCTGTACAAAGAGTCCAAAATAAAGAATATTTTTTCAAAAGACTATTAAGGGCAATATGATTAGTTGCAAATCGAGTTGCAACAGATCGCACTATCTCCCCTTTATAAACCTCCCTCATTTGCGATAGTAACCATCCATGATTATATATAAAGTTTGTCACAGCCCTAGCATCATGGATGACACGTGCAACAATGTCCTTCTTTCCAATATCCTCAAAAATCAAATCTATACAATGTGCTGCACAAAGAGTCCAAAATAAATAATATTTTTTCATCAATTTTTTACCTACAAATATAGAGCCATTGTCAGTGACAATTTGCACGACGTTCTTCTCACTGACCTCTTTCACCATAAATTTGAGCAATCCATAAATATACTGATGATCTTTAATTTTGTCGGATGCGTCAACAGATTTTAGGAAAATTGTGTGACCTTTACAATACACCATAAAATTAATTATCGACAATCTTGTCGGTCCCGTCCACCTATCACACATTATGGTGCAACCATATTTCTCCCATTTTGTTTTGAAGTTATCAACATACTCTTTCATTTCCTTGTACTTGATGTCCAAGTACTTATGCCTAATTTCAAATGCTGATGGTGGTTGAACTCCAACACCTATATTCACATGCATGTTAAATTTAATTATGAGATTAAAAAAAAAAAAAACAAATAAAAAATTTCAAAAACATTATTATTTTAAAAAAAAAAAAATACATGATTCTTGAGCACCAATAATCATGTTTTTAAAATGATGAGAACCAGCTTTATGTGGGGGCACATTATCATAAATAAAAAACTTTGATACTAGCCTCCCCAATTTTTCTCTAATACTACCTCCCTTGAACATATCTTTAATATTCTTTTACTTTGCACCCGATGATTTGTACAATAAAGGTGCAACTGGAGGTTTATAACGCGGCTCTCGTCCACTTTGAGTGCAACGTACTTGTTGTGGTGGTTGGCTAATACCACCGGCTCTTGAACTCTCTCCTCTGTTTGACCTCCCTCCAAAGATTCTTCCTACTTGTTCTCTTTGCCATTCAGATGCTTTGGATGCATTTATTACAGAATGATAATCATCTCGCTCATCAGGATGTAAATCTTCAGGATAATGATACATGTCATCTTCCTCTTATGTATCAAGCAAATTTCCCCTTAATTCTTGTTGAATTTCCTCAATCTCATTTGCAGTTTTTTTTTTCTTTTCTTTTTTCTTTTTTTTCTTTATTTTTTGCAATTGAGATATTAATTTTTTCACTTCTGATGGAACATTTGGGCATACTTTTACATTTTTGTACACCTCTTTACCAGATAAATGAAATTTAAACTGGGTAATTCCCCCACTTTGCATAATGTGACCGCAAAACGTGCATATAGTGTCATTTTTATTATTCGGTATTGGTTGTCAATACTCCCATGCTGGATCATTTCTAGTACCAGACATCTTATGCAATGTAATTCCCTATCAAAACAAAATTAAATTTTGTACAGATCAATTTATAAATATGAAATTCTAATGAGTTTTATAAACAATACCACAAAACATCAAAGTGAACATTTACATATTTGCTTATTTGATGAAGATTTTAAAAGAAACTTGTGAATTGTGATGTAAAATTTGCTATGTGTAGTGTAGCCGTATATGATGCAAACTTGAAAGAGAAGAGTGAAGATGATATGAAGTGAAAATGATGAACAAATTTGTTCTTCATTCTAATAATTTATATTCTCTACAAAGAATACATCATGATGATTTTTTTATTTCAAATGCATTGATTGCATTTCACTTTTTCAAATGTATGCATTGTATTATCTATAAATAATCGAGGTACTTTTTTTTTTTAATTTTTTAATAAAAAGAATTAAGATTCTTTCTCTACACCAAGTTACAAAAAATAAATAAATAAATAAATAAATAAAATAAAATTATGAGTTTTACACAGACAAATCAGATTGGGCAAAGATTGTAAAGCTTTCACAATCTTTGCCCAATTCTACTTCAGTAATGCTACTATTGACTACTGTGTTGGAAAATTTAATAAATTTGTTAATGCTTCTTCTAAAATAATTTTCAATGTAAATTATTTAACAATAATTTAAGTGTTTAGGATTATTTTTTTTAAAAAATAATTCAGAAGTTACGGAACCCAATGGGCTAGCCCCATATTTATATGACTGGATGAGTGTAGGGACCTCCCCATGTTAGACAAATATTGACCCATCCCATTATGGGTCCAAAAACACAAAATACAATAGGGTACAATAGGGTCACACTAACACAAATCATACCACTGGATTTGGGTACACCAAAATGGTCTATTAACAAATATGATCACAAGTCAAATGGATCTATACAAAATGCTCCAACATATTTGACATTAACCATACGTATTATCCGAATGTCCACATAATATTAATAATGATTAAGTTAGTCCACATAAATGTAAGAAATAAATACAACATTCTCCCACTTGGACAGCATAAGTTATTATTCGGTAACTTTAAAAAATAACATACATATAATACATATAAATATCTGATCAAAAATGAAATCTGAATTAAGCAGAATGATTATAAATAATAAAAGTCAAATGTGAGCAAATATCCAAATTACAATCCAACACAATATGCATTTACAAGCACGAAAGTACATAAGCATAGAAGGATACAAATGCACACTCATAAAACACTCTATAAAAGTAGCAGTATGCTAGTGTGAAATGCAAATGATATGCAAAAATGTGATCAAGCATCCATTTCCATAAGGTCCATGCATCCAAACCGAATGATGTATTGTTTCGAAAAAAGCACATAAGACTAACACGGAATGCCTCATACCACAAAATCAATAGATGCTTTACTTCATCTAATACTAAGAACACCATGTTTACCTATTATGTTTAGCCAATTATATGAATTTTCTCTCAATCCTAACTCTCTATTCAGGTTTTTAATTGAAACCCTTACAGTTCACATTCCCTTTATTTTTAGGAGTCGCACTCATAGGCCTGAAGGGTGGGGGTGCCATGTGCCCATGTCCCCTCCAGGAGCATCAACGAGCTGTCAGGATCGGAAGAAATTATGTTGCAAATTGTGTACGTACAGAATTTATGCTGGCCAGTCATTTTAATAGAATCCCACAAAACAAGTAGTCGAGCATTTGCCTGTGTGATGACTCATGGCCCTCCACAACATACCACTGGACTTAACCAATTCTATCACATCAATTTTTTATTTTTTTTAAACATTATTTTTTAACATATAAATAAGTATTTGTTAGTTTGTCAAAGGCAGTCGTCATCAGAGTGGAGTTTGGGTTACTGGAAATTCGATGACGATGTTAGCCTTATCCTTCAAAATAAGTATGTTATTAAATATAGGGTTAATTGCAATAACTTACCATGAGTTTAGACAAAAAGGCTCAATATTCAACTAATTACTTTAATTGCAGCAGATCCCCTTGCCGTTAGTCAAAATCTGTTAAAGATAACGGTTGACTGGGTTGTTGTGGATAAAATCGTCATTTAGCATATCCATTATTTTTGGACAGGAATATTGATTTATTTGCTAATTAAAACTAAACATATTTAAAAATAAATAAATGGAGAAGATATTTCCAAGAGGAGATCTCCTCCAAATTTGACCTCTGGTTCTCCTCCAAAAATGGAGAATCAATTCTCCTTCTCCAAAAAATTAATCAAATCTCCATTAAAGGCCCAGATCACATTCTATACATAGCCTACCTAGCCTATTTTATGTGTCCTGGTAAATGCAAGATCATTAGAGTAGGGTTTTGACTTTTGAGTTGGAGAGAGAGAACATGGAAGATTGGATTTGGGATCTCGACTACTCTCCTCTCACATAAACACACTTTGATACTACTTCCAAGTAAAATTTGGCAATCCCCAGATAAATGAAACCTAACATTCATAAGTATCTTCCCCTCATGTGATTAGTTTTTATCATATTAATGGCCTCGTTGAGAAAATATAATGTTAGCATATCAAGAGAAAACCGAAGCTTTTGTTCCTTTTAAATTCACGCGTGGTGCGACAAAGCAGATCCTCCGCCGCCGGTGGAGTGAATCCGGCGGTGGAGTTGTTTATTTTTTAATTTTGTGGGTTGATGATTGAGTTGAAGATTGTTTATGGGATGATGATTGTGTTGATAAATATTGGTTGTGGGTTGATGATTTTGTTTTGATCAAGACGAAGTTTTGAAGGGATCTTTGGGTGATGAAGGTAAGAAGAGATGTTTGGCAAGTTGTATGATGATAAAAATGAAGTTGGGTGATGTTTGAGTGATGAATTGTAGATGATTTTTGAAAATTTTGGTGTTTGGGGAGTGAGAAAGTGAAAGAAAATCAGGATGAGTTAAGAATTTGGAAGGAAAAAGAAAGAAAAAGTTTCGAAGGAAAAAAACTGTGCATCGGTTTTCTTGTTTTTTGTTTCATTTTTTTTTTTAAGATTTTATTTGTCAACTTCTTTTTTTTTAAAAAAGATTTTTATTTTAATATGAGTTTATGTATTATTTAATAGTTAAAATTATTATTTTTAGAGTGAAGGGCAATGCAGACTTTTTCAATTAAAGAGGCATTTTCGACTTTTCACGCCAAAATGTTAGTCAACTGTCAGATAGGATGCAAGTCCACTGTACACAAGGGGGTCTGCTGCAATTGAAGCAATTAATTGAATATTATGCCTTTTTAAAAAAATCTCAGGGTATGTTATTGCAATTAACCCTTAAATATATAACTAAAATTAAACAAACAAAAAAAGAGGGGAATTAAATAAGGGAAAATTGCACAAACTTACCCTAACGTTTTCCATTATGGCATAATATTCAACTAATGCCTTTAATTGCACAAATAACCCCTCATGTTAGTCAACTTAAGTTAAAGATAACCATTGACCATGATTTTTTTTTTAAAAGCCCAAAATTGCCCCTGCACTTTATTACAAAAAAAATCTTAATTGCCCTTTGTTTAAAACATTATCTACTTTAAATTATTAGAATATAAAAATTAAACACTAAACATAATCCTTTTTAAATAAAAAAAATTCAAAAATAATATATTAAAAACAAAACAATTTAAGAAAATGTTATTTTGAGAAAATACAATTTAATAATATATTAAAAACAAAACAAAAAAAAAAGTTATTTTGAGAAAATATAATTTAAAATTATGCAAGTCCAATATGAATAGTGGTAATGTGTTACACATTTTTGAATTTTTTTTGTTTTTATATATTATTTTTGAATTTTTTTTTATTTAAAAAGGATTATGTTTAGTATTCTAAACACAAATATAAATAAAATCATCAAGATTTTGAAATAAAAATATAATCATTTGTCATAATAAAATACAGTAGCACCAAAAATTTGTTCAATGTTCATCTCTATAAAACAAAATAATTTGACTCAATATAAATTACGCATTATATTTTGATTCAAAAATTTTTAAAAAAAATACTAAACATAATCCTTTTTAAATAAAAAAAATATGTTTTAAATTTCAAAAATATGTAGCACATTACCACTATTCATATTGGACTTGCATAATTTTAAATTATATTTTCTCAAAATAACATTTTCTTTTATTTTGTTTTTAATATATTATTAAATTGTATTTTCTCAAAATAACGTTTTCTTAAATTGTTTTGTTTTTAATATATTATTTTTTATTTTTTTTGGTTTAAAAAGGATTATGTTTAGTATTTATTTTTTATATTCTAATAATTTAAAGTAGACAATGTTTTAAATAAAGGGCAATCAAGATTTTTTGTAATAAAGAGCAGGGGCAATTTTGGGCTTTCAAAAAAAATAATGGTCAATGGTTATCTTTAACCGAAGTTGACTAACAGGAGGGGTTGTTTATGCAATTAAAGGCATTAGTTGAATATTATACCAAAATGGGAAATGTTAGGGTAAGTTTGTGCAATTTTCCCATTAAATAAATAAAAATTGTAACTTATTGTTGAGTTCTATGGTTGTTTAGAGGCTTAAAAAGTTTTTATGTTATTTTATTTTATTATTATTATAAAGTTCAATCGTTAGATGTCTGGCTTTAGAAAGAAAAAGGATTTAGAAGAAAAACAGTAGACATTGTTTCTTTTGTAAAGCTAAACTTCAGTACTAATGGGTTCTGGTTTATGATTTATTGGTTTTACGGTGGGTTTGTACTAAATTAATTAGCTGTCAATTGAGTTTGCAAGAGATTATGTTGCAAATTGTGTACAAGAGATGTTACAGAATTCACGGTAGCCAGTCATTTTAAAGAGAGTACAAACAAAAAAAGTGGTCACCATTTTCCTGTGTGATCAGGAAGATCCTGAAAAAGATTTCAAGGCCTTTATTAATTTTGTAACATTACAGAAGAAGAAAAGAGAATTGCAAAACAAACACACTGCATTTATTATTGCAGCAGTACTGGAACTGGTTGAAATTAAAACAGCAATCCAACATAAATGAGTGATCTTTAAAAATCAATCATCCAATCTTTTTCAAGGAAACAGTGACATTGACAAATTCAGTCTTCTCCTTGCACATGCGATCTGCAATAATTTCTCTGTATCTATCAAACACTTCATCGATGATTGCTTCACCGAAGTGGCTCACAAGCAAGGGCTCGGCCACGGCTCTCATGCACCGTGCAACATTGTACCCTCCCTCCGTATTGATCAATCCATCAGCACCGTTGAGTCCGTTGTTGCTGCCGTATGCATTCCAGTTTACTTGAGAGACCTCGAGCCGATCAACAGCAAAGGATCCTTCTTCCAGAACTTGAGATTTTATCTCAAATGGTGATGGTGTGTACTGTGGAATATTGAAGGAGTTCATTTTCTCTTCTTCTATCACTCCCTGTAAGATACAATTAAATAAATCATGTGATATGGATAACCAATCGGATATAATTTTATGAATTTGAATCCTGATCTTTTTCCTAACCTTTTTAAAACATGTAATTGGTTGTTGTCACATCTTAATAATATATTCATTACAATATATATGCGTCATGAGATTATGTAAGGTCAGGACAAAGATTAGATTAACAGAGGGGTTAAATTCTAATTTTATGTCTTGAGATATGAAGTGAGTGAAAAGTGTATACATGCTACACGCCTAAGCTAGGTGCATGTGCACCACAAATCTTGTGAGAATGAAGACAATATGAGGGGCCAACTCAAAAGTCTTTTAGCTATCAGATCAATTTTCAGGATTTTGAAAAAATTAGGGTGGGAATAATTAATGAGAAGGTAAGCGTCACTAAACGATAGTGACATACTCCTATATATTATGATCATTTAAAGAATAGTTAACAGTATTAAATTTTAAATGATGAATCTTCTAAACCTGTGTACGTGATTTCGTTCCATATATCTGCACTTTTTTTTTTTTTTTTTTTTTGAATAAACTGCGTATGTTTAACATAATTTCTTAAATAAATACATTAATGATAAATAATTTGGCTTTTAGTTGAAGGTAAGGGCATACCTATAAAATATTTGCCGTTTGGCCTAATTTTTTTTTTTTTTCTTGGTATGCAATAACATTATAAAGTCAGCTCCTTAACTATCAATAGTTATTTATCTATTTTTATTTAATCAATATATTATAATACTTAATTAATGACTTATAAACTCTTTCACACTAAATTTATTAAATTCGGTATATATTATAGAGAAAACTCTTGTGATTTTCTTCCTTAATGCCCACAGATTTAATAATGTTCAATGCAAGATATGTGAGTCATTAATTAAGAACAAACAAAAATTATATAATTCTTAATAAAAGTATTGATTTGTTTTTTTTTTTTTTAACAATAAAATCACACCAATTCAATAATAGACTACTCAATGATATTAAATATATCGTAAAACTTATATATAAACAATTATTTAAATTTTTAGTTAAAAAAATATATTTAAACTTATAAATGGCTTAATTCTATAATTTTAGAAGCTATAATATTATGCGTATTTTTAAAATGAACGATAAAATATTTGTATTTCATTAATTTTGACAAAATGTAAGTTATATAATATTATCAAACCTTAGGGGCTGTTTGTGTAATAAGCCCTTTATTATTGACTTTTTTTTTTCTTGAGCAAGTCCTCTCTTAAGTCCACCTCGGATTGAAGGTGACTTTGGACAAGGTGGAACCGTGGAAGACGAAGTTCAGGTTGGGAGTCAAATTATAAAATTCGAAAATTACTAAGGTTAAAATGTAATATATATATATAATTAACTATTAATTTTTAAAAAAAAAATGGGTAAGGGGGATAGCCAAACTATAAAATTCTAAAATTACTAAGGTTAAATTGTAAAAAGCTTGTACTTTTTCTTTAAAAGAAATTTAGGAAAGGGAAGACCATATATGGCCTCTCCTTGCTTCTGTTGAGTTTCTTCTTTTAGCTAGTAAATAAAGAAGTGATACCAAACACACCGTTATATATATAATAAATTATTAGTAAAGACTGTATTTAAAAAAATATCAGGAAATATCAGGATTTTCCTTTTGTAACATTACGATCCTGAACATTTTCTGGACAAAGAAAATCCTATATATATAGAGAGAGAGAGAGAGAGAGAGAAGATAATACCTCAGTGACCATGTCATTGAGGGCCATGGCCAGAAGCTCCCAAATGTAACAACACTCTTTGCTTGAGGGATCTTCACTTTTCCTTCCCAGAAATGTCAGAACCATTCGTCCACCTGACACCAGTTCCTCCGAACGACACTTCAAAAACAACGAAAAATCCTTTTGAAATTGCTGATAATATGCTTGAAGCACAGTTGCTGGACTTGTACTGGCCATGTAAATGTTCCCTTTGTTGTCCTCTATCCCTTCAGGAACCTGTCAAGTGTCAATGGAAAAAAAAAAAAAATTCTTAGTTAATTACAGGATTAATTAATATGATATAATTGTAAAAACTTTTTATATATCACCTGAGAGAGCCACTGGAGACTGTAAGAAGAGTGTACGAAATGCAGACTGTCGGACGGGAAGAGCCTGCCATAGAAAGAACCAGGGACTCCTGTGAAGAAACAGGACCCAGCAGCACCAGGACCCATTTGTTCTTTCAGGTTTTCTTGAAAGCTTGGTAAGGACCTGAATATGGTGTTGAAGTCATTCCCTGGAAGGTCATTTAAGAACAACTGATATTCTGGTACTGATCGGTTGTCCAGCTTTCTGCAAATATTGTTTATTATTTTGACAACTTCAGATACCACCAGCAAAGTGTTTGGTCCTGAAGAACAGCCCAAATCTGCTATGGTTAGCTTTCCTGGAAAGTTATTGCTGATGTAGAGATTGGTTATTGCTTCCTCAAAGATTGGCTTTGTCATGGATATCACTTTTCGCTGTCCAAAAATCAAACCATTTTAATATATAATATCTGATCAGTGTGCGGGATTTTGCAATTTTTTTCTTGGAATCCCTGCTTCTAATCAATTTTGAATATCTGATAATAAAAATTATGAAATTAAAGAAGTGATTTTTGAATAAAGCATAAACTACATGCTGGGAGAGTTACCTGAACTAAGGAGTTGTTAGCATAACTTGTTTCTCCAATTCCTCCATTCATGTGAAGAACCTGAACCACTTCCATCTCTCTCTCTTCAATTTGTCTCTCTCTACTGTGATATTTTTCTCTTGTTTGTGTTGGATTTCTTAAGCAAATTGATCACCCTATTTATAGGCATCCAACTCTCCAAGTACAGTGTAGTGAATTATTGATACAAATTCAATTAATTAGTGAATTATTGAGGAAAAAAAATGACAATCTAAGAGCATCTCCAATGCAATGCTAAATCACTGTGTCAATGCTATAATTTAGCACAAATTAAAAAAAACATACTCCAATGCAATGCTAAAAACTGTGCTAAATTTGACATATGCGATAAACTGTGCCAAATTTGGCACGGTGAATAGCATATGCCAAATTTGGCCCAGCAATAAATACAACCGTATTTGTTGACTTTTTAATTTTAAATAATAAAAACTTAACAAACTTGGTAGGGAAAATTGAGATTAAAATAATTCTAAGAAAATATTCAATGCATCCATTGAATGCATTGGTTGTATTTGTTGACTTTTATAATTTTAAATAATTAAAAAAAAAAATAATAGCATATCAAATAGAATTTTGCATTGGAGTACAGTGCTAAAATGATGTGCTAAATATAACATTTTACTATATTTTGTACCAAATTTGGCATTGGCATTGACATATGCACTGGAGATGGTCTAATAATTTAAATTGGGTTTGATATGATGATTTATACATTTTCCTGACCTAAAACTCTAATACTTTACATTTAAAGATAATGGAAGTAAAATAAATAAATAAATAAATGTTGTATTTGCTTTAATTGCATACTATAATTGACAATCCTAGTAAGTGTGTGTTTGAGTGTTTCAATACAATAAATAAATAAATAATATATATTTTTATATATATTTTTTTAAATAGTTATAACATATTATTCATAATTTTGCTACACTTTCTCTCGATCATTGTAACATTTAAGTGATTCACAAACATTTTTCATTAAATCATATAAATTATGCACTCAAATTTAGTACAGTTTTGCAAATAGTTTCACAAGGTTACCATGCAACTTCATAATCACAAATTTCACATTATGAATTTTTTAAATTTTAACATCCTGGTAGGAGGATAGTCTTCAAAAATCCTTTTGTAAAGTACAAAAAAGACGGTCTTTAATTACTATTATTTTCAAAGTCTTCTGAAATTATTATCCAATCAGTTATAATTAAAAAATAACATTCACACTTTGTCGGTTTGTCCTTTTCACATCGTGCCTCGCGTTGTTGACTTGATGGTACCTTCTACCGATTATCAAAACCTAGGTAATTTTTTGGAACTAAGAATATATATATAATATGCTATTTCATGGCCACATGTTAAAAAGCACTCAACAAAGATTATATTTTTTAATATAACGTCATCACCTCTCATTGCAACTTGCAAGTGATAGTAGGTGCACCTTCCTTTCCAATGTTGAAAGGTTTGAGTATCACTGTGTCACTGTATATATATATTTTACAAGCATTTACAGATTTTCTATTATCAGTTCATCCTGACAATAAATGTATCAGGACGAAGAATGTGGACCACTATATTTATATACTTGATTCAAAGTGTATGCACTTATTAAAACTTATCTATAATCTGTGGTCCACATTCTTCGTCCTTATATATATATATATATATATATATATATATATAGTTTTATTCCGATCTGACAGGCCCCAAACAAGACACCAGCTATCTCGCGGTTTTTATTAATATCTATAATTTTGTGGCTGGAAATTGCTTTACATGCTAATGAGATATAGCCGACCTGTGTTTTCGTAATAAAAAAATTAAAGAGAATCCAATCTCGAGAAATACATCATTTCTGACAGGATATATAGCCATATAGATAGATACAACTCTTAACATTTAGAGTTTCAGACTTCAGTTTAACTTGTATTACTTACATATATGCTGATATAGGGTGGCGTATATGGTGTACTAATTACTGTAAAATAGAAAAAATTAATACAAAAACGATACAATTAGGCCTACTCAAACAATTATAATCAGAAGACTGATTTGTTTCTCCTAACTTGATAATCAATATTTCCATACGAATTCCTTCTCAACATTTAGTAAGGTGTATTGAATTTGAGGACTTTTTGACTCTTGTTAGTATATACCTGTCTCATCCAGTAGGGCATACCTAATTTGTATGAATATCGATGGATTAATCTTAGTTGATGACTTGATGTCATCATCGGTGATATAAGACTGAATGAGGTCATTATGTGATGCAATTAGTGTTTGAAAAATTGGCCGTCTAGACCGATTGATCAGCTTAATACAGTTGGTCGGCAGTAAATTGAGGTAAAATGGCCAAAATCGACCTTATTAGTCGGTGACTGATTAATCGACAAAAAATGAAATAAAAAATAAAAATAATTTTAAAAAAAAGGTGATTGGATTTTTATGTAGCAAAATAAAAAAAATAAAAAAAATGGTCTAAATTCGCCGTCCGATTAATCACTGACTAATCGGCTTAGGCGCTAGGTGTTAGGTCTCCACCCAACTAGTAAGCATGTGATTTAATCATAATCTAACTTAATACTATAATTTGATGGCTGTTGAATTATATTTTATATATATCACTTGTAATGATGACGACTTGAATCAATATTGAATAGTTAAAACATATTATCCATAATTTTGCTACAATTTCTCTCAATCATCGTAACATTTTAGTGATTCACAACATGTTTCATTAAATCATATAAATTATGCACTCAAATTTAGTATAGTTTTGCAAATAGTTTCACTAGGTTACCATGCAACTTCATAATCACAAATTTCACATTATGAATTTTTTAAGGACTAATTGCACAAACGTCCCCTAAGTTTAGGCATAATTGTATGTATATGGAATTTTTACCCATAATTACATAAACATCCCCTGTAATTAGTTGACTTTGTTAAATCTAACTATTGACCATAATTTTAACCAAAAATGACTAAAGTGCCCCTAGTTACCTATTTTATAATTAATTATATATATAAATTTTTTTGACAATTTATATATATACTTAAAAAAATAATTATATATATACTTAAAAAAATAATTACATATATACTTAAAAATAATAATTATATATAATACTTAATTTATTTATTTTAAAAAATGGATTATAAAATGTAAAAAATGGATTAAAAAATGGATTATAAAAATTGTTAAATAAATAAATTAAGTATTGTATATAATTATTATTTTAAATACATATATAAATTGTCAAAAAAAAAAAATAAAGTATATATATAATTAATAATAAAATAGGTAACTAGGGGCACTTTGGTCATTTTTTGGTTAAAATTGTGGTCAATGGTTAGATTTAACGAAGTTAACTTATTACAGGGGATGTTTGTACAATTATGGGTAAAAACTCCATATACATGCAATTATGCCTAAACTCAAGGGACGTTTGTGCAATTAGTCCATTTTTTAAATTTTAACATCCTGGTAGGAGGATAGTCTTCAAAAATCCTTTTGTAAAGTACAAAAAAGAAGGTCTTTAATTATTATTATTTTCAAAATCGTTTTGAGTCTTCTGAAATTATTATCCAATCAATAAGTTATAATTAAAAAAAATCATTCACACTTTGTCGGTTTGTCCTTTTCCCATCGTGCCTCGCGTTGTTGACTTAATGGTACCTTCGACCAATTTATCAAACCTAGGAAATTTTTTTGAACTAAGAATATATATATAAATAATATGCTATTTCATGGCCACATGTTAAAAAGCACTCAACAAAGATTATATTTTTAAGATAACGTCATCACCTCTCATTGCAAGTGATAGTAGGTGCAGCTTCCTTTAATCCTTTCCAATGTTAAAAGGTTTGAGTATCACTTTGTATATTCAGCATATATATATAGAGAGAGAGAGAGATAGTTTTCTTCCGATCTGACAGGCCCCAAACAAGACACCAACTATCTTGGCCGTTTTTATTAATATCTATAATTTTGTGGCTGGAAATTGCTTTACATGCTAATGAGATATAGCCGAGCTGTGTTTGGTAATAAAGAAATTAAAGAGAATCCAATCTCGAGAAATACATTTCTGACAGGATATATAGCCATATAGATAGATACCAACTCTTAACATTTAGAGTTTCAGACTTCAGTTTAACTTGTATTACTTACATATATGCTGATATAGGATATAGGGTGGCGTATATGGTGTACTAATTACTGTAAAATAGAAAAAATTAATACAAAAACGATACAATTAGGCCTACTCAAACAATTATAATCAGAAGACTGATTTGTTTCTCCTAACTTGATAATCAATATTTCTTCGTCAAAAAAAAAAAAAATAATCAATATTTCCATACGAATTCCTTCTCAACATTTAGTAAGGTGTATTGAATTTGAGGACTTTTTGACTCTTGTTAGCATATACCTGTCTCATCGAGTAGGGCATACCTAATTTGTATGAATATGTTATGTAGAACAAGTAGCAGATTCCTTCATGGCTTTGAGAGACCATCTTAAATTCAAGGCTAAATGATTTCTAATAGTGTTTGCGTCAGAGTCGGAATGACGTGAAACTTTTACGGTTGATGCGATTCAGCGAGATCTTCAATAGTTGAGACATACCCTTTTTTAGCCAAATTCATCGTTTAGGTCCCGTAATTGTCGTTTTTGCTATTTTAGGAAAGTTTTGTTTTAGTCATAAGTTGAGTTTTACACGTCAGAATCGTTTGCCATCAATTCTGGCTTGATTTAGGTCTTTAGTAGTATTTATTTCCCCAATTATCTCAATTTTGCTATTTTGGGTCATTTTCGTTATTTAGGCCCATTTCTTGTCCAATAAGGATTAGGGTTAGGGTTTGTTTGCTTTAAATAGGCTTGTAAGCCGAAAGGCTAATTATCTTTTGTTCAATAAAAATTCAGAGTTTCTTTTAAAGAGTTTTCTCTTTTCCTAGTGGATTCTAGATTATTACGAAATATAAACATTGGTCTTATTCCTTTTGTGTTTCACATTGCGTCAATATGGATGGATTAATCTTAGTTGATGACTTGATGTCATCATCGATGATATAAGACTAAATGAGGTCATTATGTGATGCAATTAGTGTTCGAAAAATCGGCCACCTAGGCCGATTAATCAGCTCAATACAGCTAGTCGGCAACAAATTGAGGCAAAATGGCCAAAATCAACCTTATTAGTTGGTGACCGATTAATCGGCCAAAAATGAAATAAAAATTTAAAAAAGGAGATTGGATTTTTATGCAGCAAAATAATAATAAATAAAAATATGTATAAATTTGCCGGCCGATTAATCACTGACTAATCAGCCTAGGTGATAGGCGCTGGGTCTCCGCCTGACTAGCGCCTAGCGCTTACTAGAACACTGGATGCAATATATAGCAGTGTAACTTTTATGTGGATTCAAAGTCTGCTAGTCCTGTCGAGGTTAATCACTGCATGGGAGATCCAAATATATAATCTCACTATAATTAAAGGTTTGAACTATTACAATAAATTTGAATATAAGATTGAATGAGGTCATTATGTGATGCAATATCAATGTTCAAGAAATCAGCCACCTAGGCCGATTAATCGGCTCAATACAACTAGTCGACAGCAAATTGAGGTGAAATGGCCAAAATCGGCCTTATTAGTCGGTGACCCGCCGATTGATCGGCCAAAAATGAAAAAAAAAAATGGTGATTGGATTTTTATGCAGTAAAATAAAAAAATAGGTCTAAATTTGTCGACCGATTAATCAGCGACTAATCGGCATATGCACTAGGCGTTGGGTCTCCACCCGACTAGCGCCTAACGCTTACTAGAACACTGTGCAATATACAACAGTGTAACTTTTATTTGGATTCAAAGTCTACTGGGTCCTGTCGAGATCAATCACTATATGGGAGATCTGAATATGTACTCTCACTATAATTAAAGGTTTGAACTATTACAATAAATCCGAAAATTGAGAGAGATGGACATAACTTGAACACAACTTTATGGTGCAAGTGTGAGATATTACCGGACCAATTCTATACCGTGAAAAACATTTTTATTTTTTTTCATAAACAATATTTTTTACAAATAAAATAAGTGGTTGTAATTTTTCTTTAAAAAAATTTTTTGAAAGAAAAAGACTATATTCATAAACCTGGAATGATACAAGAGGGAGTGACATCCCACCAAAACAACTCATTCACAAGAAGATAAAGCCAAAGTGGCCAAAGCATGAGCCAAACTATTGCAAGACTTAGGAATAGCATGGCTTTAATATCTGAAATAAGAAACATAACATCACCTAAAAATGAAAGCTCAGACTACAACAAAGATGCAACAGAAATGCTGGTGGTTGTAATTAACAGCGTGTGACAGGTGTGACAGGTAGTTGTCTTCAAGACTTCAACCACATATTTCTACATCCAAATCAATAGATATGGGCCAAGTGGAGTTTGGGTTAGAGAGACGTTTGATAATCAAAACGCGTCTAAAATTAGTAAAAAACAGTATACTCCCATTAATGACCTACCTACTGTCGACCTGGTTGGCTGATTAGCAAGATCTTGTTTATTAAATGTTTTTTTTTTTTTAAAATTATTAATTTAAAATTTGGAAAGGAGTCGAGGATACTACCGGACGAATTCTATACCGTGAAAAATGTTTTTATTTTATTTTTACAAATAAAATAAATGGTTGTAATTAATAGCGTGTGACACGTAGTTATCTTCAACCACATATTTCTACATCCAAATCAATGATATGGCCCAGTGGAGTTTGGTGTTACATAGAGGTTTGAAAAATCAAAATGCTTCTAAAATTAGTAAAAAACAGTATACCCCATTAATGACCTAACTACTGTCGACCTGGTTTGCTGATTAGCAAGATCTTGTTTATTAAATGTTTTTTTTTTTTTTTTAATTATAAATTTAAAATTTGGAGAAGAGCCGAGGAGGATACGACCTCCGCCGCGTGGCTCGAGTTAAAATATAAAAAGTAAATATAATTACGTGAGGGATTCAAACCCAGGATTTCCTGCTATAACATTCCAACCTGTCCATGTTTATTTAAGAAAGAGGCGTGATCAAAAACACAACATTCACCCAAGCTCACACTATCATGCGTGTCCCAGATGTTTTAACTTCTATTAAAGATGTGTTCGCTGTTTCTTAAATTGATTGATCAATTGTTTTCAAGTGAAATTCATGTATTTTGTAGCAGAGTGATCCAAGTCAAAGAATATATTCACCATTTTTCTACTTGCTCAGACTAGTACTCTCTCTGTAGGCCTAAATTTCTTATTCATTATGACATATAAAGCCATCAACACATGCTTCACGAGAGGCTCTTGTCGAGGTAAATTAAATTTGAGATTTAGCAACTATAGTGAATATGTATAGTTAATGGGTGAGAGGATAATCAAGGTAAAAAAAATCTAGACTGTTGTTTTATAATGTTACATAACCAGCTATGTAAAGTTATTATAATAGGACGGTTCTAAAATTTTCAGGATCATCCTAATTAGAGAAAGATCTTCTTTTGAATCGTAGATATTCATTTGAATTAGAATCTAAATACCAAACCTCTTCAAGACATATAACCCAATATAAATTTTTTTGGTGTCTCTTCAATATTTAAAGAGACATATCTCTTTTAATAGTATCTCATGTAACCACTTTTTACAATTTACTGTATAGTTGCTAGATAGTTATTTCAGAAAGTTAATTTCTTTTAGTTTTTATGTTTTTTAATTTTTAAATCTTTAATTTTCATAAACTCTTGGATCAGAGCAAACACACATGCATGCTTGTTTAAAAGTTTTTGAAGTTTTAATAAATAAAATAAATAAATAAAAAATAAAAACAAAAGGGTGAATACTTACAATTGTTAATTAAGATTTGAAATAAAATTAATTCGAATACCAATTGATACGATCACTTTGTTTTTTCTTTTTCTTTCGGTTTGAATTATTATAATTTAGAATTTAGGGGAGGGATACATGCCTTTTTTTTGTTTTTTGAAATATCACATGGCGCAACAGCGACTTGACCTAAAATTAATTCGAATACCAGCTGATACGATCACGTTTTTTTTCTTTTTCTTTCGGTTTGGATTATTATAATTTAGAATTTAGGGGAGGGGTACATTCCTTTTTTTGTTTTTTGAAATATCACATGGCGTGAAAGCGACTTGACCTAAAATTAATTCGAATACCATGCCAGTTGATACGATCACGTTTTTTTCTTTTTCTTTCGGTTGGAATTATTATAATTTAGAATTTAGGGGAGTGGTACATGCCTTTTTTTGTGTTTTGAAATATCACATGGCATGAAATATTAATATAGCCATGAAATATTAATATATTGAATGGTGCTCTTTCCACCGATCGAATCATATTGGGCAGTGGTGGAGGGTACATGACTATGACTAGAAGCCACAATTCTAAAAATTTTCCACTACTTGGTTTTGTTGTGAAAATTATAAGCTTAACAGTATGATTAACGTGTATTGAATTTGAGGACTTTTTGACTCTTGTTAGCATATAACTCTTGTTGGCTTATCTAATTTGTATGAATATGTATGATTTGATGTCATCATCGGTGATATAAGACTGAATGAGGTCATTATGTGATGCAATATACAGCAGTGTAACTTTTATTTGGATTCAAAGTCGGTCGGATCTTGTCCAGATCAATCACTGTTTCGTGTGTACACTATTATACTCTCATTATAATTAAAGGTTTAAATTATTACAATAAATTTAAAAGTTGAGGGAGATGGACATGACTGTACACAACTTAATGATATAAGTGTGAGATACTACTGGTCCAATTATGTGTCGTAAAAAACGTTTTTATTTTTTTTCATTACAGATAAAATAAGTGGTTGTAATAGTGTGACAGGTAGTTTTCTTCAACCAGATATTTCTACATCCAAATCAAGACAAAATCTTCCATGGACCCATCTTATAGTGATGTCGGTGAGATGGATCCAATTAAAAGACGTCATGTGGTACACCATTAAAAGTAAACATTATTTTTCTTCTTTCTCCAATTATGTCGTGATACATGGCAAAGTAATTAAAAATTTGCATATTCATTTCCCAAATTCCCCCAAACATATATAAATATAATTATAATATATATTTTTAATTTTTTTTTTATTCTTTAAAAACCCTAACTCCCTAAGTATATATACACATTTTATATAAAATGCACTAATGAATTTTTTTTTTTTTTTTCGTATTTGGAATAGAATGTTTGTTTTTTTAGTTTAATTTGTAATTTTTAGTTAAATGGAGAAATGGGGGAAAACGGGAAAAAACGAGAAAAATGAGGAATTAGGGATTGGGATGATCGGATGGATATAGGTCCCCCAAAAATTCCCCATTGGGGAAAATGGAGGGGGTGGATGGGGGAAGGCTCTAGGAAGTGGGGATGGGGATGGGGGGGCTTATATCCATCTCCATTCCCCAAATGTGCATCTCTAAATCTCTTCTCTCTCTCACTCATTCAATCTCACCACCAAAAATCCTTAGTCAAAATCAGAAACCCTCGGCCACCAAAAATCCAACCCAAAAACCCCTTAATCAAACCAACAACAAAAAAAAAAAAAAACAGTACCCTCCCATTAATGACCTACCTAGTACCTACCGTCGAGGTAGAGCCATATAAAGCCAATTAATAATCAAAATGCCTAAATTTCTTATTCATGTTGACATATAAAGCCATGAACACATGCTTCACAAGAGGCTCTTGTCTAGGTAAATTAAACGTGAGATTTAGCAACTACAGTGAATATTATGTACAGTTAATGGGTGAGAGGATAATCTAGGAAAAAAAATTATGGACCGTTCTTTTATAACGTTACATAACCAGATATGTAAAGCTGTTATAATATGATATTAGAGAAGGATCTTCTTTTGAATCGTAGATATTCATTTGATGAATTAGAATCTAAATACCAAACCTCCACAAGACCTATAATCCAACATAAATCATTTTGGTGTCTCTTCAATATTTGAAGAGACGTCTATTTTAATAGTATCTCATGTAACCACTTTTTACGATTGAAGAACGTATTTAGCTACTATAGAGTTCTCTGTATAGTTGCTAGATAGCTATGTTAGAGAAAGTCAATTTCTTTTAGTTTTTATATTTTTTTAATTTTTAAATCTTTGATTTTTATAAACTCTTGAATTGGAGCAAACACACATGCATGCTTGTTTAAAAGTTTTTTGAATTTTTAATAAAAAAATTAATAAAAAATGTGAATACAATTGTTAATTAAGATTTGAAATAAAATTAATTCGAATACCAACCAATACGATCACGTTTTTTTTTTTTTTTCTCTTTCGGTTTGAATTATTATAATTTAAAATTTAGGGGAGGGGTACATGACTTTTTTTTTATTTTTTTTGAAATATCACATGGCGTGGCAGCGACTCGACCTGAAATATTGACATGTTGAATAGGTGTTCTTTCCAACAAATCATATTAGACGTTGGTGGAAGGGGTACATGACTTGAAGCCACGATCCTAAATTTTTTGCACTACTTGGCTTAGATGTGAAAATTATAAGTTTAACAGTATGATTAATGGGCCTTACTCGGGTTGAGTAAACAAATTAACGGACCATGATCGGATCGATGAAATTGTGGCTGTTATATATTCAGCCTTCTTCTATAACACATCTTATTAACATCTTGGGCCCGAATATCTTTGGGCCAGATTTGAATTATATTTTTATTAATATTTGAATTCAAAAATATAATAATTTCTTAAAAGTATTTTACTTTTTTCAAGTTTTTAACTAACTAAATCAAATTTAAAAACAAAAGAAAAACAAAAACCCAAATAAAAAAGTTCTTGCATTTATTTTGTTATTTGTTTTTCTTCTTTAAAGTAAAATCGATAATTTTTGACACGTTGTTTACTTCCAACCATCAATGGCAATGGCACCTTCTCGGATAAAGTACGTTTCTTTATATATATATATATATATATATATATATATATATATATAGTTTTTCTATTGTCTGTTCGTCTTGACAATAAATATATTATGACGAAAAATGTGGACCACAGATTATGGAGAAGTTTTGACAAATGCTAACACTTTGAGTCAAAATATGTAAATCTTGTGATCCACATTCTTCGTCCTGATATATTTATTGTCAAGACGAACTAATAATAGAAAATCTGTATATATATTAATTTATAATTTTCTTATATATAATATTTTTAGAAAAATAAAAGAAATGGCATATGTGGTAATGTGTGAGATGTGTTTATAAGATTTCATCTTTTAAAAAAGTTTAATGGGGTGTACATATAGTTTTCCAGGAGTACAAATATCGTCAATTTTCTATTTGATCAACTCTAACCCAATCATGTCTATCGACCCAATTGTTTTTTGTTTTACGAATTGCCACAGCCCACTAAAATTGTATATATGGCTCTTTCGCAAGTACACTTCGTTGGAGAGATTTTTTTTTAAAAAAAAATTAAATTAAATTCAGAGGGCCTAACTTTGTACAAAGTTGTTTTAATTATAAATTTAAAATTTGGAAAAGAGCCGAGGAGGATACGACCTCCGCCGCGTGGCTCGAGTTAAAATAAAATATAAAAGATAAGATAATTACGTGGGGGATTCAAACCCAGGATTTTCTGCTATAACATTCCAACCTGCCCATGTTTATTTAAGAAAGAGGCGTGATCAAAAACACAACATTCACCCAAGCTCACACTATCATGCGTGTCCCAGATGTTTTAACTTTTATTAAAGATGTGTTGGCTGTTTCTTAAATTGATTGATCAATTGTTTTCAAGTGAAATTCATGTATTTTGTAGCAGAGTGATCCAAGTCAAAGAATATATTCACCATTTTTCTACTTGCTCAGACTAGTACTCTCTCTGTAGGCCTAAATTTCTTATTCATTATGACATATAAAGCCATCAACACATGCTTCACGAGAGGCTCTTGTCGAGGTAAATTAAATTTGAGATTTAGCAACTATAGTGAATATATACAGTTAATGGGTGAGAGGATAATCAAGGTAAAAAAAATCTAGACTGTTGTTTTATAATGTTACATAACCAGCTATGTAAAGTTATTATAATAGGACGGTTCTAAAATTTTCAGAATCATCCTAATTAGAGAAAGATCTTCTTTTGAATCGTAGATATTCATTTGAATTAGAATCTAAATACCGAACCTCTTCAAGACATATAACCCAATATAAATTTTTTTGGTGTCTCTTCAATATTTAAAGAGACATATCTCTTTTAATAGTATCTCATGTAACCACTTTTTACAATTTACTGTATAGTTGCTAGATAGTTATTTGAGAAAGTTAATTTCTTTTAGTTTTTATGTTTTTTAATTTTTAAATCTTTAATTTTCATAAACTCTTGGATCAGAGCAAACACACATGCATGCTTGTTTAAAAGTTTTTGAAGTTTTAATAAATAAAAAAATAAATAAAAAATAAAAACAAAAGGGTGAATACTTACAATTGTTAATTAAGATTTGAAATAAAATTAATTCGAATACCAATTGATACGATCACTTTTTTTTTCTTTTTCTTTCGGTTTGAATTATTATAATTTAGAATTTAGGGGAGGGATACATGCCTTTTTTTGTTTTTTGAAATATCACATGGCGTGACAGCGACTTGACCTAAAATTAATTCGAATACCAGCTGATACGATCACGTTTTTTTTCTTTTTCTTTCGGTTTGAATTATTATAATTTAGAATTTAGGGGAGGGGTACATTCCTTTTTTTGTTTTTTGAAATATCACATGGCATGAAAGCGACTTGACCTAAAATTAATTCGAATACCATGCCAGTTGATACGATCACGTTTTTTTCTTTTTCTTTCGGTTGGAATTATTATAATTTAGAATTTAGGGGAATGATACATGCCTTTTTTTGTGTTTTGAAATATCACATGGCATGAACAGCGACTTGACCTGAAATATTAATATATTGAATGGTGCTCTTTCCACCGAATCATATTGGGCAGTGGTGGAGGGTACATGACTATGACTTGAAGCCACAATTCTAAAAAATTTCCACTACTTGGTTTTGTTGTGAAAATTATAAGCTTAACAGTATGATTAACGTGTATTGAATTTGAGGACTTTTTGACTCTTGTTAGCATATAACTCTTGTTGGCATACCTAATTTGTATGAATATGTATGATTTGATGTCATCATCGGTGATATAAGACTGAATGAGGTCATTATGTGATGCAATATACAGCAGTGTAACTTTTATTTGGATTCAAAGTCGGTCGGATCTTGTCCAGATCAATCACTGTTTCGTATATACACTATTATACTCTCATTATAATTACGGGTTTAAATTATTACAATAAATTTAAAAGTTGAGGGAGATGGACATGACTGTACACAACTTAATGATATAACTGTGAGATACTACTAGACCAATTATGTGTCGTAAAAAACGTTTTTATTTTTTTTCATTACAAATAAAATAAGTGGTTGTAATAGTGTGACAAGTAATTATCTTCAACCAGATATTTCTACATCCAAATCAAGACAAAATCTTTCTTGGATCCGTCTTATAATGACGTTGGTGAGACGGACCCAATTAAAAGACGTCATGTGGCACACCATTAAAAGTAAACATTATTTTTCTTCTTTCTCCAATTATGTAATGATACATGGCAAAGTAATTAAAAATTTGCATATTCATTTCCCAAATGTGCATCTCTAAATCTCTTCTCTCTCTCACTCATTCAATCTCACCACCGAAAATCCTTAGTCAAAACCAGAAACCCTCGGCCACCACCAAAAATTCAACCCAGAAACCCCTTAATCAAACCAAAACATAAAAATAAAAAAAATAATAAAAAAACAGTATCCTCCCATTAATGACCTACCTAGTACCAACCGTCGAGGTAAAGCCATTTAAAGCCAATTAATAATCAAAATGCCTAAATTTCTTATTCATGTTGACATATAAAGTCATCAACACATGCTTCACAAGAGGCTCTTGTCTAGGTAAATTAAACGTGAGATTTAGCAACTACAGTGCATATTATGTACAGTTAATGGGTGAGAGGATAATCTAGGAAAAAAAATTATGGACCATTCTTTTATAACGTTACATAACTAGCTATGTAAAGTTGTTATAATATGATATTAGAGAAGGATCTTCTTTTGAATCGTAGATATTCATTTGATGAATTAGAATCTAAATACCAAACCTCCACAAGACCTATAATCCAACATAAATCATTTTGGTGTCTCTTCAATATTTGAAGAGACGTCTATTTTAATAGTATCTCATGTAACCACTTTTTACGATTGAAGAACGTATTTAGCTACTATACAGTTCTCTGTATAGTTGCTAGATAGCTATGTTAGAGAAAGTCAATTTCTTTTAGTTTTTATATTTTTTTAATTTTTAAATCTTTGATTTTTATAAACTCTTGAATTGGAGCAAACACACATGCATGCTTGTTTAAAAGTTTTTTGAATTTTTAATAAAAAAATTAATAAAAAATGTGAATACAATTGTTAATTAAGATTTGAAATAAAATTAATTCGAATACCAACCGATACGATCACGTTTTTTTTTTTTTTTTTCTCTTTCGGTTTGAATTATTATAATTTAAAATTTAGGGGAGGGGTACATGACTTTTTTTTTTTTTTTTTTTTTACATGACTTTTTTTTTTTTTTTTTTTTTTTGAAATATCACATGGCGTGGCAACGACTCGACCTGAAATATTGACATGTTGAATAGGTGTTCTTTCCACCAAATCATATTAGACGTTGGTGGAAGGGGTACATGACTTGAAGCCACGATCCTAAATTTTTTGCACTACTTGGCTTAGATGTGAAAATTATAAGCTTAACAGTATGATTAATGGGCCTTACTTGGGTGGAGTAAACAAATTAACAGACCATGATCGGATCGAGAAAAAATATTAGAGTAGCGATATTTGCACCCCTCAAAAACGGTATGTACACCCCAAATTAGTTTCTTTTTGAAAATCCTATATTACCCTTGATTAAAATGACTAAATAGCTTGTAAGTACACCAAAAAATTATTAATTAGTTTCTTATATCCTAAAACCCTAAGACCCTTTCTATTTTTTCAAACCCTAAGACCCTTTCTATTTTTTCAAACCCTAACTTATCTTCCACATACTATTTTTAAATACAAATTGGAATCGTCTGTCGGTTGTAATACCGATCGGAAGAAAATCACAAACTCAGAAAATCTTCTCAGTTTATGATATAATAACCAACACTACTCTAATAAAACTATAAAAGAATAGAGAACAATTTTATATTGACCTTTCTCTACGTCCTCCCCCTCTGTATTTTGTCTATATACACTGGCAGTAGCAACACATACAGTGACATGCATACCGATACTACATAGCTTGCTTAGTCTGTGTATTACCATTTACAGGACACACTGTACACACCATAGATATATATTTTCTAGGCAATTACCTTGTTATTATTATTATTATTTAATTTATAAAGCTTAAAAAAAATGATTCTTTTATTCTTTTTCACCTTCATTATATATTTGACGAATTTCTGTATTATAATATGAACCACCCAATCACTCATATATATATATATATATATATGTTGCATCATCTTCTTTTTGTTATTTTTGTTTACCAAATGCTAATAAAATTAGCTCAATATATTTAAGAGTTGGAAATTATTTTTTTGAAAAACAAGAAATAAAATAACAAATTTTAAAAGAATAATAAAATTGATTAGAAAATAAAATAGACTTAAGGGTGCGGTGTAGATACAAAAATACAATACAATAAAAATAAAGAAAGGGTATTTTTGCCATTAAGTGGGGTTTACTTACGGATTAGAGTTCTTAAATTTTTTTAATGGGGTGTACTTACGAGAGGGGTGTACATACAGTTTTTCAGGGGTGCTAATATCGTCACTCAAAATATTAACAGGCCATGTTCGGTGGACTGATGAAATTGTGGCTGTTATATATTCAGCCTTCTTCTATAACACATCTTATTAACATCTTGGGCCCGAATATCTTTGGGCCAGATTTGAATTATATTTTTATTAATATTTGAATTCAAAAATATAATAATTTCTTAAAAGTATTTTACTTTTTTCAAGTTTTTAACTAACTAAATCAAATTTAAAAACAAAAGAAAAACAAAAACCCAAATAAAAAAGTTCTTGCATTTACTTTGTTATTTGTTTTTTTTCTTTAAAGTAAAATCGATAATTTTTGACACGTTTACTTCCAATCATCAATGGCGATGGCACCTTCTCTGATAAAGTACATTCTTTATATATATATATAGCTTTTTTATTGTCTGTTCGTCCTGACGAAAAATGTGGACCACATATTATAGAGAAATTTTGACAAATACTAATACTTTGAGTCAAAATATATAAATCTAATGATCCATATTCTTCGTCCTGATATATTTATTGTCAAGACGAACTAAAGAAATGACATATGTGGTAATGTGTGGGATGTGTTTATAAGATTTCATCTTTTAAAAAAGTTTAATGGGGTGTACATATAGTTTTCCAGGAGTGCAAATATTGTCAATTTTCTATTTGATCAACTCTGACCCAATCATGTCTATAGGTCCAATTGTTTTTTGTTTTACGAATTGCCACAGCCCACTAAAATTGTATATATGGCTCTTTCGCAAGTACACTTCGTTGGAGAGATTTTTTTTTTTAAAAAAAATTTAATTTAATTCAGAGGGCCTAACTTTGTACAAAGTTGTTTCTAGCAGATTTTTAAATATAATTATTGGAAAATTTTCTGGTAGATTGAATTTAATATCAGCTATAAGACTCATAGAACTGAACTTATAATTAAGATTTAAGAGTAATATTATACAAATCAAAAAATTAATCCAAAACTCAATCCAAATGATATGACAAATTATGAGTGGTGTGATGAATCATACGGTAATGACAAATCACTTACCACATTATTTGGATTGATTTTCAGGCTAACTTTTTTGATTGACTAGCATTAATGTATAATTAATATTATAATTATGAATTTAGCTACAATACATTATCGGTGTAATTACAGGGGCAGACAATTGCAAGGGTGATACATTTTCTTTTAATTTATAATTTCTAAAACTTATAATTTTTATGTACCATTGAATTAAAATCCAATTGCTAGTAACCAACCTGTAATAATACAAATGCTGCGTAATTATATGGATCTCAAATGATAGAATTATATGTTTATATGAACTAAAAATCTTAATTTCACAGCACCAAAATGTAGCATGGTGGTAAAAAAAACGTTCGTGCAGTGATAATATCTTTGATTCGAATACCTATGCAGCCTGATATATATAAAAAAGGAAAAGGAAAAAAAAAATCATAACATCATTGCATGTCATGTCAAACAAAAATTTAAAGCATCTATTTACCATAGGTTCTCTTAAGCTTAATTCTAATGTGGCTATTCGTGAAGGTCTTTCTTTTGTTAGTGTGGGGGCTGTTATCCAAGACCATAAAGGTTCTATAATTGCAGCTGTCTCAAAACCATTACAGGGCTCTTTTAGTGCAGAAGTGGGCGAATTTTTGGAAGGCTTGCTCCTTGAAAAAAATTTCAATTTAGCTGTGAAGATTCCTGAAGTTGATGCTATCAATATTATTCAAAGTATTAACTCCCCTGAAGGTGTTAATAGTAATGT
This sequence comes from Acer saccharum, assembly GCA_030490815.1. Taxonomy (NCBI): domain Eukaryota; kingdom Viridiplantae; phylum Streptophyta; class Magnoliopsida; order Sapindales; family Sapindaceae; genus Acer; species Acer saccharum. The sequence goes on from CM059868.1 coordinate 6,492,587, forward strand.
AATCTTCATAGTCAAAGAGATCAAGGCCTTACTTAAAGAGGTTGATGACTGTAAATGCCAGGCTATTTCCAGATTAGGGAACAAGCTAGCTCACAACCTAGCCTCTTTGGCCGTCTCCTTTAGAAAGGAGAATTCCAGGCTGTATAATAGCCTTTGTAGTGCCTCGTCTTTGTGTTAATGAATCGGTCTTTCTTCAAAAAAATAAAAAATAAATAAATAAATAAATTCAGGTTGGAACCAATTACCAGTAAGTGATTGGGAAAATGGTAAAATGTTGGGTTTGGCTACTAAAATCCGGTAATAACCTAAAATTAGATTTGGAAACCACTTGGAATTGGACTAATTGCACAAACGTCCCCTGAGTTTATGCGTAATTGCAGCTATATGGAACTTTTGCTTTAAATTACACAAGCCTCCCTTACTATTAGTTGACTACCATCCAAATTAACAGTTGACTAGTCTATCTGCTCAAATTGTCTAAAATGCCCATAGTTAGTTACCTTATTCATTATTTTATTAGCTTTATATTAGAATAATATAAAACAAATCTGAAATCCTTAATATATATGAAAACCTTTTTAATTGGTTGGATTAAAAAAATTTAAAAAAAAAACAATCGATGGATCCATCATCTTCACCAAACCCAGATCCCTCAATCTCATCTCTCTTGATTCACCATCCGCCATAATCATTCATCCACCATCCACCACCCCCATCACCACCAATTTTATTTTTTTTTGAAATAGCTATTTTATTAGAGAAACCACAAAAGGCAAATGAAAGCCAACATCCATACAAACCAAGGGAATCAAAATCACCCAAACCATAAAATCAAACCAAAATGAAAATAAGGCCTATCAAAAACAGCAACAAACAAAAACAGGCCTAGCAAAACAGCAACAAACAAAAACAGTCCCAAAGCATAAGAACAAAATAACCAGAGGCAGTAGAAGAAAACTAAATAGAGAAGCCACTCATAAACACATCAGACCCCTAAAAGTAGCAGAAATTCCACAAAAAGTATAACAATTCGAATCAACAAAAAAAAAAAAATCACAAATCTCATAAAAATAATCCATATTTTTCAATAAAACCCTAAAAAAAATCTGGAAAAAATAAAAACCACAGACCCAAAAAAAAAAAATCTGGAAAAAAATCACCGAATTTAATAAAAATTACAAATCAGATTTACAAACCCACATGAATTATTCATGTACATTTTTGGAAAGTAATAAACTATCTCAATTACATCTCAATCTCAACGAATTGAAAATGAAACACGAAAACTTTTGGGGAGAGAGATGAGGACGACCGATGACGACGACGACGACAACAAAAAAAGGCCACCAATGATGACGACGAAGAAGATGAAGTCGAAGATGACGGCAAAGACGGCGGCGTCATTGGGAGAATCTAATCGGACGGTTATGAAAGATTCGATTTTGAGGGCATGGTTTTGTTATGTTTGAGCAAACAAAAAAAAAAAAAAACTAAAACAGAGCTGGGTTTTTGGTGATTTATTGAAGTTGAAGAAGAAGATGATGATGATCGGAGTTCAAACAAGGTTTTTTATGTTCTTTTTTTTTTTTTTAATCCAACCAATTAAAAAGGAGAGAGAAGAGAGAGGAGAGAGAATTATTTTCCTTTAGTTTTAAATATATATTATCAAAAAGACAGTTTTAGCCCTAAGCCATAAACTTCTAACGGTAGACAAGTAACAATAGGGGAGGTTTGTGTAATTTTGAATAAAAGTTCCATATAGCTGCAATTAGACATAAACTCAGGGGCGTTTGTGCTATTAGTCCCTTGGAATTTTAGCAATCACTCTCTCTTGTTTTCAATTTTTGATGCTATCGTAACTATGTGGGTATAGTGGTCGGTCCCCAAAATTCTCTCTTGTTTTCAATTTTTGATGCTATCGTAACTATGTGGGTATAGTGGTCGGTCCCCAAAATGCTAGCAAAGTTGTCATTTGTCACAACGTCAATCAATTCTGTCGTTGATGGTGTACCACCCAAGAAATTAGTTATATATATATATATTATTTTTTTATTTTATCTTGACATATGATGAATAAGGATAGTTATAACTTATAGGGTTAATTGCACTAACATGCCTTGACTTTATCGAATCTAGCAAAATTTCAAACAAATGCATGAAACTAACACAAACACCCCTTGCCGTTAGTCAACACCGTTAGAGTTAACCATTGACTTTCAAAAAGATAAAATTGACCTTACTATTGAGAATTCGAAATTATAACTACCCAGTAAACTTTGAAAAATGGACTAATTGCACAAACGTCCCCTGAGTTTAGGCATAATTGTATGTATATGGAATTTTTACCTATAATTGCACAAATATCCCCTGTAATTAGTTGACTTCGTTAAATCTAACCATTGACCACAATTTTAACCAAAAAATGACTAAAGTGCCCCTAGTTACCTATTTTATAATTAATTATATATGTACTCTTTTTTTTTGACAATTTATATATATACTTAAAAAAATAATTATATATATACTTAAAAAAATAATTATATATATATATTTTAAAAAATAATTATATATAATACTTAATTTATTTATTTAAAAAAATGGATTATAAAAATGTAAAAAATGGATTATAAAATGGATTATAAAAATTGTTAAATAAATAAATTAAGTATTGTATAAAATTATTATTTTAAGTATATATATAAATTGTCAAAAAAAATAAAGTATATATATAATTAATAATAAAATAGGTAACTAGGGGTACTTTAGTCATTTTTTGGTTAAAATTGTGGACAATGGTTAGATTTAACGAAGTCAACTAATTATAGGGGATGTTTGTGCAATTATGGGTAAAAATTTCATATACATGCAATTATACCTAAACTCAGGGGACGTTTGTGCAATTAGTCCTTGAAAAATTAATAAAAACATATTGCCACGTAAGCTCTAATTTTTTTTTTTATCAATTTAAATAAAAAAAACAAAACAAAACAATTTGGTTTCTAAAAAAACATATCAATTTTTTTTTTTTTTAAACTCTCAAATATATTTTTTTTAATTTTAAATTGATATGTTTTTTTAGAAACCAAATTGTTTTGTTTTTTATTTAAATTGATAAAAAAAATAAAAAAAATTAGAACTTACATGGCAATATTTTTTTTATTAATTTTTCAAAGTTTGTTGGGCAGTTGTAATTTTGACTTATCAATAGTAAGGTCAATTTTGTCTTTTTGAAAGTCAATGGTTAACTTTAACGGTATTGACTAACGGCAAGGGGTGTTTGTGTTAGTTTCATGCATTTGTTTGAAATTTTGCTAGATTCGATAAAGTCAAGGCATGTTAGTGCAATTAGCCCTAACTTATAATATATAAATATATATAACAAATTTTACCATTCGTCTATAAGGTTTGATGTTTTACACGCGAAAATAATTTTATCGAAAATTCACACATACACACACACACACACACACACACACACACATATATATATATATATGTGTGTGGTTCTTTCATAAGGGATCTCTGATTTAATTTCGATAAGGACCTTGATAAAATCACGTCCATTTCTATGATTTTTTTTTTTTTCTTTGTGGATGATAAGTTCAATTAAATCTATTTATCAATAAATTTTAATATATTTTCAAGTTCTACAACTATTTATTCTGATTTTGTTAAATATAAAGACATTGAAAAATATGTGAAATATAGAAAAATTCAAGAAAAATAGTTGTAGTATTTGAAAAATTCTCAAATTTTATTCATAGGTGGATTTCATTGAACATATCATCCACACAAAAATTTAGATCAAAATTCATAAAAATAGATATAATTTTATCAAATTCCTTACCGAAATTAAAATAAGAGATCCCTTATGACAAAACATAATATATATATATATATATATATATATATATTAATTAGGTTCAATTTAGAAAATGTATGGTCCAAAATCCAAATTGATATCTAACAAAAAAATCCTAAACAAAACATTCGATGCATTTGGTTATAGTGATTAAATACATTGTTTTTCTTTTAATAAAAAAAGAAAGAAAAACACATAGTTTTCAAACAAAATAAGGTTGAGTGTATGTCCCTCACAGCTAAACTATTAAGATTGTGAATTTCATCTTATCCCTCTAATAATAATAAAAAGTTTATAATTTTGCTAAGAATAAGTATTTAATTAGAAGCCTTTAATAGAATTGTATTGTCAATAGGGGCGTAGCTCAGCTGGTAGATGGACGAGTTTGAGGCTTAAGAAATGACTCTCAAGTCAGCGGCTCAAATCTTACCAATGGTGAAAACTTTCAAAAAAAAAATATCTGATCCCAGATTAATAGATATTATCAAAAAATACTCAAATAATCTCAAAAAGATTTTGGAAAACAGAATGAACATTAAATAATTAGTTTATTTTTGTAAATCACCAAACAAATTAAATAATTGTTTGATTTGGTTATAGCATATACAAACCAAACCATATGATGCCCACTTCTGCAGTCAACTATGTAAAGCAAAACCGAATATCATTTCACACAACCTTTTAAAAGCAAATTGCTTTAACTTATCTTAAGTTTTATAAAAACAGCATGATATTAAATAATTATTTAAAACATAAGGTAATCATTCATTGAATATTCATATTTATTAACAAATAAAACAATTAAATAAGAAGAAGAAATTTCATCACGGTTGGAGATCGACTCTTGTGCTATGGCCTATGGGAGGAGATTCGAGCCCTTCTGACCAAAAGGAAATCGTCAATCTCCTCTAGTCATAGAAGGTATCCTTAAAGAAGATCTAAGATCTCTTCCATCAATCGGAGGAGATACTCTATCACACATGGGGGTTTTGTTGTTTCTTAGTTGCTTTAATTTGATCTTTTATATTGAGTAGATCTATAATTACTAAAGATTATACACATATGTGTAATTATAAAAACTTTTGAGGGTTATTTAAAATTTTTGTTTCCTTAGTTGGCAGGAACAAAAAATGACAAGTTTAGTATGCATAAAGTAGTTAATTTTGTTAGAAAGTCAATCAAGGAATACCAAATTTCATTTCACATAGCCGTTTTAAGCAAATTGAAATAACTTATCCTAAGTCTTATAACATTTGCCTAAAAATAACACAAACATTCAATGTTGTCGGTTGGCTTCCCTTTAAATTTCGAAATTGCCCTTGTCATATCACCCCTATAATAGATAATTATGCTAAATACACTGAGAACCCTTGAAATTTGACATAAATATAATTAGAGAGTAAATATATATTTATTTATTCAAATCACCCGGCTTTTAAAGGTTGACTTTGATTGACCGATAAAAAATAGTATAGGATATTACAAAATTAAAATTTTAGAAATAGTTTTTCATTAAAATTTTAGAAACAACTTTTTATTAAAAACTTTAAATTTAAAAAAAGTAAAAAAAATAAATAAATCTAACTTCAAAAATAAAGATGGTTTTAAAAAATTATTTTTTTATTTTTTTATTTTTCCATTATAAAATAATTTTTTAATTTATTTTTTGTTGAAAATATCAAAATGTCAAAAAATACCCCTTCACCAACTTATCTATATTAAGAGCATGACATGTACGAGTAGATAAACATATACTTGTTTTCTAGCTGTATTTAAGCTAAACTTTAGGGGATTTCGGTGTATTCATGCCATAAATAATTATTTAAAACATAAGGTAATCCTTTATTAAAAATTTTAACAAATAAAAAAATTAAATAATAACCACTGCCCAATGTGGCTTGGTGGTGGTAAAGAATGCTTATTTAGTCTGACAGTGCTTCAGCTTCGAATCGTTATACATGTAGGTGGTATATTAAAAAAAAAAAATTAATAAGAAGAAGTAACTTCATCATCGGTGTCTAAAAAAAAATAAAAAAATAAAAAACCTTCATCATCGCTAGAGTCAATTCCTCTATTCTAAAAGGAGATTCCATCTCGTCTAATTAAAAGGAAATCATCAATCTCCTATAGTCACGTAGGGGATCCTCAAAGAAGATCTAAGATCTCTTCCACAAATTGGAAAGATAATCCAATCCGATCGTGGAGTTTTTGTTTCTTTAATTTGTTCTTTTATTTCTGATAGATAATTGTCAAATATTATTATTCATAAGTAGATAGATATATAATTTTTTTTTTTTTAAGTATTACATTTACAACTATTACAATAGGGCTGCTAGAATATGTTAAGATCATACGATACATATGCAGTTTGGATAGTTACTCTAACCAATCGGGAGAAAACTCTCAACACATGCTTATAAAATACGCATGGTGGAACTCGAACCCGTAACCACTTATATAGAAGAAAAGTGCACTACTACCAAGTAGATAGATATATAATTATAAAAACTTTTACCAAAAAAACAGAGCTTGCCCTCACCACCTCTATATATATCTCCATCTCCAGCAATATAGTTCACAGCTACCACCATTTTCAATCTCTTCCAGTGTATTGCATGTCTTCTTTGATTTTTCCCTTTTAGCTTTCTGGGTTTTTTTTTTTTGAATGTCGGGCTTCTAGGTTCTGTTCATAGTTTCTGTACTTTATTGAGCTCTGTGTATTGTTTTGTTCTTGGTTTCTTCAGTTTTTTTTGGTTATGGCGCTCTGTGCATTCCCATTACCTGTGCATGTCAACCGAATAACGGTCACGGATCCTCAAAAAATCACTCCTCTGACTCCAAACGTGTTCTTGGGTAGAGATCCAGTCACCCAATCTCCACACAATCTCAACCAGGTTAGCTTGCATGCGTGTTGTACTGTTGTTGCTGCACTCAGTCAACGAACTCTGTTTACATTTTGTCAAGATTTGAACTTTCTTGGATTTTTGTTCTGTTTACTCTGCAGTCTGTTATTAGTTGATGATATTTGCAGAAGAACCCACCTCACTTTTGTTTATTTTGTTTATTTTGTTTTTGATATAGATTCCAAATATTTTCAACTCTCAGGATTTGGTAAAATTAACTTCAATGAAAGAAATGTGTGTTTTTGTTGTGATTAGATTCAGACCAAGAAAATACCAAATGGGGTTCGTGCAACACTTTCAGAGAGAGGAGAATATCACTCACAAAGACCACCAACACCTCTCTTGGACACCATTAACTATCCTATTCACATGAAAAATCTATCTGTCAAAGTAAGTAAACTTTCATGAACAAAACAACTTCATTTTTTTCGCATAATGTTAATTTGTTTGTCTGATAAAATAAAAATAAAAATAAAATAAAAAACTTGTATGCATGTCACAGGAGGTGAAACAACTAGCAGATGAGTTGCGGTCCGATGTTATATTCAATGTTTCGGAAACTGGAGGTCACTTGGGCTCAGGTCTTGGTGTGGTCGAGCTCACTGTGGCTCTGCATTTTGTTTTCGATGCTCCTCAAGATAAGATAATGTGGGATGTTGGTCATCAGGTTGGATTCTTTCTCTTTTATTTGTAGCTTGTGTAGAGAGACTTGTTTGAACAAACAAAATTTAAAGGATTGAGATTTTTTGCTGAGCTGATCTTTGTCCTGATCTGTTGAGCATTTCAGGTCAGGACAAATATTGGCAGGGAGAGAATCTGACTCCAAGTTTAAGATTATATTATTATTCTGATTGTGTGAATCGTGAATATTAATTTTGCAGTCATATCCTCATAAAATCTTGACTGGTAGAAGAGATAAAATGTCTACAATTAGGCAGACAAATGGGCTTGCAGGGTTCACAAAGCTAACGGAGAGCGAATACGATTGCTTTGGTACTGGTCACAGTTCTACTACTATCTCTGCAGGCTTGGGTAATAATCTACTTTGTTGACAATGAATGTATAATCTTCTAAAACTATTAAGTAGTTTTCTTTATTAGTTATTCAATTGATAATACGAAAGATGCTACGGTGACATTCAATCAGCTATATGAACAGGCATGGCTGTGGGGAGGGATCTTCAAGGAAGAGAGAACCATGTGGTCGCTGTTATAGGTGACGGTGCCATGACTGCAGGCCAAGCTTTTGAAGCTATGAACAACGCTGGGTACTTGGATTCTGATATGATCATTATTCTTAATGACAATAAACAAGTTTCATTACCCACTGCTAGTCTAGATGGACCAATACCCCCCGTAGGAGCTTTGAGCAGTGCTCTCAGTAGGTTGCAATCAAACAAGCCTCTTAGAGAGCTCAGAGAGGTTGCCAAGGTAAGTAATAATATTACAAGAGTTAAAATAGAGAAAGAAAAGTTGAATTTTTCTGTTTGGAAAACTAGTTGAAGTAAACCTGGTCTATTGTTACTTGTATCGCTGCAGGGAGTTACCAGAAAGCTAGGTGGGTCTATGCATAATCTGGCTTCAAAAGTCGATGAATATGCTCGTGGGATGATCAGTGGTTCTGGATCAACACTGTTTGAAGAACTTGGCTTGTATTATATCGGACCTGTCGATGGTCACAACATTGATGACCTTGTTTCTATTCTTAAAGAGGTTAAGAATACCAAAGCATCAGGTCCAGTCCTTATCCATGTCATCACTGAGAAAGGCCACGGATATCCATATGCGGAGAGGGCAGCAGACAAGTATCATGGTAGTCAATAATATTCAACTTCTTTTGAGTACATATATATATAGCATTGGGGCTTTAGTTATATTTTATAGCGTTGATGTTTTTGATTTTGCAGGAGTGGTAAAGTTTGATCCGGCAACTGGAAAACAATTCAAAACCAGTGCTCCTACACAGGCCTACACAACATATTTCGTTGATGCGTTGATTGCAGAAGCAGAGGTGGATAAGAATATCGTTGCAATTCATGCTGCAATGGGAGGTGGAACAGGATTGAATCACTTCCTTCGCCGCTTCCCTAATAGATGCTTTGATGTTGGAATAGCAGAACAGCATGCTGTTACATTTGCCGCGGGTCTGGCCTGTGAAGGGGTGAAGCCTTTCTGTGCAATCTATTCATCTTTCTTGCAGAGGGCTTATGATCAGGCAAGCAAATAGCTTCTTAAACGACTTATTTTGTTCATATAAAATACTACTTCAGCTTATAATTCTACTAAGAATGCATTTTGGGTGCCTACTACAGGTTGTGCATGATGTGGATTTGCAGAAGCTACCAGTAAGATTCGCGATGGACAGAGCTGGACTGGTTGGAGCTGACGGTCCTACACATTGCGGGGCTTTTGATGTTACTTATATGGCATGCCTTCCAAACATGGTGGTAATGGCTCCTTCTGATGAGGCAGAGCTCTTTAACATGGTTGCGACTGCTGCTGCCATAGATGATCGTCCCAGCTGTTTCCGATACCCAAGAGGAAACGGGATTGGCATTGAGCTGCCCGTAGGAAACAAAGGCACTCCTCTAGAGGTAATGATCAAACAAAAATCTCTACTTGTTGATCCTATAGCCAAGGACTTACATTTGATAAATGTTGGTTCGTATTTTTTTCGTGCAGGTTGGAAAAGGCCGGATATTGCAAGAAGGGGAGAAAGTAGCACTCGTGGGCTACGGAACAGCTGTTCAGAACTGTTTAGCTGCTGCCAATTTATTGGAAACTCATGGCTTGCGGCTGACAGTAGTGGATGCACGATTCTGCAAACCACTAGATCGTGCACTTCTTCGGAGCCTGGCAAAATCACACAAGGTTTTGATAACTGTGGAGGAAGGATCCGTTGGAGGCTTTGGCTCTCATGTTGCTCAATTCCTGGCCCTCGATGGTCTTCTCGACGGCACAGTGAGGGTATGTATCACTTGCAACATTTAATTATCGTCATGATTGATATTTAAACTCTAAACATTTTAGTCTTTAGTGCCTTGACATCATAAATTGTCCACATTTTAAGATTTTGTACTTTGCTATTTTGGTTGGATTATCCTGTGCAGTGGAGACCGATGGTTCTCCCTGATCGATACATTGACCATGGATCACCGGAAGACCAGTTGGCTGAAGCTGGTCTCACACCATCTCACATTGCAGCAACTGTATTCAACATACTTGGACAAACAAGGGATGCTCTTGAGATCATGTCATGTAGAACCTAGAGAATTCTTAGTGTGTCCGATCGAACTGATATAAAATATATTAGTTATCTGCATGTAGGTCATTGGATTTGGCAAGTGCATGTAGCCAAGTCAAAGCATTTAAATCCAATGACCCACATACAAGGAACTGATATATTTTATAAAATCAGTTCGAACTGACAATAGAAAAACCGATATATATATATATATATATATATATAGTGAATCTCTCATAAGGAATCCCTTATTTTAATTTCGATAAGGACCACCATGAAATCACATTGATTTGAATGAGTTTTGATCTGAATTTTTTTATGGATGATAAGTTCATTGAAATCCATCCATGAATAAAATTTGAGAATTTTTCAAGCACTATAACTATTTATCCATTTTTTTAAATATGAAGGCATCGAAAAAGTGGGTGAAATATAGGAAAATTTAAGAAAAATAATTCCAGTGCTTGAAAAATTCTCAAATTTTATTCATAAGTAGATTTCAATGATAAGTAGATTTCAATGAACTTATCATCCATATAAAAATTCAGATCAAAATTCATTCAAATCAATATGATTTCATGGTGGTCCTTACCGAAATTAAAATAAGGGATCTCTTATACGAGACTCACTATATATATATATATATATATATATATATATATATATATAAAGACGTTAAAGCTATATAAAAAATATTGGAATATGTGGTGAGTAGTGTAGAGACAGAAAGCACCTAAAACTTTGGTGAGTTAAAGTGATATGAACCTCACCAAGAGCAGTGAGACTTGTAACCAATATATGGTAATGAAGGATTGTTTTCTGAATCAAGTTTATGAAATAAAGAAATTAAAGGACCGCGACCCGTTATCTATATGGAGATAAGAACCAACGGTATCAAGAAGTATTGTAGACGCCACACTTAAGAAGAGATGAAGGTGAGTGATAAGTCTGGCTTTTGAACGCCACAAGGAGGAATCCTTGATAAGTTCTGAGTTCAATGAAGAACCAAAGAGAAAACACTCTCAATTTTAAATCAATCAAAGTCTAACATTTTTACAAAGGAGAAGAACCGAATATAAAGCTTCCTTGGAACAACTCTCCAAGCATGGGAAACACAAGAGAATTAATTGACAAAGCAAATTACAAGAAAATAATAAAGTTAATGCAGATATCAAGTAAAACTCTTCAAATCCCGTAGATTAGTTGAATCTAGCCACGAGAATGAATTCAGTCATATCTTTCTCTTGGGACCTTCAAATGACTTGCTTCAAAATACGAAATTGAAGTTAAGGTGCTGATCTTTCCAATATCATAAACCACGTCAACTAATTCATTCAGAATTAAAAGTTATGAAGTCTCCAAACTGCCCTTCGAACATGATTTAATGCATCTACTAATCGCCCCCTTGCAAATGTACTCTCCCATGTCATGGGCCCTTGTAATCGGCCCAATCAATTGCTTTGATGATGTTAATTAAGCCTTGGTCTTCATGTGGGCTCATCTTAGACTTGAACAATTCAGAATCAGCCCAAGTGTCTTGAATCAGGCCATTGATTGCATCTTTAAATCTCCTAACCCTTGCCCTTGTTATTGGTCCAAATAGAACTTGCAATGGATCCTTAGGCACAGCCCCCTTATTCACATCATAAATTAAAGAGGCATTTGGGGTATTGGACATGTTATGTCTATCTTCCATGTCATGAATCATGATCAATAATTTGGCACTAATTGACAATACACAATAGGACCCAATGTTGGGAAAATTTTATATAAGCCATAACCTAAGATCTTTGCAAGTTCATTAATATATACATGTTACAAGCTTCAAACACTAATATGGACAAGTGTGGAAATGGAAAGGGCACAGCGTCTTGGCGGACGGAACCATTGTTCACCTGAGTTTGTGGAGTTGGTAGTGGATCTGCAGAGAGAGAGAGAGAGAGAGAGAGAGAGAGAGAGAGAGAGAGAGAGAGAGAGAGAGAGAGAGAGGGTGGGACTACACTCTATTCAACATTCCTGAAGTTATGAAACCCAATAGGCTAACACCGTTTATTCTGAATGCGTGTAGGGACTTCCCTATGTTAAGAAAAATATTGACCCATCACATTATGAGTTCAAAACATAAAACAGTCACACTAATACAAAATCATACCACTGTATTTTAGGTATAAATGATCCATTAATAAAAGTGATCACCAACCTACACAAAGTGCTCCAAAATATCTGACATTAACAATATGTTTTATCGGAATGTGGGGGGAGTGCCAAAGATAGTTATCATCAAGCAGATATTTTGATTGACATCCAAAAAATCATTAGTTATTTCACCAATGATTGGTATGTTCTTAATTGAATTGTGTTATTTACTTATTTTAGAATTTTATTGGGATTATATTTTTATTACAAGTAGGTTGTTAAGAAAAGTAATTGAAGGGTTTTCTTTTTTCTTTTTTCTTTTTTCTTTTTATTAAGTATTGATTGCAATTTATACAATTGCAATGGTTGTCGGTTGCGTCGGTAATCTTAATGAAATAGAAATTAAGAACGTATATAATCTATGATTTGAATCAGAAATGATTATATGGGTATTCTAATTTGTTTCCATCAATTAGTAGCTTAAAAGCACATCACTTATTAGTATAGATGGTTGTATACCTCTCTTTCTACGTTAGTGGTGGGAGATTCGAGTTTCACTCTACGTATTTTATAAGAATGTACAAGTAATCAACTCCTTAGTGTTACTAGAGTAAATATCTGAAGTTTCAAATAGCAACGAAGTCACAGAACAATATCAGTTAACTACCCCAAACAACGAAGTCCACCTTAGAGACCCAACCTTCACAACTCATATAATTCACCACAAACTATCCTGATATATATATATTTATCTCTTCAGTCAAACTTCAATGGTGTATCTTGGTGCACTTTACCACACTATATCCCCTAAATTAATGTGAACCTTAGATAATGTGATGTGATTGCACAAACATCTCAACTTTTGTATTCCGCTTTAATCCCTAGTAATAATGTGACAATAATTGATAAATAGATCGCACTTGTCACATCACATAAGTCTAATTATCACATCATTTATTAAGATATAAGTGAAATATAAAAAGTGAGATGTGTAGTATTACAATTTATGAATTCTTTACCAATCCGGCCTAATGGCTCCATGGCACATTTGGTACATGGAGCCGAAGAATTGTTTGTGGGTTGGATTTGAATTCTATTAGATAGGATGGGCCTGCAAATGTTTGGTTCTTTGTAACTTATAATTGTATTTGGCCATATTCCATGACTCTTTTGTTACATGGTATTCTTTTCAGAGAGTTGAACTCCATCTGATTTATTTATTTATTTTTTTTTTGAATCCACGATTTAATTGATTTATTTTTTATTTTTTAGTCAATATACAATTTCTTTGACATAGACGTGAGGAGCTCACCACTGTTAACCTCAATTTCAATTTCGTCTCTATGGTAATTTTTTAATATATGCACATGGATCATGGACGACGTCCCTCTACTCCAATGATATTTGGTATTATCTAAGTAGGTTGAAGAGATTATGTGAATTGTTGCATGGCCTGCAACAGCTCCTGTGAAAATGCCAATGAAATTAATCTGAAATTTGGAATTCGATATCTTGTGATTTTGTCACCCTAATATTTCGTTTCATCCTTTTTCAATATCTAATCTAAAAAATAATTAAAATATCCAATCTAAAATATATGATTGGTTTGATTTAATATAAAATAAATACATAAAATTTTAAATTTTAAAAAATTATATATATAATTAGTCTACTAGGGTTGGAAACTTGGAGTTAAATTTTTTTAGAAAGAAAAAAAAAAAAAAATATATATATATATATATATATATATAGTCTTTCTACTGTCAGTTCGTTCTGATATAAAATATGGAAACGGATATTAATACTCATAAAACTTAGTAGTACACCCATTTTTATAAATACACTAATGTCTAAAATTTTAAAAATAAATATTACTATAAACATCCATCATAATGCCAATAGTACCCTCATTGAAATAAATATATTCATTTTAATACATATTATTTATAATCACTCTTAAATTATTATCACACCCAATTTATATATATATATATATATATATATATATATATAATCATATTATTTTTAGAATCAAATCTTTTTTTTAATGATGGTCCAATTTTTTTTTTTTTTGGTGAGTAGGCGGGCTACAAGCCCAAAAGAAACAACAAGAAAGAACTAAGGGCTAGGAATGAGCCTAGCATAGGACAAATCCTCAATGTCATCAGACAACAGACCAGCAATTTGGAACGGAGGATTAGCAAAAAAGGAAACACCCAGATCCAAGGAATGGCCCAGACCAGCAAGACCATCAGCAACACGGTTGCTTTCTCTGAAAACATGCTTCACAGAACAATGCCAGTTCTTGTCAATGAGCACACGACACTGATGTATAAAACTGAGCAGAGGATGGTTACAGGGAGGAGTAGAATTAAGCAATAACACAACATCATGAGAATCCGATTCAACAACAACTTTATTATAACCCTTCTCCCAAGCAAACTTGAGACCCTCAAGAACACCCCAAAACTCAGCCTCAATCACACTACCCTTCCCTTTATTAAGAGCAAAACCACCTAACCAGTTCATATGATGATCACGCAGAACTCCTCCCGCAGCAATGCAACCAGAGTCAGGAAGTCTACTCCCATCCACATTTAGCTTAACCCAATCATGAGAGGGGGGTTTCCAAGAAAGAAGACAAATAACCGAAGCACATTCCCTACCCAGAGGATTATTCGCAGTAAACCAAGACTCCACATACCTGATAATGAACAGCCCAGGACTAGGAGGATATCTAAAATTGGGATTGAAGATTTTAGCACACCTCCACTTCCACACAAACCAGAGCACAACAGCAAAAATAAGATAGTTCGGCCACTTGTTCACAGTAGGTTTATCACACCTCAGGTTCTGTAGAAGCCAGGCTTTCCAACTCAAATTAAAACCACCATTCTTGGTAGCTCCATCATACACATCATCCCAGATACTAATAGAGTCTTGACATCCTCTAAAAACATGATCAGCAGTCTCAACTCCCACATTACACCTGCCACAAATAGTATCCACAGTCAACCCCCTTGAAGCTCTATGGTCATTAGTGAGAAGCTTCCCATGAAGCAAAATCCACAAGAAGTAGAGAACTCTAGGAGGAAGTTTAAGCTTCCAGATAAAATTCCACTCCTAAGGCCGCAGATTATCCTCCTTGAAAATCCCATTATACGCACTCTTCACAGAAAAATCACCATTAACAGTCAAGCTCCAAATAACTTTATCCATGTCATTGTGACAATTACCAACATGAATACTCACAATACAAATGACCACCTGCCAAGGCAAAACAGACGCCAATTTTTGGGTATCCCAACCCTCCAAAGCACGATAGTCATAAACACTTTCAGACAATTGCACAACAGACAGAGAACAAGTAGCCAGCTCACGCAAACACCCCACCTCAGGAACCCATCTATCAAGCCAAAACCTAACCTTCTCACCATTACCAATTCTCCACCGTATACTGTTAGCAAGAATTTTAGCCCCACAAGACACACCTTTCCAGGTACTCGAACCATACTTATTTTTTAAAGTATCAGTAACCACCAAGTCCCCCTCCTTAAGGTATTTACTCTTAAGCATATGAGCCCATAGACCGTCAACATTCTGAAGAAGCCTCCAGCCGGTTTTAGCAAGAAGGGCTTGATTCATGGGTTTCATTTTTTTGATGCCTAGGCCTCCAAGCTTCATAGGCCGACAGACATCCTCCCATTTAACAAGATGAATCTTTTTATTATTAGCACTATTACCCCAGAGAAAGTCTCTATTAAGCTTATCCAGACTATAGCACAACTCAGAAGGGAGCTTTATAGATTGCATGGCATAGATAGGGAGGGCAGAGGCCACCGCTTTTATAAGAGTACATCTACCAGCCATAGACAAGGAAGCACTTTTCCATGAGGCAAGCCTTTTTTGGGACTTCTCAAGAATATCCTTGTAGGTATTTCTTGTGATACGCCCATGAATGAGCGGCACACCAAGGTAGTTCCCCAAATTGTTAGTAATAGGCGACCCACAAATATTGGCCAAAGAAATAGCAAAGCTACCACAAATATTACCAGAGCAAAGGACTCTAGATTTAGGAAAGCTAACCTTTTGGCCCGAAAGGTCACAGAAAGTGTCAATGCAATCCCTCATGGACTCAGCTTGAGAGAGAGAAGCATGGCCAAAAAGAATGAGGTCATCCGCAAAGAAAAGATGTGAGATCTTAGGACCCCCTCTAGAAACCGTAACCGGCCACCATTTACCCTCAACACGTTTTTGACTTATAATATGGGAAAGTTTCTCCATGCACAACACAAAAATATAAGGAGACAACGGATCACCTTGCCTAATACCACATCTAGGAGAAAAGCTATCCGACAGTTCACCATTAAGGATAACTCTATATTGGACACTAGAAACACAGCTCATAATTAATTTGAGCAATCCTCCCTCAATACCAACTTCTTTAAGCACACTCTCAATAAAATCCCATTGAAGTCTGTCATAGGCTTTGGCTAGATCAATCTTCCAAGCCATAAATCCCAATTTCCCCTTAGCACATTTAAACTTATGAAAAACTTCTTGGGCAACCACAATATTATCTTGGATTTGTCTTCCAGGGACAAAGGCAACTTGGTTAGGACTAACTAACTCAGGGAGGAAAGGTCTAATTCTTTGAACAAGGATCTTGCTAAGCAATTTATAGGTGGTATTGCAAAGGCTAATAGGTCGGAAATGTGACATGTTGGTAGGATTGGGAATTTTAGGAATAAGGGAAATGAGAGTATGGTTAAGATCAGCCCCAACACAATCCTTCAACAAGCAATCCGAAACCAGTTTGTAGAGATCATTTTTGCAACAGTCCCAAAATCTTTGGAAGAAGATGGCAGGAAACCCATCCGGACCGGGAGCCTTGAATCCTCCAATATTGAACAAACATTGCTTAATTTCAACCTCACTAACCGCATTGGATAACCAACCAAGATTACTGGTAGTTAATTTGGTAAACAATTGAGGCAATCTGGAATACTCACCCGTACATTGTCTCTCTTCAAATAAACTTTTGAAATAATTAACAGCCACATTTTTCATCTCATTGCTATCCTCAATCCAGCACCCATCATCCGTTTTGAGGCCTTCAATTTTATTTTTCCTTCTTCTTATAACAGTGGAAAGATGGAAGAACTTGGTGTTCTTATCACCTTCCCTAAGCCAACAGTTTCTCGATTTTTGTTTCCAAAAAATTTCTTCTTGCTCAAGAACAATATTATACTCCTCTTGAAGAGAAACTTCAAGGTTGGAAAGGAAACGGGAAGGGCGAGTACTTAAACTCTTTTGTATCCCTAGAATACGAGCCAAAAGACGTCTTTTGTTGCTAAAAAGGTTACCAAATTTCTCCTTATTCCACTTTTGGAGTGTACCAGTCAGATTATGAATCTTAACTAAAACATTTCCATCTTGTGACTTCCAATTATGGTGAATAAACTCCTCAAACCTCTTATGCTTCAACCACATCGCTTCAAACCTAAAGGGCTTAGGACTATTATTGGGAATGTGCATACTAAAGAGGTTAATGAGAATCGGGCAGTGGTTAGACATAACTCTAGGAAGATGTTTGACAAATCCCTCAGCAAAATGAAGCCTCCAGTCCATGGAACAGATGGCCCTATCAAGCCTTTCCCAAATTTCCTCCCCAATTCCCCTTTTCGTCATCCACGTAAATTTAGGTCCAGTGAAACCCAAATCCACCAAACTATTTCGATCAATCCAGTTGGCAAAACCACTGTTAGAAAATGAATCCCTACCCCCTCTCTTCTCAGAAATACTAGTAATCTCATTGAAGTCACCAGTGATGAGCCAAGGTAAATCAAAACAAGTCCTAATGGCATCAAGGTAATTCCATAGCAATCTCCTAGTAGAAACACAAGGATTAGCATACACAACGGTAAGAATCCAGAGTTTCTTATGGTCCTTAATAAGTGCTGTGATACAGTGTTTAGTTTTAGCCACCACCTGCAATTTAAAACCACACTCATTCCACAACAACCAAATGCCCCCAGCAAACCCCTCAGCATCCACAACAAAGCAATTGTCAAACCCAAGTTTTTTAATAACTCTTTGGGCTTTAATACCACTAATCCTAGGTTCAAAAATGGCCAAGATATTAAAGTGATACAGCTTCCTAAGATCCGCAATATTCCTAGCAAACATCCTCTTTCCCGCCCCTCTCACATTCCACACACAAATCATGGAAATAATGGGAAAAGAGTACCTCTACTCGGAGACATCAGCCATGGCCTTTTCAAGACCAGCTGCAACTACATCAAAATTCCTATCACTAGGAATAACATTGTTACACAGGGCCAAATCCGCTGAAACACACATCTCACTGGGACGACCTTCCATCTCAACAGAACCGGCAGTTTCTATCACACTCATCTGAGAATCAGTTGCAGCTTTACTCACTAAAACAGGTTGGCCATGTCTTTTCCCTTTACAACCTCCCTTAGAGCTTTCCGCTTCATCTAGGCTGCCACTAGCAAAGTTCAAACGGCTATTAGGCAACTGGTTCTTGTCCCCTCTTCTTAAAATCTTGACACCACTAGAAGGAGAAGACCTGCTTAATTTCTCACCCTGTATCTTCTTATGGTTAGTAATCTCTTTAAGGACATTACTATTTATCTGGCTCTTACCAGCAGAATCCTTACTCTTTGCAAAATTAACATCCTCTGCTTCCATAACCTCCACATCCTCACTGAGAATATCAAACCTAGACCCCTTCCCCATCACGGCAGTAGTGGCTTTTACTCCCTTATTCTTACCCATTCTGTCATCAAAGGCTCTACCACCCTTGTTACCCATCAAATTAGAACCACCTGGATTACCAAAAGATCCCTTTCTCTGCACACCATTACTACTACCATTCCCCATTTGCCCATTTCTCCCATTCACATTTCTGAATCCCTGTTTACCGTAGGAAACCAGCAGCCATGGTCCATAAGGAGACATCTCCTTCTTGGGCGTATTTTCTGGCACTTTCTCAGTGACCATATCTTCAGCAATATTCTCTGCTAGCCCTTCTCTACAATTATCTTTACTGTGCCCATATCTCCCACATTTGAAGCAAACCAGACCAAGACTTTCATATTCCACCCTAATCAATCTATCATCAATACTAAGAGAACCCAAAAGAGGTTTGGAAATATCAATTTCTACACAAATACGCGCAAATCTCCCTCTAGCTTGAGTTTCAGTAATTGGGTCTACCTTACACATCTTCCCCAACATGCCCCCAATGTTCCAAAGCAATTCAGAATCCATCCATTCCATAGGTAATTTTGACAATCTGACCCAAATTGGCATGCTACGAATTGTGTCTTCACCAGGAACAAAATTGGGTTTCCACCTTTGCACAGCCAAATATTGGTTTGTGATGACCCAAGGGCCATTCGTAAGAACATATTCAAGGTCCTCTTTCATCTGAAACCTCACCACAAAGTAGCCTTCTCCTAGATCAGTCAGTTGCCAATGTCCTAGAAGAGTCCATTTCTGAGTCAACTTGGTCAGCATAAAGCTAAGAGTGTGTGGCCGTCCCATATTTTTCAGAATAAGGGCATTCTCCCAGGGCTTGTGAAGTTGCTCTTTCAGACTAGGTGAGAGTTTCATCACTGGTCCATCAGGACCCTCAGAGATTGAAATATCTTCAACACCAATCTGGATCTTTTCTTTAGGAACTCCCAAACCCATCCAAGAGCTCGGCGTCGACATGCTCATAAGCTTCGATTTGAAGCTCCTCGTGGGTTCGTTAGTGTATCCAGAGCTATCAATTTTCCGCCCAACAGAAATAAACTCAGCTCTGACTCTTTTAGCAGTAGTACTAGTATCCAGGTCCATCTTCGAATCAACATTCGTATCAGTAATAGGAGATTGTTGAGCTGAGAAGACAAAATCCGCACTCGAGATCTCCATAGAAGAAGAAAGGAACACAGAAGTCACCGATCAGGTGGAGGCAGAAAGGGAAAAGAAAAAGAAAGGAGAAAATTGCGACGGCGCGTAAAACTTAGGTCAGAAAAAATAGATCTCACAAAAACATCTCTGGCGCGTACAACTAGCTATCCCCACGCGCCCATTCTTTTTTTTGGTTGTTTATCAATTTAATGATGGTCCAATTTACTTTGGAAATATCTCGAATGTAGGAGCCTTATAAAAGGGAATATGTGGAACCGTATACCGTGTCAAGAGATTTTCAATATGGAATTCTCTTATTTATACAGCTATCTTAAAAAAAAAAATTCTTATTGATATTTCCGGTTATCTTAAAAAAATATAAAAATATATATATAAAAACTTGTTGATATCTACTGTTATCATTAAAAAAAATAAAAATTGTTTATTGATAAAGTTCATAACTATATATAAAATAAAGATAAAAACAATATGATAATTATGTGATGATGAGAAAGTTTGATACTTTAAATAAAATTAGAGTTTAATTAGAGCATCTCCAATGCAAATATGTATTTTTGAGTTTCTAAATAGTGTCACATCAGCATTTCTATTTATTATGAGCTCACTTTTGAATTTTTTTTAGAGAAATGTATATTCACATCTCTAATGCAATTATCTAAAGTCAAATATGCATCAATTTTATGTCCAATCATAATAAAACAATTATTACACTCTCTCTCTTATTTTATTTTACAATTAAATGAGGTTTAATCTTATTGGTGGAAAGAGTTAGAAATCCT
Organism: Acer saccharum; assembly: GCA_030490815.1. NCBI lineage: Eukaryota > Viridiplantae > Streptophyta > Magnoliopsida > Sapindales > Sapindaceae > Acer > Acer saccharum. Next base: position 6,513,457 of record CM059868.1, read on the forward strand.
AATTAGCATTTCTAGGAGAGTTTATAGAATTAGAAACCCAACTCTATATTCTCTAACTTTTTTTTTGGCCACATCATCTCCATATTCAACTTAGATAATAGCATTGGAAAGAATTTTTCCAACTCTTTTAATATCTATCCTATGTGGTACTCCATTTTCTCCAAATACATAATAGCATTGGAGATGCTCTTAGGGTTTATCATAAAAATTAGGGTTTATTATAAGTTTTTTTTTAATAAAGATATATAGTTGAAGATATGTGTGTAATTAATGAGTGTATATAGTATTTGATTTATTTTTAATTAAAGTAACTTGTCCTTATTGGTAAATTTCTATTGTGATATTTTTATAATTAATTTTTTTAATAAAATATGGGTGCACTAATAAGTTTTATAAGTGTCAATATCGGAACCCATAAAATATATTATGACGAAAAATATGAACCATATATTATGGAGAAATTTTGACAATTGTGTATACTTTGAGTCAAAGTATGTAAATCTAATAGTCCACATTCATCGTCTTAATATATTTTATATTAGGACCAACTGACAATAAGAATATATATATATAAAGAATGGAGGTGGAGAGAGAGGTTCCCCATTTAGGATTTAAGGGTCAAATTTGCCCCTAAATAGGGATGGGCCCGTGAGGGTGGGGCCCATAGGAAAATATCAATCCCTAACAACAAACATGAATAAGCCCATCGGATACCAAAATCTGTAATTAAAAAATAAAAATAAAAAAAGGTTGGTAAATTTATTGAAATGTTAGTTTATTCGGTGCAATTCACCGCTAAAGAGTTGAGATGTGATTGTCAAATGTCAACAGAATATAATTATCAACTCTCTTGTCAGATTTTGCTTCATTTTCAAACTTCAAACCCTTGTTGAAAGATCAATTAAATAGTTGTGTACCAAATTAACAGCTCAAAGAAATGGCCGATCACCGATACAAAACTCCAACAGTTTTCTGTGTTGGAACGGCCGATACCAAGTTCCATGAGCTACAATTCTTGTCAGAATCAGTTCGATCCAATCTCAACACTTTCTCCAACAAATCATCTTCCAAGGTAATGTACACTCTTCTTGTTAATTTCTATTTAACATGTTCTGGTTAGATTTAGTAGTTTGTGTTATGTTCATGGAAATTTGATAAGAAACTCTTAATGTTAAAAAAAAAAAAAAAAAAAAAAAAAAAAAAAAAAAAAAAAAAAACAGGTAGATGTTGTGGTGGTTGATGTTTCTGTTAGTGAAAGTGAGACAGAGAGTTTAGGTGATTTTGAGTTTGTGAGAAGAAATGATGTTCTGTCTTGCAATTCTGAGTCCACCGAGAAAACCCTACCCGTGTTTGGTTATGATAGAGGCAAAGCTATTGCCTTTATGAGTAAATCCCTTGAAAATTTTCTTCAAAAAGCTTCGGAGGATCGAGTTCTCGTTGGAGTCATTGGTCTTGGTGGCAGTGGAGGTACTTCTCTTATATCATCTGCTTTTAAAACTCTTCCAATTGGGTTGCCAAAGGTTATTGTGTCTACTGTTGCTAGTGGTCAAACTGAGCCTTATATCGGGACGTCGGACTTGATATTGTTTCCATCTGTGGTGGATGTTTGTGGGATTAATAGTGTTAGTAGAGTTGTTCTGTCAAATGCTGGAGCTGCTTTTGCTGGAATGGTGATTGGGAGGCTAGAAAAATCAAGAGATTTGGATACTAGTAAAGCAAAATGTACCGTTGGTTTAACAATGTTTGGGGTCACAACTCCATGCGTAAATGCTGTGAAAGAAAGATTGATGAAAGAAGGTTACGAGACCATGGTTTTCCATGCCACTGGAGTAGGAGGCAGGGCTATGGAGTCTCTGGTTAAAGAGGGATTCATACAGGTATTTAAGCTACAAAAAATTTCTAATCTTTATGTTGATGTGTGTTTTATGTCTAAAGCAGTTGACTAGATTAAACGAGATTGATGAAGTATAGCATTATTGTTATTTGCTTTATTATGTGCTTCTTAATATGCATTTGTTCTGCTTGATCACATTCCAATATAATGTGATTGTGAATTGTACTTTATTATGATGCATGTTTAAGCTTAAACGATGGGCATTAGGTCTAAAGCAGTTGACTAGATTAAACTAATTTGTTGAAGTATAACACCATTACATTTTTCATATTCTTTGTTCTCTTTTCTTTGGCTTGATTTTGAACTATACCCATTTGTTTTGCTTGATCAAATTCGAAGATAATGTGAGTTATAATGTAAGAAATGAGTATGATGTATATGACCTCTCTGGACCATCTGTTTTTTCATTTGACTAGCCATTCTCATAAACGCATGGTGATGTTTTAACATAAAGACAGTTTTAGAGTTGGATGACTAGGTGAAAATATGATCATTTAAGAAAGATGTATATGCTTTATTTTCGCGTGTAATTTCTGCTGTTATGGCTACTTCAGGGCTAGTTAAGCAAAGAAGGAATTCTGATTGATTATCATGGTTATTTCTTATACTAGGAACCTCTGTTTTTACTTTGATCTCGTAACTCCTTGATGTTATTTTTATTTCTGTTATAAGAATTAAGAGCTCATTGTTAGTTTTTATACTTGCATATAATTCCATACCTTATTATAATGACTTAACTCTTAGGAAAAACCTTTCATTCCAAAGACAATTTTACCTAAATTTAAACAAACTTTGGTATGAGTCAAATTGGTATACCAGTTAATTTTTTTCCACTCCTAAATAGTTTTAATTTGATGTAAGGGTGTATTGGACATCACAACAACTGAGGTTGCAGATTATGTAGTTGGAGGTGTTATGGCTTGTGACAGTTCCCGATTTGATGCCATCATAGAGAGGAAGATTCCTTTAGTACTGAGTGTGGGTGCCTTGGATATGGTGAACTTTGGAGCTAAAGAAACCATACCTACAAATTTTCAACAAAGAAAGATTCATGTACATACTGAGCAGGTAATTAATCCCCAAACCCTGTTTTTTTTCCTTAATGTTGGCCTGGTATTACCTTATGTATTTGTTGATTTTTTTATATTGCAATGGTTTGGTTCTGATTGATTTACTGATAAAGAAAAATCGGAGTGCTGAACAAATCTAAACAGATAGATCTTACACTTTGATTATGTATTTTTGATATTTAATGTTTTATTATTTGTAGGTTTCACTCATGAGGACCACTGTGGACGAGAACAAGAAGTTTGCTGCCTTTATTGCAAATAAATTGAACAAGTCATCATCCACAATCCGTCTTTGCTTACCACAAAATGGTATCTCAGCCTTGGATGTGCCAGGGAAGCCCTTTTATGATCCTGAGGCAACTGGTATGCTCATTAGTGAGCTACAAATGCTTATTCAGACAAATGAAAATCGTCAGGTACCATTGTTACTTACCAAATGTTGTGTATCACAATCCCAACCTTTGTTGTTTCGGTCCGATTATGTCATACATGATATTATTTGTTTTCTATTCTCAGTGGCCATTGTAAACTGTCTAATAACAGGTAAAGGTGTATCCTTATCATATCAATGAACCTGAGTTTGTGGATGCTCTAGTTGACTCATTTTTAGAGATCAGTGGGAATAATCTTACAGATAACCGTTCTACCCAAAGTGCTTCTTGTGATCTTAATCAACACCATAATGAGGATTTTGTTTCTAGCAGAAATACATCAAGCCATGAAACGATTTGTTACAGCCCAAGCAACTTTCCTGATGCAAGACAAGGTTGTAGTCTGAGCACTTCTTCAATATGATAAGTTCCCATGGAATTACTTGTTAGAAATAATCTTAGTGCCTTATCTTGTTAATAAATAGAACATATTAATTACAATCTTTCACTTATTAAGTTCATTGGTAGCTCTTAAAAGTTTAGGAACACTGTTATAAGATCTGAGAATGCATGTCATAATTTTGCCACTCAAGCTTTGGTATCCATAGCCATTTACTTGTATGTAACAAAATTTCAGATCAGTTAAAAGTTAGGAAATGAAGCATCAATACAATGTAACTATTTTTTATTTTAAATCTAGATGATGCTGCTGTATTTTGATGTGGACAAAAACCTAACCAGTATTGAACTTTATATGTGACAGAAACTTTACAAAGAACTCAGGCAATATTGCTAAAACTAAAAGATCAAATAGACAAAGGATTGCCAATAATCGGAGCTGGTGCTGGGACCGGAATATCTGCAAAGTTTGAGGAAGCTGGTGGTGTTGATATGATAGTATTGTATAATTCAGGACGTTTTCGGATGGCAGGCAGAGGTTCTTTAGCAGGCTTATTGCCTTTTGCTGATGCAAATGCAATTGTACTTGAAATGGCCAATGAAGTGTTGCCTGTAAGTTTCTAGACCTCATAAAACAGCGCATAATACATCTTCACATGCGCATGCATTTATTCACACTGATACAGAACCAGGAAACCATGAATATATTTAATCTTTTATCCCTTATTATATTTGTTATTACACGAGATACAGGGTACAAATGCCTCGATTTAGAAAGTTGAAATTTGAAAGACCTGTCCCCTGAAGTTTCTGTTCAGTTTCTATCTCCATTATCCAACATTTCTAATTAATTTACAAATTCAACTATTTTTAGGTGGTGAAGGAGGTACCTGTTCTAGCCGGAGTGTGTGGTACTGATCCTTTTCGCCGAATGGATTACTTCTTAAAGCAGTTGGAGTCAATTGGGTTCTTTGGGGTGCAAAATTTTCCAACTGTTGGGCTGATGGATGGTAATTTTAGACAAAATCTGGAAGAGACAGGAATGGGATATGGGTATGCAGTAAATAATGTTTTTAATTCGTATTCTCGTTGGAATTTAATTAATCATGATTCTTACAACTATAATTCTTGCTTTCCTAATGTCAGCTTGGAGGTTGAGATGATTGCGAAAGCTCATAAAATGGGTCTCTTGACAACTCCATATTCCTTCAACCCAGATGAAGCTGTGGAGATGGCAAAAGCTGGTGCCGATATCATAGTGGCTCATATGGGGCTTACTACGTCTGGATCTATAGGTGCCAAAACAGCTGTCTCATTGGAAGAAAGTGTAGATCGTGTACAAGCTATTGCTGATGCTGCACTTAGGATCAATCCTGGTGTTATCGTTCTCTGCCATGGAGGTACATTTGAAAAGCCTTTTATCAAGTTCTGTGAATTTTGTGTTTCGCAGTTCTCATTTAAACATATGATTTATTTTATTTTATTCTTGTATTCCAATCGCCTTCACCTTTTAAAAGGTTATTTTAATGTTTGTTTTTCATTATAACTGAAGAAAAGAATTGAGTTTCTCCTGTGCAAATTGCAGGTCCTATATCTGGTCCAAGCGAGGCAGAGTTCGTATTGAAGAGAACCAAGGGTGTTCATGGGTTTTACGGTGCATCAAGTATGGAGAGGCTACCAGTTGAACAGGCTATAACGAGCACAATGCAACAGTACAAATCCATTTCTATGAAGTGAACTTTGATTCGTTTTTTGTTCGCTAAGCGAGATGGTTTATGCATGCATATAGTAACTTCTTCTAAATAAACAATGAGTTAACAGATATTGTCTCTTCACATTTGTATAATATTTGTTACTAAAGAGTTGATTGCAAGAGTCGTTTGTTTGTTTGAGGTGCCCTGTTGCATTCTTTGTAATGATTTTCCTGAGTTTGTTTTCATCAAAATATATGGAGTGGAAAGGAGTATTTATTCGAAAATGTCAGTTTTACCTTAGCGGGGAAACAATCGTTTAGCTATTACAAAATTTCTCAGCTAGACATCACTGCATATAATTATGAGCCGTGCATTTCAAGAATTGTGTGAAGCCATCAATGCTCATTTCCCATTGTTTAAGGACTTTAAGGTTATAGGGCAGCCATTCCTCAGCCGAGGAATATGCGACTTCTTTTCCAGGGAAGTATCCGGATCATCAACAGTCCACCTACATACACAGTGGATAGCAAGTCAGATACTATCATAGAATCAGGAAGAAGAGAAATCTTTGGAGTAGAAGAGAAACGACTCACTTATATCTACTGGTCAGCCTGTGAAGAAATACCAACAATGTTACTTTTGCCATGTTCCTTCCGATGCAAGTCCTACGTCCTGATCCGAAAGGTATGAAACTACAAGGCTTGTGCGTATCCTGGAGACAACAAATATCAATACATCATCAATAGTCTCTTAAGCGTCACGAATTCGAGAGAAACATAAAAAGAAGTGTCGTGAATTAGAGAACGAAAAAACATAAAAGGAAACCCAGAATTGTTCAGGAAAGTTGTTACATCAAATCTGGAAGGGTTGAATTGCATAGGGTCCTGGTGCAAATCCGGGTCATAGTGAATGCAAGTTGCATCAATGTTAACATGCCATCCTTTCTTTATTTCATAGCCTTCAATGGTACAATCATTAAGTGCAACGCGAGGGAACCACAACAAGACATTCGACATTCTTAAAGTTTCTTTGACAACCTGATCATTATACAAGGTGGAACATAAAAACCAATTATCTAGTAGTAGTTCAAAAAAACATGAATATAATTTGAAAGATCTATTCTTTACTTCTATAAAATTATTATATAGTTTACATGGTCTAACCTTCCACCCATAAGACATGCTTTTCACATCTTCAAGGGTCAAGAGAATTTCATCCGACTTGTTTTTGGTTATTGACAATTGTTCTTCCTGTAAGTTTATAAAAATTTGTTAGTGAATGTATACACAAAAAAAAAAAAAAAAAAAAAAGAGGTGGTGGAGTATCTGTGCAAAAAGTAATTGCATAGCAATTTGAAGCACTATAACTACAGAATTTGTTGATTGGATATTGAACAACTTTATGCATGGAATCTCACCCTTAGTCTGTCCTGGACATCTCTGTTTTCATCCAGGAACTTGACACACCACATCATGGCAGCTGCAGTGGTGCTCTGTCCAGCGATTATCAATGTTAACAAGTTATCCATGATCTCTGAGTCACTTAACTTTTCATTTGATGGATATGAGTCTCTATCTAACATTGACTGAAGAAAGTCCTCAGAACACTCAAGTACTCCACTTCTTCTTCCATCAATCATCTCTCTGAAGGTTTTCATCAACCTTTTTCTTGCCTGTTCGTAAACAAATTTATGAAGATTATAAAAAATGGAAATCGTGCTCTTCGAGCTATTTGTAAGGATTCAAGACATGTATCACATATACCTTCATGCCTCTATAGTATTGAGTCCCAGGAACCATGATAGGAAAGGATAACATGGCTTCTGTAACATCTGCGACGTCTTTTTCAATCGATTGAAGCAAAGATTCGTTTGTGATGCTCATCAACATGTTGCACATTGCATCAAAGGTAATCTGCCAAAAGAAGTTTTTGAAAATTTTCAGATTTTTTATTTGATTTAACTAATATAATGTTATCATGCATCAAGTTTCGTGAAATCTGATAATGTACTCTAAAACATCAAATTCAAGTAAGAATTGTGTTATATACCTTCACACTAAAATCAAGGACCGCAAAGCTTTTCCCGTTTTGTTCTAGTTTTTTTAGTCTTTCAGAAAGCACTTTGTCAATATTTATAACAAATCTAGGCAAAGAATTCATAGAAAAATGACCAGATAAGAGACGTCTAATCTTGTTGTGGCTCTCATGCGGTGCACACAACAAACTTTTCTCTCCAACCGCATCTGCCATTGATTTCACGAATCCTTTGTTGAAGTTCAAATCATTAGTGAAAATCGTTCTTGCCCCCTCTGCACTTGGAACAAACACATGGATCTTGCCAAACAACCTTGTTTTGAACCACTTCCCATACCTGCTTTCATCACAATCATCCGTTAGACATGATCTTTTTAGGTTCTGGAGTACCGCATAAAAAAAAAAAAATTGTATATTAAAGTGATTCATTTCTATTACATCAAATATGTTTTTTTGAAGCGGTAAATTTTATTGCAAGCCACATAGGCGGTCCGAAAAACAACAGGCAACAAGCCAGAGAAACAAAGCAAGCCAAACCAAGCTCACAAAGCAAGCCAAACCAATTCAACTTTTTCTTTAAGGTGAAACATATTTGATGTATGATTACATCAAATATGTTTCACCTTAAAGAAAAAGTTGAATCAAATCAAAATGGACTAAAAGTCAGTTTGAGTAATTGTTTCAATAGTGAAATAATAGCTAGACTCAACCAATCTGAAGATGTTAAAAAAAAAAAAAAAAATGCATGAAGGAGTACTCTATTTTGCATGAATTATTATTATTATTATTGTTATTATTATTATTTTGTAGTAACATTTTTTCCAGCATAAAAAGGAAGCATTGAGGGGTCATATTATATCCTATATGTACTTGGAAAAATATTAGATGATAGATAGATCCCTTTAAATTAAGATAATTGAAGAAGACGATAATTACTAACCATAGTCGTCTAAGTCTGACAAAATTGTAACACCCTTTCGTGCTGTTGGTTGCTGAAACAATAGAGAAGGTTTCACCTAGAAAAGGTAAACCCAATTGTCCCGGGATTTCGCTTCTGTTGCTTGCCAATCTTCTCCACACTTTTTGTAGAAAAATAGTTACAGTTAAAGAAAAGAGTGCAAGCATGATAATCTCATCATAGTTACGTAAAAGGAAGATGAGCTCTTTCTTTGATGGATTCAACATCTTAATCTTTCTCAACCAAGTTATCTACTGATGAGAGAACTAGATTTTTGAATGTTGTGATTATATGGTTAAGATAGTGCATTTTATATACTGACGGATAAGCAGACAAGCTCTTTATGTGAAAAGAAAAGCCAATTATACCACAACATTCAATGTATAGAATATATCTACTGTATTAAAAGATGAGCACTTATATCATTTCAACAAATAAAGTACTATGGAATAATGATATCCATTAAGAATATCAAGAAATATGATATTTGGCTTTATAATAAAGGTTTCTCAGAGCACAAGTTAAAAAAAAAAAAAAAAAAGTTGATTAAAATATTATATTATTCGTGCATGACTTGAATAATGGTCTATTTATCTCTTTAAGACCTTATACTTACATAAAAATTATTGATCATATTGTCTAGAAATTCAAATCGGCATGCTGGATGATTAGTGATCACCAATATAAGCCTGTATAATAATGCTATATGATGTTCTTCTCTAACTGATATACTTTAAATTGTATAAGTTTCTCCACTACATCTGTGCATGGTGACTCAAGAAATTGGATTTAGCTCTTAAGCTCTCTCTAAAATATCTTTTAACAGAAAATAAAAAGTAGATGTAATATTTTACTGTTGAACACAGTTAGGTTAAGTAGAAGGATCATGTTTTGGTTCAAATTGCATGGAAGTGGAATGACCCCACACATGAAATAAGGTTTTCAAGATAAATATATCAAATGATTGGTTCTATTAGACTCACATCAATGGACATTATCATCTTCTTCAAAGATGATAACTATTATCCTAAATGAGAACAGACAAGGCAAGGTGGATGGTGAGGTCGGTCATGATGATGGGTTTGAATTGAAGTAGCATGCATGCATTGCATGTGCCTCATTTGTTGTAGTTGCATAGGAAGATCACGATAACTCTACTCGATTATACATTGACATTTTTGTATATTTTTGGATGTATGTATTTTCTAGGGACAATTTCACCATCATCCTTTATGTTCCATTAACTTTCAATCCAGTCCCTCTTAATTGACTTGCATACCAAACAAGAAAAAAAGTCCTTATTTCAATTATGTTCATGTTAGTGCAAAAGGATGGTTCCGTACATTCAATTTTAAATGTTAATTAAAATATGAGAATGCAAAATAAACTCAAAGTTGAATTACTGTTAATTCATACTCAACAAAATATAGATGTCTATATCAGAAAATGATTTTTTACGGTAAATTTGGTGAAAGATAATTTTTGTTTATATCAAAGTTTTTGGAAGGGGCAACAATTGAAGGAAGTGCAACTTCTTGGTGAGAGAATATTTAAATGTGCCTCTTTCTTAGGATTCTTCTCATTCATGGACAAGGCAGCTACTCAAACAATGAAGTCAACAGAGAGCCAAATTATAATAAGCAAATCCCATGTGCTCTTTGCAAATTATCAAGGATGCTCATGTGTATGGATTATATCTACTGTATCTTTTAGATGAGCACTTACATCATTTCAACAAATAAAGTACTATGTATTAATGATATCCATTAAGAATATCAAGGAATATGATCTTTGGTTTTATAATAAAGGTTTCTCTGAACATAAGTTAAGAAAAAAAAAAAAAAGTTGATTAAAATATTATGTTATTCGTGTATGACTTGAATAATGGTAGTGTATTTATCTCTTTAAGACCTTATACTTACATAAGAATCATTGATCATATTGTCTAGAAATTCAAATCGGCATACTGGATGATTAGTATGATGTATTTCTCTAACTGATATACTTTAAATTGTATAAGTTTCTCCACTACATCTGTGCATAGTGACTCAACAAATTGGATTTAGTTCTCAAACTCTCTCTAAAATATCTTTTAACAGAAAATAAAAAGTAGATGTAATTTACTGTTGAACATAGTTAGGTTAAGTGGGAGGATCATGTATCATGTTTTGGTTCAAATTGCAGGGAAGTGGAATCACCCCACACATGAAATAAGGTTTTCAAGATAAATATATGAAGTGATTGGTTCTATTAGACTTGCATCAATGGACATGATCATCTTCTTCAAAGATGATAACTATTATTCTAAATGAGAACAAACAAGGCAAGGTGTATGGTGAGGTCGTACGTTCATGATGATGGGTTTGAAGTAGCATGCATTGCATTGGCCTCATTTGTTGTGGTTGCATGGGAAGATCATGATAACTCTACTCGCGATTATACATTGACATTTTTGTATATTTTTGGATGTATTTATTTTCTAGGGACAATTTCACCATCATCCTTGATGTTCCATTAACTTTCAATCCAGTCCCTCTTATTTGACTTGCATACCAAACAAGAAAAAAAGTCTTTATTTCAATTATTTTCATGTTGGTGCAAAAGAATGGTTCTGTACATTCAATTTTAAATGTTAATTAAAATATGAGAATGTAAAATGAACTCAAAATTGAATTACCGTTAATTCATACTCTATAAAATATGGATGTCTATATCAGAAAATGACTTTTTACAGTAAATTTGGTGAAAGATAATTTTTGTTTATATCAAAGTTTTTGGAAGGGGCAACAAATGAAGGAAATGCAACTTCTTGGTGAGAGAATATTTAAATGTGCCTCTTTCTTAGGGTTCTTCTCATTCATAGACAAGGCAGCTACTAAAACAATAAAGTCAACAGAGAGCCAAATTATAATAAGCAAAGCCCATGTGCTCTTTGCAAATTACATCTTATTATTATTATTGATAAAGGAAAATGATTCTATCACCGCACAATGTGGCACGGTGATAAAAGTGTCTATTCAATAAATATGTTAGGTTGGACTTTGTAGTCGCCACTACCGTATTTTGTATATAAAAAAAAATGATTCTCCATCACCGGAAAGACATATGGTTTGCTCCCACAAAGTTTGGGACGTTAGACCATCTCTAATACATATGCCAATGTCAATGCTAAATTTGACACGAAATATAGTAAAATGCTATATTTGGTACATCATTTTAGCATTGTACTCCAATGCAAAATTCTATTTATTATGCTATTTTTTATTTTTTAATTATTTAAAATTATAAAAGTCAACAAATACAACCAATGCATTTAATAGATGCATTGAATATTATTTTAGAATTATTTTAATCTCAATTTTCCTTACCAAGTTTGTTAAATTTTTATTATTTAAAATTAAAAAGTCAACAAATACGGCTGCATTTATTGCTGTGCAAAATTTGGCATATGCTATACACTGTGCCAAATTATACACAGTGCCAAATTTGGCACAGTGTATAGCATATGCCAAATTTTACACAGCTTTTAGCATTGTATTGGAGTATGTTTTTTTCATTTTGTGCTAAATTATGGCATTGGCACATTGATTTGGCATTGCATTGGAGATGCTCTTATAGTTTCCTGGTTTTTTTAGAGATTGCAGAGTTCCGCAGGGTCCAGTTTCGAACTTGATTTTGCTAAATTTAAGCCGTTGATTCAATCCAATGGCTATCATTCATCCCAATTATTCTCAAAAGAACCAGTAGAACGAAAAAGACCCAGTCCATAACGTATTACCCAAGTAATTAACACAAATTCAAAGCCAGAATTCTTTCCTGGAATTTACATTTCATATTGGAAACTTCAAAGAAATCTGAAACAAACTTTTCAAAGTCCGGGCCAATTAAAAAATTTGTAGACCGTCAACTGAAGTACTTGCTAGTGCATTAAATTCAACGGTTCCCATTTTCCTCCGAAACCAACGCGTTCCTTCTTCTTCATCATCTGTTGACAGTGTTTTGATTTGATTATATAATTGGATCCAGAGAGAGAGAGATATCGCAAAACAAAAAAATCCCACCACCAATCAAACACCAGAAAAAAAAAATGGCTGACTCTTCTTCTGCAGAAACCAAGCTAGCAACAGCGAAGACGATCCTTACAGCAGCAGCCTCTGTTGCCGGTACTGTGATGTTGGCTCGATCAGTAGTCAGAGATTTCATGCCTTACGAACTCCAAGACTACATTTCCATCAAATGCCGCAAATTCTACAGCCGTTTCTCTTCTCAACTCACAATGGTCATTGACGAACTCGATGGATTTGACAAGAACCAAATCTACGAAGCTGCACAGATTTACTTGTCCAGCAAAACCTCTGCCTCCACAGACAGACTCAGAGTCATCAAACGTGAGAAAGAAAACAAGATCAATGTGACTCTAGAAGGCGGTGAAGAGATCATTGATACATTTGATGGGGTTAAATTGAGATGGGTTTTGGTTTTCAGACATGTTGAGTCAAGAAACAACTTATTCAACCAGTTCAACGGTCACGGTCTGAACTCAAGTTACCGATCAGAAGTCAGGTCTCTGGAGCTGAGTTTTCCAAAGAAATACAAAGATGTCGTTCTTGGCTCTTACTTGCCTTTCGTTGAAAATGAAGCTGAGTCGATGAAACAGGAGACCAAAACGATAAAACTCTTCACTATTGACTATCAAAACATTTATGGAAACTGGGCTGATGCTTGGAGATCAGTTAAGCTTGATCATCCTGCAACGTTCGAAACACTCGCCATGGATCCTGATCTCAAAAACACAATTCTTGAAGATCTTGAAAGGTTTGTGAAGAGAAAAGATTACTACAGAAAAGTTGGAAAAGCTTGGAAAAGAGGGTATTTATTGTATGGACCACCTGGTACTGGAAAATCAAGCTTGATTGCAGCAATGGCGAATTATCTTAATTTCGATGTTTACGACTTGGAATTGACTGAGCTGAGGAGTAATTCAGATCTCAGAACTGTGCTTGTAGCTACTGCTAATCGATCGATATTAGTTGTGGAGGACATTGATTGTACAATTCAGTTTCAAGATCGAATGGAGGAGGGTGGAGTCGATATTATAGTTAATCGTAGACAACTGCAACAACAACAGGTGACATTATCGGGGTTCTTGAATTTCATTGATGGGTTATGGTCGAGTTGTGGAGATGAGAGGATAATAATATTTACGACGAATCATAAAGAGAAACTGGACCCTGCATTGTTGAGGCCAGGTCGCATGGATTTTCATGTTCACATGTCTTATTGTACTCCAAGTGGGTTCAGAGTTCTTGCTGCTAATTATCTAGGAATTCAGGATCACTCGTTGTTTATGGAGATCGAAGAGTTGATTCGAACAACGCAAGTGACCCCAGCAGAAGTTGCAGAGCAATTGATGAGGAGCAATGATTCTGAAATTGTGCTCAAGGAACTAATTGAATTCTTGGAGCTGAAGAAGAAAGAAAAAGAGGAAGAATCGGCCAAAAATGAAGAACAAAGTGCTCAAGAAACCAATCAGGTTGATCAAAGTGAGACAACAAAGATGGAAGATGAAGATGAAATTAAAAAAGAGTGATAGTTGACACCGTTGACCGATGATTAGATTTGAGTATGCTAGAAAAGAAAAAAAAGCAACTTGTATAGTTATCGATTCGATAACTTTTTATTATGTAACGAACTTGTAACCATACAAATTGCATTAAGAATAATATTAGGAGAAAAAATGACCGTTGAATATGCATATAATTAGCAATAACATACCCATCAGAATCAGCTTCTCTTCTCCACTTCCAGGTTCTTGTATTGTAGCATACGTGATACAACAATCTTGATTATTTAACTTGTAATTATGTTTGTAACTTGTGCAAGGCCAATGGAGGCAAGTGTGTCAAATAAAAAAAAAAAAATTTAAAAATTAAAAAATTAAAAAGAAAAAAAAATTACAACAAAAAAGATACAGATCATGTTTCATCTAGTGTAACTGGGCCTGGGCTTTGTAGACATCAGACTTTAGTACTTTAATGTCTGGCTGGGTTAGTGGGTTAGTTCAAAATACATATTAAGATCCAAAAAGACCAAATAACTGTAATTAAAAATGACTTGGGCTTGCCCCAGTGACCAGCGGCACCACCCCTTGGGGTTAAAAAAATGACTTAACTACCGCATAGGTCCTATAGGATTTATATAATTATGGAAGTACATAGAGCATCCCCAAAAAGCAAAAAAATAACATCTCTTTGACTATTAATAGGGAGGATGGACTGGAAATTGCTCCAACAACCTCCCTACTTCCCTCCTCAATTTTTTTTTCCTGGTCAAACCCTCCATAATTCTAAGGAGACAAGGCATCCTCCTTATATTTTCTTTCTCACTCCTCAATTAATTTCAGCGGCCAAGATTAGTCCACCTCATTAATATTCAGTGGCCCAAATTCAATAGCTCTTTCCAAAAATAATTTTAAAAAAATAATATTATGGAGGCTTCTTGGAATGTTAACTCCTTATATAGCTCCTCATTTGTAAAAAGTACATCAAACTCCCTACATGTAAGGAAAATATAAGGAGATTTATTGGGGATAGGGGTGGGCACCAAAACTGGAACCGAACCGAATCGAAACGTGCAGTTCAGTTCAGTTTGCCAATCAATTTCGGTTCAAACCAGTTTAAAATTGAGAAACCGAATTGAATTTAGTTTTGGTTTTACAAAACCGATTTGACCCAAAAACCGTTATATAAAAGGGCAAAAAAAAAAAAAAAACTAAGGGCTCGTCCTGCAAGCCGTTTTTTGTTTTTGTTTTTCGAAAAGAAAAATGAAAATGAAAACAGTGTTTTTGATTTCTGTTGACGGTGATTTTTGGTGATCACCAAGTCAATGATTCGTTTTTGAATTACTGCAGTTTATACTTGTGTATGGTCAAAGATTGTAAAGAAATAACAGGTGATTTACGTGGTAAAACTCCAAAAGATCGGAGAAACATCCACGGGATCGTTGCCTCTAGCAACAAAGTCAAATCCACTATGAATCACGATTACAAGACGAAAAACGATAAAGAATGATTACAAGAACTTTTCAATACGATCCTCTCTCTCTCCCGTTCTACTATTCGCGTTCCCCTGTTTATGAATAGAGGGGGTATTTATACATGTTGCTTCTAGGGTTTTAAGATGACCGCTAGGGTTTTGTGTTGTGGCCCCCAAGTCTCAAGCGGTTTCCTAGCCCTTTTTAGATTGTGCTTCCCTTTTTCGGCTGTATCCAATTCTGAATGGGATTCTTTCTCCTTTATTCACGGGAGAACTGCTTGTTTCCTTTTTTACCTCTTATGGTCCACATCGTTGCTTATCGTGGACCTGCTGGCTGCTGATCGCAAGTGTTGGCGACTGTTTTATTGTTTCCCGAGTGAGTATGCCCGAGTGTTCCCGAGTGTGCCCGAGTATGCCCGAATCCGATCTGCTGCTCAAGCTGATCGTCTTTGTTTGTGGTCGGACTACTTATCCTCTTTTCCGAGTAAGTTATCGTGAAGGTTCCTACTTCATAAGTTGACTTATCTTGACCTCTGCTGACTTGGCCTTCCATGGTGATGACGTGTCTATCACGACTATTTTTACCTATAACAATTTCATTTTTGAATTCTGAATACGAGTCTGGTAGCATTTACTGGAATCCGTATTTTGAAAATAAAAACGGAAAAAACGCGTCTGGTAGGATAATCGAAAACTTTCGAAAATTGAAATATTATAATTTTTAATTTTTGTTTAATATTATAATAATTATAAATAAATGATTAACTAATTAATAAAAAAAACATTTTTTAATTTAATTTAGGGTTTAAGAAATTTAACAGGTAAAGAGGAAGAGGAAGAGGAAGAAGAAGAAGCCCAGATCGGCGGTGTTCGGCGGCGGGAACGATGCAGATCGGCGGCGGGAGGAAGAGGAAGAGGAAGAAGAAGAGGAAGAAGAAGAAAGAAGAAGAAGAGATCTCGCCGGCGAGATGCAGAGCAGATCCCGGCGGTATCTCGGCGGCGAGATGCAGAGGGAAGAAGAAGAAGAGGAAGAAGAAGAGGAAGAAGAAGAAGAAGACGCGACGAGATGCAGATCGACTTCGGCGGGAAGAGGAAGAAGAGGAAGAAGAGGAAGAAGAAGAAGAGCTCGGCGGGAAGGAGGAAGAAGAAGGAAGAGGAAGAAGGAAGAAGGAAGAGGAAGGAGTCGGTGAAGAGGAAGAAGATGTCAGTTGAAAAAGAAAGAAGAAGTTGTCAGGTGAAAAAATATATATTAAAATATATATATATTAATGATATAGGACCCACTACATTTGGAAAACAAAACCAAAAACAAAAACAAAATCAAAAACAGTTTTTTTTTTTTTTTTGTATTTCAAAATTTCCACTTTTAACACTTGGCTTTGTTTTTGTTTTTGTTTTTGATTTCTGAAAATAAAATGAAAAACGGTTTACAGGACACGAATTCGAAATCATTTTTGGAAAATAAAAACAAAAACAGCTGAAAACAGCCTACAGGACGGGGGCTAACACTTCTCAGGTCTCCATTCTATTTTCTAAACTCTAACTCTTACCAGCATATACCCCTCATTCATTGTTCTTCAATCTTCATTATCTTCGAACTTTTCTCAATATCTTCTTCTTCCCTTCTCTTTCTCCGGCCGCTCTCTCTCTCTGTGATCAACCCAGGTTATGTTTTTTTTTTTTTTCTAGTTGTCTTGTAACTTTGATTTTTTTCCTTTGATTTTTTTTTTTTTACTTCAATTTGTGCTAATTTTTAGGGTTTTCCACACAGATTGATTTACTAGTCAATTCGAGCAAGATTTTTATGTCATGGACTATGATTATAGATGAGTATCTGATGATGAATTGGTCCTGTGAGGATTTACTTTTGTTTAGAAGAATTGTTGTCTTGTGAGATAATTATTCTGGCTATTTTACCAGTTGTTTTGCCAAATTGGGATGTGAAGAATTGTCAATTAATTTATGGGTATGGAGAGAAAAAAAAAAAAAAAAAAAAGGTTTAATGCCATTGATTAATGAGTTTCAAATTGTTCGATAGATATTGATGCTAAAGGTAGCTGGGAGTGCATCAAGATTCTTTGAGAAATCTGGAAATTTGGTGTCTTAACCGTTAACACAATGATATCTAGGTTTGGGATTTACATGAAGGTTGGATGTTATCTGGGTTTGCAATGAAATAAGAAATTAGTTTTTATATTTTTGTTTTATAAAAAAAAAAGAAAAAAAAAAAAGAATGTTATGTTTTATTTCGAGCTTTTTGCTATGGATTATAAGAATTCATTACAATCAGCAGCCCAAAGGTGAAAATCAATAAGTATTTGACCAAAATCTGCATCTAAAAAGCTTAATAAATTTTTAAAAAATGTAAAAAAAAACCCATTAAGCCCATCAGGCCTACTAGGCCCAAAACCAAATTGAATCAAACCGAATCGAATCAATTAAAACCAGTTCAGTTCAGTTCGGTTCGGTTACTTTTTCTTAAACGGTTTAAACCGGTTTCAATTTTTAAAAACTGAACTATTTATGGTTCAGTTCGGTTTTACCCAAAATCGAATTGAACCGAACTGTGCCCACCCCTAATTAGGTATGCTCTTAGAGCATCTTTAATGGTATCCTTAAAATTATGAAAGTAATCAAAATTTGATTATTTACCCCAAAAATACTATCCAACAAAGTCATTAAAATATAGCAATAACTTTAATCAATAATCAAATTGCTTCTTCAATAATCAAATTTGATTGACTTTCAATCATCAAATACAAACTTAATCCAAAATAATTGCCGTTATAATTTAATTCTTTCTCTCTCATTTGTGTCTTTTTTTTTCTCTTTTATTTTATCTGATTGCCTATGTATCCTATCATTGTTTTGACCCTAAAAATTTCAATCATGTAAAATTCGTCTCTTCATTACAAATGAATCAATACTCATATCATATACTTTATATATATATATATATATATATATATATATATATATATATATTATTTTTACCCTGTTTGGCTAATGATAAATTGAAGGAAAATTTATTATGATTATGTAACAACAATCAATTGATTTTAGGGCAAAATATTTATTAACTGAGATTTAATTCACCCAAAAAACAAAAAATAGAGAATTGATTTGATCAGTCTTACCAGATTAGTGATGAAAGAAAATCAAAGAGAAATCCATCATTTTGATGTGCAGAGAAAGAAAAAGAGAAAAATAATATTTAATATCTTGTGATATGACTTATGAGGTATATATAAATATTACAGGTTTGTCAAATAAAAATGAGCAGAACAATGAAAAAAATATGACAGAAGTAGATTTTTGATTTAAATAAAATGTACTATTGTGAATTATACAATCATCAATTTTAACAATCTCTGAAAACAATCCTCAAATGCTGAGATGATAACTTTTGAAGATTCAAATTTGATTATACCACTAAAGATACTCTTATAACTTAGAAGAGGGAGTTATTTTTTATTTATTTATTTTTTTAATGTTTGATTTTTGTAGGTATTAGATTTAAATCTAATGACAGATAACAAACCTTGTCAGTTGTAACTATACAAAATTTGTATAGTGAGTAGCATGGCTTGAGAGACAACACAGACGAGAAAAAGAAGAAAGAGCTAACAATGAGGTTTGGAAAACACAGAAAGAGAGAGACAAGGAGGAGTAAAGGTTGTTATTGAGATCATATATATATATATATATATATATATATATATATATATATATATATTATTTGCGATTGTTGCGACTCAAATCTAAAATATTGTCAAATTAAATGATCGTCATTTCTATCAAACTAAATTAGACGGTGTTATAAAAATAATTTTAGGATCACCACCTAACAACACAATATATATGTATATATTAGAATGATTTTAAAGGTGGAGGAATCTTTATTTTTCTTTTAAGACAACAACTAGATGAAATCTTTTCTCTTTCTGTTTTAATGGTTTTGCTAGCTAGTCACAAACCATGGAAAGATGATATATGTGATAATGACTCAAGATGCCAAAACCAGTCAGACAATAAAGAGTATATAGTAGTGGCAATATTAGCACTCATATATAGGTGGTGTTTACACTTTACTGTGTAAATAAAGTGAATTATTTTCTCATCTACTACCTAATTCCCTTTGTCTCTTTCTCCATGGCCACTTCGATATATCTAAGTATCTAACTGCTCAAGTTCACCAAAATTAACGTTGTATCAAAGGCGTTATGAGAGATGACAGAGGGACCATTACCAAATTTTGATTAGACATTTCTCATTGTTCATGAATCATGATCAAGAACAAGTTGGGAATGTTAAGCAACTTCAAACTTGCCGTAAATAAACAAGTCTTTTGAGATAATATATATATATATATATACAATTTTTCTATTATCAGTTCGAACTAACAAAAGATATATCAGTTTCTTGTATGTGAGCTATTGGATTTAAATACTTTGAAATTGGGACTCTCTTACAATTATTAGAAAATATGAGAAATTTAAATTAAGCATGGGAAACTAGATTAGATATTCATGTCATGTCGTGTATTTTGCTTAATTTAATATTTTAATTACTGGTTAGTTTAGTAAGTCAAACTGTAGTGATATAACCATCAGGGCCGGTCCTGAGTTTTTGGCGAAAAATTTAAAATGGACCCCTTTGTTCAATTCTGCACGAATATATATAATATGTTTTTTTGTAGTATATAGTTTATGCGGTACCAATATCGAATATTGTTTTATGTTTTGTTACTTTGATAATATACTTAAACAGTTTTAAATCGGGTTTTATACCATCAAAATACAAAATTTATAACGAGATGAGGTTGATCTGGTGGTAGAACCCCTCACACCTATACCACAATGTTACGGATTCAAGTCTTCTCCCTCTCTAAAAAAAACCCCCAATTTATGTAATAGTGAAAACTTCAAAAAAAAAAAATGCAAAATTCATAATACTCATCAAACCAGTATATTCCAAATGGTTGACGTTGTTTTTTCTCTTTGCATTCGTCCTCCTTAAAGTCCACTTTACAACTTCAATTAGATTCAAGAATCTCCATATTAGTGTTTTATGAAACTGAATTTGACTACGTGCATATGTTTTGATTCTATTTATTTTTTTTCAAACGTTTGGACTTTTTAAAGTTCAATAAACTCTTAATATGTACACTCAATTTGATCACGTGTATATGTTTGGATATTTATTTATTTTTTTACAAATGTTTGGATTTTATAAGTTATAAATTATTGTTTTCAATCAACTCTTAATATTAAGAGTAATTTGTTCATCAAAAGACAAAAACCTATAATTGAATCAGAATTTGATTTATACTCTTGACCATTACTCAATATCGCAACAAGTGTTAAATATATGATAATGATGGGATGTTTATTTTTATTGCATAAGAGGGACACGGATCAATAGTAAAAAAAAAAAAGGACATGGATCAACATGTTTTTGGTTTGATTGTAATTTTAATGATTATTTTGGGATTCTTATTTTTATTGTATAAAAGGGATATGAATTAGTAGTAAAAAAAGGGGGGGAAAAGTGAATTAGTAATGAAACCCTATAAAAAGTGAGAGAGAAAGAAATGCAATGGCCGGTTTAATTGTCCAAAAAAAAGGGGGCATTAGAGAGATACTTGAGGCCCTCTTATTTTGTTTTTTTGTTTATGTAATTGTTGGGCTTTGTTTAAAACAAATACTTGGGTCTTCTTTTATCTGAAGCAAAATGTATTTATTGAGCCATTTTAAATTTCAACCCATATATATGTAACTCAATAATAACTCATTACAAATAAATATAGACCCTTTTAAAAGATAGGCCCTAGGCGAGCGCCCCTGAAAACCAGGCACAGGGGCTAATTACATTACTTTTAAAATTTTACAGATACAAAATTATTATAATCCTAAAATTTCAGTATAAAATGAAAGATTTAAATTCATAAGATCTATAAAAAAATATCTAATTGGAAAAATCAAAAAATCAATAGTTGATGTTGATTAAGAGATGAAACCAACACGCTCGTTAGTGGTGGAACAAATACTCAGACAGCTGCCTACCTACCTACGCCTCCTGTTTGATTTGAACATGACACGACCTTATCTTATCCTTCTAAACTCTAATAAAAGGAGGCATCGATATGACTTTCTTCCAAATACTAAATTCCAAAACAGAGTCACAAAGTAGGGTTAAAGTACTGCTCCAGCATGTGAAATTTGGTACGACAAAATATTTGATAAAAGATTTTGATATATATATATATACATACATGCATAACTTTTGATAGGCCAGATAATACATACCGTTCAAATCAAATGATAAATGAGGTTGACCAAATTGTATACCTTTTACGCTTACGTCTGGTGATATATCGTCAACAAAGTTATGGGATAGAGTTAGAATCATATCTTTTTTCTCAAATTCTGAATCCTCATAAAGTCTACATGTCAATTAGCCATCGATAAGGTCGTAAAAATAGTCTAGCAAAATTAATTGAGATAATTTCAATAGATTCATTAGAGTGATATACTCAATATTTTTATTAATACTCAGACATATTAAAGTTTCCATTTCCTCTCTGTTCTTCATTCATTCTATAAAAATAGTATAGTAAGGTTTGCTTAAAGAAGCTTTGTACTACCGTCTGATATGACTTATCCTAAGTCGTACAAATTGTGAATTTTGTATCGTAAGGTTTGCTTAAAAAAGCTTTGTACTACCGCATACCTTACAATACAAAATTCCCAATTTTAAGTATGATTTAGAAAGGAAATTACGTTTATTCAGTAAAATAATATCTCAAATTCAGAATGTCATAGGTTTGTCCGTAGGCTAAGTTGTACGTATATGCATGCCTATGGTGCCATTGATGATCGGAAGATGCAAATTCAAATAAATAAAGGTTGCTTCGTGGCGAAGGCAGGAGTGTCTATAATGTCTATATCAGTCTATATGTCTTTATCCTCCTGATGTTTTGAATTTCGATATCAATTAAATATTTATTGGACATCATCACATCAACGTTGTCTATTGGAAGTTGTCAAGTTGGAACACGAGACCTCACATAAATCCATTGAATGTGCTCAGTGTTCTCTATTCATTTTGTGACTATCTGAAAAAGCAAGCATATATGTTTAGGACTTTTTTGTCATATGTATATTATATATTATATATACTTGCAATAAAAGTTGTAGCATGAATACAATAATATTCTTCACTTTTGTAATAAAATATAGATTGACCAAAGACTACATGCATGAGAGGCCCTTTTTCCTCTTTCCACGCCGAAAGGTTGAAGTGGAAATCTATTTATAAATGGATAGAGCTTGTTTTGCGGGTCGATTAGCATAAAGATAAACCAATCAAAAGTATATAATTAAGAAATTAAGAAAGATTAATTAAAAGAGATAACTTTATTATTGTTTTTACTTTATATGATTATATCTAGATTGACGTAAAGTACATTTTAAAAGGAAGATTCATGTTGTTTTTTTATTTCATTTTTTTCTGGATTGGTGACTGCTAGCTAGCTAGCTGCATCATTTTGTTAATGGAAATTTTGGAAAAGTTGCGTAGAAAGTTGCTGGTCCTGGCTTGTATATTTCTCATTATGGCTATTGACTCAGCTACTAATATGACGAAAATTGATTGACGTAGACATCCAAGATAGAAAATTTCACACCCTTAATTACCTATTAAGCACAAATTAATTTAGTGATGTCAATGGGTCATATCAGGATCAAATCCGGTCCTGGTCCTTATTTTTTATTTTTATTTTTTTGATAAATGCCCTTGTCTAACTAGGGTTGTCATTAGATCATTTTAGGTCGGTGAGGTTTCTTATCCTTAAAAACCAACCTTGTTTAACCATAATTTCCCAGTTTCCTTTAATCAAAAATCTAAATATAAACTTTTATTTCTCTTTAATAATACAATAAAATTTTATCAATCACGGAATTAATCCTATCAAAATAGAGATTTTCATTCATATAGATCACTGTAATTACCTATTAATTCTAATTTCTCCAATATCAATCGACCGAATATATCCCCACTGGCCCACTCCCATCCTCATTAAGAATTCGATTTCCTCAAAAAAAAAATAATAATAATAAATTAAGAATTCGAGGGTGGCATGCACTTCGCCCTTGAAAAAGGCAATTCATCCAAACAGCATGTGACCCGCACGGCCGCAAGCAACTAAGAGGCCTTGCTGGATCTTTTTAACTTTTGAAGTAATATATATATATCAGTCTTTCTATTATCAATTTGAACTGATAAAAGTTATATCAGTTCTTTGTATGTGGGTCACTGGATTTAAATACTTTGACTGATAAGTGCATATAGCCAAGTCCATATAGCCAAGCAAAGTATTTAAATCCAGTGGCCTACATACAAGAAACTGATATAACTTTTTTTAGTTCGAACTAATAATAGAATTTTTGTATATATATATATATATATATATATATATATTTGAAATACGAAATAATAGATATATACAATCTTTCTATTATCGGTTCGAACTGACAATAAATATATCAGGACGAAGAATGTGAACCACAGATTATGAAGAAGTTTTGAGAAGTGCACACTTTGAGTCAAAGTATGTAAATCTAATGGTTCACATTTTTCGTCTTGATATATTTATTGTCAGTTCGAACTGATAATAGAATTTCTGTAGATATATGTATATATATATATATATTGTGAGATTTTTATAGATATTAATGCCTCAACTTTAATACTGTATAAGGTTGAATATTAATTAATTGAACGATTTAATTAAGGGTACATTTCAATCTATTTCCAAGAAAAATTAAAGGATTTATATATATATATATATATATATATATATATATTCATATCATTTAATTGGTTTACTAATTTTCGACACGTATCATTTAATTACAGGATTTATATATATATATATATATATATATTGAAGTAATTTAATTAAAGGAATTACCTGTCACTTAGTTGCGGCCATGATTCAATATAAATAATAATTAATTAATGGCACTTATTGGCACACCACTCTTTGTTTAATCATCAACAAATTAGAAAAATTAACAAACCTTGACTGTTGTCCTTGTAGCCACGTGAATAACTGAATATATAAATACTTAAATAATAAAATAATAAAATTATTGTTCTCTTCTCGCACAATGTGCATGGAATAATCATGCACTTTGGGAGTTTGGGATAATAATTAATAAGTACACAAAATGTTGAATTTTACATATTTAATATTCAATTATAGACATCACCGTTAGCGGTTAGACACTAATTTACTCATTCAGTTTAGTAATTTTTTATGTTTTAATCGTCGTATTGTAGATGATTTAAAAAAATTAAAAAAATTAAAAAAAAAATCAGTAAATATGAGTTGTGTGAAATTTCACACCATACATTAATTTTTGAAGTGCATGTTAATTTTTTTTTTAATGAATTGAGTAAATTGTAAAAAAAAAAATAAGTTACAAGAATATATACCTCACCATCTTCTACGTTTAACCTTTCTTGCTTCTCAGTCTTTTTTTCCATCTCATCAGTAGCTTTCACCGAGCCCATTAGGTTCAAGTCATATATGTAATATTGTAAGTCACTCTATGACTTTCTCACTCAATCTATTGTAATTATTTAACTGACTTGAGTATCGGAGCTCCTGACGATTTATTATGGTATGGTTTTAAGGGATCAAGTAACACAAGAACCCTTTGCAAATTAACCAACATACAATGACCTTGCCTCCCTGGCCTCGGAAGGAGATTATCAGGCTTAATGATAGCCTTTGTTGTAATTCCTCTTTGTGCTAATACACTGTCTTTCTTCAAAAAAATAAAAAAATAAAAATAAAAAATCGATTCTCTTCTAGACAACCACAGTCCATTAGGTAAAACAGGCTTCAGGTCAGATTTTTCAAGAACACACTTTGATTTCGCTTATGTTTGCAAGTTGACTTGTTGACTTTTCTTTTTGATCAGTTACTAAACACAAATTGTATGAACACATTAGAATGCTGTGTTAAAAAACTTAAAATAACCCACATGAAATGTACAAATATGTTCTTCTCTTGTGTCAGATTTTTCAATAACAAATTTTGACTTGCTTACTTGTTAAATTGACTTGTTGAATTTTCTTTTACACGAATTTTTTTTTTTTTAAAAATACTTTTTCAACCAATTTTAACCATCTACAAACAAAATATGAAAGTATGAAGGGTCTATTGCTTTGGTGATTAGAGACTTCAAACGGAAACTCTACCATCAAGGTTCAAACTCTGGTTGTGTAAATATATGTACACCTTTACCTATTAAGGACTTGTTTGGAATGATTTTTACTTTTAGCTTTTGATAGTAGTAGAAGAAGAGAAGTAAAAGTTTGAGCTTTTCGGTTACCATTTGGATAGTATATTTCAGATGAGCTTTTACACTCATAAGAGCTTTTAAACCTGTTTGGTTAAAAAAAAAAAAAAAAAAAAAAAAAGTTAAAATCACTTCTAATTAAAATATGACCATTATACTCTAATTTAAGTTTAATAATATATGTATAAAATATTATATTTAATTACTTTTTTAATTAATTAAAAATAGTAGCATTTTAATAAATAATAAAACTTAAAAATAAACTAAACAAATGATATCTGATCGCAATCAAATGCTAAAATGTATTTTTTTTTAATTAAAAAAATACTAATAAATTTATCAACCAAAAACGGAATAGAAAACCTAATTGCAAATTTGTAATATTTAATACCACATTTTTCCCACTCACCACTCCAGCAGCCACATAATAAAATTATATGGAAAACTGGAAAAGAAAGAGACAAATTTGCCTTTATCTCTTTCTTTTCCGGTTTTTCATATAATTTTCTTTCTGTACTTCTCTCTCACTTACACCCCCAGTGTGATTGTTGAATTTGAGTGAGACTCTGGATATTGAAGTGAAATTGTGTCTGTTGTAAAAAATAAAATAATTATAAATAAATAAAAAAAAAAGCAAGAAAGGGAAGTCAAATGGAATTTTTATTTTGTTGTTGGTTGTTATAATGGCAAAGTTGGAATTATAAAAATTTCATTAAAAGAAATTTTGACTTCCCCATTTTTTTAGAAGAGCTTCCAAGAGAAGCAAGGTGAGGGTAGCTTCTACTAGAAGAGCCTTCAGATTGCATAAGTTCTTTTTTAAAATAATCAAAACATGCTCAAAAGTTGCTTTTGGACTCTAAAAGAGCTTTTAACCCCTCTAAAAGCTATACCAAACAAGCCCTAAATAGTAGGGAGATCCCTCCCTCAGAGTGAAAGTTACATTCCGGACTGTACTTGTGGAGCTCAATTTTGTCAGGTTCTGACAGACCCCTGACCTACAATGGTGTCGGCTTAAAAAAAAAAAAAATTAGTATGAAGATGAGAATGTTGTGTTAAAATAACCCACCCATTTGTATCAAAAAAAATAAAATAAAAATAACCCTACATTGTACATATAGGTAACATGAATCAAAATCAGCTACCCATATGAATCCTCATAACACATAGAGAAACTTTTTTTTTTTTTTTTTTTCTTTTGGAACAAACACATAAAAACCCATATCTTGTGGATGGAGTTTAATTAGAATATAGCAAAAACATATCAATCACAATTATATTCAAATCATTAATTGGTTTACTAATTCTCGACACGTATCATTTAATTACAGGATTTATATATCTATATTTGAAGTAATTTAATTAAAGGAATTACCTGTCACTTAGTTGCGGCGATGATTCAATATAAATAATAATTAATTAATGGCACACCACTCTTTGTTTATTCATCAACAAATTAGAAAAATTAACAAACCTTGATCGTTGTCCTTGTAGCCACGTGAATAACTGAATATATCAATACTTAATAATAAAATAATAAAATTATTGTTCTCGTCTCGCACAATGTGCATGGAATAATCATGCACTTATCAGTACACATTATGTTGAATTTTACACATTTAATATTCAATTATACACATCACTGTTAGCGGTTAGACGATGATTTACTCATTCAGTTTGGTAATTTTTCATATTTTAATCGTCGTATTATAGATGATATAAAAAAAAAATCAGTAAATATTTTAGATGAGCTTTTACACTAATAAGAGCTTTTAAACCTGTTTGGTTAAAAAATAAAAGTTAAAATCACTTCTAATTAAAATATGACCATTATATTTTAAGTTTAATAATATATGTATAAAATATTATAATTTAATTAATTATAAAAATAAACTAAACAAATGATATCTGATAGCAGCTAAAATGTTTTTTCTTTTTATTAAAAAAATACTAATAAATTTATCAATCAAAAATCGAATAGAAAATCTAATTGCAAATTTGCAATATTTAATGCCACATTTTTCCCACTCACCCCACCCTAGCCCAACACTCCAACAGCCTCACACCTCATCCAATTCCAAACTCACACAGGTTCCATTTTTTTAAATTTTTTTTACAATATTCTCTCGGTTTGCATTTGTTTTCTTTTCCCTAATATTTCTTTCGCCTTCGTCTCTTTCTTTTCTGGTTTTCCATATAATTTTCTTTCTGTACTTCTCTCTCACTTACACCCCCAATGTGGTTGTTGAATTTGAGTGAGACTGTAGATTTTGAAGTGAAATTGTGTCGGTTGCAAAAAAATAAAATAATTTAAATAAAAAAAAAAGCAAGAAAGGGACATCAAATGGAATTTTTATTTTGTTGTTGGTTGTTATAAGGGCAAAGTTGGAATTATAAAAATTTCATTAAAAGAAATTCTGACTTCCCGGTTTTCTTAGAAGAGCTTCCAAGAGAAGTAAGGTGAGGGTAGCTTCTGCTAGAAGAGCTTTTAGATTGCATAAGTTCTTTTTTAAAATAATCTAAACATGCTCAAAAGTTGCTTTTAGGCTCTAAAAGAGCTTTTAACCTCTTCAAAAGTCATACCAAACAAGCCCTAAATAGTAAAGTGTAAGGAGATCCATCCTCTAGAGTAAAAGTTGCATTTCGGATCGCACTTGTAGAGCTCAATCTCGTTAGGTTCCGGTAGACCCCTGACCTACAATGGTGTCGGCTTTAAAATATATATATATATATATATATATATATATATTTATATAGTATGAAGATGAAAATGTTTTGTTAAAATAACCCACGCATTTGTATCAAAAAATAATAATAATAATAATAACCCTACATAGTACATATAGGTAACATGAATCAAATTCAGCTACCCATATGAATCCTCATAACATATAGAGAAACTTTTTTTTTTCCTTTTGAAACAAACACATAAAAACCCATATCTTGTGGATGGAGTTTAATTAGAATAAAGCAAAAACATATCAATCACAATTTTACTTTACCAATAATAAAGTTGTAGGACTCCACTCACACATCTTTTTTTTTTTTTTTTTTTTTTTCTAAACTTATGAAAAAAAAAATATATTAAAAGGAATAAACTAGTACAAGTTCTTGGACATGTAGATCACGACAGGCCACCCATGTAACCAAACTTGAACCCCACGTCTATTTCAAAAGTGTAATCACAGTCCTTCATAAAATAAAAATAAAAATTAAAAAAATTAAAAAAATTAAAAAATAAAAGTGTAACCAGTAACCACGGTATCATACAAATTTTTATTTTTGATATGGACTTCGATTGGACAACTATCCGTCTATTCTTCACTCGACTGTGATGCAACGGAAAATTCAACGCAAAATAACAATCGATAAAAGAAAGTGTAATCGATTTGAATTCATTGATTCATGCACGAATACCGGAAGCGAACCCTACTATTAATCTGTTGATCCGCGCACATATACCAGAATAATAGGCTTCAAATTCGTTGACCGTCACAAATGTACCGAAAATGGATAAAAAGAGATGCTCTCTCTACAATTTTATTAATCTTCAAAAACTGTCATTCAAACCCTAATACAATCTATTTAAATAGAATTGCAAAACTTAACTAACAAGAAAATCCATATAACGGGAAATTTCCAAAATTAAAAAAAAATATATCAAATCTCCTAAAAATAAAAAGAATCTTAAAACATTAAAATCCATCTAAAAAGGAAATTGGATTTGATTTAATAAAATCAAATCATAAAACATTTAACTACCTAATTAAATATAGAGAGCTTCTCTTTGCAATTCACAAATTATCTATTCACACTCCAAATTGAATTTTTTTATTAATGACAATTTTAACCTAAACTAAAATTACTAAACAAGACTAAAAAATTTAAAAACACTCCAAACTAATTAAATTATTAAAAAAAAAAAAAAATCTCTTTCCTAAATCATTAAATTAAATATTACTTATTAAACTCTCTTCCCTAAATCTATTATTACCATATTAAACACTCTCTCTTGATTAATCTCTCTCCATTTAATATATATATATATATATATATATATATATATATATATATATATAAATATCATATTTCCATACTTTCTCTATCAATCTCTGATTAATAGTTAAAGAAAAAAAAACTTATGAATATTTTAATTTTTTACTAACAATGATATATATGTATTAAAAAGTCAGTTTTTTTTAAAAAAAAAAAAAAAAAAAAAAATTGTTTTGCTTTTTCTGTTCTTGGATTGGCTTTTGGGTGGCGTTGTTGCCCTGTTTTGGTTTCTTTTTTGTTGTTTTGCAGATTGTGGCCTGCTTGCCCTGCTGGCTGTTTTGTTTGTCTTTTGGCTTTTATACATAACCATTCAAATATATATATTTATATATAAAAGCTTGAATTGTTTCAACTATATTCGATTAAACTCAGAATTTCTAAGGGGGGTGTATTCAATTAGGATTCTTGAAGACATTTAAAGACATTATAAATCCTGGTGTATTTAATTAGGACATTTAAAGACTTTAAAAGAGTCTATATGAATCCAGTGGTATTCAATTAGGATTTCTATAGACTTTTAAAGAATCCTTCCAAATCTAGGTGTATTGAATTGAGATTTTAAAAATGTCTACAAAAATCCAGGTGTATTCAATTAGGACTAGATTTTAAAGGATTTTCTTAAGTCATGGATTTTGGTGGATTTTGGTGGTGAGAGATATAAATATCAAATGTCATAACATGTCCAGCCTTCTTCCCAAAGATTTTGGTGGACTTTAATCTCTCTCTAAAAAAAAAAAAAACGTAGGTAAATATTGAGTATATCACTATAATGAATCTATATCTCAATTAAATTATTCATAAACTATACTATCAAACAATATTAATTTTGTAATTGTCTTATATTTATATTTTTGCTTTTAAAAAAATAAAGAAAATAACAAATTAATTAATATTAATTTTTTTATTTTTTTATTTAGAAAAAGCTAGACTTTATAGGTACCCATGCAAAGGATTCGAACAAGTAAACTTTATTGTACCATTCTGCTCAGCCCTAGTTGGTAATTAATTACGGTGTTATATAAAGATATTTCACATTTTCAATTTCGCTCCTTTTTTCTTTTTCTTTTTTTAATATATATGGGTGTATGATTGGTATATTTTTTATAAGTTTTATTTCAATATATATATATATATATATATATATATATATTTAAAGTTCTATTGACAAAATAAAAAATACATTACACGTCAAATTTTATTTGAGTAACTGGTGTATCAAATTTTGCTCATTCCAACTTCAAAGGTTTTTTTTTATAATTAGCTATAATTAGCTTACTATTGATAAGTCAGAGATAACAAATCCATGAAAATCCATGGATGTCCAAACAAATCCATAAAAGTCTGAGATAGATGTTTAAACAAATCCATAAATGTCTGAGATAGATGTCTAAACAAATCCATAAAAGTACATGTGGATTTATAAAAGTCTATAGAAATCCATGAAAATCCATGAAAATCCGTCACTTAAAAAATGTTTTTAAATGTCTTCAAGAATCCTAATTGAATACACCCCCCCTAAGATTAATGAAAGAATTAAAGTTTTCTAGGCAATCACATACCTACAAGAGTAACAAAAAACATTTTCATATTTCGATTTTTTTTTAATATATACATACATATGGTTCCTATAAATCTAGCTTATTAGTAATTTTTTTTTTTATTTAACTGTTAGTCTTATTTGAGAAAGAATGGAGGTATAAAATTAGAGATATTTATTGAATGAGAGAGAGTTTAATGTGGTAATTAAAAATTTAGGAGAGAGTATTTAATATGTAATAATTAATATAATGATTTAGGAGAGATAATTTCTTTTTTTAACAATTTAATTCAAAAATATAAAAATGATAATCTTGTAACAAAATAAAGTGTCTTTAGAATTTTTTAAAATTTAAAATTTGATAATGGAGTGTTTTTAAAAAAGAAGTGTAAAAAGAAAAAATTGGATTGTCAAAAGAAGCTCTCTTAAATATTTAATAAAAAGAATGATAATAATAGATATTAATTACAAGACTGCTTTTAAAATAAAAAGTCTTCAAAAACAATATCCAATAATATCTCCGGCATCAAACTGGGTGACTGGAAATAGAAAAACGTGTTACAAATGGTTTATCATAAATACCTTACTATTATTATTATTATTATTATTATTATTATTATTATTCTTTTTAAACACTTATTATAGGTTGATTTAATGAATAGAAATAATTCCTTTAAGAGAAAACAAACACAATCTTTCTTCTTCCTGTCCAAAATTCTCTGAACTCTGAAAACAGAGCACACTCTCTCTGAAACCAAACCAAACCAAACCAAAACCATGTTTTCAACCAAAGAAATTCCTTCTGCGTCCTCACTGTTTGCGACCTATGCCTCCATGACAGCATCAGTCATGTTGGTTCGAACAGTGGTTAACGATTTGGTACCAAGCCCTCTAAGAGTTTATGCACACTCTGCTTTTCGTCACTTCTTCAAGACTCGCTCGTCGGACTTGACTCTAATAATCGATGAAAGCAACAACATCAGCCGCAACCAAATCTACGACGCTGCAGAGGTCTATTTGAGCACAAAAATCAGTCCAAACACTGATAGGCTCAGGATTTGCAAGACCCCTAAAGAGAAAAACATAACAATCCGGCTCGAAAAAGACGAAAAGATCATAGATTCTTTCAAGGGGTTGCTTTTAAATGGAGATTTTTACATTCTGAGGCTGAAAAGAATCACCCTCATGACATGTATCCTTCAAGATCAGAGAGGCGATCGTTCGAGCTCAGCTTCCCGAAGAAGCACAAGGACATAGCCTTCGATTCTTACGTGCCGTTTATTTTGGAGGAAGCAAAGGCCATTAAAGATGAACAAAGGGTTCTGAGAATGTTCACGCTCAACACCTCACACTGTTACGGAGGAGGAGGAGGTATACGTTGGGACTCGATTAACCTCGAGCACCCGTCAACGTTCGAGACATTAGCGATGGAGCCTGATCTGAAAAATGTTGTTATGGAGGATCTGAATAGGTTTGTGAAACGTAAAGATTTTTATAAGAGGGTAGGAAGAGCATGGAAACGCGGTTACTTGCTCTACGGGCCTCCGGGAACCGGGAAGTCAAGCTTGGTAGCCGCCATGGCGAATTATTTAAAATTCGATATATATGATTTGCAACTGGCTAATATCATCCGTGACTCTGATCTTAGAAGATTGTTGCTTAGTACAGGAAATAGATCAATTCTTGTTATTGAAGATATTGATTGCAGTGTGGACTTGGCTGATCGCCGATCTGGAGATGAACTTCAACGGTTTGATGATCATTTTCAGGTAATTGATTAATTATAGCAACTACTTGAATTGATTGCTTTGAAATAATTAAATTTGCTTTGATTATTATTGTTATGAGCATCATCATCATCATCATCATCACATATTATTAATTTTTTATGGTTCATTTTTGTGCTTGTTTTCTTTTACTTCTTTTACTACTTTTTGATTGTGGAAATTTGTGCTTTTGTTTTGCTTTAAAGTATTGAATAATGCTGCAACAATGGGAGTATAGTATGTGATCTTTTTTCTTTTACTTTTTATATTTATCTTACAAATTAAGTCACGTGCTATGGTCTATTAGCGAGGTCAGTATTTTGGATATCGACCTGTCTTTATTATTCATATTGAATAATGCTTGAGTATACATTTTGGGCCTGCAAATAGGCTCCACTTTAGGATTTGATGAATCAGAAAAATTTAATGATGACTTAAAATTATTGGCCAGCAAATGTTATTATTGTACACGCTGCCTGGGCACACCACACCTCACATCACATTTCCAAAAGTAGTCTCTTTTCACTATCAATTCCGGTCACCACCACCACCACAACCACAACCACAATCACAAGGACATTATATTCTGGGAAAGTCTCCCAATTAAATTGATATCCTCTTTAGTTCACATACATTGGAACACATGATTTAATTTATTTAAAGCTTTTGGTTTTGACCCCACAACATGACTCAAAAGCTACAATGGTTGTGATGTGTTGTGTGTTCATGATCTGCATAGTGTATGTCTCTTTCTCTTTAATTAATTTTTTCTCATGATCATCACATGACTTGTCGATTTATTTCCCAAAAAAGTATGTTTTGATGGTTCAAAATCAGACCTCCTGAAAAAGTTCTTTTGTTTTCATTGTTTTTTTCTTTACTTTGTGTATTGATTTGTGAAATTGTCTGTCAGGCCTGCAAGCATCACATCGATTTATGTTGCATCTCGAGGGCCTTTTTTAGCTTCCTTTCTCTATAAAACTTAGCAGACCTTTTTTGTACTTAAAAACATGTTTAACAATATAACTGGTTTGATCTTAGCAGTCCAAGGCTCCCGGTACTCGCAGTAAAGATAAAGCTGAATCAAGTGGAGCAAAAGGACAATTCAATGTAAGTCATGAAATGTAAAATTCTGTAGGGGGATCCTGTTAACATGTGCCCTGTTTAATGAAGTGTACGTATTATATGTTTGTGTTAAAAGGCACAGTTGACGCTCTCTGGGCTGCTGAATTTCATAGACGGATTATGGTCAAGCTGTGGAGACGAAAGGATTATCATTTTCACGACGAATCACAAGGAGAGGCTAGACCCTGCATTGCTGCGTCCGGGGCGTATGGACATGCACATTCACATGTCATATTGCACACCACATGGGTTCAAACTCTTGGCTGCAAATTACTTGGGGATATCTGGTGAACACAACTTGTATGGAGAGATTGAAAGCCTAATAGAGACTACAGAGGTGACTCCGGCACAAATTGCCGGAGAGTTGATGAAGAGCGAAGATGCTGATGTTGCGCTTGGAGAGCTTGTGAACCTACTCAAGAGGAAGAAATTGGAAGGTGATGGAGTTGTGGATGAAGCTGCTGCTACTCCTACTACTAATAAGAAATTAGCGAAGAGACAGAAAACTGAGAACCCTAAGCCTAGAAAGTATAATGGAAGAAAGAGAACCACTAAAAAGAAATTATAATCAGGCTAGCTATTGAAGACCAAAATCTATCATTAATTAATCTTATTGAACTTTTATATTTAGAACTTAATTAAGTAGAATAATAAGTATGTAATGTTAATTATTAGTGTGTTATTTACTTGTTTCTAGAACTTTATTGGGTGACCAGATTTTACTACTTTGATATGAATTAATCAAAATGGTGTCACCTTTACTCACCATTATATTGAAATTTCTTTACTAAGAAATGGGATTTCAAAAAGCAGACTTTTTACAAATTTCTTTCAAGCTTTATTATTATTTAATTCAAAGGATTGAACAATGAAACTGTTAATATATCAAGGGAAATTGTTCAATAATCCCATTCTTGTGGGATCATCAATGGATTCTCATCACCAATGTAAGATGGATAATATACTACCGAATAAGGCAAATGTTAATTGTTTTTGTTAAAACGGCTTAGATATCTACTCCTACACTGCTAAGAGCAACTACAACCAACACAATAAGAGCATCTCCAACCTAATACATCAAATTTTACACTAACTTATCATAAAAAGAGCATCTTGCTTACACTGATTTTTTTTTCACTCTAATGTATCTACACCAAATTTCACACTAAAAGAGCATTTTTGAAGAATATTCTTCCAATAAATATTTATATAATACCAATTAATTTATATTAATTAATTTATACAATATTCAATAATTTTAATAACGTAATATATATATATTAAAGTGGGTATTATTTTAAAGATCTCAGTTGAGATCTTTCCAACAGTATATTTTTTAGTAATACATATTGTTATAATTAAGTGTAAAAGGGTTAAATTAGTAATTTTTGTAAAAAATAAATATTGATTTGACATGTTAACAGAAAATAAAAAAAATAAAAAAAAGATATTTGGTGGAGGAACAGTATGCACCAGGTTTGGTAGGCACTGTTCCTCCATCAAATATTAATTGGTGTGGATGGTGTATAAGTGTATTGGTTGGAGGAGTTTTTTTGGTGTATTTGGTGTGTTTGGTGTGTACATTGAAGTTGTTCTAAACACGCAAATTTGGTGTGAAAATCATTTCTAACCAATACATCAAAAATATTTGATGTAACTACGGTGCACACCAAGCTACACCATTTTTTTTTTATATTAAATGTCACATCAGTCAGTTTTGATTTTTTAATATTACTAATTTAACTCTCTTATACTTAATTATAATAATATGTATTCCCAAAAAATATACCATTGAAAAGATCTCGTTGAGATTTTTAAAATGACACCAATATTGATATACATATTTAATTTAATTAATATAATTATTAATTATACATTTAACCAATTTAAAATTTTATAATAATTTAAAGATTTATTAGAAGAATATTCCTTAAATATGTTTTTTTTTATGTAAAATTTGGTGTGAAACATTATAGTGGAAAAAAATTTAGTATAAATCCATTCTCTCAAGATACTTTTTAACACCAAATTGGTGTAATAGTGTTGGAGATGCTCAAAGAGAAACTTGTTATATATATTTATAAATTAAAACCAAACTCTTCACCAACTTTCCAAAAATTTAGTTCAACAATATAGTACATACTTGTTAGAAAGAGACTGATCACTGATGGTTTGATTTGATAAAGTGGATTATCACATATGACGTCCATCTCATCATGATCCATCGTGCCCACTTGATTAGCTGGTTGCATTACATTACATGGTTTAGGGTCTCGACTGCCGAGCCCTAGAGACACAGAGACACAGTTTGAACAGAGCTTTCTTGTTCAATCTAGGTTTTCGTGCCATTATTTTCATAGACGATGTTCCTATTTTGATCGTACGAGAAAGGCAAAGGAAGCCCATCAACAGTTCAACACACTGCAATTGCACCTTAGTGATATACATCGAGGAAATGGGGATGGGTATAACCTATAGGTCTTCCCATTCCTATCCCTACTTCCCATACCTTTCCCCCATCTCTCATTTTCAGTTTCCTATTTTTCTCGTTTTTCTCTGTTATTTTCCGTTTCCCCTGTTCCCTTGTTTTTCTATTTCCCCATTTGACTAAAAATCACAAATAATAATATAAAAAAATTCCATTAAAAATATAAAATAAAATCCTTTACAAAATAAAATGTTTTAAATGAGTTTATATAGTTAGGGTTTTTAAAGAATAAAAAAAAATTAAAAAATATATATTAATATATATATTTATATATGTTTTGGGGGAAATGAGGAAATGGGTCTCCCCCCATCCCCATCCCTATTCCCACCCATTTTTCAAATTTTCCCTAAATTCTTTTCCTCAAATAGGGATGGAGATATGGGGATCCGGGGAAAAATGTTCATCTCTACACCTGATTGCTCCAGACCTCCAGCTATATAACCTTGAAAGGGAGTTAATACTTGATTTGGAGGGTTCAAATTTCTAGAAATTTTAATAAAAATAAACGAATATTATCGATATCTATATCATAGATCCCTAAAAATATTTCTATATGGGTCCGAAACATATGAAAAATATTAAGGATCTTTAAATTAAAATATGGTATTTAATTCTTAAATTTCACCTATACACATTGAAATACATAATTTCACCCAAAAGTTATTTATAAATTTTATTAATAACAAGAAAGAAAATGCAATAGATATTTAGCAATAAAAGAGGAAATGCCTTCTTAGTTTTAACTCCATGGAGATCAAGTATCCCACAATCAAAATCAAAAGAATTAGAACTCTTATTTGTAAGTATAACAATATTTTCTATATTGATCCCACAAATAATCTAATACAGTGTAAGGACTTTTTGTTTGGCATGCTTCTCACTCTTATGGCAGGGTCGGGCCTCCTAAAAAAAAAAAAATTAAGTCCCGGCCCAGCCCGCGCCATACCCAACCCTTAAATTACTTGGATCTAAAATTAAATTGAACGTCTGTGTAAATGTCTTACTACCGAGTCAATATCATATTGTTAACGTACTACACATGAATTGGATTAAATCCTTTCGAATTGTTAGCTGTGTGAGTGTCAAAATTACAAAATCTCTCCCATATTTTAAGAGATCTCATCGGCTGAACTATTTTCAAGTAGGATTAACGACATAAGGAAAAAAAAAAAAAAAATTAGGAAGAATTTTTCTTCTTATTTCATTAGAATGTGTTTTTCTGTCACCTAAGATTCATTTCCCTTATTATTATTATTTATTTCTACAGAATTTCTCTTACTTTTTTTTTAGTAAAGTTGTATTTTTCCATTGAAATTGATTGATAATAAAATAATATTTTTTAAAAAAAAAATTCAAGAAATAAAAAATTTATCTCCAAGCATATTCTGGTGTTGGGTTTAGTGGGAACAAGTAGTCGTAGTTGCTGATGCTGAAACAAAAATCAATCTTCTCAGCTGGTCCACTTTGAAACTAGAGAGAGAAGTCATCATGACTATGCATACATTTTTCATTGATAAGATTATAAGAATGACATCTATGTGGACTTATATATAATTTATGGAAAATGTGGACGTGTACAGTGTACTCTAACGACACGTATTAAGGATTGAATTAAAATATATATATTTATTTATTTATTCTTGTATTAAAAAGTTAAATATATATGAATTATTTATTTAAGATTTGGATCTCAATACTTGCTTTTAGGATAATAGGATGTATAATAATGGGACCCGTAATTAAAATCTTTTCATCATTGCAATTATGGAGAAAATGCTCCTTCTAGATTTGTGTATTTTTAAAAAAAAAAAAAAAAAAAATTAGAATTCTTAAGAAAAGGAAACCAATTATCAAGAAATAAAGAAACAATTGAAATTATTTTATATTTTATATTGTTAAAAATACATACACATGGTCCCGTAGCTCAGTTGGTTAGAGCGTTGGTCTTATGAGCCGAAGGTCGCGGGTTCGAGCCCCGCCGGGACCATGAATTATGTGCTATTGCAGGTTGAATTCACCATTTTTCTTTTTGGAAAAATTCAAAAAATAGCCTTCCATATATCCAAAATATATAATTTTTTTTTTTATACCACATGTATAATCCTCAATAAACTAGAAAGAAACAGAGCTTTTAAAGAGAGAAAATGCCGATTTCTCGCCTCATTTGATTTTTTTTTTTTCTTCTTCAAATTATTTGATTATATTCAAAAAAAAAAAAAAAAAAAAAAAAAATCATATTTAGAGTAAAAAAAAATCTGTATTTTGTTGTGATTTTGTTTTTTTTTTTTTCTTACAGTTATGGAAAATGAAATCAAAGTTGGTGTCATTTTCCAAACATTTCACGTAGATTACCTACATGATATCATTGCTGCTGAAATCATGGGATGACCATTTTCCCCCAAAGGCCCAATTCCCGGTAATTTTCATCCCCAACCATTTCCCCATTACCCCCCACCAATTTATGGAAATGGGGATGGGGATGGGGGTAGGTACCTACCCCCATTTCCCCATTTCCCCCAAATCTTATATATAATATATTAATATATTTTTATTTTTATTTTTTCAATATTTTTATTCTTTCTATTTTACTAACTATATATACATCTTTATAACCTGGTGTATTTGCTTCATAGTAGTTGACTGCTGGACATTTTAAAGACTATTTTGAATTCTGAACTTCTTGATATAGGTAAAATGGGGAAATGGGGGACTTTGAGGAAATGGGAAAATGGAGAAAAACGGAAAAAAATGGGGAAAATGGGGATGAGGGTGGAGGCACCTATATATAATTTTACTTTTCCAACTTTGCGGCCATTAATTCCTTCTCTTTTTGAACATATCGTTAAAAAGAAGAAATTTTGGCTCCGAGTCACGTTGATAGTAAAGGAACCTGCAAATTGTGAATGTTAG
The DNA here is from genome assembly GCA_030490815.1 of Acer saccharum. Taxonomy (NCBI): domain Eukaryota; kingdom Viridiplantae; phylum Streptophyta; class Magnoliopsida; order Sapindales; family Sapindaceae; genus Acer; species Acer saccharum. The sequence continues at coordinate 6,553,163 of CM059868.1, forward strand.
CTGGGGCCTGGGGGACTAGATTCAAGTCCTTGTTAAATCAGTTTTTTGGGATAAAAATAAAACATTATTGGCATTCTTTGAACTAAGTTCTTCTCAATCGTGTAGATAAATAGGTAGTTTTATCTTTATTACACTAGATTTCCGGTGTTTGATTGTGTAGGAAATTGTGAATCATGAAACATTTCTAGTACTGTTCGATTGTATAGAAAATTAAGAACCATTTAGTTTATGCCATCTTCGGCATTTTTTGTTCTCAATTGGACTGTAATTTTTTTATTGTAATTTGTAATTTATCACGAATCATAATCAACTAATTAAGTGTTATATATATATAAATCAACTAATTAATCAAGTATTAAACACAAAAAGTTTCTAAAATTCACAATGAAAAAAGAATAAAATATAGAGTAAGTATTTAAAATTAACATTGATAGTAAAAACTTTTTTTTTTTAATGGAGTTAAAATAATTTTCATTATTCATTAAATAATATAAAATTAATATTAATTTAAACAATAAAATATATATTAATTGGAGCAGTTTCTAACTCTACTGAACTATGTTGGACTGTTGGAGGCCTTAGGTGAAAACTTTAAATAATGCCTTATTTCATATCATTGTCTTATTTGTTACTGTTTATTTGTATGATTTGAATATCTAATAATTATATTTTAATTTTCTTTTTAATAACTAATTATCTTTTTTTTTTTTTTTTTTTTTCTCTTTTTAAGTTTTTCATATCCAAACTCAAATTTTCAACTAGACATGTTTATATAATGAAATCAATGTCAAGCAATCAAATAACTTCTATAATGGACATAAACAATAATATCAATTTTAAAATAAAACTACATTAGAAAAAGATAGAATAATAGAACTTGGAAAATAATGATTCTTCTAACCACATTTGCCTTCAAATAACTCAAATCATTAGGATTCAATTGTCAAAGTGAGAAGAAAATTAATGGAAAAAAAAAAGAAAAAAGAAGAATAGGATGTCAACAAAACATGTTTTGATGAAGTGTTTTGGAATTAAGAAAACCATTAAATGGATATATATATATTTTTTAATTTTTTAATTTTTTTACTTTGTTACTAATTTTTATTTTAAAAAAGTTTTTTTTTTCTTAACTAGGAAAGTATACTGAGGGTTTTTTTTTAATATTTTTTTTTTTTCGAATTAGGAAACAATTAAATTGTAAATGCATATCACCTATTAGCAGAGCTGTATGCTAGTAGAGCATCTTCTTTCCACTTAAGTGGTGAGAAGTTCAAATCTCACCATACGCATTTTTCAAGTATGTGTGGTAGGGGTGTGCATCTTCGGTTTTGTTTAGGTTGAAGCTCAATGTCAAACCAAACTGATATGTATCGGTTTGGCAATATTTCAACCCAAACCAAACCAATATGATTTGTCAAACCGATTCAAAGCAAACCAAAAAAAGTCGGGTTGGTTTGGGTAGATTTATCGGATTATGTTTGAATCTAGAAATCATTTTTTGTATTATTATAATTTTTTTTTATTTAAATATAAAAATATTAAATATAGGTGTTATTTAATTATTTTAAAAATTAAAAAACATTATAAAATTAATAAATTAACAATAACAAGTATCATAACAGGAAAAAAAAAAAAACATAATAAAACTCATATTCTAAAATGCATCGGAAGAGAGGAGTAATTATATTTTATTTCTTAAAAAAATATAATATATAAAAGAAAGAGGAGTGGTACAATATCAAATGGTTAATGGAAATGAATGAGAAGAAAAGAAAAGAAAAAACTTATTTATATAAGAAGCAAATAAATATATAAATAAAAGTTACAAAACCCCAGAAAATATGGATTTGACTTTTATTGAATATATGGGTTGGTTTGGGTTGCATGAATTTTATTTTTAGCAACCCAAACCGAACCAATCTTTGATCGGTTTGTTAATTGACAAACCGATTAAGATTTTTTTAATATGTGAAACTGAACCAACCCATAAAGCTTGGGTCGGGTTAGGCGGGTTGGTTTAGTTTGGTGGTTTTATGCACACCTCTAATGTGTGGGGAGTTTTCTTCCCAGATTGTGGGAGTAGTTATCTCCCATTATGGGAATAGATATCCAGATCACACATATATTTTTTGATCTCGGCAAGTGCAATAGTTCTATTGTAATACTTAAAAAAAAAATTGTAAATAAAAGATAACTTTTTTTAAAAAGAAAATATGCTTAAATGAGAAGTTGTTGCCTTGACTTTAGGAGGCTTTATACTTTTTTTTACTAGAGATTACAAGACTTTTAAATTGAATAATATCTACCAAGTAAAAAAGAAAAGAAAAAAAAAATTTGAGGCTCCTTAAATTTTTGAGGCCCTAGTCAACCGCCTCATTTGCCTAGTGGTAAAGCCGGCACCGTCTGCCTCCTCCTCCTCATTTTGCCTTGCAAGTTGCAACAAGAAGAAAGAAAGAATAATATTTGTGCCCGTTTTTCAAAAAAGAGAATTTGAAGGAAAAAAAAAAACATCTCTGAAATGTTTTTCTTGTTTTTCATTGTAAGCTCAGACTTTATTTCTTGTCTTTTCTTTGTTGTTTAAAATAAATGAGAAGGGCGCATTTACTAATCAGAAATGGATGGAATCGGAATCAAGTTCCACTGGAAATGGAATATTGAGGAATCATAATCAAGTTACTAAATTACATTCCATGTTTACTAACAACATAATCAAATTTATTTCATTTATAGTGTTTACTTAAATTAAGAAATCATAATGATACATAATTGATTACAAAAATACCCTTATGTATAAAACATGACGAATTTTTTTTTATTATGAAAAAAATATATTTTATATTACTCATAAAACTATAATTATAATAATTAACATCTTTATATTGTAATATTTGAACTAATTAACTATTGAGATAACTTGATTTAAAAAAAAAAATGAAGCCGCTGTTATATATATATATATATATATATATATATATATATATATATTTAAGAGAGATGAATATGCAGTAGTTATTAATTATTATTATTATTATTATTATTTTGAAAAGTGTAGTAGTTATTTTTAGTTCATAAATTGTATTGTAATATGTATATATAAAGATGAATTTTTCATAAATCACACGGCTAGAATAATATAAATTATTAATTATGTAAACTAGTATAATCAAAAAAATAAAAGTAAACCAATATGATTGACGTAAATTAAAAATAAAATATCAATAATCATGAACAAAACGATTGTTTTATTTTTTTTTTATTGAGGATATTTTAGTAAATATATCATGAATTCTTTTTTCAATCGGGAAAGGAAACTTGATTCCTAAGATAGGGTGGGTGAGAGAATCAAGTTCAATTTCCAACAGGAACTTAATTCTTGATTTATGAGTGGGGTCCACAGAATTTAATTTTCTAAAACTTTAGTAAACACTAGAATTCAGAAATCAGAAACTTAATTTCATTTCCTAAGTATAATTTATGATTAGTAAACATGCCATACGAGTAATGCTAGGTTTCCCATTTTTTTTTTTTTTTTCAAAAATTGGGAAGTTTTTGGGGAAAAAGTTTAGGAAACCTAACATTAATTAAATGATAAAGACTAACTATTTTATTTTTAATTTTTTTAATTTTTTTGTAATACTTAAAGAGTCTTTTTTTTTTTTGGGAGAATCGCAAATACCCCCCCGACTATTAACCTAATGTCAAATCAAACCCTCTTGTTTGAACAATCAGCAAATAACCCCCTACTGTTAAATAATTCTGTTAAATATAACTGGAGAGGGGTAATGAAGTAAATTTGAAATAAAAAAATAAAAAGAATAAAGAAATACTAGTTAAAGAAAACCCTACATCTGAAACCCACCAAACACCTATTTTCATCTCAATAAAATTATAATCTCTCTACTTTCAAAAAAAATAAAAAATAAAAAAAATAATTATTATTATCTCTCACACATTCAATCATCGTCCCCACCATTATCTCCATTCTCTACCTAATCATCGTCCCCACCACTCACCACTCACCACCAACTCCACACCTCTCCCTCTCTCTCCTAAACAATTAAAAACAAAATTAAATCAATAATTCTCTCTCTCACCATCCATCGATCTCTCTCTCTCTCTCTTTTTTTCTTTGATTTCTTCTTTCTTTGGAAATCAACCTCTCGATCTCTCTCTCTCAAACATTCAATCATCGTCTCCACGCATTCTTTTTCTCCCTCTCTTCTCTCTCTCTCATCAACACACTAATGGTGTGGGTATGCATGTGTGTTGGTTCTAGTAGGTTGTGTGTAGGCGTCGGTGTGGGGCGCCGATGGTGGTGATTTCAGGTGGGGGTGGACTGGGTGGTGGTCGTTTTTGTGTGGCGTTGGGTGGGTTAGATTACAGATCTGGTTTGGATCTGGAATATGAAGATAGTTATATAAAAAAAAAATTTGATTCCAGATTTGACTGGGTTTTATTGTTTACTTTTTGCATTTTTTTTTTTTTTTAAGTTGAAGAAGTTGAAATAAATGATTTGTGAAATAAATGATTTGTGTTGGATCTATTATGATATCTGGGTTTTTTTTTTTAAATTAATGATTCGGGTTTGGTTATTGGAGGATCTTAAATATCAAATTTCTGATTTTTTTTTTCTTAAACAAGATATTGAGCAGTGATTCTGGGTTTGGATGATGATGGCGTTGATACTGGAGATTGAAGCTGGAGATGAACTTGATTTTTTTTTTAAAAATATTAATAGAATGGTAAAATAGTAATGGTGTGACTACAATGGACAACAGAAGGGCTCCATTGTCATTTCATCATTTTTGGACATTATTTGTGTAACGGTGTTAGTATACAGTTAACGGTAGGGGGTTATTTGCTGATTGTTCAAACCAGAGGGTTTGATTTGGCATTAGGTTAAAAGTCAGGGGAGATTTGCGATTCTCCTTTTTAAAAAAAAAAAAAAAAAACTAATACTTCAGAGTTAAGACAGTTTCAAAAAAAGAAGGGAAAATTGCACAAACTTACCCTAACGTTTCCCATTATGGCATAATATTCAACTAATGCCTTTAATTGCACAAACAACCCCTCCTTTTAGTCAACTTTAGTTAAAAATAGCCATTGACCATGATTTTTTTTTCAAAGCCCAAAATTGCCCTTTATTTAAAACATTATCTACTTTAAATTATTAGAATATAAAAAATAAATACTAAACATAATCCTTTTTAAATCAAAAATAAATCAAAAATAATATATTAAAAACAAAACAATTTAAGAAAACGTTATTTTGAGAAAATATAATTTAATAATATATTAAAAAAAAACAAATAAAAAAAAAAACGTTATTTTGAGAAAATATAATTTAAAATTATACAAGTCCAATATGAATAGTGGTAATGTGCTACATATTTTTAAAATTTAAAATATTTTTTTTTATTTAAAAAGGATTATGTTTAGTATATTTTTTTTTTAAAATTTTTGAACCAAAATATAATGCGTGATTTATATTGAGTCAAATTATTTTGTCTTATAGAGATGAACATTGAACAAATTTTCGGTGCTACTGTATTTTATTATGACAAATGATTATATTTTTATTTCAAAATCTTGATGATTTTATTTATATTTGTGTTTAGAATACTAAACATAATCCTTTTTAAATAAAAAAAAAATCAAAAATAATATAATAAAAACAAAAACAAAAAAAATTCAAAAATATGTAACTCATTAGCACTATTCATATTGGACTTGCATAATTTTAAATTATATTTTCTCAAAATAACGTTTTTTTTTGTTTTGTTTTTAATATATTATTAAATTGAATTTTCTCAAAATAACGTTTTCTTAAATTGTTTTGTTTTTAATATATTATTTTTGAATTTTTTTTATTTAAAAAGGATTATGTTTAGTATTTATTTTTTATATTATAATAATTTAAAGTAGATAATGTTTTAAATAAAGGGCAATTAAGATTTTTTTGTAATAAAGTGTAGGGGCAATTTTGGGCTTTGAAAAAAAAATCATGGTCAATGGCTATTTTTAACTAAAGTTGACTAAAAGGAGGGGTTGTTTGTGCAATTAAAGGCATTAGTTGAATATTATGCCATAATGGGAAACGTTAGGGTAAGTTTGTGCAATTTTCCCAAAAAAGAAATACTTAAGAGTTAAGACTACCCGTTACTATATTGAGATTACTTACCAATACAAATATTCTTGGAGACCAAGTAATTTTCTTGATGCCAAAGTACACAAAACTATAAAAGCCTTCTTTAATTTACAATCAATTAAACACTCTCTAGACTCTAGTTACCAAAATCATCCCAAAAAACACAAATTAACAGACTCGAATTCGTTTGTAGAGATCATTCATGGCTTCTTTTTCACAAATCCCCCAATCCATGACCTCATTGTTTTCTCTCTACGCCTCCTACACAGGAGCTATGATGCTATTGAGATCCATAATCAACGATCTCCTGCCCCAATCATTCAGAACCTATATTTGCAACACTTTCTACTTCCTATTCACTCCACCCTCCATCAACTCAACTCTCATCATCGATCAATACGTCAACAACATGTCTCCAAACCAAGTCTATGAAGCCGCTGAGATCTACCTCCGAACAAAAATAAGCCCACAAAACGAGCGTTTAAAGGTCAGCAAAACACACAGACAAAAAAGCATATCCTTCGACATCGAAAAGGGTGGGCAAATCCATGACACTTTCAAAAACATAAAGCTCCAATGGATATTTTCCTGCGAGAGCAAAGAAAACAGCCGCGACGAGAAGCTATACTTCGAGCTGACATTTTCGAAGAAACACAAGGACACGGTGATGTCCAGCTACTTGGACTATGTCTTGGAACAAGCGAATGAGATCAAAGAGAGAGAAAGAGTCATCAAGCTCTACAGCAGAGACTGTGATGATTATGACTATGGTGGTGGAGGCATGTGGGGTTGTATCAATCTCGACCATCCGGTGACGTTTGATAAATTGGCGATGGATCCAGAGATGAAGAAGATGATCGTCGAGGATCTTGATCGATTTGTGAAGAGGAAGGACTTTTACAAAAGAGTAGGCAAAGCGTGGAAACGCGGTTACTTGCTCTATGGTCCTCCTGGTACCGGTAAATCAAGCTTGATTGCAGCCATGGCTAATTACCTTCGCTTTGATATCTATGATCTTGATCTTGCGAGCATCTATTCCAATTCAACATTGAGAAATATTTTGCTGTCGACTTCGAATCGATCCATTTTGATTATTGAAGATATAGATTGCAACGCAGAGGTTCAAGATAGAGAACATGACAGCAGTGGAGAATCTAATACAAAGGTCAGTAAGATATGTGATTACAATGTTTACTAAACTAATTCGTGATCAAATTATGTGGACCCCACACATAAATCGGGGATGATTAATGCCAGGTTTTCCAAATTTTAGGAATACCAACATAATTTGGGAAGTTTTTTCTTAAAAAACTTAGGAAGTCTAGCATTACTCATCGGAAATTAAGTTACTGCAGCAAAGGGAACTGGGAACTTGATTCCCCTTTATATAAGGAATCCAGATTCTCTTTCCTTCGAACTTGATTTCCTTCCAAATTAGTTAACAGGCAACAGTTTACATTGAATTATTATGTGAACTGAAAATTTGTTTAATTCGTTTTTTTTTTTTTTTTTTTTTCAGCTGACACTGTCCGGTATATTGAACTTCATTGATGGTTTATGGTCGAGCTGTGGAGATGAGCGTATAATTGTGTTCACAACCAACCACAAAGATCGGATTGACCCTGCCTTGTTGCGTCCCGGTCGAATGGACGTGCACATCAACATGTCCTACTGTAGTTTTAGTGGCTTCAAGCTATTGGCCTCCAATTACCTTGAAATTAAAGACAATCACTCACTGTTTGGAGAAATTGAAGGGCTGATTCAGAAAATAGAGGTCACCCCAGCTGAGGTAGCAGAGGAGTTGATGAAGACCGATGATGCTGATGTTGCACTTCAAGGAATTGTTAATTTTCTCAAACAAAAAAGGGCAGAAAAAGCTAATGAAGTACACGTAGTGAATAATGAGAATGATCATTATGAGTAGTAGTGATGGAGAAAAGCAGTAGAAGGGTGATACGAATTCAAAGAAATAGGCCGCGGTGAGCAAGAGGAGGAAGAGGAGACATGGTTGGTCCAGCCGTGCTGCTGGTACCTTACATCTTAGAATATAATGGAGATGACAGTTTGAAAAATTAGAGAAAAAAGATGCACTATATATGATGACGAAATTTTCTTGTGTTATGAGTTTCCTAGTAAAATTTTCAATTGAAGATCGTTTGCATTCACTCCATCATACATAAGTCTCTTGACTCACCTATTAATTTTTAAAATAAAGTACGAATTAAGCCTAATTTGTAACTAAAATCTTTCTTGATCATTTATAAAAAATAAAAAATAAAAAAAAATCTTTCCTGGACAAACTTTTGGTGGGTTTTTAAATACCATCCATCAAATTCTTATAATAGCCTTTACATTATTTTTGTGTTATACAACACAAACACGGAACACGAACGCGTGAATGAAGAATATTTACCAATCATTTCCACTCTTTTTAGAACCAATCACTCTATTGCCTCTTTTTTTAACGGCAAAATTTTATTGAGAAACAAAAGAAGGGTAAAAGCCTTACAACGAAGGCCAACGGCCCAAAAACAAGCGAAAAGCTACAAAAACAGCAAAACAAGCCGCAACCGGCATCAACAAATAAGCCACCAACGACCCGACAAACAGCACACACAACATCCACCTTCACCACCCCAAACAGCCAAACTAAGTTAAAAACACCACTCAAAAAACGAAGAAACATCAAAGGCACCAGGTAATTATCTATCTCCTCAGACAATAAAATTCCCATTAGAACTAAAACCCTTCTTTGCCAACAAGTCGGCACACGAATTGGACACTCGAAGGGTTAAAAATAATTGAAATGTTGCCAAGAGCATTCATCATGTTTCGAATATCGTAGATATGTTAACTAACTTGAGACTTCCAAAATCTTTACCATTAACTCATAAAACAGCCACCTTAGAGTCACTAACCACCACTAAATTACTTCTCGAAGTACATAGTTCACAAGCTTTGTGAATAGTCAAAATTTCCGCTTCTTTGGAATCAATAAAGGAAGCACCCAATTGCCTTATCTCATCTCAACCTTTTGGATGATATTGGTTGTACACTTGTACTATGTTCCCGAGTAGCTTCTAATGGTGTGCAATGTAAGCTACGTTTGGTGCACAAGATATAATAAGATTTGGGATTGGATCGGATTGAATTTTAGGATGTGAAACGTTTAATTCCATTGCCATTTCTTGCGTGACAAATGCAGTAACAAAAAGAAAAATTGATCTCTATTGAATTCAAACCTTGTGTGTGAAAACTGAAAACAATATTGCCAATATGTAATTTTCTACTTTTCTAACCAAAACCTCTCTTTTACCAAGGTCGTGTCACACGTGTTGGAGTTTTGTGAAAACTTTCGAGTCAACGATAAAGGCAAAGTCAACAAAAAGCAATAATAAGCAATTGAGTGCTTCGAAAATAAGACACAGCTGTGTTGATTTTGATGCCACCGATGTGGGTTGTGCTATGGCTTTCACAGCACAACTCATAGCACTTTGCCTATTTTGAAGAGCGCTGTGTGTTGCGCTGTGTAATGCACAGCAGTTAAGACAACGGTTAGACATCAGTGCTTCACGCTATGTGTTGCGCTATGGGTTTTGACAGTGGTTCAATTCTAGAGGTGTATGCTGTGAGGAGCGCTGTGGCTTTGACAGCGGACTGGCGAATTCAAGCAGAATAGGAAATCTTCCGTGGAAAAGATATAGAATCCCAATTAGAATTTGGCCAACCATAGTGCTTCCATATAAATACCACCATTATGGTCAATAATATATTTTTGAATTATAAAATACAGAGAGAAGATGGGATATCAGATGCAAGAGGAAAGAAGAAAGAATCCTAAAAAGAAAACAAATCTCAAACGTAATCTTCGTAGGAAATCTCAAACGTAATATTTGTCGTTAAGTTTACCGTAAGGACTGATTTTACAAATAGTAAAACATTAATGGATCATTAAATAAGTTTTATTAAAATTAGGAGATTAATGTGTCAACTGTCAAGTAAAGTGTCAAATTTCATTAAGGGCGCGTTTACTAATCAGAAATGGGTGGAATCGGAATTAAGTTCCACTGGAAAGGGAATGGAGGAGAATCGGAATCAAGTTATTAAATTAGATTTCAGTGTTTACTAACAATTTAGGAATTAGAAACATAATCAAATTTATTTCATTTCTAATGTTTACTTAAACTAAAGAATCGGAATGATACATAATTGATTACAAAAATACCCTTATATATAAAATATGATGAAATATATATATATATATATATATATATATATTATTATAAAAAAATATATTTTATATTACTCACTATAATTATATATATATATATATATGTAGAGATATGAATATGCCACAATTTTTTTTTTTTTAAGTGCAGTAGTTTTTTTTTTAGTTCATAAATGATGTTATAATACGTATACATAAAGATGCATTATTTATAAATCACACAGCTAGAATAATATAAATAATTAATTATGTAAACCAACATTAAGATTCAAAAAAAAAAAAAAAAAAAAAGAGACCAATGTGATTTACGTAAATTAAAAATAAATGTCAATAATCATGAAGAAGATGATTGTTTTATTTTTTTTTAAGTGAGGATATTTTAGTATATATATCTTGAATTTCTTTTTCAACCAGGAAAGGGAACTTGATTCCTAGGGTGGGTGGGAGGAATCAAGTTCCCTTTCCATCAGGAACTTAATTCTTAATTTATGAGTGGGGTCCACAAAATTTAATTCCCTATAAATTTAGTAAACAGTAGGATTCAGAAATTAGGAACTTAATTCCCTTTCCTAAATAGGATTCCTGATTAGTAAACACGCCATAAATCTATTAAGACGCCTATATCATTTGAACATATTTTTTAGGTAAATATTTAGAAAACCTAGCATTACACTAATCCTGATCCCTAATAATATACGGCAATTACTTACCAAAAAAAATATTCTTGGAGCAAACGTAATGAATATTCTTGGAGCCGAAGTAATATTCTTGGAGCCAAAGTAATCAAAATACTATAAAAGCCTTCTTTAACTTACAAGTAAACACTCACTAGTCACAAGTCACTAGTCACCAAAATACCAAATCATCCCAAAAACACAGACTCTAAATCGTTTGTTGAGATCATTCATGGCTTCTTTTTCAGAGATTCCCCAATCCATGACCACATTGTTCTCTCTCTACGCCTCCTACACAGGAGTTATGATGCTATTAAGATCCATAATCAACGACCTCTTGCCCCAATCACTCCAATCCTATATTTCCAACACTTTCTACTACCTATTCACTCCACCTCCCACCACCTCAACTCTCACCATCGACCAATACATCAGCAACATGTCCCCAAACCTAGTCTACGACGCCGCCGAGATCTACCTCCGCACAAAAATAAGCCCCCAAAACGAGGGTCTCAAGGTCAGCAGAACCACAGGACAAAAGAGCTTGTCCTTCTCCGTCAAAAAGGGTGAGCAAATCCATGACTCCTTCGATAACATAAAGCTCCAATGGACCCTCTCCTCCGAAAACGACAACAACAACTACAAAGAGAAGCTGTACTTCGAGCTGACATTTCCGAAGAAACACAAAGACACTGTGATGTCCAGCTACTTGAACTATGTAATAGACCAAGCCAACGAGATCACAGAGAGAGAAAGAGCCGTCAAGCTCTACAGCAGAAACCTTGGTGGTGGAGGCATGTGGGGTTGTATCAATCTCGAACATCCAGTGACGTTTGATAAATTGGCAATGGATCCGGAGATGAAGAAGATGATAGTCGAGGATCTTGACCGATTTGTGAAGAGGAAGGAATTCTATAAAAGAGTAGGCAAAGCGTGGAAACGCGGTTACTTGCTTTATGGTCCTCCTGGTACTGGTAAATCAAGCTTGATTGCTGCAATGGCTAATTACCTTTGCTTTGATATCTATGATCTTGATCTTGCAACTATCCGTTCCAATTTAGAATTGAGAAGAATTTTGCTGTCGACTTCGAACCGATCCCTTTTGATTATTGAAGATATAGATTGCAACGCAGAGGTGCTAGATAGACAAAATAATAGCAATGGAGGAACCGATACAGAGGTCAGTGTTTAATTGTTTGTTTTTTTTTTTTTTTTAAACACTTTTTTTGTGCGTTTACTAATCAATAATCAAGAATCCTAATAAGGAAAAATGAATTTAATTACTAATTTGTGATTACAATGTTTTCTACTAAAATTTGTTGAAAAAAAATCAGTATATGGTCCTCAATTGCATGTTTACTAATTTTAATCAGGAATAAAATGAAAGAGAATCAAGTTTTATGGAAAAAGGAATAAGGGGAATCAAGTTCTTTTTTCCAAAAAGAATTTAGTTCCTGATTTATGTTCAAATTGAGACCCATATAATCAGAATCTTATCTGATTTTAATAAACACTATAATCACAAATTAGGAATTGAGTTTCCTTTCATGATTCACTTTCCTAGAATTTGATTCCCTTTCATTTTATTTCCGATTAAATTATCTTGTAAATTGAAAATTTTGTTTAATTGATTTATCAGCTGACATTGTCCGGTATATTGAACTTCATTGATGGATTATGGTCGAGCTGTGGCGATGAGCGTATCGTTGTGTTCACAACCAACCACAAGGATCGGATTGACCCTGCCTTGTTGCGTCCCGGTCGAATGGACGTGCACATAAACATGTCCTATTGTAGTTTTAGTGGCTTCAAGCTCTTGGCCTCCAATTACCTTGGCATTAAAGACAATCACTCACTGTTTGGAGAAATTGAAGGTCTGATTCAGAGAAAAGAGGTCACCCCGGCTGTGGTAGCAGAGGAATTGATGAAGAGCGATGATGCTGATGTTGTTCTTCAAGGATTTGTTAATTTTCTCAAACAAAAAAGAGTCAATGAAGCCAGTGAAGTACTAGCAGTGAAAAAGGAAGTACTAGTAGTGAAAAAGGGTCAAACAAAAAAGGATTTTGTCACCTCGTCATGGGATTAGTAGTAGTACAGATGGAGAAAATTATCAATCGGAAAGAAATGCTTCTGTTGCAAGAAAATCTCTGAGAAGCAGTCAAAGGATGATACGAATTCGAAGAAATAGGCCGCGGTGAGCAGAGGAGGAGGAAGAAGAAGAAGGAAAAAATTAAGAGGCCACGGTTGGTCCAGCCGTGCTACTTGAACCTTACATCTTTGAATATAATGACGATAATAGTTTCGGAAATTAGAAGAAAAAAAGATGCACAATGCTAATGAAATATTATGAGGTAAACAAAATTTCATTGAAGATCATTTGCACTCCTCCATGTATGTTTTTTTTTTTTTTTTTTTTTTTGGTCTTCAATTTTCTCAAAAGTCTCTTGACTTTACTATTAATTTTTAAAATAAAGTATCTATAAAAAAAATTAAAAAATTAAAATTAAAATAAACACGCTTGAACTACAATTGCCTCAAACCGTGTACGAAGAGGCTGAAAACTCTGAGATTATCATTATACCTCTCAAAGCTGAACATGATGCTTTTGTAATTTGATAAGTAAATTATTGAATTACTGATGCCAGTTTGATATTGCTTTTGAAAAGTTAAAATTAGTTTATTTTATAATTTCGACATAAAATAATGTTCGGTAAAATTTACAATAAAACAATTAGCACTTGCAATAAAATACATGATGAGTGACGAATATTTACAACCTTTAAAATCTCAAATTTATATATTTTTAAAATTGTAATTTTGTCCTTAAATTAAATTATTAATAGTTTAATCAAAATATATAACAATTTTTTTTAACTACTTTACTGTTTTGTATTGTTAACTAATTAAACCAGATTAAAAAAAGGCAAAGAAAAAGAAAAATCAAAATCAAAAAGTGGGTGGGAGAACTGGGTAGACTGTTCCAAGTTTCCAAATTCCAAGCCTAAAAAGATGGAGGAGGCTCCTCCATCCTAGATGGGAAAAGATGGACTAAGCAGCGTCCTTCTCCTTGAAAAAATAAATTGAACAGAAGGCCACTCTTCTTCCCAAAAAAATAAAATTATCATATCTCATAATAATTTTAGCAAATCTTGAATAATCAAACTTGTCCAGTTATCCACTCAGTTGTTGTAAAATTAGTTTTTTTTTTTTTTTTTTTTTCAAATAATTTTAGGGGTTTCTTAGTGTTGTTACAAAGTCGTCTGAGAAAATTATTATTTGGAAAAAAATAAGTAACGCATGAATTGGATTAAATCCTTTCGAATTCAGACGTGTGCAGACTGTAGAGTCAAATTACAAGATCTCTCAGATATATTAAGAGATTTCATTAGCTAAACTATCTTCAAGTAGAATTTATGACATAAGAAAAAATTTAAAACCTTTTTTTTTTTTAAGAAATAAAAAATTTATCTCCAATCATACTCTGGTGTTGGGTTCAGTGGGAACAAGTTGTAGTTGCTGATGCTAAACATCCATATATAAAACAGACACAGAGTCACTCAAATTTCTTCTTGAATCAATCGTCCCCTTAATTGACAGCCTAAATTTTCTTTTAGGATTAAGCGGCTGTTTTTTTATTTTTTATCGAAAGTCTTATAAGACCTTAATTTGTTAGACATATGGATAAGTTTTACAAATTAAGATAGTATGATATGTTTGTTTTTTTCATTTTGGATGACTTTGTTTTTTTCATTTTGGATGACTTATTACAAATGTAAAATTGATTAGGTTGTGTTAGGGTTTTTTTAAAATTGGGAATTTTTGAAAAATAGATTTTTAGGGTTTTATTATATGTGGATAAAATTGTAAATGTATAAATTGTTATAGGACATTTGTAGAAATTTATTAAAAAAAACTCGACTGTAGCACTTTTTAAATAAGATAAAAGTTAAAAAATTTTACTTTTTCTAACATATATATATAACAGACCTTCTTTTAGGTTATGTTAGTCTGCTTTCTTTTTTGTTTTCTGTTCTCTTTTGTTCTCTTTCTTTTTTCTTTAATAATATGTTAGGCTAGACCCCAACAACCTTATCAAAATATATATATATATATATATATATATATATATATATCTTAAAATAAAATATAAATTTGAAAAACTAATAAATTGATTTATCTTAATTTAAGATATAAGAGGCAATAAGTTTTATAGTGAAAAAAACAAACAACCCCTTAATGTTTTCATTTTACATTCCTATCTATCACGAATTCTTGACATATCAATCTTCTCATCTGGTCTCACATTTTTCATTGATAAGAATAGCATCTTTATATCTGTACGTACATTTTTTTTATGGAAAATGTGGATGTGTACTCCAACTAGACTTGGCACGGTTCCGGTTCGAACCGTCTGAACCAGTCGGAACCAAAACCGAAACCTGAACCGGAGGAGGCCGGTTCCGGTTCTATGGTTTGCTTGAACCGCCGGTTCAAGGGTTTTTTTTTTTTTTTTTTTTTTTTTTCAAATTTCTTTTTTTTAAAAAAAATTACACTTTATTTATAAAAATAAAATGTTAAAAAAAAAAAAGATATTGAAGAGTATTGAATGGTCCATAACCCTTGTCCAAGTAATTAGTATATTTTCCTTTGCATTCTCTTTTTTTTTATATAGGTTAGATCTCTCTCAACTTCCCTCATTTATCCGATGTGGGATGTGAGATTTTCTTTTCCTTTCTATTCTAGTTATAGCTTACTAATTTAAGTAGAAGTGAGAGAGTTAACTTTAGACATTTTGATGTTGGACTTGGTACCATACTTAACTGTGGGGCCTACTCATATCTTTTGTTCTTATTCAGTGTCATTGTTTCAAATTTCAATTATTCATTTTTTATTATATATTTTTTTTACGAAATTCAATTATTCATTATACAAAGCACTGCCTTTCTTCTTTTCTTTTTATGCTCTACCATTCTTCATTATCTAATATATCTATATATATCTTTTGTCCTAGTGCCCCACATTTCTTATCTCAACGTGAATTTATTTCTTAAATACTTAACTTTGTGTACGTTAATTTACTTACGGTAGAAAATGGTGTGGGTTGAGGTAGATCTAGGTCTAAGTGGATAGAATTAACAACAAAGAAAAACAAAACAATTAGAATAGAAAGGATACATGCTTGTTTAAAAGTTTTGTCCTAGGGCCGGCCCTGCAAACACACATACATGCTTGTCTAAAAGTTTTTAAAGTTTTAATAAAAACAAAAATAAAAACAAAATGGTGAATAAGTACAATTGTTAATTAAGATTTGAAATAATATTAATTCAAATACCAACCGATCACATTTTTTTTCGTTTTCTTTTTGTTTGAATTATTATAATTTAGAATTTAGGGGTGTGGTACATGCCTTTTTTTTGTTTTTTGAAATATCACATGGCTTGGCAGTGACTTGACCTAATATATTGACATGTTGAATGGATGCTCTTTCCACCAAATCATATTGGACGGTGGTAGAGGGGTACATGACTTGAAGCCACGGTTCTAAATTTTTTCCACTACTTGGCTTTGTTGTGAAAATTATAACCTTAACGGTATGATTAATGGGTATTGAACTCCTTCTCAACATTTAGTAAGGTGCATTGAATTTGAGGACTTTTTGACTCTTGAGGCATACCTAATTTGTATGAATATGGATGGATTAATCTTAGTTGATGACTTTATGTCATCATCGGTGACATAAGACTGAATGAGGTCATTATGTGATGCAATATACAGCCGTGTAACTTTTATTTGGATTCAAAGTCTTCGGCTCCTGTCGAGGTCAATCGTTGTATGAGAGATATTCGAAATTTGAGGGAGATGGACATGACTGAACACAACTTAACGATGCAAATGTGTCATCAAAAACATTTTTTTTTTCATAAACATTATTTTTTACAAATAAAATAAGTGGTTGTAAATTTGTAATAGTGTGTGACAGGTAGTTATCTTCAACCAAACCATTGGATTAAAAAATACATGAACAAATGAGTGGTTGAGATATTAAAATCAAAAAATTGAGTCATAAATTTGAGTTTATATAGCTTGATCCATTTTATATATATATATATATATATATTTAAATGAGCTAGCCTACCCTTGCCCATGTGCAGATAGGTCCCAGGACACGACCTTGGTAAAAGAGAGATTCTGATTAATCAATGTCAGCCAAGTTGGAAAAGTAGAACCTTTTTTATTTATTTTTATTTTATTTTTATTTTATTTTTTTTATTTTTTTTTATTTTTACTGGAACAATTGGCATTATTGTTTTCAGTTTTCATCAGTGGCAGCCAAGTTGGAAAAGTAGAAACTTTTTTTTTTGTTTTGACTGGAACAATTGGCATTATTGTTTTCAGTTTTCACACACAAGGTTTGATTTCAATAGTGATCAATTTTTCTATTTGCAATTTTTACTGTGTTTGTCCCACAAGAAATGACGATGGAATTAAACGTTTCACATTTGGTTTTTAAGATAGAATAAGATTTCGGATTGGATTAGATTGAACGGAATAGAATAAAATTTCAGATTGGATTAGATTGAATTATAATAGTATTATATCCATAGCCATTTATTGCGTGACAAACACAGTAACAACTGCAAATAGAAAAATTGATCTAAATTTGTAGCAAACAACGCTTTAGTTTTTACTAAGGTCATGCCATGCCCGTAAAATATAGTTTTTGATTTAGTTTTTACTATCCTTATTCTATTTTTTGAAATCAGACACCAAATTGGTCAAGAGTTTGTTGAAAACCCCTGTCAAAATCTAACATTTTGATGCCCTATTAAGATATCCAACTCCCACAGCACCAGGAAGAATACTCATATAGTAATATTGTAAAGTGATCGTGATGAGACTTAGAACTCCACCGCTTCCTTATCATTTTGACCATATCTAAAAAATTTCTATCTGCACTCAATTTACAAGAATAAATTTTGGCTCCAAGTCAATCACGGTAATAATAAAAGAACACGCTAATTGTGAGTGTTAGCTGGGGGACTAGGTTCAGTTCATGTAATATTTTTTTTAATGAAGAACTATTACAATAAGACTGCTGGCACGTGTCAAGATCAAACAATACATGTGTGACTCATATATATATCTACTCTCACAAACCAGAGATAAAACTCCACGCATGCTTATAAAATACGTATGATGAGATTTGAACCCATCACCCTTAATGTGGAAGGAGGGTACGCTAACTATGTTCTAAGAGGTGATATGGTATGTATGTAATATTATACATTTTGCTTCATTTAAAATTTGATGATCATTGTTATAGTGGATATTGTCTCTACTAAATCAGTTATATAGGACAAAAATAAATTATTGTTGGCATTCTTTGAACTAGACTTCCGGTGTTTGATTGTATAGAAAATTAAGAACCCTAAATCATTTAGTTTATGCAGATGCGGTCGGTGTACGTAAGTGGTTTGTGGTTTGTTTATTAACCACGTAATCTCATGATCTGTGTACTTATCACATCATTTGGGTTAATTATTTGTTTGGTTGTATGGAATTACTTAATGTTTCTATATAAAAACCTTTATGTAGATGCCCCCCCGAACATGCGGTCAGGGGGCAATATAATAAAACAAACTGTTTACCAAAAAATAAGTGTTCAGTGGGTTTAACGCTTAAAAAAAAACATTCAGGGGGCACATTGCAAATTCGCTTACGATTAAGAGGTTCTAGTGCCAATAAGTCTGTTCTTGGAGACAGTAATTTCTTGATGCCAAAGTAAACAAAACACTATAAAAACCTTCTTTAATTTACAATCTCTAGTCATCAAAATCATCCCCAAAAACACAAATTAACAGACTCGAAATCGTTTGTTGAGATCATTCATGGCTTCTTTTTCACAAATCCCCCAATCCATGACCACATTGTTTTCTCTCTACGCCTCCTACACAGGAGTAATGATGCTATTAAGATCCATAATCAACGATCTCTTGCCCCAATCATTCAGAACCTATATTTGCAACACTTTCTTCAACCTATTCACTCCACTCTCCACCAACTCAACTCTGTTCATCGACCAATACATCAACAACATGTCCCCAAACCAAGTCTACGAGGCCGCCGAGATCTACCTCCCCACCAGAATTAACCCCAAAAACGACCGTCTCAGAGTCAGCAAAACACACAGACAAAAGAGCTTATCCTTCTCCATCGGAAAGGGTGAGCAAATCCATGACTCCTTCAACAACATAAAGCTCCAATGGAGATTGTCCTCCGAAACCATCGACCACGAAGAGGAGCTGCACTTCGAGCTGACATTTCCGAAGAAACACCAAGACACTGTGATGTCCAGCTACTTGAACTATGTATTAGACCAAGCCAACGATATCAAAGAGAGAGAAAGAGTCGCCAAGCTCTACAGCAAAGACCGTGGTGGACCTGGTGGTGGAGGGTGGGGTAGTATCAATCTCGAACATCCACTGACGTTTGATAAATTGGCGATGGATCCGGAGATGAAGAAGATGATCGTCGAGGATCTTGACCGGTTTGTGAAGAGGAAGGACTTCTATAAAAGAGTAGGCAAAGCGTGGAAACGCGGTTACTTGCTCTATGGTCCTCCCGGTACCGGTAAATCAAGCTTGATTGCAGCCATGGCTAACTACCTTCGCTTTGATATCTACGATCTTGATCTGTCAAGCATCTATTCGAATTCAGCATTGAGAAGCATTTTGCTGTCAACTTCGAACCGATCCATTTTGATTATTGAAGATATAGATTGCAACGCCGGGGTTCAAGATAGAGAACATGACAGCACCAAAGAATCTAATACAAGGGTCAGTGTTTAATTGTTTTCTTGGGTAATAATTTTCGAAATTATTTATTTTTAGCGTTTACTAATAAGAATGCTAATTAGAGAAAATGAACTTAATTAATCATGAATGTTAATGAGAAAAAAAAAAAAAAATGAAAAATGAACATATTTACTGTTTTCTTATTACGGTGTTTTCTATCAGGATTAAGTTACTGCAGAGAAAGAAACTTGATTTCCCTCTCCAGCATACAGAACCCTTTCATGATTTATTCTGTGAACTGAAATTTTTGTTTAATTGATTTTTCAGCTGACACTGTCTGGTATATTGAACTTCATTGATGGTTTGTGGTCTAGCTGTGGTGATGAGCGTATCGTTGTGTTCACAACCAACCACAAGGATCGGATTGATCCTGCCTTGTTGCGTCCCGGTCGAATGGACGTGCACATCAACATGTCCTATTGTACTTTTAGTGGCTTCAAGTTCTTGGCCTCCAATTACCTTGAAATTAAAGACAATCACTCACTGTTTGGAGAAATTGAAGGCCTGATTCAGAAAACAGAGGTCACCCCAGCTGAGGTAGCAGAGGAATTGATGAAGACCGATGATGCTGATGTTGCTCTTCAAGGATTTGTTAATTTTCTCAAACAGAAAAGGGACGAAAAAGCCAATGAAGTTCTAGTAGTGAATAAGGATTAAGGAGACTGATCATCATGAGAGTATTAATAGTAAGATTAGTAATAGTAGTGATGGAGCAAAGCAGTTGGAAAGAAATGGTAATGTTGCAAGAAAATCTGTGAAAAGCAGTAGAAGGGTGATAAGAATTCGAATAAATAGGCCATGGTGGGAGGAGGAGGAGGAAGCAGAAAAAACATAAGATGCCATGATTGATCCTGCCGTGCTACTTGAACCTTACATCTTAGAATATAATATTATAATGGCGATAATAGTGTGGGAAATTAGGGGGAAAAAAAGCACAATGTTAATGAAATATTATGAGTTGTAAAATTTTCCAATGAAGATCATTTGCTTTTACTCCTCCATGATTTTCTCTAAAGTCTCCTAACTTTACTATTATTTTTTAAAACAAAGTACGAATTAAGCCTAATTTGTAACTAAAATCTTATTAAGAGCATCTCCAATGCAAATGTGGCTTGCATACCAATAATCGTTGATATAGCAACAATGTCAAGTGACTTGCTTTTTATGTAGTATACAAATAGACTTGACAAACAATCAATTCAAAATGTGGTCTCCAATACTTCTGTCTAAAACACATTATTTTTAATGTTGTGTCCATTTTTTTTTTCCTATTTTTATTTTATTTTATTTCCTTAGCAAAAATAGATGAAAAATTAATGTCAGTTTTAAGTACTTGCTGAGTCAACCGAAAAAATAACTGTCCAATAGACCGTCTGAAAGTAGACGGTTTCTATTTTTTTTTTCCACGTCAGCTTGAGGTTGAATATACACAACTGCATTGGAGAAAGATTTATTAACAGAACATCTATTAATCTTACTTGGCATCTCTTTTTTATCACATGTCACTCTTGTATTGGAGATGCTCTAATCAATCAAGCTTAAGCAAAATAGAAAAAATCATTAGTTTTTGTTTTTTTTTTTTTTGGGAGCAAAATCCAACAATAAGGGAAAAGCATCAAAGAAAACTTCAGGCACCCCAAAAGAAATCCAATCCCATGCCTATGACTGTCTGACCCCTCAAGAGGAAAAATTTTATTGAAGAAAAAAAGAAAAAAACAAACCGGGGGGTGGTGGTGGTTAGGGAACGAAGATAAATCTCTAAAAACAAAAGAATTACAAAAAGGCTAGGAAGTAAACCACCATATATCCAAGAAGAAAGGAACCGCCAAGAAACAATTGAGGAGCGACAAGATAAAAGAGAGACCATGTAAGAAGAGTCGCACTCAATCCAAAGATTGCTCCAACCAAAATCAAAAGAATACTTAATGGTCTTGATAATCGCTGATAACTCTGCTTCAAACGCGTGCATGATACCCAAAGGAGAAGCAAAACAACCTTTAACAAACCCTCTATGATTGCGAAAAACACCACCACAACTAGAAGGACATAGCGAGCCCAAAGAAGCTCCATCTGTATTAACCTTAAGCCAACCTGGAGGGGGAGGATGTCAATAAACCTCATAGATGCGAGGGGCCCGGTGAGGACGGGGAGGAACCTGAAGCCGATGTAGAAGAAGTAAATCTGACTGCGTGTTATGCATACCGCCAATATTCAAACGATTACAATCTTTAAGAGCCGTGTGAATAAAAGCAATGGAAGATATGAGAAGAATAAAGCAATTTTCAAAAATTAACTGATTCCTTGCTTACATTATAATACTTTTAACTGTGATTATTTATTATTATCATTGATATAATATTAAGATTTCTATATTCAAAACTGATATTAAAATCATAGCGTTTAGTAGTAAGTGCGTTCATTCAACCTGACTATAGTCTATGTTTCAGGCTCGAGTAGCCGCCATTACAAATTGTATATATAAAAAGAAAATGGTTAAGTCAATAAGATTACTGAGATGAAACCATTGACGGGGAGGGAAGCTTCTGTTTTTGTTTTTTTTTTAATCGGTGCTGCAAATGCAATTGCGTCAAATCGCGTACAAGGACACTTTAAACACAGTGAATTTGTCTAGCTAACGGGTCAACTTTGAGATTACCATTTTGCCCCTCAGTGGGCAAACTTCCTTTTTTGCCCATTTTTCCCTTTTTGCCTTATGGTGTATTTTTGGTCGCCTTCCCTTCATTTCTTTACAAATGCTATTCCTTTTCTTTCTAGGGATGGCAAACTTACATGTGGGGACGGGACCCCGCGGGGACCTGTACTTTTGGGATGTGGATAGGTTTCAATTTGGTGGGAATGAGACGGGAATGAGAATAGATAGTAAAACCCATAATGAGTATAGGGAAATGGGTTTTATACTTCCCACTACGTCCCACCCCGCTTAAAATAAAACTTAGTTAAATAAAAGCAACAATTAGATGGTTAACATTACAAATTTCTAACATTTTGACTTCGCACTTTGTGTTTATGTTTAAAAATGATTGAATTTACTGGTGATATTTATCTTTATGAGATTATTTTTAATAGTTTCTTGGAATTATTTATTACTTTATATATTATAACATATTCATTGGTTATATATTAGTTATTTGTGATATTATCATTTCCCCACTGACCTTTGCCCTATTAGAAAGGTGAGGACATGGTTTGTTCATATTAGTCGGTCTCCCCCCTGAAATCAAAATATTGTTAAAAGTCCCCCTTATGTTAGCTTTTTTAACAGAAGAGCTAACCCTGACACTATTCAGTGGTTAAAAAGATGAAATTGCCCTTATATGTCTTTAAATGGTAGAGATGTAATAGCTGAAATTACAATTTTACCCTTTAATATATTCGTTAAATAAAAATATATCAAAAAAATAGAAAAAAAATTAAAAAATACAATTGAAAAAAACAATGGATCTACACCGTCCATCTTTGAGATGGACAGTGGAAATATCTCTTTATATATATTTTTTTTATTTAAATTTTGAAACAAAAAAAAAATGACAAAATTTTTTTTTTAAAAAAAATATGCCGATCTCTACCACCAGATCTGGAACATCTGGAACATCTGGAAACCCAGATTATCATCTTCTGTCATCATCATCTTCTCACCAGACCACCACCATCTCCATCACAACTCAAACACTAAACCCTAGCCGCCACCACAACAACTTAAACACCAAATCATGAACCACCCATCACTACCCCCAAAATCCAGCCACCACCACCATACAACAACCCATCCAAAATCCACATTCGAAACCTAATCGACCCAAAACCAAATCGCCCAAATTTATCATCATCATCATCATCTTCCATCATCAAATCCTAACCTGTGGCAAACCCTAACCTATGTAGATGATGATTTCTGGAAGAGAACAAGAAACTATTTTCTCTCCCACACACACCAAATCAAAACCCTAGAAATCAATCCACAATCAAACCTTCAACTGAACCAAACCCCAGAAACACACCACCACACCTCCAAATCAAAAACCCAAAACACCAAATCAAAAACCTCAAATCGGCACCAAAGTGTGTGGATTCACGAGAGGTTTTAGAGAGAAAATGTGTGTGTGGATTCAAGAGAGAGAGAGAGAGAGGGTGTTGAAGATTTTAGGGATTCTGTTGATGTTTTGTTCTTCGTCTGTGAACAACACTTGTGATTTGGGCAATAGAGTTGATAAATGGATTACCATTTGCAACTTTATGACTTAATTGAAAATTTGTTTTAAAAAAAAATGACATTAATAATTGAAGATGATGGTGGTCATGGAGAAGAAGAAGAATTGAAGATGGATTTTAGGGGAGAGAAAGTTTTTTTAATTTTTAATTTTAATAGTTGGTTTGTTTAATTATTTTCATTGGAGGAGTGACGTGGCATGATCTCCTCCACTCATCTGTTTTTTATTTATTTAATATATTATTAATTGTCCCCACTGATGTGTTTACGATTTTACCCCCCTTCATTAACAGTCAACGCTGCTTTTGGACGG
Organism: Acer saccharum; assembly: GCA_030490815.1. Lineage (NCBI taxonomy): Eukaryota > Viridiplantae > Streptophyta > Magnoliopsida > Sapindales > Sapindaceae > Acer > Acer saccharum. The sequence goes on from CM059868.1 coordinate 6,577,609, forward strand.
AATTGCTAACAGAAGGCATTCCCCGTTCTACCCCGCCCCGCCCCGCTTCAACCCGCTCCATTTATGGGTTTTTCTTTTTTATAAATAGATTTTGGGTTTTTTTTTTCTTTTTTAGATTTTCTTTTTCTATTTTTTCATTTGGGTGAATCAAAGTTATTTATGTCTTTTATCATTTTTGTAATAGTCAACTCTCACATTTAACAGTCAAACCTTAACGGCAGGGGAGGTGAGTGTCAATTAACGGTAAAATTGTTTCCGTGTGTAAAAGAGCAAACCTTAGGGGAGTTTGGTATAATTACCTCTTTTTTAAAATACTACCCATCAGATTATAATGATAGCTTTTACATTATTTTGGTTATATGCAAAAACACCAACAAGTGAACGAATAATATTTATCAATCATTTCCACTCTTTTTAGAAACAATAATCAAACTGCACCCAAGACTTTTATCACTCCATTGCTTTAACTCATCTTAATTTTTTTTTTTTTTGATGATATCTGTTGTACTACTACTACGTTTCCGAGTAGCTTCTGATCATATTGTACAAAGTGTGATTCATTTGTTTCAACTTTCTGTTCACGCATCCCAAAGCTTAAGTTTTATTTTTTATTTTTTCTTATTTCTTTAATAATAATTCTCTCTTTCTCCAAATTTACTAAAATTGGACTTCATCTTATTGTCGACATGAACCATTAGTCTTCCTTTTTTTTTTTTTTTTTTTTTGATAAAACCATTAGTCTTCCTATAAGTATATTTTTATGAATATTATAAATTTAAATATTTTATTTTATATTGAAATTTTAGGATTATTATAATTTTTAGTTGATAAAATTTTAGAAGTAATTTAATTTTAAATTTACAAATTAATGATATTGTTGCATGAGGTTTTTTTTTATTTTATTTTTATTTTTATTTTTATTTTTTGTTGTTGTTGTTGTTTTGGTTGAAATTTTGATGCATACTTTTTAAGTTTTTTTTTATTTTTTTATTTTTTAAATATTTTTAATTATTATTTTTCTTCCAGATCTGTTAGTAAAATAATAATCTAACGATATAGTTATTTTTTCTCAACAAGGTTGAGATTCTAAGTTCAAATCCCTCTCCCCTATTCAAAAAAAAAAAAAAAAAAAAAAAGTATAGTTATTTTATTATGTAACGTGATGTTCCATCATAATTAAACTAATATAATAATTGATAAGTTTGATCTTTTGAAAAATCACTAAATACAACTTAATTAGTATTTGATTGTATTTCCATTTCATCTTTATTTATAATTTGTTTTGACTTACTTGGACAAGGGTTATGGGCCACAGCCCTATACTTTACAATGTCTTTTCTAACATTTTATTTTATTTTTTAAATCAAATGTTATTTTTTTTGTAAAAAATAATAATAATAATAATTTGTTTTGACATTTTTATTAATAAACTTGTTAACGTATTTATTTGGAATATACATTATACCAGAACCTCTCTTTTACCAAGGTCGTGTCCTGGGACCTAACTACACATGGGTAAGGGTGGGCTAGCTCATTTAAATATATATATATATATACAGAAATTCTATTATCAGTTCGAACTGATAAAAGTTATATCAGTTCCTTGCATGTGGGTCACTGGATTTAAATACTTTAACTTGGCTATATGCACTTGTCAGTCAAAGTATTTAAATCCAGTGGCCCACATACAAGGAATTGATATAACTTTTGTCAGTTCGAACTGATAATAGAAAGACTGTATATATATATATATATATAATGGATCAGGCTATATCAACTCAATTTTTATATTTCAATATTTCAATTCATGTATTCTTTAATCCAATTGTTGATATATTGAAGTCATAAATTATAGTTGATATGGTCTGACCCATTAAAAATATAATATAAATTTATCAAAATACCATTTATAATTATTATTACACCAACTAGTAGATTTGTTCATATATTGTCCCTGTTATGTATCCTCTTCTTTTTTAATAAAAGAGACTTTTACACCAATTTTCTCTCTCATTCTTCAAAATTGATTCAATTCCTTTCTCAATTTAAAAAAAAAAAAAAAAAAACTTGTTTTCAAACTAGAAATTCTTTTATGAGTTACATGCGTTTGATTATTTTATTTCGTATAGAAATATTATATTAATATAATTTGAATTTATAAAGTTTATATTATCATATTTGTTGATCTAGATGTTATAATTGATAAATTTGATCTTTTGAAAAATGTTGGATAAATGTTATAATTGATTTTTTTTCCACAAGGAATTTAATTCTTGATTTATGTTTGAAGGCCAGTTTGGTATTGCTGTAACTTTTATAATAATCATTGTTAGTTGTGCTGAAGAAATAATCAGTTGTGAAGTTAATTAGTAAATGTTTGATTAATTGTATTGTTAAAACTACTATATAACTCAAAATCAATATATATATATATATATATATATATGAGGAAATAGGGGTTAATAGTAAAAAATTAAGGGTTCTTGCTGTTTTTGTCCACCATTATCATTTTTATTGTTTTTGTCAGCAATGTGGCTGTGAAGACAAAATTGCCCTTATTTTTTTTTTCAAAACCCCTTCTCTCCTTTCTCTCTCATTTTCACCAGATCCCTTTTTATTTTTTCCTTTCTCTCTCACTCGTTCTTCCTCTTTTCTCTTGTTCTTGTTCTTGTTCTTCATTTTTGTCACGCCTTCTTCTTCTTCTTCAACACTCATGTCCGATCTTCAACACTTCTTCTTCTTCTTCCTCTCTTCTCTTTATCTTTCTCTTTTTTTTCCAGATTTAAAAAAAAAAAAAAAAAAAAATTCAGATCGGACGACCGACGTCCAATCGTAGGTCTTTCTATCTTCCCTCCTTCTTCTTCTCTCTCTCTCTCCTCTCTTCTCTTTCTCTTTCACTTTTTTTCCAGATTTTTTTTTTTAAAATTTCAGTTTTTTTCTTTATTTTGAAATTATTTTCAGATTTTGTTTTAAATTATTTCCAGATTTTAAAAAAATCAGTTTTTTTTTTTTTTTTTTTTTTTTTTTTTTTTTTGGTTGAAAATTTTTCAGATTTAATGTGATTGTGGTTCTGAATGTAGTTGTGGTTGTGAATGTAGTTGATTTTAAGGTAAGTTTCAGATTTTATGTGGTTTCAGGTTTTTTTTTTTAAACAAAAAATTTCAGATTTGAATTAAAAATTTTCTTTTTTTTTTTTTTTTGAAAATTTTCCATATTTAAAAAAGGTACGGATTTGAGTGTTAGTTGTTGATTTTAATGGTGGTTGTTGTTGTGCTTGAGTTTAAGTATTGTTTGTTAAAAAAAAAAATCAGATTTTGTTTTGTGTAAAAAAATTTCCAGATTTTTTTTAAAAAAATGTAAGGGTTTTGTTTTTTTTTTTTTTTTTTTTTTTTTTTTTTTTGTTGAAAAAATTCCATATTTTAAACACAATTAAATTCCAGATTTTCGTGTTGAAGTTGAAGAGTTCAGATTTTCCAGATTTTAATTTTTTTTTTTTCCAGATTAGTGTGTTTAATTGTGTTATTGGTGTGTTTAATTGGGTTGGAAAAATGTGTGTGTTTAATTGGTTATGTCTGGTGTGTGTAATTGTTTATTATTGGTGTGTTTAATTGGATGTTAATGGTGTGTTTAATTGGTTAATATTGGTGTGTTTAAATGGTTTGAACTGGTGTGTGTAAATCAATTAAACACACCAGGGCAACCCAATTAAACACACCAAAGCAAATCAATTAAACACATCAATGAAACTCAATTAAACACATCGGGGAACCCAATTAAACACACCAATGCTGACCAATTAAACACACCGAGGTACTCAATTAAACACACCAAGACTGACCAATTAAACACACCATGTATAAACCAATTAAACACACCATGTATAAACTAATTAAACACACTGGACTAATTAAACACACCAGGGCAACCTCATTAAACACACCAGGTGTAAATCAATTAAACACACCAGGTGTAAATCAATTAAACACACCAGGTGTAAATCAATTAAACACAACTGGACAAATCAATTAAACACATCAATGCAACTCAATTAAACACACCAGGCTAAACCAACATTATCATTAAACACACCGGACTAATTAAACACACTAAGAAAAATGAATTAAACACACTGGACTAATTAAACACACCAGGCCAAACATATTAAACACACCAAGCCAAACCAAACCAATTAAACACACCAGTGCAAATCAATTAAACACACCAGACCAAACCAAACCAATTAAACACACCGGTGCAAACCAATTAAACACCCTAGGCCCTGATGTGTTTAATTGATGGCATTGTGTGTTTAATTGTTTTTGCCCTGGTGTGTTTAATTGTTTTTGTCTGGCGTGTTTAATTGGTGGCCTGGTGTGTTTAATTGGTCTGGTGTGTTTAATTCATTTTGCTTGGTGTGTTTAATTCGTTTGCCTGGTGTGTTTAAACAAAATAAAATCTGAAAAGTTTGTTTGAAAAAGATAAAATCCGAAAAATCTCAATTTTTTTTTCAACAAAACCCAAACATAACTCCTATCATTCATAAAACAAACCACAACCCAAATTTAAATACAACCACAAATCTGATTTTTTTTAAGCACAATCACAACCACAACCACAACCACAACAACAACCACAACCACAACCACAACTCAAATCCAAACATTTTTTTAATTTAGAAACTTTTCAACAAAAAAAAAAAAAAATTGAAATTTTTTTTAAAATCTGGAAAAAAAAAAGAGAAAGAGAAAGAAGAGAAGAAGAAGAAGAAGAAGAAGAAGAAGAAGGTGTGAAAGAAGAAGGAAAGAGGAGGAGAGAGGAGGAGAGAGAGAGAGAAGAAGGAGAGAAAGAAGGAGGCGTGAAAGAGAAGAGAGGAGAGAGAAGAAGAAGATGAACGTGTGAGAGAAGGGGAGAGAGAGAGAGAAAGAAAAAAAAGATTCTGTGGAAAGGAGAGAGAAGAAAAAGAAAAAGAAAAAGAAAATTTATGAATAAGGGCAATCTTGTCCAAAAAGTGGATATGTTGACAAAAACAATATAAATGATAATAGTGGACAAAAACAATAAGTCCCCATAATTTTTGACTAGTTTTAAAGTTCTCCCATATATATATATATATATATAATTTTATTGCAAAAGTACTGATTAGTTACAATGACTAAAATATACATAAGTTTAGGATCCTATTTCATTTTTTTCATTAATTATATATATTAATCAATATTTAAGTAGACTATTTAAATTAGAAGCAAAAAATTTCATAAGAACAATATAAATATTTTTAAAAGATTTTATAAATCGAATCAATATTTAAATAGAATATTTAATTTTGAGATGAAATAAGATATATAAATGATTTTAACTTGATTTCATAAGGATAATAATGATATTTTAAAAAATTTATTAAATTCTGAAATAAATTATTCCATAATCACTTTTAAAAAGTAATCCCTCATATACTTCTCAAAATCATTGTCAAAACTTGTCAGATTATCAATTAATCACTTTTGAAAGTTTTACCAAACATCATTTTATTCAAAATTATAAAATAATCTGATTTTAATTTTTCAAAAGCAATACCAAACTGGCCCTGAGACCCAAATAATCTGATTCCACCGTTCGGTATATTGAACTTCATTGATGGTTTGTGGTCTAGCTGTGGTGATAAGCGTATCGTTGTGTTCATGACCAACCACAAGGATCGGATTGACCCTGCCTTGTTGCGTCCTGGTCGTATGGACGTGCACATCAACATGTCCTATTTTACTTTTAGTGGCTTCAAGTTCTTGGCCTCCAATTACCTTGAAATTAAAGACAATCACCCACTGTTTGGAGAAACTGAAGGCCTGATTCAGAGAAAAGAGGTCACCCCAGCTGAGGTAGCAGAGGAATTGATGAAGAGCAATGATGCTGATGTTGCACTTCAAGGATTTGTTAATTTTCTCAAACAAAAAAGGGTCAACGAAGCCAATGAAGTACTAGCAGTCAAAAAGGGTCAAACAAAAATGGATTTTGTTACCTCATCTTGGGATTAGTAGTACTGATGGGGAAGATTACCAATTGGAAAGAAATGCTTCTGTTGCAAGAAAATCTCTGAGAAGCAGTTGAAGGATGATACGAATTTGAAGAAATAGGCCGCGGTGAGCAGAGGAGGAGGAAGGAGGAGAAAATTAAGAGGCCATTGTTGGTCTAGCCGTGCTATTGGAACCTTACATCTTAGAATATAATGACGATAATAGTTTGGGAAATTAGGGAAAAAAAGAAAAAGAAAAAAAGATGCACAATGTTAATGAAATATTACGAGTTTTCTTGTAAAATTTTCCAATGACGATCATTTGCATTTACTATAATTTTTTAAAATAAAATATGAATTAAGCCTAATTTTTAAAAGCTTCCTAATCAATCAAGCTTAAGAAAAAAAAAGAAAAATCATGAGTTGATTTGAGCTTTAAAATGTTTTATATTATTTTTATTGATATAATATTAAGATTTGTATTTTCAAAACTGATATAAAAAAATATTTAATGTGGTTTAATGATAAACATGCTAAATGTTTGAGATTGAGCTTGTCGATATTTCAAATTCGAGTTACCGTATTGACATATATTACTAAGAAGAAACCATTGACGGGGAGGGAAGCATCTGTTTTTTTAATCGGTGCTGCTAATGCAATTTCCTCAAACCGCGTACAATGACAATACATCATTAGACTTGTGGAGTCACCGGGTGAACTTGAGATTACCATTACGCCCCTCAAAGCTGGGTTTAACTCGGGGTTCTTTTGTAATTTGACGAGTACATTATTGAGTTATAACCGGTCAAAGGTTCAACTTCCCTTCCATTTTTCTGCTCTGTTTGTTTTTCCTCCATTTCAATGAAGGTTTGAGTTTTGAGGGTTTTGAAGTTTTCATTACAAGAATTGTTCAAGATTCAACTGTAAGTACCCTTCAAATTCAATTCTTGAATCCTTTTATTCTTTCTGTTGATTGATAAATAAATAATTTCCTGCTATTATTATCCATCTTAATTCCATGTTTATGCAATTCTTCATATCATTATCGAAAAACCAATAAGAGTTAAAGGGTACTGAATATGTAGGTAGATATTGCCATTTCATTATCCGAATTGCTTGTAGATTTCCTGATTAGTGATAGAAGTTTAAGTTTCAGTAAGGACCTCTACTGTTTTACTCATAGACTTGAATGTTCTAGGCTTAAAAGGTTCTATCCGTTGCTTTGAATTCTCTGAGAAAGAACATGGCGGATGCAGTGGTCACGGTGTTTTTGGAAAAGCTGCTCAATACTCTTCATGAGGAGACTCGCTATGTGAATGAATTCAAGGAACAGTTTGATAGGTTAAAAGGTGATCTCCAGTTGATGCAGTGTTTCCTCAAAGATGCGGACAGGGTCAAAAGAAAGAACAATAATGAAACTCTGCGTCAGTTCATGGCTGTTTTACGGGAGCTGATCTATGAAGCTGATGACATTTTAGCTGACTGTCAACTCCAATCAAGGGATGATGACCAACATTCAAACGGTTGGTTGACTTGTATCTCTCCTCCAAACCTTCAGTTTCAATACAAAACTGGAAAGCGCTTGAGAGAGATCAATGAAAAGATCAGCCACATTAAAACAAACATCATGACTTTTCTTAACATCCAACTGACAAGCCAGGTTGAGACAAGCGCACACAACAACCGAATGGATAGATGGAGCTCCCCTGTATACGACCATAGCCAAGTGGTTGGATTGGAAGGTGACACTAGGAAGATTAAAGGTTGGCTATTTGAAGCAAAGTATGATTTACTAGCGATTGGCGTTGTTGGTATAGGGGGACTGGGAAAGACCACAATTGCTCAGAAGGTTTTCAATGAAAGAGACATAGAGAATCACTTCGACAGAAGAATATGGGTATCTGTATCTCAAACATTCACCGAAGAACAGATTATGAGAAGCATATTAAGGAACTTGGGAGATGCGAGTGTTGGAGATGACCGGGGAGAATTGTTAAGGAAAATTAATCAATATCTCTTAGGTAAGAGGTATTTGATTGTGATGGATGATGTCTGGAGTAAGGACACTGCTTGGTGGAGTCGAATATGTACCGGATTGCCCAAGGGAAAAGGAAGTAGTATTATCATCACTACTAGAATTTTGGAAGTTGCACAAAAGATGGGAGGGCAAGAAGCCAAAATCCATTTTCCAAAATTCCTCAGTAAGGATGATAGTTGGTTACTGTTTCGAAACATAGCATTTGCAAGTACAGGCGGCAAGTGTCAGAATTCTGAGATAGAGGTTGTTGGTAAGGAGATTGTAGCAAAGTGCAAAGGTCTTCCATTAGCAATCAAGGCAGTTGGAGGGATGATGCTCTATAAACCACCACATTTGCGTGAATGGCAGAAAACTGTAGAGCGTTTTCGGGAAGAATTGGCAGAAAGAGATGACTCTGTGATGGCTTCGTTGCAACTTAGTTACGATGAGCTCCCACCTTACCTGAAGTCTTGCTTCCTCAGTTTTTCTCTCTATCCAGAGGATTGTGTCATAACAAAAGAGCAATTAGTCCATTGGTGGATTGGAGAGGGATTTGCTCCGCTAAGGAATGGTAGGTCATCGGTTGAAGCTGGAGAAGATTGTTTCTCCGGATTAAGCAATCGATGTTTGGTCGAAGTAGTTGACAAGACTTACAACAAAACAATTAGCACTTGCAAAATCCATGATATGGTTCGTGATTTGGTGATCAAAGTAGCGGAAGATGATGCATTTTTCAGTCCAAATGGGATTAGTAGTCGTCATATGGGTATTACAAGTGAAATCAAAACAAAACAGCTTGCAGCCAATCTAAAATTACGAGCATTGTTATCCACAACCAAGACTGCTGAAGTGAACAAGATTGCATCAACCATTGCAGCAAAGCTTAACGAGTGTCGGTACATGCGAGTCTTAGATCTTTCCAGATCGATCTTTGAAATGCCTCTCACCGGTCTGCTATATCAGATTGGTTCACTTCAACACCTTACTTATCTTGGCCTAAGCAACACTCATCCTTTGATTCAACTCCCTCCGTCTTTGGAGAAGCTTAACAACCTCCAGATTTTGGATGTGAGTTACTGTCAAAACCTTAAAATGCTTCCCCCTTATATCGTGTCATTTCAGAAGCTAAGAGTCTTAGATGTTGGCCATTGTGGTTCTCTTGAATACTTACCGAAAGGCTTAGAGAAACTTTCGAACCTTGAAGTTTTGTTGGGGTTTAGACCTGCCAGATCAAACCGAACAGAAGGTTGTCGAATTTCTGAGTTGAGGAATTTGACCCGACTAAGAACACTTGGATTACAACTTACTTGCGGAGATGAAATTGGAGATAATGAGGTACATGCCCTGGAAAACCTTAAAGAGTTGCAATTTTTGTCGATAAGTTGCTTTGATAGCCATGGTAGCGATCTCATTGTAAAAGTTGATAAACTGTGTCCTCCACAACAACTAGATGAACTATGTCTCAATTTTTTCCCCGGAAAGATAAGTCCAACCTGGCTCAATCCTGTATTGCTTCCTATTTTAAGATACTTGTCAGTCTCTTCAGGGAATACCACGGAAATGCATCAGAGTTTCTGGGGGGAGAACAATGTTTTATGGAACATTGAGGCCCTGAAGTTGGAGTCTCTCTCGGATTTGGGAATGGAGTGGATGAAGTTGCGAGAAGTTATGCCACTCCTACAAATTGTGAATGTCAGTTGGTGTCCACAGTTGGAGTCTTTTCCGATTGAAGATGCCGGATTCAGAGGGGGTGTCTGGACAAAGGAAGAGCCACATGATCTCTAGCTAGGAGACTATGCTCAAGTTCATGTAATAATATATACAGTTGATTTTTGATGATTGTTGTTGTAACAGATAATATCTCTGTAAATATGATTGTTTTTGATAAAAAGTAAATCATGATTGGCATTCTTTGAAGTAAGTTGCTTCTCAGACTTGTAGATAAATTAGCCTTTTTTTTTTTTTTTTTTGGTACTACACAGGATTTTCATAGATATTTTACTGTAAGTTTTGGTTCAATCACTCAATAATCTGTTTTGTCATTCCTCTTCCTAGGCCTTAAATTCTGTTATCATCCAATAATAAAAGGCTAATTTAGTCTTTTCCTTTTTTAATTATAAAAAAAAAAATCATCAATTTCTTTAACAAATTAATTTTTTTTTTACAAACCCTAACATCTCACCAAGCACACCAACAAAGAACCAACCTTCCTCTCTCTCTCTCTCTATCTAACAACGTCGCCGCCTCCTTCTCTCGCCGACTCCGGCCTCCTTCAGCAGCATCCTCCACCACCACCTGTCTCCTTTACGTGACAGGTTAGGATTGGTTTGTGAGTTTATGTGGATTTGATATGTTGTTGAAGTGTGTGATTTAAAATGGTTGTGAATTTAGGTGTAAGTGAGAGAATTTTGAGTTTGATATATTAATTTTTTTTTATGCTATTTATTTTTAATTTTTATATAAGGCAAGGGTACTTTTGACATTTCACAAATCAAAGCGGGCTAATGAATTATAACCCGGTTCGAATGTTCGATTGACACTTGACAACCCATTTTGAATCTCTCTCAAAATTTTCGAGATCCCACTTCTCTCTTGCAAATTGAAACTGTTTCTTAGAGGTATTTTTTTTTTTCAAGATCTACTTTTTTTTTTTTTTTGTTTATATATATTATTAACGGAACGAATGTTTTACTAGTTATTGATACTAGACATTGATTTTAAGTTTTTTTTTTTTTGGTAGAGATGGATCCCGATTCGGTGAAATCGACTCTGTCGAACTTAGCTTTTGGAAATGTAATGGCAGCAGCTGCTCGTGATTATCAAAAGGTATTATGTTTCTATCTTTAGTTTCTATTTTTTTCTTTTGTTAATTTGGTTAATGTGAATTAGATTTTGGTTCGTTTTGTATTTGATTTCGAAACCAGTAAATTTGACAAGTAAATTGCCTATGGATCGCGAAATGTTTAATAAAAGTAGAAATGAAAGTTGTGCTTTGTAAATGTAAATTTAGTTTTGTTGATGCCTACTATTTGGTTGTTTTAGTTAGTAGAACCACCCCACTTGATTTACAAGAATGGGGTTTTAGGTGTTTCGAGTCAAATTACGAACCATTGCGTGAATTATTAGTCATCTTTGAAATATGTTTAAAATTCCGTTTACGGTGTAACGGTAATGAGATGCTATCTGGCAATAGCATGAGACTACTACAGGGATAATCAATTCTCGAGTACATATTGTTGTTCTTTCTGTTTCCACATTTTAACAGATGTGATGAGTTTTGTAGTTTAAACTGTGCTCTTGTCTGCATTATATTTATAGTTTAACACAAAATGCTATGTGGGATATCGTTGAAACTTCAAAGCAGCGTAGTTGTTAATGACAATTGTTATGGTATCTAATGAGTTCATATTTGTTCTTAAAGGAAGTGCTTGCTCAAGAGAAGGCAGCATCAAGTTCTAACAATCAAGAGGTTGACCTTGATGAGCTGATGGATGTAAGTTTGTATGCTTGTCTATGTTGAATCAAGCATTGTTATAAAAAAAATCCATTTTAATAGAATTGCAATGGCTTTGTAGGATCCTGAGCTGGAAAAGTTGCATGCAGACAGGATTGCATCTCTCAAGGTACATTTTCACATGTTTTTATGAACTGTGTTGCGATTTGATATTTTGATCTGGGTTGAAATATGTGGATTTGGTATTCACATTAGGATTTATTTGAATAGAAAGAAGCTGAGAAGCGACAAGTTTTACAAAGGAAAGGACATGGTGAATACAGGGAGATAGGTGAGGGAGATTTCTTGGGTGAAGTCACTGGGAGTGAGAAAGTGATTGGTCATTTCTACCATAAGGAGTTCTATCGCTGCAAGTAACCTTCTATTTCAAATCTCTCTTTATCGCTTGTGCGTGCACACACAGACACATGAATACCTCTTGCATAAGTACTCAAGCATATTAGTACATGTTGTAAAATTTATGTGGTCATGTTATTGGTTTATTTTAGGATAATCGATAAGCATTTGAAGGCCCTTGCACCCAAGCATATTGATACAAAGTTTATCAAGGTGGATGCAGAGGTTAGTGTTAGGCACTTCTGTCCTTGAAATTTAATTGAGTTTTTTTTATCAACCCAGGTTGAGGCAATTCGATTACAAACTGAAATTTTGGCTTTAATAGATTGAAAATTCATTATCTATACTGCTAGAATCTCATCATTGTTAATGAATTGCAGAATGCACCCTTCTTCGTTACAAAACTCGGAGTAAAAACATTGCCTTGTGTCATATTGTTCAGGTATGGTCCTCTTTACTGCCTCTCATTTTTCTGTTTTTACACACTTGTTGTTTGGTCTCTTATAGGCAGACAAGAGAACAGCTAAAAATTGGTACATACTATCTTCCAAACACTTCAATGATGACCATGTTTATTAGCACAACTGAAATGTTTAGTAGCGTTCCCAGTCTTGGACGTTTACCCATTTGCCTAATACATATTAGCACAACTGAAATGAATTTTCAGCTAGAAAAACGTGCAGCTGAAATGCATTACTATATGCACAATGGAATAATTGTTTAATGAACTATGGATTGAGTTTTGCTTTTCATCAAATGACTGATCTGGAAGGTTGTAATTTTCATTTTAATTACTAATTTAGATGGTTACAATGTTTTTCAGAAAAGGAATTGCAATAGATAGAGTGGTCGGATTTCAGGACCTGGGAGGAAAAGATGATTTCACCACAAAGACACTCGAGCTCCTACTCATAAAGAAAGGTAATGCCTTTTATTCAGATTGTTGTGTAATTTGTATCTCAAAGCATTAGTCTCAAATCCATCGTTTTCGCAGGTATAATTAGTGAGAAGAAAGAGGGTGAAGATGACAAAGACGACGATTATGATGAGAGTATGCGCAGAGCGGTGAGAACCTCTGTGCATACCGACTCTGATTCAGACTGAAGCGAAAACAGAAAATAGCAGTTTCCTTTGTGGAATGTTCATTAACATATAAAAATGTGAGCATGTATAACTATTTTGACATTAAAAGTTTTGTCTATTATCTGGGAAATTCCATGGACTGGGTTTTCAATTTACCAATGACCTGAGTTCTTAATTCAGACACCAGCGGCCTGATACAATCTTTGTTCAAATGATGGTAAATGAAGCCAATTAATATGTAGAATGAAGTTCATTTGTAAAAATAGTTATTATAGTCCACTTTTTGAGTCTATATCATTTTTAACTAAAATGGTTCTAAGTGCATTCGACAACCATTGTAACTGATTAATTATAGGGAGAATTGTGGGAATTTCAAGGCAATAAAACAGGTTAAATAAGGAAAATTCTCCCCAAAATAGTAATCTAAGCCATTTCAAGTTAAAACCCAATATCCATCTTACCGTGGAGTCATTATCCGGGTCATGCTTGTAATCTTATTGTGGAGTAATTATCCGGGTCTAGGGATGCCAATGGGGCGACCAGGCGAGTATTGAGTGGGGATACCATCCCAATTCCTCAAACCCAAATGTAACTAGGATTCCCGTCCTCGCCCTATTCCTCACTTGGGGCAGGGACGGGAAATCTACATTTGGGGAGAGGACTCCCGTTACCTGTCCCATCCTATTTGATTAAGACAATATTAATAAGGGAGAATTGCACAAACTTACCCTAACGTTTCCAATTATGGCATAATATTCAACTAATGCCTTTAATTGCACAAACAACCCCTCCTTTTAGTCAACTTCAGTTAAAAATAGCCATTGACCATGATTTTTTTTTAAAGCCCAAAATTGCCCTTGCACTTTATTACAAAAAAATCTTAATTGCCCTTTATTTAAAACATTATCTACTTTAAATTATTAGAATATAAAAAATAAATACTAAACATAATCCTTTTTAAATAAAAAAAAAATTCAAAAATAATATATTAAAAACAAAACAATTTAAGAAAATGTTATTTTGAGAAAATACAATTTAATAATATATTAAAAACAAAACAAAAACAAAAACGTTATTTTGAGAAAATATAATTTAAAGTTATAAAAGTCCAATATTAATAATGGTAATGTGCTACATATTTTTAAAATTTAAAACATATTTTTTTTATTTAAAAAGGATTATGTTTAGTATATTTTTTTTTTAAAATTTTTGAACCAAAATATAATGCATAATTTATATTGAGTCAAATTATTTTGTCTTATAGAGATGAACATTGAACAAATTTTCGGTACTACTGTATTTTATTATGACAAATGATTATATTTTTATTTCAAACTCTTGATGATTTTATTTATATTTGTGTTTAGAATACTAAACATAATCCTTTTTCAATAAAAAAAATTCAAAAATAATATAATAAAAACAAAAAAAATTCAAAAATATGTAACACATTACCACTATTCATATTGGACTTGCATAATTTTAAATTATATTTTCTCAAAATAACGTTTTTTTTGTTTTGTTTTTAATATATTATTAAATTGTATTTTCTCAAAATAACATTTTCTTAAATTGTTTTGTTTTTTATATTATAATAATTTAAAGTAGATAATGTTTTAAATAAATGGCAATTAAGATTTTTTTGTAATAAAGTGCAGGGGCAATTTTGGGCTTTCAAAAAAAAATCATGGTCAATGGCTATTTTTAACCAAAGTTGACTAACATGAGGGGTTGTTTGTGCAATTAAAGGCATTAGTTGAATATTATGCTATAATGGGAAACGTTAGGGTAAGTTTGTACAATTTTCCCTATTAATAATTATACACTTTATATTGTAAGCCACAATCATAAGTGTCAATCAATTTTTAAAAATATTAAATGATTGAAGGAAAAAATTAGTTAAATAAATAAATAAACTCTAATTTATAATAAGTCTATTGCAAACTAAAATACCAAACGTATGAATATTACACCGTTCTTTTTCAATAGTAAGTCTATCGCAAAATTAATTACCAAAGGTATATCATGCATTTATTGAAATATACATAGCATTAATCATGCATTGGTTGAAAGAGTAAGATATTTTAAACTATGAAGTAATTGTTGGCTACAATTAAGAATGACGGTTGTATGAGTGCCATGTCAAAATTAAAATGGGACGAAATGGGGCGGAGACGGGATGGAGACCAAAATACCATTCATCACCCCAAAATTAATTGTGTTTTAAAATCAAATCTCATCCCCATCCCATCTCTCAATTAATATGTATGAAACCCGTCCCAAACGGGATGGGTTCTCACGGGGCCTATACCTATGGGGATTTTTGACATCCCTATATGGATCGTCCTCGTGATCATGCTCAAGTCTAAAGAAAGCTCTAACAGGACTACTGTGCCTTAAAAAAAATAAAAATAAAAATAAAAATAAAAATAAAAATGGAGGGAAGAGTGGTTAGGATGTGAAAAGATATTCAACGGAGTGACCTTGCATTTCGGGGCACAGTCTCTTTAACAGTTAGCTCTGGGAGAGACCTCGTCAAAATCTTGTCTAAATTTGATCAAACAACTTTCTCTGTTTTTCATTTCTCTATCTCTCTTTCTTATATATACATATATGCATATATATGTCAATTTTGCCTATTCGTCTGCGCCTCACTTTTTTTTTTTTCTCTCCTCCAAAATTTAAGGACGCTGATTTCGCAGACCATTTTATTGTCTTTTAAATTATTAATATCCTTCTTCTCCTTCTCTCTGTTGCACTTCGCAGAGGTTCGTTCTTTTGAAACCCTCTTTGTATCTCTCTGTTTTCTTCTTCTTTTTAATTTTTTTCGTTTTCTGGGTTTGTGTTGATGGTTTTTTTATCTCAACATTGGTGGGTGGGTTAATGTTTGTAATGTGCAGGAATTTGGTGATTGGCCTTATAGTACTTTATCTTCTGCCCTTTTCTGCATCGCCACCGGACCCGTTAAGTTCATAGCAAAGCAAATACCCCATACGAGTGTCGCCATGGCCGCCTCTGGCCCTCTCTCTCCCAATCCGGGTACATTTTTTATTCGATTTATATGTTATTTATTGATAAATTTTGCTTTTTTGAAGAATCCCATATGAGAAACAAGAGTTTTTGTTTGATTGAGACATTAAGATTCCATGTTGATGGGAAATTTGTCTAATTGTCATGTTCGTTGTTCGATATCAGAAGTAAAGATTTCTGAGGATGAGAGGAAGACCAGAGTTGGTTCAATCAAGAAGGTAGCAACTAGTGCTTCCATTAGATTCAGACATTCTTTGAAAAGAAATAGGAGAAGTAGTAGAGTCATGTCTATGGATTGTATGGAGATTGATGACATCCATGATCCAGAGGAGTCGAAATCTGTGGACGAATTCCGTCAAGTCCTAATATCGGAGGAATTATTGCCCGAAATACACGACGATTATCATATGTTGCTCAGGTTAATAATGATGCATTGTTTGTTCTAGTAGAGATTTCTCACAATATGCTGTGTTGGGGTCTATTATCTTTTATTGAATCTCTGGACTTTTTGATTGTACAGATACTTGAAGGCCAGGAAATTCGATTTTGAGAAATCAAAACAAATGTGGTCTACTATGCTTCAATGGAGGAAGGAATTTGGTGCTGACACAATTATGGAGGTATTAATTTTTATAAATTAGCCTTTAGAGACTATAGAATTCTACAATAATTTGGCTGATAATATATATATATATATACTCTTTGGCTCTTCACTTTAAGGACTTCGACTTCAAGGAACAAAGTCAAGTGTTGGAATATTATCCGCAAGGGAACCATGGAGTAGATAAAGAGGGACATCCTGTGTATATTGAAAGATTAGGCCTAGTAGACGCTACCAAACTCTTGCAAGTCACAACTATGGACAGGTATTTGAAATACCATGTGCAGGAGTTTGAGAGGACCTTCAAAGTTAAGTTTGCAGCTTGTACGATATCAGCACGGAAGTATATTGATCAAAGTACAACCATCCTCGATGTTCAAGGAGTGGTATGTGACAATGATTGGTATATTAATCGCCTAAAACTTCGATAGGACTAAAACCAAATCTTTCTGTGACTGATCAATTGCAATTCCTTGTTTTGGTAAAAAATGGTTTGTAAAACACTTGTTTTGATTCTAAATTTAACATTACAGGGTCTAAAGAGTTTCAATAAAGCTGCAAGGGAACTTGTTACTAGTCTTCAGAAGATTGACGGTGACAATTATCCTGAGGTACCAACTACTAATTTATTTATGTTCTTACTCAGCAGCCTTTTTTAACAGTAGATGACATGTCTGTGTTGTACAAATTGTTGCCGTCTCTGCAGAGTTTGAATCGCATGTTCATCATCAATGCTGGTTCTGGATTTAGAATGTTGTGGAATACTATTAAGTCCTTCCTTGATCCCAAGACCACAGCAAAGATTCATGTAAGGTTACTCCTTGTCATATTTGTCAATCTACGAATTTTGATCACGGGAATATAATTCATCGTTAAAAGATAATATTTATTGATCACCAGGTTCTTGGAAACAAGTATCAGAGCAAACTGCTGGAAATAATCGATGCCAGGTAAATTTTCTAATGCATGATTTAAGCAAGCTCCAGTGTAATGAAAATGCGACATTGTTCAAATTATTTGTAATTTTTTTTTTTTTTTTTTTTTTTTTTTTTTTGCCTTTATACCAGTGAGTTGCCAGATTTTTTAGGAGGCACTTGTACTTGTTCTGATCAAGGAGGCTGTATGCGGTCTGATAAGGGCCCCTGGAAGGACCCAGAGATCCTGACGGTAACTAGAACGATTCGATTATCTTTTTTTCTGTTTGCTCATGAATTAGCCGTCTGTATTGATATATCCATGGACTTGCAGAGGGTTCTAAATGGTGACAATAAGTGCAAAAAGAAATTCGGGGCTTCAAACACCAATGAGAAGACAATATCTGAGAACGAAGTCGTTTGCTCAAAGGTAGGCTTCACTTGCTCTTTAAACATACATCTACCTTCCCCCTTTTTTTTTTCTTTTCATTGTCACATTTTGCGCGTTAGATTGTTTTATGTTTCGTAAATTATTCTAGGCCTTTTGGAATTTGTTCCCATTTTGTATCTGACTAGCTCAATTTATATGCAATTCACAGAAATTTGACTCTTCAGATGTGGAAACTCCTAGGGACCAACATCCACAGCCCTCTTGTTCTATTGCTGAACAAGTAGGTTCAACAGATTTATTTTTTCCTGTGCAATGTTGTTCTAGTAATTTTTTGTTTACTCATTTCGATCTTTCTGGGACATATATTCCATAGGTCCAATTAATGGAAACATTGCAAAAATCTTTCAAGTGCGGGGACATAGTTCCGGTGGTTGATAAAGCTGTGGCTTCATCTTGGCAAAAAGTAGTTGATAATGAGAGATTTGTATTTGCTAAAGGTTAATGGATGTTCACAAAAACTTTTACGCAACCTTTTACACGTTCTCTAGTTAAATATTTCTACTATGTGTACTGAATTTTTTTTCTGTGACTTGCAGGAGTTGATTACCGAATGACTGATCCTAGCAATGGAATTAGCAATCCGCTTTTCACTGGTGTCATGGCCTTTGTTATGGGAATTGTCACCATGATCAAAGTAACACGAAACATGCCGAAGAAGCTCACTGATGCCAACATTTACTCCAATCCTGGTTATTGTGTGGAGGCAGTGGTGAAAACCCAGCAACCTGCATTGGCTGCTCCTGGGATCTCCGGTGCAGATTACTTGGCAGTCATGACACGCATGAAAGAATTGGAAGATACAGTAAATGTTTTGAGCTCAAAACCAGCACTACTTCTAGCAGAGAAAGATGAAATGCTGAATGCTGCTGTAAGCCGGGTTGATGTGTTGGAACAAGAGCTCATGTCAACCAGAAAGGTACCAATGCTACACATTTTTTTACGTATGTTATATTACTTGTGCAGTATCGTGAATTTAACGTTCAAACTTTGCACGTTTACAGGCTCTAGAGGATTCACTTGTTCGACAGGAGGAGCTAGTAGCTTATATTGAGAAGAAGAAAAAGAAGAAGAAATTGGTATGTTAATCAGTCCCATAACAACACTTTTTTAGATAGTTTTTTTGTTGTTGTCTCATATTCAAAAATTGTTTATCCTGAAATGCAGTTCCAATGGTAAAGAAGAAAGCTGGAAACTGGTGCTGTGGTGGATTTTTTCCGTTTTCTGAGGCTACCCAAATGCACTCAAATTTGATGTGATTACATTGTAAAAATACACAAATGGATTGTAAAGTTTTGCTCAATTGTACATTCGTAAATATCTCAAATAAAATTCTCTGTACCTCTCTGCCTTTGTTATAGAGCAGCTAGAATAGACATTGACAATGAACACAACCATCTTTGTTTTCTATTTTTCAAGAAGAAAAAAAGAAAAAAAAGAAAGAAGAGAGTAAATATTAAAATGAACATGAGAAATTTGATTATATGTATATATTTTTTAGTTGCTGAATTATATTATGCAGTTCCCATTTGTGAGTTTCTACTTTTATTATTATGTCAAAAAGTGGGATTGGATTTCTGTTCAGGTGCCAACATAGTTTGGAAGCCAGAAGTTTTTTTTTCTTTTTAATGCTTTTCCACACTAGTTGGATTTTGCTCAAAAAAAAAAAAAAAAAAAAAAAGTATGTCAAAAATACTCTTCAATATTAGTATCTCTAGTTGTGGGAGTAGATATCCCCACAACTAGATAGCCGAACCATAGTGTTTCATTTCGACAGATTCCAATATACCCATATCCATTTTATGTTAGATTTCAAAATAATAATAATAATAATAATCTAAAAATAACCCAGTCCACTTACTCAACCTAAATCACCAACAAAAAAATAATTAAGTGAATCTTAAAGTAGAGCTTAAATTCACACAATCTATCACAACAAAACTCATAAATGAAAATTATACACTAAACATATTGTATTGTAAGATAATGACCAAAGCAAACTCATGATTCACCCAAAATAAAAGACATCGTTATGGTGTACATTTTCTTTTCCACGTGTATGATATATAGATTTCTCTTTCTGTTGTGAGAGTAAATATTTTTCTATTGTATGAGTATAATTACTCTTCATATCTCAAGGTTGCTGTGTTTGATATCGACAGGTTCCGTCAAACCTTTGTCCAATTGATGTCCGATTTCAAAAAAAAAAAAAAAAACCACTCCAATCAAACCTTGAGTCTAGAGGTATATGTTAAAGATGTTTCATTAATGAGTCTATCCTCGAATGGTACTGTTGGATATATGATGCATATGATTTTTCATCATCTTCCTGACTTGAACCCTGTCAATAACATTATGATATGTAAATCATTTTTTTTTTTTCTTATAATTATAAATAATCGATCGATATTCTGTTAAACTATTCCAAGTTTCAACTTCTATATATAAGAAAATGTTTATTGATTATATTTTCTAATTGATTTTCAATAAATAAAAGTATTTCTAAGTTTCTAAGTATTGCATTTCCAGGAAATACAAAACAAATTCTTGAATGTCATTAAAATAAATGCCGACTAAACAATCTATGAATCAAAAGCAAATAGATGGTTGGATGTTTTAGTTAAAATAATAATAATAAATCTAAATTTTAAATTGATATAGCATGATCTATCGTAAGAAGATTCGTATTTCATATCAACGTCCATTGTTTCACAAAGCTCTTTTTTTAATAAATTCGTATATATGGTGCTGAGCTCCTGCAAATTAAAGAGTAAAAATCCAATTGAGTTCCAAGAGCTACATGCCTTTTCTTTAAAAAAAAAAATTAGTATTTTTTTTGTTTTTGTTGTTTGTAAAATTGTGGAGGGAAATTAATTAGAAAGATTAACTTCACTTCTTTTTCAAATTCTTGTATACATTCCATAGCATTTTTTATCCCCATCATTTTACCTTCCTGCAAGTAATTCCACACCCATTAGACACCCAATTTAATGTTGTTATTAGTACATAAATATATAATCAAGTTAATGTTTCAATTAATGATTTAAATTAAAGTCACCTACTTCTTCGATGATGCTTGAGCTGATTTCATGATCAGTTGATAATTTGCTTTCGATTTCGATGATTCTGGCCAAAACCAAATATTAAGACGCCTCCTTTTGCTTTTGCTTTTGCTTTTGCAATGTTGGAGTTGTCGTTTTTCGGGTTGTATTTGTATCGGTTGATCTTGCTAGCTTTCGGTAGATTTCTGATCCAATCAGTGTGAGATTGAGCAATAAAATTAAGAAAATATTTTCTTAATCGAGAAAGTGAATCTATTGTTGTTTAATTAAATAAATCTTAAAAGTATTGTGATAAAATAAAATAATTTTTTCATTTGAATTTTCTCCACCTAGCTATAGATACATGGATTTATTAGAATTTTTAACATAAGTATAACCGGCCATGACCTAATTAGAATTTTTATTTAGGAAATATATTATATTAATTAGGCAAATAAATATTAAGAGTATCAATTTCAATAAAAATCAAAGAAGGGATGATCAGAAAAAAGAAAACAAATTAGGTACCTGGTTGGAGGTATTATGATCTTGAGGATTAACAGTTGAAACTTCTTGTATAGAAGGCTGTGATTGATTATGATGAAGAAACTCAAAGTTTTCAAGCCATGGATGAACAAAACAATGATCAAGTTGTTGTTGCTCCATGCCATTATAAGAGTACTGATGATCATCAAAGCTTTCAAGCCATGGATTTACAATATGATCGAAACCGTGATGATCAAATCGTTGCTCCAATATGTGATCATGATTAGAGTACACAGAGCTTTCAAGCCATGGATTTGATAGTACATGATCAAAACTATATTGATCAAGTTGCTCCATGTCATTTAGAGGAAGAAGTGTTTATTGTCATTTAATGACTTGGAAATTTAAGATTTAACTAAAGATGGGTAGGGAAAAACTAGGATTTAGAATTAGTTGATCAGTGTTGAGATGATATGTATCAATTCTCTTTATATATACTAGCTAGGTTTCCAGCCAAAGAATCTTTCACAATTGACCTAGCTAGGCTCTCCATTTGATAACCGTACACTATGGAAATCAAACGTACAGTTGATCGACCTTATAAGCTCTCCACTTTATCTATGGAAATCAAACGTACAATTGCATTAGCTAGCTATCTTTCTATTTTCTGATGAGTAATGATAAATTTTCAATGGCATGAAGACCCACCATGCATGCACATGCACTAACAATTAAGGTGTTGTAGAAAGTATAACATAGTTTCATTTTCTTCTTGGTGCGTTCTTGTATTGTTCTGAGTTTAAATATAGTGATCACAAGCATCAACCGTACCGAATCAACATAATTATATTGGATGCACATGCATGTATTATGATATTGACATCATATTCAAAATTGTTCTTCAGTTAAAAAAAATTGATGCCTGAAACAGAGAGGTGTGAGAACCGAGAAAAGGGAAATTTTTGTGAGAAAAAATTGATTTTTTTGTCTGTTCTGGAAGTGTAAACACATATGGGGATTTTTTTTTTCTTCTAAAGGTTGGAACTCATATATAGTGCAATCTTGCAAGAGAGAGAGAGAGAGACAGATGCCATATGCAGCATTGAGTGTATGGATATGTAGCATCGAGTGATGTGAATTGCCCTCAATGAGTGGAATCCGAAATCAAATTACCACCCAATGAGTGGTGGATTCTCAATGATTGTCATTGAATTCACCTCATTAAGCAAGCTCAAAATAAAAAATAAAAAATAAAAAAAATTATAAGCAGTCTCTTTTAGTCATTTGAAGCTTTTTAACTCAAAAAATATAAAAAATTGAATAAGAATTTGTAAAATGGAGATTAATTGAAAATAATGTTTGAAAAAATAAATTTAATTGAAAATTGATTCTAGTTTATTTTATTTTAAAAAAAAATCATTCTATTACAAATTATTTATAAAAATTAAAAAACACGGATTAATTAAATAATTAAAAATCAGTAATCATAAAACTAAATATATATATATATATATATATATATATATATATATATATGAATCTCCATTGATTTGAAACTCTCTTATTATGACACTTCCCATGTTAGTCCTTAAGTAGGATGTGCTATATAACTCATAGAGTGGCGGTATTTGCAACCCTTATAAACCGTACGTACACCTCTCTCGTCAATGGCGGACCCAAAAATTTATATGAGATGGGGCACTTAAAAAAATATTAATAATAACAACAATTAGGACTATAATGACGTACACACATTTATATATTAATGATTTTTTTCATAATAGCTTCTATCAATTTTGTTGAAAATTGTTATATCTAAGTGAAAGAATATCATTCATCCAGTAATATTCAATTTGATTATATTGTCAAAACCATTTTCATTTGTCAAATTGATTATAAAGTTAAACATATGATTTTAGAAACACACATGCACACATAAGCACGAAAACGCACGCAACCGACCACATGCGCACGCACACTTATATACCGAATTGTTCCTATTGTTAGAAGTTGCAACCCCAGGGTATACGTAATGCAATCAAAATGGTCCTTGTGTCCTGCACAAATTAATCAATTTCACATTCTCATTACTCATTGCTCCATGTATTAATTATTGCTTTATTTCTTTTTGTAGTATAATTTCATCAGGAAAGAAGACTGGCAATGATCTTAAGCATATTAATAGCACACATTTTGTACAACTGGCAAATGTAATTTTTTAAAGTAAAAAAAAAACTGGCGCATGTGCTTTCACCTAGTACACTGTAATTACATTATTTTACTTTGCTAGTACAAAATCCTTTACATCGGTATGTACAAAAATACAAGGCAGATTCATGCTCTTAATTTTTCTGCTTTTGAGGACCTTCCTGCCCAATCTGTCTCAATTGAAACGAGTTTGGCAAATATTGTCATTTATGTGAACTGGGTTCATTAAGTAGAGAACAAAGTACATCCAACTTATATGAGTTTTAACATTTTACATTTGAAAACAACTTTTCCAAAAATTAGCATTCACATCCCCACCTTTAGTCAAAGTATGTTTAAGAAATATTGTTTGTTTTGTTTTTTTTTTTTCTTTATCTTTTTTAATTTCTGGGTCCGCTACTGTATGCTACAATATATAATACAATATTTCTGATTATACGTACGTAATGGCATGCATTGTATATAATTAATCGATCGTAATTTGAATTAATTAGGAGGTGGGTGAGAATCAGTGGATGTAAAATAATTTTTGTTTTCATCTTTTCATCATTTGTTTCTCTGATTTGTACACTCTTGTACCTTTTTTTATGAATAAAAAAAGCTTCAAGAACAAATACTAAATAGGTTTTTATATATGTTACGGCAGATCATCAACACCTTGTGGCTGTAGTTTAGTGGTAAGAATTCCACGTTGTGGCCGTGGAGACCTGGGCTCGAATCCCAGCAGCCACAAATTTATTATTTTTTTTATCTATTACACTTTTTTCCTCATTTAGGAGAAAAAAAAGACTGCACAAGATGAAAAATGATTTATTTTATTTTATTATTATAATTAATTCAGGAATTAGAGGAGATGGTACGACTCCTCATAATCTCAATGATGTAAGTACGATAGACTAATCGCTCGGCCAACCTCATCCCGTCATTATTTCAAATCGTATCACAATATTAAATTTGAATACAATCTTAAACTCAAAGAAACAAACATTGAGAAATGATTAAAAAAAAAGTCATTTTTTTTAAAGTTAATAAATTTGAAAACAGTGTTATATAAACATGTTTTCAAATACTTAAATACTGAGGATACAATTTAAGTTTAAAATGGTATCCTAATTTGTTAAGATTAATTTTTCAATTAATGAATCAAAGGCAGTCTAAAGATTCTCACTAAATGAATGGGTTTGTTTCATTTTAAAACACGGAAAATGGAAATGATGAGATTGACTAAACGATATGTCTCACACCTATGTTATTGAAGTTGTGGGTACGGGATTGTGGGTCTTGAGAAAAAGGAATAAAAAAAGTTCTTTGATGATTAAATACTCTTCATTATTCATGAAAAAGAGAGTAGAAAGCCCAAGTTTTTGAGGCTGAAGCAAAGGAAAAGTGACCTAAATTGGATGGGCTCCTTTGAGGATTTCATATTAGAAAGCTGCTAAATACACCCAATCTAATTTACTCAATCACGAGGACTAATACGAGTTGATTGGACTCTTTAATATTGAGGGTTTACTTAGAAGATAACACGATGCATTTAACGAATCAATGGAAAAACTTGAATAAGACTGGCTGATACAGACCCAAATATCTGTAATGAAAAACTTACATAAAATATAAAATAAAAGACAGGATAGATAGGTTAATTCGAAGAAACCTTAAACCTCCCAAATATTGGTGTTTCGAGGAACCAATAACCTCCCAATTACAACACAAATGTGCAGATAATAATTCTCTGGATACTTTTCATTAATGAATTGAAGTTATTTATACAAAATAGCAATGCTCACTCTCTCCTAAACTTAAACAATTAACTAACCCACCACCCATAATTAAATGAGCAATAAACCCACAACCCACCACCCATAATTAAATGAGCAGTAAACCCAATAACTTAATAATTTAATTACTCATTAAAACAAAATAAAACATAAAAATAACATTATAATAAATATATAAATAAAATTAGCAGGATCGTATCACTGACGCACCAATTTATTATTATTATTATTTTTTATAAAATTAGACTGACTTAAAGAGAAAAAAAAAAAAAATCAAAAGCACCGATTTATTATTTTGACCTCATCTATCACAGTCCTTATGGAACCGACCATTTTAGAGAATTTTCGTGAAATACGGGTCATTATTAGCCCAACAAGAAATATAGGCTTTTCGACTAGCAATTACTCTTGCTTTGTGAGTTGGCAAATGGCAACAACAACTATGTATATCCAGTATCCACCTCTTCTAATCTGGGATATATTTGACCTAATAAGTAATCTAATTGGATAAAATAGCACTTAAATTAACACTTCTTTGTTATCTCCATCGGATAAAATAGCATCAACCCATGCAGCATTTCCAATCCAATGAATTTGGTCACATGTCTGGATAAGATTTCCCAAAACAATAACAAAAGAAAACTTCTACTTTACATCTTTACTATCTATGAATATATATATCCATTCAAAGGTCAAACGGTGACGGTGAGTGCTTCTCTAGTTAAGATGATCTTGAAAAATAGATCTGATTTTTTCTTTTTTAAAAAACATAGCCTATAACATGGACAATGTTACGGGTTCAAGTCGCTGTCACTACAAGTGGTATATATATATATATAAATAAATAAAATATTTTATTATAAACAAAATAAAAATAAAATTGATTCCAAAAATGGGCCTCTTTTGAGAAAAACCTAACGTTTGTAAAACAGTGGATTACTAGCGAACCAAACAAGAAATTAGCTGGAGTGGGTGGACACCCACATGAGAGAAGTTGGTGTTTGGGCAAATCACAGCAATCCAGCTGCTCAGCCAGCCAGCGCCGGCCTTTGTGAATGACTTTCCACGTGGCGCGCCGGTTGCTTTGATTCGAAAAAGTGCCTTTCTTTTTTTGTGTATGTGAAAAAGTGCTTCTCGTGTCATGTGTGACTGTAATGTACATAGCGAATGTTGTTTTGTTTCTTGTTTGAAACATTCACGCGTTGCAATTGATTGAAGGGAAAGCAAAGGCTACACCATCAAAGCACTTCTTCCACGTTTTTTTTTTTTTTTTTTCCCACCAATTCAAGCCATCACCCACTTCACTTTCGGCTACTTCCTTTGGCTTTGAGCCAAAAGCACTTATTCAAATGGGGAAATAACAATACTTATCTAAAAATGTTGTTGTTATTCACGGAATAGAAGTCCATAAATTGTCCCACATTTGGCCTTTAACTCCCAAAGTGTGGGTGTCGTCTCCCGATTTTGTGGAGCTAACTCTCTTTCCAGTGATGAGAGTTATATTTATATTTGTTCCCTCTCCCCGATAGTGGGAGTAGTATTCTGGGCCGCGCTTGTAGAGTCTAATCTCGCTAGATCCCAGCAGTTGTTGTAATTCAAAAAAAAAAAAAAAAGTGTCCATAAATCATTGAATGAAGCATGCGACAAACATGACGGTAGTATATTAGAAATACACAAGAGAGCTAGGCACATTACTCTTTCTTTTCAATCATCAAAAAGTAAAGAACATTATTATTTTAAATACTAAGATCTTATCACCGTCCAATGTGACTTGATGATAAATGACGTTTATTCAACCTCATAATGTCCATAATTCCATAGGTAGTTAACTTACTAGCATTTGCCCTGAGAGATAATCGAATCAATTAAGTGCTTGTTTAATTGAGTTGTTTGGTTGAGTTTTTGAGATTATTTATTTTAAATTAATTAGAAATCAGTAGAGTTTAAACCTCTACCGAGTAAAAACTTATGGGAAGGTGGTTCTCCAAATATACTTTTTTATTTATTTAAAGTTTACCAACTAAACAACTATAATATTTTTTTAAAAAACTCTATTTTTAATATATCTATTAAAAGTAGATATTTTACCGGTAGAGGTTTTTTAAAAACCCAACTAAACAAGCTCTAAATCTCTTACGGTGGAAATAAGAAATTTAGAAATTGATTCTCCCTAACAAGACAATTCACTTTTCCAAGACACAATTAGACCCATTCAGTATCAAATTTTAAAAATAATTTTGAAAGCAAAGCCGATGCATAAAAAGCTAGGCTATAGAGCGGCGTCGGAGCTAAATTGGAGCCGATTATGCGGCAGCTTGACCTGAACTAGACGATGCTCACGTTAATAAAATAATAATAATAATAATAATATATTAATATTGAAATTTGTCTGTGCATGAAATGAAATTTGAAGACTGTAATAGCAAATGATGATATTTCCTAATCGAAAACCAAAGCAAACATGTTGTACATGTAGCTGTCGTTTTGTGTAACCAAAAATCTTTTTTTGCGTGTCCGCTTCACGTTTCTGTTGTGTTGTTCATTTGTTCTTCCACATTTTCACTTACGTACGTATATGTATTTATATATATACGCACCATTGCCTCTGCTCTACGTCCGATCGCGACGAGATAAAGAATCCCCAAATTCCAATAATTCCCAATTCAGATCAGATCCATTTTTATTTTATTTAAAAAAAAAAAAAAAAACGAATTCACCAAAATCAAATTTCAACTCTGTAGACACAGTTCGTGATGGAAGACTCTCTATCGACAAAGTTCATCAATTTGAGCTGATTTTATGGTGAATTGGGTCCCGGTAGAGAGAGAAGAAGAAGAAAAAAGAAAGTCAGAAATTTTTTACTTGGAAAGTGGTTGAGAATTGAAAACAAATAAAGTGAGAGAATCAGCGATCGCGAAAGATCGAAGCAAACAAGTAGGAAGCGGCAAGTAAGTATCGATTCTTATTAAAGCCTCCTTTTTTATATATTTATGTATATATAAAGAATTATATATTTAGCTTTGAATTCGTTGTAGTCTGTGTAGTTTTTGCTTCAATTTTAGTTCTAACTACCGATATTGGTAATTTTATTTTTATTTATTTTTATTTTCATTTTTAGAATGTTAACTTGGGTTGATTTGATGCTAGTGATGATGATAGCTCATAATTGGTGAGAAATTCGAGTGCTTTTTGGATTGATTTACGCGGCGGCGATTTTGTAGGGAAGAAAAAAAAAATGGCGAGTATGGTGGAGCCTCCAAACGGAGTCAGGCAGAGAGGGAAGCATTACTACTCAATGTGGCAAACATTGTTCGAGATCGACACCAAGTACGTTCCAATCAAACCGATTGGTAGAGGAGCGTACGGTGTGGTGTGTTCTTCGATCAATAGGGAGACGAATGAGAAAGTCGCGATCAAGAAGATCAACAATGTGTTTGAGAATCGAATTGATGCATTGAGGACATTGAGGGAATTGAAGCTCCTTCGACATATTCGACATGAGAATGTGATTGCTTTGAAGGATGTTATGATGCCTGTTCATAGAAGGAGCTTCAAGGATGTGTATTTGGTGTATGAGCTCATGGATACTGATTTGCATCAGATTATCAAATCTACACAACCCTTGTCTAATGATCATTGCAAATATTTTCTCTTTCAGGTATATCAATCAATCGATGCACATTTGAAATTGAAGTTATATATAATTGCTTGCTCATATGAATTGTGTTCTTATCTGGGGTTAATGTTTGCATTGCAAAACATCAGCTATATAATTTGAAGAATAGAATGTGTATTCCTATCAATGCTATAGCAGTAATAGAAATGATATTCGATGGCTCGTAAATAGACTTTAAGCGGAGAAATGGTGAAATTGTTTCTTAACATTAATGGAGTTTTTAAGTGGTTAAAGTGGTCACCTTGGAACTGTCTTCTTGATGATTGTTATATTTGGTAATTTTGGTGGTAGTAGCAACTTATGCTGAATCTTTATGTGTCTTCAAATGGCAAATGCATCTAATTTCACATGAAGAATTAGCTTGTGTAAGTTTTGGGTATAAATTCAGATTAATCTAAGTGCTTTATAGATTGCAAACTTCCAATATATCAGGAGACTTGTTACAATTTTTGTGTTTGACTTTCTTTCGTACTGGGATATTATTCTCATCTAGTTTCGCTGGAATATTGGTTGCTCCTTTTAGTATCATTCACTTTTAGCCTCTTTATTGAGTTTGTGGCTTCTGATAAATTTGATGCTCATCTTACCCCATTTTATTTATAATTCAGTTGAAGAAAAGGTGAATATTATTCATAGATTCGTAATATTACAATAGCCGTGCATCATTTTTGGGGCCAACTGATGCATTTTCTGCTAAGAGTCTTCTGATTCGGCATTATTGCAAATCCTAGATTCTCAGTTTACATTACTAGCAAGCAAGACTATTTACAATTTGTTTGCTTTGTGTTAGTAATCGACAAATGCTGCTTTGTCCCTCTTATGACTATGAGATGGACTACTAGCAATAGGTAGCTAAAAATGCTGCTGACTAGAAACACTTGAAAACTAGAACCCTCGTGCCTCTTGCCTGTAGAACTTACAATTATGCTGTAAAGAATGTTTGCTTGCGTGGAATTGTTAGGCTTCTGAAACTGTGGTGTTAGTGGTGATTCTCAAACTTTTGTTGCTTCAAGTTTTGATCTGTTTGTAACCAATCTGTTTTAAATATTTAGTTGCTACGAGGGCTGAAGTATCTTCACTCAGCAAACATCCTTCATCGGGACTTGAAGCCCGGGAACCTTCTTGTCAATGCTAACTGTGACTTGAAAATATGTGATTTTGGGCTGGCACGGACAAGCAGAGGCAATGAACAGTTCATGACTGAGTATGTTGTCACACGCTGGTACCGTGCACCTGAACTTCTCCTCTGCTGCGACAACTATGGTACCTCCATTGACGTGTGGTCTGTTGGATGCATCTTTGCTGAGATTCTAGGAAGGAAACCTATCTTCCCTGGAACAGAGTGCCTTAACCAGCTAAAACTGATTATCAATGTACTTGGAAGCCAACAGGAATCCGATCTTGAGTTCATTGATAATCAAAAAGCTAGGAGGTTCATCAAATCACTCCCTTACTCGAGGGTTACCCACTTTTCTCATGTTTATCCCCACGCCGATCCTTTAGCAATTGATTTGTTGCAAAGGATGCTTGTGTTCGAACCATCAAAGAGAATAACAGTCACGGAAGCACTCCAACACCCTTACATGTCAGGGCTCTATGATCCACGATGTAACCCGCCTGCTCAGGTCCCAATTGATCTTGAAATCGATGAGAATGTAGGAGAACAGATGATTCGAGAGATGATGTGGAATGAAATGCTTCATTACCACCCCGAAGCTGAATTTGCCAATGCATAGGTAATGCCCTGAAAACTACCTCCGGTTCTGTCGCTTAATTATGTCTTCAGATTTTACCATTCTGTTTAGAAGATTTCTATCAAAAATTGTGCTGTCGAAGTGAGTGTCTACCGAGATTTTTTGTCTTAGGATCTTGTTTATTAGTTTAGTTTGAGTTCCATGTAACCTGTAAATAATGTAAGTTGTTATTTTGTAGTTTAAGATGTTGCAACTTTTGTATCATTTGTGATGCAAGTATGACATTTATTCCAAATAATCCAATGAAATCATTGAAGATGCAGAGCATCAATAATTATAGTTTTTTGTGATAGAATCATTAATTGTTTCTCATTGTTTTCTTTCTAAACAAATGGTTTTATTTTAACGCTCACAACTCACAAGCATGCTTCTGAATATTGTATAAGCATGTAAGTTGTAATGAAGACACTAGAATTGTTGATAAGTAAAAGCTATGGCCATGTGATCGGCTGATCGCAGGCATGGTTTGCTGGTAACCACACCTTTGAACCCAATGTTGTGGCTCCAAGTTCCAGCTGAATTAAATGAAATCTAAAATAAACCGACTAACCGAAGATTATTCCTAGAATATAAAGCCGCCCATTAAACTGAATTAGGTTATCGTTGTGCTAAAATACTCACCACTCACCACAAAACATTTAAGCTTATGAATTTGAATCCTCTCCTTAAACCTATGAATTTGAATCATCTCTTTATCTCATCTTTTCCCGTATCTTTAAGTAATACCCGAGAGGAAAAATGAGGCAGAGAGACGGTGAGAGTTGGTGAATTTGAACCTATGAAAGCAGCTCAGCTCCAAAGTTGCAGTCAAAGAGGCGTTAGCATAATATAGGCTTTGTAGGCATCCATTGTAGGTCCTAACAGTAGAATTGGGTATGATTTTTTCAAGCTGTCCCCATTCTTGTACATAGTTAGGTGAGAACACTTTAGCTCACCCCCTATTATGATGATGGGGGTATACCCCCCTCTCTTACACTTGACATGTGTCTAGGGAAGGGAACATGGTTAGATGAGAACACTTTTGCTCACCACCTATGATGGGGGTATACCCCCCTCCCTTACACTTGACATGTGTCCAGGGACTCTATGGGGGTATACCCCCCTCTCTTACACTTGACATGTGTCCAGGGAAAGGAACATGGCTAGATGAGAACACTTTTGCTCACCACCTATGATGGGGGTATACCCCTCTCCCTTACACTTGACATGTGTCCAGGGACTCTTCCCTGTACACATGTCAAGTGTAAGGGAGGGGGTAATGCTTACCCCACAAAAAGGGGGGTGAGCAAAGTAGCACTCTGGTCAGGTAGTCTTGTCCCTCTCCTTAGCCTCTCTTTATTTAGACTTTTTCTGCTCTGTGATTGGAGGAGATCGTGCATCTCCATTGAGATCTTGACACATGGCACAATTTTACCATTTGACACTATCGCAACAGGATGCATGATGCATGATGCAATGCATTCTAGCTTTTGTCCTGTAATTGAGTTGTTTTGCCCCTAACAAATACCCACCCACCCACCCAAATTTAAAAAATAAGGGCAGGAATTGAGCCAATAGTTAACTTTTTCCACATTACTCCACCAAACAAATCTTTTATTACGACACATGGATTCTTCAAATCTTGATAACATATTTAATGCATTGATCACATATGAGCTTCCTACACTACCAAGTTATGTTAATTGTATCTGTACTTACTACTTATTATTGAAAGTCTCATCAGTGAATCCAACCAAAAAAGTCTACAGTGATAAAGCTATCACAAAGTGAAAATGGAGTACCATGAGTTCATAATCATCAGAATCTTCTTTTAGCTTCTAGCTTCTAAGTTCTACACTTCTATATTGACTTTCAAATAGTAGATGATTACATTTAGAAATCAACATCTACAACAATAGCCTAGTGATATAAACAGCTCGATCTTTTAAATAGTTTTTTTAAAAATAATTTTTTTCTTTTACATCAAATACAATCACCATCAAAAGATTCAAAACCCTTAAGCCTTGAATGTTTAATTGTTGATTTATCATACTATCGTATAAGGGTTTTTGAACCAACCAGTTTTTTCAAGTAGTAGCAAATAAAGTTGAAGTAGTAGCGGTGCTGATTGGTGAAGTGAAAGGTGAGAAGTGAATATCAATAGAGTGACTGAAAGACAATTAGCAGCAAAAAAAGAAGCTGAAAATGGACTGTCAAAAATAAGTTGCAGCTTTTAGAGAGATTGAAACTTGAGATATTAGCACATGTGAAGTTTGAACATCACATGAACACAGAAGCAGAAGCCAAAAACAGTATTTGAAATCATGACCATGTTGAATGGAGAGGAGATGGAAACAATCTTTCGTGATTCTCGGGTGACCAGTACGTACTCTTCCTTTTCTTTTCTTTTTTCTTGCATTGGAACCAAGCAAACTCTCTCTGCATGCTGCTGTACGTACCTATATACACAAGAACAAAATCTTGCTAGGGTATGTCCTATCTTCTTCTTTTTCCTTAAAAAAAACAAAAAAAAAAATTGTTCTGTAACGTTACGAGCCAGTTCTACGTTACAGAGCTGGTTATGGAGTTTGACTTTGAGATGGGATTGCACTCATATCATGATTTAGGATATGTGTATGTTTAAGTTATAAGATTTGAAGTGGCTAAGCAGTAGAGCTGGTCCTGACTTTTCGAAAGCCCTTGTGCAAAACCTAAAAGATGGACCCCTTGTGAGCGACTGAACATACACAGTACACAATACATGACTAAAAAGAAATTTTGAAATCGATTCAAAAAAGAAAAAAGAAAAAAACTTTAATTACCTACCCGATCTTGATCCCAAATAATTGGGCAATTTGTTATTATTATTATTATTATTATTATTTTAATGTTTAGGCTTTAAAAAAAAAAATTAGAGCCCTTTTTATCTAAACCAAAATCATTTAATTCAACATTAAACACAAAAAAATAAAAAACAATAGGCCCCTTTTTGGACCCTTTTTTCTTGGGCCCTGGGCGGGCACCCCCCTAGAGCCAGCTCTACTAAGCAGTGTGCATATGGTGGAAGTTTCGAGTCTAACAATGCATATAATTATATAAATAAAACAACTTATACGGAAAGTTTTCTACGGAAAAATTACCTAAATAAAAAGCATAAAGGTATCTTTAAAGAAGAAATTATTAATTATATAAGACTATCAAAGCATACGTAATTATTTAGCTAAAGAAGAATCAATCAACATGCACTCTCAGCACTATCATATTTGGACAACAACAAAAAATTAATAGAATCCCATAGGACCATAACACATCAAATCTCCAACTTAAAACTAAAACATTACAATTAATTTTGGATCACAATCTGATCACTGTTTTGTTTATATTTACATAAATAAAACATATTCAACTCAAAAGGAAGTTCAAATACTCGTAAGTCGTAAAGTAATCATCCAACATCAAAAAGCTTCACACCAATTTCATTAAATAAAAAAGAAAAGTCAGACCAATTAATTAAAATAAAATAAGCCTTTGTATGCATTCCACATCACGAATTTCTTTATAATATTCTTTTAAAAAGTATCACCTTTCTTCCTAAACGAGGCAAACACATGCCAATTAAAACTAATATTATTTTTATAATTTAAAATAATTATTATAAAAAATATATATATTAAAGTGATCATTTATATATTTCTAATATATATATATATATATATCAAGAGGAAATAGGGGTATATAACACTTTTTAAATTTTGAATTGTACAACTATCACACTTTAATAACTCTTGTTTTAATAGCACCAAAAATGGAATTTAGACAAAAATACCCCCCAGCTTCTTTTCTTTTCTCTTGTATGTCCTTCATCTTCTTCCTTTTTCCAAAACCTCCATTGATGGAGCTTTAATGGAGGTGCCACCGCCGACTGGCGAGTTGATCAGCAAAACCACCGGGAAAACGTTCGTCGAGTGCCAATAATTGTAACCAAAGTGTTCATTTTCATTTTCGAGTTGTGTAGAGAGAGAAACGAAGCAAAACCCAAACCGTCGTGAATCTTCATTGTCCGATCTATGACGATCCGTCGTGAATCTGACGAAACCGATGGCGCCAACGAACTCGACATCGTTCAATCTTTCAGATCCAACTATTTCCAGAGTCAACCGACGCCATTGGATCATCACTGTCACCATTGATGGAGGTCGAACAGAATAAGTCCCGAACAAACTTGAATTAAGTCTCGAAAACGCATGAATAAGTCTCGAAACTGCAAATAAGTCTCGAATTTTCGAGAAAAAAAATAAAAAGGAAAAGAGTAAGTGGGGGTATTTTGGTCGCATCACCTATTTTGGTACTATTAAAACAACACTTATTAAAGTGGTGCTATTTGCACAAACCCTCTCCCAAAAAGTGCTATTTAATTTTTGAACCTATATATCAATGCTCAACTTCTTTTTGTTTTTTAATCGAAATTTACTAAATTTAAACACCCCATTAGGGGAGTTGGAATCTACCGTTCTTCCCTCATACACCGATACAAAAAAAAAAAAAAAAAATCTTTCACATGTGGTTACAGTGAGACTCGAACACTTACCACGGATGTAAATGTTATATAATACACCAATGTATTTTTTTTGGCTTCCATATTCTTAATGGCACGTGTTAATATATTCTTCTTATTAAATGAATTAGTCAGAGACTTTTATCAGTTTCATCTCCAAGCTAATCTCATCAATTTTTTTTTTTTTTGCAAAGATTCTTGTTTAAGTGGATGGATCCACCCTGGCATGATTTGTGTAATTGTACTGTAAAGATTACAATAAGACACTCTGCAGTTTAATGATTTTAAACCTAGAAAAAAAATGCTACCTCTGCTACATGTCTGAAAAGATATTCATAAGAATCTCTCAACTCAATCAAGTTGAAAACTAGGTTTTTAAGCAAATCGAGACCTGCTTTATTTACTGTATCAAGTAATTACGATGAAATTTCTACTCCCAGTCCAGTCCGGTTTAATTGGTAATTACCTTTTTGGCCTTCAAATCTTCTTGCTAGCTAGTGCTCATGAGTCAGTTTATTTTTACTTCATTTCCATTCAATATATCAACTTCTTGTTCAGTTCTTTTTTCTTTTCTTTTTTTCCATAAAAAAAAAACCAACAAAATAGAGTAGTAGATTGAATATCTTATAAAACAAGATGATAGAAAAGACAACTGTTTTCAAAAAAAAAAAAGAAGAAAAAAAAGAAAAGACAACTACTTCAACGTAGTTTTTCTTTTTCTTTTAAATATTTTGACTGTTGTATCTCTCCTTGGTAATATCACTCCTGCCTGCGCATGCTGGTGAACATGAACTCTACAATATATTAACCACTTCTTTCTTTTTTTTCTTTCTCCTTTATAACTATTACAAGTTTAGGAGTTGGTGATCATGAGATTATCCCACTAAGTTATGTCATTCGTGTCATCATCCAATCAAAACACTATCCTTCAAGTAAAGTAAAATATGATTAATTGGGGGATTTTGATAATTTTATTAATATGAATACTAGGGATTTTTTTTTTTTTTTAATAACAACGAATCTTAGGGATTTACCATTTTTACTGATCACAACTTCATCTCATCACTTTATTATTATTATTATTTTTTTTATATACAAAATGCAGTACAGCGATTCGAACTTGAGACATATATACGTTTAAATGAATATCATTTATTATCACTTTATTTTCTCCAACCACAAAAATATGTATATTTGGACATTAAATTTATAATATAATATGCAAACTTTATAGAGGAAATAGCACTTTTTAACCAAAAAATTAAGGGGTTTCTATTTTTACCCGGAATTAGTATTTTCATCGTTTTTAACAAACTTTCCACTGAAGAGACAAATTTACCCATGAACCATATTAAACACACTATGAATTAAACACACAGATTAAACAAACTAGGAATTAAGTACATAGATTAAACATGTTAGGAATTAAACTGGCAGTGGGTTTAATTAATAAAAACTGGTGGTGTGTTTAATTGAAAAAAAATGGTGTGTTTAATTGAGAAATTATTAAAGGTATTTTTGTCTCATCAGTGGAAAGTTTGGTAAAAACAATCAAAAGACTAATGCTGACTAAAAATAAAAACTCAAATAATTATATGGTTAGTTCAATTTTAACCCAACTTTATAAATATATATATATATAATTAAAGTTAGGAAATTTTGAACACTCAACATGTGAAATTAACCACTGAATCAGTGTACACATATAATTTAAGGCTTGGTGTGTGAATTGTGAAACAGACAGACAATTATAAGGAATAATGGGATGAGGACACAACAAATGGGTTATAATTTCATTCAATAAATTACAAATCCAATTGAATATTATTTAATATGTTCTATGAAAGGGCATTTGTGGTCTATAAAACCATCTTTGAATTCTAACCAAAACCCCTTTCCCTTCCCGTCTCCAAATCTAGGTTCCCTGTAGATTTCTAGTCTCTCTCTCTAATTTGCATTCTCTTTCGCAGATCATATAATCTTCTCTGACATACACATCTCATCTAGCTAGACTGATCTGCTCCTGTTGCAAAACTGATCTGTGCAACAGTAGGTAGACTAGTAGTAATCTCTGATCTTCTTTTCTTGCTTCTTAATTAAATTTTTTGATGCTCAATTCAGTGGTAGTAGTACCTGTAGTTGATGTTAGGACATCATCATCATGTCTCTAGCAGTACTCATTTGTGAAGTACTTCTTTCTGGTTTCATGTTAAATTCTAGCCTTAGGCTTCGAACCCACCTCGTTCAATCTTTCTCTGTTGTTTTCTTGTACTGGTTCTATGTCTTTTCAAGATCACCACACTCTCTACAATTTCCCCATATTAACCCTCTCTCTCACTCTCTTTATATATACATATTTATCAAACAATCAAATTAACAAACCAGCTTCTGTTTCATTATACTAGAAATACTATACCGATGGATGCTTCAAGTAATATTTCAGAGGAAGATCATAATTTGGTGGATGTTAATAATAAGGATCAAATTAAGAAGCGCAAGAGATTGATGTCAAACAGAGAATCGGCACGCCGGTCCCGGTTGAAGAAGATGAATCAACTCAACAGTTTGCTAGCTGAAATGAAGAAGATCAAGGAGGAAAACGACCAGATGCTACTCACCATGAGTCTCTCCAATCAACTTTACTTGGACATGGAAGCTCAAAACTCGGTTCTCAGAGCTCAAATCGCCGAGCTCAACTACAGGCTCCAGACTCTCAAAGAGATCATCAATGATGTCAGCTCATCATTATCATGCTATGGAGTTTGTGAAACCATTAACAATCCATTATTATTGGATCAATATCATCAAAATGTTAATTATAATAATAATGTGATGAACAACAATGGAGAAAATTACTTCTCCATGAACGTCGACCTAGCTACTCCATTCTACATGAACCACCAACCCACCATGGCTGCACCAGCTGGCAGGTTTATTTAATTATATATTTTCATTTATTTATTTTTATCTAGTCTTGGTGATATGTTATATGCATGTCCTTTCTTTGGTTAGGTCGGTCCTAATAAAATCCATGGAGTTTATTTCTAGCTATCTTTTCTCTATCTTGTAGGCCAAGCCAAAAAAATATTAAGGGATATGTAATGGAAGTCTTGTATTATTAATCTATTTATCTATATATTATGCTCTTTAATCGTCTATATATGGGTTCATTTTCTGGTTATATATATATATATATATATCTTTGTTGATTGCAAAATTATTGATTTATTGTATTATTACGGAATTGGGTTTTTTCTCTTCTTTGTTAAGTTTTACAATAATATGATAAAAAAATCAGTTTGGTGGGTGTCTATAAATGATTTTTTTTTTTTATTTTATCAATATATATATATATATATATACATTAATTATATTATCGTTGTGCACTTGTGCGTAGATGTGATGGTCGTCATTTCTATCTTATATCAAGCTTGTGGACAAAAGAATTTAGAATTTAATACACATTATTGATCATCTAATTTATATATATGCCATTTAATAAGAAATATGTTGAAAAAAAAAAAATTAATTAATTTTCTGATTACAATACATTTTAGATATATCTCATTGGTTCTTAAAGTGTTTTTAATTTGTAGGTAGGATCCCACATTTGAAACATGCAGCCATCATACTATTAAAAATTTATCTCAATTTTGTTTATGATAGGACTGGAATACTTATCATCTAGAGTTATGTGTTAATAAAACAAATTGAAATTAAATCAAATTATTGTACCTATTGGCTCAAATTTTGCACCTATTGGCTTTACATATGCTGTACTTAATTAAGAGTACTCCTGTCATCCCAAAATGTATATTGGACCCCCTACGTGACCTGAAAAGATATTATAATTTAATATAAAAAAAACATATAATAATACTAAACACCCTGTGCAAGTTTGGCTGTATAAGCTGCCAATAATCAGTCATGTTGATCAGCTAAATGAATCATTAAAATTAGGACTAATTGCACAAACGTCTCCTAAGTTTAGGCATAATTGCACGCATATGGAACTTTTACCCATAATTACATAAACATCCCTTGCCGTTAGTTGACTTCCGTTAACTCTAACCGTTGACCACAATTTTAATCCACAATAACCAAAGTGCCCCTAGTTATCTATTTTATTATTTAAATTAATAATTAAAAAAAGAAACAGAAAAGACAAAGAAAAAAAAAAATCAATCATTTTTTTTCTCTTTCATTTTCTCAACCCTCAAACACAATCCAAAAATAAACTTAACAAACAAAAACCAAAACTCAATCCTACAAATTAAAACCAAAACTCAAATCCTTAAACAACAACCAAAAATCAAATCCACAAATAAAAACCTAAATCCATCAATTCCACAATCGGTTAACCACATCCATTTAAAATTTTTTTTAAAAAAAAAATTATAACTTCAACGGTGAATTTTTAACTTTCTAGGTTGAAATTCTAATTTATTTATTTTTTAAATGGATGTGGTTAACTGGTTATGGAATTGATGGATTTGGGTTTTTATTTGTGGATTTGATTTTTGGTTGTTGTTTGAGGATTTGAGTTTTGGTTTTTGTTTGTTAAGTTTATTTTTGAATTGTGTTTAGGGTTTGAGAAAATGAAAGAGAGCAAAAATGATTGATTTTTTTTTTCTTTGTCTTTTCTATTTCATTTTTTAATTATTAGTTTAAATAATAAAATAGGTAACTAGGGGTACTTTAGTCATTGCGGGTTAAAATTGTGGTCAACGGTTAGAGTTAACGGAAGTCAACTAACAGCAGGGGATGTTTGTGTAATTATGGGTAAAAGTTCCATATATATGCAATTATACCTAAAATTAGGGGACGTTTATGCAATTAGTCCTTCAAATTATAAGAGAACGATGTCTCAGTTCTCACCACCTTTAATGCTGGAATAAGGTGACATATAGCACATATATACATGGTCATAATTAATTCTTGAAAGAAAAAAAAAAAAAAATAGAAAATTTTAATTAATTATTTAACTAAATTAAGATTCCGTATAGAACCAGTTTATCGGTCACTTCTTCCTTAAGCATCAATATTCTTTAATAAAGTACAATTCACGAACAAACTTTCAGACAAATCGTATAATATAATAAATTTTCAATCAAAAACATAATTAAATTAATGTTTCTTCTTTTGTTCTACTTCTATATATTAATCAAAGAGTAATTAATAATTAAGCATGCAACTTGTAGTTTTTGCCTAAAAACCCTTTAAATAGTCTGAAAATTATGAGTGCTCCATCACGCATGCAAATGATCATATATAATATTAATTAATTCACTTATAAGAGTTTTGATTGATATAATTAATTATTGAATGGTAGAAACGAGTATAGTTAATTAAATCAAAATTAAAAAGGTGTTGCTGATCTTTTTATTTTAATTGAAAGAGGTTTATGGATGGAATTGAAGCATGTGGCCAATATTCTTTAGAAGGTTGAAAATTAAAAAAATGGTCTGTTTCTTAATTAATTTTGGTTTAGTGGACTAATGTAATTGCTTTAGTCAAACATTAATATATATATATATATATTTGCTTGTGCCATTAACATAATCCCCATTTGAATTCCTTCGTGGTTGAGTTATCTGTAGCTTTAAGTTTATAAACGACAAGAAATTTTAGTACATACTAATGGTTCTCCTTCATGTCTTATATTGTTAATGAAATTTATCAAAAGCTAGCTTGTTGGTTTTATTATTAAGCATCTAGTATCAGTTGATCAATCACAAACTGAAAAGAAGATTATGTTGAACAATTATTGGGGTGTAATTATAAAAAGGATACAAAAAATAACAATTGATGGGGGCAATAAGATGGCCTAACCCAACAATGGAGGAACATTTCGGGAAAAGCATTAATTGTTCCAGGTTCAGTAGAAGCATATATATTTTGGGAAGTTGAACCCAAAAATTATCGGTTTTGTATTACATGAGACTATGAGAGCATGGACGGAGCCAGAAATTTTTATTTGAAAGGACCTACTGTCTAAAATAAGTGGAGCCAGAAATTTTTATTTGAAAGGACCAACAGTCTAAAATAAGTGTTTTCTTGAGTTTAATTTGTTTGTTCACCATAAAAATTTCATACAAAAAAACCACACAATATCTTGAACCACCATATAATATCTTATGACGTATATTCGTTTAATTTTCTTAATAAAAAGTATCGTGATAAGACATTCCACCTGCACATGACCTCTTAGTCAAGGTAGTAATGTATCTCCTTTTCATCATCTCCTTTTCACCGTGACGGTGAGGGGTTTAAGTCTCACCATACGTATTTTTACAAGTATGTACGAGGAGTTTTTTCCCAATTTGTAGGGATAGTTATCTGGGCTATTCATATATTGTCTGATATTGATAAGTCTCAGTATTTCAATTGTAATAGTTGTAATACTTAAAAATAAAAAAATAAAAAATAAAATAAAATAAAACATCCCACCAAATAACTAAAATCTTATGTTTCAAAAACTAATGTGTAAGAGACTTTCTTTCAATCATCTGCAAGCTAATTTCATTATTATTAAACGATATAAGGTTGGTCCTATGGTAAACCCCTTACACCTGTGTTACGAAATTATGGGTTCAAGTCCTTTCCTTTCTTAAAAAAACCCGAATTTATATAATACTTCCAGAAAGAAAGAAAAAAAAAACTTCATTATTAGTAAATGGATCCACACCGACAGATTCATATAATTGTACGGTAAATATTACAATAAGATCACTTAATCCTAGATAATTCCTACCTCTGCTAGATCTACCGTACATTCAAGAACTAAAAAATCTATTTTCTTTTTAACAGGTAAAACTAATAAATCTATTTTAAAGACTGACTTTTAATCTGTTATTACTGAATTATCCACGGAGGTTGAAGTAACTCAGGTTTCTTGTAATTATCTATTTGGTCTCATACCTATACGTTGAGATTGTGAGTTCAAATTGAACCTTATATAATTATCAATTTAATCTCATACTCTATCGTAAGTTCAAATCAAATCTCATATAATTTTATCATCTTACCCTCACACCCACCTATTGAGGTCGATTGGGAGTTCAAGTCACTTGTAAAATTGTAATTACCTTTTTGGCTCTGATCCCTTTTTTTTTTTTTTTTCTTTTTTTTTTTTTTTTCAAAATTGAAATCATTTTTCTTTCAAAAAAAAATTGAAATCATTTTATTGTACCACCAGCGGCCAAACCACGTTACGTCCTGCAGAGGCGACGCATGGCCCCCCAGGACCCCCAAAGTTGCAGTGATGAGTATGAGTACCTTTGAGAGTTCATGAAGTACTCTTGTACAAAAGTTTTCTTTTATAATTTTTTTTTTTTTTTTTTTTTTTTTTTGGATGGAGTTTTCTTTTATAATTACTTTGTCTAACTTTTGTAAACTTTTAAAATTAAAAGGAAAAATTAAAAATTAAAAAGATTTGATCTCTAGATTATCACATGTAAGAGCAAAGTTAAGAGAAATGGTTTACACCGAATAAGTAAGGGGCAATTTCACTAAAGTCCCTACTTTTTGATAAAATATCACCTATTTAAACGTATTTATTATATTAGCAACTTAAGTCTTTTGTTTTTCTAAAATACATCACTTTAGTACATTTGACCAAAATACTAACGATCAACTCTAACTATATATATAAGTACAATTTTACCCTTGTCAAAATGATTTA
Source organism: Acer saccharum (assembly GCA_030490815.1). Taxonomy (NCBI): domain Eukaryota; kingdom Viridiplantae; phylum Streptophyta; class Magnoliopsida; order Sapindales; family Sapindaceae; genus Acer; species Acer saccharum. The sequence goes on from CM059868.1 coordinate 6,620,720, forward strand.
TTGAGTTTCAAAAATAAATAATATTAAAATGGTTTATAAATATAAATTAATAACAAAAATTTATTTTCTAAAAAAAATATACATATACAATAATTTTTTTAAAAAGAAAACCAATGGATTATGGAAAATTAAATTTTAAATAAATAATAAATTGAAAGTATTTTCAAATTTTTTTTATAAAAAAAATAGAAAGTATTTCAATAAAAAAAAGTTTAAAAAAACGTAAATGGATCTCCACCGTTGGATTGATCCAGATCCAACGATGGAGATCCATTTACCATTTTTCTGAAGAAAAAAAAACTTTCTTTTTATTTTTTGACAAACTTTTCTTATAAAAAATTTTTCAAAATACTTTCAATTTATTATTTATTTTAACCTTTTTATTTTCCATAATCCAATAGTTTTTTTTTCCTGTTATTAAAATTACTATATATATATTGTTTTTTTAGAAAATAAATTTTTGTTCTTAATTTATTTTTATAAACAATTTTAACATTTTTTTTAAACTCAATAAATTATTTTGATAAGGGTAAAATTGTACTTATATATATATTTAGAGTTGACCGTTAGTATTTTGATCAAATGAACTAAAGTGATGTATTTTGGAAAAATAAGGAACTTAAGTTGCTAATATGATAAAGACGTTTAAATAAGTGACATTTCGCTAAAAAGTATGGACGTTAGTGGAATTACCCCATAAGTTAAAAATATGTGTGGACCTACGGACTTAGAGCATCTCCAATACTATTATGCATTTGGAGAAAATGGAGTGCCACATAGGATAGATATTAAAAAAGTTAGAAAAACTTTCTCCAATGCTATTATCTAAGTTGAATATGGAGATGATGTGACCAAAAAATAGTTAGAGAATATGTAGTTGGGTTTCTAATTCTAGAAACTCTCCTAGAAATGCTGATTAGGATTTCTAACTCTTTCCACCAATAAAATTAAAGTTTTCAACTTTTTCCACCAATAAGATTAAACCTCATTTAATTGTAAAATAAAAGAGGAGAGAGAGTGTAATAATTGTTTTATTATTATTGGACATAAAATGGATGCATATTTGACTTTAGATAATTACATTGGAGATGTGAATATGGATTTCTCTAATTTTTTTTTTTCAAAAGTGGACCCATAATAAATAGAAATGTTGATGTGACACTATTTAGAAACTAAAAAATGCATATTTACATTGGAGATGCTTTTAGATCCTCATCTCATCTCATCTTTTTTCTAACCTCGCCTAATTTCATGACACATAAGTATTGCAATGAATGTATGATTAAGATGTAATTGTTTTCCACAATCACTTTATCAACAACTAATCATGTACTTTAAAAAAAACCAAGGAAAAAGATAAGATGATGGGAGAATTCAAATCCGTGGACCTATCTACTGAAATCAACGACTCTCCATCACTTGAGTTAAGATGAAAAAAACAAAAGCAGAAAAAGGCCCACCAAAAGGACCATAAGTTGTTTGAGGTTGAGCCCAGGCCCAATAACAAAACAGACACTTTTTGACAGTTCAAAGCCGAAACTATCCTTTTTTTTGAATTAAGCGGGTAGAAGCAAAAAAAAACACAGATGTCGAACAAAAACCCTAGAAAATGGCGGTTCACATGGGAGGCTCAGTCTCACTCTCCGACTCTAAGATTATTCCTCTTCGATTCTCATACAATCCCTTCAAATCAATGTCACGACCTCAAAGTCGACCTCAATCTCTCGCAGTCTCACGTTTCCATTTCCTGGATTCAGCAACCAGACTCGCAAAATCATTTCTCGCTTACGGTTCCGGTACCGAAAGTCTTGATCGACCCGGAGTCTCCGGCCAGTTGCCGAGCCTTGAGCGACCACATCGAAGTCAAGCTCCTGCTTCTTCTTCCCGTTGATCACCCTATCGTTTCCAGGTTCGATTCCGTGCTTCATTTGACTGAAGAAGAAGCAAAATTTGCAGAGCCTAACGTGTCAACACCGCTAGTGATGGATTATGGTGAGTGTTATGCTTTTTTTGTTTTTATACAAATGTTGCTTATAGTTTTTCTTTATATGAAGACACTGTGTTTGTTTGTGATGTTCATGACTGCTTGGATTAGATTTAAAGAGTTTATCGTCGAAAGAAGGAGTACATTTTTACTGCAGAAGTTGTTCTACTCAATTGACTAGAAGGCCTATTAGGTAAGAAACTCTGTATTGTATACTTTATAAACTTCTAGCTATCGCCTTTGAAGCCAACTGATCAATTGATCAATTGATGTGAAGGATGATTATATGAAACTGCAGTGTCTATTGGGAAGTGTAAACATGTTTTTAACTGTATAGCGTGCATCGACAAGGATTGAAAATATACTTTATAATCATGCAGTTCTGTGATCAGTTAATTTATTCTTTAAGATGATTCAGTTAATTCGCTAGCATTGTGCAGATTCAGGAATTTTGCATATGCCTCAGGCATTTGATATCAATCATGTCTCGTAGTATAAGCCAGGAGCATAATTTTGATGCACAAATCGTCACTAGGGCAATTTAGCGTGTGGTATTATTTGCTTCAAAATGGTTTGAGTGCTTCTTAAATGAGATCTGTTTTTGAATTGTTGTCGCTTTATGTTTTCCTGTGATATGAATATCATTTAGCTTCTGGGAACTCCCTTGTTGCTGAGTAACAGAACATGGTTGTATTCATGTGACGAAATGACATTGTGTTAAATCTTTTGTATGCTGTCTTAGGGAACAAGGTTCTGCTGTTTGGTTCTCATTTAAGTATTTAACATCACTCTAATCAATTTTTTCTTATGCTTATATCTATTCATAAATGTAGACATTGTGTGGAAATGCCATCAGTTAACTGGCAAGAATCTGCTGACAACTGGTTTGGAGGTTGCTGTTGTTCATTTGGCGGCATAGGTGAAAAGTTGGTAACCAGGTATGCAATTGCAAAGTCCTACATATGTGTGACAGAAATGTGCCTGTTAACTCATGCCACTGTTACCGTTTTCAAGGATGATCTTGTGGAATGTAAATTTCCTGACTGGGATGAGGGCCAAAAGTATCAGGGAGAAACAGATTTCACTGTTGAGGATGGTTCAAGTGAATCTTCGGTAGATTCTTTAAGTAATAATGAAGGAATTGCATGTCGTGACAATCAAAGTGATATGATGCATGATTCTGATGGGAAATCAAGGTCTATGTGTCTTAAGAATGAAAATAACTTACAAGTTAATGAGGAAAACATTAATGTCAATAGCCTATTTCACACATTATCAATATCCGAGTCATCAGAAGCTTTGTCTCCTGCAGCTGGATGTTGTGTTCATACAGAATGTGAAATTCTAGATCATGTTGACAAAACCTGCAGCCATACACTGTCGGAATCTTCTCCAGCATACCAAAAAACTATGAGAACCATGGAGCTTCTGGCAGATCAGAGATCTTTTCTTAATGGCTTTCTCGGAAATATTTTTATGGCCAGATCCTTCAATCTCTCAAAGGATGTTGAGTGGATTGAATTTTTATGCCCACAGTGCTCATCTCTTCTTGGAGCTTACCCTCGTATTAACGGTATCGCACCAATAGATGGTGGTGTTCGACTCTTCAAGTGTTATGTTTCCACTCATTTGCCAGTTGGTGGATCAGGTGACGTGTTCCGGTAAGTACACAGTAATCTACAGTTTGTGGGTTCTTTCTGTTTTTATTGCTGGTGTATAAATTAGCTGTTCTCTTATTGACAGGAAATATACTTTGGAAAAAATGTTTACAAATCAACTTCTAGAAAGTGCGACAGAAGAATTATCATTTCGGACAGTGGTAAGAGATTTAAAAACCAAATCCCCAATGGTACAAATTGTTCTCTTAAATCTGAATTCCTGGTGCTGTACTGGTTATTGCTTGGGCTCAGACAGCTCTGTGGGATCAACTGGAAAGTTAGATCTACACCCTAAAATTAAAGTGCTATTTTCTGATTGCCGTAACAACTCAGAATCTGAATTAAGGTCTGTTTTTCAATTGTATGTCTTCGTTTTCTGCTTTATATTTACATTGCTCTAATAATTGAGCAAACTTCTCGACACACCAAATCATACAAAATACATTAACGATCTTCCTCCCTCCTTTGTGGGGGTACAAGTGATATAATATCTCTTTATGATCAATGCTCTTGTTGCTTTACATTTGGTATATTGAGATTCAATAGCATCTGACACTTTTCGGTTCTGACTGTACAAATACTATTGTCAAAATACACCAAATACAATTCATGCCATATCCTCCAATTCAGGTTCTGTTGGAATCAAAGCTGCACCTTCAGAACAACTTGATTGTAGTTGGACACAATAGCAGAACTCAACCGTTGCAACATCTCTCTTTCTTTTTTTTTAGGAAACAAAACCAAAACATTTTATTAATACGAGAAAAATCAATTGCAACAAATATAATATCTTGTTTAATATTCATCTGTGCATACGCATGCCCTTCGTTTCCCATCATAAGTAACTATCATGTGTTGTTTGTACTACTAGTGTTATTTAGGACCTCTTGACATTCATTAAGCATTCACTTCTATTTTTCTACTTATTATTTAAAGTTAAAAGATTTGAGATATTATGCAGGACGTTAGAAGGTTGGCTAACGAGGAATCTAGCCGATGAAGTTTTCATGTTGCTGCCTCAAATAGATGAGTTGATTGAAGTTTTGGCATCAGCCAAGGATATACTTCCTCCTTCATTTACTTCCATCCAAGGTTTACCTTTGTCATCATTGATGAGGTAGTGTTGATCTATCGGCTTGGCTTACCTTTGATCATCAATGGAATCCGAAATTGACAAGTGGAAATAATTAGATGTTTTATAAGACAGAGTATTCAGTCGACTTTGTTGACGAATGAGGAATATAATTTCGCTTTATGGTACAATGTGAAAGAGACCGAAGCATTTGGATGATGCAATTCGAAGCAGTTCAGTGGTGTAAACCAATGAAAGTTCAAAGCAATTGCGTGAGTAGAATTTCCCAGGACTTTCCTGCACTATGATGCTTCATGGTCCATACTTTATCCAAGATTTTGATAAGATCCAGCCCCACCCTGTAGCCGCCCACCATGAGGTTCAGGAATGGAATCCTGGCAAGTCTACCAACTCTTTCGAGGAAAGACTCGAGTCGAGACTCAACCTATCAAATATATCAAGATATGTTTTTTTTTTTTTAATTTATTTTGCTTGACGCTGCTGGCGGCCCCAAGAAATAGACGGGGTTGAATTTTTTTGATCGTGTATTGTTCTTTTTATGTGGTTTGTGCTTTAAGCTTTTGAATAAAATTCCATTCAAACAGCCTATCATCAGTGACATTATACTGCACACTAATTGAAAAACATAAACATATAAGACAATAACCAAGTCCACCCAAAGCTAAAATAATATTCTCTAAATTACCAAATTCATTTATTTAATGACTATTAAATACAACATTAATTAGCTGGATCCATTTTCATCCTATCCAATTCCTCAAATCACCCCAGTCTCATAATCTGGTTTGTCATTCTTTGGCTACTTCAATCTCATCCTTATCGTCTCTTTTGGCAGTTTCCTCAATTACTTTCTTGTCCAGAAACTCAACAAGACTCTCAAGTGCAATAGTCGGATCGTCACTTTTCATGAGGTGTAGAGCCATCTCTGCTGGACTTATATCTACCTTCTTAATAAGCTCATCAACGCGCCCGAACAGAGCATGATCTTTGATTCCCAGATATGTTTTGGCTAGCATTCTGAAACCTGAAGGATTGCAATACCCCATCTCTATGTGCACGTCCATTCGTCCCGGTCGCAGTAGAGCAGGATCCAATCTCTCCTTGTGATTCGTCGTGAAGATTATGATCCTTTCTTCCCCACAACTTGACCATAAACCATCAATGAAATTAAGCATCCCTGACAATGTTGCCTGTAAAAACAAAACAAAAATAATAATTATATCAATGTTTCAAGTTCGAATCGCAACAACAATGCGGTAAAAGGTAGCTTAGTCAAGTTCAAGTACTTACACCAGGATCTAAAAAGACCTTGGTTTCTTTTTCCTTATCCTGGCTAGGGCTCCGGCGACCACGATCATGCGAAGCAGTTTCGTTACAATCAATATCCTCAATGAGTATGATTGACCGATTGGTGGTGGTGGTGAGGACATTCCTCAAGTCAGCATCGCTTTTGACACTCTGCAATTGGAGATCATAAACATGGTATTTGAGGTAGTTAGCAATGGCAGCAACCAGAGACGATTTTCCGGTCCCAGGCGGACCATAGAGAAGGTATCCACGCTTCCAAGCACGACCCACTCTGTCAAAGAAGCCTTTACGGTTAACAAAGGTGTCAAGATCGTCAATTATGAACTTCTTGAGGTCGGCATCCATGGCCAAAGTGTCAAAAGTTGATGGGTGCTGAAAAACAGCTGAGTTCCATGAACTGTCTTCATGATCGTAAGTGTAGATGTTGAGGATTTGTCTCCCTTCCAAGATTTTCTGTGCCTTCCGAGCAATATACGGAAAATAGTTTTCAAGAACTCTGTCTCTGTCTGCCTTTTTACAAGTCAAGTGATAGTACTTCTTGTCGTTGTAGTAGTATTTTTTTCCTTCTTTCAAGTGAAGTGACCATTGGAGTTTCATGCCTTCGAAGTTGTCTATGATTTTGGCTTCGACAGGGACGGCGACTTTGGGCACAGCGGTGCTGTTGCGAGTGTCGTTGGAACCCACAAGTAGGCTGTCTGAGGAGTCTCCGACGATGGTGGGCAAATAGACCTCCGCGGCTTTGTAAGTCTCGCTGATAACAGCCTCCCAACGTTGCTCGATTATGAAGGTGAACTTGTTAGAGAAGTTGAAGACCCAATACTCTGATAGTTTCGAAGAAATGAACTCTCTCATCGTTTTTGGAATCATTTCATTCAAAACTGTTCGAATCACCATCATGAACGCAGAAATTGAAGCGTATGTTGTCAGTACAGCTGATAGAGAAGGGGTTTGGTTCGAAAATGAATAGTAACCAGTAGCCATTGTTGTTCAATTTTTCAAGCTGTGTCTATGTGTGTGTTTTAGAAAACTATAGTTTCCAGAATAATAAATTTGTTCAATATAAGGTATTTATATACATAGAAAGGTCAATAGAGTCAAAGTCGATCGCAGTTACAGTGACATCTACCCGAAACTTCATTGAAATTAAGAGCATCTCCAACAGTAAAGTGGGTTGTGAAAAAATTAAATACCACGTAGAATAAACAGTTATTTTATTAAAAAAATTCATCTTCAATGCAACCGCTCTTGTATAATAGTATAATTTTAAACTGAGGTGGCAACTTTTTTTTTAAAGAGTTTTCTACTTTATTTTATCCAACAATTTTAAAGTGTATTTAAGGAAACAAATAATAAATTGATATGTCATTAAAAACATGTATTTTACAAGTGAAGCATTGAAAACCACTTTTTAATTCGGATGTCTATCAAGTTTAATTACATATTTACATGTTATATATGAAGCAATTGGCTTGACATTGTTGACATTGTTGGCACATTATTATTGGAGATGCTTTAAGTTGTTTGTGGATTGATGATACGTATACTTCAATACTTTGTTGGATGGGGATCAAAAAAGAACGATTGACATTAGTCAAAAAGTGAAGAGAATCGATGGAGTGGAGACCACGACTAGTTTCAACCACTATTTTACAAGCAGCAACAGACAGTTGATGATGAGTTTGCATGGAACTCGTCATATAATTTCCATAGATAGACTTATAATAATATTACTAAAAATTAATAATATTCCAAAATAATTGAATGATCTCTTTGCTTGTTTTTGTGAAGAAATGGGAAATGAAGTAGACATGAAACAGCAAAGAAATATTGGTTAACTTGAATTGTTGTGGTGGCAGAATTCACACGGACATGTACTACTTGTTATGTCGTGGACTATTATTTGTCTTTGTTCTTAACTTCTTAATTATTAGTGTGCATCTACCAAATTGAAAGCTGATAATGATTTTTAGGAAGATTAATAGCTTTGTTACTTACAATGAACTAGTGAAGGGTTTGTTAATTTGCATATAATTTAGGATCTCTAATTAGATAATACATTATTGTAAGTTGTTTTCCTAAACTAAAATAAATTTACGAGCTGGGAGAGAAGAACATAATTTGAATCTACATTGTCATTTGATGTGTGTGTGAAGGTAATTTATATGATTACCTGAAATGAGGGAATTTCTATGATTCTTGTTATTCGATCTAATTTGAAGGATTAACCATCTAGGTATATATATATATATATATATATATTTGAAGTATTGTACTATTATATAAATTTGGGGTTTTTTAGGAAGGGATGATGTATGACATCTTTGGTGGGGGGCCCGTTGGGAGGGGCATTTTAGTCTTTATATTTTATTGTTACAATTACTTGGAGCCCAAGTAAAATCTCTAATATTTTTTATTTTGGTAATTACTTGGAGCTCAAGTACTTGGAGCCCAAGTTTAGTTACCTATAAATAGGTCACAAATGCTTTGTTTTCCTCATTCAGGTTTTTTCATCAATCAAAAGTTCTTTAGAACAATTGTGTGTTTCTTTTTTATCGCTTCCGCTTCGTCAGGAAAAACTCAAACTCACAACCTTGTGGTACAATTACAAAGCATGACCATCTATTAAAGTTGTCTAATTACAAAAGCTAATGAAAAAGGTATGACTCGTCGTGCTCTTACATTTACCTAATCCTGTCACGTCTCTGTTGTGTTTTTAGGATGAATTTTTTCATGCGAATTAACATCAATTTAGACTTTTGAGTCATCCAATTAATCATTATATATTTAAATGTAATTTTAAATAGCTGCTTTAATATTTCAAAATAGCTGTTTTTTATAATTTTATATATATACCTCCAACTTTATTTAGAGAAATTGATAAATTGAATGTGCATCTTCCACCACCATGCCATTTTGGACAGTAATATCTGTTTTTTATTTGTTTGTTTGTTCTTATTTTTATTTTTATTTTTTTAAAACATTGCTTTTTTTTTTTTTTTTTAATGGTGGGTGTTTGTGGTAATTCATTGGAAAATACAGATTAAGACCCCTTGGGAAGTAGAAAAGGACCAACTATTATTGGATTTTTCAAGAAAAAAATTACCAGGGATGATCTCCCTCTTACGTACCCCATCTTGAGTTTTGTTCAAATTTTCCATTAAATAAAAAAATAAAAAATAAATAAATAAAAAAAGATCACGATCCAATAAGGAATCTATTTGAATTTGATTCTCGTAACAAGAAGAATTTAATCATTTATAGTATAAAGTCATTTTGGAAAAAGAAAGTACACAAAAAAAAATAAAATGAAAAGGCAAGGCAAAAGCCCCAAACATATATCAACACGTGTCACTACACGATGAATGGACAGTGTGATAAAAAAATCGAACACGTGGCAAAGAGGCTAAAAAGGCAGATGTGGTTGGTACTTTGTACACGAAAGAAATGGAGTCTATTTTTCTCACCCTCTTCACATTACCCCCCTCCCTATCACTTTACATGTGTTTGGGGAGGGGTATTTTTGTCCAAAAACTGTTATGTGTTTAGACAAAAATACTCTTTTCCTAGACATTTTGGACAAAAATACTCCTTCCCTAACACATGTCAAGTGTTGGGAAGGAGGATAAGCAAAAGTAAACTCAAAGAAATAGTAGGTGAGGCAAAAACTTAATTTAAAAATAAATAAATAAAACCTGAAAATTTTGAAATTATCCAATAATGTACTAGATATTGACTCATGTTATACAACAAAAGCATAATCAAGCCAAGAAAAAAAAAAATTAACACCATAATTGGATTACATATAGTTAACGTCGATTTTTGGATTGTCTAGTCAACAATAACATGTAAGCGAGTTGATACTCGGATCGACCAAGAAACTTGCTACGTGAATGCAATATGTAATGAGAGAAGCAAATAAAAACAATAAATAACACCAGAGTTTTTACGTGGAAAACCCTAAGGCGAGGAAAAACCACGGTCGTTGTAGAGAAATGAAAAGAGGATGTTCACTATGTTCAGAAAAAAATTACAACTTATAGAGAGTATCCCTCTAATGTTATATTGCCTTATTGTCCTCTGGTTTGGCCTTTGCTAATTATATGTATTTATATGGGAATTAAAGTGTTGCTCTAATCATTGTCGTGCAAACATAGGATTCGAGGAAATGGTATCTCAGTGATTTGCCCGTATTTTGGGGAATCTATTTTCCTTGTATGGATTATCTTCTGGATCTTAGGGTTTATTATCTAATTTGTCAATTGCTTGATTAGCAGTGATTGTATATCTTGTTATAGGCTCAGATTTCGCGGTAGATGCAAAGAATCCCAGATTTATAGTGATCTTGGGGGTATTTCATGTTTAAAACGTAATCGGCGAGTTGGTACCAATTCGCCGCCTAGGATTACTTTGGCGAACTAGTCTAAGTGGGCGACTTGCTTTCTATCTTCGAGCTCACCTCTACTTTGTGTGCCTTATCGATTTGGCATGGTTTAATGATGTGGAGATCCAGTTCCGTAAATTCCAATTTTTATGTTGACGTGTCAAGCTGACTAAGATTTCGCTAAACATATACAATACTTCCATAAACAAAACAAGCATCATTTGTTGTTATAATATAAAAGCCAAAATTGCAAGGGCAAGCAATGACCTCGGATTTATAGCTATCATCTTCCATTTGATCAAGACGGGGGCGGCTGTGGTCTGTTTAGCTTGTTGTATTTACAAAATCTTTGAGAGACCCCAGCATCATATAATACATCCCACACAGCATAGCTGCAATTATAATATAACATCAATCGTATTTCTCTTACTCTGGAGATTTTAAGATTAAAGAAGATCATTAACAATGAAACAAAAAATATTTGTAGGTCTTTTCAACTCACTTGTAATTTTCCTTTAGAGCCTCCAATAGCCAGAAAAAATGGACTCTCCTCTAAGAAGGATACAAAAAAGACACCTCCCTAGACACATTGAGAACAGTGTGATAATCCATCTTCAATCCATAAAGAATTTTTCACCATATGCTAATCAATTATCTACCTCATCAAAATTAGATTTTAAGAAAAGCCACGAATCACTTACTGCTTTAGGATTTGAGGATGCAACACAGGAAGGTTGATTGTTCAACAAATCCCAAAGTTTTACCTGCACCTAATAAGTGCATCGTTAAACCATACAAATTGGCGAACTGGCAGGTCTATGGATGATGTATAATAGGTGGCAGAGTCCTTCATAGCTTTGATGGACCATTCTAAATTCAAGGCTAAGGGCATATTTACTAATCAATAATCGTATTCAGGAAAGAGAATTAAATTACTGATTTGAGAATTCCAGTGTTTACTAATTTTTTATGGAATTAAGTTCCGTGGACCCTACACTCAAATCAGTAATTAAGTTACTGATGGAAAGGGAACTTGATTCCTCCCACTCACCCTAGGAATCAAGTTCCCTTTTCTGATTGAAAAATGGAATCCATATATTTTTACTAAAATATCCTTAATTATAATAATTATAAAAAAAAATGTCTTTCCACTTTAGGACTAATTTCACAAACCTACCCTGAGTTTAGGTCTAATTGCAGCTAAATGCACATTTTACTCACAATTACACAAACCTCCCCTACTATAAGTTGACTTCCGTTAAACTTAACCAATGACCAAACTTTTAGGGTTAAATGACTTGAATGCCCCCATTTGTATTATTTTATTACCTAAAATAAATAATCAAACAAATATTATCTAATATATAATAAAATTTTAAAATTTTAATAAAAATGATGAGGATAATGTTGTTATTTTTTTGAAACCCATTTTTCATAAAAATCCTTCATGGACCTTTTTTTTTTTTTTTAATGGGTGATGAATCTCAAAAAAAAAAAAAAAATGCTCAACTGTGAATGATTTTTTTTTTTTTTTTTTCGTTTGTTTAAAATGGGTGTTGAACCTAGAAAAAATAAAAATAAAAGCTTAGATGATGATGGTTTTCTCTTTAATTGAAAATGGGTGGTGATTGATGTCAACAAAAAAGAAAAGTTCGCCATTTTTTTTTTCTCCTTTGAAAATGGGTGATAAATATTGAAAAAAAAAAAAAATTAACATTATCCTCATCTATTTTTTTTTTTAATTTTTTAATTTTTATTTCATATTAAATAATATTTATTTAATTAATTATTTTAGGTAATAAAATAATACAAATGGGGGTATTCAAGTTATTTAACCTTAAAAGTTTGGTCAATGGTTAAGTTTAACAGAAGTCAATTTATAGTAGGGGAGGTTTGTGTATTTTCAAGCAAAAGGTCCATTTAGTTGTAATTAGACCTAAACTCATGGAAGGTTTGTGCAATTAATCCTCCACTTTATAGCTTTCTTCCCGGGATTGTTCCGTGACATTCTCTCTTATGTTCATCATTTTTCTCTAAAAATCTTACTGCAGTTACGATTTTTTTTTTTTTTTTTTTTTTTAAAAAATACAGATTCCATGAATATAATGGTGAGAGTGGATGCGGTAAGTGGCTGGGAAGAGCGGGGAGAGAGGAAGGTAGGTTGGCCCACCTTCATGGCCCGGAGCTTGCCCACCTTCATGGCCCGGAGCTCCTCCACTTCACGCAGTAGCCTCTTGTTTCGTTAGTGAACCGAACCATCTCTTCAAGTACTTGCACTCCATATCCTTTTGCTTCAGCTTGCTTCTATACATTTTTTTTCTTTTCAAAATCACTATTTTATTTTGCATTTTTTTGTTACATGGTTACTTGGGTGTGTTTGACTATCATTTAATTAAATACCACGTAGAATAAACAGTTACTTTATTAAAAAATTCATCTTCAATGCAACCACTCTTGTATAATAGTATAATTTTAATCTGAGGTGGTAACTTTTTTTTTAAAGAGTTTTCTACTTTATTTTATTCAACAATTCTAAAGTATATTTAAGGAAACAAATAATAAATTGACATGTCATTAAAAACATGTATTTTACAAGTGAAGCATTGAAAACCACTTTTTAATTCGGATGTCTATCAAGTTTAATTATATATTTACATGTCATATATGAAGCAATTGGCTTGACATTGTTGACATTGTTGACATATTATCATTGGAGATGCTCTAAGTTGTTTGTGGGTTGATGATACGTATAATTCAATACTTTGTTGGATGGGGATCAAAAAAAGAACGATTGACATTAGTCAAAAAGTGAAGAGAATCGATGGAGTGGAGGCCACGACTAGTTTCAACCACTATTTTACAAGCAGCAACAAACAGTTGATGATGAGTTTGCATGGAACTCGTCATATAATTTCCATAGATAGGCTTCTAATAATATTACTAAAAATTAATAATATTCCAAAATAATTGAGTGATCTCTTTGCTTGTTTTTGTGAAGAAATGGGAAATGAAGTAGACATGAAACAGCAAAGAAATATTGGTTAACTTGAATTGTTGTGGTGGCAGAATTCACACGGACATGTACTACTTGTTATGTCGTGGACTATTATTAGTCTTAGGACAAATTTCACAAACCTCCCCTGAGTTTAGGTCTAATTGCAGCTAGATGGACATTTTACTCACAATTACACAAACCTCCCCTACTATAAGTTGACTTCCGTTAAACTTAAATAATGACCAAACTTTTAGGGTTAAATGACTTGAATGCCCCCATTTGTATTATTTTATTACCTAAAATAAATAATCAAACAAATATTATCTAATATATAATAAAATTTTAAAATTTTAATAAAAATGATGAGGATAATGTTGTTATTTTTTTCAAACCCATTTTTCATAAAAATCCTTCATGGACCTTTTTTTTTTTTAATGGGTGATGAATCTCAAAAAAAAAAAAAAAAATGCTCAACTGTGAATGATTTTTTTTTTTTTTGTTTAAAATGGGTGTTGAACCTAGAAAAAATAAAAATAAAAGCTTAGATGATGATGGTTTTCTCTTTAATTGAAAATGGGTGGTGATTGATGTCGACAAAAAAGAAAAGTTCGCCATTTTTTTTTCTCCTTTGAAAAATGGGTGATAAATATTGAAAAAAAAAAAAAATAACATTATCCTTATCTTTTTTTTTAAAATTTTTTAATTTTTATTTCATATTAAATAATATTTGTTTAATTAATTATTTTAGGTAATAAAATAATACAAATGGGGGCATTCAAGTCATTTAACCTTAAAAATTTGGTTAATGGTTAAGTTTAACGGAAGTCAATTTATAGTAGGGGAGGTTTGTGTAATTTCAAGCAAAAGGTCCATTTAGCTGTAATTAGACCTAAACTCATGGAAGGTTTGTGCAATTAGTCCTCCACTTTATAGCTTTCTTCCCGGGATTGTTCCGTGACATTCTCTCTTATGTTCATCATTTTTCTCTAAATCTGACTGCAGTTATGAAATTTTTTTTTATTTAAAAAAAAAAATACAGATTCCATGAATATAATGGTGAGAGTGGATGCGGTAAGTGGCTGGGAAGAGTGGGGAGAGAGGAAGGTAGGTTGGCCCACCTTCATGGCCCGGAGCTTGCCCACCTTCATGGCCCGGAGCTCCTCCACTTCACGCAGCAGCCTCCTGTTCGTTAGTGAACCGAACCATCTCTTCAAGTACTCGCACTCCATATCTTTTTGCTTCAGCTTGCTCCTATACATTTTTTTTCTTTTCAAAATCACTGTTTTATTTTGTATTTTTTTGTTACATGGTTACTCGGGTGTGTTTGACTATCATTTAAATATGAATATTTTGATATCATTATTTAATTTCTTATAAGTAAATATATTTACACAAAACCAACCAACATCTAAAAGATTGTGATTTTGAGACTTTGAGTTATGTCCCTTCCATAAAAAGGAAAAAATGCACCAAAATGTGAAAAATTAATTCAACATCAAATTCATTATGTTTTCAAATCTGAATTACTTCTCAAATTTTAATTATTATTGACTAATTAGTTCAAATTTTACAATATAAAGATGTTAATTATTATAGTTATAGTGCTATGAGCAATATAAAAAATATTTTTTCATAATAACAAATAAGGGTATTTTTGTAATCAATTATGTATCATTCCGATTCTTTAATTTAAGTAAACACTAGAAATGGAATAAATTTGGTTTTGTTTCCGATTCTTAAATTGTTAATAAACGCTGAAATGGAATTTAGTAACTTGATTTCAATTCCCCTCTATTCCCTTTCCGATGGAACTTGATTCCGATTCCATCCATTCCTGATTAGTAAACGTGACATAAATGATTTCTACTAGTGCTGGCGTCGGAGTTAGAATGACGTGAAACTTTAACGGTTGAAGCGAATCGACGAGATCTTCAATAATTACGACCTATGGTCCTGAGGCATGCCCTTTTTCGGCCAAATTCCATCCTTTAGGCCTCGTAATTGCCATTTTTGCTATTTTAGGAAAGTTTTGTTTTGGTAATAAGTTGAGTTTTACAAATCAGAATCGTCTGCCGTCAATTCTGGCTTGATTTAGGTCCTTAGTATTATTTGTTTCTGCAATTATCTCAATTTTGCTATTTTTGGTAATTTTCGTTAATTAGGCTCATTTCCTTGCTCAACAAGGATTACGGTTAGGGTTTGTTTGCTTTAAATAGGCTTGTAAGCCAAAAGGCTATTCAACTTTTATTCAATAAAATTCAGAGTTTCTCTTAAGAGTTTTTCTCTTTTCTAGTGGATTCCAGTTTATCTCGGAATATAGACGTTGGTCTTATTCCTTCATTGTTTCACGTTGCGTCAATTGATGTCTATATAAAAAAGAATATAACTAAAAAATATATATATATTGTTTCTTCTGTAGATCCAATTGCAAGAAGTTGTAAGAAATCATTAGTGTGAAACAGCCTCCATCGTGGAGGTTGCTTGGCCTCATCTTCACGGAGGCCACCGGCCTCTATTCGTGGAGAAGACCAATCGAAGACCTCGTCGTCAAGGTCGACAGCCGGTCTCCTCCACAAATGGAAGCCGGCGGCCTCCAAGAGAGGTGGTGATACCATGGATGGAGATCCAATGGCTAGATCTCCATGCAGCGGTGGAGGACAAGTAGATCCGGTGGTCACCACCCCATAATTTTTTTTAAAATTTTTTTTTAATCGGATGAGATGGACGATGGAGATGCCATTGTTAAAAATGTAGATTTTTTTTTTTTTTAAATGGAAAAAAAAAAATTAGAAATTTTTATTTGTCAATATTTTTTAATTTTAACATTTAAATCTATCTATAAATGTCAATTTAAATAAAAATAATAATAATAAATAAATAAAATATATATTAACCAACCGAGTACAGTCCAATACTATCTAAAGGAACTATATTTATTCTGATGGTTGTAAGTAATCTTCATAAATCTTTCATGAATTCCAACAATAATACGCTCTCAAAGAACAACTATGAACGACAAGACCTATTTTGCTATGTCTCCTTCAAAACACGTATTTTGCAAGTAGATTTGATTTAACAATTAAAAAGGTTTAACACTTACTAGAAGAGGGGGTAAAAGGGTTAATATTACCGATATCATAATTTAAATGTATTTTACTGCATGAGGAAAGATGTGATTTTAGTTTAGGGGCGGTAAACTTAAATGGAAATCAGTAGCAAACTTTCTTTCCTTTCTTTTTCTTCTTCGCCATCTTCTCCTCATCAACCACACGTGGTTGTACTTCATCAATCCGAAAACGGTAAAGGTTATAAAATATATGATATTTTGGAACAGGCTCTCCATCTATATTGAAACTTATTGTCTTATGAGATAGTATCCACATACAATATCAAGGTCCCATATCTTGATGGAAGGTTCCGTTGAGCCAATAGCAATCAAATTCCCTGCCAGCATATGGAAAGCACTCATTACTAGATCAATTGTAGCAAAAGAAGAAACAAACTCAGAGTAAAATGCACAAATTTCTAAAATGACCATATCCCAAGATTTAAAAAAAAAAAAAAAAACATGAACGATCCAAGTATTCTGAAAAGAAGAAGAAGAATCCCCCATCCGAGCAGTAATTTGGATGCAGAACTTCATGATATTTCCAAATAAATTTTAACCCATCCTTTCTTGGGGAATTTGGATCTGACTTCATTAGAATGATACCAGTTTCACAAAATCTTATATGTCTACGGGTTCTATTTGTAAGAACCAATACACTTGGATAAATTGAACACACAAAATACAAATTTCCATTCAATATGTATGAGCGTCTAACATTTTCCCCTCCTTTAAGAGGACAATCAAGCCATGTTGTGTAAAGGGAAATGTGCAACATGCCGTTTGAAAGTAGACTGTCATATTGACAATGTTTAATATTTTAAATACTTACTTAGTCAACCATATATCATTTGATGAACATATAGTTTCGGATCACCATCATGAAATACAGGTTCGGATCACCTGTATTTTCATGCAAGAATGATGATACGATGATGAACATACAGGTTCCACTACAAAAAAAAGTGACATATAGTGACAAATTTTGATTGTATCACTGTTGGCATTATTTTGTGACAAATTTTACTATTTGTCATTATGTTTTGTTCAATTGAAACATTTTAAAAATAATTGTCACAATTAGTTACAAAACTTGATAATTTATGACAAATAATATAACTAGTCACAAAATTACCTTTTTAAAAGGAAAGATTTTATTTTATAAATAATTAGGTTTTAAAAAGGCATAAGAATCAATTAATATTTACATTAAAAAAATCAATTAATAATTCTTTTTTTTTAAAAAAAAGCCACAATCATGCTGTGCTCCCCCCCCCCCCCCCCCCCCCCCCCTTTTAGGTTTGAAACAGTGTTTCATCGGAAGAAGTACCAAGATTATAGAGAAACTTTTGTCCGGATAAAAATGTAAGCTTATCTTGATTTTTTTTAGGGTTTGTTTTCTTATACTTGTTTTTCAGGGTCGGAATCTCAAATTCGAGTTTCATATATTGAAAGTGTCTTTGAATAAGGTATGATTTTTTTTTATTTTTTTTGTAATATAGAATTGTATATATCTATTTAGAGATTATTTTTTTTAACTTTAATTTGTTTTCAATTTTTTTAAGGAATCCATTCTTATTATTTCATGATTTATAGTTGTTTATTCTTAGATTTCTACGGTATATGTCAATATTAGTTTATGTACTTACTAACTGTATGATAAAATGATTTTTATGGAACAATTCATTGTTTGTTGCAGAGCATTTCTTAAGCTTCTCTTTTTCTTGATTTCATTTTTTTAGGATTTTTTTTTTGGTAATTATTTTTTCAAGGTCAAAATCTCAAATTCAAGTTTCATATATTGAAAGTGTCTTTGAATAAGGTATGTTTTTTTTTTTTTTTTAATATTATTATTATTATTATTTTGTATGTAGGATTATATATATACGTTTAGGGATGTTTTTTTTAACTTTAATTTGTTTTCAAATTTTTTAAGGAATCATTATTATTATTTCATGATTTATAGTTTTCTGTTCTTAAATTTTCACAATATATGTCAATTTAGTTTATATGCACACTAACTGTTTGATAAAATGATTCTTATAGAATAACCAATTTTTATATGCACACCAATTGTTTGATAAAAGAGTTCAAACACTCAATAAGATATTTGATATTTAGCTGGATGAATAGATTGACATTATGGAGGACTTTATATGAAGATGAATAGATTAACAGTTCCAATAAGTTTTATACTTGGATATCAAACTTATAGAATTTATTTTATACTTGTACTAAGTTTTGTCAGTATTATTGCATTTTTCATCGGTTTTATTTTGGTGACTTTAATTTAATTTGTTCTCATTATTTTTTTTTCTTCATGTCTTCATGTATGTAGGTTTCTTTTGCAAAACCTAAATATTCTTTAGCTACCTGACAACTGACAGTGGATCATTGGCTTCTAATATTTCACAATCAATACCTCAAAAATTTCAAGTTTTTGGTTATGCAGTTGGAAGTTATTGTGTGTGACCTAACACTTATGTTAACTTAGACTAGCCGGCTTACATGTGTTACTTTGAAAGAAGTTGGATTACTTTTGTATCAATTCGATAATATGTTAATTTTTGGATATTTTTTAATGGAATGATTATTTATGGAACTCAATGTCATTCAATGAGTGACATGTTTTATTTGTTTATATATATATATATATATATATATATATATATTTTATACAATTTAAATTTATATTAAATTTTGACAACTGATTAAGTTGTTACTATGTATTTATACAGTGACTTAATATTCATATTGTTAATTATCACTAACTTTGCGTTGTAGTGACAATTATTATATGGTTAACTTAATTGTCACTAAATGTGTCTGTAGTGACATAATTTTAAGATGATTATTTGTCACTAGATTTGTGAATAGTGACACTTTTTAAATAATAAATTGTCACTAAAATTATGTACAGTGACAAAATCTTCAAACGGTTAATTATCACTAAACTAATATAGTGACACAATTTTTATTTTGTCACTAATTAAGGTCAAGTGATAATGTGTCACTAAAAGTTATGATTTGTGACAAGTATCAAAAAACCGTCACAAATACTTTTAGTGACGGGGGCAAAAGTGACGAATTGTTAGTGACACTTTTTTTGTCACAATATTGAATTTGTGATCATTTCTTCAATTATAATGACAAATATTTTTTATCACTGTAAATCAATTTTCTTGTAGTGTTCGGATCACCATCGTTTGATTCCTCCTATATATAGACATGTTTGCAATCGTAACATCAATGAGTGTCTGGTAGCAGAGACAAAGACAGAGAGATAGAAGACAGTAAAGTGTGTTACGTGCCTCGAGATGACTAACATCATCCTCATTACATGCACCAAACAAACAATAACTGTATCATCTGGATTAATGTTCATGTCCTCCAACTCTTCTGAATCCTCGTCCTAAAATACAATTATTGTAAGATCATAAGCCAAACAAGCAATAAAAACCAAACCACGTGCCGCCCATGTAGCCCGTGGTTTGATAAGATCCAACCACACCATGTAGCCGTCCACCATGCCGAAGAGTTATTGACAAGAAAATGATCGTTGAATCTCAGGTCCAACTGGAATCGAATTCTAGCAAGTCTACCAATTCTTTTGAGGAAACACTTGAGTCATTTGTTTTTTTGTCGGAAGTCTTAACAGGCCTGAATTGGATATGGAATTTGAATCGAGTCTGAAGTTTAAAGTGTGAAGTCTGAGCAACGTGTTTGTTTTTTGTTTTTTGATGTCTGAATCAAGTGTTGAGCCGTTTGTTTTTTAAAAACAAAAACATTTGAAAACTTATAATTTGACATTTATACCCTTACATCATTGATTGTTATATATCATTGTATTTATTTGTTATATACTTATATCTTGTTAATCCAAAAATAATATATCACTATTTAAATAAAATTAAATAATATATCACAATTTGAGCATTTCATAAATCTCCTCCTCATTGTAATCACCTGTGGTCTCCTTTGTGTTTTGGATCATCTTCTTCATGTTGTTTGGGATTGAAACCCTAGACCCACCTCCGCTCATCTTCATTTGTCAAACACAACACCCACAAAAACCCCACCTCCTCCTTCACTCTCCGCTTATTCTTTAGAAACCACTACAAGAAAATGGACCTACGGTAACAAAAAATATTTGTCATTATAAGTGAAGAAATTGTCACAAATTCAATATTGTGACAAAAAAAGTGTCACTAACAATTCGTCACTTTTGCCCCCGTCACTAAAAGTATTTGTGACAGTTTTTTGGTACTTGTCACAAATCATAACTTTTAGTGACACATTATCACTTGACCTTAATTAGTGACAAAATAAAAATTGTGTCACTATATTAGTATTTAGTGACAATTAACCGTTTGAAGATTTTGTCACTGTACATATTCTTAGTGACAATTTATTGTTTAAAAGGTGTCACTATTCACAAATCTAGTGACAAATAACCATCTTAAAATTATGTCACTACAGACAAACTTAGTGACTATTAAGTTAACCATATAATAATTGTCACTACAACGCAGACTTAGTGACAATTAACAATATCAATATTAAGTCACTATATAGATACATAGTAACAATTTAATTAATTGTCAAAATTTAATATAAATTTAAAATGTATAAAAAAATAAAAAATCTAAAAATTTAACCAAATAAAACATGTCACTCATTGAATGACATTGAGTTCCATAAATAATCATTCCATTAAAAAATATCCAAAAATTAACATAATATCGAATTAATACAAAAGTAATCTAACATCTTTCAAAGTATTTTCAGGAATGTTGATGTAGCAGCAAGGAAGAAGTATGTTAATTTGGTCAACTCAGTTAAAAAATCTGGGGGCACTGCTCATGTATTTTCGTCAATGCATGTCTCAGGCGAATAATTGGGACAATTGACCGGCGTTGTAGCAATCCTTCGTTTCCCGCTACCGGATTTAGATGACATTGAGATGTGACTGAAGAGGAGGTGATTGGCAGGACGTATGAGTTGGTAAAAAAACTCATTTCCTCCATTAAGATGTTTGTATATTAGCATTTCTTCTATTGGATTGCTGCCATGAAATAATAAACTCATCAATTATACAGGCATGACTCATAATCGTTTGAATTAAGACTGCTCCATTGGACTAGTCAATGTAACATATGTATTTAGTTTAAATTACATTTAGTGAAGTAAAGTAATAATTTCAACTAAATAACAAATGTAAGTCGGCTAGTCTAAGTTAACATAAGTGTTAGGTCACACACCATAACTTCCAACTGCATAACCAAAAACTTGAAACTTTCGAAGTCTTGATTGTGAAATATTAGAAGCCAATGATCCACTGTCAGTTGTCAGGTAACTAAAGAATCTTTAGGTTTTGCAAGAGAAACCTATATACATGAAGACATGAAGAAAAAAAAATTGTGAGAACAAAGTAAAGTCACCAAAATAAAAGCGATGAAAAATGCAACAATATTGACAAAACTTAGTATAAGTATAAAATAAATTCTATAAATTTGATATCCAAGTATAAAACTTATTGGAACTGTTAATCTATTCATCTTCATATAAAGTCCTCCATAATGTCAATCTATTCATCCAGTCAAATATCAAATATCTTATTGAGGGTTTGAACTCCTTTATTGAACAATTGGTATACATATAAAATTGGTTGTTCTATAATAATCATTTTATCAAACAGTTAGTATGCATATGAACTAAATTGACATATATTGTGAAAATTTAAGAACAAAAAACTATAAATCATGAAATAATAATAATGATTCCTTAAAAAATTTGAAATCAAATTAAAGTTAAAAAACATCCCTAAATGTATATATAATCCTACATCCAAAAAAAAAAAAAAAAAAAAAAAAAAAATCATACCTTATTCGAAGACACTTTCAATATATGATACTCGAAATTGAGATTCTGACCTTGAAAAAACAAGTACCAAAAAACAAACCCTAAAAAATGAAGTCAAGAAAAAGAGAAGCTTAAGAGTTTTCTTTTAATGCTGCATCAAACAATTGATTGTTCCATAAGAATCATTTTATCAAACAGTTAGTAAGCTCATAAACTAATATTGACATATAATGTGAAAATCTAAGAATAAACAACTATAAATCATGAAATAATAATAATAGGTTCCTTAAAAAAATTGAAAACAAATTAAAGTTAAAAAAACCTCTCTAAATAGCTATATACGATTCTACATTCAAAAAAAATATATATATACCTTATTCAAAGACACTTTCAATATATGAAACTTGAATTTGAGATTCCGACCCTGAAAAACAAGTATAAGAAAACAAACCCTAAACAAAATCGAGATAAACTTATATTTTTATCTAAACAAAAGTTTCTCTATAATCTTGGTACTTCTTCTGATAAAACACTGTTTCAAACCTAAAAGGTGTTATTAAGGTAAAGGAAAAAAAAAAAAAAAAAAAAAAAGGGAAAAAAAAAAAAACACAACATGACTGTGGTGTTTTTTTTTTTTTTTTTGTGGCTTTTTTTTAAAGGAAATATTAATTGATTTTTTTTAATGTAAATATTAATTAATTCTAATGCCTTTTAAAAACCTGATTATTTATAAAATAAAATCTTTCCTTTTAAAAAGGTAATGTTGTGACTAATTATATTATTTGTCACAAATTATCAAGTTTTGTAACTAATTGTGACAATTATTTTTAAAAAGTTTCAATTGAATAAAACATAATGACAAATAGTAAAATTTGTCACAAAAGAATGCCAACAGTGATACAATCAAAATTTGTCACAAAAAAAATGTGTCACTATAGGTCACTTTTTTTGTAGTGAACCCAAAACAAGAAGGAAAAAAAAAAAACAAAAAACAAAAAACATATCACAAAAGCTTGCTTAATTACCAGATTGTGAAGGGATTAGAAATGGAAGAGAATGAATTTTTGAAAGCTTATGACAAGGGTTTTTGAGAGAGAAGAGCAGAGGCGGTGTGAAGAAAATAATGAGTTGTTTGGAAAACAAGGGTTTGGTTAGATATGTATAAGGATATATTGGGAAATAAGCTATTTTGCAGAAGGCAATTTGGATCCAAAAAAAAAAAAAGTGAAGTGAAGTGAAGTCCCAAAAGACTTCGGACAAAAGTTGGAATTTTCAACTTTTTTATCTTAGATGTTTTTGATCATTTCTCAGACTTGGGACGACTTAAAAAACAAACAACAATGTCTTAGTAAATCATTTCACCGACTTTTAAGACTTCAGATGTAAAAACAAATAGGGCCTCAACCTATTAAATATATCAAGATATGTATTTTTAATTTATTTTTCTTGATGCTGCCATGGCCGCAAGAAATAGACAGTGTTTGAACTTTTTCGATTGTATATTATTCTTTTTGAGTAATGCTATAAACCCGAATAATTAATCTAAATTTCAATCCAAATAATGTGCCAATTGAGTTGTTATCATTACACACAATATATGATGACGTGGTTAATGAAAAAATCACTTATCACATTATTTGGGTTGAAATTTGAACTAAAATTTTTGGATTGTCTAGTATTAATGATTCTTTTTCTGTGTTTGTGCTTTAAGCTTTTGAATAAAATTCCATTCAAATGACCTATCGCAAACTATAGCCGGATTTGAAGCTCTTGCAAAGCCATCGAACAAAAGCATACATCAGCTACTGGATCCTATTAAAAGAAGTTAAATAAAAATTAATATAATTTACATTAGAGGTGGGAAATACAATCTACCAATCATCAAAGACAAACTGTTCATAAACAGTAGAATTGATTGCCTTTTCTGATTCAGACAATAACTAATTCCACCCAAAACTAAAATAATATTCCCTAAATTACCAAATTCATTTATTTAATGACTATTAAATACCACATTAGCTGGATCCGTTTCCGTCCTCTCCGATTCCTCAAATCACCCCGATCTCACAATCTGGTTTGTCATGCTTTGGCAACGTCAATCTCATCCTTGTCGTCTCTTTTGGCAGTTTCCTCAATTAGTTTCTTGTCCAGAAACTCAACAAGACTTTCAAGTGCAATAGTGGGATCGTCACTTTTCATGAGGTGTAGAGCCATCTCTGCCGGACTTATATCTACTTTCTTGATAAGCTCATCAACACGCCTGAACAGAGCATGATCTTTGATTCCCAAATATGTTTTGGCTAGCATTCTGAAACCTGAAGGATTGCAACACCCCATCTCTATGTGCACGTCCATTCGTCCCGGTCGAAGCAGAGCAGGATCCAACCTCTCCTTGTGATTCGTCGTAACGATTATGATCCTCTCCTCCCCACAACTTGACCATAAACCATCAATGAAATTAAGCATCCCTGACAATGTTGTCTGTAAAATAAACAGTAAAATTGTTCTGTCAGAGCGCTTATTTGGTCTGACAAAAAAAAAAAAAAAAAAAAAACAGAACAACAACAGTGCAGATTAAAGACAGTTTAGTCAAGTTCATGTACTTACTCCAGGATCTAAAGAGACGTTCTCGGTTTCTTTTCCCTTATCCGGGCTAGCGCTCCGGCGACCACGATCATGCAAAACAGTTTCGTTACAATCAATATCCTCAATGAGTATGATTGACCGATTGGTGGTGGTGGTGAGAACATTCCTCAAGTCAGCATCGCTTTTGACACTCTGCAATTGAAGATCATAAACATTGTACTTCAGGTAGTTAGCAATGGCAGCAACCAGCGATGATTTTCCAGTCCCAGGCGGGCCGTAGAGAAGGTATCCACGCTTCCAAGCACGACCCACGTTGTCAAAGAAACCTTTGCGGTTAACAAAGGTGTCAAGATCGTCAATTATGAACTTCTTGAGGTCGGCATCCATGGCCAAAGTGTCAAAAGTTGATGGGTGCTGAAAAACAGCTGAGTTCCACGAACTGTGTTGATGATCGTAGGTGTAGATGTTGAGGATTTGTCTTGCTTCCAAGATTTTCTGTGCCTTTCGAGCAATATAAGGAAAATAGTTTTCAAGAACTCTGTCTCTGTCTGTCTTTTTACAAGTCAAGTGATAGTACTTCTTGTCGTTGTAGTAGTATTTTTTTCCTTCTTTCATGTGAAGTGACCATTGGAGTTTCATGCCTTCGAAGTTGTCTATGATTTTGGCTCCGACAGGGACGGCGAGTTTGGGGACAGCGGTGCTGTTGCGAGTGTTGTTGGAACCAACAAGTAGGCTGTCTGTGGAGGATCCGGCGATGCTGGGCAAATAGACTTCCGCGGCTTTGTAAGTTTCGCTGATAACTGCCTCCCAACGTTGCTCGATTATGAAAGTGAATTCGTTAGAGAAGTTGAAGAGAAAATATTCTGATAGTTTCGAAGATATGAACTCTCTCATCCGTCGTGGAATCACTTCATTCAAAATTGTTCGAATCACCATCATGAACGCAGAAATTGAAGCGTATGTTGTCAGAACAGCTGAGAGAGAAGGGGTTTGCCCCGAAAATGAAAAGTAACCGGTAGCCATTGTTGTTCAATTTTCAAGCTGCGTCTCTGTTTTAGAAAACTATAGTTTTTTGAATAATAAATTCTTACAATACGAGGTCTACATGAGGGAATCAAATAAGCAGAGATCAAAGTCGAAGTTACAATGACTTATACTTCAATACTTGGTTGGATGGGGCTCAATGGCTCATCGACACCATTTTAATGGAAGTTACAATAAAGAAAATGAAAAATTACAAGGAAAAAAAGAACGATTGACATTAGTCAAAAAGTGAAGAGAATCAAAAGCACAAACCCACTAGATATATTAGTCCGCCAGAGGAGAAAAACTTCAGTGGGACGGTCCCATTGACGTGGATATGGGACCGTCCAATCAGAGCACGCCACAAGTGTGTAACAAGTGTGCCATACATTCTCCTAATGTATATGTGGCGTACTCTGATTGGACGGTCCCATATCCACGTCAGTGGGACCGTCCCACTGAAGTTTTTCTCCCGGCAGAGATGGCTCTACCTACACGACTACATCTCATTAACACGACCGGTGTCAATCACTCTTTCTTGACATTAGTAAAAAGCACAAACATGACTAGATACAGTATATAATTATATATACACAACTCACACCACATAATAAAATATTAGGAAGAATTGTAAAAAATCCCGAGATTAAATGTCAAATCATACCCTCTAATTTGAACAATTAGAAAAAACCCACGAGTATTAATTAACAGTTAATTAACCATTAGTTGATTTTATATATATCGAATATTACAATTTAAATCATTTATTATACATAGAATAAATAAAGGAAAATATAATACAAATATATACTAATAATATAAAATCAATTTCATACAAAAATATTTTTTTATATTTTAAAATAGATTTTTTCTTTAAATTTTATAATGATTCTATTGCTTTGTTATAATATATTTTTATATATTTAATTTTTATTAAAATATTTTTTTTTATTTTCTATCATATTAGTATATATTTTTTTTCAT
This sequence comes from Acer saccharum, assembly GCA_030490815.1. NCBI lineage: Eukaryota > Viridiplantae > Streptophyta > Magnoliopsida > Sapindales > Sapindaceae > Acer > Acer saccharum. The sequence goes on from CM059868.1 coordinate 6,647,700, forward strand.
TATTTTTTTTAGTTCAATTATAGAAAAAACCACTTAAATAATAATATTTCATTAGATTTAATTAAAGTCAACTAATTGTCAACTAATTGTAGGGGATTTTTTTACTGATTATTCAAACCATAGAGTTTAATTTAGCATTTGATCAAAAGTTAAAAGTTATTTACAATTTTCCCTAAAATATTATATGTATAGCATGCCCACCGCCGATTCTGTTAGAGCTTTCGATGTGAATCATAATATATATACACAATAATGATGATCATTTTATTTATTTATTTATTTATTTATTTGATGAATCGAGTTCGAGTGTGTATGCACATGATCATATTATTTCTAAAGACACTAATGATGATAAAAAATAAATAAATAAATAAAAAAAGATGGTCCAATCTTATACGTTTGTTACATAATATTGATGGTCCAATAATGATGGTCCAATCTTGCACTTGTATAACTCACACCGCATAATAAAATAATGATGATCATTTCATTATTCACCAAAAAAACTTGGGACTAGAAAAGGAAAGGCAAAAAGGCCCAAACATATATCAACATGTGTCACTACACTACGAATGGACAGTGTGAAAAGAATGAAAATCGAAACGTGGCGAAGAGGTTGAAGACCGAAAGAGGCAAGTGTTGTTGGGAGTGACTGGGACTTTGTACATGTAAGAAATGGGACATGAAAAAGGTGAGTTCAGACGACGACAAAGTGGAGGATTGAGGAATGCACATTCACAACAAACCCATTATGTAATTTTCAACAATTCATAAAAAACTATAGGAAAAATATTAGGCTAGGCAAAAACTTATTTAAACAAAAAAAACACCGGAAAAATTTGAAATTATCCAATAATATACTAGAATTTGACTCATTATACCACAAAAGCTTAATCGAGACAAGTAAAAAAAATTAACACCCATAATTGTATTACATACCATTGACGTCGATTTTTTAATTGTCTAGTCGACAACAGTACGTAGGCGAGTTGATATTCGGATCAACCAAGAAACTTGTGATTGAAACACCCTCTTGCTATGTGAACGTGATAGGTAATGAGAAAAGCAAACAAAAGCAATAAATACAGCGATATGCGATATACGATATGTATGCCCTCTCTTTTTCTTTTTTTCTTCCTAAAAAAAATACATAGAAGTCATAACTATTGTTTTGTAATGTTACAGAATTGACTCTACATTACAGAGCTAGTTACAGAGCTTGAGATGTGATTCAACTCCTACCATGATTTAGGATACGTGTATGTTTAAGTTATAAGATTTTAAGTGGCTGAGCAGTGTGCATCGTGTATCTCACTTTCTATATGAGTTGTGGGAGTTTCGAGTCTAACAATGCATATAAAACCAGTATATATGAGGAGTTTTCTCCGTTTGTTTTGTATAGGGAATATTGTCCGAAACAAAAGGTGTAAAGACATCTTTAAAGAAGAAATTATTAATATATAAGATTATCAAAGCATACATTTTATCTAGCTAAAGAAGAATTATATAGTATATATAGTATGGTGGAGAAGATCATGAGATCAAATCAATCAACATGCGTATCATATTTGGACCAAAAAATTTTTTTAATACAATCTCGTTGAAAATTTACTATGATAATGCCGCAGCAGGTTTCTTCTCTAAGAACGACAAGTATTCAAAGGGTGTTAAATATATGGAGATAAAATACTTCACCGTCAAAGAAGAAATTCATAGACAAAGAGTGTCAATTCAACACATTAGCACAAATCTTATGGTTACAGATCCATTAACCAAAGGATTAGCACCAAAGACATTTACTGAGCATGTTGAAAGAATGGGTATTAATTATTGGACGTCATTATTGATAATTGTATTATGACTTTTATGTTTTTAATAATATTGACACTTTAAGCTCACTTGTTTGTTTCCGATTTATCCTATATTCTATTCTGTATACATGATTGAATTAGATGAATGATAATAGGAATTGTTTTTAATAAAGACATTAAAATTGGACCATTATTATAAATCTCATTACAGATCATAACTAATGAAGTTGTACTTGGAAAGTTGAAAGTGACTATGCCGAAATAATGACAAACAACCGCCATTACTCTCTTTAGTTTCTCTTCTTAATTGTGATATAACGTTATAACAATAACAGATGATTTAACATAACATTATTGTGCACATTATATATAAATTATTAAACCGCGAATGGAATGTCACATGGCTCAAGTGGGAGAATGTAAGAATTTAATGTGACCCATGTGACAAATATGATATATAAACTATCACATATATTAATTTACTTGTCACATAATTTAACATCATAGTTTAATTATGATTTGAATGCTTAAATCCTATTAGCTATTGAAGAGATACGACTCTTCTGAATTATTGTGTCTTGATGGAAGACATTGTTTACATTTTATATATACAGAAGTTTGGTCCTCATTCAACCTAATATAATTATCAGTACTATATTTCCATCAATAAAAGTACGTCAAATAAAGGAATTTAGATCCTCTACTGATCTGATCTTTTCCTGGCCTCACATAATCTCATGACACATAAGCATTGCAATGAATGTATGGTTAAGATGTGATTGGTTTCCACAACCACTTTATCAACAACCAAATATATGCTTTAAAAAGGTCGAGAAAAATATTAGATCAGTAGAGGATCCAAATCCCAAATAAAAATGTCAAGAGAAAGAAACACATATAACTTCTTTTACGGATTGTCTTCATCCAATTTGGTCTTTTTCAAATAAAGAGCAATGGACCACGATATATTTTGAGTTTCTGTAATTATATTGTGAAAATCTTGAAGTTCTACGAATGAGAACAGGTTTTATGTGTAATTGTTATCTACATAATTATTTTAGAACACCATTTTAATGGAAGTTACGGTCAAGCAAAAGACAAATTACAAGGAAAAAAAAGAACGATTGACATTAGTCAAAAAGTGAAAAGAATCAATGGATTGGAGGCCAAGACATAGATCAAAAGCACAAACATAATTAGATTCAACCATTATTTTACAAGCAGCAACACACAGTTCATGATGAGTTTCATGGAAATAACATACGGAACTCGTCACATAATGTCCAATTACAAAAACTAATGAAAAAGGCTTTGACTCATCGTATTTACCTAATTTACCTAATTTACCTAATCTTGTCATGTCTTGTCATGTCTTGTTTTTAAGATATGAATTTGTGATCTCAAATTCACTCGGTGACGTGGCAAGAGGAGATTAGAATCTCAGTCTCTTATTCATGCTACTGTTATTTTTTCCGCTTTTGTTTTAGTAGGAGGTTAGTTTGCTCTACAGCTGTTAATGTTTGTGTTGAGCTGTTAGATGGTGATTGGCTGATTGATGGTAGTGGGATTATAATTGTTATAGAGAAAAGCTTTGTAAGGTAGAGATAAAAAGCGTGCTGAGAACTGAGTGAGAGAATTATGGTGAGAGAGGAGAGTATTTCGAATTTATCTATGTATTTCTCTAGTTTGTATCTTACTGAGCTTTGTTTCAGAGGGTGTAATTTTTGCCAAATCATAGTGAAAAACTCCAGCAGCAACTCATAGTGGATGTAGATCAATAGATCGAACCACTGAAAATTCCTTTGTCTCTTTTCAATTTCTGTTTTCTCTTAATCCCTATTGATCAATAGCATTGTTCAAAGTTTTTCTGTGAGTTTTGATACAACAAAATTTTTTCATACGAATTAACATTGGCTATGTTTGGGATTGCTTTACTTTGGAAAAAAATCTGCTTATAACTTAATTTAAGAAATAATCAACTTTAGAAAAAAGTTGGTAACTGTTTGGTAAACTAAACTTTAAAAGTGCTTAATTTTTAAAATGATGGAAAATGTATTGAACAAAATTACCAAAATAGACATCATTAACAATATAAATATAAAGCATATAAAAAGAAATAAATGAGAAATTTAAATAGGATAAAAAATAAAACAAATTATGACCGAGTCAACTATATATATATATATATATATATGTAATTTTAAATAGCTATATATATATATATATATAATCTTTCTATTGTCAGTTCGTCCTGACAACAAATATATCAAGACGAAGAATGTGGACCACAGATTATGGAGAAGTTTTGACAAGTGCATACACTTTGAGTCAAAATATGTAAATATAGTGGTTCACATTTTTCGTCCTAATATATTTATTGTCATGACGAATTGATAATAGAAAATCTGTATATATATATATATATATATATATATAATACTTTTCCTATCAGGACGTCCTGATATTGACGTAGTGATATAACAATATCAAGACCTCCAACTACAGCCACATATTTACAGTGGATCCACAGTCCCACATTAATAAATACACCCACCCAATATGAATGTGTGGTTGTGGTTGGACGTCCTTACCTTTTTATATCAGGACTTCCTTCTTAGAGAACCACCATATATATATATATATATATATATATATCACATGCGTTATTAGAGAAATTGACAAATTTTGACAAATTAAATGCGCATTTTCCACTACCAAACCATTTTGGACAGAAATATTTGATTTTTTTTTTTTTTTTGTTTGCTAGCCTTTTATTTTTAAGATCCTTGGGAGTTGGGAAGTAGAAAAAGACCAACTATTATTGGATTTTTGTGGGCCTGAACCAAAACCAATCGAGGAAATACAAATGGGTTCGCACATAAAAACAAAAGGAAAAAATAAATAAAAATCACATAAACAAAACAAAACAAAACAAAATTTTAAAATTTTTTTACTAGAGATGATCTCCCTCTTACCAAAATTAAAATAAAGAATCTATTATAAGAAACTCAATATTTATAAAGTAATGCTAGAACTTCTAAATTTTTTTCTCAAATTCTTTCCTAAATGATATGCACAAAAGTATAAACATCTTGTATATCATAATATTATATAATAATTAATGTGATATTGATACCCCATATGCTACATTATTTAGGAAAGAATTTAAAAAAAAAAAAAAATTGGGACGTTTAGCATTACACATATAACTATATATATATATATATAGTTATTAATTAAAGTTGGGAATTTCTGAACACTCACCATGTGAAATTAACCATTGAATCTGTGTACAATTGTACATATATAATTTAAGGCTCCGTCATGTGTGTGAATTGTGATACAGACAGACCAAATCCCTTGAATATTCTTTTAACAAAAAATAAAATAAAAAATCCCTTGAATATTTAATATGTTCGATGAAAGGGCATTTGTGTTGTATAAAACCATCCTTGAATTCTAACCAAAACCCCCTTTCCCTGTAGATTTCTAGTCTCTCTCTCTAATTTGCACTCTCTTTCGCAGATCATATGATCTTCTCTGACATACACATCTCATCTCTAGGCTGATCTGCTCCTGCAAAACTGATACGTACATCAACTCAACAGTTTGCTAGCTGAAACGAAGGAGCTCAAGGAGGAAAACGACCAGATGCTTCTCACCATGAGCCTCTCCAATCAACTTTACTTGGACATGGAAGCTCAAAACTCGGTTCTCAGAGCTCAAATCGCCACAGTCTCTCAAAGAGATCATCAATGTTGTCAGCTCATCACCATCATGCTATGGAGTTTGTGACACCAATAATAATCCATTATTATTGGATCAATATCATCACAATGTTAATTATAATAATAATGTGATCAACAACAATAGAGATGATTACTTCTCCATGAACGTCGACCGAGCTAGTACTCCAATATTCTACATGCATGAACCACCAACCCACCATGGCTGGCAAGTTTGTTTAGTTATATATTTTCATATATTTATTTTTATCTAGTCTTACTTATATGTCATATATAGTGTACTTTTTCTCTAATCAATCGGTCCTGAAAAAAAATCGAAGAATTTCAAGACTAAAATTATATAACGTTTTGGATTATTATTAGCGGTGGTGTTTGTTTCTAGCTATCTTTTCTCTACCTGTAAACCAAAAAATATATATGTAAGAGATGTGTAAGGATGCATTAATATATATATATATATGGAATTGCAAGAAATTATCAGAACTTTTAATCAATATATTATGCTCTCTCTTTTTCTTTTTCTTTCTTTTTTTTTTTGAAATTAACTCTATATATTGTCTATATATGGGTTGATTTTCTGGTTATATATCTTAATTGATTGCAAAATCTTGTATTATTGGAACTGGGTTGTTCTCTACTTAATTTGTTAAGTTTTACTTTACAATAATTAATTTAATAAAAAGTAATCAATTTGGTGGGTTGTATAAAAATGATTTTTTATGTGATGACCATTGATCATTTCATGAATCATGATCAATATTTCTATCATATATCATGCATGTTTGTGGATAAAAGAATTTAGAATTTAATATATATTCATATTATTGATCATATATATATATATATATATATATATATATATATATATCCATAATTATCATGCATATATGGTTTTGCTTCTTGGAATATTTGTATATAATATTGTTGGTAGGTGTTTAGTGGTGTGTACTCTTCTCTATATGATCATATTAAGGATAGGTTATGGGAAGAAAAATGGACATATATCCCATTTAATAAGAAATATATATTGAAAAAAAAAATCATATATAAAAAAATTAATATCCTTATTATTATAATTGGTTCTTGGTAGCGTGGTGAACTTAATTTGCATGCCTTCAAATTATTATTCATTCATTTGTTTTAGCATGAAGTTATTTCAGAAAAATAGTTTTTCTTAATTAAAAAGTAATCTAAAAAAATGTGCGGGATCGAGATTTATTTGCACACCGGCCATGACTCAAAATTTTGCACCTTTTGGCGTTACATATGCTGCACTTAAAGAGTAGTATTGTCATCCCAAAATGTATAATATTGGACCACCTACATGACCTGATCAAAAGATATTATAATTAAACAAACAAAAAAATCTATAATACTAAACACCCTTTGCAAATTTGGCTGCAAATAATCAGCGATGATATATCAGCTAGTACTTAAATAAATCATTAAAATTATAAGAGAATGATGTCTCAGTTCTCATTTCTCACCACCATTAATGTTGGAACAAGGTGACATATAGCACATATATATATACATGGTCATAATTAATTATTGAAAGAAAAAAAAATATAGAAAATTTTACTTAATTAATTAACTAATTAAGATTCCGTATGTAACCGGTTGATCAGTCACTTCTTCTTGAAGCATTAAAATTCTTTAATAAAGTACAATTCATGAACAAACTTTCAGACAATTAATAGTATAATTATTTTGTCACAGGCTCGGTGGTATTGATCGTAATATAATAAATTTTCTATCAAAGCATAATTAAATTAATGTTTCTTCTTCTGTTATATATATTAATCAAAGAGTAATTAATTAACCATGCAACTTGTAGTTTTTGCCAAAACAAAACGCTTTAAATAGTCTGAAAATTATGAGTGCTCCATCAGGCATGCACATGATCATATATATATATATATATATATATATATATATTGAAGTACACATGATCATATATAATATTAATAATTAATTCACTTATAAAAGTTTTGTTTGATATAATTATATATTGCATGGTAGAAATGAGTACTGTTGTTCCTTTTATTTTAATTGAAAGAGGTTTATGGATGGAAGCATGTGGCCAACCACCTAGAAGGTTGAAAATTAAAAGATGGTCTGTTTCTTAATTAATTTTTGTTTAGTGGAGTAAAGTAATTGCTTTTGTCAAACATTTTATATATATATATATATATATATATATAGTCTTTCTATTATCAGTTCGTCTGACAATAAATATATCAGGAAGAAGAATGTGGACCATAGATTATAGAGAAGTTTTGACAAGTACATACACTTTAAGTCAAAGTATGTAAATCTAGTAGTCCACATTCTTCGTCCTGACATATTTATTGTCAGGACGAACTGATAATAGAAAATCTGTATATATATATATATATATTTTATAAAAGTTTTGTTTGATATAATTATATATTGCACGGTAGAAACGAGTACTGTTGTTCCTTTTATTTTAATTGAAAAAGGTTTATGGATGGAAGCATGTGGGCAACCACGTGCACCTAGAAGGTTGAAAATTAAAAAGATGGTCTGTTTCTTAATGTTGTAATACATGTGGCTTTCCATTTGCTTCTAAACTTAATGGCTAAGTCTTAGGTAAGCAATGATGTAAGCAAGCAATGATGCAAGCAAGCAAGTGGCATTAAATTGGTGTTTGGTTTGAGACGTGTCTCATGGTGGAAAATTGTTGAAGAAAATTGCAATGTGTACCCCTCACTTTGTTTGCCTATATATATATATGGCTCCTGTATTCTTTAATAAAAAACTGATACCCTTTTTATTCACAAATCTCTCTTATCTTATTCTCTCTTGTTCTCTTGTCTCTCTCTCTCTCTCTTGTTTCTCTTATTTCTCTTATTTACTTTATTAATTATTTGTTCATATGTTCTTCATATTCTTCATCTATTCTTTTATTTAATTTACAACACTTAATTATTTTTTGTTTAGTGGAGTAAAGTAATTGCTTTTGTCAAACATTTTATATATATATATATATATATATATATTCCGTCTTTCTATTGTCAATTCGTCTGAAAATTTGTATAAATATATATATATGTGTGTGTGTGAGAGAGAGAGATTCTTGAATTGTGGACTTAGACTTTTTGCAAAGAGGATTTGGATTTTAATTGCCATTTTTTCTTTTTTGACAATGTCTATTAATTTAAGACCATGTATTTTTTTTTTTAAAGCTTTTGCTATTTGTAGGACTCGAGCCGTTGATCTGGAAGTCATTTATCTAAGCCCCAAGCTCGTCCATCTACTAGCTGAGCTACGCCCATGTTGGCGATTTTAATTACCACTTGACTAATTAATTAATTATAATGTATGTTAAAGTTAAGATTTAAGTTTGATTTGTTTTGCCATTAACATAATCCACATTGAAAATTAACAATTATACAACAAAACATGTGTCCGATTAGCTTTGACTTGTTAGAATATGGATCTTGTTGTTAAGTGTCGGAAACTGCATACAATAAACATAAAGATAAGATGCACATCACTTGAGCTAAGCGGAAGTTGAAAAAGGCCCACTAGAAGTACTATAAATTTAGACTCAATGCCCAACAAGATGTAACATTTGGGAAATTTCTATGCTAACTACACCAAGACAGTATCTAAATGGACTCCATCTTAGAACTTGTAGGGGTGTATTGAGCAAGGCACTTGGGGAAATAAAGAAATTTCTCCATCTTAGAATCTGAATTAAGGTTTGTTTAATATTCATCTTAGCATAAGCATCCATCTTAGTGTTGTTTGTACCACTAGAGTGATATATTTAGGACCTCTTGACATTCATTAAGCATTAACTTCTATTTTTCTACTCATCAATGGAATCCGAAATTGACTAGTGGAAAGAATTTGATGTTTTATAATGCAAAAGCCAGAGTATTCGCTCGACTTTGTTGATGAATGAGGAATATAATTTCGCTTTTTGGTACAATGTTGATGTAGAGCCGGTAGGTGATCAAGCCCCATTGAGAATGCCTAGGACTATGACACATTGCTAACTTGTTGATTCACATGAATACCGAAAGAACAAATATAAGAAATTTCATAACTGAAATTTATTAATCAACTCAACTCCATCATCAAATGGCTACAAAACTCCAATATATAGGAGTAGGAAAATTACATAAAAGGAAACAAATAAAATCACAATTCTAATCACCAAACAATATGCCTCTAATCCCAAACAATATGCCTCTATGATCAAATCCCATAAATCAAGCAATTGCTTTATCAAGTTATTATCAACACCATAATTTATACAATTATCCCATAACTTGATCTTCATAGATGAAAGTTCTAAGCAATTTCATGAGTAGAATTTACCAGGACTTTCCTGCACATTGATGCTTCATGGTCCATACTTTCTCCAAGATTTTGATAAGATCGAGCCACATCGTTGAATCTCAGGTCCTGGAATCGAACGCTGTAAAGTCTACCACGAGGAAAGACTTTAGTCGAGACTCAACCTATCAAATATATAAAGATATGTTTTTTTTTTTTTTTAAATTTATTTTGCTTGACTCTGCCGGCCGGCGGCCCATAGAAATAGACTGTGTTTTTGAACTTTTTTTGTTGTGTGTGCTTTTAAGCTAGCTTTTGAATAAAATTCCATTAAAGCAGCCTATCATGAAATTTATCTGATATTTTAACATCAACTGGAACGACTAGCCGGATTTGAAACTCTTTCAAAAGCCAGCGAACAAAAGCATACATATCAGCTACCGGATCATATTCAAAGAAGAGTTGAATAAAATTTAAGAGAGGTGGGAAATACAATCAACCCATCATCAAAGACATTGCCTTTTCTGATTCAGACTAACTAAACTACACACTACTTGAAAAATAAATAAAATAAAACATGAAAGACAATAACTAATCCCACCCAAAACTAAAATAATACCAAATTCATTTATTTAATGACTATTAAATACCACATTAATTAGCTGGATCCATTTCAATCCTATCCACATTCTGCTTTGTCATTCTTTGGCAACTTCAATCTCATCCTTGTTGTCTCTTTTGTCAGTTTCTTCAATTACTTTCTTGTCCAGAACCTCAACAAGACTTTCAAGTGCAATAGTGGGATCGTAACTTTTCATGAGGTGTAGAGCCATCTCTGCCGGACTTATGTCTACTTTCTTGATAAGTTCATCAACACGCCCGAACAGAGCATGATCTTTGATTCCCAGATATGTTTTGGCTAGCATTCTGAAACCTGAAGGATTACAATACCCCATCTCTATGTGCACGTCCATTCGTCCCGGTCGAAGCAGAGCAGGATCCAACCTCTCCTTGTGATTCGTCGTGAAGATTATGATCCTCTCCTCACCACAGCTTGACCATAAACCATCAATGAAATTAAGCATCCCTGACAATGTTGCCTGTAAAATAAACAGCAAAATAATCATGGTAAGAGCGCTCATTCAGTTAGACAATGTCATATATATATAAACAGAGCAAAAACATTGTAGAATAAAGATAGCTTAGTCAAGTTCAAGTACTTACTCCAGGATCTAAAAAGACCTTCTTGGTTTCTTTTTCCTTATCCGGGCTAGAGCTCCGGCGACCACGATCATGCGAAGCAGTTTCGTTACAATCAATATCCTCAATGAGTATGATTGACCGATTGGTGGTGCTGGTGAGGACATTCCTCAAGTCAGCATCGCTTTTGACACTCTGCAATTGGAGATCATAAACATGGTACTTAAGGTAGTTAGCAATGGCAGCAACCAGAGAGGATTTTCCGGTCCCGGGCGGGCCGTAGAGAAGGTATCCACGCTTCCAAGCACGACCCACGTTGTCAAAGAAACCTTTGCGGTTAACAAAGGTGTCAAGATCGTCAATCACGAACTTCTTGAGGTCAGCATCCATTGCCAGAGTATCGAACGTTGATGGATGCTGAAAAACAGCTGAGTTCCACGAACTGTCTTCATGATCGTAAGTGTAGATGTTGAGGATTTGTCTTGTTTCCAAGATTTTCTGAGCCTTTCGAGCAATATAAGGAAAATAGTTTTCAAGAACTCTGTCTCTGTCTGTTTTCTTGCAAGTCAAGTGATAGTACTTCCTGTCGCTGTTGTAATACTTTCTTGCTTCTTTCATGTGGAGTGACCATTGGAGTCTCATGCCTTCGAAGTTGTCTATGATTTTGGCTCCGACAGGGACGGCGAGTTTGGGGACAGCGGTGCTGTTGCGAGTGTCGTTGGAACCGACAAGTAGGCTGTCTGTGGAGGTGCCAATGATGGTGGGCAAATAGACCTCCGCTGCTTTGTAAGTCTCGCTGATAACAGCTTCCCAACGTTGCTCTACTATGAAAGTGAACTCGTTATAGAAGTTGAAGTGCAAAAACTCTGATAGTTTCGAAGAAATGAACTCTCTCATCGGTCGTGGAATCATTTCATTCAAAACTGTTCGAATCACCATCATGAACGCAGAAATTGAAGCGTATGTTGTTAGTACAGCTGAGAGAGAAGGGGTTTGGCCCAAAAATGGAAAGTAACCAGTAGCCATTGTTGTTCAATTTTCAAGCTCTCTGTGTGGTTTTAGAAAACTATAGTTTTCAGAATAATAAATTTGTATAATATGAGGTCTGTATATAGTATACCTGAGGGAATCAAATAAGCTGAGGAGGGTCAATAGAGAGGTCAAGTCGAAGTTACAATGATGTGTCCTCGAACCTTCACTGAAACCAAGTTGTTTCACAATAATTGAATGGGGCTCAATGCATGGCTCATCAATCGACACCATTTTAATGGAAGTTACAAGAAAGAAAATGACAAATTACAAGGAAAAACAAGAACAATTTACATGACTAGACTCAACCACTATTTTACAAGCAGCAACAGCGCACGTACAGTTGGTGATGAGTTTGCATGAAAATAATATTACTATAAATTAATAATATTCCACAATAATTGAATGATCTCTTTGCTTATTTTTGTGAAGAAATGGTAAATGAAATTGCCATGAAACTGAAATGAAATATTGGTTAACGTGCTTTCAATATATATGAATATATATTGGTTAACGTGTGACTTTTTGTGTGACAGAAATCATATAGGCATGTGGATTATTTGTCTTTGTTCTTATCTTCTTATTAGGGTTAGGGTACATCTAGTGAAGGGTTGCAATGAACTAGTGAAGGGTTTGTTAATTTACATAGGATTTAAGATCTTCAAATTAGATATACATTATTCATAAATTTTATTATGTTTTGTAATTAAGTTGTTTTCCTAAATTAATATCCTGAAGCATTGGAGACCGATTTTTTAGTTGGCTATCTGTCAAGTGTATTTTTTTGACACCTAAAAAACGATTGCCTTGATATTGTTGTCATATCAATTTGTCAGACAATCCACACTTACATTGAAGATGTTTTAATTTTAAATAGCTACTTTATATATATATATATATATATATATATATATATATATCCCACATACAAGGAACTGATATAACTTTTGTCAGTTCGAACTGATAATAGAATTTCTGTATATATATATATAGTTCTTCTATTGTAAATTCGAACTGATATAAAATATATCAGTTCCTTGTATGTGGGTCATTGGATTTAAAAGATGTTTTGACAAGTGCATGCAATCAAGTCAAAACATTTAAATCCAATGGTCAACATGTAAGGAACTGATATATTTTATATCAATTCGAACTGACAATAGAAAAACCGTATATATATATATCATCTGCAATTGTTCATAGAAATTGACATATTGAATTGCACGTCTTAGTCTTTCATTAATCACCACCAAACATTTTGGCCAATGATATTTGTTTGCTTTTAATTTTTTATTTGTATGAGCTTACTTTTATTTTTTTAATGGTGGGTGTTTTCGGTATTTCATAGGAAAGTACGGATTAAGATTTATGACCCTTTGGGAAGTAGAAAAAGACACCAACCATTATTGGATATTTGTGGGTCTGGATCAAAACGAATCAAGAAAATACAAATGGGTTCACACATAAAAACAAAAGGCAAAAAAAAAAAAAAAAAAAAATCACACAAACAAACAAAACAAAAATTTTAAAATATATATACGAGGGATGATCTCCCTCCTACTTAAGTACTTAACCATCTTGAGTTTGAGAAAATCTTCCTCCGTCTCACGTGTGTCACAGCTGATGTTAGTGGGTCGGACCCAATAAAAGGGTGTCATTTGTCACGACCGTTAAAAACAAAACTTTACTTTGTCTCTACCAGTTAAGTAGTGGCATGTGGTTTAAGTTTTTTAAGCAATTAAAGGATCAGGATTTGTTCATGTTCTTTTTTACCTTAGTTTTTTACTTTTTAAATAGATTTTGACGTATAGTAAAATGTAACTTCAATCGGCAAGATTAAATTTTGTTTTTCTCTGTTCTTCCACTCAATGAAATTTACAATTTTTGGATCTTAACATAGAGATTTTGTTTCTCTTCTCCTACTTTGTTCGTCTGTTCGTTTTCATCACTCTCTCTCTCTCATTTTTTTTTTTTAACACTCTCTCTAGAATGTAGTGATTCACCGGTTGTTGTTTTCGATTCACAAAGTTTATGTTTTTTGGCTTCTAAGTCAATGATTGAATATTCGACTATTTCACCAACACCTCTGCTTTGGGTGTGATATGTGCAAGAGTCGGTTGTTAGACTAAATCAGAATATGTTAGAGTCGGTTGTTAATAAGTCGCATCTACTTTGGGTGTGATATGTGCAAGAGTCGGTTGTTAGACTAAGTCGGAATAAGTTAGAGTCGGTTGTTAATAAGTTACGAGTCACTTGTTAGGTTTGATTAATTGGTGCCTTATTGTGTGTTCCACTACCACACAACTTTCCTTTTTAATTGCATTACTGTTTCTATTTTCTAGCATTAGTGGTTTTAGTGGTTTTATGATTTGTTGTAAATGCCAAGCTTATAAAAAATTTGATAAAATATAGGTGTACTAAATTTTTTTTAATAAAATATAGGTGTACTAATTAGTTTCATGGGTGGAAATATTGACACCCCATTGAATTTGCATTTTGACAGATATCAAAACTCAAAATCTATTTAAAAGCTAAGGAAAAAAAAAATACAAGAGAGGATCCTAATCCACAATTAAAACCCTAGTATATAAGACAAATGTCAAAAAGCCTAAGAGCTTGTTTGAATGGGTTTTTGAAAAACTTCTATTGGTTAAAGATTTACTTGTAGTAGATCTATTAAAAATAGAGTTTTTGAAAAATTGGTCTGTAGACTTTTTTTTTAAAAGGTTTATTTGGAGAAACATCTTCCCATGAGCTTTTGTTTAGTAAAGGTTTAAACTCTACTAGCATCTACTCAATTTAAAATAGACAATTTTAAAAGTCTAACTAAACAACTCTAAACAACTCTAAAAAACTCAAATAGACGTTTGTAGACCTTTTGAAGTAATAGAAAGCTCACACAAACAAGTACTAAACCTATTTTCGAACTTTGATCAATTTATCTCTTCCTCTCTTCACAACAAAAACTGCGTTCTCATACTTGTTATTTGTAAATTAACAATCTAGTCAGAACCTGTAGAAAAACGGAAAGCAAAACAACACAAACCAACACGTTAGAAAATCAGTTAGGGAAAAACCGAGGCCCGTGTTTCACACGGTATACTTAAGACGATTTCGCCGTATATTACACCGTATGTGTATAGCGATCGTCTCCCAAGATACAACGGTTCAACAGTGGAAGTGCGAAGCACAAGCCACTCTCAGCGAACTCAAACTGAGCTCAAACTTACCAAGAAACAGAGAAGAGAAGAAAGTACTCGGCTGCTGTAAACAATGTGTATTCTGGAATAATGTGATATGAAAAAGAATACTAGGGTATTTATAGGCAAAATCAAAGCACTAGGGTTTACGGATAAATTCATAAATTCCTTGGTTAATATCTTGGTGAACACGATATCTTGTTGGGTACGATTTCGATTTAATAAGGAAATAATTTTAATTAAATAATAATTAAAAATCCGATTCTGTATTCTTGGTGATCAAGCAAGAAAATCAGAATCCAAACAGTTAAAACTTTCCTTATTCTTCACACAAAACGTTTGACTTTGAAAAAAAGTCAACTATACTCTCACGGTCCAATTGGAGCGGCATTCGTGTATACATTCGAAGATTCGAGGTCCATGATTTGCACCTTCCCCCTGCGCGCGTGAGAGAGAGCCTCTATGCCACACACATGTTGATAGCTACTATCATATATTTACTTATATACTACATATAAGTTTCTTCCCTAGCCAGTGTGGGATGTGCCATTGTTCACCACATTTTGGGCTCACCTTGAGACTCAATTTCTCATTCACCAATTAACCATTTTGTGAGTTTGAGTATACCATTTCGAAGCTCTTACGGAGGAGAATTCGAATACACTTTAATCTTCCATTTTCATGGAATTAATCATACTCAATGTGTGCTCTCAAATTAAAAGTTTATCACAAAATTTTCCTACAATACTCTCAACTCATTTTATTTCCATTTTCCGGTTCCATAGATTTCTTCTCAAAGTTAATCTTAAGTTCTTCTACATCTTTTTTTTTTTTTTTTTCTCTTACACTCAACTTCATCCTTAACTTAGAAAATGATTTAGTTTATTTATTTATTATTATTTCTTTAAATGCAATAGGAAATGAGTTTTGAGTTTTGAGAATAAATGAATAATCTGGTGTTTGTAAATTGTTGTTCGTTGTTTCTGTTCTCTGGTTCTCAACAGATCTGGATGTAGATGTATTCAACAAATTTAAAGACAAAATTAGCAAATTGACTTTGTTATTGTAGGATATATATAAACTAATGAAAAAAAATATATTATAACTTACCATTTAAATCTCTTCAATTTTCAAAAACTTTAAAGGAATGAGAAATTAAACGAATTTGTGGAGATGAAAATCTCATGAGTTAAAAGGAAGATGGGCAACATAAAGATGCCGAAAGAAGGTAAAACAAGAGGGAAAAATAGGAAAAACAAAAGTACGAACGGTCCCAAAAATCTGAAAGAAGAAAAACCATTGCCCCAATCATAGTCCGGACTAAGTTAAATCACAAACACATTGTCCGATTATGCGTAATCTACGTGTTTGGATGCACTCATTCTTTTACTTCATTAAAATATAAATATATGTAATTCACTCATCATATTATATGTACAGCTTTCAATGTGTACTTAAAAGTTGATAAGGTTATGTAATTTTGTTTGGATAATGTATCAATAAGAACAAAAAGCTTTTAATTGGCCTTATAAGCGTAGCTCTGCTAGTAGATGGACGAGTTTGAGACTTAAGTAAATGACTTCCAAATCAGAGGTTCGAATCCTATCAATCACAAAAAGCTTCAAAAAAATATTTGGTCTACATTAGGTGGATAGATAGACAGGTCGGCCCTGAGCATAGGCCCAAGAGGAGGCCGCTTAGGGCCCCCGTTTTGGAAGGGCCCCCAAAATTTAGTTTACTGTATATTTATATCTGATGACACGAGTATAATTTTTTTTAAAAAAAAACAGCCTACATTTCAAACAGAGAGTTTCTCCTTACAATCCACAAATTATCTATTCACACTCCAATTTAATTTTTTTTATTAATGATAATTTTAACCTAAATTAAAATTACTAAAAAAAGACAACAACAACAACAACAACAACAACAACAACAAAAATAAACTTACGAATAAGGATGATTTTTAGGAACCATATATATGTATATATTAAAAACAAAACACAAAAAACAAGTACCCTATTATTCAAAAAAAAAAATCGAAATATTAAAATGTTTTTTGTTACTTTTGTAGGTATGTGATTGCCTAGAGAACTTTAATTCTTTAATTAATCTTAGAAATTTTGAGTTTAATTGAATCTAGTTGAAACAAATCAAGTTTTCATATATCTATTTTTTTTTTTAGAAACAAAGTATTTGTATTGACTTTTATATATATATATATATATATATATATATATATATATATATTACTACTAATAAAAACCAAAATATTCATAAATTTTTTTTTTCTTTAACTATTAATCAAAGATTGATTAAGAAAGTATGGAAATAGGATTTTTTTTTTTTTTTGAAAAATGGAGAGAGAGAAAGAGAGAGAGTGCTTAATATGTCAATAATAGATTTAGGAGATAGAGTTTAATACATAATATTTAATCTAATGATTTAGGAAAGAGAATTTCTTTTTTTAATAATTTAATTAGTTTGGAGTGTCTTTAGAATTTTTTTGTCTTGTTTAGTAATTTTAATTCAGTTTAAAATTGTCATTAATAAAAATAATTAAATTGGAGTGTAAATAGATAATTTATGGATTGTAAGGAGAAGCTCTCTTATATTAAATATTACGTATTAAACACTCTCTTCTATATATGTTATTACCATATTAAACAAGAGAGCCGATATTGATACCCATAAATATGATAAGCACACCCATATTTTAATAAAAAATTTAATTACAAAAATATCCCAATAGGAATTTACCAATAAGGACAAATTAGTTTAATTAAAAATAAACAAAATACTATTTACACCCATTAATTACACTCATATCTTCAATTATATCACTTTATTAAAATAAAAAAAACAAAAACAAAACCAAAACAAAACAAGACAAAAAAAACAAAAAACAAACCCTAATTCAACCTTAATGCTATTGCTCTGTATGTATTTGCTGTCCAACCAATACATGTGAGTTAAAATCTAACATTAGCAAAATGAAATCAAATAATTGGGACAATGGAAAATGTAAGGTCAATCTTTGTTGATGGTGATGGTATTGGCTCTTTATAAATATTTGTAGCTTTAGATGGTGTAAACGTGGAGGAGTGGGGGAGTCTGCAGTACTCTGGTTATGGCTGCACATCTGATTCTCAAGTCAATGGATTTAATGGAGGTAGAGGATGTCGTGGTAATACTCGTGAAAGTTGTCTATGACATTGAATTTCTGAAAAACATCAGTGTTGCTCATTATTCCTGTCTTTTAATACGATTCTTAGTACATTGTGAGAGTAACTCTAAATTCTTTTTTTTTTTGGTGTCTCTAATATGAATGACATGCCATAAAATTGAATGTGGATGAGGATCCGTGTTCTTATGAACAAAGTCAAACTAGCCATTCTTCTTATAATAATCTCTTGAGAAATCAGAGAAAATTTTATTAATGAAAAGAAACAAAGTGAACAAGAAATCCATAACCAGGAGAAAGTGAGAAACCGACTCTATCCCATAAAAAAGCGATCTCTTCTTCTCTTGAATCTTCAATAATTCTTTTGTTCCTTCCTTGACAAATTACCCAAAAAATCGCCACAACAGCACAATGGGATAATAATAATAATTTATCATTTATAAAATTGGGTGTGTTAATAACTTATGAGGGTTTATAAATAAATTATATTAAAATGAAAACATTCATTTTAATAAGGGTACTATTGGCATTAAGATGGGTGTTTATAGTAATGTTTTAATTTTAAATTTTAGACATAGGTGTACTTATAAATATGGGTGCGCTTATCATATTTATGGGTGTCAATATCCGTACCCATTAAACAATCTCTCATAATTAATCTCTCTCCATTTTTCATATATATATATATTTTTATCATATTTCCATGCTTTCTGATCGATCTCTGATTAATAATTAAAGAAAAAAAAAACTTATGAATATTTTAATTTTTTACTAACAGTATAATATATATATATATATATATAATCTTGAATTGTTTCAACTAAATTCGATTAAACTCAAATTTCTAAGACTAATGAAAGAATTAAAGTTCTTTAGACAATCACATACCTACAAGAGTAACAAAAAAACATTTTCATATTTCGATTTTTTTTTTTTGAAAAAAAAAAAAATAATATATACATATATATGATTCCTAAAAATCAAGCTTATTAGTAAGTTTTTTTTTTTTTTTTTCTTAACTGTTAGTTTTGCTTGAGAAAGAATGGAAATAGAAAATTAGAGATATGTATTGGAGGAGAGAGAGTTTAATATGGTAATTAAAAATTTAGGAGAGAGTATTTAATATGTAATAATTAATCTAATGATTTAGGAGAGATAATTTCTTTTTTTAATAATTTAATTCAAAAAAGATAAAAAGGATAATCTTGTAACAAAATAAAATATCTTTAGAATTTTTTAAAATTTAAATTTTGAGAATGGAGTGTTTTTAGAAAAGAAGTATAAAAAGAAAAAATTGAATTGTCAAAAGAAGCTCTCTTTCAAATATCATTTAAAAGGCCCACTAAAGAAATGTTTATACTTATAACTTAAAAGCAGCACATATTTTATATGCCCTTTTTTTAAAGAAAAGGCCCACTAAAGAAACAAAAATATTAAACTTAACCCACCACAAACATATCAAATTGTAAATTAAAATTCATTATATCAGACATTCAACTTCTTTGTCTCTTTCTCTCTTTGGCAGCTCTATAACCTCTGTTATTGTGATTTGTGAAACTGAGAAAGTAATTATTCTTGGATTGTAATTTGGATTTTGGAAGCTCTCTTCTTGAAATAAATTGTTGTTGTTTTCTAAGGTAATTTAACACCTATTTTCCTTCTTTTTCTTCTTCTTCTTTTATTCTGAAAAACCTCTTTGCGAGTTGCTATTTTGTTATATTGCAATCTTGATTTTTAGTTATTATAATGATTTTTATAAATATTTACTAGAGAGAAAAAATCAAGTAAACATATACGGAAAGTCGGGACTCGGGGGCCCCATTTTTATAGTTCGCCTTCGGCCCCCAAAATCTCAGGACCAGCCCCGTGGATAGATATTGTAAAAAAAAAAACAAGGTTTCTAATTTATAATAAAGGGAAAGTGACAATACAAATTGAATCGACAACAATATAACTGGTAGACAATATGTAGAGATAGATAATGAAGAGAAAAATGCAGTTGCTACGATTAAATTTGATTACATTTTTTTTTTTTTTTTTCTATTCTATGGAAATGCACATTATAAATACAAACTAAGCAACAGTGATAGTCGGCAAAACAAACAAATCGTTGTTTGCATTCCACTGGTAAGTAATTTGGCTATAGAGAAAACGACGAAGGTCAAATGTTGATACAGTTCGATCGAAACGTGGCACCACTACATAGAGGTTGAAGAGGAAAGAAATGGGCCATGGAAATGGTGAGTTGAGACAATAATGGATAATCACACTGCTCAGTGGTTCTCTCACAATGATCATGGCTGCTGTCGATATTTGTTTTCTAGTTCATCAGTCATGTCTAATCGGCATAGTGGAGGGTTGAGGAATTCAAAATCTAGTAATTTTCAACAACTCATAACAATCATAGGAAAAATGGTAGGTGTGCCCAAAAAAAAAAAAAAAAAAAACCTGAAAATTTCGAAATTATCCAATCAACTAGAATTTGACTAGTATTATACAGCAAAAGCATAAACATGAAAATGAGGTAGAATAACATTCATAATTGGATTACATACAATACTTTCCATAAACAAAAACAAACATCATTTGTTGTTATAATATAAAAGCCAAAATTGCTGAGGGCAAGCAATGACCTCGATTTATAGACTCATCTTTCCATTTGATCAAGTGGGGGGCGGCTGTGGTCTGTTTGGCTTGCGGTATTTACTAAATCTTTGAGAGACCCCAGCATCAGATAATACATCCCACACCTGCAATTATACAATAAAATCAATCGTATTTCTCGACTCCGAAGACTTTCAAAATAATGAAGATCATTAAGAATCAAACAGAATGTTTGTAGGTTTTTTCAACTTACTTGTAATTTTCCCTTGGAGCCACCAATAGCCAGCAAAAATGGACTATCCTCTGAGAAAGATACAGAAAAGACACCTCCCTAAGACACATTGAGAACAGAGTGTGATAATCCATCTTCAATCCATACAGAATTTTTCACCAAATGCTAATCAATTAGATTTTAAGAAAAGCCATGAATCACTTACTGCTTTAGGATTCGAGGATGCAATGCATGAAGGTTGATTGTTTGACAAATCCCAAAGTTTTACCTGCACCAAATAAGTGCCCCATTAGACCATACAAACCTTTGGCGAGCTGGCAGGTTATGGATGTCTCTATATAAAAAGAACAGAACTAGGAAACAAAATTACCGTTTTATCTGTAGATCCAGTTGCAAGAAGCTGTAAAAGAAACGATAAGAGTGAAATTATTATAGTAAGTTACTAATCTGAAAATCCATGCCAACAATATAGGAAAGGAAAAATTATGTACATTGGGTGCTAATGGGTTATAGGAGACCGAGCACACAGCCTTGTCATGCGCATGGAGTGTAAAACTTGCAGGTGATTCTGAAGTTGGATCAGATTTGGCGGTCCGGATATCAAAACCTTTAACTGTACCATCTTCAAGACTCACCTAAGAAGACATGAAAAGATCATTAATCAACTTGTAAAGCCTCTACAACAACCTAAATACTCTTGGATTTAATACAACAAGCACACACTTGAAAAAAACTACAGGAATGGCCCTGAAACCAAGGATTATGCACTCACCACATATGAGTGCTCAGTATGTGGATCCCATGCCAAGCTTTCTACATCAGCTGTGACTGACCACTTAAAACCAGAATGTGTAGATATCCTTGCATCCTTCTGCAGTGCATAAAATGGAAAACACATCATCCACAATATCTTCAAAGCAGTCGAAAAACTACAAATTAAACTCTTGAATTTCTCATTTCAAATATTTAAATTTAAGCAAGTAATAAAGTTTATTACCAGGACTACAGAATGGTCAAAAGATCCACTTAGAAGAACTTGGGGTGCGTGATGATTCCATGCAACTGCTTGAACCTGAAAGGATAAGTTAAAAAAGCTAAAACTCAGAGACAAATCTAGAACACAATTGAACTGAAGCCTGCAAGTTCAAACCAAACTATCAAGGTTAAATAAATTGTGATATGATCAAGATGCCAACTTCCATATTTGTTTTATGGTTTACAATTCAACCACACATATTTTGTGACTAATTTTGTTTATAATAGTGAATTTTATGTCAGTCGGACTTCGATTGAGTAATGCAGTGAAGGTGATGGATTGAATGTCCACAAAGAAGTAATAATCAATTCTTGGAAAGTTGGAATGATATATTGAGACCTACAAGCATCTACAACTTCAAGCTTTAACTATTGACGAGGTTGCCTTGCCTAAGCTTCTCTCTCCATCGTTCTCTCTCTCATTCTGTTTCACTCATTGTAATCTTCTCATTTGCATTCTTTGAAAGCAATCCCAATTTGCAACCAGACTAAAATCTAGCAAATATATCTTATTGTTCATTTCTTCCATCAATAATTCATTCAGAATCTACAAAATATTTTCTAGATCATTTTTAATTAATGCAGGTGGTACAGATTATTCTGTTGTGACACATTATCCAAATAGGAGTACAAGATAATTTTTAATCAAGTAAAACTAAAATCATGCCTTATCTGTATGATGTTCCAAAGTAAGAGTACATTTTCCTTCAGCTATGTCCCAAATCTTCACTTGTTTGTCAGCACTTGCACTGGCAAGGATATTCCTGTATTTTGTTTTTGGTTTCAAAAAGTAGCCAAAAAAAAAACAAAATAAGATACGATAATAAGATTTAATATAAAAAGCATCACATGGAAGCACGAACAGGCAAAAAGGCACACCAGATTCAACAAACCTGAACTCCTTGTTCCAAGCAAGACCGAGTACTGAATCAGTATGACTGCCTTCTTTGTATTTAATTGATGACTGAACACAAAGCAAGTTGCAACCACTAATAAATATTACAGCTCATATCAACATAAAAAGAAAAGGAACAAACCTGAAACTATGTAACCAATATAATCAAGAGAAAAGAGGATATGTATCAAGAAAACAAACATCAAACTTGATTTTATATATCTTGATAAGGATGAACAATACAAAGAATGGCCTTTCTATGCAAGGATGAATGATAATACAAAATGAAGAGTAGAAATATTGGGGACACTTGATCAATTAACAGCATGGTCACGTTAGCTTCCCCGTACATGCAAACTTATTTACATCCAAAAACCTTGGTTCCAGATTAATTAAGCACCAAAAAACTGGAATTGGCAAAGTAATGAATTTTATGCAACACTAAAAATTAAAGGAACTGTATTTATCCTAATGGTTGTAAGTATCTTCATAAATCTTTCATGAATTCCAACAACAATAAGCTCTCAAAGAACAACTAAGAACGACAAGACCTATTTTGCACTGTCTCCTTCAAAACACGTATTTTACAAGTAAATTTGATTTAACAATTAAGAAGGTTTAACACATACTAGAAGAGGGGGGTTAAAGGGGTTAACACTACCAATATCATAATTTAAATGTTTTTTACTGCATGAGGAGAGATATGATTTTAGTTTAAGGTTTTAAGGGCGGTAAACTTAAATGGAAATCAGTAGCAAACCTTCTTTCCTTTCTTCTTCTTCTTCTTCTTTGCCATCTTCTTCTCATCAACCCCACCTAGTACCACACATGGTTGTACTTCATCAATCTGGAAACAGTGAAGGTTATAAGTATAAGATAATTTGGAACAGGCTCTCCATCTATATTGAAACTTATTGTCTCATGAGATAGTATCCACATACAATGTCAAGGTCCCATATCTCGATGGAAGGTTCCATTGAGCCAACAGCAATAAAATTCCCTGCCAGCATATGGAAAGCACTCATTACTAGATCAATTGTAGCAAAAGAAGAAACAAACTGAGAGTAAAATGCACAAATCTCTAAAATGACTATATCCCAAGAAAAAAAAAAAAAAAAAAAAAAAAAAAAAAAAAAAAACATGAACAATCCAAGTATTCTGAAAAGAAAGCTGAAAAGAAGAAGAAGAACCCCCCATCCGAGCAATAATTTGGATGCAGAACTTCATATTTCCAAATAAATTTTAATCCATCCTTTCCTCGGGAATTTGGATCTCTGACTTCATTAGAATGATACCAGTTTCACAAAATCTTATATGTCTACTGGTTCTATTTGTAAGAACCAATACACTCGTATAAATTGAACACACAAAATACAAATTTCCAGCCAATATGTATGAATGTCTAACCTTTTTCTCCTCCTTTAAGAGGACAATCAAGCCATGTCGTGCAAAGGGGAAATGCTGGAATGATGATATGATGATGAACATATAGGTTTGGATCACCATCATTTGATTCCTCATATATATAGACCTGTTTGCAATCGTAACATCAATAAGTGCCGGTAGCAGAGAGAAAGACAGAGAGATAGAAGACTGTAAAGTGTGTTACGTGCCTCTAGATGACTAACATCATCCTCATTACGTGCACAAACAATAACTGCATCATCTGGATTAATGTTCATGTCCTCCAACTCTTCTGAATCCTCCTCCTAAAATACAATTGTTGTAAGGTCATAATCCAAACAAGCAAGAAAAACCAAACCATCACAAAAAAAGTTGTCATACTAACATCTTCATCTTTTAGATATGGATCCATCTGATTACTTGTGTAGTAAAGGTCACCATTCCCCTTACTAAACAGCTCAATTCCTGAGTTAAACGATAAACAGGTGAATCATTATTTAAATGTGAGATATATTGCAATGAACGAGAACGTGATATAAACTTATAATCTCTTTTTATACCAAGATTACTAAAAGGTTGACTTTCAGACTCAGTAGATTGAAAATCCCTCCAACTAAACCAACATATTAATTATCACACCCTTCTTTTTAAACTTGAGAAAAACAATAATAAAAATAAATAAATAAAAAATCAACAAGCATAGGACAAAACGAAAACTGAAAACTTGTGGAGATGGAGATACCTTCATCCTCATCATCATAATTGTCCATATCAAGTTCCCTCAAGCCATCAGCTATGTCATCAAATCCGGCTCCTGATTTCTTGCTTTTGGAAGTTTTGCCAAGTGCATCCGCTACAGCTAATGCATGGGAGACTCCATCAGTCTGCTTGGCAGCATCGACATCCATATTTTCATCATCTTCTTCCTGCTCTTGTTCTTCTTCTTCACTATGCTCATCTTCACTGAACAAACCAACACACCATCAGAAACTACACAGACCTGATACTTTAATGAGTTCACCAAGGAAATCTATCTACAATCACCAGAATTCGATACTTCATTAAACGTAGACCAAAAATCCATACAAATTTTGAACATAAACCACTAACATATCCTATAAATGTTAACGAAACGGTATCCAAATCAAAAACCTATCCAACATGGTTAGGCATTCTCCAACATTTCCTTCTCTTACATGTGTCTGCTTCTCTCCTAATGCTGTTTCTAGATTAACTAACAGCATATCTTCTATATCCAATCAAAAAAATAAACAAGCACAAACAAGCTATAACAATAAAGCTGGTATTTATTAAAAACAAAAAACAAAATAACAAAAAAATCACCTTTTTTCGTGTTCAAGAGCGCCGCTTTTAATAAGCTCTTCAATTTCCTCCTTTGAAGGAAGTAGAGCTTCTTCAGGCACAGACTTTGAAGCTCCTTTGGGGACCCATGACACTGCTGCTATCATTCTTCAAAAATCTATCAACAACACAATGAAATTGCATTATCACAACATAAGAAGAAGAAAAAAAATGATCAAATAAGTACTGGAGAGTTAATCAAAAGTAATATTAGATCAATGAAACAAATCCATCAGAGATTACTTACGAATTGGAAATTAGAATTAGTAATTGAGCTGATGTTGTACTGTTGCGAGTGAATTTGAAGAAATTTAATTGTGGTTGCAGAGAGAAAGAGAGGGAGCAGCTATTTTCAAGGTTTTTTGTTTGCGCGACGATTATAAGCTAAAACCCTACAATTGATGATTTGGGATTCATGACATTTAGGATTGTACGTTAGGGTTTTTGAGTCTTTTTTGAAAGTTCGATATGTGTTAAGGAAATCCATGCGTTAAGGGCCCAGTTGGAAGCGGCAAAATACGATGTGATAATTGGGCTTGCTGTGGTCCGCATTTTTATGTAAACACTGAATGTTTTGTGTTGTAAAAAACATGTACAATATAGCTAGTCCATGTTGTAAAACTTGTAATAACCCAACCCACCAAAGGGAAATCATAAAGCTCAATTTATTTTATTTTATTTTATTTTTTTGAAACTGTTAGTATGCTGAAAATAATACATTAACATCCCTTTTTTTTTTTACTATTTTTTAATATATATATATATATATATATATATATAGTTAAATAATTTAAATATGTTTATATAATTTAAAATGAACTTGTATATATATATAATATATATTTAAAATAAACTCACATTTAATAATAATATATAAAAACTTAAAAACAGATATATGAAAAAGAAAAAGAAAATAAGAAAACCAATGGAAAATAATTATTTTAAATCAGTTAAACTTATGGAAAGAAACAGATTTAAATTGTTTTATGCAATTAAGCCTTTAAAATAATTTTAAATTTGTTTATATAATTTAAAATAACTCATATACATAATATATATTTTAAATAAATTCATATTTAATAATAATATATTAAAACATATTTATGAAAAAGAAAAAGAAAATAAGAAAACAAAAGGAAAATAATTATTTTAAATCTATTTAAATTATGAAAAGAAACAGATTTAAATTATTTTGTGCAATTAAGCCTTAAAATAATTATATAACTATACATATATGCATATATAACTATATATAAATATATACATTTAAATTAACAAACCTCTAACAATGAGCTTGAGTAGCTTAGTTTTTTAGGGTTTGTAGGTTCTAACCATAAGGTTGAAGGCGCAATCCCTGATGAATGTCATTAATTTTTTTAATTACAGGTCAAAGGGTTTCAAGGGGTTGACCGGCCTTTATTGAAACTAGATGACCAGTTTATCTAATATGGCAAAAGTCATGGGGAGAATTGTAATTTCGTGTAAGGGTATTTTCGTCATTCCCTTTTGGTCAATGTTTGGTCAACATTTTACAAGGGATGTTTGTGCAATAAATAGAAAGATTGCATGAGAGTGTAATTTCATCTAAAATTAGGGGATGTTTGTGCAATTAAGCCTTAAAAATATATATTTTTGGTCTATTTGAGACAGTCTTTCTATTATCAGTTTAAACTGATAAAAGTTATATCAGTTCCTTGTATATGGGTCACTGGATTTAAATACTTTGACTGACAGATGCATACAGCCAAGTCAAAGTATTTAAATCCAGTGGCTCACATGCAAAGAACTGATATAACTATTATCAGTTCGAACTGATAATAGAATTTCTGCTACTTGAGAACTTCATATTTTAGACTTTTCTTCCACTTATATAAATTGTACCAAACGTATTCTTATTGGACTTTGTTTTTTTATACGTGCTCTTAGCCTAATCATGTACATGAAACATGAAATTAACCTTTTTAGTCATTTTCTTCGATTTCTAAAACATCTGAAATTACTTCATCATTTTGGAAGGAAAATATTTTACTTTGATGGTACAAAAAATTTCAATTTCTTGTCACAAAACTAGATGGTAGTAGTGATGGTCTATTAGAGTTTAACAAGTTACCGTACACATAACATAACATAACGTAATATTCTAATTATTCTTTTGAATTTCGTCAATTCATCGGAAACCCATTAGAGTTTTACGAGTTATATACTTATATACATGACATATTCTTCTAATTGTTCTTTTGAATTTCATCGATTAATCCTAACTCGATGCTTTGCTTCCTCAAATTTTGTCCAAATTCTCTTGATGGATTTAAAATTAGTTACTTAATGGTATATATTTCACTTTGATTAACGTAATAAACTTAGCTTGATTGATACATTTAGCCATTATTTGGGGTTCGAAAATTATATAACACCTTTTTAAGATAGCATTTTAAGACTGTCACTCATTTAATAAGTTAAGTTTAAATAGCACATAAATGGGTTCCTTCTAAAAATGCTACCCACAGTAACCTTCTTCATTATTTTAGTTTTTAGTTTTTTTTTTCAAAATCCTCCATCAATGGGGGTTAAAATCAGCCTCCAATGGAGGTTGAAATCGACCTTTAATGGAGGTCGATTAAGAAGAACACGAAGAAAAAAAAAAACGAATTTTTTTAGGTACATTTGGAGACTTTTCAGGTAATTTTCAAGACTTTTCAGGTAGTTTCCGAGACATTTTGGTAATTCTCGAGACTTTCTGGGCAAAAAAAATAATTTTTTTCGATGCCGAAAAAATTGTTTTTTCCCCAAAAGACTTGGAAATTACCAAAACGTCTCGGAAACTACTTAAAAAATCTTGGAAATTTACTTGAAAAAATTTTCCATTTTTTTTTTCATCTTTTTCTTAATCGAACTCTAATCTAGACCTCTATTAAAAGTTGATTTCGACCTCCATTGAGATCAAACAGACCTCCAACGGAGGTCAAACGACTTCGACGGAGGTTGAACAACCTCAACCTCCAATGGAGGTTGATTTTGACCCCAAATGGAGGTCAATTTCAACCTGCATTGGACCGATGAAGAAGATGACAAAATAACAAATAAAAAACTGAAAAACCGAAAAGTAAATAAAATATATATGTAAAGTGTAGTGGTCAAAAAACCGGCCTATGGCCCAATACATGAGCCTATCATTGAAGAGAGGCTAAAACATGACCAAGTCCACTAGCCTACTATAAAAATGCCCAAACAAGGTCCCAAACAACCAATCTAATAAACAGAGACCCATTTAAAGAAGGCCCGTAGTCTGACCTGGCCCATTATAGCATTAGACCCAATTTCAAACTAAGTCAAAGGTGTAACAAATAGCCTTTAATAACTCTTTAAACCATAGTTGAACGTTGCAAAGATCCCAACACCAAACAAAGTAATTAAGTGCTATTATTTCCAGATTCAATGCAAATCAAGACGGGCAATAAATGGCCCAAGATTTACACTCTCATAAAAACATGAGTGGTGAAGGCTTTAAGGCTTCGATACAAACACCGGACCCCTTCTCAGAGAAAGGGGTCCTGATTTTCTCATATCTCATACGGATAATGTTAGACATCCAACACTTTTGTCCAACTCTTGTGTCCAACACTTGATGTGTCAATTGATGAGTGGATACACATTAATAATGATTTATCCATGTATCCACTCACCAATTGACACATCAAGTGTTGGACACAAATGTTGGACAAAAGTGTTGGATGTCTACCATTGTCCTATCTCATACACAAAAGCTCTCAAAGAATAGCTTCGCAATTCTCTCACAGCATTAATTGCTTCTCCTCAATCAAATATAGATCGACCCATGTCAAGTCAAGGAACCTTATGGACATCAACCCGTCAAATTTATCGTTACACAATGTTGACCCAATCCTTGATCGACCCACGACGACCCAAAAAACCCCCAGGGCATCATCGCATCACCATCATCGATACCTAGTGTCGATCCAACCAAATCGGGCCATAGCTCGATTCGATACATCGAGTGACACGGTTTGTCACCTTCGACTCTGTTCCCTTTACTTTGTTTATCGAACAATATTCTGACTTGAGCGTCAAACAGTCCCTCCAAAGGGAACACCCTCTTTTGTGGTTCGACCACCGCTTCTTTTATTTTCTTGTTTCAAGTTGCCAGTGCCCACCTCAACGACTCAAAATTAATTATAGATCCGATCGACTACATAAAGTAAGGGCATTTTTTTAAGTTCACTTACTTTGATACCTTTAAAACTTAAGTTATTAAATTGGTGATACTTATGAAACACTAACTCAATCAAAAGAGTGACAAAACCCTATATTTCCCCCCATTATTTAAGTGGTGTACATATAACCAGGGCCGGTACTGACGTATTTGAGGCCCGGTGCGAGAAATCTGAAATGGGCCCCTCTTGAACAAAATTTGTCCCCTTTATTCAGAAATCTATTTTTTATTTTTTAATATATTCCATACATATAATTAAAAATAATAATTAGGCTCTTCCTTTGTAGTCACAATTTTTTAAATATATTCTATACATATTATATAAAAAATGATTTGGGCCCATTTTATAAATATATTCTATACATATAATTTAAAACAAAAATGAATTGAGTCATTCACCACAATTCTATTTTCTCTGGGCTCTTAAAACCCAATAATATATACTGACTTTAATAAATAAATAAAAAATTGGACCCGGGGCTGTTGCACTCGGTGCACCCCTCCAGAGCCGGCACTGGGTATACCCCTTGTACTATTATAGTAAATGTTTAAATTTAAATCCAAGTACGCATATTTATATTAACAAGAGATTTTTCTTACGTGTAAAATCTATATAATATAGTAAAATGGAAACTCACCTTGACACGTGTCGCCGTGAGGAGTTTTGGACTTAAATGCTATATATTCATTTCTATTTCTATATCTATATCTATATAATCTCCTATAATTGAGCCATTAATTATTATAATTATTTTTTTAACTTGACCAGTAATTAGTTGTTTTGTTTGTTATTATTATTATTATATATAATCTTTATACTCCTTAATTGCAATATTTTAAGTCTTGCATTAATTTCATTATCAATTTTGTAATTGCAATTCTTATCGGTCATTTGATGGATTAGTTTTGGCTTGGGTTGTCTATTAATTTATCCTCATGGATCTTTGATTTAAATGTTATAATGATCAATAATAAAAATCCAAAACCCCATCATATTCTCCTTTAAATTTGACTTTATGTTTTGTCAATTAAATCACATACTCATAATAAACCTATCACAATCTTTACTCAAACGACCTCTCCTCTTCCTCAATTTTCTCTATAAAAACCATCCAAAATCTCATATTTTATTCCATCCCATTCCATTGAATCTCCATCACAGACAAACTCAAAACACCCAAACAGTGGGGGACTAGATGATATTGGGTGGTAAGAGTAATTTCTACATTTAAAAAAAAAAAAAAAAATTGGTTGAATAATTTTATTTTTTTAGTTTTTGTTTCTTTTTATTTTCTTTCGATTCATGATGATTGCTAAAGGCCTATCTCAAACATCATCCTCAGTATCATTTTCTTATCAAAACAAAGCATCTCTATATGTTTTTTTATTCATACACTTTAGATTTTTTTTTGTTTTTTTTTTTTTTGTTTTTTTCAGGAAACACTTTAGAAGTTGTAAATGTAATTTTGGACTGATTATTGTTTTAATGTATTTTGGAATCTGTAATAAGGTGTTCACTATATTGTTTGCTATGCAACCCTTCAGTAAAGCTAACATCTCGCTCATCACCACCAATGTAGAAAATCGATGGGACCGGTTGAGAATTCGATAGATAAACTACTACTACAAATAAATATTAGTGTTATAGTCTTTGGTTCTAAGCCTAACAGTGTATGTCTGTACTGCCTCTTTAAAACACTGTATCCACTCGGGTTTTCGGATATCCAATACCTAGATTTGTTTTTAATGGAAATTTACACCGATTTTTTTGTACATGTTTTTTTTCATACTATTTTTAGCCTTTTGTTTTCTTTTCTTTTTGGTTTTTTAGAATATACTAAGTATGCATTAAATACACTATGATTATTACCAAAAATAAATGTTTTTGAATTTTAATTATTCTTATACATGATAATAAATAAATATTTTTCAAAACAATGTCAATTGTAATACCAAATTAAAGGTAATCCATTTTTTTTTTTTTATGGAATTAATTGTAAATTTTAAAAACATATCAATGGTAATATATTAATGATACCATAACAAAAAATTAAAATAATAATTTTAATTCAAATATAACGGTACCACATTAGAACATTAATTATTACATTCAATTCAATAGATTCTTTTTCTAAATATATGAAATTCATTCATAATTCTTTTCTTTCTTTTTTTATAAATGGTAATAAATAATTTTTTTGTAAGATACTAAAACAAATATCTCCACTACTATTATTTGCCTCTCCATAAAAGTCTTCACCTTTATATTTTTTATTGAATCATCTAAAAGACAAACGCATGAAAAAAAAAATCTAGAAATTAGTTTATTAAAAAAAATGGAATGTTCTTAGAAAATAAGTGTGAAATATTACATTATTTGGTAAGTTAAAAGACAAGCCATAATTTGCCAAAAAAAAAAATTCGTAAATAACTGATCAATAGGTCATCAAAATGGAATCCTGCAATAAATGGGATAGTGAATAGGAAGTTTTACATTATCTGGGAAGTTTAAAAGATAAGCAATAATTTTTATTTATTTATTTATTTATTTATTTATTTATTTTTGCCAAAGCTATAAGTAGTTATTAATTGTAATAATTTTTTTTTCCTAATCCAAAATTTATAGGTAATCAAAAGGCAATCATGTAATTAATGAGATAGTGAATTTTTTTTTTTTAACCAAGAATTCGTATTAATTAGTTTTTTTTAAGTATTGTTAATTAGTTGTAATATTTCAAAACACAAATGTACTCTTAATTAGCTATCTATACAATAAATATTATAATATTTGGTAAGTTATTAATTGTAATAATTTTTAATAACATATATATTTTTAAAATAAAAAATCTATAGGTAATCCAGAGTCAATAACATAATTAATAGGATATTGAATAAATACTCTTAACCAATCTCATAATTGATTTTTAATTATTAAGTATTTTTTTTTAAACATTACATTATTTGGTAAGTTTAAAAGACAATCCATAATTTTTTTTCCAACAAGCCATAAATTCGTATTAATTGGGTTTTTTTTTTTTAAGTATTTTTAATTAGTTGTAATATTTAAAAAGAAAAAAAGTATTGTTAATTAGTTATCTATACAATATATATTAAAATATTTGGTAAATTATTAATAGTAATAATTTTTTTATAATATAATTTTTTCCTAAATAAAAAATTTATAGGCAATTAAGAGTCAATCACGTAATTAATGAGATAATGAATAAATTCTCTTAACTAATCTCATAATTAATTTTTAATTATTAAGTTTTTTTTTTTTTTTTTTTGAAGTATTACATTATTTGGTAAGTTTAAAAGACAAGCCGTAATTTTTTTATTTTATTTTTGAAGGTATTGTTAATTAGTTGTAATATATATATATATATATTTTTAAATGTATTGTTAATTAGTTATATATACAATATATAATATAATATTTGGTAAGTTATTAATTTTAACAATTTTTAATAATATAATTTATTTCCTAAATAAAAAATCTATAGGTAATCAAGAGGCATTTACGTAATTAAGTATTAAGTATTGATTTTTTTAAGTATTAACTTTTACTTTTAAGTATTAAGAATAAATTCTCTTAACCAATCTCATAATTGACTTTTAAGTATTAAGTATTGATTTTTTAAAAAAAATTATTAACCAAATCTGGTGCACAAAGTAATGTAGCATCACTGTATATTTGGTAAGTCATTAATTGTAATAATTTTTAATAATATGATTTTTTTTTTTCTAAATAAAAAATCTACAGCTAATCAAGAGTTAATCACATAATTAATGGGATAGTGAATAAATTCTCTTAACCAATCTCATAATTGATTTTTAATTATTAAGGTTTTTTTTTTTTTTTTTTTTTTTTTTTTTTTTTTTTTTTTGGTATTACATTATTTGGTAAGTTTAAAAGACAAGCCATAAATCTTTTTTCCAACAAATCATAAATTCGTATTAATTAGTTTTTTTTTTTTTTTTTTTTTTTTTTTTTAAGTATTGTTAATTAGTTGTAATATTTAAAAATATTAATTAGTTATCTATATAATATATAAATTATAATATTTGTTAAGTTATTCTATTATATTTTTGGTTTATTAAGAGAATTTATTTATTATCCCATTTGTTATGGAATTGACTATTTATTTTTATTCATTATCCCATTAATTAATTAAAAGTAAAAAATCACAAGCTAACCTTTCATATTCGATTTGGTAAAAAATAAAACATTTCCTATTCAATTATCTTATTTTTATTACCTTTTATATAATTTTAGTTGGGTTTGAAAAGCTTGCTAATTTCTACCCAAAATAAAAGGTCAAAAACTCTCTTTCTCTATTGATATGTTTATTTCTTTGTTTGTTTATCACTCAATATAGACACTCTAACTCCAATGTTTATTCATCATCTTAGAGGGTTCCTCTTCTTTCGGTCACCACCGGTCCAAATCCGCACAACCCACCAAATTCATTAAGGTTCAACATTTACGATTTCACGTTTTTCTATTGCATTAAAAAAAAATAAATAAATACCCTTATATTTTGATGTGTTATATCATATTTAGGATTAATGGATCTCCATTATAGGTTCTAAGTATAAGTGAACATGTGATTTGATTTGGGCATTCAAGTTGTTTTAATTTATTTTATATGTTTGTGTATAGTTCATGTAATACAAATTACAAGACATTGTCACGCATATCTCTGTGTACTATCTCTTATTTATTTTGTATTGAATCATAATAGTTTGACTTCATACTTAAAATTTCATATTCAGGTTAGCAAGAGCAATCAAAGAAATGGTTTTAGGTATTGCTCATCGCAGAATCACCTTTGTATTTTTAATTATATATAAATATTTTTTTTGGGTTTTAGTTAAAATTATAGTGTTCATGTTTGTATTCAACAAGCACAGGCATAGGTGATTAGTCGGTTGGTCTCTAAGATTAAGCTGTGATTTTACGTTATCGCGCACAAGGATTTGATCATGTTCAGAGCTCTACCTACCACTATTTAGGTATTTATATAAATAAGATATGTTTTAATATATACATCTTTATTTTTTCTAATTATTATTATTACTATCTCTATTATTATTACTACTACTATTATTTTTAAGTTGTGAAAGATTTGTTTAACTTGATTTTCTTTGCAGTCTAATTTTGTCAGAGACCGCGGATTGAATTAGAACATCAACTTAGAGAGTATAAAGTAATGATTTGGAATTATTTGAATTAGAATTTTCAAAAAATTATTAAATTTGTGGTTGAAAGCTTTATTTTGTATATTTCAAATGTAATTACAGAAATTTATAGTCGAATGATTTTTTAGTGTCTTTTTTCTTTCTAATATATGTTAATTTCATCTGTAAAATTACACACGAAATTTTTTTAAAATATAAATTAGATAACAATTACGTTATGTTTTACCATACCTACATATCGTGCGGGCTGCATACTAGTTTTAATCTATAATGATTAATCTCGATAATTGTTTATTTAGTGTGAACTTATAAACTTTCATTTATTGGATAAATTTGTGGGATGAATTATCCATGAACAATTGTTAATGGTTCGTAAATCGTAAGAACACATGCAAACAGAGACATATGGTCTGTCATATATAATAATAATAATAATGCATATCAAGTAACTAGAGAAGTAAGTGGTTCGATTGGTGAAGAGAAGCTTCCCGTTCTCATAAGATTTCTATTGACTATTGGATGGGAATTTGGAAACCGACTTCGATCTCTTCATTCGTTATTGTCTATCTCCTTTCAAACGGTCACGTGACGGTCTCACTCTGTCCAATGCAATTGAGATAGGCAAAACATTTTAATTTGAAAATATAAAAATAGATTTTAAAATTTTAAAAAAGGTACGATGTGACATTGTTACTTATATGGACGGTGACCAATTGACCATCCAACCCAAGTTTGTGACACCACATAAATATCTGTTTATCAATCAGGGATGGAACTAGAAGTGGTTCGAAGTTGAGGGGGCTAAAGTGTATCTAACAAATTTTTTTCGATATGAATGATAAATGACACAAATAATCAAATTAATAATTTCTCCGATATATTTTTTTTATTAAAAAAAAAAATCAAAAGTTATACGTTACTTAACTATAGTGTTAATTATGATTTTCAAGAGTTAAACCTATTATGATGTATAAACCTAAAAACCATTTAACATACTTATATAAATTTTCAATTAAATCAGGAGGGATGAGAATGTAAAACACTTATATGCATACGGTTTTTTTTTTTTTTTTTTTTTTTTCAAAAGAACATCTGCTGGCTTCTGCAACCTTCCTCCCTTATTTAAAGAAAAAAACATCTGCGGGCTTCTACACCCTTCCGTCCTTGTTTACAATAATCCACGTGGCAATTTTAATAACATTATCAAGTGAGGATTTTTGTTTGTATACATTTTTTTTATAAAAAAAAAAATCAAAAAAACATATACAAGTTTCTACGGATTTAGATCATCTACTGATCTGATTTTTTTTTTTTTGACCTTTTTAAAATATGTTATTGCTTGTTGATAAAATGATTGTTAAAATCAATCATATTTTAACTACACATTTATTATAATATATACGTGTCATAAAATTATGTGAGATAAAAATAAAAAAAATCAAATCAATAGAAAATCCAAATTCAACTTCTATACTCTTCCACCCATGTTCACAATAATCCACGTGGCAATTTTAACAACATTACAAAGTGAGGACTTTCATATGCATACAGTTTTTTATTAAAAAAAAACAAAAACAAAAAAAAAAATCTACTGGCTTCTACACCCTTCCACCCTTGTTTTTCCTAACCTCACATAATCTCATGATATATAAGAATTGTAATGAATTGGTGATAAGGATGTGATTGTTTTTCACAACCACTTTATCAATAATAAATCACAAACTTTAAAAAGTTTAGAAAAAAATCAGATTAGTAGATGATCCAAATCATGTTTATAAAAATCCACGTCACAATCATTTTACTGTTTAAATTTCCATTCTTATCTTACATTGAAAAAGTAAATAAGACACGTGGAGACAGCATCAGCCAACATGCAATTCCTAAGGAAAATGCTAGAAAACTCGCTTTGATGTCTTGATGATATGTGTCATTTTATTTTAACTTTATACAAAACTGCCATTAATGAATACCCACTTCTTTTGTTTTAACTTCAAAATAACCACTTAAGTGGACATTATCCACTTGAAAAGTGGATTGAGAAGTAGCGACTAGTCCTTCAATAGTTTATAGTTGTGTGGCATTACTGGTGACCACAAGCTGCCATGCAAGTCCATATCTCTCTCTCTCTCTCAGTCTCTCTGCACTCGGCTTATATAAACCCCAACAAGGGTTGATCACAAATCACACCTCTGCATTATCCATCTTCTGATATTACATATATTCTAATATAGAGCTTGTGATCTTATCAGTTTTCATTTGAAAATGGCACAATATAATAAGAACCAACACGGTGGAGTCAATCCACAGACTGACGAGCACGGCAACATAATTCGCCAACCAGGCCAGGGTGGTCTTGGAGAGCAGATAAAGGAGCATATACCTGGAATGGGACAAACAGATGACTGCAAGGCCCATCAACATTCGGGTACAGGTGCAACCAACGCTCCTGGCGGCGGTGGTCTTGGAGGGCAGATAAAGGAAGGGATGCCTGGGATGGGACACAGAGACGACAGGCCTCGTAATACTACGGGCACAGGCGCAACCACCACTCCTGGCGGTGTCGGTCTTGGAGAGAAGATGAAGGAGAACATACCGGGAATGGGACACAAAGACGACAAGCCTGGTCATACTACGGGCGCGGGCGACGGTGGCGGTTTTGGTATGTCTGGTGAGGGGCAGCGTGATCAGCACGGCCAAGAGAAGAAAGGAGCAATGGACAAGATCAAGGAGAAGCTTCCTGGACACCGCGGTAACTAATTAATAAATATATATTACTTATTATCTACACTACATATATACACTCTTATATAGTATATATGGTGTACAATAAGTCACGCGATGTACTCTTAAGTAGTTGTGTGGTCTGTTTTTTTTTTGTCTTTTTTTTTTTTTTTTTTTTTTTTTTTGGGTTTGTTTGTTTGTCTTTTGTTCAAGTCTTGAATAACAATATACCATATTAGTGGTTTAATTAAGAATCGATTATTGTCTTTTACTTTCATATATAATTTAAAAAATAAAAAAAATATTAATGTATCATGGCTGAGATAGAGTTGAATTGATATATCCTATAAGGCTATAATTACGTGTTTTAAAATGTATTGGACTGGACAAGTAGACCAAACTGTCCAATTTTTGGTAACAAAATCATAACCGGATTATTAAATCCGGTTGGATAATTTAATCAGGCATGCGTAGTACTATTCAGCCCATGTATGTCTACCACGATCTGACTTCACTTCATCGACGATTTGGTGCTCTACTTTATTTTTTTTCTTCAAAATGGAGCTGAGTCACACGAATTGAAAACCAAAGGCAATACTCACAAATTGAAAACCAAAGGCAAAAAATGGGGACAAGTGCTTGTCGGTTGGTGGTCCCACCAACTTTTTTTCAAATTTTTTATAGGGTAAATTGCACAAAGTTACCTTAAGTTTTGTCATAAAGGCATAATATTCAACAAATGGTCTTAATTGCATGGACACCCCTTGCCGTTAGTGGTCAACAGTTAGATTTAACTGTTGACTTCAAAAAGACCAAAATACCCCTAGTTAAAAAAAATTAGATCCATGGAGATTCGAACCATCCATAAAATTTATGTTCCCTTACAATACATATCCATTGGGTATGTTTCTTCTTTTTCAATGATCTTATTAGATTGAGCTCGAGTTTTTGGTGGATTGAAAGATTTAATATTAGTAGAGAGGTTACAAGAAGAGAGGAAATATTTTTTTGGAGAAATAATTTGTTAAGGCGAGGTGGGTCATAGGTTGATATTCGAAAATTGAAGAATTTGATAATTGGGGCTATTGGGTCTTCTTCTTCCTTATGTTGTGGTGGTTTTGGGTCTTGATTTTGTTGCTCTTGTTGTTGAATGAAAGGAAGGAAATTGGTGTGAAGAGTGATAAGTGAAAGTGAGTGGAGTTGTGGTGAGACATAGACAATGTTTAAAGGGTTTTGAGTGGAGACAGATGTGAGGTTTTAAGAAGTGGTGAGTGGGGTTAGACGAATGAAGATGGCAAAGCTTTGGTGAGCAAAAGTAGACATGGAGTGTTTAGGATTTTTTATTCATTTAACTTTTTGAAACAAGAGTATTTAGGATTTAGTGAAAAACAAAGTGTGCTTTGTTTCTCGAATTGATGACGATGACTACCTACAACAAGAATGATAAAGTGAAACGGGTGAGTTTTAAGTGAAAAATAGAGTTTTTATTTTATTTTATTTTTTAGTGGATGGATTGATTTATAACTATGAAAAAGTATGAATTTTATTTAGATAGATATGTCATTATAACTAGTTCTTATATTATTTTAGAATTTATTGTTTATTTAACATGTCAAATGGCCATTTTACCCTTGAGCCTCAAAGTCAACAGTTAAGTCTAATTGTTGATCGCTAAAGGTAAGGGATATCTATGCAATTAAGACCATTTGTTGAATATTATGCCTTTATGAAAAAACTGAAGGTAAGTTTGTGCAATTTACCCTTTTTTATATAACCTTTTCAATTTAATTATATATATATATACAGTCTTTCTATTATCAGTTCGAACTGATAAAAGTTATATTAGTTCCTTGTATGTGGGCCACTGGATTAAATACTTTGACTGACAAGTGCATACAGCCAAGTCAAAGTATTTAAATCCAGTGGCCCACATGCAAGGAACTGATATAACTTTTATCAGTTCGAATTGATAATAGAATTTTTGTATATATATATAGTCAATTCGTTCCGATAATAAATATATCATGACGAAGAATATGGATGACAGATTATGGAGAAGTTTTGACAAATGCTTACACTTTTAAGTCAAAGTATGTAAATCTAGTCGTCCACATTCTTCGGCCTGATATATTTATTGTTATGACAAACTGATAATAGAAAATCTGTATATCATTTTTTCTATTATCAGTTCGAACTAATATAAAATATATCAATTTCTTACATGTGAACCATTAGATTTTAAAGATGTTTTGACAAGTGCATGCAGTCAAATTAAAGTATTTAAATCTAATGGCCCACAGGTAAGGAACCGATATATCTTTTGTCAGTTCGAACTGACAAAAGATATATCAGTTCCTTGTATGTGGACCATTAGATTTAAAAGATGTTTTGACAAGTGCATATAATCAAGTCAAGCAGTACAGTATAATCAAGAACTGATATATCTTTCGTCAGCTCAAACTGATAATAAAAAAATTGATCAAATGAAAAAAAAAAAAAAAAGACATTTCCAACAAAACCAACACATTATTATAATTAAAATATTAAAAACCAAAAATCCTTCAATATATATATATATATATATATATATATATATATATATATAAACCAATTTGCAATATTTTTTCGATTTGAATTTTATAGTATAAAAAATTAAAAATAAAAATAAAAATTTCATAATCTAATACAGTATAATACGACATACCAAATAGGGAGGAGTATTAAATATAATCCAGTCCACTAGTCCAGCAGTACAGTATAGTTCAATCCAGTTTAACAAATACAGTCCAATACGGTGTGGTGTACCAAACATGCCCTTTATGTACGCTCACACACTAATCTATACACTCAAGGGAGCCAAGCACCTTTATTTATAATCCCCTAAAGTCGGTTGCGGTCATAAGTCGGTAATCATGAAATTTACAGAACATTGACTTTGAAGTTGGTGTTGATGCTTCTACAAATATCTCAGATGCTTTTGTTTGTTTCTGAAGTTTCTGGATTTTGTTTCTTCTTCAAATATCCAGATGCTTATTGAAGCCTCTAAAATTGATGTTTCACTGCAATAAATATCACATATGGCGTTTGGTTAAATGCCATATTAGCCTGTGATTAAAAGTTTTTTCTTTTCATAATATTTTTTACATTATATAAATTCAGTTTTTTTTTTAATATTTTTAATAATTAATTCAGTTTTTTTTAATACTTTAAATATTTTTTATAGCAATTAAGTGATGTTATATCATGATTCATGAATAAAAAAAATCTATTAAGTATAATTGTTATAACTTCTTTAAAATACTGCGATAATAGTAGACAATATAAAATGGTAAATTTTTATTATTTTTACTTAATTATTAATTAAAAAAAATGTATTATGAACAATATATATATATAAAAGAATCCAAACATTAAAATTAAAATA
The DNA here is from genome assembly GCA_030490815.1 of Acer saccharum. NCBI lineage: Eukaryota > Viridiplantae > Streptophyta > Magnoliopsida > Sapindales > Sapindaceae > Acer > Acer saccharum. The sequence goes on from CM059868.1 coordinate 6,689,291, forward strand.
TATAAAAAACGTACAAAGAAATCTTAGCATACAAAAAATTGAATTTATTGTTATAAGAAAAATAAAATTACAACACGCACCCTTTTTTTTTTTTTTTTTTTTAACAATTACAATATGATTGCTCCACTAATTTGTATCTTCTCCACTAATTTTTATCTTCAACTACACTGCAACCTTCGTCTCGATAACCTAAAAGACTTCAAGAAAATAAAAAATATTTAATAAAAAATAAATAAACAAATTAACATAATGAGTAATTAATAAATTAAATAAAACTTTTTCCTGTGTACAAGATTCAAAACTACACTCAGTATTATAATGTCAATTATTCTAATCTCTATTCACCAGATACATAAAACAACAAATTTTCTATTATTAGTTCGTCTTGACAATAAATATATCAGGACAAAGAATGTGGACCACTAAATTTACATACTTTAACTCAAAGTGTATGCACTTGTCAAAACTTCTCCATAATTTGGGTGTTGGGGATAAATCTCTGGACCGATGAACGCAGAAACGTCATGCATAATATACGCCCATAACTTATAGCAAATAATAACGTTAATAAATAGAAAAATAGATGAGAGAGAATAAAACAATCACAACACAAGATATACGTGGAAAACCTAAATCGGGTAAAAAACCACGGGTCGTTAGGACTACAGAGAAAGTTCCACTATATGATAAACTGATACAACCATATACTCCAGGATTAACTCTCTCACCTCAACCCCAAACCTCACTCACAAGATCCTCACCGAGTACCCCACAATATCCCCTAGGTCTCCCCTAAATATCACCCACGGATTTCTAACTTGATCCACCGATATTCCCTTGGATCCCTCCCCCGATATTCCCTTGGGTCTTCCTGGATCTCACTCGTACTCTCTGATGTTTACATGGTGTTCTTTTCTCCACACTTTCAACCTAATTACAAGGTTCTATTTATACTAGTTACTGGGAGTTTAAGATAAAAGGAAATCCTACTCCTAAACGTACAAGACTTACTTGTTCCACATAAATACTATTCCCTTTTATGACAAATCTTCTTGTAAGGAGTAAATCCTTTTCCTTCAAGCACAAGAACTTCCAGAAGAATACATTTTCCTATTCTGCACAACATTCTCGATCTCAGCAATATATCGTTTCCACCGTATTGGTCACAGTGTGCACCTTGCTTCTAACACCACGAAACAATTCTGCTCCTAACCACTCTTGCCACCGCTGTGACTTTCACAACACTACTCGCAGCGCTCTCCACTGATCTTCAACCGCTCTGATTACCGCCGTCAAAATCCACAGCGTACATCACAGCGCTATACCGTTGTGGGAACCGCTATCAAAGCCATGGTTTGTTTCATTCTTCCGTTCTTCTAGTCTTCAACCTCCCTCAAACACCACCATTCAACTTCCAAACGTATCCCACGTCTCCAGGAAGCTCCACATCAGTTGAGTCTTGCTTGGTTCACATTTGGTTCGCTTAGGAATACAAGTTAAAACCTAACACTGTGGTACACATTTTTCATCCCGATATATTTATTGTCATGACGAACTGACAATAGAAAAACTGCATAAAACAAAGGTGCTTACAAGTTACAACACAATTATTAAAAAAGAAAAAGAAAAAAGAATTACAACACAATTTTACAAAATTTCCATTTATAAGATTCAACTAAGTAGTTTGAAATTGGCAAATATCATGCTGTGAGGGCAAAATGTTTCATTCCAACAATTGCAATTCTGCCCTGCGCGCCCTTACAATACTTTAGCTTTCCATTTCTTTTAATTGATAGTAATTAAATTGGTTTACGAAGCTGGAATAAGATTCGAGAGGAAGCAACCATGAACTCCTCAGTCCAAGAAACTATTTGCATAAATATGAACACCTACTAATTTCATCATTTTCCTTTACAGGATAGAAAACGACTCCATCAATCCTGGAAAGAATGCAAATAATTAAACAATTAATATTCAGAACAATATTGCCGAAGAATATACAATCAATCTTGATAAGAATCTACTTTACATTGTTAGAAAAATAATAGAAAATCTGTATTAATAAAAAACCTGTAAAAAGAAAAAAAAAAATACCTAAAGCAAGAGTCATAGCGTATGAAATATAGCTACACATCCTCCCTTGACTCGTACGTAAATCGTAATCCGAATCTCATTTTCATTAATCGGTTTCTCTAGTTTTGGCTTCTCTACAGCTGGTACCGATCCATCTTTTTTTCTGACCCAAAAAAAAACAAATACAATCCCGAACCAAATGAGCACAGTATGGTGTTATTTTATAGGCAAATAAAATAAAGTTAATAGGACAGAAAATGAAAAATTGTTTATTATTATTATAAAAATATATATATATTAATGGAAAGCAATTAAAGCAAGCAACAAAGGTTTTTTTTATTTTTTTATTTTTAATTTTTAAAATTAATATTAATGTGAGATTATTTATGATTTAAAATGAAACGGTGAGTCATGAGAATGAGAAGAAGATAGAACAACTATAATATCTATGGGTTTTCAAAACCTCATAGGACGACACGTGGCACCGTCAGTGTTATTAGATATTATATAGATTCGATCATATCTTAAAACCGACAAAGGAAATAAGACACGTGGAGACAGCGGCAGCCGTGCGATTCCATCTCTCTGTCTCTCTCTGCACTCTGCTTATATAAACCCCAACCAGAGTTAATCACAAATCAGACCTCTGCAATATTAATCTTCTGATAATATTACATACATACATTCTTATATAGAGCTTGTGATCTTATCAGTTTTCGTTTGAAAATGGCACACTACAATCAGAACCAACGCGGTGCAGTCAATCCACAGACTGACAAGCACGGCAACATAATTCACCAAACAGGCAAGGCTGGTGTTGGAGAGCAGATAAAAGATCATATACCTGGAATGGGACACACAGATAACAGGCCCAATCACAATACGGGTACAGGTGCAACCACCGCCCATGGCGGTGCCGGTATTGGAGAGAAGATAAAGGATGCGATACCGTGCATGGGGCACAAAAACGACAAGACTCAGTATCCAGGTTCAACCACCACCACCACCACCACCACCGGTCATGGCGGTGGCGGTCTTGGCGAGAAGCTTCCTGGACACCATACTACGGGCGCAACCACCACTCCTGTCGGTGGTGGTTTTGGTGTGCCTGGTCAGGGGCAGCATCTGCAGCACGGCCAAGAGAAGAAAGGAATAGTGCAGAAGATCAAGGAGAAGCTTCCAGGACACCGTGCTGGTTACTAATTAATTATATATAACTTATTATATAAAGTACACATATACACTATTATATAGTACATACAGTGTACAATAAGTCACGCGATAGACTCTTTGTGTATTTTTTTAATTTTTATAGTTTGTTTGTTTGTTGTGTTCTTGTATTTTTTTTAATTTTTTTTTTAGTTTGTTTGTTTGTTGTATTTGTTCGATCTAGTCTTGAATACCAATATATATACCATATTATTGGTTTAATTAAGAATTAATTATTGTTTAAACTCTAAACTCGTCCATTCACGGCTTAAGCTACATTAAGCTACGTCAATGGGGTATTTTAGTTTCTTCTATCACTTTCATATATAAACATTTTTTATAAAAAAATTTAATGTATCATGGCTGAGATGGAGTTGAATTGATATGTCATATGAGGCTGTTTTAAAATTAGGTATGATTTGTGATTAAAAAATTATGGGATTCGAAAGTGAGAAATGATGACGCTGTGATTCTTGTTGTTAAGGAACAAATTACTTTACAAATTAAATTAAATCTGTTTTATTTAACTCAATTCTCAAATATCTCAATTACAGTTTATGTATAGTCATTTATATACCACTTACACACTAATCTATACATATAAGCCCCGTTTAGTTTACGGGATTAGATTAGATTATTTCATAGGATATGATTTGATTGGATTGGATTAGATGGGATTGGATTAGATGGGACTGAACTAAAAGAGAAACGTGAGATTGAACTGAATTGATACCATATTTTGTTGGAGTAATTGCACAAACGTCACCTGAGTTTAAGCCTAATTACACATATATGGACTTTTTATCAAATATTACATAAACATCCGTCAATTGACTTCCATTCAAACTAACTATTGACCATGTTTTTAGTATTAAAAGTCCAAAATACTCTTAATTACTTATTTATACTTTATTTTGTTCCTCTTAAAGTAAAATAAATTATATAAAAATGTAAATAAAAAACTTTTAATTATATTTTTTTCAAACAAATTTTAAAAGATAAAAATATATAAAACAAAAAATTTAAACTTTAAAAAAAATTAGAAAGAGGAATAAAGGAAAGTTTTTAAGAAAAGAAATGGATAGTTTACTGAATAGTATTATTAATTATTATAATTACTTAGGGTTTTAATATATGAAACTGGTTTTAATGAGTAGTTTTTTTTAAAAAAAAATTATTAATAATTATAATTACTTTGTATTTCTTGTACCATCATCATCCACTCAATCTAATATCACTTTTTATAACGAGATTGAGAAACACGTACATCAAAAAATTTCATAAATAAAATATAAACTTTGAAAACGGAAATAATATATGTTTTTTTTTAATTAATTATATATTATCTCATCTCAGAAAGTAATTAATTATATTGATGGGTGATTTGATCATTTCATACATAAATATTACTATTTTGTTGTTCTTGTATGAAGAGAGCCACCAAAAATTATCATTAAGAAGAAGAAGTAAATAAATAAATAAAATCAAGTTTATCAGGGTGCCTCACTTTCAGGTTTTAGAGCTTTCCCCACAATGGCGGCCTACCCACAGCCTAAACAGGGTACTCACAAATCAACCATCTAGAGACAGACAGGGACCTTAAGTCGATAACATCAGCCAAAAACATCTCATTTTCTGATGTGCAGGATCCTCAACTAGAGGCAAGCACAGAGCATACTAAGATAATTACAGACTGCTAAGTTATATGAGAGACATGGCACTCGAAGGAAGAAGATGAAAATTTAGCAAGACATAGCTTTTTAAAACGAGAGAGATATTTTATTTGTACAAGTCTTCTGAGACTGGATTTTTACAAGTGAAGATCTCTCCTTATATAGGGGGAGAGAAAGAATACAGATAAGGCTATTACACAGTGAAGCCACAAACATGGCAGCAGCCTAGCAAAAGCATAAAGAAGCAAAGCAGGGCCATCGGCCTAATATTACAGACAAACAAACCAAATAAAGACAAAGCATTCCTAATACAAACGAAAGAGCATAATTAAACCTAATAAAGCCAAAAGAAGCCTAATAAAACAAAATAGCATTATTAATAGCTTCACGTGCTTGATCTGAGCTGAGATGAAATCACGGACTTGAGGATAGATTGCAGTTGACATGGTTTTCATCATCTGAGTCCTGGGCTCCACAGATGAAGCAGGGCCAGGCTGAATCAAAGGGTTCCTGGGAGTCAATCATGTATGAATTTAGAAAAGGGTTCCAGCTTTGACCGGGGTCTCTAGGGACACCAGGGAGGATGAAAATTTTGTCAGTGGAGACGTAATTAACATCACAGAGGAAATTGAGCAATCCGACTTGGAGAATTCTCGAATACATTTTTGGATAATCATATGTGGTGTGCCATTCATAACTGGTGTTGGCAGTCCAGAGGAGTCTTTTGTGAGGATTGTACCTGTAAGGCCTATGGAAAATCCATATACAGCATATTGAGGCAGCTGATTCATAGCCAAGCTTCCAAAGGTTATATTGTCACATGAGTTTGGTGAGTTCATTTTTCCAGTTTGTCAAGGACGTGAACCATTAGAGAAAAACCCTTAACAAAGAGTTTTGTTGAGAAGGATCATGAAGATGACCATACAAAGCCTGAAGCGGGAAGACAACAGCCTGAAGCGGGAAGACAATAGCATGGTGATGTAGAACTGATAAACACCAGAGGAACCAAAGGAGCTAAGGAGAAAAGTAGTAGAATGGTGGCATTATAAATGGGTCGAGGAATGGTCTGGATAAATTGGTGACTGTGTGGCGACAGTCTTGACTATTGATGCTGGCTAAGTAGACCGGAAGTTGAGCCTTGGCGAAGGACTGGATCTGATCTAGAGAAGGTTGTTGATCAGGTGGCAAGGTGGCCAAGAGTTCTGGGGGGAACGAGTAATCTTGTATGGCTGGAGAGGATGATGAGGGACCAGCATGAGATGATGAGGGACCAGTAGGAGAGGCCATGTAGATCAGAGGATAGTGACCTGTGGGTGTAATGAGATGAGTGAGTGGAGACCTAGTGAGGGGAGGCCTTGAGAGCATATCAGCAATGATATTATGATGGCCTTTCACGTGGCGTACAGTGAAGTCATATCTGGCAAACCAATCTTTGAGCCTCAACAGGAGAGGATTGGGAGGAATCTTATTGCGAAAATCGAGGACCTTTGGAAAAGATGAGTTGTCCATTTCGACAATAAAGTTTCTTGTCCTGAGGTGAAAATCTAGCTTTTGGATTCCATATTTGACAGCAAGAATCTCTTTATAGATAGTGTGATAATGCTGTTGGGAATCTTTGAATTTTCCACTAGCATGACCACAGTAGCTTCTTTGACCTTCTTGATCTTCAATGAGCACAGCTCTCCAAAAATATCACTGGCATCAGTCTGGAGAATAAGTTGACCAGAAGAAGGAATAGTAAGAGCCAGAGGAGACTGAGAGATTTCTTTAAGTTTGGTGACGGCTTCAGTATGAGAGGCACTTTAGGGAGGAGGACGCTTCTTGAGGAGCGAAGAAAGGACTGAGGTGTAATGACTGATATGAGGAATGAAATCTCTGATATAGTTGACGATGCCAAGAAATTGTTGAACTTGATGTACACTGAGATCTGAATCAGAGAAGTCTAATAATCGAACAGCCAAATGAGGACCAGGTCGATATTGGCCATTGGCAATGTGCATACCAAGAAATTCAATTTCAGATTTTCCAACTATGCTTTTCTTTTCGGAGAGCATGATACCATATTGATTAACAATGTCATGGAACTGTTGGAGAAGAAGGATGTGGGAGGTCTCATCTGGAGAGAACAGGAGAATGTCGTCAATGTAGATGAGTGCTGAGTGTAGAAGAGGATGGAATATCCTGGTAACAGCCTTTTGGAAAAGGGATGAAGCAGTCTTTAAACCAAAAGGGAAGACAGTCCATTGGTATTGAGCATTGGGAAGACAGAATGCTGTCTTGTATCTTTCATCTGGATGAATACCAATTTGCCAAAAGGCACCTTTGAGATCAAATTTGGAGAAGATCTTAGCTCCAGGAAGCTGAGAGAATAGGACATTTGGCCTGGGGACAGGGAACTTGTCATCTCTGAGAAAAAGATTAAGTGGCTTGTAATCCACAACTAATCTCTTTTTCCCTCTGACCAATTCTGAACGTTTTTCAACGTAAAAAGCTTGACACGCCCAAGGAGAGGAGGTGTGTTCTATCAGGCCTTGACGAAGGAGTTCATTGCACTCTTCATTGGCGAGCTTGAGGTCTGAGGGAGACATGCCTGAATGAGTAGCCTTGGTAGGATTAGAATCTTCATTAAGCTTGAAGGGAAGCTTGATAAAGAAATCTGGATTCTTCCACAGAGGAGATGGATGAGAGAAAGTGGCATGATTGTCAGCACAAAGCAGAAGCAACTTCTGTTGTATCTGCTCAAAAGGGGCTTGAATTGTAGAAAGCTTGAAAATCTTCGGGATATCAGAAAAAGCTTTGAAATTCTTTTTGTACCGAATTCCGAAAGGGAGGATCCGGAGGGATTTACATTGACAAAAAACATCCCAGCCGAGGAGGATATCTTTATCTGGAAGAGGTGTATCGAGGACATGGACCCAAAGAGTAAAGGATGGGAAAAATTGAATACCAATATTTTTTCGGGAAATCAGATGAGTGGTAAAAACTTTTCCATCAGCGGCTATGAAATGGTGTTCTTGGGATTTCCAATAATCAGGGGGAAGGATACTTGGATTCATCATGGTGTTGTGAGATCCTGTGTCAAGATAAGCGATGACATCGACAGGATTAGAATATTTGTCAGGTCGAATCCGAACCGGAACATGGGGTCCAAACTGAGGAACGAGGGGAATAGCTTGATAAGCTTCTAGAACAGAACTGTAATCGGAAGAGCCAGAGGATTCTGAGTCAGAAACATCTTCTTGAAGAACAAAGGTGGTAGAGGGATCTGTTTGATCCTGTTCAGAGAAGATTGATTCAATATCTGCATCAGATGGAACTTCATCAGCAATGTCTCTTAGTTGTTGAACTAATCTGGCGGACTTTGCCTTTTTGTTGGGACATTTCTTTGCATAATGTCCGGGTTTGCCGCAAATGTAGCAATGTTGAGATTTATTCCAACCTCGCTTTGTTTTCTTTCTGAAGAACTTGAATCTTTTTGAGCTACCTTTCTTGTTTTTGAAGTGTTTGAAATGATTCTTCTTTTTCGTTCTGCAGGTGCAAAAGGAGGATTTGCACTTGATCTAAAGAGACGGTTGACGGCATTGAGACTGAAGGTTTTTGCCTTCTGTGAGCATCTTGGAGAAGAATCTTTGGGTAGCACAGAGTTTATCCAGAGAGCTGAGAGCATACATGTGGAGTTCACCTAAGGATGTGTCATTGAGAGATCTTCCCGAGGTGTCAATTTTCCGTTGTATCTCATCTTGGAGGTCATCTGGAAGGGAATTGATATAGACTTGTTTAAGGCTATGATCATTGATTCCACCGAGGGTATGATACCGTTGAGACATTCGTTTGTAATGGAACATGATGTCTTTCCGTTTGAGAGAGCAGCAACGCATGTCAAAGAATTCTTGTCTTGCTTGTTTGTAGATATGATCAGGATCACCAAGGAATTATCTGAAAATATATCCCATGGCTTGGGAGGCTAAGGGAACTCGAACAAATTGGAGCTGTCGATATTCACCAAGAGCCTGGTACCAATCTCTGAGAGAACCAGTAAAACGAGAGACAAACTCGCGTAATATTGATTCAAGATTCTATTCAGATTTTGCCAGTTGGAGGTCAAGCCATGCGCTCATCTCAGAAACACGTGTTCTCTATGAACCAGGAGAGGTGTCATCAAGGGTAAACCAAGGATCATTAGTTGGTTTGGCAGGAGGACGTCCGGGAACATGATCTGGGGGTTCTTCGACGAAAGGAGTTGGAGCAGTGGAGGTAGTCTCATCAGGAGACTCATAGGTTTGTGTCGAAGGTTGAGGATCTGTACGAGATGCCATATACACTTGGGTAAGATCTGCATGATCATGAGGAGATGAGTTGGCAGTATCTAGCCAGGATGAATGACAGGAAGTCTGAGATGACTGAGAGGAGACATCCTCAGAAGTAGAATCAGACTTGGATGATGAGGAAGAGACCTTGGAGGCCAATAGAACTGGGTTGTATGAACTGGAAGCAGCTTGTTTGTCTTTCTGCTTCGAAGGAGATCTCTTCTTTTGTTTTGCTGGAGGAGAAGAGAGTACAGGATATTTTCGGAACAATTCACCAGTGGATTTGAAGTGACTGGAAAATTCATCAGGTTTAGATGGGGGTGAATGTGTAGGAGATACAGGGAAAAACAATGATTGATGGGAATAAGGTTTGGGTTTGGAAGAATGTTCTCTGGAATGATCTTTGGTCAGCTGTTCAAGCTGTGCTTTGAGTTGCTTGATTTCTCTTTCTTTAGTATCAAAATCTGGGCCAGAATATCCATGAGAAATATATTTGTGAAGATCAGAATGGAGCTTTGCAATTCTTGATTGAAGGTCAGAGGCTAAATATTTGAAAGTAGCATCAAGACTTTGGAGATGATGATCGTGTTGAGAAACATGTCTTGTGACTCGATCAATCTTCTGATCAATAGAGTTGAGGATTCTATTTTGAGCTCTGGCATTGTGGGATTGCCAGTTGAGGACTTGTTCAGCCTGGGAAGGCTGTTTGAAGGAACCATCAGGTTGGACTTCGGTAGATTGGACAAAAGGCTTTGAGAACCTAGTCTTTTCTTGATTTGAAGAAGGTTCAAGTGGAGGGAAGTCACAATCATAATCTGAAGTCATGTAACAAGGAACCGGTGGAGGTAAGGTAGGAGTTGCATAGTCAGGTTGTGGAGGTAGAAGGTCTTCAGATCGCAAGATCTGTAGAGGTCTGTCATAGATGGGTAAATGTTTCTTTTTGATAGGATGGAGACCTATCCAAGGACTGTCAGGGTGTCCTGGTTTGTGAGGTTTAGGCCAGGATTTACAGGAACGAGGAGAAGTATCCTTGAGACAGCGTCGGCATATGCAGTCAGCATCACACATGTTGGGATCAACATCCCAAATGAAGTGTCCACGGATCTTATCAGTGTAGATCGGAGATCCGTCAGCTTCAAAGCTGTGGATAGGAATGTCATCTTTAGTTGTGACAGGTTGGATCATGAGGGCCTGAAATATTGGAGGAGTTTCCGAACTGGAAGGGGCCTTAGATCCAGTGAGGGGTTTTGTAGATGGTTTTGATAGTGCCATCTGGTTGGGGAACGTATGTTGTGTCGGTAGCAACAACAGGAGCTTCATCCTGGAAAACTTTTTCATAGTTCGTGAGCCATTCAAGAGGCATGATCTCGGTGAGAATTTCTCTGGGTAGTTGTTTAGGAATCTGGAGGACGGTGGGGATTTCATCTTCTCTTTCTGCTTTGATGAAAATCGTGTCACCATTATGACCAGGAAGTGGGAGATCAAGAGCATGGTCTTGAAGTCTGTAAGCAAGCTGATGATGAACGGTAGCCATGTAGGAATTTGCTTGCATGGGAGCACCAAGGATCTGGACTTGGATCTTGAGACATTTGTGGAGATTCTGATCTCTTAAGGGAATGTTAAAGTTGGGATAGTATGTGAGGGAGATGCTTCCATCATGAAGAGTAGAAAGGCAAGTGCCAATCACAGCATGTTCATACTGAGTGTAAATTGTGTTGAGCAAAGCCAGTCGGGCAGTAACAGGCAAACCTTTTCTGCCGTGTAGAGTGAGAATGATTCGGACAGCACCTATGTGGAGATGGGAGTATCCGTCTTTGATCCATTGATCTATCATGTCTTGATCAATGGTGAGAGTAACATATTGTTCATTGGAAGAGGACGGAATCAAACATTTATCTAAGCCTGTGGACTGGACATATTCTTTGATGGGAAGTGGTCTGGTATGAACAAGACGAGTTAATCTAGTGGCAAGAGATTTGCTTCTCTTGAAGATGTTGTATGAGTTAAGCAGAGGGAGAGTAGTTTCATTTATCTGAGCTGAAGCAGGGATATGAGTGTATTCTACTAAATCTTGAATTCTGTTGGACTGGGTTCTTTGGATAGTAGGAGGAGGTAAAGACACAGTAGAAGATAATCTAGTAGGACCTAAAGAAGCAGTAGAGGGAGTAGTGGTAGTGTTTGCTATATTTGTGAAATTTCTTCCTTCTAAACCAGCCTAACATACTCATAACAGTCTAACTCTTTCCTAGACTCCAGGGACTCGAGACATGGCTCTGATACCATTCGGGTGGCAGGTACCCCCTGGGTGCCTCACTTTCAGGTTTTAGATTAATTTATAAAATTTTAAAATTAAAAAATTCAATGTAGTAAATCACGCTACACCCTAACAACTAACAAGTAACAACACGTTTCCTCTACAGTGGTGTCAGTGAGTAAGTGCAGAAGTGCAGTTTCCAAGCAAATTTAAAAACAAAAACCAACCATCGGGCCTCTTGCCAATGTGGTGTGACTCTCCAAAGGGAGACTCCAACACCACGGTTCAACGCCCGGCACCATATATATATATATATACCTATTATTTCCTTATCTCACCTCATGTGTGGGTGTCCTCTCCCCTTTTGTGGGAGTAGTTGTCCGGGCTGTGCTAGTAGTGTTCAATCCTCGCAGGATCCCGGTAGTTGTTGTACATTAAAAAAAAAAAAAACCAAAAACAAAAACCAAACCAGCTGTATTCAACAACACAAGGTGGTGACTGGTGGTGGCACTGATGACTGATACGGTGACGTTTGAGAAATATGTAGTAATTGGGCCCTCAATTTAAATGGGCCTTCTCTGAAACAATAGTCGATGGATGATGATCCAACGCTGGAAAAAACCCTAGCGTTATTTATTTATTTATTTATTTTTATTTTTTAAGGAGTACTACTTTTAGTTAACTAATAAAATATATTATTGCAATATTATGTTAATTATGGGGTGAAACGTTTATTGTTGAGAAATAATAAATAAATGAAAAAAGAGAAAGAAAGGGAATATTTTTTTAGTGTAACATTTGGTGCAATGGGTTGGAAATAGAAAAAATAAATAGTGTGAAAGTTGCACCATTTGAGTGCAAAAGTTGCACCAAATTGGGTTTTTAGGTTGGGGCACTACTACAAAATTGTTAAAAGAAATCGGTTCTTTAAATCGGTTTTTAGGTAACCGATTAAAAAAAACTTTTAGACATCTATTTTTTAAAAAACCGATGTCTTAAATATTTCATTTTAAAAAGATAACAGTTTTAGGGAAAACCGATATGGATTTATTTTCCAATAAGAAATCGGTTTTCCTTAAAACTGATGTCTTAAATATTGCGGTTTGAAAAGACAACGGTTTTTGGGAAAACCGATAAGGATTTATTTTCCAATAAGAAATCGGTTTCCATTAAAACTGATGTCTTAAGTATTACGGTTTGAAAAGACAACGGTTTTTGGGAAAACCAATATGGATTCAAAGGCAAAATTCTACTGAAATTCAAATCTGACCTATATCCACATTCAAGTGTGCATCTCTAAAAATACTCAACTTTATTTACTCAAATTTTGACACTAGAAAGTAGACATACAAACACACACTTTTCATTCAGAAAATATTCCAAAAATCGATTTTGAAAAGTGTGAAAATTAGCGATGAAAATAGCTCACTCGCAGATTCGCGTCGCTTCTGACCTTTGACTGAATAATTGATCATAACTTTCAAAATACCACCCAGAATTTTATGTTCTTTATACTGTTGGATTCGTATCAAATAATCAAAGAACCCATCGTGGGCGAAAAAATTTATTTCCTTACCAAAAGATATAGTTTTAAGGAAAAAGTTTGCACAATAATATCTCCAGCAGAACACAAAACCACACGAAAAATGAAATGAAAAATAAACCCACCCCCAAACCTAATCTTACATTTGTTCATTAAATTGCAAGATGCATGTAGAGAAATATCTCCCCTGTAATGAGAGTTGTATTCCAAATCATACTTATTACAATTGATATCACTAGTCTCTTATAGAGTATAGACCCATAACTCAACTATATATGTTTAAAAAAATATAATTTTATTAAATGTTCCAATAAATATTTTTTAATATATGTTTGTCGTAGAAATTAGAATTTTGATTAGTGGAATGAATTTAAATTTATTTAACAAGTTATTTTTTTTTTAAATTTCTAACAATTCATATAGGTTATATATATATATATATATACATATTGTGCAATTGTTAATATATCCAATCTTGTAGTCAGGTGGTAAAGGCCTACCACTTTGACTTTAAGGTTGCGAGTTTAATTCCCCATAATGACAATTAAATTGTGATTATTATCAGAGGTGGGGCTGGTCGGACGGTGGGATTAATTTTCGTAATCCATCAGTTTTATGTCGCGGTTTTTAAATCGGTTTTATATATAACCGATGTGTTTTCGCATGTTTTTACATCGGTTAAAAACCGATGTCTTTAGCGTGTTTTTTTCTAAATCACTCAAATAGACATCGGTTTTAAAATTTTAAAAAACCGATTTCTTCCATGTAAATAACCGATTTATTTTGCGTTTTTTGTAGTAGTGGGGATAGCCTTAGTTTCGACTTCTCTACTCTCTGGTACCGATCCATCTTTTTCCTGACCAAAAAAAAAAAAAACTATCACGAGTCAAATGAGCACAAGTGCACAACATGATGTTATTTTATAGGCGGCAAACAAAAGAAAGTTATTAGGACTGAGAATGGAAAATTTATTAGTTGTTTACTGGGGCGGAACTTGGACAGTAAAGTTAGGAGGCCAAATTATAAAAACTTGAAATTGAAGGGGTTAAATTATAAAATATACAAAATTTAATTCTTTTTATATATATTTTTTAAATATTAATTTTTGTTTTCTTGTCGGCCAAGGGGGTCCATGGCACCCCTGGCCTCTATAGGGTTCCGCCCCTCTTTGTTTACCAAAGAGTTTTTTTTTTTTTTTTAATAGAAGGCAATCGAAGCAATAAAGCAGAAAAAGTAGACTTTATTAGTTGTTTATAAAGAGTTTTTTTTTTTTTTTTTTAAATTTTTTATTTTTTATTTTATTTTTTATGGAAGGCAATCGAAGCAACAGAGGTTTTTTTTTTTTTTTTTTTTTTAATGAATATTAATGTGAGATTATTTATGATATAAAATGAAACGGTGAGTCATGAGAATGAGAAGAAGATAGAACAACTATAATATCTATGAGCATGGCACCAATCATGTTATTAGAATTAGATATTATATAGATTCGATCATATCTTACACCGAAAAAGGATATAAGACGCGTGGAGACAGCGTCAGCCATGCAAGTCCATTTCTCTCTCCATTGCTCTCTGCAATCTGCTTATATAAACCCCAACCAGTGTTGATAACAAATCACACCTCTGCAATATTCATCTTCTGATATTACATATAATCTAATATAGAGCTTGTGATCTTATCAATATTCAATATTTCAATATTCACCTCTGCAATCATGCATATAGGCGGTATTGGACGGAAGATAAAGTATGCGATACCGTGCACGGGGCAAAGACGCAACAAGACTCATTTGCCGGGTGCAACCGTCACCACCTCTCATGGCGGTGGCGGTATAGGAAGGAAGATAAAGAATGCGATACCGGGAATGGGACGCAGACACGCCAGGCCTCATCATACTACGGGCACAACCACCATTCCTGGCGGTGGCGGTCATCTACATAATCAGCACGGCCACGCGAAGAAAGGAGTAGTGCAGAAGATCAAGGAAAAGCTTCCTGGATACCATGGTTACTAATTAATTATTATATGTATATATATTATACACACGCTACATATAGACACTATTATATAGTATATATGGTGTACAATAAGTCACGCGATGTACTCTTCTGTATTTTTTTTTTAAAGTGTTTTTTGTTTAATTTGTTGTATTTTGTTATAGTCTTGAATACCAATATATATACCATATTATTGGTTTAATTAAGAATTAATTATTGTTGTGATTTTATAGCTGCGTGATCATGATAGATTTTCTATTATAGTTTCTTCTTTTTTTATTTTTATTTATTTTATTTTATTTATCTGTCTACATGTCTATATTGGGTATTTTTTAAAAAGTTTTTTGCCATTGGTAGGATTCGAACCACTGACTTGAAAATTATTTGTCTAAACCTAAAACTCGTACATCTAGCAGTTGAGTTACGTTCGTATGTATTTTAGTTTCTTCTTTCACTTTCATACATGAACATTTTTTAAAAATTAATAAAAACATTTAATTTCATTTAATTAAATTAAAATTTTAAAAAGTGAGACATAAATAGACCGTAGGGGATGTGCTAATAGCACCACTCTTATAAAATTATTGGATTCGAAAGTGAGAAATGATGACGATGTGATTCTTGTTGACGAGGAACAAAGGGACTTAAATCAAAATTTGTGTCCCAATTTATGTCTAACCAATCAAATTAAGATGTGCGTCTACATTTATAAAAGAAGTTGAAAAAAAAAAAAAAAAAAAACCCTTAAATGTAGATAGATGTTTTAATTTGTTTGGTTAAACACAAATTGAAACACTATTTTTGAATAGCTAATTTGAGTTCGGAACAAAGTACTTACAAATTAAATTAACTCTGTTCTATGTAACTCAATTAACTACAACACTTCTCTCAAATATACTTTAGAGTAATTGGCACAAATCCCCCCTAAAGTGTATATAAATTTGCATGTTGCCCCCTAAACTTTTTTTTTTAGGCATGTTGCCCCCTGAACTATTACTTTATCAGCAATCCTTTGGTTTTTTCCCCCCTGAGGGGGCATTTTTACTTTTGTTCTGCCAATAAGTGATAGTTCAGGGGGCAACATGCCTAAAAAAAAAGTTTAGGGGGCAACATGCAAATTTATATACACTTGAGGGGGATTTGTGCCAATTACTCTATACTTTATTTATATACCACTCACACGCTAATCTATACATATAAGAGTACACAAAGACAACTCACTTTGCACTCTTAATCTGTCGGTCACTCGAGTGATTTCTTTTGACTTCTCAACTCTTCACTCTCTAGTCGCCAATCACCTCTATTTATAAATTATAATCCTCCAAAGTCGGTTGCGGCCATAAGTCAAGAAATTTATAGAACATTAACTTTTAAGTCGGTGTTGAAGCTTATAGAATTTGGTTCTTCAGCAAGAGAGGTTCTTGGGTGCAACGGGATGCACCATGCATCCCCCATCCAGATATTGCCAAGTAAGCAAAGTCGTATCGTGGCAATATCTGGATGGGGGATGCATGCAGGCACGGAGCCAGCATAGAGCGAGAGGGGGCCACTGCCCCCCCTAAGTTTTCAAAATTTTCAAATTTTACTCTGTCAATTTTTATAAAATCTTAAATTTTTAGATATTTACGTTTTTACCCCTAATTTAATTTTTTAGTTTTCTAATTTTATTTTTTAAAACAATTTTTTTATATAAACCATACATTTATAATTTGTTTTTCATGTCTGAAGTTTTAATATTTTTCACTCAAATCACATAAAAAAAAAAAAAATCTTTGATTCTATATATAGTATTTCTTTCTATGCATCTTAATTATAAATGAAAAACGAATTATAAAATATATATTATATCTTAATTAATATTATTTTCTCATTCAGATAATTTTGTTCTCTATTCCAATCTTACCTATCTCACCCTAATACCATGTCATACTTTTGATATGTTATTTATTTTAATATAATCAATGTGTTAATTTATGTAATTAAAATATATCAACCAAACATATATAGACATATCACGTATATTTATATTGAACTATTAACATATTTTACCAAACAAACTTGTATCATTTTTAAAAATTAAACTAGTTTTTGGATGTTATAAAAGTACTAGGAGTACAATTTAAATTTTAATTAGTTTAATTTCTAACTCTTAAACACTATTGTTGAATTATGAATTAAGAGCCACGCATAAGGTTTTTCTATATTATTTTTAAAGTAATTTTATACATGTCAACTCTATATCTCAATTACCCTCAGGGTCGTAGCTCAATTGGTATATTGATGAGCTTGGGGTTTGGGCAAATGATTCTCAAGTTAGCGACTCAAATCCTACCAATGACAAAAAAAGCTTCAAAAAAATATCTGGTCTAAATAGGTGGATAGATAGATACTGTCAAAAAAAAAAAAAAAAAAAAAAAAAAAAAAAAAAACCTTCATATCTCAACTTGTATTCTAAATTTCTAACTACTAATGTATCAATTCATAAATAAATACACATCAACATTATTTTTTATTAATTTTATCTTTTAACATATCTTCTAAGACACATGTTAATATAACTCATTATTTTTATGACGCACCCGCTGGAAACAATTTCTGGCTCCGTCCCTGGATGCATGGTGCATCCTGTTGCACACAAGTTTTAACCCTTCTGCAAACATCCAGATGCTTACTGAAGCCTCTAGCTAGAAAATTCTAGAGAAGTTTTAGTCATGTTTCATCAAGCATCCAAGCAGGGGCGTACCCAGGAACTATTTACCGCCCGGGCTAAATTATATATATATATATATATATATATATAATATTTTTTTCTCAGTACACACTAATATTATAAAGCCAACTCCTTAACTATCAATAGTTATTTATCTATTTTTATTTAGTCCATATATTATAATACTTAATTAATGACTCACAAACTCTCTCACATTAAATTTATTAAATTCGTTGTATATTATGGAGAAAACTCTTATGATTTTCTTCCTCAATGTATATGGAATTAATAACATCAGTGCAAGACATGCAAGTCATTCATTAAGAATAAACAAAAATTATACAATTATTGATAAAAGTATTTGTTTATTTATTTTTAATAATAAGATGACACCAATTCAATAATGGACTACTCAATAATATGAAATACATTGTAAAATTTATACATAAACAATTATTTAAACTTGTAGTAAAAAAAATATATATTTAAACTTGTAAATGGCTTAATTCTATAATGTTAGAAGCCATAATATTATATGTATTTTTAAAATGAACAATAAAACATTTACATTTCACTAAATTTAGATAAAATATCATAGTTTTGTAATATCATCAAACCTTAGGGTTGTTTATGTAATTAGACCTCAAGATGTATTGAATTTAATTTTCTTTTGGAGGGCTGCCCGGGCTGTAGCCCGGGCAAGCCCTCTCTTTTGTCCGCCCATGCATCCAAGCTTCTTCAAGTCTTCAAACATATGTTTTCTAATATTACCATTGGATGCATGGACGGAGCAATTGGCCTAGTGGTAGTAGCCAGGACAATCAAGCATTGATGTTAAGATAAAAATTAATTAATTAAATAATAATTTTAAGTCTCCTTTTTATTCGAACTTATTCCTTTTTTTATCTTGCTTTTTCACGTGTCCTCCATAGGAGATCATTGTAGAAGGTTTATATTATTTGCCATGCAAATATCACATCAACTACTCCTACTCATCAATGTCATGCCCACCTAATATAGGAATTAGTAAGCAGATACTTGCTTATGACAATTTTCATAAGAAGTTTTTGACAAATTTTAAACTAATTATTAACGGGATCCTATTTATCTTTAATTTAGATAAACTTTCAAAAGGTTCAGTAAATTGTTCGATGAATAGAGAAAAAAAAAAAAAAAAAAAAAAAAACTTGTAATTTATTTTATTTTATATTTTAATTACATAAATTTGAGATTTTTTTAAGGGATGAGGAGGACTCGAACTCACAATCTCATCTCATGTGTAGTTGTGGGGGTTTACCACCGGACCAACCCTATCTTATCAAATAGATAACTATTGTTATTTAATTAATAATTATAAAAAGAAAAAGAAGACTTTAACATAAAGTTCTCAAAATTAAAGGGGATTTAGCAAGAATATAATCGAGTCACATTAGTAAGGACAAATAATCATCATTTTATTTGAATTGAGTTTTAGGATAAATCATCGATCACTTTTATTTGAACTGATTTTTAGGGGACTGATAATAGTTGTAGAACCATGTGGCAGCAAAATAAGGTTTTGCTTATTGCATGAGTCACATGTGTGCTGCTATGATACGAGCACAATTTGATAACCAAAAATAAAATGTTGGTTTGCTTCGAGGGAAACTAGAACCTCCCAAAATGTTCGAAATACTAACACATATTTGATAGATTTTAACTCATATGTTCATTCATTGATAGCAAGTCCTATTTATAGGACAGATACATGAAATTCAAATAATAACAATAGAGATTAAATAGGATAAGAATCATATCGGTTAACAACTTATTCAAATTTAAACTAAAAACAAACTTTTTTCATTTTCTAAAAAACGTGATCATAACATTTCACCACGCTTCCGATCGAATGTCCTCGTTGGTCAACATATCGACACTGACCTGTCACTCGACTATCAGTATTTGATGCGATAATATAATGCCCATACATAATACTAACACGTCTTATTCTAGCCTACAAATTGCCGACCGAATTCATTGCTCCAAACAGCAGACTGGTAGTTCAATACGAACCTAGCATAAGTGCTTCATAACTAACTCTGATACCAAATGATATGAGCACGATTTGATAACCAAAAATAAAATGTTGGTTTGCTTCGAGAGAAACCAGAACCTCCCAAAATGTTAGAAATACTAACACATATTTGATAGATTTTAACTCATATGTTCATTCATTGATAGCAAGTCTTATTTATAGGACAGATACATGAAATTCAAATAATATCAGTAGTGATTTAATAGGATAAGAATCCTATCGGTTAACAACTTATTCAAATTTAAACTAAAAACAAACTATTTTTATTTTCTAAACAATGTGATCGTAACATGCTATTATGTGATTGGTATTTTTTATTTATTTATTTAAGAAAAGCAACAAAACAACAACAGAAAAACAACAAGAAATAGACTAAGGAACAAGAAAACTAGGTAGGCATCTTAGCCTCAACCAAAAAACTAACACACTGAGGGACCTCTTCGATCCAAAACAAATCTTCAGAGATGCTCAACGCATTCTAAGCCAGTTTTAAAGCGACGCGGTTGGCCTCTTTGGGAATATGAGTAATTCTCTTTTCTTCTTTCTTTATTATTCATTTGTTATTTTATTTAATTACAATACGTTATTAGCACGATTGTATGTAATTAAAAAGGATCACCAGAAAAGAGATTTACTTACAATTTAGCATTTCATATATTACAACTTGAAGATTGTAAAAATAAATAAAAGAACTGGAAGCTCTAAATATTGTAGGTGGTCGATCGACTGGTATGTCGAATGGGTCGGGTAGAATCAGGCCCAAAGCAACTAAGTTGGAGATTGGATGAATGACGTCGGTTGTCGTCTGCGGATGGTCGTCTGGACTTAGCTGAACATGCAAAAGAACTTGAAACAGTAATATAATATAGAGAAATAAGAAAGGTGGGGGCTTGATGATAGCCTTAGGTATGCTTGGGCTGAGCAAAGCAGTCAGGTGACTGAAGAATGAGTTCCGGTGGTCGGAATTATGATCAAGACTCTAGTATATATTTTATCGGGGGAATTCAGAGACTTTTTTAATGGAGGAGCCTTCTCATTTATAGTGGTGGAAGTCACTCCAACGTTCACTGATCATGTTGTAATCGTGGGCGAGATTTAGGGGGGATATTGGGAGAGATTCTCTCTTCCAGTTGCCCACCAAAGCCAACGGAAGGTTTGACTTAGTCATTCAGAGACTAAGTCATGCTACTGACATGCGTTGGATCGACCAACCTGATGGGCCTGGGTCGGATCTTTTTGATATGAGGTCTGGGCTTTATCTCATTGGGCCTGTGGACCATTTTTGGCTACCATAAATATTTAGATTTTCAATCCTACCAGAACTTGGAGTTATGGATTTATTTATTATATTACTTAATTATTTATTATGCATTTTTTTAAATGCAATTTCATACCAAAGTGGTTTGGTTGTCCATCCAAACCCTGAAACTTTTAGATTTATTTACTATTACGCATTTGTTTATTTATATATAATTTTATATTTGAGCAGTTTGGTCGCCCATCTAGAATCTGAAGTTTCTGGATTTATTTACTATTATGCATTTATTTATTTTTATGTAATTTTATTCTGGAGTAGTTTGGTCGTGTCCATCAAGAACCCGAAGCTTCAGGATTTATTTACTATTACGCATTTATTTATTTTTATGCAATTTTATACGTACGGGGGCGGTTTCGTCGCTCATCCAAATCCTGAATTGTCTGGATTTATTTGATATTACGCATTTATTTTAGGGATAATATCATTTTAGTCCCTACTGTTTACCTTATTATCCATTTGGGTCCTCGTCATTTCAGTATTAGCCCGTTTAGTCATTCCATAACATTTTCCATTAAAATCAGACCACCTGACATGGTCAGATGGTCAAATGACCGTTATACCCCTAATAATGGCTGAGTTGGTTGCAAAGACAATATTACCCTTCTAATAATCACTTAATCAAATTAAAAATATATAATTAAATTAAATAATAAAAATTAAAATACAAATTAAAATATGTTAATAAAAGATTAATATTAAAAATAATTAAAAAGTAATATTAAAATAATAATATTAAATATTTATTAAGTTAATAAAAAAAAATAACTTTAAAAAATATATAAGTGGAAACCCTAATCTCCATTTTTCTTATTGTTTCAAAAAAAAATAAAAAAAAAAAAAAACTTATTCTAAATAATTTTACTGTTTCAAAGAAAAAATAAATAAACCCACCTTTTTTTTTATGGGTTTAAATTAATAAGTGTAATTAAATTAAATAATAAAAACAATAAAAAAAAACCACCACTAACATCAAACACAAACTCTTCTTCAACCCCTAATCCATCACTTCCACCATCTTCTTCGACCCTTAATCCACCACAACCCTAAACACAAACTCTAACCCTATCTGTTGCCGCCGCCGCCACTACCCAAACACCACACTCTAAACCAACCACCGCCCGTCACCACCTTCACTCTATTTCCCACCACTGGCCACCCTCCACCTCCATTTTACACAAACAATCGAAAATCAACAAAATAAAAACTCATATCCTTGATACAAAAAAAAAAAAAAAAAAAAAAAACCTAGATTCCATTAGCAAGTCCATGCTTTTTTCCCAATTGGACGTCGAATCTGCTTCTCTAGTGTTCCCGCGTCGTTCGCCGTTGTCATCACGACCTTCTTCTGGTTGTTCGTGATTTTTCTTCGATGGTGGTTTAATTTATATGCAATAATTAGATCTGATCTCATCTCTCTCTTGACCGATCTCTTGATTTGGGTATTGGGTTTCTATGATTTGTTTCTGGGTTTAGATTAGGGTTTTGGTTGGGGATGGTGACAAAGTGATGTTGGTGGTGGCAGCGGCTATGATGATGGTGGTTTGATTTTGATTAGGGTTTTGGTTTGATTTTTATTTTGGCTGTTGAGTTGGTGTTGATTTCGGGTGGTCGAATGGCGGTTTTTGGGCTTGGGTTGTGCGGTAGCGATGTTGTGGTGTGAGGCGGTGGTGTTGTGGTGGTGATGGTCTTGGTTTCATTGGTATTGAATTTTAATATATATTTTTTGGATCTTGTAGGGGTGGTGTTGAATCTGGGTTCTAGGTTTTGGTTTGATTTTTATCTAATTGATATGGTCTTGGTGGAGTGGATTTTTTTTCTTGATGGTGGTTCTGGGTTGAAAATGGTGGTGTGGTGGTTATGGGTTAGATGAATCTAATGATGTTAGTTGAAGGGAGAGAGGGAGATGATGATGACTTAGGGTTCAATGGGAAAGAGAAGAGAAGAGTTTTTTTTTTTTTTATTATTATTTTTATTTTTAATATCCTTTTTAAATTTCTATAAATATTATTTATTTATTTATTTATTAATTTCAAAACTACCATTATGCCCTTTCATTAGACATGCTTCTAGAAACTCTGACTTGAATTACCGTCTTACCCTCATTGACCTGACGGAATTTTGAGAAACTCTAACAGAATTGGACGGTAGGACTAAAATAGGGATTAATTGAAATGACGGGGACCTGCATAGCCAATACTGGAACGACGAGGACCCAAATGGATAATAGGGTAAACAGTAGGGACTAAAATGATATTTTCCCTTATTTATTTTTATGTAATTTTATACTAGAGCGATTTGGTCGCCCATCTAGAACCTGAAGTTTCTAAATTTATTTACTGTTACGTATTTATTTATTTTTATGCTTTTTATTTTAATATATCTGAAAAATCAAGGTTTTTTTTTAGATTAACTTATCAGACCTGAAGTTATGATTCTAAATGTGATTTTTTTAGAGAACCGTGCCAAAGCTTGTATATTTAAAATTTGATGTACTTAAAGTTTTCGGGAACAATTACATGTCATGTGTTATATATGCTGGATTATATTTAAAATCTAAAGGCCTGTATTATACCATTGAAGATGGAAGTGAGACAAATGAACAAGATAGATCCACAACAATGGTTATCATACCCCATCACCTAAATGAGGACCTAATAAAGATCCGGTATTTAACTGTTATGGAACCTGAAGTTCTATGGCAAGAGTTAATAGATATGACCATCAACCAGATGTAACTCTTTTGATTGCTAGATATGAATGGCAACATCTGCGGTTCCAAGACTATAAATCGGTTTTTGAAAATAATATGCGGTTCAGTAAATTGTTCGATGAAAATAAAAACTGGAAAAAATTCATCGATTGATTAGATAACTATTGTTATTTAATTAGATAATTATAAAAATAAAAAGAATACTTTAACAGAGTTCTCAAAATTAAAGGGGATTTAGCAAGAGTATAATCGAGTCACATTAGTAAGGACAAATAATCATCACTTTATTTGAATTGAGTTTTAGGACAAATCATCACTTTTATTTGAATTGAGTTTTAGGGGCAACTGGAAATACATATTTTTCATGATAAATCAAGATTTTATGTTATGAAATTATCAACCGTCTATATCTACGCATTTGAGATGAGATTAGACTAGTCTGGTTGTAAAACCCCTCACACCAACACCATAGATTACAGGTTCGAGTTACCCCCCCAAAAAAAAAAACCTCAAATTTATGTAATTTTGTAACACTCATATATATATATATATATAGTCTTTCTATTATTAGTTCGTCCTGACAATAAATATATCAGGACGAAGAATGTGGACCACAAATTATGTAGAAGTTTTGATAAGTGCATACACTTTGAGTCAAAGTATGTAAATCTAGTAGCCCACATTCTTCGTTCTGATATATTTATTGTTTGGACGAACTGATAATATATATATATATATATATATATATATATATATATATATATATATATATATATATATATATATATATATATATATATATATATATATATATATATATATCGTGGGTTAGAAGACTTGAATCATCCATGAGGATCGAGGCAGGAACCTATAAGGTTTTTATTTTATTTTATTTTTTAATTACAATAAAATTAAACTTCTCAATCTTCTAATCAAATGTGAGTATGTGACACAACCTCGAAAACTGAAACGTAATGATAAAAGATAAATCATAAATAAAAACACGATAAAAGAAAAAATTGGTAGCTATCCATAAATATACTTTATTTTAATCCACACGTGGCAATAATTTAGAGTATCCAAATCCTCGTATTAGAGAAATAAGCATGTGAATCGATGAATCTATTTTATACATATAGTCGATCAATCTTATCTTACACCGAAAAAGGAAAGACACGTATTTTTTTTCTAATAAAAGAAAAGACACGTGTTGATCATGTAGACAGCACATTGAAATTAGTCCAATAGTTGTGTGGCACGTGTTGCATGGGACTACCAGGTGCCATGCAACTCTCTCTATCTGCTTATATAAACCCTAACCATTAACTGCACTGTTAATCACAAATCACCTCTGCAACTGAACATCTTCCAAGTATTTACATATAGATCGAGCTTGTTTTATCATTAGATTTTGTTATCGATTTGAAAATGGCACACTATCAGAACCAACCCGGTGCAACTAATCCACAGTTTGATGAGCACGGCAATATGATTCGCCAAACAGATGAGGCTGGCTTCGGTAGTGGGCTCAGTACCGGTACCGGTACCGGTGTGACCATTGGCCACCGTGAACGAGGACTTCACGGGCTTCATCGTGACGATGGCTCATCATCAAGCAGCTCTGTAAGTGAGATTACTACTTCCTGTTTAATTCATGAATTTGTTTCATTAGGGTTAATTATGCTAGCTACTATGTATTTATAATTGTTAGTTTTTGATGAAGTGCATGTCTACTTGTTAAAAGTGTTTTTCTTTTCTTCCTAATTTTCTTTTATCGTTTTATTGTTTCATTGCCTAAGCTTTTGTATAATCAAATAACTATTTTGCTTCTATGGGAGAGAAACACAAATTTTGAGATTTTTCAAGTAGATCATTTTTAAGTTCTTTAATTATATGACACTAAAATGTCTTATATAATTCTGTCTATTGTATTTATTTATTTTTAACTAATATATTTTAATATTTTGTTAAATACTACTTAAATCATAATATATATCTATATATATATATATATATATAAAGTTTTTTTAATCGATAACAACTCAAAATTTGAGATTTTTCAAGTAGATCATTTTGAAGTTACACTAAAATGTCTTATATAACACTCTATTGTATTCTTTTTTCTTTTCTTTTTTTTACAAATTTAATAATAATAATAATAATAATAATAAAACATTCTTAATTGATCATGATAACCAAATGACCAAAAATTAGATATTAAAAAGAATTATATTATAAGTATTGTTCAAATTATCCATTAAATATATGTATTGTTATATATAAATTAAACTTCCTGAATTTTAATTTGTTGTGTGTTTGTGAATAATAACATGCAGTCTGAGGACGAGGGAACTGGGATAAGGAAGAAGAAGGGAATGAAGGAGAAGATAAAGGAGAAAATACCGGGTGTCGGACACAGAGATGACAAGCCTCAACATATGGGCGCAACCACCACTCCTGGCGGTGGTTATGGCATATCCGCCGGTGAGGGACAGTACCAGCAGGAGCACGGCCACCAGAAGAAAGGGATGATGGAGAAGATCAAAGAGAAGCTTCCTGGACAACATGGCCATTGAGTTATGAAAAGAGATCTTTTATAACTATTATATTATTTATATATATGTTTGTGTTTGTAGTACTACTTATATATATATAGTGCACAATAAGTGATGCGGAGTTGTCTCGTGTGGACTGTTTTGTTTGTTCTGTTGTATTTTGTATAATGTTTTCGATTTGAATACTAATATATATATATAAACCTATATATTGACATATTATATTTTGTGTTCGTGTTTTTAAGGAGTAATTGTTGTGATTTTATAGTTGGAGCCGAATGAAACCAAAGTTTCATCTTACAATTTTGAAAATCTCAAATTTGTAATTGTATTGTCCCTTTATTTATTTATTTTATTTAGCATGTTTATAATAATAATATGAATGTGACTTCAATTCCTTTTTTTTATCTAGAAAATAACGTATAAAACATCGGGAGTTGTAATATCTTATATTAATTTCTTATAATTCAATGAGCATCTTGTAACAGTGTGATAATTTACCAAGGCTGTTTACAAGTTGGGTGGTTGGTGATTTCAAAATGACCTTCTACCACCTAGGGTTTAAATTAAACCCGGTATAATTTGTAAATGCATATCCATACCTATACCTATATTTGTCTAATAAAACATAAATTATGGGAAGATTCATTTCATTAAGTGGGAGTTGCATTCTAATTTCTAAATCATGTTTGTAAAGCTAGCCTAATCTTGCTAGGTTTCGCCGGATCCTAATCCACATCAGCAAAAAAAAAATAGTGTGATGATTTCTCCGCTCACTTTCCCATATAAACACTTTAATTAATATATTGGCTGCCCTAACAAGGATATTCAATAATATTGTAATATTTCTATTTTTAAAATTTTGAAAGAAGTAGGGAAAATTATCAATATTTACTTTGTTTTTTTTTTTAATAAAATTTGAGTGCAAAATTTATCAATAATTTACTAAGAAAATGGTTTTCATTTGGATTAAATGACGGTTTATCGAGTTAAAATCGATTTTTTTTTTTTCCAAACAGAGATGTTGCTTTTGAGCTTCTGTACGGAATTTCTCCACAACTTTTTTCCTTCTCTGCATTTATACGTGCACCAAAAATTTACTCAGTCAACAAACAACAGATATATCAAACCAATTTTCAAAGAACTGGATTTAAATAGATTTTATCAAGTTCTAATGCACGAATATTCTCCATAATTTTGGGAAAGATCTCTAAATTTAGAACTAAAATTCACTCTTGAGGTCACTCTCCAAATCAAGTTTAAAGATGTTTTAAGCATTGAAATACTTAAATCTTGCTCTTCAAACATAGACAAAACAATGCAAGGTATAGATGTTGCTTCCTGGAAATATTTTTGATAATTAACGAAAGTGTTTTCTGTATTTGATTGACTTTTTGATTAAATTTCGCTTTTTTGTTTCATTTTCTTTTAAGAATGACGACCTGCAATTCGAGCTTCATTTTCGATGATAACCAGGATTCATGTTGTGAATATATATATACAATTTTTCTATTGTCAGTTCGTCCTGATATAAAATATATCAGGACGAAGAATATGGACCATTAGATTTACATATTTTGAATATATATAGGTACAAAGCCAGGACCAAATTTTGGGGTGGGCTAAATTAAGTATATATATATATATTTTTTAAAGCGAACTTCTATAGTAAAATAAAATTTTATTAACTGAAAATTTGTTTGGACTTCATCGGATGAAGACAAATGCTTTACATTAGTCTCTTTTGTTATGGAAATTTAAGAGGAAAGCAAAATTTGATGTGTTTCGGTATCAATAAAAGATTGTGAATATTGTCACTTTATTGTTTCTTTTAAGCTTAACTTATTAGAATTATAAGATTTTTAATAGTTTTTTATTTTTTGTAAGTTTATTTTTATTTTTAAAATTTATATATATAGTCAGGTTAATTTATTGCCACGTAAAGTAGTTCTCTGCACATTTATTTACTCCCTATACAATAATCTTTTTTTAAATTTAAAAATTTACATAATACAATCTCTAAAATGTCAAGATTAACCCTAAATATTGCCATCCAAATGTTTTTGATAATAATCCGGTTTCAAGTTGAAGATATAATACTCCGCTTCTTGAAAAGTTTCTATGTTAAGTGTACTTAACTACAACTAATTCTTTAATCGATTTCAAGTGGGACAAGCATCGGAAAGAGGATTCTCTCCTTACCTTTGTTTTTCTAGACTTTTCTTAATCTATTGACTCTTAGAATTCTATTTTCTTGCACGTTATGTCGGTTTCGTTTAGTGATCAATTTAGGGTTTTGTGGAAGACAGCTGTCCATATAGTGGTTTACCTGTAATTAGTGGATTTTTGAAGGCAAATCGATGGATTTCAGGTATGCTCTTTCTCTGGTTTGGCGTGCGATTTCTGATGCTAATCGCCTGGAGATTGGTTGTATGCGTAATTCTGTGGATGATCTTATGATTCTTCGGCGGTTCGGTCTTCATGGTCGTCTTGCTAGGGCCCCAGTTATCAAGAGTGTGATTTGGTCGCCTCTGGCTCTTGGTTGGATCAAAGTCAATACGGATGGTGCCTCATTTAGTTCTTCGGGAGTTGGAGGTTGTGGGGGAGTCTTCCGTAATTATTGGGCTTTTGTGAAGGGTTGTTTTACTATCCCTCTTGCGGCAATTGTTTGTGTTTGAGACTGAGCTTCTTGCGGCTTCTCTAGCCATTAATTATGCTTGGAAGTATGGGTGGCATTGGATCTAGCTTGAGAGTGATTCTTCTTATGTGGTTCAGTTGCTCTCTTGTTGCTCTAAGCAGATTCCTTGACGGGTTTGTCATATGTGACATCGTTGTATCTTCTAGATTTTGTAGATGGATTTTCAGGTATCCCATATTTCAAGGAGGGAAATCAAGTTGCTGATGCCTTGTCTAAACATGCTTTGGAGTTGAAGGCAGATTCTTAGTAGTTCTCCACCATGCCGTTATGTTCCTCGTTGATTGGCAATGACTGCATAGATCGGGAGTCTTTTCGATTTTCATGATGTTTTCTATTTCTTTTGGTATGGCATGCGTGCTACTATTTGTTTGGGGCTGTTTCCCCCCTAGTTTTTGTGCTTATTTAGTTGTTGTTACTCTTTATTTATTTTTTATTATTTATATATATGGATACTGCCTATAGGTTTTTCAATATATGATCGCTTGTGGTGCTTTTTCCCTTTAGTTAGTCCAATAAAAAAAAAAAGAAAAAAAAAAGGACATATAAGTATTAAAAAAAAGGTACATACTCAAGATTTGCATTTTTTTTTTTTTCCTCTCTCGTATATAGATCGACCTGACGACCTCTATCAACTTCGTATGATATTTATCTAATTTTAAAATCTTTTTATTAGTAGACAGATCCGGCCCAAAACGCCCAACCATAAGTCCATTAACAGGCCCATTAAAGTACGAAGCCCATCTTCAACTCCGATGTGAGTGACTGGGCACTGCAAGTCTGCAGCCCCGACTTTAATGAAATGAAATGACAAAAAAAATAAATAGTAATGGCGCCACTCTTTTAATGATCAACATTTTCAACATTTCAATTCCCACCCTAGACCCGATCCAATTCCATGTCACTTCTCGGCGACGATGGACTCGGGTACGAGCTCGCCCGGAAACTGGAGGAATCCGGGGTCTGGCGCGCCTGGCTCGGCGACAACTACTACTCCACTTTCATTCACTCCCTCGCTTCGCTCTCCTCTTGGGACTCCTTCATGCGAGTCGACGACTCCAAGTCCAAGTCTCACATCCACCTCCAGCTCCGCGCACGCGCACTCTTGTACGACAAAGCCGCCGTCTCTCTCTTCCTTCCGTCTGCTCCAACTTCCTCTTCCGTTTCCGTCTCCAACCTCAATGCCGATTGTGAGTCTCTCTGTTTATTTTTTCGGTCCTTTTGATTTATGAATTTTTGTTAACTGATCTGTTTTTTATGGTTTAGATTTTAAGTTGAACGGCAGTGACTTGTACTTTACTCTTGAAAATGGTTCGCAAGATGGAGTTCAACCAGCATCGTTCAAGGTTTGGTTTCTTAATTGGATTGTTATTTTAATTTATTTTTTATTGAATGGATTGGATTGCAAATGCTATTTGTATCTAGCTATTGAGTAAAAGAAACAATTTAATCTAGTTTATTATCACTACAAAGTACAATCCAAACATATTCAATCCTTGAAATTCAAATGGATTTGGTGATTTTAAATTTTACATATTTTATGGAAATATTTGTTTTTCTTAAGAAAATTGTTATATATATCTTTTTAGTTTTTATATGTGAATTTGGATAGATAACACTTTTTAGGGTAATTGAGTTCAATGTTTTAAAATGCGCAAATCTGTTATATCCTCCCTAGGCTGTACGTGTCTCTCAATTCGAAAATGACAAATAATGCAATTTTTTTTTTACTAAAATAGAAAATCATCCATAACATTTAATAAATAATCCGCAATCAACATTACTAACATAAAGATCTTCCCCTCCCCCCCACCCACCCACACCCCCCCCCAAAAAAAAAAAAAAAAAAAAAAGGGTATAGCAAAAAAAAAAAAAAAAATGATGGTATTGGAGAAGAACATAGGGTTTGATGGTCTTGGTTCTTGGATAGGTGAGCGTAGAGGTTCCTGTTTGGACAGAAAGTTTCGACCTTTCTGTTCTAAATAGGAAGTTAGGGGGGATAGGTGAGAGTAGAGGTTCCTGTTCGGACAGAAAGTTTTGACTTTCTGTTCTAAATGGAAGTTTGGGGGATAGGTGAGAGTAGAGTTTCCTATTTGGACATAAAGTATCGACTTTCTGTTATAAATAGGAAGTTAGGGGGATCGGTGAGAGTAGAGGTTCCTATTTATCAACTTTCAGTTCTAAATAAGAAGTTGGTTTTTGGGTTTAAATAATCAGGATTTTCTTATAAAAAAATAATAATTAAAAACTGCGCAGGTAAGGCATCTAAGTGCCTCGCACAGCCTCAGCCTCCTCAAGGCCAAAAGCGCATTGAGGCGGAACTAAGCAAGATAAAGGGAGAGGCGGTCGACTCAAGGGGCTTTTGGCCTTGAGGCGGGGCTGAGGCACCGCTTCAATTCGATCTTTAAAACATTGATTGAGTTTGGTAGAAGAGTGCGTCGTATTGTATTGTATTAGGAGTTTAAAATGTATTAGAATAAATACAATACAATGTTTGGTTTGTTTTGCACTATTCATTGTATTGTATTAGCTAATACATTTTAATTGGTCTAATACGGTGGATATCGTATTAGCTAATACAGAATAGAGGGTTGTATTAGTTAATACAGCATAATACAAAATATCACCAAACACAAGGATTGTATAAGAATAATACAATCCAATACAATCAAATCCAATCCAATACAGTCCAATACAATACAATACAATACAATACAATACAGCGTACCAAACGAGCCCTAATGGGTTATTATAAAATTACAAGAGTATGGAATATCCCATAAAAACTTAACATGAAATAAATCCAAACAAAACTCCTAACTGGTAACCTAATACCTAATAAAGTCACAAAGCTCCTCACCAGTTTACTTGTTATCCCTATACCCAACAGAGTCTGATATAGCTTCCCTTTGGTATCCAGATGCCCAGCAAGATCCTTGAAGGTTCATAATCTCTATGTATAGTGCATATCAGGATTTTCTATTTCTAAAAGGATTCATAATACATTTCTGTGAAGAAGTTGTGTTTTCTTAATCATCGAGGTTGCTTAATTCTCAAAGGAGTCCAAACCTCACAAATGACTCAAAATGAGCCTTGAATACCAACATACTCTCTCATATAATTTGAAATTAATGAACTGTTTATGCTGACTACTTTTGGTTGGCTTTCCTGGTTTAATATTTTGTTCTATTGGTACTTATGCACCAACTTTATATTTGCATTTCGTCTATTCATATAAATTATGACTATCTGCTATTTGATTATAAACAGAATAACAGATCATCAATTCTGTTCCAGCTTATTGTATGATTACTTGGTGACATAATAATTATTTTACTTGAATGCTTGAATTTTTGTTTCATGATTCCTCTTCGATTCAATAAACATGTTCTCTATATTTATTTGGAACTGGTTTTATTGTATTCAATGTTTCTGTGTCACTAACTAACATATGGCATTTGTTTTTTGAATTGTTTATTTCTGGTTGTTTAATTATATTGATTGGATGCACAGAGTCAATCCAAATCAGCTTATGCTGGATCAAGATATGGTGAATCTGATTTTTATGATAATCTATCCCAGAGATTTAAGAATGAAGAATTGCCAGAAACATGGTATGATCAGTTCATCGAGAAGTATAAACTTAGCAGGCCATATAAATTGTCATACGGGGACCGAGAATCAGACAAACGCACCCCTGAGGATATGTCTGCTTACCTTAGAATTCGTGAGAAAAATAAGAGAAGGCATGTAGCAATTCAGGAGAATCAGTACATGGGTTTTGGAAATTCTGTCCTAGAGAATACATCTAATGTGCATTCAAATTCTGTTTTAGAATTTAGTAACTCAGCTGACGGTAACATATTTTTCCCTGAAACAATGTTCACATTGAACTGTGTACCTGATACTGCAAACCCACCAATAACTAGAGCGAACATTAACCAGAAAGTGGAGTTCAACGGAGTTCTTGATACCTTGCCTCCGGTTACGGTCAAGAGTCCAGGTAGGATAGAGAGACTTGGTATAAGGGCTGACCGCCTTGGCATGGAACAAGGAGGAAGTTTACATCACGGGAAAAATGGGTCCGAAAGGAACAAGAAATGCCTTGGTGAAGAACAGGCTTCACAAATATCTCAAAAGGTGACAGCCCACATACTAACAGGTGTCGGGTTTGAAGGTGCCACTGAGGTCCCATTGGAAGTGTTTTCTCAATTGCTCAGTAGTAATATTTCTAAATTAGGCAGTAAATTGAATGTTCTTGCTGCTAGTTACAGAGATCAGTGTTCTGCCATTGAAATATTTAAAATGTTTCTTCAAGCAGCTGAAATTAGGTAACTTTGAGAGTTCTTTTTATATTAATTTTTACATCGGTTAGCGTTTGCTTCATTTCCCCCTCCCAATAAATGTTAATTTTCAGTATAGTCATGTTTTTATATGTTATTTACATTTGTGATAATGTTATTCCTGGGGTTCTGACAATATTATTATGTGACTGATTCATGATACTTATGTTTTCAAATATAAAAACAGTCCACTTATTTACCATTTTTATGTGTCTTGTAATACAAAGGGGAAGGAAATAAAGCACCTGTGCTCCAAAAAAGTTATGTTCGTGCTAATTGAGTAAATTAAGAGACTCCAATTCTCTCTTACAGCATATAATTTCTCTGTTTCATGGATAATGCAAATTATGATTATTTTCCACATGAATGGGAAGTTGGGAACTGTCTTTTAATTACCATGGCTTTCAGTCCATTTGTGTGTGTTTTTCATTGCATTCTCTCTCTCACTTTGTGTTTTGTTGTATCAATTATCTAACATATTTCTCTTTTTCTAATAGTAATATTGGCAGTTTAGCCCAGCTTGTTAAAGATGGCACTAGGACCACTGTGCAACCAGCACAGGAACAAGTACACGGAATGCAGTTGCAGCAGCAAAGCTCCATTCGACAACCAACTCAGGAACAAGTACACGGAATGCAGTTGCAGCAGCAAAGCTCTATTCGAATACCCCAGCAGGTACGTGCATCTGAATTTGTTTTCTTGTACAAATAGGACTTGGTTGGAAGGTTGTTCTTCAAACAGAATCATATCTAGCTGTTTTAGTTCCAACCAAACTATACCCTGGTCATCAACAGAATATCATAATAAAATCTGTCATTCCCCTTAGGCAGTGTTTAAAAGAAAAGAAACTGTGAAAATTAATGCATGTGTGGGCCTGTTGTGCTTTCTGAGCAAAATCGTTTAGAACGAAGTTTAGGTTATTATCAGTTAGCTGGTTTTCTTGATGCAGATCCTGAACTTTATAAAGTTTGAGCCTGTTATTGATTTTTGTTGTTGAAGTTTATGGTTCATTTGTTGCAAATCTTGAGGGATGGTGCCTGAGACTGTGACTCATGCCATCATCAGGGTTTAGGGGTTAAAGTGTGAGCTTGGATGAGTTTCCTGACTAATTAGGTTGTAAGATTCAGCATTAGTCTTAATTTAGAATTTAATAAAGAAAAGTTGGGTGATTTCTCGGTAATAAAAATAAATAAATTATGAGCTTAGAGGAGAGTTACCGACTTTATGTAGCTTATGCTGTAGGCCACAAATGTTTTTAATATTGACATTTGCACATGATTCTGTTTCAATCTATGGTGAAGCTGCAGATGCAAAGGCAAATGCATCAGCACAATTTGGCTTTTCAGCAGATGCAGCAGCAACAGGTAGAAAGGATGCACAGGGGCCAAACATCCACTCCTCGCCCTGGTATGGATATGGACAAGGAACAAGCCATGCTGCCAGTCCATATGGAAAATCGATCGGAACTGCCAATGGATGTTAATGCTATCAATATTAGACCATCCCAAATGCAGTTCAGGCAGCAACAACTCAATGCAGTGTCAAATTTCACTGCACAATCAAACAATCAATTTAGGCCGTCAATGTCTGTTCAAATTCCTCAAATTCATACACCGTAAGGAAAATTTAGAGAATGAATGAATTTTTACTTATATTACCAAGAAAAGAATCACCTGCGGAAATTCTGAAAGAAGTTGTTTGCTTGCAGGCCTATGGGTGTTGTTAGAGCTCCACCAGTGAAGGTTGATGGTTTCCAGGAACTGATGGGTGGGGATGCTTCATCAAAACATGATTCAGAGGAAAATAAGCTGACTTCTCCTGGCAAGTAAATAGCTTTTCAAGTGTTTTTCAATCGGTGTAAGCATCTGCACAGGCCTGTTTGACCTAGGTAGTATTACTACAATTGTTAGTTTATTTTTCCTATTGTTAAGGAAAGATGCTTAATATGTATATACCAGAATTTAAATGCATTAATGATGCTTCAAAGTAGACAAAGCTGGCAGGCTTTTAGAGACCATTTGTCATTTCGTCAGTGTTCTACAATCGCCAATGTGCTAGTCCTTTTGGTCTTGCAGTGTAATCAATCAAGAATCCGGAGCTATTAGCTGTGCATTGAAATTGGGTCGCTGGAAGAATTTAGCAAGTCTAGGGTGTCATTCATTTGTGTTTATTGTGAAGCTAATATATTTGCAGAAGTGGAGAGTAGGTGTCTCAATTAAGCAAGCATCCCGGCTACTGTTTCCAGAAATGGACAGGAACTCGGTCTAGAGCCACGGTTACCTACTCGTATAATTTATTTACTGGTTTTGAAGAAATGTTTAGTGAGTCCTGATTATAAATTTATAGATGTCAAGTCGCGGAAAAGGAGCAGCCCGAATATGCCTTTTTGATGGTTAGAGAAATGAACACATATCTTTCTATATTTGCATGGGAATGTGATTGCTTTGGCAGGTTGGCTCCACCTGGAAAAATCTTCAGTTGGGAGGATGAAGTATTGATGCAATCTGGTATGGTTGCAGACTTTAATCTTGTAGGGGTGATTGTGTTTATCCGATTTCATCAAAACATATAATTTTTGTACGATTAAGAGGAAGTTGTCTTTACACGTCTCTTGTAGGGATTTGAATCCCCTCCTTTTGTGCCCTCACTTTGTTCTCACTTAAATTAATGGTCTGGATTAATTCGGTCTTGTTGTTGTGTAAAAATATAAAAATTAATAGAAATAATTCAAACTATTGATTTACTATATTAGACACGTGGCAATAAATTATGAAGGTGAGGACATAAAATGTGAGTAGAGGATCTAGATCCCTCGTATAGCTGCCACTTTCTTTGAATCTCTTACGGATTTTGATATAAATTTTTGGTGAATCTATTTTTAACCAAGTATAGTTTACAAAAATCATATATAGTCGGTAATTTAAAAAAGATCATTTTGACTAGTTTATGATCAATAAAAACAATTTTTCAAAAATGCATTTCATTAAAACAAGATCTTAACCTTTTTTTTTTAATATCGTAAGAGATGTATGGAGTGCATGAATAAATCACTGAACATGCATGAGAATGTACGAATGGATCATGGAATATGCATGTGAGTTATGAAGGGATCGCACGTTTTTTTTTTTCTCGGAGGAAACAAGATTCCGCCTCGGTTTAGGGACATTTAAGACCTATCTTGGCAATAAGCGGTTTTTGAAGATTGTTTTGGTTATAGATGCAATTTTTAAAAAAACCGGCTAAATGTGATAAAACTTAAAAGCGCTCAGAAAGCAACCATTTTCTCGAATTTGCTCAAATGGGGTCTTATATCCATTCCATTCAATTCTTTTAGACATGCAAAATGAATATAACTCTTGGAGCTACAAAACGTAAACTTTCTAAGATCTAATTGTTGCCTTTCAAAACCTCCATTTGTTATGGTCACTGCTCACTAGATCAACAAAATATTCCTCTGAAGGCGATGGCCCCAACTTAACTAAAAATTACCAGATGAAAATTGAGTGTTGAACTTCGAGATTTCTCTATTGCTGGAATTTACAACCTCCTCAGTACAAAAGTCAGCTAAGTGTCCTCTAGGGGGAGAGACATCAATAGAATCTCAAGTATTGAGAAGTGGCAAACTATATAACTTATTTCCATCAAATATTTCGACTGGGAAAGAATTCAGGCAGGCGATAGCAACTATATCATCCATAGCCAACATGCCCTTAGGCCATCTAGTTCAGAAATATTGCCACAATTTATGCCCACCAAATTGCATAAATACCAAGACTTCAAAACTACAGGCGCGTCAACAACTGCATCATAACCAACTTTCAAGTTGAGATCTCACCTGAAACAACATTCAAATCCCAACCTTCAATCACCAGAAATTACCACAGGAACATTTGCCATCCCGGAAATGGTGGAATCTCATATTATCTCTCACAACAATCTCCCTCTCGATAATTTGAGATGCACCACACATGAACAAGTGACAATCTTCACATATTCTTAGGTTTTTCATGATCCTTATGGTGGAAGCAACACTTGTAGTAAGCACTGCAAATGCTAGAGCTAACTTCTCACTGTGAGTCATCAGGATATGTTTCTTCTCTTCATCACTCACATCACGAGGAACAGAACTAAGATTTGGCTGGTACCCACGAGCCTTCAATCTATCCAGAATGTCCTCCAACACCCGCCTAATCTCACTAGATTTTGAATGGGTCAAATCATTAGCAACAAACTCATGGATTACTCCGTTCTTCCCTTCAACCCAGCTATAACCAGGATTCTTTTTTAGACCCTTCCTTTTCATCAGCTTTCTTACTCTTGAAACATCGTCCCACCTTCCTGCCAATGCATATATGTTAGAAAGCACTATGTAGTTTCCAATACCATCTGGTTCCAGCTCAAATAAATGGCTAGCAGCAATCTGAGCAATATCTGGATTCCCATGAATGTGACATGCTCCGAGAAGTGCTCCCCACACCCCTGCATGGGGATCTACAGGCATTGTTTGAGCAAGCTCGAGTGATTCTTCCAAGCGGCCAGCACGACCTAAAATATCAATCATGCAAGCATAGTGATCAGCAACTGGAGCTACGCCATAACATTTCTCCATGCTTGCAAATAACTGCCGGCCCTGTTCTACCAATCCCATGTGGCTACAAGCAGTAAGAACTCCTACAAAGGTAACCCTGTTAGGCCTTATATCCGTTTCTGCCATCTCATGAAATAACTTCAATGCTGCATGACCCTGACCGTGCATTGCAAAGCCAACAATCATTGAACTATAAGAATACACATTCCTCTCCTTCATCCCCTCAAAAACCCTATATGCATCCCCCACAATCCCACATTTTGAGTACATATCGATCAATGCAGATCCCACAACAACATTATTTATAAATCCTGATCTCTCTGCTATATGGCAAACCCAATTAGCATATTTAACCGCACCCAATTGAGCACACGCCGAAATAACACCAACCAATGTAACTTCATCCGTTTCAATGCCTGCATTTTGCATTCTCTCAAAATACTGGATCGCTTCTCCAGGCTTAGCATTCTGTGCATAGCCTGTGACCATGGCTGTCCACGCCACCATATCCTTCAAAGGCAACCCATCAAACAGTGCAGCGGCAGACTCCATATCCCCACCCTTCGCGTACCCAACAATCAACGTGGTCCAAGAAATCACGTCTTTGTCCGGCATTTCATCGAGCACCTTGCGCCCGCAACCCAAACACCCGCATTTCACATACATATCAATCAAAGTGTTCCCAACGTACAAATCAGACGTAAATCCACCAACCAAAATGATATGTGCATGTATCTGCCTACCCAAACTCACATCAAGAACCTCAGAACAAGCCTTGAAAAGCGCCGAGAACGTGAAAGAAACAGGATCGATGCCCTCTTTCCTCATGGAACCATACAACACAATCGACTCTCTCAATGATCCTTGCAACAAATAACCCCGAATCAGAGAAGTCCAAAGAAACGGATTTCTATATCTCACCTGATCAAAAACAAGACGAGGGTAGGTTTCCATCGGGACGTTAAATTTCGCGAGCATGCGAATAAGCTTGGTGAGAACATAACAGCATTGATCGAGGCCATTGTAGAGAATTCGAGCGTGGACTTGTTTGATTTGATGAAGATCATTGCAGCCGTCGAGTATGGTTATCAATTCGGATTCTAAGAGCTTCCTTTGCTGTTGAAGTTGACTGAAAGGAACGAAAGTTGCTTCGGTTGCTTTTGATTGTTGTTGTAATTGTTGACTGAATTGTTTTGGTGCATAAATGAGAGACCGAGCCGTCGAGAATTCGCGTGCGATTGTGAGAGCTCTCATTACTGTTACACAGTTCAAAGTTTCTCTCTACGATTGCGCGCGTAAACACACACTGACACTGACAAAGAGCACATATTCCAAGGCAGAAACCAAAACGACAGCATTTCAATTTAAGAGGGTTATTTTCGTCATTTTCTTTGGAACATGCAGATTTTGACACGTGTATGATAGATTTTAAAATATCAAATATATTTCTCATTTCTGCCTCGTCATCGCCATTCATCAAATCTTATTCGATTTCTGTATTTGAATTCGCGGTTTCACTAACAGACGGTAGCCGCGCGCCGCCGCCGCCTTCTCCGCCGTGCATAGCCTCCCGGTAGTCGTAATCTCCGGTGGCAGTAGCTGGTCGCAGGTGCCACTACCACACGCGAATAATCTACTGCCGCAGCCACCAACGGGAAATCTTCCGGCCGAAGTTGAGCTGCCGCTATCAAGTATATACTTTTTTTTTTTTTTGTTCTTATTCGATATGATTTTAATTGTCTCTTTAATTGCTCATGGCGATTCTTAATGTTAAGGACAAATTAATACGGTTTTAATTTTCTTTAATTGCTCTTGGTGATTCTTAAAGTTAGAGGATGCAATGTAGTTGAATGAAAGTGGATTCAGAGATCGTATTTGGAATTGCATTTGAACGGTGTTAATTTCGTTTTTGAAATTCTCATTGATGAGTGAAATTAACGTTTTCAAACTGCGAAGTGGCCTACTACTACGCTGTGCATCGAATCAAAACCTGGAATTTAGTGGTTTTCTTTTCATTAAGGATTTCGATAGAGATTTGTTAGGGTTTCTGTTTCTGTTTTTTAATTGTTTGACATTTTTTTTTATTAGATCCTCTGCTGTATTGTGATTTTGGGGGAAAATGTTTTTGAGATACTTTTCGACGAAGCCGAAGCCGGCGATGAAGCCGATAGAGCTAAGGATGCCACCGGAGCAGACTCAGACCATCACCAGAGTTATATTTGACATTGTCAAAGAACATGGACCTCTCACCGTTGCTCAAACTTGGGATCGTGTCAAGGTTTGTTCAAAATCTTTATCAAATTTTTTTATATTTTTTTTAGTTTCAGGAAATTTTAAATGGAAATTGAATTGTTTTCAGGAAGTTGGATTGAGAGGATTGATGGGTAAAAGTCACATGAAAGTAGTGTTGAGATGGATGAGGGAGAGACAAAAACTCAGGCTTGTTTGCAACCATGTCGGTCCTCACAAGCAATTTCTGTACACAACTTGGTTCACAAAACCCAACAACTTCAACGTCAACACCAACCCAACAAAACCAGTTAATGTTTCTTCTTCTAAACCGAAGCTGCCTTGAGATTGCACTCCACTACTTTGTGGTGTGTCGTTTGGAAGCCATGAAGATTTTTATTGCTCGACTATGGTTTTGATTCAAATATGAAATCCATTCAATTACGAAAGTGTTTATGGCTACTTGGAAAGAAGTTTCATAAAATTTTAAAGTAAGGTGTAATTAAAAAAAGGCTGCTATCCGATCATACCAATCCAATTCATATGTTAGTTTTCCATTTCAATTCAACAAAATCTAATATGTTTCCGTTGGAGGTAACTTTTTTGGATGGCAATAGGGCGGAGGCTCCCTTTGTGAATAGCTGTCTACTATATCATTGCTCTAGATGCCAAAAATGTTGAATGCTATAACAAGAAAACTTGTAATCCATAGAGATCGAGGAAAACATATAGAAAAGACCACTAAGAAAGATGCCTGAGTATGTACATAATTTACATCAGAAACAACAGCCAAAACTGCAATTTCATGTTGGGTACCGACGTTTGACCTCTCGTTTTGTAGTCATATATCATATATCAGTTTATATAGTGATCAACCGCTGAAGCTCTTGTTGAAATTGGCTCTGCTTGATGTTTATAGGGGCGCTTACTAGTTGCTCTTAGATTTCTTCAGGACTTCTTTCAGTACAGCAGCTATTCTTTCTGCCATGTGCTGTTCCAGAAACTTTTCTTTGACCCTCCCATAGCCTCTCTTACCCATCGTAAGCCTCCTCTCGACATGAGTAGCAAGTTTGACTATGTTTTTCGCAAGAGGAATAACACCTCCTTTGCCAGCAGGATGCAACAAACCTGTTGTCCCGTTTACTACAATTTCTGTAGTGCCACCTGCAGCTGTTCCCTAATTCAAGGTTTTGGAGATAAAGAAAATAGTTGGCATTAAAAACCCAGCTCTTGTGCATATAACCTAGTGTAAACAGGACATTATGAGAATTTCGAGGGGAAGGTTTACTAAAGTACCAGTACAGGCAACTGAAATGCCATAGCTTCGATGGTTATCCTCCCAAAGCATTCTCCCCGTGCCTGCAGGGAGTGAAGAAGGCGAAAAAGTTCATTAGGACTTCTTTATACAACAAAATCCTCTATAGAGAAGATAGAATCCAAAACAAATCATTATGGTGATAACCAGAAGCACAAGCAAAATATTCAACAAATAATAACACAATCTGCAATTATGCTTCTGAATTCAGATTTTCATGTCCTAAATTAAGATTTTTACCATTAAAATATTCAACATTGTTGGCACAAACAAATCTTTATTTAAAATAAATAAAAAACAAATAATAACACAATATGCAATTCAGATGCACATATATGGTGACTGAATGTCCACACTTGTAGATGGTTTCAATTCGTTTTAAGCTCATATGCTTTCAAATATTTTGCTGGCTGCAAGGCCGTCTTGTTCCTACTTCCTAGCACAACATTTGAATAACAAATACAATCACAACTTGTGGAAGTTGTAACACAACAGTAATTCCTGCTACCACCAGAGAACAAATATCGGTAAGCCAAAAAAATTTTGAATTTTTCTCACTTGTTTGTTACCAGATAAACATCCAATGAGATTATTAAAACAAGGACCTACTGAACAAGATAAAGAAGGTGCACCTTCAAAAAATAAAAAGATAAAGAAGGTGCCAAATGAATACCAATAAGATAAGAAATGATGTAATCAACTGATCAAATGTTTGGCACGGAATATAACTACGAAATAAAAGAATGCTACAGGCACAAACAAAAGAGTTACCTGTGAGTTTTGAACAAGAACATCTATTGCAGCTAGATATGGGGCAACAGTCAGAGTTTTATTTACAAAGTGAACACGATCTTGAATTTTCTTCTGTATAACATAGTTCCGTAATTCAGACTCAAACTTGGTCTGAGCATTCATGTCACTTCCTACAATCACTGCATGCATCGTTGGCACCTGCAGCTTCTTTCCTTGGATTAATTGCAAGCTTTCATAGAAGGAACGTAGAAATAGATCCTGCCCCTTTCCACGTGAAACACCTGAAGTTAATAGTACTTCAGTAGTCTTAAAATGTAATCCAGAAATTAATAGCATGAACTTTAACCAAATACCCAGAAAACTTTCCACTTTTCTTTTTCCTCTTTCATTTTTTCAATAAGAAGAATGGGAGGTTAGGGGGCAAGGGTTGGGAGGGGATTCAATAAGAATGAAAATGATGAGTGAAAGGGGAAATATAATTCAGAACCAGAAAGTGAACCGAAGAACTGCACTACAATTCTTAGCCTTCTTAAATTGAGCAAATCCACAATTCCACACAATATTGGTAACAGTGTAACACTACAACTGAATGAGCAGAACTGGTGCAGCAAACTTAAATACATGCTGCATTGGACTGGATCATCCATTTTAAGTAAGATCGTACAAATTGATGTTAAAAAACAGGCAGAGCAGCAAAATTCTATAAAATATGACATCATCAACATTTAAAACATACTGTTAATTATGGCAAAGAGTAAATCTTCGTTTCGCACTCCAAGAGACTCCCGGACATGCTCACGCAGAACTCTTTTTGCCACACTGTCTTCAGCGACTTCCATAAGTTCCTTGCTATTTCCAAGGTGAACTACATAAGTCTCAGGCATTTTAATCCTGCAGAGAGAAAATGATTGAAGATGAAGACCAAAATTTGTGTAAAGATTTCAGCCAGAGGTAAGATTGGGTATACATGCATGTCATGATAATGGTGGGTGAATAATTTCCATTTAAGGTATACTTTCTGATCAACATTTAATTCGCTGAACTCTTATGATATTATTTGAGAAATGTCTCCAAATGCAAACAAATGAAAATATATATTCTACTGTTACTAAAAATTGTATTTATAAAGGCAGTAAACGAGAAGACATACAAGTTTTAGAAGTTCACCTCAAACGCTCTTGAGTCCTATTCTTCCAGTATTCTGCTGTTACATGTGAATCGATCATGGCACCAGCAACGGAAGGAAGGTGCTTGATATAGTCCAATTTGAAGTAATGCCCGCGCATTTCATGGATCCACCAGAGTACCTTTTGAAGAACTCGCGAAACATCTTCCTTAAGAACAACATCCAGCCATTTCCCAGCAACTGCAGTGTTCAGAACCACCAGATCTGCTTTAAGAGCAGCATCTATAGCTTCTTTACCCTTTGCAGAGAAAACCTAATAATGTGTATAGAGACACTGTTAAAAGCTAGACACAAATTTTCACATCTTTTCAAGCTCTCATGAAAAGTGAAAGTGTGCTGATCAATCATATGTGAACAAACTATCATATGATAAAACAAAATCTAAGTACTCGGAACAAAAACACTGCTTCAGGAATCCAGAAAGCAAACCTGTACTCCTCGGTCCAACATCTTATGCTCCAAACTGTATATCACCTCATCTTCTTCAGATGGCTTCTGGATTGTAATCCAGTAAACCTCGGCACCAACAATCCTAAATAGAA
This sequence comes from Acer saccharum, assembly GCA_030490815.1. Taxonomy (NCBI): domain Eukaryota; kingdom Viridiplantae; phylum Streptophyta; class Magnoliopsida; order Sapindales; family Sapindaceae; genus Acer; species Acer saccharum. The sequence goes on from CM059868.1 coordinate 6,733,368, forward strand.
ATGCTAGCTCCATCAGCAACAATGGTCCACCTAAGAAAATGTTACGAGAAAAACATAGGATTAGATTAACAAAACTAAAAAAGAGGAAGATTTTCTCATTAAATATCTCTCGTATGGAAAGAAATTTAATAAAACATTATATAGCATTCATTATATATTTATATCTACTTCAAATGAATGAAATGTATATTATGCATAGTTCTTTCTATTATTATTATACAGAGGACAAATTTCATATAGTAGGATAGCATGGCAAATCCCCATCCGACCACCCCAAAAAACAAAGACAAGTTTTCTCACATAGTCATTTCCATTATATAACAGCTTGATTGAAGAAAACTAACCAATTGACAGTTGGAAAACATGTTATTTTGTGTATTTACACCAGTTAGATTATCCACTCAAAGTGTCTCTCATCTCTCATGGAAGGATGACAACATGAACATTGGAAAATCTTTAAATGACACGTGATACTACAACATCCTAAGGAAAATTTATCTTACATGAGACTATAGAATTAATGTTTTTTTCTCTCTATATTTGCACATGCACACATAGTAGATGGCAAAGCCTAAATGTTACTATGAAGTAATAACAGAATGCAAGTGCAGCTTTAAATTGCAACCACTTCCAGGTAGTATACATACTTCTTACATAATTCTCAATTGTCATCCATTGTAAAACTTATTTCCCTTTCAAGATCTAGGGTTCTGATGACTTGCACTCCTTAAGCATGTAAAAAGCGTATGTAAGAAATACACAAAACCCCAAACGGTGAAGACAAGGGTTTCAAATATAATTGTTTCAATAAGCAGGAAAATGTGTCAATGCATTGCCACATAATCTTGGAATTGCCTGCTTCTAAAATCTCAAAATTGATGAAACTTTACTTGTACATAATGGTGACACGCTGCTCACAGGGAGATAGTCTTAAAATCATGCATTAAAACGTATTACAAATAAAGCTGAAGTAACAGGGAGGACTACCAACGACTATTCACACATGTTGCCCTGGTTTCGCCATTGAATGAGTTCATCATTATGTGTCCAGATACCATTTTTAAATAAACTAGATATTAAGTAATAAACTATCTTGAACTTTTATGTGTCTTAATTGATAACCGAAGCTTCGCTACTGAACATCTCTACTTCAACTACTTAAACTTTAACTAACTAAAGCACCAACAGCAGACTCGTGGAAGCATCAATACACAAAGATTTGTTAGTTCCAATAAACTACATCGACAACTCAACTAACTACACAATCTCTGATCATGCATACTACTTTTAATCAGCAAATAGTCAAGAAGTAAAACACAGAACCATTATACTGCTAATAAGTTGAAAAATACCGGAAAGAGATAGCTGGTGCGAGACCAGGAGCACGCGCTTGGACTTCATGAAGCTGAGAGGACTAGGTTTGGAGGCGATTTGCGGGACGGACTTGACCTGTTTGTCGACGACTTCGATATTGCGGTCGCAGGCGTCCAAGCCAGCTCTGACGAAGAAAGCAACCAGCGTGGAGACGGAGAGCATGACCAGAAGAGCCAACAGATACCGATTCTGCAGCAGCGGGACCCACCAACCACCCGAGTGCTTCGCCATCTCTGCTACTACTAGTCTTCGTTGTTGAGTAACTGACGTTGGAGGAGTCTGTTGTGAGGTTTGTTGTTGGCTTTACGAGAATCGGCATCTTAGGGTTTCGAATTGTGACTTCGGGTTTGGGTTATCGCGGCGGTGGATTGCGTACATTTGGCTTCTCGAGCACTGACACATGTAAATACCAGGTTCGTGGAGATTTGATTTGAATTTGAATTTGAATTTGTTTTTTTTGTTTTTTTGGGTTTTGGCTTTCGAGTTCGACAGTAGATTACTTGCACAGTACACACTTGAGAGGAATGGAACGGAATGAAAATGAATCAATTCAAACGCTTTGATTCTGTGATAGTGATAGACCGATAGACTGTTAGCATATGCTAATACGGGGACCAGCTATTGTGTATGGTGATTGGTGAGTATGCTTACTTATAATATATAATATGTTCAAAATATAAATCATTTTTTAATGGGAATTTCAAGAGTATTTATAACTTAAAAAGTTTTTGTTTAATAATTATTTTGGTAAATGTTATTTTAATTGTCACCGAAACCGAGTCCGGAATCCGGATTATGGAGGAATGATACATAACCACTTAATCAAGAATCCATAATGCGCTATATTAAATCCTTTAAAATCAAAATTAGTCAGTCCATATTGCAAATGATGAGTACTATTACTTTTTTTTTTTTTTTTTTTTTTTTGAAATTATAACAACTGCCGGGACCAGGGAGAGGCCACCCACATACAAGTGGGACAACACCCACACACATGTTGAGAAAATTGGCATATGTCTATGCATGCATAGCCACTTAAACCTTGGTGGAGAGGTCTCCATTTAGAGAGCTACACGCCTACACCACATTGGCAAGTGGCCAAATGTGGTGAGTACTATTACTTATTTTGTATTTTTTTGGCTTAAAATCTACTCAAAATAATGTAACTAATTTTTCCATACAAAATAATAATTTGTAATTATCATATTATCCATTATCTCATAATAAATATCATACAAATAGATTACATCGGTCATTTGAAATAGTTTTAGACTGATGCACATGTTTTAACTTTTATATTATATGACTTGTATTAAAAAAAAAAAAAAAAAAAAAAGGGTAATTACCTTTGTGGCCATCAACTTATGCCACCACTATCAAAATGGCCACCAGATGAGGAATTGGTTTAGAAATGACCATTTTTGGCAAACAATGTTACACTAATGGTCATTCCGTTATAACACCGTTAACTTTTTCTAAGAATGTTACACTAACGCCCATCAATTTGTTCACTGGTATCAAAATGGTCATTATAATCATTTTTCTCCAAAATTACTCTAGTTGCTATCCATTTGGTCAATTGATATCAAAATGGCCATTATAATTGTCCCACTTTTTCTAGAACATGTGTATTGACCATCCATTATAATCATTTTTCTCCAAATTTGGTTCATACTTTTGTGTGGTTTTGAATATGGTGCAATCGGGTATGGTTTTTGAACAGTTTTCAGATTAAAAAGAACAAATTGGTATACTTGTGTAGGGGATTTTGGTATACTTGTGCAGTTTGACAAGTAGTATTTGATGTGTATGAGACTGAAATTGTATTGAATCAAATGAATTCTTCATTTCTCTATTGAATGAAATTTTATTTTTAATGATTGCTTACTCATTGATGGTCAATACACATGTTCTAGAAAAAGTGGGATAATTATAATGACCATTTTGATACCAATTGACCAAATGGATGACCACTAGTGTAATTTTGGAGAAAAATGATTATAATAGTCATTTTGATACAAAGTGAACAAATTGATGGCCATTAGTATAACATTCTTAGAAAAAGTTAACGGTATTATAACGGAATGGTCATTATTGTAATATTGTTTGCAAAAAATAGTCATTTCTAAACTAATTCCCCATTTGGTGGCCATTTTGATAGTGATGGTATAAGTTGATAGTCATCAGGGTAATTACTCCTAAAAAAAAAGATGTAAAATGGACCATGTTGGCCGGCATGGCCCACATGTGCAAGGCCCATTTGGGTTATGGGCCAAAATAGTATCGTAACAGGTCATAGTACGACACGATAATTATAGAAATGACTCAACATGACCTGTATACTGACACGATCTGATATATTGTGCCGGCCCATGGGGCACCAAGTGTATCATAATTATTTAAAAAAAAAAAAAAAACTTAAAATATTAAATATGGTATTATATTTAAATTCCAGTTTTTATTTATTAAATAAAATTATATAACAAAAAAAAGTAACGAATATTAATTACACGTTTACTTATTTTAGTCTTACGTTACAACATCACTCATTTATTCCGGTAGTTAGTCCAGTGGCTCCAGTCAATTAAAGTATACAACTATTTTTCTTTCGATCACTCACAATTACAAATCACAATAAATGCTTTCAAAATCAATCAATTTATTATATTTAAAATTTCCATTTAGTCAAGCATTTCCATTTTCCATTTCTCAAATTCCAACTATCTAATCTTTCAGGTCTCACCTTTAAAAAATTGGATATGTCTCATTCATGCCACATTTGTGCCGTGCCCATTCAGACAACATTCGGGTCGTGCTTTTTACGTGTCATACCGGTCCAACGTGCCATCAACCTCAGCCCAACATGCTACATTATCAGATCGTATAAAAACATGGCCTAACAATTATCATGTCATGTCGTGCTGGGCTTATATGGAATCAGATCGTGCCAGGGCCTTGCTTGGGCCAGCCCAACCCAACTTACATATTTACTCGTAAGTATATCGAGGTAATGTCATAATTAATATGTGTTCATGTATTATAACATTGTCGTAATTTTAGTTGGGTTACCTGACATTACTTTAAGAAAATGATTATTTTTTTAAAATTAATCTTTATAAGATATTTACTATAAATTTTTTACAATATTTTTGTTTATCCCTTTTTCAGATTTTACACATTTTTTATTTTATTTTTAAATATAGATGAAGGGTTTTTTTTTAAGCAATATAAATGAAATTAGAATTATATGTCATTTCTGGTTTCTTTCTTCAATTATTTTTAGCATCTTATAAAATAACTGCTCTTTATTTATTTATTTGATTATTTCTCTCAATAATTTATCCAATCATTCAATTATATATATATAATGGAAGAATACTTGTCCACAAAATTTCTAAGGGATGATGTCTTATACTCTTATCCAACTCATGATGTTTGGATTCTTCTTTCCTGATTGTATCGAATCTGGTTTGCTCTGAGATGAATATTATTTTCTACATTTCTTAGGTTTTGATATTGGTAAGAAATATGCAAACCCGCTGTAATAATCAAAACACACAAAAGCAATAAAACAATAAAAATATATACGAGATTTTAAATTGTTCGGCGTAAGTCTACATTCTCAAAGCATATTACACTCAACTTCCACTATCAAATCGTTGTTTACCTTGAAGGAAAAACTCTTTATTTTGGTTCTCTATAAAAAAAAAAAAATCCTCTAAAAAACCCTAAGAATATAGAGTTTAAATAATAAAATCTGAGATAAGCCTTAAGCTCGACCCCGTGACGCGCCAGCGTAGCACAATAATACTGATTCGCTTTACAACCCAACAATTATTGCATCTTGTTACTTGTATTTCATTTTTACATTTAGATTTAGGATTGATTTAATATTATTAATGTTACCCCTTATTTACCAATTATTGCATTTTGTTTTTGTTTGAAAGCAATATTCCTTTATTAGTCACGGTAGGGTAGAAAATGACAATTAATTGAAATAATAGGGTAGAAAATGATAATTAATTCAAATAGCAGGGTGAAAAATGACTATTTCTCAAACTAGATGGTATAAAATGGATAATATCTCAAACTAAGGGTTTTTATAATAATAATCCGGTTATTAATTAAAACGCGCAAACACTCGATTAAGAGGAAATTCAAAATCAAGAGCTTAAATTAGGGGTCCTTCGGTAACGTTTTCGGTTTTTGTTTTTTGTTTTCTCGTTTTCATTTGATTTTGAAAAATTGATTTTTATATTTTTGGGATTCGGAAATGCGTATAGTAGCAATCGTTGAAATTGATATTACGAGAATGAAAACATTAAAAACCCGTCTGGCAGAACTGATTTTCATAATAATTTTCAATTAAGTTTAACCATATCATCAAATATTTTATGAGGTTAAAATTCAAAATTTAAGGTTTTTTATGTTGTAAAATATACTAAGAATAATCATGCAAAGGTTTTTTTTTTTTAATTTTTTTAAATTTTAAATTTTTTTTTTTTTAACTACAAAGTTTAATTAATAGCAGTGTTTATTGATTAATTGGTTTGATCAGAATTTTTATTAACAAATTTTTTTCCTGATCAGATTTGATTATAGTTGAATTACATTGAACATCTAGAAAAAAAAAAAAAAAAATCATTAACATCTAGAAAAAAAAAATCATTTTGGAATAAAAAATGGATTGCAGATCTCCATTGCACGATGAAGACAAGGAAGACGAAGAGGAAGCATACTTCGCCGACCTCTACCATCATTGACGATCCCATCATCACTGACCTCTGTCGTCAACAACCAATGGCGGAAACAGGACTGGCTAGGGTAGGCTACAACCCAATCTAGCTTTTTGAAAAGAAAAAAATATATATATTAAGTTTTTAAAATAGTTATAAATACACTCAATTTAATTCTAAATATATCTTAGCCCAATTCCGATTGTGATTTAACTTACTATATTTTTCTTTATCTTAATAACAACCCAATAACTTAAGAATATGTATCAAACTCATTAAAGTCCATTGTAATTCCTTAACTAAGTGAAAGATCAAATTGAGAAATGTTAACCCTTTACCGACTCAAAAATCAAGTTGGGAAATTTTAACCCCTTAACAACAAACCAAAAGTAGTAGATTTACCATATAAATTTATCTCCAAGTCTTCAAAAATTTCAATTTTATGAGTTTTCACAGCTTTTGGATTTGTAGAGGTGTACAGACGTCGGTATGAGAAAACTGTAAGTTTTATTTTTATTTTAAAGTTTGTGTTGTAAAATTATGTTTTATTTTCGGCTGTGAAACTTGTCAAAACGTCTTTACATAATAAGATGGATAACGAGTTTTCTGAGAATTGTATAGTTGTTTATATTGAAAGAGAACTTGTTCTTACAATTGATTCAGATTTGGTAATATATGTTTTTGTCCCGTTGAAGCCTTAGAAGTCAAAATTTAAGTAGAATCTTATTGTATCTACATTGCATGCATATTTCTTTTTTATTTTCTTGTGTTTTTTTGTTTGTTAGAATATGTATTTGGGGGTAAGAGTCGTTATGTCCCTTGACTAGGTATATATATTTCTTATTTTAACTAATACAAATTATTTCGTACTATTGAGATTCGCTATCAAAATGATTTTTTTATTTTATTATATACTATACTTTTTTATCTATATGAAATTGTCCACAGTCCACCTAGAAAAAATTTATAGTTTCGCCCCTGTGACAAGCCGACTCCATCACTGCCAGTGTTCTAGTTTGCGGCCGCCTAGGCCGATTAGTCAGTCCTCCAAGGCTAGTCGGCCGGAAAACGCCCCGATTTTGTGGAAATCGGACCTTTTCCTCGTTGGGCACGTAATCCGGTACGAGGCCGCTTAATCGGACACGTGGCCGCGTAATCGAGCTAGGCGCCGTTCTTCTGCACCGGAAATTAGCTGGAATAAGGCGTGGGATCGCCGTTTTCGACGACTGAAACAACTGAAGCTCGGTCGGCAATGGAGGCGAGCGAGAGGTTGAAGGTGAAGTTGAGAAAGTGGGGTGCATTTAGTAATGGGCTGGGGTGTAGGCAGGAAATAAGGTGACCAACATTGGGCTTGTGTTTGGGCCTCGCAGCTGGTTGCCCACTTGCCCCTATTTAATGAAACGCTGCGTTTCATCATTAGTGTAGGAGCTCTGATTTGCATGGAAATTTACGAAACGCCCACTGATATCTTATAAAATCACAATATCTTCAATATTTCTTCAATCATTACACTTATACCCCTAATTAACCAATATTACTCCAACTTTTATTGGGTCAATTGGGTCAATTGAGGCTTATTGGGTCAATTGCAACATTGGGCCTAGGCTTAGTGGGTTTTATTTGGATTTGATATGTGGAATTTGTTTGTAATTGAGTTTTCCGATTAATCCCCGATTAATCGGCCTAGGCGCTAGGCGCTGGGTCTCCGCCCGACTAGCGCATAACGCTTACTAGAACAGTGATCACCACACATCACCACCAATTTTTTTCCTTCTTGAGTTCAACAACTAAACACACAGTTTTGAGACCAGTGTTATGAAGAAAAGAGAGAGATGAGACCAGATCGTGATAGAACATAGTTTTGAAGAAAAAAAAGGAGGAAGAGATTAGATGAGACCAGAGTTTTGAATAAAAAACAGAGCCAAGATTGTGAGAGGGAGAGAGAAGAGATAGACCATAACCATATTTTATTATTGTTAATAATAAATGTATCTGGTGGGCCCATATATATATATTAAAAAAAAAAAAACAACTTTGATTTGTTTTCTCTCTGCACTGCTTTTCACGCTTTAAATAAAAAAATCGATTTCGTTGTTTTTGTTTTTTTTTTTTCCTTTCTTCGAACGTGAACCGGACAGATTTTCAATATTTTTTTAACCCAAAAAAACAAAAAAACGCTTCTCATACGCGCCGTAAACATTAACGATCCCCGCGTGTCGGTTACTCATTTTACAACGTCGGGTTCGGGTTAGACTTTTACACAACTATCACATATACATTAGCAGACGAAACACACTAATATCATTATTTTTCGTTCGAGATAAACAAATAAAGGACAGTTGCGTCACTAAAAATCTAAAATTCCCAAAAAAAACTCACAGAGCTTTTCAGTGCAGCTCGGGCGAAGATCTCCACTTTCATTCAGGTAACCTCTCTGCAATCACGCAATCACTGGCAGCCATCGTCATCTCTTAGTTCTGTATCTGCACATTGTAATTTCAAACCAATTGTTCGCGTTTATTTATTTATTTATTCATTTATTCATTTTTTTCATTTTACTGCTTGTGTGTTTGTTTAATCGGATTCAATTTCCGTGATTGTGGACACCTTGCATTTTTACGCAGTATTATAGAAATTGAAAATTTAAGTAGAATCTCTGTGTGTATATGTATTCTCTTTTTGTGCATTGAAGCTATGCGAAGTGCGGGATGTTCTTCAATCGTGCGTGTATTGGAGTACTTCATTTTAGTAGTCACAGGTGAGATTGTCAGTTTGATTTTTTGTTCTGATTTTTTTTGTATGCTTCCAGATGTGTAGATTATATTAGTATAAAATGATTATAAACTATTGATTTTCTTTTCAGCTGTCGTGTTAAATGGATTTGTGGCTGTCGCAGTTGTGGTACCAAGATCCAATTGTTATGCTATTGATAATTCCAGTCGCATTGTTGATTTTGTATCCTACATTACTTTAAAATTGAGTAAATAAGCTCTGGTAATTATACTGTGGACGTCCTGCGATTAGAATCTTTGTTGAAGATTGGAGAAAATGGGGTTGACTTAGTTACTTTATTATCTGCTACTAATAACTAATCATTCACTTAAAAATTTGGCTTTCGTGTTTAGTGAAATTGTTTTCACTTAAGTTGTTGATCAGAGTAGCTGGATTGGACAGCCTTTTACATACGAAGATAAGGTGATTTCCTCACATTACTGTTACAATAGCAATAAAAGCCAACTGTTTAGATTATGCTGAGTGTTCCGTTTATATATTTTGGGTGTTCTGAGAGTGTGACATCTGAAGCTGAGGCTTGTAATGATACAGGACTCCGACTTGGTGGTTCGGTTTTGCAAAGACGTGGAGAGTAGATCACAAACGGTAGTCCATAACACCATGTTCTCAAGTACTAAATCATTGTGATTTTTCTTTCCTTGTTATTATTTAAACGTGCTTAATTAGAGAGATGAGCTCTATGCATCTACATAAGAATCCCAATTGTTTAGCTGAACACTGCTATCTTTAAATTGGGAAAAAGAATAGATTTATGATTGTCTTGAAATATATTTTTAGGCAAGTCCTAGTTGTTTGTTTTTGTAACTTGAGACATATAGCCTCCATTATAAGAATGCTTCTAGTTGCTGGGAAACTGATCAAGTCTATAGAGAACAGTTGCATTAACAATTACCGTGTCATCAAAGTCACAGAAAAGTTCACTTGGTGCAAGTGTGCAACTGAATCTTAATTAAGTTCTTGCGTTGTACTTGATTGTGTTTCTTTCCATAATTCCATCTTTTTTTCACTTTTCTTCTTAGTTTATCATGAAAGCATTAGAAACTATGCATCTATTCTGTATGCTCGTTACCCTTACTTTGGTGGCATGGGCTAGAGACGTAGCTAGAATGCATTTTTAGTGTCCCTGAAAGTCCAACTTTGATACTGTACTCCAGCAAGTTAAAGACTAAACAATAAATATGCAACAAGTTTGAAGAAAGAGATTCAAGCTTACGGTTGGTTTATTTTTCAGCAGAGATGATGAATGCCGATATTTCTTTCTGTCATATAAGATATCATTCTTACATGACGAGATATGATTTGTGACGAGCAATTCTACTTCTAGATGCATATCATGGTAAAAAAAAAAAAAAAAAAAAAAAAAAAAAAAAAGGGAAAAATGGATGAATCGGAGTTTCTTTATTGCAGTGGAAACTCTCTGCACTAAGAGAGCATTGTGCTTCTAATCTTATGTGCGTTGATTCTAACTTATTAATGTTTTGAGATGTCTTCCATTTTGATCCTATCACTAACCAACTTTAAAGCTATATATGATCTTAGTTTTTTATGTGGTAAATACTAAATAGTAATCAAGTTTTGTGTTTACATGCTTAATCTCTTTGTTGATATTAATTATAATTTTAGATAGTGGTAACATGCTCATAACTATGCAGGGATATGTAGATTTTGGCAGATTTGATAAGTTCAACCACTTTGTTGCTGGTTCAGGACATGTCGACTTTGTTCAGGTAAGCCTTGCTCAAATAGAATTTGCAAACTCAGTATTCATAAGTGAATTGTTCAGGAAGCTCTGCTCAAACAGAATTTACAAACTTAGTATTCATAAGTGAAGTAAGTGGCACTTTCTTTGCAGTGCGATTTCTTTTGATGCAATGGGTAGGAATGGCTCTGTAGAATACTCTTTCTCTCACTATCTTTTAAAACTTCTAATTATCTTTGATCATGTATAATTGAATTGCAAGATAGTGGATGAGGTTCATGCCTTTATAAGAAGAATAGATTAGTAACTAATATAATTACAATTTTTAATTAGGCTCAAAAGTCAAACTAAGTTATATAATATAACCAGTTTTCACACTAAACTACTATTGGGCTTAAGCCCAGTCCTAAGCAACTCGACATCTGTTGGTTTGGTTTGAGCCTTTTAATTGGGTTGGTTTGGGTTTCAATTTCACAACCCAATTAATTTTTGTTATTGGTCGATTAGAGGCTTAGAGCACTCTAAGTCTCTAACCAACCCAAACCAACTGACACCCACCCCTTTTAGACAGGTTGAAATTGATGCCACTCTGTAAACTTGAATGTGCAACTGAAAACTTAAAGTTTTGACAGTGATTGATCATAAAATCTGTATAACCTGAAAATTTTAATTTCTCTGTACGTCTAGGGTTTTTACAGCGGCGACCTTGTGAATTGTGAGCATAGTTATGATAAAATGGGACGGACAGCTCAGGTTTGTTTAACAAAATTTGAGTATTGCATGGCATTTTTGTATGTTCACAAATTATATGACCTTTTTTCTAATCATGCATCATCTTCCCCAATTGTATTCATATACCCAACTTATAAATATTGTTGTGTATAACCTCAGGTAAATGTTATTTGCGGCAACTGTTTAAATGGTCAATGCAAAGGTTGGTCAGCTCTTCATGTTTGAGTTATAACATCTTGTCACTTTGTATGCTAGGAGTTGATTCTTTTATTGTGATTTCATTTCATTTTATAACTTGCTTCTAAGCTGGAAGCTGTTGCTTTACCTTTTAATAATCTTTTGATGGGACATGTATTAACTCAAGGTAATTTAAGACTTTTCTTGTCTTTTCCCAGGTGGACTTGGATGCATTTGCAATGTTAGTTACGATTCAACTTGCAGGTTTTCTTTGCAGCACCTTGAGTTCCATATCATTTTTCCTTTTTACTGTAATGTAGATTACAAACTTATGTAATAAACTTCAAGACCCTTCTATGGTATCAACGCCAGTTATGTAGACTTAATTTGAGGCCTGTTATATGGAAAGTTTTGAGAATGATGTGCTAAAAACGTGAAACTTTTAAATTAATCAGTTGAGTAGTTTTTCAAGTTCAATTGAGATGTGTTTGGCCATGGGACTAAACTACATAACCTAGTTACATACCATTGCTTTCATCTTAACATTACTTGTAAATATGAGAGCTCTTCAAAATCAAAATTTTATTCAAGTCATCTACACAACAAAGTAGAGATGCAAAATTGCTTCAATATAAATTGTTCTATTATTTTGAGAAAATGATTAAGTCATTTATCATTCAATTTTCCAAAACTGTTGTAACTTCTCTAAATGCTGGCTGTTTCAACTGTTGCAGAGTTTTTGTGGAACTTGCAATTCCATGCGAGAAACCAGGTCCAAGTGTATTCGAGGGCTTCACTGTTGGTTTTCATCCACGATCTTGGGAAATTGTAAGGAACTATATAACCCTCACAGAAATATGTTAATTTGTATGGAGAGAAAAGTATTTGATGAAAGAACATTCTTTATTGATTTTAAGGTCTACAATGGCATGACTCAACCAGGTTTTGAAAAGTCTCGCCATGATTTCAGGTATGCAAATCCGTTTATGGTTCGTTTGGATTGTCATTTTTTGTTTTTGTTTCTTTCATCAGTGGTAGTGTATAATTTGATTCATTGCCCAATTTTTTATATATTTTTTTTCTATTTATTGTCTCACCATGTAGCTTCGGGACCGAACAGACCCAAGTGGCCCTTTACATGACTGCAATTGCTTCTGTTTCCACTTTGGTGCGCAAACCTAGTTTTAAGGTAAATATACTTCCTAGTTCCTATCAGTCTAATCAATGTGAATTTATTAGTACTGAGTAATTTTCTTATTAATTTTCTTTGTCTATTTGAGTTGCTTTTTAGGTTCTTCCAGAAAAAGGGCTCGAGGTTAGGTTATTAGGATCAGCGGCAGCTGGGAGCCCTCCTACAACTTTGTCACCCACAATGATGACTGTGGATTGGAGATGTATTCTATCACTTCTTTCAATGTTAACAATATTATATATATATATATGTATATGTATTATCTTCTGAACTTTCATTTTTCACTTTTTCAGGTGAGACAGCTCGTGATACTCCTTATGAAGTTAATGTCAGTATACCAGTGGAGGGTTATGAACCCATTCAGTTTTTTCTTACAAAAACCTGTGGTAAGCCCATCTTTCTTGAACTAACCAGAGTGGCTCTCTCTCATCCTACTTGTTGGCTTCATCAACAGTTAAATCCTTTCTTATTGGATAGTATCTCGTTCTATGGTCATTGTAATTATTTTTGCTGTAGCACTTGTTAGTTGATGTGAAATTTTAATATATCCTTAAAATCCACCAAAAATGTAAACAAGTTTCTAGATATATCATAATTTTCATCAGGAATGCATTTTCATACAATTTTGCGATCAGAAAAGATGATATAAAGGGTAAAATTTGTTGGTTTTAGGTGCTGATAATTGTTGTGTGCAATGTCAGCCAAAAGCTTACACTGCCTTCAACTTCAGTTTACAGTTTCTGGTTGATGTTTCATGTCCAGTGTTCTAATTTTATTGACTCTTCCTTGGTTTTATTTGAATTTTGCAGAATATAGGCAGAATAAAGAGGGAGACTCTACAAGAGGGTGGGCTATATTTGGGGTGATATCTTGCATGTATGTCAAAACCCCTAATAATCTTGTGTCGTGAAATGATGAAAGTACTAAGAGCATGCTTTGATAATGCAAAATAAAGTAATTTAAATATAATGTGAGCATCTGTGTCACACGCAGTGTAGTCTAACTTGTAAGCTATAGGTGTTTGCTGACAAATACATTATCCAATATATCTTAGATATTATACTAGCTAAAAGACATACTCTAAAGTATTTGTAAAGAAATAGACCCTATAAAAGGGAGATAAAGGAGAGAAGATGGGACAGGGAGGTTGGAAAAGAGAAATGTGAAGTAGAGAAGGACAAAGAGAATAATGTTTCACCTATTAAGATATATTATATCATAATAATGTTGAGAGTTTATAGGAGATTATGCGGGCAATGGTTAGTGTTCTTCAGTTTGACCCTTCGTTGACTCTTTTAAATTATCATAGTAACTCTTTTATCTCTTGACCTTCCTGTTTTCTTTTTAACTTCCATAAAGAAGATTTACCAGAATAAAAGTGCCATATTCCCAGTTGAAAATGTCATAAATATAACCTAAACTAGTCTATTGCAAAGCTGACCAAAAGTAACTCCACCCCATCTCTTTACTTTATTACTACTCATTAAATAAATAATTCCTTGCCATCCAAGGTAAAATGCAAGGGTGTTGCTTTGTTTGTTCTAACTTTTTATATTTACTGAATTTCTGTGGAGCAGATTAATTGTCAGTTCAACTCTCTTTTGTTGTGGAGGTTTCATTTACAGGACACGATTTGAACGATTGGTAGGCTGTTTGGCTAGTCTGTTTTTAGTATTTGTCCAGTTTTTCCCAAAGAAGTGTCTTTTTATCTTCTAATTTCAATGGATGCAGCGAGGCATTGATGCATTGCCAGGCATGACAATTCTTTCCGCATGTTTAGAAACTGTAAGTAATTATATATCGAAAGTCTTGGGCCCTCTTGGGCCTAATGGTCTATTTTTGGCTTTGTTAATATTCTCTACACCTGAAACTTGAGTCTGTTGGGACTGGTCAATTTGGCCGAAGTTTGATATTATCAGGTTAAAATCGTTCATAGGCAAGATCATTTTCCTTCTTGACGGAGGCTCTGCAATACCCTGATAGCAAAAAGTACATCATATTCTACTACATGAAATTTGATTATGTTGGTGTTATTCGTCCAGAAAAATGCCTTTTTCTCTCTCTTTTTTAGGGAGTTTTGCATAATTTATTGCTCACAATTTAAATTCCTCCCTAATTTTCTTATTATAAATAGCGATGAAACTATGCTAAATGAAGTGATTCAGCTAAGTCGATTTCTAACCAGAAATTCTGACATCTTCAATTGGAATACATCTTTCACCTGGCCTGCAATATTACTAACATTTGGTTGAATTTTGGGGTGTAATAATAGGTGAGTGGAGCAGCTGCAGGAGGACAAGGCTACTCGCGACCAGAAGACCTCAACAGCGCCTTTACCAATGAAGCCTCTTGGGAACGCCCGTCTGTTCCTCCTCAAGGAATAGGAAAACCGAATGAACGAAAATACGGCGCCATTTGAACTCCAACCTACTTAGCAAATTTCAGAATTTCAGCTAAGTACTTAACATTTCAGTGAACTTTCCCAAAGCAAGTTTACATGTATAATCCTTTTATAGATATTGGAGATTCGAAAGCAATACATACTTTTTTGACATAAATTTTTTGCTAGTAATGAAACTTAAAGCAATAGTTTGTAAGATAGATATGTTCTTTGAACTCATAATGTTTGGCCGTTCTTTTATTTTTTTTGTCCCTCGAAATTGAGAGGGAGATTTGTTTCATCAACCTTTGACAATAAATCAATCATATATATGTAGGAAAGTTTTTACTGCATAGAAATCATTTAGGGAGTGTTGATATATGATGAATATATCCTCACCAAAAAATAATGAAAGCAATTTTTGTTCTTATTTAGATTTTGAAGACAAATGGATGCTAAAGTTATAAAAGTGAATAAAAGGAAATTATATTTGTATTGACTATTGAAATAATAAATATGAATTTTATATATAGATGATCTGCATGTGCCAATTGCCAAGTGAGGAGGTAAAGTATGACTTTAACGTAATTCCTCTTTAACTCAAATGATTTGAGTATCTTCGTTCCCACGTTTGTGGTGAAATGGTCGGCTTTTACCATGGACATCGTATAAGCATATGTGAGGAGTTCTCTCATAGTGATGTGATGGTAGATATCTTTTCGTTATGAAAGCATATATTTAGGTCATATATGTAGTGTCTGATTTCGGCAGGTCACAACAAACCCTTATTTAGTTCGGGTATCAAATTAAAAATAAAAAAATAATAAAAATCTTGTCTTTATCCTGCCGTTTAAGTCAATAATAACACGGCGGCTATGTTTTTATCATGATTCGTATAGAAGAAAGCCATGAACATTACAAAGACAAACAAAGCAAAGTGATTCTAAGGTTTTTGATTGATCGAAGAAAATTCAAAGTGGTCCCTACAACATGCAAGAGAAATTCATTTTTTTTTCTTAAAAAATAAAATAAATACTGTTACGCACTACATGCATGGATCATGGACCAATTCTAGATTTCTAGTTGCCGCGTGTACCGCCACCATAATTTTATAATCGAAAAAAAAAAGACAAAAGAATGGCGGTTCAATCAGATCATGCCACGTAAACATTGTTCTTTGTCATGACGACAGATGTTTCTATAAGTAAGAGTCAAAAGGTAGAGCAAATATTCTCGAAAAATTAAAGATGCTAACGCAAAAAATAATTTTTAAAAAAAAAAATGAAGATCACGAAAGATCACGGAAGATTAGTTTTGGTCTTGGATGCTTTGAAGGAGTAGTTGTCCAATATATATAAAATATTTTATTTCATCTTTACCATATTATTGGTTTAATTTGATTAACCTAATATCCTTTTCTCATCTCCTGCTTTATAGATTAGACTTCTCAACTCCCATCATTTAAATCAATCGATCAAAAACAAACAAACAAAACCCCACTAAGGTAACATTGATTTTGATATGTATAAAAAGCCATACCGACACCCACGTGAATAATAGCATGAATGACACGTATATGCTATTGGTTCGTGTAGTGTTATCTCCGTCACACGATAGTAGTAGAGTGTACGTATAAATAGTTTTCTTCGATTGTTGTGAAAGTAGTAGATATCTTTCGATTATGAAAGTATATATACGAAGTATATACACTTCTTAGTATTGTGGCATAGTAGATATTTTCTAGTTATAAACGTGGATATCTAAACCACGTATGTAGTATTTGATCTCGATAGGTTTTGACAGATTCTTAATCAGTTCGGTTTTAGGTTTAAAAATAAAATAAAGACAAAGAAGATGATAATATATAAAAGAGGTTATTTGAAATATTAAGGTGATACTTATATTCTTTACTAGCAAATTGGTGTATGAATTGCCATAGTTTTCACACATTATTATTATTATTATTATTTTGAAAAGAGTAGGTAAGTCTACTCCTACTCCTGCCTCTTTCTCTCTCTCCCGTTCTTGTGCATATCTACAGGACTCAATAAATTAACAAATAGTACAAAGTTGACCCAATTCAAGTCTCCAGGTTCTTTTTAAGTGCTTGTCAAGCGTAATTAATTAAAGGGGGAATTGCACAAACATCACCGATATTTGATAAAATTGCACGGATATGGTAGTTTTAGCCATATACGCATAAACTTCCCTCAATATTTAAAAATTGTTGCACAAATATCCTCTACCGTTAGATGGATCTGTTAGTCAATGGTCAAATGTATAAAAAGTCTAAAACACCCTATATTTTTATTTTAAATAAACTAAAAAAAATTTAAATATAAGATAAAAAATATTAAAAAATCTTTTAGAAAACATCAATGTATCTTAAATTTGTAACCTAAAAAAAAAAAAATCCATCTTAAAAAAAAAAATTAGTTTGTGCAATTCCCCCTTGATTTTAAATAAATTTAAAATTTAAAATTTATTTATTATTAAATTGTTTTAAAAACTATTTTTTATCTGTAAAGAAGATTTTTTTTTTTTTTTCCAGGTTTCAGATTTAAGATACAATCATGTTTTCTAAAATATTTTTTAAAATATTTTTTATCATATTTTTTAAATTTGTTAGTTTATTTAAAATAAAAATAAAAGGGTATTTTAGACTTTTTTTACATTTTTGACCATTGATTAACGGATCTATCTAATAGTAGGGGATGTTTGTGCAACAATTTTCAAATGTTGAGGGAAGTTTGTGTGTATATGGCCAAAACTGCCATATCCATGCAATTTTATCAAACCTCGAGGGAGGTTTATGCAATTCCCCCTTAATTAAAACTTATATCTAGGTCTTAATTGGTTACATACATTGATACGTACATGAGCTGGTTATAAACTAAATTATTTATTAGTCCAAATAAACTAATCTTTAAACGTACATAGTCAAAGTCATTGCCGATTTTAAAGATTATATTGTTTTGTTCAAACTCTTATCTATTAGTTTAAACTTTCGATTATGAAATTGAAGAGAATTAAGATTTTTTTTAATTAACATTCATACATCATGTAATGATGAATGCAGGGCCAGTTCAATTAGGGCTGGTTCGATTTTTTTAATTAAAATCATATATCTATTTTTTTTAATAATTAGTCAAAATTTTATTTGTTTTTATAATTAGTCAAAATATTATAATTTTTTTTTTAGAATAAATGTAACAAATCGACAATAATATTAACATTTATACGTCTCTATGAAAGTATGACAATGAGTATAAAATCTCTACCCAAAATTAATTCAAATTATTAAAGATAAAACATAAAAACTACACATAGTTGTTGAACAAGACCCATGCCTAAAAGCGGGTAGTTTGACATTGATTATAATTACTTAGAACCACGCTCATAAGCGACTTTGATTATGGCGTATTGACATGGTTGAGTAATGGTTTTTATGTTTTATTATTTTTAATTAACATAAATGATGTTCATTTGATTTGTTTTGGTGTTGGTTAGTTATTTTGAAAATAGAGGTAAAAAAAAAAATGAAATCTCTTCATTAATTACATAGTTGATGGAGAGTTGTTTTATATTATTTTTTATTTTATTTATTTATTTATTTTTTTGTTATAGATCGTTAATGTTTGTATGTTTTTTTTCGATAATGTTTATTCATTTTATTTTATTTGTGAAATTTGTTAAGAATGAGTGTGTTTTTACTTGAAAATCTAACATATGTTTGGTGGGTGATGTTTTTCAAAGAGTTTTATGTTTTTCTTCTAAAGTGAAATTCTTTCTATTTTTTTTTTTTTTTTTATAAAAAAAAGTCATTCAAAGTCTTTGGTAGAAATGAAAGACAAATTGCAAGATTTTTTATAACTAAAAGTCATTGATATTGTAAAGTCATTGAGATTTTGAATATCACTTAACTTTCATAGACCGTTAAAAAGTCTTAATTGAATACCACATAACTTTTAAAACTTTTTAAGAGTATATGAAAGTCTGTATTGAATACCTCATAACTTTTATAGGGTCTTTAAAATTCTATATTGAATACACCTAAATTTTTTAATTCCATAAAAGTCATTAAAAGTCTTTTGAAATCCAAATCGAATACACCCCTAAAAATATCATAGTTGAAATTAACCAAAAAAAAAATATATATCATACAAAAATTTAGAGAAAAAAATATTTTTTAAAAGTTTATTATGGATCACACCACATTGCAATTATAATAAATATTCACAAAAATATTTTCCTACTTAAAAAATACCACGAAATATCTCTCCACACATGGAGATGGAGGGAAAGTTTCCATCCAGAACAAATCCTCGACAATAGTCAAAGCCATTCTAGCTAAAGTATGGGTGACAACATTAGCCCTTCTAGAAACGTGAGTGACAGAAACATCACCTAAACGGCGCAAGAAATCTGTAATATCACACATGAAGATAAAAAGTAAAGAAGTTTTTTTTTTTTTTTTTTTTTGAGGAAAAAGTAAAGAAGTTTTTACCCGGTCTTTGAATAAGTATCTTCATCAATAATGGAGATAAGCTTATTTATACAATTGTAGAAAAAGGTTCAATAATAGGCAAAGACAAAAGTTGATGGCTCCATTAATATTTAATGAAGTACTCACTCTTTCACAGATCATAGAAAAAGTAAGCATGATCAATAGTGGTGTAGGTATCATTTAAAAATGATTAGTTTAATTACGGCCAACATACCATTGTTTAATGTAGTTTGATGATAACGAACACTCATTCAACCGAATAAGATCTCATATTTGAGGTTATATACCATTATTTTAAATAATGTAGTTTGATGATAACGAACACTCATTCAACCGAATAATATCTCATATTTGAGTCGTTATAGCCGTATATGATGTATATATATATATATAAAATATATGTTACAGCTAGCAGCTATGAGACATTAGTGAACTTGGTCAACTTATGCATGAAAAGCTAACAACTCTAGCCTTCCATTGTTTACTTGGTGTTTGTTAGATGTATGATGTTGATGTGAAGCCATTACTTTCCAACTCCAACTTTTTTGTTTTCCTTCCATTTTTTATTATTTATTTTTTAATCTTTTCTTCATGGACCACCCTACAGGGTTTTTCCCATAAATAGCTAGAACCATCCTTGTTAACTTTCATAATCATAGCAAGCTTTGAAAAGTCTCTCATTTTCATACTTGGAAGTGTTTGTTCTATAAAAGTCTTGGTATAATTAGCAAGCAAATAATGGCTCACTCTGTGAACCTTCTTCTTCTTGTTGTTTCTTTGATTGCCTTTGCACCACTTTGCTTCTGTAACAAGCCCAATTATGGGAAACTCTATCCGCAATTTTACGATCACTCTTGCCCTCAAGCTCAGCAGATTGTGAAGTCCGTTCTCGCCAAAGCTGTCGCAAAAGAAGCCCGCATGGCTGCTTCATTGCTCAGGCTCCATTTCCATGATTGTTTTGTCAAGGTTTGCTAGTCAACATTTTTATAATATAGTATTGAAATGCTTAAATTCTTACTTTGTTTTTTTTTCATACATGTTACAGGGCTGTGATGCATCAATTTTGTTGGACAGCAGTGGCAGCATAGTCAGTGAGAAGAGGTCTAATCCTAACCGGAATTCTGCTAGAGGATTTGAAGTCCTCGATGATATCAAATCTGCTCTGGAGAAAGAGTGTCCTCACACTGTGTCTTGTGCTGATATTATGGCTCTAGCTGCTAGAGATTCAACTGTTTTGGTAACCATTAAACTTCAAAATCAAAATTAAAAATTTCTCTGTTTTTGTCATTGCCATGACCATAATTTCTTATTATTTGTAACAAAACAGGCTGGTGGACCAAGCTGGGAAGTTCCATTAGGAAGAAGAGACTCTAAAAGTGCTAGCTTGAGTGGCTCTAACAACAACATTCCTGCCCCTAACAACACTTTCCAAACCATTCTCACCAAGTTCAAGTTACAAGGCCTTAACCTTGTCGATCTCGTAGCTCTATCCGGTAAATAATTTACTGATTCATGCCCTTAAATTGGTTCTGTTCAAAATACAGCTTTCAGCAAATGCTATTAGACGTGTTTTCGGATTTCGAAACAGCAAATGAAAAATGCCTACCAAACACACCCTTAAAAGTTTTTTGATAATTTTTCTGATGCAGGGAGCCACACAATTGGAGATTCGCGTTGCGTGAGCTTCAGGCAGAGGCTATACAACCAGTCAGGCAATGGAAAACCAGACAACACTCTTGATCAGTCATATGCTGCTCAACTAAGAACCCGGTGCCCGAAATCCGGTGGTGACCAGAACCTGTTCTTCTTAGACTTTGTCAGCCCAACAAAGTTTGATAACAGCTACTTCAAACTCTTGTTGGTTTCAAAGGGCTTGTTGAACTCTGACGAAGTTCTCTTCACAAAGAATGAAGCATCAAGGGAGCTAGTGAAGAAATATGCATACAACAATGAGCTTTTCTTCGAGCAATTTGCTGCGTCCATGATTAAGATGGGTAACATCTCTCCATTGACAGGTTCCAAGGGAGAGATTAGAAAGCACTGCAGGAAGATTAACAGTTAAAATTATATTACTATGGTCTATGGGAACAATAAATAAGTTAAAAGTGTGTAATTCTCTGCATTTGATTAGTTAAATGTGTGTGATTCTCTCCAGGGAACCTGCATAATTGAATTCTGTGTAATTTTGTGTCTGTGTTTAATTGAATTTTATATTATTCTTGTGTAAGAAGTGAAATCATAATGTCAAGTTTTTGTTGAATTGATCCACCTTTTAATATATTACCTGTGCAAAGTTGGCAAATGCCAGCATTGGGAGACTCTTGTGCTATATCTTTTCATATGAATCTCAATTTGCCTTATAATATCTGCATAAGAAAATGAATTCGGTCAACCCCATCACTTTCTAGTCTCTAATAACATCAAATAAAGCTTGGTTTTTGTGATTCGGCTTGGGGTTCACAAAAAAGTCTCCCTTCATCTTGAAATGATGTACATTATTCCCTTGCTTCGTAGCAGGGGTGGAGCCATTATAAAAAAACAAAAACAAAAAATCAGGGGAACCAAAGTGAAAAGGATTTAAAATTTAATAACAAATATATAATTTTTTTTTAAATAAATTCATTTTCTTTTGGCACATGGCCATGAACCCGTCAGCTCACCAACCGTAAACTGAAGCAATTGCTTCGGTTTACCTCGAACGGATATACCTTCCGAATCGAGGTGTTTTTGTGCTTGGGATCCGGGTGAACCGAAGTGGACAGAACATATTAAAATTTTACCAGTCATCTTTCTTCTCCATGTAGTCTGTAGGTAGTGGGTTTATGCAACTCAATTCAACTCCTTCCCTCGCCATTTCCATGTAAATATATATATATATATCAAAAATATCCAAATTTCGATAGAAACCCCTAAGAAAATGAGGAATTTACGCTCCATTTACCCACATTTACCCACCTGATTGGCTTTCCGAGGCACATAGCTCACCGACCTCCATCTCATACTCTGGATCAACAGCAAGATGTCTGCGATTACCAAGCCAACCTTCGAGTAAAGCTTTGTACCCTCCGCTATTCACTTTGCCACCACCTCTGCATCAGTCTCTGCCACAACCGGCTCCAAACCTGTGTCACGTGCTATTTGTAAGCCTCGCAAGACAGCCACTGCCTCCGCCACTTGTGGAGTGAAGGTTGCATTGATCCGTTGAGAACTCAACCTCCCTGAGGTTTGGTGTCTTGTAGACAGAAATAAATTTATCGATTTTTGACACTCACAACACCTATTGAATTTCTTTTACCTTTAAAAAAACAAAAATACCCCAATCCCTAAATTAAATAAATAAATGGGTAATTTCATTAAAGTTCCTACTGTTTGGTGAAATATCATTTATTTAAATATGTTTATCATATTAGCAACTTAATTCCCTTATTTTTTCAAAATACATCACTTTAGTCCATTTGACTAAAATACTAACGGTCAACTCTAATTATATGTATAAAAGTACAATTTTATCATTGTCAAATGATTTATTGAGTTTCAAAAAAAATAATATTAAAATGGTTTATAAATATAAATTAACAACAAAAATTTATTTTCTAAAAAAATATATTTAAAAATAGAATAAAAAATCTAATGGATGGATAATGGAAAATACAAAGTTAAAATAAATAATAAATTGAAAATACGATTATGAATACTCTTTTATAAAATAAAAAAAATAAAAAATAAAACTATTTTTTATATATCCAATTTTGTCGCAAAAATAAAATAAAATATATATATAAACTGCTTATTATCCATCCTTTTTTCAGTTTTTATTTTTTTTTATAAAAAAAATTGGATGGATAATAAAAAAAAACTAATGGATGGATAATGGGAAATATAGAAAAAAAAAATTTTGTATTAAAAAAAAAAAAAAATTTGGCGACAAAATTGGATATAATTTTTTTTTATTATAAAAGTAAATAAATTTTTTGGTGATAAAATTGAATATAAAATTGGAAAGCAGTGTTATCTTCTTTTTGTTATTGAATAATGTACTAGACCTTATTAATTGTCCTGAATGAAAGAGATGACACACTAGACAAAAATGTAGATACCATTTACCTGACTAATTTAATAGTTTGTGTGAAGGTGCATGTGTCCAAACAGTTGAATGGTTGAATGATAAGAACCAAACATGGTCGTATTTAATTAGTGAATATAGAAGAATAGAAGAGTCTCTGCTGATGCATGCAGGTAATTAAGTCAATGAATTGGATGCAAAACTGGTGCAATATCCCCTTTACAACCATTAGATTTTGATCAGACGGTGATGATCATGAGACAATATGATTAAATGGTGATTATTAATTCATGCATGTCATATCAAAATTAAAGGCATGTATGCAAAGTTTAAAATTGACCCAAAAAGTAGGGATTTTAATGAAATTACCCATTTATTAATTTAATTTAGGGATCAGGGGTATTTTAGTCTTTTAAAGGTAAGAGAAATTCCACAAGGGGTGTGAGTGTCAATTAATAACAAAGTTGTTTTTTTGTGTAAAAGATCAAACCTCAGGGAGGTCGAGTGCAATTTGCTCTTTTTAAAAATTAAAATAGTTTTTGGATATTATAAAAAATTAAAAATACTATGACTACAATTTAATTTTTAATTAGTTTTCTAACTCTTAAACAATATTATCGAATCATGAATTAAGGTTTCTATATTATTTTTAGAGCAATTTTAGACATTCTAACTCTATACCTCAACTTGTATTTCAAGTTTTTAACTACTAATGTGTCCAAAGCAGTGTTCGAAAACGCGGCCGCCTAGGCTGATTAATCAATCCAATTCGGATAGGCAGCGGGCAACTACGGGGAAAAGGGGAAATCCGCCTAATTATGCGGTGGCCGCTTAATCGGGCACTTGGCCCCGGAATCGGACACGTGGCCACGTAATCAAGCTAGGCGCCGTTCTTTTACACCGGAAATCAACTGGAATAAGGCTCGGGATCACCGTTTCCGATGACTGGACTAGCTCGGGGTTGATCAGCAATGGAGGCAGGTGTGAGGATAAAGATGAAGTCGAGGAAGGTGGGGTGCGTTTAGCAACGGGTTGGGGTGTACGCAGGAGTCAGGTTGGGCCAACGTTTGGGCTCGTGTTTGGGCCTGGCCTGTTGCCCCATTTTATTGAAATGCAGCCGTTTCACTGATGTGGTGTTATCACTGATTTGAGTTGCAAATTACGAAACGCCCCATGATCTCTTATAAAATCACAATAGCTTCAATCTTCCTTCAATAATTACACTTATACCCCTAACTGACCAACTTTATAAATACCTGGAAAGAATTTTGTTTGGATTTGATAATTGGAATTTGTTTGAGATTGGATTTTTATACAAGAAAATAAAAAAATAGGTTTAAATTCGCCGGCAGATTAATTGCCGACTAATCGCCTAGGCGTTAGAAGGTAGGTCTTCGCCCGACTACAGTGGTGTAGCCAGGATTTCTAACCTGTGGGGGCTAGACTAAAAACTTAGTTAAATTTTTTATAATATATATATTTTTTGCAGTATTCTAAGAATTATTACAATAGGACTGTCGGAACCTACCAAGATCAAACAATACATGTGTGGCTCGGATATTTACTCTCATAACGGGAGATAACTACTCCCACAACCCGGGAAGAAAACTCCCCACACATGCTTGTAAAATGTGCATGGTGAGATTTGAATCATTCACCACTTATGTGGAAGAAAGGTGCACTACCAGCTCTATTAAGAGGTAATGTGCAAAATGAACACGGGTCTTACCCTTCAAAATGAATATATTATAAAAAATGTAATCTGAAAATAAATAACAGGAAAATAAAAAATAAAAACTTACAATACAAATGCATCACTATTGTATTTGAGTGGTACCCTAAGAGGACTCATATCACAAAATTCATCAATTATCATAGCCGGATCAATTACCATTCGGCTTAGAGATGTTGAATTTGGTGTCTTGGTGATTAAATAGAGTTTCTAATCTCTTTCAATATATATATATATATATATATATATATATATATATATATATATATGAAAATAGTGTGTAATTAGAGCATCTCCAACCATACTCTCTAAATTTTAGCTCTATTTTAGCTATTTTAGCTAGCAACTCACTCCAACCATCTTCTTTATTATAGCTAGTTGTTAATATTTTAATATTTTTTGAATTTAAAATATAAATAAATTTATTTTGTTTTAAATTGTAAAAATAAGAGAGAAGATAAATCAACTTAAAAATATGAAAAAAAAAAATTAGAGAGAGAAATAAGGAGCTTGAAATGGCTCCCTACTTTTGGAGAGCCTCTTCTCTCGATGGTTCTCTAAAATAGGGAGCCCTCTAAAACCATCCCCACTTGCTATTTTAGCTAAGGAGGGGGTTTAGGGAGCCCCCTTGGAGATGCTCTTAGGATTTGTTTTTAACTTGGTTTCTCTTTTGGAAAAGATGTCTTCTTGTTAAAGAAAAGTAGTTGGGCCTATTTGACTCTGAACTAAGTGAAGTATTTGGACAAAATAATTTAGAACTTCACATTTGGGCTGAAAATAAATGTCCTGAATATTTGGGCCAAAAAGAAATTGACAATATAAGTTAATTTAATAAATATTGTGTTTTCGTTTGCCAACCTTTGAACACTTGTCTTTACCTAAAGAGTTAAAAGTCTCAACCACCAAGCAAATTCAAAGGTTTGCAGTTAATTCAATATATATAATATATATAAATTTTATTTTTGAAAAGTTTGGACCGGGCTACAGCCCAGTGTAGTCTCCACTTGCCTCCGCCCTTGCCCGACTAGCTCCTAACGCCTACTATAACACTGGTCCAAAGACAAATAGATATACATTAATGGTATTTTTTATTAATTCTTTTTTAACATACCATCTATACATGTTGATATAACTTATTGTTTTACGACGCGCTTCCGTTGAGAACAATTCTTGGCTCAATCACTGCATAAGATTATATAGGCTTTGGTGAAGTTTCGGACCACCTGGTGGTTTAAATACTTAGGCAAGAGATCAGATGTTCCAATCACTTCTTTGATTAACGCCTACTATAACACTGGTCCAAAGACAAATAGATATACATTAATGGTATTTTTTATTAATTCTTTTTTAACATACCTTCTATACATGTTGATATAACTTATTGTTTTACGACGCGCTTCCGTTGAGAACAATTCTTGGCTCAATCACTGCATAAGATTATATAGGCTTTGGTGAAGTTTCGGACCACCTGGTGGTTTAAATACTTAGGCAAGAGATCAGATGTTAAAATCACTTCCTTGATTCTAAATATAAAAGACTTATGTGTGGTGTCTAATAAGGCTCACAAGGCTACCGAAGAGGATTGGGTTCATCCTTCCTTTGGCACCCTGAAATGTAATGTGGATGGTTCCGCAAGAGAGAAACCGGGACCAGCGGGCATAGGAGGTGTCCTCCGTGATTGTAGAGGTCAAGTCCTGGAGCTTTTCTTGTCTTTTGTGGGAATACAAAACTTGAACACAGCAAAGATTTTAGCTATTCACAAAGCATATGTATTGTGCACTTCTAACTCGGTCTTCTGCAACAAAGAAATATCCATTGTTAATGATTCTATGATGGCCGTTTGGTGGGTTAATGACAAAGCGGGAATCAGCAGCCTAAAAAATGTTAATTACATCTACGACATACGAAGCTGCTTACAGAATAATAATAATAATAAGGCCATCATTAGCATGGAAAATGATAGACAATTGTAGTGAAATGATACATTTGTCAAAGAGCAGGTAAGTCTACTCCTACTCTCTCCCTTCCTGGCTTGCTTGTACATATCTACAGGACCCAATAAATTAACAAATAGAACAAAGTTGAACCAATTCAACTCTCAAGGTTCCTTTTGAGTGCTTGTCAAGCTTAATTAATTAAAACTTATCTAGGTCTTATTTATATCATGAGCTCACTGGTTACATACATGAGCTGATTATAAACTAAATTATCTATTAATTAGTCCAAATAAACTAATCTTTAAACGTGCATAGTCAAAGTCATCGTCGATTTTAAAGATTATATTGTTCAAACTCTTACGTATTATTTTAAACTTTTCAAATACGAAATCGAAGAGAATTAAGATTTTTGTAATTAACATTCATACATCATGTAATAATGAATGCCGGGCCGGCTCAATGGCTACGGAAGTGAGGCATGCAATTGCCTATGATCTCACTTGCCAATCTCATTTTATGTAGGCTTCATTTTTTAAAATAGTATATTATTATTAATTTTGATAGTATCTATTCCATATATTTTTTTTTTGAAGCTTTTTTTACCATTGATAGGATTTGAGTCGCTGATTTGGGAGTCATTTACCCAAACCTCAAGTTTATTCATCTAATAGCGGAACTATGCCCCTGGGGACAGTATATTATTATTTAACTAAATGATAATATTCATTTTTCCAATTATTTGTTTTTATATATACTAAAAATATCATAGTTGAAATTAACCAAAATAAATACCATACTTAAATATAGAGAAAAAAAATATTTTTTAAAAGTTTATTATGGATCACACCACATTGCAATTATAATAAATAATCACAAAAATATTTTCCTACTTAAAAAATTATCATGAAATATGTTTTTTTTTTAATAATATTTATTGTGTAATTTTATTTTGAGAATCAAAATTTTATAAAAATTAAAACAAAAAACTTCAATCACAATGCTTAGATTCTTTTTCATAAAGTAAATAAGATTAAATTACAAATACAATATTTTATTCTGAAATTAACTCATTCAGTTAGATAATATCGTATGTTTGAATCGTTATACCCTCATGTGTGGTGTGTATATATATATATATATATTACAGCCAGCAGCTATATAAGACATTGGTGAACTTGGTCAACCTATGCATGAAAAGCTAACAACTCTAGCCTTCCATTGTTTACCTGGTGTTTGTTAGATGGATGATGTTGATGTGAAGCCAATAGTTGACAACTCCAACATTTTTGTTTTCTTCAATTTCCTTCCATTTTTTTTTTGTTTTAAATTTTCTTCAAAGACCAATCTACAGGGTCTCTCCTATAAATAGCTGGAACCATCCACGTTAACTTTCATAATCATAGCAAGCTTTGAAAAGTCTCTCATTTCCATACTTGGAAGTGTTTGTTCTATAGAAGTCTTGGTATAATTAGCAAGCAATTAATGGCTCACCCTGTGAACTTTCTTCTTCTTCTTGTTTCTTTGATTGCCTTTGCACCACTTTGCTTCTGTACCAAGCCCGATTATGGGAAACTCTATCCGCAATTTTACGATCACTCTTGCCCTCAAGCTCAGCAGATTGTGAAGTCCGTTCTCGCCAAAGCTGTCGCAAAAGAAGCCCGCATGGCTGCTTCATTGCTCAGGCTCCATTTCCATGATTGTTTTGTCAAGGTTTTGCTAGTCAACTTTTTTACAATATAGTATTGAAATGCTTAAATTCTTACTAAGTTTTTTTCATACATGTTACAGGGTTGTGATGCATCAATTTTGTTGGACAGCAGTGGCAGCATAGTCAGTGAGAAGGGGTCTAATCCGAACCGGAAGTCTGCTAGAGGATTTGAAGTCCTTGATGATATCAAATCTGCTCTGGAGAAAGAGTGTCCTCACACTGTGTCTTGTGCAGATATTATGGCTCTAGCTGCTAGGGATTCAACTGTTTTGGTAACCATTAAACTTCAAAGTCAAAATTAAAAATTTCTCTGTTTTTGTCATTACCATGACCACAATTTCTTATTATTTGTAAAAAAACAGGCTGGTGGACCAAGCTGGGAAGTTCCATTAGGAAGAAGAGACTCTAAAGGTGCTAGCTTGAGTGGCTCTAACAACAACATTCCTGCTCCTAACAACACTTTCCCAACCATTCTCAACAAGTTCAAGTTACAAGGCCTTAACCTTGTCGATCTCGTAGCTCTATCCGGTAAATAATTTACTGATTCATGCCCTTAAATTGGTTCTCTTCAAAATACAGCTTTCAGCAAATGCTATTAGATGTGTTTTCGGATTTCGAAACAGCAAATGAAAAATGCCTACCAAACACACCCTTAAAAGTTTTTTGATAATTTTTCTGATGCAGGGAGCCACACAATTGGAGATTCGCGTTGCGTGAGCTTCAGGCAGAGGCTATACAACCAGTCAGGCAATGGACAACCAGACAACACTCTTGATCAGTCATATGCTGCTCAACTAAGAACCCGGTGCCCGAAATCCGGTGGTGACCAGAACCTGTTCTTCTTAGACTTTGTCAGCCCAACAAAGTTTGATAACAGCTACTTCAAACTCTTGTTGGTTTCAAAGGGCTTGTTGAACTCTGACGAAGTTCTCTTCACAAAGAATGAAGCATCAAGGGAGCTAGTGAAGAAATATGCATACAACAATGAGCTCTTCTTCGAGCAATTCGCCGCGTCCATGGTTAAGATGGGTAACATCTCTCCATTGACAGGTTCAAAGGGAGAGATTAGAAAGAACTGCAGGAAGATTAACAGTTAAAATTATATTACTACGGTCTATGGCACCAATAAAATAAGTTAATAGTGTGTTATTCTCTCCATTTGATTAGTTAAATGTGTGTGATTCTCTCCAGGGAATTTGCATAATTGAATTCTGTGTAATTTTGTGTTTGTGTTTAATTGAATTTTATATTATTCTTGTGTAATAAGTGAAATCACAATGTCACGTTTTTTGTTGAATTGATCCACCTTTTAATATATATTCTGTGATATTGCAACAACATTACCTGTGCAAAGTTGGCACAAAGTAATATCATCTAGAAAGTAAAAAGTAAAAAACACGGTTGAGACAGCTACTGATACTTGATGTATAAAGTAAAAAACACGGTTGAGATAGCTACTGATACTTGATGTGAAATTATATGAGAGGTATCTTAGGTAACTTTCGACGTGGAGACTGCTTGGTAGTATTTTTCAATGCCTCAGCATCCTCCCTTTCTGATCTCATCGATACGATGACATGAATTTCTACTAGATTTCGGGCTTCCCCTAAAAACCAGCATCCTAAAGGGCCTCCTTCCCGAATCCAAAGTCAAATTCTCTGCTATTTTCTGTTGATACGCA
The DNA here is from genome assembly GCA_030490815.1 of Acer saccharum. Classification (NCBI taxonomy): domain Eukaryota; kingdom Viridiplantae; phylum Streptophyta; class Magnoliopsida; order Sapindales; family Sapindaceae; genus Acer; species Acer saccharum. Next base: position 6,764,079 of record CM059868.1, read on the forward strand.
TCCTGTCACCACAACAAAACACAACCCATGAACCAAATTGTTGTGAAATTTTATCTCTTCTAAGTCTAACATCCTGATAATGCCCTAATTAAGAAACACCACATAAATCCAAAAACCTAAATTCCAATTTCAACGTATTCTTCTTGTCAAAACCTAGACCAACCAAACACAATTAAAATAACCCATACACAATCATGAATTTGACTTTCAAATCAAAAACCCAAAAAAATAATCCACACCCGAACGGCTAATCATCCATGAATTTCCAAAAAACAAAAAACAAAAAATCCCCATCAAGAAAACCCAAGAATTAGAAAAAAAATAAAAGTTGGCAAATGCCAACATTGGTTGACCTCGAACGGATATACCATCCGAATCGAGGTGTTTTTGTGATTCGGATCCGGGTAAACCGAAGTGGACAGAACATATTAAAATTTCGAAGCCCAACCATAACAACCGGCCCAGGCCCATAAAATGCAAAAACCCAAAACATCAGGGGCAAAATTGTAATTGCGAAGAAACTCAACTCCTAAGTCATCTTTCTTCTCCCCTGTAGTCTGTAGGTAGGGTTTATGCAACTCAATTCAACTCCTTCCCTCGCCATTTCCATGTAAAAAACTAAAAAATCGAATATTAAAAATAAAAAATCTCCAAATTTCGATAGAAACCCCTTAGAAAATGAGGAATTTACGCACCATTTACCCACATTTATCTCGTAATCTCAAATCCGTCCCTCAAAACCCTAGAAATCCGATTTCGACGCGCCAGTACTGCACTCCCTCTCAACAGAAATCCGAGAAAGTCGCCGCAATCGTCGATGAGATCTCGGGTCTCACTATCCTTGAGGTCTCGGACCTCAGCGAAGCCCTCCGGCAGAAGCTGGGGATCAAGGAGATGCCGAACATGTTCGTGATGATGCCTGGGATGGGCTTCTCCTTGAAAGGCGCCGGCGTTAAAGCCGGAGGTGGTGGGCCAGGAAAGGCGGAGGAGAAAAAGGAGAAGACTGCTTTCGATGTGAAGCTTGATGGATTCGACGCGGCAGCGAAGATTAAGGTGATCAAGGAAGTGAGAGCTTTTACGGCTTTAGGTTTGAAGGAGGCCAAGGATTTGGTGGAGAAAGCGCCGACTTTGTTGAAGAAAGGCGTCACGAAAGAGGAGGCCGAGACGATTATTGCTAAAATGAAGGAGGTTGGCGCCAAGGTCTCCATGGAGTGAGGTACATTTATATAATCATTATGTTTTTTTTATTTTTTATTATTCTTATGTTGAATGTATTTGCAAGTTGTGCAGTTGAATGAATTTGGTTGTAAATTGGAAATTCATGAAAATTTTGTTTATGTTTCAATCCAATTCTTAGTCTTGCCTGCTTTGGATACGATTTAGTTGTTTTAGATCACGAAAGACTTGAGAACAATTCGGGTATTTTAAGAACGTTATCAGGTTAATCCTATAAAAAAAAAAATGACGATTAAATGACTTCAAGGAGTTGTTATAATATTGCTATGTGATATTGGCAACTGGAAATGATGCTTGCTTTTTTGACGGGCAAGTACGAAGAGAGTTGAAATTCTGCAATACGATGACTTAGAGGGAGCTGGTTTCAAGACGTAAATTTGTTTATGAAAGTTTGATAACATAGCATTGTGGTTAGTATCATTTGGAGGGAGAAGAGTTAATCTTGATGCAGTTCTTATTCTGTTTCGTGGTTGATTATTAGATTGACAAGGGAGCTGAATTTCGAACTAATGGCACTAGGTAGAAGATGGAAAAAAATATCCTATGTGGGTTCAGGGTGCAAAGATCATATTTATATTTACTTTTTCTGATTTTATAGATTGTCCTACAGGTAAATCATTAGATATAGTTCGTTTTTATTGGAAAAAAATAATAATCAGATATTAGATATATAGTTCATAATAAAGTTATTTTTTGAGGAGGAGAACTAGAAGGGAGATATAACAAAAGGATAGTACCTTAAGCTCTCTTGTAAATGGCAGCATTTGTTTTTTTGTATCTTACGAGTCAGAACCAAGAACTATCTTTATTATTATTATTTTTTATGAATGTTGGAACCTAACAATAAACAATTAAGGCGAGTAACTTGAAGTTTACATGGATTGGCATCTGAAGCAATTCCTGATAGAACAGTTGCTGAAAAGAAAGAGTAAGTGAGGGCCACTGTAGGTGACAATATAATTTCAAATTGGTTGTCCGATGAATAGAACTGGAGCATGTTAAGAAGAATAGAAGAGGAACAAGGTATATAGTTTTTATTGAAAACAAAGTGGAGTTACTGGCCTATTAGACATGCAGCATGTGAGCTTTTGAGGTTGAAACAAAATTGGTATAGTGATATTTAAGACGGTAATGCTTAGACTCTTTAGTTTTCGGATCATGTGCATGTTGGGGAAGTGAGGATGATTTTTCAGTGAAATGCTACTATAATGCTAGTATTCTATACTTATTTTAGATGACGTTGTCCAGTTTTAACGTCTAACAAAATTTGGTTTTTGTCTTCAGCCATACATTCTCCAAGAAGAAAAAAAGGACAAGAATGTGAAGCTCAAGGCTTAAGTGGCATGGATTGACAGTTTCCGATATTGATGTATCATGCTGCTCGGAATACTTGCAATAGACGATGATAAAAGTAGGTTTTCATCATAACACAAGATGTTCTTTGATATATAAAACTGATTGATTGCTTATTCTTCTGAGTTAGAAGAAGCATATCTGAGGTCTAGTTCAAATTTTTTCGAATTTCGCAAGTTGGTCTTTTCACTATTTGTTTTTTATGCTTACAAACACATGTTATAGAATTAACTCTGACTAGGTTCATCTTATAAAGAACCCAGAAAATTGTGTTGGATAGGAATTTATGTAGCAATTTTTTCTCATCTTAATATCAATAAGAGTAGTAAATCAATGGCATGTTTGCTCATTTGAATGAAGCAAAAATAATCAATGCCTCATCGATGATGGATGTTACAAATTTGTTGTATAGGAAAAAGAACAGTCCACTCACTACCCTCCCAAGATTAGAAGTGGAGGCCATAAATCACCCAAGTATTTCAGAGACATCAAATTACAAGAAGAATGAGAGGATTTGGGATTTGGGATTTACCTGAATTTTGTATTTCTATTTTAATTATTCTTTGATAAAATCCAAGTTTATTTATCAATTTAAAATAATTTACTATTTTTTAAAAAATTAAAATTTAATTATATAGTTGGAGAAATTACACTGGACCCCTGAGGTTTGGCTTTGATGCACTATCCTCTGGAAGTTCCAGGTTATCTATTGAACAACAAACACTTAAGGGTCATTTTGGTCTTTTTCATATTTGATTTATAAACATTTACTAATTTTTTAAATAAAAATACAAAACAATTTATTCATTAAAAATTCCTCGTCTCATATGATAGCTCTCTTTCAAACCCCATTCTCTGTATTTGAAAAGGCTACACGTTTGCGTATAACTATACGTCAATACAGAGTTTAAGATAGCTAAACTCGCTTAGCTAAACTCGCTTACTATAATTAAAACCAGGGATGTCAATTGTACGGGTCGGGGATGGGTTTTCTATTATCATTCCCAATCTCAATTTGTTTGAGAAATACCATTCTCGGTGAATATCCGTCTTATAATAAATAGTACGGGTATTGGGATTTTCCAGGATCGGTTCCTTATCTCATACCATCCCTATCCCATTAGTGTATTTTCTTAATGATTTTTTTTTAATGGAGATCATATCAAAATTATTGAATATTATAAAAATTATAATATAAAACCGGAAATAATTAACAAACTCTAAATCAATTATAGCATAACACAACTCATTAACAAACTCTAAAAAAAGAGGGAAAATTACATTGAAAGTTGTAGTTTTATAAATATTTTTTTTTAATATTGGATGACGTTTTTCAACATAAATATATATATCAAGTACGGAGACGGATTGGGGCAGGGATTGAAAATCCCAAAACCATCCCGAAATTAAGTTGGGGATCGAAAAAATTACCAAACTCATATCACAACGTAAATGGTAGGCACTAGGCCCGCCCTTGACGGGACGGGTTCTTATAAATCCCTGGACCAATGGGTAATTTTGACATCCCAAATTGAAACAAAGGGTTAAAAATCGATGTGAATTGTATTTAGTTTTGGAAGCGAAGGCGTACGGCTTTCTTCACTAATTTAAGGGTATTTTGGGTATTGCACAAGTCAAAATGGGTCAAATACCATTAATTTAAAGGGCTTTCTTCACTCTTTCACTCATGCGGGAAACGAGTCTGACAAATCCCGCCCAATTCTGCAAAACGATGCCGTTTCGGGAACGCAGTTGCGACGCCGAAACTTAATGAATTAGGATTCAAACACTAAAAAGTAAAACACGATCCTTAGAATCTAATCGACGGATCCGACGGAGAAGTGAATCTGTTCAAATGAACAAGTTAGTCCGTCACGCATAATAATGTCCGAGTCACCGTCGCAGCAGTCAGGGAGGCGGTGGCAATGGGAAAACGCCACGGCCGGGGCCGTCGCTGGCTTCGCCACCGTGGCCGCTACGCACCCCCTCGACGTCGTCCGTACTAGGTTTCAAGGTTCTCTTCTTCCCTTACTTATTTATTTAATGCCATTAAAAGAAAAAAAAAAAAACGAAAGTGTTGATTTTTTTTTTATTGATTTCATTTGTTGTGATTGAATGAACACTAGTTAACGATGGTCGAGTATCCAATCTTCCAACCTACAAGAACACTGCACACGCTATTTTAACCATTGCTCGCTTGGAGGTTTGTCATTTCTGTTGCTGTAATTTTTTGGTCCTCTTATTCTAGCTTAGCTTAGCTTTTCTTTTATTTTGATAATTATTAGTTATAAACAATAGTGTATAACTAGTTATAAACAATAGTGTATAACTGATAAAAGTGTGAAGAAAGTAGAGTGTCTATCTTGAACTTGTTATTATAACTGAAATTGGAAAGAAGAATTAGAGGTCATCTTCTACTGAATCTCTGATTCCACTTAATTCCAGAGTTAAGAGTTCTAATTCCATTCTATGAGTTCAATGCATAAGATGAATATGTTTGGTGAAGGAATTTGTGGAGACATATCTAGATTCACTATGGTAATATTGATTTTCGAAGTGGCATAGCCGCATAGTGTTTGACTATCAATGCATGTTAAGTTTTGATGCACCTTTTGTGTCAGGTAAAGGACGTTTTGATTCAATATTTTTTTGAGGCTATATTGTGTTGCGTAAATTGATCGTGTGTAAATTGATATGTAGCCTCTTCTAAAGGGAGATGCTTGTTGTCTTTTGAAAGTTATAACTGCAGTTAAATAATACTGTTTTTTCGGTTATACATCCATGGGTCAAGGGCTATTTAAGATTACCTATCTTTTTCTTCTGAAATGTTTTCCTGTGTGCTCTATCTTCATGATAGAATGTTGTCAACAACCTCAATACTTTGTAATGCAGGGTCTGAGGGGGCTTTATGCTGGTTTCTCTCCTGCAGTTATCGGGTCAACTGTTTCTTGGGGTTTGTATTTCTTCTTGTAAGTGACAATTAAATTCAATCGTCTTGCTCATCTGTCAGTTCCTTTTTCTAGAAATAATGTTTTCATTCGGTTAATTGAGTTAAAGGTTCATCTTTCTCTTATTTGTAGCTATGGTAGAGCCAAACAGAGGTATTCCAAAAATGGGGAGGAGAAGCTGAGCCCCGGTCTTCATCTAGCTTCTGCTGCAGAAGCTGGAGCTTTGGTGAGTACTTTAACTTCTAATTATATTACTTGAAATTGTAGTATAAATAGATATAATGGTCTCATACTCTCATGAAGGTGTAGAAAAAGATCTGTTGAAAAAAGTAAATAAATCAAATGAGAGCTAGAAAAATGGAAGAAGAATACAGATGGCTGTGTATGAGCAGCATGTGCAGTACGGTGGCATATCACAAAGATTTCCATGCTGCCATTTGAAGTGTTATCACTTTTATAAGTGTTGGCGCAGTTGGAATATACTTTTGGTGACAGTTGCTGTATTCTTACTAGTGATGCTTGCAGCTTTAGTTTCAAATTTTCTTTTACAGAAGATAGAATGCTCCTCTTTCTTTTTCTTTGTGATTTGAGGTGTGTTGCAACTTTTGATAACTAAAATCTTGTGGCATTGTCAGGTTTGTTTGTGCACAAATCCTCTTTGGCTTGTAAAAACAAGATTGCAGCTTCAGACACCTCTTCATCAAACTCAGCCGTATTCTGGGCTTTATGGTCTGCTCCGCATCTTACATTAATATGCTAATAATCTGCTCTCTGAGATATCGTATTTCCTTGTGAGTCATACCACTTCGACTCTGTAAATTAGGAATCAAATCAAGTGATTGTTTTAACTCATGAATGAAAGATTAATCTAGTGATGCTGACTATTAGACTTTGAAGAATGGCCTTTTCTTAAATGTTAGTTCTTAATTTTTCGTTGACAACCCTGGCACATTCATTTTGTTGGTGTTAAAATTTCCATATGGTTTGCTTGTGTTTGGATGAAAATCCAAAGTTAGTGCCAAGTAAGGATGTCAAACATGTCAGAACTTTGATACCAGCATATTTTCATTTGATTTTGGTTATCAAGAATTTTGGTTGATAATTAGGTTATGCCTTTTTATTGACTACACAGGAGCTACATAGTTTACTCTCTACCAGATATAAACTTTAGCATATTAAAAACAAAAGAACCCTATAGTTAAGAAAGCTTAGTAAATCTGGAATTCATTTATAAGATTAAGACTGACTTTCAAGGACATTCCACTTGCTAAGCTGACTAGTTTTTGTTTTATGTGCTTAAATTCACTATTTATCTTCATTGTTGCATACTAATAATACAGCTCTCTTTAATGTGTCATCGAACTTCAGATGCCGTAAGAACCATAATGAGAGAGGAAGGGTGGAGAGGACTTTATAAAGGGTTTGTCCCCAGCCTTTTTCTGGTAAGTTTCTTACTTTCTCCTTTGCTTACACTTATTTTATTATATTTTTATGTTTATTGTTGTGCAACTGTAATGATGATGTTATTCGTCCAATTTCTTTTGAACCTTTGCTTGTAATCAATATAATGTCAAAAGTGGTTAAGAGTTTCATTTGGTTATATCAATTGAATAATGAGAGTAATTAAGGGCAAGCATATTAGCAGCACATTTGTGAGTCCACTTGAGTCCATGGAAATTCAGTCTAATGATTACATGGTCTTGAAATGGAAAGATCAAAGAGCTGAACTAAAGATAACCATATCAGTTAAATAATTAAATATCTCTTATTAAAAAATGTTGAATAATCAAATATCATAGTTTTGTTGTTCTAGATTTTTTCAACTCACTCATTTTTCTGTTGCTTCAGCAGGTTTCTCATGGAGCTATTCAGTTCACTGCATATGAGGAACTTCGTAAAGTTATTGTTCACTTTAAACAAAGGAAACAAAATACTGATGGAGCTGATAATTTATTGGCAAGTCTTGAAAAACTAGGAGAACTCAACATTGAACGTTTTGATTTGCTGCTGGAATTTTTCATCCATATACAGACTTTCATGGTTGGGCTAAATGGATGCCTATTTCCTGAGCCTTTTTACATACCTCTGACATTGCATAATATAATTCTTTAGACAACTAATTTGGGGTGTCATTCATGATATGTAGGATATTCCTTATATCAAGGAAATGTGTGTCAGATGGTTGTTTGCGCACCTCTCACTCTCTTGCCATGCTTATATTTTATACAATCAGAAATATTATGCTCGTTTCTAAGGATCTTTATTACTTATCCATTCCAATCCATTTTTTTATAAATCATTTTCAGTGTCAATTCCTTTCCGCTCCCCTCTCTTTTCTTAAAATAAATAAATAGGAAGAAGTGAAGAACAAGAAATTTGGTGAGCAAACATATGTTAGATGTGCATGCATCTGATATTCACTAAAGCTTATAAATAGCCATTAAAGTATAAGGTTTTTTTTGAGTAAATGAGATGTTTATTTGCATATTTTTACTTCAATAAAGTACTCATGTGAACTAGTCCAGATTTGTATATGCAGTGACTCATATCATAATCTAATTTACATGGGTTGCTTTCCTTTTTCACTTTACTCATGTGAAGTCACAACTATCCATATCGATATAAGATGTCGGTTCTGATTTTTTGCTCTGTAAAAGTTAATCTTTTCAATGATCAGTCTGTGTTGGTATACAAATTCTAACGGTCTCTAGCATATTTCCTCAGAATTCGGTTGATTATGCAATCCTTGGGGGTTCTTCTAAAGTTGCTGCTATTCTTATGACTTATCCATTTCAGGTAGGCATTATTCTCATTGTGTAGTTCTTGTATATATGGTCATTTTATCTATTTGCTGATCTTTTGTAATTTGTTCTTTTTTTCAGGTTATTCGAGCTCGCTTGCAGGTATAGGTGATTTTGAAATCTGTCTGTATGTAATATTTTAGTTGTTGAATTGTTGAAAATTTTAAAATGTTTAACTTTGATCCCAAGCTGTTATGGAGCATCAGGGTTCAAGGACAAAGCCACAGATTTGGATTTAGGGTAGTCATATTGTAAGAATCATGACTTAGTGGGGAAGTAGGTAATATTTAATAATTTTCAATCAGAAACAGAACTTTCCATAATGCTCTAGGGAAAACAAAAAGTAGATAGCTCCTTTTGTATTTCTGGGGAAATATTCAAAATGTGTGTATAAAAAACTTAATTTATAAACATGGATGTTCTTTTTCAAGAAAAAAAAAAAAAAAAAAAAAATTGTGCTCCACCCCTGTACACAGCTGCTACTCTGCTAGGTTTGATAAGATGGCTGTAGTCGCTTCTTCATCAGTTTATAAAGTTTCCCAACTAATTTTGGGGATAGTAACAATTGAACTTGCTTAATGAGACACTGTCTAGCTTGTCAGTTTACTTGTCTCTCTTATTAATGACTGGTTTTGGGTAAAATCTTTTATGTCTGCAGCAAAGACCTAATGATGGGATCCCCAGATATATGGATAGCTGGCATGTTGTGAGGGAAACTGCAAGGTGAGACTGATTTTCAGCACAAGGATTTGTTTAAAATATTGGGGAAAACAATTAAATCTTCACTTTGCTTCTGTTCCCTAGGAAATGCTTTCTTGCCGGACATGGAATGTTATCATTTTTTAATTGCCAATGGAGGAAACATGTTAAAACTCTTTGCCAGTGAATACATATAAGCTCATTTCTAGCAAATGACAAACTTAATTGTTTCCGAATTTTAGATGTTCATAAACCAGTAAGTTATTTTTCTCTCTTCATGCCTTGATGTTTTTCTTTCTTGGCTTGCAGGTTTGAAGGTTTACGAGGTTTTTACAAGGGCATCACGGCAAACCTTTTGAAAAATACTCCTGCTGCTTCAATAACATTTATTGTGTACGAGAATGTCCTGAAATTTTTACATGGCAAGAACAATTAACTGAATTTTTCTTATGTTCTCGTTTTCTATTACAATCTTTCCATAGTTAATTTCAATATTAATAAAATTCCGTTGATTGACAAAGCAGGGAAAAAAAAAAAAAAAAACTGCCACAAATGAGTCTCATTGATTTACATAAAGCCTGTCCTATTTTGTTTACCTCTTTATTTTTTATTCCTATGAATGGTGAATTGGCCACGAATCTTGATGAATTGTGGGATTCTATATGGAATCTTCTCAGAAATTTACAAATACATAATCCCTGTCTATTGGAGGTCTGGATTTACCAAAACATGCAATCAAGAGACTTTAGCTGCTGGTGGCTAGGTTGTCCATTTCTCTCATTTCATGAACTGCAACAGCCATAATTGCATGCAAATTCTTATGTACTCTTTAGAGGTGCACCAAAAATGTCTACAGGATTGACCAGAATATAAACTAATATGTAATACACAGCAAGCTGAAGGCTGCATGAATTTTTCTAAGAAATCAACAAGCATGTTGATCAGGATGCTTGCTGAAAATTATTCTCGCAGCTGGTCATTAGTAGGTATGTTTCACTTTTGCTTCTTTTTTTTTATTTTTTAATATGAAATAGTTCTCCTTGGCACCCAATACTTACTGGTCGCAGAATTAGATTTCTTATGGGATATGGCTTGCAAATCGATGAGAAGGGGAAGAAGTAAATTTCCATAGAGGAATCTACAGTGGCTACCTTTTAGATTCTCATGATTCATTCACAGGTACTGCTTCCTTCAGTCTCAAGTAGCATTTATGATCTTTTTTTTCTTTTTTTTTTTCAATATGTAAAAGCTATATTTAGTCAAGTTTTAGAATGTATTAGACATCATTAATATAGATTTAGCTTAATGAAGTATTGGATATTTCTGCTTCAGTCACATGAAGGTTCAGTAAAGTAATTTTGAAGAAATTGATGCTTTACTGCCATTGCATTTGGCTGTTGCAATTTATTTCTTTTAATACAATAATATAGGACAAGCATACATGAAGAAAGGCATAACCTTGATTTTAAACCTGAGAAGAAACACTATCTAGTGACACCTTACGTAGGAAGCAAAGAATTTCCTCCGAAACTTCTTGAGCTCTTTCTTGTTGGATGAAATGGTGACCATCTAGAATGACTACTTCTAGATTGGGGACTAATTGCTTGAAAAGATCTCCTGTTACATATTCTCTTGTACTTTCAAAACCGATATCTTTGTCACCCGCAATAAACTTTGCGGGAACCTTAACTTTTGTTCCTTGCCATGCTGCAAGAAGCTCCCAGTTCCTGTCATTCAAAATTTCAGACAGATGAACAGCATTGCAAAGGCATCTGAACAAATATTAGGTTACTAAGGAATCAGGATTGACTGGTCTGCTGATCTTACTGTAAAATTTTACTTTATAATGTCAAAGTTCTCGAAATTTGCTATTTAATCAGCCAATCTTTTTTTTTTTTTTTTTTTTGTTTCTTCAAGGTTAAAAATGTTACTTAGTGTTTTTTTTCCTTACAGGTCCATAGCACGGTAGTAGTTGAGGGGGCCAGTGAATCCAGATTCTTGAAACTTGTCTGCATAGACCTGGAGTTCCTCTTCAGTTATCCATGGTGGCAGAAGTGATGATGTCTCCAAATAATCAATAAGCTCCATACCCAGAGGAGCTATCAGAATATCAGTCTTTGTTATCAGCAAAAACTTCTTCATGACTGTCAAATAATCGTACCTCGCAAATGCCCTCTCTGCTCTTCCTGGTTCCTACACCACCCCACCAAACAGCTACGGTAAGAAACTCACACACACACACAATGTAAAGAAAAAGAGAGAGGGAGTACCTGGAACTGGCAGATATAAAATCCATCTCCAAACACTTGTCTATAGGATTCAATAAGTTTAGTATTTGGATCTCTTTGAAAGTATGGAACAGAAAGACTAACAAAACCCTTCACTCTGTCGGGCCTCAAAAGGCAAAGAAACCAACCAGCCACAGCTCCCCAGTCATGTCCCACTATAAAGGCCTTCTCATATAAAATCACAATCAGTAACAAATTAGAAATACTTCGCCTTGTGTGTGTGTGTGTGCATGTGTTTGTGTGTGAGATAGAGAGAGGATGATGACCTGTTGTTCACCAAAATGGTCAAGAATGCTAATAAGGTCTCCTACAAGATGAACAACGCTGTAAGATGTAGGGCTTAGAGGTGCGTCTGAGTCACCGAATCCCCGTAAATCAGGAGCAACCACATGGTAACCGTGTTTGGCCAAAAAGGCGATCTGGTGGCGCCAAGAATACCAAAATTCAGGGAAACCATGAAGCAGTAGCACCAGATGACCTGCCCCTTGCTCCACCATGTGAAGCCATATACCATTTGTTTTGATCCTTAGATGTTCGACCTCACAGCTAATTGAGCTCATGGTCCTCGCTTTCTCACTCAACAAATGAGAAGAGAAGGTATGGCAACCAGTAAAAGTCACTAATACTAATATGAATGTTTTATAGAGAGTCGTTGCTTGATGAAAAAGTTTTGTTATTCGAAGTCAAAGAAAGAAACATAATTTGAATTAGAAAGTCAAGATGAGTGACTTTATTGATCTGACTTGCTTCTTGGATTACAATGACTTGTAGAGTATTCCTCACATGATATGATGGAGAAATATTTCAATGTAACGGATGTGCATGTTCATTCAATATCAATAAAATCATGTGGTCCATGTATTTAATTTCGAAAACTTACTGATTATGATGCTGTTCTGAATTTATTTTTAATTTAGGACTAATTGCACAAACATCCCTTGCCATTAGTTGGCTTCCGTTAACTCTAACCGTTGACCATAATTTTAACCCACAATGACTAAAGTGCCCATAGTTACCTATTTTATTATTTAAATTAATAATTAAAAAACGATACAAAAAAGATAGAAAAAAAAAATCATTTTTTTTCTCTTTCATTTTCTAACCCCTAAACACAATCCAAAAATAAACTTAACAAACAAAAACTAAAACTCAATGCCAAAAATTAAATCCTCAAACAACAATCAAAAATCAAATCCACAAATAAAAATACAAATCCATCAAAACAACAACCAGTTAATCACATTCATTTAAAAAAAAAAAAAAAAAAAAAAAAAACTTAAACCTAGAAAGTTAAAAATCCACCGTTGAAGTTCAAATTTTAATTTTTTTTTTTTTAAATGGATGTGTTTGGGGGTTGAGAAAATAAAAGAGAAAAAAAATGATTGATTTTGTCTTTTGTTTTGTTTTGTTTTGTTTTTTCTTTGTCTTTTCTGTTTCATTTTTTAATTATTAATTTAAATAATAAAATAGATAACTAGGGGCACTGTAGTCATTGTGGGTTAAAATCGTGGTCAACGGTTAGAGTTAACGGAAGTCAACTAACGGCGGGGGATGTTTATGTAATTATGGATAAATGTTCCATATGCATGCAATTATGCCTAAACTTAGGGGTCGTTTGTTCAATTAGTCCATTTAATTTATTCATAACCTCAAGACCTACAAATTTAAATTTATAAGATTAAAAAAAATAATAGTATTTAAGTATGTTAACATGGTAAATACATAGGTGAGTAGATACGAGTGTGACAGTATTTTATTAGATAAACTTTTTTTTTTTTTCTTTTTTTTTTTCTTTGAAATAATATTAGATAAACATTGGGATAATATATGACTTTTGTCAAGGTGGTGATGATGTACGTTGCTGTATTGTCTTCTATCTGACCTAATTCATTATTCAAGAGTGAATGCTTTGTCTCTTTCAAACTAAAAAGTGATGTACACGTACTTCAAAGTAGGTGCTTTCTATGGAGATATTGTCTCACATTTGTGATTTGCCTATTAAATCACAAGATCATCCTTGTAAATAATAACAGTTTCTTCAATTTACTTTGTGGATCCAAAGAGTTGAATATCTTTCACATGCAGAAAACAAGCAGGTGTAAAAACAACAACATTTGCAGGAGATTTTCATGCGGCTTTTGAAAATAATTGCAACACTTTCATGAATTGCATAGAGTAAACGCTGCCATAACTTGTAAGGACTCATCGGGTCTATTATGACACCAAATTATAAGCAATGTCATAAGAATACTTACACAAGGATTAGAGGATTTTCAGTCTTACAATGCATCAAGTCTTTTTTCATTTCATTTTGCCGAAAAGAGAAATAGTTACACTTCCTTTACAAAGACCAGACTACTGCCAATTTACAGTTTTTTTTGGCAATAATAAGCATTTTCAGAATGCTTCTTTTTCTTTAATTTGCTTTCTGAAAAAAGGAAAGGAAGCCTCCACCGCCGCCTAATCTAATTATTTTAAGCTAAGGTTGCAACATGCTTTGCTGATTATTATTACACTTTATCATCATGGAACCACCACCTGGTCTCCTTGGGAGATCGGCCATTTCTGCAGTTCTTTACATAGCGGTCGTTATCTTCAGGGCGTTGCTGCAAACAAGGTCAAAGTGCTCTCAAATTTATAATTTGTTCGATAATATGAGTCAAAATCACATAAAAGACACGCCATCATTCGCCTAGTTTGAACACTTCAGAAAATTAATTGAGTACAGTCCCAAGTAATTAAGTAACCAAAACATATGACATACAAACACTTGTGACTTAAACAACAACGCTGATAAAAAGGTAAAATCATCATAATAATAACGGAAATTATATTCAAACCTTCACAGCTGAGCTTGATAGCATGGAGAGAATGCTGATACAAATTGAACTGACAGTCATTGCCGGCGACCATGAATCATACAGGATATCTACACAACATTGAAATGATTATATATTAAATGTCAGACTTGCTGCAAATGTATTTAAATGCAATCTTATACCATGGCAGTCGGAGAATGGTAAAACACATTAAAAATAAAAAAGTTCTTTCTGTCTGTGTTTATGTGCTTGATTTAAGAGGTGAGGTTTACAACATTATACCATCAATGGTCAAAATGTCAAAAAAAATAAAAACTTAAGTAGACAATTCATATCAATTAGCCGCAATTATTCAGCAAACAAAGTTCCACAGGCTCAGCGAGTAATTAATGATGCAATGCTATTTGTTTCTGAGCTATTACCATCAACAATACAATTCCAGAAAGCATGGCTAGCTGAAATTTTATATTGCTTGATATATAAATCTTCTGAAGAACAGCACACACATTTTGCTCACTCGGCAGCACCTGTACCCGTGACGGGCAGGGACACACGGGCCGACCCATCCCTGGGCATGTCCAGCTCTGATACCATGTCAAAGTGGTCTTGGGCCTAACTCAACCCCATAAGCTAACTTGTAGGGTGAGGGTTGCCCTCACACTTATATATTGCATTTCCCCTTAATGCCCAAGCGATATGGGACTATAATTCACAACATTTTCATTCAAATACATTCTTTTCCTGACCACAAATATGTAATCAGTGTGTTGATGCAAAAACAATTGTCAAGGAAAATTACTTGAGGAAATAAACCACCTTAAAGCTTCTCACACAAGTAAGCATAAGCGAAAGGACAGGGTAAATATGCAACTAAAACTTAAAAAGCATTTATTAGGCAAATGATATAAAACTCATTATATGACTTGTGCGATTTAAGGTGCAGAATCAAATTGGCTTCTTTGACAGGTAAGTTTAGCTGGTGAGAATTTTTTCCGCTTATTTCCCAAAAATTTATGGATAAAAACTAAAATTTCATGTCATATATTACATTTGCAAGAAACCACCAGGCCATTAATTCATTAAATCTATCTGCTAGAAGAAATGACCAAAGAAAAATACACTCAGTACATTGGCCTCATATAAATCACAAAAATCCTCTACCAAAAAACAAAAAAAGAGATACAGGAACCCAATCCAATGCTAAATAAGGGTAACATTTTTGCCGACAAAACCATCACTTTCAAAGAAATGAGTGAACCCAATCCAATGCTAAAAAAAGGAAAAAAAAAATGAATTAATGATGTGGAGGTGAGAGTGCAAATTGAGATATTTATATAAAAAAAAACCAGCAAACACAGTGGGCCATTATATCTAAACCTAGGAGATGAAACTACAGCAGCTATAGCTAGATTTATCAACATATTACAAATATCAGAAAAAAAGAATCATATACAGAGAACAATATATTTTTATATGAACCAGATGAGAAACTTATATGGCCCACACAAAAAAATTACCTAAGCAGATATGTCCATTGCTGTAGATATGAGGATGAAGCGGTGCCGGATTAAGAAAAATAACCTGTAAAAACCACCACCACCACCACCACCAAAAGATTCATCATCACCATCATCATAATCAAATAAAATAAAATGAATTAACATAAAAAGGGGAAAAAAACTTATGTGAACCTGAGGAGCTTCCATTGGGTAATGCTCAGGAAAATCAACCTGGAGTTGGTAGGTTTCATTGTCATAGAGAGTTCCTGAAGCTCCATTGACTTCAATGACCCACCTATTACAGTAAAAGAAAAAAAAATGCACAAAATTACAAAACAATTTTTACTGAATTCTTTTTTTCTAACCTTCTAAAGTTTTCATTCCTGAATATCAAAAAATTAAAAAGATCCAAAATTCAGAGTATTCAACGAGAGAGAGAGAGAGAGAGAGAGAGAATACACCTTTGGAGATTATCGGTGACTTTGTGTTTGAAACCAGAAGGAGGGTTGACCTGCCACTCCAGAAGCTCTTTTTGAAGACGATTGCAAGCAATCTTGCTCAGTGCCTGAACCATCCAAACACAAAATCAAAAATCAACAAAATTCCCAGAAACCCAAATCCAATAAGAATGAAAATGGAATGAAAATTGAAAACAAACACAAAAACAAACCAAAACAAATGGAATCATTTTAAATTCATAAAGTAAAATTAATATGAGAAAAAAAAAAAAGTGACCTTGCGGGCGGTGGCGGAGGAACCGGACATATCTGAAGAAATGAAAATGAAAATGAAAAAACAAAAGACAGAGAAGAGAAGAGAGGAGAGAGGGAGGTTTTATTGAGACGGGTTTGGGTTTGTGTTCGACGAAAGAGACAAAGACCAAGCAGAATGTGAAAACCACTTAATGGTTCATGTCCCCCACCGTATCTTTTTATATTTTTTCTATTGGAGATCTCAATTTGTCTTTCTTTTCTTTTTTAGGTAATTACCAAGTAGTTCCTGGATTACTATTATTATTATTTTTTTAATTCCGAATTATTTGCGACTATTATAATTTATAAAAATGACTAAATTGGTCATTATATTTTTCTCAAATATCAAATTAGTCCCTCTAACTAAGTACCGTCAGTCAATTTTAACTGTGAAGGGGTAACATTATACTTTACTTATAATAATGAAACATGCACAGTTATATATATATATATATAAACATGTATATTTTTGTTAATTTTATTTGTTGGTTTTGATTTCTGAATAATTTTGAAAACAGTGCTCGTATAATATTAACAAAAAAAAAAAAAACAATTATATAAAAATGGTAAAAGACTAAATTGGGAATGAATGGTAATTTATGGTATAATTGACATTGTCTTATTAAAAAAATAGACTTTTTAGAAAATTTTAATTAAAAAAGGTACAAATGGTGTTTCATTAATAATATTTTTGGATTTTGCTGTAATTATAATGGTGAATTTAATGTACAAAAAACAAAACAACTTTGTTCTAATATGACAAATAATGGGTATTTACGTAATTTAAGTATTTAACTAAACTTGTTAAAGTCAACTGTTATATTTAACACCATTAAACTGTTAGAGAGACCAATTTGTTCACTTCTAAAAAGAGAGGGATTAATTTGGAACTTGGAAAAAATGTGAGGACCAATTTAGTCACTTTTATAAAAGTCGCAAACAACTTGGAATTTTTTTTAAAAAAAATCTAGGACATAATTTGTAATTGCCCCTTTTTTTTTTTTCAAGGCGATTTTTTATCATCTTCAACGATGACATCATTTTCTTTCTTTTCGGTTGAGATTATTATTATAAGAGTAATGCTACTTTGCCCAAATCTGGTGCCCAAATGACGTGGCAACACTCTTGTCCATTCATTTATATTGTATTAGATTTGCTTGTTTTAAATGAATGGACGAAAGTATTGCCACGTCATTTGGGCACCAAATTTAGACAAAGTAGCATTACTCTTATTATAATTATAATTTGTTAATTAAGTTTTCTAATATTAGATAAAGCGACACTACTTTTTATCATTTTACTAACTTTATCTAAACATGATTATATGATAAATCCAACTTATAATTTCATTAAAAAACCCCCATATGTTACATTTATAAGTGCATTCACTTTTAAATTTGGTCTTTATTTAGCTGAATCCTACATTTATATAGTTAGTATAACAAACCCGTTAATTTTGCGTGTGAATCTTTGAGTGGAACTATTATTTATCATGTTTGAATGATATGTATATTCTAAAAATATTTTTCCAAATAAGTGAATATGAGATTACCTAATAGGCTCCAATCAATTTTTTCATAATTTGAAATTTTAATTTAAGGTTATTTATTTGGATCATGATTGACTACTCTTACCATTCATATCATATGATGTGATTTAATGAAAGTGTGAAATACACTATGTGTTCGATGTGAGATTGATGAATGGTGACCATTACTAACCCCATATGTGACCCCAACTTTTTTTTTTTTTTTTTTTTTTTACCTCAACAATGAAGAGAATATGTCTATAGTAAAAAAGATTTGATAAAAGTAAAAAACTGGTCATACCAAAGACAGCAAAGTACTGAAAGCTGCAATCAATATAGAGATTTCACAAGGGGGGGCCGGTAAATTTTAGACGGGGATTGGTACCGACAAAGAAAGGGACATGTTTTTGGTGACCAGTAAAATGCAGAAGTATATATACTTGATACCGATATATCCCCAACTACGATGTTGTCACATAAACGATACGTAAATTTACTTACGTTACAACATCACCCTGTGCCTGGGGATGATGCCTTATGCATCCGCTGCATCCAATGATCTTTTCATCTAAATTCAACACCAAAAGATCACTCAGCTCTCTGTTTATATATTTTCAATGGGTTCATTCATTGTATGCATCATTGTTGTTTCTATAGGATGATTGAAAAACAACGTTGTTGTCAAAAACCAGTTCAAATCAAACATTAATACTTGTTAAAATTATGGAAAACATTATATTTGTGCCGTACTCAATAAAATAAAATAAAAAATTAAAATTTGGCATCATGAGTCATGACCAACTTACCATAGTCAATGGGGGGAGTAAGAAAAAAATCAACCAACAATGAGTCTCAAGTTGTACATCAAGTTGTGCAATTGTGGGGTTTAGATTGATTGAGATTTGAGAGAGAGAGAGAGAGAGCATCTAGAGGGTTTTTACTAAATAAGATAAATTCCTTTGATTTACCTTTCTAAATCGTGTATATATATATATATATATATATATATATATATATATATATATAGGACCTGGCGAGATAAGACTCTGCTAGTATAGTCCAGAATGCTACTTCTACAATTGGGGAGAGAGTACCTACACTTGGAATTAATGGCCAAGGAGGGACAAATAATATATAATATATATATACACACTAAGGCGTTGAACTGTGGTGGTGGAGGCTCACTAGGGAGAGTCCGACCACATCGACAAGAGGCCATTAGTATATAGTATTTATATATTTATTTTGAACTCCTTCTTGTGTTGTCAACACTATTGTAGGTGTAGATAGACACATACCTGTGATGTGATAGACCCATACAAGTCATACTCCAAAGCACCTTTAATGGCTAGGATGAGCAGTCCATTCACAAGGGGCAATGGTATGCTTAATAATCACCGACGGTATTCATTTGGTTAGAGACATATCGAGTGTCCCATATTCATTGAATTTGGTCATGATTTATAAACGGATTATTTTATTGCCAACAATATTAATATTATAATAATTAATATGCGACTCGAACATATGACGTGATTACTATCAACAACATCAAAGATAAAAGCTAACATGTATTGGTTTGTAAAATACCTTTACTTTATCTTCACCGTCTAGGGAGGATATGGTCCCTTCTTTTTTGACTTCTGATCTAAATTTATTCTATATTCTCCACCAACATCATTAAAAAAAGAAAAGAAAAAAGTTTTGGGCAGTCCAAAACCAGGATTAGCATATTCCTAGCCTCACTTATCGGACATGTTCCTCCACAAGTTTTCCATTAACAGTAGGGGAGGCAAAAGATTTAAAAGCAAGGACCCTCCCAATAAAATTTTATAATTAACAAACCATTTAGTTTGGTTTGGATATGGTTGATGACAAAGCAAAGCAAAGAAAAGAAAAAAAAAAAAAAAAAAAAAAAAAAAGGTTAACATTGACAAATAAGAATCTGACTATGTGTCGATGTTCAAGGAAAAAGATATTATATATTTATATATTCGGATATTCCCCTTTGGAATTGCTTTTATTTTATTTTTTTTAGGGTGCTTTAGACTTTAGTATTGGATGCTTTTCAACTTTCAACTAGAAACCAGCTTTTTTGTTTCTGTTTCTTTAACTGCAGAATTCGTACCCGGAACGTATGAAAAATCCACAACTACATGAATGACAATGATCCTTTTAACTATCACTCAACTGAATTATACGTACTTTTAAGGATCCAATGACATGTGTCTATTTCAAAAAAAGTGTGATCGGTATTTATTTTTTCACTTGTCTCTCGACTTAAACTTAAACTGTATCGTTTTGTTGTTATTATTATTATTTTTTTTTCCACACTACTGACCCAACGATGTCGTTTTAAGAGACTAAATAATCTCCTCTGTTTCTGTCATTACCAAACCCAGATCAGACACCAAAACAAGAGATCTATAGAAACTTCTCGATCTACACCACTCTCCACACTTTTCCAAAGAAACCCACACAAACCCACTCGATTCACTAAATAAAACTTCAAAAGATTCACGTAAATCCGGTCGATTCACAAAAATCCCCAAAAGATTCACACACAAACCCACTCGAAACACAAATACACCAACCGATTCACCCACCACACACAACAGACCAAAGCAGTGAAGAGAAATAGAGATATTAAGTGAGGGAGATTTAGGTGATAAAATCTTTTACAGAAAAAAAAAAAAAAAAAAAAAATTGGAACACAAAAACAATAATTTGGACCAAAGCAGTGAAGCACCTTCAAAAAACAATTTTTTTTTTTCTTTACGAAATCAAAACCCAAATATTGTTAGAGAGAGTTTGTTCGGATTGTTTGGGATTCAGAGTTAGAGGAGAAGAAATAATATTTCACTGATCGTCGAATGGGAAGGAGACGAAGACTATGTTTAAAAAAAAAAATTAGGACTAGTAAATTCAATTTTTCAGAATTTAGAGTGTTTTCTTAGGATTTGGATTTACAAAACGGCATATATATATATATATATATATATATATTTTGAGATGGAAGCTCCTGGATTTGGGAGAGAACACCCACACTTGGGATTTTATGGCCAAGGTGGGACAAGGAAAATTTGCACAAATATATGCACACTCTTGGTGTTGAACCCTGGTGGCGAAGGCTCGTTCGGAAGCGTTGAACCACATTGGCAAGAGGCCAAGTATATATCTGTATATTTTTAGTTTAAGTTAAGAGATACAAATAAAGGAATAAATCCTGACCACAATTTTTTTTTTAAAGACACATGTCATTATATCTTTAAAATGACAGCATAATTCAACAGAGTTATGATTAGAGTAATGCTAGAGGACCCAAAAATCCAACCCAAATTTTGGACCCAAACACATGTGACACACATCAAACACAACATGGCCCCACTTCACTCTTTCCAATACCCCATGTGATGTGTGCCACATGGTTTGGGTCCAAAATTTGGATTGGATTTTTGAGTCCTCTAGCATTACTCTTATGATTATGATTCAACAAAGGATCCTAGTCCCAAAAGGCCCGGCTGTGCACAGTGCATACCTAACCTAAACAAGATAATCCTTCCACTAAGTGAGTCTAAGTCAATGAAATGGAATTGCCTTACAAGTTACAACTCTCTCATGTCATTGATTTAATTAAAGTCCGCAAATCACGAGCCCAGGAATCCTTTGATAAATCTTTTTATATTGGCTCCTTTGTAGACCATGTCTCATTTGGTCATATATTTGTATATACATCAAACAGACCCCCAAGGTCGAACATTTCATGATTGTGATGGTGTATGCAAGAGAATTGTAGATATTTCCTTCTCAATCAAGAATCAAAAAGTGAGTTAACAGGTTCTAAGGTTCAGAATTCGGATCCACAACTACCGGAAAGGGAAAATGGAAGAACGGAGAAATTGACATTGATACTTTTTGAGTTTGAATGCTTAAAACTAGTGGAAGAAAGAACTTATTCAAAGTTTGTCTAATTCGATCATATGAAAGAAATATGAACATATCTAAAATATACCACTTCCAAAAGATTAACAACACTATTAAATGAAAGCGGTTTCATTTTCAACTTTTTAACAACAGTAACATACATCTTCTCTTGATTGTTATTCTCATTTATTCATTATTTACATTCAAATCTTCTTAGAATATAAAAAGTACCACCCTTTTCACCCATAGGCCACAACTCTTGTTCATATATTCCCCTTTTTTCTTTTAACTCTCTTTTTGGATTAATGTTCCCTCGCACGACAAGTTCTAAATATTAAACGAAGAATTGGATCATTCTTTGGGAAGGATTAAAATGAATTATCCAAATGAGAGAATTGGTAAATAAATGAAGTCTCTAACCTCAGTGGTAGGAACTGAGGGACTGAGGAAGAACTTTATATGGGTTGAGTATCCCGTTCGGGTCCAGCAACTTTTTGATGGAACCCATTACTTGCACCTATCCAAACAGATTCTTCGTTTTAGGCATTTTGTTAAGAGCAACAATACCGTGTCCGAAAACACGCTATTATATAAAACAATAATGCTTCACAATTTCAAAAATTAATGATAGTGTAAAAGTAGAAGAAAAGAACTCACAGTTTCAGGTGATTTGCTATAGAAAATCTTATTTGCCTTCATCAGCCCGAGACCATGCTCGGCACTAATACTCCCTTTGTGCTCAGATGTCCATTCATAGACATAAGGCTCAATTTGTGCTAAAATCTACAATATAACACGAGGAACTGTAATATAAAAAAACAAGTAATATAGGATATGAACGATCCATAGGTAGTTGAGAGGAAATTACCTTATCATCATATTGTGGAGCTGAAATATTGAGATGCAAATTGCCATCTCCAAGGTGACCATAAGCTATTACTTTGGCTGTCTGACCTAAAATTTAAAACACGTATTAAAAATTGATTTTGGACTAATAGATTAATTTTCCCTGGAATGCACATGCAAGATCACGATAATGCTACTAAACAGGGATTCCCTTGACACCCTATTGAGAAGAAAATTCCATTCCAAACATATAGCGTTGAAAAAGATTATAAGCTTGCTTACCCATTCTTATACGCATTTCGTCAACAAGATCATACATCTTTTCAACAGGTATTGACAAATCATATTTGTAAACAGCCCCTGCTTTCATCAATGCCTCTGGTACACCCTGGGATAAAAAAGATCCAACAAGACACATTCTTAGAAAGGAATGTAAACCTGATTTAGTATTAAGGATATACCCAGTGACAAAGGCACGAATTCGAAATCGAGAAAGGACAACGAGAAGATGGTTCATGTAAAACCATGAGTGAAAAGAAGTTAAGCTGAATGATTCGCTAAAGAGTGAAGTTCAATTGATCATTCCAAATTAGAGTTGAAAGTGCTACAGGGATATGGGGGTAGACAACCTATATTTAATATAACAAACGGGGGAATGAAAATAATCAATTAATAGAAAATTAAGACCTTTGCAGAGTAGAAATTGCAGGAAAGGAGTTCATACTGACCGGATGCAAAGGCTTTCCTGGACTCAAAATACAAGTAATTAAACCACTGAACATTTATTTATCAGTACAGATCCATAAAAATTGGAGGGTAATTGGTAGTGAAATGATGGTTCAAATTAGAAGGAAAGTATCATCAAAATCAAATATTCATTCATGATATAAAAGTAAAACCCACTAGAGATTTGTTCTCAATATTATAAATGCAAAGAATTCCATGCGTGAAGAAAAACAATGGGAGTTGGAAATGGAAACCTCACGAATTCGCCAAAAGGAAGATGCTTGGTTAATGTCTTGTGCAAGAACACCGTCAGAAATCAATCCACCCTCCATTGAACTAAGTAGGAATGCCTCGAGTTTCTCCCTGGAAATGTCCAAATGTAGCAGAATCTTAGCATGTAACAAGAAAACTAGAAGGGGATAATGGATCCACCAAATATGCATGCTCATTGAGTGATCACATTTACTTACAGGAATACATCATGAGACAAGGATGCCATTTGCATACATAAATTGGAAAAGAATTAAAAGCTTCTGTCAAACATTGGGAAAAATCAAAAGACAAATTGATTATTAAAGAGATTCTACTGAAGTCCAAGTTTCAAATCTGTTAACTGCTTGGCTTTTAAGAATACAGAGAAATCAGGGAACCTATTCCATTATTTTGTATTTTAAGGCGATTCTACAGTGAGATAAGAAATTTATAAATTATTAACCACTTTTTCTTTAGTCTGAACTCAGAAGTTAAACCTTCAGAGTTCAAACAAGTAGCAAGAAAGTATTAATTACAAAAGCATAAGTAAAACAATATAAGTAAGGACAAAGGAAAAAAGGTGGTTACTTGTCATAAGATTCATCACTGCCTGTTGTCTCGATCAAAACATAGAAATTGTGCATTGAAGAAGATAATGGATTCCGTGCACCTTCCAAATGATTTAAAACCTGATACATAAGATACAATAATCAGGTTTGAAATTTAAAAGATAAAAAGTAAAGAATAAGGGTGACCTCTGGAAAATAATTCCTTGACCACATGAGAAAGTACATATACTTGCTTTTACTCCAATCAAATAGTAAGAGAACATAAAATGGTGTAAATACTAATTATGAATCATAATGTCACTGTAGTTCCAACAATTTCCCTCTATATGAAGAATGACAATGTAGATCACAAGTAGAATTTAAAGACAAGTAAGTAATACAATTTAAGTAGGATTTTAGCATGTTAAAAGTTGATCAATATCAGACATATAAATATAATCATCACATATTTCATCCATATTAATCCCATTTAAATTTGCATTCAAGAGAATCACAATGCACTTGATAGGAAAAAAATTGCATCCAAGTTTAAATAGAGACCATAATTGAGCTTTAGCTGTATTGTAACAGCTAAGTGATGCATGATTTCACCATATAAAAGTAAGAATATAATCCACAAAAAGCTTACCAAATCCATTGACTGATTATCCAAAAATTCAAACGCGGATAAAATATCCCCCAGTCTCATCTTTGCTTCTACTAAAAGTTTCTGATAAACATAAAAGAACGAACGTAAGGATGCAACTTCTGAAAAACATAGAAATGATGAAGGAAGAAAATATTTAAAAAGCAAGTTATAAAGATAAGTTTCCGGTTCCACTTCAGTCTTTCCACGGGATAAATGAATTAATGTAAGTTGATGCACTTTCAACTATATGAGGACACAAACAGATTGTCAAGACAGTATGAGCTTGAAACTTGTGACCAAACCTTAAGTGTAGGCATACAAAGTATGAAAACTAAAGTTCAGTTCCCTGTTCAAGCAATAAGAAAATGAAATAAAACAAAAAAACAAAAAACTAATCTTTGCATAATAATGCAGTAATTTATTAAAGCTATTTGCTGAGTAAAAAAAAAACCTTTAGGAAGAGGAAACAGATCATACCTGGCAGCTGAAATAATCTACACATGCAAGAAAAGCTAAATTTACTGAAGATAGCTTTGGGGGGGTAAGTATTGAAACTTTTGTTACTATTCCCAAGGATCCTTCACTTCCTACATCAAGGATAGCCCCAAATGCATCAATTGGATCCCCTACTGAGAATTATATTGATGACACAAATGTCCATGTAGTTAGTAAATCACATACCTATAAACAAGTGCTTCAAGTCATAGCCAGTATTATCTTTACGTAAAGTCCCAAGCATGTCAATCACATCACCATTTGCTAAAACAGCTTCAAGACCTATGAGATTAGCCAAGATAAAAAGTTATGGAAAACAAAGAAAAAGAGAAATGAATAACTGAAGAATTATTTGAGAGACATATCAATAAACAAACATACAAACTGAAAGAAGTTCAATTGAAGAAAATAGTTCACTTCACTAAACACCAGAGTTTAAACAAACAATCCTCACCAAGGACAGTTCCATGTAGTGAACCATAACGGACAAGGCGCAAACCACCAGCATTAGTTGAAACATTTCCACCAATTTGACAGCTTCCTTTTGCACCTAAGTCCAGTGGCATAATAAAACTGGATAGAACCACAATTTACTTTAACAGGACAAGAATAGATAAACTTCAATATGTTACAGGTCCTCAGAGAAAAGACATTTACCCATGGTTGTCTAGGAAGGAAATAAGATTCTCCAATATGCATCCAGCTTCACAAACCAGTATACCACTGACCTAAAAAGAGCATAAAATTCTACTTTAAACCAAGTGCACAGTTATTCAGTTGCAAGCTCATAAGCACGGAAACCATGTCTTTTCTTATACAATGCACTATTGCAAAGAAATTCAAAATATAAATCAAATGACATATTACTAGAGAAATCAGCAAGTATAATCCATCAAATAAAAAAATCAATAAAAAGTCTATGGCAAGTGCATCATGAAGGGAAAGGGAAAAAATTTGAAACTAGTACAGCATAATGGACTAAAATGTCTACCTTGTCCAAAGATATGATGTTATTCATTGAACCCATGTTAATAATCACCTGCAAATTATGTAAAGAAAAAATTAAGAAGATATCATAGATGAAAACTTTATACATTTTCTAAATCAAGTACATTCTAATTTGAAGAGCAGGGATTCTTAGATCATGTGGACACAATATGCTTGTCTGTGCATCTATACGTATATCATCATAGATCCATATTTGTTTGTAATAAGGCAAACTATGTTGGGCTAACCCAAACACACCTTGTTAAATCCAGATCTAAACATACTATGCAGATTGAATTTGGTTGAGCTTGAGCTCAAAATATAAGCTCTGAGTTCTAGTTCAGAGAAGTTCTGTCACTTCCAAAGCCCATTCTACACGCGAGTGTGTCTAATATGTCTATGTGTGTTTTGGTGTCTCTCTATCATTTCCAATGATGATGCAAAGTATTAATCGTATTATTTATTCAAGTCATCAGACTAGTTCAAATGGTAAGAAGTTTGGTAAATAACAGTGAAGATCACATGTCCAAGCTAGTAATTATCAATTGATATCACGTATCACATTGTACAAATACTTCATATATAGGTTATCAAAAGCTAAACAACTACATTACCTCATCAAAGACAGGAACACTTCCGCCTACAAGACCAGTATTTCCACCTTGGGGAACAACAGGCAAGCACCTGGAATTACAGTATTTAAGAATCTGAGATACCTGAAATAAGAAACAGATAAAAAGTGTCCGTTAAGGCTTCATTTTGTAATAGATCTTCCAATTGCAACAAATCCACCAAGCAATGTTAGGACAAGAAAGAAGAAGGGAAAAGAAACAACAATTTGGAATTGTAATCTAGTCAACGTGACAAGAAACTAAAGTACATTGCAGGAGAACTGTCACACAAGTAAAGTTCACGAAATATACATTGTACTGATGAAACACAAAGGATTCAAGGTCTACAATGTTGTTTTCTCTTCTTCACATGTCACACAAAAACGCGGCAAAATAAAAGTCATTGGCATCCAAAGATACACCAATCAAAATTGAATATAAAAACAATCTGCAATTAGTATACAACAAGACAGCCTCAGCACATGCAAGTAAACAAACAATACATTTAACAATTAATACAGATTGAAAAAGGCAGTGGACCTCATGAGTGGTCTTTGGTTGGAGAAGCAGCTTACTAGACCCTTTGTATTTTCTCATCCAATCTGTATTTGCAGTCAGCAACACATCTTCGTCCTCAACGACACTCTTTTCACCCAATAATTCCTTGAAATAGCTCACGTCATCAGAATTCAAGGTCGAAAACGACGTGTTTCGCTCTATTACAGTAGCCGCTGAACCGAAACATCTCCGAAAATTACACTCTTCGCGTCGAAAATATCGTTGAAATCCGAAACCTGATCAAACCATCACGCATATCAAAAGCTGAATTTTAGACAATGAACACAACAATAAACTAATAATTGTACCTGGAGGAGTGACGAAATTATGAGAACTGAGGTTCGATCGATGATCAAAGAGTAATTTCGATGAGTGTCTGATGAAACGATGAGTCATTCTCCATTTCTCCATTTTTTTTTTTTTTTTTCAATACGCAACTGTGTAGAAAAATAATCTGATATTTGTTTGAAATATTATTTTCAAATATTTCGAAATGACTATAATATCCTCAACTTAGCTTACCGGGTGATTTGGAACCTCAACGCAGCGTTATATTACTATATTGTCACCCATGTTAAACGCTGCGTTTTGGTGAATAACGACTGATCTGCTTTTCCAAGCCCTATCCAAGTTCGGTGAAACACACACACAAGCACTCTCTGGAGTCTGGTCTCTCTTTCGATGGCGTCTTCTATCTCGTCTCTCTCGTCGATCTTGAACCAGCCACAATGCGCTCTTCTTCGCATCAGAATCCAGAAACGGTGCCGTTTCGACCTCAGATTCCTCTCCTCCTCAGGCCACCAGAGTCTTCCTCCTCCTCTCAATTCGCGTTGCTGTCGCCGTCTCACGGCGCGTCAACTCAAGCGCAGCTTCGCTCCACTCAATCTCTCCAGAAGCTTCTCTCAGTCTGTTAACCTGCCCGAGGGCCCCAGCCTCCACCATTTCATCGCCCAAGCAGCTTCTCTCACCGCCTCACAACCCCACCTCGAGTAAGTCCCCTAAATATATTGCATACACGAAATTGCTTCATTGTTATTGTTGGCATGTTTAATTATATATGAATACATTACCTGGTATTTTTTTTGAAGAATATCTGACTACTGCATTCTTTTGTCACTACAAATGAACTGAATATTGGTTTCGATAGATATATGGAGATCCAAAATTATGGAAATGTTAGTGAAAATATTGCTAGAATTCTGATATTTCGATAAGATTTTCAATATTGGTACCCAGAATTCTGAGAATATATCAGACTCACTCTCTAGTCTTCGGGTTTCATTAGTAATATGAAACTCGTAAAAGTCACAGTACTTTATTGCCTATTATCATTTATTAGTGTATGCACTAAATATATTGCATACACGAAATTGCTTCATTGTTATTGTTGGCATGTTTAATTATATATGAATACATTACTTGGTAATATTTTTGAAGAATATCTGACTACTGCATTCTTTTGTCACTACAAATCAAGTGAATTTTGGTTTCGATAGATATATGGAGGTTCAAAATTATGGAAATGTTAGTGAAAATATTGCTAGAATTCCGATATTTTGAAAAGATTTTCAATATCTGACTCACACTTTAGTCTTTCGGTTTTATTAGTAATATGAAACTAGTAAAAGTGACAGTACTTTATTGCCTATTATCAGTTATTAGTGTTGATGGCACTCGCTTGCCTCTTTGTTAATGATCAAAGGATAATTGTTGTGTAATATGTTGTGGAAAATCTGTAAAGTTATCAATGAAACAATAATATTGGCCACCAGGGGAGAGGAAGAGATATAGAATGAACAAAAGATAGATCAGGACAATCTGTTGGGGCATTTTTTTCCGCAAATGCCAGCAATGTATGTTATGGCATGAATCTTTGTTATTTGATCATTTTTGCAGCTGTGCCAAGATAATAGGAGAGATTTGGATATAAATAGGCCTCAAAACCAATTCCAGCTTTTGATGGATTAGATAGATATCTTGAAATGCTTGGAAATTTTGGTGGCTTGAATGTGTTTCAGTGATGCTTCAGTTTCAGACATGGAATTTTCATAAAATAGGAATCATATCTTATGTTTTTTGTTTTTGTTTTTTTCTGTCCAGTCTTGATTCAGTTTCTTCAGTGCCTGCTTCTGAAGTTCCTATGATAGGTCGAATATATCAGGAGACATACGGATGTCAAATGAATGTCAACGATATGGAGATTGTCCTTTCCATCATGAAGAATGCTGGATATGGTGAAGTAGTGCACGAACCTGAGAGTGCCGAAATCATTTTTATCAACACTTGTGCTATAAGGGACTATGCGGAACATAAAGTGTGGCAGAGGCTTAATTATTTTTGGTTTCTAAAGAGGGAATGGAAGAAAAACAAGGCTACGGGCCGATCACAGTCTATGCACCCTCCGAAGATAGTTGTATTGGGATGTATGGCTGAGAGGTTAAAAGACAAGATACTGGATTCAGATAAGATGGTTGATGTGGTTTGCGGTCCTGATGCTTACAGAGACTTGCCACGTTTATTAGCTGAGGTAGACTACGGTCAGAAAGGGATAAATACTTTGCTTTCACTTGAGGAAACTTATGCTGATGTTACTCCTGTTCGAATCACAAAAAATTCAGTTACTGCTTTTGTTTCAGTGATGAGAGGTTGCAATAATATGTGCTCGTTTTGCATTGTTCCTTTTACTAGAGGTAGAGAGCGATCACGTCCAGTGGAATCAATAGTGAAGGAGGTGGCAGAGCTTTGGAAAGAAGGCGTGAAAGAGGTAACACTTCTTGGCCAGAATGTAAACAGCTATAATGATACATCTGGGTGTGAAAAAGAAGTTGAACCAGGAACTAACTGGGAATTTAGCGAAGGTTTTTCCAGCAGGTGTAAAGTGAAAAATATGGGACTACGTTTTGCTGATCTTGTGGATCGACTAGCCACAGAGTTTCCTGAGATGAGGTTCAGATACACATCTCCACACCCTAAGGATTTCCCAGATGAACTACTATATGTCATGAGAGACAGGCACAATGTCTGCAGTTATATCCATTTACCTGCGCAGACAGGGAGTAGCACAGTGCTTGAAAGAATGCGTCGGGGGTATACCAGAGAGGCGTACTTAGATCTTGTGCAAAAGATCCGAAGAATTATCCCAGATGTGGGTCTAAGCAGTGATTTTATCTGTGGTAAGTGATTTTCAAGTTATTGTAATTTTATTATTTTTTTTATGTTTGAAACTTGAGCGGTTCATAGATAGTATGAATTCTGAACTAACATTTCTTTATGCATTCATAATTTTGTGTGTTCCTGTGTATGCATAATTGGATGATTGACTCTGTGGGGTGTTGCAAAAATCTTTCAGACCTAGTTTAAGTTTATTGTTGTTGATCACAGCCATTGGTTGTATTTAGTCACATGGACTTACTATTTTCTTGCTTCAAAGGAGGTTTAGTGAGATATTAATCATAGTTGATGTGCTCTTACAGTTGACCTATTCTCTGTAAAGAATCTGGTGCTGAACTTCTCCTGATTTTTCCCATGATTTGTATACTCAACAATGCACTAAAGTTACAGAAACTTGTAGCTTTGGGCTGTTAGGCTATGAATGTTCTTCAGTTGTATATTCTACTTGCTAACTTGCAGCATTTTTGCTTGTGTAGATCTTTTCTTTTTCTTCGCATGGAGAGTAGTAAATGAGTACCTTCACTATTATGTTGATATGCTAAAAAGTTGCTGTCTTGACAATCCTTTCCCATATTTGAGGATGTGCCACATTTTCTCATTAATGCAGAATATCAACCTCAAACTTATTCATGGCCATTTCTTGAATTTCTTATTCGTTAAAAATTAGGTTGTAGTCATTGGTGTTACCAACTATATTCGAATTTCTTTTTGCAGGTTTCTGTGGAGAAACAGAAGAAGAACATGCAGACACACTAACCTTAATGAAAGCTGTTGGTTATGATATGGCATACATGTTTGCATACAGCATGAGGGAGAAAACCCATGCCCACAGAAATTATGTTGACGATGTTCCGGATGAAGTTAAGCAGAGGAGACTTACTGAACTCATTGAAGCTTTCCGCGAGAGTACTGGTCAGTGTTTCGACATGCAGCTTGGAACTGTCCAACTTGTGTTGATTGAAGGACCTAACAAGAGAGCTCCAGAAACTGAGCTTATGGGCAAGAGTGATAGAGGCCATAAAGTTTCATTCGTTAACGTGCCTTTGCCAGATAGAGATAACACAACTAGTGACAAGCGAAACCCCATTGTGGGTGATTTCATAGAAGTTCGAATAACGAAATCTTCACGAGCCTCTCTCTTTGGAGAGGCACTTGCTATAACTAAACTAAGCACATTTTACAGCAGCATGGATGAAGAAGCTGTTACCTGTGCCGGTAGAAGTTGAAACCTTGCCTCTCTAAAAACGCGGTCTGCTATCTTCTCTTTCCTTATTTTTCCCATGAAATGACTACAAGATTACAATTATTCTCATAATAGAGGCGCATCTTGCTGATGCATCAAGACTCTTGTTTGCCATTGATGTACATAAATTGGTCATTCTCGAAGGGGTTTTGATAATGAGAGCTTACAATTCCTAGTAAAACTTGACTGATTAGCAGCTGCAACTTCGAAATGGCTTGTGTGGGTAACATTTTTGCATCTAGTAAACCTAAAACAATACAAATTTGTTGAAAAGAAAATCTAAAAAGAGAATTTTAGGCTAATAAGATAATTATCTATCACGTTTTTTTCTTTTCAATATTAAATCTTTTTCAATTTTATGTACACCAATGAAGCTTTTTTTTTTTTTTCCTTACCATCATCTTTAACAAGTTGGTAATGGTTGCAGGAACAATTGTTGCACGTGCAGCAGGAAGGAGAGCAGTTGGTTGAACAGCAGCCATGACATGAAAAGGCAAGTCAAAAATGGCAGCCATTGATTTGAATTCATCGTTGGGTCATAACTCACAACAACAGTGATTACAGCTTCAAAAGCTGTTCATGCATGTACAGAAAGCAGAGAAGCTGTGTAATGTTGTTGTGCATGAATGAGAGAGAGGGACAGTGGGTGGTGGTGGTGACTGGTGAGTAGTTGTGGGGATTTCTGAATATATATATGTACACATGTGATGAAGACAAGACGATGATGGTGATGGGGGTTTTTGGTTTGTTCCCATAAATCATTATTGTTAAACAAGAAAATATAAAGTTGGATTCCAGATAAAGAAAAGAGAGAAGCCGACACACGTGTCTCCTCCTTCTCACACGTGCTCTTTTTCTGCATTACTTGCTCACAGTCGACTTGACTTCTCCTCTTTATTTCCTTTATTTTTTATTTTTTTTATTTTTTATTTTTTAACTATTATCTTTATTCCCTTTCGTTTGCTTTTGTTGAATTATTATTGACATCAAAAAAATATTGTTTTTATTATAATTAAACACTATAAATTACATAAAATCATTTTTAAATGTTATTAAACTAAGGGTTTAGCTACGGTATATAAACTGTATTATTAATGGATATTTCTTTAAGGGAGAGTAGTTTAGTTTAGTTTTAATTTTTATTTTATTTTTTCAAATCCGTAATTTGTATACACCTTCGAATTGAAATCTAAATATTAGAAATTGACCGGCAACTATAGTGTATATGAACCAGCTAATAGTATCACAGTTGAGAGTACAATATGGCAATAATTAAATTAAATAGCTACATATGATATCCCTCGATGTTTGATAAAATTGTACGGATATGATAGTTTTGGCAATATACATACAAACTTCCCTTAACATTTGAATATTATTATACAAACATCCCCTACCGTTAGATAGATCCGTTAGTTAATGGTTAAAACTGTAAAAAGTCTAAAATACCCTTTATTTTTGTTTTAAATAAACTAAAAAAATTAAAAAATAAGGTGAAAAAATATATAAAAAAAATATTTTATAAAACATTAATGTATCTTAAATCTGAAACATGGAAAAAAAAAAATCATCTTTACATATAAAAAAAAAATAGTTTTGTAAACAATTTAATAATTAATAAATTTTAAAATTTAAATTTATTTAAAATCAAGGGGTAATTGCACAAACTAATTTTTTTTTTAAGATGAATTTTTTTTTTTCTAGGTTTCATATTTTAGATACATTCATGTTTTCTAAAATATTTTAAAATATTTTTTTTATCTTATTTTTAAAAAATTTAGTTTATTTGAAATAAAAATATAGTGTATTTTTGACTTTTTACACGTTTGACCATTGACTAATGAATCTATCTAACAGTAGGGGATGTTTGTACAGTAATTTTCAAATATTGAAGGAAGTTAGTGCAATTTTATCAAACCTCGAGGGATGTTTGTGCAATTCCCCCTAACATCTTTAATGTATCAAGACGACTACAAATAGGTTAAAAGTATAGAAGAATATGAGAAATAATGTTCTGATAAAGTAATTGAGAATACATGATGAAGATATATAGATATGTCTTAGAGCATTTTCAGCCCATACTCTATCTCTATCTCTATCTCTAAAATAAAGTTCCAAAAGGAAATATTCCTCCCAGATTCTATCTCTACAAAATTTTCACTCCCACCACACTCTCTATCCTTATCTATATCTTTATTCCTATATATTTATTCCTATTTTTATTTATATCTTCAAATAACTTATTTTCATTATTATTTTTTAGTTTCTTTAATAAATTATTGTTCAACTAAATTTTAACAAATATTATTTATAATAACATTTGTATTTATTTTTTTTACTTTTTTTTTTTAAATATAATGTTTTATTAGTGCATGAATTTCTAATAACTAATTTTTAGGTTCTAAAACATTTTTCAACTAATTTTCTAAAACCTACTTATTTCTTTTCTAACATTTATCAACTAATTTTCCCAAGCTATTTATTTCTTTTATAACTTTTTCAATCAACTTTTTTTAATTTAATTTTTTAATCCAACCTACATATTGCTAAAGCGATTCAACGTGAACATGGAGAGCATAAAATTATAATGATAGATTTGGATTCCAATAAAAATCCCAATGAATGTGATTTTTTTCAAAGGAAAAAGATGGAAATTTTAGAAAAAAACACTCACAATTTTGAAATACAAGGTGGGTCATTTTCGGGTGGATATGAAAGCATTTGGATGGCTTTCCAAAATATTAATGCATCTGGACATTATCATATGTTATGTTATTATTATTATTTAAGTTTTTTTTTTTCCTATCCTTATTTTAATATTTTTATGTTATTGTAATTTTTAATATTGATGTGTATTATTTTAATACTATGTTTCAGTTTTTATTTTATTACTAACTTATAATTATCAATATGTAATAAGAGATTTTTTTTATAACATAAAATAATTTTTTTTAGAGAAAATTATAACAAAATAATAAAATGAAGAACAAATGATAAAGTATGGTAAATAAAAAATTATTAATTAATATTCAATATTAGACTCATTTTAAAGTTTTAGATGACACATTTCTAATGGTATAATTTTTATGTTAATAAATATATAAATTAAAATTTATTATACATTAATTGAATTTAATGAAAAAGGTAAAAAAGATATAATTGGAATAAAAAATGTTGAAAAGTGAATTTAGAGTATGAGACATGGTTCTCTAAATTTAAAGTATCAAATGTAGAAACTCTAAAAAAAATTATTGAAGACAACATTTTGGAGTATGGTGGGAACAACCCATACTCTAACATTTCTTGGAGACATAATTTTAGAGTATGGGTAGGAGATGCTCTTAGGTTGGACTTTTGGAGATTTATTATCATAACACATACCACCTTTTAAAAAATTGATGTGAATTACTAAGAACATCTCTAATGCAAACGTGAATTGTGAAAAAATTAGATGTCAATTAGGATGGATAGACATTGAATTCAAATATACTTCTCCAATGCAACCATCACCATTCAATGTCAAGCTAATGTGGCAAATAAAAATTAAATATTATCAATGTGACTGTCTACTATCAGACGGTATGTTGCACAACTATTTTTTCGGTTGACTTAGCAAGTATTTTTAAAATTAACATTAATCTTTCATCTATTTTTGGTAAGAAAATAAAATTAAAAAAAAAAACATGAAAAAAAAAAATAATTGGACACGTCATTATAAAATATGTGTTTTGAACAGAAGCATTGGAGACCAAATTTTTAATTGATTGTTTATCAAGTCTATATTTATATCACATAGAAAACAAGTCCCTTGACATTGTTGTCATGTCAACAATCATTGATATTTAAGCTACTTTCGTATTGGAGATGCTCTAATGGTACTCTTTTTATTTGACCGTTCATCATTTTACTTTATAAATTTTTATCCAAACTTAATAATGTTATAGAGTCGTATTAAAAATATATGCAATTCCGCACATATATATATATGGGGTAATTACCCTAGTGGTCATCAACTTTTGCCACCACTATCAAAATAGCCATTAGATGGGGAAATGAATGGAAAATGGACATTTTTGGCAAACATTGTTACACTAATGACCATTCCATCCAATTCCATCAATTTCCATCCAATAAGTGGCATTTTGGTAAAAATGAGGATGACATTAATTTATTTTAGATATTTTTTGGAAATCAATTTTTCCTTTTGTGTTTTGAAACAAATTATTATATTTAGTGTGTACATATACATATAGCATATCTCAAACATATATATATATATATATATATATACACATATATATTTCTTTTCAACTTATCTCAAATATATTTTTTAGAATTTTTAGATCGATTTTGTAATCTTAATCTTTTAAAAAAAGAATATATATATATATATATATATATATATATCTTTTCAACTTATCTCAAATATGTTTTTTAGAATTTTTTGATTTTATAGCCTTAATCTTCTAAAATATATATATATATATATATATATATATATATATATATCTTTTCAACTCATCTCAAATCTATTTTTTAGAATTTTTAGATTTTGTAGTCTTAATCTTCTCAAAAAAGAAATACATATATATACATATATGTTTGAAATATGTTATACGTATATACACACTGAATATAATTATTTGTTTCAAAAAAAAAAAAAAATTGATTTCCAAAAAACATCTAAAATAAATTATTGTCATCCCCTTATTTACCAAAATGCCATTCATTGGATGGAATTGAATGGAAATAGATGGAATGGCCATTAGTGTAACAATGTTTGCCAAAAATAACCATTTTCCATCCATTTTCCCATTTGGTGGCCATTGTGATAGTGGTGGCAAAAGTTGATGGCCACTAGGGTCATTACCCCTATATATATATATATACAGATTTTCTATTATCAGTTCGTTCTGACAATAAATTTATCAGGACGAAAAATGTGTACCACTAGATTTACATACTTTAACTCAAAATGTATGCACTTGTCAAAACTTCACCATAATTTGTGGTCCACATTCTTCATCATGATATATTTATTGTCAAGACGAACTGATAATAGAAAGACTATATATATATTTGACAATATCTAATAATTCGGGACCATGTATTTTTTTGAAAGCTTTTGTCATTGGTAGGATTCGAACCGCTGACTTGAAAGTCATTTGCCCAAGCCTCAAACTCGTCCATCTACCAGTTGGGCTACCCCCTTATTGGCCCTAGTACTACTCTCGTCCAAGCACAGTTAACTTCGGAGTTATGATGGGATCCAATGCATTAGTGCTGGTATGGTCGCACCCATATATATATATATATATATATATATAGTCCTTCTATTATCAGTTCATCCTGACAATAAATATATCAGGACGAAGAATGTGGACCACAAATTATAGAGAAGTTTTAACAAGTGCATATACTTTGAGTCAAAATATATAAATATAGTGGTTCACATTGTCAGGACGAACTAATGATAGAAAATCTGTATATATATATATATATATATATATATATATATATATATATAACATCCTTTAGTGTTAAGACATAATTATATGCAACTTTACATGATGTTTGAGAAATGTTATACGGATATCGTCTGGATCCTTGCCATTAGATTCCTTAGGTTAAGTTCCAGCGGTCAAAGGACATGAGATGGAGATGGATCATGAATGCTTTATATTATATATCTTGTTAACCTTGATTGGTTTCATTTGTTTGAAATTTTAATAAAGACAACTTTAATTTTTTTAAGACATGATCGAGTTTTTATGATTATTTTTTTTAAGGAATAAAATTATTTTTATTAAAGTTTAAATATTTGAAATCTCACCTTAACCTTTAGAGCACAATGTACCATAATCTAAAAACATCAAAAGAATGTAATTACGAGTCCTACTGTTTATAAGAAAGTCTAATACAAAAACGAGATCTAGACTAGAAAGAAAAAAATAAACAACTAATCACAAAAATGACAATAACAAAATCTAAATATAGAAGTATAGAACAGACATGGTCCACTAGTTAAGGTAAAGAAGTTGAGCTACATCAATGTGGAAATTGTCACCCATAAAACTAATTAGTACATTCATTTTTATAAGTACGTCCATATCTAAAATTAAAAAAATAAATATTACTATAAGCACTCATCATAATGTCAATAACACCCTTATTGAAATGAATATATTCATTAATATTTAATACATTTTATTTATAAGTTCAATTTACTTTTGGAAATATCTCGAATGTAAGAACCTTATGAAAAGGAAGATGTAGAACTGCATTACATATGACTATATGAGGTCAAAAAAATTTCAATATGAAATTCACGTGTGTGTGTATATATATATATATATATATATATAGCTATCTTTAAAAAATAAAAATAAAAATCACACGGCTCTTAAAGATTGTAATCGTTTGAATATCGGTGGTATGCATAACATGCAGTTAGATTTACCTTTTTTTCATCGGCTTCAAGTTCGTCCTCATCCTTCTCGGGCCCCTCGCATCATTGAGGTTTACTGGCGCCCTCCCCCTCCAGGTTGGCTCAAGGTTAATACAGATGGAGCTTCTTTGGGCTCGCCAGGTCCTTCCAGTTGTTGTGGTGTTTTTCACAATCATAGAGGGTTTGTTAGGGGTTGTTTCGCTTTTCCTTTAGGTATCATTCATGCTTTTGAAGCAAAGTTATTAGCGGTTATCAAGGCCATTGAGTATGCCTTTGATTTTGGTTGGAATAATCTTTGGATTGAGTGCGACTCTTCTTACATGGTCTCTCTTTTATCTTGTCGCTCCCCAAATGTTCCTTGGCGGTTTCTTTCTTCTTGGAGGCTCTACTTGGTTTATCTCACTTTGATGGAAATCTTTGTTTCCCTTATCTATCAAGAAGGTAACCAAGTTACGGATAGTTTAGTCTCTCATGGTCTTTCCCTTGCTCATGATTCATAGTGGTTTACTTCCCAGCCTTTTGTAATTCCTTTGTTTTTAGAGATTTATCTCCGTTGCCTTTTTATCGTTTTATATGATTTTTGGGGTCTGGCTCTTGTCCCCCCCTCTGGTTTGTATTTTTTCTCTTTTTATTCAATAAATTTTTCCACTTGAGGGGTTACGGGCGTGAGATTCGTTTTCTTTTAGGGTGCCAGCGCCAGAAGTTTTCCTTGATCCGCGCCACCCCCCGCCCCCCCCCCCCGCCCCCCCCCCCCAAAAAAAAAAAAAAAAAAAAAAAAAAAAAACCTCAATGATGAGAAAGTTTGATACTTGAAATAAAATCAGAGTTTAGTTATGGTTTATCATAAGTTTTTTTTTTTGTTTTTTTTATTTTTTTTTTATTTTTTATATATAATAAATAGATATAATCAAAGATATGAGTGTACATGGTACGTATTTGGTTTATTTTTAATTAAAGTAATTTGTTCTTATTGATAAATTTCTATTAGGATGTTTTTAAATTTATAGAATTAAATTTTTAGTCAAATATAGGTGTACTAATTAGTTTTATGGGTGGCAATATTGACACCCATAATATATATATATATATTATAATAATAGACTTTCACAGTGCCATATGTCATCGTGAGGGAGCTTTGGATTTAAATGTATTTATTTCTTTTAAAAAATATATATAATGTATAACAATAGACTTTCACAACGCCACATATCACTGTGAGGGAGCTTTTGATTTAAATGTATTCATTTCTTTTTTTTAAAAATATAAATGTATTCATTACAATATTATATATATATATATATATATATATATATATATTAATAAGGCAAAATGAATAGATAATTTATTACAATTAATTTTTTCATGTAAAAAAAATGTAAATGTATTGTTTTTATATATATTAATAGGGCAAGATGAATAGACAATTTGATTACAATTACAAAAATGAATAGATGATTTATTACAATTAAATTTTTCAATTTTTTTTAAATGTAAATGTATTCATTTTTTTATATATTAATAGGGCAAGATGAATGGATAATTCGATTACAATTATGAAACATGATAACAATTATTTAAACTATTCCTATATCATCTTTTTAAACTATTCACAGCAAAACATGATAACAATTAATAAAAACAATAATTCAATTATTTAAACTTTTTAAAAATATATTCTCTTAATGATTATTATCATGATCAATAAAAAAACATCAAAACCCCATCATATTCTCGTTTAAATCGGACTTTAAGTTTATTCAATTAAACCACATAATTATAATAACCAAAAACCCTCTCATCTTCCTCAATTTTCTCTATAAAAACCACCCAAAATCTCACATTTTTTCCATCTCATTCCAATGACTCTTCCTCGCAGATAAACTAAAAAACACCAGAAAGGTAGGGTATTGGATGGCATTTGGAGGTGAGAATAATTTCTATAACTTTTCTTAATATTTGGTTGAATAATTTTAATCTTTAATTTATATATATTTGTTATGATGATTGCCAAATGCCTCTTGTAAAAAGCTTTATATCATTCTCTTGTATCATTTTCTTATCTTTTTTGTTTATTTATTTTATTTTATTTTTAGGAAATAGTTTAGTAGTTAAAAAGGTAATTTTGGATTGATTATTGTTGTGACATATTTTGGTATCTTTATCATGTTTGTTTTGGTTAACAAAACTTGAAACAAAGAATTTTAATTTCGGCGAACTTGGATTTTCAATTAGATGTTGTTTGCTATGTAACCCTCCGGTAAGGCTAGCATCCCGCTTATCACCATCAATGCAGAAAATCAATGGACTGGTTGAGATTTGTGAGGTGATCTGTACTTATGGATGATGGATTCGATAGATAGACTACTACTATAGATAAGTATTAGGGTTGTGAAACTATAAACAAAAAAGAGAAAACTTGAAAGAGGAAAAATTGAGAAAGCTTGAAGTCAAGCTCTAATGAAGAAAACGAGAGAGAATATGCTGTATAACTTTGTTCTTCATTAATTGAATGAACCTTACACTAAAGTGTGTTTATATACAGATATTGTGTTCAGTTAGACCTTAGAGCTGATGTGGCACATTGAATGACTCTCATAGATTCTACTGATAAAGTTAGTTAGAAAAGGCGCCAAACCTTTCTTGTATTGGTGCCACGACTTTCTTTCACAGATTAGCTGTGGAGCTACTCTAGTGAGATGGACTCACAGTTACTAATGTGTATCAGCACCATTTCTGTTATAATCTAACAAGGGTTATAGTCTTTGGTTCTAAATCTAACAATGTATTGCCTCTTTAAAAAAAAAAATTGTATCTACCCGGTTTTCGGGTATCCAATACCCGGATTTTTTAAAAAAGGAAATGTACACATATTTTTGTTATAGTTTTTTTTTTTTTTCTTTCTATTTTTGACCTTTTTGTTTTTTTTTTCTTTTTGGTTTTTTAGAATGTATTAAATATGCATTAAATCCATTATGATTATTTCCAAAAGTAAAAGTTTTTGAACTTTACTTATTCTTATACAGTAAATGATAATCAATACATATTTTCCAAAACAAATTAAAATATCAATTGTAAATACCAAATTCAAGGTAATTCGTTTTATATGGAATTAGTGGTAAATTTTTTAAAAAAAAAATATCAATAGTAATATATATATTCACAAAAATTTAAAATAATAATTTTTAATCAAATATTTATGATAAGATATTAAAAAAAATTAATTATTGCATTCAATTCAATTGATTCTTTTCCTAAATATAAGAAAGTAATCCGTTTTATATGGAATTAGTGGTAAATTTTAAAAAATATCAATAGTAATATATTAATGATAATATAACAAAAATTTAAAATAATAATTTTTAATCAAATATTAATGATATGATATTATAAACATTAATTATTGCATTCAATTCATTTGATTCTTTTCCTAAATATATGAAATTCACTCATAACATATTTTATAAATGGTAATAAATAATTTTTTTTGTATGATAATAAAAAAAATAACTTCACTACTATTTACATCTCCATAATCGGACATGTGAAAAAAAAAAAAAATTTATAAGTGAGTTTATTAAAAAAAAAAAAAAGGAATATCCTTAGAAAATAAGTATGGAAAAATAAATACATTTATCACTAGGCTAGACAATAACCTCCATGGAGTTAATTTTTTTTTTTTTTTTTAGTACTACAAGTATTTCTAGAATAAATGTTTTGATATAAAAAAATAATTATTATACAACCTCTAAATACACCCCCAATTTGCTTGAAACCTTTTTTTTATATAAATGGTAGCTAAACAAATTAATATATATATATCAACAAAGCAGGTGAATTGACACTTTAATTGCAATTATGAATATTAATTGTTTAAAAATCAATTATGGAATTGGTTAACAAAATTTATGCATTATCGCATTAATTACAAGATTTTCTCTTAATTACCTATTGATTTTGTGATTCACAAATTGCCTCTTGATTTTTTTTAATACTCTTGACTGCCTTTTTATTTGTATATTATATTGATATAGAATTGGAGGGTTGTTTAATTTATTATAGGAAAATGCTTGAGTACTAATTGGTCAGTATCCAAGGTACTGACCCTACCAATGAAGTGTTGGCAC
This sequence comes from Acer saccharum, assembly GCA_030490815.1. Lineage (NCBI taxonomy): Eukaryota > Viridiplantae > Streptophyta > Magnoliopsida > Sapindales > Sapindaceae > Acer > Acer saccharum. The sequence continues at coordinate 6,806,584 of CM059868.1, forward strand.
GTGGCCCATTTTAGAAGAATGCAAGAAGATAAATGTAAAAAGTGAAAGAAAAAAATGTCATGTGCATTGAAAATTATTTATTGCATTAATTGAAATTTGAATGCTCTCTATCTTTAGTAAGATATATATATATATATATGAGTAATGCTGCATTGTCCAAATCTGGTGCCCAAATCTAGTGGCAACACTGTAGACCATTCATTTAAATTATATTAGATTTGTATGAATTAAATGAATGGTCTACAGTGTTGCTACATCATTTGAGCACCAGATTTGGGCACCAAATTTGGGTAATATAGCATTACTCATATATATATATATATACAGATTTTCTATTATCAGTTCGTCATGACAATAAATATATCAGGACGAAGAATGTGAATCACTAAATTTACATATTTTGACTTAAAGTGTATGCACTTATCAAAACTTCTACATAATCTATAGTCCACGTTCTTCGTCCTGACATATTTATTGTCAGGACGAACTGACAATATAAATAATATATATATATATATAAGAAAGGGTTAATTGCACTAACTTACCCTTAGTTTAGTGAATATAGTAAGATTTTAAAAAGATACCTAATATTAACACAAACTCCCATTTCCACCAAGTCAATCCGTTGTCTTTAACGGTTGACTAACCTTGACCTTTAGAAAGCCAAATATACCCTTGCCACATCATCCCAAACATAAAATATTTTTTAATTAAAAATTAAAAAATCAAAATTTAAAAAAAAAAAAAAAAAAAAAAAAAAACAACAAAACAAGATAATCTACCGACGGTAGAGCTCCATCGTCGAAAAAAACAAGAGATCTTTGATGATCTCCTTTTATCGGAGGAGATCAACTTCCTACAGTTTGTAAAGAAGGCTCCTTCGTGAATTGGGGACGTTTCCGTCGATGATTGATAGATTATCTTTTTATTATTTATTTTTTTCAATTTTAATTAAAAAATATTTTATGTTTGGGATGATGTGGCAAGGGTATATTTGGCTTTCTAAAGGTCAAGGTTAGTCAACCGTTAAAGATAACGGATTGACTTGGTGAAAAGGGGAGTTTGTGTTAATATTAGCTATCTTTTTAAAATTTTGTTATATTTACTAAACTAAAGGTAAGTTAGTGCAATTAACCCTAAAAGAAACGGAAGATGGAAGATACTCACCACCCATCCAATCTAATAAATGATACAGGGGCCAGTATGGGGTGAGACTCTCTCTCTCTAATCCCTATCTCTATATATATGTAAATGAAAAGAAATGATGACCAAATGAACAAGTGTGTCACATTTGGTGCACCCAATATGCCCACCTCATTAAATGTTATTGGCAAAGCCCCTAGATTTTCCAAATCTCCTTCTCTCTAGATATACTTCCACCTCATCTCCTGTTTTCTCTCTCTCTCTCTCTCTTTTTTTTTTTTTTTACAATATTTAATCTCCTGTCTTCTCTCATCTCTCATTCAATTCCCTCTCTAGCTATTACACAAAAAACAATTGTCTCTTCTCTCTTATATTAGCTCTCTCTCTCTCACACACACAAAAACACAAACACACCCATCTCACATAACAGTATAATAAAGCTGCATGTATTGAAAGAAGAAGCCAACCATAGATAGATAGCTAGGATTTCCATCGAGTATATATGGGACTGATAATCGGATACTGTTGTTGGGTTTTGGTGGGTATTGGTAGTGGATGGATTTGGTATTGGAAAATGAAGAAGAAAATGGATGACAAAAATGGAGTTCCAAAAGGGAATTTGGGTTGGCCTTTCATTGGAGAAACTCTCGACTTCATTGCCTCCGGTTACACCTCGAGACCGGTCACTTTCATGGACAAGCGCAAATCTCTGTAAGCTTCTTCTTTTTTTTTTTTTTTTTCTTTTTTCCAAAATCTTCATTTCTCTCTTGCTTGAGCAATTAGATTTTCCCCCATTAAATCAAATCTTCTTGAGGACTTCTATATATTTATCATGATGATGATTATAAGAACCCTAGCTAGTTAGAGTTGATAATATATATAATTTTTGTTTTTCTCTTTAATATTTTTTATTTTATTTTTTTATAGCGATGTTGATGATATAATAAATATGTTTATAGATAAAATGGTTATAAATACAAATAAAGACAATTTTTTTAAAATTTGGCATTTATTGATTTTTCATATTAATTTTCCTTGAATACGAAAGTCAATAAATTTCTTCCATATATGAACATATTATTCTCTTGTTTTTACTCATTTTTCTGTTTGTTTTTTTCCTTAAAAATTATGTTTCTATCATAAGTCAATCATATGATGTATTGACTGTTGATGATGATGATCAATGTTGAAAAAGATTCTATCCCTTTGTTCTTTTCCAAAGAATATATATATAGTATATATGTGATTCTATTCATTTTTTATTTATGTTTTTTAACACTCATAATTCATTTGATTTCAAAATAGGAAGGTTTAGGTAAGTGATGAAGAATTGTAGATTCATAATCTATTAATGGAGTTTTGATTTAAATTAGACAGCAATTTATGATTATCCCTCATTAATGACACAAATCTACTCATATTAATATTGCTTCCAATTTTCAAAACTGTTAATAGCATCTCACCAAAAAAAAAAAAAAAAACTGGTAATAGCATTAATAACAAACCCATGAGAGCAAAACAGGTAGTAGTCCCAAGAATTGAATCAAAGCAAAAATGTACTCTTCTGTCCTATATATTGCAGAAACTATATCTTCAATCACCTCATTAGGGTTCAGCTATTACACAGGATCGATGCAGTTATCATACATGCATGGTTACGAGAATAATATATTTTCTATTGCTTTTAATTTTTTTTTTCTTGAATTTTAATTTTTATGGAACTTTTGATTAAACAACCATGTAACTATACATAATTTATATACATTAGTAGCTTTCCATTAAAATGATCCCATTTTCTTTTGATTTTGTACCATCATTGTCCTTTCTTTCTCTAGTGCATTATGTATAGAAATTCGTGTAACACATTTACATTCATTCAATCAACTTTTGTCGTATATGCATCATCATGTATAGAAATACGCATCAATAGAGGTGTAACTTAACTGGTAGATGGACGAACTGAGGGTTTGAGCAAATGACTCCCAGATCAACTATTCGAATTCTACTAATGGTAAAAGCTTTTAAAAAAAAAATACCTAAAATGGTCATGGATTAATAAATATTGTTAAAAAAAACAAAATTGTATAGAAACACGCATCGCAACACATCCTCTTTACATTCATTCAATCAAATTTTGTCAAGAATTTAAATTCAAAATCACCGTCATATATGCAATCTATAATTTTTACATTGAAGCTTTTTGTCAATTTGATTTCTTCACTCAATCAAAACTACTAAAACAAGTAGGAAATTTATTTTAAAATAAATAAATAAACTAATTACATATTTCTCTCTTTTAATTATAGATATGGGAAGGTGTTCAAAACAAACATATTGGGATCACCCATTATAGTTTCTACAGATCCCGACGTGAACAAAGTGGTTTTGCAAAACCATGGCAACACTTTTGTTCCTGCTTATCCAAAATCAATCAGAGAATTACTTGGAAAATCCTCCATTCTTCAAATCAATGGAAATCTTCAAAGGAGACTTCATGCACTTCTCGGTGGCTTCCTCAGATCACCACAACTCAAATCAAGAATCACTAAAGACATCGAAAACTCTGTCAAGCTCACCTTGTCTTCCTGGAGACACATGAACAACCTTGTTTACGTCCAAGAAGAAACCAAAAAGGTCTCATCTTCTTCGTCTTCTTCTTTTTTTTTTTTTCATTATATTTAATTAATTACAAATTCAAATCATATTAATTATTATGCTTTAATGCACTACGTTTTAATTATTTTGCTTTGTGGGTATCTCAGATAACGTTTCAAATCTTGGTTAAAGTACTGATGAGCATTGGTCCTGGTGATGACTTAAACTCTCTCAAGAAAGAATTTGAAGAGTTCATCAAGGGTTTGATTTGCTTACCAATCAAACTTCCCGGAACCAGACTATACAAATCTTTGAAGGTACTAAATAATAATAATAAACTTGGGAGATCGATCGACTATAAGTAGTTAACGTTCCAAATAAAGTTACAAAATGGATTCTGCACGAAATCCTATATATGTAAGTGAAAAATAAGAAATTTTGTAACTAAAACCTATCATGCATACATATAAAGTAAGTGAAAAAAAAAAAAGTTACATACTTGGGCACGAAATACCTGAAACCTACTATAGGGTTTTTGATGTGACACAGTTATATATGTTCATGCAGGCGAAGGAGAAGATGTTAAAGATAGTGAATAGGGTCGTGGAGGAGAGAAAACTGGGGATGGAGATGATGTCAGATCATGGTTATGATAATGATGATCAAAAGAGTGGTGCAGCTAATGATGCAGTGGACGTGCTGTTACGTGAATATTTTGTTGAATCAAACGGGAAGCAATCTCTACCGTTGGATTTCATCAGTGGGAATATCGTGGAGATGATGATACCAGGAGAAGAGACTGTGCCAACGGCCATGACCCTAGCTGTTAAATTCCTCAGTGACAGCCCTGTTGCTTTGAAGCAACTAATGGTACGTATATGTATATGCGTGTAGATATATCATATGTGGATGGCTTTTTGATCCAACGGTTAGGATCAAAACGAAAAAGTGTTTTGACTTTTGTTGAGAGGTCGTTTTCATTATACACACGAATGGAAGCAAGCAACGTCTGAGATGGAAGGAAAGTTCGTGTGAAGGACCCCCACTGCATTTTTCAGCCGTACGATTGAGATTGGACGGCTGTTGTGTGAGGACCACCTTATTAATTCCATGTCTATGCGATGTCCGACCACTGGCTTTTATATAGTCGGTGTCACTTTTCTCTTCTTCATTTTTTAATATTTTTTTATTCTTTGACAGTCGTTTTTTTTAAGGAAAAAAAACGTTTTTGACAATGAAAAATAACGTTTTTGATAATATTTTTTCGATATATGGTTTATATTTTTGGACTTTTAGGGTATTTACATTGATAAATAGTAATGCTACACATCCCACCTAAAATCCCACATTTTTCATCCCACTACATGTGATATATGAGGTGTCAAATTATGAATGGATACATATTAATGATGATTTATGTATCCATTCACAATTTGACACCTCACATGCTACATGTAGTGGGATGAAAAAAGTGAGATATTAAGTGGGATGTTTAGCATTATTGTTACATAAAAACTATCATTGAAATATCGGAATTTTGACTTTTTCCCTTGAAATTTTTTTTTCTTTCTAAAATGTCGTACATTTTATATTTTGACACTCCTAAAGATTTTGTTTATTATCTCTCTCAATAATAAATTTCTTGCTCCGCCCCTATTGACTATATATTTTCATCAATGTTGTTATAAATTTGAACCCTAAATATATATCTATTGTAACTAATATTGAAATTTCTACAATATTTTTAATATTTTCACCAAAAACGTCAACATAAATAAAATAATAATAATAATAATAATAAACCAATCAACTACAATAATATAGAAAAAATGAAGGTAGGGAGACAAAGTTGAGACCAGCCATTAAATAGTGTGGAGTCTGAGAGTGAGCAGAAGTAGCCAATTGATTTGAATGTCGTTTTGGGTTCATTTTGGACATTTAAGATATGCTGAAAAAGTAGGTAATAATTATACAAGTCTTTTTTTTTTTTTTTATTGCATCTCTGCTGTATTTCTTTTTTCGATTTTGTCCAAAACAAACCTTGCCATATTTACGTAACAATTTCTTTAAACTGTCAGAGGATTGAAAAAATAAAAATCCCTGCCTTGCCATTAATTTATATATATATTTTGTAAATTTTAATGGAATTGCATTTGTTTGGTGCATATAATTTACTCTTCTTTTTTTTTTTTTTTTTGGTTGCATATTGTTTTTTTGAAGGAGGAGAACATGGAAATGAAGAAGCAGAAGATTGAATCATGTGATGATTATACTTGGACTGACTACACTTCTCTTTCATTTACTCAAAATGTGAGTATCAAATATTCAAATCTATATATTAACTTATTTATTTTAACCCAAAAAATAATAATAATAAGGGTTATTGGCACTAGTCACCCCTGAACTTTACGTGGGTTTGCATTTTACCCCCTGAACTTTTTTTTTAGGCGTTAAAACCCCATAAACTCTCGTTAATTGACAAACAGTTTGATTTATTGCCTCCTGAACACCTGTTTGAGGGGGCATCTACAGTTAGGTTTTACCGATAAATGAAAGTTCAAGGGGTAAAATACAAATTCGCGTAAAGTTCATGGGAGACTAGTGCCAATAACCCTAATAATAAAATGATTTTATTTTATTTTTATATTTTATTTTTCTGTTTCTTTCTCTCTTGCGATAGGTGGTCAGTGAAACTCTTAGAATGGCAAATATCATCAATGCTGTTTGGAGAAAAACTCTCAAAGATGTAGAAATCAAAGGTTACTTACATTACATGTCATCTTAAATATTATAATACTAGTATATAAGTTCACATACTCTTCTAGTTTGGTTTTTTGCTAGGTTTTTCCTCATCAAGTGCCGACAAATGTTGTATAAAAATAAAAATAAAAAGCCAGACCAAGAGAGGATACAAACTTCGTAGTATATTTAATTAATTCCATCGAGTGTTGATTTTACAAAATACGATGAATTGCAGGGTATTTGATACCACAAGGATGGTGTGTCCTGACATCATTTAGTTCTGTTCACATGGATGAAGAAAACTATGAGAATCCATACCACTTTGATCCATGGAGATGGGAGGTAATAATTAAAGTTTTTATTTTTATTTTATGAAAGTGAGTGTGTGAGTGTGTGTGTGTGTGTTTCTCAGAGGCCATTTTCAAACAAATTATTAAGTGGGCATATCCTGTTTTGTCATTGATGATTTACACAGAAAATAGGAGGTGGTGCTGTGAACAACAATAACTATACACCATTTGGTGGGGGTCAGAGACTGTGCCCTGGATTAGACTTATCTCGCCTCGAAATCTCTATCTTTCTCCACCATCTTGTCACTACTTATAGGTAATTCATTCATTAATCATCCAACAAGCTACCCTTAATTACCATTAATTTTCATATAAACATGTGCAGATGGGTTGCTGAAAAGGACGATATAGTTCACTTTCCAACAGTGAAGATGAAGAAGAAGCTCCCAATCACAGTTGCACCCATAAGGATCTGATCACCTGATCATCATCAGCTTTGATCAATCACCATCAAGCTTGCCCATGATCATGCAGATCCACCAGATAGCATCCCCACCAAAATAAATAAAATAAATAAAATACATGTATCATAAAATGAAAGACTGATCTTTTTATCATATAATGAAATAAATCATGTCTTGTTACAATATATATCTTGTTAGTTCTGGTGTCAACATCTTTTTATAACAAAGCAGCTATAGAGGTCTTTTGGGGGGTCCTTATATTTTCTGAGAATTGAATGCAAAGTGGGGATGATCATTGAATTGATAATTACATGATATGTGGTGGTTACTGGTTAGGCACAAACATGCAGGCAGGGAAGGTCATGGTGATTTGATCAAACACGAACACACAAATGCACATGATCCACTACTGTCTACTGTTGTACAATGATATATATTATTGAGTTGCTGGTCTGGTGTAGCTATCAGGAACCTATTGATGATAAAACAACTCCTGTCCACAGGCAATCACAGCACAATGATATGCAACCATGTCCAATATCATCTTAGCAAAGTTTCACTTCTCATTATCAACATGTTATCCATACACAACATATGAGGTTGCCTCATCTTACCAAAGTTAAACTATCGAGGTTGTGAGTTTGTGTCCTCCCAAACCCCGAATAAACCGATGATAGATTAATGAGGAGTGCTAGAGACACTCTATCAACCCACTCTCCCAACACACTCTCTGTTTATGTGATGACATGTGGATAACATTAACTTTTCCACATTAAATTTGTAGCATTTATAAATGTCCTCATTTTTCATTTTATTTACAATACAAACTAACAACTTATTTTCTAGATTGCCCTTATTCTTCAATTTTAACATTGCCATTTAATATCAATATATATATATATATATCATGTGTGTGTTTTTTTTAAGACTCAGAACTTCTTTTATTTCTTGAGTGTATGGTCCCAATTGAATTGTTTGGATATTTCTTTTTACTAAATTTTCATTACCAAACATCACTAGCTATATATATATATATATATATATATATAGAAATTATCCTATCAGTGCATCCTGATATAATTATATAAGGATATTGAATGTGAGCCACTCGTTTTACATATTTTGACTTGGTATGTATGCACTTGTCAAATCACTGTTATAAATGAGTGGCTCACATTCAATATCCTGATAAAGTTATATCAGTGCATCCTGATAGGATCGGGACCGTATATATATATATATATATATTCAAAGCCGGCCTTGGGCTGGTGCAAGAGGTGCACCTGCCCTGGGCCCATGAAAAAAATAGTAAAAACTGTTATTAAATTTTAACTTAAAAGGGCCTAAAAGCTAGTTATTTTTTTTAAAATAGGCCCAATCAAAATAAAATAGATATTTTAGGCCTGGGCCCTTGAGATGTCAAGCCGGCTCTGTATATATTCAGGTGTGTGTGTTTTTTCTAAAACTTTGCAACTACTTTTATTTTTTGAGTGTACGGTTCAAAATTGAATTGCTCAGACTGACTGGTCAGTACCCAAAATACTGACACCACCAATAGGACTGTAGCACATGACCCAATTTGTAAGATAAATGTAAAAAGTAAAAGAAAAAGGGCAACGTGTTATACTCTCATTGGTGGGGTCAGTATTTGGATACTAATCAATCAGTACCCAAGCATTATTCATTTCTTTTTACCAAATTTTCATTACCAAACATCACTAGCTAATTTGATTGTTATTGTATAGAATAAATAAATAGTAAAATAAATTAGAGTTAAATAGTTTTAAAATACATTATAAAAATTCATATAAACTGAAATTCATTATTTTAATTTTTAACATCTGAGAAAAGGAACGTAAACCTCAGTTACCTTTATTGGGTCCGCCCTAATTGTATATGTGTTTGAGCCAAAATCTTTACCTTTCAAGATTTAACTAATGAAAGAAAATTTTTTATCTCTATGTGATTAAAAAAAAAAAAAAAAAATCAATTTTAAATTAAAAGATAATAAATATGTAAATATCTCTTAACAACAGATTTTTTTCTTTATTTTTAATTTTTAAATTTAGATATAGACATTAAGTTTTACCAATCTTATCTTATGATTTTTTTTTATAATATATTTTTTAAACTATTTAATTCTAATTTGTTTTACTATTTATTTATTTTATACAACAACCATTAAGTTATCCATTAATATAAAAAAAAAATGTTTGAGTAAATTCAGTAAAAAGACATAGATATCTAAGCAATACATATATTAAAAAAAAAAAAAAAAAAAAAAAAAAAAAAAAAAAAAAAAAAAAACTGATATTAAATAACAATATATTAAAGTTAAAGAAAATTAGCAATCTAGGAAATAAGTTGTTGGTTTGCATTGTAAATAAAATGAAGAATGAGACCATTTATAAATGCTACAAATTTAATGTAAAAAAATTAATAATATCCACATGTCAGCACATGAACAGAGAGTGAGTTGGGAGAGTTTATTTAGCACCCCTCTAGATTAATTAGACAACATTTAAAATTACATGAGCCCACACTTAAATATATTAAACAAAATTTTTTGGAGAGAAAACCAAAAGTAACCATTGAAAACGTTAAACTTTCGTTAGTAATCACTTTTGAAACTTTAATTGTTAATAACCACTTTTTTTAAAAAAAATTCAGTTTATATCCATAAATTACAAGAGTACCCCTGAAATTAGTTTATTTAAAAAAAAAAAAAACCTCAAACTTGAAATCATGACTAAAAACTTGAATGTTGAAACTTGAAATCATGACTAAAATGAAATGTGAAACTTGAAATCATGTCCAATTTCCCTTCTTCCCCAAATTAGGTTTTTTTCTTTGTCTTTTTTCTACAGATCCGTGCGCCGGCGAAGGGGAAGCTCCGAAAACACGACGCACGACGGCGCTATTGGTTGGGCATGAAGGACGACGTTGCCTTGGCGGTTCGTGAAGGACAGCAGCACGCATGATGCATGACGCCACGCATTGTTGCTGCCGTGAAGCCCAAAAGCTCACCAGCGCTCGACGACACCTCAAAGCACGCTAGAGAGAGAGAGAGAGAGAGAGAGAGAGAGAGAGAGAGCAAAGGAGAGAAAGAAAAAAGAGAAAAAGAGAGAGTTGATTTGGGATTGTTTTCATATGGGGGCATTTAAGTAAATTTACAAAAACATAGCTATTAACAATTAAATTTTCGTTTGTGGTTACCAAATTTTTTTCCAAATTTGATGTGGTTATTCCTAGCAATTTCCACCAAAATTTTGTTAATACTGGCGCACAACTTGATCTTTCAGCTCCAAATATCCATCCAATGCTTTAGCCTCATATAATTTTTCTTTCTTATTCTATTTTGGATGTTTAACTCATTACAGATCAATGTAAGGGATTCAAAGGATCGAAAACTAGACGATTTCAATAATTGTCTATGGTTCTTGCAAAACATAAACTAAGAAACCCGAAATTTTGTTTGTATCGAACCACAAAAAAGGTCAAAATGCAGCGTTACATCTGAAGTCCAAGTCGAACAAGAAGGAATTTTTCAAGCCGTGGACTTTTTCTTCTCTTCCTCAAGCTGTTGAAGCTCTGCCAGTCTTACAGTCCATGCTCTTTCTCTTGCCACGGCAGCCATCTTACGCTCTACCCTCTTAATTCTCTTCTTTCTATTAGCCTCCTGCAACTGAGCTTTCCGCTTTTTTGCCTCTGACTGTAAAGTTCAAAACCCATTTGACATTATGAAGAGGAAAATAGAATAATTATCTCTAAAACAAATAAGCCTCCCTATTCAGGAAGCACTAGCAAGTTCTTAAAGACATCCTAATCTAATGTACTGCAAGCCACATGAAGGCCCAAACAGCAATGATTTCTCGAGTCGACTATCAATTTCAAAATATTGCCAAACTCCTAAAAGAATACATCATGTCAACCTAAACTCAAAGAAAATGTTGTTGCGTGTTAAAAATAAAATTATCAGCATAAGTTAGAAATTTGTGGAATTCTATCTTAAACCTTCATTCTAATAAACGAAAGAAATTAAAGACCACTTAACACATTATGACAAAAGACAACCAATTATAAGTCCACTATGATGCACAAACATCAAAGATGTTACTAAAGTGTATCAGGGCATATGAGATAGTGATGATTTAATAACAGAAAGGCATGACAGGGAAAGGGGAACAAATCCACAAAGAGTAACTATTACGAACTTCGAGGAGACAACCAATATGTTTAGATTCTGGACACTAAGCCTGTAATAAAACTTGGAACTTTAGCTAATGAGATTCCTAAGAAACTACAGATGATGTATTTAGTGTTCAAGGAATCCATATGGTTGGATGGGTTCGCTGGATTTAAGTCATTTATTATTGAAGCACAATGCAATATTTCTCCTAGTAAGTCATAAAACAAGTAGCCAAACATCATTACCATAATTTGTACTCACCATAATGTAATAAGAAGGTAAGAAAGTCAAATCAGATCTAAAGACAACAATCCAGCAGTCAATCTTCTGTAGCATGATATATTGTAATGTGAGAACTGAAGCAATTTCTAAGGCTCACTTTTCTTGAATATATCAAGCTCAACAGATAGGAAATCTTTAGGAAGAACCATAACAAAATTTGATATAAGCACCATCTCAGCTAGTGAAATTTGAAAATCAACCATCACAGTGGCAGGCAAGTTCGAATAGAAAGTGGTTCTAGATACTCTAAAATCAGCACCAATGTCTTTGTCAAGTGAGACAAGATACAAGATCAGGAAGGAGTCAATAGAGGAAACTATGCATAAACAATGCAATGACATGTGTAAAACCTCCACACTCCTAATTTTGCAGAAGTATTAAATAGGGGCATCCCTGAGTAGAATTCAAGAATAACAGTGTTTCTGACTTTCTGTTATGAGCTGTCCAACCCCAAGGGAAGGGTTGAATGGTATAACACCTTTGATTTCCAACCAAGAGGTCAAAGGCTAAAATCTCCTTAAAGTAACCTAATTGAGAATTGCAATCCGTGAGCACTCACTATAAAGGTTGTATAGTCCAGTAGCAGTTCTTATTGTAGAACCCAATAGATAAAATAAATCAGGGAATTTTGAGACATCATAGAATAAAGAAATAGGCTGCCCAGGTAATATGCACGAAAGTTGCAAAAACAGCACACCAAGATAAATTACGAGTATGAACAATTCATTAGGGTGTATGCAGCATTAATAAGCGAGAAATGTGAAAATCAATTCTACCAATAAAAAGTTTTTTCAAGTTATAATAGTCACACCACAAGGGCAAAAATAGTAATAACAAAACCAACAAAAATTCTGAAAAATAAAAATAAAAATGAGAGAGTTAGAAATTGATGATTCTACGAATGCAAACTATGCTGTGATAAGAACTAATGCAGCTTCTCATTTCGCTATGAAACATTTATCAACTAGTAATCACAGGAACCATTAATCAAAATTTAATTTTTAGCAGCCTTTCCAACAGGAACCCAGAAAATTCCTTCCACATGCAGCCTCACTAGAAGTAACTTACATGAAGATAAGAAAAAAATTGTAAACTTAATAAAATCATTCTTAGACAGAATCAAGCTTGCACACTCCACACTCCACACTTATTCATATACAAAATTATCAACCCAATGCAATTACCATTCAATTTGTGCCACTATAAATTGCAAACATAAATAAATCAATGTAAAAATAGTCAAGACTAACCTTAATGAAGGCACAGCGCTGACTCATTCGCTTTTTCTCGTTCCTTCTTTTGACACTGCCTTCATTGGGATTGTTGGGGCTGATCGGCTGACCTTTTGTGTACTGTACCCAAGCATACGGTCCTGCAAATTTCATATAAAATCCTAATTTACATACTGATATAAAATCAAAACCAAAAACATCAAGTAAGTGTACGTATACGGACCTCGAGGCCGCAAGCTGGCTCTTTTGCGATGAGGCTTGTCGACGGGTCTTCGTTTTGGGAATCGCGTGTCGGTTAAGCTGTGGAAATGGTTCAATGCCGTCGGGATCCATGGAGATTGGCGCCCGCCCGAAATGAAACGCGGGTCGGGTTTTACGAACAGTGAGGAGGAGGAGAGAAACGATGACGTGGTCGTCGTCGATGAGGGAGTAGAGGAGGCGCGTGAAATTAGGGTTCTTGAGAGTGGTCGGACGATGTTTCTAAGGGCTCCGAAACCCATTTTGTTAAAATCTCTCTCTCTCTCGTCTTCTTTTCAGTGAACTGCGAATTCAAAGCTTCTTCTTCGATTGCTGATTTGAGTTTCTAAGACGGACGACAACAAATTAGGCGTTTCTGGGCTTCTTACATTGGCCGAAAATGCCCAACCAGCGAAATGCGTGTGTTGGATCTGTTGAGTGTTGACCGCTTGGTTCAATAATTTTTTTTGGGCCTAAAAATGGGTTCTATATGTTGTAAAAGCCCAGAAGAGCCCAACACGGTGCGTTTTGTTTCGGTCCAATAACAAACAACAAACGGTGTCGTTTTTCTTTTTTGCTTCTCATCTCATTTTGCCTCCATAGGCGACTAAATTGCCCGGTTTTGTGCTAGAAATTCTTAGCAACCATATATGGTTGATGTTATCCGAATTCTTTGTTGCTAATTAAAGCTACTGCCCCTTTAAAATGAATTTAAGCTTTTCTAGTAAATGTTTGCATAATTGTGTTTCTTATTACTCTTTGGTGCCTTGTGGTAATCTTGTATAGAGATTAGGGTTATGACAATGTTGCCTTGGTCGGATATGATTCCAAATCACTTATATAACTACACAAGATCTCAACATTAAGCTAGAACTAATACACCTACAAAAAACATGGTGCGGCACTCGAATCAGAGATATTGATAAGCTGAATGAGCGTCATTTAACATCAAACCACGTTAGACGGTGGTACATTTTTACTATTTTGTTGATCAAACTATTTAAGCAGTATAGGATTTGGATAATTATCTAATAGTCATACAACCAATCAAACAGCATAAATGAATCGAAAACTGAAAATTAAGTTAGCAAGAAAAAGTGTTACTAGGAACTGTAAGCTGCAGCTCCATTCTTCGGTTCTGCTTGGTGATGAAAATGTACTCCAGATTGATTGAAAAGAGAGAGCAAATGCAGTAACTCCTCATTAGACAGCTTTGATGGCCTTTTGTCCTCGAAACCACTTGATTGTAGAACTTCTACAATCTTTCCCTTGAACAAACTCGTTTCTGCTTCAGAGCAAGAAGATGAATTACAATCTTCATGACCACCGCGCTCTTCATCATCATCACCGTCTTCATCACAATCAGAACTGTCAGCATTTATGATACTTTCGCTATTTGGACCAATCTTCTTGGACAATCTCAATAGCTCCATCACTTTCTTCTTCTGCTTAAAGGTCGCCCCTAGCGTCCTGTTCTTCTTTCCAAAACAAGTTCTCGTGAAACCCCACCATTCCTCAAGATTCACCTCCGGAATTTCAGCCTTTGGTCTGATTATAACCACGGATGAATCGACTTTCGGGCAAGGAACAAAGTCCCTCTTGCTCACATCCATAACAAACTCCACATCTGCCACCAACTTCACGTTCACAGCCAATCTGTTGAACTCAAAGTCACCAGGACTCGCCAACAACCGCCGCGCAAACTCCTTTTGTAGAAGAAGAGTCGCGCTCCTAAATGGGTTCGCTCCATACACCAACTTAGCCACTAGAGGCGACGATATTCCATACGGAATGTTTGCCACGACCAGATCAAATCGTGGAAAATCCGTCTTCAATGCATCTTTACGTATAACCTGCCACAAAAAAAAAAAGTGTTAAAATTCGGTCCATGTAAAAGCTTCAAGAGTTTCACTTAGGCATTTCATCGAACAGGTAGACTTACAGTGAGCCGATCTTGAAACCCAGATTCGGCTACGCGTTTGTTGAGGACGTTTACCATTCTCTCGTCGATTTCGACAGCGACTACCTTACGGGAGACTTCAAGAAGCTTGAGAGTGAGATTCCCAGTACCGGGTCCGATTTCGAGAACGGTGTCATCTGGGTTTATGTTGGATTTTCGAACGATAGAGTCGAGGATTCGTGGGTTGGTGAGGATGTGTTGACCCTTGCTTTTGTAAAAGTGTATCTTATCTTCTTGGTTGTCATTTGATTTGCGAATCCTATGCTCATCGTCGTGGTCGTAGTCGTGAATTTTACGAGTGTATCGATTGTTTGGCTTGGTACGGAGTTTCCTGAGAGTATGTTGCTGGTGAGTAAATGGAGCGAGAAAGCTTGGAATTGGGCTTATCTTGCGAAGCATTCGATTCTTCAATGGCTACACAGTTAAACAAAAGTATCAGAAACTCAGAAAGTGATGTCTGAGAAGTGAGAATCATTTAACATAGCCAAATATGGCGCCAAATCATAGTTTACAAGGAGTATCGCTAAATGCACCACATTCAGTTTCTATCCAACATATTGAGTCAGAGCTTGATTAAAAATTGGTCGATACACTAAAGCCCATCAAAATTTGAAAGACGAGATTCGTCCGGTGATAAAACCCTCCATACATATACCATAAGGTTGTGGATTTGAGTCTTTCCCCTCTCCAAAAAACCTCAATTTATATAAAAGTGTAATATTTCAAAAAAAAAAAAAAAGTTTTTGTGTTTTTTTTTGTCTTTGAACTATTATAAAGAATTGTATCGATATTTATACCCTGACAAATTATATGTGCACCCTTTTTTATATATGCACCTTATTAAAAAATTTAAAATGTTTTAACTTGTAAACACACTCCACGTATTACCAAAGAGTAATGCTATTGGACCCAAAAAACCAACCTAAATTTCAACCCAAATGCCATGTGGCAACATCACACACAACATGGGCCCACGTCACTCTTTCTAAGATCCCATGTGATGCTATCACATAGGTTTGGGTTGAAAATTTGGATTGGTTTTTTGGGTCCAATAGCTTTATTCATTACCGAATATATCATTTCTCTTCATTTATGAAAAAATATTATAAATTAATAAGTTATAAAATAGTTAAAAAAAATTTGGAAAAAAAAAATTAATACTCATAAGTAGATATGAAAAGCCACGCTCCTCCTAGAATAAAAAACATGGAGATGGAACCTTTTTATTTTATTTTTCCCTTATATTTCTTTTCTTTTATTCTCTCTTTAGAGGCACTGTTCTACAATTTTTTTTTTCTTTTTTCTAACTGTACGATTTCAGTTAGTACAAAAGAATTAGTCCATCAATGACATTAATTGAATCTGTTTATATACTTAAATTTCTGATATTTTTTTATATTAGTTTTGTTTTTTTTAATTAACTTCAATTATTTTCTCATCATATATATTTTTTTTAATGACAGTTAGTTAATATTTATAATTTTAAATAATCACTATTTAAGCTATGAAGGTAAAATGGTTAAATTATTATAAGGAGTTTCCAAATATTTATTTGATTGCTATGGTTTTTGATCCACGTTGTAAATTAGAACATTTGTCTTATTATCTAAAAGGTTATTATGGCATCAAAAGTTTAAATATTGAATATGATGTTGATGCGTGTTGTGATAGAGTTAAAAAATTATTGTATGATTTATATGATGAACATGTTACAATTTATGGATCATCACTGAACTTAGATGTTACTCGAATACAAACTGCATCTCAGCCCCCATCATCCTCCTCCGGATTTTTGAATTTAGGGTATAGTATGTTATCAAAAAAAACCAAAAAACCAAAAAACCTAGATGTTCTTCATCAAGCTCCGGTTTGTATTCCGAGCTTGAATCTTATCTAAATGCTTCTTTTGAGTTTATAGATATGCCAGGGAAAAAAGTTGATATCTTACAATATTGGAAAGAGTACGCAAATTATTATCCAATCATGGCTATGATAGCCAAAAATATTTTTTCTGGACGAAGGTGCAATATAGACAACAGGAAATCGAGCAGGAGCCAACGTACGATTTCTTCAAAGATGACGAACCTGAAATTGAAGCAGTGGAGCCGGAATAGCATATGCCGTATTGCGGTCATGCGGATCACGCCATCACCAAACTTGTAATAAAAGGTAAGAGAACTACGTGGACTTTGATTCCTCTAAACCCCCCAAGAGGATACGTAGGTAACTTAATTGTGGTAAAAATTAAGTGCAAGGCTAATAATTTTACATTTTTTTTTTTAGTTTTATTTTAATTTAATTTTGTAATTTGTCATTTATTTATTTTATGTTATTTTCGAATTTTGGGTGACCCAATTTCCAAATATCCAATGAAATGTAATTTGTAATTTGTCATTTTGTTTAGTTTTATTTTAATTTAATTTTATAATTTGTCATTTGTTTATTTTATTTTATTTTTGGTCGGGTGATCCAACTTCCAACATCCAACCCAATGAATTTTATTTTATTTTATTTTGTAATTTGTCATTTATATATTTTATTTTATTCAATTACAATTTACAACTTACAAGTTACAAGTTAGAAGTCTAATTTTTTATTTTTTATTTTTGTTATTAAAAAAAAAAAAGGTTCCAAACCGTCGATTCCATAGGAACCGGAACCGTGCCAAGTCTATTTAGAGGCACTGTTCTACAAATTTTTTTTCTTTTTCTTTTTTCTAACTATACAATTTCAATTAGTACAAAAGAATTAGTCCATCAATGACATTAATTGAATATGTTTATATGCTTAAATTTATGGTATTTTTTTTATATTAGTTTTGTTTTTTTAATTAACTTCAATTATTTTCTCATCATAATCTTTTTTTTTTTAATAACAGTTAGGGGTTGTTTGTTTTTTTTATCTAAAGTCTTATAAGACCTTAATTTATTAGATATATAGATAAGTCTTATAAATTAAAATACTATGATATGTTTGTTTTTTTCATTTTGGATGACTAATTATAAATATAAAATTGATTAGGTTGTGTTAGGGTTTCTTCAAAATTGGAAATTTTTGGAAAATTGAATTTTATGATTTTATTATGTGTGGATAAAATTATAAATGTATGAATTGTTATAGGATATTTGTGGAAATTTATTAAAAAAACTCTACTGTATCACTTTTTGAATAAGATAAAAGTAAAAAAAATTTACTTTTTCTAAAAAATATATTTATCTTAAAATAAGATATAAGTTGGAAAAACAAACAAACTGATTTATCTTAATTTAAGATATAAAAGGCAATAAGTTTTATAGTGAAAAAAAACAAACAACCTGCTCTGGTCTTAATTTAAGTTAATATTTATAATTTTAAATAATCACTATATAAGCTAAATAGCTAGGTCTTAAAGTTGATCGGGTTGAATCTGACGCTGTGATTATTATAGCATGTGTGAATGGTGGTGATTTTTTTTGTTTAGTCTTGTGGGAACTATTGTAAATGATATTATAGAGCTTTGTGTAGGAATGTGGTTGTTGTTTCATGTCAAGCTATTTCGATCTAGGAATGGTGTGGCACACTCATTAGCTTCCTTAGCTCTTGCAAAACAAGCTAAAGTCCGGTGGGACGCCTAAGCCTGTGAGGGCTGTGCGAGCCCCAAAAAGCCTGCTCTGGACAGGGCTATTGGCATGGTTGGGCCTCAAAAAAAAAAAATAAGACCCTACCCTCAAGCCATGTTGGACCTTTGTGTAGCCGATTTGACACCTACTGTTACAAATCTAAGAGTTGGATGAGTTAATTGACTCAAATTTATAATTTTATCATTGTAGGTACGGGGAGGTTACCATCGGACTAACCTTAATTTCGTAGGGTTTTTTTTTTTTGGGTACGAAATTATAACGGTAATGTTTCATAATAATAAAGTTGGAATACTGAATAACAGTGTCGAATTTTATATAAAAAAATGTGCGAAATATTTCAGATCGAAAAGGACTTTATAAATAGACTAATAAATAACAAAATAGAATTTTATACGAAAAAAACATGCGGAATCCAAAACAAAGACTTTATATAACATACTCTTATATTTTAATTGATTACTGCTACTCGTGTTCGATCTCTTTGATCGATCTTGATTGATAACTACCTTCAACTACATGTAGTTATCCAAATTTAATACGTAAAGCATGCAACAGTTGATAATTGTTTCTTGCTTTGGTTTGAAGCAAATATGTTTACATGCATGTGATATAAGTTAGTATCTCAAAATATGTAATTAATACATCTAATTTATAAATCAATGTTATAATTGTGTGATATATGCAATACGAAGTGGGAGTGCTTCGATTGCAAACTCCTCACACACATTCACATCAATGAAATCGTGCATGCGTTCAAGTCAGGTCTAGGTCTCGTTTTCTAATTTTGAAATTTGTATATAATTGTTTAATTTTAAAGAGATGAATTTATTTATTTTCCAAGTTTTACAAAACCAAAAGAAAATCATGCCATGACTCTTTGTCTGCCTAGTCAAAATTATAAGTGCTTATCAAATTATTTTGTTTTTTCTTTTAATATTTTTATAAAGAAGATCTAGCTTTAATTGAAAGCACTTCAAACACAACCATAAAATATAGATAAAAGCAAGTAGCAACACTCCATAGACACTATATGAAACCTTTGTTGGTACATTTTTCACCGTTATTGGCGCCAAAAATTTGCACCATAAAAAATGGGTTTCGTACAATTACTTGACTGACGGTTCTGCCAAAAAGATGAGAAATTTAAGGTCAAAAAGAAGTTGATGATTCTTCCAATATTTGCTTTTCAAACTTGATATATCAAAAGAAAGTAAACCACAAGGTGGTTGCCTTGGTGGTCCAAGACTTGGAATTAAATACCCAAGTCTTTGATTATACTCTTGGTAATTACATTGTTGTCAGCCCTCAGGATGTTTAGTTCTGCTAGTGGAAAGACAGACATGAGGCTAACGTCAGCAGTTCGAATCCTAGCCAGACGGGGGTGAGTTCTGATTTAACCTCTTGCATTCTTGTGGGGTCAAGGGTGTGGGCTGGGGTTTCCTATTTTGTCCTACTCCACGATCCAACATACAGGGCACGGCGAGTCATGTAGTTGGGGAGGATAGGTTAATGGGTGCCTAGACGAAGTTCGGGATCCTCGATACCCAAAAAAAAAAAAAAAAAAAATTGTGTTATATTTGAAGGAATCTGAAACTATATTAGACTATAACAAGAAAG
This sequence comes from Acer saccharum, assembly GCA_030490815.1. NCBI lineage: Eukaryota > Viridiplantae > Streptophyta > Magnoliopsida > Sapindales > Sapindaceae > Acer > Acer saccharum. The sequence goes on from CM059868.1 coordinate 6,826,955, forward strand.
GAGAGATGTTTACGTTGAGATGAGACTGTCTAATGGTGTATATATATATATGTATATTTGTCTTCCAATAAACTCCTTGTATGCATAAAGAATTTTATCTAAAAACAAGATCAATTAGATGTAACTCGTTTTTCTAATAGTCGTTGAATACAACGATTAAAATGTAAGCGTGATTAGAAAAGGGTGTGAAGAGATGCAGACTACACGATAAATAATTAATGTCGATGAACCATATAAGAATGACAAGAAGAACCAATGTGGTTTTGTGCTTAATGCCGATATTTATTCTGTCTGACATTAATATTCCAGATTCGAGTCGACGAGCTGTACAAAAAAGTTCGGAGAAAACTCTTGTATTGAAAATCATATAAGGAATAAAGAGAACATCGTTTGAGCATATATATCTTGACATCTTGTATATGAAGCATTGTCATTGCAAGCGTATATATGTAAAAACAATCCTTATAAATCACATTCCACCATACGTTTCAGGACTTGTCTAGTGTGGTTTTGGATAGCTTGGCACCAAATTAAAATCATTTTATCCCGAATCTTCCACCGTTAAATACTTAAATCTACATAATATGTATCACGGATTGTTTTTGCATAAAATACAACATTCTTTTGTAGTTTACTAGTGTGTGATGATGACAAATCACTTATTACATTATTTAATTTGGTTTTTTTTTATTAATTATTTTGATTTTTTAGTTCTAGGTATTGTAATGAATTATAATACTGGGTGGACCGGGACCAGTAAGATATGGTTTAAATTGGACCGGACCACTTTTTTTTTTTTGACGGCAACCGGACCACTTATGAAGTGATAGTGTGATATTATATTATAGCACCAAATGGAATTTTTGAGGTGTCACATGAGTCATGATGACATATATATATATATATATATATATATATATATAGATATATATGTTACCATTAAAGAATACGAAAAACATACTTTTTTTTTTATGTACTTATTGACTCTTTTGATTGATAACTACGTTCAAGTTTCAACTCCACAGCTGTAGTTATATGTCCAAATTTGAGAAACAATCTAATGATTAGAGCATGGAACAACTAATAATTGTTTCTTGCTTAGTTTTGAAGTAAAATACATGGATGAAGCTAATTTGTTTGTATTAATCTCCAAATATATATATATTATATTTAGTTATTTGAGGTTACTATATATACTTAGTTTAATGTTGGTAAATTAATTATAATATTATAATTTTACATACCATGTAAATCCACTCTTAACTCAAATGATGTGTATATAATATAATATTATCATTTCGGTGGTGGTATAAGTCCATGTTCCATTATACGTATTTTACAAATATTTATAAGAATATTTTTCTTTTCAAAGTTGTAAGAGTGGATATTCATGTTACCAATATAATATTTGATATCGACAAGTATAAATATCTAAATCGTATACATACGTAGTGTTTAATATTGACAGATCACTACAAACTTATGATCCCTTCAGTGTTATATATAGTTCATAAAATTAAAAGATATAATTTTACCTTATTTAAAATGTATTCCAATTTTTAGTGATATAATGTTGGTCTAGTCATACCCTCATAACCGCCTTGACGAGGCTGTGGTTCAAGTGATCATGTCTCCTTTTCTCCTCTATATAAAATTGTAATAGGCTATATATATATATATATATATATATATATATATATATATCAGTCTTTCTATTATCAGTTCGAACTGATAATAAATATATCGGGACGAAGAATGTAGACCACAGATTATGGAGAAACTTTGACAAGTGCATACACTTTGAGTCAAAGTATGTAAATCCAGTGGTCCACATTCTTCGTCCTGATATATTTATTGTCAGTTCGAACTGATAATAGAAAATCTGTATATATATATATATATATATATATATATATATATATATAAACACACTGAGATTGGTTACTCCATTATGGGATGTATATATATATATATATATATATATATATATATATATATATAAACACACTGAGATTGGTTACTCCATTATGGGATATTACCCGGCTGAATAAGAGTTGTACGTTTACCATTAAACTACATTGTACGGTGGTGTGTTGACAACTTAGGGCCAGTTTGGTATTGCTTTTGAGAAGTTAAAATTAGCTTATTTTATAATTTTAGCATAAAATAATGTTTGGTAAAACTTCCAAAAGTGATTAATTCATAATCTGGCAAGTTTTGACAGTGATTTTGAGAAGTAGGTAGGGGGTTACTTTTTGAAAGTGATTATGAAATAATCTATTTCAGCATTTAATGAATCTTTTAAAATATCATTATTGTCCTTATGAAATCAAATTAAAATCATTTATATACCTTATTTCATCTTAAAATTAAAGATTCTAATTAAATATTGATTTGATTTATAAAATCTTTTTAAAATATTTTTATTATTCTTATCGATTTTGTTTTCTAATTTAAATATTCTACTTAAATATTGATTTAATATATATAATAAATGAAAAAAATAAAATGAGGTTCTAAAATCATGTCTATTTTAGTCATTGTAACTAATTTCAGCACTTTTGAAATAAAATTACCAAACATATGTATACTGCTTTTGAACTATACAGTAGTTTTAAAAGTATAATTAACCAAACATCTACTAATTAACTTCACAGCTGATTATTCCTTCAGCACAGCTAACAGTGATTATTATAAAAGTTACAGCAATACCAAACTGGCCCTTATAACTACTTTTGTCGACTGAGATTTTATCTAATTTAGTATCTGTAGGATGAATATCAATGGTGCAATACCAATACTATATTCTGCTAATCAACCTTTCCGAATAACATAATTACAAAACATAATCATATCAAGGGCGTTTAATTGTTCTTGTTTAGTTTTTGTGATCAATCTAATAAATTATCATTATTGATAAATTATTATTGTGTTGTATCAACGGATTGGTGAAACAATAAACGGCTAAATATTACATGTTAAAGCCTTTAAAATTATATAATTACAAAACTAAACCAAACATATTCATGACTAGCCTCTTTGTCTGCCTAGTTGAGTCATGAGTGGAACTCATAACGATATAATTAATTAAATACTAAGTTCTGGGCAAGAAATTAAATATCTGTTCTGGTGAAATATTGGAGTCCAAATATATTGGAAATATCAACGATATTTAGTTCCTTGATTTCGATTTTCGGGTGAAGAAATCTCTAACATCAATAGTTTGTCTGAATTTTTTTTCTTGAAAACTTTTTACTAGTAAATACCAACTTCTCATAAAGTCCTCGAAAATGCTTCTTAAGAAGAAAAAAATAAGTCAAATATGGACCGAGACGCCGAGTGTTTTTAGGTGGAGTATAATTGACACCTGAGATTGTGAAAGTTGATATTATCATTATCGATGTGATTTTTAGATGATTAAAATTTGAAATTTTATCATTATATTTTTTTTGGTCAGACTAAAATAAAGGGTTCGTTTGTTTTTTTTACTTAACATTCAATAGGTTTGAATTTTGTTTTGTTTATTTTTGTAAGTGGTCAAACAACTTAAAAATATTTCAAAACAACTTAAAATAAAAAGTAAAAAAGTCTGATTTTTTAATTAATTTCAAATTACTGTATTGCATTTAAAATATTTTATTCAAAATTATCTTTCTAAAGATAATTATTTCCAATAATAGCATGATTTTATATTATTCAAATTTCTTTCTTTTGACATATTATTAATGATAAATAACTATAAACAAAATAAAATAAAATAAAAAACCTTAATCACAATTTCACTCTCAACTCCATTGTTTTTTTTTTTTTTGTTTGAAGTACTATTACATCATTTCAGGGTTTTGTTGGAGAAGGGGAGGACTCAAACCCACAACCTCGTGATGCATGTGTGAGGGGTTTACCACCGGACCAACCTCATCTCGTCCAACTCCATTGTTGAACCTTGAATTTTTTTTTTTTTTTTTGTTATGTAAAAATCAAAATCATTATTTATCATATCTTATCAATACTTACATAAAAATGGTTTATTATTTGTTTAATTATTTGTATTTAGTTCTTTGTATCATATCAAATTAAAATACATAACAATTAATAGTAATAAGGGTATAAATGTCAAACCATTGTTTTCAACCAATTTTTTTTTTTTTTTTTTTGATAATATATATTAATTCGGAACCAGGTATTTTTTTGAAAGCTTTTGCCATTGGTAGGATTCGAGCCGTGACCTAAGAGTCATTTGCCCAAGCCCTAAGCTCGTCCATCTACCAACTGAGCTACGCCCCTGTTGGCACCAATTTTATTTTTAAAAACAAACAATTTGACATTATATTCAAATGTGAGAAAAATAAAAAATAAACTTGTCTTTCAGTTTTCAATCTCCATTCAGTCTTCAGAACCATTCTGTTTTTAGACGACCCCTAACTTAAATTTATGACTTAAAATTTTGATTTCAACATTTTAACCACCTATGTGCTTTTTATCCAAGAGTGTTAAATGCATTCAAATCTCAATCATTGAATTAATAACACATGAGTGGTTGAGATGTTAAAGTCTAAAATTTAAGTTGATTTAGTTTGACCCTTTTTAATATATATATATATATATATATATATATATATATATATATATACAGTCTTTCTATTATCAGTTCGAACTGACAAAAGTTATACCAGTTCCTTACATGTGGGCCACTGGATTTAAATACTTTGACTGACAAGTGCATACAGCCAAGTCAAAGTATTTAAATCCAGTGGCCCACATGCAAGGAACTGATATAACTTTTGTCAGTTCGAACTGATAATATAATTTCTGTATATATATATATATAATGAAGATGGTCTGTTCTTATGTAGATCATTAGTATTTTTTCATCATATTTAGCATTCTCTCAAAATGACCATTAAAATGTTTTGACAAAACAATTGCTCATCTTTAAAAGTACTTCCCATCATATTATATAAAATACATAAAAGCACTATTCCACTTATATTATGAAACCATAATACCTTTTTTTTAATACAATTATTAGTGCCAAATTTTAATTATAAAATAACGGTTTAGTCACCCTAAAAGAAGAGAAATTATAAGTTAAAAAGAAGTGTTATTCTACGAGATTCCAATTTGCTTTGCCAATATGGTCCATTACAAAGAATAAAAAAATAAAAGAAAGAGTAGGTTGGACTTGAAGAAGAAAGGGAGATGTGAAATTATGCCATGGAACCCCCGAGAATAATAAAAAGAACCAACATCTAGGCCCCAGAGAGTGAAGGTAAACTCTCAAATACATAATCATATATAGGAACAAAAAGGTACATCTTTCGAGCAAGTCTTGTACATGACGTATTTTATCCTTTATTTTTAAATTAACATAGATATCAAATTTAAAGATTTATCGATACCAATCGAAATTGAGTGTAAGATTTAAACCCTAATCATAAATATCGAAAAATAAAAAGTACATAATTTTTAGTGTCTTGTATAAGAAGATTTTTATTTTTTATTCCGATATTAGACTAAATGTCCACCAAGACTTGTTTAGATCAAGAGAGAAACTCAAATTCTGATCACAAATGCGGAAGAATATAAAGTAAATAGTTTGAGCATATCTTGTATATGAAGTTTTTTTTTTTTTTTTTTTTTTTGCAATTGATATTGAGATTGGATTAAAGGTCTAACAAAACCGGCCTGTCTAGATTATGAAAAAGTGCATAACCACTTAACTAAGGGGTCGTTTGATTTTTTGTCTGAACATTGAATAGTATTGATTTTTTCTAAAGACTGAATAGGGACTGAAATCTGAACTTGAATGACATGTTTGTTTGTTTTTTTTTTTTTTTTTCCTCACATCTGAATGTATTGTCAACATTTTTGTTTTTTAAATGTAAAATTGTCTGAAAATAAGTAAGTTTACATTTATACCCATGTTAAACAATTATACATACAATATGGAATAAAAACAATCCAAAAATAATAATTATATATGAATACATATGATCATGATCTTCTTCTTTGATTACAAACAAACTTCATTTTTACTAAGAAAGATAAATGTACATCACCCTAATATCATAATAAAGTATTGATATTAAACACTAATATGAAAAGTGATTAAGGTTCTTTTTTATTTTTAAAGCTATTTAAAATAAGCAATATATTAAAATATAGATTTCTATACCATATTTAATTATGATGAAATTGGAAATATATTATATATTGGGGATAGTATCAAAAGAAAATATTTTTGGATTGCATTTATTGCAACTCATTGATTTTGAAAAGTCAGGATTTTTTACTTTTTTATTTTAAGTTGTTTTTTGATATTTTTAAGTTAAAAAAACAAACATAACAACTTAATAATTATGATTCAGACCCATTAAATTTTAAGTGGAAAAAAACAAACGACCCCAGACTTGACATGTTTGTATATATATGAAGTTTACTTTTGGTATGCAACGGGAATATATCAAGAATGTGTAAAAAAGAAAGAAAAAAAATCTTGATGAATCTAGCTAGTACCATAACTTTTCAAGATTTGTCTAATGGTGTTTTGGACCGTTTGGTATACCACTACATCACACTTGTTATGATTTAGTTAACGGTAATTAAAGATCATGTGCTTGTTAATTATTGCACTAATGAATCTTAAACACGTACATTCAAGCTTTTTGTTCCTTTTTACTGTTCTAACGGGCCATAAGACAGAAAGCCGTTTGGATATTCTTTGAATCACTCCATGAGTAAAAGGTTTAGTAAATTTGTTTGGACAACCTAATCTTTACTTAATAAATAAAAAATAAAAGACCTATAAATTTTGAAGACGATATTCATCTAATGTTATGTCACTCGCATCATATCAAATAGAGTAATGCTACTTTGCCCAAATTTGGTGCCCAAATGACGTGGCAATACTCTCATCCATTCGTTTAGATTGTATTAGATTTGCTTGATTTAAATGAATGGATGAGAATGTTGCTACGTCATTTGGGCACCAGATTTGGACAAATATATATATATATAAAATTTATTTTCATTTTCTAATAACTAATCACAAGCTTCAAATACACTCAAAAGAAAGGTTCCAACTTCTTTAGTCAAATTAAATGCGATTGATTGATTAAGTTGGTTGTAAAATGAACATGTTAAATGTTTTTCCTACAAATATAATTGTCTTATATTTTTTAAAAAATAAATAGTTTTGAAATAAAAATAAATAAATAAATAAATAAAAGAAAGAACTTATTTTGAATACAACAAAATATAGCATTTATTTTTAAATTTCAAAATGCAATGCAATAGCTAGTTTAAATGGGTGAGGTTATATTATTTATTCAAGAAGACTTTGGTAAAAATGACGGTGATGAGAACTAAAACGATAATCAAATAATTTATATTTATTTTTTAAATACATTAATATATAACTTTTATTTAAAAAATAAATATAACTTTTTAAAACTTATTATAGAGAAAAAAATAAAAAAATAAAATAAAACATAGACTAAAAGGTGGTACCGTAGTAACAAAAAAGGAAAAGGTAGCAACAAAGTCAAAGGTGCCAAAATCTAACCACGTGGAAGCGAACATGTCATAGGATCCAATCCAACACAGATTCACTTTTACTATTGCCAAACATGTTACACGTAACTTTACGAATATGCCCACACTACACGCGACGTCCACGCGCGTGGAAGTACGGAACTCTTCTTAATTTTGACCCGAGGACAAACAGAGAATACCGTACACTTACGAATCTCACATGGCGCGTCGGCGGAAAAAAATTCCATCCAAGAATGGCGTAGATTGATTTGACAACTCAAACTTAAACGGAATCGCCTCCACCGACGTTAACGGCAGAGGATCTTAAGTAATCATCGAATGAAAATTCGACACGCGTTGACGGTGAGTAACGGCGCTTAGCTGTCGTTTGAGGCTAGAGGGGAGAGGTGTCAACTCACGGTTTTTTGTGGTTCTAAAAGGAAAATCATGCACGGCACGTGCACCGACGCACAATTTTATTTTTTTTGTTGGCGATGGGTCCCAGTCTCGCACCTTCTTTCACGTGCACAGTCACCTACCAGCCAATCAAATTCCAAGCCGTCGCGTGACTTGTAGCATTCGCCATCTTTTTTTTTTTTTTTTTTTTATTTACTTCTGCTCACCCCGGGGTGAGCAATAGTGCATTATCCTCCAAAAAAATTATAACATATGTCCATGAAGGGGTAAATTTATACAAACCGTGTTATAATTTTAGACAATTTTACCCTTCAATGAACACATATCATATGTTTGAAAGGGGAGTAATGCTTACCCCCTTAAGGGGGTGAGAAAAATGGATTCTTTTTTTTGGCCTAATTGACTTCTCACTCTCTATAACATTCATTCTTAGAAACTTAATTAATAACTACCTTAAAAGGCACCGTAGCAAACATTTTTTGCACACCAAATGTATTAGGGTCCGTTGAAAATCATGCACTACATGTACGGTTCAGATATCCATTCTCTAGGAGAGAAATCTAATCACAATTCACGTATGCTAAATTATTCCGTCGATGGTGGAAGAAAAATGGTTTTATTTTGATATGCGAATACAAGCTAAGTTCATTTGTTATTGAATATTCATTCTAATCAAAATGGTTGTGTATATCTATTTTCATGCCTAAGACAGGAGTTTGAGTCTCACATTTATCAAGTAAATTGTTAAATGGAGGACATTTTCTTTTAGTGGGGATTATATTTCGAACAATTACAAAAATAAGTCTATCTCAGATATAAATAAAATTAAAAATCAACCCGTTAAATTAGTACAAATTGGGATTAGAGGGCTTTAATGCTCAACAGCATCAAATACATCGTTACCAATTAAATGGCTGAATATATGTGACAAGTGGGGGTCCACTAGCGTTGTGCTTTGAGTTTGGTTGTGCTATTTAATTAAACCAACGATATTTGTTTCTCCCCTACAAAGCTAGAACCTAAACTTTCAACGGAATTTTCTTTTCCAATGGAGCAAAATTTCAAAGATTTTAGCTGGCGAATAAATTCTAGATAATACAGTATAAGGATTTTCTACTCTCTGTTTCTTCTTCACACTTGAACGGGTCAGAAGTTCGGAACTTACCTAAATCAAGCATTACATATGTAATTTGGATATTTAAAATAAATAAATTTATAATTTGTAGTGAGAATTGAAACCATGCAATGCATCTAATATATATATATATATATATATATATTGATAATATCCATTAATTCGGGATCAAGTTTTTTTTGAAAGCTTTCGTCATTGGTAGGATTCGAACCGCTGGCTTAGAAGTCATTTGCCCAATCTCCAAGTTCGTCCCTCTACCAGCTAAGCTACACTCCTGTTGGCCCCTAATCTATATATTTAAAAGGCGAAATAATTATAGATCATATTTTGGTGAGGTTGATAAAACAGAAATCATGCATGCTCAGCTTTCAATATCGGTGCAAGAGGAAGCATGCACCGTGAGTTAAATTAATAGGTTATACCATTACACCAAAAATTATGAACGGCCTTAAAAGGATATCGCAAGCACATTTTTATTTGATCGACGGCTGTGATCTAATAATATAAAACGTTAGGTGGTGGTGGTGGTGGGACACATTCAATTGTATAATTGAAGATAAATATGAACACAACAAGCTTCTAATAATTAAATGCAAACTGACTTGCATTTGATTGGAGGCAAAATAGACTAGTGAGTCATGGTTCCGGTTGTGTGAGGGCACCCCATGAAAACGACCCTTAAAAATCATATTCCCAATCGGAGATGTCACTTTCCTTTTCCACGGCCAACGAAAGTCGTAATATTTAACTACATTGATCTGTCTTATAAAAAGTTTGGATAACTTCAGACAAAAATAAGAGTCTCTATTAATCAACAATTTTAGTAAGATCGAGTTAAATTATATCCTGAAGTTGGTATTGACTTTTACGAGTTGATGTTAATTTTTTTTTTTTTTAAGATTAATATATAACAGTTTTTCTATTGTCAGTTCGTCCTGACAATAAATATATCAGGACGAAGAATGTGAACCACAGATTATAGAGAAGTTTTGACAAGTGCATACACTTTGAATCAAAGTATGTAAATCTAGTGGTCCACATTCTTCGTCCTAATATATTTATTGTCATGACAAACTGATAATAGAAAATTTGTAATATATAATTTCATATATATGTTACAAAATAAATATGATCTACATGGATTGGGTATTGATATTAATCTAGTAGTTTTGATGTAGCAAAAATAACTTCTACATTTTTTTTTTTGACAAATAATAACTTTGACTTTTTCATTGACATGAACTATGGAGTCGTAAAAATGGAAGAAGCTAGGTAATAAATTTAAACAAAAGCTAATTAACCTCAATAACAAATAAAAATAATGGCAAATACTCTTAATTAATCTTTTGATTGACACTTAAACCACGTACATCAAATTTTCTCTTCTCTCTTTAAACTCTATTAATTCATTTCGTAAGCAAACGAGACTAATTTACCCTTCATTATTTCACTTGACAATGTTTATTTATTTATTTTATCCTTTTTTCGATAGAGAGTAGTTTTGTTGGCCGGGTTTGTACGGTTGTATTGTCGATCAGTTTACGTGGCGAGAACCCCCTCTTGTTACGAGAGTAGTTATCTTAATATTATTTATACTATTTTATCTCTTATTATTGAGAGTATCTAACATTCGAACTAATACATAAAAGATCTCTATATATCACACAGTATAATTTGATATATGCCCAAAAGCACTGAAGTTTTTTTTTTTTTTTTTCTTTTTCTTCAAATTGAGAATTTCTTTACGACATGTTATGACAAAGTTGGTCCATAAATTGAATACCTGCCAACTTTAGATAAGAACTTGCTCAATCATTCAAAAACATATAAATTGAGATATGAGAATATATATATATATATATATATATATATATAGGTGGTAGCTTTACGCAACTAGAGGAAATATAAATGGTCCAAAGAGAACAAAATGATGCTACGTGTTATAATATTATATAGCCGAACCATAACAGCAAGTGGTGCGGTGGCCGTGGCATTGCCGGTGGTGGATGTGTCAAATTCTGATCACAAATGATTGCCAACACAACCGCGTGCCTCGTTCACAATCTCATATGACAAAATAATGCAACACCTTATCAACTACTTGTCTATTTTAATTAATTAATAATGCAAAAATCAATTCCATATATAAACACACTTGTCTATTTTAATTAATTAATAATACATATATTTATAAAATGCACATGACAAAACAATGAGACCAGAAACCTATATGTTTAAGTAAAAAGAGAGATGCATAATGCATTACAACGTATGCGAAATGGAGATGTGCAAATTAGAACGATGTTTTTTTTAAACAATTGTCTACTGCAAACAAAACCCGAATGTCTACTTCCATAATCAAAAGAAATAGGCTACCATAATCAGAAGAAGTCGACTCCCAGCATTGAGAAAAATCTGAACTATTGTTACTATCAGAAGTTGGTAATCATAGATAGAATTCTAGTGGTAAATTACGTTTGTATTAAATTAGGGGTCAGAAATTAATTATAGATTATTATAAAAATAAAAATCATATACTTATCATTAGTTAGTTGAAATATTTAAAGGTTATTATATTATAAAAAAAATATCCGAAAAGTCCGGTTAGAAAGTGCCCATATTTAGCGGATTGTGACTGCGGCCCCACAGTTTCAGGTCCCCGTTCTACTCCACTAACTTTCTTCCGTCCATTCCGCCATTGAAATGTTGAATTCCACCAAACAACAAAACACACCCAACACCAAAAAAAGAACAAAGATTGTTAACAAAACAAACCTAACCTAACCTAAACCACTTAAATGACCTTTTTTTTTTCCTCTTAGAAGAAGAAAAAAAGCAAAAATAAAATAAAATAAAATGATAATATTGGATTATGATCCTTGTTATCTATCGTGATCAAACATTAATGTATCATCCTAATAGTTAACATTCTTTATTTAGTGGGGTCGTAACACTAATATAAAATATTTGTATGGTAAGAATGTAAAAAAAAAAAAAAATAATTTTTTTTTTTTATAGAAAACTCATAATTTCATGAAACAAATTTCTAAATTTTTTTGGAGTCCATGGCCTTGCCTTCGAACACTAACCGGAGACGTTTACTTGCACAATATGAAAAAGAAATTTTCATACATACCGATAAATATGTATCGAATAAACTTTTTAACTAAAAGTAAAAGAAAAACGAAACCTTAAAAAATAAATAAATAAATAAATAAATAAAAATAAAAATAAAATGTCAATTAAGTGGAGACATATCATTAGTCATAAGTCATGACTCATGAGTAATGACATACAGTTAAAGATGATGACTGACTGACTGCCCATATATATAATCAGCAACTAGTTGACTTGAAACACTTAGATTAGTTGGATTAAACACCACTACCATGATGTGATTATTAGAGTCAGTGGTTAATTATTATTGTAATATAAATTAAGAGCTTTTTGCATTTTCAGGTAATATTAATTAATTTTTTCAGAATATGGTCACATGGATAGCTGGGTTATGTGGCATGCAAGATCTCATGTCTCTGTTAAAAATAATTAAAATTATGATTTAGAGACTTCCTCTTATGTATGTCTCAATATATTATACGAGAGAAATTTTCTTTTCAATGTTATGGGGTAGATATCCGAATCGTATATGACCACATTTAGAAGACAAACTAGTAGTAGTGTTAATTGTTTATTTTTTTTTTTATTTTTCATGTGATAAATGATTCACGAACCATATGATTTGCATTGTTTCTCACTTTCTCATAGATTTCCACAAATAATGTCGATTAATTGGTTGCATTTATACCAACAAGGGCGTAGCTCAGCTGGTAGATAGACAAGCTTGGGGTTTGGACAAATGACTTCCAGGTCAGCAATTTGAATTCTATCAATGACAAAAGCTTTCAAAAAATTACTTGTTCCTGGATTAATAGATATTGTTAAAAAAAAAAAGTGAATTGATTGAAAATTTCTCATCTAGACTAAGAGTTTGGTTTTAATTAGATTTTTTATTTTTTTTTGAATTGGGGTACAGGGGATTTGAACTTGGGACCTCAACTATACTTAGAGGTGTGGTTATCAACCAAGCTAATGCATGCAAGTTGCGACCACCTTTAATTAGGTTTCTTAACATGTCTGATTAGATCCTTTAAATCAGCTAACTTTTCATTAAATCAAATGATCATGAACAATTTCTCTTGTCAAACACTCCTTTTTATATTCAAGAGTGTTCTTAAAAATCTTTACATCATAAACTATATATAAAAGAACACATCACTTGTTTATTTGTCGAGATCTGTTCTATTAAATCTTTAGTTTATCGTGTTTTGATCCTATAAATATATATATATATATATATATATATTAAACACGAGTGTCCCACTAGTATTTAAGAACATGTTGATCGAACACACCACCATAGATAGATCTGTCCTTCAACTATTGTAAAAAACCAAATAGAGACACCAAGAACCAAGTATCACAGTAAAGGAAAAACAAAATATAAATGCAAAAGCAAGTACGAATGGTAGTGACAGCTATCAGTTGTTTCATGTTCCTGAGATTGGACAGAAAAAACTCACACAAAATAAAGAGATTTTGAAAAAAATTTCTTCTTCTTTAAATTGGAACACCTACTGAGATCACATACACGGTCTAGATATCCACTCCAACGACACGAAAGATATCTACACAAACTTCCCCCACATATATATTTTATAATATGCAACTTCCACCCACACATTATTTATACATAGAGGGATATGCAAAAAGATTTTGATTTTGTTTTTTAGAGACAAAAGAGAATGTACAAATTTTGGTTCATACGTTACAATAAAATAATAAAAATAATAATAATAAAAAAGAAGGATAAAAATTCATGGGAAGCTTCATGCTGCTGCCTCCTGGTTCACATGGCAAAGTAGCAAACCATGCAAGTGGGGCATTGGCATGTTATTTTTCTACTTCTTTACCAACAAAGAGACCCGAGACACCAGCAGCAAATGAAGCAAAGCAAAGCATTTATGTTATCTCATTTAATTACATTTACACCCCTGGTCATCAACCATATTTTACAAGTCAAGCTTCTCCAACTCTAATATATAGGATTATTGTCTGCTGACATTTCTGTGTAAAAATTTGGAATCTGGTGCATGAAAATTTGACTCTATATATATATATAATGCATCGGTGGCATAAAATACAGACTGTAAGTTGCAGATGTTACATAGTGGAGAAATATGTTGTTGTTGTCAATTTCTGCTGGTGACAATTGTAAAGAGAGAGAGAGGCATGTGAATGACATGTGAATCAAATTTGTGTGTATGCTTTCAATGAATCTTCTTCACACATTTGTACATTGACAGAAAAATAAATAAAAATAAGAATAAAAATTTAACCTTTAATGGAAACCCAGACCAGAAATGAAGATTTGAGATACACCCAGATAGTGAAAAATTAATGAAAACAAAAATAATTAACAAAACCAGTAATTAATCTCCATAGCAAAGCAAAAGCATAGCTGTTATTAACTTTAACTTTTTTTATTATTATATTTTGGTGGGAGTGGGATTCTGTTTCTGTTAACGCGTGCTGTATACTCACCAATCACAAGTATAGAACTGTTCCTATACTACTAATCTGACTTATTAATCAACTGTAAAAAGATACTTAAACTTTACTGAGCTTGTGTCGGGTTTTTTTATTTTTATTTTTATTTATTATTTTTTCTTAGTTTGGTAGGTCATGTAGGACACGCAGTGATGAGTGCAGACACTTGTGAGTGGTGTGCGGGTGAAAGGTGTATTGCATTTCGTACAATAGATTAGAAAACCAGTTTATAAATTGTTGTCATCGTCAGTCTCCAAAGCAAAAAAAACATGGACTTAGCTGTTTTTGCTCCACAATAAGCCAAGTAGACACAACACAGCACCACATCTCTCTCTCTCTCTCTCTCTCTCTCTCTCTCTTTCACACTACTTTCCTTTATATTTTCAGCTTCAATTTTCCCTCCACCGCTACAAGAGAGAGTTTTCTTTTTTCTAGTTTGTGTGAAGAAGCTGAGAGAGGAAAAAAAATGGGAACTTTATTGTTTACAAGGCTGTTGATTGTGGCGTTGTTGGGTGTTTGTTTAGGGTCTCAACTGATCCAGTGTAGCGTGACCTATGATAGGAAGGCTATAGTCATCAATGGGGAGAGAAAAATCCTCTTCTCTGGTTCCATTCATTACCCAAGAAGCACCCCTGATGTACTTGCTTAATTTTTTTATATTTTTTTCATCAGCTTCGATTCCATTTACTGTGTTTTTTTTTTTTTTTTTTGTTTTCTGGGTTTTTGATTTCTCTGTTGAATATTCACTTGCTTTGTAGATGTGGGAAGATCTGATACAGAAGGCAAAAGATGGAGGTGTTGATGTTATTGAAACTTACGTTTTTTGGAATGTCCATGAGCCCTCTCCTGGCAATGTACCTCCATTAATTTTACACTCTCTATTTGCTCTTTTTTTAATTATTTCTTGGTCACTACTGACAATTTAATGGGTTTGCAGTATAATTTTGAAGGGAGATATGATCTGGTGAGATTCATGAAAACCATACAAAAAGCAGGACTCTATGCTCACCTTCGCATTGGTCCTTATGTTTGTGCTGAATGGAATTTTGGGTACTCACAATTTCTCTTCTTTAGATCTATAAAGTCTTTGAAATTTCTCTCTAGTTGTTTTGCAAATTCATGGTTTGATAATCTTTTTTTTTATTGTTCTTGTAGAGGATTTCCTGTTTGGTTGAAGTATGTACCAGGCATCAGTTTCAGAACTGACAATGAGCCTTTCAAGGTCAAATTTTTCTTTCACTTCACTCAATTACTACTGTTTTGCATATGTATGTTTAATACATTTAACATAATTTTGTAAAATATTATTGCAGAGGGCAATGCAAGGATTCACTGAGAAGATTGTGGGACTGATGAAGAGTGAAAAATTGTATGAGTCTCAAGGTGGCCCCATCATCCTCTCTCAGGTTTGGTTTTTGGGTCTCTGTCTTTCATGTTTTCACTCATTTTCACTTGTTTATTTGTTATGTTTTAGAATTCATATATTATTTTGTATTCTAGTGATGTGTTAATATTAACCTTAAATAATTTCTGTGATTCAATAATTATATGGAAGTGGAATTCTATAGTCTAGATTTGATTACAATGATGAATAATAGTTTATTTTTATCCGGTTTTGATGCAGATTGAGAATGAATATGGAGCACAGAGTAAGTTACTAGGGGCTCCCGGTTATAATTATATGAGTTGGGCAGCAAAAATGGCAGTAGAAATGGGAACTGGAGTCCCCTGGATTATGTGCAAGGAAGATGATGCCCCAGATCCAGTGGTGAGTAGACTCACACTTTTAAAGTTTCCATTCTAAAATTTACCTCTCGTTGCATTCGATCTCGTATGTGTTGGCTTTTCGTGTACTGAGCCTGTATACGGGGTTGTTGTGACAGATAAACACATGTAATGGTTTCTACTGTGATGCATTCACTCCCAACAAACCTTACAAGCCTACAATGTGGACAGAGGCTTGGAGTGGCTGGTAGGTGTATTGTGTTTCGGCTTTGTGACCTCAAATTAACAAATTTGATGTGAAATGGTATTTGACTATTTTTTTTTTTTTTTTTTTTTTGGTGTGAAGGTTTACAGAGTTCGGTGGCCCAATTCATCAGCGACCAGTTCAGGATTTGGCATTTGCAGTTGCTCGATTCATACAGAAAGGAGGATCTTTCGTTAACTATTACATGGTTGGTATTTTGTTATCAAAATTCCATCCTAGCTATGATTTATTTTACAATGTGAAAAACTTATCTAAATTCATTATATGTAAAATAGTATCATGGAGGAACCAATTTTGGACGCTCAGCTGGAGGCCCTTTCATTACCACCAGCTATGATTATGACGCTCCATTAGACGAATATGGTAAGAATTAAGATTCAGAAGCTTGTTTGCAGATCGTATTGTTGAGTTACAACTTGGATGAATTTCTTGCATCGGTCTAACTCTGAAAGCCTGCGGGCTATGCTGAGATTTTTACGACAATAGTGTACTGGTCAACAGAAGTTTGGAAATGTAACTAATGGCTTGTTTGCAAAAACTTGATAGGTCTGATCAGGCAACCAAAATATGGTCATCTGAAAGAGCTTCATAGGGCAATTAAGATGTCCGAGAAAGCTTTAGTTTCGGCTGACCCTATAGTTACTTCACTGGGAAGCTTTCAACAGGTTTTCCCTTGTAACTTGAACTCTCCTGCACCTGGATGTTGTGTCATATTCAAGTTTACTGAATCTTTTCTCTGTTGGATTTCTTCAGGCTTATGTATATTCTTCGGAATCAGGCAATTGTGCAGCCTTTCTCTCTAATTATGATACCAAGTCTCCTGCAAGAGTGATGTTCAATAACATGCACTATAACTTGCCTCCATGGTCCATCAGTGTCCTGCCTGACTGCAGAAATGTAGTCTTTAATACTGCTAAGGTATGAATTACACTTGCAGAAAGTCTGTTTCTTGGCCATAAATCCCTGGTTCTTGGATGTGACGTCTTGTTCCTCCTTTGCAGGTTGGAGTTCAAACATCACAAATGGAAATGTTGCCAACCAATGCTGATATGTTCTCATGGGAGAGTTATGATGAGGATATTTCTTCACTAGATGACAGCTCAACATTCTCCAGTCAAGGTCTCTTGGAGCAGATAAATGTTACTAGGGATGCTAGTGATTACTTGTGGTACATAACTAGGTGAGACTGATCTCCAATTGACTTATATACACCTTTTGAATGATTTTACCAAGGTTATCGGCTGCTATTGAGTCATTTCTTCTAATGTTTATATCCCCACTGTCTTTAACGAGTTGACATGTCCTGTCGGATATTAAACTTAGAACACTGCCAAATTATTTCCGTAACATGATTTTATGAGAGATTTGGAAGGATCTTACAATCTCTCTTTTCATTTTGACTAGTGTTGATATTGGTTCATCCGAATCCTTCCTGCATGGAGGGGAACACCCTACTCTCATTGTTCAATCGTCAGGCCATGCCGTGCATATCTTTGTTAACGGACAGCTTTCAGGTATATATTTTTGTGTTAGTTTTCTCTTGCTACGGATTTCGTTTTTGCCGGATCTGTAGTAACTGTCTTAACTTCTATCGTTTTAGGTTCTGCCTTTGGAACAAGACAAAACAGGAGATTCACATATACCGGCAAGGTGAATCTGCGTGCTGGAACAAACAGAATTGCACTGCTGAGCGTTGCTGTTGGATTGCCGGTTAGTCCCTCTTCCTTGTGTTTATGTTTTGTTCTCTATTGCTATTAGGAAAGAGCCCAAACAGTGATATAAAACTCCTTAACATCAACAAAATTTCAGTCATTAGTATCTCAAAGTCTCCAAGCCTGTTAACAAATATCTGAAGCTGAGATGGCTTGATCAGTCAGGCTATTCTTTGCCGGTGGAATTCTTTCCTGTTACCATCTCTCATGCACCTTGTAACTTTTGATCTTAAATGGTGCCGATTTTTCAGAAAAAGAAAAGAAGAAAGCCTTTTAACAGTTGAGACTAAAAGCCCTGTTTTAGAACTTTAATCAGTCTTCAGCTTTGTGAGCTTCCTTTCCCTTTTGGAGGAAAAGTACGACGAAAGTAATATGTTTTTTACATTTTAATTCCGTTGCCAACTAACAATTCTGTTTGTCACTTTGTCTTCATGAAGAATGTGGGAGGACACTATGAGACATGGAACACTGGAATCCTTGGTCCGGTTGCCCTGCATGGAATCGATCAGGGAAAATGGGACTTGTCTTGGCAGAAATGGACCTACCAGGTTTCTAACGTTTACTTCCTTTTTCCATATTTCTGCATTATGAAGGAATTTCTCCTCACCGTGTTTCCCTGAACAGGTTGGGCTTAAAGGTGAGGCCATGAATCTCGTCTCTCCAAATAGTATTTCCTCTGTGGATTGGATGCAGGCATCGTTAGCTGTACAAAGGCAGCAGCCACTGACATGGCATAAGGTACAACACAATTAAAATGACGACTTGCAGATGTAGCCGTTGATGATTGTTGTAAAAAATCCAATCTTATTCGCTTAACTTTGCAGACTTATTTCAATGCACCCGACGGAGACGAACCTTTGGCTTTGGACATGGAGGGCATGGGAAAAGGTCAAATATGGATAAATGGGGAGAGTATAGGCAGATATTGGACTGCATATGCTAGTGGAAATTGCAATGGCTGCAGTTATACTGGTGGATTTAGGCCTACAAAGTGCCAGCTTGGTTGCGGCCAACCAACCCAAAAATGGTAATACCTCACAAGATAGAAATACACAACCAAGCATCAAATGGCTAAACTGGTAAAAAAATTTCTTCTTATTTAGTCCTAACAATTTTTCATTTCCAGGTATCATGTGCCTCGGTCTTGGTTGAAGCCGACTCAGAATCTGTTGGTCATTTTCGAGGAACTTGGAGGGGATCCCTCAAGAATTTCTCTTGTGAAGAGATCAGTAACCGGTGTTTGCGCTGATGTCGCTGAGTATCATCCAACTATCAAGAACTGGCACATTGAAAGCTATGGAAAACCAGAAGAGTTCCACAGTCCCAAGGTTCACCTGCGGTGTAGTCCAGGCCAGGCCATTTCTTCTATCAAATTCGCCAGCTTTGGAACTCCTTTGGGAACATGTGGGAGCTATAAGCAAGGCGCCTGCCACGCTGCTACTTCCTACGACATCTTGGAGAAGGTAGTTTAACCTTGCTCTCTTCTCGTGTACACACAATAAACTACAATGTGATATGGTTTCCTGACCTTGTCCTGCCTTTTCTTGTTTTAACAGAAGTGTGTAGGGAAGCAGAGATGTGCAGTCACCATATCCAACGGTAACTTTGGGCAAGACCCGTGTCCAAATGTGTTGAAGCGGTTATCAGTTGAAGCTGTTTGTGCTCCAACCAACTGGAGGGGTTAATGATCAGTTCAAGTTACACGTTAATATTGCATCGACTGATTTAACTATAATCTTATCAGCACGAGAAGCAACGAAGAAAGAATAAAAGGAGAGTACAGCGGTAATGTTTTTTTTTAGCTAGATAGGTAGAGAGCCATTGCCTCTCAAATGTAGAGAAAGCTCTGGCCAAAGATGTTTGATTCTAGGCTGTAGTTGTTAATTTAAGTGGGGTAATTGAACCTGCGTTAGATATAGTGTGTTCTTGTTAGCTATAGGTGAGTTTGTAAATTCCGGGGTCCTGATTGTGGGGCCATAAGGTGAATTTCAACCCAGTCCTTGGCGTTTTAACCGGATCGGGGCACTGGGATAGTGGCAAATTCCGATGGCGTGACTTGTTTTTTTTCGTTTTTTGGTATATCGATGGGGGAAAGATTAAAGCCCCTATTAGGGTTCATGTTGGGAGCGGATCCTAGTATGACCATTGTTTGTTGTTATATGTGCAGCTTCTGATGAAATTGAAAGAGCTTTTGTTCTGTTTGTAATTTATAACATTGATTTTTCGTTAGAAAATGAGTGATTATTTTTATTTTTATTTTTCCAGATAACCCAAAATCCAGAGCTATTTACATACCAATTTTGCAGTGCTTAACAATTCACAAATACCAATAAATGAATCAATAAATCAGCAGAAAAAGGTGTGAAAATCAGGACATACTTCAAACTAGGTTGCCAAATAATACATAAGCTTTTCTTTGTAAATCAACAATGATCTTGGACAACAAGTGCATCTGTTTCATGGACAACCTGGATTGAAGATACAGGTAGATCATATCCAAGTTGTAGCAGAAGGAAGTGAATATCGATTGAGGGTCTAGATTTTTTTAAATTTCTGTGAAAATATTGCTAATATCCGCAAAATATGAAAAATATCGGAAATATTTTGGTCATAGTATTGATATTTTCATCCGTAACAATACAAATAACCGCCAAACAATAGAATAAGGAACGGTTTCTGCATTTGATCTCATAAACATATGTTTTACCAACATCTCCTGACTAATGAGGGACATGTTTAGCAAATGTTGCTACAATTTAACCTTACGATTACTCAAACAAGCTAATCAAGCACCGAATAAGAAGCGAAATATCGATAAGACCATGAAATGAGCTTTCATAAAACTGTATGCTGTAAATATTATACCAAGTCTTAAAAAAAGTCTCAAAATATTAAAATAGAGGTCCAGACTAGTAGAAGCATTTATTGAGGTCTATAGCCTCTAAAAGCTAAAGGTGAAATGGCAACTAATCATCATATCATCAGGCAGACGCGGTGGCCATGTGCTTCGCTATAGTCTGCTGCAGCTCATCTTTCTTCGCTCCGACCACCTTGTCCACAATCTTCCCCTCTTTCAGAAACATGAAAGTCGGCATTGCCTCCACAGCCCAATCTGTAGCAACAGACTGCAAAAACAAGAACATTTTTACGTCATGAAGGGATAAAAATCGTTGCCAGTGCAAGAAGTTTCTCATAAGAGACCATATATATACTGATTTGGTCTTGTATATTACCTTCAGTTCATCCACATCAACCTTCAGAAACAAGACATTGGGCAGTTTCTTAGCTAGCTCTCCAAGGAATGGTGCAATGAAACGGCATGGTCCGCACCATGAAGCAGTGAAATCAACCACCACCTATATCAAACTAAGGAGCTCAGTACATGCCAAAGAGATCAAAATAGTTAAGGGTATGCAAAATTTACTCTTTTCATCTACTTATCAACCAATGATCAATAAGCGAGCTTGAACATCAATAAGCAACAAAACAAGTCTACAACAACAATTACTAACTATTTATCTAAACACAACTGTTAGTATTAGGACTGACTATGCAAAGATAGTCTACAAAAGAATTTAGTTTAATTTGACCAAAAAAGTAGGGTGCATACAAAGGTAAGCAATTTCATATCAAATGTCAGATGCTCAACCATTAAGAAATGTGGCATGAGAACCCATTCAGTCTCAATATGAACTTATATTAACAAAGAAAGAAAGAAGAAGAAGAAGAGAAAAGGTTGTGATTTTCATAGAAAAGAATGTTTCTGTAAATCACTATATTGTCACTCAAAAGGTTTCAAAATGTATATTGTTGAGCTCAAGTCTTGAGAAGGAAGAAACATTATTTCACTATGCGAGAAAACAAACACATATATCTAAGCTCTCAGTCTCTCTTAGTAGATTTCTTAATTTATATCTGAATCAGGATCCTGTATAAAAAATACATGTGGAATCCTACATCCTACATCTGACAATTATTACATATATTGAAATAAAATTGATTAGTTATAAGATCTATACGTTTTTTTTGTACAAGATTCTAGTTTTGTAACATTAGAGAATCATTAGAAGACAAAAACAAGCGATTGCAAGATCCGACACTTGAAACAAATGCAACATTGTTACTCTTATAAAGCTCATTGGGTTTCTCCATCATCAATTCACAGTCCTAAAAGATCCACTAAGAGAGACAAAAGACTTAAAAATGTGTTCGCTTCCTCTGTTCCTCACATAGTTGAAGAATCTACCTTGCAAAGGTTAATGCTGATTACTCCTTTGTTCGATCTCCACACATAAATGCTTCCAAACTTTACTACTGAACAACTACAAAATCCTTTACAACATTGCCATCAAAACTCAAACACTTTTATCATTTGCATTCCAAAATTACTTGGTTATTTTTCATGAAAAATAATCCTCTAAAGAGATTCAATTTTCCTGGAAAACCAATACATGTATTTTAATTCCTTGAAAATTGAAACCCACAATATTTTGAATAAAATAAAATATCAATGGAAATACATTAATTAATTAAAAACCATCAGAACAGAGCCCAAAAAAGAATCGAGTCAGATATCCCTTCAAAATCTTAAAAACAAAAAACAAAAATGGAGAGTCGATTCAATTACAATAACCATAAAACAGTAAATCTCGTAAATAGAACCATTAACTTATAATCATAATCATAAATTCATTATCATCGTCATTACTTTCACGAAAATCTAAAACCAGCCAAAAAAGACAAAAGAAAGGTTGATCAAATAAACAAATCAATAAATCAGGCCAATAACATCCAACCAATCGCAACAACAATCATAAATCATAAATCAAACAAATAATAATAATAATTACCAGCTTCTTGGATTCATTGCTCTTCTGGAGCTGCTCATTCCATGCCTCGACGGTGTGGCAACTGATGACTTGTCCTTCTTCGGCTGCCATTTTTTCTCTCTCTCTCACGAAAATCCACCAAGCAAATTCTCTTTTTGGTTTCTTCTTTGTAAAATTTTGTATCTGAAGTGAGCCATTCTCACAACTCACGCCATTAAATATGTGAAACGGTTGTTACTAATAACAGGGAAAATGCCCTTCGGATGGTATTTAATTACAATTTTACCCGAAGAAAACGGGAATGTGTATATTCCCATGCAAACCTTAAAAAGGGCAGTAGTACGGTTCCCCAGCTAGCGTAGGTTTGTTGCGACTCCATGCTATGGTTTTGTATACTCTATGCTTACAGCCGTTGGATTCACTGAGTTTGTTTCATTGTTATACTTATATCTATCCAACGGTGGATCTTCTGTGCGTAGTTTTTGCTTTCTTTTTTATTATTTTAATTGAGTAAGAGCCAAGAGGTTAACTTCCTTAAGTCAGTCATTTGTGTTAGTAAGAAGGTGCCTTGGGTCAGAGCTTTGAGGTTGGCTAGCATCATTGGTGTTCAGCTGGTTGGGTGTCATGAGAGGTACTTAGGTTTTCCTAGTTTCGCTAGAAGAAATAAAACTCAGATTTTTGCTAACATAAGGGATCAGATTTGGGGGAGACTTAAGGGGTGGCAAAGTAAACTCTTTTCTTCGGGCGATAAAGAAATCTTACTGAAAGTAGTTATTCAAGCTATTCCCACCTATTCGATGTCCCTTTTCAAGCTTTCCAAAGGATTGGTGGATGACATTTGTCATTCGCAAACTGTGTGCGAAATTCTAGTGGGGATCTAGTGATGAGAAGAGGAGGGCTCCTGGAAGAAGCTTTGTTTGAGCAAAAAGTTGGGCGGTTTAGGGTTTTGGGACCTATCAACTTTCAACCAGGCTTTACTTGCTAAGCAATGTTGGTGGTTGATTTGCCAACCAAATACCTTGGTTGCTAGAGTTTTGAAACATTGTTATATCCCTGATTCTTCGGTTTTTCAGGCTGAGTGTGGTTTCTCGAGTTTTTTCCTTTGGAAGAGCTTCATGTGGGGTAAAGATCTTCTGGAGGCAGGTTCTAGATGGTGCATTGGAGATGGGTCTTCAGTGTCTATTTACAAAGATCGTTGGATACCAAGACCATCGACCTTTAAGCTCATCACCCCTCCTAGATTGGTTTTAGCTACGAAAGTGAAGGATCTTTTATTGCTTAGGGGAGCTTGGAACGTCGAACTTGTTAAGGAATCTTTCTAGCCAGATGATGCTAATTTGATCCTAATTTTGCCTCGATCCTGTGTAGAAGTTCCGGACTCTCTTTGTGGCATTCCGATAAATTTGGTGCTTACTCAGTTAGGAGTGGTTACCACTTTGCTTGCAATCTGAATTTCGGGGCTAGTTCTTCTGGTCTCTCTTTGTCATAATCTTGGTGGAAATTCCTGTGGCATATCCATGTCCCTTCTAAGGTCAAAATCTTCATTTTGAAAGCATGCTTTAATTGGATACCGGTTAGGTGTAATTTGACTAAAAGAGGGATGCAAGTTGAGATTTCGTGTCCAATATGTGAGAAGCATCCTCAGTCGACAATTCACACCTTGTGGACGTGCCTTGCTCTTAATGGTGTTCGTGTAATGTGTAGCTTTTTGAAAGGGTTTGGGATTAAAGATAGTAGCCATTTCCTGGACCTTATGTTTTTGTGTAGAAATAATATGCTGGTGGAGGAATTTGAGCTATTTTGTTTGGTCTTATGGAGAGTCTAGTTCCACCGTAACAGGAGGACCCATGAAAGCCAGCTCATGGGAGATAAAGATGTGTTCCCTTGGTCGGTCTCTTTCCTAGCTGATTTCAAGGGTGCTAATAAGGTGAATAAAAAGACTGGAATGTTATTGCCTTGTCAGCCGCCAAAATGGATCCCTTCGGACTTAAGTAATCTCAAGCTGAACATTGATGCTGCTATCAATGTTTCAGCTGGAATTGTGGGTATTGATACTGTTATTAGAGACTGGACTGGCCGAGTTTTGACCTCCTCTTCACAGAAAATTTGTGCGGCTTTTTCTCCTCAAATTGCTGAAGCTGTTGCCCTGCTCAGAGGTTTGTCGATGGCTAAGGAAAACGGGATCTGGCCTGGAAAATAGAGACTAATGCCCAAGTGATTGTTAATTTAGTTAACTCCACAACTGCCCCTTGCTCTGAGGTTGGGTTGGTTTTACATGACATTAGATAGATTCTTGCTGATTGTCCCAATTGTAAGGTTGTTTTTATTCCTAGAAAAGCAAACATGGTTGCTCACGGCCTTGCCAAGCTTGGCTTGACTATTGCTAGGGATTCTGTTTGGTTGGAGGAGTCCCCTCCCGGTGTCAATAATTTTGTTTTGGGTGATCGCTCCCCCTGATGTAGTTCTTGGTTCTTTTATGAATTCCATTTCTTAAAAAAAAAAAAAAAAAGTAAGAGATCTCCGATATAAATATGTATTTTGAGAAAATTGAGTGTCACGCATGATAGATAGATAGATAAAAAGTTAGAAAAAACTTCTCTAATACAATTATCTAATTTTAATATGGAGTTGAGTTGAGTTGAGGATATGGAGTTAGGTAAATGCTTTGTAGTGATGGTCATTCCATTTAATTATAAAATTAAAGAGGAGAGAAAGTGAGATAAATGGTTTAGAGTATCTTCAATGCAAATATATATTTTTGGGTTTCTAACTAGTGACAGAGCAACATATATATTGAATATGAATACAGTTTGTCAAAAATTTTAAAAAATGCATATTCTCATCTTTAATGTAATTATCTAAAATCAAATATGTATCCATTTTTTATCAATCATACTAAAACATTTATTTCACTTTCTCCCTTCCTTTATTTTTAAATCAAATATGTATCATTTTTAACCAATCATCTTACAACATTTATCTCATTCTCTCCTCTTTTATTTTACCATTAAATGAAATGTAATATTATTGGTGGGAAAAAGTTAGATAATTGCATTGGAGGTTTTTTCTACCGCATTATCTAACTATCTTATGTGACACTCAATTTTCTCCAAATGTATAAGAACATCTCTAATGCAGCCGTGGGTTGTGAAAAAATTGGATGTCAACTAGAATAAATAGACATTGAGTTTAAATATACTTCTCCAATGCAACCATCTCTATTCAATGTCAAGCTGAAGTGGCAAAAATAAAAACAGACACTGTCAACATGATTGTCTACTTTTAGACAGTCTGTTAGACACTGTCAATATGATTGACTCAGCAATTACATTTATGACATAGAAAGTGATTGCTGTTTGTATTAAAAGAATAATATTTTTTGTTAAAGAAATAAAATAAAAAAGACAAGTCATTAAAAAAATGCATTTTGAACATAAGCAATTGGAGACTAAACGTTGATTTGGTTGTCTATCAACTATACATTTTTGACATATAAAAGACAATTGTTTTGAGATTGTTGCCATGTCAACAATTTTTAACAGACAATCCACACTTACATTGGAGATACTCTAATAGCATTGGAGATGTGCATATGTATTTCTCAATTTTCTCCAAATATATAATAGCATAGCAGTGAATGATCATAAAATGAATGTATATTTTAATTTTAGATACATTGGAGGTGTGCATATACATTTCTCAAAAAAAAAAAAAAAAAAAAAAAAAAAAAAATTGCCAAATTGTATCCATATTCAATAGAAATGATGATGTATCACAACTTAAAAACTCAAAAATATATACTAGCATTGGAGATGCTATAATATCGTAAATGGCCAAAATTTGGGATTTTTTAATACATATATTAATCACGATAGATTTTATTGATAGAATTTATAGACTCATCACCGGTTTGGTAGTTCAAAGTTCACAAAGGAATAATATCTCTTAACCATGAAGCAATGGGGAAAATAAATACTTACCTAACAAATATTCTTGCAAGCTAAGAATTTTCATATCAATGTTTGACAAAAAAACTGCTAATCTAGTAATTATATAACATTAATGGTAATAAACCATACATATAATTAATAGGTATGATTATGTTTTCACAGCTACAAGCCAGTGTATAGTTGTGCTTTTAAAGTGGTTGTGGTCTTACACATCAAGTGGTGTTTTGCTTTTCCATTGAAAAGTGACTTCCAGTTTCAATTTCATCATACTCCAAGTGTGGCCAAGCCAAGCATTTGTCTCTAGATTCACAAACCTGCATCTATGCTGACCAGAGAGTGGCAGAAATAATAATCTGATAAGGAACATTTTGCATGATTAAAGGATTTTAATGGACTCAGGTGCAAATGGGTGAGCGGGCACGTGCACGCACATATAATAAAAAGAGAAATTAGCAGAAGTAAACTTCATTAACATAAAGTAATTTCTACATGACGGAATCAGTGTAAATTTGTTGACAATTCACCGGAAAATCTACAACTGGATCAAGCTCTTGAAACAGTAGGTACCAAGAAGAAACCAACCGATAAGAAGGCAGGTGAAGAATGCCAAAAAAGTTAGGTAGGTCGTGCCCCCGAATGTGAGTCCTAGAAAGGTTACTATAACAAATGGTAAGAAAGTGCGCAAGACGGCTGATATGCTCACCCAACGACCATGTAGGAACATAAAGGCAGCAAGGTTTACCACATTCCACCCACCAGAATTCAAGCTTAACCTGTTCAGGTTGTTGGCTACAAAGGAGTGACAATTGCAAGTGAAAAGGTTGTATTCCCGGTGTTGGAATTCCTGTGTGCTATTTCGAAGTGCGTCATCCCATGTCAATGCTTCTTCTCTTCCTGGTTCATTTGGCTGGTACGGATTCTCAGCATTGAATCCCGACAGATAGGGAGAAATGGAACACTGCTGACCAAATTTCAGAAACAAAGAGTAAAAACAGTAAGGCTAGGAAACAAATTACTAATGAACATGTTCTCAACCAGTTCAAAAGGCAGCACCTAGTGAATAATGATTCTATAAGATTCTTAAGTTGTCAAATTGTCTTAATTGCAGTAGTGTTCACCACATCAAGGTGCATGGGTCCTGCAAAAAATTCACTGAAAGAGCAAGGCAATTATCATAATTTGCCTCGACTCTATCAGCGACTCTTATGCAGGCCACTGGACCTGCAGGAAGGCCAGAACATTACTGCAACAGTTTTGAGATATATGATTGTGATTTGTGAAGTAGTCAAACCCCAGCTTCGCAAATGAATTACCTTTTCTTTGTTTACTAGGATATAGCGAGTTGGTGACCCAAATGCAAAGCTGTCTACACACACGAAATTAGGCCCTGCAAAGTCCAGAATCACTCCATCCTCTCTGCATATGCCAATGTGGCCAACGAAAGGAATCAACCAGGAAATGACAGGAAGGGGAGACCAGACAATGCAACATGGAAACCGCGCTCTACTTGGATCCATTGGCATACTTCGTTGAGAACTTTCTTCAATCATCAACCGGTGCTCAGGGTCTGCATTTCCTTCCATTGCCAAGGTTCTGCAATGCCAAATTGCTTCAACAAACAAGATTCTCTATAAAATTAAACATGCTTAAACAGTAAGTTTGTACAAAACATGCCCGCCTAAATAAAGGCATGAGGTTTAGCATCCTGAAAAACTCATTATGTGCTTCTCAAAACAATTAGTTCAAAAGCTATTTGACCATCTAACATAAACCATACCAAAGCAACACATATGATGAAACCATAAACTTTCTCGAAAATCAAAGTATATCTTCTCTTATTAATATGCGGTAAAACTAAAAACTAAAATGTGCTATACTGAGTGATCCATGAGCTTCACAACACATAAAAATTCTTTGAAATGTTCCCATTTTATTAGATTGCTTAGAAGAGGGTTCACAACATATTCGAATTGAAAGCTTTATTTGAATACTGCATCTATCGCCTAAAGCTTATAAGATATCAGATACAAACAATGTATTCTCCTCCACTAGTTTACATATCTCTTATTCCCATAATCCCAATCCATACAAGAACCCCCAAAATAATTTCAACCTATATTGATTTCCCTCATAACATCGAAGTTGAAATGCTCCATCCCTTTTCGCAGAGTCATTTCCAGCACCTAGACTTTTCCTTCTGATTTAACAACTCAAACTGTCGTTTACTCTATCTAATGGGGTATACACAAATTGGATCCAATCACTCACTCAACCAAACCCTAATCAGTAACACCAGACCATCAAAAAAACATAATAACAGTTATTATTAACATTAATTACCAATATTTCAATACCAATCAAGTGCATATGATCCTAGTTTCTACATTTGCATTGAAGATTGTATTCTTCGACAAGTCAAAATCGTAAAATGATAAATTGATAACAAAAAGAATAAAGAAAAAGCGTAGCTATGATAATGTCAATAGAGAGGGAGATTGGAGAGTACCTTTTGATTGGTTATTAGAAGAAGGATCCAAGCACCGAGCGTTGCAGGCTGTCACTGGAGTCGAGAGTCTCAATTTGGTGCCAAAAATTGGTCAAAACGAGTTAGTTTTCACGGTTTCTCTCCTCCTTGCTGATATATTGATTTGTTTGGTGATCGGTTTACTGTAATCCTTAATGAGAATTTGCCTGCACTGCCTCGGGAGGGGATTTTTATTTTATTTTATTTATTTTGTTTTTTTAAATTATTACACTATTGTATAAATTTATCGTTTTGGTGTTTCAAACCCGTAATCTTGTGGTGCATTTGCAAGACGTTTGACTACTAGACCAACCAAATATTATTATTTTTTTAATTTTATTTTATTTAAATAACAATTAAAATAGAGCTCCTGATGAGATCAAACATTACAAGTATGGCCCATATAATTACAGTCACGAGTCACGACACATCATAGGGTCTCCCTCCCTACACTTTAATTGGATCAAAAAAATAGATTTTGTGAAGATAAGTTGGTTACAATTGACTCGTGACATGATTTTAATATAAATTTTGGACTACATAATGCTAAACTTATTATTGTTATTATTCTTTAAATATTTATGAAATGGATTTTCATAAATTATATGGCAAGATGGACAACAGTGCAAGAGAAAAAAAAAATTTGTACGAGCAATACATTTTAATCTCTAACTTTTTTGGAAACATGACTTTTTAAAAATACGGACCGAAAAGATATATTTTTGAAAATTTAGGGACCATGGGAGTTTAAAATGAAAAAAAAAAAAAAAGTAAAAAAAAAAAATATATATTTTCGAAAAATTAATGGACTAAAATGATGATCTCTCTAATAAAAAAAAAATACATAGTTTGATATTTCTTTTAAATAATAATTTTTATTCTGAATATTAAGATAAAATTAGAGAATTTATATGGAATATTCTTATTATTCCATTCTTTTAATATCCAAACATATCTAAAAATAGATTTAACAATTATCCTATTGAATTCCACCTAAAACTCTAATTATACAATTTAAATAATGAAATTAATCAGTAATTTTGTATTTTTATAAAAAGCATAGTATGTGTGTAATTTGTAAAAGGAACAACTAAATAGAGTAATGTTAGAAAAACCCACATGTGAAGCTCAAGAAAATGGGAATGAATCCCACATTGAAAACACATATAATAAGAGAAGGGTATATATACCAGTGGATGTTACAACCTATAAGGATAGTCTTTTGTGTTGTAAGGCTATCCACCAATATATATACCCATTCTCATAAGGGTATATATACCAATGGATATCACAACCCATAAGACTAGCTTTTTGAGTTGTAAGGCTATCCACCAATATATATATATATATATCTATTCTCATAAACAAATAAACATACAAATATTATAAAATATGATACTTTCTTTCTGCTTTCACTTTTGTTCTTTCTTTCATGTGGGAGCATTTTCTAAACCTTTAAAATGTTATGGAAAACGCTGTATTTGATTATGCTTTTATTTATTTATTTATTTATTTATTTATTTTTATAAAACAGAATTGGATTTACATTAAAGAGTAACCACACATAAAAATCAATATTATAATGAAGACAAATTTGACTTTATAAAAATATGGTGTTTATTCATGCTTTAATAATTTTTAAATGTCTAATCGAGCAAATCAAATATTACCTCCCCTATTCCCTTTTCAAATAAATCAAATTGAAATGATTGAAGTTTTCTATTTGGATCTAATTCCTATTACTTTGGCCGGATTATTCGTAACCACATATTTACAATACAAGCATGGTGAATCTTTCAGATTGCTGTATTTCAGTTTAGTGGAATTTTCGATCTGACAAGACAAGAGTAGAATCACGTTTTGTAGGATTTTATTTATTTATTTATTTATTTTGATGTTACAACAACTACCGGGACCAGCGAGATTAGACTCCAAAGCACGGCCCGGAGCACTACTCCCACTAGCGGGGAGAGAGCACCCACACTAAAGGTGGGACAAATAATGTATATATATACATACCAAGGCCAAGGTTTGAACCTTGGTGGTGGAACATCCTTTGGAAGACTCCAACCACCAAGGCAATGGGCCATTGGTACGTTTTGTAGGATTTGAACCTAAGACATTGAGTTTTGGAGATCCACGTTCTACCGAACTGGACTAAGAGCACTTTCTTACCATAACGGAAAAGACCGTAAAGAAGAGGATTTTTTTATTTTTTTATTTTTAGTTTAGATTTTAGAACCCCTAAAAAATTTCAACCCCAATAAATACTTCTTGCATATGTATACTATCTTAAAATTGAAAATTATGTATTATGTATGTCCAAGTTGAATTGCTCTAAAATGTATCTTTGGTTACCGTTTCGAGGAGCAATAATAGACGGGGATGACAAGATTTGAACCTGTGACATTTTGTACCCAAAACAAAGCTGCATTACATCCCTTTCAACTGGTCTATAGTACCATTGTAGAAAATCCCCGTTTTGTTTTCCACATCCTTATTTTATTTCCATTTCCTTCAATTATATGCAAAATGTATCTTGCCATTTCTTCCTCTTAGTCTCATATCATATAACATATAATAATAAATTAATATTTTTCTTAGGAATTCTCAAACGCAAAGGGACCCCTTTTTTTGCTTTAAGAAAAAGAAAATCTTCTCTACCGTACTCTTCTCGGGAATTCTAGCATTTGCATTTTGTTTTTTATAAAACAGAATTGGATTTACTTTAAAGGGTAACCACACATAGTGGAATTTAGTCAAATTTTCTGTTCTTATAAAGCGACTCTAACTACACATTTAAACAACGAATTTGATTAACAAATCAATATTATATTGAAGAGAAGTTTGACTTCATAAAAATATGGTATTTATTCATGCTTTAATAATTTTTAGTCCTATTTTTTTATTTTTATAAACAAATTCCAATATCATAAGATCCTCTCATGTTGGAGCATTTTTAGAACTTTAAAGTCTCACCGCAGAGAGTGGAATGGAACCAAGTCAAATACCTTTCCTCATAAAGTATAGAAATAGAAGTACTAAAATTACTGTGTACGTGCAGTAATTTTTTTTAAAAATTTACAGTGGTTTACTTTCAATGATAGTCCAAAAAATTGCAAATTTTCAGGCTATATATCAGAGAGAATTTTGACTCTGGATCAGCATATTCCAACAGAAAAACCCTGAAACAAACAAGTATAAATACGACCCTCCACACCCCACTTGAAAGATATCAAAAAGAGTCCAAGAAAATTAAGTGAAAAAAAACACAATCAACAATGTCTCTGTTGAAAGTCTTGTTTGTGTTGGTCACCATTGCTGCTGCTTGTGCTGGGGTGTGCAATGGAGGAGTCACCAGTACTTTTGTCAGGAAATCTCAACCATCTACTTGTATGCCAATTGACACCTTCCCTCCACCTCCTGGTTACAATGCACCTGAGCAGGTATTTACATATCTTTTTCGGGTTCTTAAACTTCTAGTTTTAGGAAATTTTATTTTCAGGATCGACCTGATCAGAGAAGGACCCTATATGTAGTTTACGTATCATTACAGTGTTTATATGGTTACTTTGGCAGGTTCATATAACTCAGGGAGATCATGATGGGAAGAGTATGATAATTTCTTGGGTGACACCACTAGAAAGAGAGCCAAATTATGTGATATTTTGGGAAGCAAACAGCAAGAACAAGCACAAAATTCACTCCAGAATCACTTCTTACAGATATTATACTTATGAATCTGGTTATATTCACCATGCCACCATCAAAGGACTAAAAGTTAGTGTGCAGTTTCATATATTCTTTCAAGTTTTTTTTCGATAAGTGTAGAGATTTCGACATGAAATTTTTTGTTTCTGATGATGCCCTTTTCGCAGCATGACACTCTCTACAACTACCAGCTTGGAACTGGCGATGCTGTACGCAGGTTTTCGTTCACAACTCCTCCGAAAGTAGGACCAGATGTCCCATACACATTTGGTGTCATAGGCAAGTAGTTATCAATTTGTCTCCTCTTCATTTGAAATTGTTGATTGTATCCATTTTTTTTTTCTTATAATGTGGCATGCCTCTGTGGACAGGTGATTTGGGACAAACATATGATTCTAATGAGACATTTGAGCATTATTATTCGAATCCGAAAGGACAAGCAGTGCTGTTTGCTGGTGATCTTTCTTATGCAGATGATCATCCGTACCATAACAATAATAGGTGGGATTCATGGGGACGTTTTGTTGAGAAGAGCATGGCATATCAACCATGGATTTGGACAGTAGGCAATCACGAAATTGATTTCGCTCCAGAACTTGTAAGACCCTAGTAACCGATAAAGTTTTATGTAATTCAAGAAAATCTTGTTGAATTGCAAAGAAAGCTAGCTCAAAGTGATGATAATACCTTCCGATTTGATGTATTTTCAGGGCGAAAACGTTCCTTTCAAGCCATATATGCATAGGTATCGTGTGCCTTACAAGGCATCAAAGAGCACATCCCCACTCTGGTACTCCATTAAGCGAGCATCCGCATACATTATACTCCTTTCTTCTTATTCAGCATACGGTATAACACCTTCTTCGTAATTCATCGTTGGCTGAAAATGTTTTTCTTCTGGTGCCTGACAATTATAATCAATGTTGGTATAGGGAAATATACTCCTCAATATAACTGGCTCGAGCAAGAGTTGCCAAAGGTTAACAGAGCTGAAACTCCATGGCTGATCGTTCTTCTTCACTCTCCATGGTATAACAGCAATAACTACCATTACATGGAAGGAGAGAGCATGAGAGTGATGTTCGAATCGTGGTTCGTTGAACACAAAGTTGATATAGTGTTTGCCGGTCATGTGCATTCATACGAGCGAACAGTAAGCTTCTACATTTCATTCCAATCCAGTTCTTATGATTTCGTAATTTTTTTTTTTTTTTTTTTTTTGTTCATGTCTAGACCTTTTCTGTCGATTGCAGGCTCGATTTTCGAATGTGAGGTACAACATAACAAATGAATTGAGCACCCCAGTTAGGGACCCTTCTGCTCCTGTCTACATTACCATTGGTGATGGTGGAAATCAGGAAGGCCTTGCCAATAAGTAAGCAATGAAATTTATCCATTTCTTCTCAAAATGGTCTAAATATTACTGTTTACTGACCTCTTCTTTTTGAATCAACCTTGCTCTATGTAGTTTCAGTGAACCACAGCCGAGTTACTCAGCATTCCGGGAAGCAAGCTATGGACATGGAATGCTTGATATAAAAAACCGAACCCACGCCCATTTTACATGGCATCGTAACCACGACAATGAACCTGTTGTTGCTGATTCTCACTGGATGTTAAATAGATACTGGCATCCAGAAGAAGAAAACAACTGAGCATAGCTCGGCTGCTAATAATGGCTTGGCCAGTCTCTATCTTCTTTTAGTTTCACTAGTTGCTGCTCTAGTTTGTATGATTGTGATTTATTTCTCTCCTTAATGCCAGTAAATAAATCAACTTCATGTTTTATAAATCATGTGATGTCTAGTAAAAATCTAGTGCCCTTTACATTCTTTTGTATCGATCAACACTCACAAGCTTTAATTTGGGGTCAAATAAATAGTACATCTTTGTTTTATTCGATCGTTTCAAGGCCAAAAAATGTGATGTCTTGTTGAAGCCAATGCACACAACCAACCAACTGCTGTTGCCAATTGATTTGGTAGCTTGAACTAAGGAGCTATTGAAAGATTTTGCTGAGAATTTGGAAGTGAAATGAAGCAAATAGCAATCTGTACCTTTTCTCAACTAACATTCGCTGATGGTTGGAAGTAGTGGTTGGACTAGGGAAGCTTTACCTGGACCTTTCACACATTTATTCTCATCGGATACTGAGGAAATCGTTGCAGAGTACTTGCTTTCTTCATTCTTTCCTAGAACAACCAGATACAACCCAGATATGATTAACAATGCTCCGATGATCCTGCACATTGCAATATAGAACATTTAAAATGCGGAAACTATAATAGATTTGGCAATTCGGAGGACAAGACTGTCGAATACCCACCCTCCCAAATAAAATTCTTCTCCTAAAGCAACTGTGGCCATTACTGCAACAAGCATGGTCTGTACAGGTAAATATGCCGAAACAAACACTGGACCTCCCCTGTCAATCACCCATATTTGTATTGCAAATGCCATTGCTGAAGCCACCAATCCCTGAAGTCAGTAATCGTGGAAGTGGCAATCGTTAGGGTCATAAAATTTATGACACAAGTATATGCATTATTGAAATTGTTTGAGTAAATCATGACTAAGAAAGATAAGGCTACTAGTTTGAGTTACATACAGAATAGAGAATAGTGAGGAGTTCCCAGCTAGAGTGAACCTGCCAGGCTCGTGAGTCTCTCTCGAAGTAAGCGGCAATCGCTGAAAACTGCATGACACTAAAACAGCAACTATATGAGACAACTGAGAGACGAGCTGGGTATTTTTTTAAGAGTGGTGATTGTAACACAATCCAGCTAGACCAGAACAGACAGTGACCAATAAGACAGATGCAACCCAAGGTCCAGTTTTTCCCTTCGGCATCTCCCATAGTAGACAAATGCGATTGCTGTGAAGGTGGATTTGGACTATAAATAATCGGCCCCTTGTATAGGGTTATGACTGAAGCTCCAGCAACAGACACAAAAGTTCCAAGCACCTTGGCGATACCATCTTTCCGGGTCAAGTGTACCTGCTCAATCCTGCAAGCCAAAGCATAAGAAAAAACTATTACAATTGTTTATACAGTTATGATGGGAATTGATTAGTTCAAATTGCTTGCCTGAGCAAGGCAGCCAAGATAAAGGTCACAGCAGGCACAGCGTTTTCTACAGCAGAAGCGAATGTAGGCGATGTATTGTCTAAACCAAAAATGTAGGTTCCTTGATTCAATGTTATTCTGCCAAGTAGAAAATAGATCAAAACTTTTGAGTCATGAAAAAATGATCAAGTGAAGTCTTTATAAGTAGATCATACCCAAGAAGTCCAAGGAGGAAAAATTGTACTAGAAAAGAACACGTAATCGCTGGCCTGTCTTTCCTGCAAAGAAAAAGAAAGAAGAACACAAATTTGTGAAGAGATTAGAACCCAGAATAGAATTGAACCTTTATTTATTTATTTATTTTTCTATGTGGGTGGGGAAGAGATCATCAACTAACCACTTACTTCTCTAAAAAATACGCGAATGGAGCCAGCGCAATCAGAGCTACGATGTTCCTGTAAAGTGGGAAAACAAGCTTGCTCACACCCATATTGAGAGCAGCTCTCATGACAACATGGTTTACTGCATAGCCAAACTGGAAGGTCATCATAGCTATGTGCAGCTTCGCTCGTTCAGGCACCATAGCAGGTGCTGAACCAGCTTCTGCCATCAGGACAACCACTACCCAGATGCAAACACAACTTCTACAAGTTCTAAATACAGAGAACTTGCAAGAAAAAAATGAAAAAAATTCAGTGCAGATCACTAGTTTATGAGAGATATATAAATTAAAGCAAATTCTACAATAAGGGTCGTTGACGTTTCATGTTAAGGAAACTATTAGAGTCGTTTTTACAGGCACATGGTGTTCGATCTCTATAGCATTTTTTATATCTGGTGTTGCTATCAGAATGATGAAGAGAATTATTAAAAAAAAGCAAACTGACAGCAATCATAGAAGAGAAAACACTTTCATGTGCCTTCTCTCCTGACTAGCAATCAAAATTCGAAACGCAACTGGAGCATATCCGATTTTGACAGGAAATTAAAAAAAGATAACATAAAAATAAAAATCAATACACGTCTGATAGCAGGTCAAATGTTTCAAGAATTCTACCCCCAAGTTTCACATACTACAAACTACAAGATAGAAAATGAAATCAATGAAGATTCAAGAATGGCTAAATTCATCAGAAGTTAAACTACAACTTAAATGAACAGGGGACATAATTGATGTACAGATTACTAGATAAGCAAATAGACAGACGACGATATTAAGCTGTTGTAGATTGGTTCGGTTTAGATCCAAATCGGTATAATGAGTCGATTCAGACCGATTTGATTGAACGAATACGGTTTAATAGGTTCAGTTAATCCGGTTTAATTTAAAATCAATTTCGATAGATTCCATTCAAACCGGCTAATACAGTTAGAGCATATTTATTAATCAGAAACCAATACAATAGAAATGAAAGTAAATTTATAATTAAAATTTAGTAAAACGCATTATGGGTTAGAGCATCTCCAACCATGCTCCCTAGATTTTTACTAAATTTTAGCTATTTTAGCTCAAATGTTATTTTAGCTAGCAACTATTCATGAGATCATTCCAACCCTGCTCTCTAAATTTTTGCTAAACTTTTGTTTTAAATTGTATTTAATAACCAAGCTCTCATGATATCATTTTTTTAATAACAAAATCAATTTAAAAATATTAAAAACATAAGAGAGAGAAGATAAGGAGCTCTCTACATTTGGAGAGCCATCAAGAGGTTCTCTAAAATAGGGAGCCATTTAGGGAGCCCCTTGGAGTGCAAAAAAGCTAAATTGGCTATCTATTTTAGCTAAGGAGGCCATTTAGGGAGCTCCTTGGAGATGCTCTTAGAGGTCTATCGAGAATTGACGAAATTATACTCTATAAACACAGTCTGGGATGTAACTTCCACTCTAATGGAGGGGTCTCCTCACATTTTTGAAATATCCAACTACAAGGTAGGGTACCTTTGGTCACCATAACTTCAACACTAGCCGGACCTTAATTTAAGGGTCATTGTTGGAACCACCTAACTTTAATTATATGTTTTAAATCGAATCGGTTTAAATGAATAAGGTTTAACTTTACGGTTCAAACCGGTTCCATATATTCAAAATACGACCCGGTTTAACTCATTTGGATTTTTAATTAGGCGGTTAAAATTTTTAACCGAATACGGACGGTTCATTTTGAAAAGCCAAACCAAAACGAATAAACGGATCCGGTTCGGTTAAAATATACACCCACTCCTCGGTTCTCGCGCCTCTTTATATGTTTCCGTACGTCTTCTGTTGTTTCGTTTGAGACTTGAGAGAGCATGAATATCTGAGAAAATTTACATTAATCGACGTATCTAACAATTTGAAAGCTCTCTCTACACACTCACAGAGACGATCAAATTCCTGCCATTCGAAGTTTTCAGCTTCGTATAATGCCGCCGAAATCAGAAAAACCGGTGGATTTAGTAGAAATCCCCAGCGACGATGACGACAATGTGAAGCCAACAGCAGCAGCAGCTAGGGCTTCGACGACGACGACGACGACCACCACCACATCGCAGTCAAGCCGTCCACCACAAGTGAACAAAACGACGCCGCAAAGCAAGCCGCCGGTTCCGGTCGATAAAACCACTGAGGTCGCGTCTAGAAGTTTCTGGAAAGCTGGGAATTTCGCTGTGGCTTCTACCAATAAATTGGCTTTCGTTCCAGGTTTTTTTCTTTTTTAATTTATTTACTGTTAGTAGTTATTATATGTGTTTTTTTAAGTGTGATTATAACTTGATTAGGTTGAGTTGTTTTTTGACGCGAATTACAGCTACATTGGAGCACGCTCGTGTACATCCTAAGTTTCTACATTCTAATGCTACTTCTCATAAATGGGCTTTTGGAGGTGATTTTTCTTATTTCGCATTTTTGTTTTTCAATTTTTAAGCAATAAAATTCAATTGGTTGCATAATTGATCAAATAACGTGAAGTATTATGCGTTAACTTATGGTGGAAATAGAATTTATAGCATATTATACATGGCCGGTGGTTTTGAATTGTTCGAATGCGTGACATTAAGAGTGTTATACAGCCCTTAGATATAATCATATAAATTGTGCTGTAATTTTTCTTTACTATATTGATACTTCTTCTTTTTCCTTTTTTTTTTAAAAATTTTTTTTTTTTTTATTGACAGCAATTGCGGAGCTCTTGGATAATTCTGTCGATGAGGTATGATCTAATTTTTATGTCATTTAAGCTTTACTTTATTTGTGAAGGTGGAGTTGTTTATGATGTACTACTGTTTACATTTTACAAACTAATAATTTACCAACCCTGTGTTTTAATTATTTGTGTTTTCAGATACAGAATGGTGCCACTTTTGTGAAGGTTGATAAAATTGATATCATGAAGGATAAAAGTCCGGCGTTACTTTTTCAGGGTATTGTATCTAAGTGTGTTGATTTTGACAATTAGAGTGGCTGCATGTGGTTTCGTGCTTTAGAAATTTCATTAGCAACACAGAGTTGAAACTTTTCGATGTTTTCTGCAGATGATGGTGGTGGAATGGATCCTGGAAGTCTGAGGAAATGTATGAGCTTGGGTTATTCTTCAAAGAAGACAAACAAGACAATTGGACAATGTAATTGTTGTGATTATGTGTGTTTCATTTTATTTTGGCTTGATTTGTATTTTCTTTATGTTTCTTCAATGTTGCTGACTTGCTGCTCTTGTCCTAAACTTGCAGTTAAATTTCTTTTTCTCTCTTAAAATAGTAATTGAATATGATGCTTGCTTGATGGCTACCTTTACGGTTTTACCTGATATAAATGTGTTTATTGCTAAGCTTTTAGTTAGCCAGCTTGTGGGTTAGTTCAGTTAGTTTACTACAGTCTCACTTTGAAAAGTAGAAGGAACTACTACAACTAGATTTTGCCTCTGTGTTCTACCTAATTTATTGGATCAAATACAAAATTATCAAGTTTTAGAAAATGGGATTAGTACCTTCAATTCTGAATTAAAATTATCAATCATGACATAAATAATAGATGTAGTAGTTAAGAATAAACCTTTATTAGGCAATCTGCAATACGGGTTTGGAGGAAAGAGACAGGTGGCATATGAATATATGATGATTAAGAGGAGGGTTAAGGTTGGGAGTTGGGAGTTGGGAGATTTTTTGTTGTCAGCAATGTTCAGGAAGTTTCTTACGTTTTCTACACATGTATTTTAAGATCACATGCACTATCTTGGCAGTTGAGTATTATGACATAATTGAAAACAAGCAAGCCTGATCAGTCAAATTCCGTGCCATATTATTTCTCTCTGTTCCCCAAATACATAGCATGAATTTACTTTAAGATATGGTGTATGGATTCATGGATTTTTATTAATGATCTTGAAGCCAACCAAACTCACCAAGTGATTTAGGATAGTTTTGAACTCATGCTCATTAGGGAACATTCTGCAAAGGGAATTATGCTTTGACTGCACTCATATCACTATCCCAAAAACCATGCTATTGAAGATTATCTTTTTCTAATCTTGATTTTTGGTGGGGTGTTTATGTTTTCAGATGGTAATGGATTCAAGACAAGTACCATGCGACTTGGTGCTGATGCTATCGTTTTCAGTCGCCCGACTAGGTATTGTTCATATCTTTTTTTGGTCATGCAACATGATCTTTGTCCTTGAAGTTGGTGAAAGGCATAGCATTTTTTTTTCAATTGCATTGTTTATGTGTCATACAGATAAACTAGTGATTAAGATTTTTTTTCTTTTCAAACTCTGTGCGATATTCACATAAAACATCAAAATTAGGCTCCCAATGGTATTGTTTGTATGTGTACACATAACATCAGTACGTCATTGTCGAAAAGGTACAGAATTTAAAGTTCGCAACAAATTGTGATAATTATCTCAAAGCAAGGGTCTTGATTAATTGATTTCGTTGGAGTCAACTGTCAAAAAAATAAGAAATATTCTTTTTGTTTCTGAGAGATGGTCTCATCTGTCTCCAACTTTAACTCTCTGATTCACTTTATGTCATATTCCACATATCATTTTCAATGATTTAGCCTTAATTTGGTTATAAGGGAAACTGTATGTTGCTTGAATTCAATGGTTAATCTTCAATATGTTATGACTTTGTTCCTCTGACATCTGTCTTTTAGCAAAGCAACTCAGAGCATCGGCCTTCTATCTTATACCTTTCTGCGGAAAACTGGACAGGATGAAGTGATTGTTCCAATGGTGATTCTTTGTCTCTTTAATGTCAAGTTATTTTAATTTTTTTTATATGGATAAGTTTAACAATTCATTTTTTTTTTTCATTCTTATTGTAGATTGATTTTGATATTTCTGGCCATTGGGCAGAGCCAATAATTTATGGCTCACAGGATGATTGGACTTTTAACTTAAAAACAATCCTTGAATGGTCGCCCTTCGCGTCAAAGGATGAGCTCATGCAGCAGGTATTTCAATTAGATTTTATTTAGTAAAACATAGAATATCTAAAAGGAAGTGTGTTCCTATGTATTCTATGGAAGATTAGGTTTTGGTTTGGTCTCATTGAATTCAACTTCTATCTAAAAGCCATTTCTTTTGACAAAGACGCAAACCATATATATATAAGGTGGTTCTCTAGTCAGGTCACCCCGAAATATTTATTTCAGAACCTCCTCCCATAGCCACATGTTCACATGTGGGGCTCATTTTTTTTTAACAATCACGAGCCCCACGTGAACATGTGGCTGTGAGAGGAGGTCCTGAAATAAATATTTCAGGGTGGACCTGACTAGAGAACTTCCCCATATATATATATATATATATATATATATGGTCTTTCTCTAGTCAGGACCGGCCTGATTTTTTTTCGTGCGGGTTCATTGATTATCACATGAGATAATCAGTTTTGTAGCACTTTTCACTAATTAATCTGCACGAAAAAAATTAGGTCGGTCCTGACTAGAGAATTATTATTATATATA
Source organism: Acer saccharum (assembly GCA_030490815.1). Lineage (NCBI taxonomy): Eukaryota > Viridiplantae > Streptophyta > Magnoliopsida > Sapindales > Sapindaceae > Acer > Acer saccharum. Next base: position 6,869,379 of record CM059868.1, read on the forward strand.
TATTGAGTTTCAGGTGAGGGATCCCACACGAGAATTACGTGTTCCACTCATTTCACCCCGTGCTCAAACACAAATTAAAGTAAATCTCCTTCGGTTGATATGAGAGAGGAAACGATTCCTAGACGTCTTGCTTTCATTTTAAGAGTTCTAATTAACTGGGATATCCCCTTAGGATTAAAGAAATTATTTTAAACCTGTAAGAAACCAATCAACCCAAAGGCTTAAGCTGATAAGAAATGACCTAACAATATTATTTAAGCACTCACTCATCCACTCATGTGCAAAACCAATGGGCTTGCCACGTTGCTCAAGCCCAAACACAAATGCATAATAAATTCAAATATAATCATATTGGGGGACTCGAATTCAGACACTCCTGGTGAACTTGGCTCTAACATCATGTTAACAAAGTTAAAAAAAAAAAAAAAAAATCATAGTGAAATAAAAACTAAGGTGAGAGGGAGGAAAATGATTCTTTTTTTATTTATTACTCAACAATATTGCATGTATAAATAGGTCTAGACAAGATGCAGAAAAAACAAAATAAAGCATATGATGATTATTACAGTCAATGCCCAGTTGCCCAGTCATTGCACAACTAATGCTAGCCATAATTTCATAAACCAGTTTTAACAAATTCTAACTTTTTTATTACAGTCGATACTGCTTGTTCCTTGAATAGTTTGTTGCATGTTTTCCAGTTCGAGGATATTGGACCTCATGGAACCAAAGTAATAATATACAACTTGTGGCTGAATGATGAAGGTGTATATGAATTGAGTTTTGATGACTATGATGAGGTATGTCGCAGTTTTGCAGTGGTTTGTGAACTATTAAGTAATATTTTTTTCTTATGGATGTATTTATTGTTAATTTTATACTCATATTTGGATAGGTTTATTTATCTAACCGGTTTATGAGTCCAATAAATATCCTACCAAATATTTTCTTAATTTCCTAAATTATGCTCTGTAAATCTTGTTGCATTTGATAAGAAACCCATGTCTTAAAAGTTTTAACAAGATCATTTAAAAAAAAAAAAAAAGTTTTAACAAGATAGAATGAGAAATCCATGCTATCACCTATATTTGTGTTTGTTTTGCTGTTCCTGCTTCGAAACTTGAACCCAGTATATGAGTTTGATGTGTAATCTTTCCTAAGCATCAATATATGTTGTTTCTATAGTTTAGTAACTAAAGTACCAGACTTAATGTATGTTCTGGCTACAAATGTTGATGAATCTTCAAAAATTAGCTCCTGTAATCTATTCATTTGGTTGCACCTAAGAATGTTGTCACTCTTGTCTACCCATAAGTTCAAGGTTTGCAGGGTAGCCTGTAAAATGGGTTGGACATGTTTGTTTTTACTTGTTTGCTGGGTAATTCCTTGATTTATTTATTTATATATTTATTGTCGTGTGTGATTCTATTGTATAGATGAAGGAAATTTGATTCTGAGAGCACTTATTATTCTTCCTTGATCTTTGACACAGGATATACGTCTGAGAGATGAAACTAATAGTGGAAACACGACTATATTACGCAAAAAAATACTTGAACTCCAATCCAATATTTCATACCGTATACGGTTTTCATTAAGGGTAATCTTTCAAGTTGAATTCAGTTATATTGTTCTACATTTCTTTATAAGTTATAACTCAGAACAAGCATTTTAATTATTTTTTACTTTATTATCTGTTTAACTTTCTCTCTCTTTCTTTTTGAAGGATTATGTTTCCTTGTTGTATCTAAGAAAATTTGAGAATTTCCAAATTATATTAAGGGGGAAACCTATTAAGCAGTTTGATATCACAGATGTGTTGATGTATCGAAAAGTGATGTCATACAGGCCCCAAATAGCTACAGGATTGAAAGGGGTAAGATTCATGTTGTGACAAAAGCATATTTTACCTATTTTATATTTTGCCATCTTTATTATTTTCTATTGTCTCTTATTGCAGAGGCTAATAAATTGCACCTATTCATGATTTAGATTGCTAAGACTATTGTCAAAAGGCTGTCCTAGATGTAATAAACATAGATTTTGCCATCACTAAAAGAAAGGAAAATATCTCTGTATGTTTCCTCCTTGTGAATTTCATTAAGATAAAAGAAACCCTTGTGCAATTTTTTTTTTCTTGAATTACTGAAACTTTGGAGTCCAGTGATGAGAAATCTATACAATATCCATGTTTGTATGTTTTATAGAATTAGGTGCTAGTGCCTGGTCTTAATTATCTGTTGATGTTTTTTTCCGCTTCAAAATATAATAGATTATAGGCAATGACTTGATGATTGTCTAAGCTGTCACACACTCATGTGTCATTTTCTTTTGTTTGGCTTAGGTTGCTGTGGAAACTACCATTGGATTTGTAAAAAAGACACTTGTTGGTTCAATTTCTGGAGTTAATGTGTACCACAAAAATCGCCTCATCAAGGTATGTTTAATCACAAGTAAACTTTTCATAAATGTTCATATATTTATCAGGGTGGACTATTTTTTGCTGAAGTTACTGTGGATGAAGTTTTGGGTGGACTTTAGTGATTTCTAGAACTGCAAATCAAGCACTGTCTAGTTCATTTGGCTAATTGGCTGCCTCTTGTAAAATCTGTTTCTATCCATAGAATCTCTTCTTTCTTTAATGGAATTTGATTAGATGGAAAAAATAGTTTAAGTTCAAACTACTCAGGTAAATTACTTGACAACGAAATTTCTTTAACATGCTAGTCACTTAGAAATTTAAAATCATATACATATTTTCTACTTATTGTTTGGAAAATTGCTTTCTATATTTGTTGCAAATAAGTGACATATAAATTATGTTTACTGATACACCGAATCTGTTCACATTGTTGCAGCCCTTCTGGAAAGTTGTTGGTGATGGTTCTGCCAGAGGGAATGGTGTTGTTGGTATTATGTTTTCTTCTATATATTTTTTGTGTTGAGAATATTTTCCTTTACTTTTCAGTTATTTATTGCTTTACTGGATGTGTTGTAGGAGTTCTTGAGGTAAATTTCATAGAACCGACACATGACAAGCAGGATTTTGAGAGGTCTTCGCTGTTTGTCCGGATGGAGTCTAGACTGAAACAAATGATATATGATTACTGGTTTGTTTTTTTTTTTTTTTTCCTTGCAAAATCTTACCAATTTTTTGTGTGGACCTGTAATGCTTTTGTGAATCTTATTGAATGGCTCTGCCTAATTTTACATGTAATCTATAGTATTTGACTTTGATTCTAAGTTCTGAGATGATTATGAATGTGGTATTGAAATTGTGCCGTTGCATTCCATGGAGAACACAGAGGAACAATTTGAGTTCCATGGGTGTTCAAATGCCACATTATATAATTATAAAAAACATAATTTTCTTGCATTGTAGCCATGGTGAGTGATCAAGTTGACAGAGAATCATATATATGTACATATCTGCAATACAGATGTTTTTATTTTGTAACACACACACACACACACACACACACATTTTTATTTACTGTTGCCATTTTATCAATGCTAATTCTTTACTTAGAATTATCCTATCCTATGAGCTAAAATAATCAGTGTTTTACAATCATAGGTACTACTCAATTATTGTGTCACTTGAATGTTTTTGTCCAACACTAGGGTGCTAAGTCTTGACATTGTTTTGATTTGTTGTAATTTGCTTTGGACAAGACAGGAAAGGCTACCGTCACTTGATTGGAGATCAGCTTCCAGGTTCCAGTGCACATGATACGCAGAAGGGAGGCCCTGCTCAACCTTATGTTGGAAATGCAACTAACATGCATAAGCAGTTACCTGCAGACCATCATAATGTTGGTTGCTCATCTAACATCCAAAAAGAGATGCACCTAGGTCAAGCTATTGTTGGTCGTCAGGCAAATGTGAGACAGGATTTGAGAAATGAGCAACCTGCTATACAGCCCACTATTGACCTCACAGATGTAAGTTGTATAAATTGTTAACATATCATTGCATATCTTTGTCATTTTATTCTTAATAGGCATTTGTCTTATGAGATTTACAACGAGCACCTAGTCACAGATATAGAGGAGTTCAGTGCAAATATGTAATGGTTGTCAAACTTTTGTAATCCTGAAAATCTCAGGCCCTGAGTCTACTCATATTGAATATGAGTAGAATTTACTAGGTTAGTTGGTCTGATATTCACTTCAAAATTGCACAAAAGTGAATGAACAGCCAAATTATGCTTAAGGAGAATGTTTTGGTAGTATCTGCAGCATTCTCGTGGCTCATGTAGTTTCATAAGGGAGAAAATGTGCAAGTTGTGGAGCTTTATTAAAGTCTAAAGATTGTGTTTCTATTAAGCTTAGTTGAGTTAGCTGACTAGTCACTAGTTTATAAATCTGACTGCAGAATGCACACCTGAAATTTTCCAATTCCTTTTGAGGATTGTCAATGTCCAGGACCTTGTCATAATGGTTGCATAGCTGGATCAGCTCATACATAGACCTAGCTTTAGAGGAAGCTTAAAGAGGAAGGGAGACACCACAAGATTTGATGAATCTCCTTGTTATTTTTCTTTTTGAATATTGTTCAAGATCATGGGTGCAACTAGACAGGATCTTGAGTTCTCAGCTAAATTAATCCTCACCTACCAATTGGTCTATGCAGTTATAATGCAGTATGGATGATAATAGATGCAATTACTGATATTCCTTATTATTAATTTTGTTATAACAGATATGAGATGCAAGGAGGATAGGTAGGAGAATATAAGATAAAAAGATGAGAGAATGAAAATAGTAGTAAAAAAGTAGAGTAATCACCTTGATCGACTGACCTGTTTTTTCTGTTCAATACCATGCTATGTAAACATATTTGAACCCAAAAAAGAAAAAAAAAATCTTGACATTCAGCATTCTCATTCTTTCATTTTTCTGTTATCTAACATTCTTAGATATGCACGTGAGTGCCTCTTCTGTGCGTTTGTGATGCATGTGTGCAGATTCTTCTCTTTTTCTTAATACAGAATAATTGTTTATGTTATATGCATTACAGTAAATTGGCGAGTATGACTTTGCTATTAATTACTTTTTTTTTTTTACTTTGGTTGAAAACTGGTAATTCTAGGGATTAGGTGATGAAGTCACATCTGAAGGTGATCCAATGTCCTTGTCAGTTGATCAGATATGTGAAGAGAACATAAAACTTTTCATGCGGTATGTATCTTGCATCCAATCAAGCAGTTTGAAATTGTGTTGCAACTTGTGTCATAGTATGAACATTTCCTAGTTCAATTATGAGAATTGGCTTCTGGCTTTCAAGTTCTATCTCGGGATTTTATCTTAAAAGCTATAAATGCATGTATAAGTCGTGTCTTTTGGGTATTTGCAGTAAATGCGGCTATAAAATAGATTGTAAACATATACTGGTCTACTCTCTCCATTTATGCGCATGCATCTATATAATATCTGTACTCTTAAGAAATACTTGTGATCATAGTTATGGCCAAATGAGCCCTAGTGCCTATGCATAATTTTTCCTTTCGTCTTTTATTTAGTAAATTAACCGATGATTACTAAAAAGTTTACTTGTTCTGTGAATCCGATGCTCTTATTGTTGAGTTGAACCCATTCGACACTTTTTTTTTACAGGTGTGAGGAGGAGATGATGAAGGAGAATGAGTTGAAACACACAGTAAGTATAATTCGGAATGCAAGCTTGTCATTTCGGATTCCCAAGTATGAAAAACTTTGTGAACCTTAAGTGTCTGATACTGAATTTTTGTGTTGTCGCCGGACTGGCGCAGATCGAGGAATTAGAGAAGGAATTGGAGCAAATGAAAAGGAAATGTGAGCAACTTTCTGTGCACCTGGAGACCAGAAAGAAACAGAACAGTTCAGATCAACAAATGGAAAAGGTTTCATAAGAACCTGACAACGAATTTTGAACCATTTTATGCTAATGTTCCATTGTTAGATTACGACATAGGTATGGTTGAGATGATATCTAACCTTTTGTTTTCAATGATCAAACATTGATTATAAAAATAAAAAAAATAAAAAATAAAAAATTGTAATCATTCTCAACCATTGAAAGTGTATCATCTAACAGTGTGAACTTGTGTAACAATTGATCATGTTCTTCTAACATAATCACTATTAATCAGTAATGTTACTAATTAGTTATTATTTTATTAGATTCCAATTAATTGCTTTAAAGAAGACCAATTTTACAGAAGTAATAATAATAATAATAATAAATTGTACAACTTAAAAAGGTGATGTAATACATTTGGCCTCTTGCCAATATGGCTGGACGCTCTCTCTCTGGGAGCTTCCAACACCACAGTTCAAAGTCATGTGTGTGCATATATTTGTATATGTATTCTTTGTCCCACCTTGGCCTTCAAATCCCAAGTGTGGGTTGTCCTCTCTCGGTTCTGAGAGCATTCTTCTCTCCAATTGTGAGAGAAGCTGTATTCCACCTGTATCCTCTCCCCAATAGTGGGAGTAGTATTCCAGGTTATACTTGTAGAGCCTATTCTCGTCGGGTCCTGGTAGTGGTTATACTTCAAAAGAAAAAAAAAAAAAAAAAAAAAAAAAAGAAGGAAGGTGATGTAATAATGCCTTAAATTATCAACTTATTACCTATATATTAAATGAATAAAAAATAATTCATTTTACACAAAATGTTTTACAAATCTACTCCAAATTATATCTAAACTAACTAATTTGGAATCGATAAACAGCTATAATTTGTTTTCTTAAACACAATTTTAGGATTTGGTAAGGGAATCAGGCACATCAATTTTTGTCCAATTTATATTAAGCACTATATTAACCTTTTAGTTACCTTTTTCAAAGAAGGAAAAAAAAAAAAAAAAAAAAAAAAAACCTTTTAATCAACAATACAGTAGTTTACTAATAGTAACATTTGTGTCGGTGGTAAATCCCTCACACTTGTACAATAAGTTTGCGGGTTCGAGTTTTTTTTCTTCTGTTCCTCAAAAACCCCCAACTATGTAGATGTACTTAGAAAAAAAATAATAATAACATTTGCAATTCTTACTTATAAAAAAATAAAAAAATAAAATAAAAAATAATGTAATTCTCACAAGTAAAAATGTATGTTTGGGTCAATAATCAATTATAATTAATTATAATAAAACCACCAGGCTGCCACTATAACCCGCGAACGCGATCAGTCTGAGAGTCGAAGTTGAGGTGCGAGTCAAAGGAGAAAGCCAAAAGCAAACATGAGGAAACGAGATTTGGCCATTCTCATGCTCTGTGCTTTCGCTGTTTTCTTCTCTCTTCAGGTTCGTTTTCTCTTTCACTCACTCACTCATTCTTCGTGATAGCTCTTTTATAAACCCTAACTAGTTTCAGTTAATTTCGCTGTAATTCGAGCTCATTTTCATTGATTCAATTTTTTTAAATGATTTGTTTTACAGCACGAGGGAGATTTTTCGTTTAGAGAGGCTTGGTTTCACTTATCCGAAGAATATCCAATCAAATATGAAGGCGATCGTCTCCCGCCACCGATCGTCGCCGATCTTAACGGTGATGGAAAGAAAGAGATACTCGTCGCCACTCACGACGCCAAAATTCAGGTGATTTTCTTTTGAATTTCTATGCAGTTTTTTTTTTCCCTATCCGATATCGAAATTATTACATTTTGATTGAACTGTTAAATCTTAGTGTGGGACTCTAATTTTTCTGTTGTTGATTATGTTATGATTAGCTCTATGAATGAATTTGTTGAATTTTATGGTGTGTGTAAGGTATTGGAGCCCCACACGAGGCGTGTTGATGAAGGGTTTAGCGAAGCACGTGTGCTGGCGGAGGTGAGCCTCTTGCCGGATAAGATCCGCATTGCGTCTGGTAGAAATGCTGTGGCCATGGCCACGGGTGTTATTGATCGTACTTTTAAACAAGGGCAACCGCTCAAGCAGGTTCTGGTGGTTGTAACGTCTGGCTGGTCAGTTATGTGTTTCGATCATAACCTGAAAAAGCTATGGGATACCAATTTGCAGGTCTGCTTATAGTCTTCTTTGGATCCACTTTAGATTGTATCTTAGTTAGTTTCAGCCCCTGATGATGCTTGTTTGTTTGGGTTTTGCAGGAGGATTTTCCACCTAATGCTCACCATAGAGAGATTTCGATTTCGATAAGCAATTACACTCTAAAACATGGAGATACAGGATTGGTGATTGTCGGCGGTAGGATGGAAGTTCAGCCTCATGTATGCCTCTTTCACCAACCCCCGCTTAAATTTGTTATCAGCTTATCATTTATAATTCACTGCAGTCATCCGATTTGTGATGTGAAGTTAGTTGGTTGACATATTAGAGTTATTTTAATGCCATTCTCTGTAAAAAATAGAAAATTTACGCAAGGATTTCACGAACAATAAATAATCTCTTCACCTGTTATATATTGGACAGCAGAATGAAGTGGTGATGCAGGATAAGCTTTTATGACTTGTCAATATGTCCAGCTATAAAAGCCATTTGCAGCTTAGAAGAACTGGTGCTTTGTGTTAAATGTTAATTCATTTTAACTTTTAAGCAGTCAATAACAGGGTGGTCATCGGTAGTTCTAGCTTTAAACAGCCTAGGATTAGAAGTCAGAGAGAAATTGGAATTTTGAAGTTTGACTTGTCCTGCGTCTTCTGACTATTTTATGCTTTCAATTATCTCAAGGAGATTGACATCACTATTTTTTAGCTGTTAGTGTTTGAAACAACTTATGATGTGGGACGTAATCTGTCACTTATTTCCAGACTAAATATTTTTATACTTACTCTATTTAGAGTTTCATTAGTCTGTTATCTGTCATTTTTTTACTGTGTCCACTTACTGATTTATGCAATGATCTGAGTGGATCCTTGTTTCTGACCAAATGTTCTGGAACTCATATGAATTGGCTGATGGAAACCAGACATCTTTTTCACTGAATGACTCGCTTCTCAGTTTTAATTATTACATTGAAATGCTGTAATGATGTGTGTACCATAAAATCAAGATATCATTTTTCTTCGATACACTTAAAAGTGTTTGCTGTCCACACTTGTAGGCTTACATGGATCCTTTTGAAGAAATTGGGATGGCAGAGAGAAATGCTGAGCAGCATAGAAGAAGTGCTAGTGAGAAGGAGGTATAAACAATTTTTGGTTTATGCATGTTGAACTTTTTGTGCTTTCTTTTTTATTAGTCTTGGGATTCCATTCTTTTGCAAGTAAATTCACTATTGTAACTAGTTTTCTGTTTCGTAGGCATACTAGAGCTACTGAATCTTGGATATTAATCTTTGAAAATTTTCTAGGTTATGGCTTTCGATGGAACCTTTTTTGCTCCATCTTTAACACCTTTTTTTTCTATTTTAAACATTGAACCTTCAAAGTTTTGTCTCTAATTATCTGTTTGATTAGGTTGACCTTCAGCAGGGTTGTTAATATGATAGTGATATATATTGAAATCTACATAAGAAAAGTGGATTAGTTTGTATAAGCTTCATGATAAGAGATGAGTCTCATAAAGCAATTCATGTAGATGAAACAATTTGGTTATGATACATCTAGCATTTGATGTAATGTAGTTAGAGAACATCTTTCGACATGATGGATAACCTGCTGAGTACTTTCTGAGAAAAATATTCTGTTCTGATTTGTGGTGGTTATGAATTGATTTATTCACTTTAATATAGCATCATTAAATTATATTATGTTGCCTCGTGACTTTCTATCAATAATTCCCAAATTTTTCAACATTATACAACTTGGCTTGTCTCTGTGGTCAAAATTCTGACAATTACTTGGTCAAAAAAAATTGGAGGAAGCTGACCTGTCTAGAATTTTGGAAGCAAAAGTAAGACTGGTACTAAGTGCCTTCTCATTCACTTAATTTCTGACAACATAAATATTTTTATTAACATGTTGAATCAATGTTACATCTTCAAGCCTTACAACTCTGAACCAAGATTTTGCCTCTTTCTTCTTTTTATGTTCTGATGCAATTTTGCAGTTTGATGCATGCCATTTTGGTGATTTTGTTTTCTTTTTCAGTTTAAGCTCTTGTATGAAGTTGAACTTTAGATGAATGAACTAAAAAAGAGTCGGTAATCACAAGTCGGCATCACATATTTCATTCTTTGGATTGGGATGTTTATAGAATTTATTTGTACTGTGTGTGTAGCCTGCTAATAACTCTGGAACTGTGAATTTACGCCATTTTGCATTTTATGCATTTGCTGGTCGGAATGGTGAACTTCGATGGAGTAGAAAGAATGAGGTGACTTATATCGTTTCTTTGATAAACTCTTACTTTAATACAGTGTCTTCTTTTTCTTAACCGCTAATATCTTCATCTTGCTGCTGCAGAATATTGAAGCAGAGTCTTCAGATGCTTCACAGTTAATTCCGCAGCATAACTACAAGCTTGATGTGCATGCAATGAATACACGTCACCCTGGAGAGGTATGAGTTAAAGCTGGTTAAAAATCTTATTATTATCTGTGTTGTGAATCTCAATATTGACACATCCTGTGATAAGCTGATAACTCCCGTTGAAGTAATATTTTGTTATTTTCATCAACTACTTGTGACCATGGATAGGGTGTAAATGAGAAAGAGGGTTTATGTGTCCCCCAACAAATTTTGGATTGATTTATTGTTGAGCTGTGTGATTTTCCTTTGTAGTGGTTTATGGGATAATGATTGGTGATTTTCTCCACTCCTCTAAATGCAATCGATTTTTTATTGTCTTCTTTTTATGTTCAAATTGTTTATTTGTTTTTACTTGTGACCAACCTCTATAAGTGTCTGAAATTTTACACAGACATAGTCCTACCGTGAGACTACATTTTCTGTACTTCCTACTGCAAAAGGAATCCTTCCATTTGAATTTTGAAGGGAAGGATAGATGGAGATTTGTTTTTTGCTTTTATCTAATGTTGATTACTGTTATATATCTACAGACCTCCTTGCATTTCTGATTTTGTGTGATTGTTTCGAGGGTTTGTTATTTTCTTAATGTTAGCATCATCTTTGCCAAAGATAAGCTCCCTGAGACATTTTAAATGAAGTTTGAATGCAGGGAATTCAGGGAATCAATTCTTGGAGTTATGCCCCATCATTGGGTGAGTTATTTTCTTTAATCTTCTTCTCTCTCTCTCTCTCTCTCTCTCTTTAAAGAAGGCCTATGAATTCTTTTTTTAAATGTTGAGGGTGATTCTTGTGGCTTGTATTTTATCAGGATAGGAGAGAAGATACTTTGTTGAAGTTGGCACACTTCAGGCGGCACAAAAGGAAAGCATTGAAAAAAATAGTTGGGAAAACTACAAACTACCCTTTTCACAAGCCTGAGGAAAATCACCCTCCTGGAAAGGACTCAACAAAAAAAATTTCAAACTTTATTGGGAAAGCTGCAACTTATGCTGGCTCAGCAAAATCTAAAAAGGTAAAATTTGCCAACCACACATGAAACAGTTGTTGAGGCTAGGAAATCACCATTAACTATAGATGTTGGTAATTTAAGTTAATTTTGTTCAAGGGATCTTGTTGGTCCTTACTTCTTATAGTTGTGGCATACAAAATCATATATCATCTACTTTATTAGATATATGTATGGTAGTTATTTTGCTTGTTAGAATTAAATATACTGATTTGACTTTTGAAAATAAAACTGTTCTCGTGCAGGTTCCTGAGTCCCTCAAATCCCTTAGATTTAAACTCCTCTTAGTGTCACCTCCTCAATAGTAACTGAATATGTATATTGTGGGTTAGCAGTCTGTTCAAATAGGCAAAGTGCAAAGTTCAATAGTGTCATAGTGATATAGTATAGAAGATGAAGTTAAAAGAAGGAAAAAAAAAGAAAATGTTTGGTTTCCTGTATCCCGTTGGTATTCTTTAAGCTCCTAATTCTGAACAATCTCACATGCACTTGCCTAAAAGGGTTGACTACTCTCACATATCCCTCTTATAGAGCAAGTCTGAATGTAGGCCTTTTGTGCACACTGCATTAAGTCATAGTTTGTAATTTGTGTTGACATTTACTCATCTGTTCTATTTATAACCAATAGCATTGCTTACAATTTTTTTTTTCCTTTTTCTTTATAATAGTTTCTCAAAATGTGATGCCAGTTGATAGTTTGTGATGTTAATAGTTCTCTTTTTAAGCATGCTTTTGATGGCAGAATTTGACTTGAGAGTTGATTGAACATGGGTTTAATCATTCTCCATTGTTATACTTTCTGTTGCCACGGACAGAATATGGAGTTCATAGACACTAAATATGCATAATACTTTCTTCAATGTGGGATACAATATATATATATATTTGAAGGGAATGTGGGATACAAATTGATTTGCTGAAGTTTGTGAATGTGATGAATTTCGTCTATTTCATAAAGTATAAAAGCATCGGATTTCAATATTTGGACGCGTGTTGAAACTTTATTTCTTTTGAACTAAATTTAATTGTATAAAGAAACCTGGAAGTAGGTTTCTAATCAATGCCCAGGGAAGCTGTCTTAAATGCCACATTGTAACATTGTACTTCGTTTTTGCAGCCAATAAATTATATTCCTACTATAACAAATCACACTGTGCTCTGGTGGGTTCCTAATGTCGTTGTGGCTCATCAAAAGGAAGGAATAGAAGCCATTCATTTGGCTTCTGGTCGTACTATTTGTAAGGTAATTATTGATCTGACGTTCAATTTAGTATATGCAAGTGCTCATACTGCATTTTGAGATTTATTAACCAAATATACTGAAAGAGCACCTTCTGAGTTTTAAATGTACTTGCTCATTTATGTTTCTTGTAAGTAATCAGCTTTAATAAGTTTGATGTGTAACATGATATTCATTGATTTTATCAGCTTCATCTTCAAGAAGGTGGTCTTCATGCTGATATCAATGGAGATGGTGTCCTAGATCATGTTCAGGTACACTTTTTTTTCTTTTCTGTTTTGTACCTCCAGTTTTTGCTCATCTCAATTTTAATGAAATGTATAAATAAAAACCATATTATTTGGTGCTGGAATTAATTGTTCGATATAGCATGTAACATGTAGATATAAACCAATGAATTTCTGTTTGAAGTTTTCACTTAATCTATGGTGATAAATGTGACAAAAATATATTTTCTTCTCTTCAGGCTGTTGGAGGAAATGGTGCTGAACAGACTGTTGTTAGTGGGTCAATGGAAGTGCTTCGTCCCTGTTGGGCTGTTGCGACCTCTGGTGTACCCGTCCGAGAACAGCTCTTCAATGCTTCTATATGTCATCATTCCCCCTTTAACTTATTCCAGCATGGAGAGTTCAGAAGATTTGGTCGAGCCTCAGATGTAACTTCTTTAGAAGTGGCAACACCCATTCTCATCCCAAAGAATGATGGTCATAAGCATCGTAAAGGGAGTCATGGTGATGTTGTCTTCTTAACAAATCGAGGAGAGGTATGTTTTAGCATACATCAATTATTGAAATAGGATCCTTGTTAGAATTAGCTAGTTGGAACTGAAGGAAAACTTCCGCTATGTTGTAGTGTAGCTTTTGAATGCACAAACACACTAAAGACATTTACGCATGTCAAAAAACATTCTCATAAACAATATTCAATTTTTAGCCTGCAGATAGATGTTACTAATACTTTTTTTTTCTAGCAAGTCGGATGACTCATTAATGTGCCCATGTTTTTCAGGTAACAGCATACTCCCCTGGCACACATGGCCATGACGCTGTTTGGCAATGGCAGCTCTTGACCGATGCTACATGGTCAAATCTACCTTCCCCATCAGGGATGATGGAAGCTGGCTCGGTGGTTCCCACATTGAAGGCATTCTCTTTGCGTGTGCACGACAATCAACAAATGATTCTTGCAGCAGGAGATCAAGCGGCAGTTGTGATATCTCCTGGAGGAAGTATATTAACATCTGTTGATCTTCCAGCACCACCCACCCATGCCCTTGTTTGCGATGACTTCTCAAATGATGGGCTGACTGATCTTATTATCGTGACCTCTAATGGGGTCTATGGGTTTGTCCAGACCAGGCAACCAGGTGCCCTCTTCTTCAGCACGCTCGTTGGATGCCTTATAGTTGTGATGGGAGTCATCTTCCTAACCCAACACTTGAACTCTATAAAGGGAAAACCCCGTGCTTCGTCTGGTCTGCGGTGAAAACAGTGATTTCGTACTTCAATTGTATCACAACCAAACTATCACACAGCCTATAAGCGAAATGTCAAGATCGGTGAATACTTGTTCAACTCCAAGGGACAGTAGCAGATACAAATTTTCTATGCCCGTAGTTCCACCGAATTTGTCGACTGTTGTACGGCTAGTTTCACATGCTTGCTTCTGCAAAAGCAATTGCTTGTAAATTTTACAAAACTAATGTTGCAGTGAACATCAATGCAGTTGAAGGAAATTTTGTAACTTAAATAGAAAAGAGTCAAGCTTACACACTAACTTGTTATGACATCTCGATGTTGATTTCCTAAGTTGATGTGTGACTTTGTCTTCACAGTTGAAGGCCTTGTTAATCAGTCTTCGGCCCCTCGATGGTTTAGATTTTGTATACGATATATCATTTATGGTGAGACTTCGATTTAAGTCTCGCTATATGTATTTTATTAACATGTCTAGGGTGTTTTTTTCTCGATGTTACAAGAGTAGATATCTGATACAATCGACTATTTTGTTAAAATTCAAACGTATTTAAGTTAGGATATAAAAAATAATTAGAGAGATGACAATCAATTATTTCCATCTCTTAGGAGGGAGAGAGAGTATGGGGGATGGATGAATTAAGAGGGAGAGAGAGGATAATTTGTAAAATTATTATATTACCCTTTAAAAAATTAGAGGGTATTATAGTTATTTCACTACAATCATCTCTCCCTCCTTTCTCACTAGCCCAATGATGGGCGGGTTTCTTTTGGTGGACCTGGAAGGATCATCTCTTCCTCCTCTTGTCCTCTCCTCTCTCTCATCACTCCAACCAAACAAGGGATTGGAGCTCTCCCTCCAACCTTCTCCCTCCCTCCATCGCTCCCTCTTAACAAAAATAGCCTTACAAACAAAAAGTGAAAAAGGAAGCAAATCTTTGGGCTTTCAATTCGACAGACACACAACTCGTCTTATTTTCCATAACCTTTCAAGTCCACACAGCCTACAGGCCCTACACACTTGAGTCTGTACGGAAAATCAGTAATTACTAATTAGACAGTCAACAAGAAGAAAAAGTCTGTGAAGTAACTTTATGTATATATATAGATCAATCAAACTTCAAACTTCAAACTTCAAACTTCAAACCCACACTGTACACAAGATTGCAGGATTAGGTAGGTTTCCTCAACATTTCAAATTCAATGCAAGGCCAGGTGAAAACAAAACAAGTTAACATATTACCTTTCATTCATTTCAAATGGGTCCTAATCTATTTTTCTGTCACCTCCTCATTTATTTACCGACACACTCCCACAACCCTCTCTTCATTTAACTTAATTTACTCACGATCATCTTTATAATTTTGACGTCCTGATCACTTGATCATACTATTGCTTTCTTTCTTGAGTCAAAGATATACGTAAATTGCTTAAATGATACGACAAGTTTACCTTACTTACCCGTCTTAATTACCATATAATATTGGATAAAAAGTTTAGACAAATATTTTGACAACATTTAGGCAGAGTTAACTCTTTTTCTTTCATATTTTCATGTAATAAAATTAGATTACTTATAAATAAACAGATTCATTTTGGCTTTTCTAGGTGGGGTTTATCACAAATAACCTCAACTTTTCTCCGAAGATTAAGTTGTAATAACATGCATGCGTGTTCATCTGTATGTCTCATAAAAGTTAAGACAATAATGGAAATAATAATAAAGAAAAAAAAAAAAAAAAAAAAAAACATTCCACATATAAACCGACTGATTGATTGGCTTTATATGTAGAACTTTACATCACACTGATTGCGAAAAAAAAAAAAAAAAAAAAAAAGAAGAAGAATTATATAAAATAATGAAAAAAAAAAAAAAAAATTGTAAAGAAATATGGAGGAGAAAAAGGCTTTAGGTCACATAATGGCATCATGAGCATATTATATAAAATAATATAAAAGTGTGATGATATTGATATCTGTATGTGTTGGGAGTATTACTATTTTGGGCGGTGCATCACTTTCTCCATGAATTGAGACAAGAGTATAATTGGATGGGTATTGATGCTTTGCTTGTCCAATCCATCTAAACAATTAATGAGTTTTTTTTTTTTTTTTTTTTTTTTTTTTGTTGAAGGGACATTTTCATGATTTATTATTATTATCCACCAACTTACTGTAATGTTTACTTTGTTTTTAATTCTTCTTTAAGCAAAATGGAACATAATTGAGCTAAAATGATTGAAGGTCTTGTGTTAGAATTATTTATTTTTATTTATTTTTTGATTCTATTACATAGCTTTGATATTGTGAAATATATTATACAATAGTGTGCCATCGATTTCAAATGAAAAAACGTGTTGAATTCTCGAGCCTGATAAGGACTCAATAATCATTGTGTTCGATAACTAGACTAGGATAATTATTATATGTTATTTTAATTTAAAATATAATTGGAGAGCAAGTTTGAGTTTATCTACTTAAGCGTCCATGATCGTTAACCTCGATCCGTTAATGAGTAACGATAGAATTGAATATAATTCAGACTTTTCGTATGAAGTTTGACATAAAGATAGTTGGAGAGCAAGTTTTGAGTTTCTCTTCTCAAGCCTCCCCTTTCTTTAACTTCAATCCGTTAATGAGTAAAGATGAAAGTGCATTTCTAACTTTTGAGCTAAATTACAATTAAAAAAATATTAAAGATAAAAAAGAAAAAAAGACTTGTAAAATATCTACTCCTGTAACCAGTGCCGCCCTATGGGTAGGTTCAAGAGGCAAACTGTCTAAGGCTCCCAAATTTCAAATTTTCAAATTTTTAATTTTTTTTTTTTTGTAATTTTATGAATATAAGGCTAGAGGTCCACATACTCTTTTAAACAAAAACAGTCAACAATTATAATTAAAGGCTCACTGTATACGCATAATTTTTTCTTTAAGAAAAAGGTCCACCATGAACACAATTATAATTATTATAACAGACAATAGCACATCAAATCCATTTATCAGACTGATGTAGGACACTTCTGAAAGGCTATTGGAGGGGCAAATAATGTCCGTTTTGGGCCCATAATATGTCGTTGGAACCATATCGATGAGCCCTACATTTGTTGCAACCGCTTTTTTGCCAAAAAAATTGTTTTGACCTCCGTTTTACTAGTTTTCTGTTTTATACGGGATTTTGATGTTTTTTTTTTTTTCAATTTAGGAAGATTTTTTTTTTTTATTATTATGAATAAAGTTTAGGTTTTGGAAATAAATCAAACTTACCTTTTCTGGTAAAATTTGTTCTTTTCTTTTCAATCAATTTAGCAGAAAAAAAAAAAAAATCAGTTATTATATTGATTTTTATAAGTATTTACTAGAGAAAAAAAATAAAGTAGAGTGGAGAGTCTCATTTTTACATTTCACCTCAGACTCTCAAAATCTCAGGACCGGCTCTACCCGCAACTTTCTATATATACTAGTAAAATGGGCATAGTGACATTCAAACCTCCGTCACTAACATGCGGAAAGAGGGATGTGTACCCATATTAATATTAATTAATCTTGCTTTCGTTGCATGAATGAACTAAATATTTATAAAAAGTAATAATTTCCAAATATTTCACATGAAATTTTTTCATTCTTTTTATTATGAATTAATTTTTTGGAAGTACCCAAAACCATAATTGAAGCACACAAATTTCATCATGGCCTCATAAGTCATAACTATACCCCCCCCAAAATTGTTGACTAGTCATCTGGTCCTTACTATACCCAAAAACAGTATGGTCCATGCAAAATAATAAAAAAAAATTATCTGGAAATAATGCATTTGCCATTGAATTTAACTAGATACAAGTCCACATCAACATTATTTCTCCATTATATATAGCTTCTGGAAGTGGAAGTAAATTAGGCAAAATTCGAGCTAGTCAATGGTCCTAATGATAACACACATTATATATTTTAGGTCTGATTTCTAGGTGGGGATTATAATTATTGATGCAATATTCAGCCAACTCGACCCACTGAATCTATCAGTTTTTCTACCACTGAATCTATCAGTTTTTCTATGGTAGGTATATAACCGTGAGCATACTTATAGCACATTTATCAATCTCATTACTTTTTGCCATGTAAGTATTATGTGACCCAATTGCATTGCTTTTTCTAATAAAAAGTAATGAGCTGGATAAGTGTGCTATAAGTATACTCGCAGTTATATGTCTACCAGAGAAAAACTCTTGAATATATATATATTTAATAACAGCATCCCATGTTATGATAAAATTTCGTTTTGTTCAATGAAATATATACATATAGTGCATGACAAGTACTTCAACTTAAACAATTAAATTATATATATATATACAACACTTTTTTCTTTTTTTTTTTGACTTTAACACTTTTTTTTTTTTTTTTTTTTTTTATTGAATTGGAAGAAAAAAAATGGCCAACACTTTCAAAATTTACCAAATTTAGCTTGAAAGGGTTGTACTTAACTAGAGAATTAACAACAGGTTGCTCACAAGTAACATGTCAATATCTCATGCACTCACTAAAACCCTAGGTATTACGGAAGATATTCACACACCCACACGATAGGTTTTAGATGTAAGATTTCTGCACATTTTTTTCATACAAGACCTGCGTTGTAAATTTGTAATATTACAGAGTGATATGATCATTTTTTTTAATAGTAAACAGGTCACTTTATAACATTATAGGACCGGTCTCTGACGTTACATAATCGATCCTATATGAAAAACAAAATGTGAGAATCCCACGTACCCCTAATAATTATATATATTCACGAATTGATCTTTTATGTTTAACTATTGATTTGGTTTTAATAAAACATTTGATTTAACTATCTAGACCAGGTATCTTTTTTGAAGCTCAAACCTCAAGCTTGTCCATCTACCAGTTGAACTATGGCCCTGGAGATAGCTCTCTCTCTCTTTCAAAACATGTATATAATCAAATCTGAGGGTGTCTACCACATAATTTAGATAAAAGGACAGGTCAATGACAATGGCATTTACATTACACATTAATTTTGTTGGCCAAGGACTAATTAGCAAACCAACAACACAAAACATATATATTTTATATTTTTAATTATGTGTATACACGAGTGGCAAACACAAAACATATATAACAACTTACTTGTCATCCCCACCTGTCTTCAAAGTTCAAACTATGCATGCTAACTAGTTCCTTCTTTCAAAGGCAACTACAAAATAATAATAATAATAAATAAAATATTTCATAATTAGCAGTACGTTAATTAGGTGTTTAGATGGTATAAGAGTCGTCATTATTTAATACAAAGCAGGACCAATTAAAGATACATTTATCTAACTTGAAGACACGAAATCAAGAAGGAAAAAAAAAACACAAAGGGAAGACTAAAAGTTTTTGTTAATGGATCGATGGATTTGAGGAGCTGTGTACTTTTTGACAATTATGTCTTGTTATTAATTAATTTCTGAGTAGATCGAAAATGACCCAAGAAGCATCTTTCTATTAAAGAATACATAATACAAAAACGTCACGGGGCTCTCTATCTATAATATATACTTTGAAAAAGATAATAATTCAAAAAAATAATGTGATTTTTGATGATTTAATTAATTAGGTATAATTAATTAATTTTTTTTTTTTTTTTTTTGATATCTAGATATATGTATATATGGACCAGTATATTTATAGGTTATTAAGTAAGTTAGGCACATAAAATTGGTGAAAATAATGAGCCTATTAAACTACAAAAATAAATGCATTTTTTTTTTAGGTGTGATATTAGATTGGGGATTTCACAAATCAATATATTCAAAGTTTTGTAACTGAGTTCTAGCTAGGTATTTTAATGTCAATTTAATTGTCCTTAATTAGGTATTTCCAAATTTCAAATTTCAAATTAATTGGTCCATTTTTATTTTTTATTTTTGAAGTAAAGAACAAAAAAAAAAAAAAAAAACAGAAGTGAGATAATGAAAAGGCACCCGTATTGCCTCCTCAAAATGCAATTGTATATGTATAAATACATACAGTACAATATACATTCTGGACAGAGAAGCCAAAAAAAGTGTGGGAACAAAAAAAATGAATACAGGGCTGATTAACTGAAGGGGCTTTATTAGAAGATTTTCTAAGATTGAATTTCCTCAAGTAAAGACAAATTCAAGCACATGCTTCAAAAGGGGATTTTGACATTTTCTACTATACAAGGCCAATAGTGAATGATAGAAAAGAAAGGAAAGGAAAAAGGTAATTATAGAAAAATTGAAATGTCTAATGGCAAGTCTTTTTTATGCACATCAATGAGATTATGATTCGAATCATATCTGATCACTCTTTGACTTTCGAAATTGTAATAATTCAAAAAATAATTGATAGAAGTATAAAATTTCGTGAGAAATGATACGAGTTTATCTCTTAAAGTGGGATTTCGGTAAATTTTAGGGTTTGATCGATTAAAATATAAGCGAAGGCAATTAATTTTATTTTTATTTTCTTGCTTAGTAACTATTTATATAGAACAAATTTCAAGAATCCTTTAAGCTATTATGATGAAATTTGAAAAATTACCTATCATTTTTTGTGTGATCCCAGCTTGTTAATTACTACAATTTTAGTGAATCTTTCAAGTGTATTGATCATTTACACATCAAGAATTCATCCAAAAACAATATATACATAACACGTAATTCTCGTGTGGAATTACAGAAGTGATCGATCCCACATGAGAATTACGTGTGAAATCCCGCACCTAAAACTTACTATAATATATGTATGTAATGACTATTCAACATCTATGGAGAGAGATTTTCATGATAACAGGTAAAATCTTTCTAAAGTTGATAATGGGATCAAACCCTAATCGAAGAGTAAGGGTGGGAGGGGGGTGGGTCCCACAAGAGAGAAACTTTGAACTTTGAAGATGATCAAAGGAAGAGTGGTGGGGTCCAATCCAAGACAACAGTTCCCACTTCCCAGAGAGTTTTTAGATCTTCTTTATATCGTTTCATCAGAATCCAACAGACCCACCCAACCAACCAAACAATCGAATACAAGAACAAAGAATTTTCATTTTTATTTATTTAATTTATTTTTTGGGGGGGTTTATTTTTTGTTTTTGGTTTCTGTTCTGGGTCTACTGGGTCTTTGGAGGCAACCAACCATATCTTTTGCGCATATTTTTTGATTACCTTCTCGTATGGATCACATGGCTGTTGCCATCAAACCCCTCCATTAAATATACCTGATAGTGACTTCAACTCTTCTTCTTTCTTTTTCTTTTTCTTTATCTTTATCTTAATAGCTTCACATGAACTTGATCTCCCTTGGTTGCTACCAAATTAACCTATCAAAAACGCATGATGCAATGTAATGATCTCCAACTTGAGTTCTAATTTGTATATTAATTCATACATATGGTTATAAGCTAGATAGGATATAAATTAAATTTAGATTCGGATCTCTAGATTGAGGAACAAGCGTAGCACCGTAGTAAAATATCTTCAGTGCACCGAATGCATTACATTTGGGAGCTAAAATCATATAATATGAGAAGAAAAAATCATTTGATTATTTATACATGGTATAACATTATTGATATATATGGTAGTAGAGAAAAGAAGTTGTAAATAGTGTGCACCTGTCATTCTACGTTAGTAACGTTAAAAAGAATTTTCTCTCACCGTTGAAAAGTAGATATTCAGAGTTTTATATTGACGTTCTTGATCTCGGCATGTACTAATAGATCTTTAAACCAACCAGTTTCATATTGACGTTCTTGATCTCGGCATGTACTAATAGATCTTTGACCGGTTGGTTTAATGTTTTCAAAAAAAACAAAAAAAATTGTCAATGAAAAAAAGAAAAGAAACTAGGGTTAGCTTTGGTTTTACACAGAAACAATGTTACTCACTTTCTAACAAAGAGGGACATGTAGCTCTCGGTAGGTTTTTACCGAAAATGGAAAGTGATAATTATTATAACCTTGATTATTAGAGCATGTAATGAAGAATCTCGTTGAAATTAATTCATCTTTGATGGTTGATTAGTTAACTTTGGGATTTGTGACTTTCTTGGGGTTTACCCTAATTATCTTCTCTCTCTCTATCTCTCTCAAAATATCAATATAAAAAGTTCGGATCTCAAAGCAACTTAATCAAGGTAGAAGGCTCCCAGCTGGTTTAAATTTAATTAATCAGAATCAAACTGTAATTAATAACAAATTAGTAATTAAAACTTGACGCGGTTCTTTCTTTTTTATGTCTTAAATTTTCTCAAGGTAGTGTACTCTGTGTACATGCACAGTTAAAGTGAGTAATTGAAATTTAGTTATGAAGAGGAAGGTGAGTTGTCAACCATGGGAACCAACACAGGGCTCGAGAGTGGCAGAGACAAATCACACACAAAAATGAAAAACAAAAAACAAAATATATATATATTGGGAATCGCACACATCATTGATCATGGATTCTGGGTTGGATTTTTTAAAATTTCCTTCTAAAAACAAATAGAAATGAACTTAAATTCTGGCATTAAAGGAGAGGGTGGCAGGGAAGCTTCATCGACTCCTGCTCTGCACACAACAGACATCCTATCAGCCATCAGGTGTCTCATCACTCTCTCAGTATCCTCAATCCTTGCCCTGAATCTTTATTGCTCTCGTCTCTCATTTTTAACATTTCTTTTACCCATTTCAGTGCATTTTACATTTTTCTTTTTCTTCTTAAAAAAAAAAAAAAAAAAAAAAAAGGTGAGAGAGAATAATTTTATCCTTTTTACATACAAATTAGGTTATCAATTACTATATATTACTTAACTTTATCGATTTTGATTTGCTAAAAAAAAAAAAAACAAAAGAAGAAGAAGAAGAAGAAACAAACTTAATCTCCACCAATTGTACCAAGAGTTTCTTGTGTTGATGGTTGGAGATTTCGAAATAAAGTTTCACTATCATGTTTAAAACGCTGGTATTGTAAATATAATCTCACATTCGTCCATTAAACCGTAAAGTGTATAAGATCCATACCCTAGGGTGGAAGTTGCATTCTGAACCGTACTTATAGAGCAAAATCTTGTTAGGTCCTGGCAAATCTATGACTAGAAGTGTCAATTGGATCAGAGTTGAGTTATCCAAATCTGAAATTTTCAATTTTTACAAATTTTCATATTCGGATAGGCCTTGGTCCGAAAAATTTCGGATCGTAATTTCCCCTAAAAAAAATCTCCCTATCGAATAATTCGTATCGGATATGAATATTTTCAGATTTGGTTCGTATTCGGACTCTATAGATATGGGCATTTTTGGATCAGATTCAGACTTGTGTTCGTATTGGATTCTGGCTTATTTCGGATTTAAAAAATATATATTGACAAAAAAAAAATTAAAACTATTTCAATTAAAAAAGTGTGCACACACGGCACAAAATATATATATATATATATATTTTAATTATATATATAACAATGAGGTTAATCCAATTGTTAAGTTCCTCACACTCACATTAGGATTTGAGTCTCCTCCATCCTAAAAAACTGAATTATCATAATATTTTTAATATATATATATATATATAATTTTTTATTAGTTTTAAAAAGCTTTAATACCATATATATATATTTTATTATTATTATTATTATTATTAAATGGTAACGTGTTTTGAAAGATGTGCCTTGTTATTATATCTACTGTGAATAAGAACACCACAAGAATCTCCTTAAAAATTTTTTTTTTTAAAAAGAACAGTAAAAAGAAGATAGTATAGTAATAAAAGGAGAGCATATTCTTTTTTTTTTTTTTTTTTTTTTTTTGAGAGAAAAAGGAGAGCATATTCTGCTTTGTGGTTTTTCTTTTTCTCACATAATTACCTACATTTGCGTTGATTTAATGAAGTTCAATTCAATGAATCTCTTTTCAATTACATGTTGACTTTTTGAGTCACTCATGTAATCTTAGTACAGCTTCTTCTTCTTTTTTAATTTATTTTAGTACAACTTAAAACAGTAAACATATAGATCATTTTGATTCATAATCTCTAATTGAAGCCTTGTTTTAATACATGGTTAAGGGATATTTTTAAGAGTAATTCTACATACAACCGTGGTTGCGCAACCATTATGTAACCGCTTTGATAAAGAGTGAATAAAACATAGGATCCACATAGGACCCGTATAAAAAAAATCCATTATTTTCCAAAGCGGTTACGCAGCAGTTACACAACCACGGTTGTATGTGAACTTACTGTATTTTTATTTATTTATTTATACTTTGGATGCTCCAATTGGATTGTATTGTATCAATATCAATATCAATATATATTTGTTCTTACTATAAGAAATTGAACTTTACAGCAATACTCATATAACTTCATCAGTGCGTTAGATGTGGATCATTAGATTTACATATTTTGACTCAAAGTGTATATGTATTTATCAAAACTTCTCTATAATCAGTAGTCTATATACATTGATATTGATGTAGTTACATTGGTGTCCACTGATGTAAACGGAACCGTATATATAACTGAATTGTTTTGTAAAATCAATTACACATTGTTATGCAATAGGTTCTGTAATGTTGTGGAAACATTTCTATATGGTCGTGAAATCAAATTCTAAATAAAAATATTTGTGTAAATCGAGGACTGTTGTGGTACGTACCATGTTTTCTGGTGAGTCACAAACACAGAGAGCAGCTCTCTGCTGCCTTGCCTCACCTTTCTAGTTCTTGCTTCATGCCAATCCTACTCTTCAGAGTTCAGACTCTCTATCTATTATAATTTCAACGTGAAGAAAGCAAAAAAATTTCCTGCCAATTTGTTTTCTTTTTTAAAAAATATTTCATTTGACAAAATTTGATTGATGGATTCTGTGTCAGAAATGAATTGTTTTCTTTATTATTATTATTATTATTATTATTTTTGCTCATCGGAACTAGGAAACTTATTAAAACCCGTCAGGTCCTGTGAATAATGTACCTAAAATTAGGGCACAGTTGTACAATATATATATATTGTACAGTATCTATATCTTGTACAACATCATTGAATTTTTACTTTAATTATTTTATAATTATTTTTTTTTGTATTTAAGAAAAGAAAAGCAGACAAAATTTAAATCATTCGGTCATCATTTACGCTTACGCATCAATAATTTATAAGAAAATAATTACATATGCAATTTTTAAATATTTTCTTGTATTAAATACAAAGAATAGGGATTAAAATATTTAAAAAAATTGTTTTTGCTTTTACTTTTGCTTCTCATATTGATAATGGCAACATAAAATGAGGATCTAAAATAGGGCACACCCATCATTTTCAGGAAAAATTGTTAATTTGAGAGGAAACAACAACATGTGAACATATGATCAATTCAAAAAACTTTTGTTTTGAAGACTTGAAAGGAAAAAAATATCAGTTTGTGAAATGTACTAAACCATTATTAATTAAGTCTGACTTATCATATTTCCAAAAAAAGATAAAGAAAAAGGCCGACTTCAATTACTTAATTCGATTAGTAATTAACTAGAGGACCATTCTACCACATCTATAGCAAACACAATTATTTTGTTTCAAGATATGACACCGATTAGGTCAAAAATTTGTTACGAACTTGACAAAATCAATAGCGGTGAGCACAGTTTGAAATAAATGTATACTACTACGAGAGAGAGGATTTCTTATACTTTTCGATATAATATATAAACACGAGACAATTTTCATACAAATTTATAAATTGGGTCGGTCTACAGTCCACACTTTTCTCCATCAAATTCCTGTTCATAAACGTATAAAATAGTTTAGAGGTAATCACATGTTTTGATTGAAAGTTCTGTTGTATGAGACAGTCTTGTTCAAAATTTCCTTCCGACAAATAAAATTAATTATCCGGCGCGTTATATTGAAAGGACAGATTTGTCATTTGAGCAGAAAACTTGTATGGTTTCTAGCGAGCAATCCATGACAGTGTCACGTGGCATGATGTGACTGGTTAATTTTGGAACCAGAAACTCAGAAACACCCAAAAAGCCACCCAACCTTGGCCGTACAGTCCCCAGTCTCATGCACATTTATTATTGGCAGCTCTCCAACAGCAGCAAAAGCTTTTTCTATGTACAGAGATCGTCGTTTTATTAATGGGAAAATTGCACAAACTTCCCACATGTTTAGTCAATATTGCAGTACTGAGCGGTAACTTTTGTCATGACTGCACAAACATCCCTTAGAATCCATTTGACTAACGGTTGGACTAACTAATTCAAGGGTAGGAATGTCTTTTACACAATGATTAACAATTAAAAATTTATGAAATTATGAAACTACCTCAACATTTCTAAAATTTCCAACATATTTAAATAAAATTTATAATGAAGATAAAACTATTGAAAATTGAAAACTAAAAATAATAATTAAAAATAAAAATTAAAGAAGAGAATTTCACCGTTGGTAAAGGGAGGAGATTGACATCTTCTCGCCATAAAGGAAATCGTCAATTTCCTTTGACTCGGTGAATCTTAAAATTCTCTATCCGAAGGGTTTCTTGTTCACAATAATTGAGATTTTAAAACTAAACGTTGAAATTAAAAAGTGTTTAATGGTAAGTTAATTTTTTCCATAAATTTGAAATAAGAAGATTGTTTTTGAAAAGAAAAAAAAAAAAAAAAGAAGTCAATCTAGGTGGTTCTTATAAAATTAATACACAAAAGTCAAAACTTTTTAAAATTTTATATTAGTTTTTTGAACATATATTTTCTATGTTCTATTTTAAAAAATATTTCTTTTTTAGATAATTTAATATAAAATATAATTCCATATAATTTAAGATTTTCTCATATATAACTTTATATTGAATAATGTTACATGCTCTAAATATTTTACTTATATCCCATTGTTGTGATTTGTGTGTTGTAATTATTATATTATTCATGAGATGACATGCTAATTACAAGTCTCATGTCACTTCATTTAGAAAAAAAATATATGTGCTATCATGCATTACTCTTTTATCTTATACACTTTTTAAATATATAAATATTAGACAATCTAAAAAATCAGTCTAAAAATTAACCAAAATAACGTAATCGTTTTTGATTTATCTTTACCATATCATAATTCACCGCATTATTCCATAATTTATATGACAATAATAACCCATTTATCGTATCGTTTTTTATTGAATGATATAGTATTACTCATAATATCATAAACCCTCATTATTATTTCCAAGGATGTGACTCACATTTCACTAATGGTTGAAATAATGAAAGCAATATTGGGTTCTGACAAAATTAAATAATTAGCATACGGAGTCTAGAAAGATAAGCTACAAACATGTAACTTCGAAAATATGATTGTTGAATTTGATGTAAAAATACTGTACAATAAGTCCATACTGTCTATATTTCCCTGTAGCTTATTGCTATCACAAATTGTGTATGGCCTTCTTGATGTGATGATACTTATTACTTTTGTAACAATAATGCTACTTACTGTACATTCTCAACCCAATATATTTGACCTAAAATAGTGTACATTTGAAAATACACTAAACTCAATTATTCATACACATAAATATTTTTATTTTAAGCCGTCACTAGATCAGAATATCACATCAGCTTTTAAAACAAGTAATAATACACCTATATTTCCATGTTAATTAATGGTGGTATCTTTGGGTTACACCCAGGGGCGGAGGTATTAGTAAAGCAACTTGGGCCGTAGCTCAAGCTAACTTTTTTTAAAAACAATTTAAAGTTTATATATATTTACAATTACTTCCCTTGGAGTTTTACATTTTACACTTAATTTATAATTATATTTATCACACTAACGTATCTAAACACAAAAAAGTAAAACATATTAAAGTATTATACACAAACAGAATACAACTTTTGAAAGCTAAACACGTTCCAACAAGTAGGAAGAGTTTCACTTATATGGTTAATTATATCATTTAACGTTCTCTCAAAATTTGTTAAAATTTAGATAGTTCATGATTGTATTGGAATTACATTTTTTTTTTTCTTCTTATCTAGTTGTTATCTTTTAAAACAATTTATGTATTTTGTTTAGAATATAAATTTTGAGGAGTACAATTCATTATGTCCCCTCTTATTTAAGTGTATCTTAAATTTTCAATTGATATAATTTTCTCGTATCGTTAAAGTTCGTTTAAAAATATATATATAATTAGTTTAGCCCATCCTACCAAAACACCTTGGCTTCGCCCCTTGGTTACACCATGTACATTTTACAAGTATATATGACAAGACTTGATCATCACAATCGATTGGACTTTGATGACATCAAACATACTAGCACAATCCAAAATGTTACTATCAAGGCACATGAGATATGTTTCTTCATATGCATACACAAATATCATGCGCGAGGTAAAACTTGAACCACGTCATTTCTACCGAGAAGAAATTTACAAATAATTGAACTAAATTTTGATGTGCATTATTCATGTTGATAAAGACAGACATAAAACTCTGGTCAATATTTTATGAAAAGAAAGAAAATAGAAAACTACACATGCTAGAAAGTAATATATGTTAGGGGTAATTACCCTAGTGGCCATCAACTCTTGCCACCACTATCAAAATGGCCATTAGATGGGAAAATGGATGGAAAATGACCATTTTTGGTAAACATAGTTACACTAATGGCCATTCCATCCATTTCCATCCAATTCCATCCAATAAATGGCATTTTGGTAAATATAAGGATGACATTAATTTATTTTAGATATTTTTTGGAAATCAATTTTTTCTTTTGTTTTTTGAAACAAATAATTATATTTCGGGTGTACATATACATATAGCATATCTCAAACATATATATATATATATATATACATATATATTTCTTTTCAATTTATCTCAAATATATTTTTTAGAATTTTTAGATTTTGTAACCTTAATCTTTTCAAAAAAGAATATATATATATATCTTTTCAACTTATCTCAAATATGTTTTTTAGAATTTTTTTATTTTATAGCCTTAATCTTCTCAATATATATATATATATATATATATATATATATTTCTTTTCAACTTATCTCAAATATATTTTTTAGAATTTTTATATTTTGTAGCCTTAATCTTCTCATAAAATAAATACATACATACATATATATATATATATATGTTTGAGATATGCTATATGTATATACACACAAAATATAATTATTTGTTTCAAAAAACAAAAGAAAAAATTGATTTCCAAAAAACATCTAAAATAAATTAATGTCATCCTTATATTTACCAAAATGCCATTTATTAGATGGAATTGGATGGAAATTGATGGAATTGGATGGAATGGCCATTAGTGTAACAATGTTTACCAAAAATGGCCATTTCCCATCCATTTCCCCATCTAATGGCCATTTTGATAGTGGTGGCAAGAATTGATGGCCACTAGGGTAATTACCCCTATGTGTTATCCTAATACCACAACCAATAAGCAACCAATAAGCAACCAAAATTACTTCCGTTAAATGTGGCCTGATAGTAAAAAACGCTCATTCAATCTAATAATGTTATAGGTTCGAGTTGTTATACCTGTATATATATTACATAAAAAAAACAATAAAAAAACATCCAAAATTTATATAAATAATTAATATTTATTCTTTCATAAATCAAATCCTCAATATTTACCATATAGTAGTAGGAGTCCATCACAGCAGCAGCATATATTGAGCCCAGAAAATGTAGGACCCATTAGAAATTTTAAAGCAGAGGGCATGCAAAAGAGGGCTACTGTCTCCCACTCTGATGGTACCAACACATTTCCTTCCAAAATGATTGCTTGTGACACTATCACCATTTTTCAACTCTCCCCAAAAATTCCAATATTACTTATTATATTTTAATCGATCAATCAATTAATTTTTAATATAATATAAGCTAGTATATAAATTTATTTGATATGGATGAGAGTACGGACAACTACAATCTCTGTCAATAGGTCCGATGCAGGCCGGTTTGGGTCCTGTTAACTGTATTTATCATCCCAATTCTAGGATTGGATTATCAATTATGTAATTGTCACGTTCTGTATGAAAAGACAAAAGTACCCTCCTCAACTGTATTAGTCAACCCCCCTCCTCTCTCTATCACTTATCGTCTCTAGGTGGCAAATTAGCGAGTGCACAACATTTAAGAAACAACAGTAACGGAAAAAAAAAAAAAATGGTCCCCCCAAAGTCACTTATAATAAATAAATAATTTAATTAATTAATTAATATTATTTTTTTTTGGATTTTGAATTATTAAAATTATAATAAATTAAAACAGGACAAAAAGGTATAAAGAGGTGGCGCTGTGTTCCCTTGTATAACCACAAATTATACACGAGAACATGATTGTATTTATTATTATTATTTTTTGTTTTTTTAAGAATTCGATAAAATACTCCTCTTTTTCACTGCCAAAATCTATTTACTTGAATAAAGTATGCAAATTGACGAAAGTGCCCTCCAAATGAGTTAGGGCAGTGGATAATTAAGCTATTAATTGAATAATTAAGAATTTTAAAATAATAAATAAAGGGAAGGGAAAGGAAAGTAGCGGTGTTTCCGGTGGAAAAAGGGAGAGGAAGCTACGTGGCGAGAGGTAGACCGTCTGATTGAGAACAAGGTCATTTGAAGGAGAGGTGGTGTGGTGAGTGATGAGATGACAAATTCATCTCCAACGATTAACTAGTTCAATGAAAAGAGTTACAGTTTTTATCTTTCTATAGAGAAGCGCTTTTGTTCTTTAGACACAACACAAGAAGCGCTTTTATATGTGAACAAAAAAACACAATTAAAAAAAAAAAAAAAAAAAAAACAAAAAAACAGAGAGGGAAAGAAAGAGAGAGAGGCTCATCGGCTGCAAACCAATAGAAAGAGAGAGAGAGATCAGTTTATGACGGCTGTTGCAGAAGGAGAGACTGAGAGAGTCTGCTGCGGCTTGTTGTAAATGTCTTTAAATTTAAAAAAAAAATTAAAAATTAAATGCCAACAAAACCAAAACCAATAATACTTTTGAAGAGTGGGAGGATTCATCAAAGAAAGGAAAGGAATTGAAGATTGCCCTCCAAAAGCATTCGACGTGTGTCCCAAATTCAGCAACATCAACAACAAACACTAATCGACAAACATTCACTGCTTCATTTCTTACAACTTTGATTTTGATTTTTTTTTGGTTCTTTTTTAGAGAGAAGGAGAGAGAGAGATACAAGTAAGAAAAACATAGAAGAAGAAGAAGCAGAACCCAGTATAGAAATTTAGTAATGATTTTCACATATGTGTTTTTGGTTACTGATCAGAATTTAAAAGCATAGAGAGAGAGAGAGGTTTTGATATGGATTTTATCTCACAATTGGGGTCTGAGGAGCAGACATGGCTGGGTTTTTCTCACTAGGTGGTGGTGGTGGTGGTGGAGGAGGAGGAGGGAGAGGAACAATCAACCACCACAACATCAACAACGATCGAGACGACGACGGAGACAGACGGAACAACCACCCAACAAGTGAAATTCCAACGGAGGGGTGGTTTTGGTACAAAAATGAAGACAATCCTGTAAAGGGTTTCGAGCTATGGCAACAACAAGAGCTACTTCATCAGAGAATACTACATCAGCAACAGCAACAGCAACAAGATCTTTACTCAACAGCGGCTGTGTTAGGGATGGGACCCAGCCGAGCATCAATCACCGTCCCAGATGGGTCCACTTCAACATCGAGATCACCGGCGTTCATGATGATGCGTAGCAGTGGAGTAGGAGTAGGAGTAGGAGGAAGTGTAGGAGGCGTGAGTTGTCAAGACTGTGGAAACCAAGCTAAAAAAGACTGCTCTCACATGCGTTGCAGGACTTGTTGCAAGAGCAGAGGCTTCGATTGTCAAACTCATGTTAAAAGCACTTGGGTTCCTGCCTCTAAACGCCGAGAGAGACAACAACAGCTCTCTGCTTTGCAACAACAACAGCACCAACTTCAACTCCAACTACGCGGCAGTGACAGTAACAACAACATCAACAACAACAACACAAAACGACCCAGAGACAACAATAACAACCCCACTTCTCCTCTTGCCTTCACTCGCATACCCACCGACGACTCAGGTACTATTTTCTACTAGTCGTTTATTTTTTTTTAAAATGACAACACACACATTTTCAAAGATTTGACTCTTTTCAAGAATTTTGGACCTTATTGATGAAATGGACCTCCATACTCTACTGTCTACACTACCAGCAGTTTCTTTTTTCTTGTTCTTTTTCTTTTCCTTTACAAATACTGTTACTTGGTAATCCTGACGAGTGGATTGACAGTGCAAGAACCTATTTTTTTTTTTTTTTTTCTCTCTTTTTGTGCGAGTGAGTGAGTGTCTCTCTCTGCCTTTGTGTTGTTATCTGCGTAGCAAAAGTCTATGTGTGACATTTTCTTTTTTATTGTGGCATACATACATATACATACATATATATTATATGTATTTGTTTATCTTAATATATAGAATATGATTGTAATGTTTTTGGGTGTTAATTAGGGTTAGAAAGAGGGAAGTTTCCGGGAGAAATTAGCTCAGAAGCAGTATTCAGGTGTGTACGAGTGAGTAGTGTTGATGATGATGAGGATCAATATGCTTATCAGACGGCTGTGAGCATAGGAGGACATGTTTTCAAAGGAATTCTCTATGATCAAGGCCCTGAAAATAGCTACAACATGTCTGGTGGTGAGAGCTCTTCTGTTGGTGTAGTTCAACAACAACCATTGATGAATCTCATAAATGCTTCTCCCACTATGACCACCACCCCCGCCGCTACAACCGCGGGTTTCAGCGGTGGTGCTGCTGCTGTTGCCTCCAGTACCGCATTTATAGACCCTTCTTGTTTGTACCCAGCTCCACTCAACACTTTCTTTGCTGGTACGCAGTTCTTCCCAAGCACAAGATAAGATCAGCACACTAGCTTGTAGTACTATTGACAAAACCACACCATCATGCTCTTTCTTTTTCTTTTCTCAGTCTCACTCGTCAACTTCTAATAATCTAGATGAAATATTTTATAAATGTTATTCTTGGTGATCATATATACCAACAACCCATTGAAGTAGGAGAGCAACTATATAAGAAGAAGAAGAAAAAAAAAAAAATTGAAATAGTAATGGAGAACAAGAGGGAATGTAGAAGATATATATATAATGTTGTTCATGATGATCATCTTTTAGTGCAAATTTCAAAGCTTAATTGATTTATTTTTCAATTGAATTATATATTCTATACTACCCCATCTTATTAATTGTTTTTAGGTTATGAGTCTATGAGATGAACAGGCATAGCATATATGTTGCTTAGAGTTTTTATAACTAATAACTGGTGTGTTTGTTTTATATCATTTTTGTTTTTGCAATTATTGGTATTATTATTTTCTTTTTAAGAAAAAATGAAAGGGGAAAATCATGTTGTTTTGTCTTCTGGGTTGAAATTTCCATTACAGTTTCTAGTCAGTTTTGAATTCTTTCTTTCAAAGCCTTGCTTTTTTTTCCTCTTTACCCGTATTCTTGCCGGTTTCAAATACGTTGATGAATAATTGAATATATATATTTACATACATGTATATATATATATATATATATATATATATATATATGGTTTCGTGTCTGCTTGACAAACTACACCAGCTATATATATCACTCCCCATGCAAGGGCACTGATCAAAATAATAAATAATTCTCTCTTGTGTGATATTATTGATCATTATTATTTCTTGTTTGAAGTTAAATTAGAATAGCTAGAAATGCATAGATGTGACTTTGATGATAAAATGGGAAACATTGCATATTCATGATTTCTATACATATATAATTACACATTCTGTGTAAAAAGATGATTTTTGCAGATATATTTTACAGTGTTTAGAATCATTACATGACTTTTTTTTTCTTCTTCTTATTGAGTGAAAATTTAGAACTTGTGAACCAAAACAGAAAGATATATAGAGAACCTTTCCTCAATCTGCTAACCAGC
The DNA here is from genome assembly GCA_030490815.1 of Acer saccharum. Classification (NCBI taxonomy): domain Eukaryota; kingdom Viridiplantae; phylum Streptophyta; class Magnoliopsida; order Sapindales; family Sapindaceae; genus Acer; species Acer saccharum. The sequence goes on from CM059868.1 coordinate 6,903,530, forward strand.
TAGTCATAAAATGTTCTATTCTCTTTGCCACTTTGAGCACCTGTGTACACAGTTAAAATAATTTCTTTCTCTCTTCCCAATTACCTTTTCCCCAAAAAAGGTAATTAATAGCTTTGATGGAGTTGGTTTAACCTTATATAAGAGTATATCCCAACTATGTTTATAACGTTATAGAGATGTTATGAAATTAAACAAAAAATTTTGTTCTAGTTTCGTAAGATCCGTAACGTTACAAAAGGGTTGTCCTAAAAAAAAAAGTTGCATGACTGGAGAATGCCATGAGATTAAGTATGATCACTTTAGAGTTTAGAGAGGTTTGGTATATATTTATTAATTAATTAGCATAATGTAGGTTTCATGGAATAAATTATTAGCTGTAGTGTAATAATATATCTTAAAGGGTAGTTAAATTAATGCATGTAATGTAAGTTTGATCTAAGCTATCATTCAAATAATATTTCATAGATTTGGTTGTTTTTTTTTTTTTTTTCATCTACCTAGCTAGGTATCTTGAAATTATTTTCAAAATCAACATATATATATATATATATACAGTCTTTCTATTATCAGTTCGAACCGACAAAAGTTATATCAGTTCCTTGTATGTGGGCCACTGGATTTAAATACTTTGACTGACAAGTGCATGTAGCCAAGTCAAGGTATTTAAATCCAATGACCCACATGCAAGGAACTGATAATAGAAAATTTGTGTATATATATATGTATGTATATATATATATATATATATATATATATACACAAATTTTATATTATCGGTTCGAACTGACAAAAGATATATCAGTTCCTTGCATGTGAGTCATTGGATTTAAATACCTTGACTTGGCTGTATACACTTGTCAAAGCATCTTTTAAATCCAATGACCCACATACAAGGAATTGATATATCTTTTGTCAGTTCAAACTGATAATAGAAAGACTGTATATATATATATATATATATATATATGTATGTATGTATATAACTTCTAAGTAAATGCAATAAGAAAGAAAATATGAATAAATTGGGGAAGGAAATAGATAAAAAAAAAAAGAAAAAAGAAAAAGGGTAGACTAGTTAGTTCAAATTTCATTTATAGGAGTATATATATAAATAATTGTATCAAATTCTAATTGAAAATGAGCATAGGTAATTAGAACAAAGATAATTTAAAGAATATATGATTGTTTAGCTAAAATAAATGAAGTACCTTGTTAATCAACCATGATCATACTTAGATGTCAATTAATATATAATATTCAGATTGAAATTTCTAATAGCAATAAAAGATTCTGAAATTTGGAGTCCTTAATTACACTGTTAGTTGAGTAACCAAAACTTATAATTGATTCTCGTGAACAAACTCTAAATAATTAATCACTGGAATTAATATTCACTCAAATTTCTTATAACTTAAAAAAGTTTTATTACAGTAGTATCATGATTATGAGGCTAGCTAGGCCTGATTATATTTGTCTTATAGCAAAATATGAATCAAGCAATTAAAGGTACATTTTCCAATGTGATTTCTCTTAATAGACATCTATACATATAGACGGCCGTCTCTTTTGGTTAGCTTGGACCGATTGTGTTATGTTGTTTCCTCTTTAGGGTTTTGCCCCTTAATAAAATATATCCGTTCAATATATATATATATATATATGTGTGTGTTTAATATGTAGTCTAGGTAGTTATAGACTTATTTTAGTACATTGTGTGGCTTCTAGGGAAAACGATGACAACTTTTTTCAGGAAGCTAAGCAATGTAAATGAATAATTATTCCCTTATTTAAAGGATCACTTTATGTTGTAATTAATTTAGAAATTTGGATTTGAAATAACAGTAATTGGAAAAAAGGTTTTTGAAACATATGCTGTAATAATGTACTCTATACAAGTAAGCAGTACTGCTAGTCTCCTTTTTAATATTAGGTGTACAGGTATCTTTTATCTAGACCGTATATGTAGCGTTTGATTTCAATAATTTCTCGGCAATACCTGATCCTGTTTAGTGTCGGGTTTTTAAATTTTTTTATTAAATGTCTGTCTCTGTTTGAATAGTTACAGTCAAACATAGTACTGTACTCTAATTAATACGTACATCTGGATTGAAATTTCTTTAGATTGACAGAAGATCTATTAATTAATTAATGTTTATTTGGAATTTATAGTGGTGATTGGTGAAATGGCAAAATTTTGTTGTCTTTAGTTTTACCAGTAGTTTTCCTTTTTATTTTTGGATTCTATTTGTGTGTTTTTTGGTTGGTTGCATGAGAATTTGACAATATGAGCACTGACCAGTTTGGTTTTAAGGTTTTGTTTGTTGAATGAAGCAAAGAAGATGCATGCTTGATTGATATTGCAATCTTTCATATATTAATTTCGTACAAAAAGTTTGGGCAAGCTGCTGCGCCCAAACTATCGGATACGAAAAATCAAGATCTGGCATGAAAATTCGTACAGAATCCTACATCTGATAATTATAATGTTCGGTTTGTAGTTTGGATTAATTATATTCTAGATTTTCTTTCGATTTCCAGTTCCTCAAACCTCTTTATATAAGGCTTACATGTGAAAGCCTCCAAATCTTAACATGTTGAAACAATATTGATTACAATTATTTTTGAAATTAAGCTAAGGTGATTATTAGCTCCACCTGGTTTTGTTAGCAAGAAATTAAACTGGTTTCGGAGGTTATAAAAATTATTCAAAATTTCAGCTTCTCATTTTATGTGTCTTCTTTTCCTAGAAAAAAAGGATAGCCAAGGAAAGTGAGGATCTATCTAACTGAAGAGCGAGTTATGATTCTCTTCTAGTCCGGCTTTTTGCCGGATTTTTCATTATCAAGTGGTGTTTAAGTATAAAAGACATTACATGGTTAAGATTTTGTCACTTTCTCTCTCTCTCGTGCATACGCAGACAAATGTTTCATTCAAACTCAAGTACTCTTAACGAACAATCTGGTCAAAGTGAGAACTCTCGAGGGACATGTAGTTAATGTCTCTAAAGTGTCACCTAATAGTGAAAAGAAATGATGATATTACTTCTTAAATCTCAACAGATGATTAGGAGAATGTCCCCCTATATTTTTCCTTGTCTAGCTAGAAACTTTCACTTTTCACGAATTCTCATGTTGGCTACACAAAACAGGAATATTGTTCCTCATACCCCCCACTATCTACTAACTACTACAGGAAACTCTCTCTCTCTCACACTTAATTTGGCCGAAAAAAATGCTAGCTAGCTCCACTTCTCTTTTGGTTTTTTGTTTCTCTTTAATTAATTATATATATATATATTATATCAAACTGTTGTATGTCTCACCTTTCCTCCACAAACCCTAGTAATTCTTGTTAATTTTTTTTAACCCTAAGCTAGTCCTAAATTATAAATTAATTATCTTAAAAAAAAATCTAGCAAATTAAGAGAAGAAGATGAAGAAGAACAGAAAGTTATATATATATATTGAATTATTCAATAAAGGATCTGAGATGTACCAACCTCAATATTTATGGCTCTTCCTGGTCTTCAGCTGAAGTTGAATATGCATCAAAACCTTTTTACAGTAGCAGATATTTAGCTGATCGAACTCAAGCTTGGATTGTGCTTGTCACTAGCTCGTGTCTGCTTCCGTCTACTGCGTCATGTTGTGATGAGAAGGCAAATATCTGATGATCTATCTATAGCCTTGCCAGTCATTATTTGGATGTATTTATCTTTGGAAAAGACTAAACAAAAAATTCGAAGGAGCACCATATATAATTCAGTACTCCTAGAGAGAGAGAGGGTTGATTTGGATCCATATATACCATACAATATCGATGGAAAACAGAATGGAGATCTCATTAAATTTTTCCTTACACGCCATGACACAACTAAAGCCATTGAAAATAATACTAGGGCTTGTTATGGCACTTGAGTGTGTGTGAGAGAGAGAGAGGCATTTCTAGGCCATGGAGAGATCTAGAGAGAGAGAGAGAGAGAGAGAGAGAGAGAGAGAGAGATCTAGTATATACAGTCTACTCTAGTAGTAGTAGTGCACCATTATTACTGTTCGCGGCCATAATTGGGGTGGTCCCAATGATCAGAGAGAGACATGCCCGATCGGCTTTGTTGAGTGCCAATAATATTCAGACCTAGCTTAGCTACGTCGTACATTTATACGTAATGTATTTTGCTTGTGAAAATTAATTAAAGCTGGAGACAGCTAGCTACTGCTGTATATATACATGGAAGGTCAAAATAATCGATGGTTTGGGACCAAGAAGACTGCAAATATTGGTGTTTTTTAGCAGTGATTTTCGGTACAATTTGTCAAGCATTAAAAGCTTATACTCTCTCTTCAGTAGTGGGGCTAAATGCTGTTATATTATTCTTTCTGTTGTGGGGGAGCTCTTATATATGTATATACACATGCATGTTTGACTATTAGTGATACATTAAGAATCTTTGTAATGAGAAATATATAATTAATATATATATTGTTAAATATATAAATATAACAATATTATACTTATATAGGAAAAAATCCAATAATGAAAAATTGCAACAAGGACAATCGGAGGGAGAGAAACAAATTAATGTTAATATCTCTGATGATTTGAATAACTACAAGTATTTAAATTTGGAAGATAATAATGAAAATACTCAATGTTCTCTGGAGAATATTTGTATTAATAACAAGGTGATTGTTGACAATTCAAGGATTACAAACTTCTAGAATTTTGATCAATAAGATTTGGATGAGATTTCAAGAGATAAAAGAGAAAGGATTAATTTGGAGAAAATATCAGAAGTTCATGCTTCAAATTCTAATTATGGTCCAATAAATTTCGTCTTTAACAATAATTGGATTATTGTGGTGACCAAATTGAAAAGAAAAGTGAAGCCAACTTTTAAGATTTTATTTAGTTCCAAGTCTTAAATGAGTAAGGGAAATTCTAATGCGCCTCCCTGTACGTAGTTGAGATTAAGATTCGTCCTGATTCGGCAGCTTCAGCGGCCCAAGCAGAATTAAGTCTTGTCTCTAGTTGGGTCGCAAAGGTTGAGGCAAAAATGAATGATTCCAAGTATGGTTAATTATGTTCATGTTTATTTGCCTTCTGTTGAGGTATGCGTGCCTTTTAATATTTATGTTTTAGGGCCTGCACACACCTCTGCTTTCGGGTTTTTTTTTTTTTCCCTTTTTTTTTTTCCTTTTTTAATTTTTCCTTTTTTTTTTTTTTTTTTTGATTTTTAGTTTTAAAAAATAATAATAATCATGATTTCCAGTACTTATGGATCACCTGTGAGGTTTTTTTTTTTTGGGTGAAAAATCTTGGGATTTTAATTAGTTTTACCCATCAGCACTTCTCAAGGAATATTCCCTTCAAAACTTCCACAGCTTTTATGTATTAGAAACAAAATGGGCCCTTCCACAGCTTTTATGTATCAGAAACAAAATGGGAAGGGAAAGGATATCTACTGTATATTAGTTTACTTTAAATAGAAGTAATAAAATCAATAAATTATATAGATATATATTCCATTATTTTTGGGGTTAATAGACATATTTCATTTTAATTAATTACATAACATATTAATTAGACAGAACCTATATATATATATATATATATATTAAACAAGCATGCTTTGATTTTCATGCCATATTTACAAACACAATGCCTTACATTAATTTCTATTCATTGGTTCAACAAGCATACCTTGATATATATAAAGGCTTCTCACCTACAAATCCTTTGATATATAATTATATACAAACCTACTTTTCATCATTTGGATCGAATAATTTTATATCAGGGCCTCAGGGGTTTGTAGGTGAAAAACCTTTTATATATATATATATATATATATATATATATATATATATTAAATTACGTTTGAGAAGAATCGAAGATTTGAAGATCATGGATTTTTAACTTAGGGAAATAAAGAAAAAGAGTGGAAAAAGAGTTAAATGATAACTTTTATTGATGTTCAACTTTGGCATAGATCAACTATACAAACTATTACTAATAGTTTCATATGAAGATGAATTTCTTACTAACAATTTAGAGATTATGTAAAACGAAAGGGTGCGCATTTTTGCATTTTTGTAACTTTCTCTGGGATTACCAACATTATAAACTTCATTTCTTCTCTACTTGCTTCCATTACTTGTCTTGTTAACCACCACAGCCCTCCCACCTCCTACAATCTCCCAAAACCTTACCCAATAGTTGGACACTTTCTCCACATTTTATCAAACAGAAACCGACGATTCTAAAACCCAATAACACCAATATTGCCGAAAAGAAGTAACAAATGATCTTTTAGACGCCAGTATGAAATTCGGCCATTACCATTTGTGCAGAAACATCAGATTGGCATCACATTACTAATTATAATCAATTCAAAACTTATAAGAATGTTCAAAACCTATAAACCCATATCTTATTAAACATGACAAAATCATACACAACTTTGAACCCTAAACTTGACAATGATATATGAAACGGACCAAAAAAAACAGGTTCAATTACCCGGTTAACCAAACACATTTCAACAAATTGTAAGAATCAGATGCTCCAAAAACACAAACAAATCACCAGATATCATACCAGAATACATAAATATTAAAACCCAACAATCTCCAACATTTTAAACCTTAATCACCATATACACCTATCACAACATTTGATAATCGAAACATGGAGAACTGCGAACCTAGAACCGGCAACGTGGATCGAGAGCCGTGGGATTTTTTTGAGAAGAAACGAAGTTTATCATGCTGGTAATTCTAGAGAAAGTTACCAACATACCCACCCATTCAACAGCAATTCATCTGGGTGTGACGGGATGGCCATTAATGTCACACTCTTTATTAAAAATAGTCATTTTGAAAAGAAATTTTCATCTAATGGCCATTTTGATAGTGTCCAACCAAATAGATGGCCATTGGGGTAACAGTAATGTTACACATCCCACCTAAAATCCCACTTTTTTCATCTCACTACATATGGCATGTGAGGTGTCAAATTGTGAGTGGATACATGGGGTAGGTGTCATTAATGTGTATCCCTTTTTAAAATTTTCCATGCCCTTTGAGATTCATAAGAAAAGAGAAGATTTATACATACGAAAAAAATAATCCCAGCTTCTATGTATTAATTATGACCCTATAATATTGTTATACGGTACTGATAATTGATGCTAACCTGTGCCTTAAAAACTCACATAAACTGTATCTGTTAGTCCATAAAATGAGATTGGTCAAATGGTAAATCTCTCACCTATACCACGAGATCATGAATTCGAGTCTTTATCCTCTTAAAAAAACCCCAATTTATATAATATTTCAAAATAATAATAATAATAATAATAATTGTATCTACTAGCTAATTGACTTGAATGTATATGTATTTTGCAAAACACAGATTATTCTCAATATATGATGTAATAAACATCTTGGAGAAGACAAGACAACGGACAAATCACAGTGTTCAAACTTCAAAGCACAAATCCAAATTTATTTTCAAATTGGGAGTTTTTCAATATCTTTATGTATCTCTAAATGCCCCCACGGTCCAAAAATGGTCGAAAGGCCACTTGATTATGGGTATATTTAAAAGAAAGAGGTAATGCAATTAGTGGTCCTGGTTTTTTTTTTTTTTTTTTTTTTTTTTTTTTAATTGGGTGGTCCTCCTCCTTAAAGTTGACGTAATCGGTTTGGACTCTTAGATAAAAGACCATTGGCTTGGACTCTTATGTAAAAGGTGATTTCTAACAATTATGAGCAAGACAAACTTGGATAATATTGTGGAAAGTGTGTATTGTGAATGTCTCTTTGCATCATCTAACTTGATACATGCCCCAATTACCATATACAATTAATTACCTTATAAAGCATAATGTGTAAAAGATGGGTTATACTAGACCAGGTGGTCAGGGGCGGCCTAACGGTAGCTAGGGCTTTAGGTAAAAATTTAAAATGAGGTCTTGCGATTCAAGAGCCCCTATTTTGCTACTGGTGACAAATTTATCAAGAGTTCTTTTTTGCGATTCAACTTTTTTTTTTTTTTTTTTGAGTTTTTCGTATACGAATTCATATTTTTTTACTAAAAATGTCTAATATCAGATATTCAGATTATCAGTAATCAAAGCTTGAAAAAAAAAAAACAAATTTATGGTTGAAAACAAAATAAATAAAATTAAAGTAATAGAGTTTGAAACAATTAAACCCGGAATGTTTATGAAAAAGTATGTAGAGAAACAATGAGAGAGTTTGCAATTGCAGTGGGAGAGTTTGATTTCAATTTGAGTATAAGGGTTTGATTGAATATAAATATAAGATATGAAATAATAGATTTTAGTGTAAATATATAATTAAAACAAATTTAACAGTTGAAAGAAAAAAAAATAACATTAATGTGTAATTTGTTTTTTAGGAAAACGTTAATGAGTATTTAAGTTTACTTAAATGTGGTTTACTTGAAAATAGGAATCTTTGACTTGAAAATAGGAATAAATGATAATTTATAAGTTTAAAGAATAACTGCCTCAGTTGCCTAAGGCTCCGGCCACCCTTGCTGGTGGTATACCCTCCACACTTATATAATTAAAATTGTAATTGTGAGTTCGAATCGTATCATTTCTCTAACCCCTGATTTAATGGTATAAATAAATAAATAAATAATACTATGCCCTTAATTCTTATCTTATACAAGCAGATTAGGAAAGTTTTAGGCTATTTTATTCCTCTACTTCAACCTAATAATGTATTAGGTTCAAGTAACACCAATTGTATGTGGTATGTAATAAAATGATATACTGGTTTTTATTTATTTGGTTATAAATAATCCTAATAATTATTGTAATTAATGTTACTTGGTAGCATTAGAGACAAGATTAGTCTAACAAATTAATTCCCTTCTCCGAGTAATTTGGATCCTTGAGACATTCCAACTTAGAATGTTTCTGACTCTCTCATGTGATCTTGGTCCACAAACTCAGCTTAAACCTCTCCCACCACAAACAAAACCCAATTAACACAAAACTCTTTCTCTTTTCTCTAATGTTTTTTTTTTTTATTCCTTCTAATTTTTCTTTCACTAATCACTAATCTCCTTCATTGATTAATAATTTTTCTTCTCTGTTGAATTATCCTCATCATTATTATTAATGCTATTGTTATTAGTTCCAATATGATGGCTACAGGAAACAAACGCGGTTCAAAGAAGCCATCTTCTTCAACATCATCGTACACTTCAACTATAACCACCATCATTTTCATTGCATTATGCGTTTTGGGTGTATGGATGCTCACCAACAACTCCATTGCACCACCGCAAACCACCACCACCGATACCATCATCACCGACACCAACACCGACACCAAGTTATCCACTAATACTGACAAGGAAGACCAAATCACTACTACTAGTACTACCGTCTTCGAAGACAATCCTGGTTATCTTCCCAACGATGCAATACAATCCGATGATCCCAAACAGAACGACAATGCCGCTGAAGCTGCTGCCGCCGTTGGCGGCGGCGGTGATACCAAGATTGAAGAAGCAAAGGTGGTGGGTTTACAAGGGCAAGGCAACAATAAAGAATCTGAAGAGAGCAGATTGACACAAAATCAACAAGAAGAAACTGATCATGACCAAAACCAACAACAGCAGCAGCAACAAGAGGATTCTCAGAATCAGCAACAACAACAACAACAGCAGCAACAGCAGCAGGAGGATGAAAAAGTACAGGTGGCTGAAATTACAAACAAAGAGTCTGAAAACGAGAAAAATACGAATGAGGAATTAAAGATAAAACAGCAGCAACAAGAGGATCAGATTTCGGACCAAGACAAAAAAAAACAGAGCATCCAACAAAATGATGATGATGACCAGAAACAATTACAAGAACAAGAAGAAAAACCAAACCCACAAAATCCTGACGAAACCAACACCAATTCTGAAGAACAAACAATGCAAACTGCAACTGAAACTATTGAGACCCAACAACAGTCTTCTTCTTCTTCATCAGAAACAGAGTCGAGTCAAGATGAGGAAAGTCGTCAAAAGACAAAAACAAAGAAAACCAAACGTAAGAGGACTAAGGAACACAAGCCGACAACAACGAAGACGACGGGGCCGGAGGAGCCGGTGCTGGCGACTACTGGGACCAAACCTGGGATACCAAAAGAGTCGACCGAGTCGAAGAAGACCTGGTCGACTCAGGCGAAACAGTCGGCGAGCGAGAAAGAGAGACGGGAGGACGAATCCAAGGGTAAAGAGAGCATCTATGGGTACTCGTGGCATCTGTGCAACGAATCTTCGGGTCCTGATTTCATACCTTGTTTGGATAACGAGAAAGCTCTCAGAAAATTGCGTACTACTCGGCATTACGAGCATCGCGAGAGGCATTGTCCTGAGGAGGGCCCCACTTGCCTGGTCCCGCTTCCTGAAGGTTACAAAAAACCAATCAAATGGCCACACAGCAGAGACAAGGTAGTCAGACTAATGAGAAACGTTCGATTGATTGATCGCAATTCAAATTAATTATATATTATCTTGTAAATATTCTTTTGTTTGGGACGATTGATTTTTTTCGTAGATATGGTATCGAAATGTACCACACAAGACGCTGGCCGATTTTAAAGGACACCAAAATTGGGTCAAGGTGACAGGTGAGTTCTTGACATTTCCTGGTGGAGGGACACAATTCATACATGGAGCTCTCCACTACATTAATGTTATTCAAGAGGTGAGTTTTATGATCTTATTATGATATATATATATATATATATATAAAATCAATAAATAACATTGTGTTAAGTTTGGTTACGATCCATTTACGTTTAAAAAAATTTGGGGCAGGCGATACCGGATATAGCATGGGGGAAGAAAACGAGAGTGGTGCTGGACGTTGGATGCGGTGTTGCTAGCTTTGGAGGGTACTTATTCGAAAGAGATGTGCTGACCATGTCGTTTGCACCGAAAGATGAACATGAAGCTCAAGTTCAATTTGCTCTTGAAAGAGGAATTCCTGCAATTTCTGCTGTCATGGGAACTCAGCGCCTCCCCTTCCCTAGCAAAGTCTTTGATCTCCTTCACTGTGCCCGCTGCAGGGTGCCTTGGCACATTGAAGGTACGTGCCATTAATGTATCGATGATTTGAGTGGTCGTCTAGCTTACCAGGTCTTGCTTGTAGTGGGCTGATTGGCGTTAAATGGAAATCGGAATCTTTGTGCAGGTGGTATGCTTCTTTTGGAATTGAACAGGGTTCTGAGACCTGGAGGTTACTTTGTATGGTCAGCTACTCCTGTGTACCAGAAGCTCGAAGAAGATGTAGAAATCTGGAAAGGTGAGATTACGAAAACATCTACGTTTAATATGCACATAGTTTGGGTTTGATTATTTCATTCAAGCTGAAATATTTTTCATTTTTTCTCAGCAATGTCAGCATTGACAGTATCAATGTGCTGGGAGCTTGTGACAACCAGGATGGACAAGATAAATTCTGCTGGGTTTGCCGTCTACCGCAAACCCATCACAAATGAATGTTACGAAAAAAGAAAGGAAAACAATCCTCCTTTGTGTAAAACTGATGACGATCCAAACGCTGCTTGGTACGAGTTGTGTGGGAGTAAAAAGTTACAACTATGTCATATGTTTGATATCAAAGTGGCTTGTAACAAATATTGGTGTTTCGGTTTTCAGGTATGTACCTTTGCAGGCATGCCTGCACAGGCTGGCTGCTAACAGCGACGAAAGAGGAACCAGTTGGCCTGAGCAATGGCCTCTTCGACTCCAAACGCCTCCTTACTGGTTGAACAAATCCCAGATGGGGATTTACGGGAAACCGGCTCCTGATGATTTCTTACAAGATTATAAACATTGGACAAGAGTAGTGAGTAAAACATATATGAGCGGACTTGGTATCAGTTGGTCAGATGTTAGAAGTGTTATGGACATGAGAGCTGTTTATGGAGGGTATGTTAACCTTAATTACTCTTTCTGCAGATTATTTTCATGCCATTGTTTAAGCCTTCATTGATTTGATCAAATTCCTGTGCAGATTCGCTGCAGCTTTGAAGGATCTTCAAGTGTGGGTGATGAATGTGGTGAACATAGATTCTCCTGATACACTTCCAATGATCTATGAGCGGGGTCTCTTTGGAATATACCATGACTGGTGTGAATCCTTCAGCACCTATCCGCGTACCTACGATCTCCTGCACGCCGATCATCTTTTCTCAAAGCTGAAAAAGAAGTACAGAATGCTTGATTATCACTCTTCATTTCCTCGAAATCTTTTCAGGTTTTTGATCTCCCAACCAAGCAAGAAGACTTAACAATAATATTTTTTTTCCGCTGTACCAGGTGTCAACTTGCTCCAGTGATGGCAGAGGTGGACAGAATAGTCAGACCTGGAGGTAAACTGATCGTTCGTGATGAATCCAGCGCCATCGGTGAAGTTGAAAACTTGTTGAAGTCTCTACGCTGGGAAGTGCATTTAACCTTCTCCAAAGACCAAGAAGGAATACTGAGTGCCCAGAAAGGCGATTGGCGTCCAGACACAATCCAGGCTGCGTCCTGATTATGGAGAGAAGATATATAGTGTGCTCTTGGACAGTCTCTAGCCCAGAAGTGCGACATTTCACCTTCTGTAGCATTCAGAATAATCGAATGTTCTTTTGTCCTGGCTTGGATGTAAAACTGTAAGGAATACATAACTATAGAAACCAAGTTTAATCAGGTGATTCCCAGAATTTTTCCTTGACAATCTGGGTTTCGATAACCATATTATTCTACGCTGTATTCTTACTTCGGATTCCCCATGATAATAGGTTAATGACTGATGGACCTGATGGTTGCCACAGTTTCTTGGTTGAGTTATTTTGCATTGCAGCCTTGCAGGGGCTTGCACCATTTTCCCATCTAGTATGTTTCAAAATCACAGTAAAATGGCTATTGATCTGTAGCTACAAATATGGCTAAACTGAATATTGATCTAGTCAAGGAGGTCTGAATAATCAGTCTCGAAAATCATACTAAGGAACTCTGTCGTCAATGGCTACAGTTGTACAAATTTCAGTGTCGCCTACAAAATTATTCTGAACTTTTAAAGCCATCCCTGGAACTGGTCTAGACTTCAATGTTTTCTTGAATGGTTACAGGTAATTGTTAGGAAACGATTTAAGATTTTGCTATCTACAGTGATATTTTCATACCAAAAACATGAACATAAAATTCTTTTAACTTGTACAAAAATGTATAGTAAAAGACGACATCGGCATGAGTACAGCAAGCAGCAGAGAGAAAATACCAAAGATTCTACAATTGGATAATCCTGAACCAGTTATCATAATTATTCTTCTTCATAAACTAACATGGAGATAAATGTCAATACAAACCAAAAAAATGTGAAATGAAAACTATCATCATAATTATTCTGATTCATTCTGCAGATATCCATTCGTAGGAACTAAATATTTGTCAATACCTAATGATTTGTTGTACATATCAAAGCCGGCAAACCCGAAAGAGTATGCTGATTTCATTTTAAGAAACTAAAACCATGGAACAAGTAGTCTCAAACTGATCAGATTTTACCTTGAGACTCCTTTTTCTCATTCCTATCAAATAAGTTTTAGAACTAGGACATCCCAGCATTTCAATGCATAACAATGGCATCAATTCAATTGAGTTCCAGTCATTGTAACAGTTTCTTTTCTCTGGTGATTAAAATGAAAATACGATAATATTCCCCGGTTTAACTGTATAGTTTAATATAATTTGCTCAACTCTAGCCAGCATATTCAAGATTCATCAATAGTTTCTCAATGTTAAAAACAATTGATTTCCACTGCCAAACTACATTTATAAAAAACTTTCTATCTGAAACATCAATTTTCCATAAGGAGAAGAGATTCACCATCAACATTTTTCATTGATGTCATCAAGCTACAATGAATAAAATCTCACCATATAGTCATATAGTTTGTGTAATCCAATTTTAGATCAGATGTTTGTGTTTCTCATCAACTTGCACCAAGTAGTTTCTGCAACTGGCCGCTTGAAACTGCAGCTTTGAGATCTGAATCACAAAAGTTATAAAGAAACAGCCTAAGTAAAATGCAGAAAACAGTGCCACACAAAGCAACCCAGCAACCAAGGCTATGGAAGAATGAAAATTTTAAAATAAAAAAGAGTTGGCTGAGAGCACAAACCATCAGAGCCACCGACATGTTTGCCATTCACAAAGATTTGTGGAACAGTGCGTCGGCCCACCAAATCTAGAAGAACATACATTATTTGAGCCCCATCATCTGCACATCATTCGCAATCACAGAGAAATTTTAAACTGTCCTTCCATATTCATAAAACAAATAGCAGCTGTTAGCATAAACGACAATAGCTATTGAATACCTCGAAGATCAAGCTCCACCACAAACGGCTTCTCATGCAGTTCAGCGAAAACGTGTTTGGCACGCAAGCAGTATCTAGAAACAGGGCAAAAGAAAACACAATTATCTTACAATGAAAGGGAGAGATCATGGCATTACATAAGCAGTTCTGTCTCCAATTTACAAATTTGATAATTTATTGATCTCCCAACAAGAACACTTTACACTAATTTTGAGAAACATCATACAAGCCAAAAATTATCCTAAAAAAACACATCTCTCTCCACAGTTTTAAACTAATCAAGGCATAATCGCGGAAGCACCAGCCTCCAAATTTGTGCATTAGAATACAAATGATGCATCCACGAGTGTCTTCGTATACCTGTTTTCTCATATGATTATAATTCTCAAAAGAAGCTATTACTCATAGTCATGGAGTTTAACCGATCACTTCATTCAAAACCGAAAATACAAATTCTACGAACACATCGAAACAACTTAATTTAGCACCACAGCCCAATACTGCAAAATTTCCATTTCTTGATTTCCTATACGATGACTTCCAAATTGTTAGCTTTAAATCTCCGATTCCCATTACGAGAGAAATTTTTGTAATTTATCCGGTTTATAATTCGTGTATCAGTCTAACTCAATATGCAAGTTGCAACAAATCATCAAATTCACGAATAAATCATATCTCAATTTACTCGGCATAAACCATAATGATTATTAAATCTATATAATTATGCATAAAATAACCAGATTAAAGACATAAAAATCGTTCTTTATAGTAACTGAAAGAGAGAGAGGGAAATAGAACACGTACGGACAATAGGATTTGGAGAACATAACAATCTTGTTGGAGAAGATGGAGTTCTGTACAAAAGCCGAGACTGAATTGTCGGCTTCTGTGGCCTTGGGCGCAAAAACGACCAGCAACAACAATAAACCGACCACGTTGATCTTCTTCATTTCGTCGTCGACTGCAAAACCATATAACGATCGCTCCGTTTCCACTTTCAATTACCAGAAGGAGGTCTCTGGGTTATATATATCTAACTTATGGGCCGGCAAGGCCCAACAAAGTGGGGGCTAGTGTATCTTTTCCATTTATTAATAATAATATTATTATTATAATTATTAATAATTGATGTTTTTAAAAAATATTACAATAATTTGAGATTTGGTGATTGAGACAGACTCGTACCCATAACTTCATGGTGTAGGTGTGAGGGGCAAATCACTATACCAATATCATCTTGTCAGTGTGCGAGTTATGAACCATCTCAATTCTCAACTCTCACTGTGGAAAAAAAAAAAAAGATTATTAGGTGTTATGTACTCAATAATTTAGTAGAAAAAAAATTGATGATAAAATGAAAGTTTTTTAGTTTTAGAAAGAATAATTTAAGTGCACATCTCTCCTTTTATTTTAAGTAGCGTACACATTCAGTTAAACAATTTTTTTAATATACAATTTACTATGACAACGACTCAAATATGAGATATTAGCCAACTCGCTCTTAAAAGTGGTGGGGTTTCATAGGAGTAAATACCTCTCCGTCAATTGAGAGTAGAAATATGTGTTGGTGATACGAACACAAAAATTCTTAAATTAGAATTTTAGATAAATTGAAAAGAAATATGGTTAATTCGAGAGAACCACTCTCCAGTCGATTGTTTCGAGAGAATCACTCTCCAATGACTTTCCAAAATAAAATCAATTACTCAATTTGAGCAAATAAATATTTTGATTCCCTTCATTAAAGTTCAATCAACAATAAATAGGAAAAGATAAATATAACTTCCAACTACAATTTGGGCACTAACTATCCACTAACTAAAAACTAGGGATCCACCACTCACATAACATAAATAAATTATAATCTAATTAAAAATTAAATATGCAAAATAATAAAAATACAACCGTAACAGTTGGGCATATAGTATTTGATATTGAGAATAGACATCCGACCTACGAACATAATGTTTGACTTAAAAAAGACCGGGACATGAATGTAGTGTTAGATTTTTGTAATCCTATTTGCTTTCACCACCTAAAATTTTGTAAGCTCTTGCCGAATGAATGAATGATCATGTACAATTTATTTATTTTTCTTAAAAAAATCAATCAAAAACTTTGTCTAATCATTTCAATTGCATTATGTCAAACCAAATGAAGAATCAAACTTCGATTTTTCTTTTATTAACGAATCATCAAAAAATGCCAAGATACAGATACACAAATCAATCTATCGAAAAACTCAATTCAATCAGATTTGGAGTTTTTTGGATCGCTATTGTTATAAAGATTGTCATAAGCCTCAAGCTCCTCGTAATACACATCCCACACGCATCGTACGCATCCGCTCCCACAGCAATCTCCAGGTTCCGGCTTTTCCGGCGGAGGAGGCGGCGGCGGCTGCATCGATTTCTTCGATTCTCTCTCTTCTTCTTCTTGTTTCTTCTCGATGTTGACCTCAATCGCTGCTTGATCGTTCTTCGTCGTCGTCGCCGCCATGCGTTTCACGTTTGTTGATGTGTTGTCGTCTAAGCAAGAGACTCGCGAATCGCGAAACGGAGAGTCGTTTTTGGTGGCGTTTGCGCAGGCGACGCGTTTGAAGAAGGTTAGGTTGTGGTGGTGGTGGTGGAGGAGGAGGTCAGCTGTGGATCTGATGATTAATGACATGGCAGGAGCAGCAGCATGGTTTGGCTTTTGTCGATGATTATTGGTCAATAACGGTGACGCGTGATGATACTGCGCGATTGCTTCCATACACGCACGCAAATGCTTTATGCTTCTTCAACAGAAGAGCGCGTGAAAATTACTTTTCAACATTATACCAGATTGACCAGATTAGACTTGACTTCTATATGTGTCGGTGATTTATTGGCTGAAGTTCCGCTGCCAATCGTATCATCACACGTGTTTGTTGACTTCGCTAATAAATCTTGGTAATTAATACTATTTTTTATTTTTAAAACATGGTTTATTTTGTCCATTTTATGATATGGGCAAATTGCACTGCACCCCTTAAGATTTGGGCAAGTTACACTTAGTTAGAAACGTTTTGGTGTTATACACTAACACCCCCAAAACTTAAGTTTGACTTTAAAACTACCTAAAATACCCCTAGTTGTATTATTTTATACTTTACTTTTTAACCTTTTAACCAAAAACTTTATAAACTTTAATAAAATAAAAAAAATTAAATAAAAGATATGATTCATTAAATAAATAAATAGTTTTTTAAAAAATTAAACAAATAAATAGTTTAAAAATTAAATAAATAGATAGTTTAAATAAATAAATGAAAAAAATTAAAAACATTAATTTTTTTTTAAGGATGTCCATTAATAGGGACGAGAAAAACTCTACATATTCAAACTTTTATGGTAATGATGATAGTGAGAGAAGTTTCAAGGTTCCCCTATTGTTTGGATATTTAGAGTTTGAAGGGAATCTTGAAGCTTCTCTCACCATCATCCTTACCGTAAAAGTTTGGATATTTAGAACTTTTCTTGTCCATATTAATGGATATCCTTAAAAAATATATATATTGTTTTTAATTTTTTCATTTATTTATTTAATTTTTTAAAACTATTTATTTATTTAATTTTTTAAAACAATTTATTTATTTATTTTTTAAAACTATTTATTTATTTAATTTTTTAAACTTTTTATTTTTTTTTATTTTTTTAAACTATCTATTTATTTAATTTTTTTTAACTATTTATTTACTTAGGTTTTTTTTTTAAACTATTCATTTATTTAAGTTTTTTAAAACTATTTATTTATTTAAGTTTTTTAATTATTTTCAACTATTTATTTATTTAATGAATCATATCTTTTATTTAATTTTTTATTTTATTAAAGTTTATAAAGTTTTTGGTTAAAAGGCAAAATAAATAAATAAAGTATAAAATAATACAATTAGGGGCATTTTAGGTATTTTCAAAGTCAAACTTAAGTCTTGGGGGTGTTAGTGTATAATACCAAAACTCTTCCAACTAAGTGTAACTTGCCCAAACCTCATGGAGTGTAGTGCAATTTGCCCTTGTGATATAGTTATAAAATTGTGGTAGTTAGGTGGTTTATCATCCAAGTCAATAAGACCCCGTTTGGTACGTGAGATATGATATGATTATTTTTATTGGATTGGATTAGATATGATAAGATTGGATATGATTAATTTTAACGTTATCCTGTGTTTGGCGTAATATGGGACAACTTGGGATAGGATTTTAAAAAATTAAAAAAGAAAAGAAAAACATATATGATCTCTCATGTGAACACTTAACCAAAACCCATCAATTTTGTTTTCTTCTTTCATTCCTCGATTCTTCTTCCTCATCTTCTCTTCTTCTTCTTCTCTCTTCTCCTTCTCAACGACAATAATATTGTCATCCACTTCTTGTCTTCTCCCCTAGCACTTGGGTGGCTCGCAATCGAGATTTCTTTCAAGTCGTTTCTTGAAAAGGCTCAGGCCGCCAAGGACAAGTCCAACCCTGCTCGCGATCCCGATGACATTGATGAAGACAACCACAACTCTCCCTCAGATGCTGATGCTTCCGAAGCATAAGGTTATATTACATATTAGTTCAGGATTGGAACTCTGCTTCTTTTGATTAAAAAAAGAGTGCTTATCATTTATTTAGTTATTCAAATTAATTATTAATTTATCAAAGAAAAATTGTTTGATTTGGGTGTTGGTTCAGTTAATTGACTTGGGTGTTGGTGTAATTGATTGAATTAGGTAGTTGATTCACAAGCAACCAGGAGAAAGAGAAGAAGATGATGATGCGGTTTCAACGAAGAAGAAAAAGATGATGAGATGAAAGACGAAGGGATGGGATTCATTTGAATCCCATCATTTTGATTGGGATTGTTTTATCCTGTTGAGATGGGATAAAAAGACTGTTAGGATTCATTTAAATCCTATCCTATAGCTAGCCAAACATAGGAAAGGGACTAAAAATAGTCTGTTTCCCATCCTATCCTAGCTGCCAAACGGGGCCTAATAGAATTGGTATAAGTGTGTGTTTGGTATGAATTTTATAAAGATCAAAAGACTACCTAATCTTAACCTCACTAGCACCCTTTTAAGAATAAAACCATGGACGATACCTCATGGGCAGTGTTGTAAACAGGCTAAATTTTAACGTCAATAATTGGTGCTAAAAGAAGGCTCCTTGGCACAATTTCGACGTCAATAATTGATTCTAGATAAAGGAGAGGGTCCCCAAGAAACCAATAATTGGCGCTAACCTTAACCCCACCATGTCCTTTTAATGAAAAAACCATTAAGCCCAATGTTATAAGGTTTGTTTGGTGCATCACATTGTATTGATTTTTTTTTTTTTTTTTTTTTTTTTTTTTTTTACAGTATTTATTTATCCATCTATTTAAACCATATATTTTTTTTTGAAGCTTTTTACCATGGGTAGGATTCGAGCCGCTGATTTGAGAGTCATTTGCCCAAACCCAAGCCCGTCTATCTACCAGCTGAGTTATGCCCCTGGAGGCAGTGTGTTCATTTTTAAATTTAGTCTTTATTTAGTTGAATACAATGTTTGGTTTGTTTTGCACTGTTTCTTGCATTATATTAATTAATACATTTTAATTGGTCTAATACGGTGGATATCATATTATCTAATGCAGAGTAGAGAGGTTGTATAAGAGAATAATACAGTCCAATCCAATACAATTCAATACAGTCCAATATAATACAATACAACTCACCAAACAAACCCTTATTAATCTTAAAATAAAATAAAATAAAATAAAATTAAAAAAAAAAAAAAAAAAAAAAAAAAAAAACACAAAATCGGAATCTTAAAAGAAAATATAATTTTTGTTTATAGTTGATTTCTAACATTAGAAATTGGTGTAACGTGTGCCCTAAATAGACACATTAATACAATCCACCAACAATAAACCGGTGGTGCTTGCAATTTGAATTGCAGCTTGATAGATATATAAATTATAGTCTCAGTTTGGTAATGTATATAATTTGATGTGGTTTATACTTTTTATACGTAAACTAAGGTGGTGTTTGTTTTTTGTTATATGATGTCTTATAAGACATTATTTTTTAAACATTTGGATAAGTATTACAAATTAAAATACTATGATATGTTTTTTATCTATTTTTTAGATAACCGTCGCCCTCCTTACAGTTGGTTAGGTTGCATTAAGGTTTATTCAAAATTGGGAATTTTTAGAAAATTGACTTTTAGGGCTTTATTGTGTGGAACTGTGGATAAAATTGTAAATGTATGAATTGTAATAGGACATTTATGGAAATTTACTAAAAAACTCAACTGTATCACTTTTTCAATAAGATAAAAGCCAATTTTTTTTTTTTTATTACTTTTTCTATTAAACATATATATCTTAAAATAAGATATAAGTTGGAAAAACAAACAAGCCGATTTATATTAATTTAAGATATAAGAGGCAATAAATCTTACAGTAAAAAAAAACACGGCCCCCTAAGTGTACACACATCAATATAAGGACTTAAATGCTGTTTTTTTTTTCTTTCTTTCCAACCAAAAGCTACTTCTTCAACCCTATCAATAGCAGCAACAGGTTGAAGTAGTCATATTTGTATGCAAGTCTGATGAATTTCAGCTTGAAATCATTCCATGGAGGGTACCTTGGTTCGAGGTCGATGATGAAGCTTCGTTGCATAATTGTTTTTTCGTGACTGAAAGTGTCGAAAGAGTACTTCCCATGGTACCTTCCAAATCCGCTTTGACCAACACCTCCAAATGGTAACACATCACAGGCAAACTGCAAACAAACAAAAGAAAATTGGAGCTGATTTCTCTGCAAAATGTTGTGTTTGATGCATAAAAAATGAAATTGTAACCTTATAAACTAGTAGTATATATATAGAGTAATAAATACTTGGACTATGGTGTCGTTAAACAGCACACTTCCTGACGATGTTTCTGATACAATCTGTCTCATGAATGTTTCATCTTTGGTGAATGCATAAATGGTTAGAGGCTTGGGCCTAGAATTGATGAATTCAATGCTTTCTTGAATGTGATTCAACTGTTCAAAGAGTGGTATCAAACACAGATCAACAATAGTTTACGACAACTTTATTTGCAGGAGTACTAAAAGGGTTATAGATTGTTTTCTCACCGTGATAATAGGAAGCAGTGGACCAAAGATTTCTTCAGTCATGATATCAGCATCCAGTGGAGGATTTAATAAGATTGTAGGCTCAATGATCCTGGAAAAAAAAAGGTATTAGAATCCTGAAACCTCATCAATTTTGCAATTGGCATACCTATTAACAAGAGAACTCATTTACAATTTTTCTTTGTCTAGTGAACCGCCGTGGATAATGGAAGCTGCAACAAGAGGATCTTCAAGAAGTTTGTGCAGTCTTTCAAAGTGGTTCGTATTGACAATTCTGCAAATGTTTTCCGAGTCTATTGGGCAGTCGCCGTAAAATGTCTTGATTGTCTTCTTCAGTAAGTCAATCTGAATAAGAGTTCAAACTTATGTGAATCGAAGTACAGTGTAAAATACACAGAAAAAGCTAGCTAGTTGAAGAAATGTTAGTATCAAATACCATAGTAGGGGCAAATTTCTCTTCCACAAGTATATAATCTACTCCAATGCAAGCTTGTCCACTGCAAGGCCCCCATTTCCCACCCATCACTCTTTTGACCATTGTCTACGATTAGCACACGAAGAGCGAATTAGAACATAACCAATCACTCTAGAATTTTATTTTGCTTTGAAGCATTACAGGCATTACAGAAATGATATAAAGTCGAAAGAACCTTAATGTCTGAAGGACTGCTGAGGGTATCCACGATCGTGGGACATTTTCCGCCCAGCTCTAGAGTAACTGGTGTTAAATGCTGAGCAGCTGCAGACATAACAGCTCGACCCACTCGCTGACTCCCTAAAGCCACATTGATAAACAGGCAAAAATTGTGATTTTTCTGATCACCAATTCAAGTACTATTGGTTGGTTAATGTCACAGCAATAAATTTGATACCAGTGAAGAAAATTTTGTCCCATTTTTGTTGCAGTAGCTGCTCGCCAACGTCTACTCCACCAACAATCACCTTAACGGCATTGCTGTCCATATAGAGAGGGATGGTTTCAGCCAGAAACGAAGCGCATCTGGGAGCTAGTTCTGAAGCTTTTAGCATCACTGTGTTTCCTGCAGCAATTGCTCCTATCACCGGATCCAATGCCAATGCTGCATCCGAAGAAACATATTTGATTCACCGGGCAACAAATTGGTAATAGCACACGAATCAACCTGGTAAAAATCTAAGACTTGTATATTATCAAAATTTTGTCCCATTGTTACAGTAACTCTTCCTAGGACTAGTGTAGCATCAAGAAAACATACCCAGATATCAAATTATGAGCATATGAATTGGCTTGACATTGAAATTAGTATACATTTCTCTCCTAAAAGATCTCAAATATATCGATCTTAATGAATTTTGATATATATTTTTTTTATAGAAGATAAGTTCAATGAAATCTGTTTGATAGAACTCACAGATAGGGAAGTTCCAAGATCCAAATACGAGAACCACGCCAAGTGGTTCTGATATCACTTCTCCTTTTGCTGGGAAGAACAACAATGGCAAGCGACTCTGCAACAAAACCAATAAAGATCATATAATAATATTGATCAAAAAAGAAAATGGAAAACAAGAAAATCACAACAACACAAACCTTTGTTGGGGCCATCCATTTCTCCAAACAATTCAAAGCATTAGTAGCTGATTTTTCTATAATTCCAACCTACAACATAACACACACACACACACAACACACCATTAAAATCAAAACCACAATAACAACTTGAACAAAATGTATACTAATTTAAACTATTAATTAAATTAAATTAAATTACCTCGTCTCGATAGGATTCAACTGGGTGCTTCCCTAAATCCTGAAAAAGTGCTTCAAAAATGTTTTCTTCTTTGTCATGAAAAGCTTGATCAATGCTCTCAGCTGATTTTTCCTCCATGAAGCACTTCTGGTTCTACCACTTTTAAAAGTTTGTCTCAGCTCAACTAAACTATCTTCAAGCTCTCCTCCCATTTTTTTTTTGGTTGCTCTCCTCCTATCTACAATTGATTCTTAAATAATGATCTTCATCTGTACTGACAACACATGTGAATTAGTTGATTTTTGATATCAAATGCAAATCCCCAAGCATTAATTTTTTTCTGGTGAGCTTGTTGTAATGCCTAATTGTGGCTGTGTCCTGTGTGATGTGAGCTAGTTGTATATTAAATGCAAGGCAATTAAGTCAATTTTGTCAACTATTTTCTCTTTGTTTGTCTGTGAATTAAATGCTAAAATCATTCTCTCAACCTCAACTCATTCACTCTTTATAACGTGACACGTGGACAACATTTATTTCTCTACATTAAATTTGAAGCCATTATAAACACTGTCCAACGGAGTCACTAAAATTTAGTAATAGCAGTTATCAATAATCAACTTGCCTCTTTAATAATCAAATTTGAAGATTGATTTTCAATCATCAAATACAAACTTAACCCAAATTAACTGTTGTAATTTTATTATTTCTCTCTCTTCTATGGTTTTTTTTTCCCTCTTTTTTTCTCTGATCATCTATGTATTTCATCATTGTTTCAACCCCAAAAATTTCAATCATGTAAAATTTGTCTCTTCATTACGAATAGATCAATCCCCATATCATATACCTTCTCTTGTCTTTTATAATTTTTTTTTTTTTTTTTTAGCAAAAAAAAAAAAAAAAAAAACTAATATACCATTGTGGTACCATTACAAGTGTACCATTGTAGACTATACAATCATCAAATTTAGCAATCCCTAAAAACAATCATCAAATGCTGAGGTGGCAACTTTTGAGAATCCAAATTTGCTTATATCATTCATTGGAGATGCTCTTAGTGGTTTATCATCCAAGTCAATAAGGCCCCGTTTGGTACGCGGGATAGGATAGGATTATTTTTATTGGATTGAATAGGATTGGATATGATTAATTTTAATGTTATCTTGTGTCTGGTGTAATATGGGATATAATTAAAAATTGTGTAATCACGTGTTTGGTGCAACTTGGGATTTGATTAAAAATAGATTAAAAAAAATTAAAAAAGAAAAGAAAAACATATATGATCTCTCATGTGAACACTTTACCAAAACCCATCAATTTTGTTTTCTTCTTTCATTCCTCGATTCTTCTTCCTCATATTCTCTTCTTATTCTCTCTTCTCCTTCTCGACGACAATAATATTGTCATCCACTTCTCGTCTTCTCCCCTAGTACTTGGGTGGCTCGCAATCAAGATTTCTTTCAAGCCGTTTCTTGAAAAGGCTCAGGGCGCCATGGACAAGTCCGACCCTGCTCGCGATCCCGATGACGTCGATGAAGACAACCACAAGTCTCCCTCAGATGCTGATGCTTCCGAAGCATAAGGTTATATTACATATTAGTTCATGATTTGAACTCTACTTCTTTTGATTTTTAAAAAAAAGAGGTTCTTATCATTTATTTAGTTATTCGAATTAATTATTAATTTCTCAATGAAAAATTGTTTGATTTGGGTGTTGGTTTAGTTAATTGACTTGGGTGTTGGTGTAATCGATTTAATTAGGTAGTTGATTCACAAGAAACCAAGAGAAGGAGAAGATGATGATGATGCGGTTTCAACAAAGAAGAAAAAGATGATGAGATGAAAGACGAAAGGATGGGATTCATTTGAATCCCATCATTTTGGTTGGGATTGTTTTATCCCGTTGAGATGGGATAAAAAGACTATTAGGATTCATTTGAATCCTATCCTATAGCTGAGCCAAACAGGGGAAAGGGACTAAAAATAGTCCATTTCCCATTCTATCCTAGCTGCCAAACGGGGCCTAATAGAATTGGTATAAGTGTTTGTTTGGTATAGCTTCTATAAAGATCAAAAGACTATGCTAATCTTAACCTCACTAGCACCCTTTTAAGCATAAAGCCATGGACGATACCTCATGGGCAGTGTTGTAAATGGGCTAAATTTTAACGTCAATAATCGATGCTAAAAGAAGGCTCCAAAAAAAGAAAAATGGCACAATTTCAACGTCAATAATTGATTCTAGATAAAGGAGAGGGTCCCCAAGAAACCAATAATTGGCGTTAGCCTTAACCCCACCAGGTCCTTCTAATGAAAAAAACCATTAAGCCCAATGTTATGGGTTCGTTTGGTGCACCACATTGTATTGATTTTTTTTAAAAAAAAATTGACAGTATCTATCTATCCACCTATCCATATTAGATATTTTTAAAAAAAAAAAGATTTTTACCATGGGTCGGATTCGAGCTGTTGACATGAGAGTCATTTGCCCAAACTCAAACCCGTCCATCTACCAGCTGAGTTACGCCCCTAGAGGCAGTGTGTTCATTTTTAAATTTAGTCTTTATTTAGTTGAATACAATGTTTGGTTTGTTTTGCACTGTTCATTGCATTGTATTAGTTAATACATTTTAATTAGTCTAATACGGTGGATATTGTATTATCTAATGTAGAGTAGAGAGTTCGTATAAGAGAATAATACAGTCAAATCCAATACAATTCAATACAGTCCAATACAATACAATACAGCTCACCAAACAAGCCCTTAAAAATCTTTATTAAAAAAAAAAAAAAAAAGCCACAAAATTGGAATCTTAATAGAAAATATAATTTTTGTTTATAGTTGATTTCTAACATTAGAAATTCGTGCAACGTGTGCCCTAAATAGACCCATTAATACAATCCACCAACAATAAACCAGTGGTGCTTGCAATTTGAACTGCAGCTTGATAGATATATAAATTATAGTCTCTTAGTTTGGTAATGTATATAATTTGATGTGGTTTATACTTTTACATTGTGTTTGGTATGAGGGAAAGATGGAGGAAGAGCTTCAATCCCTTGTTTGGTTGGAGGGAGAAAAGAGGGGAGAGAAGGAGAGGAGGGAGGAGATCTCTCTCTGGGCCCACCATATTGGATCCGCCCAATGATGGGCGGATCACAATGGATGGAGAGTGAATGGGGGGGGGGGGGGGGTGGGGTGGCAAAGACAAAAATGCCCTCCATTTTTATACTACCCTCCAATTTTTTAAAGGGCAATATAGTAATTTTATAAATTAAATACCAATCCATCCAATCCATCCATCCATCCTACCTTCTTTTCAATACCAAACAACATGGATGATATATGTTATCCTCTTCATCCCTCATACTCTCTCTCCTACCAAACATAGTGTTATACGTAAACTAAGATGGTGTTTGTTTTTTGTTATATGATGTCTTATAAGACCTTAATTTTTTAAACATCTGGATAAATCTTACAAATTAAAATACTATGATATATATATATATATATATATATATATATATATATATATATATATATATTTAGATAACAGTCGCCCTCCTTGGAGTTGGTTAGGTTGCGTTAAGGTTTATTCAAAATTGGTTATTTTTAGAAAATTGACTTTTAGGGCTTTATTGTATGGAACTGTGGATAAAATTGTAAATGTATGAATTGTAATAGGACATTTATGGAAATTTACTAAAAGACTCTACTGTATCACTTTTTCAATAAGATAAAAGCCATTTTTTTTTTTTTTTTACTTTTTCTATTAGACATATATATCTTAAAATAAGATATAAGTTGGAAAAACAAACAAACTGATTTATATTAATTTAATATATAAGAGGCAATAAATCTTATAGTGAAAAAAACAAACGGCCCCTAAGTGTACACACATCAATACAAGTACTTAAATGCTGTTTTTTTTTCCTTTCCAAAAGCTACTTCTTCAACCCTATCAATAGCAGCAACAGGTTGAAGTAGTCATATTTGTATGCAAGTCTGATGAATTTCAGCTTGAAATCATTCCATGGAGGGTACCTTGGTTCGAGGTCGATGATGAAGCTTCGTTGCATAATTGTTTTTTCGTGACTGAAAGTGTCGAAAGAGTACTTCCCATGGTACCTTCCAAATCCGCTTTGACCAACACCTCCAAATGGTAACACATCACAGGCAAACTGCAAACAAACAAAAGAAAATTGGAGCTGATTTCTCTGCAAAATGTTGTGTTTGATGCATAAAAAATGAAATTGTAACCTTATAAACTAGTAGTATATATATAGAGTAATAAATACTTGGACTATGGTGTCGTTAAACAGCACACTTCCTGACGATGTTTCTGATACAATCTGTCTCATGAATGTTTCATCTTTGGTGAATGCATAAATGGTTAGAGGCTTGGGCCTAGAATTGATGAATTCAATGCTTTCTTGAATGTGATTCAACTGTTCAAAGAGTAGTATCAAACACAGATCAACAGTAGTTTACGACAACTTTATTTGCAGGAGTACTAAAAGGGTTATAGATTGTTTTCTCACCGTGATTATAGGAAGCAGTGGACCGAAGATTTCTTCAGTCATGATATCAGCATCCAGTGGAGGATTTAACAAGATTGTAGGCTCAATGATCCTGGAAAAAAAAGGTATTAGAATCCTGAAACCTCATCAATTTTGCAATTGGCATACCTATTAACAAGAGAACTCATTTACAATTTTTCTTTGTCTATTGAACCACCGTGGATAATGGAAGCTGCAACAAGAGGATCTTCAAGAAGTTTGTGCAGTCTTTCAAAGTGGTTCGTATTGACAATTCTGCAAATGTTTTCCGAGTCTATTGGGCAGTCGCCGTAAAATGTCTTGATTGTCTTCTTCAGTAAGTCAATCTGAATAAGAGTTCAAACTTATGTGAATTGAAGTACAGTGTAAAATACACAGAAAAAGCTAGCTAGTTGAAGAAATGTTAGTATCAAATACCATAGTAGGGGCAAATTTCTCTTCCACAAGTATATAATCTACTCCAATGCAAGCTTGTCCACTGCAAGGCCCCCATTTCCCACCCATCACTCTTTTGACCATTGTCTACGATTAGCACACGAAGAGTGAATTAGAACATAACCAATCACTCTAGAATTTTATTTTGCTTTGAAGCATTACAGGCATTACAGAAATGATATAAAGTCGAAAGAACCTTAATGTCTGAAGGACTGCTGAGGGTATCCACGATCGTGGGACATTTTCCGCCCAGCTCTAGAGTAACTGGTGTTAAATGCTGAGCAGCTGCAGACATAACAGCTCGACCCACTCGCGGACTCCCTAAAGCCACATTGATAAACAGGCAAAAATTGTGATTTTTCTGATCACCAATTCAAGTACTATTGGTTGGTTAATGTCACAGCAA
This sequence comes from Acer saccharum, assembly GCA_030490815.1. Lineage (NCBI taxonomy): Eukaryota > Viridiplantae > Streptophyta > Magnoliopsida > Sapindales > Sapindaceae > Acer > Acer saccharum. Next base: position 6,932,204 of record CM059868.1, read on the forward strand.
TAAATTTGATACCAGTGAAGAAAATTTTGTCCCATTTTTGTTGCAGTAGCTGCTCGCCAACGTCTACTCCGCCAACAATCACCTTAACGGCATTGCTGTCCATATATAGAGGGATTGTTTCAGCCAGAAATGAAGCGCATCCGGGAGCTAGTTCTGAAGCTTTTAGCATCACTGTGTTTCCTGCAGCAATTGCTCCTATCACCGGATCCAACGCCAACGCTGCATCCAAAGAAACATATTTGATTCACCGGGCAACAAATTGGTAATAGTACACAAATCAACCTGGTAAAAATCAAAGACTTGTATATTATCAAAATTTTGTCCCATTGTTACAATAACTCTTCCTAGGACTAGTGTAGCATCAAGAAAACATACCCAGATATCAAATTATGAGCATATGAATTGGCTTGACATTGAAATTAGTATACATTTCTCTCCTAAAAGATCTCAAATATATCGATCTTAATGAATTTTGATATTTTTTTTTTTTATATAGAAGATAAGTTCAATGAAATCTGTTTGATAGAACTCACAGATAGGGAAGTTCCAAGATCCAAATACGAGAACCACGCCAAGTGGTTCTGATATCACTTCTCCTTTTGCTGGGAAGAACAACAATGGCAAGCGACTCTGCAACAAAACCAATAAAGATCATATAATAATATTGATCAAAAAAGAAAATGGAAAACAAGAAAATCACAACAACACAAACCTTTGTTGGGGCCATCCATTTCTCCAAACAATTCAAAGCATTAGTAGCTGATTTTTCTATAAATCCAATCTACAACATAACAAACACACACACCATTAAAATCAAAACCACAATAACATACAACTTGAACAAAATACTAATTTAAACTGTTACATTAAATTAAATTACCTCGTCTCGATAGGATTCAACAGGGTGCTTCCCTAAATCCTGAAAAAGTGCTTCAAAAATGTTGTCTTCTTTTTCATGAATAAGCTTGATCAATGCTCTCAGCTGATTTTTCCTCCATGAAGCACTTCTGGTTCTTCCACTTTTAAAAGTTTGTCTCAGCTCAACTAAACTATCTTCAAGCTCTCCTCCCATTTTTTTTTTTTTTGGTTGCTAACAAGCAGTGACAATTGATTTTTATACTAAGATCTCCATTTGTACTGACAACACATGTGAATTAGTTGATTTTTGATATCAAATGCAAATACCCAAACATTAATTTTTCTGGTTAGAGCTATGGCGTAACAACTATGTCATGTCTCACCTCAACTCATCCTCCACTTTTCCTCAAAAGTATGTGATTGGTCGTTAATAAAGTGTCAATCATATCTTAACCATTCATTCATTGCTTAATAAGATGAGGATCAGGTTAGGTGAGGAGAGGATTCTTGTCCCATCTAGCTAGTTGTATAATAAATGCAATGCAATTCAGTCAGTTTAATCAACTACTTTCCCTGAGTTTTTGTCTATGAATTAATTTCTGAGGTCCTCTCAAATTAATTGTTATTATCATGTTTTTTTTATTTTTTTTTGACAGTGGGTCTATATTTGGGACAAAAATCTTGTTCAAGCAGAATTTCCGGTCCATTACTTCCACATGTATTTCCAGATTGGGATCCTCTTCTCTTTTGACCAACTACAATCAATTAAAGATAATATATTGGATTTAAAAATAATGAATGTGAAAAAATTAAAAGAAATAAATCTCAACCATATTTAATTATAAATATATATTTTTTTTGACAATATCTATTAATTCGGAACCAGTATTTTTTTGAAAGCTTTCGTCATTGGTAGGATTCGAGTCGTTGGTCTGGAAGTCATTTGCTTAAACCCCAAGCTCGTCCATTTACCAGTTAAGTTACGCCCCTATTGGAAATCATATATATATGGGCGTAGTTGGAAAAAAAATTCGGGGTGGGCTAATCTTTTTTTTTTTTTTCTTATTTAAAAATCCTAAAATTTTAAACTAACTACTAAGCAAATTTTTTTTTTTTTAATAATCAAATCAAAACAATACGAGAGAAAATTCATAATAATAATATTAAAAAAAAATCAAAAATATACCTAGTAAGAGACAATGGTAACACACAATAAAAATTTTCAATGTATATTTTTCTGGTTAGAGCTATGGCCTAATAACTGTGTCCTGTCATCACCTCACCTCATCCTCAACTTTTCCATACAAACTTGTGATTGGTTGTTAATAAAGTGTCAATCACATCTTAATCATTCATATATTCATTGCAATGTATGTGATTGGTTGTTAATAAAGTATCATAAAATTAAATGAGATGAGGATAAGGTAAGGTAAGGTAAGGAGAGGATCATTGTCCCACCTTCCTGTGTGATGTTAGCTAGTTGTATATTAAATGCAATCAACTACTTTCTCTGAGATTTTGTCTATGAATTAATTTCTGAGGTCCTCTCAAATTAATTGTTATTATCATGTTTTTTCTATATGTGGAACAAAAATCTTGTTCAAGCAGAATTTCCGGTACATTACTTCCACATGTATTTCCAGATTGGGATCCTCTTCTCTTTTGACCAACTACAATCAATTAAAGATAATATATTGGATTTAAAAATAATGAAAGTGAAAAAATTAAAAGAAATAAATCTCAACCATATTTAATTATAAATATATATTTTTTTGACAATATCTATTAATCCGGTACCAGTATTTTTTTGAAAGCTTTCGTCATTGGTAGGAGTCGTTTGTCTGGGAGTCATTTGCTTAAACCCCAAGCTCGTCCATTTACCAGTTAAGTTACGCCCCTATTGGAAATCATATATATATATGGGTGTAGTTGGAAAAAAAATTCGGGGTGGGCTAATCTATTTTTTTTTCTTATTTAAAAATCTTAAAATTTTAAACTAACTACTAAGCAAAATTTTTCTTTGTAATAATCAAATCAAAACGATACGAGAGAAAATTCATAATAATAATATAAAAAAAAAAAAAAAACATAAAAAATATACCTAGTAAGAGACAATGGTAACACACAATAAAAATTTTCAATGTATATTTTTCATTTCAAATTCCCAAAAGTAAAATAAACCTTAGCTTTCCTAAGATTTGTCTTCTCTTTCCTAACTTTACTATCCCATAAGAAGACACATTAATATACAAAACCTAAATCTCAATAATAAAATACAATACTTAAATAACAATCATAAAATACAAAACCTAAAATCAATTTCATTCTAAGTAAATAAATAAAAAAGATTAAAACTAAGTGAATTTACTTTCAAATTGAGAGAGTTTTCCTTTTTTTTTTTTTTTTTTTTTTTGGGGGGGGGGGGGGGGGGGGGGGGGGGGGTTGTCTTAGTTTAGTTGGACAGATTTTATAAAGTTTTGTTTATTGGGCCTTAGAGCATCTCCAACAGTCTACCTTGGAGACTCCTTTAAATAAAGGTGGATGTTGATGTAAGGGAGCATGTGCTCCAACAATACTCCCTTAAATGGTCCCTTTAATAATTTATTATTATTATTTAAATGTTTGATGTTGTGTAATAAATATTATATGGAGTTTTTAAGAAATAAAATAATCTTAAATAGGTGGAGCCCACTTTAAGGGGGTTTAAAAACACCTCTTAATTAAGGGAGTGAACTCCACTTGAACACAATTAAGGGGGTCATTTAGGGAGTTGTTGGAGTTGTAAAAATACACATACTCCCTTAATTAAGCTAAGGGATGTCATTAAGGGAGTCTGTTGGAGATGCTCTTAGTAAGTTTAAATTATGAGTGGCGATAATAGCACCCTTCTAAAACTTTATCTACACCCTTTTCGTAATTACATACATCAAAATTATTAAAAAATCTCTAATTTGCAAACAAACCCCACTTAATGCCAAAAATACCCTTTCTTTAATTATATTGTATTGTATTTTTGTAAGTACACACCACCTATGACTATTATTATGTTATTTAATCAACTTTATTATTATTTTCTCTTACTGTTCTTTCTCTTCCCTACTTCTTTTCTCTTCTTGATGTTTTCAAAATCAAACTCCATTTTTCATTAAAAATCCATTTTAAGATTTTTTTTTTTTTATTGGAGAACCACTTTCTGTTTTGAGAGAGTTGTAGGAATGTAAGACTCGTGTCATATCCTAAGTGATGTGGAAATAGATATATGTTAAATGATATTTCAAAAAAAAAAAATAGGTGTTCGATGAAATTGAAGAACATATAATATACTTTTTTTTTTTTTGACAAAACAAAACATATAATATTGATAAATAAATAAAATGGACTAAAGTGTATTTGAAAGAAATAAAAAATATAGATAATATAGTTAATTTAAAAGTCTGTTTATATACAGAATGATTTTGTTCTTCTAATAAAAATTAATTTAAAACTTTACTTTTTCACAACCAAATTTATCTCATGATTTTGATTCATTTTCCATACTTAGCAATCAATTTGTATTTCCCTAAAAGAGATTGAAAATATATTTAAAAGAGAATCTAGTGTTTATTAAAATGGAAAGAGTTTTTAATTTATATGTTAATATCAAACCATTAATAGGAAATTTTTTTTACAAAAGATTAAAATAGGAAACTAATTAATAATTATTGGTGGGTGTACTAACAAACAATTAGTCCTCTTAGTAATTTTACTCAAGGATATTATTAGATTTTTAAAAACATCCTAATTTGAGGTGTACATACGGTTTTTAAGGGGTGTAAATATCATTACTCTTACGAAAGGGGTGTACATGTAGTTTTTAAGGGGTGTCATTATCACCACTCAAATATTTTTTTTATAGTTTTGTTTATTGGGCTTTAGTAAGTTTAACACTAGAAATCAAACTTTGGTTAATAAAACAAAACTTAAAATATTTTTTCAAAAACCTTCAGGACGACCAACCACAGCCACATATTTTAATAAGTTCAAATGTTTGTTAAGAAAAAAAAAAAAAAACTAATACACGAGAAGAGCCCTCGTATAGCTAGTATGTATCTATTAAAACAAATAATTTCATTCATAAATCAAATAAAAATAGGATAATAGCCCTCGTATAGCTAGTATGTATCTCTTAAAACTAATATACGAGGGCTATTATCGTATTTTTATTTGATTTATAAAATAAAATTTTCTTCATGATTAGAGGCATTTTATCTGTTATGAATTTATATGTAAGAAACTATTATTGTCTTTTGAAATTTGATTACTAATTATTGGATTTCATTTTAATTACTAATTAAAATGGAGATTTGGTTAGGCCGAAAATAACCGACATGACCGAAGACAAGCAAACAAATATAGGCACACCCTTGGTAAAAGGAGGAGATTTTCTAATTACAAACCTTTTTTTTTAAACACTAATATAAAGAACTGTATATTTTTCCGGAGGTCGACTAAGATGAACAAAAAAAAATTAGAAAATTTCATTTTTTACTCAATAAGTTTTGGAAATTGCAAATATACTTAATAAGTCTCGGAAACTACTAAATAAGCCTCTAAAATTACAAAATAAGTCTCGAAAATACAAAATAAGTATTGGAAACACCAAAATAGGGGTCGTTTGTTTTTTGCACATAAAACTTAATGAGTCTGAATTGATATTTTTAAGTTGTTTTGTTTGTTTTTTTAAGTGGTCAAACTATTTAAAATACCAAAAAACAACTTAAAATAAAAAGTAAGAAATTATAACTTTTAACTTAATTTCAAATAACTGGATTGCTTTTAATATATTTTCTTCCAAAATTATCCTACCAAAGATAACATATTTCTAATTTTATCATAATTTTATATTATACAAATTATTTCTTTTAACATATTACTTATGATAAACATCTCAAAATAATAATAATAATAATAATAATAATAAATTCACATTGTAACTTTCAACACCATCGTCGAACCCTCAATTCTATTTTTTTAAAATTAAAACCATTTCTAAATTATTATTGATCCTTAAAAAAAAATATTTATCATGAATAATATACTGCAATTATTTCATAAATATGGTTTAAGAATTGTTAAATGATTTTTATTTAGTTGTTTGTATCATATAAAGTGAAAATACAAAACAATTAATAATAACGATGGTATAAATGTCAAATTACTTGTTTTTAAACCATTTTATATTTAAAAAACAAGCAAGTTGACATTCTATTCAGAGGTAACAAAAATAAAAACAAACCAACATGTTATTCAGATTCAGATTTCAGTCACTATTCAGTTTTCAGTCAAATCCAGAATTGTTCAGTCTTCAGACAAAAAATCAAACGATCCCTTGTCTCGGAAACACGAAAAAAAGTATTGGAAAAAATATGTGTGAGTGCGTTTTAAGGGTTTTTTTTTTTTTGTCAGATCTACTCTTTAGGTGCTATTAAAACTTAAATTATTAAGTTGATGATAGTCTTAAAACTCACTATTTAAAGAATGCTATTAAATTTCTATACCCCTCTATTATATATATAAAATCGGACAGAACAGTAATACAGTAGCTATGAATCTATGATCGATGCCACTGATAAACAACGTTAATATCTTCAAACACTTTTTGATGTGCAAGTAAATTTTTGTACACCTATTAGCTGCCTCTCTGGTCTCTCTACTTTGTAGAATTAACAAAGAAATGCTGTTAATAGACCGGTTTTTAAAGTGATTGTTGAGTTAAAACACAACTATATATGTATACATGTAGCTGTTGAAACTTAAAATTCACCAACTGTTGTCTGTCTCAAAATGATAGTTTGATGTCTTTGGCTTTGACTCCTCCATTGAAAAGTCTGAAAAACTGTCAAGCATGAATTGATTATCAAGATCATTCAAGTCTACATTCTGCAGACAGATCGACAAGCTGCTAGTCACATTGAGTATAGCTTCCAGCTTTGATTTGAACAACCATTAATCTAGTAATCTATGACGTGTTTAGTAATCAGGAATCTCACTTAGGAAAGGAAATTAAGTTCCTGATTTCTGAATTCTACTGTTTACTAAATTTTTAGAGAATTAAATTCCGTGGACCCACTCACAAATCAGGAAGTTCCCGATGGAAAGGGAACTTGATTCCTCTCACTTAAAAAAAAATGTCTTCTTCATGACTTTTGTTTTTAATTTACGTAAATCATATTGGTTTACCTTTTTTTTTTTTTTTTTTTTTTGAATCTTTATATTGGTTTATATAATTAATAATTTATATTATTCTAGCCGTGTGATTTATAAAAATTCATCTTTATATATACATATTACAATACAATTTATGAACTAAAAATAACTATAACACTTTTCAAAAAAAAAAAAGAGTAACTACTACATATTCATATCTCTTATTTATATATTACTTCTATTTCATTTTTTTTAAATTAAGTCATCTCTTTATCTAATGTTCATTTACCATTTATGAACTACACATTCATGTCTTATATATATATATATATATATATATATATATATATATATATATATGTATATATATATATATGTTATTGGGACTTTATTTTAATCAAGTTATCTCAATAGTTCTTTATCTAATTAGTTCAAAATTTACAATATAAATATATTAATTATTATAATTATAGTGTTATGAGTAATATAAAATAGAGATTTTAGTAAAATTGCCCTATTTGAGGGGCTTAATTGCAAACATACCCTATAAAAAGAGAGAGCTTTTGACAATCCAATTTTTTCTTTTCACACTTCTTTTCTAAAGACAATCCATTCTCAAAATTTAAATTTTAAAAAATTCTAAAGACACTTCATTTTGTTCAAAAATTATCCTTTTTATCTTTTGACACTCCTATTCTATAGATACTCCATTTTATTTTAATATTATACCCATTATTATTTTTGAATTTTAATTTTAACATATAACAAAACCAAAAAAAAAAAAAAAAAAAAAAACTAGTAATTTGAATTTGATCTCTTTAGTCCACAGATACAACAATGGCACAACTCATTTTTGATCTCTCAGGTGTGCTTGTTTTTGCGACCCTTTTGTCTGTTCTTCAAGTGGGTGTTTTAGTGGTTCTTTGGGTGCTCTGGTTGTATATTGTTTCTTAGCCTTTTATGGCTTGTGAATGAAGTCTGAACTCTTAAAAATAAAAATAAAAAAAAATAATAAAAAAAAAAATAATAAAAAAAAAAAAAAAACTTTCAATCAAAACTTGATCAAAAATATGACATTTCTTGTCGAGAAACAACAATTCAATCAAAGGGCACTAAAACAAACACAAATATAGTATAATATCTCATAATAAACCATTATACTGGAACTAAGCTCTGAAAATTGATTAAACTTTGTAACAAAATGAGAATTTAAATTAAAGATACATATGTTCCAATTGGCAAAAAAAAAAAAAAAAAAAAAGTGTCTTTACCTCAAATTAAATATACCCCACACATTTGATTTGTCATTGGGCATTCAAATCAATTGTATCTTGTGAAGCAACATTAGAAAATAATTCTTCGAAAGCAACTAGATTTGTAGATACAACTAGAAGGACCCAAAAAACAGTTCAACTACAACAGCCATAAAACTTAAAGACTAACAACCAGTGCAACAACTGAAAATCTAAAAACCAACATCTCACGCAAACCACCTGTACTACTTTTGACAAACCTAACCCAAATTAAGAACTACCCCAAATAATTAAATACCTACTTCTTGATTATTGCTTGTTTCTTGTTGCATATCATTCTCTATCACTTTAGAATTTGTTTCTTGTTGCATGTCATTCTCCATCACTTCAGAATTTTCTTCCAGTTGCAAATCATTATGCATCACTTCAGGATTTTCTTCTGGTTTCATATCATTCTTCATCACTTCTCAATCAATAAAATTTTTAAAATATTGGAAAAGAAGAAGAAGATATTTTAGGGTTTGTAAAAAAAAAACACACAAAAGAAGAAAAAAACGTTATTTTCAAAAGCAAAACTAGTTTGGAGTGTCTTTAGATTTTTTTTGTTTTGTTTAGTAATTTTAATTTAGGTTAAAATTGTCACTAATAAAAAAATTTAAATTAGAGTGTAAATAGATAATTTGTGGATTTTAAGGAGAAGCTCTCTAAAAAAAAATTATAGCAAAATTGCCCCTAAAAGACTAAAGTACCCTTAATGTGGCATTCACTGTAATCGCAGAAAGTGAAATCCCTAAATCAATTGCTTTGCCCTCTTGCCCTAGCTATCCTGATACCTCTCAACCCGATCGTTCATCGTCGCCGCCGCGCTGAGTTGTCGTCACCACAGTCCTCACCTCACCGTTCTTTCGTCTGTTTCTGGTTGCCGGCTACAAGGTTAGGCATTTCGATTTTGCGCATTTTCATGAAGCATACATGTTTAGTAGCCTGACAAGTTACCTTTCACTGCATACACCAGCTTGTTTGCCTTGTTTTTGTTTGTTTATGGTATGTGTATTTTGATTTCCTTTCTTGTTTAGTGATTGTTCTTATTGTGTCAATGTGTGGTGATTTTTCGTTCTTGCTGTGTGCCCCCTTTGTCATTGTCTTGTTTGTTTTGGTTTCTTGGGGTTGATCTCTGTTTTTGCCTAGGGTTTTTGTTTCCTGGTCTTGCTCTGTTTTGCCTGGGGTTTTTTGTTTGTGAAAATTGTCAAAAATGACCACATATATTATGGGAAATTAGTTTTTAACCACAAACGAAATTTTAATTGTTAATAACCATTTTTTTGAGAAATTACTGGAAATCCCTCATATAAAAAGGGTCCCCAAACTCTCTCTCTCTCTTTTCTTTCTTTTTTCTTTCTCTCTTTTCTGGTCTCTCTCTCTCCCCGATTTGCCTTTCTCTCTCCTCGATCTACCCTTCTCTTTCTCCAATCAGCCTCTCGCCGGCTTGCTTGAGGGCCACCCATCGCCGGATCATCACCCGACTGGCGACGAACCAGTGGCAGCGCACGAAGTACCGCCTGGTCGTCGCACGAACCAGCGGCACCGCTGGTTCGTGCGACAACCAGGCGGTGCTTCGTGCGCCGCCGCTGGTTCGTCACTACCGCTGGTTCGTCGACGATGGTCGGCCTCTCTCCTCTCTCTCCTCTGTTCCATTGATGATCTAGTCTGCAAAAAAAATTAAGAGAAACAAAAAAAACCTAAACCTAATTTGAGGAAGAAGAAGAGGAAGAAGAAGAAGAAGAAGAAGAAGAAGGGGAAAATTTCAATTTAGTCCAGATTTCAAGTTTGGACATTTCAATTTAGGCATAATTTCAAGTTTTGATATTTTAATATAGGCATGATTTCAAGTTTGGACATTTTAATTTAGTCGTGATTTCAAGTTTGCTTTGAGGTTTTAAAAAAAAACTAATTTCAAGGGTATTCTGGTAATTATGGACATACACTGAAAGTTTTTTAAAAAAGTGGTTATTAACAATTAAAGTTTCAAAAGTGGTTATTAACGAAAGTTTAATGTTTCACATGGTTAGTTTTGAATTTCTCTCTTTTGTTTCCTGGTCTTGGGGTTGATGAGGACTGGTTTCTTTTTTTCTTTTTTCTTTGTCTCATTTGTCTCTGTCCCACTTTCTCTATAAATCACCCTTAAATCTTCTCTATTCAACTCCTTCTATAGAAACACTTTGATTTTTCTCTTCTCTTTTGCTCTTCCCTCTGTATTTCTTATGTTTGTGTCTCACTATGGAGGAGTTGGGTTCTATTTGGACTTATCATGAGGTTGGTCTTTTGTAATTTTTTTGTTTTCTCATCTCAATGTCCTTTCACTTCCATTTCTTCTTCTGGGTTCTATTTGGTTTCTGCATTTTAGGCCTAACAAAAGACTGATTTTGTTTCTGCCTTGTTTTTTATTCAAAATGAACTATATATTCATCTGGGTTTCTGTTTCATTTCAAGCTTGAAAGCAAGGACTGATTTTGTTTCTCAAACATCAAGAAATTTGTGTTCATTTTTTATTCCTAAACTGGTTTCTCTATTTACAGTATTTTTCTCTGATAGAGATTGCTAGTGAAAAATATAGGGGTTACACTGTACAGTGAAAATAAGTTATTTTGACAATTCAAGTCTTATTTTTTATTCTTATTTTTTACACTTCATTTGGCTTGATTGGTGCCACTTTGCTTGGTGGCTCTTGGAGGCCTTGCATCGTTTTCATATTCTGATTAATGTATTAATACGTACCCACACTACATGTTTGAATAGTTCAATTCTGTTAGGTATGAACATGCACTTGTTCTGTCTTGTTTTGAACAGAACATGTCATGTTTCAAACTTTCTAGTAATAATCTGTCGTTATCTTTTACTATATTAAATAGTTTGATTGTCACTTACATTCAATATATTTTTTCGTTTTGGATAAAGTAGGTCGGACTGTGCGATATTTGCTCTCAAATTCTTGGAGTACTTGTGGGCCGGGAAACCGTCCTACTTTGAAGCAAAAGACGGAGCAGCCCTAAGAGTTAAAATTTCAACTGAAATTTTTAAAAATTCTAAACAAGTGCAATGTAATAATATAGTCGAAGGTAATTTAGTTGAAAATGATTGTAATTAACAGATTATTAGTTTAATTAATGAGATTTCTATTTGTATCTGTTGTGGTAGTAATTGTGTGTGAAATGAAATGTTAGGAGTTGAGAAGTGTTGTGGATATTGGGAGTGTCTTGTTTGCAGGTACAGAAAATGATATGGATTTGTTGAAAATACAAACAATACTCATGCCAAATTTTTTATAAATTCAGTTACCGTCTAATTCATTTTCAAAAAATAAAATATATAGTTCATTTTGAATAAAAAAGAAGGCAGCAACGTTGTTGCCAGAAAATGCCTATATACACAATCAACTTTCAAATCACTATCCGCCCTCAAGTAAACAAGATTACCAAGAAACTTTATGGCAAAAGTGCTGGATATATACTCTTTTGCAGTACTGGTCATGTTTTATGTTATAGCTTCATTTACAAAAGTTTTCTCAATTGTCCCATTTAGAATCAGAACAAAAACCTAAAAGATATATAACCGATCATAACACTTGAGAGAACAACAAGAAAGAGTATGCAAACACTAAAATAAAAAACCCTAAGAGAGTGTCAAACCATGTGAAACCTTAGCATACATAATACATAATCTTATTCACATATGTAAACATGAAAGTCTCTATTTAAAGTCCACAATAGAACATTCACAAAAACACCATCAAAATGTATATACAAATATAAGGAGTGTAAATATAGATTATCAATTCAAAAAAAAAAAAAAAAAAAAAAAAAAAAAAAAAAAAAAAAAAAAAAAAAAAAAACTTTACATAAAACATAAGGAGTGCAAATTAATATTAAAAAACTTTTTTTTTTCTTTTTACTGAATTTGTGCTTCGGGTCACACTTGACCCGATATTGGGTCACTCATGACCCGAAGCACAAATTCATGGCTTCGGGTTACCCCCTATCCAAAGCCATGAATTTGTGCTTCGGGTCATACATGACTCGATATCGGGTCACTCATGACCCAAAGCATAAATTCATGGCTTCGGGTTCGGGGTAACCCAAAGCCATGAATTTGTGCTTCGGGTCACACTTGACCCGATATCGGGTCACCAGCGACCCGAAGAACAAATTTCAGCCTTCGGGTTGGGGGCAACCCGAAGAAGAATTTCTTTGATGGAGTGAATGTGTCATTAAGGGTAGTTTGGTCTTTTAGAGGCAATTTTGCTATAAAATTTTTTTATAGGGTTTGTTTGCAATTTAGGCCCTCAAATAGGGCTATTTTGCTAAAATCCCTATAAAAATATATTTTTTCAAAAAAAAAAAAAAAAATCATTCATCATGTTATATACACAAGGGTATTTTTGTAATCAATTATGTATCATTCTGATTCTTTTGTTTAAGTAAACACAAGAAATGGAATAAATTTGATTCCGTTTCAAATTTCTAAATTGTTAGTAAACACTAGAATGTAATTTAGTAACTTGATTCCAATTCCCTTATATTCCCTTTCCGATGGAACTTGATTCCGATTCCATCAATTCCTGATTAGTAAATGCTCCCCAAGTGTAATTTAATTTAATTACTTATATTAACACGGATGTGCCCTTAGTGATTATGTTGGGTGCGTTTGGTACGCGGGATAGGACAACGTGGGGCAAAAAATACTACAAATTGTCCCACCTATGACCCTCCACCAAACTTGTCCTATGCATGTGACAAGTGTCAAAAAGACTTTTTTACCCTTAATATTTCTAAAAATTACAAATCTCTCTCCCTCTCCTTCGTAGTTCGTCGAATCTCTCTCTCTCTTCTTGTTCATTCATCATCGAATCAAATCTCGGTTCTGGATCTGGTGGTCCGAATCTGGGTCGGGGTTTGGTGTTGGTGTGGTGTTTCTTGGCTTGCTGTTGGTGATGATGATGGTGGTCCTTTGAGCATTTTTTTTTTTTTTTTCTAGATCTTTTGACTTTTGAGCAATTGGAATTGTTTGTCATGGATATTGTTTTTCAGATCTAATGGATATTTGTCATTGGCATTGGAATTGTTTCTTGAGATGTTAAATTCTGGAATAAGAGCAGATTCTTCAACAATGGTGGCTATTTTAGTTTTGTGCTCTCAATCATTGAATATTGAAGTTGAAAAGCAAATCCATGGATTGCTTGCTTTTCAGTTATGGGTTGCGTACTGATGTAAGAATCGAAACATCACTCATTGAAATGTACTTTAAATGTGGTGATCATTTAAATGGGTTGAAAATGTTCAGTCAGTCCTAGAATCATAATTTGGTTATGTGGAGTGCTATAATCTCAAATTCTGTTCAAAATGGTTGCACAGCAAAGGCACTGGAATTGTTGCAGGATTATATGTTGGAGTATGGCTTTCCAGATTCTAGGAGTTTTCTTCAAACTTAATAAAATTGTTATAAACATTAGACAGTATAAGAGGGGCACTCCGGTCATTTAATTTGAACCTCTTGTCCCATCCTGTCCCAGTACAGTTAACAGTTCTGTTCCAGACATTCCAAACAATTGTCCTATCCCGTCCCGCCCTGTTCTATCCCGTCCCCGTACCAAACGCACCCGTAAGGAGACCAGGGATTATGTAACGATACATGACCTCGAAACTTTTTTTTTTTTTCCTTAACACATACGTTAACTTTACCAAAATTTAAAATTGAAGCAGTCAATTTTTTTGTTATACCTTCTTTAATAAAAAAATCTAGCATTATTGTATCTTTATTTATATAAGAAAGCCTTAATTTCGATGCGTAATTTCATTTTCACAAGTTCATAATTGAAATGTAAGTAAAATAAAAATAAACATTTTTAAATCTCAATATTTTCATTTTTTTTCAATCTCATATCTCTTACATAACTTGAAGAAGAGAGAGGGACATATATATATATATATATATATATATATATATATATATATATATATATACCACATACGATGGCGCCGTGGCAACGAATCAAATTAAGAGCTTGTTTGGTTGAGCTTTTAAAAAACCTCAATTTGTAAAAGTCTACTTATAGTAGATTTACTAGAAATAGAGCTTTTGAAAAAAATAAATTATAATTGTTTGGTTAATTAAAAAAGCACTTTTACGGCAGTAGATCCTCCGACACATTAATACAATCAACACAAGTACACAACAATAAACTAAGTGTACACACATAAATACAAGGACGTAAAAGCTGTTTTTTTTTCCTTTCCAAAAGCTACTTCTTCAACCCTATCCATAGCAGCATCAGGTTGAAGTAGTCATATTTGTATGCAAATCTGATGAATTTCAGCTTGAAATCATTCCATGGAGGGTACCTTGGTTCGGGGTCGAGGATGAAGCTTCGTTGCATAATTGCTTTTTCGTGACTGAAAGCTTCGAAAGAGTACTTCCCATGGTACCTTCCAAATCCGCTTTGACCAACACCTCCAAATGGTAACACATCACAGACAAACTGCAAACAAACAAAAGAAAATTTGAGCAGATTTCTTTGATGCATAAAATGAAATTGTAACTTAATAAAGTAGTTTGTTTCAAAAAAAAAAAAAAAAAAAACTTAAATAAAGTACGTAGTAGTAGTATATAGAGAGTAAATACATGGACAAGGGTGTCGTTAAACACCACATTTCCTGATGATGTTTCTGATACAATCTGTCTCATGAATTTTTCATCTTGGTGAACGCATAAATGGTTAGAGGCTTGGGCCTAGAATTGATGAATTCAATGCTTTCTTGAATGTGATTCAACTGTTCAAACAGTGGTATCAAACACAGATCAATAATAGTTTCCGACAACTTAATTTGCAGGACTATAAGGGTTATAGATTGTTTTCTCACCGTGATTATGGGAAGCAGTGGACCGAAGATTTCTTCAGTCATGATCTCAGCATCCAGTGGAGGATTTAACAAGATTGTAGGCTCAATGATCCTGGAAAAAAAAAAAAAAAAAAAAAGTCTTAGAATCCTGAAACCTCATCAATTTTGCAATTGGCATACCTATTAACAAGAGTCATTTACAATTTTTCTCTGTCTAGTGAACCGCCGTGGATAATGGAAGCTGCAACAAGAGGATCTTCAAGAAGTTTGTGCAGTCTCTCAAAGTGATTCTTATTGATAATTCTGCAGAGGTATTTCGAGTCTATGGGGCTGTCGCCGTACAATTTCTTGATTGTCTTCTTCAATAAGTCAATCTGAATAAGAGTTCAAAATTGAACTACAGTGTAAAATACACAGAAAAAGCTATTAGTTGAAGAAATGTTAGTATCAAATACCATAGTAGGGGCAAATTTCTCTTCCACAAGTATATAATCTACTCCAACGCAAGCTTGTCCACTGCAAGTCCCCCATTTCCCACCAATCATTCTTTTGACCGTTGTCTACAATTAGCACACGAAGAGCGAATTAGAACAAATTACCAATCACTCAATTTATAGAATATTATTTTTCTTTGAAGCATTACAGAAATGATATAAAGTCCAAAGAACCTTAATGTCTGAAGGACTGCTGAGGGTATCCACAATTGCGGGACATTTTCCGCCCAGCTCTAGAGTAACTGGTGTTAAATGCTGAGCAGCTGCAGACATAACCACGCGACCCACTCGTGGACTCCCTAAAGACACATTGATAAACAGGCAAAAAATTGTGATTTTTCTGATCACCAATTCAAGTACAATTGGTTGGTTAATGTCACAGCAATAAATTTGATACCAGTGAAGAAAATTTTGTCCCATTTTTGTTGCAGTAGCTGCTCGCCAATGTCTACTCCGCCAACAATCACCTTAACGGCGTTGCTGTCCATATAGAGAGGGATGGTTTCAGCCAGAAATGAAGCGCATTCCGGAGTTAGTTCTGAAGCTTTTAGCATCACTGTGTTTCCTGCAGCAATTGCTCCTATCACCGGATCCAACCCCAACGCTGCATCCAAAGAAACATGTTTGATTCACCGGGCAACAAATTGGTAATAGTACACAAATCAACCTGGTAAAAATCTAAGGGGCTGTTTGTCTTTTTTATTTAAAGTTTATAAGACCTTAAATTGTTAGACATATGGATAAGTCTTACAAATTAAAATACGATGATATGTTTGTTTTTTTCATTTTGGATGACTTCTTACAAATGTAAAATTGATTAGGTTGTGTTAGAGTTTTTTCAAAATTGGGAATTTTTGGAAAATTGATTTTTAGAGTTTTATTATATGTAGATAAAATTGTAAATGTATGAATTGTTATAGGACATTTGTAGAAATTTATTAAAAAAACCTCGACTATAACACTTTTTTAATAAGATAAAAGTAAAAAAAATCACATATATAAAGTAGAACCCCTCTAAATTAATATTCTTGGGACCCAACCTTGAGTATTAATTTAGAGGGGTTATCAATTTGAAGGATTTTATCTTATTAAGTGTTATTTTATCTTTTAAAATGTGTAGAAGTCGATTTTTTTGTTTAGGGAAGGTTTCTTTTCGGGATTCATTGTTTAGTCGTTTTTATTCTTTAGGGAAAGTTCCTTTTCTTGTTTCAGATTCCTTGTTTAGGAAAATTTGTTAAGAAAATTTCATGTTGAAATGCTAAAATTAGTTGAAACCTTTTTGCTACAATAAGAAGGTAATCATAATAACTTTTTTAGGAAAATTCAAAAGATGAAGGATGAAGTCAAAAATATCAAACATCGTGGCATTATGCAAGCTAGCATCTTGAGGCACTTTTCTAGTTCTTGAATATTATATAATATATTTTGTAATTTTATGAAATTATTAATTTATGTGACAGTCGGAACCGAAATTTTACATTAGGTTTCAAAAAGATATTATTAATTATTACGATAGAGAGGTTTATTAATTTTTTACACTGGCCCGAATTGGGACCGGGATTTTTTATTAATATAGAGAGTTTATTAATTTATAGGAGATTAATTAACAGAGGTTCTACTGTATATATCTTTAAATAAGATATAAGAAAAAACAAACAAATTGATTTATCTTAATTTAAGATATAAGAAGCAATAAGTCTTATAGTGAAAAAAAAAACAAACAGCTCCTAAGACTTGCATATGAATTGGCTTTACATTGAAATTAGTATACATTTATATACAAAGATTCTCTCCTAAAAGATCTCAAATTTATCGATCTTAATGAATTTTGATATTTTTTTTATGAAAGATAAATTCAATGAAATCCGTTTGATACAACTCACTGATAGGGAAGTTCCAAGATCCAAATACGAGAACCACGCCAAGTGGTTCTGATATCACTTCTCCTTTTGCTGGGAAGAACCCCAATGGCAAGCGACTCTGCAACAAAACCAGTTAAGATCATATAATAATATTGATCAAAAAGAAAATGGAAAACAAGAAAATCACAACAACACAAACCTTTGTTGGGGCCATCCATTTCTCCAAACAATTCAAAGCATTAGTAGCTGATTTTTCTATAAATCCAATCTACAACATAACACACACACACCATTAAAATCAAAACCACAATAACATACAACTTGAACAAAATACTTATTTAAACTGTTACATTAAATTAAATTACCTCGTCTCGATAGGATTCAACAGGGTGCTTCCCTAAATCCTGAAAAAGTGCTTCAAAAATGTTGTCTTCTTTGTCATGAATAAGCTTGATCAATGCTCTCAGCTGATTTTTCCTCCATGAAGCACTTCTGGTTCTTCCACTTTTAAAAGTTTGTCTCAGCTCAACTATACTATCTTCAAGCTCTCCTCCCATTTTTTTTTCAGTTGCTAGCAAGAAGTGACAATTGATTATTATATAATGATCTCCATCTGTACTGACAACACATGTGAATTAGTTGACTTTTGATATCGAATGCAAATCTCCAAACATTAATTTCTCTGGTTAGAGCTATGGCCTAATAATTGTGTGATGTGGGATTCAAAGTACCTATTACAAAAAAAAAAAAAAAAAAAAAAAGTCCTAATTTGAGTCTAACGAACCAAATTGGGCCATATCAACTGCTATAATTTAAATCTAATCATTAAAAAAAATAAAAAAAACAAAAATAAAAACTTGTATATGGTTAAACACAAATTGTAACACCATTTTTTGACAGGTGATTTAAACAATTTTTCTCTTATAGGCACACATTATATACATATTTATAGCATACTAATACACATCATCGCCCTTTGATCATGTGTATTATTATGATTGAAGTTATGTTACTTACATGACAAAATTATAGTGATGTATATTAGTATACTATAGATATACCTATAATGTGTGCCCATGAGAGAAAAACTCATGATTTGAATCCATAGATGTGAGCTAGTTGGTTCTTAGTGTTATCTTGATATTAAATGCAATGCAATTCAATTCGGTCAATTTTATCAACTACTTTTTGAGGTCCTCTCAAATTAATTGATATTTTCAGAGTCTTTTGGGACATTTGTAAAAGTAGTTAAATTAGGAAATGAATTATTGTTTTTAACCGAATTATATTTTTTTTATTGTTTGTAACCAATCACCATAATGCATTATTGTTTTTAACCAATAAATTACAAAATTACCCATTTTTTCACGCAGTGTGTCACGTTAAACGTGACATAAGTGGGTTATTTCATGTTTAAAGTGACACATCACCTGATATCGTGATCATGTATTTTTGAAGAAAATGAGATATATCATGCCCAACATGACCTACATAAGATATCTTATGCCCAACATTATATATATAAGATATTTCATGCTCAACATAACATACACGCGATATTTCATTCCCAACATGACATACATAAGATATTTCATGTTATACATGACAGATATAGGATATTTCATGCCTTACATGAAATACTGCATACATGAGATATTCCATACTCAACGTGATATACATGGGATATTTCATGCCTAACATGATATACATGAGATATATCCAACCCAACATTACATACATGAGATATTTCATGCCTTACATGAAATACTGCATACATGGGATATTTTATGTCCAACATGACATACATGAGATATTTCATGTCCAACATGAGATATTTTATGTCAAACATGATATACATGGGATATTTCATGTTCTACATAAAATACTGCATACATGAGATATTTCATACCCAAACATGATATATATGGGATATTTCATGTCTAATATAACATACATGAGAATCATGCCAATATGATATACATGGGATATTTCATGTTTTATATGAAATACTGCATACATAAGGATATTCCATGCCCAATATAATATACATGGAATATTTCATGTTTTACATTAAATACTACATACAGGGGATATTTCATGTCCAACATGATATACATGAGATATTTTATGCCTCAACAGGAACTATGAAAAACTTTAGGCTAGCAATCAATTACAACGGTCAATGAGATGCTTTAGATTACGTGGATAGGGAACTTATGGGGGAGTCGGTGGAAAACAAGTTGTCATACAATGAGTTGGTGGAAAACATGTTAGTTCTTACATTTTACATCCACTTGAAAAAAGAAGACCATCGGGCATACCGAAAAAATTTAGGATACGCTCTTCCTCAGAAGTGTCTCTTTTAAAGGTATGTACCAATTGTGGAGGATATGAACCAATTGTGCTTGGACATAATATTCAAACATGCTCAAATGTGGAAGAAAAACTATGACCTACCATAACGTTTCAACTTTTAACGAGTGTTGGTTGTTAATTGTTGAAAATTTCATTTTATGTTAGTCGTTGAATATTATTTAAAGTCTTAGTTTGTGTTGGTCGTTTAAACAATTTTGAATGTTAATAAGCTTTTCTCTATTTACAGATACTTTATTCTTTTATTTTAAGGCTTGGTTAATAACTTTTGACTAAAAACAATTGTAGGACAAAAATTTCGACAAAGTTTCTTCTATTTGTTGACATTACCAAAAAATTTGATTACTTGCATTAATCACGTACAATATCATCACAGTATCATATCTTAGTAACATAACACAATATTGTATTACAAAACCATATCACTCTACCCACTAGAGAGCCTCGATTAATTGGTTCTAATTAGAAATAATATCTTTAATATCTAGACAACATCTATCTAATGTCATTGACATGACAACAAAGCTTGAAAAAACCATTCTGCAATTTCACTTCTAATGTCCTTTATATCGTCCGTTGTGAAGTCCATTTGGTAACATTTATCTTGAACAATATTTTCTATTTCATGACGAACACACTGCAACTCCTCATGCATTTACCAATAATAATTGTCAATGTCGATAAGTGGAAATAGTAATAAAATTTTGAAAATGAACAAACATTAAAAATGTTCTCATGTGTCATGTGTCATGTGTAGGGAAAAATACGTGCACGCAGCGGAAGCGAGACTAAAAAGAGGTTTTAGTATAATTTAAATTTTTTCCATAATTTGAACCTTAACCTTCTAATTAATTAACATATAATACTAAAGATATCATACATTTGTCGCGTGATCTGATAGACATTGCGTCGATGGTAATCCGCAAGATCTTCCAATCCAATCACGAACGTGAATCACCTAGGAGCGTGGTCTCCCTTCTCTTTGAATTGTGTACCTGAGCATGGATTAACAAAACTTTTTTTTTTTTCGTTAGTCACAACGAGTTCCAAGAGACAACAAAGAATGTTCCAGTCACTTTTGAATTCACAATCTTTAGATCGAAACTTGTGTGAACCTTATTCGAAATTGTGCACAAAACCTTTTGACGTAAAAGTAACTAGTAGACTATCGAAATAAGAACAAACTTTTCTCTCTATTCCTCTTGGCCGAAAATCACACTAGTGTAAGAGTTGGATTCTATTTTTCTCTAGCAAAAGAAAAAACTCTCAAGTCCAAGACATTAGGGTTTTCTGAATTCTTATTGCCCTCAAATATATATCTATGACCACAAACAAATAGCCATATAAATAATATATATATATATATCTAGAGGCAACTCGCAATTATATAATAATCTATTAACATGCATATATATATAATATATCATCCTGCATGAATTCAAATTGCGTTTATATATATATATATAATCTGCATGAATTAAACTTGCATATATTAAAAATATATTTTATGCTACCCGTTCTTGCCTAAATCTATTTAGGGTGGCCGAATTCTCTTGATAGGAAACCTAGGGTTGGCCGAATTCCTCACTTTAAGAGGATTTGTGCTTTACCCAAATTCCTATCAACCTTAGAATCCTAACCCTAATCCAACTCTTTAGTGTTTAATCCTATTATGACTTTATAAAAGACTTCCTTATTTGACTAGATAAATAAATCCCTTATTTATCTACTTACCAAATAAAATCTTTTATATTTATTATACTACCACAATAGTATACTACTAAGAAACATATTTCCTAGTCAGAAAAAGATTTTGATTCTTAATTAAATAATTGATGTAGCGGAAGCTCTGTCGAGAAAAACCTGCGTAAAACGATTAGAAACAACCTACTAAAGTTCCGTTGATTTGCGCACAAATACCGGAAAGTTAGGCTTCAATTCGTTGATTCACGATGAATACCGAAATTGGAATAATTAGAGAAAACTCTAAAATTTTATAAATCAAAAGCTGAATGGCCAATTCGGCCTACATCATTATTTAAAGCAAAACAAATCCTAAACCTAATCGAATTCCTTGGAAAGTAAGAAAACGACTTAAAAACGGAAATTTACCAAAAAAGGCAAAAACGAATTTAAAGCAAAAACTAATTCTATTGAGAATCCTAAACACTCCAGAATTGACGGAAGTCGATTCGGAATTGGGAAACTCAATTTATTGCGAAAAAGAAACTTTCCTAAAACGGCAAAAACTGCAACTTCGAGGCCTAAACGACAGAATTTGCCTAAAAAAGGACGTGCTTACGCAGCAAAGCTGCGTAGTAGTTCCGGAAACGCCGAAATGCATCAGCTGTCAAAATTTTAAGTCATTCTGATTCCGTCGCCCGGGTTTGGTCTTACTTGGATTGTTTCAAATCCCACCCCTCCAAATAATCTAATGCCAGTTGATCTACCGCATCATTCTCCCCGGGTTGGAGAAAATTCATCCTCGAATTTATCATGGTATCATCATCAGAGGAGTCGCCATGAAAAGGAATCAAATGCTTGACATTAAAAACATCATGAGTTCGAATATGGCTGGGAAGTTTCAGGCGATAAGCATTTGGATTAATTTTCTCCACAATTTCAAGTGGTCCTATCTTCCTGGCAGCCAGTTTGTTATAATCTCCCACACCAAACCTGTCTTTTGTGAGGACTGCCCAAACAAAATCACCCACTTCAAACTCCAAATGACGCCGTTTCTTGTCAGCGGCCAGCTTATATTTTTCTGATGACTGTGACAGATTTTCTTGCACTTGCTGATGTACACCACGCAATCCCTGAACAAAATCTTCCGCTTTCCCATGAATCCTAGTCTTGTTCGGTAATGGTAACAAATCCAGTGGGCTGCGAGGAACCAAAGAGTAAACCACCTGAAAAGGACTGAATCCCGAACTTCTATTGATAGCATGGTTATGGGCAAATTCGGCTTGGCTAAGTTTCAGGTCCCATGACCGGACATTATCCCCTACCAGACATCTCAGTAAATCTCCCAAAGCTCGATTCACCACCTCCGTCTGCCCATCTGTTTGAGGATGATATGCACTACTAAAATCTAATCTGGTATTGACCATCTTCCAAAGGCTTCGCCAAAAGTGACTAAGAAATCTAGTGTCCCGGTCAAAAACGATTGAAATAGGTAATCCATGAAGACGATACACCTCTCGGAAAAACAATTGGGCAACTTTTACAGCATCAGTAGTCTTCTTGCATGGAACAAAGTGAGCCAGTTTGGAAAATCGATCAACAATCACATAGATGGAGTCAACCCCTCGTTGAGTTCTCGGCAGTCCCAAGACAAAATCCATACTTAAATCCGTCCATGGTTGGGTAGGAATGGGTAGTGGCATGTAAAGACCCGTATTGGTTGCTTTCCCTTTAGATAACTGACAAATCCGACATCTTGCAACATATTTTTCTACTTCCTTCCGGATGGTTGGCCAAAAATAGGATCCCTTGACTAGCTGAAGAGTACGATCTCTGCCCACATGACCTTCACCATGCGATTCCTTAATAATTTGCAGACGCAAACTACAATCGGGACAGAGTTGATTTCCACGAAATAGAAAACCATCCACCAACAAAAACTCAGAATTCTCCCCTGTTCGGGCAGCTGCTATTACTCCAGAGAAATATGGGTCAGAATCAAACAATTCACGAAAAGAGTCGAAACCAGGTACCCGGACAGTCATTATCGTCAGCAGATTCACCCTTCGACTCAAGGCATCCGCCACTCGATTCATAACGCCTGCCTTATGCTTCAGAACAAAGGTAAACTGTTGAAGGTAGGTGGACCAAGAAGCATGCCAAGCAGAAATCTTGTCCTGGCTATGAAGATGCCGCAACGAGTCATGATCAGTGTACAGAATGAATTCTCGGTGAAATAAATAATGGCGCCAATGTTTTACCGCTTGGACCACGGCATAAAATTCTATATCATACGTACTATATTGAACTCGCGAACCTGTCAATTTCTCACTAAAATACGCCACCGGTTTCCCTGCTTGACTCAGAACAGCCCCAATGCCCACCTTGGAAGCGTCACTGTGCAACTCAAACGGTTGGGAAAAATCAGGTAATATTAAAATGGGGGCTATCGTCAGTTGTTTTTTAATTTGCAGAAACCCTTCTTCTACCTCAGAAGTTCACTGAAACTTACTCCCTTTCATACATTCAGTGACCGGAGCCATAATGCTACTGAAGTGTGGAATGAACCGCCGATAGAATGATGCCAACCCATGAAAACTACGAACTTCAGTAATTGTCTTTGGTCGGGGCCACTGCTTGACTGCCTCAACTTTAGACTCATCCACCTGTAATCCCTCTCCAGAAATAATATAACCCAAAAATAGTACCTTTGGTGTCATAAAAACACACTTTTTTGCTGCAGCAACAAATCTTCCCCTGCGAAGAACACATAACACCTCCCGAATGTGCAGAATATGAATTTCGGGGGTCGCACTATAAATCAGGATATTATCAAAATACACAACGATGAACTTACCAATGAAAGGTCGAAGGGCTTGGTTCATTACTCTCATGAAGGTGCTAGGTGCATTTGATAACCCGAAAGGCATCACTAGCCACTCATACAATCCCTCTCGCGTTTTAAACGCTGTTTTCCATTCGTCTCCAGGCCGAATTCGAATCTGATGGTACCCACTCTTCAGGTCTAGCTTGGTAAACACACTTGCCCCACTCAACTGATCTAGCAAATCATCTAGTATCGGGATTGGAAAACGATACCTCACAGTGATTTTGTTAATTGCGCGGCTATCCAAGCACATCCTCCAGGTTCCATCTTTCTTTGGTATTAAAAGGGCGGGTACAGCACACGGACTCAGACTCTCTCGAATATACCCCTTCGAATATAACTCCTCAACTTGTTTCCGAAGCTCTTCATGTTCCGTAGGGCTCATACGGTAATGTGGCCTGTTTGGTAACATGGCCCCTGGCTCTGATACCAACTGATGTAGCGGAAGCTCTGTCGAGAAAAACCTGCGTAAAACGATTAGAAACAACCTACTAAAGTTCCGTTGATTTACGCACAAATACCGGAAAGTTAGGCTTCAATTCGTTGATTCACGATGAATACCGAAATTGGAATAATTAGAGAAAACTCTAAAATTTTATAAATCAAAAGCTGAATGGCCAATTCGGCCTACATCATTATTTAAAGCAAAACAAATCCTAAACCTAATCGAATTCCTTGGAAAGCAAGAAAACGACTTAAAAACGGAAATTTACCAAAAAAGGCAAAAACGAATTTAAAGCAAAAACTAATTCTACTGAGAATCCTAAACACTCCAGAATTGACGGAAGTCGATTCGGAATTGGGAAACTCAATTTATTGCGAAAAAGAAAGTTTCCTAAAACGTCAAAAACTGCAACTTCGAGGCCTAAACGACGGAATTTGCCTAAAAAAGGACGTGCATACGCAGCAAAGCTGCGTAGTAGTTCCGAAAACGCCGAAACGCATCAGCTGTCAAAATTTCAAGTCATTCTGATTCCGTCGCCCGGGTTTGGTCTTACTTGGATTGTTTCAAATCCCACCCCTCCAAATAATCTAATGCCAGTTGATCTGCCGCATCAATAATTAATCAATCAATTGATTAATTCCCATTTAATCAAATAATAAAATAAAATAACATATTAAGCTATTTTTCAAGCCTTGCCGCCCATACACAAAGATAAGCCCAAATATTATTTTTCATTTTATTAAATCCATTGGACCTTTAATTAAAAGGCCCACATGTGAACTAGGTCTATTCTTACTAAAAGAAACAAGCCCACATGCCTTAATACAATTCTAGATGGACCCATAATTAGTTCGGTAGAATATATCAAGTGATCCATGCAAGTCCGTGTGGATTGGGGATTTTGGCGGTCTATCTAAATTTAAACTCCAATAGACATAACCCAATCACAATCAACAAATGATTCACTTAGGTTCAATCTATTAATTTTAGTTCATTCCACTAAAGAACTAAAATTGCACTCTTAAATAAAGATAGAACAAGTAAATGATTATCATTCATACCCTAGACAATCTTATTGGAGATAGTGAATCCTCATGAATAATATCAGTAATCGCCAAGAGCTCATAGACCGCCTATAGCTCTCCAAGTTACCATATTTACTCATATGATCACATTTTGAACTTTGGATATTTTGACTTGTCCAGAAGCTATGCTTTCAATAGTCACTATCGAAAACTCAACGTTGAGATTTTATATCCAATTACCTCAAAACATCCATATGATGATATTATACTCTCATTGTATAAATGGAGCCACGATGTCCATATCTATAAATGAAGTCCTCTATCGATTAACAAATGAATATCACCAAACTATCGAGGATAGACTATGCTATATAATCGTACTCATTGATAACTCAAATGATACCACTTGCAACCATAAGTCCATCATTTATCTCAGGATTAAGATAGACTCTCCGATTGTCCTCATAATGAAAAGACTTTTATCTATTGACGGTTCTAAATAAAGTATTTCATTGTGATCTAGTTCAATGCACCTAGTGCACTAAATTCTTTTACTCAAAGCCACTTTGATGATTTAGACCCATCATAACACATTTGACCCCACTCAAATGCTAGCAAAAAAATCTACAACTTTAACAAGATAAAGGAGGTGCCCAACCTTTAACTTAAGTTGTGAACATTATTCAAGACTAACTAAAGAATTGTGTCTACCTCATACATATCCAGATGTACGACCAATTCTTCTTTTCTTATAGTTTTTTGACCTTATGATTATTTACCTTGACAATTATAATTATAAATGCTATAAGATTTTGTTAAATAAACAAAAATCACTTTATTAATATGATTATATTGTCAATTACAATATTACACTCTTGCTATTAAGCATAATCCTAACATGTTTCTGGGTCGTTTTTCGTAGCAGATTTGCCTATTGTTTTTTGTTGAATCGTTTTATCAAACACCTTGAGTGCCTTACTTTCACAGAGCTGTTCAATGGCTACTTTAAGCTTGAACAATCCTTCAAGAACCAGAAACCCAGCTCTTCATCATCACAAACTCATCTCCAAAACATGTTCATTTGCAAGACCAACTAAAATTTCATTCAATTTCCAAAACTCCACCATTTTCGACCAATACAAAATAGAAAATTTAATAAAGAAAAATTAAATAAATAAATTTTCTTTTAAAATAATTTAAAAGACCAATTATTTGGAAGATTTGGGAACTCATATCTCTCAATATTTTTTAAAATTTATAAAAAAAAAATAGAAAATTATTGAAGAAAATGAAAAATAAATAAATAATTTTTTTTTTTGGAAGATCTGCGAAACATATCTCCCAATTCTTCTTTCTCATGATAGAAAAACACAATAAAAACCATGAAAGCAACAAAATTAATCAATTTAAATGATTCAATATAATACAAAGCAAAAAACCCCAGTTGTAGGAAAAAAAAAAAAAAAAGAGGAAGAGAATAAAATAGAAAATAAAAATCACTTTTTTTTTTCTCTCTAAGCAAAGAATCAAAGCAAAAACAACTTCAAGAACCAACCTTCAAGAGTCAGATATTAGAAAATTGTTCTTTTTCTCCAGAAAGCTAGCAGCTATAGCTTGATCTTCAAACTTCTCTCACTTTCACCAACCTATCAACACCTCTTAAATCTTATAAAATATAAACACATATTAACATAATATCAAGAAATTAATAACTGAAAAACCACTACAAACCAACCCCACATTAAAAAAAGAGAGACATAAACAAATCAACAACCAACCTAAAAACAAAATGCTAGTGAATCAAAGACAAAAGAGAATTCAAAATTCAAAGACCAATCAACATAAAATGTTAGGAGTGAATAAAACAAGAAATAGAAAACAATAAAAAACAAAAAGACAAATGGTGAACAAAACCCAAGAATAAAACCAACCAATTGCAAAGAAGAAAGTGAAGATAGAAACTAGTATGGTTTATAAATCCTAGTTTCTATGCTCATCTTTGATCGCTACAAATCATCACGCTCGCAATAGTACGAGGTCGAAATGTAGTGCAATGATAGAGTAGGGAATCGTCCCACAAAGACAAAGTGATTATATGATTACTGGCGTTCGTTGACACACGTACTATTTAAACAGTTCGAATTAATGATTTCCAAACTTATCACTAAATCAATCTAAGCAATGTAATCAACATAATAAAATAAATCACACACAAGAACAGTAGTCATAATACGATGAAAGAATGCTAAAATTTAGAATCTACCTCACCCTTCTAATTAAGCATTTGACTCGCCTAATCTCCCAATTACGCAAGTATACGTTATAGGTTCGTGCCCCCTTAATTAGCTTCTAATCTCTTTTGAGCAATAGAAATCACACCCATACATACCGAATATATATGGGTTTATTAAGCACGTTGGGACACACACACGATCCCTATACGCCAGCCTCGCGTATCTCTACCTTACTGAACATATATAGTGGATATTGTGACGAGCACGTTTAGTGCGTCACCTCTCGGTTCATTCACACAACCAATAAATCAATTACAGGATGGCCAATCAAGCAAAAGCATTAAGATAACAAAATATCCATATTACAACACAAGCATTTTTAAAGAAATTAGGCAAATCATTATGAAAGATTAAGGGTTTGGTTTCATCATAACTCTAGCATAAAAGTGTTTAACTCATATTACATATCCAAGTCATTTGAGATAATAAATAAAGGCAAACCATAGCAAATACAAAAGTTCAAAAGATAAAGTTACAAGAAATGAACTTAACTGAAGAATAGATAGATGAGTATCAAGGGAAGCTTGGAAAAGAAAGAGTCTTTCTTTTCCCAGCTTCCCTTGATACTCCAAATTAATGATTGATGATGGGTATGGTGTAAATGGGAAGGTTATGTAGTGGAGGTGATAGATCTATGGTGATTTATGGTGAAGAGTTGATGTAAGTAGTGGATTTGTGAAGAAAATGAAGATGCACGAAAATGGAAGGTAATTCTGAGATCTAAATTGAAGTAGCTCTAGAGAATATAGAAAAATGTGTTTTTATAGGAAGGGCAAACGAGGGGTGGGGCAAAAAGATAAAAAGGAAGTGTTGATTTTAATTTCACAGTACGTTTCGCAGTACGCTGACGAGATGTACCGCCAAATGCCTTTTAAAAGCCTCGCGGTACGCCATTTGGTCTGACGCGGTATGCTCTGACGACTCGTATCGCGAAAGTTCTCAGAAACTCCATCATACTTTTCCGTGGTTTGGATCGATATTCACTCTGACGACAACTCTGACGAACTTCTCTTGGTGGCTTTTGCAGTTCCCAACTTCAACTGGCGCGGTACACTTTAACAACTTGTACTGCGGAAATGTTATTTAACCTCCGAAAGTCTCGTATTGGCCCGAAAAATCTCCGATATTGCGCTTAGACTCCTCTTAGATCAAAATAGACCTGCAAACACTTATTAAAACATTAAAACATGGTAATTCCAAGGAAAACAAACTTAAAACATAGGAAAATAGGGGATACGCAAAACGTATAAATGGACTTATCAAGCTCCAAGAAAGTTTCCACCAACAGTAACAAAGAAAAGAAGTAAAATAGTAAATACATATATGCAATAGTAGAAGCGGCAGCAGAAGAGATGATGGCGGTCGACTGAGCTACAGCGATGAACCGTAGTCGGCGAAAGCAAAATGAGAGATTGAGAGAGTGAGTGAGGTTAGACACATTTTAGGATTTAGGGTTAGGTCTTAAAGTTAAAAAGAAGTATATATTCTTAGTAAAATAGAAACAAATTAGGTTTTTTTTTTTTTTTTTTTTTTTTTTTTTTTTTTTTTTTTTTTGTAAACAAGGGTATTTTAGATAATGTAACTTGCATTGGTTAAAAACAATAACTTAAATATTTGTAATTAAAAACAATAATCCATTATCTAGGTAGGTTAGGGTGCGTTTGTTAACGTTTCCAAAACGTGTTTTTTGTTTTTTGAGTACAAAAAACAGTGAGAACTTGTTTGGTGGAATTTTTCCAAAAAACAAAATTAGAAAACCCGGATAACAGTTTTCACTTTCAATGAACAAAAAAGTGAGAATTCTGAGAACAACAATTTATCGTTCTCAGTATTCTTGTTCTCATGTAAATGGTACTAATCCAAAAACCAAAAAAAAAAAAAAAAAAAAAAAAAAAAAAAAATCCCAAAACCAAAAATAAAAAATAAAAAAATTTAGATCGATCAATCTCTTGGATCTTCATGAAGAACCCAGCCGATGGTACCATCCCCAGCTGCCAACACCATCACCTGCCGCCGTCGAACCCAGCACCGTCACCACCCACACCATCACCCAGACCCAGATCGAAACCATCATCTTCAAACATCATTCGCCAGCCGCATGAAATAGAGATATATGAGGGGAGAGAGAGAGAGAGAGAGATCGAAACCAAACCTAGATCTCGAAGACCATTTCCGCCGACCGCCGAATGAAATAGAGATAGATGAGGAAAGAGAGAGAGAGATCGACGGCGGGAGGAGCTGCTTTGGTTGGGTTCGATCTCCTCGACTGAAGAAGATCGGCGCATGTAAGGTGGTGGCTGGTGATTTCGGTGGGTTAAGGTGGTGGTGGCTGGTGATTTCCATGGGTTATGGTGGTGGTGGCTTGGTTTGATGAAGATGATGATGATGAGATGTGGTGGTGGCTAGGTTTTAAAAGATGATGATGATTTCGATAGGTTTGATGATGAAAATTAAATTTATTTATTATTTAATTTTAATTTTTTTTAGTTTTAA
The DNA here is from genome assembly GCA_030490815.1 of Acer saccharum. Classification (NCBI taxonomy): domain Eukaryota; kingdom Viridiplantae; phylum Streptophyta; class Magnoliopsida; order Sapindales; family Sapindaceae; genus Acer; species Acer saccharum. The sequence goes on from CM059868.1 coordinate 6,962,950, forward strand.
TGTTTAATTATTTTAATATCACTTTTTCATTATTTATAATATTAATCTTTTAAAAATGATTTTAAAAATATTATACCAAACACGTTTTTTATGTTTTGATTATCCGAATATCGTTTTCAACCATTGTTACCAAACGCGTTTTTGAATCCAAAAAATCTAAAAAATCAGTTTTTCGAAAACATCAGATTATAAGAAAACAAAAACCGAAAAACGAAAACGTTACCAAACGGCCCCTTAGTTTTTGCAATTTTCATTTTTTTTTAATTGCAATTCTATAGGTGGGACAAAAATCTTTCTCAAGCAGAATTTCCAGTCCATCACTTCCACATGTGGGTAAATCCGTAAATGTATATATTTCAAGATTGAGATCCTCTTCTCTATTGACTTTTTACTGATTACAAGCTATTAAAGATAATACATTGGATTTAAAAATAATTAACGTGGAAAAATTAAATGAAATAAATTTTAATCATATTTAATTACAGATGTTGCATTGTTGCAATATCTATTAATCGAGGTCAGCACATACATCATCATCAACTCAATTATTTTTAACCACACATGTTTTTATCAGACGATTAAATGAGTGACATGACAATACAGTTCCATATAAGACTTTTTCATACTAAAACGAAGATATTTTGATAAATGTTAATAGAAAACCTGTTAACATGGCTGATGCCTGATGGAACTAAAAATTAAATTTAAATAAATAATTCATATTTATTCTTTAAAAAATACAATCCACAAATTCTCTTTATCTTAAAAAATAGAATAAATTAATGTATTCAATTTTTCAAGAGAAAATTGCAAAATGTAGCCAAATAGATTATGGGAAAATTGTTTTTAGCCTTGTTTCATATTTTAATTGTTTATAGCCATTTTGCAATAAATTCTTTCAATCCCTAGCCAAAATTACAAAACTACCCCAGTCAATTAATTTTTAAAATTTTTTAAAAAAATTTCCCTTTAATCTTCTTTTCACATCTCTTCTTATCTTCGTTATTACAATATTAAAGAATTTGTAAAGAATTTTTTTAAAATTTTTTTCTTTTTCTAATATTAAAATTTTAAAGAATATGTAAAGAATTTCTTAAAATAATTTATTTCTTTTTCTAATATTAAAATTCTAAACCCAGAAAATTTGTCTTTTTGTTGTATCAAAACTTTTTGTAGGAGAAGACCAAGACCAGAACACAAAATAGCCGTATTTGATGGATTCACAAGCTTTCCTTCTTCCCGCGAAATTACATTCACCCATTTTTTTTTCCGAGAAAATCCCTCTAAAATCATCTAAAAAAACCCATCTTTTTTTTTTTTTTTTTTAAATTTAGAATTTGGTTTTACATTGGAATCTTTTATTTATTTATTTATTTTAAATATTTATTTTCAAACGATTCTCTCTCACTTCGTTTTTGTGTTTTATTTTCTAGGGAAAATATTTATATTTTTGACATTTTCTTTAACAACATTATTCAAACGTGCATTCTTGTTTTTAATGCAAGTCAAAAATGTCAAGATCCAATCCAAGTCTTCGTTCAAGGCTTCAAGTTTCTGTAGCGAAAAATCAAAGAAGCGAATTTGCATTGCTTGTTTTTTTGTTTTTTTTTTGTTTATACTCTTATAAATCATTTCTCCATTTTAATGGGGAAGAGTAACTTCCTTTTCATTTTGAGTCTGTTTCTGGGTTCTATTGTTTTTGTAACATAGATTACAAATTTCTATTAAGATTACAAACTTCCTTTACATGGGTTTTGTGTTATTACAAAATTTTGGGTTGGATTTGGCAAGATCCATGAATTTTTAAAGTTGAAAATGGAAGAAGAAGAGAAAGAAGGAAAGAGGAGGAGAAGAGATGTCGTGGAAGAGAAGAAGAGTAAAGGGAAAGTTTTGTTTTGTTTCTATTTTTATTTTTTTATTTTTTATTTTTTTAATGGTTGCTTTTATATAGGCATTACGGTAATAACACAAAAATTAGGTTATAAACAATTAAAATTTGAAAGTAGGTTATAAACGATTACCCAATGTTTCAAATGGTTAGAAATGAACTTTTCCCATTTTTCAACCCTTTAACAAACCTAATAATAAGATTTCTGTTGTGAATATTATGTGGATATTACACCACTTATATAGTTATATCACCATTGCCTACACCTCTCTCTTAAACTTGATTGCACACGTGTGTTCCTTAAATACCATTTGTTTTGCTTTATTCTCAACCGTGTAAATGACCGTCTAAACATTTCTTCCACTTGTTTCATCATCATTATTTCTTCTACTTGCTTCATCATCACTTCCATTATAAATAGATCAATATCTCTCTTATTTGTAATCTCTTGTTTAACTGAAATCAATATCTCGTCTCATCTCATCTTTCTCTTATTTATTATTCATTTTATTTATTTGTTATTTATTTATTTACAACGCGTTATCAACATCTCCAGGTGAATGATTTACTTACAGCTTGATTTTTGTGTATGTAAGTATAAGGGATCTCCAGGAGAGTGATTTACTTACATTCATTATTCGTATTTATATATTTATGCGCAATATATGAGACTGGTTTATGCTGTATCCCCAGAACCTATAGTTCTAGATTTATTTATTATTATTATTTAAATATTCGTATTTATTTATATACAATATATCAAGTGAGCTTATGCCCTTGACAGAACCTATATATAGTTCTGTATATAAAATGGCTTATGCCGTCAACAGAACCTATATACAGTTATGGATTTATTTATTATGCTTTTTAAACATTCGTATTTAACTATACGCAATATATAAGACTGGCTGCGGTTGTGTCGAAAGAGGCTGGCTATAGCCATGTCCTTTTGACAGAACCTATATATAGTTCTGGATTTAATGATTATGCTCTTTAAAATATTCTTATTTAATTATATGCAATATATAAGACTGGATGCGGCTATGTCGACGGAGACTGGTTACGGCCGTGTTGACAGAACCTATATATAATTCTGGATTTAATTATTATGCTCTTTAAATATTCGTATTTAATTATTCACAATATATAAAACTGGTTGCGGCTATGTCAGTAGAGACTGGCTACGGCTGTGTTGACAGAACCTATTATAGTTCTAGATTAAATTATTATACTCTTTAAATATTCTTATTATTTATTTATATGCAATATATGAGATTGGCTAGACCGACTAACTTTAAGTGATATTTAAGTCAGCATGTTTTGAAAACCGATGAGAACCTAGAGTTTTGGATCCAGTGTTACAAACATGAATGCCGTACAGCACGGTTTTGAAAATTGATGAGAACCTGGAGTTCTAGATCCAGTGTTATATACATGAATTCCATAATTTATTATTTGGAACCTGGGGTTTCAAATCCATTCAGAATCTGAAGTTTTCTGAATTCTATATATGAACTTACAGTTCATGATCGAATCGGAAGTTCAAAAAATCAATATGATCCATGATTTTATTTTATCTCATATATATGAAGTGATATATTTACATATCATTCATTTGAGAAAAATGATCTACACATCCAACGGGATGTTGTGAGTATCATAAAACGGAATTAAGATCCTAACGTATAATGAAATTAAAAATAATATTTTATCAATTTCATACATGCTTAATGCTCCTAAACAAGCAATATCAAGAATTGATGAAAAGAGTCTGGCCGCCTAACTAGGGATGGCAATTTGACCTGCACCCGTGGGCACCCGCCCGAACCCGACCCTGTAGGGTCGGGTTTGGGTGGTGAATTTACAACCCGCGAACCCGTATAAAGAAAAACCCAGCGGGTTTGGGTGTGGGTGTGGGTGTGGGTTTGGAAAACGAACCCGCGGGTGAACCCGCGAACCCGCATAAATAAAAATTATATAATATTTAGTATTTAAAATATTATAAATTTAAATTCCAATGGAAACTTTTTAACCATATAAAGAATAAAATATAAAAACTCCACTCATTCTAAATTTGAGAATTACAATTCTTAACTCTCATTTATATATGGTTAATGGTAGAACCTTGCACTCGTGTTTTTTCAATGTGGGACTTTCAAAAGTCCCACATTGAAAAAACAAGAGTGCAAAGTTCTACCATTAGCTATATATATATAATGTGCTTTGCCTCTTGTCTCAACTAAGAAACACACTTGTATTTGTAATTCTCCATAATATATTATAAATAAAGAGGAGTTTTGTATTGCATAAATAAATAAAATTAAATATTAAATATTTATAAATTAATATATTTTTACGGGTTGGTGGGTGTGACCCGCGAACCCGCGAACCCGTATAAAACCTGCGGGTGAAACCCAAACCCGAACCCGTTTATTTTCGCGGGTTCGCGGGTGGGCGTGGGTGATGAAAAATTTCGCGGGTGCAGGTTTGGATTTTGCAAAACCCGCCCGAACCCGACCCATTTCCATCCCTACGCCTAACCGTCTGGGTAGAATATGATAATAGAGAGTGAGTGTGTTAGTTGAGAAAAGGCAATCTGAGCATGATACTATAAATGGCGAAGTCCATGACTGTGATGTTTACAATATATATATATTAAATGGTGGGATCACCATATCCACTGTATAAATAATATGAGAAAAGGTTTATAGAATAAACCTATCAAAAAGCACCATTTCAGATGAAAAAAATAATGGCATTACACATATGTTCATAAAATTCCCAGAATTGCAAATAGTGCAACGACTCATACAATTTTACGGAGTTAGAAATATTTTATGAATTTGACTTTGCTCAGAGCAAATGTTAATATCGTATCAGGTCTAACGAATCTAATAGAAAACTTTAGAAGAGCCACAATCTTATTACCAGATGGTATTAAATTATGTATCAATGATACTTGATATTATTCAAGCAGAACATAAATAAATATGCTTATTTCAAAAGCATATAAGATTAATACCAGATAAAATCCAACGGATTTGATTGAAGGCTCTAGAAGAGCCACAATCTTATTACCATATGGTATTAAATTGTGTATCAATGATACATTATATCATTCAAGCAGAACATAAAGAATTCTGCTTAAATCAAAGACAAATAACTTTATTAAATTCATATTAAAACTAAGAATAATAAGAGTATTGAATATATGTGCATGATTCAGGATAGAAACTCATTATAGAAAAGTTGTGTGCTTTATCATCTAGATCATTTTATACGGTTATGAACTATAAGTTCTCAGATCCAAAAATACTTATGTTTTGATATGACAGTTTTGGTCATCAAGGGTCTACGATGATGTGTATAACCATCGAAAATTATGGACATTAATTAAAGGGCCAGGAGATTCTTTAATTCCATAATAATATATGCACTGTATATTCACAAATGGAGACTAGTAATAAAACCATCTCATTCTAAAGTTGGTTTTGAATCCCCATTATTGAAGGGAATATATGTGGACATATTCATTTCACTATTTTACGGTTCTAATTGATGCATTTACGAGATGATCACATGTTTGTTTATTATCAAACATCTCCATATTACCTGCACAGATTATTAGTTTTTCAAACATATTAACTTGATTGAATTTACAAGATATTTGATAAATATTGTAAAGTAGCTGAGATTAATGTTCAACATCTAGTTTTTAGATATACTCATAATCAAAATGGATCAGGGGAATCACTTATCAAGCGTCTTCAGGTAATTACGAGAACTTTAGTATTTCGATACAGTTACTAAATTCCATATAAGGACTTACTTTTTAAAATATTTGATTGTGTAATATATCTCTTTATTGCGTCTCTAGCATGATCTAAGATAAGACTTTTATATCATTATAAGATTAATGTTGATTTTGATTAATCTTCTATTAGATCATTTGAACTTTAGTATAAGGACTTACTCACTTTTTAAAATATTTGATTGTGTAATATATCTCCTTATTGCGTCTCTAGCATGATCTAAGATAAGACTTCTATATCATTATAAGATTAATGTTGATTTTGATTAATCTTCTATTAGATCATTTGAACTTCTGATAGTTTATATTTTTACTCACAATCTACATATTATTATATTGATTAATTTCCAAATGGAAAGTTTCTCCAGAAGAGAATAGCAAATGAAAAGTTACTCTTATAAAAAATAAAGATACCAGTTCGGTTCTCTATATATATAAATGTGTCTCATTTCAATCTTTGTATCGCTCAAATACGAAAGATAATTGATTATCAGATGATTATTAATCTGTTACCTGATATATTAAAGGTAACAAGATTTTATAAGTTACCATCTCATAAACCCTGGTCGGGTGATTGTTCTTGAAGAATGATTAGAGAAAAGAGCAACAAATAAATTATCAGATATATATCATAAGATTGTGAACCTTTAAAAGGTATTGTTATCAGGATCCTAATGTAAACAAAACTCGAGTTACGAATAAATCCACTTTCTCAAATCAACTATATAAGAGTCTGATATATCTAAAGAAACATAAGTCTATGAAAGTGACTAAATCCATTAAAATGGAAGAAATCTCAACAGAGATACAAGGGTAAAGAAATTGAGAAAATTTCTATAAATCATATTAGAGAAATGTGGAATCATAAGGAAACAATCATTGATGATATATTTTTATACACAATAGCGCTACTGAAATTATAAATAATAATTATGATATTCATAATACCAATGATTGTAGACAAAAAGCACGATTGGCCTACATGAAAAGAAGCAATTCAAGAAGAATTGAATTCATAAAGCCAAATATAAAGTGTTTAGATCATTAGTAATCCAGATACCTGGAGCTGTCAAACTATTTGGATACTAATGGGTCTTTATACGGAAACGTAATGAGAAAAATGAGATCATGAGATATGAGGCACGACTTGTAGTATAAGGTTTCTTACAGAAACTTGATATTCAATACTGATGAACATGATTATGTTCCGAATTTTTGATAAATTTGGCTACCTTTGAAAGGCTTGAAATGCGTCTTCTAGACATAGTAATCATTTATCTATACGATTCACTCAATGCAGATATTTATAATCCCGGAAGGATTTAAAATGCTAGAAGCATGCAAATTGAGATCTCGTAATATGTATTTGATGAACCTACAAAAAAACCTTATATAGATTAAAAACAATACAAACGGATGTGGTATAACCGTCTTAGTGAATATTTGATAATATAAGGATATAATAATCATATTATATACTCATGTGTCTTCATAAAGAAATAAGAAAGAAAATATCGTCTCAACCTAAAGATCGGGAATAGAATAAATGGAATGCTTGTCCATCAATCAGAATATGTTGAAAAGATTCTGAAAAGATTCTGAAAAGATTTCCTATGGATATTACTCATCTATTAAGTAAACATATGATTGTTAGAACTCTTGATCCTAAGAAAAATCCATTCCAACCAATAGAAAATGGTGAAAAGATACTTGGTCCTGAAGTACCATATCTTAATGCAATTGGTGCTTTGTTATATCTGGAGACAAGATAGTGCATTCTCAGGGAATAAACTTACTAGATTCATTTCAGCACCAAATTAATAACGCTTCATAAAGCAAGTCTTTGCTTATAATTCCTCCAATCATTTATGATGTTATTGCATTTCATGAAATCAACATCAGTGTGCGTCAATTAAGCAATCTAGAAGATTGCTTCAAATGAATTTTTATCGGGGGGAGCATATCAAATGAAGTATATTAATTATATTGGGTTATATGTGCATTGTACTATTTTCTTTTTCAAATCAGGTTTTCATACCATTAGATTTTCCTGATAAGGTTTTTAATGAGGCAATTCTCTAAGCACACCCAAAAACCATTTAATCCATAAAGATCGTCATAAATATTACATTGGTCCAGTAAATCATTGTATATATGTTGTCTTGATCAAGAAGATCATTGTAAATATTACTTTGATCTTGCCAATCAGCGTATATATGTTACCTTGATACAATAGATCATCATAAATATTACTTTGATCTGACAGATCAATGAATATCTTTGTTCAGGTTTTTATCCCATTAGGTTTTTCCCTAACAAAGTATAACTGTGAGAAATGTTTTGAAGAAAACATTAACTATGGACATATTTTCATAGTACTCCTTTTCTCTTCGATTAGGTTTTATCCCACTAGGTTTTCCTGATAAGGTTTTTAATGAGACAGTTTTGAGAACGTCAAACACCACATGATCTAAAAGATCATTGTATATATTATTGCCGAGATTTTTGTTCCACTGGGTTTTTCTTGATATATTAAAATATAAGTTGTGGAAATCCAAGGGGGAGTATTGTGAATATTATATGGATATTACACCACTTGTATAACTGCCTAATACGTCTCTCCTAAACTTGATTGCACACGTGTGTCCCTTAAATTATCATTTGTTTTGCTTCATCATCAACCATGTAAATGACCGTCTAATTCCACTTGCGCGCTTCATCATCATCATCTCTTCTACTTGCTTCATCATCACTTGAGTTCCACTATAAATAGATCAATATCTCTCTTATTTATAATCTCTTGTTTAACTGAAATCAATATGCAAAGGTATGTTCTCTCTCATCTCATCTCATCTCTCTCTTATTTATTATTCATTTTATTTATTTGTTATTTATTTATTTATTTACAACAATTTCTAAAAAGTGGCATCTAAGTATCTAACTCTATTATTAAGGTGGAAATAGAGGGAAATAACAATCTTTTTATGTGGACTTTTAACAATAATATTAGTTTAATAGATTATGTTTAAATGGTACCAATAGATAAAAATACTCGCATCTCCTTCTTTTATTACTTTTTTAGAACATACCTCCAATGGAGGTCGATGAAGATGATGAAAAAAATGGAAAATTTAATTTTTACTCAATAAGTCTCGGAAATTGCAAATATATCAAATAAATCTTGAAAACTATAAAATAAGTCTAAAAAAATACAAAATAAGTCTCGGAAACATGAAAATAAGTCTCAGAAGAAGAAAAAAATGCATGAGACTGATTTTTGTGAGTGTGTTTTAAAGGTATTTTTATTAGATCCATACTTTATATGCTATTAAAACTTAAATTATTAAATTGGTGATAATCTTAAAACTTACTCTTTAAAAAGTGTTATTAAATTTACGTGCCCCTCTGTATATATATATATATATATATATATATAAATTCGGACAGAACAGTAATACAGTAGCTATGAATCTATAATCGATGCCATTGATTAAACATTGTTAATATCTTCTAACACTTTTTGATGTGCAACAGTGCAAGTAAATTTTTGCACACCTATTAGCTGCCTCTCTGGTCTCTCTACTTTGTAGACTTAACAAAGAAGTGCTGTTAATGGACCGGTTTTTAAAGTGATTGTTGAGTTAAAACACAACTCTTTATGTATATATAAATATACTTGTAGCTGTTGAAACTTAAAATTCACCAACTGTTGTCTGTCTCAAAATGATAGTTTGATGTCTTTGGCTTTGATTCCTCCATTGAAAAGTCTGAAAAACTGTCAAGCATGAATTGATTATCAAGATCATTCAAGTCTGCAGACAGACAAGCGGCTAGTTAAATTGAGTATAGCTTCCAGCTTTGATTTGAACACCCACTTCTAGAGAAATTTAATTTAGGGGTAATTACCCTAGTGGCCATTGACTTTTGCCACCACTATTAAAATAGCCACCAAATGGGGAAATAGATAAAAAAAATGGTCATTTTTGGCAAACATTGTTACACTAATGACCATTCCATCCAATTCTATCCATTTCCATCCAATTCCATCCAATAAGTGGCATTTTGGTAAATAAGGAGATGACATTAATTTATTTTAGATGTTTTTTGGAAATTAATTTTTTCTTTTGTTTTTTGAAACAAATAATTATATTTAGTGTGTATATACGTATAACATATCTCAAACATATATAGATGTATTTCTTTTTGAGAAGATTAAGACTATAAAATCTAAAAATTCTAAAATATATATTTGAGATAAGTTGAAAAGAAATATATATAAATATATATATATATATATATATATATATTCTTTTTTGAGAAGATTAAGGCTATAAAATAAAAAAATTCTAAAAAAACATATTTGAGATAAGTTGAAAAGATATATATATATATTCTTTTTTGAAAAGATTAAGGTTACAAAATCTAAAAATTCTAAAAAATATATTTGAGATAAGTTGAAAAGAAATATATATGTATATATATACATATATATATATATATATATATATATATATATATATATATATATATATATGTTTGAGATATGTTATATGTATATGTACATACTAAATATAATTATTTGTTTCATAAAACAAAAGAAAAAATTGATTTCCAAAAAACATCTAAAATAAATTAATGTCATCCCCTTACCAAAATGCCACTTATTGGATGGAATTGGATGGAAATTGATAGAATTGGATGGAATGGCCATTAGTGTAACAATGTTTGCCACAAATGGCAATTTTCCATCCATTTCCCCATTTGGTGGCCATTTTGATAATGGTGGCAAAAGTCGATGGCCACTAGGGTAATTACCCCTTTAATTTAATTACTTATATTAATTAACTAAGGTGTGCCCTTAGTGATTATGTACGGAGACCAGGGATTATGTAACGATACATGACCTCGAAACTCTTTCTTTCTTAAATTTAGGAGTATAAGGTATATCCTTAACAAATACGTTAACTTTACCCAAATTTAAAATTGAAGCACACAGTCAATTTTTTTGTTATACCATCTTTAATAAAAAAATCTAGTATTATTGTATCTTTATTTATATAAGAAAGCCTTAATTTCGATGTGTAATTTCATTTTCACAAGTTTGTAATTGAAATGTAAGTAGAGTAATTTTCCAATGATGACTTTTATAATGCACATTTTAAGCACTTTTTGATAAAATTGCATGGAATATATTGAATCTTGATTTGATTTTTTGTATGGATTGTGAAAACATTGAAATACATTTATGGAAAAAAAATTTTAAAAAAAATCAGGTGCAATAACTAATTTTTTCCGATTTTTTTGAAGATAAAACATTTAAAAATAGGGAAATATTAGAAAAATAGTTCTCAAATCCAAAAAATTTCCAAATATTTACCAAACATGTATTTTAATTTTCTTAGGATGCATACAAAAAATAAAATCAGGATTCAATATATTCCATGCAATTTCATCAAAGGTGCTTAAAATGTGCATTGTAAAAGTCCTCATTGGAAAATTACTCTCTCTATATATATATATATATATTTATATTGGTTCTCTCCTAAGGATCCCTCATTTTAATTATTTTAATTTCGGGAAGGACCTGAATGATAAGTTCAATGAAATATAAGAGTAAAATTTGAGAATTATTCGAGCACTAGAACTATTTTTCCATAAAACTGATGATTCATGAAAAATTTGTAAAAGGAGGTTTAACATAACCAAAAAAAAAAAAAAAAAAAAAACCTCCATATACAGAGTGATGATTCATGAAAGTGTTTTGAATTGATTGTGTTGTCGTGGTCCAAAAGCACACCATCCAACATCACACGTTACTAGTTTTAATTACCCTCTCGTTAAAAATCTCTCTTCTTGAATCATAACTCATAAGTCTTGATCAATTCAACAAAACTATTATTCTTAGTTACACAACAACCCTACTTTTCTGATTTCTCTACCCTTTCCCGATATAGAAACCCCCACTTCTCTCTTTTTCTTTTTCTTTTTCATCTTCTTCTCTTTCCCATTCAATTGAATTCACTTCATTTCATTTTGTTGAACAACAAGAGAAACAACAACAGAGATGGGTCGTGGAAAGATTGAGATCAAGAGAATCGAGAACGCAACCAACAGACAAGTGACTTACTCCAAGAGAAGAAATGGTATTTTCAAGAAAGCTCAAGAACTCACTGTTCTCTGTGACGCCAAGGTCTCTCTTATCATGTTCTCCAACACTGGCAAATTTCACGAGTTCATTAGCACTTCCACATCGTACGTATATACTTCTTTTTACATGAAAAAACAAAAAACCCTAATAAAGTTTGATGAAAATAAAAAAAGGTTTTTATTATTATTTTTTTAATTGTTTGTTGTTGTTGAATAATAATCAGGACGAAAAAGATGTTTGATCAATACCAGAAGACTATGGGGACCGATATATGGGCAACTCACTACGCGGTTTGTTAATGATTCGATTTTCTCAAATGTTTTTTTTTTCTTTATTTGTTGACCTAACTTGATTTTGATCACTCCGTGTTAATAATTATTTGATTTGTTAATCAGAGAATGCAAGAGTCACTGAGGAAACTGAAAGAGATCAACAATAAGCTAAGAAGAGAGATCAGGTAATAATTATTAATGATTATATATATATATATATATATATATATATATACGAGGTTTATTAATTAAAATATATTAAAAAATAAATAAATAAAAAAGGCGCTGATTAGAGTAGATTATATGTATTTTTAAAATTAGGCAGAGGATTGGTGAAGATTTGGAGGGTCTAAGCTTTGAAGAGATGCGAAATCTTGAGCAGAAGATGACTGCTGCTGTTGAAGTCGTACGTGAAAGAAAGGTTGTATATACATCTCTTTGCTTTTTTTTTTTTTTTTCAAATTAATATGCTTCTTCAGTTGTGATTTTATTTTATTTAGTTACTTTTGAAGAAGAAGAAGAGGAGCATAATTTTGTTTTTAATAAAGTGTTTTTCCTTTTAATTATTATTTAGTTACAAATTCTTAGGATTGATTTATGTGCCCAACAAAATTGTATGTTTGTGTCAGTGTTTTTTTTTTAAGAAACAAAATAGATCTTCTCAATTTCATCAATTTCTCTAGGCAAGTAAACAAGTTTTGATGCAAAATTCGAATTTTGTTTCGTAAATTTCTTTAAAAATTTAGTAAAACATGTCCAACATCTCAAAATTGTTTTAATATCTTATAGTAAGAATGACAACAAGGAAAACAATTTAAAGAAATTTGATGTAGTTCAGTTTTGCTTATTTTTTTAAGAATATTTTTTAATTTTATTAGGACGTTAGAATCACTCAATAAATAATTTTAGCACATAAACATTGGAGTCCCTCAGTCCCATGAAGAACAGATAGGCTTTTAATTTAAATTGCTCTTGGAAAATCACAAAAACTAGCTGCATGTTTTATGATCCAGTTATCATATAATCTATACCTTTTACATGATCTCTAGAAAAGAACAAAAACAAAAACGATGTGATTGAAACCAAAGATCCAAATCCATAAGTTACAGGAGGTCAAGATAGATAAAACATGTTGGGTTATGAAACCTGAATCAATAATATTGCACTACGTACACTGACATATTAAGGGTCGAACAAAATTTTTAATTATCTATTATATCAAAATTTTAGCCTAGGGTTTTATTATTTATAGTTCAAACTCTTGTATTCTTATAGCATTTGGGTGCGAGAGAGAAAAATATTGAGAGCTGAAATAGAGAGGGTGTGTGTTTCACTATCGTAAACACCGATTTGATAGTGAAAGTTGAGTGTTTAATTTGTGCGGTCCGTGATGTAGACTTTACGTCAAACCATATAAAATCTTGTATCTCTCATTATTATTATTTATTTGTTTTCATGTGTGGTTGTTTGATTGTTTTTGGGTTCCTTACCACATCTTCTAATCTTCTAATTTGGTCTTTTCAGGATGTGGTGAGTATCAAAGAAATTGAATGATTTGCTTATATATTTTAGAATTTTATTTGATATGATATTGGTGAAATGTCCTTGGATTAATTTTCAGTGTAAAATCTGTTGAGCTAGCAAATCAGAAACTTTAATTTCATCATTGTTTCTTTACAGTATCACGTGATCAAAACTCAGACAGACACCTATAAGAAGAAGGTCTGTTAGTCAACTTTTTAACAGAATATTTTTGTTTCTTACTTTTCTTATATGTTCAAAAAAAATTAAATTCTCACTAGTTCAAAATTTTGAATCTTCTATATGTTATCTTGTGATTGCATTGAAGGTGAGGAACTTGGAGGAAAGACAGGGAAACATCCTCCTTGACTTTGTAAGTCGATCCTTTGATTAATTTGTTGTGATTGTTTGTAAAAATTGTTTTCCAGTAACTATTAATTTGCACATAAAAAATGAAAATTTGTTTTGTATTTTTATTTGGGTATAACATGTCTAATACAAATTAGTAAAGAACTTATATATATATATATATATATCACATCACCTCACCGTGAGAGGTTTGAGAACTTAATTTTAAAGTTGATATTATAGAAATAGTCACAAATAGTTCGTACAAGTTTTGTAAACATGACTGAGAACTTAATTTTTCGTTATTTTATGGAAATATAAGGAATCAAAATATGAGGATTCATACGGATTGGTAGACAATGGAGCCGCAGAATACGAATCCGCAGTAACAGTAGCGAACGGAGCGACAAACCTCTATGCTTTCCGCCTCCACAACCAGAACCTCCACCACCACCACCACGGAGCTGGTTCTTTTGGATCATCCAATAATCTACGTCTTAATTGATCATTTGGCATGATCAATTTGAATCAGAGGTATTTGGACTTGTAATCTTAAAATAAAAATGTGTTTGTGTTACTATAATTATTTATAGAGTGGCCAATTGATTGGCAATATATATATATATATATATATATATATATATATATATATAATAATTCAGAGATTGGAAATGGACATGTAATATATGGACATGTAATAAGCAAAGCTGGAAATTAAACTAGAGTTTGTGGTGCTTTGCTATTTCTGTTGTAATGGTGAGAATGTGTGAACATAAATTCTCAAGTTACAATTAATGTATAATGTATACTATTATTAATTTTGATTGTGTGTTTTGGATTTTATTTTATTTTTTATTTAGTTTGATAAGATCAGAACCTAATTAATTGGTCTGTCCTGGAACAGTAACAAAAGGGAAATTTTGTCCTTTCTTTTTACAAGAAAAAGCAATAGTGACCCTGTATGCCTTTGATTATTCGTGAATTACCTACAAAAATGTATATATAATCAGGTTTGTGTGAGATCCCGACTTTATAATAGTATACAGTGACTTTGTAAGTTTTAACGTTATTATATAATGTTAGTCGAAAGTTCGTACGAAAAAACATGATAAATCTCACACTTTTTCGGAATATAATAATATCATAGTTCATAGGGTTTTGTTTTTGTTTTTTTGTTTTTTGTTTTTTTTGTTTTTTTTTTTAACAATATCTATTAATCCGGGATCAGGTATTTTTTGAAAGTTTTCGCCATTGATAGGATTTAAGCCGTTAACCTGGGAGTCATTTGCCCAAGTCTCAAGCTTGTGCATCTAATAGCTGAGCTACGCCCCTATTGATAGTTCATAGGGTTTTGTTAATGTCAATATATAGACTGTATTTTCTCGAACTTGGATCTTCAATGAATTATCTGTCCTTTTATTATTTAATCAGCAATAAAATAAGACTAATAAAAACATGTCTCATTGGGATCCATATCTAAATCATAAGAAAATTATAATTTTTTTTGTAGTACGTATATATATTTTTTCAGAGTCTTGATCTGTAGCTCTGATGGGAATCAATTTGAAATCAAATTAACATTGAACATGTTTTATTCATTTATTGGGTTATATAACAAGTAAAGAATGGTTCAGATATAATATTGCCTGATATATACGGAACAAATATTCTATATATAGTAGTCAAAACATGGTTAGGTAACATGGCGCCTTCTCACCATTGCTTTCAAGATATATCATATATGTATTGCTTTCAAGATATATATTAAAAAAAAAATCTTAAATAAATAATAATAAAAAAATCCATTAATTTTTTCTTATTTTGTATTTTTTTTTTTCATAATGGATATTTATTTAGCTAAAATGATTATCTTAACTTTAAATTATTATTATTATTATTATTATTGTAATCTATTTATTTAAGATTTTATTATTGAGGATTTTATTGTTTTTCACTTTAATTTAAACCTAAGATAATCATTTTAGCTAAATTAAATAATAATAAAGGCAAAAGTGTACTTTCACATGTTTTAAAATAGTTGACTTTCAAATATTTGATCAAATAGACTAAAGTGATGAGTTTTGAAAAAAATAGGTACTAAAGTGATAAATATGAAAAGATATTTATAAAGGTAACAAATCGTCATAAAAGCGGGACTTATGTGAAAGAAATTCTACCTATTCTTTATTTAATTTACAAAAAAATAAAAAAAAATAAAAAAAATTTTGGAGGAGGATTTAATTTTCAATTTTAAAACTAGTAAAAGTGTATTTAGTATTGTAAATACTTTATTAAAAAATAAATTGTATATGTTTTTTTTTTTTCAAAAATTGATTTACAAAATACATATAAAAAAAAAATATATACTGGAATTACTCATTTTGCCCTATTTTACTAATGTGCAAAGCTCTGTACCGTTACAAAATAGATCTTAAAATAATAATAAGATCGTTTATTAGATTTATTTATTTTTTTCAATATTGACCACTTATCGGGTTTTAATCCAATGAACATAACATAGACCCCATATTATCTTATAAGTCATGTAAGGTCACATGCATATATATATATAGCTTATATTTTGTTGCCTGTTGGTCAAAAAATTTAGAAAATTTTACAAATCAAAACGGAAATTGAGGTGGTTTGTGACGGTAATTAAACGTTTAATCTAGTTAAATCTTCTTCCCAACCCCAAATTTTTAATAGTTCCAAAATAATATTTAAAATCAATTTCAGCTTTTTGTAAAATCATAATGAATTAACTATACATGATTTTGTTGATTTTGTGTTCTGATTTTTTTTTTTTTTTTGGTTAACATGTACACTACCAAACATTTGCTGGAATTTGTGAAAGTATCGTTTACTTTTTTCCACTTTAGAAATTGATCTACTTTTGCAGACAACCTTACAAAACACACACCAGAAGGAATCTGTTTTTAATGCACCTTCACCAACTGTGAATCATTGAAGCTTCGTAGAAAGACTGGTGATGGTTACTTGAAGGTGCCTCTGTCACTAGCTATCAGATCATATAGAGCAAGCATGCTATTAATAATTCTCTAATCAAGACTGTTATAATATTTTTTCGTGCGAATTGTGAAAAGTGCTACAAATCTTGTTTATATATATATATATATATATATATATATATATATAAAAGATAATCAATGAACCCACGTGAAAACCTGATTAGAGAAAGATCCTATATACACACATACATTCATTTATAGATCAAGTGGTTAATATTTCTCCTTCACATCCTTAATAATAAAGGTTGGTGTCTAACCTTTGTTTATAAAATCACGAAGTGATAGGAGATTCCTCTCTTTTGGTGGAAGTTATTTTCCGAATCGTACTTGTAGCAGTTGATCTCATGAGATCTCGATAGATTTTTAACCTGATGGGTGTCAAACTTCAATATATGGAGATATATTTGATCGGACAGCAACACACACCATTGATCATGCATGTTTGATTCTCTCTCTATGTTGTAATTTCATCTTTTGAAGCATCTTATTCTGTCTCCATCAGTCCCATCTTCTTTTTTGTATTCACTAGTACTACTCTCATTTATATAAATATATATATCATCATGCATGCATGACTTGGCAGCTTCCAACGCATTATCTTCTCTCTATATATAAATATAAATCAAGAGTGGTGCGGTGTCCGGTGGTGACATGAATTGATTTGGTGACCGAACTCTGATTCTCCTTTAACAAATTATTTACTAGGTTTGAAAATTTAATAGCATTATTTAAGGAATGAGTTTTAATACTATTACTAATTCAATATCTTAGGTTTGAATAGCAACTAAAGTGTGGATCCGATAAAAATATCCTTAAAACACACTTATAAAAATAAGTCTTGTGTTTTTTTTTTTTTTTCTAAGACTTATTTTATATTTTTGAAACTTATTTTATAGTTTTCGAGACTTTTTAAGTAAATTTATAATTTTCAAGACTTATTGGGTAAAAATAAAATTTTCCATATATTTTTTTTTTGTTCATCATCTTCATCGACTTTCAATTCAATGGAGGTCTATTCTATCTCTATTGATGGATGTAGGTTTTCGGGAAAAAAAAAACCCTAAAAATGGTTAAAACATAATAAAAGAATGAGATGAAGGTATTTTTATCTATTGGTGTCATTTAAACTTAACTTATTAAAAGAGTAATACTCTTAAGAAGTCAACAAAAAATAGTGTTATATTCCCATATTTCCACTTATTTTACGTGCTAGAAAGTTCTTTTCTATTTATTTATATGTCGAAGAGTAGTGTAATATAAAGTAATATATTACAATTTAGAACTACGGTGATGATTGTATTGTAGTGATATATATATATATATATAGTGGTTCTCTCATAAGGGATCCCTTATTTTAATTTCGGTAAGGACCACCATGAAATCATATCGATTTGAATGAATTTTAATTTGAATTTTTTTGTGGATGATAAGTTCATTGAAATCTACCTATGAATAAAATTTCAAATTTTTTCAAGTACTTAAACCATTTTTACCGATTTTTTTAAATATGAAGGCATTAGAAAAATAGGCGAAATATAGGAAATTCAAGAAAAATAGTTTTCGTGCTTGAAAAATTCTTAAATTTTATTCATAGGTAGATTTCAATTTACTTATCATCCACAAAAAAATTCAGATTAAAATTCATTCAAATTGATATGATTTCATGGTGGTCCTTACCGAAATTAAAATAAGGGATCCCTTATGAGAGAACCACTGATATATATATATAGTGAGTCTCTCATAAAGGATCCCTTATTTTAATTTCAGTAAGGACCTCGAGGAAATCACATCAATTTTTATGAATTTTAATCTGAATTTTTTTTTTTATGTGGATGATAAATTCAATGAAATATACCTAGGACAAAAAATTGAACATTTTTCAAGCACTAAAACTATTTTTCCCGATTTTGTTAAATATGAAGGTATCGGAAAAATGGATGAAATATAAAAAATTCAAGAAAAATAGTTCTAGTACTTGAAAAATTCTCAAATGTTATTCATATATAGATTTCAATGAACTTATCATCCACAAAAAAATTCATATCAAAATTCATAAAAATTGATATGATTTCATTAAGGTCTTTACCGAAATTAAAATAAGGGATCTCTCATGAGAGACTCACTCGATCATGAGGAGAGAAAAACTGTATATATATAAACTTTGAAAGTGTTTGATATGTAAACTAAAATATTTATAGGAAATTCATTTACATTTTTTGGATATTAATTTTACGATTTATTTTATAAAAAAGTGTATTCATATATAGGGGTGAAGTCAGAAATTCAAGTTTGTGGAGCCATTATACAAAAACAAAAATTTTAGGGGTCCAAAATGAAAAAAGTTTAAAATTGAGTTACAAGTTTATAGTTTTTTAATTGAATAATGTTATCTCCAATGGTATCATCAAAAGTAGGAAAGTAATCAAAATTTGATTATTTACCTAAAAAACACTGTCCAATGGAGTCACTTAATTTTAGCAATAGCAATTGTCAATAATCAAATTGTCTCTTCGATCATCAAATTTGAAGATTGACTTTCAATCATCAAATACAAACTTAACCCAAAATAACTGATGTTGTGATTTTATTCTTTCTCTTTCATCTGTGATTTTTTTTTCCTCTTTCTTTCTCTAATCACCTATATATCTCATCATTGTTTCAACCCTAAAAATTTCAATCAGGTAAAATTCGTCTCTTTATTATGAATGGATCAATATCCATATTATATACCTTCTCTTGTCATTTTTTTTTTCCTTACCCTGTTCAATATATAGCAATGTATTCAAGGTGTTTGACAAATTGTTTGTGTGATTTTATTTTGCAGGAGGCTAATAGCCTAGCACACATTCGTATGTAATCTTTTTTTTTTTTAAAGGCAATTTATTAAAGGAAGAACCAAAGCAACGGCCCCAAAAGGCTACAAAACAAGAGGAAACAGCAACAAAAAAGCAAAGAAGCACAATAGGAGCATATAAAGCTTAATATCTTTGATATGATTATGATATATATATATATATATATATAAAGCTTTTTAGAGCGGGAACAATGAAATAAAATGAGAGGGAACAGTGAAATAAAAATGAGTGGAAACAGTGAAAAATATGTGGTGGGAGTAGATTTTTAATTTAGATAAAGTAGAATTTTGATTTTGATAAAATGTACCATTGTGGACTACACAATCATCAAATTTAACAATCCCTAAAAACAATCATCAAATGCCGAGGTGACAACTTTTGAGGATCCAAATTTGATGATACCATTGGAGATGCTCTTACTTTATCCAAATTTGGTGTACAAATGATACGGTATTACTGTAATCCATTCATTTAATTCATGTAAATCTAATACAATTTAAATTAATGAAGTACAATGATGCCACATCATTTGAACACTAAATTTAGACAAAATAATATTATTGTTTTTTAATATGGATTAAATGTGAGTTATGAGAATGTTCTGTATTTTTTATTTTTAGAAAACCATTAATTATTCTTAAAAAAAAAAAAAAAAACTATTAATTATATATCTGACAGATTGACACCAGCACAGCATCCTTGTATATTTAGTAAATACTGTGTTTACCATAATTGCAGAAATAATTGTCACGATCCTTTAAAATTTTAAGAATGTGCTACTGTAGTTCCTGAAGTAATTGAAATTAAACTTCCTATAAATCAACCCAATGGTTTTTTGTTTTTTTAACTACAAATTTGGAAATGGAGTGCGAGTGATACGACTTGAGCCGATAATAATACTTTATTATTTGAAGTAATTGAAATCAAGCTTCCTTGAATCAACCTAACCGTTTTTTTTTTTTTTTTTAATACAAATTTGGAAATTAAAAGATGGAGCTATGACTTGAACTAACATTTTTTTTAACTACAAATTTGGAAATTTGGGGATAATAGTCCTTAAAATAATTAAAATCAAACTTCATTTAATCAACCCAGCATTTTTTTATTTATTACAAATCTTGAAATTGGGGAGAGGAAAAATACAACTTGAACCACAATCTCATTGATTGGGTGCAAGTGTGTAACTAAAGTTCATGAAGAAGAACAGAGAAGCGCTTGTTAAAAAAGAAAACTCTATAAAATTCTTTGTATTTTCACTAATGAATTCAAATATTCAATGAATGATTATCATGTGAGAAAGCCTATTAATAATTACTAATTATCAAATCAAATCATAGCTTAGTGGTAATCACACGTCTTAACAAATATCGAAGTCTCAAGTTCGAATCGCCCAATTCAAATAAATAAATAAATAATAATAAACTATCAAATGAAGTCACAATTTTTCTATATAATAGTGTTGACCTGGCACAATTCCGTTAACTTAAGTAAGCCAAATGAAGTCACAAGTTTTCTATTTATAATTGATCCTAACTAACTCAAGTCATGTAGGAGTCCTCAACTCACGCGCTAGTGATATTGGCGCCAAGAGTGATGACCTGACACAATTTCGTTAACTCAAACAAGCTGGCTAGGACTTTTCAACTCACACGTACGCTAGTGATACTGACGCCAAGAGTGTTGACCTAGAACAATTTCGTCAACTCATCAAGCTAGCTTGGAGTTCTCAACTCTCACGTACACCAATGATATTGGCGCCAAGAGTGCTGACCTAACACAATTTCGTTAACTCAAGCTAACTATGAGTCCTCAACTCACACGCTAGTAATATTGGCGCTAAGATTTCTGACTTGGCACAATTCCGTTATCAACATAATCTGTTGGAAATCCTTCACTTTATTATTATTATTTATTTATTTATTTTTGAAGAAATCCTAGCCTTTACTTGATTATGTTATGAACAATGGAGATATATTAATTTAAAGGTTTGTTACTTAACCCAATCACGAAGGACTTTTTGGTCATTACAATTGACAATATAAGGTTGGTCCAGTGGTATGACTCTCACACTTACACCATAAGGTTGTGGGTTCGAGTCTCTCCCCCTTCCAAAACCCTAAATTATTGAAACATTTCACCAAAAAAAAAAAAAAAAAACTATGGACTAAATCTATCAAAATGGAATATGACAGAAAAAAGTAGAATTTTTCAAAAGTATAAGGACTATGGATTTGTCCCCATATTAAATATCTTAATTTTATTTTCCTGTGATTTGCTTTTATCGTCTCTGGAAAATATCATCGCCTTTTTCATTTTTCATTTTTTTTTTTTAAAGTTTAAATAAAATATAATTTTGTGAATTGTACGCTCGAAGTCCATTAAAAAAAAACCATTACGCGCGTTTTTGGAAAATTTTGCAAATCAAGTAACCAGACCAACGACTCACTCTCACTCACATGACTCACTATTCTCTTCAAATAGCAAATTCATTTCCACCAAAATCCCCAAATTGATTCCACAGAACCATAAAAAAAACAAACCAAAAACGAAAAATCAGATCAATTGCGTCGCAGTCCGATTTCAGTGGCGGAGGCATGGCTGCTCCGCTCTCGTCTTCTTCTTGGATCGCTGAAGACGATTTCTTGTTGAAGAACGCTGTTGAGGTATACTCAATTTTGATTTCATTTCGATTATTTTTTGAAATTTACTCTTCATTTAGTTTTATAAAGAAAAAACCTAGGTTGTTTGTTTGTTACAAATAACAAAATCTATAGATTAGCAGTTAGGAAATCGAATCGTACGGTTGCTGTTATTTATTTATTTATTTTGTGTTTTATAATTTGAAATATATAGTTCAGATACCAACGGAAAAAAAAAAAAATAAAATGAAATGTTACTGTGGGTTGCATTTTGTGAATTGTGATACTCGTTTATGAAGTGATTATACTTCTAAGATTGCATTTGGGGGAACATAATTTGGTTATAGCAGTTGAATTGGATCGAATTGGAGGTTTTTTCTTTGAAAAGTAAGAGAATTTTGTTTTGTTTTGATTCCTGTTTTGTGTTCTTAAAGGCAATGTAAGTAGTTTTTGATGGATTATGTGAGTAAATGTGGTGTTTGGCGGGGGCGGGATGAATCACTTGTGTAAATAACTAGTTTAAATAAAACGGAAAATTTCCAAAATAGAAATAGAAAATAAATGGTAATAAATTATAAACCTTTTTAAATTGTTCTACGTTGTAGTGTTTAGTCGGAAAGAGTATATTGTAGAAGCTTTTTTGAATTCAGAGAGGCACTTGAATGGTTTGAGGGATTCGTTGATTTTAATATTTTTTGTTTTGTGATTCCAGGCAGGTGCTTCTTTGGAAGCTCTTGCTAAAGGTGCTGTGAGATTTTCACGCAAGTTTACGTTACAAGAACTTGAAGAACGGTGGTATTCTCTTCTCTATGACCCGGTTATTTCGGCAGAAGCTTCTACCCGTATGCTTGAATTTGAACGTTCTGCTTCTAATAATCTGTCGAAGTCTTTGGGGTCCGGTGTTTCTATGGACAATGCAGAACCTCCAAAGAGAAAAGTCGAGAGTGTTCGTGGAATGTATCATGCCTTGCGGAAGAGAACTTGTATCCGACCTTCGAATTCTTCTAATCAAAGCTTTTTGGGTTCAGATGGCACTGGTTCTCTGGAGCATGTAAAACCTCAAAATGAGACTCCAGTTGGAAGTTCAATGCTTGGAGTTTGTACTCAAAATCATTATGAGTTTCCCGATATGGATCTAGATTTCTTGCATCATGAACCGCATGATAATAATTTAATCAGAGAATCAATAGAGTACGACATTTTTGAGCAGGAAAATGTGCGTGAAGATTCTGCTCATATTCTGGGAAAGACTTTAGTCGACTTTGGGAATTCCCAAGCCGTTGAGGGGATGGGACCCTCTCGTGCATTGCCAGAAAGTGGTGCCTCATATCACTCATTGGAATATTCATCTCCACAGCCTAGGACACCTGTCTGGAAAACAATTGAGGATGTCTCAGCTCCTGCAATGCCAATCAGTATGAGCCATGGAGATAGAGGTCAGGGTTCAAAAGAGACATTTATGCTTCCTGATGATTTAGCCCATCTTTCAGATTCTCTTTTAAACTTTGGGAATGAAAATGATCTTGGATTCACAGATGCAGATAGGGAAGGCACAACTAAAAAGTCTTGTCATGAAAACATTGATTCAATTTTATTGAGTTCTCCTAATGGTGTTCGTGGAGATGTACCTGATTTTAAAGAACCTCAGAAACGCCTTACAGTTCCTGATGGATCATGTTATGCAGTGTTAAAAGATATTGATAACAAATCTCACAGCAGTCAAGGCAATCAGCATTGTATTCGTTCTTCAGAAGTCAATGAGCCATCATCTACATCAATATCAAAGCTTCAGTCTCATGAACTGCTGGATGTAGAGATGGTATGTGTGTTGAATACTGAGGACCCAGAAATCCCTTGCAACAATGATTTTGTCCCAGGTAAAGTGGTTACTACTTCTGCACTACAACCAAGTTATAAGGAGGTCAGTCACCCTGCTTCCTCTTTTGCTAATCGGAAGGATAGTGGACAAAAGCTAAGTATGTTGTGGAAAGAAGACAATCCAGCCCAACATTTTCCTGGTTCCCAGATGGGAGGACCAGTCATGTTTGGAGGAATTGGTCATGAACACCCAGTTTTTAGTTCTGGAGTCAAAAACAAGTCTCTTGATGTTTGTTGTCTTTCTGGTATATCCAGACAGGCCAACAGTGCCCATGCTGATCCAAATCAATGCAGATCATCATTTGCGACCCCAAAGTCCATGAAACATGGACTGAAGGAAAAGTCACTGTATGCAAGTTTCGGCACAGATGGCCCATTGCACCGGATATCAAG
Source organism: Acer saccharum (assembly GCA_030490815.1). NCBI lineage: Eukaryota > Viridiplantae > Streptophyta > Magnoliopsida > Sapindales > Sapindaceae > Acer > Acer saccharum. The sequence continues at coordinate 6,987,732 of CM059868.1, forward strand.
TTCTACTTCAGATGCTTTTCCTAGACCAGAATCAAACCCCTCAACCGGAGGTCAGGAAGCATCACTTGATCAGGAGATATCTGAGAGTGATGATGACATTCCAAACTTTGATGATATTGAATCATTGGTAAATTTTAATAATTTTATATTGAGTGGATTCATCTCTCCCTTAAAAAAAATTATCTTTCAGGTTTAATCGCTTATAATCTTTTTCTTCGTCCTTTCAGATACTTGGTATGGATTTATGTCCAGATGATCCAGATCCACGTTTTAGTAGAGAAAGTAAATTTTCTGCTCTAACTCTTTTCTGTACGCAATGTCTTTTTTTAAATTTTTTTTGTGTGAAACTCCATTAACTTTCAGGCACTTGATAATCATTTATTTTGTTTCCTAGAATGAAATTGATTTGCTTCTACATAATCTGTTGGCCTTAATATGATTTTTATTTTCCAAACGGTAGTCACCAGCAACTATGCATTCTTTTGTGCCAAAGTGTGAATGTAAATTTTTTTAAAAAAATTGTAGCTGTAATTATGGTAGTTTCTTTAATTTTCTATAAATTTCCAGTGTCAAGGTATCAGCATGAGGATACTAAGAGGACAATCATGAGGTTGGAACAGTGTGCTCGATCTTCTACGCAAAGAGCAATTGCCTATCAAGGCGCATTTGCCATCTTTTATGGTCGCTATTTAAAACATTATATTAAGGAAACTGAGGTAAAAAATTTCAATTTTTGACAGTTTTTTTTATTAAATGTTATATTTCAACTATAGTCATAATTTAGGTGTCAAATGTTTGTTTTAACTTATTTATTTTTGTTGCTTCGTATATTTCTATGGTGTAATATTACAATATTCAATTGATTTCTTGAAATACCTAGGGCTAGGAGATATTTGTTATATTGCTAGAAGTATTTGTGAAGTGATTTCTTATAGTTTGTATATTGCTTTGATCGAAATATTCCCGATATTTTCCATATTTTGGGGGCACTAATATAAAAAATATCCCCGATATTTTGAGGATATTTCTGATATTTAACCGAAATTTCCAAAAAGTTGGACCCATGATATTTTCACCGAAACCAATATTTACTTCATGGGTGCTAATTTGTGGCAATAATGGTGCAAAACTGTTCTCTTGTTATGGGTCCAACCTCTATCTGCTTTGTAGGTCGTACTTGGTCGAGCAACAGATGAAGTTGCTGTTGATATAGACTTGGGAAGAGAAGGGCGAGCAACCAAAATATCAAGACGACAGGTTGATTTCTTGGTTTCTTTGATCTTATTTTGCATTTGTATTTTAGGAAGACCATGTATTTGTGTGTTGACTGGTATTGAGAGGAACACAATAGTTTTTCATTTGTGAATGGACACCCCTATAATTCACGTTCGCTTTTCATGGCACATCACATATTTTTATGATCAATATTCTTCAATATAACACTGTAGCGACCACGAATAGAGAGCAAAATTTACAATTATAGAGTGGCAATTATGTCAAGAACATAATTAGGCTCCTAGAAGCAGTACTGCAAATGAGCAAATTGTGATCTTTAGAATTAATTTTTAATTTTCCTATTAGGGATTTCTTTAGAATTAAATTTTAATTTTCTTATTAGGGATTTCCTAGAACTTGGTCATCTTTTCCATAAACTAAGAGACAATTTTACAGATCAAAAGGGAAAAAAAAAATGCTTGTTTTGTTTATTATTTCTGTTTTTAGACATCCTTATTGAAATTCCAAGCATCCTTCGCTGCTAGAAATGGTATAACTAGTCTTGTTAATTAGTACTCGGCAGTTGAAAAATGAAAGACTGGGATTTGCTTTATTTATTTGAGAAAATATATTGCTACTTATATCTGTTTTCAGACATTTGTTTTAGCTTCCTGGATATTCCATATTGCTTTGAATTGTGCAAGAATATAACTATGTTCAATCATATGTGGTAGGCCCTTATAAAGATGGAAGGAGACGGCTCCTTCATTTTGAAGAATCTCGGTAAGAGCTCAGTTTTCTTGAACGGCCAAGAAATTGCTACCGGACAGGGTGTGAGGCTAAGATCAGGCAATTTGATCGAGGTACACAATTCTCGTACTTATATGGAGATTGGACCCTTCATTTTCTATTTAAAATCTCACAGCTTTTACATGCTACTATTCAATATTCCAGTTAATTAGTAGGATATGTGGATTGATTTTTATTTTTTATTTTTTTATGCAATTCACAAATCAGAAAATGGTGTGTGTATGCAGATCAAGGAAATGGCCTTTGTTTTTGAAGTAAATGAAAATGCCGTGAAGCGGTATGTAGAGAAGATCGCCAACAAAAACAAAGGAAAAGATGTAAAATTCGAATGGTCGGAAGAGAGGGTTGTGTAAGCTGAAGAAGCCAGAAATGGATTCCAATATTTTCTGCTCATTTTCTTGGAAACTATTAACTGGTCTCTAGTTAGAGTTAGATCAGTTTTCGGTTATAATAGGAGTAGCCGTCCTCTCAGTTTAGTCAAAGTATAGTATTAATACACAGCAAGATCGCATGTAAATAGATGCCATTTATCATTTATGAATGATTAGTGTAAGCGATTACCCTTTAACAATTTTAAAAAAGTCATTGAGGAAGAAGAACAGTTGATTGTGAAACCAATAGCTGTGTGAATTGTTGTTTTATGGATCTTTATTTTATTTTATTTTTCTGTTCAAATTGCGGTTGAGCATCTGGTGCAGCCACTGAAGATTTGACACGTGATAAGAAAACAGGAGAGGATGCGAACATATGTCATATCTTCAACGGTCGGGTGTACCATCTACGTGAAGGTTTTTTTTTTTTTCATGGATGTCATGCTTATTTTTGTGCTCCTTAGTTTTTAGTTAGTAACGAGTCGAATGACCACATCGAAATATTGTGTCTGTGTATACAGTTTATACATGCACTGCAAAGTCTGCATACAAAAGTAGTACCAGACAATTAGCTCTCAATATTCATCATCACTGCATCACCATTGCCAACTGGTTTTACCCTCTCAATTAAACACTGTCACTGTCAAGGCTAGGGTTAAGAGCAGGGTACGTACAAGCAGGTAAATACATATTTGTTCTCTAATTGTAATTATGTCAAATTTAGGGGGTGTTAGTGAATTTACCCTTTGAATTTTTTCTTACTTCGACTTTGACCCCAGTTTTATTATTTACTTGTTTTATTTATAGGTCCCAACTTTAAGTTTCTGGTTTCAAATCTATCCTCAAGATTGTTGGAAAAAAAAAAAACTTTAGATTTGATTCTACTTCACTCAACCTTTTCTTTGGGTCACTGTGTTTTCTCTAGTTTATAAGCAACCCTGAGAATAATTTTCCCTATAAAAGAAAATTAATTTTTTATTATAATATTTTAATTATATGTTGGTGCACCTAATGCAGAATCTCCATGCTGGAAATGATATACTTTAGATATATATATATATATATATATATATATATATAAGAATTTTTATTTTAATTTTCTGGTGAAACCCCTAATTAGTTTTGAATTCAAAGTTTGTTAGCAATAATATAAATTATAATACTAAACAACCACCAACTTTTCACATAATGATAGAGAACCAGATCCCTCTGTAGCTATCAACTTTGAATATCTTGTAAGTTGTAACTAACAGTTGATTGATTTGGTGATGGTAATTGATTCTATATGTCCAGCTCAATTTGCCTTTGCTTTGCATGATTAAAACCCAATTTGCCCAAATATCGGTTTCAAATCTTTTGATGGACATGCCAATGGCCTCTTGCAAATGGGGTGTGACTCTCCAAAAGGAGACTCCACCACCATGGTTCAAAGCCCATGGCATACATGAATATATGTAAATTTTCCCACCAATAGTGTGGGTGTTGTCCCACCAAGGTGTGGGTGCTCTCTCCCTGTTTGTAAGGCTGCAGTTCGGGCTGTGCTGGTAGAGTTCAATTTCGTCGGTTCCGGCAGTTGTTGTATCATCAAAAAAAAAAAAAATATATATATATATATATATATATATTGTGGATTTATTTACTTTATTTGTTCAAAACTTCAAATGTTCAAGTTAGTAAATATTAGTTTTGGTTAAAATAAAAAATTTCAAAATTTCGATAAAAATATCAAAAAATACAGTAAATATTAAATAACCGTAAAATATCTACGTAGATAAGATATTACTGGGGCCTTTAATTTGCATACAGCGCAGCAGATAATATCATAAATTCATAATTCAACGAAGCCAACATTTTCTTTTAATGTTTTATTTATTTATGTAACAGATACAGAGCTCAAGTACTCATTGGAAAATGTGCATTTGTCACCGCTACCTGAGATTACTAATTGATGTGATGCGGTGTGGACAATGCTGTGGATCCAAACAACTTGTGCCCCATGTGATATTTAATTAAAAATTCCAATCCTATTGTAGTTGTATAGATAAAATAAAAAGTAATGCTACTTTGCCCAAATTTGGTGTCCAAATCTGGTACCCAAATGACGTGGTAATACTTTCATTCATTCATTTAAATCAAGCAAATCTAATACAATATAAATGAATGGATAAGAGTGTTGCCACGTCATTTGGACACTAGATTTGGACAAAGTAGCATTAAGTACTGTAATTTTTTATTTTTTTAATATCTATCTATCCATATATCTGAATTAAATATTTTTTTTTAAAGCTTTTTAGTATTATATTGGTGGGATTCAAACCTCTGACTTATATGTCATTTATCTAAGTCACAAGCTTATTCATCTACCGACAGAACTCCACCCTTAAAGGCAAAAAAAGTACTATCGTTGAATTTCATACGAAGAGACTCGAATCCATAAACTCATGATGTGGGTATAAGGGGATTTTACCACTGAATTAATCTCATCTAGTTATGGAAAATGTAGTCGTTTGTGTATATATAATAGGGTTTCTCTTACAAATATGTAACCCGTGAAACCACTAACATAAAGATCTCTGACTCTGTACCCTGATGCCCCGAAACAAAAGTGGTAAAATTATAACTCAGCGGGAGACTCATTTGTCTTTTCTTCCTCATTCTCGTTATTATTATTCTTCTCTCTCTAAGCGGACGGTCCTGATTCTCTCTTTTTCTGTATCATCAATCCTCCTTCTTTTTATCTTCCACCACATGTTCATCACCCACCACCACCACCTTCAACATTCAAATATTTAACTCACTGAATATTTGAATATTCGTCACTGAAAATAATTAACAAGCAGATAATTATGGGTGCTCTCGATTTCTCTGTAATTTCTCTTCTCTTGTTAGTAGTAGCATTGCTGGTGATGATCATGCAACAAGCAGAGTCCAAGACGTACTGGGAAGACGTGGAGGTCATGAAACAGTTCAAGAACTCGCTCAACACTGACTCAGTGAGTCCCGGTTCTTGTCTGAGTTCGTGGGACTTCTCTGTCGATCCATGCGACAACCTTTTCAGCGAGAAATTCACGTGCGGGTTCAGGTGCGACCTTGTAGTCTCCGAATCAAGCAGAGTCACTGAACTCAGTCTCGACCAGGCGGGTTACTCTGGGTCACTGTCTACCGTTTCCTTTAACCTTCCATATTTACAAACTCTTGACTTATCAAACAACTACTTCTCCGGATACATCCCTGACTCGTTCTCCAACTTGACTCGACTGAGTCAACTCGGTCTGTCGAGAAACTCGTTCTCTGGTGAAATACCCACCTCGATTGGCTCACTATCTAGCTTGGAAGAGCTATACCTTGATAACAACAACCTTCAAGGACCGATTCCTGCGAGTTTCAATGGACTTCTAAGCTTGAAAAAGCTCGAAATTCAATCAAATAAACTCACTGGTCAGTTTCCCGATTTGGGTTTGCTTAAAAATCTATACTTTTTAGATACAAGCGACAATCAAATAACCGGACAACTACCATCTTCACTACCATCGTCACTGGTTCAAATCTCAATGAGAAACAACAATTTACAAGGCAACATACCTGAAACTATCAAGCTTTTAAGTTTTCTTCAAGTACTCGATCTGAGTCACAACAGACTCAGTGACTCAGTCCCTTCGTTTCTCTTCAACCACCCATCTCTTCAACAACTCACTCTCTCATTCAATCATTTCACTTCTATACAAGCACCGTCGATTTTGATGAGCTCAATTGAAAGTCAACTCATAGCCGTTGATTTGAGCGACAACGAGCTTCAAGGTCTGCTTCCAATGTTCATGTCTTTGATGCCTGGACTCTCTGCATTGTCACTAGAGAACAACAAATTCACCGGTATGATACCGACCCAGTACGCTATCAAGTTGGCTCTACCCGGATCCGGAGTCGCCCCGTTTGAGAGGCTTCTTTTGGGTGGAAACTACCTGTTCGGGCCGATTCCGGGTCTGTTTATGGACCTGAAACCGGGTTCTGCTAACGTCAGGTTAGCCGATAACTGCCTGTACCGGTGTCCGGTCTCGTTCTTCTTTTGTCAAGGAGCTGACCAGAAATCTGTGCTTGAGTGTAAAGAATTCAGCCCAGATATCCCCTTGAAAAATAAAATAATTAATTGATTAATTAATTAGTTAATTGTGATTACCCGTTTGTGATTAATTTTCTTCGATTTTTCTGTTATGTACTTGGAAACATGTTTAATGGTTAGATTTGTTTAATTATTTATTATTAGCATGATTTTTTTTTATTTTTTATTTTTTTATTTTTGGTGTTTAAATACTTTGCATTAGCAGAGGCCAGAGAGTGGGATGATGGGTACATCGACAAAAGCCGATCTAACAAGTAACAATACTAGATTTCCTGTCTCCGTTGTCTGAAGTGTGTTCATGCCCACGTGACTTGATGGGACGTGGGGTAAACGCACACTAAATGGACTGCAATTGGACCCACTATCCTTTTACATGCAATCTTTTTTGCAAGTACACCATTGAAAGTTTTTTTTTTTTTTGGGTAATTGATTCTAATTTGGTTAGAAAACACTTTTGAGTGTGATTTATTTATACAATAAAAATTAAAGAGATGATATTTTTCATGTTATGGAGGTGGGTTTTGAACATCAAATAAATATTTATATATATATTTTTTCGATTAATATAACATGTGATTGGTTTCCATAACCATTTTATTAACAACCAATAAATTTTTTTTATAAAGATTAAAAAAAAAGATCAGATCAGCAAAAGATTCAAATCTTTCATCAAAACCCATATTTTTTACTTTATTGTTGAACTTTAAGTTCGAATTTTCTAAAAGAACTCTTTAATTCGATATACTTTACGGCACATATAGTTTAGTAGTGTAAATATTGTTGATTTGGGCCACTTGGCCCACATTGGTCCAATTGCTTGATTTGGTGTAGTGGATTTATGATGGTGGCTTGTGATCTAAGACTTGCAGGTGGAGGAAAATTCCTTTCCAATCCAACGTCAGTGGTGTTGTCTTTTTCAAAATATTGTTCTCTTTCCATATTTGGCCTGATTATTGGCAAATCAAGAACATATGTTTGTGTTTTTCCATATCAATAGCATTGTGAGGAATATTTTTTTGTTTTTGGTTTTTTTTTTTTTTTTTTTTTTTGCCTTTCTATGAGAACTTTTGACTATAAATTTATCGGATTTTGTGTTACTTGTGTTGTTTTGAGTTTGAGCATTTTTTGAGATTTTCATGCCTATAAAGTTCCAAAAAAAAAAAAAAAATCAATGAATGCTCAAATTCATGCATTGAAGATTTGACTAAACAAACAAATAAACTATTTATGATACAAAATAAAAGTTGATATCTCATTATCCTGATAGGTTTCTCGCAATAAAGGTTCTCGAATGTATGTATCATCTTGTCTTAATTTTTTCTGTTAACAATATCTATTAATCCATGATCAAGTATTTTTTTGAAAGCTTTCACCATCGGTAGGATTTCGAATCGCTGATCTGGAAGTCATTTACTCAAACCCCAAACCTATCCATCTACCATCTGTAGTGTTTTTGTTAGGCTACTCATGGGGATCGATTTTGTTATTTTTATTTACTTGCACATAAACTCTTTGTCAAGTGGTTATGTATCTAGATGAAATCTTATCGTAAAAAAAAAAATAAAAAATAAAAAGATCTCTGATACGGTGAAAGTAACTATTTGAACAATAAGGTGTCATAAATTTTGTACTACGACGATCCAAAATACAATATACTAGTTGCAGCCATGTAAGATACATTCATGATGCATTACAGTTTTCTGCAATCGGTCACAGCCTCACAGAACTTATCAGAATGAAGACTGGTTTTTTTATGTCAACGTGGACCACATGGTCTCACCAACTAGGACTATCTTTAAACAAGGGAACTGGGCCTTACCTAGACAAAAGTCCAGATCGAAGCAATACACTTTACTTGAACTTGAACACCGAAGAATACTTCTAAGTTCTAATTAAGCAATTAAAAACACAAAACTTTCAATTTAGTTTTTCTATTTTAAAATCGATGCAGCGCCGGTAGTTGATCAAGCCATGTTGATTCTGTGAATACCAGGATTATGAACGCATTGCTAACTCGTTGATTCACATGAATATCGATAGAGTAAACACAAGAAATTTCATTAATCAACTCAAATTTACCATCAAATGGCTACAAAACTCCCTTACATAGGAGTAGAAAAAACAAATAAAAATCATAATTTGAATCCTACAAAAATGTCTCCATCATCAAATCCTACAAATCAAGCAATTGCCTTCATCATAGGTAATCGATGAAATTGCGTAAATCAAGTTGTTGTCAACACCATGATTTATACGATTCTCCTGTAACTTGATCTTCATAAAAAATAAAAAATAAAAATAAAAAATGATTTTTAGGAAATACTTGTCTGAAATTAGTAATAACAAGTGATATACTAAACACAGCTCAACTTATTGATGTTGTCTTCCCAAATTGGAATTGTTTTTTATTTTATTTTTTTAAGTCCATTAAAGTCTGCAACACAGCTCGACTTATTGATGATGTCTTCCCAAATTGGACCAGTTTTTAATTTTATAATTTTAAGTCCATAAAGTCTGCAATAATCTTTTTGAAAGTCTCTGCTAGAAATCTGAAAGTGACCGTTTGATAAATTTTTAAAAAATATCAGATGCCAAATTTCATATATTTTTGTTCGTGTGTAATACAAGTGTAAAATGTAAAGGGGGAATTGCACAAACATCCCCTGAGGTTTGATAAAATTGCACAAATATAGCAGTTTTAACCATCTTCCCTCAACATTTGAAAATTGTTGCACAAACATCCCCTACCGTTAGATGGATCTGTTAGTCAATAGTCAAATGTGTAAAAAGTCCAAAATACCCTATATTTTTATTTTAAACATTATTAAAAATTCAAAAATAAAATAAAAAAATATTAAAAAATCATTTAGAAAATATGAATGTATCTTAAATCAGAAAGTTGGAAAAAAAATTCATCTTAAAAAAAAAAAAAAAATTTGTTTGTGCAATTCCCCCTTGATTTTAAATAAATTTAAAATTTAAAATTTATTTATTATTAAATTGTTTAAAAAACTATTTTTTTATTTGTAAAGATGATTTTTTTTTTTCCAGGTTTCAGATTTAAGTTACATTTATGTTATCAAAAATATATATATTTTTATATATTTTTTATCTTATTTTTTAATTTTTTAGTTTATTTAAAATTAAAATAAAGGGTATTTTAGACCTTTTACACTTTTGACCATTGACTAACGAATTTATTTAACGGCAGGGGATGTTTGTGCAACAATTTTCAAATGTTGAGGGAAGTTTGTGTGTATATGGCCAAAACTGTAATATTTGTGCAATTTCATCAAATCTCGAGGGATGTTTGTGCAATTCCCCCAAATGTAAATAAGTCTTCATTTACTTCGGTGTCAATCGGTATCTCATACAAAAATCGTACAGCATCCCGCATCTCATGGCAGTAACTTTTTGATGGAGATTAAGTGGGCAATATTACTTAGATTTTATGGAGAAATGGGATGTAAGAATCACAGTGCTGATAGCAACTTGATTTATGTAATCTCATCGATCAGAAAGTTGATGAGGACAATGCTTGATTTATGCAATTTGATGAATCTTAGCTAGAGATGATGGAGGCACATTGTCGGGTGATTCAAATTATGATTTATTTATTTTTTCTACTCTTATATATTGAAGTAACGAATCAACGAGTTAAGCAAAGTGTTTTGAGCCCTAGGTATTCTTCGATTCAGCTCGAACTCGAACATTGGCGCTGCATCACATTCGGTGACTGCAATGTTTGACCAGGAGAACCTTATCTACTTATTGTGGATTTGTAGTTTGTGAACACAGCTCTCCGTGATTCATTGTGCTGTGCCGTGCCGGGCCAAGCCCGTTTTCAAAAACGAGCTCCTTCGACCTGGCACAAATGGGTCGTGCCAACCCACATTGCCACCACTAGTTTTGAATATCAAATAAATATTTATATTTTGATTGAAATATTTTGATATTTTTTTTTCCGATTAATATAAAAAGAGTAACGCTATACAACCTATGACAAGCTAGCAAAGTCACACTCACAATTACTTTTCTTCTCCAACTGAACGTCTGACATATCTCCAAATCTCTTCTCTCCGTCTCTCTTCATATCTCTCAAATACATTTACGTTGGGGTTCCAGAGGGACTAGAACCGTAGCTCATCTCGATTCTTGAATGTTCAGTGAATCGTGGGTTTTAAATATTAGGTGTGTTTTGAACTTGTTTATAAAGCAAAACTAAGCTGAAAAGCTCTAGCTTTCATGGTCGAAACCAGACCAGGGATCACCACCAAGACCAAAACTGACAAAAGTGTCTCTTTCGAACTATCTTTAATTTTTACTCGTGCATATCTTTCATCTGCATACACTTGTGCCTGAAAATGTTTTTTTTTTTTCCTGTTTTGGGTGGTCAAGATGTGATTTTTAGGCTGTTTCTGGGTATTTTTTGTATGTCCATTTTTGTGGTCCAAAATGTTGTCTTGATGGGTTAGAGATGAATAAGTGCTTGCTTTTCAATTGGGGATTATGTTATATGTGGTGGTGTCAAAACAGGCTGCCCCGGCTTGTTATGCCCGTTAGCGTAATGGGTCGGGCCAGGCACGGCCTGTTAGGGTAATAGGCCGGGCCGCCCTGTTGGGGGGAGGGGTGGGCTTGGCCTGGCACGTAGGCGTGCAAGGCCGTGCCCAGGCAAGGCCTGTAACGAGCCGGCCCGTTAAGGCCTTAAAAGGCCTTAACATGCCCTTAACTGGCCGAGCCCAACGGGCTTCAAAATTATTATTATTTTTTTAATTTTTAAACATTTAATTTTTACAATATTATTTTTTATAAATTGTAATAATTTTGTGTAACTATTAATGTAATAATTTTAATATGAAATATAACATTTTTCATTTCATACAACACTTAATTAGTTTTTGATGAATAATATTTTTATAATTTCATATTAAATTTATGGTGAAAAGTATAAATTACAAATCATGATTGTCTCGTTAAAAACCTTACCAAGAAAAACCCAATGGGTTAAAAACTTGGTAAGAGAAAAATAGTGCAATCGGAAAAAAATAAATTAAGATATGATTGGTTTTCACAACCAAAATTTCATTATGTACAATAAGGTGTCATAAATTTTGTACTACGATAATCCAAAAAATAATATACTAGTTGCAGCCATGTAAGATACATTCATGATGCATTACAGTTTTCTGCAATCGGTCACAGCCTCACAGAACTTATCAGAATGAAGACTGGTTTTTTTATTTTTTCTCTTTTTAATTTTTTATGTCAACATGGACCACATGGTCCCACCAAGTAGGACTATCTTTAAACAAGGGAACTGGGCCTTATCTAGACAAAAGTCCAGATCGAAGCAATACACTTTACTTGAACTTGAAGACCGAAGAATACTTCTAAGTTCTAATTAAGCAATTAAAAACATAAAACTTTCAATTTAGTTTTTCTATTTTAAAATCGATGCAGCGCCGGTAGTTGATTAAGCTATGTTGATTCTGTTGGAAATTTTTGTGATAAACTCTTAATTTGAGAGGATAAATTGAGTATGATTAATTCCATGAAAATGGAAGATTATAGTGTATTTGAATTCTCCTCCGTTAAAACTTTGAAATGATATACTCAAACTCACAAAATGGTTAATGGGGGTGAATGAGAAATTGAGTCTCAAGGTGAGACCAAAATATGGTGAACAATGGTACATTCCACATTGGATAGGGAAGAAACTTATATGTAGTATATAAGTAAATGTGCGATAAGAGCTATCAACATGTGTATAGCATAGAGGCTCTCTCTCGCGCGCGTAGGAGGGGTGCAAATCATGGACCTCGAACCTTCGAATGCATGACTTGTGTGTGGGCACGTCCTGCGTACACGAATGCCGCTCCAATTGAACCGTGAGAGTCCAGTTGACTTTTTGCCACTTCCCTAAGTCAACGTTTTTATGTGAAGAATAAGGAAAGCTTTAATTATTTAGATTATGATATTCTTGCTTGATCACCAAGAATACATAATCGGATTTTTAAATATTATTTAATTAAATTATTTTCCTTATTAAATTAGAAACGTGTTCAAGAAGCTTCGGTCTAGAATCGTATTCAATAAGCTTCGTTTTTGCTTATTCACCAAGAACCAATAATCGTATTCAAGAAGCTTCGGTTTTGTCTATAAATACCCTAGTGCTCTCTTCATATCTACCATCCAAGAATACACATAGCAGCCGAAATACTTTCTTCTCTTCTCTAGTCTTGGTAAGTTTGAGCTCGGTTTGAGTTCGCTGAGAGTGACTTATGCTTCGCACTTCCACTGTTAAACCGTTGTATCCTGGGAGACGATCGCTATACACATACAGTGTAATATACGGCAAAATCGTCTTAAAGACACCGTGTGAAACACGGGCCTTGGTTTTTCCCTAACCGATTTTCTAACGTGTTGGTTTGTGTTGTTTTGCTTTCCGTTTTTCTACAGATTCTAACCAGATTGTTGATTTACAAATAACATATTCTGCGAATACTAGGATTATGAACGTATTGCTAACTCGTTGATTCACATGAATACCGATAAAGCAAACACAAGAAATTTCATAACTGAAATTTGATTAATCAACTCAACTTTACCATCAAATGGCTACAGAACTCCCTTAGAGTAGGAAAAAAAAAAAAAAATCATAATTTGAATCCTACAAAGATGCCTCCATTATCAAATCCTACAAATCAAGCAATTGCCTTCATCATAGGTAATCGATGAAATTGTGTAAATCAAGTTGATTTATACAATTCTCCTGTAACTTGATCTTCATAAAAATAATAATAATAATAATTATAAAAAAAAAAAAGATTTTTAGGAAATACTTGTCTGAAATTAGTAATAACAAGTGATATACTAAACACAGCTCAACTTATTGATGTTGTCTTCCCAAATTGGAATTGTTTTTTATTTTATTTTTTTAAGTCCATTAAAGTCTGCAACACAGCTCAACATATTGATGCTGTCTTCCCAAATTGGAACAGCTTTTTATTTTATAATTTTAAGTCCATAAAGTCTGCAAGTCTGCAACAATCTTTTTGAAAGTCTCTGCTAGAAATCTGAAAGTGGCCGTTTGATAAATTTTAAAAAAATTATCAGATGCCAAATTTCATATATTTTTGTTCGTGTGTAATACAAGTGTAATATGAAAAAAAAGTCTTCATTTACTTCGGTGTCAATTGGTATCTTATATAAAAATCGCACAGTATCCCGCATCTAATGGCAGTAACATTTTGATGGAGATCAAAATGGACAATATTGCTTTAGATTTTATAGAGAAATGGGATGCAAGAATCATGGTGTTGATAGCAACTTGATTTATGTAATCTTATCGATAAGAGAGTTGTGAGGGTATATGCTTGATTTATGCAATTTGATGAATCTTAGCTAGAGATGATGAAGGTATATTGTCGGGTGATTCAAATTATGATTTTATTTGTTTATTTATTTTTATTTTTTTCCTACTACTCTTATATATTGAAGCAGTGAATCAATGAGGTAAGCGAAGTGTTCTAGCTTTGGATATTCTTCGACTCAACCCGAACTCGAACATTGGCGCTGCATCACATTCGGTGACTGCAATGTTTGACCAGGAGAACCATATCTACTTAATGTAGATTTGTAGTTTGTGAACACAGCTCTCCGTGATTCAATCAAAACCCACGTGATATTCATATTCACTGTACCTCACAACATCTTTCTTCAACATCATCAATGGAGTCACCAATTCACACCAAAACCCTCCTCTCTCTCTTCTTCACCTTCTTCTTCTTCTTCTTCTTCATACATTCCTCTGAAGCTTGTCATCCAGTTGACAAGGAAGCATTGCTTCAATTCAAGAGCAAAATCATCTCCGACCCTTCAAAACTGTTGCAGTCCTGGAATATTTCCTCGGACTGTTGCTCTAGTTGGGAAGGTGTGGCCTGCGATTCATCAAAAAGGGTCGTAAACCTCTCGCGTCCAGGCCTTGTTTCAGGCAACGATTTCATTTTTGATACATACATGATTGGTACATTATCTCCTTATCTGGGAAATTTGTCCAATCTTCAATTACTAGACCTGAGTGATGTCAAAGAATTGAAAGGTCCAATTCCACCAGAATTCGGAAAATTGTCACACCTTACTCTTCTCTTTCTCAATTCAAACAAACTTACAGGTTCCATACCAGTGACATTCAAGAGCCTAGTTCGTTTGAAAAAACTCTATCTTGGAGATAATTTAATCTCAGGAACAGTTCCTGCCTCTGTTTTTGGATCCTGGAAATCTCTGTCCGAGCTGGGTTTGTCAGGAAATCGATTGGTTTCATCCATTCCAGGTACGATTGGCAACTTGGTATTACTAACAATACTTGATCTTCATGGGAATAATTTCTATGGTAGCATTCCTGCAAGAATTGGCAAGCTCAAGAACCTCAAATATCTTGATTTGTCCGAGAATCAGATAACAGGAAGCCTTACGTATTCAATTGGTGAACTCTCTGCATTGAAATTGTTGTATCTAAATCGGAACCGGATTTCAGGAAGCATCCCTCCATCAATTTCAGGACTCAGTTCACTGCAATTCTGTCGGTTATCGGAAAACAGGCTGACAGGAAATTTACCTGCATCAATC